>CM067841.1:183870893-186370893 GCA_034509565.1 Triticum monococcum
CGCGCTATCTCAGAGTTCTTCAATCCATACTGCGGGATCGGTTGTCCCATCGTATGATTCAGTATTGACGGGTTTGATCCTTTGGGAAATTCACAATCCATACCTCACCAATGAAAGCAAATCGGGGTGTGGCGCCTCTGTGTTGGGCCAAACTGTGGTGTAATTCTGAAGGAGTTCCATTGCGGTTTTCGGCCTGGTCGCGGTGAGGTGTGGCACGTCCGCATAGGTAGCCATCGTCACGTGCCAAAGCATGTTTTTGTGATCTGTAGATCGGTCTTGCGCTTCCTGCTCTATTGTCCCAGTCCCTCTGCAGGTTGTCTTGGTAATCCTGGCCTGCGTTGTTCTTTCCTTTATGGCGAGGTGGGGCGGTCTGGTGTTCGGCTTGAGTTGCCTTTTTATCCGGACAGAGTTGCCGACAACCTGCCGTGTTGTGTGACGATGGTATGGGCCCCGACGCCCTGTCGTCGGACTGGTAGAGCGATCAGTGCTTTGGGTAGCTTTTGGCTGGGCTAATGAGGTTGTATTCTTCGGCGACCAGGACTTCGGTCCACCTGTCGTTGAGTAGGTCTTGGTCAGCTTGAAGCTGTTGTTGCTTCTTTTTCAGGATCCTTCCCGTAGCTATCATCCTGCGCTTAAAGCGCTCCTATTCGAGGGGCTCTTCGGGTATGATGAAGTCTTCGTCGCCAAGGCTTTCCTCATCTTCGGAGAGCAAAAGGTAGTTGTCATCTTCCGATTCGTCACTGTGCAGGGCATGTTTGTCGGGGCTGGCTTGCCCGTTTTCCTGTTCCTCCTGCTCGAATGTTGTTCCCACAGGGTCTTCATTGCTTTCGGCGCCGTCCAGAGTACTATTTTCTCCAGTGCCATTGTTGCTGCGGTGTGGCTTGGGGCACCGGAACTTAGACCGTGACTCAGGAGTTTTAACTAGGTCTCCCTTGTCTCTTCCGCGAGGCTTTTTGAGTGTATCAATCATGTACACATTATGTAAAGGGGTGGCCGTTTTGCGCCTGATGACTGGCGGATCTTGGCCTTGCTTCTTATCCACATCGTTGTCTGGGCCGTCAATGTCTGCGGAGCCAAGAGTGGGCATGTCGGTTAAGTCCTTGACTGTGGCTATGAACTGGGTGGCGGGCAGGAAGTAAAATTCTCCGTCGTCAGCCCCTAGTTCGAACCGAACATAGTTCGGCTACGAGACATCCGTGAATGATAGGTTCCTTAAAGCGTTTAGGAGGTCGCCCAAAGGTGAGTGCTGAAAGACGTATGCGGCACTGAATTCGAAGATCGATAACTAATCCATCTTGGTGTCCGCAAGCGTATATGGCTCGGAGTTTATAACCGGAGATGAATCCAGAGTTTCACTGACGCAGATATCGCGGGGTGCCGAGTCCGTGTGCGGCTCCAACGCCGCGGACTCTGTGGCTTCAGATGGCATGATCTGCTCTAGTTCTAAGGTCGTTGCAGCAACAGGGACCATCTCCTGGATGTGATCCGATGACGGATTTAAGTCATGTTCCTCGGAGCGAAGGGGAACGATCGCTGCGGTCTCGAATCCATCGAGGATCAAGTCTCCACGGATATCCGCGATGTAGTTCAAGTTCCCAAATCCGACCTAGTGGCCAGGGGCGTAGCTATCGATCTGCTCCAGATGGCCGAGCGAGTTGGCCCGCAGTACGAAGCTTCCGAACATGAAAATCTGCCCGGGGAGGAAGGTTTCTCCTTGGATAGCGTCGCTATAGAGGATTGAAGGATCCATCGAACCTTTCGTGGACAGCACAGCGGAACTCTCAATGAAAGCACCAATGTCGGTGTCAAAATTGGCAGATCTCGAGTACGGGGTCTCGAACTGGCTCGATGGTAACAGGAGACAGGGGACACAATGTTTACCAACGTTCGGGCCCTCTCTGTGGAGGTAATACCCTACGTCCTACTTGATTGATATTGATGAATATGGGTGTTACAAGAGTTGATCTACCATGACCTCGTGATGTCTAAACCTTAAAAGCCTAGCCTATATGACTATGGTAATGAATGGTGTCCTTTCCGGACTATCCCCTCCGGTTTATATAGACACCAGGGGGATCTAGGGTTTACATAGAGTCGGTTACATAAGAAGGAATCTTCATAGTCGGTCACCAAGCTTGCCTTCCACGCCAAGGAGAGTCCAATCTGGACTCAGGTATAGTCTTCTGCCTTCATGTCTTCACAGCCCATCAGTCCGGCCCAATAGATAACAAGCCGGACGCCCTAGGACCCCTTAGTCCAGGACTCCCTCACTTGTTGGCTGCCGACAAGCCAAGGGGCTCCGACAAGCAGAATTGCAAGATCCACCACACCAAGGGCCATGACCTCCAAAACTGCCGACAAGTTGAGCTGCCTGCTGAAAAGCAAAAAGCCGAATATGAGAGGCGAGACAAGGAGAAGGGTCGGGATTGTGCCGAAGGATCCGACAAGAAGCGTGGCGGCAAAGGAGGTCGCCGTGGCTAGGATAACCATCAAGAGAGGCCCGCCCGGGGCCGCGACAAGAAGCAGGAAGACAATAATCATGACGAGGACGACATGTCCGGTGAGCATGAGTTCCAGAAGGCTACGTAGGCCATGTGCGTCGATGGCGCCGCTGCGCTGCACACTTCTCACCGCCAGCTCAAGCAGTGGGCGAGTGAGATTACAGCAGCTGAGCCATCGTTCGACGCTCAGAGGCCACTGAACTGGTCCAGCACGCCCCTCATTTTGACGCCGAGGACCACCCTGACCGCACGACTGCGGTCGGGTTTTTTCCGTTGTTGGTCTCACCAACGATACACATCATAAAGGTGAATAAGATGCTGGTTGACGGCAGGGCCGGCCTGAACTTGATCTCGCCCGTTGTGATCAAAATGCTGCAAATTCCTGATGGAGACCTTGAGGAAATGGGTACGTTTCAAGGGGTCAGTCCGGGAAGTAGTCAGCCGACGGGGAAGGTCACACTGCCCGTGACGTTTGGAGGTGAGTTGAATTACAGGACGGAAAGGGTCGTCTTACATGTGGCCGAGATCCCCTTGCCCTACAACAGGATCGTCGGCCGCCCGGCACTAGCCAAGTTCATGGAGGCGTCGCACTACGCCTACAATACGCTGAAGATGCCTGGGCCGATGACTGTCATCACCGTCCCCTCCGACAAGAAGGTTGCGTTGATCTGCGCTGACCAACTCTATCGAGAAGCAGTTGCAGCAGTTGTCGCCAAGGAACTTGCTCCCGTCGTTGAGGCCCTGGGAGGGAAGAAGAAGATCGGCAAGACCTCTCGCACCCACTCCGGCAAGCGCACCTCTTCAGAGTGTTGTGCTCCCATCAAGGACGCGCCCGAGAGCTCTACCGGCAAGAGCAAGAAACCCAGAGTTGCACAACCAGAGACCAAGAGGGTGTCCGTCAAGGAGGATGGAACGGGATTGGCTTTCACCATAAGCTCCACCGTCGATGGCAAATATGAAAGCGCGCTCATCACTTTCCTGCGGGGGAATGTCGATGTGTTTGCGTGGCAAGCATTTGTCATCCATGGTATTCCTAGGGAAGTGATTGAGCACCACCTTGCTGTTTGTCCCCATGCGCGACCCGTCAAGCAGAAGGTCAGGAAGCAAGCTTTGGAACGAGGAGTTCATCACAAAGGAGATCAGGAAATTGGAAGTGGCAGGTTTGGTGAGAGGAGTGCTCCATCCGACGTGGTTGGCCAATCCGGTGGTGGTGTGCAAGGCAAATGGGAAGTGGAGGCTGTGTATTCACTACACGAATGTCCATAAGGCTTGTCCTAAGGACCCCTTCCCGTTTTCGTGCAATGATCAGATTGTTGACTCCACGGCCGGGTGTGATCTGTTGTCATTCCTCGACGCCTACTCGAGCTACCACCAGATCTTCATGGCAAGAGAAAATGAAGAGAAGACAGCCTTTATCACCCCATGTGGTACATATTGCTTTTTATGGATGAGTTTCGAGTTGAAGAGTGCTGGCTCGACATTCGCCAGGGCAGTCCAGATTGGTGTTGTGCCCCAGCTACATAGAAATATGGAAGTATATATGGACGACATAGTGCTCAAAACCAAGGACAAGGCGACCCTTGTACAAGACCTAGGAGAGCCGTTTGCCAACCTACGCAAGATCAACCTCAAGCTGAACCATGAGAAGTGTGTCTTTGGTGTCCCGTCAGGAAAACTACTCGAGTTCTTTGTGTCGCAGCGTGGGATCGAGGCAAACGCAGACAAGATCAAGGCTATTGAGCAGATTGAGGCACCCAAGCGGATCAAGGATGTGTGCCGGCTCACTGGCTACGTTGCCGCCATGAGCAGGTTGATCTCCAAGTCCGCTGAACGTTCCCTTCCCTTTCTCAAAATCTTGAAGAAGGCAGGCCCAATGGAGTGGACCCCAGAAGCCGCGGCGACGTTGCAGGATCTGAAGAAATACCTTTCCTCTACGCCAATACTGGTTGCGCCTAAACCACAAGATTCGTTGCTGCTGTATCTGGCGGCAACGAATCAAGTGGTCAGCGCCGCACTAGTGGCGCAGAGGGAGGTCGACGAAGAGGTAGTGGCCATGGCAGGACCGGCGGATGGCAAGTCAGGGATTCCCCCGGCAGGGCCTGGTGCCGGCAAGGCAGGGCACCAGACAGAATGTGATGCCATCAGGGCAGGGCCTGCATAGCCAAGAGAAGTGGTGCAGAAGAAGATGATGTAGCACCCTATTTATTTTGTGAGCCCCCTCTTGCAGGGGGCAGGTCAAGGTACTTAGGTGTGCAAAAATTGCTCTTCGGCATCCTTATGGCCTCGAGGAAGCTGTGTCATTACTTCCAAGCCCATGATATTACTGTCGTCACCCGCCCCCCGTTGCAACGGATACTGCACAACCCAGATGCAACTGGAAGGATTGTGGAGTGGGCCTTAGAGTTGTCGACCTTTGGGTTTAAGTTTGAAAGTACTTTGACAATCCAGAGCAGAGTCTTGGCAGAGTTCATTGCAGAATGGACCTCCATGCCCGACGAGGAAATCCAGGAGACCGCTCTCCCCAGCAAGGAGGCAAGTCGCGACTGGATCATGTACTTTGACGGGGCTTTCTCGCTCCAAGGCGCTAGTGCCGATGTATTGCTTGTCACACCCACCCGAGAGCACCTCAAGTATGTGATCCGAATGCACTTTCCCAGGGAGATGTCCACAAACAACACTGTTGAGTACGAGGGGCTGCTCACCGGTCTTAGGATCGCGGCAGACCTCGGGGTAAAGATGCTCATCATCAGGGGTGATTCGCGGCTTGTCGTTAGATAGGTCAACAAAGATTACCAGAGTTCGTTAATGGAGGTCTACGTAGATGAGGTGAGGAAGCTAGACGAGCGCTTTGACGGTATTCAAGCGGAGCATGTTCCCCGAGCGGAGAACAACATCACTGACTACCTGTCAAAGCGCGCTACATTCAAGCTACCTGTGGAACCATGTACCTTTTTGCTTCGGCTAACTCAACCATCCTTCGAACCGTCGACGGAGCGGAACAAGAGGAGGAAATCGGGCCCCGGCAAGTACTTTCCCGCCGAGCCCCTAGGTGCCGCCGGCAAGAGCGTTGCCGTGGATTCCGGGCCTGCCAAGGGGCAGCTGGCTCCGGTGGGGCGCGAAGCCCTGGCCATAGAGACGGCTGCTCCCATGGCGGAACATATGCCTTTGGTCCTTGTCGTCGAGCCCCAGGCTCCGACATGGGCACAGCATACCGTCCGTTTCCTCCAGACAGGCGAACTTCCTGAGGAGAAGGAAGAAGCGGAAAATGTAGCCCATCGGTCTGCCTTGTACCAGTTCGTCAATGACGTCCTGTACAGAAAAAGGCCGAACGGTGTGAAATTGAAGTGCATCCCTCGGGAGGAAGGACTGGAGCTGTTGGCGGAGATACATGGAGGCATATGTGGCTCTCACATAGGTCGAGGGCCCTTGCCGGCAAGGCATTCCAGCAAGGCTTCTTCTGGCCCACCGCCCTCTAGGATGCAACGACACTAGTAACCAGGTGCGAAGCGTGCCAGTTCCATTCAAAGAAGCTTCATCAACAAGCTCAAGCCCTTCAAACAATTCCTCTCTCTTCGACATTTTCGGTCTTGGGGCTCGACATACTGGGCCCTTCCCCCGTGCTATCGGGGGCTTTGATTACTTGTACGTTGCAATCGACAAGATCACAAAGTGGCCGAAAGTGCAAGCAGTGAGGAAGGTGACAACACAGTCAGCCATCAAGTTCTTCAAGGGACTAGGCTGCCGTTTTGGTGTGCCAAATAGACTCATAATCGGCACACAGTTCACAAGCCATGCCTTCATGCAGTACATCCGAGACCTCGGCAACAAGGTCTGTTTTGCTTCCGTGGCACACCCACGGAGCAACGGCTAGGCGGAGAGGGCAAATGCTGAAGTACTGCGAGGCCTGAGAACAAAGACTTTTGACAAGCTGCACAAAAGAGGAAGGTGCTGGATTGATGATTTGCCGGCGGTTCTTTGGTCGATTAGAACGACACCAAATCGAGGCACCGGCCAGACACCCTTTGCCCTGGTATACGGGGCAGAAGCAGTTCTCCCAACAGAACTCATATACGGGTCACCTCGAGTGATCGCTTATGACGAGCTTGAGCAAGAGCGATTGTGGCAAGATGACGCAATGCTCCTTGAGAAAGATAGTCTTCGGGCGGCTGTGAGAGCAGCATGCTACCAGCAAGCCTTGTGCCACTACCATAGTTGCAAGGTCCATGCCCGAAGCTTTGAGGAAGGTGACCTTGTTCTTCGGCGCGTTCAGTCGGCCAAGAATTCCAACAAGTTGAAGCCAAAGTGGGAAGGCCCTTATCGGGTAATACGAGTCACTAGGCCCGGCGCAGTCCGCCTGGAGACCGAAGGTGCTGTCCCAGTAAGCAATTCCCGCAACATCGAACATCTTCACATGTTTTAGCCATAAGGCGCGGTTGCCAGGCCTCCTGGTGAAGCACCTTTTGTACGAGCCTTGCCGGCAAGGCAGTAATCCTCTGTACAAAGCCAGGCGCAGACCCTAAGCATAGATAAACGAAGCGCTGGCGCCCTAAGTTATAGCATGCATGCTAGGTCAAGTCTTTCCCTCGGTTAGTGTTGATAGTGCTTAGCGGCGACTAACCCCTAGCCTAGAGGTCGAGTGTGCGTCTTTCTGTTCTCTTTGGTTCGCAGGGCACACAGACACTTCAGGTGAGCCGCTTGGGAAAAAGAGAACGAACCGGCGCTCCGGCCCAGGCAAGCCAAGACTGCCGGGGGCTGAAGATACAAGGATCCAACCACGGCAAGCCAAGGTTGCCGGGGGCTGCGGATTCAGATATGTCTTTCATCCCCCTGTTATGCGTTTTCGTATAGAACTGGGACATGTGAAACCTCATTTATGTTCTTGAAACCACCATGCTCCGCATTTCCTATACCCAAGAGCTACCTCCTGGGTCAGAATTTGGTACTAGTCGCGGTGGAGAGGAGATGAACAAGGGGCCGAACTCTACTTCGCCCTGCCTCCGCCAAGATCGCGAGAATGGTCGACCGAAGTGGGGAGACGACAAGGCCTGTTGCCGGGCGACATGTTTATATTGAAAATAACAAGGATTCATCCTTGGCATGGGCCTCGCTCACGCACAAAGAACCCGACAACCCCCCTTTTTTCATTAAAAACATCCCATACATGTATAATTCATACGGAATTAAAAACATGAGCAAGGCGATAACAAGTCTTAAAATTAACAAGTGCCCGCAGGCTTACAAACTAAAAAAAGATAAGATGCCCGTAATATCTTGCTTATCCCTCTCCTCAGAAGGTGGAACAAGAGGGCGGGAGGGCGAAAAGAGCGCCTAGGTGAGGTGCGAGGAGCAAAAGGCACCAAGGGAATGTCTCGGTGCCGGGAGGGGGAGCTGGAAGATGAGGCAGCGGGCCGGCAATACGTGACGAAGGCATCGGCGCCAGCGTACTCCGACTTGACAGCTGCCACCCGCCTTCTTCGCTCTCTCCGGCCCTCCTACGCCAGCCGCCCAAGGAGACGACAGGGAGCACCCCGATGGAGAGCTTGGCGAGGATGGCCCTCGGCAAGGCGCGTGGCCGAGGGAGGGGCGGCACAGTCAGTCGAAGTCGGATTCGGCATCCTGCCGCTCAACTCCCTCACCGTCGTTGTATTCCTAGTCACTCCCGCTTGAGGAGGAATCTTCATCGTCGGAGGAGCTCTCCACACAACACTTCAAGTGAGTTCCGAGATCTCCGAAGACCTTGACGGAGAGCAGGCTGCCCTCTGTTAACTTGAAGTAGAGGACAAGCCCCGCCTCAGGATGTGGTTGCGTGTGAACGTCTTCCATCCGCGGCGGAGGTACATGATGTGAGGGGCAGGGAAGTCGACGTCGACCGGCGTGCCGCCGTTCCCACAGCCCTTCATGTGCAACTAGAGGGTTTGGGGTGGATCGAGATCCATCTCCCGAGCAAAGGCAGTAGGGAGACGGAGGCGGCGATGCAGTGGCCGGCATAGCCTCATGATGAACTCGTGGGGCTGGTCCCCGACGGGATGCTCCGTCGGAGAAGGCATCGCTGGTGGAGGCGAGGCCGATGCGCCGCCCCGTCCTCCTCTCCCCCGAGCGCCACGACGACCTCGACCTCATCCCCTCCCCCTTCCTATCGTGGCCGGTTCTGCCGCCATGAGCTCTTGGGAAGGAGGAACGGGCTGGCGAGCAGCGACCCTCGCCGCCACCGTCGAAGGGCCAACGCTTCCTCTCGCCATGGCGGATGGAAGGAAGAAGCAGAGGTGGAAGGAGACAAGTGATGGAAGAATGTGAATGCCTCCCACCTCCCCTCCTTATAAAGAGGCGGAGTCGGGGCTCGGCCGCACCACTCGACCAATCCGGTCATCGGGGGCGCAGGGAATCAGGACCTGACCGCTGCCCGAATCAGCGACGACCTGGTTTCTAGCCTCCACCTCCTGCCACCTGCATGAGGGACACAGGGCGAGTGAGCGGCATTGGAGGGACACACAAAGAGGCCGCTCCCCACCCCGTGATCATGGGGCGCGGGCGCCTTGAACACCACGACCCGAGTCCACCCGAGTAAATGGGCCGTGCCTCTATGCATCCCTCCTTTTATGGGGAAGGCACGAGCCGCCGCTTTACCATGATGTGACGCAGGCGTGCATGAACCGCCCCACGCATGACCCCCACGTCACGCACGACCTTCCACGTCGCACTTTCAACACAGGTCATGGGGAAGCATAGTGGACGGGAAGTTACTATGGTAAAATCCGCCCACCTGCCCGCGCACCTTTCTGGGCCTAGCCCAACAACGCGGCACGCTTATGTGTGGCCCAGGCCCGGTGCTCCTGTCAGTGTACAAAAGTAGGGGCTCTCCTTTTGACCCCATCACTTGTGCGTGGGCAGTCAGAGCCACACGCCGCGGCCACACTCACCAGGCAGAGGAGGGAAGCCGGAGATAAGCCAAAGCACAAGACGACCAAGGCGACGCCAAGACCGGAAGCACATGAGGGCAAGAGGGAGAAGTGGACTCCCTCGGCAAGATCCTTGCCAAGGCGGCTCCCCGTGGCGCCGGCAAGAGCCTTGCCGGGGCAACTTGCCCGATGCCAGCGGAGTGAACCACCCTTGAGCCCACCGGCTTCAACCTAACCAACTACGTTGGAACCAAGACTCGGGAGGCACCTCTGTGGTGGCATGCAAATCTTCGTCAAGCTCATAAATATATGAGTTCAGATAAGGACTAGAAGACGGCGACTCTCGGCAGGATCCTAGCCGAGGAAATCCACAAGAAGCCCGGCGAGATCTTTGCCAGGGATGACAGCAATGCCACGGCAAGACCCTTGCCGAGGGCGTCAGCAGGGCCACTGCCAGCCCCGCACCAGCCAAGACTCCACCGCCATTCGCTTGCAGCTGCAAGCCCAACCAGCTGGGCAGGCACCTGCGTGGCAACATGCAGCTTATAGGCCAAATCAGCAAGCACCTACGTGGCGGCATGCAGATCTTCACGAAGGCCCTACCACCGCGCCACCTCAGCCGCCTTCCTGCCTACATGGCGTTGCATGCATCGCCAGCCTGGGCGCGTGTCGAAGCGAGGCGAAGCGGCGACGGACGGGACGGGCCTCGTTCCCGTTCCCGATAAAGCTAATGGACACCTATGTAGTGTATTTAATGCACTTTGTCCCATAATGCCATGCGATAAGCTCGCGCATTGTAGGCCTTTCCACCTCCTGTGTGCAACTTTGGCAGCCCCTTTTTCCTATAAAAGGAGGCCCGAGGTGACCAGGTGGGGGATTCGGCTTTTCGGAACGGGACAACCACCATAGCTAGTTTGGAAAGCTCAAGAACACTCAATACATCCACGAAAGCAGGACTAGGGTTTTACGCATCCTCGCGGCCCGAACCTGGGTAAACGATCCGTGTGCTTACTCCTAAACCTCCTCTTCTCACGACCCCGCGCCCGCCGACCGTAGAAGGGATCCCAGTGATCCCATAGGTGTCGTTCTCACCGACATTGCTCCATGGCTGTACTACACTCGAGTACTTTCGTCTTCAGACGATCAATGGGTTAAGTACCTTTCACATCACCTCACTACAAAAAAAGACACTTCCGTGATGATATGTGTTTGTCATAGTAGGTCACGTTTTCTGTCATGCATGTATATCCATGACGATTTTATGACAGAATCAAGATAGTCATACCTGTGCTATCGTAGAAGTGTTCCATGGCATTCACAAAATTATCATAACGGAAGTGTCCACTTCCATGATGATAAACCGCGCATCATAGAAGTGCTTTCATCAAGGGTGACCAACCGACATGTGGTGTCGACCGTAATGGCTCGCCGTTAAGCTATCGGGTCCAGTTTTGGATCCGATAACCCGTTAACAGCCCGGACCAATGGGGATTTTCCAAGTGTAAAATTCTCATTGGCCGACGGAACAACGTGCCAGCTCCTCTTTGGGATAGATGTCATCCACTTATTGGACAGGAGGCGCCTACGATACGTTGACATGTGGCACGGCCCAATAGAGGCCCATTATGGTGAAAAGGTCAGCCCAGCTAAAGGACCACCATGTTTTTTCAGACACTAGTGGGCTGGCCCGTTAACAGTCTGCCATGTTTTGGGTTAAATTGAGGCCCATATCAGATCAGGCCCATTCACAGCCTGTCGAATTTTGGGCCAAATTACGACCCATATTGGATCACGCCCGTTAACATGCCACTGTACCTTTGGGCCCATTCTAAGACAGGTTTGTATTTCAGCCTATTAAGTGCCCATTTACCAGTTCCGCCCGATAATAGTTTCGGCCTGTTAGCGGCCCGTGGAGTATATGGGACTTTGTTGACCCGGTTTAACTTTAGACCATTTAACGGCCCACGCAGAAACTCGGCTATTTCTTGTCCGAAGTAACTTTAGGCCTCTTAATGGCCCATATTCTTCGTGGATAAATTTCTGCCCAACTAGCCTATCGGCATGTTAATGGCCCGTGTAACAGTTGGGCCTAATTACAGCCTGCGTTCAATCCGGCCTGCTTACAGACCATCTGATAATGGCCCATGACACTCTTGGGCCTATGGCCCACGTGGATACTTGCCTGTTTAAAGCCCATAATTTTATTGGGCCAAACAGACCCGAGATATATTTTGGCCTGTTAGTTGCTCATCCTATTTGGGACCAACATGGGCCTTAGGCAGTTTCGGCCTATATTAGCCCGTGAATTTTTTGGCTCAACGCTAGCCCAATCTAGGTTTTACCTTGTTAAAAGCCCATGGTATTCTCTGGCCCAGCTGGCCAGAACTTTACTCGGCCTGTTAAAGGCGGGAAACTACCATAAGTTTAGACCTGCTAATGGCCCAAGAAGATTATAGGCCCACATTTTGGCCCAAATGAGTAACGGGCCGGCCTGAAGACCGACAACACTGAGACCCACTAAACCTTCTGGCCTAAATTAAATCATACTGAGTAAAAATAAACCTAGATTATACAATAAAGAAATTATGATATATTACATCCACTAGGAATCAAAGATTGCTACCGGTGATCATAAAGCACAACATGACCGTGGATTACATACACAGGGCATCAAAGGTCACCACCAGTGCATATAAACACACCGACAAAAGAATATACAAAACTGAGAGCACTTCAGAAGGCACTAGGCCTGGCAAGGTCGGGCCCCGCATGCAGCCGAACAAGCTGATGAGACCTCAGTTGTGTGAACGATAGATGCTTCATCCCTAGCTGTATGGCACCATAGTGCGCACGACAGTTCCCTGACATCTTCATTATATCTTTGACTTCAATTCGGAGCTGAGCTGAAGCAAGCCTTTCCGGTTTAAGTTGAGACTGAAGAAGTCGGACTAATTGAAGCAGCGATTGCACAGAGGTTGTCTCACACCTACTCGTGAGTAGCTTCAACTCACTGTCTTCATCAAGACAGGACATTGGGGTCATCTCGCTGTCCTTATGATGGTTTGGCTCACTATCTTCCCTAAAGTTCTGCCTATCATAAGAGATACAACTCTGAAAGAGAAATAAGGAGACACATAACAGGTTTCACAATTATATAAGAAAATTAATGGATTTGTTCTGCATAAGGAACATGTTTTTACAACTACAATTTAAAATTGGTAGTTGTTGCATGCATCCAATCAGATGTAAACAGCAAAGTAAACAGAAGTGGAGGAAATGATGCCTATCCAAATCTATACTAGAACAAAGTTTAAAGGCTTGAGAAGGATGAACTTACATTACATGTTAACACGGGCTGGAAAAATCCCTTCTCCATGTTGATGGAAGGATAATTCAATAAATTCCCCAAATAAAATTCTTTATAAGTGTTGCCATTATTCTACATTTTGCGAAGAGTAAATATAGATCAAATAATATTGGAAGAACCAGGGGATAATGAAGCTCAGGTGTAGACTGATGATACATAGTCAAATAGCAATTAATTAAGTACGTCGTTACAAAGAAAGTACTGACAAGAGGAATGCAGACATCAACGGGTTCAGTGGCATTGGCTTTATTCAACATTTTGGTAAGAGTAACTATAGATATGATAATTTAGAGAAAGTGGAGGGTAGGGCAGATAAGATGCAGAGTAATGCTAGACAATCAACTATCTCGCGATTCAAGTATAGTAATACAACCACCGTTCATTATTACTTGTTGCTCCAATGGATGTATCTAGCACTATTAAGTTCTAAATACATCCAATTGATCAACAATTAATTTGATACAGAGGGAGTACATGACAAAAGGTACTTACAAGAGCAATCCAAAACTTCATAACCATTGTGTTAATTCTACATTTATCTAAGAGTAAATATAGATCTTATAATTTCAAGCAAAGGGATCATAAATAAGCGAACATTTACAGTGATGCTACATAATCAAACAACAATGAGTGTAAGTATGCTGATAAAGGGCAAGAGGTACTGACAAGAGCAATGCAGTGCCTAGTATTGTCGTGAGATCCTATGATCCTTTGAGCAAGGAGATTCATCTGAAATTAGTTTTCATACAAGAGAGAAGGTAAGGCACATGTAGAAATTTAGGAGTTCAAATTTTGAATTGATATCATAGACAGTACCTGACGCTGGGCTCTCAGCAGTTTTAATAGGGGTTTGGCCACTGGAGTAGTGGTAAAGTGTGGTATAGTTGGGCCTGTGTTTTCTGTGGATGCTGATCTATCTGATTTAATAGGTATCACTACCTTTTCCAAATACCTAGTTTGTACTCCTTGAGGATCTGCACTCAGCCTCTTCCTTTTGGACATCTATTACGGAAGAACAATAGTTGACTGGAAAAACATAGTATGACGACACATGGAATAGTTACAGCAAATGGATAGGTATGGCATATAATCATATATGATGCTTAAACTAAGCAGATGGTGTAACAAAGTAGAAGTAATGCAAGAGATCAGATGCAAAATATGTGCAACCAATACAACCTTGCCAAGTTAGAACAAGCACCTTGATGGGGGAATAAGATAGACCATCCTCCACCATGCCAAGTTTGTTAGCCAGTGGATTGTTCCACAATATTCCTCTCGTGCGCCCATTCTCATATTCATTTTGATAATGTTCAATACCTGACAAGCATGGAAACATAAAAACAAGTGAGATTATCTTTGTAATGCAGAAGTGATTATAATCCAATACTTCCTCCGTGTAAACCACTTTGGTGTGTGCATTAATATAATGTGGCCTACTACTAAAAATATGAGAGCTCTAGAAGTGATGATACTTCACAGATGACAGCTTCAACATATAGTAAAGAAGAACAAGTTGACCTCACCTAACAGATTCAAAATATACTAAGGGAGAATAACTTGACCTGACCAGTCGACCGCAAGAGAAGAGGATCATCTTAAAGAAGAGCAGAAGAGCAGAAGAGCAAGCAGATTGAAGATACTACAAGTCTTTCTATATGATGTCGGTTGGCCACCCATGATGAACCAGAGCGCACAGAAAAATACTATTCCTTCCGGTCTCTCCATATGTAGCTCACATGCATTTCGAAACTAAAGTAAGAACATTTAGCTGACCAATTAAACATCTCTCAATTTTACTAATATCAGCATAATATCATATTTGAATTTGTACAACTAAGCTTGTTTAGCTCAATGGGTGGAGCAGTGATATTACGACACGAACCACGTATGCTGATCTTGGTCATCATAAAATGAGGAAACCGTAAGCATGATGAGTATATTGTTGACTGTGGTAGTGGGATGGTAGATCTGAAGCTGCAAACCACGCAAAGGGTAGTTAGCAACCGATGTTTGCTTTGAAATAACAACTAAGATTTGGTATGGACAAGAAAATAGAGTCAACAAGTGACAAATAAATGCAATTCTACTATCTCTCTATATGCCGCGACATGCATTTGGAAACTCAAGTGGGACCTGTAGCTAACCAATTAAATGTGTCTGTTAACTAATATCAGTATCATATCACAATCATATTTGAACAACTAAGCTTTGGAATTTTTAGTGTTGTGTTGTTTAGCTTGAAGGGTGGAGTAATGCTAGTACGACGGAAAGCACCTACGCAGATCATAGTAGAGTAGATAAAAGGGGAAAACCCTAAGCATCAAGAGTAAAATCTGGAAAGTGGAACTAGCTGGACCAGTGGGTGGTGCACATGCTTTTCGAAATGAATATAGGAACATTAGCTGACCAATTAAACATTCTCTGTTTTAGTAATATGAGCATCATACCAGATTCGTATTTCAACACGTATGCTTTGGAATTATGAGTGGCATGTTGTCTCGCTTGATGGGTTGAGGTCTCGAGGAGCAGTGCTAGCACGACACACAGCAGTGAAGTACCTACGATGATGGTAGTGAATATAAAGGGGGAAACCATAAGCTTTACGAGTATAGTGACCATGCCATGGCAGATCTGAAGGTGCAAACTGGACAAAGCTACTTCGCAACCAATGTTTGCTTTCAACTAGCCACTATGATTTGGTACGGACAAGAAAAGTACAGTAAATAATTTACGATCTATTTTACGGGTGAGATCAATAATTTAAGCACATATGGAAGAGTACCACCTCTCTTGCGACGCCGTGTAGGCCCCTGCTGATTCGTTGAGGGTGCTGCGGGTGCGATGGCTGTCAGCGGTGGGGAAGAAGACTTTAGATGGCAGATGGCCGGGTTGGGCGATAAATCCTGTTGCTGTGGACGAGGCGGTCATACGAGCGACAACGGCAAGGTGGACGATGGCGCCGATGAAGCGAGACAACGCGATGAAAGGATCCTGGTCTGGCATTGTGCATGAGAGACATCCATCTCTTGCAGTGGATGATGGGGTAGGGGTAGCGGCTCCGGCAAGGTGGAGGATGGGGTGGTGGAGGGAGGAGGCTGGCTCAAGTGGGGAGGTTGTCATGGTGCCGATGGTGTATGAATGGGGAAATGGAGGAGGAGGGGGATCACAAACTTTGGGACACGCTTGTCTGAAATGTGGGAAAGTTACGAACTTATCCCCCATTTAAAATTTCGGACATCACGTCGGTTGGGGATTGAACAGTAATCTCGCATCTCCCAAATATTTGTCGGTAACAATTTCGGGCGAGAGAGGGTGTTTTGCCGCCCACGGTTGGCGCCCACGCCATATGAACGGGGCTGACAGGTAGGGCGGGTGTGTCACATCTGAGGGAAGTTACACATCTGCCCCTATTTAAAATATTAGCCTACATCGATTTCGGACGAGGAGAGTTTGTTTTGCCGCCCACCATGGATGAATGGGGAAATGGAGGGAGAGACACATGTCTTTCGAACGAGCTTGAATCAAATGTGTTTTGCCGCCTACATTTGGGGCCCACCTTGTTTGAATGGGCTCAGAGGCCGTCGTGTCACGTCTGAATGAAGTTACTAGTCTACCTGTATCGACAACAGTGTAAATCCGGTCGATGAGGATGTCAAGTGTCAGGGGTAGACAGTAATTTCCATCTCGCAAACACTTGGTTCGGGCAGCCCACAAATGATAGTGGGTGGTTAGCCGCTTCATTTAAAACTTGGAAGAATTAGCATTCACGTTTGCCCTTGGCCCTGGCTACTAAATCCAAATCCAATGTTTATTCGATTATGAATATCCACAGATAATTCTACGTTTTGTTATTTATTTCTTCAAAACCACAACAAAGGTTTATTCTACCTTTATATATGGATATGATTTAGAAATGCAATGATCTTCGATTTCAGTAGGTTGGATACACTTTGAGTCAAACAATTATTTCATCCAATACAATATGCTCACACCAAAAACAGTTCACCTTATGTCAATCATACAAGTACTAAGGATTACCTTGCCTAAAAAATTCGGATCATTACAACTCATGGACAACATAGGGGGTCTTACAACATAATCCATTCAGAGACATGACACAACATGCAAGTACAATAATCTAATGACAATTTCAACTGGTATCTAAAGAAGAACTGGGATTACCCCAGGCTTCAGATAGCAGAAGCAGCATGACCTCATCCGTCTTCAAATGCAACATTCTTACTTACTCCAATTCTTGGGTTGCTTGCATAATGCGTGTAGCTAATTGCATGATTTCCAGCTTCAAGATCGAGATTACCTCATTCATGGCAGCCACACCATCTCTTTCTGCCTATAGTAGAGCCTCAAGAACTATAATATTTGTGCTCAGACTACTCTCCGGCGGTGTTGCCGCTGAACTTATACCATCTCGTAACATGGACGGCGCACTGCTTCCACAAATAGATTCTGGGGTTATACATTGTGTCCTAATGTGAACGACATCCTGAAAGGTTTCCGCTGGACATAAGTAAGAGATCTCATCGCATCATCCAGGTAGTAAGCTTACATGGTAAACGACATACGAATTATTGCCAAGCATGGCAAGCTATATTTAAATGGTTCGAAGCAGCATCAGCCGAAAAGAAATTAAAATGGGAAGATGAAACTAGGGATGTAAGTGGCAAATAAACGACATCCGCCAGTCCCATCTAGTTAGTTTTTGCTAGATCCCTAGTTCATTTTTCTCAAAAAACAAAAAATCTTTTGAACTATCATACCACTAGTGGACATTAATCGGGATTAAACGGGACCTAGTTGACATCCCTAGTTGAAAGGGAGTGTACCACCGCTATATTTAAGTTGCCAAGGCATCTAAGCAGTTGAAATAATCTGAGAAAGCACTTAACAGTGTGGCCTCATATAAACTACGAAGAAAGTCTTGTGATGAAGTTCAGAGGAAAAGTTAAGGACTCAAATGAACTAGGCAAGCATTTCTTTATGATAGTACAAGAGGCATTGCTGACATACTGGCCAACTCAGGTATAGCGTAACAAGTAACAAACAGACATTCGAATCAAGCAATACAACAAAGAAGACAACTGAACTATTTTTAATTCTGTAGGATTATAGGTTGAGGGCACAAGCCAAGAAAGCAGCCCACACACATTACATTTCACATGTACTAAAACACACTGGCTTACCATATGTTGTTGTGATGCCTCTCTGTCGTTGCAATGTTCTTTGAAGATATCGTCAGCATCCCGTGGTTGTAAATCTAGTTGTCGTAGTTTATTCTGCACCCTCTATTTAGGTAAAATTAATTTTAATCGCATGCACTTGTTCGAATTGATCATCGATGGTTCATCTAAACTAATGAAAGTAGGGTGTGTGCATACACAACAATATATATGCTTCCCTCTTTTTTTATGCTTGTTCGAGGTGCCAGCCCCAACAGAACAAATCTTTTGCTTGATGGGGTTGGCAGCTCCATAATTCATAGAAGTATCAAATTAGTCCTGCAACTTGGGAAGATCAAGAACACACAAAAAAGCAATGAATAGAGGCTCGAAGCAGTGATGTGATAGCTAGCATCAGAAAATGTAGGGTAAAACGAACAAAAAGCAGCGAAACCACATGCTAGCTTGCTGATGTGTAATTAAGCATAGAGAACATGAAGCGGTCTGATGGAACCAATAGTTGGCATCAGAACAACACCATTATCATAAATAGAGCATGCGAAAAGTAAAATAGTAGGCAATGATATCTAGGAAGTACAGTAATACTTAGGACAAAACTAAAGCATATTAACTATATGTGCACTCATATGTAATTTAGCACATGTAACATGTTAACTGCCAGAAGTATGGCCCTACAGGGGCAAGCGGAATAGCACATCTCATGAAAAATTAATGATGTCCTGAATAAATTCTACGGTGCGGTGCTTATGCTAAGAAAGTGAATGTAGGCGCCGGCCATTGGATAATAGTACCTGATTCTCGGCGTCGTATGGGTATCGTTGTCATACTTGATAGCTAAGGCTCGTCGATCGTGCTCGTGCTGCGGTTGAGTTTGGGCCGGCCGTCGCCGTCGCTCAGGCGGCTCCGGTGCTTTGGTTGCGGCGCCTATCAACATGCAAGAAAGCTCATCTGTGGTAAGTGAACAGTTGCACGATCAAGAAAAGAAAAACCTAAGGAGTACAAATCGAAATAACCTAATGAGGCTGCAGCGTTAGTAAAGTAGGGTCGGTGTAGTTGAATATGGCATCTGTGGAGCGGGTCCGGTGCAGTGGACGAAGGGTTCGGCGGGCGCGGTGTACGGTGCTTTCGGTGAGGCAGATCTGTTGCGGCGGACGAGGGCTTGTATGAAGCGCCAGCGATGGGGCGGACAAGGGAGTCAGTGAAGGGCCTACACTGTGGTGGACGAGGGCACCGGTTAAGCAGATCTGGTGCAGTGGACCATGATGGCGGTCAAGGAGATCTGGAGCGGTGGACAAGCCAGTCGGTGAAGCGGCTCCGGTGAAGTGGTGAGTTGGCAGTTGGGGGTTCCAAGGTGTGGAAGGTAGATCCGGCGGGGTGTGAGGTCCACCGCTGCGGTGGAGCACCAGATTCAGTGGGTTGCCGTGGTTGGCGGGTCGGGGAGGGGAAGGGGAGGGTGCTCTGGGGAAGAATGTTGGGGGCAAAGTGGGGAAAACAATGGAGTTACCAAAGCATCCCTTTTCCGTTCATGTGGTAGGGGTAAAATAGGAATATCGTAGGGCTAAACTTTCGGGCGCGAGATATTTCGATGTGAGCGAGAGGATTCAAAGCTTTTGGCGCCTGAAATTATAAGTGTTCTGCTCTTGTACGGCCGACTATGATATCATTGCAGAGAATTTATTTGTTTTGCACACACAAAAAAGTGCAAGTTTTGAAAATCAATGTCTCCATCTCGAAACTTAGATTGTCCATTCAATTCAAATTTGGATCATTGATCAAGTACAAGCAAATACCATCATACAGTTCAATTTAAATGAAATTCCAAATGTGTTTATCCTAAATATGATGACAAAAGAAAAAATGTGTATGTGTATAAATAAAGTGGATGATTATAAAGTTTGAACTTGCCCGTATGTGTATATCTCTAGGTTTGATATATGAATTTGAAATCACGAAATCCCGGCTTAATACCTCCATTTAAATGAATTGCAAAAGCTAATGATGGAGCCGAATTCCAAAATTCCAATCTTAGGTTGTAATTCTGGTACATCAAGGTATATCACGCATGTTCAAAAGTATCGTTATCTCTTAGTCCAAACCGTGAAACAAATTGATCAACCATGAGTGCAAACACTATTGACCATATATATCTCATTTGCGATAAAGTCCCTCATATATAGACACCTCACTCTTTATCTGAAGCCACCCCCCCCCACACACACACAAGATGTTCTCTCCCCCAGACATGAACACATGAGCACACTAACACCCCCATCTCTTATAAAGTCCGGACCCCAATATAGCTCTATATCACTTTGTCTCCCGAGCATGCACACATCTCATCCCCCACTTTCTAGGTCTCCAGGCATCTCTCTTTGACAAGCACACACACATTATGTAGAGTGAATCTTTCCCATACACACAAAACGTCACCCCCAAATGTCTATCTCCCTGGTTATGTGGTTCTCGCACACTCACCTCACACACCACCCCCACTTCAAATAAGCACACTTTGTCTCCTTGTGCACCACTCTCCTCTTTCTATCTCTCCCACATGCGGACCCGCCCCAGCTCCTTCCCTATATACATATATGCCGTGACTCCTTCCATAGCTCCCTAATATATTATCGTTCTCAATCTTACACATTGTTCTCTAGAGCGTCTATTCTAGATCTCTCATGAAGTCCCTATCACACACACGATGACTCACTTCCCGTGTGTCTCCGTACATAGGCCAATTTCGAACAACATCAACATTGTCTCCCTATCTATACACCATTTATGGACACAAATGACCCCTCTCCCACTACAAGAAATATGTCAACTTATGACCACCACTATTGGTCACTGAATGGTCATAGTTTTCCTTTTGTGACCTTTTTGTGACCAAAAACAGATGGTCAAAAGCTGGCCATCGTAAACTGAAATTAACGACCTTCTCTCTGAGAAGGTCATAGACGTTTACGACCAAAACAGAAGGTCGTTGAACCCATGACCTTTTGTTTTGGTCACTGACTATCTGCCCAGGCCACATCGGATCCTACGTGGCAATCTGACGTGGCACAATTGCGACCAATTGACAAGGTCAAAAATTAGAATCGGCCCGGTCCATTTCGGTGCTTTAGATGGGCCGAGCACATTAATTCAGCCTCTTTAATATATATATATATATATATATTGTTAATTTTCGCTAGGTACATGGGCCTGGCCCAACAATTTGGCCTTTTTTGTTTTCTGAGCTTCTTCCATTTTTCTGGGCCTCGGCCTTTCTGCGGTCCATTTAATTTTTTTAATTTTTTGAGATGTTTTTCCTTTCATTTTTTTGTCCAATATTGTTGGGGCTAAGGCCTCTTCTAGCCCATCAATATTTTCAGCCCACTAATTCAAAGGACTGGACAACAGAGAAACAATTTCGTTTTTTTCAATTTTCTATCAAAGCAACATTTGTTTCACTATACAATCATACATCATTTCTTGCAGTTACATCGTTTGAAGCAGCAACTAAAAGATTGTCATCTATAACAAACGACAGCCAGTCAAAAGAAAGATCACCATCACAGCTCCAGCGACTACTTATACACTACAACTTGCACTTATGTGCAAACCTACAAGAAGGCCATGCTTCCGATTAGATTTGGTTGCATCACTTCCAGTTTGCTAACGGCATGTCTCCAGCAGCACATCTCATAACCTACAAAGAGAACATAAACCAACATAAGAATTTGAAATTTCTTCTAATTTGAAACTTTCGGTAAACGGTAAACTTGAGGTAAATTAGAAGTGAGGATATTGATTACAAGCAAGATGAAACGTAAACTAAGTCCTATTGTATTGATGGATCCCAACTTGTTTAAACTAGAGCAGATTGTTCAACTTGTACAATCTAGCAGTCTAAAAAGAGAGAGAAATGTTCATTCTCGGTTCCACATTAATTAGAACAGAAATGAATGACACTAATATAAGCAAGAACTTACAACAAAGTATAGCTTAAATATAATGTTAGGCACTGATAAAGTTATGTGATTATTACGTGACTTAATAGACACAAAATATGACTTCTGTCTCTGCTTGACTAATGAATCAGTACATCTTCAAGCAAAAAATCATGAAGATCACACTACAATGTCCCTAACAACGGTAGAAGCTCAAATGTGAGACAATATTTTGTAATATATAAGCCTTGGCTGCAACTTTCCGCTTAACATGTAGATAAAAATCAGACACTTATTGCTTATTTCATACTTCAATTTTTACTTTCAGTTTTGTTTGGATAATATATATGCATAGGCACTGTCCTATACTTTTTTGGAAAGTTAAGATATTCATGTCAACAATTATATAGAGGGAAACAATCCTCTAAGCCTACATACAGAATCCAATCGGTTATATATGTACGCAGACATTAATTCCAAGTATCTAAACCCTGCTATACACACGATAGTACACAAACGATTTATCAATGATGCTAAATATCGTGTCGTTCCATTCAGTACATCATCACTGTTCCACTATTTAATACAAGTGGCTACTGCATGTCGTGTGTATAGTACTATAGTTTCATCTTCAGACCAATCAACGCCAAGTTTCAAAGAAAATCTGATGATAAGTTGCACCAAGATTTAGCAAGGTGCATACCTCCAAGTGGATGAGCCAGCTCTGAGACCCACTCCTTGACCCTCTCCGCAGATGCTCCCGTCGAAGCATACTACACCATAACAAGCACGAAAATTTAGAAAACACACCCCAATCCTGAAATTCAGTGAAGCACGAAAAGTAGCAGCAAACTAGACAATAGCACGCAGGCAGCGTTGCAAACAGCAAACCAAGTAATGTAATGTACACTACAGGAGAAACAAATAGCAAAGTGAGGTTTGACCTGGAAGGGACAGACGTGGGAGCCCTCGAGGCCCTGGAACGCCCTCCGGATCTGCTCCAGCCTTCGCTCATGGTCATGCGAGGCAACAGAATTTAGTCCGAACAAACAAGCAAAGGGCGTTGAATATACACCAAGTACTCAACTTGTTCTTACTGAATTTAGGAGTCTGTTTTTATTCTTTTCTTATATGCAGTCTGAAGCTTAACTTGTTCTAACTGAATTTAGTCAGAACAAACAAGCTAGGGCACTGCAGATCACGCACCTGAGATCAAGGGCGCTGTAGATCGCGAATCAAAGCACATCTGGTCCAGTTCTCAGCACCAACTCCTCCTCCAATTGCTACAGAAACAGAGAGCAGAAAATCAACTCGCCTACTTCAGTACAAAGAAGAAGCAAACATGCAAGCAAGAAATACTGAAATAGTACTAGTGTGATCCACATCTCAGCATCTCACTTTCAGTTTAGTTGATCCGAATCGCAAACCATTAAAGAGGAAGCAAACATGCAAGCAAGAAATACTGAAGTGAAGTTTCAGTTTTAGAAACTGAATTTCTAAACCGATGAAGGAGGCAGTAGGCAGTAGCTGAGCAGCAAGAACCTGAAGTGAAGTTTCAGTTTTAGAAACTGAATTTGTATTTTGTGAGGAACCTAGAACTCAAATTTATCTAAGATCGTAACTTTATGTTATCAATTTAAGAGCAGGTCGTTTATGCATGTCAAAATGTGAGCAGAATACTCATTGATGATCTGGGTTGTGTACCAAGGTGCTAGGGGTTGGTGCCTGTACTGAAATTGTATTTAAACTTCCTCTTTTCTACTAACAGAAAGAGCAATGCTCCTGTCAATATTTTGGAAAACAAATTTGAGAGCATATCATTGATGCTGTCCATTTGTGAGCATATCGGTGAATTGTAAATCATTATAAGACAGTGCATGGGGCAAATGAGATCAGTTAAACTACAACACTGAACCAACTAAACTGAACTTTGAGACCAGATTAATGAAACCATTGTAATAGAAATAATGTTTGAAGTATCTTTGCCGGTTCTCGGAAAGGCTATACAACCAAATTAGCACTGTAAATCCATCATAGATGGCCAACAATTTATCTACAAAATGCATCTAATTATAGAACTAGCAAGGAGTAGAGCAAAACTTCTATTAGGCTCTTTGTTGTGATGCATGATGTGTTCGGTTTGCTGTATCAATGCATTCCAGCGAACCTAAAAAGATGATTCTATTCTGATATGTTGTTAGGATCTTTGTGCAAAATCAATCCAACCCACACGAGGTTCAGTGCCAAATTCTAACACTAGAGAAGCAATGGCCTATCCTAGTACTAGCAAATCAATCGAGCAGAGAGGAGGAGGGGACGAGCTCACCTAGGGCCAGAGAGTCAGATCCATGGCTGATGCATCTCCAGCAGCAGCCATGGTCGAGCACCCCCTCCTCAGGCGCCATCCATCCTTGCCGCCCAGTCTATCTACAACATCCTCCTGCATACCTACAGTCAAAGAACAGAGCAGAAATAAGAGAGAGAGAGAGAGAGAGGAGGGGATGGAGCTCGAGTACCCCATGGCCACCGGGCGGAATAGCACCATCCAGGGGCTGAGCCGTGTGTGGGGGCGCGGCAGATGTCGGGGAGGAGCCGCCAATGTCGCCGGAGCCGTGTTGACGATTGAGGCGCCGCCGCCCTAGCCACGGGGAGGGCTACGGGTGAGCGTTTGAGGCTGGGAGAGGCCGAGAGGTCTCTGAGATTCGCGCCATTGCCGTCCTGGTGGCCGGAGACACGGCGTGCTATGCTGCCACCGCAAACCCTAAGCAAGCCATGCGCGCACCATGGTCCGGCCAGCTCGACGGAGCACCGCGCATCGAAGCACGCACGCGCGCGCCGGCGAGCAAGCCAGCCGCGACGCTGTTGTGGCTGGGCGTCAGTGCTGTTGTCTCCGTTGCGTGAGGAGAGGAGGTTGCTTGGTCTGGGGGAGAAGGGGCGGCAGTGGGTGGATGGATCTAAAGGGAGGGGAGAAGAGGAGGTGGCGGCGGCGATGGATCCGATGGGAGGAGGACACGGGGGAGAAGGGGCGGCAGCGCGTGGATGGATCTGAAGGGATGAGGAGATGACGAGGTGGCGGCGGTGATGGATCTGATGGGAGGAGCAGACGGGGGAGAAGGGGCAGCTGCTGGGTTGATCTGCCGCACGCCGGCGTTGGGGTAGGAGGTCGCTGGTGGGGCTGGTGGAGCAGAGGTCGCGCTGCCCAATGGGATCGGGGGATAGGAGGTCGCGGGAGGGAGGGGTTGGGGTCGTGGGAGGGAGGGAGAAAGAAAGGAGGCGGGGGGTGGCTTGAAAATGTCCACAAGGACTTGGGTTTCGGCTTAGGTGGGCTTGGGGTGAGGACTGCCGTTGGATCTGCGAGCATCCGACGGTGTTCGATCCACGATCTCCGTGAAACGCCCACAGACCAATCAAAATGCAGCACACGGGTACGATGTCATTACCATTTAAATTGGTCGTAGTTGACTAAAAAATTGGTCATGGTTGATTAAAAATTCATTTTCCATTTTTCAAGGGTCGAAAATGAGTTTTTTGTGAAGGACCTACAATATATTTGTTGCAAAATTGGACCAAATCAATTTTCTAAAATATTTGAACATACTTAATGCACAATTGACAAAATGGTTCGGTGTCAAAAGTTTTGATCCACCTTTGGTGAAAAAGACAAATTTCTGCCGTTTCGGTTGGAAGCAGGTCAAATTTGAACTGCGGCTGCCTCAGAGTTTTCTATTTATTTTTTCCAAAAATCATTTCTAGGTACAAAAGTATCTATTTAATCAGAGAAACATCAAAAAAATTCCAAGATTCAACCACTAGCTAGGAACGGTCATTCCCGCCGTTTTGACCGCATTTTGAAACGGGCATAAAAAATTCAAAAAAAATCAAAAAATGGAAAACCTTCGCATTGTGTCATTATATGTGATCAAGTTACCAGGAAAATTAATAAACTTGTAATACGACAATTCTTTTAAAAAAGTGTTCTCAGAAATTAGCTATCATGCGTGAAGATTCATGGCTTTCAAGCCAAATGATCAATCTTATGGCCACATTCCTGGCATAGTTTGTTCAAATGATCTCATATTATGCACAAGGGTGCATATTGGAATGGCAAACAATGTTGCCTAAGGGACTTTGTATTTTCTTTCCACGGAAAATTCATTTTCCATTTTCTAAGTGCCCGAATTGAGTTCTTTATGTGAAGGACCTACAGTATATTTGTTGCAAAATTGGACCAAATCAATTTTATAAAATACTAGGCCATATTTGATTCACATTTGACCAAATGGTTGGGTATCAAATGGCTTGATCGACCTCTGGTGAAAAAGACAAATTCCCGCCGATTCAGCAGGAAGCGGGCCAAATTTGAACTGCAGTTGCCTCATAGTTTGCTCTTTATTTAAAAAAATCATTTCTAGATACATAAGTATCTATTGAATCAAAGAAACATCAAAAGTTGTCCAAGATTCAACCACTAGCTTGGAACGGTCAAACCCGCCGTTTTGACGGCATTTTGAAACGGGCATAAAAAATTCAAAAAAAAATAAAAATTTGGAAAACCTTCGCATTATGTCAATATGTGACCAAGTTTACAGGAAAAATAATAAACTTGTAATATGGCAATTATTTTAAAAAAGTGTTCTCAGAAATGAGCTATCATGTGTGAAGATTCATGGCTTTCAAGCCAAATGATCAATCTTATGGCCACATTCATGTCATAGTTTGTTCAAATGATCACATATTATGCACAAGGGTGCATATTGGAATGGCAAACAATGTTGCCTAAGGGACTTTTTATTTTCTTTACACGGAAAATTCATTTTCCATTTTCTGAGTGCCCGAATTGAGTTCTTTTTGTGAAGGACCTACAGTATATTTGTTGCAAAATTGGACCAAATCAATTTTATAAAATACTAGTCAATATTTGATTCACAATTAACCAAATGGTTTGGTGTCAAATGCCTTGATCCACCTTCGGTGAAAAAGACAAATTCCCGCCGATTCAGCAGGAAGCGGGTCAAATTTCAACTGTACCTGCCTTGTAGTTTGCTCTTTATTTTTTCAAAAAATCATTTGTAGATACATAAGTATCTATTTAATCAGAGAAACATCAAAAAATTTCCAAGATACAACCACTAGCTAGGAACGGTCAAACCCGCCGTTTTGACCGCATTTTGAAACGGGCATAAAAATTTCAAAAAAAATCAAAAAATTGGGAAACCTTCGCATTATGTCATTATATGTGGCCAAGTTCCCAGGAAAAATAACAAACTTGTAATACGGCAACTATTTTAAAAAAAAGTGTTCTTAGAAACGAGCTATCACATGTGGAGATCAATGGCTTTCAAGCCAAATGATCAATCTTATGGCCACATTCATGGCATAGTTTGTTCAAATGATCTCATATTGTGCGCAAGGGTGCATATTGGAATGGCAAACAATGTTGCCTAAGGAAGTTTTCATTTTCGTTGGACGAAAAAACCATTTTCCATTTTTCGAGTGCCCGAAAGGAGGTTTTTTTGTGAAGGAACTACCAAATAATTGTTGCAAAATTGGACCAAATCATTTTTATAAAATACTAGGCCATATTTAATGCACAATTGACAAAATGTTTGGGTGTAAAATTTTTTGATCCACCTCTTGTGAAAAAGACAAATTTCCGCCGATTCAGTAGGAAGCGGGTCAAATTTGAACTGCAGCTGCCTCATAGTTTTCTATTTATTTTTTCCAAAAATCATTTGTAGGTACATAAGGACCTATTTAATCATAAATACATGGTTTGGTGGCGATACGTCGAGGTTTGGGCGGTGGCTGAGGGCCCCAACTCTAGAGCGCGTAAACTCGCATGCCCGTCGCGTGGTCACCGCGTGACCGTAATGTTTCCATGTGGTCTGGGCGGCCTAGGCATGTCTAGTGGGTTGGGCACTCCCCAGGTTGGTGCTAGGAAGAAAATTACAACATAAGATTCTCACGAGGAGACCGATCGATGCTCAAACATGAATTAGCAGCCAAGTGTTTGATTAGCGGTACGGGAAATGCACACGGCCAATGGGCGTGAGTTTTGGCTGAGGATGATCATCTACTAAGGAGAATGTCTTCACAAATTTTTATCTCAAAAGGAGGATCCTAGGTGGTACTTGCTTTGCAAAGTACCACGCTGGACAAAAATATGAATGTTGAAGCTGGGCTCAAAATAATGAATTGAGTGAGCTGAAATTTTGTGGAGGATGGTTATTTGGGCATAGAAAAGCATTGTAGAAAATTGATACCATCTGGACATGCCAACGTAGTACTTCCTTCACAATGCTCTTCTATGGACAGAACCTTGGGAAAACTAGTGAGAGAGATTGGATGAATGAAATGAGCTCAAAATTGGTGTAGGTAAGTTACTTAGGTATGGTCATGCGCTGGTAAATTTTCAGATCATTTGGGTAAGCCTAGCTAGTACTTACTTCACAAAGCTTCTCTCGAGGTAGAAACTTTGGAAATTTCCCGAGAAAGATTTACTAGGAAAATTGAGCTGAATATTATCATGTGGCAACGATTTGGGTATGGAAGAGTGCCCGAAAGGTTTGAGGGTAATAGGAGGGGTCTATATAACACTTGCTTTGCAACGTGCCAATTTGGCCATAAAATATAAATTGAACCTGGGCTCACATAGATGATTTGACTGAGCTGCAATTTGGAGGAGGGTGATAATTTGGGCAAATGAAGGAACTGTATAAATTTCATGTCATTTAGAGATATAAAAAAGGTACTTCCTTCACAATGCTTCTAGGTGGACAAAAACTTTGGAAATATTGCCGAGGAAGATTTGCTAGGAAAATGGAGCTGAATTTTGTCATGAGGTAATCATTTGGATAGGAAAGAGTGCCCAAAAATTCCGAGGGCAATCAAGAATATATAAATAGCACTTCCTTCACAAAGTGTTGTTGTGAACAGAATAGGAAAATGAATACTGTTGAATTAGTTTTGAACTAGGCAAGGAAGGATTTTTACATATTTGATGAAGATATGCCCCAAAGAATTTATGAGATTTTTTTGGGAATTTTGGGAATGATAGAAATATAGGTTGCTTCACAACCTAGGGAAAAAACTGCCACATGGACATGACACATAGGCAAAACTGATGAGATGGCGCCTAGTCATCACAACCCACCACAATCTACAAGGCTATGACCATCTATATTGGTCATTAACAACTAGAAATAAGGAAGCGGACTAGCACTATTTTCTTTGTGACCATTTCGTGTAAGGAAATTACGACCTTTCTGACCAAAATGGTCGCAATGGTTTAGGGTTTGGAGCCCCCTGAACAGCTTTTGACCAATTGGTCTAAAATGGTCATAAATTTATGACCAATTCTTCGAGGGTCACTGACAGAAGGTCATAAGTTGACATATTTCTTGTAGTGTCCCCCCTCTCTTCCTCTCTATCTCTCTCCGTGGCTCTCTCTCTCTCTCTCTCTCTCTCTCTTGAGCGCGCTCGCTCGCTCTCACACCCTACTCCCACACACACTCGATGTCTCTTCCAAATAGTCTTCTCCCCCACCACAACCATGCTATCCCGCTACTACACATGCCTTTGTCTCTCTATGACACACATGTCACACCATTCCCCCTTCCCTTATACTAGGTTTACATCATTAATGGTCTCTCTACTCCACATACACACACTCCCTCTCACACACAAACGCACACACAAACACACACAGACACGCACAAACACCCATTTATCTGGATCCTCATCTCGCCCCATGTCCGCATGTGTATCTCACACACACACACTCTGTGAATATGTCTATGTGTCTCCACGTTACACAATGCAAAGCCCCATGTACATGTCTCTCTCTATCCTCCACACACATAGACACAAAGAATCTCTTGTCATTGCCTCAGTCTCTAGACATATCTCTCCCTCTCTCTCTCACACACACACACAAACACGCCCAACAAGGGTTTCCCCGTGAATAACTTACCATCTATTCATCAACAGTCGTGTCAGCACGGCGAACAAGAGACGTGAAAAAGCATAAATCTACACGTGCGTAGACCACCTAGTATGACTACTAGGACTAGAGCAAGCCAAAAACTCGTCGCCATCAGCCCCTCCTTACCGGCGACAGGAAAACCTTGGTTTTACACTGTTGAATTGTATGTAGATCCTAATTTGCGGAAACAAGTATCGATAATACATTTGTATCTCCGTACTTATATTTCTTCTCTTATAAAAAACCGAGTTGGTGATGATTGTACGCGTGCCGTCTTACAATATAGACCGTCCGATCTATATCTGACGGATGGAAATTAAACTAAACGATACCCGCACCTCTCTCCACACTTGCACAGAAGGCCTTCCCTCGTCCATCCTTATCTCCAACAACCTCATTGTTGAGAAATTAAAAAGGAAGCCTTTGGAACAAACTGGCCTGGTGGCCGCTGCCAGCGTCGTCCATGCCCATGCCCCCCCCTCAGTCCGACCACCAATCACCACCACGCCCCACTCCTCTTCACCTTATCTCCTATTTCTTGAGATATCATTAGTTTTTACACATGGGATTACTCCCGCATGGGTCAATCACAACAAGTGTTTTATAAAAAATGCATCTTGATGTTCCGTGCAATGCACACACATCTTGCTGGTACTCCTATAGAAGACTAAGTTGGTGATGATGGTGTGTCTGCCATCCGTCATTTCTGACCATTAGATCTACATCTAACGACTATGAGGTAAGTTGTTTCCTTTTCTCGCCAACATCCCACTTCTCTACCAATTTGCAGAAAAACCCATAATTAGTATCTTCAAACCAACCACATCCCTCCCTCACCTCACCAAAACAGCCCAAGGAATATATTCTGATTGAAACATAATATATCTCTAGTGATATATGTATATCAAAATTAGATTGTTTTGTATCAAGTCTGTGAATAAGTATTATTCTAATGATAATCTGTTGCAACGCACATGAACATTGCTAATATTTCCATCCATGCAAAAAAAATCTAGTATTTCCATAGTTTTGACATTTCCATCAAGATATTAGTCACTCATGGTTGATATTTACTTTCAATCACGTACACATATGCACTATGTAACTACCCTTGCGTATTGGCGTCCAAAGCTTAACATTCACTCCTACTTACAATATGTCGAGTATTTAACAAAAAAACAACCACTTTCAACCAGCCCTTGGAAGAAACTATAGTACAAAAAATAGCAAAAACATACCCAAAATTTCTTAATCCGCGCCAAAAACTACTACCTAGTGCAGATTAGGCTCGTTTGAACTCATTTATGACAGGGTTGGCCCACACGTCCATGCTAACGATGCAGCTGAAACCCACACATTTTGGTTGACCATTGACACGAGGGACCCACATTTGACCTTCTATTCGGTTATTCCCTCTCAAATCATTGTTTTTCCAAGACATTACTTAAAACAGTACTGAAGCGTGTTCATCGGTGGCGCCAGTGATGAACGAGTTGGCTGCCGCTCCGCCGGACAGGCCGGACACCGCGATGGCCTCCGCACGGGTTGGCAGGCTCGCCCGAGCGTGACTCACGAATGAGCAAGCCGCCGCGCTGGCCTTCGCTTGAACCAGAAGGCTGGCCTTAGCGCGGTGCGCGTGAGCAAGCCACCGCGCCGCCGTGCCAATCTAGTTAGCAAACCTTGCAGACAAGCAGCTGGACAGAGCTATCTTGGCTAGCTAGCTGCTGTCAGCGCCAGACATAGCTGGCATCCGGGCTGCCGCAAGATGGGCTCTACACCGCCGGCGGTTTTGACCTCGCCTTCTGCCGGCGACGGTAGCTGCATCCCATGGCCGAGGATGACTAGGTGGACGGGCCAGAGGTAGGAGGTCACTCGGGGATTTTTTGTGCAGACTGACATGTAGGTCCCACAAGTCATAACACCAAACTTGTCGGTTGAATAGAAGGCATTGACTTAAGGGGCGATGGGTTGAAACATGCCTATAATGCCACTTTTAGAGTAGTCGTTTCTTGGTAGGGCTGGTTGGTAAGGGCATGTACAATGGTTGATAAGGTAGTCTTATCTTAAGTCTGCCACATATGCAAGTGGTAGTAGTTTCTTGGCATTATTAGTGGTTTCTTGTAAGAAACAATGTACTACTAGCGACAAAAGGCGATTCTATGTTGCGTTGTACTTCAACGAGTACTACTAGTGGTTGCGGGAGTGTATACCTCGTTTTGTGGGTTCGATCCCGGCCGAACGCACGGAGACCTTTTTTAAATAGTAGAATTGCTGCGAGCCAATATTGTACACGGGTAGTTTGAGTTTTGAAGTAAAACGGACGTGTCGCACCACAATCCGGGTGCACTCGATAGCCAAGCCACGTGAACGGGTTTTCCTTCCCATCATCTCGTGGCTCGCGTGCTCGCCCTAGCCACACCTCGCTTGAAGCTTCATCGTCAGCTAGTAGCATATTTAAACTAGCCCCTCCTAATTAAGCCCGAGGAGCCGGAAAAGCCTGGCGCGGCATTGGGAACTATGCAATATGGCTCTGTACGTAAAGTGCTAGTACTTTACTAGTAGTACACTATAGCTTGTGGCGTTGCACGCATGGACTTCACCCCATTATCGACTCTATAAAAGAAATTCCTCTTGACGTGATTTTTTTGAAACGGAGGCAAAAGCTTTGCCTCATCTCATTCATAAACAAGGAACTACTAACAAAGTTCGACGAGATCCATTACACCTACACAAATGGAAGCGAAAATCCTAGTCTCGTTGTATGAATAACTCAAATGTTCTGACCCCGCATTAACCGTCGCTGATAAATAGGCTGCTAGTGTGTGCGTGAGAGAGCGGCTGAGTAGGCCAGCTACGTGCTTGAATAGAGCACCGAGAGTACCCACTACGCAGATGTACTTTCCCTGCATTGATAGTATGGCCGGAGTACTATTCTCTAGAACCATCATTGTACTATCAATGTAGGTAGTACTACCCTCCACTTCCAACTGTAGCTCCTTGGCCCTGAGATTACGAGTTCAAAACTGGTGCACTATACTTGAAGCACAGTACATCGCACTACTAGTTGAGAAAGTAGTACTACTACTACCACAGTATGAGTACATAATAAATAATAGCCTCACCCCTTCACTAAGGAACGATCGAGGAGGTACAGTTGGAAGGGACGAGGCCATGCGGTTACCACGCTCTTATCTCCTCCTCGCCAGTTCCCCTCCCCCCGAAGAGAAGGCAGTTCATCGCTGCTCCCATGGACTCGCCAGGCGGTTCTCCTCCTAATCGGGGCTGGGAGACCTTGGACGACGATCCTCTAGGAGAAATCGCACACTGCTCCGACGTCCTCACCGCCGCAAGACTCGGTGCTTCCTGCACCAACTTTTTCAAGATGGTGCTTAAACAGGCTTGTGAAAAGGCCAGGCTTGTTGGTCTTCCATGCGTCCTTGAGGAGAAGGTTCTTCTATGGGACAATCCTTCAAACAGTCCACCGCTCCCTGGCCACGGTTGCACGTTGACTCCGCTAGAGTTGCCGGCGTTGAGAGGTAGTCGGATTTTGTCCGATGAGCAGGTCAGTCATGGAGTTTGATCATGTAGTACTTAGTCATTCCATTTCCATCCTGTAATTTCTCTACTGCCCACCGTCTTATATATAGGTTTGGGTCGGTGCCAACAAAGATTTGCTTGCATACCTCCGGCCAGATATCACCATCATTTTGCACGACATCCACAGCAGTGCGGCCGTTGCCGTAGACCCCTTCTCAACCATTGGGATCGGCCTTCTGGACAGGTTGGGCTTAAATACGTATGATGATGCCTACATGAGATTGAAGAAGATAACAATTGCGGAACCGCCGTCAAAGTGACGCGGCTACGATGATTACTATCTCATCGCGGTGTTCGACATAAGGATTTCCATCAATGCAAGAGGCACTAATGGCAGAGGCTGACGCATGTCTGCCACGACAGATTTGTACGCCTACACATTCGAAGACATCGTGCGCCATCTAGGCCACATCTTCGCGGTGACAAGCCAGGGGACTTGTTTCATCTCGTTACCATCCTACGGTACGGGAGATTACAAACGGAATGCACAAACCATCATTTGCATCCCTAACGGTACTCCACAATTTTGCAGGGACCAGTCATCCCCCAATCAAAATAAGATTGCCAATCCTGGATGTGCATTTGCATCTGCGATGGTCTAACCTGGAACCTTGTAGCTGACTTTGGCATATTGGGATCAACTATCTTAGCAGTTGTTACCCATGGTACCATTGATGTGCAACATGGTCACACAATCTACCACGATCGTACTCTCACCATCTACCAAGGTTTTACATTTCGTATTATATTTTTTAACCCTCTCGCCTTCTCTTTTGTTGTTGTACTACATACTAGTACTAGTAGGAGTAGTTTTTACCTTGGAGGATATGTATAGCTAGCTAGGCCCTTGAAGACTTGAACCCACTAGATTCCACCATTTTTGTTTTTCCACGTCTTACTATCTCATCCATGTAGCCAAGGGTGGCTATATATAATAAGCCGGTTATTTTACTTCCTCTATAACGAAGTAGTACTATTTGCTGCACAGTATTACTGACCGCCATATTTGAGCACAATATTATTATGCATGGACGTCGACTGTGTACGTAATCCTGTGTCCAGATCTGAGATGTCTCATGTACTACAATAACGGCGCCGAGTTCGACCCCCGTGAAGCTACGTGGGTGCCGAGGAACACTCTTGGAGAATACTCGCTTTTCATTGGGGACAGCTACCCCATTGTGAACCGGATGCAACCTTCCGTGCATGACACACCGCCGGATGAACAACATGCTGGGACACGCTATCCCTGATTTATGCCGCTTCAGCTTGGATGAGTCTCCATCATATGGAATCGAACTAGAAAGCTATGACAATGATTCCCGTTGCCCACCGCTATGGGTCATGCCATCCATGAAGAACACCTGGGACTGGAACCTGGAGGAGGACATGTAAACCATCTATAACGTGTAAGTGGGGTATGGTAAATTGTGACCCGTAGTGCTGTGAATATATGTAGACTAGTCATGCACAAATTTATCACATGAATTGGAGATGAACTTGTGTGGCATACTGGCATTTGTCCTTTAGAATTTATTACTAGTAAATGTGTTATGTGTACGTGCAACTTGTGTGGCTGGTGCACGGGATCCAACATGCTCATTGAGAAAAAAGGTGCCACAACTTTGGATATAGGTGATGTGGCAGCATCATACAGTAGCATCGTTCACTATAGTTGTAATACTCCTACTTGGACGACAACTCCTATAAAACCTTGCACTTGGCTCTTTGCCTCTTCAGGAGGTTCAACAGTTCATACTCGTGTGAACCTTGCACTTGGCTCTTCGTCTCTTCAAATGGTCCAACAATGATGATACTACAGTACAATATACTTCTGGCAATCTAACACAGATTGAACTGCTGCATGTCCACTGCGAGGGCGAGGGCGAGCGAGAGGGAGAGGGAGAGAGCGCTGTAGTCAAAACGCTCTTCTCGTCCTGCGAGCCACCGCACGCGTGGGCGAGGGAGAGGCGTTGTAAGCAAGCATCTCCTTGTTCAGCGAGTTGATGGGACACATCAAAGCAGTAAAAGTACTAGTCCTTTCCGGTAAAATATGGCTTAATTTGAAACGAGAAAAATACACTCGCGTTCAACATATGTAACAATACGCTCTTTACGGTCACTATATATAGTTGTGCGGTGTTTATACGATCACAAGCTCATCGTAGAGCACTGTACTGCACCCTACTTACCGGCCATAGAGTCGACTTGACACTTTGTTGACTGGTTAAATTTTCACCTAGTTTCTGGATCCACCTGTCAGTTAGCAGAGCAAAGAAATCAGTTGAACAAAAATTTACGCAGGCACGACAGGAGTCCAACCCTTGCGCCCGAACCACCTTGGCTGTGTATGTGAGTGCATGCACATGTACTCCCTCGGTCTTCCAACAAAGAGTGTACATCGGCTAAAAAACAAAGAGTGTACATCTACACTTCCAATGCATTTAGCCTTTAATCTAAAATCGACATTGATTGACTAATGCACCAACTTGTGCTCTAGCTATAGCTACATGTCTATCCTTAATTACAGCATCCAACAACTTTCATTTAATCTTCTTCTCTCAATGGTCGCATGCACACATAAATCTGTTACTTTTGGGCGTTAATTATGCCCTGGTCATGTGTAAATCTCTAAATGTACAGTCTTTCACGGACGTAGGGAGTAGGTTGAGCACTTGAGCGTGAGCGTGTGCGTTGCGTCGCGTGCTATGTGCGGCATGGGTGCGTGAGTGTTGCGTGCGTCCATGTGTACGTGCGAGTGTTGCATGTTGCATGCATGCAGGAGGCTTTTACTCTACCCCATTGGCCTGTTCATATTTCATGCTTCCTTTGTTCCCTCGATATTGTGATACTCCCTCTATTCCCAAATACGGAGTAAAAGCCTCCCTCTGTTCCCACGGAGTATTTGTCTCTCTAGAGATTTCAACAAGTGATTACGCACGGAGCAAAATAGTGAATGTACACTCTAAAATATGTCTACATACATCCGTATGTTGTATTCCACCTGAATAGCTAATAAGATAATATTTAGGAATGGAGGGACTAGCAAATAAACATTAAGTTCTCTTGTTTTTCCCTCCTTGGTCATGGTGCACAACCAAAGATGACTCACCTGGATGGAGGGAGTAGATGGTCAAAGTTTGACACAAAATTAATGCATTGGTAAACATAATTTTTTGTGGAAAATGAGTGCATTAATTGAGTGTTTTTGCAAACTAAAAAAATTATTCCACCACTCGTCTACCTCGGTTGATGAGATTTTTGAATTGAGCCCTATAAACCGGAAAGGAGATAGTACTAGCACTCCTACATTTATTGGTGTCGGGTGCCTTGGAAAATGTTTCATCTTGTTGGACAGGATAAATCGATGCTTACATGGGGTACTAAGCACATTAAAAACTTTAGCAACTAAAGCTCCAAATGCTTTCATGGACAGATGCTTAACTTGTTGGTGCTAAGCATCCTTTATTTAATGATTTTGTAACTAAAGTTCTTAATACATGGGTGGGATTATTCCATTTAAGTCTTTTGTCTAGGTTATCGCGCTTAGTAATGGGGTCACCACACTTATCTTTCCTCTTAATTACCTTGCCACATCAGAATTTTTGCCTACATGGCAGCCTTAGCACTTGTACAAGGCGGAGCATTGGGAGTGGGATGAGCGTACAGGCATATGGATACTGTAGATAGGAAGTCTTCGCGATCCATTATTACCCATCTCGGTCAGCGAGAACTATTCAACTAGTCTTCACAGTGAAGTGACAATACACGCTACAGTAGATGGGACACTTGATTAAAAAGCTGAATCAGCGGGTTCGTGTCACTAAATCAGCCTTACCCAGTACTTCCATCATGTTTGCCAGTGGAGCACGCTTCCGCAAATACGACTACGCACGTCTCTCCTCCATTAACTGACATATGGGCCCTCTTGAGGTAGACCCACATGTCATCGGTGTAACTATTTACACTCCGAAGGATGATATATCCTAGTAGTAGTACTAGTAGAATTGAGATTTAATGCACTTTCTTCCCCGTCTTTCACTATTCTTCCTCCTCTCTTCTTCTTCATGCTCTCTTCTTCTTCCTCCTCTCTTCCCCATCGTCGGCCGCACACCATTTCCCCCCGCTCATTGCTCTCTCGCCCGCGCCATCTTCCTTGGTAGCTCGCGTGTACCATATCCACCCGCTCACTGCTCGGCCACACATGCCATTTTCTTTGCTCGCCCGCCCGAATCCACTTCCCCGCTGGCTCGCATGTACCGGAAACCCCATGGCAGAAGCGACTGACACGCAAAGCCGCAATTGGAATTCCCTCCCCAATTTTCTCTTGGAGCAGATCTGTAATCATATGGACCTCCTCAGGACCGTCAGTCTGGCCGCATGCTCGGTGTCTTTGTACCGTCTACTCGTCTGCAACTGGCTGGCTCTTTTCAAGACACCCTGCTTGCTGATGCCCGATCCTTGCAGGGGGCCCAGACACCGACTTGACGATCCTACGGAGGTTGCCGTGGTGCCCCTCAACATGCTACCACTACCCGTACACGTGTCCTTCATCTGCGGCCACTATTGGGCGGGCATGAAGGCCAACTGGATCGTCCTCATCCATCAATCCGGTAGTCTGTGGCATCTCATAGATATCTACACCCAGCGAGAGATCACCCTTCCAATGTTGGATAGCGCCGCCATCAAGCCTCGTGGTCCGTCGGATACTCCTGCCTACTATGCACGAGATGCATCAAGCTTTTGGCTCGACCTCTGTTTGCTAAAGGTTGCAATCTGTGAAGTGCCCACACTATCACTAGACTACATGGATTACAAGCTCATTGCCGTGTTAAACATGGGATTAGTCTATCTAGAATCAGGTTGCCATACATGGTTATGGCTCATCATCGATCCTCTTCACCCAACATTTATGTCTGATGCTATAGTGCATGATGGCATCGTTTATGCGGTTGACGCAGAGATTGGCTGCCTATACTGGTGGAATCTATCATCATGTAATTGTTCTGTATCATCTCATCTTTACCTTAAGAATACGACTGCCTATTCATTGTTACAAATTTAGAATATATAGTATGTCTATAACCACATCATTGCTATATGTTCCTCTCATTTCCTAGATTTTTATGACCACACATGTTATTGTTAGAGTTGATATGAGAAGAATTGGCATATAATGATTGTTAGAATAGATATTATGAGTATAACCTCATGATTGCTATATGTTACTATCATTTCCATGATTTTTATAACAACGCATGTTATTGCTTAGAGTTGATATGATAACTATAGTAAGTGCTATGATAGAATATGAGTAGGCCCTGTCATATATGTTTTCCTCTCATTGTTACATGATTTTTGAACCATGATATATTGCTAGAATATGAAAGCCATTGGCTTATTTTTTTAACTTGGGGTATGATTATGACCACGACATTGCAATTCTCTGTCTATGATATGTGTCACTGTTATAATAATCTTAATTCCACACATACTCTAAACATGATTGTTTATTTTTTGTCCTTTTGGTCTCCAATTTGAATTGTTGCAACAGATGCAAATGCACCGGCCTTCATGATTCCAATACCTAGAATCATACCAGCTGATGGGTGCTGGTTTATCGCTCGTTCAGCTGACTGCGGTCATTTGATGCTCATTTGCATGTACCAAATTGACCAAACCATTTCATCAAACCACATGCAGTACAATGCCTGGGGCATTTGTGACATTGATGGCTATGGCTGCTTCGTGTTCGGTAACGATCCCAGCTCCGTTGGGCCAGGTGTATTCAACTGGAAGCGGGTTTACATTCTCGGCAACCACTCCATGTTCCTCGGGCTCAATTATCCGATCATCCAACCAATCATCGATCATATCACTGGCGATGATTACCGTGCTATGCAACTTCCATTCGCCAGGGGGAACTGTGTTTTCACATCTAACCATGGGTTTCATGAATCACCATATGCAGAGATTCGTCAACACAACTTGTTGCTAGATAATCTTTAGTGTGTGAAAGGCATAAAGCTTCCATGCGATGGATGGCTTTTGCAAACCGGACATGCGGCAATGTGGTTCATGCCAATAGCAAATATGCACAACTTGATTCGTACTGATATCTAGACTGAGCCATGTGTCCTGCTGCTATAGCATGACCCTCTTTTATTGGATATTATGTACTGTTGTTAGTTTCAAGCACTCCTCTGGTTAGAAGGATAGATACCTTTCTAGGATCAAGTGCATCCTAACTCACCTCCATAGGATGTTACTGATAATAATGATGATGGAGATGTTACAGTTAGGCTTCAAGTGTGTAATTGTTGGTGAAAGTGTTGTCCAATGGGAATTATATTTTGTATTACTCATGTAGCCTACAAAGTCTATCGCATAGCCTTGTAAATTCTTACCCCATTTATAAATTTGTACTAGTCCTATATACCGTATATTGCGCTACTCGTACTACTATTCCCTCCTGGTTTACCGGCCCCATTCGTAATTTGTGTCATATTTTGACCATAAATTTCACTAACTAAATGTTAATGAATGTCACAAAAAATTGTATCGTTTTATTCGTATTTGAACATAGTTTCCAATGGAATAATTTTCGGTGACATGGATGGACATTTTGTTAGTTAAACCTATGGTTAAAATGTGACACTAAACACGACTAGTAAGTAGTACAGTAGTAGTACTAGTATATGTCGGTCAAATTATTCATCATGTCCACACATTGAATTGACGTGACAACACGCTGCACGTGAGGTGACACAAGAATCCAGGCGGCCTCTTCGGGTATCGTGGACTTCAGATTTGGAGTACCACTTATCTGTCGAAATCTTTCATCATTCACTTAAAACAGTCGATTGATCATACATTGAGTACCATATAACTGGAATTAACCGATGCAAGTCCAAGAAGGATTGGCCGGTGCTGCCGGCTAGCGTCAAGTTCGATCCCACAGATCAGGAGCTGATCAAGCACCTTGAGGCCAAAGTGACTACTGACAGCGCGAGATCTCACCCTCTCATCGATTTGTTCATACCAACCATCGACAGCGAGCACGGCATATGCTACACCCATCCTAAGAAACTTCCAGATAAGACTCCGATCATCCGTCTACTTGCACAAACATATTCCTTTGTTTATAGCTCTATTTTTTCTTTTTAGACACAGACCTAGTGAAGCAATTACAATTTGACAGTTAATAAAAAGTGAAACAAGTGACTGCAACATGCCAAAGATGTTATGAAAATGCCAACCATGTACACTAAAACCTGTATTCGACAATACTGTAGGTATCACAGTGAGTGGCCTAAGCAAGCATTTCTTCGAGCGCAATTCTAGGGTGTTCAAAAGGGGGCACGTGGACGCGTCGCAAGATACAGTCGGAGTGCGGCATGCACTGGATGTGGCACAAGACCGACAATACCCTGCCGGTGGTGGTCAACCGCCGGTAGACGAGCAACACAAAGGTTCTGCTGCTGCACACCAACAAGAACTTCGACCAGCAGAGGACTAACTGGGTGATGCACCAGTACCAGCTCGGGGACCTGGAGCAAAAGAAGGGGCGGGAGCTGGTCCTCTGCAAGATTTTCTACCACACGAACACTAGGGCCAGGAGTAAAAAGACTATAAGTTACTTTGGTATTGGTACTTGTACTACCTTGTGGTCCGCAAGTTGGTATTGTTGTTAATGATCTTTTGGCATGAACTTGGCATTTGCTTCCAACAATTATCATGCCGAGGGTCAACGTGGATATAAAGCTGAATCATTTGTTTCGAAACAAATTTTCAGGCACCTGATTTTTATTTGATGGGTAGCATAAGCACCTGCCATTCGAATTCCCAGTTCTCCAATTTTTTTGAAACAAGTGCATGCACTTATTATCATGATGAAAAAACAATATACCTGCTGCATCCAAGTTATCAGTCTATACTTGCAGAATTCTCTCATTTGTTGAGTAGGTATATTGTTTTTTCAGGTTGAGCAAGTTTCAACTGGGCTGTAGACTGCCCATGCTTGGTTTTGTTTTTAACAGGCCCAGCCCATATTGACAATGGGGAACAAAGATCCAGCAGGTATCTAGTGGCCTTTGGCCCGCCAGCGTTAGTTATATTTTGTCTTACAACATCTGCAGGCAGTTTTTTTACTGAATCAAACACATAGCCCAGTTCTATTTTCTTCTTGAAACACCATGTCCTACATCCGTTTTCTAATCTCTACCTATAGTTTTACTAGTTCATATACACGTATCATTATATTGAAAATACATAAAGTTCCCTTTTCATATTTACATCCTTATTTTTGTTGTTGTTTTCCCTCCCAGCGCTGGTTTTTTTACCACTGGTTTTCCCTTAAACCAACTCAATTGTCCCACGTCTTATTTGCTTACAAAAACAAAATGATTTTTTTGGAAAATCAATAAGTTCTTAAAAAATGCTTATCATTTCATGATTACAACAGTTCAGACTCCACCGAAATATGCAAAATAAGGTTGAACTTTTTGACCGTGGTCCTAGGCAGAAAATGTGTTGTAATAAATTACTTAAGAATTAGCAAATGGGCTGCAAATTAAAAAAATTTAGCAAATGGGCTTGATGTTGTCTGCAATTATACTAAGTTCATGCGTACACAAGGTTTCTCAAAAAAAGAAACTTAGTCAACAATCGACTCTACCAGCGTTAGACCGTTAGATGTCAATCTAACGACAATCGTTCTTCTTCACTCTCTGACCTTCCTGCTCCAGCCGCCCAAACCAGCGCTCGCGGATCCACCCGCTCCTTCCTCCCGTGGCCGTCTGTGCTGCCGGGCAGGCCTCATGGCCCCACCATACTCGCATCATTGGCCTGTCTATCCCTCTACTCACCCACACCTCCTGTTATTTTCTGGCGACGGCAGCCGAACCAGTCAACCCTCGTACTCCCCACCGCGTGGGCAGCCACTGTCGTGTCTTCCCCGGCTCCCTGTCGTTCCCTTCGTAGGCCTCGCCATCGTCCACCGCCCTGGTGCTCTCGGCGCGGTGTGGTCAACATGGTCAATGAACGGCATCCATCGGAAGTGGACTGTATCTGGAGAGGCTGACATCTGGGTCCACGGCCGCACGCAAGGAAATGCCTCTTTATTAGGTGAAAAATAATGATTCCTCCACCTGACATACAGGACCCACCGGAAGGGCCTCTGTATTTCGCCAAAAAAACGTTCCACCCGCTGACAGCTCGGACCCACTAGCTATATCTTCGCACACAAGGAAGTGCCTCCTTATTACGCACAAAAAAATGAATACCCCCCGCGTGGGAGGCTAACTTGTGGGCCTAGTAAGTTGACGGGGACGGAGGCCTTTGTCAACTTAGTCAATATGAACGATTCTAGCTCCAGTGACCGTACGATGTCCATCCAATGTCCGTAGTGCTTCTTCAACCTATGGTCTTCTTGCTCCAGCCACCCAAACCAGCGTCGGTCGTGCCGCGTGCTCCTGCCTCCCGTGGCCGGCTATGATGCCGCGGAGGCCTCACCGGCCTCTACTACTCCGACCGCTGGCCAGGCCATCCACCTCTACTCACCCACACCCCCTGTTATTTTTCGCCGACCGCAGCCTCATACCACAGCCGAACCAGTGAACCCTCATACTCCTCTCGGCGTGGGCTTCCACTTCCGAGTCTTCCCCAGCTCCGCGTCGTCCCCTTCCTAGGCCTCTCCGTCGTCCACCGCCGTGGTGCTCTCGGCGCGGCATGGTCAATATGGTCAAGGAACGACTTCCATCGGAAGAGTACTGTACGTGGAGAGGCTGACAGCTTGGTCCACAGTTGCAGCAAGGAAGTGCCTGCTAATTACGCGCAAACTAATTATTCCACCACCTAACAGTAGGGACCCACCGGACGGGCCACCTGTCGCACACAAGGAAGTTCCTGACAGTCGGGACCCACCTGGTCGAAGCATACGTAGCATTATCATTCTGGTCACGAACGTGTACGTACATAATGGTCGATGTAGAGGCACGCACATGTAGTAGTAGAGGTGTGCATGTAGCATGTACACGTACATACATCGGCCAGGGTGCAAGAAAGTAAATACGGCCACGTACGTACATATCGGCGGTGTCTCAAACGCATTCTCACACATACGTACGGCCAGGGCTCGTGTATATGGCTGGGTCGGAACGGAGAAATTGCGTCGTCATCGTGTTCATGCAAAGCCAACCGGCTGGGTCGGAACAGAATGCACCATCGTGTTCATCAGGAGCCTACCGTCTTGGCGTACCGCAGAATGGAGGAAACGACATTGTGTTCGACCGGCCACGGTCAAAATGGGATCATGTTCATCGGGAGTGGTCTGGCATACCGCAAAATGGAGGAAACAGACTTCTGTTGGACCTCCTACGGTTGAAACGAGGTCATGTTGATAGGGAGAGGTGTGGCGTACTGCAAAACAGAGGAAACCGACTTGTGTTGGAGCGCTACGGTTGAAACGGGGGTCCTGTTCATCGGGAGGGGTGTGGCGTACCACAAAACGGGACTCCACGAGATACTGTTCATTTCCACCATCGACCTCCTGCAGCCTGCACGGGGTACTGTTCATCCACCGTCGACCTCCTCCAGCCTCCACCTACGACTGTTCATCCATGGGCTCCTGTTCATGCAGCCTCCACCGGCTAACTATTCAACCAGCCCTCTCCACAGGGTCCTGTTCAACCACCCCTCCACATGCTACTATTCATCCAGCCCTCCACCGGCTACTGTTCAACCAGCCCTCCACCGGCTACTATTCAACCAGCCCTCCACGGGGTCCTGTTCATCCACCGGCTCGATCGATCGGGGTACTATTCATCCAGCGGCAACGGCCTCTACTACCACGGGTTCTAGTTCATCCAACCCCACTGGCAACTGTTGATCCAAACCTCCAACCAACGCTCAATGTTCACCCAGAGGCAGCATCGATCGGCTTCAGTTAGCAGCAGTAGTGAAGGAATCGCTCGATCGGGTTCAGTTAACAGCCATCGATCGATCGCTCGGGTTTAGTAACGCATAGCCTACAGTGCCATCACTCGGGTTTAGTTAGAGCCCAACGCCTTGCTCGGGTTCAGTTAGAACGCAACGCCTCGCACACATGCGTGTACGTACGAGAGAAACGTGCATCGCTCGGCCCCTGACCAACCATCGTAACCGGGAACTCCCCGATATTCTCCTCGCCCTCACTTCTTGACAGTGTCCTGGACTAGGGGGTACTCAACACCTCGTCTCCTGAACAGGTGTATCGGGCCGAGGACCCCCATGGAGGTTCACTCATGGGCCACTTCGTGCAACCCATGTCGCGTACAAGGAGGATTCCAGAAGACTTGGCGCACAAGACAAGGACTCCTCTAAACCCTAGGCCTACGATGCATATATAAACCGAGGCCATGCTAGTCAATGGACAAGGATATATTCATTAGATCAATCTCGTGGTAGATACATGTACTCTGTACTACACCCCATATGAATACAATGAAAAGCAGGACGTAGAGTTTTACCTCCATCAAGAGGGCCCGAACCTGGGTAAAATCCCGTGTCCACGTTACCATCTCTCCAAGACGCCTAGCTTATGACCCCTACTATGAGATATGCCGGATATAGAACCGACATTGGTGCTTTCATTGAGAGCCTGCTGGGTGATCGTCACGGATTGATGGATGATCTGGTGCTATTTTTTCAGTTAGATCTGTTCCACTTAAACTGTCTATCCTACAAAAATATGGCTGCTACTTCATACTATTTGATCTATAGCCAAATCGAAATCAAGAAGATTTCAATACTTGGATCCAGAGTTTGCTGCTAGAAGCACAATCAACTCGTGGATACATGCTACCCCATGCGCCATGGAAATTCGAGAAGAAGCGAGTACATAGCAACAACCTGGAGTTGCATGTTCATTGCGTGGGTTAATGCGAAAGCTAAAAAAGAACACAGTCTGGCCGGCGGCGATCCAGATGAGAAGACATTGAATAGTGCACATGGTCTGGACAGAGTTCACCTACGAAGAGCACGCATCAGGGGAATTATTTTTTCCTTCCTTTTTCTAATTCATCTCATTCTCAACCGCTGGCCCTCTGCAACTTTTTCTAAAAAGTGCATAGACCTATAGAGTACTACTAACCTATATTGCCTACTAGTTTTGCAGCACATTAATCCCATAGGCTAGCAGGCAACATCACAGAGGATTTGTTTCCTTTATTAATTCAGCTCCATTGGCCGGCCCTCTCCAACCTTTTGGTGTGAAGTCCGTGGACCAAAAGTAGTATACAACTCCATGTTTTGTTTTGCAGCATGATCTTCTAAATCTAGCTGGCAAATACTAGCAATCCGACTAGTACTACTATTGACACTTTGGTGAATCCTAGTGTAAAGATCGAAGCTGTCTGATTACTGGAATTAGTCAAAGTACGGATCCGTTCTTCTTTCGTTTTACTTCCGTCTGCTACGGTCGCCGTTGTCGAACATGTTTTATTTTTCTGAAATTCTTTGTTTAGCACGTAATTCAATATATGTAGAATATTTTCTTTTGGTTTGTACCACACTATTTTTGCCGAGATATTCTACCGACGCTTGCTACGTCTTGAGCTTGCATTGGTTTTCCCCGAAGAGGAAGGGATGATGTAGTAGATTAGTCTAAGTATTTCCCTCAGTTTTTGAGAACCAAGGTATCAATCCAGTAGGAGGCCATGCTCAAGTCCCTCGTACCTGCACAAAATGATAGCTACTCGCAACCAACGCGATTAGGGGTTGTCAATCCCTTCACGGTCACTTACGAGAGTGAGATCTGATAGATATAATATTTTTGGTATTTTTTATATAAAGATGCAAAGTAAAAGTAAAGGAAAATTAAAAGCAAAGCAAGATTAAAGTGATGGAGATTGATATGATGAGAATAGACCCGGGGGCCATAGGTTTCACTAGTGGCTTCTCTCAAGAGCATAAGTATTTTACGGTGGGTGAACAAATAACTATTGAGCAATTGACAGAATTTAGCATAGTTATGAGAATATCTAGGCCTGGTCATGTATATAGGAATCACGTCCGTGATAAGTAGACCGAAACTATTCTGCATCTACTACTATTACTGCACTCATCGACCGCTATCCAGCATGCATATAGAGTATTAAGTTAAAAACAGAGTAATGTCGTAAGCAAGATGACATGATGTAGAGAGATAAATTCATGCAATATGAAATAAACCCCATCTTGTTATCCTCGATGGCAACGATGCAATATGTGCCTTGCTGCCCCTTCTGTCACTTGGAAAGGACACCGCAAGATCGAACCCAAAGCTAAGCACTTCTCCCATGGCAAGAACTACCAATCTAGTCGGCCAAACCAAACGGATAATTCGAAGAGACTTGCAAAGATAACCAATCATACATAAAAGAATTCAGAGAAGATTCAAAAATTATTCATAGATAGACTTGATCATAAACCCACAATTCATCCGTCTCAACGAACACACCGCAAAAAGAAGATTATATTGAATAGATCTCTACAAGAGAGGGGGAGAACTCTGTATTGAGATTCAAAGATAGTGAAGAAGCCATCTAGCTACTAACTATGGACCCGAAGGTTTGAGGTAAACTATTCACACTTCATCAGAGGGGCTACGATGATGTAGAAGCCCTCCGTGATGACGGCCCTCTTCCGGCGGAGCTCCGGAACAGGCCCCAAGATGGGATCTCATGGATACAGAAAGTTGCGGCGCTGGAATTAGGTTTTTGGCTCCTGTTCTGATCGTTTGGGGGTACGTAGGTATATATAGGAGGAAGGAGTACGTTGGTGGAGCTCCGAGGGGCCCATGAGGCAGGGGGCGCGCCTTAGGGGGGCGGCGCCCCCCACCCTCGTGACCGCCTCTTTTGTTCCTTGGCATAGGGTCCAAGTCTCCTGGATCACGTTCGGTGAGAAAATCACGTTCCCGAAGGTTTTATTCCGTTTGGACTCCGTTTGCTATTCCATTTCTTCGAAACACTGTAATAGGCAAAAAACAACAATTCTGGGCTGGGCCTCCGGTTAATAGGTTAGTCCCAAAAGTAATATAAAAGTGGAAAATAAAGCCCAATATAGTCCAAAACAATAGATAATATAGCATGGAGCAATCAAAAATTATAGATACGTTGGAGACGTATTAGGCATCCCCAAACTTAATTCCTGCTCGTCCTTGAGTAGGTAAATGATAAAATGAGAATTTTTGATGCGGAGTGCTACTTGGCATAATTTCAATGCAAATCTTCTTAGTTGTGATATGAATATTCAGATTAGAAATATTGAAGACAAAAGTTTATATTGACATAAGAAATAATAATACTTCAAGCATACTAACAAAGCAATTATGTCTTCTCAAAATAACATGGCCAAAGAAAGTTATCCCTACAAAATCATATAGTCTGGCTATGCTCTATCTTCACCACACAAAATATTTAAATCATGCACAACCCCGATGACAAGCCAAACAATTGTTTCATACTCTAACTTTTTCAAAACTTTTTGAATCTTCATGCAATACATGAGCGTGAGCCATGGATATAGCATTGTAGGTGGAATAGAATGGTGGTTGTGGAGAAGACAAAAAGGGAGAAGATAGTCTCACATCAACTAGGCGTATCAACGGGCTATGGAGATGCCCATCAATAGATATCAATGTGAGTGAGTACGGATTGCCATGCAACGGATGTGTAAGTGCATCTAGTGCCACCCCTAGTTGGTTTTGGAGTATTGACGACAAACCTAGTTGAGGGACTAATGTGTTTGTGAGAATTGCAGGATAACACAGGTAGAAGTCCCTCATTGATTCGGTTTAGCTACCAGAGATGACCCCCAAAAATGTACGAAGACATTCAAGACAATGGTGGTTCATGAAGACATTCATGTCGAAGACAATGACATATGAAGACTCCCCATGAAGCCTTTGGAACTCGAAGACTTAGATCCTTCGTAGTTTTACTTTATTCATGTTGTGTCATAGGAACCACCGTACTGTTAAGTGGGGTCCAAGAGAACCAGTCAGGATGACTGAAGTGATGCCTAATTCAAATCCTATGTCTTTGAGTGAAGACAATGAGAGAAAATCTTGTCCAGAGTCAAACAAGTCAGCTTTACTTGCAGCCCAAGTAAAGTTGCCGTGAGAGTTCAAAATCCGACCGTTAGTACACGTGTTAGTTCCTTAGTGACCCAGGGTCATTTCGGACAAATCAGGTCAGGGTTGCCAAGTGGCTATAAATAGTCCACCCCCACAACCATAAACGGTTGGCTGCTCAGATTTCAGTGCACGGCTTTTGTCGTTTGAGAGCAACCCACCTCGAAGCCTTTGAGAGAAAATCCTTAGTGAGGAGAAAAGCCCTAACCACCCAGAGCCAGAGTAATTGGGCATCACTTAAGTCTTCTTGTCTGAGTGATCTGAAGACTTATTACACTTGAGGACTGTGCATCCTCCAGACGGTTAGGCGTCGCGTTCTGAGCATCCAAGAGGAATTGTGGATTGCCGGTGAACGAAGTCTGTGAAGGTTTGGGAGTCTACCTTGAAGACTTACCAGAGTGATTGGGCGGGGTCTGTGTGACCTTAGCTCAAGGAGAAAACGGTGAGGACTGGGTGTCCTGAGCTGCGTGTTCAGGACTGGGTGTCCGGGACTGTGTGTCCTTTGGTTTAAATACCTAGCCGCTCCAACCAGATGTACAGTTGTCACAGCAACTGGAACTGGTCCAACACATCATTGTCTTCAACGTGTCACTGGTTTCATCTTCACCTTCCTTTACTTACCAGTACACATTGTGAAGCTATTGCATGCCTGCTTAATCTTCTGTCTTCACAACCTGACTATATGATCTGTTTGGCTTCATAACTTCTTCCAACCTGATCCTCATTACACTGAAGCTATTTGACTCTGTGCTTTCACTGTATTGTATATTTGACTATGGCTTGCGTTGTGTAATCTACCTTCCGCTGCATAGTGATAGGCTTGTTCACTCTGTTTGTCTTCATAACTTCCGCGTTTTGAAGACTTTCATAAAAATCGTCTATTCACCCCCCCTCTAGTCGATATAACGCACTTTCAATTGGTATCAGAGCAAGGTGCTCCCTTGTTCTGTGTAATTCGGTTTAACCACCTGGAGTTTTAGCTATGTCGACTGCAGGGATAATTAAAGTCTCCGATGCGTGCCCCGTCTTCGATGGAACTGAATATCCCTACTGGAAGAATAAGATGCGCATGCATCTTGAAGCCATTGACGTCGACCTATGGTATGTCGTCGAAAACGGCGTTCCCAAGGCTGGAGAAGGTGTCACTGCGGCTGATGTCAAGAAGTTCACTCAACTGGACTCCACTGCCAAGAATATTATCGGTGGTCATCTGACCAAGGGACAGTACGGCCGTGTGAGTGCCTTGAAGACATCCAAGCTGGTCTGGGACTGGCTCTCCAAGGTCAATGAAGGCATCTCAACCCAGAGAGATCAGAGAATCAGTGTTCTTCGCAATCTCTTCAACCGCTTCAAGCGAAATGACAATGAGAATGTCCAGCACACATTTGACCGGCTCACTGACATCACAAATGAGCTTCAAGCCCTCGGCGCCACTGAGATCACCAAGCATGAAATCGTCAAGACGCTGCTAAGATCACTTGACAGTTCATTTGACATCCTAGCCCTGATGATTCAAGAACGTCCAGACTTCAAGACACTCGATCCGTCTGACATACTTGAGAGGCTCAACACACATGAGTTTCAGCTGTCTGAGAAAAGAGATATCTACGGTCCAAACTATGGGCGAACCCGTGCCCTGAAGGCAAAAGCTGTGTCATCATCTGAAGAAGAATCTGACAGCAGTTCTGATGATCCTGAAGACATTGGACGGGAACTTGCAATGCTAGTGAAGAAGTTCCAGAGATTCACCAAGAAGAAAGGTTTCAGAAAGTCTTCACGATCAAGCTCAAGGAATGATGAAGCCTCTGCGCATGACTACAAGAGGAAAACTTGTCACAAGTGCAAGAAAACTGGACACATCATCTTTGAGTGTCCACAATGGGACAATGAGAACAGAAAGAAGAAGAAGAGCAAGGAATATGACTCTGACGATAAGAAGACGAAGAAATACTCAAAGTCTTCGTCCAAGTCTTCCTCGAAGTCTTCGTTACACAAGAAGAGTTCATCTGGCAAGGCTCGTGCGTTTGTTGGCAAGGAAATGGATTCAGAGGAGGAGTCCGCTTCTGAGGAGGCAGAAGTGGAGTCTGAGGAGGAGTCTGATTCAGGCATTGCAAGTTTGGCTACAGCCTATGTCGCCAAGTCCATCTTCAACACTGAAGACAATGACTCCATCACCATCACCGGTGCAAATGACAAGGACAACTCTACTCCCACCTACTGCTTCATGGCACGTGGTGCCAAGGTAAACACACGCACTACTCACTATCGAACATCTAGTGACGATGACTCTGATTGTGATTCAAAACCCAGTTACAAAACACTTGCTAAAATTGCAACTGAACAACAAAAGGCCATGGAACATATTCAAAAACTGTTAGACAGAAGCGATGATCTGTTGGGTGCTGAAATGACTCGTTCTGAATCCTTAATTGAAGACATAAAAAATCTTCATGTTAAGTATCAGGAACTCGAAGATCTTCTTGAGACTCTCTCAACTACTCATGAAAAGCTCTCCTATGATTATCTTCAGAAGAAGCAAGATCTTGAGAAGTTGAGAGCGGATCATGAAGATCTTCAAAAGGAAAACGAGTCACTTCGAGCCGAACAGATCAGTTCTGCTAAGGAAGGATTCGAACCACCATGCCTTAAATGCATTGAGCGTGATAATGCTATTTCTGTTGCTGAATGTTCCACTGCTACTGCTGTTGCAATATCTTCAACTGTTGAAGTGGTAACTAACCCCTCTGCTGAGGATACCACTGCTATTGCTGATGAAAATGTTAGGTTGAAGACATTGCTTGAAACAGGGATGTACAAAAGTCTCAAAGGAACCCTAGCAAAGAGGGTGTTGGGTTCGTGAGGAAAATTAATGCAGATGGCTCTTACTGGAAACCTGAGCAGTACCCCAAAACCACATGGGTTGCTGCAAAGGACTCCTCATCAGATCCATCCAATCTATGTGGCTTCACTTGTGCTAATTCAATTACCATTGATGAATCCTTTGATGCAAACTATAAACTGTTTAGGAATCAGAATGGTGAAGTATTTGCCAGGTACATTGGTACTAACTGCAGGAATGGACCGCCCATGAAGAAGATCTGGGTTCCAAAAACGTGTCTTGAGAATCTTCCTGTGAATGTCCCCATGACACCTCACATGAATAAGACAAACCTCAGACCAAAGACTTCATATGGTCCAAAGGCTTCATACAGGCAGAGGACTCATCTGAGCTGCACTAACGCAAATGTTTTGCAGGGAAACCATGCTTAGTCTTATGAGAACGGTTCTTCAAACCGTCATTCTCATATGACCAAAAGCTATTCTGCCAATTCTTATGAGTACTACTGCCCACCTGCTAGACTGTTTGCTAGGGCTCCAAAGCCAAAATTCTCAGATGCTGCACTTAGACTTATTGCTTCTAAGCCACCCTTGAAGATGTGGGTGGTTAAGAAAGCTTAACTCTCTTTTGCAGGGAAAGGTCTCCAGCACAAAACCAAAATCTTCTGATGCTATTGCTGGGGACCTTAAAAAACTCGTGGGGCGCACGATCAAATGTCCGAATGGCATCACTATGTATTTCATATCTGAATCGCATGCTACTCTCCCTGCTTGTCCTAACCTGGATCTCAGTTTTCATAATCCACTGGTTCGTCAAATGTTTTTGCTTCACAACACTCTTGGTGAAGCCTATCCCCCTAACTACACTGTAGGGTACGACACCAGTGACTTCAGAGTCTTCAGTATGGATTATTGACAGCGGGTGTACAAATCACATGACTGGAAAGAGAAGTCTCTTTATGGACTCAACCTTACGTCCATCTGACAAGAGCCACATCACATTCGCTGACACTGGTAAAAGTAAAGTACTGGGTCTAGGTAGAGTTGCAATCTCAAAGGATCAACACATGGATAAAGTCATGTTTGTTGAATCCCTTGGCTTCAACTTAATGTCTGTCTCAATGCTTTGCGATTTAAACATGATTGTAATCTTTGGAAAATATCGTTGTCTGGTACTAATGGAATCTGACAAGTCTCTAGTGTTTGAAGGGTATCGAAAAGATGATTTGTACGTGGTAGATTTCTCAGCAGGGCCACAGCTTGCAGTTTGTCTTCTCGCAAAGGCTTCAGAATGCTGGCTTTGGCATCGAAGACTTGGGCATGCTGGCATGAGGAACCTCCACACCCTTGCTAAGAAGAAGCATGTCATAGGCATCGAGGGCGTCAAGTTCAAGAAAGATCACTTATGCGGTGCCTGTGAAGCTGGGAAGATGACAAGGGCAAAACATCCTTCGAAGACAATCATGACCACTACTCAACCCTTCGAACTGCTTCACATGGATCTCTTCGGTCCTACCCACTACTCAACTTTCTCCACTACTGCTTGCCTCTATGGATTCGTCATTGTTGATGATTACTCTAGATATACTTGGGTGCACATAATCCTTTACAAGACTGAAGTGCAGGATGTCTTCAGACGCTTCGCAAATCGGGCAATGAACAATTATGGTGCCAAGATAAAGCACATCAGAAGTGACAATGGCACAGAATTCAAGAACACCGGCCTTGACACATATCTTGATACATTGGGCATCACTCATGAATTCTCAGCTCCATACACGCCACAACAGAATGGCATCGTCGAACGCAAGAACAGAACACTCATTGAGATGGCCAGAATAATGTTAGATGAGTACAAGACACCAAGAAAATTCTGGACTGAAGCCATTGACACTGCATGCCATACTATCAACCGTGTATATCTTCACAAGCTGCTGAACAAGACATCTTATGAACTTCTGACTGGCAAGAAGCCAAATGTAAGTTACTTCAGAGTATTTGGATCAAGATGCTGGATCAAGGACCCTCACCACACCGCAAAATTTGCTCCAAAACACATGAGGGCTTCATGCTTGGATATGGAAAGGATTCGCACTCCTACAGAGTCTTCAATCTCTTTCACTACAAAGTGGTTGAAACAGTGGACGTGCGGTTTGATGAGACCAATGGGTCACAAAGAGAGCAACTACCAGATGTACTAGATGAAGTTCCAGCCAGTGAATCAATCAAGCTAATGGGAACTGGAGAAATTATACCTTCTGAAGCTCGTCCTGAAGAAGAACTTATCATCTCAGCACCTGATCCACATGAAGACAATGCTCAGCCTGAAGACATTCCTCCCCATGACAACGTAGATCAGCAAGAGCAAAGTCTTCGACCCCTACATCCTCGTGTTGCCAATGAAGTGAAAATTGACAGAATAATTGATAGCATCAATGCACCTGGTCCACTGACTCGTTCAAAGGCAACTCAACTGGCAAAATTTTGCGGACACTTCGCCTTTGTTTCAATCACAGAACCCAAGAAAACTGATGAAGCCTTTATGGAACCTGAATGGATTCAAGCTATGCAAGAAGAGCTTCAACAATTTGAGCTGAACAATGTATGGGAGTTAGTTAAGCGTCCTGATCCACGGAAGCATAACATAATAGGCACCAAATGGATATACCGCAACAAGCAAGATGAGCATGGCCAAGTCGTCAGAAACAAGGCTCGTCTCGTTGCTCAAGGATATACTCAAGTGGAAGGTATCGACTTCGACGAAACATTTGCTCCTGTGGCCAGACTTGAAGCCATCCGTATACTGCTGGCCTATGCAAATCATCACAACATGATCCTGTATCAAATGGATGTAAAAAGTGCCTTCCTCAATGGCAAAATTGAAGAAGAAGTGTATGTTGCGCAACCACCTGGGTTTGAAGATCCAAAACATCCTGACATGGTGTACAAGCTCAAAAAGGCACTATATGGCCTCAAACAAGCCCCTCGGGCCTGGTATGATACACTCAAATACTTCCTGAAGAGCAAAAGCTTCATACCTGGTTCCCTGGATCCCACTCTCTTCACAAAGACATATGATGGTGAACTGTTTGTGTGCCAAATATACGTGGATGACATTATCTTCGGCTGCACCAATCAGAAGTACAGTGAGGAGTTCGGATATATGATGCAAGAGCAATATCAGATGTCTATGATGGGGGAGCTGAAATTCTTCCTCGGTCTTCAGATAAGGCAACAACGCAATGGCATCTTCATATCTCAAGAGAAATACCTCAAAGACTGCTTGAAGAAGTTCGGCATGCAAGACTGCAAAGGCTTCACAACACCAGTGCCAGCCAAACATCATCTGGGTCCCGACGACAATGGTAAAGAGTTCAATCAAAAGGTATACCGCTCCATGATTGGTTCTTTGCTTTATTTATGTGCATCTAGGCCAGATATTATGCTTAGTGTTTGCATGTGTGCTCGGTTTCAAGCGGCACCAAAGGAGTCGCATCACTTAGCAGTGAAGCGAATTCTTCGATATTTGGCCCACACACCAACTCTAGGGTTATGGTATCCAAAGGGCTCAGAGTTTGATCTGGTTGGATTTTCGGACGCTGATTACGCTGGTGACAAGGTTGATCGGAAGTCCACATCAGGCACATATCATTTCCTGGGCCGATCTCTTGTCTGTTGGTCTTCAAAGAAGCAGAACTGTGTATCTCTCTCCACTGCTGAATCTGAATACATTGCTGCTGCATCCTGCTGCGCTCAGCTTCTATGGATGAAGCAAACCCTCAAGGATTATGGCATTCATCTGAAGCAAGTGCCACTTTACTGCGACAACGAAAGCGCCATCAAGATCGCCTACAACCCAGTTCAGCACTCGAAGACAAAGCACATTGAAATTCGTCATCATTTTCTCAGAGATCATGTTACAAAGGAAGACATTGATATCATACACGTCAACACTGAAGAGCAATTGGCAGATATCTTCACCAAGCCCTTGGATGAGAAGAGATTTTGCAAGTTACTGTGTGAGCTAAATATCTTGGAATCCTCAAATGTCCTGTGATCAGGCACACATCCTAACACTTATGCATGATGATGACTTAGATGTGCAACACACAAAGTAACGTATATCTTCAATCAATGAAGACATACATTCTAAGTGTGAATACATTAACGTGGAATTTGACCTCGGAGCGCCACGATAATTGTGCGCCGTGTCTGGGTCCAATACTTCCTATACGGTGGGTAGCGCCACCACCAAAAAATTTCTGCTTGAAGTGTTTTACTCATGGCATTACATTTGCTATGTCTTCACATTTGGTTTGGCTTCAATCTCAACATGTCTTCATGATTATCTTCACTATGTTGATTATATATGCACTGGTGTTCTGTCCTCTACAGCATTCACTTATAGCTATGTCTTCTTGTCTGAATCTTTTGAACTAAGTGAATGTGATCGGACCCTAACCTCTCCATGCTTCCTACCTCAAACTCTATCTCTCCAAGTCATATGCACTCTGTTGAAACTGTCGAATGTCTTCACTGCATCCTTGTCAGAAGAAGACACAGAGACAAACTTTAAAACAGCCTTCAACGTTTTTCCATCAACTAGAATTCTGGAGAAGTAGGAACGACTCCCGACAAACCAGGCGTGCGTGGGGTGAAACTGCCCCCACAATTCCGCATGCTGGCCACGTACTGATCAGATGCAAATCGCCAGGGGCACCTGAGTAATAGCGCAGTGCCGCCCATATCCCTATAAATACACATTTCACTGCGGTCATTATCTCTTCTTCCTCCCTCGCACAAACCCTAGCGCCACCGCTAACTCTCAACGACGCCGGCGACGAAGTGCTTCACTGCCGCGACCTCTCCGACGCCGTTCTCACGCCGACAGCGGACATCAGTCTCTCCGCCGTCGTCCTAAGTGTCTTCCATCGCCAAGTTAGGGCACGGAGGATCGAACTGCTCGGCCTCACCTCTCATCTCGTCTAGCAGTTCCAAGTCTGGTAAATAACAAGCCTTTTTACAGCCTCTTTTGATCCTATTGATCCATCACTTTCTGCCAAAAGAGGTTTCTATTCCTTCAAGTTTCATTCCTCTTGTCTGAATCTCATAACTTGCCTAGCATATTCACTTGTTCTTCATGAAGTAGTTAGATTCCTCACTTGTACTGATCTATGGGTTCGTACAAATCTGGAACCAACTTCTTTTCTATAAAGTGAATGTCTTCGCATGATGAGGTCAATGTCTTCTACACTGATTTATCTTCAAAATCTTCTGAGAATGCATATGACCTCTTCCCCTTCCCTCGCACCTTAATGCTGTCACAGGTACATGTCCGTGGGAGAATCTTTTGGTTCTCATAGTCTGCATTCATTTGCAGAGTTCCTACAGCGTCACATCAATTCACCCGAATCAAGTTCCTATTGGTCAAGCAAAAGGAAGCCTTTGAAGCCTTTGAATCCTTTGAAGCCTTTGAATCTTTTGAAGCCTTCCAAGTTAAGCTTCATGGCATCCGAGAAACAATCAAGGAAGGGAGGCAGACAGAGACGGGGTGACACATCTAAGGATCTGCCTGAAGATTTGGCAGAAATGTACCAAACAGATCCTGAAGAAAGCTATGGTCAGCGCAAGACACGAATCCAATGGATTCGCAGGTATTGGGCAAAGCAGTGGTTCCTATACCGCTTCGTCACCAAAGAATATGCAGAGAAGTGCGCCATCAAGAGGCCATGGGGAGATGCCTTGTACAAGAATCTAGTACCCCGAACCAGAGACGAAGCCATTGCTCAAGGCTTCTTTCCATGCATGGTCAGGGGACAACAGCCAGCTGATGCACATCCATCATCCCTTCTCTGGTGTCGCGATGACACTCTGTTCAAGCGCAACTTTCAATTTGCCCAGAACTCTGCGAAGCAAAACAAGAAGGAGTTTGGGTTGGACTTCAACCCTGGTCCCTCCAGACCAAGGGCAGATGGCACACGCGACGCTAATCCCAATGTCATCGGGCCATTTGCCAATCTCGACGGCCTCATCACTCACATTATAGTCCAAGGGACTGCCGTGAACGACCCTCCAGCAGACACTGAGTCTGATGATGCTCCTACTGCCCCAGAGCCGAAGCAGATGAAGAAGAAGCCAAAAGCTTCCAAGCCAGTCGCCTCCCCCAAGATCTCCAAAGCGAAGCCATTGGCCACTGCACCTCCTGAAGCCAGTGTGCAGTCTGAAGACTTATCAAGAGTCTCCAAGCCTCAAGAAGCAAAAAAACCACAGCCACACACCAGCAAAGAGCTAACTGTCGCTGCCGTTCTTCGCTGCGAAGCCATTGATCTGTCCAGTGACGAAGATCTTGGTGATGACGCTCTTGAGCAGCTCATCAAGAGCAAGGAGGAGGCCGAAATCTTGAACAACCTACCACTGTTTGATGCAGCAATCATCCACAAATTCATTGATGAGTGGTTTGAAACACCCAACATCAGCTTCGACGATCTGCAGCTGCCTATTGGCCTCAGCGTAGCCTTCCAAGGAGCTATCGCTTCAGAACTCGCTATTGCCCAGCGCATCGTGGAACTGAAGCAAAAGATAGATTTTGAAAAGGCTCAGTTTAAGCAGAACATGGCCACGCTCAGCGTCCAAGAGATCAAAGACTTCAAAGTCATGCTGCATGAGTTGAAGGAAAACTTTATGCAGAAACGTGCAGAGGCTCAGGGTTGACGTGAGCGCATGAAGAATTTGGCTGATCTCTGCGTACAGGCCTACAATGAGGCCGAGAAGCGAAAGGCACTTGGGCGTCCCAGCGTCGACCCCAGGATGGCCGCCAAGAAAAAGAAGACGCCCACCGTGGCTGAAGAAGAGGCCCCACGCCAAGAAGCTGTTCCAATTGTCCTCCCCACCGCCAAGACTAGCTCGAAGCCAAAGCGTTCACCCGCTTCAGAGCTTAAGAAGACAAGGACAGCCGAAGCTAAAGCAAGGAAGAGGAAACACTCTGAAGCCTCTCCTTCAGACCCCACCATCAAAAAGCGCAAGTCCAAGAAGTCTCGGGCTGCTCCCACAGAGCCCTTGATAGTTGAACCCCTTTCCGTTCGCCGTCCTCATGAAGATCGTCAGATGACCGTCCATGAGCCTACTCTCACCGAGGCTCAGCATGATGAAGACATTCCAGCAGCCGACCCCACCGCTGCTGAAGACATTGGTCTCCAAGACAATGTACAAGATGATGCAGTCCTTCCTCAGCTCGAATCGAGTGAATTGCTTAGCATTGGTCGTCCCCTGACGCCAATCACACAAGATGCATCGTGGGCAGATCGCCCACAGGAGGAAGAGGATGAGCCCCAGCCCACTGCAACTCCACCGGCGTCGCCTGCATTCCGTAGGCTTCGCAAAGGACCAAGGGCTCAGACTGCTGATGACATTCCGGCTGCATCAGCCGAAGCACAAGCAGAAGAGCATGAAGAACCTCAAGCTCCATCTCCCCCACACCAGCAAGAAGAAATTCTCAAGGAGGCTGACACCACTGCGGCTACCACACATAATACTGAAGCAACTACCTCTGACGCTTCTGTGCCTGTGTCTGCTGCCGGACCACAGTTCAATTATCATATTGCGCACAGGCCCCAGGTACAGAAGCCAATCCCACGACTGCCAAGGTTCCCAGGTCCGGTCACTGCTCCTGGCTCCTTCAATGTCAATAGCTTCAGGGCAGACAACACTTTCTTCAACCGCTCCAAGAACCCTTACTCAAGGGAAAAGATTGTGTCAGATAGGTTCTGGAGCTACCCACAGCGCAGCTACTACTCCTGCGTCCTCTACAACTAGAGCCGTATCTTTCCACATCAGCGCCTTGAAGTTGAAACTTTTGCTGGTCTGCCTGGTCTGGAAGAAGCCCTGGACTGCTTCAGGCAAGTTGGCCTGCTGCCGTTTGTCACGGATGAAGAGCACTGGAACGAAGAGCTTCTGCTTCAGTTCTATGCCACATTGCACATCAAGGGCTACAACAGAGATCCGAAGACTTGGGTCCTGGAGTGGATGACCGGCAACGTCCATCATGAAGCCAATGCATTTGATATCATTGAGCTCACCGGCCTACCCACTCCAGGCGAACTCTTCGAAGAAGGCTGCCAACTCCATACTGAAGCAGTTGAGAGCAATATGAGTCAGATGCTTTCAGCGACCTGAGCCGAATATGAGTCAGATGCTCTCAATGATGAAGCCATTGCCTTCTGACGCACCTTACCCAACGGAGTTCTTCGTTGAAGACTTAGAGTACCTGCCTAGAACTATCTATCACATCATCAGGCGGACTCTATGGCCCATTAAGGGGAACTCTCGATATGCCAAGGTTGAAGGTGCCATGAAGACTCTCATCTTCTACATCCTACACGGCAAATGCTTCAATGCCCAGGATCTCTTCATACGTCAACTTGCTGCGTCTGGCTCAGATCTCTTTGGTCTGAAGATTTATGCTCCATGGGTTATGAGGCTAATCAAGCTCCACTCTGCGATATCATATCAGCCCTCAGCCCGCAACCACATAATCTTCTTACCCGATGTGGACACCTCTGCTGAAGCCATTTATCCTGAGCCTGCCAAACAGCCACTAAGTCTTCAGAATGCAGAACACCAAAGCTTCACTCAACATGATGAAGGTGTTGAAGCCATTTCCAGAGTCTATCCAATGGCTGGCACCACATGTGCCCCTGCATCCACTGAAGCCACTGACAGCGAAGCTGGACAGAGACCCAAGAAACGCGCTCGTACACTCACTGATCGTGAACTTCTTGTGGCTCTGCATCAAAAGCACGATAGGCATCACGACTGGCTCAAGAGGCAGATGCACAGTATCATGCAAGACGTCAATCGCAGCAGGAATCTGGCCACCAAGAACGCCTTCGTCGCACACGAAACCTGTCGCCGCACTTGGAAAGGCCTCACTATGATGTGCACTGAAGCTGAATTGCAAGAGGATGGCTTCAAGGAGCGTTTCAAGTTTGACTCCACACCCCCCAGAAGAGCTGTGTTGCGTGGGACTCCTTCACTTGAAGAATCCGAGTTCTCTTCCTCTGCTGCCACCGTGACGGGAAAAATCATTGAGGAAGAAGACGACGCCACATCACCACCAATGTCTTCAGCGCGCGTCGTCACTGCCCCAAGCTCGCCTGCACCACCAAACGTCTCCACCGACCCTGCTGCGCCTGGGAACGCATAGAAAACTCAATGTCTTCAAACCTTTTTGGTCATCACTGACAAAAGGGGGAGAAGCATATGATGTTTATAGTCTTCAAGCGGGTCAATAATATGGGCGGGTGCTTTATATTTTGCATTTTGCTTCATGCTTACAACTCTCGTTTTGCTACATTTGGTTCTTTGAGTTGTAACACTTAAACTTGATGGTCGTCTGCTACTATGTTTGCCACTGTGTTCTTGCGAAGATAAATTCCGCATGTACAACGATAATTTCCGCACTCTTATCATTTCGCAGACGTCCATTTTTCATTATGCATATCATTATCTTCATATATCTTTACGTGCATGATGGATTGTCCTCATAAGTTGAAGCGGATTCCCACAAATACAACCTGCTGTGTGCATTTGCATTCCAGAAGCAAATCACTTAATATGCACATCTTCAGGGGGAGCCCTTGCAGCTTATGAAGACAATTCCTTTACAATTTCACAAATTATATTCCCCGTTGAAAACTTCAACAAGTTTGTCATCAATCACCAAAAAGGGGGAGATTGTAAGTGCATCTAGTGCCACCCCTAGTTGGTTTTGGAGTATTGACGAGAAACCTAGTTGAGGGACTAATGTGTTTGTGAGAATTGCAGGATAACACAGGTAGAAGTCCCTCATTGATTCGGTTTAGCTACCAGAGATGACCCCCAAAAATGTACGAAGACATTGAAGACAATGGTGGTTCATGAAGACATTCATGTCGAAGACAATGACATATGAAGACTCCCCATGAAGCCTTTGGAACTCGAAGACTTAGATCCTTCGTAATTTTACTTTATTCATGTTGTGTCATAGGAACCACCGTACTGTTAAGTGGGGTCCAAGAGAACCAGTCAGGATGACTGAAGTGATGCCTAATTCAAATCCTATGTCTTCGAGTGAAGACAATGAGAGAAAATCTTGTCCAGAGTCAGACAAGTCAGCTTTACTTGCAGCCCAAGTAAAGTTGCCGTGAGAGTTCAAAATCCGACCGTTAGTACACGTGTCAGTTCCTTAGTGACCCAGGGTCATTTCGGACAAATCAGGTCAGGGTTGCCAAGTGGCTATAAATAGTCCACCCCCACAACCATAAACGGTTGGCTGCTCAGATTTCAGTGCACGGCTTTTATCGTTTGAGAGCAACCCACCTCGATGCCTTTGAGAGAAAATCCTTAGTGAGGAGAAAAGCCCTAACCACCCAGAGCCAGAGTAATTGGGCATCACTTAAGTCTTCTTGTCTGAGTGATCTGAAGAATTATTACACTTGAGGACTATGCATCCTCCAGACGGTTAGGCATCGCGTTCTGAGCATCCAAGAGGAATTGTGGATTGCCGGTGAACGAAGTCTGTGAAGGTTTGGGAGTCTACCTTGAAGACTTACCAGAGTGATTGGGCGGGGTCTGTGTGACCTTAGCTCAAGGAGAAAATGGTGAGGACTGGGTGTCCTGAGCTGCGTGTTCAGGACTGGGTGTCCGGGACTGTGTGTCCTTTGGTTTAAATACCTAGCCGCTCCAACCAGACGTACAGTTGTCACAGCAACTGGAACTGGTCCAACACATCATTGTCTTCAATGTGTCACTGGTTTCATCTTCACCTCCCTTTACTTACCAGTACACATTGTGAAGCTATTGCATGCCTGCTTAATCTTCTGTCTTCACAACCTGACTGTAGGATCTGTTTGGCTTCATAACTTCTTCCAACCTGATCCTCATTACACTGAAGCTATTTGACTCTGTGCTTTCACTGTATTGTATATTTGACTATGGCTTGCGTTGTGTAATCTACCTTCCGCTGCATAGTGATAGGCTTGTTCACTCTGTTTGTCTTCATAACTTCCGCGTTTTGAAGACTTTCATAAAAATCGCCTATTCACCCCCCCTCTAGTCGATATAACGCACTTTCAGGATGCACTAGAGCTATAAGTATATGAAAGCTCAAAAAGAAACTAAGTGGGTGTGCATCCAACTTGCTTGCTCATAAAGACCTAGGGCAATTTGAGGAAGCCCATCATTGGAATATACAAGCCAAGTTCTATAATGAAAGATTCCCACTAGTATATGAAAGTGATAACATGAGAGACTCTCTACTATGAAGATCATGGTGCTACTTTGAAGCACAAGTGTGGTAAAAGGATAGTAACATTGTCCCTACTCTCTTTTTCTCTCATTTTTTTGGTCCTTTTCTCTTTTTATGGCCTTTCTCTTTTTTGGGCTTCTTTGGCCTCTGTTTTTTTCGTCTGGAGTCTCATCCCGACTTGTGGGGAAATCATAGTCTCCATCATTCTTTCCTCACTGGGACAATGCTCTAATAATGATGATCATCACACTTTTATTTTTCTTACAACTCAACAATTACAACTTGATACTTGGAACAAAATATGACTCTATATGAATGCCTCCGGCGGTGTACCGGGATATGCAATGAATCAAGAGTGACATGTATGAAAGAATTATGAATGGTGGCTTTGCCACAAATACAATGTCAACTACATGACCATGCTAGCAATATGACAATGATGGAGTGTGTCATAGTAAATAGAACGGTGGAAAGTTGCATGGCAATATATCTCGGAATGGCTATGGAAATGCCATAATTGGTAGGTATTTTGGCTATTTTGAGGAAGGTATATGGTGGGTGTATGATACCAGTGAAAGTTGCACAGTATTAGAGAGGCTAGCAAAGGTGGAAGGGTGAGAGTGCGTATAATCCATGGACTCAACATTAGTCATAAAGAACTCATATACTTATTGCAAAAATCTAGAAGTTATCAAAGAAAAGTATTACGCGCATGCTCCTAGGGGGATAGATTGGTAGGAAAAGACCATCGCTCATCCCCGACCACCACTCATAAGGAAGAAAATCAATAAATAAATCATGCTCCGACTTCATCACATAACGGTTCACCATACGTGCATGCTACGGGAATCACAAACTTTAACACAAGTATTCTTTAAATTCACAACAACTCAACTAGCATGACTTTAATATTATCACTTCCATATCTCAAAACAATTATCATGCTTCAATCTTTTCTTAGTATTCAACACAATCAAAAGAAAGTTTCACAAATCTTGAATACCAAGCATATTATTATTAAGCAAATTACCATGCTATTTAGAGACTCTCAAATTAACTTAAGTGAAGCATGAGAGATCAATAGTTTCTTTAAAACAAATCCACCACCGTGCTCTAAAAGATCTAAGTGAAGCATATAGAGCAAAATTGCATAGCTCAAAAGATATAAGTGAAGCACATAGAGCAAAACTACTTAGCTCAAAATATATAAGTGAAGCACATAGAGCAAAACTACTTAGCTCAAAAGATATAAGTGAAGCACATAGAGCAAAACTACTTAGCTCAAAAGATATAAGTGAAGCACATAGAGCAAAACTACTTAGCTCAAAAGATATAAGTGAAGCACATAGAGTATTCTAGCAAATTCTAATTCATATATGGCTCTCTCAAAAGGTGTGTACAGGAAGGATGATTGTGGCACACTAAAAATAAAGACACAAAAAATACAAGACGCTCCAAGCAAAACACATATCATGTTGGTGAATAAAAATATAGCTCCAAGTAAAGTTACCGATAGAAGTAGACGAAAGAGGGGATGCCTTCTGGGGCATCCCCAAGCTTTGGCTTTTAGGTGTCCTTAGATTATCTTTGGGGTGCCATGGGCATCCCCAATATTAGGCTCTTGCCACTCCTTGTTCCATAATCCATCAAATCCTTACCCAAAACTTGAAAACTTCACAACACAAAACTTAAGGCAGAAAACTCGTGAGCTCCGTTAGCGAAAGAAAACAAAAGACCACTTCAAGGTACTGTAATGAACTCATTATTTATTTATATTGGTGTTAAACCTACTGTATTAAAACTTCTCTATGGATTATAAACTATTTTACTAGCCATAGATTCATCAAAATAAGCAAACAACGCACGAAAAAACAGAATCTGTCAAAAACAGAACAGTCTGTAGTAATCTGTAGCTAGCGCAAGATCTGGAACCCCAAAAATTCTAAAATAAATTTATGGACGTGAGAAATTTATCTATTAATCATATTCAAAAATAATTAACTAAAAATAGCTCTCCAAATAAAAATGACAGCAGTTCTCGTGAGCGCTAAAGTTTCTGTTGTTTACAGCAAGTTCAACAAGACTTTCCCCAAGTCTTCGCAACGGTTCTACTTGGCAGAAACACTAATTAAACAAAAAAACACAACCAAAACAGAGGCTAGATAATTTATTTATTACTAAACAGGAGCAAAAAGCAAGGAATAAAAATAAAATTGGGTTGCCTCCCAACAAGCGTTATCGTTTAACGCCCCTAGCTAGGCATAAAAGCGAGGATAGATCTAGGTATTGCCATCTTTGGTATTAGAAAAGGAAAGAGCAAGCTTGCTATCTATGGAATTAATCTTTCTATTTTGATAAAGCACATGGCCATTAAAGGTAGAAGAAATATTAAGTATGTTATGGAAGTTTGTATCTAAGCTAGCCTTTATCTCCTTAATAGATTCATTTTGGTAAGAAAGCAAGAGAGATGTGATTTCAGTTTTCTCATTAATGGGGTGCCCAAATATAGTTTTCATCCTCACATAGGTATCTATGTGGTCCCCTTCAAGAAAACCCCCCTCGAAAATAGAATCTAAAACTTGTTTGAACGAAGCAGGTAGCCCAACATAAAAGCTTTTTAAGTAAACCTCAATTTGATATTGGGGTACATAGCTAGCCCGGATCCTTAACAGCCTATCCCAAGCATCTTTCAAGGATTCATCAAGTAAATAGCGAAAAATTCTAGAATCATCTTCATCAAAATTACTAAGGTTCTCATTGATAACTCCGGCAAGTTGTTCTATAGCATTCTGATTCATGAGTTTAGATAAGATAGCAGGATTGTCTAAAGCACTAGAACTTGGGAGAGAACCCCCAACTCTTTTTTGGTTCTGACATGACGAGGGAAAAGAGGACAATAGAGAAAGAGAGGGAGGATAGAGAGAGAGAGGGCGAATAAAACGGCAAGGGTGAAGTGGGGGAGAGGAAAACGAGAGGCAAATGGCAAATAATGTAATGCGAGAGATAGGGATTGTGATGGGTACTTCGTATGTTGACTTTTTGCGTAGACTCCCCGGCAACGGCGCCAGAAATCCTTCTTGCTACGTCTTGAGCTTGCGTTGGTTTTCCCCGAAGAGGAAGGGATGATGCAGCAGACTAGCGTAACTATTTCCCTTAGTTTTTGAGAACCAAGGTATCAATCCAGTAGGAGGCCACGCTCAAGTCCCTCCTACCTGCACAAAACGATAGCTACTCGCAACGAACGCGATTAGGGGTTGTCAATCCCTTCACGGTCACTTACGAGAGTGAGATCTAATAGATATAATATTTTTGATATTTTTGATATAAAGATGCAAAGTAAAAGTAAAGGCAAAGTAAAAAGCAAAGCAAGATTAAAGTGATGGAGATTGATATGATGAGAATAGACCCGGGGGCCATAGGTTTCACTAGTGGCTTCTCTCAAGAGCATAAGTATTCTACGGTGGGTGAACAAATTACTGTTGAGCAATTGACAGAATTTAGCATAGTTACGAGAATATCTAGGCATGATCATGTATATAGGCATCACGTCCGTGACAAGTAGACCGAAACGATTCTGCATCTACTACTATTACTCCACTCATCGACCGGTATCCAGCATGCATCTAGAGTATTAGGTTAAAAACAGAGTAACGCCTTTTGCAAGATGACATGATGTAGAGAGATAAATTCATGCAATATGAAATAAACCCCATCTTGTTATCCTCGATGGCAACGATGCAATACGTGCATTTTTTCCCTTCTGTCACTGGGAAAGGACACCGCAAGATCGGACCCAAAGCTAAGCACTTCTCCCATGGCAAGAACTACCAATCTAGTCGGCCAAACCAAACGGATAATTCGAAGAGACTTGCAAAGATAACCAATCATACATAAAAGTGTTCAGAGAAGATTCAAATATTATTCATAGATAGACTTGATCATAAACCCACAATTCATCGGTCTCAACAAACACACCGCAAAAAGAAGATTACATCGAATAGATGTCCACAAGAGAGGGGGAGAACTTTGTATTGAGATTCAAAGAGAGAGAAGAAGCCATCTAGCTACTAACTATGGACCCGAAGGTCTGAGGTAAACTACTCACACTTCATCGGAGGGGCTAGGATGATGTAGAAGCCCTCAGTGATGACGGCCCTCTTCCGGCGGAGCTCCGGAACAGGCCCCAAGATGGGATCTCGTGGATACAGAAAGTTGCGGCGGTGGAATTAGGTTTTTGGCTCCTGTTCTAATCGTTTGGGGGTATGTAGGTATATATAGGAGGAAGGAGTACGTCGGTGGAGCTCCGAGGGGCCCACAAGGCAGGGGGCGCGCCCTATGGGGGGCGCCCCCACCCTCGTGACCGCCTCTTTTGTTCCTTGGGATAGGGTCCAAGTCTCCTGGATCACGTTCGGTGAGAAAATCACGTTCCCGAAGGTTTTATTCCGTTTGGACTCCGTTTGATATTCCATTTCTTCGAAACACTGAAATAGGCAAAAAACAGCAATTCTAGGCTGGGCCTCCGGTTAATAGGTTAGTCCCAAAAGTAATATAAAAGTGGAAAATAAAGCCCAATATAGTCCAAAACAGTAGATAATATAGCATGGAGCAATCAAAAATTATAGATACATTGGAGACGTATCAATGCTTGTGCGTGCTGTCGGTCTAGCCGACCTCTCATAGTGACCTAGGTCGGCTGACCTGTGTCGACATCGTCGTGCCATTACATCGTCACGCCATTAAGCCAACCTCGCCATTCATGCCATATTTACTGGATTATTCACTTCGCATAACTTATCTATGCATTTTTTTCTTCAAAAAATCTCTGGCTTCCACTCTTTTATGTGCATAGGTAATCGACTTCATGGGCCACACCGCTACCTCGGCGGGTCCATGTTGTCGTCCCGCTAGCATGGATGAAACTGCTTCGTCAGCTCGGCAAGCCGCCCTATGCCGGCATTGCCATGTCATCAATTCTTCAAGCTGACGTATACCGTGCCAACCTGATCCATCGCGTCGGCCAAGCTGAGGAGACAGTGTCGAACAGTGTACAGGGGTCAATCACACCATTGCTCGTTGGAGCACATCAAGGAGATTGTCTCCTTTTCTTTTTTTACATTCTTTTTTTAAGTAGCAAGGCTGTTGATGGTCAGGGCATCAGTTCCCGTTAAAGCATACAGTGCCTTTTTGTGGCAGCAGGCGCCGGAGATGCTCAAGTCACAAGAGATCATCCAAATGCTAGCACGATTGGTACTAGTACAACAGTACAATGGGCGCTTCCAACGTAAATCATATATACTAGTACTAATGATGGGTTTTGCAGCTTCTACCAGTACAAGTTAATGGTGCTGGCGATTCATAATTTAATTTTCGCTTTAGCCGATGACCTTCGAGACGTGTCTATGTCCCCGTGCTGTCGATCTTACTTGGCATGGATGCCATATTTGTTTTATTATTTACATAAACTTTGCATGAATTAAATATGTGAATGATTTTTCAATTATTATTACTTGCCTTGCACTACTTTATGTGTGCAGCTAATCTATTTAGGCCGGACCATGCTAACACCTCGGTGCACCGAGGCCGTCGTCCCGCCTCTGTCGATCAAATTATGTCACCATGGCTCGCTGCCTAGTGTCGCCATCCGTGCGCCGTCTCTTTATCAAGCTGACGTCTAATATGGTCACCTGCTCTGTCACCCCGGTTAAACTGGGGACTTCACCTCTCCGTGGCGGCCGTGCTGTGTCGCCACTTTGGAGTGTCGAGCTCCTCGCTCGGCCACCTTGGGACCGGCTTGGGGGTTGGGTCCTCGTCCTGCAGCAAGCCGAGACCAAGCCATCAATACCAAATTCAATAACCTGCTAAGTCGCTTCATGCTTAGACTTTTCTTGTTCAATTTGTCCAAGCATTATATTTTTGCTAAACAACAAAACAACTGGTTAAAAATCTCATTTTTTTTAAAAACAATTTTCATTACCCAAGTTAACCGGGGGCTCTTAAATTCGTACAAGCCGTTCCATAATAATTGTTTTCTTCTTAGTCATTGCAAAGTCTTTTTCTACCACTCCTTTCTCGACTCGTGTGTGTGGCCAATAGCCGGATAGCCTGTTTTCTCTCTAAAAGCCGCTCAAGTTTAGTTCGCTAAACTGGCTTGACGAGTAGTACCCCGGCTTCGAGTAGGAGGCAAGCCAACTATTGAAGCAGTAGGCTGACCCGCTTGAAGTCTTGAGATCGGATGTGTCATATTAATGCACGACAGAAGCACAAAAGTAAGACCAATTTTCGGATTGGCAAATGACTTAATTTAGGTCAGGCGTAAAGTTTTTACTGAAGTTTTTTGGTTTTCCAAGCCTATGGCACTTTTTACTGAAGCATAAGTCTCGCAGTGCAATGCCAGACACCTTTAGAGATTCAGCAAAAACATTCTCAGATATTGCTATATATGCATCGGTTTCGAATTGTGTCTTCGGTCAATAGTTGGCTTGCCCGGCTCCTGTGCTTGCCTCCTACGTTCCGCTTTATTCAGCTAGGTGTGCAAAGGGAAAATCACTGCGATTGTGCTTCCAGCAAGCAGGGTTAAGCGCCTCAGTGGCGAAAGCCGAAAACTGACTGTCACAATAAGCGTAAACTAGCCAGCGGTCCGATGACTATGTTAAACTATTAGATCGATGGAGGTCACCCCGTGTTAAGTGAGGTGCCATTCATAATATTGGCCGAAGTGTTAACGGCTTGACCTCGGCTGTCGCCCAACATTAACTGGGGGCTAATATTTGGCCTCCCAACTTTAAGCTGCTATGACTAAGTGAAAGTTATAAAGCCCGCATATCTGATTGCCTCGTTTCCGCTAATACAACCGCCTTAGGGCACCAAGACGTCAGCTAAGGGTTGTTTGTCATTGCGGAAACACCCTGCATAGCATGTACAAGGGGGTGGAAGACGACGATGGCCACTTTCAACTGATAAACGGTCGCAATAGAGTCAAAATAACCATATCATCGGCATTTGTATTTAATATACAAGGGCTTCCTTCCATTATCACCATTATAAAGCCATACATATGCATCAATTTGACTTAAGGTTTTGGCCAAGCTCGGTTGCCTCGCTCATGTGTTTACCCCTACGTCCCCGATTGTTCGTTTAGGCGGTGAAGGGAGCACCTCTGTGATTGTTACTACCGGGTCATCCGGGTTAGTACCTCAGACTGGGTGAAGCCGAAAACTAGCCATCTTAAAGGATATAATTGGTCGACAACGACGGAAGTGAAAATCTTGGTTCATTAGACCATAGAGTTTGGGAACTTTCCCTAAACTAAATCCTCCCTATTTTCCTCCCACATTCACTGGAGGGGCGGTTACATTATCATGGTCAGCGTGACAACCCAAAGAAAGGAACTAATAGCAGGACTATTTTCTTACGTTAATAGTAATATAACATACCTCTCCATATACCTTTTTTAGAGAACCCATATGACCGGATTGCCTTGTTTGCCGTAAATCTTTGCCCTTATAAAGGCTTTTTAAAGTAGGACAAACACTCCCGGGCTACTGGCCGAGGAGGTTGAAGTCGATGGTCAGTCAACAAAGTTTTGTACAATGCGGATCCGAGCATTAATGATGTCGAGTACTTGCATACATAGAATCATTACACATAATTTGTGATTTTACATCGGATATCGATCCTTAATTCTGCTACCCGTGCCCACTTTAATGCTCGAGGGCTACTGGGCTTTGGGCTTATCATTTACTAATATTAAAGGGGCACATCAATCCCCTGATCTGTTGTAGCCACCCGACCAGTGTCTCGGGGGCTACAACATTACATATTCAATGTAGAAAGTTCAAAAGTGCTCAGTGTTCGGCCTTACCGAACTATAGGCAAATGCGTCTTCGGACAGCAATATGTACCACATGGACCTATCTGGCATCAAGCTAATATATTACAAAAACTTCTCAATACTCTCTCTCAAGGGCCCGTTCGCCGATCGCTATTTCCTCTACTATATTACACCTCGTTTCTATTCCTAAGTATGCTGCCGAGCTGGGAATTGATCCTCAGACCGATTTCACGAATCGACCTGAGTCTCAGGGGCTACTGGGAAAAGCGGTTTAATTCTATCCTTCAGGTGCATCCCGGATATTAGGCAAACATGCACCTTGAGGGCTACTGGCTATACATCTCGGCAAACAATACATTGCAGAAATCGGAATTAAATTCATAAAAATCAACCAATGGCCGAGGTAATGCTCGGATACAGTTCGGCGTTGGTGCTAGGCTGCGAAAGACAGCTTGAAAGTAGTCTGACATAAAGCTTGGTTGCAAGTGGCTGGGGCATTAAGCTCGGTTTAACCTCCTTCAATCTTTTTCAAGCCAAGGTGATCTATGACACCTCGGATATAGTCCAGCGTTGGAGCTCAGATATAGTCCGGCGTTGGAGCTTGGATACAGTCCGAGATTGGTGCTCGGCCGCACAAGATACCTTGAAAGTAGTCTCGTGTTGGAGCTCGGATGCAAGAGGATATCGCCGCACAGGAACAACTTCAAACCCAAGGTGTGAAGTAAAAATAATAAGGCATTGATAGAGGTTGAAGACTTGAAGGGGCTCCTCGGATAATCAACGTGTAAATTCTTCGGATTCACTTCGGCGATCCTCAAGATCGAAGATGAGAAGATTTGTTGAACTAGTTTTCAAGAATGATGACCGAAGATGAAGAACAGTTAGGAAGAATCGAGGAGCCTCCCAAACTTGAAGACCGATTCAGGGGGCTACTGACGGTGTCCTGGACTTGGGGGTAATCCACGCGTTATCTCCCGAACATGTGTATTAGGCCAAGGACCCCCATGGCGGTTCACTCATGGGCCACTTCGGGCAGCCCATGCCGCATACAAGGAGGATTCCACAAGACTTGGTGCACAAGACAAGCACTGCTCTAAACCCTAGGCCTACAGTGCATATATGAACCGAGGCCAGGCTAGTCAGTGGACAATGATATATTCATTAGATCAATCTCGTGGTAGATACATGTACTCTGTACTACACCATATGAATACAATCAAAAGCAGGTCGTAGGGTTTTACCTCCATCAAGAGGGCCCGAACATGAGTAAAATACCATGTCCATGTTACCATCGCTCCAAGACGCCTAGTTTAGGACCCCTACTACGAGATATGCCGGATATAGAACCGACACTTGTACCATGGTTTTTTCCGTCATGGACGGCCCAAAGAATGTCATGCAGTTGCGTCTCCGGCCCGCCCAGGACGAAAAGTCCATTTTTTGTCATGATTTTTTTCATAGAAGTAGGATCCCCCACATCTATGATGATACCGGGTTTTGTCAAAATTATTATCACAGAAGTGTCATAAGTATGACCAAAAAAATTCGTTCGGCCCAAAATGTCACGGATGTGTCTTTTTTTTGTAGTGCCTCCATGACTCTCCGGACTATTTATGTATGTTGCTGGTGCGACTAGAAGACATAACAAGATGTGTACCATGGTATGATCATTGAGGATACACCTGCACTTGAGATATTGCTTGTAGTTGATCAAGAAGGTCCAACAAGAATCAATGTCATATCTGCGCCGAAATTGATAGTGGTGGGCTACTCGTCTGACAATTACTCCGAACTTGTTATTGGATCCACACCCGTTCAGGTACAACAGGCGCCTTTTACCTCTCGTTCTACAAATTAACATTATTTCTAATTTCAAAGATGTTTGGTTGTTTGTTATTCAGGAAATGATTCCGACAAGGTTGACACCAAAACTGTGCACATTGAAGGTCTTGGAAATAGAGTCTATCGGCCCCAACCTGGAGCAAGTTGTCAGTTTCCTGAAATACTTTCCGTGCCTGGAGAAGCAATATATCGAGGTGACGTTCCTTTCCTGTTAAATGTTAACCATAAGGGAGTTCAATTTGTGACACCTTTTTCCAAGTTTACAATGACAATGTACCACGATTTCTGAAGGATTCTTTTGGAGGATTTTAGTACATACATGTCCCCCCCATATTGGTTGCTTGATCCATATGGTTACAATCAATAATAATTTCTCCTTTGGATTCATCTGTAATAGTTTTCTTAGGGAAATTTTCATCCACTCCAACCTCTTGTGAAGAAGGCTACATTTTTCTAGAATGTAATCAAATGCACATGTTAATCATGTTAGATCGAAGATGGCATGTTAGTGCATTTTACAAATCCTGCAAACCAAATAAGCCTGTAGTAATGTTCGAAACTGCATGTAGGCACTAACACATTTTCTTCTTTTGAAGATAAGATTAGGCCCAATGGTGGATAATGTCATACAATATAACAATCACATCGAATGCCTAGATCTGCATCTCTCAAAAATTACTTTGAATTCCTACCGAGGGACCTTACTAGAGATTATATTCACCAGGTTCTTTGTTCTCAGAGCACGGGTGCTGAAAGAAATGAGGTTTTCCCTACATTTATTTCACAAAAATGAATGGTTTGTTGATCAGCGCGGACGCCTGCGACAGAATGGAATAGGCTCCTTAAATGCTGAATTTCATTTGGGAACTTCAGATGACAGAGTAATCGGAAGTCATCGTGTCAACCCCATGAATGAATTCTCAATGGCTGACCCCTTTGCAAAAATTGTGAGGTTTCGAAACCAGACTTAGAATTGGTAACATTAGTTTGAACCTCTCTGATATCCATGTTCAGTAGATCAGCGCGAGCATTTGCAGCTGATGAGCTGAATTTCATTTCTAATATCAGTTTGAACCTTGTAATCTTCGAATTTGAGCCATATAACTCTAGAACTTGAACCTTGTAATATTTCGAGCTTTTTTGGTATAATCGTTGAAATGGCATCATACGAGACTCGTATATTGGTAGCACTATTTTGACCTTAATACACAAAGGTCTTAGATTTTATTAACCATTCTCGAATCTGTTTACCTTGTCGATCTCACAGCACACAATCGGTATAGCTAACTCGACTGCGATCTTCGAACTTATTGGACACAGTTGGTTTCTTCGACATTATCACCCTTCTATGTAAGTTTATTGGACACACTTTCACCTCATCACCCATGGGTAAACTTATGACCGAAGTCATTCCACACACTTCGTTTTTACAAAAGATTTTTGCCAATAAATGCCCACGATTTGTCCCTCATCTAGCCGACGCGTGGCCAAACTAGCCGGGTGGGAAGCTTGCACGGTAACGCGGGAACAGGCTCACCAACGATACATTTGGTGCCTCTTCGGGCCCACGCGTGCGGTGCGGTGTTGTCCAGCGTGCACTGGAATCCTCCGCTATGAACGCTGTGACAAGACGTGACTATTACAGGCCGGCCTGCCCCCACTTATTACACCGGCCATTTAACCCTTGTGTCTCTTCAACCTTTCGATCACGCCCCACCATTGTAAGAAGTACACCCAGCATGTGAAATTCTTAGAGGGTATCCTGCGTGGCTCCAAGGGTGCTCGAAGCGGCTATAGACGATGAACAATAGTTCACCATGCATGCCGTGCTGGACACCCACAGAAGGTTCATAGAACTCTCGGTGGTGTACACTAACGACCCTGTCTGGGTGGAGCACTCCATCCATATCATGGAGCTGTCGCTTGTCGAGGAGAAGTACAAGGTGGTCGGGTTCGACCTCGAGTACACTCACACTCGTGTCGGGTCTCGTCCCAAGGTCGCCGTCACCCAGATGTGCGTGCGGCACCACATATTCATCTACCACTACTGCCTGGCCACAAGGCCTTGCGAGCATTTCGCTAGGTTTGTCAATAGCCCCCATTACATGTTCGCTATGGTGGACATCACCAATGATGTAAAGGAGCTTGAGAATTCGGGCATTGCTTGCCAGCATCTTGTCGACATCAAGGGCCAATAGAAGATCTGGTGCACCAAGGAGCATGAGAAGCACTCACTGGTTCACCTCGCCGAGGCCATCATCGACCCCTACTATAGAGACATGAAGGATTCGTGCAACAAGGAAAAGCATGCCTGGCACTCGGCCTGGATGGAGAAATTCGACAAAGCTCATGTCGTGTACGCGGCCAAGGAGGCGTACACGAGCTATGACATGTATAGGTGGATCATTGACATGAGGAAGTGCCTCCTTCCCCAAAACAGCCAGGGATCCATCCGGAAGCAGAGCAATGGCAAGCGTCGTCACAACAATAAGTAGATGATTAGATCCTCGTTTCTCCTAATTTAGTATGCATGTAATTGCTTACTTTGGTGTGTGAAAATGTTATGTGTGTAGTCACTTGTGTAATTGTGTGCTTAATTTGGTTACACAATCCTATATTTTTAAGTATATATGTTGATGCTCTATAGACAGAGCGTAGATGTTGTGTGGACAAAGAAAATCACATCGCACATGGACTAAACAATGGAACCCGTCGGTGATGTTTTCATCAATCACTCACAATTTTATACCAGCGATCGCTTGCTCACAACACACACGACTTGTTAGCAGCAACCATTTGTGTTGTTATCGGTCTTCGCACACGTTTCTGATTACAGACCTGTTTGCTGCGTATCACACACATCTTGTAAAGTTGAACCGTTTATGTTCTCTTGTCTCAACGCAAACAGTTCATCCGAGTGAACCGCATGCCGTATATCGCACACACCTTGATCTCGTTGACCGTTTCTTTTGTGTTGCCTAATCACAAACAATTCATCCGAGTGAACCGTATGTTGTATATCACAAACACATTCATCTGGCTGCCCCGTTTCTTTTGTTCCTCCTCATCGCGAACAGTTAATTGAACTAAACCGTATGATGTGCATCGCACACGCAACTACAATCTAAACCGTGTTTGATGCATCCTCCATCGCAAACGTTTTAAACCTTTTTTGAAGGGTTTTTTTACACCACCGTTTACGATTCTTGCATCGCACACAGTTTCGCCGAAGGGTCTGTGATTGTAGTGTCGCATTAGCATCATCCTATAGTAGTGTGAGTACCTTCGGATTAGTACCTTCGACATTATTGATTTTAATAGCTCCAGAATGATAAACCTCTTCGATAATATAAGGTCCTTACCATCTAGAGAGAAGTTTTCCTGCAAAGAATCTGAAACAAGAGTTGTACAAAAGAACATGTTCACCAACTTTGAATTCCCGCTTTTGGATTCTTTTGTCATGCCATCTTTTCAATTTTTCTTTAAACAGTTTGGCATTTTCATAAGGTTGGATTCTCCATTCATCTAATAAGCTAATATTAAATAACCTCTTTTCACCAGCAAGTTTTAAATCATAATTAAGTTCTTTAATTTCCCAATATGCTTTATGTTCTAACTCAAGAGGCAAATGACAAGATTTTCCATAAACCATTTTATAAGGAGACATACCCATAGGATTTTTGTAAGCTATTTTGTAATCCCAAAGTGCGACATCCAATTTCTTAGACCAATTCTTTTGGGACTTATTAACAGTATTTTTGTAAAATTAATTTTATTTCTCTATTGCGAAGTTCAACTTGACAACTAGATTGAGGATTATAAGGTGAAGCAATTATATGGTTTAGATCATACTTAGCAAGCATTTTACGAAAAGCACCATGAATAAAGTGTGAACCACCATCAGTCATTAAATATCTAGGACTCCAAACCTTGGGAAAATAACTTCTTTAATCATTTTAATAGAGGTGTTGTGATCAACACTACTAGTTGGAATAGCTTCTACCCACTTAGTAACATAATCAACAACAGCCAAAATATGTGTACACACATTAGAGGAAGGAAAATATCCCATGTAATCAAAACCCCAAATATCAAATGGTTCAACAACAAGTGAATAATTCATATACATTTCTCGACACTTACCAATGCTACCTATTCTTTGACATTCATCATAAGATAAGACAAACTTACGGGCATCCTTGAATAGAGTAGGCCAATTGAAACCCTATTGGAATACCTTGTGAGCAGTTCTTTCTCCCGCATGATGCCCTCCATAAGCTTCGGAGTGACATTTCCATAGGATTTGTTCCTGTTCATGCTCGGGTACACAATGTCTAATAATACCATCTACACCTTCTTTATAAAGATGTCGGTCATCCCAAAAGTAATGTCTTAAATCATAGAAGAATTTTTTCTTTTGTTGGTATGTGAAACTATGCGGTATATATTTAGCAACAATGTAAGTAGCATATTCAGCATACCACGGAGTATTATGAGAAACATTTATTGCAGCTAGTTGTTCATCGGGAAAGCTATATCAATAGGTAGTGGGTCATCAAGAATATTTTCTGACCTAGACACTACAAAAAAATACACTTCCGTGATGATACGTGTTTGTCACAATAGGCCACGTTTTCTGTCATGCATGTACATCCATGACGATTTTATGATAGAATCAAGATAGTCATACCTGTGCTGTCGTAGAAGTGTCCCATGAAATTACCAAAATTATCAGCACAGAAGTGTCCACTTCCATGATGAAAAATTGCACGTCACAGACGTGCTTTCCTCAAGGGTGACCGACACGTGGCTTCCACCATAACGGAACATCGTTAAGCTATCAGGTCTGGTTTTGTATCCGATAACCCGTTAATAGCCTGGACCAATGGCGATTTTCCACGTGTAAAATCATCATTGGCTGGAGGAAACACGAGTCAGGTCCCCGTTGGCACAGGTGTCACTCATCCAATGGGCAAGATGCGCTTATGAAATGTTGACGTGTGGACCGACCCAAAAGTGGCCCATAAAGTTTAAATGGGCCGGCCCAACTAAAGGCCCACAAGATTTTGCAGTCCATAACGGGCTGGCCCAGCAAAAGGCCCATGAGATTTTGCGGACCATAATGGGCCAGCCCAGCTAAAGGCCCACAAGATTTTGCGGGCCATAATGGGTCGGTCCAGCTAAAGGCCCGCGAGATTTTGCAGCCATAATGGGCCGGCCCAGCTAAAGGCCAACAAGATTTTGCGGACCATAATGGCCGGCCCAGCTAAAGGCCCATAAGATTTCGCCAACCATAATGGGTTGGCCCAGCTGAAGGCCCACAAGATTTTGATGACACTAGTAGGCCGACCCATTAACAGGCCGCCATGTTTTTGGCCCAATGTCGGCCCATATTTGATTCGGTCGATTAACAGTCTGCCACATTCCGGGGCTAATAAAGGCCCATCTGAGATCCGGCCCATTAAAAGCCTACCACGTTCTGGGCAAAATTACGGCCCAGATCAGGACCGGCCCTTTGAGAGGCTTTGGGCTAAATTATGGGCCACATCAGATTTGGCCAATCAACTTGACGCTATGCTTTTGGGCCCACTTGTTAAAGGCCCATTTATTAATTCGGCCTGATATTAGTTTCAGCCTATTAAAGGCCCGTTTAACATTTTGGCCTGTTAAAAGCGTGTCATATAGTTGGGCCTAACTACGGCCCCGTTTGCATCTGGCCTGCTCATAGACGATAATCTGATTGGGCAAACAAGGACAGAGACAATTTTGGCCTATTATAAGCCCATTATTTGATTGGCAAAATCGTGGGCCGGCGTCTATTTCGGCCTGTTGCCGGCCCATGAGCTGTTCGGCACTTTCCAGGCCCAACCTACTTTTCAGGCTCCTAAAAGCCCAGTGAGTTTTCTTGGGAAAATAGGGCCGGCGGTTTACTCGGCCTATTAAAGGCCCGAATCTACTAGTAGGCCAGTTTACATTTAGGCTTGTTAACGGACCAAGATGTTGGGCCCATGATGCAGATCATACATAGTGATTTCCATGATGACCCGCTTATGTACCGTAATTTTACGGTTTGGCCGGTTTACTGCGAAGACAGGATATATATACAGTAAAATAACTGCAACATCGTGAATAAGAAAAAAAAACCTAGACTATACTATAAAGAAATTACGGCATATTACATCCACTAGGCATAAAAGTTCGCCACTATGATAATAAAGCACAAGCAGACAACAGATTACATACACTGGGCATCAAAGATCGCCACCAGTGCAATTTAACACGCCGACAAAATAATATACAAAACCGACAGCACTTCAATAGAGTACAAGAAAGGTTAGCCCTACTCGGGAGCTACAGCGCAAGCAGCTGAGCAAGCTGAAGAGACTGCACTTGTTTTACACTTATATCCACGTCACTGTGAAAGATAAACAAGCAGACAGATGACATGTTTTGCACATATAAGTATCGGTGCTGACAATTCATCACATTTCTTACTGACGAATAAAGTGACACAGTTTAAAATAGAATTAACACAATATGGCATTGTTCAGGTCAAGACATGGTAGGAAATGACATTGTGAAGGAGTTGGCAGCTTTACGACACCACTGATTACATATCAAGAACTCATAGGTATCAATGGTTAGTGTGCTGCAATTTATCCCATTTCGGATTGGCAAAATAAGATCACTTGCTCTATATAGTTTAACTTAAATGTTATGAAGAAGGAACTTGGTTGTACAACTAAAAACTTAAATTGAGAAGGACAAACTTTTGTTTATGAAGTACATAATAAACTTTAAACATGCAATTTGATGCAAACACCAAAAATAAACAACTATTGCAGTCATGCCTAACCAAATATACACAACAAAGTTTGAAGGCTTGAGAAGGACAAACTTACATTATTGGTGAAGGCAGGCTCTATAAAGCCCTTGTCCATGCTGATGGGGGGGGGCAATTCAAAAAGTTTACCACAGAATCTTCTTCATAAGCATTGCAATTATTCTACATTTTGTTAAGAGCAAATATAGATGTGACAATATAAGAAAAAATGGAGAATATTTAAGATAAGATGAAGAGTGATGCTACATAACCAAGTAGCTATAAATGTAAGTACAACGATACATGCAAAAGGTATAGCCAAGAGCAATGCAGAGCTAAACTTCTTCAGTACCACCAGTGTTATCCAACCTTATGGTAAGAGTCAATATAGATCTTATGTGTAGAAAATGGAGGGCAAAGGAAAATAATCTGCAGAGTGATGGTACATGAACAACTACCTGTCAATATAAGTACACTGATAAAGTACAGCAGGTACTTACAAGAACAATGCAGAGCTAAAAACTATCATTGGCATTGGATATATTCTACACTAATATAACCATTCATACAGATCAGATAATTTGTAGCGAACAATTGATAAGCAAGCTATCATGCATATTGTTGTCACATAATGAACCAATTATGCATGCAAGTACAGTGATACAGGACAACAAGTACTAACAAGAGCAAAGCAGTGGGCAACATATTTGCGATATCCTGTCATTCTTTTCAAACCGGAATTCCCTTTCGAGCAGATTTCCTGCAAAAAAGATCCATAAGACACATGCAGAAAAGTAGAAGTTCAAATGTCATGCGATATCATAGACAGTACCTCATCCTCGAAACAAGACCAGTGCACAACAAGGTCTTTCCATTCAATGTCTTCTAAATTTAGCATAGGAGACTTCACCAGAAATTTGTTTATAGACTTGCCATCAAAGTGTGATTTCGTCAGGTAACATCGATACTACTGCAATGCTTCCTTGAAAAGCGCAAGCAATCTTTGCTTGTCATGACTATCCAGATTGACCCTCGCCTACTTGCAACAAGGTAATGTAAATGATTGATGTGTTCAATCAGCAGAAAAAAGGAAAATAATCACCATGAATAACAGCACTTACACGTAAGTGGGACAGGAAGATGTGAAAATGGTGTTTGTCTTCACTATTATCTTTGCATTATGGGAATATATGCACGTAGTCCCTAACAACATAGAAAGCATTGTCTTTTAAACTGGGAATAACTGGAATGGAGTTCCAATCTGCAGGATTTGGGCGTCTCTACAGTTGGGATAGGTCTTCGGCTAGTGGACTTGCTGTACTTTTTGCTGGAGTGGGAATTTTCTATGGTACGCCTGGTGCTATGGCAACTGAAATCGGCATACCTTTTGCTGGATTACAGGTCCTGTGTGGTGGGGCTAGTGGTGTGGCCAGTCAAGTATGGGTACAGTCTGCTGGAGTTGGTCCTACATTTTGTTTGACTGGTTGTACATCCAATATAAGTGGGGTGCTGTCTGATTTCTGATGCACAAGAACAACATTTGAGTGGAAAAATATGGTATGATGAAAGATGGAATATGTATTGATAATGGATTGGCATGGCATCTCGACATATATGATGAGTAAACTAAGTAGATGGTGGTGCAACAAAGTAGAAGAAATGCAAGACAACATATGAAAGATACGCGCAATCAATAAAACCTTGCCAAATTAGAATAGGCACCTTGATGGGTGAACAGGACATGCCATCTGCCTTTGATTCTTTGATGTTAGAATAGTCATTAGGATCATATTCTGAACAAGAATCAACAGGTGGGGAGCGTATGAGTTTCATTGCATCCAGAATGGCACTCAATGCCTTGGTGCAAATTTTTTAAGTCATTGAAGTGTTTAGCTTCAAGAGTGGACTGTTGCTAGTGCGACACAAAGCAGCTACATAGATCTTAGTGTAGATATAACGGGAAAACCGTAAGCATCAAAGTAAAATCAGCAAAGTGAAACTTGCCGGTACGGCTACAAAGGCTTCGGATACCAGCTCTCTTCAACTGAAGGTGCGGTACTGTTAATATCAGTGTAACTCTTAAAGGCACCACAACTCCCCGCATTTCCTTGCTATTCTTATAGGATTCAAGTGGGTAGGCCACTACAAATCCTATTCCCATGTTTACAAAATCCTACGAATCAAAGAGGCCCGAAGAGTTCAAAGTGTCCATCACAAGCGACCGTATAGACCTCTACACTACAAATGTCCCTGCTCATCTTCACTACAAGGAACATACTGTACTACTATCATACTCCATCCGTTCCAAAATATAAGTCTTGGTAGAGATTTCCACTATGGATCACATACAGAGGTATCCAGATACAGTTTAGAATGTAGATTCACTCATTTTGCTCCATATGTAGTCCATGTTGGAATCTATACGAAGACTTGTATTTACGAATGGAGAGAGGACTTATTAAAGAAGAACGGAAGAGGAACATGCTAAAGAAGAGGAAGTATATTTTGGATAATAAAATGTTCGTTGCACAGTGCCCACACATGATGAACCAGAGCGCATTAAAAAGCAACTCCCTGCTGTCTCTCTATATGTGTTGCACGTGCTTTTTCGAAAGTAAAGTAGGAACATTAGATGATCAATTAAATGTTATCTGTTTCATTAATATCAGCATCATATCAGATTCATACTTCAGCAACAAGTTTGGAATTATGAGTGGCACGTTGTTTAGCTTGATGGATTCAGGAGTAGTGCTAATCAGGTACGATGATGGTGCTGAATATAAAGGCATGTCTGCATGCAAGTCGCGTGACTTTTGTCATTTGGGTCAGTCAACCATTTCAGGCGGTTGGATGAAGATCCTACATCTCCTAACCCTTCTTCTTCCTCGTCTCTGATTCTTCCCATACAGAACACCGCACGGGCCGCCGGTCGGACCACCGGCCCCCACCGCCTATGTTCCTCCACCACCCCCACCCCCACCCCCACTCCCACCCGCATCGAGTTTTCTTTGTTTGGCGAGGCCCCACCACTGCCCCCCACAACCACCGTCCCCACCTGAACCCCTTCGTTCCCACCGGCGAGCTCTGAAAAATCAACTGACCCAATTTTGAAATTTAGTCTACTATGATTTAACTAGTGTGGAATATAAAAGGGGAAAACCATAAGCATTGGGAGTATAGTGTTGAGCGTGCCATGGCGGATCTGAAGGTGCAAACCGGACAAAGGCAACTTCGCAACCAATGTTTGCTTTCAACTAGCAAGTAAGTGATGGACAAGAAATCAGAGTAAAGCAGTGGTGATCTATTTTCTTGCTGCGATAATTAAGTTGAGCAGATACGAAAGAGTACTGCCTCTGGTGCGGCGTCGTGTATGCATCTGCTGAGAATTTGTTGGTGGTGCAGTAGCTATGGCTTTCGGTGTCGTGGAAGCAGATCTAGGAGGGTAGATGATGGCAGCGGGGCGCGGTGGACGAGACGGTCGTAGGAGTGGCGCCGACAAGGTGGACGACGACGGGGATGAAGTGAGAGGACGGGATGCAAGGATCCCGGTCCAAAGCCATGGATGAGAGAGGTCAATCTCTTGTAATGGATGGTGGCGTCAGGTTATCAGCTTCGGCATGGTGGAGGAGGACGGCGGTGGATGGGGTGGCGGACGGAGGAGGCTGGGGTGGAGAGGGTGTTTTGGCGCCCACGGAGTACGAATGGGGAAATGGAGGTAGACATGAAGGGGGGAACCATGTCTTCAGGGCGCGCTTGTCACAAATGCGAGGAAATTTACAAACTTAGCCCCCATTTCAAATTTGCAACATCACAGCTATTTTAGTCAGTTGGGGATAGGACGGTAATCTCGCATACACCAAATATTTGCCGACAAGAGTTTTTTTTGGCGCCCACCGTGTATAAATCGGGGAGGGAGTCGATTTCGGCTGAGGACACACCGTGTTTTGGTGCCCACCATGTATGAATCCGGGTGAGAGGAGGTTATGTCACATTTGAGTGAAATTACAAACCTACCCCTATCGAAACCTGTAGAAATCGAGAAGATAGGCTTTTGTGGCAGGGATAGGCAGTAGTAATTTCCATCTCGCAAATTTTGGTTTCGGGCGGTTACTGCGACTTTCCCCGCGTCGTTCCAATTTTGTAGAGTGCATGTTTACCATGCCAACTCAATTCAAATCCCGTTTGTATTCTGTTTTTTTCGGGCGGGATCCATTTTAGATTGGAATAAAATTCTATATACATCATTTTTTATATATATACTTTCAAAAGCACAACACCCTTTATACATAAATATGGTTTACAGATGGCATGATCTCAGATTCATAAGGTTGTATCCATCAAGTTGGATATTCAAATATTTGAAACCACTTTACACTACTAGAAAAAAGGCTGTTAGTGGCGCACCTATTTTGGCTATTAATGGCGCACTGTAGGCGCGCCACTATTATCACGCCACTACTAATAAATAGTACTGGTGCACTCCTGGTGCGCCATTATGATCCCAGACACTAATGGCGCGGCTAGAGTGTGCCATTACTAGGCCCAGAAGTGCGCCACTGCTGTTACTCCAAGGGGCCATGTGTACCTTTTGCTCTGGTTTACTAATGGCGCACTTTTAGATAATGCGCCACTGGTGTGTTTATTTCTCTGCTCCACTAAAGTGCAATATGGTGCGCCACTACTATGAATAATAGGAATTATTTTTTTTGCTTTTCTGATATTTGCACAGGTTACAAAATACATTACATCACAGAGTATAAACAGCACAACATATAAACAACAGATTTATCGAATACAATAGAAGATTAGTCTCCAAATACAATTCATCATATTAGTCTCCGAATTCAAAATACCGAAGAAAGTTTGAACATTAAAAGTCTCGAGACCGTGAGTAGCGAGTTTGTCTTCACATTACAAGTCGATATCTAAACTACCATCACATAAAAGAGGGTTGCGGTCATGATGAGCATCATCACGATGAAACTGATCTTCATCCGGTTCCTCCTCCGCTCCCTCCTCTCTCCTGCTAGATAGCGCGCGTATCTAGCTTCCGCCTCCGCCCTAGTGGGGTACCCTTTGTAACTATTACCACTGAAACGGTGAACCTATCTCCGACACTCCTCCAGTCGTCGTAGACTCTGGGAACCTCACCCTTGTACACGACATACGATGGCATCTCTATGCACTAGACAAACAAAACGTTAGTAGCAATTCACATATAATATATAAGCAATATATAAGTATGCAACAAAAGGATCGGAAGAGAAAAACAACACATTAATAGCATGATTCATGGTCCTATTAATAAATAGCATCAATTACATGTAAGTTGAATGACTGTCCAAACTAAATAGCAAATCGATATTTCAGAACTACATAGCATCAATACATTCGACTCGACTCAGGGACTGGAGCGTGGATGAAGCCGCCGTCTTTCGTGATGGTCATGAATGTGCGGTCATTGTTAGGCTGCATTTGTAGCGTTGTTTCTATTTCACTGTTGGACGGTTGATATTTGAGGTAGAACTGCCCCGAGGAACGAAGGACATCTTGATAGATGATTTCCGCAAACTCCGAATGGATGCGAAAGAATTCTTGTCTAATGTCCTCGTCCTGGATTGCCGATAAGCGTGCGGCCCATTCTTTGAGAGTATTTGGTAGCATAAGGTGATTATGGTCCCGTACGATCACCCTCATATGATGGAGGGCATAGTAGGCATCATTCTGACTGCCAAGCGGATGCTTGACGCACGGGAACGTCGTTACGTGGGTGAACACGTGCTTGCAGCACCTACAAATTGGCCTCCTAAAGGTCCCTCCAGAATTGGCGTAGCCGGGGAGAGCATCATCAAGAACTTTCATGATATTTATGTAGTCTTTCTTCGACTGATAGTCCGAGTCGAAATACGTGGCCATGGAATATTTCGGGCTTAAGAGGATGAGTGTGCAATGTGTGTCACTACACAAAACACGGAATGTTAGAAAAAAAAGAATGATCGAAATATAAGAAATCATATGTTACGGGGAGGTGAGGGGATGACTTACATGGAAAAGTAAGGCACGAGGAAGTTATCCTTATCTGGGTTCGCCAGAATGACGCCTTCGAGGTATGAACTCGCGACTTGCCGGTCCCCAGCACCGCCCGAGATCATGGCATGCATGTAGAAGCGGTCAACTATCACGATGTCCGGGGACTTGTCTCTAATGATCCGCATCTCCATACTGAGCGAAAATAGCCGATGAAGGTGTAGTGCAGTAGATGAAGGTTTAACATAGTGAAGATGTCATCAAACCGCAGGATGATCATACGCCCGATGGTGCTATCGACAAAACCCTTGCCCTCTGGCACCTTGGCCACGAAAACCTGGTATGCCACATCATTCTCGAAGAGAGGCTGCCTCTCCATAGAAAGAACACTTTCACGCAGACTCCGCATAGCACCGGTTGCAGCATTGAGCAGATTAGTCAGTTGCATCGGCCTACCCACCACATGCACCCTCCTCGAGATATCCTTAGGTATTGGTGGCCCGTCCTGTGCATGGATCGTACTCGGTGCCGGCTGGCTCGCACCCTTGTTATTTTTTCTTTTACGTCCCTTCTGCTTCTTCTATTGTAATGGGATCGAGTTCTTCTCAGAGACTACCTTGTTGAGTGTGTTGGGGCTGATAATATTTCGCACCTCAGCTATTTGAGTCTCGGTGAAGGCGACAGCTGGAGGCGTCTCCTGAGAACTGAATGCCAGACGACACCTGTTGCAATTGGGATTCTCCGCAGTACCAGCTAGATCGTGATCTTCTTTTGCAGGGCTGGGTTCCTAAGAAGGAGGCCCCAATAATTCATCACCGTACCCATGTTCGTTCATTTACTTATTGACGTTCGAAAATATACCGTCGTCGTCGACTGGATCCTGTGCCATATGCATGTCTGGATCAGCTAACGGCGGTAGCGTTGCGGCGGTCTTGCCGTGGCTTGGCGCCGGCACGACTAGCGTTGTTGTCTGTGGGGTGGTGTTCCCCGCCGCCAAACGAATCTGGCTCTTCGGCCAAACCATGGACCAGCCTAAGCAGGCCTTGAGGGTCATCACATCATCTTCGTCGGCCCCAGGGGTTCAATACAGAGGTAACAAGTCATCGCAGTCCCGCAGCACCCGAACCAGTTGAACCCTATACACGGTGGGTGGCATCGGATTACCGTGGAACACGCGGTTGCCCGGTTCAATGATTTTGGCCTTGGCGACATCGATCAACTCGCCGTCCACGAAGTGCAGGAGAGTGCATGGAACGTTGGCGACGCCCTGCGAAAACATGTAGAATGGGGGGTAGGTATGAGGAGGCAAGATCCTAGCTATGGAGTAGTTGTACACACGAGTTTTACGAGTTCAGGCCCTTCTCGGAGGAAGTAACAGCCCTACGTCTCGGTGCCCTGAGGCGGCCGACTGGATTATGTGTGTGTGTGTGTGTGTGTGAGAGAGAGTTTACAAAAGATGTGAACCCTTGTCCCAGAGGAGGGGGGTGGCTTATATAGAGTGCGCCAGGACCCCTACTCCGCTCCGTTACACAGGGTTCAATGTACATTAAGAGGAGGACGTTACTGGTAACGCTAGCCATTAAGTGCTATAAATGACAATTAAGCCTATAAGTAAATGCTGGACCGTTGTTGGTGCAGAGTGGCTTTAGATCTTCTGCTCGTCGAGTTGCTTCTGCGATGTTCGAGTGACATTGATTCTTCCGAGTGGAACATCTCTGGTTGAGTGGATGATGGTACCCTTTGAATGATTCTAGCTTTAGGGTGACGTCCTAGGGGAAGGTGTCTAGGTCAGTCCTATGACCCTACCCTATGTACATAGCTTCATCATTAGCCCCCGAATGGTTCTGGGTCCGAGTGGAGAAGGAGTTGGTAACCTCTCCGATTCAGCTTTTGTGCTTCGGAAATGTCTTGTCCAAAGGTCGAATGAACATTTATGATGACATCAACTGCTTGTTCAGTCGCCTTGATCCATTCTTGATTTTGTCAAGTGAACTTTCATTGTTGAGCTTCTAGTGTTGATATGGAAAAAAATCTTCCGTCTGACGGGTTGCTCTGCTGTCTACGGATTTCACGAGATCCGAATTTAGGGAAGCGCACTGGACGGGGGAGGCCGCACTAATCGGGACAGATTAGGCAGGCCGCCTCGATCTCCGCGCCACCTTTTTCGCCACGTACCGTGCGCACGACTGTTGCGGGATTTGATTGGATCACCTAGGCCCACGAGTCAGCCACTCTGAAATGCCCTCATATAAGGCGTTGGACGGGGATTTTCGCACAGTGCGTTCCCATTGTTCCCCTTCCTCTTCTGTATTATAAACTGCATCTGCCTCTGCTCTCGGCGTCGTCGCCCTGCTTGAACTCGATCCGCTGCCATGGGGAAGGAGAAGAAGGTGGCATTGGAGCGTCTGAAGAAGGCGATGGTGAAGGAGGAAGGGAAGAGGACCAGCTGGGGCGGATCTTCGTCGAGTTCCGGCCTGCCGCCTGGCTGGATCCAGGGCGACTGGATCCGCTCGACAATCATCCAAGATGATATCGATGACTTGGTTGAGGGGGGGACTGATCCCCCACGAATCGGCGCGGCTCCCGGGGAATTAGACCGAGCCGCAGCCGCAGAGGGTGAGTGCGTTCTCCTTGCCACTCATGTAGACCTGAGGTTTTGTTTGCCTCCCCATCCTTTCTTTCATGGTTTCTTGAACTTCTTTGGGGCTCAACTCCACCACTTTTCTCCAAACACCATCGTGTACCTTGCCGCTTTCGTGTCCATGTGCGAGAACTTCTTGGGTTGTCGACCACATTGGGGTCTCTTCAAGCACATGTACACGTGTCGGTCTCAGATGGTCAAGAAGGCCAACCGAGTGATGAGAGGACGCACGTGATACTAATGTGCGGGGGTCTTGGAATTCAGATGAGGAACAAAAGAACTTTCCCAACTATGATCCTTCCCGACTCGGTCTAGGGTTGGCAGTCGACCTGGTTCTACTGCAAGGACCAGCCGACTTCGGGCCAGTCGACTGGACTTGCCCCCTTTTCCATGGCTTGAGAGGAGAAGCCCTCCACCTTGAGAGTGATCCCATAGGAGAAGGTGCAGGTGAAGGTGTTGGTCGAGCGGGTTGTCCAACTCGTCCGCGACGGAGTGACCGGTATGGACCTGCTGGAGGTCTTCCTCAGTCGACGTATCCAACCACTCTAAGCTCATGACCATCCGATGTGGATGTACTCGGGACTCGAGGATTCCATTCGGATCCACCCGGAGGATGTCAGTGAGGACACGGTGGACCAGTGATTGAGAGGTATTACTGCAACAAGGATAACCCCCGGGGGTCTAGGAGGGTGGTTCCTTTCGACCATTTGCGCCAGCCGGAACAGGTACGATTCTGCATTGTCGAGTGTCTTCTTGATTTACTATGTAACATCGTGCTGACGGCCGACTGTCTTTCTTTTGTTCGTTGTCTTTCAGGATCTTGTTGATATGTACTCAATGCCCAATGGAGTGCAGGAGCAAGATGTCGAGGGAGAGTCAAGCGGAGGCGAGAGTGGCGAGTGGCACTCGGATGCAGAGGAGGACGAGGAGAGCGACGTCCCGAGTAATAAAGAAGAGGTCGACTTGCCTCCCCACAGAGAAGGAGGTCCAAGCACGCTCACGACCTGGCAAGCGCCCCCGACCTGGTGACCGCACCAACTGGGCTGTCTTCAAAGCGCCCTCGGACGTCTTCTCCAATGCTGACCGAGAAGGTACCGAAACAGCCCAAGACTGCACCGCCTCCAGAGCTGAAACCATCGAAGGCCACATCTTCCAAACCTCCGAAGGCTTTGCCTAGAATCAAAGTGGTCATTCCCACAGTCTCTGGGTAACAATCTGGCCTAATCCTTTGGTTGACTTGGGTAACCGAACGTAACCGACTGAATGTTGATATTTGCAGCTTATGGGTAGGAAAGGGTAGTGAGGTGGAGCTGCAACAAGCACTAAGCATATATGGTGGCTAACACGACACTGCGTGCTACACGACACCAGCACACCACGCAGTTGCGGCACTGCTGGGTGGCTCCAAAGAACCTCATTCGGATCGCCACGTCAAGCCTTTCTTCCGTTAGATTGGCGCCGCCTGCAAGCGCCCGGGGGCTCCGCCGGGTTGGGCCGCGCCAGAAGCCGACATCACCTTCGACTCAGAAGACCATCCCGGCTCCACCGCCGGCTCAGGGATGCTTCCGATGCTCTGCATGCCCACCATCTGCAACGTGGCCGTCACCAAGACCCTCATCGACGGTGGCGCCGACCTCAACTTGCTCTCCGTGGAAGCTTTCAGCCTTCTTCATGTGCCGCTCAAACGACTCAGCCTCAGCAAGCCCTTCACAGGAGTGGGCGGGGGAGCTGCTCATCCCTTGTGCAGATCCTCCTCCCTGTCACCTTTGGCACGCGGGATAACTATCACACCGAGCTGGTGGACTTTGACATCGCCCGCATCGGTCTCCCATACAATGCCATCCTCGGGTACCCGGCCCTCACTCAGTTCATGGCGGCAACTCACCGAGCCTACAACCTCATGAAGATGCCAGGAAGCAAGGCCGTCCTCACCATCCAAGGGGACACAAAGGAGGCTGTGATGGCGCTCAGCCTCGCCTTCAAGACCGCGGTAGCGGCGCAGCCGGCCAGCGCCGGTGCGCCGGAGGCCAAGGAGGGCGCACCCACCAAGAAAAAGCAGATGTTCACCCAAGACAAGGCGGAGACCAAGCAGGTGCCGGTCAACGAAGATGGCTCTTCAGGAGCCACCTTCACAATAGGAACCGGCCATAACCCGGGGCAAGAAGAAGCTTTGTTGAGGTTTTTGCGCGCGAACAACAAGATATTCGTGTGGGAGACCGATCAACAGGCAGGGGTCCCGAGAGAGGTAATCCAGCATCATCTAAAGGTGTGCCCCAACGTACGCCCCGTGAAGTAGCGAGCAAGATGGCAGTCCACTGAGAAGCAGGCCTTCATCGTCCAAGAGACATGCAAGCTGGAGGCGGCAGTTACAATCCAGGAAGTTCGGTACTCCGAATGGCTGGCGAACCCCGTTGTAGTGCCGAAGAAAGGCGGGAAGGAACGGATGTGAGTCGACTTCACCAACCTAAACAAAGCCTGCCCCAAGACCCATTCCCCCTTCCGCGCATCGATCAAATCGTCGACTCCATCGCCGAGTGCGATTTGTTGTGCTTCTTGGATGTGTTCTCCGGTTACCATCAGAACAAGATGGTGGTGGAGGATGTGGAAAAGACGGCCTTCTTGACAACATGTGGGGTGTACTGCTACACCTGCATGCCTTTCGGCCTTCACAACGCGGGCGCAACTTTTCAGCAGCTGATGCACATCGCCTTCAGTCGGCAGCTCGGCAGGAACACAGAGGCCTACGTTGATGACATAGTGGTCAAATCTCGCGAGGCGAGGACGTTGATTCAAGACTTGGAGGAGACCTTCACGAGCTTGCGCCTAGTGAACTTGAGGCTTAATCCGGAAAAGTGTGTGTTTGGCGTCCCATCTGGCAAGTGGCTAGGGTTTCTCGTATCCCACAGAGGGATTGAGGCGAACCCGGAAAAGATCAAGGCCATTGAAGACATGAGCCCACCGTAGACCCTCAAGGAGATGTAAAAGCTGGCAGGACGGGTGACCTCGTTAGGGAGTTTCATCTCTAAGCTAGGTGAGCGCACCTTGCCCTTCTTTAAGTTCATGAAGAAGAAAGGCCCCTTCGAGTGGACCCCGGAGGCCGACCAGGCCTTCCGAGACCTCAAGAAATACCTCACCAGCCCCCCGGTGATGCTGGCACCGCAGCCTCTCCGTGGAAGCTTTCAGCCTTCTTCATGAGCCGCTCGAACAGCTCGGCCTCAGCAAGCCCTTCACAGGAGTGGGCGGGGGAGCTACTCACCCCTTGTGGCAGATCCTCCTCCCTGTCACCTTTGGCACGCGGGATAACTATCGCACCGAGCTGGTGGACTTTGACATCGCCCTCATCGGTCTCCCATACAATGCCATCCTTGGGTACCCGACCCTCGCTCAGTTCATGGCGGCAACTCACCCAGCCTACAACCTCATGAAGATGCAAGGAAGCAAGGGCGTATTCACCATCCAAGGGGACACTAAGGAGGTTTTGATGACGCTTAGGCTCGCCTTCAAGACCGCGGTAGCGGCACAGCCGGCCAGCACCGGTGTGCCGGACGCCAAGGAGGCCGCACCCACCAAGAAAAGGCAGTTGTTCACCCAAGACAAGGCGGAGACCAAGAAGGTGCCGGTCAACGAAGATGGGTCTTTAGGAGCCACCTTCACCATAGGAATCGGCTTTAACCCGGGGCAAGAAAAGCTTTGGTGAGGTTTTTGCGCGCGAACAAGGAGATATTCGCGTGGGAGCCCGATCAACAAGCAGGGGTCCCGAGAGAGGTAATCTAGCATCATCTAAAGGTGTGCCCCAACGTATGCCCTGTGAAGCAGCGAGCAAGACGAGTCCACTGAGAAGCAGGCCTTCATCGTCCAAGAGACACACAAGCTGGAGGCGGCAGGTACAATCCGGGAAGTTCGGTACCCCGAATGGCTGGCGAACCCCGTTGTAGTGCCCTGCAAGTGGACCCCGGAGGCCGACCAGGCCTTCCGAGACCTCAAGAAATACCTCACCAGCCCTCCGGTGATGGTGGCACCGTGGCCTATCAAGCCCCTTTTGCTCTACCTTTCTGCCACCCCGTACTCCGCCAGCGCGGCGCTGGTGGCGGTTCGGGAGGAACGTCGAGACAAGGGTAGAGATGATGCGATACCAGGCCAGAGAGGTGCAGAAAACCCATCAGCGGTGGAGGACCTAGCTCAGCAGAGCAACATCGCGGAAGCTCCTAAAGGCGGCCAGGTCTCAAGAGACCCATCACCTCAGGATATGCTGCAATCTACGTGGGACCCGTGCCTCAGCAGTCTACTGGCCCTCATCGAGTACCCAGTGTACTTCGTCGGCACTATACTGTGGGATGCGAGGGCGCACTACCCCATGCCGCATAAGCTCATGCTCGCACTTTTGGTGGCCTCGCGCAAGCGGCGGCACTACTTCCATGGGCACCCCATCAAGGTCGTCTCGTCTTACCCATTGGAGAGGATACTCAGGAGCCCAAACTCAGCCGGAAGGGTCGCTGAATGGTCCATCAAGCTGCAAGCATTCTAGCTGGAGTTTAGCACCACCAGAGTCATCAAGGGAGCCGCGCTCGCCGATTTTGTGGCAGAATGGACAAATGCCCCGGCTCTTGAGGAAGGAGTAGACCAGTCCACCTCCTAGGGAAGCGAGGCGCCGGACGGCGGGGTCAAGTATTTTGATGGTGCCTCTGCGCACCAGGGTCTGGGGGCTGGAGCGGTGCTTATCTCGCCCACTCGGGACAAGCTTTGCTACGCCGTGCAACTCTTCTTTCAGCACGGTGAGAAGGTCTCCAACAATATCACAGAATACGAGGGCCTCATAGCCGGCCTGAAGGCTGCGACGGCTATGGGGGTGAGGTGCCTTACCATCAAGGGTGACTCGCAGCTCCTCGTCAACTTCTCCAACAAAGTGTACGAGCCAAAGGACGAGCACATGGAGGCCTACCTTGCTGAGGTGCGCAAAATGGAAAAGCAGTTCGCAGGCTTGTAGCTGCAGCACGTGTCCCGGGGCACCAACAAAGAAGCCGACGACATTGCCAAGATAGCATCCAAGCGGCAACCGCAAGAGCCTGGCGTCTTTGAAGAGCGGCTCTTCAGGCCGTCAGCTACGCCGCCTCTCTCAAGCACGACTCAGCCTCGGGAGGAGCTCCCTCAGCCCCTGGCCTCGGGAACCCCAGATTGCGGCCCAACCTCAGGAGCTCAGCTGCTCTTGGCGCTCGAGCCCCAGGAGGAGTCCTGTACCAAGGAGTTTAGGGAGTACCTGATGCACGGAACACTACCGGAGAAAGAAGACGACGCGGAGCGCGTGTCTCGACAGGCCACGACATACTGCACTCAAGACAGCGAGTTGTACAGGAAACAACCACTACTAGGAAAAGGGCTATAGATGGAAATGACACTAATGGCGCAACAGACATGTGGTGCGCCATTAGTATATACTAATGGCGCACCATGTGTTGGTGCGCCATTAGTCTCCAAATACTAATGGCGCACCACATCCACGGTGCGCCATTAGTAACAATTTTTTTTCATTTTTTTCAGAACTAGTAATGGCGCACCGTCGGAGTGGTGCGCCATTACTAGTTTAACTAGTAATGGCGCACCACTCCCACGGTGCGCCACTAGTAAATTATTTTCAAAAAAAATTCCAATTTTTTTTGTTTTTTCAAAACTAGTAATGGCGCACCAGTGGACAGTGCGCCATTACTAGTTAAAACTAGTAATGGCGCACTGTCCACTGGTGCGCCATTACTAAGTTTTCTAAAAAAAATCAGAATTTTTTTATTTTTATTTTTTAAACTACTAATGGCGCACCGTGGAAGTGGTGCTCCATTACTAGTTAAACTAGTAATGGCGCACCATCCCACGGTGCGCCATTAGTAATTTGGCCCAAATTCCCCCGAATGCACCCCCCAAGTGGACCGCCTTTTTAGTTTCAAAAAAAATTAAAGAAAATGGTAGAAATGTCAAAAAAATAAAAGAAAATAAGATTCCCATGTGATATTTGGTCTAGTTGTTAGCAAAATTTACAAACATGAATGTTAAACATTTTGAAAATCCCCAAAAACCCGAATAGAAAAAAAGTTACAGGGCTTTTAAGATCCGGAGGGAAAAAATTTCAAAAAACGTCAAACTTACTAGTGGCGCACCGTATGCTAGGTGCGCCACTAGTAATAGAAAAAAAATTGGTTTCGAAAAAAAATTGAATTATTTTTCAAAATATGATACGTAATATGACCGGGATGTTTGAAATATTTTTTCAAAATTTCATCATACTCATGAACATGAACAAAGTCCTAGACATCAGCAAGGTTTAATAGGATTGATATGATAGATATATCGACAAGTGCCTGTGAAGTGAGGTGGTGCTGGGGTTGGATAGAACTATGAAGTTAAGCATGCTTGGGCTGGAGTAGTGTGAGGATGGGTGACCTTCTGGGAAGTTTGACCATAGAGTGCGATTTGACCTAAGATTAAGCATATTGACTTGAGATTAAGCCATAGTGACCCGAGATTAAGAAAAAAAATTATTACTAATGGCGCACTTCTATGTGGTGCACCATTACTAAGTCAGATAGTAATGGCGCACCTCTAGGCATACTAATGGCGCACTACTGGTGCGTCATTAGTATCTGGTATACTAATGGCGCACCAGTGGTGCGCCATTAGTAAACAAATACTAATGGCGTGCTACTAATGGCGCACCAGTAGTGCACCATTAGTACGGAAAACTGGTGCGCCATTAGTAGGCCTTTTCCTAGTAGTGAACCGAACGACGTCACGCTGCGCTGCATATCCAGTGAACAAAGGAGGGAGCTGCTGACTGACGTACACGGCGGGGACTGTGGACAACACTCGTTATCACGGACCCTCGTCGTCAAGGCCTTCCGCAGTGGGTTCTATTGGCCTATAGCACTCAATGATGCAGCTAAGCTGGTGAAGTCCTAAGAAGCTTGCCAATTCCACGCCATGCAAAACCACCAGCCTACTCAGGGCCTCCAAACCATCCCGCTCATGTGGCCGTTCGTGGTCTGGGGGCTAGACATCCTAGGCCAGTTCCCACGAGCACCAGGGGGCGACCGCTATCTCTACGTCGCCATCGATAAGTTCACCAAGTGGGCAGAGGTAGAAGCTGTCCGAATCATTCCAGCTGGTTGTGCTGTCAAGTTCATCAAGGGCCTCGTGGGCCGCTTCGGGGTCCCAACCGCATTATCATAGATAATGGCTCACGGTTTACTAGTAATCTCTTTAAAACCTACTGTGCTAACCTTGGAATGCAGATCTGCTACGCTTCAGTAGCCCACCCCAGGAGCAATGGTCAGGCCAGGCGCGCCAACGCTGAGGTCCTGAGGGGCCTCAAGACCAGGACCTTCAAGAAGAAGCTCGAGGCCTGCGGCAGGAGTTGGCACGATGAGCTCCAGCCTGTGTTGTGGTCCATCCGCACCACCACTACCAACCCAACGGGCGAGACTCCGTTCTTCCTCGTCTACGGGGTAGAAGCAGTCCTCCCTCACGAGGTCAGGCATCGATCCGCACGGGTCCTGGTGGTCGACGAAACGATGCAGGACGCCATGCGGGGGATGGATCTCATGCTGGGGGAGGAACATCGTCGCGAAGCTGCATTACAGGCGGCAAGGTACCAGCAAGCGCTGCGGCGCTACCACTGCCGCAACATTCGCTCCAGGACACTCGAGACAGGTGACCTGGTCCTGAGGCGGGTCCTCTCCAGGGAAGGCTTGCACAAGCTCTCACCCATGTGGGAGGGCCTGTTCCGGGTCGTCCACATATCCAGGCCTGGTGCCGTGTGCTTGGAGACGCAAGAGGGGGCACCTATCCAAAACGCCTGGAACATCCAGCACCTCTGGAAGTTCTACCCATAAGGCAAGGCCCAGTGCCTGAGAAGCAAGGCCCAGTGCCTGAGAAGCAAGGCCTAGAGCCTGTGAAGCAAGGCCCAGTGCCTGAGAAGCAAGGCCCGGTGCCTAAGAAGCAAGGCCCAGAGCCTGTGAAGCAAGGCCCAGTGCTTGAGAAGCAAGGCCCAGAGCATGTGAAGCAAGGCCCAATGCCTGAGAAGCAAGGCCCAGAGCCTGTGAAGCAAGCCCGGTGGCTGAGAAGAATCATTCCCCATGACACTCTCACGTAACAATGAGTTGGGGTTGTACATGCCCCGGAGTCTCAGGAGCACCGGCTTTAGGCCCTGGGGCTCCCTCCCACGCCTAGTGGACAACACTTAGCTCCGCGCTGGTGAGAAGACTTGAAGACTAGATTAGGTGCCGGGAATGGCTTTTCATTTGCTTTTCATAGTTGGCTTGCTTTTCCTTAATCGAGTTTGCCTTTGGCGTTCCTTGCCGATTTTGTTCCTTCGCCTTTTACCGCATTTTTAGGCTCTAGTTTACCCATGATCTCTCTCTCTCTCGCATACCTCGTGAGGGGGGTAGGCAGGTGCCCTCGCGAGCTTTTCCTTCTCTCTGCCTTCTCGCGAGTCACCCTCGTTTGAGCCTGGAAGCTAGCGCACCCCTCCTAACTCCGTGCCCCTCGGCTACCGCGATGCAAAATGACAAGTCAAGGTTCGGGTGAACGGCAAAATCCTCTAGTGCACCCATAACAAATTCTTGCAGTTCCTGAGCACCTCCTCCATCTTCCCCGAACACCCTCACGTAAAGGGTCGACCCGCCGTCATACTTGAAGTGGAGACTACACCGCGTGCCCAGGTCGCGCGCGCGGGCGAATGTCTGCCAGCCACGGGCCAAGGCTATGTTGCCCGCGGCAGAAGTCTCGACCGCGACCCAGGAGTCCTTGCTACACCAACCATCCGCCTGCAACCAGAGCCCCCTGGACCAGGGGCCGGCAGCTCATCGACAAGGAAGCGCGGAACCTGGATCCAGTTGCCGGCTGGGTTTTCCGACCAAACAACGAACTCCGGCGACACCTCCGCTGAATGGAAGCGCGGGCGGGGAGGCCTCACCACCATCGCGCACCTCCCCCCACCAACTAGATCATCACGGTTGGGGTGGCCCCTCCGCATGCCGTGGCGCCGCCTCGACGGTGGGCCACGGCGGGGGTTGCAGCGTGCTTGCGCGGGCGTCCGCGACCGCGCTTGGGCACCGGGGAACCAGGGCCCTCGCGAGGGGCTTTTCCCTTCTCGGTGAAAGAGAACTTCCTTTGAGGCGCCATCGGACGCGCTGCAAGCAATGGAGCAAGAAGGAGGAAGCAAGCAAGGAAGATATGGGCAATGGGGGCTCCACCCCCTCCCCATTTATAGCAAGAGAAGGCTAACCGACGTCTCCCACGATCATAAGTAAAGATGGCTTCCCTTGCATGTCGCAGGGACTTGTCAAGTCGTGCAGTCGCCGAAGTGGCGTGGGGAAGCGGAGACGCCCACGTCCAATCAACTGCCACGCATCGACCGAGGCATCAGGCTTTGGGGGCCCGCGGTGCTTCGAGCTTGACCCTTGGCTTCGCCACAAAGCCAAGCCTGAGCGCACCTTGGGCCCGGGGGCTACTGTCGGTGTTCTAGGAATGGGGGTCAGCAGACTTGCCTGCCTGCGGCCCGTGGCGTGGCTAAGCCTGCAGGTCGTATGGCCCATCTTCACCAACAAAGCATTCAAGACCCTCGCGAGGGGCCAAGACTTGCGAGGCGGTCGACGCAAGACCTCCTAGGAGTGGCCTAGCTAGGTGGGCTCACGAGGAGCGGAGATATCAAGGCAAGGCGAACCTCACGAGGCTCTCGTGACATGAGCCATGAAGATCGACACTAGGCGAGCGCCAGGCGGGCGCCAGCACGCACAGCGTCCTTGTTTCCACTTTGGTGTAGGGAAAGGTTGCCATTTCGGTGCAACAAGACCAAGACAATGGAATGCAAGACGGAGGTCATCGTGGTGCCCAGAACAGCATCACCACTAGAACTTTGTGCAAGCGAAGACTACTTTTGTCAGGATAGCTTGTACTACCTATCCCCCTTCAAATTAGCCCGCCATTGTTGGCTCCCTTCCCGCTCGATATTTGGGAAGAGGACCAGGGCCACTATAAATAGGACTAGCCACCACAGTGGAAATGGAGGATCTTGCCTAGAGAGACCACACCCACACACACAAGCTCACCGAGCTCAAGAATGCCTCAACCTCAGGAGGCCGTTCTCCCCTTGTATTGTTTATCATCAGCCCAAGAGGCAATCCACCACCACACTGGAGTAGGGTATTACTACACAACGGTGGCCCGAACCAGTACAAACCCTGTGTCCTTCTGTGCTGTGAGTTTGTCGAGTTCGTCCGCAAGATCCTAGTGAGCTAGAGCATAGATCGGTTGGAGGGAAAGACTTCGTGTGCACCCCAGTGTTCGAATCTTAATAGTTTTCTAGGACCCCATACCCCGACGTCGACAAAGCTTGAATTGAATCCACCGAAGAAGAAAACGAGTGAAGAGTGACGAAATTGAAGCTCCCTTAGCATCTTCATAAGAAACACCGGGTAGAACATGGAAAGAAACGACTGAAGAGACTTCCCATCGATAAAAGGATTCTTGAATGAAGAATCTTAGTCCTTGAAGAAAAATAAAAGGGTGGGAGGGCGGGAAAAACAAAGACAACTTGGATAGATGGAAGGATACCGATGAGAAAACTTAGAGTTGATCTTGCGGATGTTGAAAATGATCAGATCCACTTGAAGGGAAGCACGTTGGTTGAAAAGGATTGACATGACAATCTCGATTATCATTAAGGATTAGTATTAATATAGAAGTGTGAGAACACCACTTGGGAAAGGAATGGAATCAACACTTGACTTTGAAGCAACTCGAATACCAAAAACCAAAACAAAACAAAGGATTTGACTTGAAGAATAAGCCGGAAGCAAACATGTGATAGATCCCATATCGTATCATGTGTCTGTTGGAAGGATATCCTACGAGCTACTTGAATTCCCACTTATAAACTCCCGAAGCTTTCTGGTTATGCAATCAGGTGTTGGGGATAGAGGGGAAGCATAATATCTCACCCAAACTAACAATACCTACATCCAGATGTATCCATCCTTCAACACATAACCAAGAAACCTTCGGAAATCATGTACCTCAACCTTTGAAAAGCATCTATTATACGAGTTATGGCAATACTCCCGAACTCCCGCCCAGTACTGGGTGGCGTCGAGGTTATCTCACCAACAAGTGCATAAAAGAGATTTTTTATGTCGGCGAAACTCAGGTATTCCAGAACTGCAACGAAAAAATTGTGACGACAACACCTCAGAGCTCAACTCCCCGGGACACTTCCACAACCCCTAAATGTCAGGAGGCACCAATAACAATTTTATCGTCACAAGACTAACGGAATGATTCCAAAATACCTGCGTGATCCTAAAAAAAATTCATGAAATTTGAGGAGAGGAGAGTCAAAACATCTACATCAGGAGGCCTCACCAGAGTGACGAAGGGACTTGGGAGTAAAAAGAATTCTACTCTCCGATATATATATAATCCTAAGACTCAAAACATTTTGTTTAAGACTCAACAATGTCAGTGGTTCGATCAAGCAGGGGGTTCCTAAGTCGGGGATGGCTCTGATACCAACTTGCAACACCCACAATGCGGCTATATCTCCCACGTGTCTGGGCACGACTTAGAGGCATAGCCACATGATAGGCTTGTCGCAAGAGGGGTAATCTTCACACATCCCATGTACTAAATAAGAAAGGGATAAAGAGTTGGCTTACAATCGCCACTTCACACAATACATAAATAATTCATACAACATCCAAAATACATACAAAGGTCTGACTACGGAACCAAAATAAAAGAAGACAACCCCAAATCCTAGATCCCCGATCGTCCCAACTAGGCTCCACTACTGAACAACAAGAAACAAAACAACACAACGAACAAGATTTTCATCGAGCTCCCACTTGAGCTCAGTTGCGTCATCTGCACTGGTATCATCGGCACTTGCAACTGTTTGGAAGTATCTGTGAGTCACGAGGACTCAGCAATCTCACACCCGCGAGATGAAGACTATTTAAGCTTATGGGTAGGAAAGGGTAGTGAGGTGGAGCTTCAGCAAGCACTAAGCATATATGGTGGCTAACATACGCAAATAAGAGGGAAGAAGAGAAGCAACACAATGGTCGTGAACTAGAAGTGATCCCGAATCTACTTACATTCAAGCATAACACCAACATGAACCGTGTTCACTTCCCGGACTCCGCCGAGAAGAGAACATCACGGCTACACACGCGGTTGATGCAATTTAATTAAGTTAAGTGGCAAGTTCTCTACAGCCGGACATTAACAAATTCCCATCTGCCACATAACCGCGGGCATGACTTTTGAAAGTTCAAAACCTTGCAGGGGTGTCCCAACTTAGCCCATCACAAGCTCTCACAGTCAACGAAGGATTTTCCTTCTCCCGGGAAGACCCGATCATTCTCGGAATCCCGGTTACAAGACATTTTGACAATGGTAAAACAAGACCAGCAAGACCGCCCGACGCGCCGACATTCCGATAGGAGCTGCACATATCTCGTTCTCAGGGCAACACCGGATGAACACTACGTACAACTAAAACCAGCCCTCAAGTTTCCCCGAGGTGGCGCTGCAAGTGGCTCTGTTTTGGACCAAAATGTAGAGAAGCACTGGCCCCGGGGGGTTAAAATAAAGATGACCCTCGGGAGCGTGACTCCAAAGGGAAAAGTAGGTTGGGCCTTGCTGGAGGAGTTTTATTCAAAGCGAACTATCAAGGGGTTCCCATAACACCGAACCACGTAAGGAACGCAAAATCAAGGAACATAACACCGGTATGACAGAAACTAGGGCGGCAAGAGTGGAACAAAACACTAGACATAAGGCCGAGCCTTCCACCCTTTACGAAGTATATAGATGCATTAATTAAATAAGAGATATTGTGATATCCCAACATATCCATGTTCCAACATGGAACAAACTTCATCTACACCTGAGCAGAATGGTAACATAGCCAAACAACGGTTTGCTAGGAAAGGAGGGTTAGAGGCTTGACATGGCAATATGGGAGGCATGATAAAGCAAGTGGTAGGTTGTGCGACATAGCAATAGAGCGACCAACTAGCAAGCAAAGATAGACTTGATTTCGAGGGTATGGTCGTCTTGCCTGAGATCCCGCAAGGAAGATGAACGAGTCCATGAAGAAGACAAACGGACGTAGTCGATCGAATCATCATAACTCCGAACCAAAACCGAAGCTAACGAGAGAAGCAACCCGGAAAGAAACAAGCACCATAGTAAACAACCATCACATAATCATGGCATGATGCAAAACCAAGTATGATGCATGTCCGGTTTAATGAGGCATGGCATGGCAAAGTGCACAAACAATACTACAAATTAAGTGGAGCTCAATATGCAGCTTCATTGCATATTGACGAAACACCACATTCAAGTTATTTAGTTCAATCTCGTTTATGTACCCAACAATATTAAATGTTGTTAAACACAACAAGAGGTGACGCATGACAAAACTACATATCTAGGCAAGTTTAAATGAGCTGGAACAACAAGCAACAAGTCCGGAAAAATCCTCATATGCATATGTTGAATTTGGTATCGTTCTATCCTAAACACAATTTTAGAATTGTTAAACATGCATAGTAGTGTCACCATGTTAAACTAGGCATTTTTCTACCCCATTTACATATAAATTTATTAAGTTTGGAGCTACGGTTATTTAGTTATGAAATAAAACATTTTAGCTTGGCATTTGAGCAAAATTACACAAAGAACATTTTAACCATGAATGAAAACAACATATTATGAAACTAGATGAAATTCTAAGCATTTTACATATATGATGTGTTTTAAGATGATGCACCGTTTGTGAGTTATTAAATGCATGATGCTTGGGGGTTTTCTGCAAAACCATTAAAACCCTGGAAAAAGGTAAAATCGCCGGACTGGAAAAAAACATACGCGGGCCGAACAGAGATGGGTTAGGTTGTGCTCACATTTGGCTAACAGGCCTTTGGCCCGTGGAGGGTCGGCAGGATGTGACTGGAACTAACGCGGCCGGCCTAGGCGCTGCCCTTGTGTGGTCAACGCACGCACGCTAGGCAGGAGGAAGCAGGAGAGGTCGATGCCGGCGCAGGAAGCGGAGGGTCAGCGAGGAGGTCCTGGAGATGGCCGCCGACGGCGACTGGCGCGGGCAAGCGGGGCGAGGCATAGGGACTTGGCGCTCTGGTTTTTGTTGAAGACGACAAGGAAGCCGAGCCCGCGTGGAGCAGGTAACTTAGTGTGGCGGCGGCTAGCCTAGGGTTCCCTGTGACGACGAGGCCGGTTGAAGCGCGGAGGCGAGGCCGAGGTTGCAAGGGCGGTAAGGCAAGCCCTAGCTTGAGGCGCCCATGGCTGTAGGTGCAGGCCCAGGAGGAGTGTCAACGCGGGCAGGGCTCAGTGGATCGCGCTCGCTGCTGCTGCTCGATGCAGCCAAACGGCAAGGAGATGGAAGCAGGGGCGCGATGCTAGGGTAGGTCCCAGTGGGCGCGGCGGATCCGGGCAGTCCGAGTGTCGTGGCGGCGGTTCCCGGCGAACAAGAAATCCGGTGGCGAAGAGATGGAGCTTGGGACTCCCATTATCATGGAGGATCTTGCGAAAGCGGCATCAAGCAAGGTTGGGGAGGTCTAGGACAGCACAAAAACGACGAGGATGACCGGACGAAGGCGGAGCATATCTGCGCAGGTGGCGGGGAAGCTGCTTCGTTCATGGCGCTCGTGCACGGCGTCGCTGCACTGGCGGGAGGAGGAGGGCCCCGCCGGGTCCAAGCGGGAAGAATTGGGTGCTGCAGGGGCGCACGAGAGAATGCAGGGGAGAAGGAACAAGGCAGTGCTGCTGCTGCAGTGGCGTGTGGGAAGCAGAGGAGGTTGTGCCCGTGGTTGCCGGCGTGGCAAACGGCAGCGCAAGGAAACAAGGTCGAGCGCTCCTTCTCGGGCACGAGCGAGGAGGGGGCCGCGGGCAGAGGTGCTCGGGCTCCTACAATATTTGGGCGGCGGCGGCAGTTGGTAGCGAGTGGAGGCCAACGGGATCGAGAAGATGGAGCCTTGCCTATGCGTGGTAGGACGATAAGATATGGGAGGATCCCGATGACAAGTGGCGGCGGCGAAGGGATATGACAAACCTCCTAGGTTTTAGGGTTAGTCTATATTAGGTATGAGGTTGGACTATAAATTGAGAAAAGAGGGAAATTTGGATCACCTAATAAAAATCGGACGGTCCCGGATAAATAGGCTAGGGCGCCCAAATAAGAAAATGGAGATGTTTTATAGACATTTGGGGATGATCCGGAGCCAACTGTAACGATAGTCCGGTTCGGGTTCGGGGATGTTTCGGACACAGGAGAGGGGTTCTGACAAAAGGCCACGGAGGCAAGGGGGGTTAGGAGGGGTTTTCGGAATCGGTAGGCCTATGTGGGCTGGTTGTGACTGTGTAGAAGGCCGAGGCCTGCGGGAGAGAAGAGAGAGAGAGACTCGACAGCAGTTTCCGGCGACCAAAAACGTCCAACGATTTGACCGACTATATTGTCGCTATAGTTATCCATTGGGGCATCAAACGGACTTTGAATGCGATGAAACTTGGCAGGCGGCCTATCTACACTATAAGAACACCGCATGCCAACTTTCAACCCATTCTGAGAACATTTTCTGGCCACTTATAAAAATAATATTTCGGACATGCCGCGTGCGCGTGCGAGTGTGGTTTGGCTCAGAACGGACAACTGACGGAACTGGGGGAACCCGAACGAATGCATGTTTCGAAAACATGCAAATGCAATGCGGATGATGACATGGCAAGATGCAACATGCAAGCGAATGACAAGGCAACAACACGAATAACTGGAAGACACCTAGCGCAATGGTCTCGGGGCGTCACAGTGTGGGGCCAGGACAAAACTAGTAATGGCGCACCACACACGAGGCGCGCCATTAGTAATATGACCACTAATGGTGCACCTATGGTGCGCCACTGCTATATAGCAGTGGTTAGCAGTGGCGCACCACATACATGGTACACCATTAATGTACATATTAGCTATATATAGCCGTTTTTCTAGTAGTGTTATGTTGAAATCCAATGTATGCGTTCCTCACTAACTGTCTCCAATTAATGTGTGTTTCATGCAGGGTTTTTTTTTACTTCTCAAGCATGTATAATGTGTTTCACACACGGAACATATAGTGTAATCCCATTTGGATATTAATTGCATATAAACCATGCATTGTTTCTAATTAAAGAATCTATGGATCACCAATATTGATAAACTATATAAAATTACACGTGTCCCCAAATTCAAATGAATATGCATGTTTGATACACCAATTTGCGTTATGATATTATCGATGTCGTGATGTCCAGTTTAAATATTTGAATCCCATTTAATGCAGATATTCGTCTCATATAACTATCACTCATGCTTATATAGGACTATCTCTCTAGAACTATACGCATTCATCGTCTCTCGGGTATCTCTCGTGCTACCTGTATGTCGACAACGATCTTTTATCTTCGTAACACGCTGACAGTACTCTCTCCCTTGACCTTCATCACTCTATATCTCTCTAAGTATATCTCGCTCCCTTCTATGTGTCTCTAACTATAATTCTCCATGTGGAATATCTTTCTCTCACACAAACACAAATCTTTGTCTCCCGGGGTCTCATTTCTCTCTACTATTCCCCTGTGTGCCACTCACACACCCCTCATACAGAGATGTATTAAGCTCCTTAGGTATGAGAACCTATGACACTTCCTCTTAAATATCTCTTTCTCACACACAAACACAAACTCTGTCTCCCAGGGTCTCATATTTCTCCACTATTCTCTTGTATGTCGCTCACACACACTCTCTCTCCCTAGAGATATCTTGTGTTCCCTCATATGTCTCTCTAGCTAGCACTCTCGTTGTGAAATATCTTTCTCTCTCATAGACACAAAACTCCATCTCTCGGGATCTCATTTCTCTCCGATATTTTTTTGTATGTGAGTCACATGCACCATGTCTTCATCTCTCTCACACCCACACACATAACTCAGCCTTCTGATCCACTCGACTCCTATCTATAACGCACACTAGCTAGCATCTTTATCTTTCTATTTATCTATTTCTCCAGCGACCATCTTTCATTTATAGGTTGATCTCTTTTGCACAATCGTTGTCCCTCACTCCCTCTGCTCGCCATAGATGCATGTTCCAGCCCACGCCACTATCTCTTAAAGATAAAAACACATGATTAATTGTCGGGCCTTCTTCCCTGCATTCTCACATGCATGCATATTGTCATACCGATCCGTCTCTCCCATGTTGTTGATCTTATGACTTATGTCTTCTTTCTTTTATCTCGATCATGCGTGCGCGCGCACACACACACACATCCAACGTGTACATGTATACCTCTCACACATGCACGTTCAAGGTCTCCATGTCTCCATTCATAGTTAATTACCCTCAACCCTAACACCACATCGAATCATTCTCTTTTTGTGTGCACATAACTTCCTCCTGGATGGGTAAAACACACACTCACACTTAACAATCTCCTTCTAGCTACCCCCTCTGACTCTTCCCCTATATCCCTGAAACCAATAAGACCATCCCTTCGTTTAATTCCCGCCTACATGCACCATTGATATATAGTAGTCTTCCTCGGTGTCTCTCGAACAAACACGTTCTCTCGATGTCGACTCCTTTCACGCGCACACACCTTCTCTTCCCTCTCTACGGGCATTTTCTCTCTCGCACCCCATCGTTAGTGGCCTCTGCCATACACATCACCTCTCTACGATAAAGCCATGCACACTTAAATTACATCCGCCACTGAGGACCCCGCGACACACACACACACACATCAAACACACGCACACACACACACACAAAGACTCCATCACACACACACACACACACAAAGACTCCATCTCTCTCTCTCTCACACACACACACACACTAAGACTCCATCTCACATACACATGCTCTAGGCGGAGCATTTGTTCCTACCACCCTTCATCCAACCTTACCCGTATGATAAACAATCACCTTAATTTACTTGTATAACATGGAAAAGTTCCACTTTACTTTAGTAGTTAGCAAACTTATCATATGTACCCTTATAAAAAACCGAGTTGTCGATGATGGTGTGCCTGCCATCTTGTAATATAGACCGTCTGATCTATATCTGATGGATAGAAAGCAAACTATGATAATTTTACAAAAGATACCCGCACCTCTCTCCACATCCTTATCTCCAACAACCTCATTGCTGCGCAATTAAAAAAGAAAGTCTCTGGAACAATCTAGCATGGTGGCCGCTACCGCCTGCCGGCGCCGTCCATCCCCATGCCTCTGCCAATTCTGACCAGCATGTCACTGCCATGCTCCACTCCTCCTCGCCTTATCTCTCATCTTTCATTTTTTCGATGACATTCTCGAGATACCAGTTTTCCGACAAAATTCTTGAAATAGCATTAGTTTTTACACATGGGATTACTCCTGCATGGTTAATTACAACAGGTGTTTCGTAAAAAATGCATATTGATGTTCCGTGTAATGCACAAGCATCTTGCTTGTAATTATATAATGCAAATCACGAGCATGAAGTGACAATTTTTTACACAACCACGTTAACATGGCACGTAAATCACTAGCTAAAGTAAATACCACTGTACTTATATCCCCATGCAAAAGGTTGAGTACATGTACGAAGAGTAGAGTCGCACACACGCACTCTGTCTCTCAGAATCTCACACACGCACACACGCCAGTTACGTGACACCCACTTAAGCAGACACGTATGTTACAAATTGTGCACCCGCGGGTACACGTGATGCTGCTCATTTATTTAAGTCGGACGGCAAACCAAAATAGTAGCTGCATTCATTCCCCTCCAGCCGCCTCTTCTCTGGTTGTTGTTGCCCGGTAGCCATGGGCCGGCCGAAGGTAACAACATACGCCATACTCCCGCCAGAGCGGCGCTTTAATCTGGAAATTTTAGTGGTCATGCATGCATCTTTTTGTGCTAGCACTCCTATATAAGGGTTGACCGGTCGCTTCCCGCGGACATGCGCGGACCGTGGAAGAGGAAGGAGAAGGGAAGCGGGCTGTGGAGTAAAGTTTTTTTACCACAATTTCTTAGGAAACTGAGTGCAATAATTGAGTAGTTTGGCAAACTACTAGTACTGCACCTGAAATGGTTCAAAACCTATACTTCCTTGCCAACGCGTGTTTCCCGCGTGAAACGGTCGGCGTCGCCCTAGAGCGTCAGTGCCGCATTAATGCCTGTCCAGAGCAGAGGCGACCCCTCACTGGGGCCGGCTTTGAAGAGGTGTGACAGCCGAGAGAGGGCCGCTTCTCGTTGCACGCGACTGCTCCGCGTCGAGGCTGGCCATAGGCCCTATTTGGATCCATGGGTTAGAGTTAGTTTGAGCTAGTTGGGGCTCAAATAGCCCTAAAGTATCCAAGCACGAGGGTTTAAATTGGAGCAAGCTGCACCGAACCCACCAAAAAAACTATCCCACCCAAGAAGTGCTAACTGGAGATAGTTCTCATTGGGACCACTGAAAAATCACTTTTCTCTCTCCATCAAGTGCATTTATTGTCAATCTAACCCTGTAACCAAAACTCCTCTTTAGCTACAGATAGTTCAGGGTTATTCATGAGTTAGTCTAACCTCTAGCTAAGTTAGAGTATCCAAACATGAGCAGTATAGGACATGCAATTTGCTCAAAGCATACAGTCAAATTCGTACGTGAAGGGATTTTTTTTGTTTTTGAAAATGGAACGTGAAAGGAATTTTTTTAGAATGCTCTTGGCATGTCGCTAACATGTGATGTGTTAACCGACCTCAGTAGATGGCAAAAACGTTGGCCCGCCGCACTTTGAGAGAGGCGAGGAAGGAGAAGCGATATGGGTTGTTGGATTACTAGAGATAGGTGTCGCATGGAAGCCAAGAAATATGGTGATAGCGTGGGTTAGCCATGTACTAGTATGATGTAACTACACTAGGCTGCCGTGTTTCATACTCTTCCAGTCCACTTTGGAGATGATTGGTTGATTCTATACCGTTAATAATATAAAATATTATGAGTGCAGACGCTCCACCATGAGGTTCCTTGCTCCTTCTCGGTCATCGTGAATCTATGTTCTTCCACTCTATTTTTTTACGTGAGCTTTGTTCATCCTTTTGCCAACACGCGAGACATCTAGCATCAAGGTGCACGTGTCATGCAAGGATTGTTCCATCTATATGAAGAACACGTGGGACTGGAACTACGAGATGGACATGTACCCAGGAGTGGACGTGCGAACCTGTGTAATGTAGCGCAGTAAGTGAAGTCGAAAGGCACAAATAGTATGAACATGCGTGGCATATAGGCATTTGTCTCTTACTACCACTAAATGTTGTACGTGCAATGCCCGGTGATGTTATGGAGTACGTGACTAAGTACTCTACTACTACTATATTAATTGGAGGCACATATTTGGTTTTATATTTGTTTATGTGTATGCCTCGTGACCTTCCAACTAGATGTGTATTTCTCTCTGGGCCACACTTTGTATCGTTCATACCACTAGCACAGTAGTACTACTACATGTGGTCTCCGATCCAGAAGTGAAGACGCTCTACCACGCTATTCATGTCCCACTCCTTTCGCTGACGTGTGGGACATCCAACACGTGTCGTGTGTTTGGCACTCCTTTGCCGTAAGAGTTGAAACGCTAGCATTCATTAGAAAAACATATAAATCACGAGTGATACTATACCACGTGGTTTCCTTGCTCCTCGATATCGGAAAGAATACTTCCGTTCGGTGACATGTGGGACGTCGACCATCCTGGTCCACTTGCCAGGCCCATAGAACTCCAAGGGAGAGTCACCCCGGTCGTCGCGCCATAATAATTACTAATGAGCCGTCAAATCACATGCCCAACCTTACCCACTGTGAAGTTGCTGGGACGAAGGAACCATCATGAATTCGTTGCATTCTGCTTCTTGAAGAAGACTACTGTACCAGCAGTACTGCTAGCTACATTAGTTACTCCAACAGAGGCCCCCTTTGGTTCATAGGATAGGAATTTTATTGGAATATGAAAACATAGGAAGTGAGATGACATGCATCTCAATTCCTATAGAGAAAGAGATGCCATTTGATGCATAGGATAGGAATTTTCCATTGAGTCTAGGCTAATGTATTGCTAATTTGCTCTAAAAACTACAGTAGTAACTAGTAGTACTAGTACATGGGCGTAATTAATTAAACAAACGTATGGGCGAGACAGACACACACAATAACTACTAGTACTACTACTTCTCACGCGTTGGCCAGATGCCGTCGTTCTCCTTCCTAGCTTTGTTGGCAACACCCCACCGCCCTTGGATCTCCCCGACCTCTCCACAGCAGCGCGTGCGTCCTCTTCTTTCTTGCGGCGGCCGGCCTCTCTTTTCTTGAGTGCTTTCTGACTTTTCCTCTCCCTCTGTGCGGCTTTGGACGCCTCTTGCTCTACCGCCCATTCGGCCTTGGCAGCTTCAAATTCCGCCCATATAGGTGTGAGGTCGTGAGCGGCGACGAACTCGGCACGGCGGGATGCCATTGCTTCCCTACCATTCTGTGTGCAGTCGTGGGCGGCGAGGAACTCGGCGCGGCGGGATGCCATCGCTTCCTTACCGGTTAGTGTGCGGCACGGTGGCATGAACGACGCTTGGTGACAGCTCTAGTGGTCGTCGAAGGCTAGCTAGCGACAAGAGCGGTTGCATCGATGCCTGGTTGTCAATACGTGCCGTATACGCTTCAAAGTCTCATCATCCATGAGTTCACATTTTACCACCACACCAGCGTCTGACCAACCTGGCCTACTAAAACCCCTTCCATTGGTAGCGCACGCTTCCCGCCTGAAACGATCATCGTCTCTCCAGAATGTCATCGCTGCATTCACCGGCCTTAACTGCAGGTGCAGTTGGTGTGTCACTAACATGCGGGCCAGATGCCCGTTGGGCCCACATGTCAGTGATACAACACACCTGCGGTTAAGTCACTAAAGCAGTGTCCGCATTCATGCCCGACGCGACCTCTCACTGGCACCAGCATTGCAGTAGCGCGACGGCCAAGAGAGCGCCACCAGCGCGGCATCCCGGTGCAAGCGACTGTTCCGCGTTAATGACACCTAGGCTATCCTTCCATCCGCCGCCCACATTAATGACACGCGCTTGCCAACGAACCTACTCTGGCACCAGCCGTCCATCCGTCTGCCGTGGCTCATTGCCATTCGCCCGCTATATTAACTTGAGCCACAGCTCCTAGCCATAGCTAAAGACCCACAGTCATTCTCCTCCAGCCCCTTCCTTCTGTCGGCACTACTCCAACCATGGCCTCCTGGCGCTCCAAAGCTCTCTTGGACGTACTTTCACAGGAGCAGACGAAGGAAATTGGCGGCCCCGCTCTGGGCGCGCTACAAAGCTCTCTTGGACGTATTGTCGCAGGAGCAGACAAAGGAGATCGCCGGCTCCCCCCCCCCCCCCCCGGACGCCCTCCGCCGCCACGACCATGAAGCCGGCGCGCGTGTGCGGGCGCAGCTGGCGGCGAGGAAGAGTAGTACACGATAGGTCGCCGCCGCTCTGTTCCCAGGCAGGCCACCGCTCCTCCACTCAGTCAACTCCAAGCTTGGTAGGATAAACATCGGGGGCCGATTAGCCACTTGACAATGACGTGGAGGCAGAAATCTTCAGAACCTTGTGCTCCGGAGGAGGAGGTTATCGAGGCGGATGAGGAGGAGGCAAAGGCAATAGCTGGCTTTCTCAGGTTCATGCCCGGACATGGTGGTCGGGCGCCGGTGATCGTTTAGATTAGGTTTACAGTAGGTTTTAGTATGGTTTGTGCGAAATATGTAATGAATTTTGTCCAGTTTATAGGAAAAGTTCTCGAAATGTAATGAATTTCATCCGGTTATTTTGAAATTTGCTTTGTTTGCACGAATTTTGTCCGGTTAGTTCATATAGTTGTGGAAAGGTATGCGGGTAGCATTGGATGGCATCCATTAGTGTCCTCGGACAGATGCCGGTATAAATTTGAGGGCCAGTGCTAGAGATGCCCTAAGTATCATGCTATAATCTCCAACAGTGCTCCATTATTTCGCAGGGAACAGTTTTCCCTCGATCAAAATCAGATCCGTCGTGTTTCGCACTCCTCCCTTGTAAGAGTGTATAATCTTGCTTACATAAAAATGGAACAAGTGGACGGCACTGTAGCACGTCATATCACTCAAACTAGCCCGCCTAACACACAGGAAAGCATCACCCTCGTCATTTTGTTCTAGATTTTTATGATCGATCGCACGAAAATGTTACGCTTTGCAACTTCAAAAGGAAAAGGCGGCACATGTACGACTCGTACGCGTCGCACCCCTGACAGTCCGGCTCGCACGCCGCTCACTAGAGGGGACAAACATTGTCTCAGATTTTCACTAACATGTGGGACTGCAATTGAATAAACCGTCGATAGCTGAAATCTAATCGGTCGGCGGGCGTCGACTGGGAAGAGAGAGACGGGGGAGGGAGAAGAGATCGCCCATCCTCCGCGCATGGACTCCAAGAAATATATATGGTCATAATGTGAGGTGGGTCATGGGGGAGTCCGGAGTAAGTGAAGTAGAAAGGCACAAATGGTATGAACATGCGTGGCATATAGGATGTGTTTGGTTGCGTTCTCGTCTCAGCATAGTTGTTCCCTCTTCATGCATGCTCAACTCAACACCCCTCTTCATGCATGCTCTCTTCATGCATGCTTCTAGTGTATTTGTGCTAAACTAGTGTGGACTCATGCACCCTCCATACACTCTACCAAACACCCAAAAGTTGGTCGAGAAGGGAACTCTTGGGTGGCATTTGTCTCTTACTACGTACTCCCACCATTCCAAATTACTCATCGTGGTTTTAGTTCAAATTTGAAATAAAACCATGACAAGTAATTTGGAACGAAGGCAGTACCACTAAATGTTGTACGTGCAATGCACGGTGATGTTATGGAGTACGTGCCTAAGTACTCTACTACTACTATATTAGTTGGAGGCACATATTAGCTTTTATATTTGTTTACGTGTATGGCCCGAGACCTTCCAACTAGACGTGTCTTTCTCTCTAGGTTGCACTTTGTATCGTTCATACCACTAGTACTACGACGTGTGGTCTCCGTCCCAAAAGTGGAAGAAGTGGAGACGCTCTACCACGCTGTTTTTTTGCGCTGGGCTCTACCACGTTGTTCATGTCCCACTCCTTTCGCTGACGTGTGGGACATCCAGCACGTTCCGTGTTTGGCACTCTTCGTCGCAAGAGTTAAAACGCTAGCATTCATTAGAAATAAAAAAAATATAAATCAGCATTGATACTATTTTTTTTGAAAAAATTATCCTGGTCTACCCCGGTCGTATCGCAGGCCCAATCTTTCCCACTGTAAGTTGGTCGGACGAAGTAAGCATCATGACTTCGTTCAATTCCGCTTCTTCAAGAAAACTTACTATACCCGCAATACTGCTACCACACGCGAAGACTGTACGGCACTGTACCACGTCATATCACTGAAACCAACTAGGTCGTCCTAAAAAAGCCACTAGGCCAAACTAGCGCACCTATAGGTCATCTATTTTTGAATGGAGGGAGTACGTCTCTGTACTGCTATGATTTTCTATTGTACGTCTCTGTACTTTTGCTATGATTTTCCTACCCTATGAACCAAATGAGGCCATAATGTATCCGTGTCGACTAAGCCTACAATTTTCGGAGTTGGGCTATTGGCCGATCGATGACGGATAAGTATAAGCTTACCACGAGCTCATCACCCCAACGTTTCTTTTCGGTTAGTGTTTTGCAAGTACTATAGCTTGCACAGTAGCTAGCCTACTAACACCAAGAATCATCAAACAAGCCCTGCTGATATGATAAACAGTTCAAACTTACATCTAAGCATGCCATATATTACATCAAAAGCTGGTCAGGATACATCTGTTTCCATAACTCGGAGAGGGTTCGCATGATTCACTATCAAACAAAAGTAGCAAGTACCGCCCACACAAGACAGTGCACTATCCCTAAGATGGTTTGATGACACACATCATTCTGGTAATTAAACACAGGGCAATGCAAACTTCCCTGAAGGATTAGCGTGACTAGCTATTTCTTGTCATCGATCTCTTGGGCAATGACTACAGCACGGACATCGGCATGGGAATCGATCTCTGGGGCGATGTCCACAGGACTGATCGCGACATCGGAATCGATCTCTGCGGCGATGTCCATAGGATGGACAGCGGCATCGGAATCGATCTCCAGGGCGATGCCAACAGGACGGACCATGATATCGAAAACGATCTCTGGGGCGTTGTCCACAAGACGGGCCGTGACATCAGAATCATCAAGGATGTCCATCGGCACCTGCACAACCCTAACATATTAGCAAGCACATTGCAAATAATCAAAAACCACAACTATGGTAATAAGCCATTATTTTTACCTTGTGCAGCTCACCGGGGGATCCCAACCCTCCAGGGGCATCTCCTCGTCCTCGATGGGGCCATAACCTTGCCAGGGGAATACTGCTTCTCAATGGCGACTATCTCCTCCAACTCGGCCTTGAGCCTCGCATAGGTGGCCATCAGAGTTTCTAGGGTAGGCACGGTGAGGCCCTTGTTGTTCTTCCAACTTTCTTTGAGGAGTTCGTCCGCCAACGTTGTCAACTCTTTGGCCAGTGCTTGTTTCTTGGAGTTCTTCGTCTCCATGGGTTGGCACGCCAACATGGTCAACTCGTTGGTCGGTGCTCGCTTCCTGGAGATCGCTGTCTCTAGTGGGTTGTCCGTCGAAAACTCTTTTCCAAGTGCTCCAGGTTACATCAATGAACTAACAAACAAAAAGCAATTGAAAGGAAACCACAATCGCAATGAAAACGGGAGAAGAATAGGCTATGAGAATCGGTCGGTGCTTCGCAGAAAGAAGAGTCTTGGAATGAAAATATAGCAGCATCACTGATTCGCCCACCTTTCCTTCGTCGGTACAGAAGAAAAATGGCAGAAGTGAGTAGCATGGAGTGACGTTTTCTTCAAGAAAGGGGAGAAAGGGCTTCAACGAGCGTTCGAGTGAAATGATGGTTGCTTCGTCCAGTCCAACTTCGAGGCCACTTTACCACTGTTGGTAAAGGTGTGGGTTTTGTGATATGACGGGTCATGACGGCCACACCGGGGTGACCGGTGAGCTTCGACTGTAGTACCTTGTTGTGATTTGGTGGATGGCACGCGGGCCCGGATGCTTTGAAGTCCCGCATGTAGATAGAGCGGCTAGTCATATAGGAGTGCTCAATATTGTGCACCGCGACCAAGGCGGAGAGGAAAGCGAATGAACTACGTATTTAATGCATGAGTTTAATTAGGGTAGTTTTGTAAAGTACGAGATACATTCCGTCAATCGGAAAATGCCTTGGTTGATGAGATTTGAGGTTTGAGCCCTATAAACCGGAAGGGAGGGAGTACTACATGCGGTGTAGTCTAGTCACTTGTTGAAATCTCTAGAAAGGCAAATACTCCTTTCTGGTTTACAGGGCTATACTAGCAGGTACACCACGTGGAACAAGCGGGTAGCTATCTCAAAAAACAATCAACAACTAAAAAAACGGCGACCTGGCACGTAGTACACAATTTTAAACGATTGTTTTGATGGAGTGAAAAAGGAAAACTACCCCACTACGTATATATAGGCCGGAGCCTCCGCGCTTGCTTTCTATGGTTGCTCTATTCACACACTCTCATCCTCTCCAAATCTAAACAAGATAGGGGTGGTCACACTGTCTTTCTCCCTTCAAAAAACAATGTCTTTCTATCCTCACCGCTGGTTACAAATCCGGACGTATCCCGCTCCTCCGTTGAAGGGGGGGAGGGGCAGGGTTTAGGCCGTCATCGATTGCGAGGGAGGAGACCCACTGCCGGCCGCACCGTTATCTTTGGCAGAGCGCCGGCGTGGGCAGTCCTTCGATCCCTTCGTCATTGCCCTAGTGTGGGCCGATCCGGCCTCCCACCGCCCACCTATCCACATCCCGACGACCTTCAGGTATATCTTCCTTCGAAACCGCCTTAGCTCTACTTCCCCAGCTTGCTACGTTGTTGCATGTGCATCATTTTTTACCTCTCATCCCCTCTCGATCAGATGGTCCAACGTCACCTATTTTTTTCTATTGTTAGAGGTAAAGCTACTTCATGGAGTCGAATATTGTACTTGGTTCAAACAAGAAATAAAGTGGGTGTGGGGTAATTTAGTATGTACATCGGACTTGGTACAAACAGGAAGGAAAGGGGGTGAAAGTAGTATAGAGTGGTCATCCAACTGGTCTCTTGGTCGAAAAGGGAAATATCGGGGTAACGTTGTACATAGTGGTATGACCAGGACTAGATTTGCTACCCACACAAAGGAGTAGGTTACTAGAGTGAACAAAAATGGGACCAACCCACATATGTTTCTTGGATGTTTGTTTCTCGGAGGAATAAACTCTGAGTCACCAATTTATGCCCCTGTTTAGGTACATATGGTATTGGACTATTGGTGCACCCACTGTCCCATGCCCTTATACCAAATATTTAGCTGTTCTTAATCTAATGCCCCTAGTAAAATGTAGCCATGCCACTATTATAAGCCATGACAAGTTTAGCCAAATGTTTTTGCTTGTAATTTTTTGAGACTTTGACTGTTTCCATTGTAGCTTTTTGTACAAACAGGGATATCCATTTCACCAGGTTGCTGTTGTGACCTTTTGGTGCACTGAACAAAACACTTCTTAAAAGAAGTGACTTTTGTGCTATTTAACTGGAATGTCATAATGGAATAGTTGATTCATTTCAGTGGGACTGCACAAAGGGAGATATGTGTTCCAATCCTCATCATCCATATTAGTGCCATAACCTTCCTTTAGGTAAGAATGATATTTAATGCATGTTTTCATCTCTATTTTGTGACTCCCATGAGAAAATAATGTTATTGTTTACTAGTACACTTGTACTCCCTCACTGACAAAACCAATTCAAAAATAGAAGGCCAATCATGTAATTGGTTTCACCAACTAGTGAGGAGAAGGAGAAAAAGATGATGAAGAGGAAGAAGAAGAAAAATAAACAGTGCCAAGGTGATCTTGCTGAAGCTAGAGGCCTTAGTCGAGGCCATTCAAGGGCTCCGACAACTTCTACCTTTCATGTGAGACGATCCTCCAGGGAGCCCTTCCACTTCTGATGTCTCTCCTGCAAGGTCACTTAATTAATTAGGAGTACTTAAGTACCACTAATTTATTGCTGCCTAATTTTCCTGTTAGAGTTAAAAAAATCTTTAGTAGCACCTTATGCTGAATCATGTACATGTGCATGTTTGTCTATGGAGGTGAATCATGTGGTGGAGCAAGGAGGGAATATTATTAGTTTCATGACATAATAGTGCTATTGTTTGCATGTCAATTTATTGCCATTGGTTTAATGAGGCAATGTTTTGCGTATTGTCCATCATGAATTTGATGCTACTGTTAGAGTAATATGCTAATGTCTTTCTATCCTTTCTCACCAAGCTAATGAAGGTTTCACCTTGTTCCTACATGTGCAAACAGGGATCATGTTGTGCAAATCATACATTTTAGTGGAACTACACAAGACAATACAATGAACTGTATCCCAGCCAGTGCTTTAACTCTGCTGGAAGTTCTTGGTAATCCTTCGATATAATCTTAGCACTGGTAAACAAGAGTGATTTCAACCATACATTTGAAGTGCACAAAATATACACTATTGAGTGATTCCAGTGAGTGCTTTATCATCTCCTTATGGGACTACATGAATAAGCTTTTTTCCTCAGGTTTGTGCCGGCCTAAGGCCTTCATCCATATTAGTTTGTTGTCTTCTCTATTTGTATCGTGCTACTGTCATGAGAAACTCTGTTATCTTTGCACGTTAAAGTTTTGCAACCTATGATACATGGAAATGCTTTGAGTGTTGAGCTAATTGGCACCGATTAAATAAACAAATACCTCTATTTAATCAAGACTACTATGTTGCTAACTTTACCCAATAAGACAATGAGGGTGCTTCTATTTGTTAGTGTATGTTTCATCAACTAGTTACACTATTACAGTAATCTCACTCTCTCAATATATGTGCCAACAGGGATGCTCGATTTTGGTGGAACTACACAAAAACTTTGGGGGTTTCATTGCCTCGACAACTTCCTTCGTTTCCTGTCAGTCGCTAATCTGGGCTTGCATTCTTCCTTTCCTATGAGTCGCTTGGCTTATCTCGGCTTCCAGTCAAAGGAAATAGTAATTGATATGCTACCTCACACAGGTTGGTACAGGTCTTTATCATGATTATTGTGCTTGTCATATGTATTGGTAATTTGGTATTGTGCTACTGTTTGCCTATTTGATAAAGGCGTAACTTGGAGCCTGAACTCGTAGGCAAATCATTACATTGGGTGATTTCAGCAAAACTGCACAAAAAGATCAGATGGACAGGTACTTATGCTGCTGCTATGTACTCCAAAGTTCACTCAGACAAGCATCGATGTTGACAAGAAGAAGTGCCTATATTCATTCGAGTATCAACCAGAGTCAAGCATTTGTCAAACTCCAAGTATTAGGAGAGTGAACGCCAAAAATATTGCTTGGCGCATAGCCCAGAAAAACGCAGTCCAGTCTTTGGTCCCAACTTGCGACTTTTGGTTATCGGCAGATATGGTAGCGAACTGTATGGCATGGTGTCTAAAGATTCCAGACAAGTTGGCTGACATGTATATTCATCTGGCACTTAATCAGTCTGCACGCCAGGGATGCTCCATTTCAGTTGAACTGCACAAAAATTTTGGGAGGTTCATTTTCTCAACCGCCTCCTTTCTCGTCTGCAATGTAGAATTTTGGCGAGCTACAGGACCAAGATGAGCCAGTAAACTAGTTGGATGAAAGTAGTGGCCAAGTTGCTCAAACCTCCCTCGGCATGAGGCCACTATTTGAGGAAAAACCTACAAGCAAAGTTTAGATTGTTTGTGCTGCCTCTTATGTACTCGAAAGTTTACTCGTACAAGCATTAATTTTAGCAGGAAGTACTTCTGACTGAACACCATTTACCAGTCTGTACCCTAGGTAATTAAAGTTCATCCATGGATCATATTGGCTGTGATCTCAATCATACTAGTAGGTTTATCCTCAAATGGTGTTCAGTCGGAGGTACTTCTTGCAAAAATTAATGCTTGTATGAGTAAACTTTCGAGTACGTAAGAGGCAGCACAGAAAATCTGAACTTTGCTTGTAGGTTTATCCTCAAATGGCGGCCTCATGCCGAGGGAGGTTTGAGCTACTTGGCCACTACTTTCATCCAACTACTTTACTGGCTCATCTTGGTCTTGTAGCTCGCCAAAATTCTACATTGCAGACTGGTAAATGGTTTTCAGTCGGAGGTACTTCTTGCTAAAATTAATGCTTGTATGAGTAAACTTTCGAGTACATAAGAGGCAGCACAAACAATCTGAACTTTGCTTGTAGGTTTTTCCTCAAATAGTGGCCTCATGCCGAGGGAGGTTTGAGCAACTTGGCCACTACTTTCATCCAACTAGTTTACTGGCTTATCTTGGTCCTGTAGCTTGCCAAAATTCTACATTGCAGACTAGTAAATGGTGTTCAGTCAGAGGTACTTCTTGCTAAAATTAATGCTTGTATGAGTAAACTTTCAAGTACAAAAGAGGCAGCACACACAACCTAAACTTTGCTTGTAGGTTTATCCTCAAATAGTGGCCTCGTGCCGAGGGACGTTTGATCAACTTGGCCACTACTTTCATCCAACTAGTTTATTAGCTCATCTTGGTGATGTAGCTCACCAAAATTCTACGTTGCAGACGAGAAAGGAGGCGGTTGAGAAAATGAACCACCCAAATTTTTTATGCAGTTCAACTGAAATGGAGCATCCCTGGCATGCAGACTGATTAAGTGGAAGATGAATATACACGTCAACCAACTTGTCTAGAATCTTTAGACTCCATGCCATATAGTTCGCTTCCATATCTACCGATAACCAAAAGGCACAAGTTGGGACCAAAGACTGGACTGCATTTTTTTGGGCTATGCGCCAAGCAATATTTTTGGTGTTCACTCTCCTAATACTTGGAGTTTGACAACTGGTTGACGTCGGTTGATACTCGAATGAATATAGGCACTTCTTCTTGTCATAATCGATGCATGTCTGTGTGAACTTTGGAGTACATAGCAGCAGCATAAGTACTTGTCCATCTGATCTTTTTGTGCATTTCTACTAAAATCACCCATTGTAATGATTTGCGTGCGAGTTCAGGCTCCAAGTTACTCCTTTATTAAATCGGCAAACAGTAGCACAATACAAAATTGCCAATACATATGACAAGAATAATAATCAGGACAAAGACCAGTACCAACCTGTGTGAGGTAGCATATCAATTACTATTTCCTTTGACTGGAAGCCGAGATAAGCGAAGTGACTGACAGGAAAGTTCAGATTGTCTGTGTTGCCTCTTATGTACTAGAAAGTTTACTCGTACAAGCATTAATTTTGGCAAGAAGTACCTTCAACTGAACACCATTTACGAGTCTGTACCCTAGGTAATTAAAGTTCATCCATGGATCATATTAGTTGTGATCTCAATCATTTGGATGCATAAACATACTGAACATGTGTATATATGAATCTTTTTGTGAATTATCTATGAATATTGTTATGTGATCTATCAATCATTTGGATCCATAGACATGCTGAACTTGTGTATATATGAATCTTTTGAGTTGTTTTTTTACTATACACAGTAGGGCAAAATCCCACTGCAATTTTTATATTATTTCAACAAAGAGATCCAGCAATACAAAAAGGATTGAGATAAGCCAAAAACAGAAAAGAAAGAGAAAGAGAAAGAAAGAAAGAAACTAGCAGGTACTAAAAAACAAAAGATTACAGGACAAGGTTGTCAAGCCAGAGACAGAAAGCTCTAGCATAGCTCTTCTTTATTCCGAACCTAAGCAAATTGATTTCCTCCAAGAAGATGACTTTCCATCCCTGAATGCTTTGTTGGATGTCTTGAAAAATGAGGTTGTTCCTAGAGATCCAGATGGCCCATGAAGCTAGGATGATGATTTCCATGAAGAAAGGCACATGAAGTTTTAATTTTAGATCAGCAAAAGCCTCCAGAACTGAGACATTGGCTTGCCTAGTGGGACAAATCATGTCCCAACACTGAGCAGCAAAAGGACATGTCCAAAAGAGATGTTGAAGTGTTTCCTCATGCTGGCAATTGTTTACAACACAATTGTAGTTGTCCAAATGAAAAGATTTCCTTCTAAGGAGATTCCTGGTATTGAGTCTGTCATGTAGTAACCTCCAAAAGAACACCTTGTGCTTGGGTTGACAAGAGCTATTCCAAATCCAGTTAAATTGTTGGGGTACTATTTTAACACCCATCATCAATTTATATGCCTTTGCAACTGAGAAAAGATCACTTCCCCAAATATAGCTCCATGTATCTGTACATTCTAGATATTCAGAACCCCTCAAAGATATACAAATGTTCTCCATTGCTTCAAATTCTTGGAATGCTTGCACTGTCAATGGCAAATGAAAGAGGTCCTCCAGAAATTCAGTGTGAATAATGGTATGCAAACTGGAGTTCCTATTCTTCACAAAAGAAAAGAGATGAGGGAACATGTCTTGAAGGCAAGCTAAGTGCGAGAGATCAGACCAGAAAAAGGCACTTTTGCCATCTCCAGTGTGGCATCTAGCCATGGATTTGAAATTGTCAATGAGCTTAAGATTTGCTTTCCACAAAAAAGATCCTATCCAACTATTGCCAGGCAGTAAATCAACATTGTAATGTGCTTAACCCATGGAATTTTGTGTCTGTTGTAAAACTTGTGCAGATTCTTGAGTAGCAAAGCTTTGTTTTGGACAAAGATATCCATCACTCCCAATCCTCCTTGGTCTTTTGGTCTACAAAAAGTACTCCAAGCCACCATGGCAGGCCTATGATCCTCCAAATCAGGGCCTCTCCAGGGGCAATGCCTCAATAATTTAACAGCTTGAGCTTTAATGGCGACAGGTACATCAAGACATCCCATAAGGTAAATCAACGGAGAGTTGACCACAGATTTGACCAACAATAGTCTTCCAGCCATGGTCAAAAAAGAAGATAGACCCATAAGTTTCTTCTGTAGCCTTGTGACCAGAGGTAAGCATTGCTCAACAGTTGGTTTATGAATACCTAGAGGTGCACCCAAATATTGGATGGGAAAGAATTCCCTTTTACATTGGAAAGTATTAGTCAGAATTTCAACTTTCTCCTCAGGTACATTGAGTGGGATGAGGCTTGATTTAGAGTAGTTAACTTTCAGTCCAGTAGCATCTACAAAAGTATTGAGGAGGGCTTTGAGGCAGTGTGGTTGTTTGGCATCTGCTTGGAGGAGGACCAAAGTGTCATCTGCATATTATACTATTGGGAAATCAGGGCAGGAGTTCACTTGCAGAGGTGAAGAAGCTAAACCCATTTGCATGGCCTTGTTGAGGATTGACTGAAGAAGATCTGCAGCAAGAACAAACAGAAGTGGTGATAGAGGGTCTACTTGTCTCACACCTTTGATGCAATAGAATTTTTTTTACCAGGAACACCATTAAGCAATATGGCAGATGAGGCAGAAGTGAACAGCATTTTCATCTAGTTAATCCATCTATCCCCAAAGCCTTTAGCTTTTAAAATATCCAGGATTGCCTGATGTTCAATGGTGTCAAAAGCTTTTTCAAAGTCCAATTTCAGCATAATAATCGCTTCCTTGCATTTAAGGCACTGATGCATGTATTCATAAGCCCAACCCAAATTGTCATGTATAGATCTCTCTTTGAGGAAGCCATATTGGTTAATATGGACCAGCTTTAATATGATTTTCTGTTGCCTGTTTGCCAACAGTTTAGTGACTAGCTTGAGACAACAGTTAAGGAGGGAGATTGCCCTGTATTCATTTGCTGTGAGGGGATAATTTCCTTTTGGAATAAGAGTAATGAATGAGGTGCTCAAACTTTCGAGAGAGATTTGTCCAGCATGAAAGTCAGAAATGAATTTGAGTACATCTCCCTTGATTATGTCCCAAAAAGCTTTAAAAAATTCATTATTGAAGCCATCACGACCAGGTGATTTGTCCATAGGTAATTCTTTGACTACATCATTGATTTCTTCCTCAGAAAAAGGCAATTCTAAGGACTCAAAAAGTGTGGGATCCTGTCTCTGGTGAAACAATGACTCCAAGTCAAAATGCATGAAAGTTTTGCGAGAAGTCCCCATTCTTTTCTTATAAGTATCCCATAGAATAGCAGCTTTCCCAGCATGATCAGATATATCAACTTGATCATCATCTTGCAGGACAACAATGTAATTGTGCCTGTGATTGATAGGAGCCTTGATATGAAAGAATTTGGTGTTTTCATCCCCAAACTTTACCCCTTTAATTTTCCCCCTCTGCTGCCAATAGATCTTTTGGTTCCTCAAAAGAACTAGAAGATGTTCTTTGAGGAGAATCCTAGAATCCCATTCATAAGTGTCCAATGCTCTGAACTCCCCAAAAAAGTCCCAAAGAAAAATGAGCTCATTGATTTTAGCAATTTGAGTTTTCAGACAGGATAGAGATCTCGCCCACAACTTCAAAGCTCTCCTTAAATTTTTAAACTTTGCATTCAAACTTTTGACTGAATCAAGATTCCCCACTAGAATATTCCAAGCAGCATGAACCACCTGTTTGAAGTCTGAGTGATGCAACCAATAGTTCTCAAATCTAAAAACTTTTGCTTTTGGAATTGAGGTACCAACTTTCATTACACATGGCAAGTGGTCTGAAATTGGTTTTGCAAGAGGTAGAACCATAGTGCGTGGGAATGTGGTCATCCAAGAAGCTAAAGTGAAAAACCAATCAAGATTTACCAGTAGAGGATTTTGCTGCATATTACTCTAGCTGAATTTCCTTCCATGCAGAGATAGCTCCAGTAAACCCTGATTACTAATTGCTTCATTGAACATAAGAATCTCATTAACATCTCCACCAGGTCTGTTTCTGTCAGATGGAGCCCTCATGAAATTGAAATCTCCCATAAGAATCCAGTCCACATCATCAGGCATATGAATATTCAAAAACCACTCAATGAACTCAATTTTGTCATGTGGGTCACAAGGACCATAAATATTGGTGAGAAGCCAGGACTGATTGGAGAGTAAACTTGTGAACTGGATGGAAATTGAAAATCTGTTTTGAGAAATTACTTCTCCAGCAAAGTGAGAGCCATTCCAACCTACTAGGAGACCCCCTGAAGCTCCAACAGAAGGAAGGAAATAAAACTTATTGATTCTATTGGGACAGAAATTTTTTATGTAAGTAGAATCAAAGTTTTCTCTCTTAGTTTCTTGTAAGCACAGAATATTGCAGTCACTCTCATTAATTTTCTGCCTTAAAGCCAACCATTTATCCTGAGAATTCATCCCTCTAATGTTCCAATTCAGAATGTTCCAACTTCTATTGGTGATATTCATGCAGACAAATATGTGGACTGCACCAGAGAGCAAGCACCAGCACTTGACTCATAACTAAAGTGGAGAAAAGATTTACAGAGAGCCTGAACCACAGCACATGACTAAACCAGCAATACATCCAAGTACCATACATCACAGAGGTTCCATTAAGATAATAATTCTCCAGAGCAAAGAGTTGCTTAAAGTACCAGCACTCCAGGATTACAACATAAAAAGGATTGTCCAAAAGAGCACATGAAGCTCCACCCGTACTACCCCCCCCCCCCAACCACTAGTCCAATGATGTCTAGTAATCATCATGAAGATGTTGGTTTTGTCCTCTCTAGAGGCCAAGGGAACCTTGACCAAGTCCTCTTCAAGCTTTTTTCTTGGCTTCTTGGCCAGCTTGTCCTCCAGCTCCCCCTCAGCAACCTTACAGAAAGAGGCAGTGAGGTTTCTAACAACTAAATTTTGAATGACAGAAGGAATAGCATGACAAGGCAGACAACTATTATTTGAGCAGGGGTTTCTTTTAAAGTCATCATTCACTTTTTTAATTCTGTCACTTCTCCTTACCTCAGTTTCCACTAGGGGAGTTTTACCACTCCTTCTCTTCCTGAGGTTGTCAGTGCCAAAAGGCTGTAGAAGAGCCCGAGACTCCAAATCTTGCATGTGGGGAGCCACCTCAACATTCTCCTTGCCCTTATCATTTGCAAGCTATTCCCCCAGGGCAATGGCCTGACAAATAGGAGCATGCGGAACAGGGCATTTATCAGGTATATGAAACAATATAGCTTGTTTCATGTTCTCAACAGCATAGAAAAGTTCCCACATCCCAGACTTAAGCATGTTCACAGTCCAGTCAAACTTATCAGGAGTCAAGAGAAGATGGACAATGAAATTAAACCAACTTACAGGAATGTTGGCAGAAAATGAGCTTTTCTTATCCACAGACTGCTCTTGAAAGTGCTTCTTCCACAGCAAGAGACCTTCTTCAGATACAAGATTATCACTATTAGCAGTTGCAGCAAGCTGAATACATTTCAAACCTAGAAGGGAGGGTGCCATGCTGAAATGCTCATTAACTTGATTTACCCATTTACCTTGCAGACCAGATTGAAGATTCCCAATGCTTGTGACAGGCTCAAGCCCCCCTCTGAATGTATTGATATGAGAAGGACTTGACTGAAATACCTGGTCCATAGTACCATCGACTGTAGCAGCCAAACAAGCCTCAGAACGTGGCACGGGATCACTTTGAGGAGAGACGGGAGGCAAACTAGTCTCCCTAGCAGAACTCATTTGCAGAACATTGGATTTACGGCCCAAAACTTGAACTTCAGAGCTAGCAGCTACCTCTGCACCCCCAGTAGGATTATAATCATCCAAATGTTGCAGCTGGTTTTCAAGCACTTGAACAGGAAGAGCTACACACTACTAGAAAAAGGGCTATAGATGGGATTGACACTAATGGCGCACCAGACAAGCGGTGCGCCATTAGAATATACTAATGGCGCACCACCTTCTGATACGCCATTAGAGTTGAAACTACTAATGGCGCACCTGGCCCAGGGTGCGCCATTAGTATCAAAAAAAAATTTGAACTAGTGCACCTGTCCAAACATACTAATGGCGCATCCAGACGCAGTGCGCCATTACTAGTTGTAACTAGTAATGGCGCACCGGTCGGAAAGTGCGCCACTAATGTTGTTTTTTTATTATATTTTTATTCCTTTTTTTGCAAAACTACTAATGGCGCACTATTCCACCATGCGCCATTACTAGTTTAAACTAGTAATGGCACACTATTGAACAGTGAGCCATTAGTATGTTTTTTTATTATATTTTTTATTCCTTTTTTTGCAAAACTACTAATGGCGCACTGTTCCATCGTGCGCCATTACTAGTTTAAACTAGTAATGGCGCACTGTGGAACAGTGCGCCATTAGTATGTTTTCTTTTTTTTCTTTTGCAAAACTACTAATGGCGCACTGTTCCATCGTGCGCCATTACTAGTTTAAACTAGTAATGGCACACTGTGGAACAGTGCGCCATTAGTATGTTTTCCTTTTTTTCTTTTGCAAAACTACTAATGGCGCACCACCAGAAGGTGCGCCATTAGTAACCTGGATTACTAATGGTGCATTTAGAGTTGGTGCGCCATTAGTAAGTGGGCAGCAACAAGATATTTTGCACAGCCTCTCCTACCCACACTCACTTTCTCCCCACTTCATTCTCTCCACCTCCTCCTTGTCTCGGGTGCCTCCTCTTTTTCACCTCATTTCCACCATAGATTCATTCAATTTAAGTGGTGAAATTACCTTGTTTTGATAGGTAAGTAAGGGGGGAAGCTATATTTATGTTGTTCTCCCTACAACAATGTGCACATGCACTTTTTATGGCCTAGCTAGATCTATGTATGTTCATGTTGTTGCATATGTTTGTGGTGTTGCATATGTGTTTGTGTTTGGAGGTGTACTGGTATTTGAAATGCGGTAGTTGCCAATATTTTGCCGGAATGTTGATTCATTTCCGTTTCGGCGAGAATTTTGGCATTAAGCACTCTTTTTGGTCCTATTTTTAGGGAAAGTCATGCCAAAAAATTTCTTGGTTCTAAAATATCATTTTGCTCTACCCCGCAGGCGACCATGGTCTGCATGATGACCGAAGGCATCGTGAATAGGTTTTTGAGGTCCGTGAAGGCTGAGATGCTTCAAAAGAACGAGACGGAGATAAGATGTCCGTGTCGAAGATGCAAGCTGAAGAGCCTTATTGCGGACCCGGAATCCGGGCAGGTGCGGGACCACCTGCTCTTGCATGGTTTCATGGATGGCTATCGGTGGCAAGGTGATGAATATGACTACGAAGTCGTCCATGGGGGCCGGGCAAGAAATGAGGAAGGGCAGCAAGACAACCACCGCGGCTCGGGCGGGCGAGAAGACGAAGAATCCCCAGGAGATGATCACGACGGTGATGCTGTACACAGTCATCATGTAGAAGATGCAGGACATGATGATGAGGAAGATGCCGGAGCAGACGATGGGCATGATCATGAAGATGATGATGCCGGCGGAGCAGACGACGCTGGACCATCGATGGGCTAGGTGCAGGACCCTCATATTCAAGAGCTGCTTCTCAAGCAGACGGATAACGCAAGTGCTGCCGCCCGAGAGAAAGCCAAGATGGATCAACTTGAGTTAGACGCGGTTACTCCATTGTATGAAGGATGCAGGCCCGAGGATACCCGCCTGAAAGTAACGCTCATGGCTCTGGAGATGAAGGTAAAACACAAAATGACCGACGCATGCTTCGACGAGAACATGTCATTCTGGCATGAACGTCTTCCCAAGGGGAACAAGTGCCCGACCAGTTTGGAGGAGGCAAAGAAAATCGTGTGTCCTCTAGATTTACCGCACGTGAAATACCATGTGTGCATGAACAATTGCATCATTTATCGGGACGAGCACGCAGAGTCTACCATATGTCCGGTGTGCGGCGTCACTCGATACAAGAAGAGGAACAAAGCTCCTCAAAAAGTGGTGTGGTACTTTCCGATCACTCCTCGTCTGCAGCGGTATTTTGCGGACCCTAAGGTAGCAAAGCTCCTGCGTTGGCACGCGGATAGGGAGGAGAAGAAGTGGGAAGATGATGCAAATGATCCGGAGATAGATAAAAAAGACAAGATGCTGAGTCACCCTAAGGATGCGAGCCAGTGGCAAGCGTTGAACTTCGAAGACCCAGAATTTGGGAACAATCCAAGGAACATCGTGCTGGGCGTAAGCACCGATGGAGTCAATCCGTTTGGTAGCCAGAGAAGCACACATAGCACCTGGCCTGTGTTTGTGTGGATGTACAACCTTCCCCCTGGTTGTGTATGAAGAGGAAGTACATTCACATGAGTATGCTAATTGAAGGACCGAAACAACCAGGGAACGACATCAATCTGTATCTGGGGCTGCTGAAAGAGGAGCTTGACACGCTGTGGAAAACGCCAGCCAATACGTGGGACGCCATAGAGAAAGAATATTTCCCTATGAGAGCCGCGCTGCTCACGACGGTGCATGACTATCTCGGTTACGGATATGTCGCGGGGCAGGTGGTCCACGGATTTTCTAGATGCGTCAGGTGCATGGATGACACAATGTATCGCCAGCTAGATAGAGATCCCGGGTCTTCGAAAACCGTGTTCATGGGACATCGAAGGTGGCTTCGCGATGACGACCCATGGAGAAAACGCAAGGATCTGTTCGATGGTGAAACCGAACCCCGAGGATGCCCGCGTACGAGGAGCGGCGAGGAAATAGATGAGCTGTTGAAAAATTGGAAAGACTACCCACTGCCGGGAAAGAAGCAAAAGGCGCCAGAGCCGGGAAAGAAGCGAAAGGCGCCAGAGCCGCTGCTGAAGGTATGGAAAACGAGGTCTGTTTTCTGGGACTTGCCATACTGGAAGATCCACCATGTGCCTCACAGCCTTGATGTCATGCATATCACGAAGAACGTGTGCGAGAGTCTGCTTGGTACCCTGCTCGACATGCCAGAGAGGACCAAAGATGGGCCGAAAGCAAGGGCGGACTTGAAATCAATGGGCATCAGGCAGGAGCTTCATGCTATATATGATGATCATGATGATGATGATGATGATGAGGCGAAGCCGGACACGGAAAGTCGTCGCAAAGGCAAAAAGGCCAAGAAGACCGGAAATGACTACCCTCCCGCGTGCTTCACTCTAAGTCAGGAGGAGATCGAGCAGTTTTTCACCTGCCTCGTAGGAGTAAAAATTCCTTACGGTTACGCGGGGAAGATAAGCAGATACCTAGACCTAGCGAAGCTGAAGTTCAGTGAGATGAAGTCTCACGACTGTCACGTGCTGATGACGCAGATACTTCCAGTTGCAATCCGTGGGATCATGGACGCGCACGTCCGTGAAACCCTATTTGGCCTATGCAACTTTTTCGATGTCATCTCTCGGAAGTCTGTTGGTGTGAGGCAACTCAAAAGGCTACAGGAAGAGAGCATGGTGATACTATGCGAGCTTGAGATGTACTTCCCGCCCGCATTCTTTGACGTTATGGTGCATCTGCTGGTCCATATCATGGACGATATCATCCAACTCGGGCCGACATTCCTGCACAGCATGATGCCGTTCGAAAGGATGAATGGTGTCATCAAAGGATACGTTCGCAACATGTCACGTCCAGAGGGAAGCATAGCCAGGGGCGTTCTGACCGAAGAGTGCATCTCCTACTGCACGAATTATCTAGGCATCGAGAACTCCGTTGGTCTGCCCGTCAACAGGCACCTCGGCAGGCTCGCTGGATGGGGTCACCGTGAGGGTCGTCGCGAAATGCATGTCGACTTCGAGGGTCGAGTCGCTGACTTTGAAAGAGCAAACCTAGTCGCGCTACAACACATAGACGTGGTCGATCCTTGGGTGGTAGAGCACAAAACCTTTATTAAGAAGACGTACAATGACCGAGGCCAACAGAGGACGGACGGAGATATACTCAAAGAGCACAACTCATGTTTCATGCGTTGGTTCAAGCAGAAGCTTCTGTCGTACCCTTTACATGGGGATGCTTCCGCGGAAGAACAACTCATATTCGCCTTGTCACAGGGCGCCGAGCACAACCTGATGACCTATGAGGCGTACGATATCAACAGCTACACAATCTACACTGAGGCCAAGGACATGAAGAGCGATGGTTATCAGAACTCTGGGGTAACGATGGAATCCTACACCGGCAACGACAAGGACAGATACTACGGAAGGATCGAGGAGATCTGGGAGCTGAGCTACGCTGGAGAGAAGGTCCCGATGTTCCGTGTCAGATGGGCCAAGAGCGTCCTAAAAGAAGACCGGTATTTCACCACCATGGTTATACCCGAAGCCAAATCCAAGACCGCGGGCACAAACGTCACCGCGAAAAATGAGCCATGGGTACTGGCTTCCCAAGTGGACCAATGCTTCTTCATTACCGACCCGTCAAACCCCAGTCGTGTTGTCGTGAGGAGAGGCAAAAGGAAGATCATCGGAATGGATGGAGTAGCCAATGAGCAAGACTTCGACAAGTACGGCGACCCGAGGATCGAACATGACGACGATGATGAAGTAGCAGCATACACCACAAGAAGAAGCAGGACCACCCTACCTAAAGGACGTCCGTTCCACAGAAGAACTCCATTTGCGAAAAAGAAGGGCAAGAAGATTGTGAAAAGATAGCTAGCTAAGATCGATTGTATTTAAATCGTAGCCTTCATTTCTCGATTGTATTTCATGGGTACTTTTTGGACTATCATGAATATTTTTAAATTTCATGGACACTCGATCTCGATCCCCCTCCATCTCGATTGCTATCCCACCTCGCCAGATCCGGTCCCCCTCGCCGCCTAGCACCCCCCGGTCCACCGGCCACCGCCGCCGACCCCCCGCACCCTCGATTCCCCTACTCAACCGCTGCCGCCAACCCCCCGCACCCCTCGCCTACTCAACCGCCGCCGCCGACCCCCCGCACCCCGCGCACCCTCCCCCGCTCCACCGGCATTACTGTTTGATGATATTTTTAAAAAAATTATTACTGTCTTATAAAAAAATATTACTGTTACTGTCTTATAAAAAAATTACTGTTATGATTTAAACAAGTTTAAAAAATTATTACGGTCTTATAAAAAAAATACTAATGGCGCACCACGGTGAGGTGCGCCATTAGTATGGATGTACTTATGGCGCACCGAGGGGTGGTGCGCCATTAGTATTGTGCCATTGCTATAAGAAAAAAAACTACTAATGGCGCACCACGGTGAGGTGCGCCATTAGTATGGATGTACTTATAGCGCACCGAGGGGTGGTGCGCCATTTGTATTGTGCCCGATCCCCCCTTCCCTCTCCCCTTTCGCCCGATCCCCCCTTCCCTCTCGCCCTCGCCAGTTCCCTCTCCCTCCCTCCACCGCGCTGCCGCCGCCGCTGCCCCGACCCACTGCACCGCAGCCGCCCACGCGCCCCCGCCGCCTCCCTCTCCCCTTCCCCCCCCCCTCGTCGCCGGCGGCCCGGACGCCCCCCCGTCCACACCGCCCCGTCCACCTCGTCGGGCTCCTCCTCCCGCTCCGCGTCCTCGGGCTCCTCCCGCTCGCGCTCGCGCTCCCGCTCCCTCTCGTCGTCCTCCTCATCGCCGCTCCCCTCCCGACGCCAAGCGCAGGTGAGCAACCGCCGCCCTTCCCTTCCCCTCCCCTCCCCTACGCCTCCTCCCGGCCGGCTCTACGGACCTGTCAGCTTCGTTTTCTGTGCTGGATCGATTTAGTTACTGTGATTGATTTCGTTGCTAGTTGAGATGCTTTGTTTAGTTGATTCCCGACATGTCTAGTTTGATGCGTACTACTGATGATTCTGAGAGATGCTTGTTTCATCTTCCGCATTCAGTGCTTAGTTTTGTGACGATAGTGGCAGCTACTCTTCAGATCTCAAAACATGCCTCAGGTAGTTCTTGCTGAAGATTTGTATATATAGTATAGAGGAGGGATCGGGCCTTATTCTGTGTAAAACATAATTATTGTTGGAGCCATCTTTGGACGGCGGCGACCATAGGCATTAATGCGTCTCTTAAACTCGACTTGGTGCCGGTCATCTGTGTGCGCGCGCTTTGATTTGCAGTATGCCGGGGGTTAGAGTAAAGTGCAGAAATTTGAGTGCCTACTTCTCAGGTCTCAGCTCCCAGCTTGATTGATACTCATGTTATTAAGTCTGAACTAGTGAAAATATGCGGTTGAAGATGATACGTTTCTGGAAGTTAACTTGCATCTAAACAGAGGCAACTCTGCATTGTTTCTGAATCACATTTCAGTAAAAAGTTAAATGGAATGTGGTAACAAATGCACCAAAAGATCAAGCAGGGTCACTGCTGTAGATTGCAGTGGCATGGATATTTACACCACATTACTTGTTGACACTCAAACTACAATACATCAGGCCTTATTATAAGTAGCGAAACCATGGACTGAAGAGCCTCAGCCACATAGTGACCTGACTGAGTCATTCTAGTTTCTTGTATGTGTCCAGCCGGCTCAGAGCACCGTCTGGCAGAGCCTTCGTACTGTTGCTGATCACTTCCCTTGATTGTTTCAGCTCAGTCTTGCCTGCAATGAACCAATTCTCCTTTCATCCATTTGATTGGCTCCTATTCTAATTGCAGAGGATAAGAAGAACTTGCTCTGTTCTTGCTTGTACACCAATCTCTGCTTCAACTGCTCCATTTACTTTTATGTAACAGTCTTGTACCCAATGCTTCAGTGGCAGTGCATCCTAAGCAATGGAGGCCTTTTTTCACATGCCAATGTATTTTCCTTGTTGTGATGGAGGCCTTTTTTGCCTTGTCCACCCGAGAGGCCCTTGAGTTTGCTGGAATGTCGATTAACTTCCGTTCCGGCAAATTCGGGTACTCCATATGTCCTATTTTCAGCAAAGGTCATGTTGAAATTTTCCGTGAATTTTAGCATGACTTTGCTAAAAATAGGACATATGGGGTACTTGTGACTAATACATGGGCCGGGGTATCTTAGTAGTTAATTAAGTAGCATCAAGTGCCCCGGCGTACTTGTGACTAATGCATGGCTTTTAGGGTGCCTCGGTGTCGATAAAAACCAAAATGATGAAAACTTAGGCTTTTAGGGTGCCTCGGCGTCGAAAAACCCTCAATGATAAAAGCTTAGCTTTTAGGATGCCTCGGTGTCGACAAACCCTAAATGATGAGACCATGATCTTGTTCCTTGACAATAACCAACTTTTTGACCAAACTTTGTTCCTATTTAGAGAGAAACATGGCCAACAACGATGAGGCCGGGGGTTTGGGCGTCAAGGCATTCTGGGAGCTGTCCCAGGAGATGGAGGAACAACCTCACTTGTATGAGGACGCCGCCTTCCCCACCGATCCTGAGACCACTGATGGTACCGCCGAGCATGACCCCACTGATGGTGCCGCCGAGGATGCCACCACTGATGATGGCGGCGCACGCATAGATGGCAGCCAACCGAAGAGGCAACGGAAGGACCGGCGCCCGACCGTGCTCCGCACCCTCAAGGAGGAAGTTACTGAAGTGGACTCCAACGGGAATCCAACGGTGCCCGAACGAATAGTCAAGGGGTACTCGCTTCAGCTCGGGTGCATTCTCTGGAGCACCGTCTCGATCAACACCGAGAACCTCAGGCATCCTGACCGAGGGAATTTGCGCAACCTCCTCTTCACGAAGCTGCATGAACGATACAAGTTCCCCGCTGAATTTGAAAACACAAGCCTCAAAGGGAATAAAGTGAACAGTGCTGCCCTCATGAAGATGAGCACGGCCCTGTCTACTTGGAAAAGCAATGTAAGTGGGGGGAAATCCTTCGATCACCGAAGATGACCACAACGACTTCAAGAACAATTGCTCGAGCACCGCAAACTCCGAATCAAGTAAGTGGGGGAAAGAAATGCGGGAGCTGAACTTAGGGGAACACACACTCTGTCCCAGCGGTTATAGAGTGGCGGAGCCTATATGGGACAAGGAGGAGGCGGACCGTGCCGAGCAAGGCCTACCGCCCCTCTTCGATAAATACGGTGACAAGCAGACCAGGAACTTTGTCAGGGCCCGGTACAAGAAGGACCCGAAAACAAAGGAGCTTACTACGGATCCGAAGACCAGGGCGCTTGAGCTTGTTCTGGTAAGGAATACACCCCCGCGTAATTAGCTCCATATGGTTGCATTCTAATTAATGAAGCCAAATTTCTAAATGGTTCACATTCCTTCCGCAGGCGACTGAAAGCAGTAGCGCGGGGTCGACTAAGAGCAACCCTTGGGACACCACTCTAAATAGGGCGTTGAATGTAATGAAGAACAAGGATAAGCTCAGTAAGCCGATGTCAGCTGGTCGTGTGGCCGGCAAAGGCTTGTCGACAAAATGGTCGTCATACTATAACACTGGTGGGCGAAAGGAGAAAAAGACCAGCTCCAAAAGCCAGGCGCGCGAGGTTCAAGAACTCAGGGCACAGGTGGCACAGATTCCGGAGATTGTCCAAGAGCAAGTGCAACAACAACTCGGAGCAACGATCACCGCCATTGTGCCTACCTTGATCCAGGGGATTAGTGCGTGGATTGCGGGCGGCCAACAGGGGCCGCCCCCGATATTCCTAGCTTCGCGGCCAGCAACTCGCAGAATGCGATGGCGGGGCCATCGGTGTCTCCGGCGGAGGCGGCATTGGTGTCTCCGACGCCGGCACGGGAGCTTAATGCACCCGGGTGTACGCCGGCCGGCACCTCTGTAGTAAGCGGCCCCTCCGTCAACTGCACGCCCGCCGTTGGCAGTGCCTCGACATTAGCCGAGCTCGACGCCATCATCACGGTAACTAATTAAGCCTCTCTCTCGGCCGAGGACTTCATCTCCTTGCCTTTGACTGGGCATCCCTGATGCCCTACATGTTTTCGCAGGGCGCCGCCGACGTTGCGTGCACTCTCCTGCACTTCGTGAACAACGAGTTGGTCGATGTCGCCAAGGGCAGAATCGTTCCACCGGGCAACCCCTTGTTCCACGGTACCCAGATGCCACCCAACTTGTTTAGGGTTCAACTGGTTCGGGTGCTGCCAGGCTGCGACGAGTTGTTACCTCCGATTCAGCTCGTCGGGGCCGACGATGATGATGTGATGACCCTCAGTGCGTGCCTGAGCTGGCCCCTGCTTTGGCCGAAGAGCCAGATTTGTTTGGGGCGGGGGACACCACCCCAAAGACAACACCGCCAGTCGTGCCGGCGCCAAGTTGGCCCCATGGCAAGACCGCCGCAATGGTGCCGGACATCCCTATGCCACTGGATCCAAACATGCATATGGCACAGGATCAGAACAACGACGACGATGATACATTTGCCAACGTCGATCAGTACTTTGCCGATCATGGGTACGGTGGCGACTTCATGGGGCCTCCTTCTCAAGAACCCAACCCAACAAAAGACGTGCGTGATCTAGCTGGTACCGCGGGGAAGCCAAGTTGCAACAGGCGTCGTCTGCCGTTCAGCTCTCAAGAGACGCCTCCAGCTGCCGACTTCACCGAGCCTCAGATAGGCGAGGTGCGAAATATTATCAGCCCCAACACACTCAAGAAGGCGGTCTGTGAGCAGAACTCGGTCCCATTACAGGAGAAGAAGAAGGCACGCAAAAGAAAGACTAACAAGGGTACGGGCCAGCCAGCATCGAGTAGGATCCGTGCTCAGGACGAGCCACCTTCACCTGAGGATATCTCGAGGAGGGTGCATGTGGTGGGTAGGCCGATGCTACCGAGAAATATGCTTGGTGCTGCAACCGGTCCTATGCGGAGTCTGCATGACAGTGTTCTTTTTTTGGAGAAGCGGCGTCTCGGAGAGAAGGATGTGGCATACCCAGTTTTGCGGCCAAGGTGCCAGAGGGCAAGGGCTTTCTGGATAACTCCATCGGGGGTACAATCGTCCTGCGGTTTGATGACATCCACGCTATGTTGAACCTTCATCCGCTGCACTACACCTTCGTTCGGCTATTTTCGCTGAGTATGGAGATGCGGATCATTTGCGACAAGACCCCGGACATCGTGATAGTCGACCCCTTCTACATGTGTGCCAAGATCTTGGGCAGCGCTGGGGACCAGCAAGTCGCGAGTTCTTACCTCGAAGGCGTCATTCTGGCAAACCAAGATAAGGATAACTTCCTCGTGCCTTACTTTCCCGAGTAAGTCCTCCCCTCAACCGCCCCATAACATATGAATTCTTAGATTTCGATCGTTTTTCTTTTAACATTCTGTGTTTTCTAGAGTGACACACGTTGCACGCTCATCCTCCTAAGCCCCAAATATTCCATGGCCACGTATTTCGACCCGGACCGTCAGTCGAACGTAGACTACACAAATGTCAAGAAGGTTCTTGATGATGTTCTCCCTGGCTACGTCAAATCTGGAGGCACCTTCACCAGTCCTATTCGTAAGTACGGCAAGCACGTGTTCTCCCACAATACGACGTTCTGCTGTGTCAAGCAGCCGCCTGGCGGTTAGAAGGGAGCCTACTACGCCATCCATCACATGCGGGCGACCGTACGGGACCATCATCAACTTCTGCTACCGAGTAGACTCAAAGATTGGGCCGCGAGCGTGTCGGCAATCCAGGACGCGGACATCAGACAAGAATTCTTTCGCATCCAGTCGGAGTTTGCGGAAATCATCCATCAAGATGTCCTTGGTACCTCGGGGCAGTTCTACCTCAGAAATCAACCATCCAACAGTGACATCGACACAATCCTACAAATGCAGGCTGGCAACGCTCGTTGTTTCATGACTCCCACGATAGACGGCGGCTTCATCCACGCTCCGGTCCCTTGAGTCGAGTCGAAAGCAGTGATGCTGTGTCTAGTTCTGAAACATCGATTGGCTCATGTTGTAATTAAACTTTAATGAACTTCTAGTATGTCTCTTTGGTTTCGAGAGTCGTTCAACTTAGATGTAATGGATGCTATTAATGTCTTGCTTTTCTCTTCCGATCGTTCTATTGCATACTTATATATTGCTTATGTATTGTCTGTGAATTGGTACTAACGTTTCGTTTGGCTACTGCATAGCGATGCCGTGGTATGTCGTGTACAAGGGTAAGGTTCCCGGAGTCTACAACGACTGGGAGGAGTGTCGGAGACAAGTTCACCGATTCAGCGGTAACAGTTACAAAGGGTACACCAGTAGGGTCGAGGCCGAATCTAGATATGCCCGCTATCTAGCTGGAGAGGGGAGGGAGCGTTGGAGGAACCGGATGAAGACGAGGTTCATCGTGATGATGCTCATCGTGATGACCGCAGCTCTCTTCTATGTGATGGTAGTTTAGATGATCGATATCGACTTGTAATGTGAAGAAAAACTCGCGGTCTCGAGACTTGTAATATAATGTTCTATCTTAGTTCGGTCTTTTCAATTCAGAGACTAATATGATGAATTGTATTCGGAGACTAAAATGATGAATTGTATTCAGAGACTAATCTTCTATTGTATTCGATGAATCTGTTGTTGATGTGTGATGTCTATATTTTGTCCAATTATACATTTTGTAACCTGTGCAAAAAACAGAAAATTAAAAAATAAAAAGACCTAATATTCATACTAATGGTGCATCACATCATAGTGCGCCATTAGTATGCCAAAGGATACTAATGGCGCATCATTAAACAGTGCGCCATTAGTATGCCGAAGTTACTAATGGCGCATCCTGTTGTTGTGCACCATTAGTATGCCAAAAGCACCTGGGTATACATGGCCCCCTGGGAGGCATACTAATGGCGCACTGTTGTATATACTAATGGCGCATCTGAGGTGCGCCATTAGTATACCAGATACTAATGGCGCACCAGTGGTGCGCCATTAGTAAAATATACTAATGGCATGGCACTAATGGCGCGCCACTAATGCGCCATTAATGGCCAAATTAGGTGCGCCATTAGTAGGCCTTTTCCTAGTAGTGACAGCTTCAGTTGCTGCAACCTCATTTTGCTCAGGCAACACATTGGGCTGCTCATCATCAGAAAGGTATGCTTGAATGATGTTCTGAAGTCCATTTGCAACCACAATGGCAGGAGGAGGCAGAGCAATAGGTTCAATGTCTATGGGAAACAAATTCCCAGCAAGCACAGGTGGCAGAGATATTTTGGAATTAACTCCCTGAGAGAAAGACATGTCTGAAGAAAGGCTGCTGTTACTTAAAGCAGGCAGTAAGTCCTCACCATCTGCCCAAGCCATCTCCTCTTACTGCACTGCATCCAAAATGTCGTCAAGGGATGCATGCAAGTTGTCCTGTTGTGGAATGTTCCAGTTGTCCTCTTGCTCCCAATTGTCCTCCTGCTGAACATTTAAATTGTTGTTGTTGAGTGTAGCATTGTGAAAACCAGCACCAGGCTCAGCATTCTCTGGCAAGGGGTGTGGGTCCATGTTGTCTGGTGGAATCTGGTCTTCATCTACTGGACCCCCACCAAGAAGCTCACTAGCCAACACTTCAATGGAATAGGACCAACCATCCTCTTCAAACTCATCTCCTTCTGACCATCTCATCCTCTCGGGAATTATACCCGAGTTCATAACACGAGCCTTGACCACAATACGGCCCCTGTGGTCATCTTCCTTGTCCCAGGAGATCATGCGACCAAACTTACTGACAGCATAGGCCAAGTCTTCAGTATTTTGAAAATCAAACGGAACTCCGGTCAGCAGCAACCAAACTGTCATATTGAAATGCACCCTCCTATGATTCCTTCCCTCATCATGCTTCACAAAAGAGATGAAAACGTCGCCAAATTCATGCGAGCTATCCAGCACCAGCTTGTCCGTATCTCTAATCCTTGTCAGTCGCACATATGCCTCTCCAAAAGGGCAACGTTGGATGTCTCTCAATCCTAACTGCCTATGCTCAACAATAAATTGTTCGAGAACATCTCCTACATTGGGGAAAGGTGCATCGGTAGGGAGTGAATGGATAGTTGCAATAGCCCAGTCTTCATGGCGACGAGGACGATGCGGGAGCACTACCCGAGCCACCCCATTGCGGCCTGCAAGCTGCTGGATGGCGAACCCATGTGGCACAAATGGTCGCGGGTCGATCGGAATGTTGGCCATCGGAGAAGCCGCAGAGGTGCACACTGTCACCGGCGAGCATGAGGTGACAGGAGCAGAGTTTGGGAACTGTGGTGAGGCAGAGGCTGACTGTGGAGAAGTTGAGGAGGCAAGTGCCAATCGAGGCTGGAAATTAGGAAAATATCCCATAGCGAGCTCGCTAAAAGAGGAAACCACTGGAGGGTCGCGGGCCGGGCCAACGGACTTGAACCAATCCTGGACCGCATCCATGTTCCAGGCTGCAACGGGTGGGCTGGCAAACGTAGCAAACCATAGAAATGGGAAAAGCCCAGGTAGCCGTTGGACGTGACACTCCATGGCAAAGTGGCCCATTAAACCACAAGAATAGCATTTAAGCGATCCATTTGAAAAACCCTGATTGCCGCCCTGAGAAACCGCAGCGTTAACCTCTCCTGAGGTATTAAGATTCTGCAATGAAGATGCATTATTGTCGGAGACCACATTATTGCTAGAACTTGGAAGATTCACAAGACGAGCAAAGAACGATGGCCGGAGTTGATCGCCGGAGTTAGAGGATGTGGCAACAGTTCGAGCACGCGGACGACTAGTAACCAAGGTCCAAGAAGATTCCTCCTCACGATAAAAAAGTTGTTCTTCACACAACCAGTTGGGGCCTCCAAAACCCCAAAGATTAAACACTAATTCGAAATCCTTTTCAACCATGCGGCCATGATTATAGATTTCAAAACCCACAGCTTTTGACGCAACCGAAAACTTGAACGATCTGTCCTTGATATGACGAACATGAAAACCTTGTGGATAACCACCAAAGCAAGATTGAAGTGTGATGCTAACCGTGTGACAATCCAACAGAAAGTGAGCACGACAGAAGGAAACCACCAAAGTAAACTCCCGTTGGCGAAAACCAGGAGAGAAAACCACTGGATGACCAAACTTTTCCCTCATAGAACGTTGAAAATCTTTACCTCTTGCAAAGTTGAGAGAAGAGGATCCATGGCCATTTCCTCGACTCCAGCTCCAAAAACAGAGAAACTAAAGAGGGTGATGGCTGCCACAGCCGGAGTGGAAGGTGGTAGGAACAGAGGTGGCTGCCGGGCCGGAGTGGCCACCGGCGGGAGGGGTGGCCGCAGTGGCCGGAGTGGCCAACTGCGGGAGAGCCTAGGGGGAGCCTAGGGAAGGGACATAACCTTAAATAAACCTTAGAAAATATGAATATGAACGTGTCCTGTGAACCTGAGTTTGATACGAATGTTTACCTTTTCTGTTGTACTTGTGTCTGAACTTGTTAGTACGCCTACTTTGGGGTACGTGACGTGTGGGTGTCAACGGCACACCTTCTTCCCGAGAAGAATTGCACCTGCTTTGTTAGGGTAGCAACGGCGCATCAACTTTTTAAATCTTTTTGCTCTGTCTTGCCCCCTCCCCCGCTCAACCCCAGCCGTAATGTTTTTGGAGTCAAAACAAACATAGTATTGCGTTGTTTTTGGGGCTTGATGATAAATCGAGTGCTAGTTTCTGTAGGTTGGCCCACCCAGCAAATAGGCTGCTGGTCCACCACGGACTTCGAGGCTAAAAATACAGGTTGTATGGTGCAGAGGCAAGTAAAAAAATGCCATCGAGAGCCATCCACTGAAGAAGAAAAAATCCCTCCTGATGTGCTTCTTCAGTCGTGTCGTCGGCCCCCTCTTTAATCCAGTTCACTCGGGGATCTGGTATCATTTTTTCCAGAGGGCAAACAAGTATCAGCTAGGCCTAGGTTTTGTATTTTAACATGCGTAGCCCACGACATATGGTGACAATGGTTTCAACTTATTTTTTAGGTCCATACCGGCCTATGGGCTTTTTCTTAAAGATCAGCAGCCCAATGTATTTTTTAACCACATTATATATATTTATATTATTACTATTATCGTATATTTTATTGAGACTTGTATATAAATTATAGAAGCATCCCACGTGTTATTAACTTATAAAAGTAAATGTTTAAAAGAAGTTGGCAGGGAAAATCCTGGTGACTGCGTACAAAAGCTTGCGAAGATTTTAAGGACCAATGTAAGAATAACGCGCTCATTTTTATTTTGAGTAATAAATCGCTAATTTGTTAATTATGTATGTAAAAAATGTGCCTCTCCAGTTTATTTTTTGATATTAATTGCTCCTTCTAACATAACATTATATATAACCAGCCCAGCTAATTTGTGTATTGCAGGAAGTGCAAATGGGCTGGGATTCCTTAGAAAATATAAATGGGCCGCATTGACACGAAATTAGTTGTTCACTCAGCCCAGCAAAATGACTGTACATTCTAGAAAACATGGGTTGAATATATGCCACATTTTTGCAGGCTGACATCTGGGCCAATAGGTCGAACCCTACACAGGGCGTTGTCAACTTGGTCAACAAATGATTATGACATCCACCGCCATTGGATTTATATCCAACGGCCAGCATGCACCTTTAATTTCTCGTCTTCTTCCTCCAGCGTCGCCTGGACCTCTTGGTCCGGCCTCTAGCGGCTAGCGGCTCTGCTTAGCACGCATCGCTATGAAGCGCTACCCCACCGCCGGCCAGGCTATCCCTCGACCCCTCCACACCTCCTGTTATTCTCCACCGACTGCAGCCCCATGCCGCACCAGAACTAGTTATAACCCTTCTCCTCCTCTCAATCTACGATTCCACTGCCGGGTCTTCCCATCTCCGAGTCGTTCCCGTTTGGGGCCTCACCGTCATCCACCGCCTCGCTGCGCTCGGTGCCGCGTGGTCAACAAACAAGAGTCATCGGAAGAGGACTGTGTGTGGAGAGCCTGATGGCCGGGACCCACGAGGTCCATGTTCGCATGAATGGAAAGTTCCTCCTTATTAAGATGATAAAAAATGTTTCCACCACCTGACAGCTGGGACCCACCGGCTGTATCTTCGCATGGAAGGATGTGCCTCCTTGTTATGCGAAAAAAATATTCCTCCCGTTGATAGCTGGGACCCGTCAGATTTGGTGGCTGACTTATGGGCCTACTAAGCGGACAGTTCCGCAGGGCTTTGTCAACTTAGTCGACAAATGATTCTAGAAGCTGGACCGTCGGAGGTTAATCCAACAACTGTGCTCCTTCTTCAACCACTGTTCTTGCTCCTGTCTCCAATGGGTGGCACCGCGGCTGTGCTGTCGTGCACCCGAACCAGTCAAGTTTCCCACTCCTCTCCATCTGCGACTCCACTACCCCGTCTTCCCCATCTCTGGGTCATTCCAGTCTGGGGCCTCGCCGTCGTCCACCGGCCTTGCTGCACTCAGCACAGTGTGGTCAACGTGGTGAACAACCGAGATTCATCGAAAGATGACTGTATGTGAGATGCTGACAGTGGGGACGCACCACGCCCATGGACGCATGCATGCAATGGAACGCGGAGTGGTCAACGAACGACTTACATCGAAAGTGTACTGTACGTGGAGAGGCCGACAGCTGGGTCCACGGCCGCAGCAAGGAAGTACCTCCTTATTACACGGAAAATAATGATTCCTCCACCTGGCAGCAGGAACCCACCGGACGGGCCACCGTATTTTGTGAAAAAACGTTTCCCCCTGACTGCTGGACCTACCGGACGGGCCACGGTATTTCCCAGAAAAAAACGTTCCCCCCACTGTCAGCTCGGACCCACCGGAAGTGCCTCCTTATTACGCAGAAAAATTGAATATTCCCCTGCTAACTAGGACCCACCTTGGTGGGAGGCTGACTTGTGGGCCTACTAAGTTGATGGGGACGGAGGGGTTTGTCAACTTTGTCAATATGAACGATTCTAGCTCCAGTGACCATACGATGTCCATCCAACGGCTGTACTGCTTCTTCAACCTCTGGTCTTCTTGCTCCAGCCGCCCAAACCAGCGTTAGTCGTGCCGCGTGCTCCTGCCTCCCGTGGCCGGCTGTGATGCCGCGGAGGCCTCACCACCCCTACTACTCCCACTGTTGGCCAGGCCATCCCTCTACTCACCCACACCCCCTGTTATTCTGCGGCGACGGCAGCCTCACACCGTAGTCAAACCAGTGAACCCTCATACTGCTCTACGCGTGGGCATCCACTACCGCGTCTTCCCCGGCTCCGCGTTGTCCCCTTCCTAGGCCTCGTCGTCGTCCACCGCCCTGGTGCTCTTGGCGCGGCGTGGTCAACATGGTCAAGGAACGAGTTCGATCGGACGTGGACTGTACATGGAGAGGCTGACAGCTGGGTCCACGGCCGCAGCAAGTAAGTGCCTCCTTATTACGCGGAAAATAATGATTCCTCCACCTGACAGCAAGGACCCACGAGACAGGCAACCATATTTCGCGAAAAAATGTTTCCCCCTGACTGCTGGGACCTACCAGCTACTTGTTCGCATGCAAGGAAGTGCGTCCGAAAAAAAACGATTCGCCCCACTAACTACTGGGACCCACCAGCTACATCTTCACACGCAAGGAAGTGCCTAACAGTCGGGACCCACCTGGTCGAAGCGTATGTAGCGTTGCCATTCTGGTCGCGAACGTGTACATACATACTAGTCGATGTATAGTCGCGCACGTGTCATAGTAGAGGCACACACGTAGCATGTACACGTACATACATCGGCCAGGGTGCAAGAAAGTAAATACGGCCACGTACGTACATACGGGCGGGGTATGGAACGCCTACTCGCGCGTACATACGCCCAGGGCTCGTTTACATGGCTGGGTCGAAATGGAGAAATAGTGTCGTCGTCGTGTTCATGGGGAGCCAACCAGCTGGGTTGGAACAGAATGCATCACCGTGTTCATCGTGAGGGCTTGGATGGAACAGAGGAAACGACCTTATGTTCGACCGGCCACGGTCGAAACGGGATCCTGTTCATCGGGAGGGGTCTGGCGTACCGCAAAACGGAGGATACAGACCTCCTATTGTAGAAACGGGGGTCCTGTTCATTGGGAGGGGTGTGGCATACCGCAAAACAGAGGAAACGGACTTGTGTTGGAGCGCTACGGTCGAAACGGGGGCCTGTTCATCGGGAAAGGTGTGGCGTACCACAAAACGGGACTCGACGGGATACTGTTCATCTCCATCGTTGACCCCCTCCAGCCTCCACAGGCTACTGTTCATCCATCGTCGACCGCGTCCACCTACGACTGTTCATCCACGGGCTCCTGTTCATCCAGCCTCCACCGCGTGCTACTCCACCAGCTACTGTTCAACCAGCCCTCTCCATGGGCTCTTGTTCAACCACCCCTCCACGGGCTACTGTTCATCCAGCCCTCTACAATCTACTGTTCATCCAGCCCTCCACGGGGTGGTCATGTTCATCCAGCCCTCCACGGGGTCTTGTTCATCCAGCCCCAACCAACTCGATCGATTGGGGTCCTGTTCATCCAGAGGCAACACCACGAGGTCCTATTAATCCACCCCCACCGGGAAGTGTTCATCCACCCCCCCCCCCAGCAATGCTCAGTGCTCATCCAGAGGCAGCATCGATCGGCTTCAGTTAGTAGTAGTAGCAAAGGAATCACTCGATTGGGTTCAGTTAACAGCCATCGATGAATCACTCAGGTTCAGTAACGCGTAGCCTTCAGTGCAATCGCTCGGGTTCAGTTAGAGCCCAATGCCTAGCTCGTGTTCAGTTAGAGCCCAATGCCCCGCACCCACTCATGTGCGTGTACGAGAGAAATGCGTAAACCTTCGTGCATCGCTCGGCCCCGACCACCCACCGTAACCGGGAACACCCTGATATTTTCCTTGCCCTCGCTTCTACCACGGTTTTTTCCATCATGGACGACCCAAAGAATGTCATGCAGCTGCGGCTCCGGCCCGCCTAGGACGAAAAGCCCATTTTCTATCATGATTTTTTGTCATAGAAGTAGCAGCCCACCACATCTATGATGATACCGGGTTTTTTCACAATTATCGTCATAGAAGTGTCATAAGTATGATAGAAAAAAATTCATTCGGCCCAAAATGTCACGGATGTGTCTTTTTTGCAGTGAGACAAGTTATGAACTATGGGATTCTCAGCTCCTTTCTTATCAATAATATGTAAATCAAATTCTTGCAACAAGAGAACCCACCTAATGAGTCTAGGTTTAGCATCTTTCTTTTCCTAAAGATATTTTATAGCACCATGATCAGTGTGAACCGTTACTTTGGAATCAACAATGTAAGATCTGAATTCATCACAAGCAAACACGACTACTAAACATTCTTTTTTAGTAGTAGAATAATTTCTGGCTATGGCAATAGTAAGTCAGTGAGTCCGTCCGTCAAAAGCGGTTTGGTGTGGGCGCAGGAAGGCCATGGCAGCAGATGCAATGGCTCGGTCCGACGGTGCAAGGGCGAAGGTGCAGACGCGAATGAAGTCATGGGGTCCATTTGAAACCAGGTGACTAGGTGGCGGCAGGGCTGGCTCAACCAAGCAACAAAAGTCAACGGAGGTTAGAGCCGCAGAGGTAACAGCTCAAGGCCGTATCAACGGCGGCTTGACGCGCGGGCCGGCAACGACGACTTGTTGAGGGGTGTGGCTGAATGGGCCCAAGGTCGAGATGGCGGTAGGCGACACGAGGTCGGGCCCGAGGCCATGGCGGCTTGCGACAAAGGAAGAGGACAAGGCGGGCGGCTCAACAGCGCGGCGGTTCGAGGCCGACTCGGGGCAGACGAGGTGATAGTGATACGGAGGAAATCCAAGTGGAGGCGGGGCCGGTGAAGCGGCCCCAACGACGAGGCAGTAGGGGCCTCAAGGCCTGCTCTAGCGAAGGTCGCAGAATAAACTGGAGGTGTGGCGAGGCCGCGGCACAGTGACGGCTGCAGACGCGTCGGCGACAGTTGAAGCGGTGAGGCGGGTTACAGCAGAGGTGAGCCACCGCGAGGTCGGCGGCTTTACACGGCAGGGTTGCAAGGCGGCCCGGAATAGGGCAACGCCAGCGTAATCCGAATCCGACCCCCATCCCAGTCCTCGTCCGAGTCGACAGTTGAAGCGGCGATCTAGTGCAGCGGCGAAGGTGACCCGGTGGAAACCGGCGGGTCAGGCAGGCATTGGCGGGTTGTGGCAGAGGTGGAGTCCAGCAGCGGCGACTCGTGCGATTTGCATCTTGCAATAGACCCAGGTTGGCCTGGCGCAGCGACGCTGGCGATTTGAGGCGGCCGAGGGTCGTGGCGGTTTGGATATGGCGACTCGGTGAGGCGCAATGGAGGTTTAGCATGGTCGTAGTCGGCTCAGTGGTGTCTTGGTGGTGGCGTGTTAGGGCCGGCGGATGATGTGAGGGCGGTTTTGAAGCACTACAAGCCATGGCCAAGTCTTCCGCTACATCATGGAGATTTGACTAATCCATCCCCTGGTCATAGTTAGTTTTATGAGATGTAGGAGCTGCAACTCAATCCTGATGTAGCTTGTCCCTAGCTCGATTAGAAATAGGAAAAAGTGTAACACTTGACGAAATGCTTCGGGGCTCGATCCATCGAGAGCAATCAAACCCAGTTATTGAACCAGTAACCGAATTTTATCAACTGCTTCGGAAATCACCAATAAACATCTGAGTTTTACCTGTAGCGTAAACACTTCTGTTGATCTCGGCGGCTTATGGTGACGCTCAGCTGTAACCCTAATCTCTTGAATCTTCTTCATCTGATGAATTGCAAACTTCTCGACCCCTAGGGAAGATCCCTCCAAGAACTCAACACCACCGTGTGCATGCCCCACGGTTGGCGCCAACTGTCGTGGAATTGTTTCGGCAGATGTCCTAGTGTGAGGACTTAGTCATGAGGCAAACGCATCTATGTGATAGCTTGAGAGGGGTTGAGCGGAATCGAGAGATGCAACACGCAAGACAAAGATTTAGACAGCTTCGGGCCTAGGGAAACATCATGCAGTAACAACTGTACATGCTGTTTGTGGCCATGTCTCATTATCATCTTGAGGGAGTCGCCGTAAACCAGCCCTCCTAGTCATGTCTAACCCTTAAGATTATTTCTCTCCCTTCTTGGGGTGCCCTGCCCCTCCTTATATATGTTGAAGGGGCAGGTTACATGTACAGTCTATCTCGTACTAAGACTTAAACTATTTTGACTTCTCCTCATGGGCTTCTCTTCATGGGCTACTTAATGTCTTGGGCTTCTTAACCCCGGTCTGCCGGATTATGACTGTCTCCCTGGTTATGATTGTCTGCCGGGTTATGACTGTGACGTCCCAAAATTCTAAATTTTGGAATGTTATAATAAATAGATAGTTTTGATTGTTGTGTGATTCATCGACTGAAAGTGAGTGAAAATTTAAACTTTTGAAAGTTAAATAAGAGGGAATAAAAGGACTTTCCCAAACTTTCATCTTTGCTTTCTGATCTCCATGAATTCAAATTTTTTTCCAATAGAAAACCCTAGAGAGAAGATGACATGACTTCATCAATTTAATTAAATGAAACGGGTTTTAAGATTTGAATTCCATTTGGAAATATTTCAAATTCAAAAACTTTAAACAACTCAATGATTTTCATGAGAGAGGATAAAATGACTTCTTCAAAACATATGAAATATGAGTTGGTAGTTTCGAAAAATCAATTTAAAACTCCCGTTGAAATTATTTTTCAATTTGGAGTTATTTGGGTTTTATTAAAATTATTTTTCTCCAAAATAAAAATATATGGAAAATAGGGTATCCTGATTCCCAACATCAGAAAATTGGAGAGAAATAAATTTGAAATCATTTTGGTATTTTGAAATGTTTTTATTGGATGTTAGTAGGGCAGTAGCACTCTTTGAATTATTTGAATTTTTCTCGATTTTATATAACTTGACAAAAATGTCCACGTTGTAGAAAATCTCTTTCCAAATTTTTTTGATATATTATATGCCTATATAATATTTTTATTTGTTTTGTTTTATTATTTTTGTTTGTCTCAAAATCTTTATAAAAAAAAGAGACTTGTGGACCGACTGGACCGGGCCGGCCCAGCTAGCCCGGCGCGCCACCCACTCGTCCCCAAGCTCAGGACAGTCTCCCGAGCTTGCACGCCGCGACGCCACACCGTGTCCGCCGCGGACTCGAGCCGCCGCCGCCTCCTTGCCCCTTCCGCACACAAGCACCACTGCCTCTCCCGCCTATTAAAGTTGCGTCCTCGACCCTCCCCCCTCTTATCGCGCCGCTGCCGCCTCACATCTCGAGCCGCCGCCGCTGCCATTGCCTCTGCCTCGCCGCCGATACCACGCCGCCCCGCTCACCGCTGCCCTGCCGCGCCACCACCGGCCGCCGCTGCTACGGCCGTCGCCGCCCCGACGCCCGCGCCGGAGTCCGTCGGCCCAAACCCGATCCGCCACCCCGGTCCGCCCAACCCACCGATCTTTTTCGCGAACTAGTAAAGACCAAACCCTAGATCGGTTTATTCCCAGGTTTTCTTGGTTTTTCTTTTTAAAATCAGTTTTTCCTATTTAACTAGTTAGTTAGGAAACGCTCACTGTTTAACTCCTCGTAGCGAACAGATTCATTCGTTAGTGTTCTGTAATGAACGTTTGGTATTTGATTTTTTTCCTTTTTTAGTTAGTTTTAGTCAGGGACCTATCGGCAGTAGTTTTTTTACAGTTTAGCCCCTAGACTTCAATCTAGCGCTGCTTTTTGCTCGTTGGTCCAAATCCAACGAAACCAACGCCCACTTCTTCGTATCGTTTCCCTCTATCCAGTAAAACAACTTAAACATGTTTTTGAAAGTTTGAAATTTTAATTACAAACAGATTTGTATTTGAATTTAGTTTGATCATAACTTGAGTTTCGTAGCTCCGTTTGAGTTGATTCTTTTTGCAAATCGAAGCTCTTGACCTCAGCTTTCTGATAAGGCCAAATCCGCACAATTTTGCTACTGTTAGATATTGTTTTCTCTTGAAAGATTTATTTGCCTATTTTTGAAGTTTTCCGAGATATTTTCTTTGAATCTTTTGAGTGATTGCTTATGTGTGGTTACTAATGCTTGCTTATAATAGATTGACCCGAGTGTGACGTGTAGAACTATCAAGAGTTATGAGTGCGAATCATCTTCGTCAATAGTACAAGGCATGTTCACACTTTGATCATATCCCTTTCATACCCAGTTTTTTATGCATTAGTTTCAACCCTCACACATTGCATGAGTAGGATCTCTTAACATGTGGGTCTGGGAAGTAGATGATGAGGTAGAACCTATTACCTGTTTTATTATCAAACCCCTAGGAGTTACTTCTACGTTATGCTTATATTGCCATGCGATGCTCGTAGACGTGGATTGGATTTGAGTGTATCCATGACAGATGTGAGTTGTTAATTAATGGTTCAACTTAAGGTGGCTACTTTAATACACCTGTGGGTGGATTTCTTGTGGGCGCCTGGAGAACCCAGTGTTGTCCTAGTATATCCCATAGTACCCGTGTGATCATCCTATGGTCCGCCACCCAGGCTCAAAGGGATCATGAGATTATTCATGCTAGAAATTTCCGTGTGCAGCCACAAGCCATTATGGGCTCTGCCATAGTTGAGTAAGTAGCGTGAGCTCTTTAAGAGGTGGACTAGCAGATGTAGGGGGGTTGTAGGTGTACCGGTCTGCCCGGAGTAGAGAGTAAATGCTTCTGAGAGATTGTGTCTCGATCATCCGTATCTCAAACACCACGTAGTGCAAGAAATCCAACAGAGGAGATCGAGTCTTGTGGGGAAAAGTGTGCAAACCTCTGCAGAGTGTACAAACTAATCATGATTAGCCGTGTCCCTGGTTATGGACATCTTGAGAATCTGCTTCGTGGATTATCATATTGATCTCATCACTTTACTTAATTAATTTCTTGGGCTGATGATTATTAATTTGGGATTGAGTTCGAGGAACCTTCTCAATATTCTTTTAACAAACTTTGTATTTAAATAAAATATATTCCTTTGTAGTAGGGAAAAATTGGCTTTTCGCAAAAACATTATATCCATAGGGCTTTTCCACCAGCAATATATGCATGTAGTGATAGCTATTATTCATCATTATCCTATGGTGTGAATTTGCCAGTACATTCAATGTACTGACCCTTTGTGGCTGCAACGTCTCATGTTGCAGGATTCTTACGACGAGTAAGTGATACATTAGGTTTACGATTTCTACACTCAACTTTGCCGTTGGTGTTGATGGGAATCCACAACCTTGCTGTTACATCCGCTATTTGTATTGAGGTAATAGTATTTATGTTACTTTAATTTATACATGTGATTTACCTCTGTTCTAAATCCTCGAGTATTGTGTTTGTCAGCATACCGATCCAGGGATGACACTTAAGCACAAAGACTTCACTATCTGAGGTCGGGTCACTACAAGATGCTATCAGAGCACATGTTTACTGTAGGACGTGACCCCTAGAAACTAGCAAGCCCATAGGAAAAGATATTTCTCTACAACTTCATTTTCAAAAATATATTTTACCTCTCTTCTCTTCTGAGCTTATTCAAATATTCCCTTTAGTGAGACTATACCTCTTTCCCCTTTTGACCACACGAAGATTCGACTGAAGAGACCACTTCAAGAAGTACAAGATATTGGGCAGCTAAGACCAGTTCAGAATGAAGAGGATTTTTACCGTGCATCGGAATAATGGGAAGTACAACAGTTGAAGAGTCCGAAGAATAGGAGAATTGGAGGTTATAAAGAATTTCTACATCTAGTATGACCTAGGAAGGCTACCCTTATGGAGCTTGGCAGACTAAGGAAGCTGTCAACACCCGAGATCAAGGTGTATCGGAGAAAGATAGGAACATAGAGCATTAGAACTCAAAGTTTTTGTCAAGAAAACCCTAAGATAGGAGATATCAACTATGGAATGATAGATCATGGCAAAGACATGGGCATAGACACGGCTAACCTTGGTGTTATCGCCCGCTTATGCTATTGCCACCGTGTTGAGTTAAGCATGCATTTCTTTGGAAGGATTGGATGAAAAGAAGGCTGATGGAGCACCTATCAGCAAGACGAAGTTTTAACCTTAGCTGGAGTATCGCCAGGATATGGAGTGTTACATCAAGAAGTTAAGATAGATCTGCAGGAAGCTATATTTGACAAGGAAGCATTTCCTGAAGAACTCGGGACCGAGAAGCTGAAAGTAGCAAAGCTGGGGGACCAAAACCTCGAGATACCGGAGATAGGGCAGTAACTGAAGGACAGTAGGACCAAGGTTCATGCCAACGAACTTGAAACCCAGAAGTTTGGAACGCAACTCTAGAAATATTAAAGGACGTCAAGAGAGACTTCACGTCAACAGAAATGTTCTGGCAAAAGAACTTGAGAAGGACAAGCATGGTCGGAAGAAGCCATCAGAGACATGAACAAGACCTGAAGAGTTTGACAACATTGAAGATTTATTAACCTTTAGTAGACCAAACCCCTGTTATATACCCACGTTAGATACGGCGATTATGAGCTGTCATTTGTTTGATGTTTTTCCGACAGCCACAAATAAAACCTGTCTCTCGAAAACTATTGTTTGTATTGTGTGTATCCCTCTCTATCTCTCTTATCTCACCCCAAAACCCATGGACCCAATAGAGGATGAATGGAGATGAACTCGTATTTTCTGGATTGGTAAGTCAATTGGAAATGGACCGATGGATTCAGAACATAGAGGATCACATGAAGAATAACCCTATAGTCGGAAAGGATATGACTCAGCATGCTCTTCAGTGCGTTGAAAGAGGTGTTGCTACTTGGTGGAGGATGTACCAAACCGTCAATGGATGTCAAGGAGTAACCACTTGGGAGGAATTTAAGTGGACTCTGCAAAAGTCTCGTCTTGTATCCCAGTAATTGAAGCCTTATGGAAATGATATGAAGAAGCCTTGTGCATGCAAGCTCTATGGAGAAATAGGACACAACCATAAGGAACATCGGGATGAATGCCCTCATTGTGAAGAAAGCCACCCAGTTGAAGAATGCCCGACTAGGCAATTTACTTGTTTCTTGTGTAAAGGGACTACCCACTATCCTGCTCAGTGTCATATTTACCCCATGGTACAAAGAACCATCAAGCAGAAGAAAGAAGCAATGAAAGGAGCCCTCATGGAAATTTTCGAAGAACTGGTGATAGAGGAAGATGTCGAGGACACAAACAGAGGAAACAGAATTAAAGCCTGCACCAAGTCATGTTATTCATGTGTAGAAGAAGGACACATCTCCCAGAATTGTATGAATGGGGATCTAGTAGAATTCTCGACGGAGGAAGTAGAGTATGACCCACAAGAAATAGAAGCCATGAATGGCATGGAAAGGTCCAGGAAGAGAAGTAGATTGGATTCCAGGAAGGACCTGAGTCATATCACCTATTACTGGTGCAAGGAGTAAAGGCACTACCTCGGCAGTTTCCCAAAAAGGAAACCTCGAGACTCGTCAGAAGTAATATGTTTTGTTGTAATGGAGCAGGGCATTTTGCTAGAGAATGCCCCAAGGATAATGAGACTTGTGTTAATTAGTGGTGTCTGTGAGAAGTATAGCAGTAGTAGTGAGAACATTTCTTTAGTATTGAGATGTTGATTTGAGGCATGTAATGGAAAAACAAGAGATTGTAATTATTGGAGAAGCAATAAAGTTAGCATCGTTGGTACTGATTTGGATTTTATGAGTTGTGACTCTGTGAAGAAAGATTTTTGACCATTTTCAAGGATATGAGAAATATGGTCTATGGAAGAATTGTGCATTTTAAGGGTGCTAGTACCCTGTGAGGATATTTGACCCCTGGAAAAGATGATGATATTCCACGAAGTGGACTTTGGACAAAATAAGTACGAGTTTTATCTCGATATGTGGGATACCCCAAGAGTATGAAGAGATGAAGCACTTTTGGATGAAAAGGAGGTAGAATGTTGGAAATATGGAGCAATTGTAACTCCATGACGAGTCTGAGTAATCACGTCTTAGTTTGATGCCAATAGAATGAAAAGAGACAGTACAATTGGATGGATTTAAGAATGCTAGGAAGCTGGATGTTGGAATAATGATCAGTTGCCCCGATGATGAGTTCAATGTTTACAAGTGATGAGATGGGACATAACCCACATGCCCCAGCACCTTCCAAGAAGCAAGCACACTCTTGCTGATGGAAAAACCCTAGAGGAAGTTACGACCTTACCCACTGACGAATTTATAGGAGTAACGCAAAACCTGAGAATTGGGAAGGAACGATAGATGGTTGTTTGGCTTGCAAAATCAATGGATTTATCCAAACTTGGTTCGTCAACAAGAGAAATTCTACAGTGCTTGTGAGGATGACCAAGTGGTAGAATGCGAGATTCGCTAAACTATATACAAGGTAATGATTTGGGTGTGGGATGGATGGATCACCATGCTGACTTACTCTTATTATTCGCCTTGCTATATGGGATGGTAAATCGGAGTGACTTACCTATAGTAGAGTGACGATGACCAAAACCTTGTTTAAACCTTAGAATAGTATAAGTATTTTCCCTTGTACAAGGCAGTTGTTGCCAATCATAGGATATACGGTGAGAATGAAGCCCGGACCCATTTCCTGCACGAGAAACCATAAATTGTTGACCACCATGAGATATCGATAGTTGTTTAGTATTGGCGCCAGACCCGTCAGCTATGAAGATCCACTCATAGAAGAATCGTACCAAGATGAATGGACATAGGAATTGAGGAGAAAGATTATGCCACCACCGGAAGAGCCAGAGAAGTAATTATCCCGAAGATCTGAGAAGACCGACACGATCAAACATAAGGATGGATTATAAGAATTTGATGGAACCGTAACAACGTTTCTAAGGGTGGTAGCACCCCAGACCCCCGTGATGGTCGATGGATTTTGAGAAGACCCCTGAACCTAACATATTTCTTGCTAGCCTGTCCGAATCTCAAGGACGAGATTCATTTTAAGGGTGGTAGGTTTGTAACATTCCAAAATTCTAAATTTTGGAATGTTATAATAAATAGATAGTTTTGATTGTTGTGTGATTGATTGACTGAAAGTGAGTGAAATTTGATACTTTTGAAAGTTAAATGAGAGGGAATAAAAGGACTTTCCTAAACTTTCAGCTTTGCTTTCTGATCTCCATGAATTCAAATTCTTTTTTTCCAATACAAAACCCTAGAGAGAAGATGACATGACTTCTTGCATTTAATTAAATGAAAAGGGTTTTGAAAAGATTTGAACTCCATTTGGAAATATTTCAAATTCAGAAACTTTAAGCAACTCAATGATTTTCATGAGAGAGGATAAAATGACTTCTTCAAAACATATGAAAATGAGTTGGGAGTTTCAAAGAATCAATTTAAAACTCCCGTTGAAATTATTTTTCAATTTGGAGTTATTTGGGTTTTATTCAAATTATTTTTCTCCAAAATAAAAATATATGGAAAATAGGGTAACCTGATTCCCTACATCAGAAAATTGGAGATAAATAAATTTGAAATCATTTTGGTATTTTTAAAATAATTTTTATTGGATTTTAGTAGGGCAGTAGCAATCTTTGAATTATTTGAATTTTTCTCGATTTTATATGACTTCACAAAAATGTCCACGTTGTAGAAAATCTCTTTCTGAAAAATTTGATATATTATATGCCTATATAATATTTTTATCTGTTTTGTTTAATTATTTTTGTTAGTCTTAAAATCTTTATAAAAAAAGAGACTTCTGGACCGACTGGAGTGGGCCGGCCTAGCGAGCCAGGCCACGGCCTAGCCGGCCCGACGCACCACCCGCTCGTCCCCGAGCTCGGGACAGACTCCCGACCTTGCACGCCGCACCACCATGCCGTGTCCGCTGCGGACTCGAGCCGCCTCTTCCGCCTATTAAAGTCGCGCCCTCGACCCCCGCCCCTCTTCTCGCGCCGCTGCCGCCTCGCATCTCGAGCCGCCGCTGCCGCATATCGCAGTCGCTAGCGCTGCCACTTCCTCGCCGCAGACATCGCGCCGCGCCGCTCGCCGCTGCCCCACCGCGCCGCTCGCTGCTGCCCCGTCGTGCCACCACCTCTGCCTCTCCGCCGACGCTGCGCCGCGTCGGAGTCCACCGGCCCAAACCCGATCCTCCGCCCCGGTCCACCTGACCCGCCGGTCTTTTTCGTGAACCGGTAAAGACCAAACCCTAGATCAGTTTATTCCCAGGTTTTCTCGGTTTTTCTTTTTAAAACCGTTTTTTTCCTATTTAATCTAGTTAGTTAGCAAACGCTCATTGTTTAACTCTTCGCAGCGAACGGATTCGTTCGTTAGTGTTCTATAACGAACGTTCGATATTTAGTTTTTTTCCTTTTTCTTTTAGTTTTAGTCAGGGACCTATCCGTAGTTGTTTATTTTACAGTTTAGCCCCTAGACTTCAATCTAGCACTGCTTTTTGCTCGTTGGTCCAAATCCAACGAAACCAACGCCCACTTCTTCGTATCGTTGCCCTCTATCCAGTAAAACAACTTAAACATGTTTTTGAAAGTTTGAAAATTTAATTACAAACAGATTTGTATTTGAATTTAGTTTGATCATAACTTGAGTTTCGTAGCTCCGTTTGAGTTGATTCCTTTTGCAAATCGAAGCTCTTGACCTAAACTTTCTGATAAGGACAAATCCACACAATTTTGGTACTCTTAGAAATTGTTTTCTATTGCAAGAGTTATTTGCCTATTTTCAAAGTTTTCCGAGATCTTTTCTTCGAATCTTTTGAGTGATTGCTTATGTGTGGTTACTATTGCTTGCTTATGATAGATTGACTGGAGTGTGACGAGTAGAACTATCAGGAGTTATGAGTGCGAATCATCTTCATCAATAGTACAAGGCAAGTTCACACTTTGATCATATCCCTTTCATACACAGTTTTTTATGCATTAGTTTCAACCCTCACAGATTGCATGAGTAGGATCTCTTAACATGTGGGTCTGGGAATTAGATGATGAGGTAGAACCTATTACCTGTTTTATTATCAAACTCCTGGGAGTTACTTCTACGTTATGCTTATATTGGCATGCTATGCTCATAGACGTGGATTGGGTTTGAGTGTATCCATGACATATGTGGGTTGTTAATTAATGGTTCAACTTAAGCTGGCTACTTTAATACACCTCTGGGTGGATTGCTTGCGGGCACCTGGAGAATCTAGTGTTGTCCTAGGATATCCCGGAGTACCCATGTGATCATCCTACGGTCCGCCACCCATGCTCCAAGGGATCATAAGATTATTCATGCTAGAAACTTTCGTGTGTAGCCACAAGCCATTATGGGCTCTGGCATAGTTGAGTAAGTTGCGTGAGCTCCTGAAGAGGTGGACTAGCAGATGTAGGCGGATTGTAGGTGTACCGGTCTGCCCGGAGTAGAGAGTAAATGCTTCTGAAAGATTGTGTCTCAATCATCCGTTTCTCAAACACCACATAGTGCGAGAAATCCAATGGAGGAGATCGAGTCTTGTGGGGAAAAGTGCACAAACCTCTGCAGAGTGTACAAACTAATCATGATTAGCCGTGTCCCCAGTTATGGACATCTTGAGAATATGGTTCTTGGATTATCATATTGATCTCATCACTTTACTTAATTAATTTGTTGGGCTGATGATTATTAATTTGGGATTGAGTTTGAGGAACCTTCTCAATATTCTTTTAACAAACTTTGTAGTTAAATAAAGTATATTCCTTTGCAGTAGGGAAAAATTGGCTTTTCGCAAAAACATTATAACCGTATAGATTTTCCACTAGCCATATATGCATGTAGTGATAGCTATTATTCATCATTATCCTGTGGTGTGAATTTGCCAGTACATTCAATGTACTGACCCTTTGTGGCTGCAACGTCTCATGTTGCAGGATTCTTACGACGAGTAAGTGGTACGTTAGGGTTATAATTTCTACACTCAACTTTGCCATTGGTGTTGATGGGAATCCACAACCTTGTTGTTACTTCCGCTATTTGGATTGAGGTTATAGTATTTATGTTCCTTTATACATGTGATTTACCTCTATTCTAAATCCTCGAGTATTGTGTGTGTCAGCATACCGATCCAGGGATGACACTTAAGCACAGAGACTTGACCGTCTGAGATCGGGTCTCTACAATGACTGTCTGCTAGATTATGACTGCCTGTCGGGTTATGATTCTATGTCGGGTTATCATCTGACTTAACATCTGTCGGGTTATCATCTGACTCAACTCCTGCGGGGTTATCATCTGACTTAACTCCTGCCGGGTTATCATCTGACTTAACTCCTACCGGTTTATCATCTAACTTAACTCCTGCCGGTTTACCAAGTACCAGCCGGGTTATAACTTCGGCCGGGTCATACGGTGGGGTATATCCCCGATAGGTGTAGTAGGTTGAGGGGCAACCAATTGTGCTTCCGGTCAAGGTGAAGGATTTTTTTTCCACAGTAGCAAGTGACAATAAATTTAGCGCGTAATATAATTTTTCCTTACCAATTTCCATTGACAAAGTGCGCTTCACTCCCCGGCAACAGCGCTAGAAAAGATTCTTGATGACCCACAAGTATAGGGGCACAATCATAGTCCTTTCGATAAGTAAGACTGTCAAACCAAACGAGGAGGAGAAGGAAATGACAAGTGGTTTTCAGCAAGATATTTTCTGCAAGCACTAAAATAAGTGGTAACAGGTAGTTTTATAGCAAGATAATTTGTAATGAACAAGTAATGGTAACAGTAAATAAAGTGCGGCAAGGTAGCCCAATCCTTTTGTGGCAAAGGACGGTCCAAAACGGTCTCTTATAATAAGCAAAGCGTTCTTGAGTGTACATGGGAATTTCATCTAGTCACTTTCATCATGTTGGTTTGATTCGCGTTCGCTACTTTGATAATTTGATATGTGGGTGGATCGGTGCTTAGGTGTTGTTCTTACTTGAACAAACCTCCTACTTGTGATTAACCCCCTTGCAAGCATCCGTAACTATGAGAAAATTATTAAGATAAAATCTAACCATAGCATTAAACTATTGAATCCAAATCGGTCCATTATGAAGTAGCACATAAACTAGGGTCTAAGCTTGTGTCACTCTAGGAACCATTCATCTAATAACTACTCCACAATGCATTCCCTTAGTCCCAAATATGGTGAAGTTCCATGTCGTCGACGTTCACATGACACCAATAAGGGAATCACAACATACATATCATCAAAATGTTGAACGCATATCAAGTTCACATGATTACTCGTGACATGATTTGTCCGATGACCTTAAGAACAAAAGTAACTACTCACAAGTGATAATCATGATCAAGATCAAAGGGGTATTAAATAGAATAATGGATCTGAACATATAATCTTCCACCAAATAAACCATATAGTAATCATCTATAAGATGTAATCAACACTAGTAGTGAAGGAAATATGCCATAGAGGCAATAATAAAGTTGTTATGTATATTTCCTTATATCATTATAAATGTTTATTATTCATGCTAGAATTGTATTAACCGGAAACTTGATACATGTGTGAATACATAGACAAAACAAAGTGTCCTTAGTATGCCTCTACTTGACTAGCTCGTTAATCAAAGATGGTTAAGTTTCCTAACCATAGACATGTGTTGTCATTCGATGAATGATATCATATCATTAGGAGAATGATGTGATGGCCAGACCCATCCGTTTGCTTACAATAATGATCGTTAAGTTTTATTGCTATTGCTTTCTTCATGACTTATACATATTCCTTTGACAATGTGATTATGCAACTCCCGAATACCAGAGGAACACCTTGTGTGCTATCAAACGTCACAATGTAACTGGGTGATTATAAATATGTGCTATAGGTGTCTCCGAAGGTGTTTGTTGGGTTGGCATAGATCAAGATTAGGATTTGTTACTCTGAGTATCCGAGAGGTATCTCTGGGCCCTCTCTGTAATGCACATCACTATAAGCCTTCCAAGCGATGTGACTAATGAGTTAGTTATGGGATGATGCATTATGGAACGAGTAAAGAGACTTGCTGGTAATGAGATTGAACTAGGTATGATGATACCGACGATCGAATCTCGGGCAAGTGACATACAGATGACAAAGCGAATAAAGTCTATTGTTATTGCGGTTTGACCAATAAAGATCTTCGTAGAATATGTAGGAAGCAATATGAGAATCTAGGTTCTGCTATTTGTTATTGACCGAAGATGTGTCCCAGTCATGTCTACATAGTTCTCGAACCCGTAGGGACCGCACGCTTAACGTCCGATGACGATTTGTATTATGAGTTATGTGTTTTGGTGACCGAAGTTTGTTCGGAGTCCCGGATGACATCACGAACATGACGAGGAGTCTCGAAATGGTTAAGAGGTAAAGATTGATATATTGGAAGGTAGTATTCGGACAACAGAAGGGTTCCGAAGTGTATCGGGTACATACCGGAGTACCAGAGGGGTTACCGGAACCCCCCGAGAAAAGATATGGGCCATATGTGACATAGGAGGGAGGCTAACCAGCCCACAAGGGGCTGGTGCGCCCCCACAAGGGAGGAGGTCTAATTAGACTAGGGAAGGGGGCGCTGAGGGAGTCCTGGATTAGGGGGGTCTCCGGACAGCCGGACTATATCCTTTGGTCGGACTGTTGGACTATGAAGATACAAGAATGAAGACTTCGTCCCGTGTCCGGATGGGACTCTCCTTGGCGTGGAAGGCAAGCTTGACAATACGGATATGTAGATCTCCTCCCTTGTAACCGACTATGTGTAACCCTAGCCCCCTCCGGTGTCTATATAAACCGGAGGGTTTAGTCCGTAGGACAACAAACGATCATACCATAGGCTAGCTTCTAGGGTTTAGCCTCTACGATCTCGTGGTAGATCAACTCTTGTAATACTCATATCATCAAGATCAATCAACCAGGACGTAGGGTATTACCTCCATCGAGAGGGCCCGAACCTGGGTAAACATCGTGTCCCCCGCCTCCTGTTACCATCCGCCTTAGACGCACAGTTCGGGACCCCCTACCCGAGATCCGCCAGTTTTGACACCGACATTGGTGCTTTCATTGAGAGTTCCACTATGTCGTCATCATAAGGAAGGACGGCTCATCTCGTTGTCAAGAACAACATCACCTCTGGGGGAGCCCTGGTTGTAGGCCAAACTCTCCGAATAGGCGGTTTCGTCATGACCGCCCGCTCGGCCGCTGCGCCAACGATGACTTCTCGGGTCATCGAAAATAGCCTCCACGCCAGCTCGAAATTCACTGAGCAGATGAATCCAATGGAGCTCTCCTCTTTGAACGAGCTCTTGGATCGCATCGCCGCTCTGGGAGTCGCTACGGACTACGATGGGATTGGGCTTAAACCCGACCAAAGGGAGATTAACTCTCCGCTAGTCACCCATCAGATAGCGGTGGTGGAGGAGCAATGCAGCGATTCTCCCTCTATCCTGAGGACGAACTATGTCTGGATTCCCAAGCTCTCCGAGCCGGATATCCGTCCATGGGAGGACGTCGCCCTAACCCTGAACCTAGAATCAGGCAGCATGCCGAACATGTGGGGCAACATCCCTGTCACAGCCCTAGAATTTGTTGTAATTAGTTGCATTTGAGAGCATCATGCATCATGTCTAAATTTTGAAAGTTGAATTGAGGTTAGTTGAAACCCTCAGAAGTCACCTCAGAAATAATCAACATTAAAATCTTTTAAAATGGGCCCAAGAAAATGTTGATGTTTCTCTTTGAAAATATTGGCCAGAACTAAAATTCTAACCAATATTTTCAGGAGCTCATAAATATTTATTTTGGGCATTTGGAATTTATTCAATAATTATTTGCATTGGATTTATATTTGATATATTTCAAATATGATCCAATAATTCTGGAAATTGTTGTGGGGCTTTATATTAATGTCACTAGTCCATACAACAATTTACAGAAGCTCAGAAAATGATTTGGGTTAAAAATCAAATCAAAACAGATTTAAAGAAAATAGAAAAACACAAACAGAAACTGAGAGAGAGGGAACTCACCTGGCAACCCACCTGGCAGGCCCACTGGCGGCCCAGACCACTAGCCTGAAGCAGTTGTCTTCAACCTCTGCCAGTAGTCAGAGGCGTGTTGATAGCGCGCGCGCCCGAGCTCCACCTCCTGCTTGCCACCGAGGTGCCCCGACGCGTCTGGAGACACCCCGCAGCCCCCTCTGCCTCTCCCCTCACTCTCTACTCTCTCCCTCGCTCTCTAGCCCCTTCCCCGTAACTCACCCGAGAGCGACCGCCGCCGCCGTTTGCTGCCACCGTGCCTGGAGCCACCCCCTCACCCTTCCGCCATGCCCAAAGGCTCCGCCTCGACGCCATGGAGCTCCAAGACAAACCACGCGCCCGCGGGACGCCCGAAGCAACTCCATCATCTTCATCTTTGCCATCGGCCGCCGAAGATCTCCCTCGCCGCCCCGCTCGCTCCAGCCTCTTCCCGAGGTCGCCAACCACTCCGTTCGATCCACTATGAGCGTCTATGTCGATTCCCCCTCTCTCCTCGCTCTTCCCCTCCCGCTAACACCATTGCCCGTCACGGCCGAGAGCTCGGCTCCGCCGGCCATGTCGCCGCCGTGGCCACCGTCACATAGAGCTGCAACCAAGCACATGGTCGTGCTCAGCGCAAGGCTAGAAGCCCAAAACCCCCTCTAGCTGCTCCTGTCGTGCTTCGCAACACCGAAACCACTGAGACCCGAACTCCGGCCACCGCATTCATGCTCGCCGCCGTCGACTCATACCACCCCAGCTCCTCCCGCTTGGCCTACCAGATGCACGCGAGCCCCAACTACGCGTAGGACCAAACCGCGGTCGATTTGGTCGACCGTGGGCAAATTCCGAGCCCCTCCGCCATCTCGGGTTTCACTGGCGACAAGCCGTGTACCAAGTCCGGCGGGTTTGACCCCGCTTGACCGGGGTTTGACTTCCCCCTGACCCACTGACTTGTGGGCCAGGCCCCTGCTTAATTAAGCGATAGATTAATTAGCGTTAATTAACTTAGTTAGATAGGTTAGCCTCTGACATGTGGGCCTAGGCCTTAACTAAACTTGGGTTCAAACCAACTACACTTAATTGTGTTGCTAGTTGCATTAGGCAAAATCACATCATATTTCCATGTCATGATCATGCATCATATTGTGCATTGCATTAATTGTGTTTCTTCTCTGTTTGTCGGTGTTGTTCTCCCTCAGTACACGTTGTTCTGACATTGTGATCATTGACACTGATGAAGACCCAATGCTATCTTCAGAAGTGCCAGGCAAGCAAAACCCCCTTGTTCATTCTGATACAATCCCACTCTCTCGCTCCTGCTCTCTTTTACTGCATTAGGACAACACCGATTCAACTATTACATGCTGCGGTAGTTGAACCCCTTTCCTCTGCATGGCATGTCATTGCCACAGTAAATAGATGAAACCCACTAGCATGAGTAGGAATTGTTTGAGCCCTGATGTGCCTACTCATTCATGCTTGTTGTCATGCCTGCTACTGTTTAGAGTTGAGTTAGGTGTGATTCATCGGGAATGAATTGGAACGTGGTGAACATGTCCTACCGTTGAGAGCTAAGTGTGTGAACACGATTTGGTAAAGGAAGCGATGAGAGGCCACGTAGGAGTACATGGTGGGTTGTCTCATTGCAGCCGCCCTTAGGAACTGATTTATGTGTTTGTGATCCATGAATAGTTACTACCACACATTGGGCTCCGGGTGCTCCAAGCTCTCTGACTTATTAATCAACCTGATCTCTGTCCAGGAGTTGCAACTAGTTTCTGGTGTTTGTAGGTAGTGTTAGTAGTCTACCAAGTGGCACCCGGTACATGTGGGCTTGGGACAAACTAGGCACAGTGGCACGGTGTACCAAGTGGCACCCGGATGGTGGGCTTGGGAACCCTACTCACATCGTTTGGGGCCGTGAGCGACACCCCGGCCGGATCTCCTTGCGGATGGAACCCAAATAGGCGATAAACCTGGACGAGATACTTGTGTGATTAGTCAGGTCATGGCCGACTCCCACACCAGGCTTCCGCTTGAAGGTTGCCGAGATACATGACGTGTACATGGTGGTAAGTGGTGAGAGCGTGTGTGAAGAAGTACACCCCTGCAGGGTTATCATTATCTATTCGAATAGCCGGATTCCTTGGATATGGAAACTTGGACCCCTTGCATAGTTCATAGACAAGTGGAAGTGGATACTCTAAAATGCGCAAGATAAGCGTGAGTGCTATGGATGGCATTCTCGTAGGGAGATGGGAGCGGATCCATAGTGGAGTATTGACATGGTGAATTTGTGGACTCGTGTGCGCCACCTCAAAAGAGTTACTTGCAGTCGTAGTTCAGGATAGCCACCGAGTCAAAGCTGGCTTGCTGCAGTCAAACTCCACCGCCCCTTTGTTGATACCGATGCATATGTAGTTAGTTCTGATGTAAGTCTTACTGGGTACATTTGTACTCACGTTTGCTTAATTTATGTTTTGCAGAGAGAGTTCAGTCTCACTAGTAGTATCGCATGGACTTTGACGTTTAGCTTGTTACCTCAGCTATGATCTTGTACCCTTGGGAGGGTCTTGTAGATAGTCAGGCTTCTCAGCCTTCTTCATTTGTAGTTGTCTGTACTCAGACAAGTTAAGCTTCCGCATGTGCTTGTTGCTTCTATGCTTGGGAGCGTCTATATGTTGGGTCATGAGACCCATGTTTGTAATATCTCGCTCCTCGAAGCCTAATGAATAAATACTTTGAGTCATAGAGTTTTGTTGTGATGCCATGTTGTATTTTTACATATCGAGCATATTGTTTGCATGATTGAAATGCTTGGTATGTGTGGGATCCGACAAAATAATCTAAGTGAAGCATGAGAGAATAATTGTTTCTATAAAACAAAACCACCACCGTGCTCTAAAAGATATAAGTGAAGTACTAGAGAAAAAACTATATAACTCAAAAGATATAAGTGAAGCACATAGAGTATTCTAATAATTTCCGAATCATGTGTGTCTCTCACAAAAGGTGTGTACGGCAAGGATGGTTGTGGTAAACTGAAAAGTAAAGACTCAAATCATACAAGACGCTCCAAGCAAAACACATATCATGTGGCGAATAAAAATATAGCTCCAAGTAAAGTTACCGATGGAAGTAGACGAAAGAGGGGATGCCTTCCGGGGCATCCCCAAGCTTAGGCTCTTGCCACTCCTTGTTCCATAATCCATCAAATCTTTCACCCAAAACTTGAAAACTTCACAACATAAAACTTAAAGTAGAAAATCTCGTGAGCGAAAGGAAACAAAACACCACTTCAAGGTACTCTAATTAACTCATTCTTTATTTATATTGGTGTTAAACTACTGTATTCCAACTTCTCTATGGTTTATAAACTATTTTACTAGCCATAGATTTATCAAAATAAGCAAACAACACACGAAAAACAGAATCTGTAGTAATCTGTAGCTAACGAAAGATCTGGAACCCCAAAAATGCTAAAATAAATTGCTGGACGTGAGTAATTTATCTATTAATCATCTTCAAAAATAATTAACTGAATATCACTTTCCAAATAAAAAATGCAGCAGTTCTCGCGAGCGCTAAAGTTTCTGTTTTTTACAGCAAGATTAAAAAGACTTTCCCCAAGTCTTCCCAACGGTTCTACTTGGCACAAACACTAATTAAACACGAAAAACACAACCAAAACAGAGGATAGATAAATTATTTATTACTAAACAGGAGCAAAAATCAACGAATAAAAATAAAATTGGGTTGCCTCCCAACAAGCGCTATCGTTTAACGCCGCTAGCTAGGCATAAAAAGCAAGGATAGATCTAGGTATTGCCATCTTTGGTAGGCAATCCATAAGTGGCTCTCATGATAGATTCATAGGGTAGTTTTATTTTCTTTCTAGGAAAGTGTTCCATGTCTTTCCTTAACGGAAATTGGAATCTAATATTTCCTTCCTTCATATCAATAATTGCACCAATCGTTCTAAGGAAAGGTCTACCAAGAATAATAGGACATGAAGGATTGCAATCTATGTCAAGAACAATAAAATCTATGGGCACATAATTCCTATTTGCAACAATAAGAACATCATTAATTCTTCCCATAGGTTTCTTAATGGTGGAATCTGCAAGGTGCAAGTTTAAAGAGCAATCATCAAAATCACGAAAACCTAGAAAATCACACAAAGTCTTTGGAATCATGGAAACAGTAGCACCCAAATCACACAAAGCATAGCATTCATGATCTTTAATTTTAATCTTAATATTAGGTTCCCACTCATCATAAACTTTTCTAGGGATAGAAACTTCCAACTCAAGTTTTTCTTCATAAGATTGCATCAAAGCATCAATGATATGTTTAGTGAAAGCTTTATTTTGACCATAAGCATGAGGAGAATTTAGCACCGGTTGCAACAAGGAAATACAATCTTTCAAAGAGCAATTATCATAATTAAATTCCTTGAAATCCAAAATAGTGGGTTCATTAATATTTAAAGTTTTGACTTCTTCCATCCCACTTTTAACAATTTTAGCATCAAGATCTAAAGACTCTGAATTCTTGGAACGCCATCTAGGTAAAGGTGGATCATATTCAGTCCCATCATTGTCAAATTCATATTGCAAAACAAAGATTTAATAGGGGACACATCAATAACTTTTAGATCTTCATCTTTATTATCATGGAAACTAGAAGAACACGCTTTTATAAAACAATCTTTCTTAGCACGCATCCTAGCGGTTCTTTCGTTGCACTCATCAATGGAAATTCTCATGGCTTTGAGAGACTCATCGATCTCATGCTTAGGTCGAATAGATCTAAGTTTCAAAGAATCAACATCAATAGACATTTTTTCAACGTTCCTAGCCAACTCATCAATCTTAGGCAATTTTTCTTCAATCAAAGCATTGAAATTCTTTTGCGAAGTAATAAATTCTTTAATATTAGATTCAAAATCAGAGGGCATCTTATTATAATTTCCATAATAATTGTTGTAGGAATTACTAGGATACGACCTAGGATTAAAGTTTCCTCTATACGCGTTTTTACCAACATCATTCCTACCAACAAAATTCACATCCATAAATTCATTATTATTCTCAATCAAAGTAGACAAAGGCATATCAATAGGATCAGAAGAAAAACTTTTATTAGAAAATAATTTCATAAGGTCATCCATCTTTCCACTCAAAACATTAATTTCTTCTATCCCATGCACTTTTTTATTAGTAGATCATTCACTGTGCCATTGAGAATAATTAACCATAATATTATCTAGGAGTTTAGTAGCTTCTCCTAAAGTGATTTCCATAAAAGTGCCTCCCATGGCCGAATCTAAAAGATTTCTAGAAGCAAAATTCAATCCGGCATAAAAAAATTGTATAATCATCCACAAATTCAAACCATGCGTAGGGCAATTACGTATCCTTAATTTCATCCTCTCCCAAGCTTGTGCAACATGGCATGATCAAGTTGCTTAAAATTCATAATATCGTTCCTAAGAGAGATGATCTTAGCGGGCGGAAAATACTTAGAGATAAAAGCATCTTTGCACTTATTCCACGAATCAATACTATTTTTAGGCAAAGACGAAAACCAAGCTTTAGCACGATCTCTAAGCGAAGAAGGAAATAGCTTCAATTTAACATTATCATTGAACACATCTTTCTTCTTTTGCATATCACACAAATCAATGAATCTATTTAGATGGGTAGCGGCATCTTCACTAGGAAGGCCGACGAATTGATCTTTCATGACAAGATTCAATGAAGCAACATTAATTTCACAAGATTCAGCATCGGTAAGAGGAACAATCAGAGTGCTAAGAAAATCATTGTTATTGATCTTGGTAAAGTCACACAATTTAGTGTTATCTTGATCCATCGTGACAAGCAAGAAATCCAACACACGAGCAAACAAGAAACGGGCAAAAAAGAGGCAAATAGAGAAAGAGAGGGAGGACGGAGAGAGAGAGAGGGCGAATAAAATGGCAAGGGTGAAGTGGGGGAGAGGAAAACGAGAGGCAAATGGCAAATAATGTAATGCGGGATATAAGGTTTTGTGATGGGTACTTGGTATGTTGACCAACGGCGCCAGAAATCCTTCTTGCTACCTCTTGAGCACTTGCGTTGGTTTTCCCTTGAAGAGGAAAGGATGATGCAGCAACGAAGCGTTAGTATTTCCCTCAGTTTTTGATAACCAAGGTATCAATCCAGTAGGAGGCCACGCACGAGTCCCTCGCACCTAACAAACAAATAAATCCTCGCAACCAACGCGATAAGGGGTTGTGAATCCCTACACGGTCACTTACGAGAGTGAGATCTAATAGATATGATAAGATAATATTTTTGGTATTTTTATGATAAAGATGCAAAGTAAAATAAAAGACAATAAAAATAACTAAGTCTTGGAAGATTAATATGATGGAAGATAGACCCGGGGGCCATAGGTTTCACTAGTGGCTTCTCTCGAGAGCATAAGTATTCACGGTGGGTAAACAAATTATTGTTGATAAATTGATAGAATTGTGCATAGTTATGAGAATATCTAGGTATGATCATGTATATAGGCACCACGTCCGAGACAAGTAGACCGACTCCTGCCTGCATCTACTATTATTACTCCACACATCGATCGCTATCCAGCATGCATCTAGAGTATTAAGTTCATAAGAACAGAGTAACGCTTTAAGCAAGATGACATGATGTAGAGGGATAAACTCATGCAATATGATGAAAACCCCATCTTGTTATCCTCGATGGCAACAATACAATACGTGCCTTGCTGCCCCTACTGTCACTGGGAAAGGACACCACAAGATTGAACCCAAAGCTAAGCACTTCTCCCATTGCAAGAAAGATCAATCTAGTAGGCCAAACCAAACTGATAATTCGAAGAGACTTGCAAAGATAACCAATCATACATAAAAGAATTCAGAGAAGATTCAAATATTGTTCATAGATAAACTTGATCATAAACCCACAATTCATCGGTCTCAACAAACACACCGCAAAAGAAGATTACGTCGAATAGATCTCCACAAGAGAGGGGGAGACCTTTGTATTGAGATCCAAAAAGAGAGAAGAAGCCATCTAGCTAATAACTATGGACCCATAGGTTTGAGGTAAACTACTCACACTTCATCGGAGGGGCTATGGTGTTGATGTAGAAGCCCTCCGTGATCGATGCCCCCTCCGGCGGAGCTCCGAAACAGGCCCCAAGATGGGATCTCGTGGATACAGAAAGTTACGGCGGTGGAATTAGGGTTTTGGCTCCGTATCTGGTAGTTTGGGGGTACGTAGGTATATATAGGAGGAAGCAGTACGTCGATGGAGCAACAGGGGGCCCACGAGGGTGGAGGGCGCCCCTGGGGGGGGAGGGGGGGTAGGCGCGGCCCCCTACCTCGTGGCCTCCTGGTTGATGTCTTGACATAGGGTCCAAGTCCTCTGGATCATGTTCGTTCCGAAAATCGTGTTCCCGAAGATTTCATTCCGTTTGGACTCCGTTTGATATTCTTTTTCTGTGAAACCCTGAAATAGGCAAAAAATAACAATTCTGGGCTGGGCCTCCGGTTAATAGGTTAGTCCGAAAAATAATATAAAACTATATAATAAAGCCCAATAATGTCCAAAACATAATATAATATAGCATGGAACATTCAAAAATTATAGATACGTTGGAGATGTATCATCATCATCATCATATGTATTCATGCCTAGCCAGTCCGGAAGGCTGATCCCAATGGTGGAGAAGGGGTCTACTGGAACGGCCACACTGATGTGGATGTTGTGCAAAATGATGGTGGTATCCGGCCGAAGGTATGCAAGCCAATCTTCGTTGGCACCGGCCCAGACCTGTACATAAGACGGTGGGCAGCGGAGAAATTACGGGATGGAAATGGAATAACTAAGTACTACATGATCAAACTCCATTACTAACCTGCTCATCGGAGAAAACCCGACTACCTCTCAACATCGGCAACTCTAGCAGAGTCAACGTGCAACCATGGCCAGGGAGCGGTGGACTCTTCAAAGGATTGTCCCATAGAAGAACCTTCTCCTCGAGGACGCATCGAAGACCAACAAGCATGGCTTTTTCCCAAGCCTTTTTAAGCACCATCTTGAAAAAGTTGGTGCAGGAAGCACTGAGTCTTGCGGCAGTGAGGACGTCGGAGCAGCGTGTGATTTCTCCCAGAGAATCGTCGTGCAAGGTCTCCCAGCCCCGACGAGGAGGAGAACCTCCTGGCAAATCCATGGGAGCAGTGACAAACTACCTTCTCTTTTGGGGGAGGGGAACTGGCGAGGAGAAGATAAGAGCGTAGTAACCGCAGGGCCTCGTTCCTTCCAACTGTAGATCGTTCCTTAGCGAAGGGGTGAGACTATTATTTACTACTAGTACTAGCATGATGGGACGTTATGAGTTTGCATTATATTGTAAATAATAGCACTAGTAAGAAATTTTTGGTACTAGCTAGTAGTTTTTAGCGTGGATTAAGAAATTCTGGGTATGTTTTTGCTATTTTTTGTACATGCCAACTAGTGTCAAAAAACGTCTTACATTATGTGACAGAGGAGTACGTACTCGTACTGTAGCAGTACTAGTACTACTTTCTCAACTAGTAGTGCGATGTACTGTACTTCTAGTATAGTGCACCAGTTTTGAACTCTTAAATCTCAGGGCCAAGGAGGTACAATTGGAAGTGGAGGGTAATACATACTGTTCTCAAGAACCATCGATATACTATCAATGTAGGGAAAGTACACCTGCGTAGTGGCCTAGTGGGTACTCTCGGTGCTCTATTCAGCCGCTCCTCTCACGTAGCAGGCCTACTCAGCCACTCCTCTCATGCACACACTAGCAGTCTGTTTATAAGCGACGGTTACTGTGGGGGCAGAACATTTGAGTTATTTGATACAACGAGACTAGGCTTTTTGCTTCCATTTGTGGAGGTGTAATGGATCCCGTCGAACTTTGTTAGTAGTTCCTTCTTTATGAATGAGATCAAGCAAAGCTTTTGCCTCCATTTCAAAAAAACACGTCAAGAGGAATTTCTTATATAGTAGAGCCGATAATGGAGTGAAGTCCATGCGTGCAACGCCACAAGCTACAGAGTAGTAGTAGAGCACTTTACGTACAGAGCCATATTGCACAGTTCACAATGCCCTACCAGGCTTTTCCGGCTCCTCGGGCTTAATTGGGAGGCGCTAGTTTAAATATGCTACTAGCTGATGAGGAACCTGCAAGCAAGGTGCGGCTACGGCGAGCACGCGAGCCACGAGATGCCGGGGAGTGAAGGAAAACCCTTTCACGTGGCTAGGCTATCCAGTGCACCCAGATTGTGGTGTCGCATGTCCGTTTGACTTGAAAACTCAAACTACCCGTGTAAAATATTGGCTCGCAACGAAGTTACTATTTAAAAAAAGGTCGTCGTGCGTTCGGCCAAGATCGTTGGAGTGCAACGCAACATACAATCGCCTTTTGTCGCTAGTAGTACATTGTTCCTTACAAGAAACCACTAATAATGCCAAGAAACTACTACCACTTGCATACATGGCAGACATAAGATAAGACTACCTTATTAACCATTGTACATGCCCTTACCAACCAGCCCTACCAAGAAACGACTACTCTAAAAGTGCCGTTATAGGCATGTTTCAACCCATCGCCCCTTAAGTCAATGCCTTCTATTCGACCGACAAGTTTTGTGTTATTACTTGTGGGACCTACATGTCAGTCTGCGCAAAAATCCCCGAGTGACCTCCTACCTCCGGCCCATCCACCTAGTCATCCTCGGCCATGGGACGCAGCTACCGTCACCGGCAGAAGGCGAGGTCAAAACCGCCGATGGTGTAGAGCCCCTCTTGCGGCAGCCTGGATGCCAGCTCTGTCTGGCGCTCGGAGCCGCTAGCTAGCCAAGATACCTCCATCTAGCTGCTTGTCTGCAAGGTTTGCTAGCTAGATTGGCACGGCGGTGCGGCGGCTTGCTCGCGCGCGCCGCGCTAAGGCCAGCCATCTGGCTCAAGCGAAGGCCAGCATGACGGCTTGCTTGCTCGTGAGTCATGCTCGGGCCAGCCTGCCAACCCGTGCGGAGGCCATCGTGGCGTCCGGCCCGTCCGGCGAAGAGGCTGCCAACTCGTTCATCACTCGCGCCACCGATGAACACGCATCAGTACTATTTTAAGTAATGTCCTGGAAAACAATGATTTGAGGGGGAATAACAGGATAGAAGGTCAGATGTGGGTCCCTCGTGTCAACGGTCAAACAAAATGTGTTGGTTTCAGCTGCATCGTCAGCACAGACATGTGGGCTAACCCTGTCAGAAACGAGTTTAAACGAGCCTAATTTGCACTAGGTAGTTGTTTTGGCGCGGATTAAGAAATTTTGGTTATGTTTTTTCTATTTTTTGTACTATAGTTTCTTCCTAGGGCTGGTTGAAAGTGGTAGTTTTTTTGTTAAATACTCGACATATTGTAAGTAGGAGTGAATGTTAAGCTTTGGAAGCCAATAAGCAAGGCTAGTTACATAGTGCATATGTGTATGTGATTGAAAGTAAATATCAACCATGAGTGACTAATATCTTGATGGAAAACTCGAAACTATGGAAATACTAGCATTTTTTGCATGGATGGAAATACTAGCAATGTTCACGTGCGTTGCAAAAGATTATAATTAGAATAATACTTATTCACAAACTTGATACAAAACACTCTAATTTTGATATACATATATCACTAGAGATATATTATGTTTCAATCAGAATATATTCCTTGGGCTGTTTTGGTGAGGCGAGGGAGGCATGTGGTTGGTTTGAAGATACTAATTATGGGTTTTTCTGCAAATTGGTAGAGAAGAGGGATGTTGGTGAGAAAAGGCAACGACTTACCTCATAGTCGTTAGATGTAGATCTAATGGTCAGAAATGACGGATGGCAGACACACCATCATCACAAACTTAGTCTTCTGTAGGAGTACCAGCAAGATGTCTGTGCATTGCACGGAACATCAAGATGCATTTTTTTATAAAACACTTGTTGTGATTGACCCATGCGGGAGTAATCCCATGTGTAAAAACTAATGATATCTCGAGAAATAGGAGATAAGGTGAAGAGGAGTGGGGCGTGGTGGTTATTGGTGGTCGGACTTGGGGGGGGCCATGTGCATGGACGAGGCCGGCAGCGGCCACCAGGCCAGTTTGTTCCAAAGGCTTCCTTTTTAATTGCTCAACAGTGAGGTTGTTGGAGATAAGGATGGACAAGGGAAGGCCTTGTCTGCAAGTGTGCAGAGAGGTGCAGGTATCTTTTAGTTTAATTTCCATCCGTCAGATATAGATCGGACGGTCTATATCGTAAGATGGCACGCGTACAATCATCACCCACTCGGTTTTTTATAAGAGAAGAAATATAAGTATGGAGATACAAATGTATTATCGATACTTGTCTGTGTAAACTAGGATCTACATACTATTCAACGCCTCAGCATGTAAGGCCTTAGCACAATGACTTCTTGACTATGTAAAACAAAGGTTTTCCCGTCGCCGATAAGGAGGGGGTGATGGTGACGCGTTTTTGGCTTGATCTAGTCCTAGTAGTTATACTAGGTGGTCTACGCACGTGTAGATTTATTCTTTTTCACGTCTCTTGTTCACCGTACTACCATGACTGTTGATGAATAGACGGTAAGTTATTCACGGGGAAACCCTTGTTGGGCGTGTTTGCGAGAGAGAGAGAGAGACAGAGAGAGAGAGAGAGAGAGAGAGTGATATGTCTAGAGACTGAGGCAATGATAAGAGATTCTTTGTGTCTATGTGTGTGGAGAATATAGAGAGACATGTACATGGGGCTTTGCGTTGTGTAACGTGGAGACACATAGACATAATCACAGAGTGTGTGTGTGTGTGTGTGAGAGAGAGATACACATGCGGACATGGGGAGAGATGAGGATCCAAATAAATGGGTGTTTGTGCGTGTCTGTGTGTGTTTGTGTGTGCATTTGTGTGTGAGAGGGAGTGTGTGTATGTGGAGTAGAGAGACCATTAATGATGTAAACCTAGTATAAGGGAAGGGGGAATAGTGTGACATGTGTGTTATAGAGAGACAAAGGCATGTGTAGTAGCGGGATAGCATGGGTGTGGCCGGGGAGCAGACTATTTGGAAGAGATATCAAGTGTGTGTGGGAGAGGGGTGTCAGAGCGAGCGAGCACACTCAAGAGAGAGAGCGATGGAGAGAGAGAGGGAGAGAGGAAGAGAGGGGTCAGCGCAGCGTCCGGCCTGTCCGGCGGAGCGGCGACCAACTCGCTCATCACCAGTGCCACCAACGAACACGCATCAGTACTGTTTGAAGTAATATTCAGGAAAAATAATGATTTGAGGGGTAATAACAGGATAGAAGGTCAGATGTGGCTCCCTCGTGTCAACGTCAAACAAAATGTGTGGCTTTAAGCTTCCTCATCAGCACGGGCGTGTGGACCAACCCTGTCATAAATGGGTTTAAACTAACCCAATCGGTACCCTCTCTCTCCCATAATATAAGATGTTTTCGCAAGCTAAACTAGCTTGCAAAAACGTCTTACATTGTGGGACAGAGGGAGTACTAGGTAGTAGTTTTAGGCGTGGATTAAGAAATTTTGGGTATGTTTTTGCTATAATTTGTACAATACATTTTCCTAGGGCTGGTTGAAAGTGGTAGTTTTTTGTTAAATACTCTACATATTGTAAGTAGGAGTGAAAGTAAAGCTTTGGAACCCAATAAGCAAGGCTAGTTACATAGTGCATATGTGTACATGATTGAAAGTAAATATCAACCATGAGTGACTAATATCATGATGCAAAACTCGAAACTATCGAATACTAGGAAAAAATTGCATGGTTAGAAATACTAGCAATATTCATGTGTGTTGCAACGAATCATAATTAGAATAATACTTATTCACAAACTTGATGCAAAACACTCTAATTTTGATATACATATATCACTAGAGCTATATTATGTTTCGATTAGAATATATTCCTTGGGCTGTTTCAGTGAGGTTAGGGAGGGATGTGGTTGGTTTTAAGATACTAATTATGGGTTTTTCTGCAAATTGGTAGACAAGTGGGATGTTGGTGATAAAATGCAACATCTTACCTCCCAGTCGTTAGATGTAGATCTAATGGTCACAAACGATGGATAGTAGACACACCATCATCACCAACTTAGTCTTCTGTAGGAGTGCTAGCAAGATTCGTGCATTGCACGGAACATCAAGATGCATTTTTTTATAAAACAGTTGTTGTGATTGACCCATGCGGGAGTAATCCCATGTGTAAAAGCTAATGATATCTTGAGAAATAGGAGATAAGGTGAAGAGGAGTGGGGTGTGGTGGTGATTGGTGGTCAGACTGAGCGGAGCCATGGGGATTGACAATGCCGGCTGCGGCCACCAGGACAGTTTGTTCCAGAGGCTTCCTTTCTTAATTGCTCAACAATGAGGTTGTTAGAGATAAGAATGAACGAGGGAAGGCCTTGTCTGCAAATGTGGAGATGGGTGCGGGTATCTATTAGTTGAATTTCTATCCGTCAGATATAGATCGGACGATCTATATTGCAAGATGGCACGCGTACCATCATCACCAACTCGGTTTTTTATAAGAGAAGAAATATAAGTATGGACATACAAACATATTATCGATACTTGTTTCCATAAACAAGCATCTAAATTGTATTCAACGCCTCAGCATGTGAGGCCTTAGCACAATGACTTCTCGACTGTGTAAAACAAAGGAATTCCCGTTGTCGATAAGGAGGGGGTGACGGCGGTGCGCTTTTTGGCTTGCTCTAGTCCTAGTAGTCATACTAGGTGGTCTAAGCACATGTAGATTTATTCTTTTTCACGTCTCGTGTTCGCCGTACTGCCACGACTATTGATGAATATACGATAAGTTATTCATGGGGAAGCCCTTGTTGAGCCTGTTTGCGAGAGAGAGACAGTGTGCATGTGTGATATGTCTAGAGACTGAGGGGATGATAACAGATTCTTTGTGTCTATGTGTGTGGAGGATAGAGAGAGACATGTACATGGGGCTTTGTGTTCTGTAACGTGGAGACACATATACATAATTATAGAGTGAGTGTGTGAGATACACATGCGGACATGGGGAGAGATGAGGATCCAGATTAATGGGTGTTTGTGCATGTCTGTGTGTTTGTGCGTGCATTTGTGTGTGAGAGGGAGTGTGTGTATGTGGAGTAGAGAGACCGCTAATGATGTAAACCTAGTATAAGGGAAGGGGGAATGTTGTGACATGTGTAGTAGCGGGATAGCATGGGTGCGGGCGGGGGGGGGGGCAGACTATTTGGAAGAGACATTGAGTGTGTGTGGGAGAGGGGTGTGAGAGCAAGAGAGAGAGAGAGAGAGAGAGAGAGAGAGAGCGACGGGGAGAGAGAGATGAAGATATGGGCTTGAGAGGGGGCGTTTGTGTCCATAAAGGCATATAGATAGGGAGACAATGTTGATGTTGTTTGAAATTGGCCTATGTACGGAGACGCAAGGGAAGCGAGTCATCGTGTGTGTGATAGGGACTTCATGGGAGATCTAGAATAGATGGTGTAGAGAACAATGCGCGAGATCGAGAACAATGATACATTAGGGAGCTATGGAAAGAGTCACGACATATATGTATATAGGGAGGAGCTGGGGTGGGTCCGCATGTGGGAGAAATAGAAAGAGGAGAGTGGTGCACAAGGAGACAAAGTGTGCTTGTTTGCAGTGGGGGTGGTGTGTGAGGTGAGTGTGCGAGAACCACATAACTAGGGAGATAGACGTTTGGGGCGACGTTTTGTGTGTATGGGAAAGATACACCCTACATAGTGCGTGTGCTTGGGAAAGAGAGATGCCGAGAGACCTAGCTAGAGAGTGGGGGAAGAGATGTGTGCATGCCCAAGAGACAAAGTGATAGAGACCTATATTGGGGTCCGGACTTTAGAAGAGAGAGGGGTGTTAATGTGCTCGTGTGTTGGTGTTTGGGGAAGAGAATGACTTCTCTCTATGTGTGGGGGGGGGTGACGAGGGGGGTGGCTTCAGATAAAGAGTGAGGTGTCTATATTTGAGGCACTTTAGCATAAGTGAGATATACATGGTCAATAGTGTCTGCACTCGTGGTTGATCAATTTGTTTCACAGTTTGGACTATGAGATAACGATACCTTTGAACATGCGTGATATACCTTGATGCACCAGAATTACAAACCTAAGATTGGAATTTTGGCGACTCCATCATTAGCTTTTGTAATTCATTTAAGCGGGGGTACATTTTTAAGCCGGGATTTTGTGATTTCAAATTCATATATCAAACCTAGAGATATACACATACGGGCATGTTCAAACTTTATAATCATCCACTTTATTCATACACATACACATTTTTACTTTTGTCATCATATTTAGGATAAACACATTTGGAATTTCATTTGAATTGGAACGTATGATGGTATTTGCTTGTAGTAGCTCAATGATCCATATTTCAATTGAATGGACAATCTAATTTTCGAGTTGGAGACATTGATTTTCAAAACATGCACTTTTTTGGCGTGCAAAACAAACAAATTCTCGGCCATGAAATCATAGTCGGCCATACAAGAGCAGAATATAATTTCAGGCAACAAAAGCTTTCAAACTTCCCGCTCACATCGAAATATCTCGCGCCCGAAAGTTTAGCCCTGTGAATTCCTATTTTACCCCTGCCACATGAATGGAAAAGGGCTTATTTGCTAACTCCATTGTTTTCCCTTCTTTGCCCCCAACATTCTTCCCCAGAGCCCCTCCCCTTCCCCTCCCCGACCCCCCCAACCATGGAAATTCGTCGAATCTAGTCCTCCGCCGCAACGGTCCCAATGGATCTACCTTCCGCACCTTGGAACCCCCAACTGCCAACTCACCACTTCACCGGAGCTGCTTCAGCGACTGGCTTGTCCACCGCTCCAGATCTCCTTGACCGCCATCATGGTCCACCGCACCGGATCTTCTTAACCGGCGCCCTCGTCCACCACACTGTAGGCCCTTCACTGACTCCCTCGTCCTTCCCTTCGCTGGCCCTTCATACAAGCCCTTGTCCGCCGCAACAGATCCGCCTCACCGAAAGCACTATACAACGCGCCCGCCGAAGCCTTCTTCCACTGCACCGGACCCGCTCCACGGACGCCATATTCAACTCCACCGGCCCTGCTTTACCGACGCCGCAGCCTCATCAGGTTATTTCGATTTGTACTCCTTCGGTTTTTCTCTTTATCGTGCAACTGTTCACTTACCACAGATGAGCTTTCTTGTATGTTGACAGGCGCCGCAACCGTAGCACCGGAGCCGCTTCAGCGACGGCGACCGCCGGCCCAAACTCAACCACAACACGAGCACCATCGATGATCGTTAGCTATCAAGTATGCCAACGATACCCATACGCCACCGAGAATCAGGTACTATTATCCAACGGCCGACGCCTACGTTCACTTTCTTAGCATAAGCACCGCACCTTTGAATTTCTTCAAGGCATCATTCAGTTTTTCATGAGACGCGTTATTCTGCTTGCACTTGTAGGGCCATACTTTTTGCAGTGAACATGTTACATGTGCTAAATTACATACAAGTGCACATATAGTTAATATGCTTTAGTTTTGTCCTAAGTATTATTGTACTTCCTAGATATCACTGCCTACTATTTTACTTCTTGCATGCTATATTAATGATAATGGTGTTGTTCTGATGCCACCTGTTTGTTCCATCAGTCTGCTTCTTGTTCTCTATGCTTAATTACACATCAGCAAACTAGCATGTGGTTTCGTTGGTTTTTGTTTGTTTTACCCTAAATTTTCTGATGCTAGCTATTACATCACTGCTCCGATCCTCTGTTCATTACTTTTTTGTGTGTTCTTAATCTTCCCTAGTTGCATGACTAATTTGATGCTTCTATTAATTATGGAACTGCCAACCCCATCAAGTCAAATATTTGTTCTTTTGGGGCTGGCACCTCGAACAAGCATAAAAATAGAGGGAAGCAGATATATTGTCGTGTATGCACACACCCTTCTTTCATTAGTTTAGATGAACCATGGATGATCAATTCGAACCAGTGCATGTGGTTAAAATTAATTTTACCTAAATAGAGGGTGCAGAATAAAGTACAACAAGTAGATTTGCAACCACAGGATGTTGACGATATCTTCAAAGAACATTGCAACCGCAGCGAGGCTTCACAGCAACATATGGTAAGCCAGTGTGTTTTAGTACATGTGAAATGTAATGCGTGTGGGCTGCTTTCTTGGCTTGTGCCCTCATCCTGTAATCCTACAGAATAACAAATAGTTCAGTTGTCTGCTCCGCTGTATTGCTTCATTTGAATGCTTGTTTGTTACTTGTTACGCTATACCTGAGTTGGCCAATATGTCAGTAGTGCCTGTTGTACTATCATAAAGAAATGCGTGCCTAGTTCATTTGAGTCCTTAACTTTTCGTCTGAACTTCATCACAAGACTGTCTTCATAGTTTATATGAGACCACACTGTTAAGTGCTTTCTCAGATTATTTCAACTGCTTAGATGCCTTGGCAACTTAAATATAGCGGTGGTACACTCCCTTTCAGCTAGGGATGTCAACTGGGTCCCGTTTAATCCCGATTAAAGTCCACTAGTGGTATGATAGTTCAAAAGAATTTTGGTTTTTGGGGAAAATGAACCAGAGAGCTAGCAAAAACTAACTAGATGGGATTGGCGGATGTCGTTTATTTGCCACTTACATCCCTAGTTTCATCTTACCATTTTAGTTTCTTTTTGGCTGATGCTGCTTCGAACCATTTAAATATAGCTTGCCATGCTCGGCAATAATTCGTATGTCGTTTACCATGTAAGCTTACTGCCTGGATCATGTGATAACTATCTCTTACTTTTGTCCAGTGGAAACCTTTCAGGATGTCGTTCACACTAGGACACAATGTACAACCCCAGAATCTAGTTGTGGAAGCAGTGCGCCATCCATGTTACCAAATGGTAGCAGTTCAGAGGCAACACCGCCGGAGAGCAGTCTAAGCACTGATATTATAGTTCTTGAGGCTCTACTAGAGGCAAAAAGAGATGGTGTGGCTGCCATGAATGAGGTAATCTCGATCTTGAAGCTAGAAATTATGCAATTAGTTGCATGCATTATGCAAGCAACCCAAGAATTGGAGGAAGTAAGAATGTTGCATTTGAAGACGGAGGAGGTCCTACTGCTTCTGCTATCTGAAGCCCAGGGTATTCCCAGTTCTTCTTTAGATAGCAGTTGATATTTTCATTCAATTATTGTAATGTGTTGTAATGATCTAAATTTTTTAGGCGAGGTAATCCTCAGTACTTGTATGATTGACATAAGGTGAACTATTTTCCGTGTGATCATATTGTATTGGATGAAATAACTGTTTGACTCAAAGTGCATCCACACTACAAGAAATATGTCAACTTATGACCTTCTGTCAGTGACCCTCGAAGAATTGGTCATAAATTTATGACCATTTTAGACCAATTGGTCAAAAGCTGTTCAGGGGGCTCCAAACCCTAAACCATTGCGACCATTTTGGTCAGAAAGGTCGTAATTTCCTTACACAAAATGGTCACAAAGCAAACAGTGCTAGTCCGCTGCCTTATTTCTAGTTGTTAATGACCAATATAGATGGTCATAGCCTTGTAGATTGTGGTGGGTTGTGATGACTAGGCGCCATCTCATCAGTTTTGCCTATGTGTCATGTCCATGTGGCAGTTTTTGCCCTGGGTTGTGAAGCAACCTATATTTCTATCATTCCCAAAATTCCCAAAAAAATCTCATAAATTCTTTGGGGCATATCTTCATCAAATATGTAAAAATCCTTCCTTGCCTAGTTCAAAACTAATTCAACAATATTCATTTTCCTATTCTGTTCACAACAACACTTTATGAAGGAAGTGCTATTTATATATTCTTGATTGCCCTCGGAATTTTTGGGCACTCCTTTCTATCCAAATCATTACCGCATGACAAAATTTAGCTCCATTTTCCTAGCAAATCTTCTTCGGAAAATTTCCAAAGTTTTTGTCCACCTAGAAGCATTGCGAACGAAGTACCATTTTTATATCTCTAAATGACATGAAATTTAAACAGTTCCTTCATATGCCCAAATTATCACCCTCCTCCAAATTGCAGCTCAGTTAAATCATCTATGTGGGCCCAAGTTCAATTTATATTTTATGGCCAAATTGGCACGTTGCAAAGCAAGTGTTATATAGACCCCTCCTATTACCCTCAAACTTTTCGGGCACTCTTCCATACCCAAATCATTGCCACATGATATTATTCAGCTCAATTTTCCTAGTAAATCTTTCTCGGGAAATTTCCAAAGTTTCTACCTCGAGAGAAGCTTTGTGAAGTAAGTACTAGCTAGGCTTACCCAAATGATCTGAAAATTTACCAGCGCATGACCATACCTAAGTAACTTACCTACACCAATTTTGAGATCATTTCATTCATCCAATCTCTCTCACTAGTTTTCCCAAGTTTCTGTCCATAGAAGAGCATTGTGAAGGAAGTACTTCTTTGGCATGTCCAAATGGTATCAATTTTCTACAATGCTTTCCTATGCCCAACTAACCATCCTCCACAAAATTTCAGCTCACTCCATTCATTATTTTGAGCCCAGCTTCAACATTCATATTTTTGTCCAGCGTGGTACTTTGCAAAGCAAGTACCACCTAGGATCCTCCTTTTGAGCTAAAAATTTGTGAAGACATTCTCCTCAGTAGATGATCATCCTCAGCCAAAACTCACGCCCATTGGTCATGTGCATTTCCCGTACCGCTAATCAAACACTTGGCTGCTAATTCATGTTTGAGCATCGATCGGTCTCCTCGTGAGAATCTTATGTTGTAATTTTCTTCCTAGCACCAACCTGGGGAGTGCCCAACCGACTAGACATGCCTAGGCCGCCCAAAACACATGGCAACATTACGGTCACGCGGTGACCACGCGACAGGCATGCGAGTTTACGCGCTCTAGAGTTGGGGCCCTTGGCCACCACCCAAACCTCGACGTATCGCCACCAAACCATGTATTTATGATTAAATAGGTCCTTATGTAACTAGAAATGATTTTTGGAAAAAATAAATAGAAAACTATGAGGCAGCTGCAGTTCAAATTTGACCCGCTTCCAGCTGAATCGGCGGAAATTTGTCTTTTTCACGAGAGGTGGATCAAAAAAATTTCCACCCAACCATTTTGTCAATTGTGCATTAAATATGGCCTAGTATTTTATAAAAATGATTTGGTCCAATTTTGCAACAATTATTTGGTAGTTCCTTCAAAAAAAACCTCCTTTCGGGCACTCGAAAAATGGAAAATGGTTTTTTCGTCCAACGAAAATGAAAAATTCCTTAGGCAACATTGTTTGCCATTCCAATATGCACCCATGTGCACAATATGAGATCATTTGAACAAACTATGCCATGAATGTGGCCATAAGATTGATCATTTGGCTTGAAAGCCATTGATCTCCACACATGATAGCTCGTTTCTGAGAACACTTTTTTAAAATAATTGCCATATTAAAAGTTTGTTATTTTTCCTAGGAACTTGGCCATATATGATGACACAATGCGAAGGTTTCCCAATTTTTTTGAATATTTTTGAATTTTTTATGCCCGTTTCAAAATGCGGTCAAAACGGCGGGAATGGCCGTTCCTAGCTAGTTGTTGAATATTGAAATTTTTTGGTGTTTCTCTGATTAAATAGATACTTATGTACCTAGAAATGATTTTTGGAAAAAATAAATAGCAAACTACAAGGAAGCTGCAGTTCAAATTTGACCCGCTTCCAGCTGAATCGGCGGAAATTTGTCTTTTTCACGAGAGGTGGATCAAAAAATTTACACCCAACCATTTTGTCAATTGTGCATTAAATATGGCCTAGTATTTTATAAAAATGATTTGGTCCAATTTTGCAACAATTATTTGGTAGTTCCTTCACAAAAAAACCTCCTTTCGGGCACTCGGAAAATGGAAAATGTATTTTCCATGCATATAAAATGAAAACTCCCTTAGGCAACATTGTTTGGAATTCCAAAATGCACCCTTATGAATAATATGAGATCATTTGAACAAACTATGCCAAGAATGTGGCCATAAGATTGATCATTTGGCTTGAAAGCCATGAATCTTCATGCATGATAGCTCATTTCTGAGAACACTTTTTAAAAATAATTGCCGTATTACAAGTTTGTTATTTTCCCTAGGAACTTGGCCACATATAATGACACAATGCGAAGGTTTCCCAATTTTTTGATTTTTTTTGAATTTTTTATGCCCGTTTCAAAATGCGGTCAAAACGGCGGGAATGACCGTTCCTAGCTAGTGGTTGAATATTGGAATTTTTTTGGTGTTTCTCTGATTAAATAGATACTTATGTACCTATAAATGATTTTTGGAAAAAATAAAGAGCAAACTACGAGGAAGCTACAGTTCAAATTTGACCCGCTTCCAACTAAATCGGCGGGAATTTGTCTTTTTCACTAGAGGTGGATAAAAACTTTTTACACCCAACCATTTGGTCAATTGTGCATTAAATATGGCCTAGTATTTTAGAAAAATGATTTGGTCCAATTTTGCAACAATTATTTGGGAGTTCCTTCACAAAAAAACCTCCTTTTGGGCACTCGAAAAATGGAAAATGGTTCTGTCCAAAGAAAAAGAAAACTTCCTTAGGCAACATTGTTTGCCATTCCAATATGCACCCTTGTGCACAATATGAGATAATTTGAACAAACTATGCCATGAATGTGGCCATAAGATTGATCATTTGGCTTGAAAGCCATTGATCTCCACACGTGATAGCTCGTTTCTGAGAACACTTTTTAAAAATAATTGCCGTATTACAAGTTTATTATTTTTCCTGGGAACTTGGCCACATATAATGACACAATGCGAAGGTTTCCCAATTTTTTGATTTTTTGAAATTTTTATGCCTGTTTAAAAATGCGGTCAAAACGGCGGGAATGACCGTTCCTAGCTAGTGGTTGAATCTTGGAATTTTTTTGGTGTTTCTCTGATTAAATAGATACTTATGTACCTACAAATGATTTTTGGAAAAAATAAAGAGCAAACTACAAGGCAGCTACAGTTCAAATTTGACCCGCTTCCAGCTGAATCGGCGAAATTTGTTCTTTTTCACGAGAGGTGGATCAAAACTTTTTACACCCAACCATTTGGTCAGTTGTGCATTAAATATGGCGTAGTATTTTATAAAAATGATTTGGTCCAATTTTGCAACAATTATTTGGGAGGTCCTTCACAAAAAAACCTCCTTTTGGGTACTCGAAAAATGGAAAATGGTTTTTTCCTCCAAAGAAAACGAAAAGTTTCTTAGGCAACATTGTTTGCCATTCCAATATGCACCCTTCTGCACAATATGAGATCATTTGAACAAACTATGCCATGAATGTGGCCATAAGATTGATCATTTGGCTTGAAAGCCATGAATCTTCAGAGATGATAGCTCATTTCTGAGAACACTTTTTTTGAAAGAATTGCCGTATTACAAGTTTATTATTTTTCCTGCTAACTTGGTCACATATAATGACACAACGCGAAGGTTCTCCAATTATTTGATTTTTTTTATTTTCTATAACCATTTGAAAACGCGGTCAAAACGGTGGGCATGGTTGTTCCAAGTTGAATCCCTGAAAATTTTTGTTGTTTCTCTGATTAAATTGATACTTTTCTACCTAAAAATGATTTTTGGGAAAAATAAATAGCAAACTATGAGGCAGTCACGGTTCAAATTTGACCCGCTTCCAGCTGAATCGGCAGAAATTAGTCTTTTCACGAGAGGTGCATCAAAACTTTTGACACCCAACCATTTGGTCAATTATGCATTAAATATGGCCTAGTATTTTGAAAAATTGAATTGGTTCAATTTTGCAACAAATATGTGGTAGGTCCTTCACAAAAACTCAAAACTTCCTTGGCGATAAGTTTACTCATTTGGGTTCAAACCGGCCTCATTCTCCCCCCTCCTCTGCTGCCCGCGCACACTCAAGCCGCTCACCGCCCACATGTGCTATGATTGTGAGTAATAAAATTGATGTGCTCCAAATTTGCAACAAATATTTGCTAGGTTCTTTATAAAAATATCATTTTGGACACTCGAAAAATGATTCTCTTACAAAAAACTCATATCTAAGAACACTTTTTTTAATGATATTTACATTATTCAAAGTTTTTCATTTTGGCTGAAAAGTAGGTTACACTTGGTGACAGAATGCGAAGGTTTTTTATTTCTATTTATTTTTACAAATTTCTTAGGTCGTCAAATAGCAGAGATGATTCAAAATCTTATTTTTAATCAATTATGACCAATTTAAATGGTCTTAACATCATCAAAGGAGATACTGCGTTCTGATTGGTCTAAAATCATCTCACGCGGATCATGGATTAAGCACCGTACGATGCGCCTGGATCCAACGGCAGCCCACACCCCCCTCGTCGCTGTCACCCCCTCCCGAATCCCTCTCATCCTCGTCCACACAGGAAACCCTAGCCCCCTTCTCCCAATCGCCGCTGCCGCTCCCTTATCCCCATCGCCGCCGCCACCGTCCTTCCCCTCGCGCTGCCCAGATCTACGCGCACTCTCGCCGCACCGTCCTTTCCTCTCCGCCTCACCTCTGTCTCCCACCACGCCGCTGCCACCGCCCCCGCCCCCGCACCATGGCCGGCCTCCACCCCTGCATCGACGACGAGGAGCCTGAGTACCCATGCCTCCCCGCCCTCAAGTGGCTCCTGTTCCCCGCTACCTGGATCCGCGTCGCCCCATCCACTCTCTCGCTCGGACCACACGCCGGACCGATCCCGCACCCGCACAGCCCATCGGCGACCTCGCCGGAGAAGAGAGAAGAAGGTGAGAGATGGAAGCGGCGGAGGCCGCGGCCGGCGTGCAGCTGGGCTCCTCGAAGCCGCAGATCGCAACCCAGCTGGGCTCCTCCGCCGACCCGCACCAAGTTCCTCGAGGAGTTCGCGCGGCGGTTCGACCTCCTTGGGCTGGTCTGATTTGGGATGGAGGTAGTGAGCATCCGCCGTAGCAGGGCCGACGACACGGGCTGGAGGGTGAGGCTCACCTGCGCTGGCAACGAGCTGGAGGAGGAGGTTTGACGCCGTGAGATCAACCGCCGGATGCCATGGGTGCCAGTTGGAAGCTGCAGGGCGAGATCGACCGTGTCCTCAAGAAGGTCCAGGAGGGCGTCGTCATCTTCGACAACATCTGGAACAAGGCACGCACGCACGCGCCTCCTTCTTTCCTCTCCCCAACCCCCATGCTAGATTCTCATGATTTTGCATGATTTTGGGGTAGGTCTACAACACCGAGAATGCGAACCAGAAGGAGAAGTTCGAGGCGGACCTCAAGAAGGAGATCAAGAAGTTGCAGCACTACTGGGACCAGATCAAGACCTGGATCCACTCCAGCGAGATCAAGGACAAGATGGTGACCCCTCTGTAAACAGATCAAGGACCATGATCTGTTTGGTGCTGTTTTCGGTGATGATTTGGTCCTTGTAAATGCCCTCCTTGTAGATTTAGCTTAGTACACTAGATGATGTAATCTGTGTAGGCTTATTACTCTGTGTGGTTTTATCTTGCCACTGCAGTGAAGATCAGGGATTCACCGGCAATGAAGTTAGTTCTAATATTTCTGTTGTAACAGTTGTTACATTTCTCATGTTTGATTCCTGTTCTGGAAGTCCAAGTAACTTACAAAGTACGTCATATCATGATACATATTGCATGCATATTTGGTTTCTGGTTGATGCATGGTTGGTGTGCTAGCTGTTCGTTAGTACCTGCTGATTGTTACTATTGCTCTTTTTTATTAAGGCAGTTAGTGTTTAACATCTATCGCTTTAGCGCCTAGCGACTAAATAATGTTTTGTTTCTGGTTAGTTAGGATGATTCGTCCGCTTGTATCCATTTTCCTGAACTAATTCTGTGTATTAGTTTGTTTTAGGTTAATTTTATACTATCTAGGACCATGTGTTTTTTGGTTAATTTTACTGTGTTGGATTTGGAAGCGCAGGCGACCTCCATGGACGACATCGATGATGAAGAGGAGGACAAGGAGGACGACATCGACGATGAAGAGGAGGACAAGGAGGACGACCAGGACATGCGCGACCCCACCCCCGAGCCCAACGAGCTCGACGAGGACATAGTCAAGTCCGACCTCGAGCTCGACGAGGAGGGCATCGTCCAGTCTGACCATGACGGCGTGCCACAGAAGGTCCTGTGCTCTGCTCTGCCTACCTCATTTACTGCCTCGCCACCGCAATAGATGTTCTTTTTTCTTTTCTAATTTGGCTGGACTTGTGCGTCTCCGTTCTGATGCGTTTGTGCGTGCGTATGTTGAACAGTGACCTTGGATCTGGCGAAGGGCGCCAAGGAGAAGCAGCTCAAGGTCAATGGCGCCGTCAGGATGCTGCTCAACATCACCACCATGAAGTTCCCCTTTGGAGTAGGTAGCCACCTCCCTCTCTTTGCCCTTCCTTACCAATCCCATTTGCTTAGTAGCATTGCATAGTATATGGTCCTTGCATGCTCACAGCAGCTCGTTGGTGATGTGGGTCACTATGTTTTTGTGGATAGCTGACTATTTAGGGAATTTCCGTGACGATGATGATGTTGTGCTGGGCAGAGGATGTGAAACATTTAGACCGCTGAGGCCTTTCCGGTCTTTGATGATCTAAAATTGAGCTTTTTAAAACTGATGCCTAGCATGACATCAACATTTTTTTGTTCCTCATCTAGAATGCAGCTCTGTGTGTTGGTGTGATATAATGTAGAGGAGTTGCATATGACTCGTTTGTCAGCTGAGCATATGATATTACAAGGAGATGCTACTGAGATTTTACGCCGTTGAAGTATCTTAATCCGAGCTTTTTAAAACTGATGCTTGGTTGATCTAGTTCTAGTATATTAGTTGGGTGAGAGTCTACTGTTGTTGGTGCTGTGTTGTCATTTCTTTTTATGTCGTTGAAGAATAAAAAAGATAAGCATTTCTCCAGCCAATGTCTGAAGTAGTTGCTGCTGTGTAGTCATCGGCTGGACCTAGTTTGGCAGCGCTGTATTTAAAATACCATAGTATCTCAAAGCTTCGGTATTGCAATGCGTGGGCAATGAATACTATGGTTTTAAAGAAAATACATTTTTCTCAGTTTTAGAAAAACTACCGATGCGTTTGGCTCATGTTGTTTTACTGTAGTTTTGATCGATAGTCACACAACTTAATCTAACTTATACTAAACCTACGGAGCTACACGAATCAGTGTGTGCCGGCCGGCTGCATGCAACGCTGTATGGTCTTCTGACCGCTGAGCTACGAAGTTGCAGACGTGATCGGCAGTAGCTAATTACAAAGAATAGGAATCAGTATCTTATTTTAATTAGTGTGGTGCATGCCATTGAAAGCATACTGACATGTGGTTAGTTATGCTTGTGAACCAAGATGCACGGTAGTCAACCAGCAATGACACGAGCAACTTTTCCTCAGTTTGAGAAAAAGAGGTCTAGACCACATTTTTTAATACTCCAAGAGAACCATAGTAACAACAATACCACTGTTTATGAAACCGTAGTTTTTGGTATAGCCAAACGCCTCAAAGTATTCAAAACTACAGTTTTTCAAAATCTATGGTATTCTAGTAAAGCTTTGAAAATACTTTGCATCCAAACGGGGCCTGCAATTAGCACATAGCTGCGTTGTACAGTTGCTTATATAATCAGATGTTGTATGTAGTCACGTACGCTTTCCAATTTTGATCCAATGCTTGCTTCCTAGCTCACGTGTGTCAGTTTTTCAGATACTTGTGACTCCTTGTGCATCACCCCTCAACTAACAAGTAAAAGTAAATAAAATTGCTGTTTATGCTCACTCCTTGTCTTCATATACTTTTTTCGTTGGCTGTTACTTCTCTTCTTTTATATTGAGTTTGGGAATTTGGTATTGATGATAGTACGACGACTCTGTCATCTGATGCGCAAGTCCATGCACGTCGGCTCTCTGGGTAAGAGAACTTGTCTCGCTGCAGTTGCATTTATTGAATGACAGTAGAGCAAATTGAATTTTAACAATTCTATCTTCCGCGATTAAAACAAATCTATGACAGAGTTGCCGCAAACTAATGTTATCAGTTCTATCTTCTGTGATCAAAACAAACCCACAGCAGTTTTCCAATGTCAGTAGCAGCAAGCTGAATTTTATAATTATATCTTCTGTGAAGTTTAGGTGCAATGTGTGGCAGTGAAGTATTTTGCATGGCCTGCACTTGTGCAATGAATTTTCATATTGTGTCTCTGTTTTCTTGTATGAATGAGTATCTCATTTTAACTAGCTGGAGAATAAAAAGCATGGTACTAGCTGAATTTGTGTTGGCATTCTTAATAATTGCCCTTTTTTGAAAGGTCTGCTCATAATATATTGGCTTCAGTTTTTTTGATTCTTTTTTGTTGATTCATGTGACAGGTCATCCAGTAAAGCTGTCGAAGGAGCTCCATGCTGAAGAACATAACACTTGTAGAGCGTGTAAAATATTGTATGTCATTATTGAACTTGTGGAGCTTGTAGCTATGACTGGCATACTGTTATTACACTTGCAGAGCTTGCAAAGTGTATGTTAGAGCTTATTTTGTACGGCAAGAGCTTTGTATTGAATCTGGCTGATAATATTTGAAGTGTTACTTGTACAATTGTTTTGTCCGGCGACTCTGACATACTGGGTATTTATTGATGTTAAATTGAAAAAAATGAAGAATATGACCCTGACAGCTAGGACCCAGTTACCAGAACCTCAAAACGGGGACCCATTTTATAAAAAACAAAAAATGGGACTGCTAAGACAAAAAGGCCATGGCCCAAAAATAAAAAGGCTGCAATGTTGGGCTTGGCCCATGAAGTCAACGAAAAATTAACAGGAAAAAAATATAGAAAGGCTGAATTAATGGGCTCGGCCCATGTAGAAAACTGAATTGGACCGGGCTGAATCTTGTGCCACATCAGCTTGCCACGCTGGATGCCTACGTGGCCTAGGGAGGTTGCTAGTGACCAAAACGCCACAGTAGGAATATTTTGGTCATAAACTTCTACGACCATTCCAGAAGAAAGGTTGCTATAGTCAGTTTACGACGGCCAGCTTTTGACCTTATGTTTTTGGTCACAAAAAGGTCATAAATGGAAATTTCTGACCATTCAGTGACCAATAGTGGTGGTCACAAGTTGACATATTTCTTGTAGTGCCAACCTACTAAATTCGAAGATCACGGCATTTCTAAATAATAATCATGTATAAAGGTGGAATAAATCTTTGTTGTGGTTTTGAAGAAATAAATAACAAAACGTAGAATTATCTGTGGATATTCGTAATCAAATAAAATTTGGATTTGGATTTTGTTGCCAGGGCCCAGGGCAAACGTGAATGCTAATTCTCCCAAATTTTTAACAAAGCCGCTAAACACCCACTATCATTTGTGGGCTGCCCGAAGCAAGTGTTTGCGAGATGGAAATTATTGTCTACCCCTGACACTTGACATCCTTATCGACTGGATTTACGCTGCTGTCGATAGGGGTAGACTAGTAACTTCAATCAGACATGACATGACGGCCTCTAAGCCCATTCAGACATGGTGGGTGCCAAACGTGGGAGGCAAAACACATTTGATTCAAGCTCGTCTGAAAGACATGTGTCTCTCCCTCCATTTCCCCATTCATCGACGGTGGGCGGCAAAAGAAACTCTCATCGTCCGAAATCGATGTAGGCTAATATTTGAAATAGGGGGCAGATGTGGAACTTCCCTTAGATGTGACACAACAACCCTACCTGTCAACCCCGTTCATACACCGTGGGCGCCAATCGTGGGTGGTAAGGCACCCTCTCCTCGCCCAAAATTGTTACCGGCAAATATTTGGGAGATGTGAGATTACCATCCTATCCCCAACCGATGTGATGTCTAAATTTTAAACAGGGGATAAGTTCGTAACTTTCCCACATTTCAAACAAGCGCATCCCAAAGTTTGAGATCCCCCTCCCCCTCCATTTCCCCATTCATACACCGTCGGCGCCACGACAACCTCCCCATTGTGGCCAGCCTCCTCCGTCCGCCACCCCATCCTCCACCTTGCCGGAGCCGCTACCCCTACCCCGTCGTCCACTGCAAGAGATGGATGTTTCTCATCCACGGCATTCAACCAGGATCGTTTCATCGCGTCATCTCGCTTCATGGGCGCCATCGTCCACCTTGTCGTTGCCGCTCCTACGACGGCCTCGTCCACGACAACAGGATTTATCCCCCGACCCGGCCGTCTGCCATCTAAAGTCTTCTTCCCCGCCGCCGACAGCCATCACACCCGCAGCACCCTCAACATATCAACAGGGGCCTACACGGCATCGCAAGAGAGGTGGTACTCTTCCATATGTGCTTAAGTTATTGATCTCACCCAGAAAATAGATCTTAAATTGTTTACTGTACTTTTCTTGTCCGTACCAAATCGTAGTGGCTATTTGAATGCAAACATTGGTTGCGAAGTAGCTTTGTTTAGTTTGCACCTTCAGATCCGCCATGTCACGGTCACCATACTCGTAAAGCTTATGGTTTCCCCTCTTTATATTCACTACCGTCATCGTAGGTGCTTCACTGCTTCGTGTCGTGCTAGCACTACTCCTCAAGACCTCAACCCATCAAGCGAAACAACATGCCACTCATAATTCCAAAGCTTACGTGTTGAAATTCGAATCTGATATGATGCTCATATTAGTAAAACAGAGAACGTCTAATTGGTCACCTAATGTTCCTATATTCATTTTGAAAAGCATGTGCGCCACCCATTGGTCTAGCTAGTTCAACTTTCTTGATTTTACTCTTGATGCTTAGGTTTTCCCCTTTTATCTACTCTACTATAATGTGCGTAGGTGCTTTCTGTCGTACTAGCGTTACTCCACCCTTCAAGCTAAACAACACAACACTCAAAATTCCAAAGCTTAGGTGTTCAAATATGATTGTGATATGATACTAATATTAGTTAACAGGCAAATTTAATTGGTTAGCTAAAGGTCCCACTTGATTTTCCAAATGAATGTCGCGACATATAGAGAGACAGCAGAATTGCATTTCTTTGTCACTTGTTGACTGTACTTTATTGTCCATACCAAATCTAAGTTGATATTTCAAAGCAAACATTGGTTGCTAACTACCCTTTGCATGGTTTGCAGCTTCAGATGTGCCATGCCACTGCCACGGTCAAAACTATACTCATCATGCTTATGGTTTCCCCATTTTATGATGACCATGATCAGCCTACGTGGTTCGTGTCATAATAGCACAGCTCCACCCATCGAGCTAAACAAGCTTAGTTGTACAAATTCAAATATGATATTATGCTGATATTAGTAAAACTAAGAGATGTTTAATTGGTCAGCTAAATGTTCCTACTTTAGTTTCGCAATGCATGTGAGCCACATATGGAGAGACTGGAAGGAATATTATTTCTCTATGCGCTCTAGTTCATCATGGTTAGCCAACCGACATTGTATAGAAAGACTTGTAATATCTTCAATCTGCTTGCTCTTCTGCTCTTCTTTAAGATGGTCCTCTTCTCTTGTGGTCGACTAGTCAGGTCGAGTTATTCTCCCTTAGTATATTTTGTATCTGTCAGGTCAGGTCGACTTGTTCTTCTTTACTATATGTTGAAGCTGTCATCTGCGGAGTATCATCACTTCTGGAGCTCTCATATTTTGAGTCGTAGGCCACATTATATTAATGCACACACCAAATTACAGAATGCATGGCACCTCTTAGAAGAATTGCAGAGATAACACAAAGGGGTTTACAGGGAGGAAGTATTGGATTAGAATCACTTCTGCATTACAAAGATAATCTCACTTGTTTTTATGTTTTTATGCATGTCAGGTATTGAACATTATCAAAATGAATATGAGAATGGGCGTACGAGAGGAATATTGCGGAACAATCCACTAGCTAACAAACTTGGCATGGTGGAGGATGGCCTATCTTATTCACCCATCAAGGCGCATGCTCTAACTTGGCAAGGTTGTATTGGTCGCACATATTTTGCATGTGACCTCTTGCATTACTTCTACTTTATTACACCATCGGCTTAGTTTAAGCATCATATATGAGTATATGCCTTACCTATCCATTTTCTGTAACTATTCCATGTGTCATCATACTATCTTTTTCCAGTCAAATGTTGTTCTTTCGTAATAGATGTCCAAAAGGAAGAGGGTAAGTGAAGATCCTCAAGTAGTACAAACTACGTATTTGGAAAAGGTAGTGATACCTGTTAAATCAGATAGATCAGCAGCCACAGAAAACACAGGCCCAACTCTACCAGACTTTACCCCTACTCCAGTGGCCAAACCCCTATTAGAACTGCTGAGAGCCCAGCTTCAGGTACTGTCTATGATATCAATTCAAAATTTGAACTCCTAAATTTCTGCATGTGCCTTACCTTCTCTCTTGTATGAAAACTAATTTCAGATGAATCTCCATGCTCAAAGGATCATAGGATCTCATGATAATACTGGGCTCTGCATTGCTCTTGTCAGTACCTCTTGCCCTTTGTCAACATAATTACACTCATTGCTGTTTAATTCTATAGCATCACTGTAAATGTTCGCTTTTTTATCCTCCCATTGCTTGAAATCATAATATCTATATTTACTCTTAGATAAATGTAGAATTAACACAATGGTTATGAAGTTTTGGATTGCTCATGTAAGTACCTGTTGTCATGTACTCCCTCCGTATCGAATTAATTGTTGATTAATTGGATGTATTTAGAACTTAATAGTGCTAGATACATCCATTTGAGCGACAAGTAATAACGGATGATGGTGGTATTACTGTACATGCATCGCGAGATAGTTGACTGTCTAGCATTACTCTGCATCTTATCTGCCCTACCCTTCGCTTTCTCCCAATTATCATATCTACATTTACTCTTACCAAAATGTTGACTAAAGCCAATGCCACTTCACATGTTGATGTCTCCTGAGGGAGTACTGGATTAGGGGGTCTCCAGACACCCGGACTATATCCTTTGGCCAGACTGTTGGACAATGAAGATACAAGATTGAATACTTCGTCCCATGTCCGGATGGGACTCTACTTGGCATGGAAGGCAAGCTAGGCAATACGGATATGTATATCTCCTCCTTTGTAACCGACCTTGTGTAACCCTAGCCCCCTCCGGTGTCTATATAAACCGGAGGGTTTTAGTCCGTAGGACAACATACAATCATACCATAGGCTAGCTTCTAGGGTTTAGCCTCTCTGATCTCGTGGTAGATCAACTATTGTAATACTCATATCATCAAGAACAATCAAGCAGGACGTAGAGTTTTACCTCCGTCAAGAGGGCCCGAACCTGGGTAAACATCATGTCCCCTGCCTCCTGTTACCATCTGCCTTAGACGCATAGTTTGGGACCCCCTACCCGAGATCCACCGGTTTTGACACCGACATTGGTGCTTTCAATGAGAGTTCCACTGTGTCGTCACCATAAGGCTTGATGGCTCCTTCGATCATCGCTCGCGATAAGGTCCAGGGTGAGGCTTTCCTCCCCAGACAGATCTTCATATTCGATGGCTTTGCACTGCGGGCCAATTTGCTTGGCCATCTAGAGCATATTGAGAGCTACGCCCCTGGCCATCAGGTCAGATTTGGAAACTTGAACTACATGGCCGACATCCGTGGAGACTTGATCTTCGACGGGTTCGGGCCCATGTCGGATGTGCCGTATAGGCTTGACGAGCATGACGTAACTCTGCCGTCGGACAGTGTTCGGGAGATCGCATTCGCAGCTGCTCCGTCCATCAATCCGGAGCAAGTCACGCCATCCGAGAGCGGAGGGATGGACCCCGCCATGGAGGCTGCACTCTCAGTGGCGATAGAGCCGGATATTGACTTCACCCCTTACGAGAGCTGTGTCGCCGAACCAATGGATTCATCTCTGGCCACGGACTCCGAGCCGCTCATATCCATACCCGTCGAGTCCGACTCGGCTCCGATCATGGAGTTCACCTCTGCGGACATCTTTCAGCACTCACCCTTCGGGGAGGTGCTAAATTCTTTAAGGTCTCTCTCCCTATCAGGAGAACCTTTGCTGAACTATGTCCGGCTAGAATGGGATGAGGACGACGAAGAAATTCGCCGCCCACCCACCACCCACTTAGTAGCCACTGTCGACGACTTAACCGAGATGCTCGACTTCGGCTCTGAAGACTTCAACGGTATGGACAACGAAGCTGGAGACGAATAGGATCCACCGCCCTCGGGGCACTGGACCGCCACCTCATCATATGATATATACATAGTGGGCACCCCCAAAGAAGCCAATGGCGACAAGACAGCGGAGGATGACCCCCCCCCCCCTAAGAAGCAACCCAAGCGCTGACGTCAGCGGCGCCGCTCTAAGTCCCGCCACAGCAAGAGCAATGATACCGGCACAGGAGATAATAACACTCCGGATAGCGCCGAAGACAACAACAATCCCCTCCAGCACAGTGTAGAGCTAGAGGACGAACAAGCTAGCCCTCCAGAGCAGGCAGTAGATGGAGAACCGGAGGAGGATAATTACATGCCTCTCTCCGAAGACGAGGCGAGCCTCGGCGACGATGAGTTTATCATGCCTGAGGACCCCGTCGACCAAGAGCACTTCAACCGCCGGCTAATGGCCACGGCAAATAGCCTAAAGAAGAAACATCAACAACTTCAAGATGACCAAGACCTGCTAGCAGACAGATGGACCGAAGTCCTTGCGGCCAAGGAGCATGAACTCGAGCGCCCGTCCAAGAGTTACCCAAAATGCAGGTTGCTACCTCACTTCGAGAAGGAAGCATTGAAACCTCATTCACCAGTGTATGATGCGGCTGACCGGCCACGACGGGGCCGATCCAGAGAGGCGTTTCAGCCTAAAGTTCAGACCGCACCCCGTCGCCACTCAGTCAAAAATACTAAGGCCTGGGGCAACATAGAGGACCTGCGAGACATCTTGGACAGTAAGGCAAAAATCACAAGGACAATATACGGGACACGCGCACGTGCGCCCACACGGGACGATGATCGTCTCATCGGATACACCAAGAGTAAATCCAGCGGGGCCGAATACAGCAGACAAGACTCATACGAACTACGACGGGATATAGCCCGGCACAGAGGCGCCGCACACCCCCTATGCTTCACTGATGAAGTTATGAATCATGAATTCCCAGAGGGTTTCAAACCCGTAAATATTGAATCATACGATGGCACAACAGATCCCGCTGTATGGATTGAGGATTTCCTCCTTCACATCCACATGGCTCGTGGTGACGATCTACATGCCATCAAGTACCTCCCACTAAAACTCAAAGGACCAACTCGGCATTGGCTGAATAGCTTGCCAGCAGATTCCGTTGGCAGTTGGGAGGATTTGGAAGATGCATTTCTTGACAACTTCCAGGGCACTTATGTGCGGCCACCGGATGCTGATGACTTGAGCCGCATAACCCAGTAGCCAGGGGAATCGGCCAGACAATTCTGGACACGGTTCTTGACTAAGAAAAATCAAATTGTAGACTATCCAGATGCAGAAGCCCTAGCGGCATTCAAGCATAACGTCCACGATCAGTGGCTCGCCCGCCACCTCGGCCAAGAGAAGCCGAAATCTATGGCAGCCCTCACAACACTCATGACCCGCTTTTGCACGGGCTAGGACAGCTGGCTGGCTCGCAGCAACAACACATCAAGGAATCTGGATACCTCGGATACCAAAGACGTTAATGGTAGGCAGCATCGTAATAGACCAAAGCGCCGCAATAACGGCGATAACACCAAAGATACGATAGTCAATGCCAGATTCAGAGGCTCTAGATCCGGTCAGCAGAAAAAGCCATTCAAGAGAAATACTCTAGCTCCGTCCAGTCTGGATCGCATATTGGATCGCTCGTGTCAAATCCACGGCACCCCCGACAAGCCAGCCAATCACACCAATAGAGAATGCTGGGTGTTCAGGCAGGCCGACAAGTTAAATGCCGAGAATAAGGACAAGAGGCTGCATAGCGACGACGAGGAAGAGCCCCAGCCGCTGAACACAGGAGGACAGAAGGGGTTTCCCCCTCAAGTGAAGATGGTGAACATGATATACGCAACCCACATTCCCAAGAGGGAGCTGAAGAGTGCACTAAGGGACGTCTATGCGATGGAGCCCGTCGCCCCAAACTTCAACCCATGGTCTGCTTGTCCGATCACCTTTGATCGCAGGGACTATCCCACTAGCATCCGTCATGGCGGATCCGCCGCACTGGTCCTAGACCCCATCATTGACGTATTTCACCTTACTCGAGTCCTTATGGACGGCGACAGCAGCCTGAACCTACTTTATCAGGATACAGTGCGAAAAATGGGTATCGATCCCTCGAGGATAAAACCCAGCAAAACCACCTTTAAAGGCCCATTATACAGGCTCAATCACACTGGAAGTGGTCTTCGGATCACTGGATAACTTCCGAAGCGAAGAGTTAATCTTCGACATCATCCTGTTTCGCAGTGGCTACCATGCATTGCTCGGACGGACAACATTTGCAAAATTCAATGCAGTGCCGCATTACGCATACCTCAAGCTCAAGATGCCAGGACCTCGCGGGGTCATAACAGTAAATGGAAACACGGAACGCTCGCTCCGTACGGAAGAGCACACTGTGGCCCTTGCGGCAGAGGCACAAAGCAGCCTGTTCAGGCAGACTACTCATTCAGCGTTACAGCCCCCGGACACCTTCAAGCGAGTCCGGAACAATCTGAAACAGGATCACCCGACGCGATCAGCGCTCGCCTAGCAATCCGGCCCCCGTCCTAGTCCCAGTGCAGTGAGGAAATTTGTACCGCGCGTACATAACTACGCATTGAAAATACCATGGACATAGGCGGGGGCACAATCAGGACATGCCCCGCATTGTGGCTTAACCACACCAGGGGTTGTATACCTTTGACATTCCTTTTCTCTTTCAGGGCCTAACTCTTCGGAAGCCCTTCCGGTAGTCTGATTGCCGGACACATTCCGGAAGCAACAACCAAGGCGACAAGAAGCTAAGATGAACACGGGAACCGCCAGGTGGTCTCTAGTAATACATGATATACCCGCTTTTCACTATTTATGTGTAGCTTGCCTTGGGATAGGACATTTCGAATTGTCCCACTTTATGCTTATTGCACTACTTGTACCAGTACGCTTCGACGTATTATAGAAATAACAATGCATATTATTAATCTGTCATTGCATTATTTAAGTTTTTTTTCTTTCTCTTATATGTCCATCTACGACATCCCGCACCTGCACGCTCGGGTACGGTCAGTACGCCAGGGGCTCTCGTTTACCCCGTAACACGGCGCGAGAAGTCCGAACACTTTCGACAGTGCGGCACCCTAAACTTATAGCATTATATGCATCAACTCTGAATCATGTCTTGGGTCAAATGTTGGGTTGCCCGGCTCCCATGCTTTGGTACCTTACGTTCCGCTATATCGGCTAAGGTAGCGGTGGGAGAACTACTGTGATTGTGTCCCGGTTCTTCCGGACGAGCACCTCAGTAGAGAAAGCCAAAAACTGACTGTCATGATAAGGCGAGAGACTGGTCGCTGTTCGAGAGGTCTCAAGTCCTTAAAGACTTTTTCCGCTTCGGGCGAGGAGTCGGCCTAGTCCGGCTTAGGCGTGTATAGCGCCCCAAATTCGGCCCTCCGAATACCAAGGGCTTCACCAAAAATTTAAAATCATAGACTTCTATGGCTAAGTGAGAGTGATAAAGCATTATAGTCCGATTGCATGGTTCGTTGCGCTGAGAACCTCCCTTGAAGGACCCAAAATTGGGGTAAAGAGTGTTCAGATTTACCCCAAACACCCCAGTACTAGTTACATGGGGGCAGAAGCCGACGACTGGCCAACTCTCAGATTTTATAAACAGCCGCACAGAAGGTAATATTTTAAATTAAGAAAGCATCACATGGAGCAAAAGAACTCGTTTAATATTACACGATCACATGGGCATGTTCATTCAAAAATTACATCCTTGGCACACTCATCTGCCACCAAGCGGGAACCCTTCAGGACGCTCTCATAGTAATTCTCGGGGCAGCGATGCTCCTTTCCCTCCGGTGGCCCCTCCTTCACAAGCTTCACGGTGTCCAGCTTCGCCCAGTGCACCTTCGCCCGGGACAAAGCTCTGTGTGCACCTTCGATGCAGACGGATCGCTTGATGACTTCAAGCCGTGGGCAGGCTTCCACCAGCCGCCTCACCAGCCTGAAGTAGCTACCGGACAGGGGCTCGCCAGGCCACATCCAGACTATAAGGCCCCTCATGGCCTGTTCGGCCGTGTTGTGAAGTTCGACCAACTGCTTCAGCTGGTCGCTCAAGGACACGGGGTGTTCGGTCCCAGTATACTGAGACCAGAACAACTTCTCCATTGAGCTCCCCTCCTCAGCCCGGTAAAACTCTATGGCATCCAGCACACTGAGGGGAAGATCTGCAAACGCTCCTGGAGAGCTCCAAACTCGGGTAAGAAAAAGGAAAGTCTCCTTCACATGCTTGCTTTGCATATTGAATGCCTTACCCGCTGCTATCTTCTTCGCCGCATCAATCTCCTGGAGGGCCTTGTGGGCTTCGGCCTTGGCGCTCCGGATGCTTTCAAGCTCCTGCGCAAGCTCGGACTCTCGCGTCTTGGAGTCAGGCTCCAAGGACTCATGCTTTTTGGCGAGAGTCTCGACCTCTTGCTGCACCTCGCCCACTCGGGCTTATTTTTTCTCCCGTTCAATGCGTTCTTTGGCCGCTTTGTCTTCGTCCGCGGACAACGCCTTCCTCAGGGTGTCCACCTCGGTCGTGGCCCCTGATAAATTCATGGTGATCCTATTACTTTACACCGAACTTCTTTTTAACTATATAAACTGGGGTATATCTTACCTTTGCTCTCTTCGAGCTGCCCCTTGGTAAGTCCGAGCTCGTCCTCAGACTGCTTCATGGCCTGCTTCAGCGCAGAGACCTCCACAGTACGTGCGGCAGCGGCCAGCATGTAAGCCTGCACATACACGTAGACATACTCTAATTAGACTCCTGAGTTATCATTTGATACTCTATTCGGCTTTTCTTCGCGAACACCGAACAGAGCATCAGTGCTACTATCTATGCGGTAATACTTTTATATTTTGAATGCTTACCTCAAAGCCTGTTAGGAGGCTGGCGCAAGCTTCGGTCAGTCCATTTTTGGTGGACTGAACCTTCTTGACCACCGCACTCATGATAGTGCGGTGTTCTTCATCGATGGAAGCGCTGTGAAGCGCTTCCAGCAAGTTGTCCGATGCCTCTGGTTGGACAGAGGACACCGGCACGGATGGTTGGCCCCTCTTAATGGGGGACCGCCTGTCGGAGTCCGAAATCATTGAAGGTTCCGATGCAGTATCCGGCTGTGGCCCGAACTCGAAGCCCATAGGAGCCTCGCTCCCTTGGTACCCAGGGTCCGGGAGGTCGCCGTGAGGCGCCCCCAGGATCACCTCCCCTTGGGTCGGTGCCTTTTGAGACACCACCTCGGCGTTGTTCGTAGAGCGAGGGGTGGATGTAACACCCTCGATGCGACTATATCTCCCACGTGTCGAGGCATGACTTAGAGGCATAATCGCATTGAAGGTAATGTCGCAAGTGAGGTGATCTTCACACAACCCATGTAATATAATATGGAAAAGGATACATAGTTGGCTTACAATCGCCACTTCACACAATTACATGAATAAACATTACATCAATCAAATACACTCAGGGTTCGACTACGGAACCAAAATAAAAGAAGAACCCCAACTGCGACAAAGGTCCCCGATCGACCCCAACTGGGCTCCACTACTGATCAACTAGCAAGAAACAACACAAAGGACAAGATCTTCAACGAGCTCCTCCTGAGCTTGGTTGCGTCATCTGCACGGACTCATCGGCACCTGCAAGCTGGTTTTGGAAGTATCTGTGAGCCAAAGGGACTCAGCAATCTCGCACCCTCGCGATCAAGACTATTTAAGCTTATGGGTAAGGTAAAGGTATGAGGTGGAGCTGCAGCAAGAGACTAGCATATACGGTGGCTAACCTATTCGCAAATGAGAGCGAGAAGAGAAGGCAAAGCACGGTCGATAAAAGTATGATCAAGAAGTGATCCTGGACTACCTACGTCAAGCATAACTCCAACAACCGTGTTCACTTCCCGGACTCCGCCGGAAATAGACCATCACGGTTACACACGCAGTTGATTCATTTTAATTAAGGGCAACTTTAGGTTTTCTACAGCCGGACGTTAACCAATTCCCATCTGCCCATAACCGCGGGCACGGCTTTCGAAAGTTCAAATCCCTGCAGGGGTGTCCCAACTTAGCCCATCACAAGCTCTCACGGTCAATGAAGGAATAGACCTCCTCCCGAGACATTCCAATCAGACTCGGTATCTCAGTACTCCAAGACATCCTCGACAATGGTAAAACAAGTCCAGCAAGACCACCCGATGCGCCGACATCCCGATAGGAGCTGCACATATCTCGTTCTCAGGGCACACCGGATAAGCTAAGCGTACAGGAGCCGACGTAACCCAAGTTGCCAAGGGATGGCCCTGCACGGTGCTCTGGGTTGGACCAACACTTAGACAAGCACTGGCCCGGGGGGGTTAAAAAAAAGATGACCCTTGGGCTGGCCTAACCCAAGGGAAAAAGAGGCTAGGTGGCAAATGGTAAAACCAAGGTTGGGCCTTGCTGGAGGAGTTTTATTCAAGGCGAACTGTCAAGGGGTTCCGATATACCCAACCGCGTAAGGGACGCAAAATCCGGGAACATAACACCGATATGACGGAAACTAGGGCGGCAAGAGTGGAACAAAACACTAGGCATAAGGCCGAGCCTTCCACCCTTTACCAAGTATATAGATGCATTAATTAAATAAGATATATAGTGATATCCCAACAAGTAAATAAATGTTCCAACAAGGAACAGACTTCAATCTTCACCTGCAACTAACAACGCTATAAGAGGGACTGAGCAAAGCGGTAACATAGCCAAACAACGGTTTGCTAGGACAAAGGTGGGTTAGGGGCTGAACATGGCAATTTGGGAGGCTGACAAGCAAGTGGTAGGCATCGTAGCAATGGCATAGCAAAAGAGCGAGCAAACTAGCATAGCAAAGATAGTAGTGATTTCGAGGGTATGATCATGTTGCCTGAAATCCCGCAAGGAAGAAGAACGAGTCCATGAGGAAGACAGACGGACGTAGACGAACGGATCCTCACAAACTCGACATTACCGGATCCACCCTGAAGAAGCAAACACCGGAAAAGAGCAAACAACATAGTAAACAACCAACACATCAACATGGCATGATGCACAATCAAGTATGATGCATGTCCGGTTTAAAGAGGCATGGCATGGCAAAATGCACAAACAATTCTACAAATTAAGTGGAGCTCAATATGCAACGAGATGCATATTGACAAAACACCACATCAATTATTTAGTTCGATCTCGTTTATGTACCCAACAATGTTAAATGTTGTTAAACATGGCGAGAGGGGAAACATGATGAAACTATCTAATCGAGGCACGTTTAAATGAGGCCGGAAGCAACGAACAACAATTCCGGAAAATCCCCATGTGCAAATATTAGGTTTGGTCCTGATCTGTCCTAAACACAATTTTAGAGTTGTTTAACATGCAAAGTAAGGTCACCATGTTAAACTAGGCGAAATTCTACCCCATTTACATATAAAGATTATTAAAATCGGAGTTACGGTTATTTAGTTATGAATAAAATCATTTTAGCATGGCATTTAAGCAAATTTAACCAAGCATCAAATTTAAACAATTTTAATTGTTGTTATCATGATGCGGATGACATGAACAAGTTTTAAGCAATTTATGCAAAATGTTGATAAGAGCATCATGAAGCATTGTCACCGTGGTGGAACGGAAAAGGGGTGTCACGGCAACGAATCCGAAAAATGATGCCACGGCAACATATCGGTCCCGGTAACTCGCGGAGATACCGGCGCAAAAGGAAAAGTGACGGGAGCGTGACACGCGATAGGAGGTGGGGTGATCCCGGATATCGGGTTCCCACAAGATGGTGGCAAGGCAAAAGAGGGGCAACGTGCACCGAACAACTCCGACACGGAGCAAACACGAGCATTTCATACATCACACATGCATTCGTTCACGGCGGTCGTCACGGGGTTATACCTTTGAAGCGAGCATCATCGAAACAGATCGAGTTCGGCGGTAGGGGTACACGTGTCGACGAGGAAGTAGTTGTTCACGGGGTCGTCGTGGGAAGTAGGGGAAGTAGTCGTTCTCGCGATGGTAGTGGAAGTGGGGGTACATGACGACGTAGAGGTACTCGCGACGGTAGTCGTTCACGTTCACGTTTCACGGGTCTTCGGCGACGGTTGTCGTACATGGTCCACAAGATGTCGATCGTTTGGGGTCCGATTTGCGGATCTTTACGACATGAAGGGGTACTTGGCGTTCTCCGGACTTGCCGATCTCGTCATATCGAAGGGGTACTTGACGTTCTTAGCGATTCCGAAGACGGGGTAGAGGTACATGATGCGTCGTCGTGGTACTTGTTGGCCTCGGTCGAAGCGGCAAAACGTAGTCGAACTTGAGGTGGCCTTGACGATCCCGAAAACGTTCTTGCTCGAGAAGGTCTCCGTCTTGGACTTCACCGGGCGTGGTACTTGGCGAAAGGGATCTCCGAAGGCGGCCTTGCGTCCCTGGACTCGGTGATCTTGGCAACGACAAAAAAAAACAGCGGGGCAACGAACGGAAGGCGAAGCACGGGCAGGAGGCGAAGCACGAGGAGACGGTCGAGGCCGGCGCTGGTCGGCCAGAGGCGACGCCCTGCTGGTGGCCGGCGGCCTAGACGACGAGGAGGATGTCGAGGCGCGGGGACGAGGCAGGAGGCGGCACGGGAGCACGGCGCGGGCGTGGGCGCTCCTGGTGGGCGCAGAGGACGATGACGGCAGGCCATGGCAGGGGCGGAGGCACGGTTCCCTAGAACGGTAGGGCCGCGGCGGCGCTGTGGTGCCCGGCGGCCTCGGCGACGCGGCGAGGGAGGAGATCCGGCGGGGGAGCGAGGGAGCTCGGTGGCAGCGCAGGCTGCAGTGCCCGGCAGATGGAGGAGGCGCGGCAGGGTGTCTCCGGCCAGGGGCACGGCGCGGGGTTGGTCTTCTTGGTGGAGCTCGGCTGCCTGAGGACATGGAAGACGGTGACGTGGACTTGGGGGGGCGCCGGCGAGCGAGAGAGGGTGAGGGAGAGAGCGAGGGAATCGGGGGGGAGAGAGGTGGACCGAGCAGCGTGAGGCTGGCGGCGCGAGGGAGGAAGCGAGGGAGATGGGGGTTAGATGGGATCGGGGCCTAGGGTTAGGTTGGTGGCCTGCGGGGAAGGATGGGCCTAGGGAGGCCCGGGTGGGTAGGGGCGCGACAGGGCCTTATAAGGCTGCGGCCTGCTGGTTCTCTCTTCCTCTCTCTCTTTCTTCTCTTATTTTTTTTAACAGAAACAAGAGAAGAAAAAGAAAAGAGGAGGGGGGTTAGGGGAAGAAGGTGGACACACGAATAATTTTCCCGGACTCACAAAAATGCACTTGTTCCGAGAAAATGAAGGGGGCAAGATTGCAAGAATTAAATTCAAAGACATTTGAATTTAATTAAAAAGGTTGCACAAGGACTAGGATTTAGAAGAGTCCAAAAATGTTGAGAATTTAGGAGGAGCCTCGATAAATGGGAAAAGAAATGTTGGCCAAGTTTGGGGACCAAACTTGAAGTAGAAAGGGAGTGGGGATTTTTGCAAGTGTGTTTTGATGAACTCCGAAAGAACGGAATATTTTTTATAGTAGCTCCACTAATATCGGGAGGATATGTTATAAAGAGAAGGCATCCTTCCCTCGATTTAAATGGATCGAAGATCCATACGAATTATTTAGTTGAGATGCAACAATTAATGATATGATGGCATGATGACATGATGCAATGCACATGATGACGAAACATGATGCAACACGCAAGCACATGACAACGCAACAACATCGAATAACTGCACGACACCTGGCACATCGGTCTCGGGGTGTTACAACACTCCACCACTACGAGAGGATCTCGTCCCGAGATCTAGAATGGCACCGGGGGAAACGGAAGAGAAAAGAGAAGAGGTAAAAACTAAGTTGCTCCTTTGACAAACGAGTGAAACCAAAGAACCTTGAAAAGGTTGAACAAATTCGAGAAAAGAATAGAACGAAGGAGAACAAAGTCGAAAACACTCCTTTAGAAAAGAGGGACAAAGAACATTGTGAAACCCTTGAGGTTAAGGGAAGATATATATTGAAAACATTCCGGTTAAGACAATATAGAGAAGGAATAAGACTTATATAATTTGGACAGCACTCCGGTTTAGAAGGGGTGCAAAAATTGATAAGATGAGAAAGCTCAAAAGAAAACACGACACTCCGGTTGAATGGATAAGCAAAGAAAAGAATACTATCATGACAAACCAAGAAGATGGGTTGAAGAGAGAAACATCACAAGCCTCCGGAACAAAGGGAAACAAGATCTTGAGAGAGCACGGTCAACAAATGCTAGCACGGAGTTGTTGGAAAAACCAAAAACGAAAGAATAAGCTTGTAGTGGGCTTATAGAAAAACATCTCGAAACTAGAGGTGATAACCTGCCACTCACGGGAAAAGAATTGTATTGATATGAGCAAGTAGACGAGAAACTATATCACTGGGAGGATATATGAAGAACTTGGATCATATAAGAGCACAATTATCGCAACAATCCTTAGGGAAGGATTTAGGTGAAGTATAACCCAAGATAAATCCATGACGAGATTGATGGATTTAAAATATCTCATTCTTGACAACATGTGAATCATGAAAAATGAACTCAAATTATCAAGAATGACACAATACCACCTCCAATGATACGGTAGAAAGAAATGCACTCCGGATTGCAAGATGAATAAAACTTGATCTCCTTAGAAAAGAATCTCGATGAACACTTCGAGAAGGACTTAACTCCTTGAAGAACCATCACGTAGAACCCTCATGAAGGACTCTGGTAAACAAAAGATAACGAAAAGAGAAAGAAGTTGAAAACACAAGGTGAAGCCTTGCAATGATTTAGATGGATCTCCGTGATGATATAATTGAAATAACTTGGAACTCCGGGAAAGAAAAGATGAAAACAAGTGAAACCAAGAATTTGAAGGGCCTTCGGAATAAGAATTAATCATTTGCATGAAACAAGAATAAGAATTACATTATGCTTATCCTTCACCAATTCAAATTGATGAGAAACAATGTATTTGGCATATTACTTATTCTCGTAGAAAAGATTAAACGAGATATCACATAAACTTGAGGAAGTCTTCAACGAACCACCGGTAGAATTGAAAGAACCAATACATAAACATGATAAGGAAGAAGAGAAATCTTGAACGAACCACTGTAAGAAATGAAAATGAACGAAGAAAAGATAAAGAAACACCGGGAAGAATTAGCAAATGAACGAAGATGCTTGAGAGAATTTAGATACATGAGAACGAAGAGATCACGAGCCGATTAAAGATCACTTGAACGAAGCACTGGTAAAATTGAAGAACGAGAGCTGAAAGCTGAGAATGAACAAATCTTAGATGATGGACTCCGAATAACAAACTGAGAAGACTCTTGAATTGCTCCGGATGGATGAAAAGAATTCTCACAATCGAACAATTATGAGAGGATGGCAACAATCCTGAATGACAAAACTGGAAGAGAATGGAGCAAGGTTGAAAGAAGAATCGTCTTCGGTCTTCCAAACTGAGAATGACGATGAGAAATACCATCAAGACTTATTTAGATACTCTGGAAGAATCAAAACGAAGAGGTTGAGCCAACGATGAAAAGAATTTAACCGATCTTGGAGAAAGACATATGACTGATGATAATTCATTCTTACGTCAAACTTCAAAAGGAATTTAGTATAACTCCGGGGAAATAAGAAGAGTCAGGTAAGATCCTGGGAAAGGACCTGTGGGTTAGGGCCCACTCAAAAGAAACACCGTTGAATGATTTAAAAGAGGGGTTGCACCGGTTGAATAAAAAAAGGCTTGAATGAGATAAGAACCTCGAAATAGCTTGAACGAATTAAGAGTGGAAACACGAATCTTCTGAGATATCTTCAGCACTCCGGAACAAATAGAATAGCGAGAGGTGAACGATTAAGAATTACACCGGCGTGAGAAAAACATTGAAATACGGAAAAAGAGTATGATCAACACCGAAAGCTTGACTTGGAACCACCGGATAAGAAAAGAACGAAAGATGATGAACTTGAAGCTCCGTTAGAATCTTCATGAGAATAACCGGATAACAATATTGATAGAAAAGAATGGAGAGACTTCACACCAATAAAAGGATACTCGAATAAGAAATATGGTTCCTCGAAGAAAACAAGGGTGGGAGGGAGGGAAAAACAAAGGCAACTTGGAGACGGATGGAACAAACACCGTTGAGAAGAAGTGATAAAAGATCTTGCTGATATTGGAATGAACGGAATCACTAGAAGAGAAAACACGCCGGTGAAAAGGATTGACAAGACAATCTTGATGACCAAGAAGGATTGGTATTCACATCGGAATATGAGAACAATATTAGAGAAGGTATGGAATCAACATTTGACTTCGAAGCAACTCGAATACCACAATTCAAAACAAAAACAAAAGGATTGGCTTGCAAAATAAGCCGGAACAAACATATGATAGAGATTTCGTCCGAAGTTTTCGTGGTGGAACCTACACGGGCTCGATCGTACGGCACCATCATGTCCAAGGCAGTGCACATGACATACGAAGCGTCCCCGAGTCGGCATAGCCAAGGACTCTTTAAAACACAACGAGACCACTGTAAAATCGACCGTGAATAGGCGAACCACTAGACGTCGAACCCCAATTTCATATCATACATCTGTCGAAAAGATATCCTAAGAGCTACTTGAATTCCCACCTATGAAACTCCCGAAATTTTCCGGTTATGCAATCAGGTGTTGAGGATACAGGGGAAGCATAATATCTCACCCAAACTAGCAAATCCTACATCCAGCTGCATCCATCCTTCAACACATAACCAAGAAACCTTCGGAAACCATCTATCTCAACCTTTGAAAAGCATCCGTTATACAAGTTATGGCGATACTCCCGAACTCCCGCCCCAGTACTGGGTGGCGTCGAGGTTATCTCACCAACGAACTGCATAAAAGAGATTTTCAATGTTGCGCACATATCTCAAGTATACCAGAATTGCAACGATAAAATTATGATGACAACACCTCAGAGCTCAACTCCCCGGGACACTTCCACTAAACCCCTGACAGGAGGCACCAAGACAGTATTCTCATCATAAGCCATCGGAATAAAACCAAGATACTCTACGTCAGGATGCCTCACCAGAGCGACGAAGGGACTGGGGAGTAAAAAGAATTCCTAAGCTCTCCGATATATATAATTCCTAAGGACTCGAAACATTTTTCTAGACACAACTCGGCCGCTAAAAACGATCAAGCAATGGGGGCTCCTAAGGTCGGGGAAGGCTCTGATACCAACTTGTAACACCCTCGATGCGACTGTATCTCCCACGTGTCGAGGCATAACTTAGAGGCATAATCGCATTGAAGGCAATGTCGCAAGTGAGGTGATCTTCACACAACCCATGTAATATAATATGGAAAAGGATACATAGTTGGCTTACAATCGCCACTTCACACAATTACGTGAATAAACATTACATCAATAAAATACACTCAGGGTCCGACTACGGAACCAAAATAAAAGAAGAACCCCAACTGCGACAAAGGTCCCCGATCGACCCCAACTGGGCTCCACTACTGATCAACTAGCAAGAAACAACACAAAGGACAAGATCTTCAACGATCTCCTCCTGAGCTTGGTTGCGTCATCTGCACGGACTCATCGGCACCTGCAAGCTGGTTTTGGAAGTATCTGTGAGCCACAGGGACTCAGCAATCTCGCACCCTCGTGATCAAGACTATTTAAGCTTATGGGTAAGGTAAAGGTATGAGGTGGAGCTGCAGCAAGCGACTAGCATATACGGTGGCTAACCTATTCGCAAATGAGAGCGAGAAGAGAAGGCAAAGCACGGTCGATAAAAGTATGATCAAGAAGTGATCCTGGACTACCTACGTCAAGCATAACTCCAACAACCGTGTTCACTTCCCGGACTCCGCCGGAAAGAGACCATCACGGTTACACACGCAGTTGATTCATTTTAATTAAGGGCAACTTTAGGTTTTCTACAACCGGACGTTAACAAATTCCCATCTGCCCATAACCGCGGGCATGGCTTTCGAAAGTTCAAATCCCTGCAGGGGTGTCCCAACTTAGCCCATCACAAGCTCTCACGGTCAACGAAGGAATAGACCTCCTCCCGAGACATTCCGATCAGACTCGGTATCCCGGTACTCCAAGACATCCTCGACAATGGTAAAACAAGTCCAGCAAGACCACCCGATGCGCCGACATCCCGATAGGAGCTGCACATATCTCGTTCTCAGGGCACACCAGATAAGCTAAGCGTACAGGAGCCGACGTAACCCAAGTTGCCAAGGGATGGCCCTGCACGGTGCTCTGGGTTGGACCAACACTTAGACAAGCACTGGCCCGGGGGGGGGGGGTTAAAAAAAGATGACCCTTGGGCTGGCCTAACCCAAGGGAAAAAGAGGCTAGGTGGCAAATGGTAAAACCAAGGTTGGGCCTTGCTGGAGGAGTTTTATTCAAGGCGAACTGTCAAGGGGTTCCGATATACCCAACCGCGTAAGGGACGCAAAATCCGGGAACATAACACCGATATGACGGAAACTAGGGCGGCAAGAGTGGAACAAAACACTAGGCATAAGGCCGAGCCTTCCATCCTTTACCAAGTATATAGATGCATTAATTAAATAAGATATATAGTGATATCCCAACAAGTAAATAAATGTTCCAACAAGGAACAGACTTCAATCTTCACCTGCAACTAACAACGCTATAAGAGGGACTGAGCAAAGCGGTAACATAGCCAAACAACGGTTTGCTAGGACAAAGGTGGGTTAGGGGCTGAACATGGCAATTTGGGAGGCTGACAAGCAAGTGGTAGGCATCGTAGCAATGGCATAGCAAAAGAGCGAGCAAACTAGCATAGCAAAGATAGTAGTGATTTCGAGGGTATGATCATGTTGCCTGAAATCCCGCAAGGAAGAAGAACGAGTCCATGAGGAAGACAGACGGACGTAGACAAACGGATCCTCACAAACTCGACGTTACCGGATCCACCCCAAAGAAGCAAACACCGGAAAAGAGCAAACAACATAGTAAACAACCAACACATCAACATGGCATGATGCACAATCAAGTATGATGCATGTCCGGTTTAAAGAGGCATGGCATGGCAAAATGCACAAACAATTCTACAAATTAAGTGGAGCTCAATATGCAACGAGATGCATATTGACAAAACACCACATCAATTATTTAGTTCGATCTCGTTTATGTACCCAACAATGTTAAATGTTGTTAAACATGGCGAGAGGGGAAACATGATGAAACTATCTAATCGAGGCACGTTTAAATGAGGCCGGAAGCAACAAACAACAATTCCGGAAAATCCCCATGTGCAAATATTAGGTTTGGTCCTGATCTGTCCTAAACACAATTTTAGAGTTGTTTAACATGCAAAGTAAGGTCACCATGTTAAACTAGGCGAAATTCTACCCCATTTACATATAAAGATTATTAAAATCGGAGTTACGGTTATTTAGTTATGAATAAAATCATTTTAGCATGGCATTTAAGCAAATTTAACCAAGCATCAAATTTAAACAATTTTAATTGTTGTTATCATGATGCGGATGACATGAACAAGTTTTAAGCAATTTATGCAAAATGTTGATAAGAGCATCATGAAGCATTGTCACCGTGGTTGAAGGGAAAAGGGGTGTCACGGCAACGAATCCGAAAAATGATGCCACGGCAACATATCGGTCCCGGTAACTCGCGGAGATACCGGCGCAAAAGGAAAAGTGACGGGAGCGTGACACGCGATAGGAGGTGGGGTGATCCCGGATACCGGGTTCCCACAAGATGGTGGCAAGGCAAAAGAGGGGCAACGTGCACCGAACAACTCCGACACGGAGCAAACACGAGCATTTCATACATCACACATGCATTCGTTCACGGCGGTCGTCACGGGGTTATACCTTTGAAGCGAGCATCATCGAAATGGATCGAGTTCGGCGGTAGGGGTACACGTGTCGACGAGGAAGTAGTTGTTCACGGGGTCGTCGTGGGAAGTAGGGGAAGTAGTCGTTCTCGCGATGGTAGTGGAAGTGGGGGTACATGACGACGTAGAGGTACTCGCGATGGTAGTCGTTCACGTTCACGTTTCACGGGTCTTCGGCGACGGTTGTCGTACATGGTCCACAAGACGTCGATCGTTCGGGGTCCAATTTGCGGATCTTGTCGACATGAAGGGGTACTTGGCGTTCTCCGGACTTGCCGATCTCGTCATCTCGAAGGGGTACTTGACGTTCTTAGCGATTCCGAAGACGGGGTAGAGGTACATGATGCGTCGTCGTGGTACCTGTTGGTCTCGGTCGAAGCGGCAAAACGTAGTCGAACTTGAGGTGGCCTTGACGATCCCGAAAACGTTCCTGCTCGAGAAGGTCTCCGTCTTGGACTTCACCGGGCGTGGTACTTGGCGAAAGGGATCTCCGAAGGCGGCCTTGCGTCCCTGGACTCGGTGATCTTGGCAACGACAAAAAAAAATAGTGGGGCAACGAACGGAAGGCGAAGCACGGGCAGGAGGTGAAGCACGAGGAGACGGTCGAGGCCGGCGCTGGTCGGCCAGAGGCGACGCCCTGCTGGTGGCCGGCGGCCTGGACGACGAGGAGGATGCTGAGGCGCGGGGACGAGGCAGGAGGCGGCACGGGAGCACGGCGCGGGCGTGGGCGCTCCTGGTGGGCGCAGAGGACGACGACGGCAGGCCATGGCAGGGGCGGAGGCGCGGTTCCCTGGACCGGCAGGGCCGCGGCGGCGCTGTGGTGCCCGGCGGCCTCGGCGACGCGGTGAGGGAGGAGGTCCGGCGGGGGAGCGAGGGAGCTCGGTGGCGGCACAGGCTGCAGTGCCGGGCAGATGGAGGAGGCCCGGCAGGGTGGCTCCGGCCAGGGGCACGGCGCGGGGTTGGTCTTCCTGGTGGAGCTCGGCTGCCTGAGGACATGGAAGACGGTGACGTGGACTTGGGGGGCGCCGGCGAGCGAGAGAGGGTGAGGGAGAGAGCGAGGGAATCGGGGGGGGGGGGGGGAGAGAGGTGGACCGAGCAGCGCGAGGCTGGCGGCGCGAGGGAGGAAGCGAGGGAGATGGGGGTTAGATGGGATCGGGGCCTAGGGTTAGGTTGGTGGCCTGCGGGGAAGGATGGGCCTAGGGAGGCCCGGGTGGGCAGGGGCGCGACAGGGCCTTATAAGGCTGCGGCCTGCTGGTTCTCTCTTCCTCTCTCTCTTTCTTCTCTTATTTTTTTTAACAGAAACAAGAGAAGAAAAAGAAAAGAAGAGGGGGGTTAGGGGAAGAAGGTGGACACACGAATAATTTTCCCGGACTCACAAAAATGCACTTGTTCCGAGAAAATGAAGTGGGCAAGATTGCAAGAATTAAATTCAAAGACATTTGAATTTAATTAAAAAGGTTGCACAAGGACTAGGATTTAGAAGAGTCCAAAAATGTTGAGAATTTAGGAGGAGCCTCGATAAATGGGAAAAGAAATGTTGGCCAAGTTTGGGGACCAAACTTGAAGTAGAAAGGGAGTGGGGATTTTTGCAAGTGTGTTTTGGTTAACTCCGAAAGAACGGAATATTTTTTATAGTAGCTCCACTAATATCGGGAGGATATGTTATAAAGAGAAGGCATCCTTCCCTCGATTTAAATGGATCGAAGATCCATACGAATTATTTAGTTGAGATGCAACAATTATTGATATGATGGCATGATGACATGATGCAATGCACATGATGACGAAACATGATGCAACACGCATGCACATGACAACGCAACAACATCGAATAACTGCACGACACCTGGCACATCGGTCTCGGGGCGTTACAGTGGAAGCTGTCGGAGGAGAACCGCTGTTCATATCCGACAAGCCCAAAGAGCCGCTCGGCGAGGGTAAGTCGAGACGAGCTCGGGCCGGACTGCATAATCAGGTTCGGCATGAGCAAAGGCGGTACAATAAAACATACCATGAAGTACTATGGTGTCCGGACACTTACGAATTCGCCAGGGGCTTGTCCCTGGGTAGCCACTCGTCGCTGCTGTCGGCGGCCGTCGTGGCACAGTCCGGAGGGAGGCTCTTTCCCTTCTTGGGCCCTTCAGCCTCCCCGGATGGGTCGGACTTCCTTTTCTTGTCTCCCCCGGCTGGGGGGGGGGAGAATTTTTCTCCTCCTCCTCGTTTCCGTGGGAGGAGTGCGCGTCGGACTCATCGGATGATGAGTCCGATAGAACCTTGCGTTGGAGACCCTTTCGGGTCCCTGTGGCCTTCTTCTTGGCCGTATTTCCCGGCACCTCATAAGGTGACGGAGTCAGCATCTTTGTTAGAAGAGCGATTGCATGATCTTCGGGCAGGGGGGGTGGGCAATCAAGCTGCTCCGTTGTCTTTATCTAGTCATGTTAATGACATGAAAGCTTAGATCCAGCACATAACTAAACTAGGGCACATAAATACCCTGAGAGATATAAAAGCCTACCGGATGGGTGCGGCGCTTTGCACTGAGTCCGCGGTCCTCGGTGAGGGAGGGAGGCATCTCGGCGCCCTTGAACAGCACCCTCCAAACGTCCTCGTGTGTCATGTCATAGAACTCTCGCAGCGTCTGGTGCTGGGCCGAGTCGAACTCCCACAAAACAAATGCCCGTTGTTGGGACGGAAGGATCCGGCGGAAGAGCATAACCTGGACCACGTTGACAAGCTTGATATTCTTGTTCGTCATGTTCTGGATTCAGGTTTGGAGTCCGGTCAGCTCTACCAAAGAACCCCAGGACATGCCCTTCTTTTTCCAGGTGGTGAGCCGCGTGGGGATTCCAGATCAAAATTTGGGGGCAGCCACCCAGTTGGAGTCGCGTGGCTCGGTGATGTAGAACCACCCCGATTGCCACCCCTTTATGGTATCCACGTAGGTACCCTCGAGCCAGGTGACATTAGGCATCTTGCCCACTATGGCGCCTCCGCATTCTGCTTGCTGGCCTCCCACCACCCTCGGTTTGACATTGAAGGTTTTCAGCCATAAGCCGAAGTGGGGCCTGATGTGGAGGAAGGCCTCGCACACGACGATAAACGCCGAGATGTTGAGGATAAAGTTGGGGGGCCAGATCATGAAAATACAGTCCGTAGTAGAACATGAGCCCGCGGACGAAATGGATAAGAAAAACTACCCTCTCATGGGGTTCGGGCATTGGAACGATCTGCCCCGCATTCGGTAGCCGGTGCGCGATATTCGCTGGTAGGTATCCGGCCTCCTAGAACTTTTTGATGTTTTCCTCTGTGACGGAGGAAACCATCCACTTGCCTCCTGCTCCAGACATGGTTGGAGTGGTTTGAGAATAAGAATGCGAGCTTGGGCGCTAGAGCTCGAGTGTGCGGGAATGGGTAAGCGAGAAGGAAGAAGGCGTGGGTGAAAAAAGTAAATCTTTATCCCTTTATAAGGGCGGAGGAGGCGATGAGTCTCCCCACTTGCCTGGCAAAACTGCTTATTCCCCATGCGCCGTAATTGATGGCGCGGTTGGGTTACCCATGTCCGTATTGATGAGAATCCCGTGATAAGGGGAACACGATCTCGGCTTTGACAAGACGTATCAAGAAAACCGCCTCGCGATATGTGCGGAGCTGGTTGAGAAAAGCAGTTTGAATAATAACCGAGCCATGAAGTGATGTCATACTATCGAAACGTGTCAGGAGATTAGATTTGTGGAAGTATTATTCTCTCTACGATGGTATGTGGAACTTATTTTGCAGGGTCGGACACTATCCTTGTATTCAATCTCTTTTGTGGTGTATTCGGAGGAGGAACCCGCCTTGCAATGTCGAAGACAACACTGTGCGCCGGACTCATCGTCATTAAAGCCTGGTTCAGGGGCTACTGAGGGAGTCCTGGATTAGGGGGTCTGCGGACAGCCAGACTATATCCTTTGGTCGGACTGTTGGACTATGAAGATACAAGATGGAAGACTTCGTCTCGTATCCGGATGGGACTCTACTTGGCGTGGAAGGCAAGCTAGGAAATACGGATATGTATATCTCCTCCTTTGTAACCGACCTTGTGTAACCCTAGCCCCCTCCGGTGTCTATATAAACCGGAGGGTTTTAGTCCGTAGAACAACATACAATCATACCATAGGCTAGCTTCTAGGGTTTAGCATCTCTGATCTCATGGTAGATCAACTCTTGTAATACTCATATCATCAAGAACAATCAAGCAGGACGTAGGGTTTTACCTCCATCAAGAGGGCCCGAACCTGGGTAAACATCATGTCCCCTGCCTCCTGTGACCATCCGCCTTAGACGCATAGTTCGGGACCCCCTACCCAAGTTCCGCCGATTTTCACACCGACATCTGCATTCCTCTTGTCAGTACCTTTTGCCTTGTAACGCCGTACTTAATTAATTGATATTTGATTATGTCTCATCAGTCTGCACCTGAGCTTTATTATCCTCTATTTCTTCCAATGTTATTTGATCTATATTTACTCTTTGCAAAATGTAGAATAATGGCAATGCTTATAAAGAATTTTCTTTGGGGAATTTATTGAATTATCCTTCCAGCAACATGGAGAAGGGATTTGTCCAGCCCATGTTAACATGTAATGTAAGTTCATCCTTCTCAAGCCTTCAAACTTTGTTCTAGTATAGATTTGGATAGGCATCATTTCCTCCACTTCTATTTACATCTGATTGGATGTTTGCAACAACTACCAGCTTTAAATTGTAGTTGTAAAAACATGTTCCTTATGCAGAACAATTCCATTTATTTGCTTATATAATTGTGAAATCTGTTACGTGTCTCCTTGTTCCTCTTTCAGAGTCGTATCTCTTATGCCAGGCAGAACTTTAGGAAAGATAGTGAGCCAAACCATCTTGAGGACAGCGAGATGACCCCAAGGTCCTGTCTTGATGAAGACAGTGAATTGAAGCTACTCACCAGCAGGTGTGAGACAACCTCTGTGCAGTCGCTACCTCAATCAGTTCAACTTCTTCATTCTCAACTTAAAGCAGAAAGGCTTGCTTCAGCTCAGCTCTGACTTGAAGTCAAAGATGTGATGAAGATGTCAGTGGACTTCCTTGCGCACTATTGTGCCATACAGCTAGGGATGAAGCATCTATCATTGACACAACTGAGGTCTCATCAGCTTGTTCGGCTACTTGCGGGGCCCGACCTTGCCAGGTCTATTGCCTTCTGAAGTGCTCTCAATTTTGTATATTCTTTTGTCGGCATGTTTATATGCACTGGTGGTGACCTTTGATGCCCAGTGTATGTAATCCGCGGTCATGTTGCCCTTTATTATCACCGTTAGTGAACTTTGATTCCAGGTGGATGTAATATGTCATAATTTCTTTATTGTATAGTCTAGGTTTATTCTTTGGTCGGTATGCTGTAATTTAGGCCGGAAGATTCAGTAAATCTCAGTGTTGTCGGTCTTCAGGCCGGCCCGTTACTCATATGGGCCAAAATGTGGGCCTACAATCATCTTGGGCCATTAGCAGGTCTAAACCTCTATTTACTGTAGTGACACTTGGCCTCCTATGGGCCATAGAAACAATGGGCCTTCTACGATCCGTAGAAACAATGGGCCTTCTACGGGCCGTATCATCAATGGGCCTTCTACGGGCCGTATGATCGGTTGGCCAAACATGGGCCACAAACTGACCGCATTATGGACGTAAACAGGCTGGAGTTGGAGTCGTCCATTCATGGGCCGACCACAATGGGCCGTCGTTAATAGGCCGTATTTGATGATGCTATGAAAACAGCCCAACGTATTAACGAGCCACAAACGGGCCGACTATAACCACGGGCTGAATTTGGCCCACAAGTAGAAAATGGCAGTAACGGGCCGTAAGTAACCGAATGGTGGAAATGAGCCCAAGAATAATGGGCCCTGAGAAGGCCGAAAGATAACATGGGCTGCAAACGGACCAATGGATTAATGGGCGTTAATGAGTATAAGGTGATAAATGTTTCATTACGGGCCAGTTTCACCACGGGCCGTTAACGGTCCAAGAGTTACAAACGGCCTCATATGGGCCGAAAGACATCATGGGCCATACATGGGCCGGAACTTAAAATGGGCTGGAATCATATTGGATGGCCTAGATGACGCTACTGGGCCTAATTCGGATAGGTCGTAACGGGCCCTAGGTTAGTGTGTTGTAAATAGGTTATATGCGAACATGCCGTCAACAGGCTTTCCTTGGGCCAGACCGCCACCTTTTGACCAAGTCAAATGGGCCAGCCTTTTCACAGGAATGGGCCTCTGTTCGGCCGTGCCACATGTTGACGTATCATAGGCGCCTTCGGTCCAATGAGTGGATGACATATGTCCCAATGGTGAGCCGACACATGTTTCCCCCAGCCAATGTTGATTTTACACATGGAAAATCTCCATTGGTCGGGGTTGTTAGCGGCTTATCGGATCCGAAACATCACCCGATAGCTTAACGGCGTTCCGTTACGGTGGATGACACGTGTCGGTCACCCTTGACGAAAGCACTTCTGTGACGCATGATTTATCGTCATGGAAGTGGACACTTCCGTGATGATAATTTTGGTAATGTCATGGAACACTTCTACGACAGCATACGAATGACTATCTTGATTCTGTCATAAAATCGTCACGGATGTACATGCATGACAAAAAACGCGACCTACTGTGACAAACACGTATCATCACGGAAGTGTATTTTTTGTAGTGTCAGATGGTTTTGGTGCTTTAATATTACTTTTTGAACCATAATTGATACCTTAGCATTCCTTTATCCTAACGGAGATAGGTGGTTTTTCAATATAAGTAGTGGGCACAACTTGATCAATAATGTAAATAATAGTTTCATCTTTAACTTTAACCGGTTCTTTAATTTCTTATTTAATAGGTGGATGATATTTAAACCACTTCTCCTTAGGGAGATCAACATGAGTAGGAAATGATTCACAAAAAGAGGCAACTATCTCAGAGCCAAGTTCATATTTAGTGCTAAACTTGTGAAAGGCATCGGTATTCATAAAAGATTTAACACAATCAAACTTAAGCTTAAAACCTGACTATTTACCATCATTGAGTTCTGAATATTCAGAGTTGCGTTTAATCTTTCTAAAAGATCCAACCTAAATTCAATAGTCTTCTTCATAAAAGAACCAGTACAAGAAGTATCGAGCATGGATTGATCATCACGAGAAAGCCGAGCATAAAAGTTCTGACTAATAATTTCTCTTGAAAGCTCATGATTGGGGCATGAATATAACATTGACTTAAGCCTCCCCAAAGCTAGAGCGATACTTTCTCCTTCACGAGGCCAAAACTTATATATATAATTCCGATCACGATGAACTAGATGCATATGATTTTTTTTATGAAATTCCAATTTCAATCGATTCCAGTTCCAAGATCCAATAACATCACATAGCCTATACCATGCCAATGATTTTCCCTTCAAAGATAAAGGTAAAACCTTCTTCTTAGCTTCATCTCCTGGTAAACCTGCAAGCTTAAATAATCCACAAATTTCATCCACATAGATTAAGTGCATATCAGGATGTTCGGTTCCATCTCCTGCATAAGGATTAGCTAGCAGTTGTTCTATCATACCCGAAGTAATTTCATAACCAATATTGTTAGTAGGTGTAGTAGGTTGAGGGGCAACTAATTGTGCTTCCTGTCGAGGTGAAGGATCGTTTTCCATAGTAGCAAGTGATAATAAATTTCAGCGCATAATATAATTTTTTCCTTACCAAATTCCACTTACCAAGTGCGCTTCATTCCCCGGCAACGGAGCCAGAAAAGAGTCTTGATGACCCACAAGTATAGGGGCTCAATCATATTCCTTTCTATAAGTAAGACTGTCAAACCCAACGAGGAGGAGAAGGAAATGACAAGTGGTTTTCAGCAAGATATTTTATGCAAGCACTAAAATAAGCGGTAACAGGTAGTTTGGTAGCAAGATAATTTGTAATGGACAAGTAATGGTAATGGTAAATAAAGTGCAGCAAGGTAGCCCAATCCTTTTGTCGCAAAGGATGGGCCAAAACGGTCTCTTATAATAAGCAAAGCGTTCTTGAGTGTACACAGGAATTTCATCTAGTCACTTTCATCATGTTGGTGTCATTCGCGTTCGCTACTTTGATAATTTGATATGTGGGTGGATCGGTACTTAGGTGTTGTTCTTACTTGAACAAACCTCCTACTTGTGATTAACACCCTTGCAAGAATCCGTAACTATGAGAAAAGTATTAATATAAAATCCAACCATAGCATTAAACTGTTGGATCCAAATCGGTCCATTACGAAGTAACACATAAACTAGGGTTTAAGCTTATGTCACTCTAGGAACCGATCATCTAATAACTAATCCACAATGCATTCCCTTAGTCCCAAATATGGTGAAGTGCCATGTAGTCGATGATCACATGACACCACTAAGGGAATCACAACATACATATCATCAAAATGTCGAACAGATATCAAGTTCACATGATTACTTGCAACAAGATTTCTCCCATGACCTCAAGAACAAAAGTAACTACTCACAACTGATAATCATGATCAAGATCGGAGGGGTATTAAATAGAATAATGGATCTGAACATATAATCTTCCACCAAATAAACCATAATCAACTATAAGATGTAATCAACACTAGTAGTGAAGGAAATATGCCATAGAGGCAATAGTAAAGTTGTTATTTATATTTCCTTAGATCATTATAAATGTTTATTATTCATGCTACAATTGAATTAAACGGAAACTTGACACATATGTGAATACATAGACAAAACAAAGTGTCCCTACTATGCCTCTACTTGACTAGCTCCTTAATCAAAGATGGTTAAGTTTCCTAACCATAGACTTGTGTTGTCATTTGATGAACGAGATCACATCATTAGGAGAATGATGTGATGGACAAGACCCATCTGTTTGCTTAGCATAATGATCGTCAAGTTTTATTGCTATTGCTTTCTTCATGACTGATACATATTCCTCTGACAATGAGATTATGCAACTCCCGAATACCGGAGGAACACCTTGTGCGCTATCAAACATCACAATGTAACTGGATGATTATAAAGATGCTCTATAGGTGTCTCCGAAGGTGTTTGTTCGGTTGGCATAGATCAAGATTAGGATTTCTTACTCCGAGTATCGGAGAGGTATCTCTAGGCCCTCTCGGTAATGCACATCACTATAAGCCTTGCAATCAATGTGACTAATGAGTTAGCTACGGGATGATGCATTACAGAACAAGTAAAAAGACTTGCTGGTAACAAGATTGAACTAGGTATGATGATACCAACGATCGAATCTCGGGAAAGTAACATACCGATGACAAAGCAAATAAAGTATGTTGTTATTGCGGCTTGACCGATAAAGATCTTCGTGGAATATGTAGGAAGCAATATGAGCATCCAGGTTCCGCTATTGGGTATTGACCGGAGATGTGTCTCGGTCATGTCTACATAGTTCTTGAACCCGTAGGGTCCGCACGCTTAACGTTCGATGATGATTTGTATTATGAGTAATGTGTTTTGGTGACCGAAGTTTGTTCGGAGTCCCGGATTAGATCACGGACATGCCGAGGAGTCTCGAAATGGTCAAGATGTAAAGATTGATATATTTGAAGGTGGTATTCGGACACCGGAAGGGTTCCGAAGTGTATCGGGTACATACCGGAGTACCGAAGGGGTTACCGGAACCCCGTCCCCCCCCCCCCCGGGGAAAGATATGGGCCGTATGGGCCATAGGAGGGAGGCTAACCAGCCCACAAGGGGCTGGTGCGCCCCCCACAAGGGAGGAGGCCGAATTGGACTAGGGAAGGGGCGCGCTCTCCGTCCCTAGCGGACACCTCGATATAGGACATAGCGGACAGAGGGAACGCCGAGTAGGAAGAACAAGTCCTCTTCCAAGGTGTAAATGGAAGCCCGTATGTTTGATTGTTCCCAATGTGTATCGATCACATATTCAAATGTACAACATCATTTTGATCAATGTCTCGCTACTTTATTTCGTTGTCCCCTAGCATTGCACTCACGCCTTCTTTTTAATTTCATAGCATAGCACGGGATCTTAGTAGTAAAGATAATGGCTAACTTCTGACGAGCGAGCGGAGCGAGGCCCGTCGTCGGTATGCTTCAGCTGAAGAGGAGTGTAGTTAGCCCATGTGGGCCACCCTCGATAGGGATACTTGGGGGTGCAGGGGGAAGCCCCCCATGGTACATATCAGTATTGACCTAGGTCAGCTCTGTTATATATATCCTTTGTAAGCCGCTGCATGGGATAAGTTAATTAGTTGTAAATCGCCAATGTTTGTAACCTCCCCCGATATAGTGAAGATTTGCTCGCCGGCGCCCGTGTTTGTTCCCTTTTGTCTTGAAGGGGTTTCCCATGTTAAAATCGTGTGTCTCCTCCTTGTTTTTCGTTTCTCATCATATTGATTTGCTTGCCATATCTCTGACAACAAGAATGAGAACAAGGTCCCTCCCATCAGTGGAGAGCCGAGATCCTCCGCACCTCCATGGCCCAAGCCATAGGAGATGGGGAGGACCAGTGACAGCGCCAACGGGAGAAGAAGGAAGGGCTAAGGTCTTTTCTTGTGGAGAAAGAGAAGGCTTTGTGCTACCGTAGAATAATTGTTCTATAGTACTTGGTTAAACAAAAAACCTATCACTAGGAAATCTTCCAGATTATAGTAATGCTAATAATATTTTTTCATAATTTGTTACAATTGGAGAGGGCTGATACCACGGTAGTGCTCACCCATTGATGCTTCGAGCTTGGGCGGAGTGGTGCGAGAGTACATCTTGTTCATGGATCACAACCCGGAGTTGCTCTGCTGGAACGTGCGGGGGGCTCAATAACCCTGCAAAAAGAAAGGTGGATAGGGAATTTGTGGAGGCAGTGAACATTAACATGGTGTGTTTTCAAGAGACCAAACATCATGTAATAGATCTATATGATGTAATGCAATGTGTCAGATCATCTTTCAATGGATTCGGTTACTTGCCGGCGTTTGAGACCCAAGGTGACATTTTGTTGGCATGGGACTCCATGGTGTTGGACGTGCACAGTATGGTGTTGGACACATAGTATCACTGGCTGCATGCGCACTAGGGAGGGCAATTCTTGGTGAATCACTGGAGTATACGAGCCGCGGGGAGACGACGAGAAGGTCATGTTCCTTAATGATCTTAGGCCACGATGTGCTATGTGCCCCAAACAGTGGACGGTGTTGGGCAGCTTCAACATGATTCTATGGGCCAGCAAGAAGAACAATGACAATCTGATCAGGAGCATCATGAATAGGTTGAGGAGCTTCGTGGGCGACAATGAGCTGAAGGACATGTACATGCACGGGCATAGCTTCACCCGGTCCAACGAATGGGCAACCCCACAATGACAAAGATCAACTGTATGCTAGCTTATATGGGTTGGGAGCTGACATATCCTGACTGTCTCTTGCAAGCTCTCTCATCTATTGTTTTGGATCACACCCCACTCCACCTGTCTACGAATGTCGTGGGATTCCCCAAGCATCAGTTTAGGTTCAAGAACTTTTGGGTGAAGATGGATGGATTCGATCTTGCTGTTCGGGAGGCGTGGAGTTGTGACCAAGTGATCGTTGATCCATTCAAGAGGTTGGATACACTATTAAGAAACTCGGCTGTGACACTTCAAGCTTGGGGACAATAGAAGGTTGGAAATGTCAAATTTCTCTTGGTTGTGGCACACAGGATCATACTTAGACTGCACCAAGTGCAAGAAAGGAGGCAGCTGGTGTTGGAGGAACTATGGCTATGTCGTATGCTGAAGATGATGCTACTTGGCTTGGCATCTCTCGAAAGAACGATACAGCGCCAGCATTCGCGGATCCGCTGGCTACAGGTTCAAGATGCCAACTCCAAGCTATTTCAGGCTGTAGCTAATGGGAGGAGGACAAAGAAATTTGTGCCCCACGTAAAGCATCAGGAGATGATTGTTACTAACGAAGGGCGCATACAAGAGATCTTCACCGAGGCTTACGAGGGATTGTTGGGGCGAGCGCAGGCACGTGATCTTACCATGGACCTCAAGTACATGGGGCATGGAACCAGTGGATCTCCGCGATCTGGACTGCCTATTTTCCAAGGAGGAGGTATGGAATCTCATTATGGAGATGCCTTCGGACAAAGCATTCAACCAAGATCCTAGCGAATGGAGCGCGCCCGCGTATGCCAACGGGTTCACAGGAGCATTCAACCAAAAGGCTTGGCCGATGATCAATCGCAACATCATGGCCGCACTACATAAGGTGTATGTGGGAGATGGAAGGGTCTGGGAAGCTTAATAAAGTGTTGATCATGCTCATTGTAACACCCCGGATGTAACTTGCCATATTTGTACTCCGACTCTTGCCATTTTTGGCTTTAAGTTATGAGATTCCCTCGTGGTTGGGTTTTGTCTTTGTTTTGCATTTTTTTCGTGTCATGCATCTCATATCATGTCATCATGTGCATCTCTTTTGTATACGTGTTCATCTCATGCATCCGAGTATTTTCCTCGTTGTCCGTTTGGCAATCCGACACTCCTATGTCATCCGGCGTCCCCGTCTTGTCTCTTTTCGTGAGCAGGTGTTAAACATTCTCAGAATGGACCGAGATTTGCCAAGTGGCCTTGGTACACCACGGGTAGACCTCCTGTCAAATTTCGTGCCATTTGGAGTCCGTTTGATGCTCCAACGGTTAACCGGAGAACCGTAAAGGCCTAGTGTGTGTTGCAGCCCAACACCCCTCCAAAGTGGCCCAATAACCCATCCAAACCTATCCCATGTCCTCCACCGTCGGATCACGATCGCGTGGCCGAAAACTAAACCTCATTTGGACACTCCTACCTCCTCCAAGGTATAAATATGTGCACCCTCTCCAGATTCAGGCGAAACTCTAGCTCTCCCTCTCCCCGCTGCCGCCGGACACGTCCGGTCCGCACCGGACGAAAATCGCTGCCGCCCAGGACGAATCGCGTGTCGCCACCTGCCCCCGCGCCGCTCCCACCACCGCCGGCCCACCGGGCCCGAAGCGGGCCCGTGAGGCCCATCACCTCCGCGCCGCCGCCCGCGCCCTTCCGCTCCCCGAGCCACCGCCCTCCGCCCGACCGGCGTTCGTCGCCTCGCCGGTCACCGCCCGCCGCCCTGCGGGGGAGTGCGCTGCCGCCCGAGGCCTTCGCCGCCGTTGCTCGCCCGTGGGGCCCCGAGCCGTCGCCCTGCCGTCTTTCGCCGCTCCTGCACGCCTCATCGCCGGCGCCAACCTCTCCAGCGACCCCCGTCTCCACTCCAGCCGCCGGCCGTCGCCGCAAGTCCGGCAAGCTCGCACCGGACACCTTGACTTCTGTGCCCGGATCCAGATCTGGAAGACTAGGGTTGACCTTGTTTTCACCTCTATGTCTTTTCCTTGTTAATTTTGTTGCTCTATTCATCATGCCATAACTTCATGTGTGCTGCTCCGTTTTGTGCGTGCAATATATCAAAATGTTCATCATGATGTGCTCTTCATTTTGTTCCAGTGTGACATGCTTGTTTGAGTCCATCTTGATGCCAAAATCGTTGATGCAAGAGTGATATAAATTGTTAGGTGTTGTTTCTTATCAGAGTATGAGGATTTGTCATTCTTGTCACATTTGTTGTGTGCTTCATATGAACATGAGCTCTATATGTGTTTTGGTCTATGTCATGCCATCTTTACAGGGGTGCTTGCCATGTATTTTTCTGATATTTGTGGTGACTAGCACAAGCATGCAAAGTAGCCTTCGTGATATTGTTGATTTCAGGGACTTAGGATTTTGCTGTCCTTGCTCTGCTATTATTTTTATGCCATGTATCCATGATGCTACAGTGAGATCCATGATTTGTTTGAGTATCTTCAGTAAGGATGATTTGGACATATGGTTGTGCTCTATCCATCCATGCCCCTGTTTGCATTTATGGAGTTCCCTAGCATGACTTAATATTGCTCTACTTTTGCTATAAAATGTTCCTGGCAGATTGTTTACATGTTAATCAATTTTGCTATGGTTGTTGTAGTTGATCCAAGCATGCTATAAACTTGTTCTTGCCTTGGTTAGCTTCATGAACATGTCTTATTGATATTGCTATGATTAGTTTGTCATGCAATGCCTCGTAATGAGTGAATCAAGCTCGCAAAGATGCCTTCATAATTCTGTATATGCCATGCTCTGTTTTCGGCTAAGTCTGAATCTGTTAACGAAACTTGCTATGTTTACATGGGTGCCATATTATCTTCTGTGCCTTTTTGGCTCTTGATCAGTAATGGACTTTTGTTCTATGGTTTGAGTAGATTCATGCCATGCCTTTGTTTGCTATGTTTTGTTTCTGTAGCATGTTGATTGCTTGCTGTAAACATGGCTTCCTGATGTTATGTCCTGGCATGTTAGTAATTTTCACCAAGTCCGTGAAGCTGATAACTTTTGCACTTTTGCCATGCTTGTTTGAACCTGCTCTTGTGTGATTTAGCCTTAGCTCAGTGTTCATCTTTTGTCAACCATCTTGAGTAGATCACTGCCATGTGCTTTGTTGTTATGTTGGAGTGCAGTAGCTTAGTTTCTTGTTACATTCTAGGTGGCATTGTGTTGTTAATCTCAGAATTGTGCCTTTCTTGTTTTGTTTGCCTTTTGCAAACCGTGCATCCGATTCCGGCGATCTTTATATCGATTTCGACTGAAATCAACTCATCTTTCCAGCGGCGCACTTGGTTTGCCAAGTTGATGTCTTGATCAATCCTTTCCTTCTGGAGCACGCATATGCATTGCATATCACATCCCGCATGTCATGCCATGTTTTGCATCATGTTGCTTGTGCATTGCACTGTGATTGATTGTTGGTCCTTTGCTTGTGTTCTTGCTTGGGGTGGAGCCGGGAGACGAGTACGTGATCGAGGAACATGTTGAGTACGCTAACGAGGATCAAGCTTTCATCAACTCGGAGAACTTTGCAGGCAAGATTACCATACCCTCGAAATCACCTCTATCTTTGCTTGCTAGTTGTTCGCTCTATTGCTATGCTGCGATACGTACCACTTGCTATATCATGCCTCCCATATTGCCATGTCAAGCATCTAACCCACCTTTCCTAGCAAATCGTTGTTTGGCTATGTTACCGCTTTTGCTCAGCCCCTCTTATAGCGTTGCTAGTTGCAGGTGGAGATGAAGTTTGTTCCATGTTGAAACATGGATATTGTTGGGATATCATTATTATATCTTGTTCACTTTAATGCATCTATATACTTGGTAAAGGCTGGAAGGCTTGGACTTATGCCTGGTGTTTTGTTCCACTCTTGCCGCCCTAGTTTTCGTCATACCGGTGTTATGTTCTTTGATTGCATTCCTTACATGGTTGTGTAACCACTTGACAATTCACCTTGAATAAAACTCCTCCAGCAAGGCCCAACCTTGGTTTTACCATTTGCCACCTAAGCCTTTTTCCTTGGGTTCCGCGGACTCAAGGGTCATCTTTATTTTAAACCCTCGGGCCAGTGCTCCTTTGAGTGTTGGTCCAAACTAGAGCACCGTGCGGGACCGTCCCTTGGCAACTTGGGTTATGTTGGTTCATGTATGCTTAGCTTATCCGGTGTGCCCTGAGAATAAGATATGTGTAGCTCCTATCGGGATTTGTCGGCACAGCGGGTGGTCTTGCTGGTCTTGTTTTACCATTGTCAAAATGTCTTGTAACCGGGATTCTGAGTCTCATCGGGTCTTCCTGGGAGAAGGAATATCCTTCGTTGACCATGAGAGCTTGTGATGGGCTAAGTTGGGACACCCCTGCAGGGTTTTGAACTTTTGAAAGTCGTGCCCGTTGTTATGGGAAGATGGGAATTTGTTAATGTCTGGTTGTAGAGAACTTGACACTTAATCTAATTAAAAGGAATCAACCGCGTGTGCAGCCGTGATGGTCTCTTTTCGGCGGAGTCCGGGAAGAGAACACAGTCTCGTGTTATGCTTGAACGTAAGTAGTTTCAGGATCACTTCTTGATGATTTTAGCTTCTCGACCATGCTTTGCTTCTCTTCTCGCTCTCTTTTGCATAAGTTAGCCACCATACATGCTAGTGCTTGCTGCAGCTCCACCTCACTACCATTCCTCCCTTTAAGCTTAAATAGTCTTGATCGCGAGGGTGTGAGATTGCTGAGTCCCCGTGACTCACAGATACTTCCAAACAGATGCAGGTGCCCATGATGCCAATGCAGGGGACGCTACCGAACTCAAGTGGGAGTTCGACGAAGATTCGGGTCATTATTATGTTTCTTTTCCGGACGATCAGTAGAGGAGCCCAGTTGGGGCGATCAGGGATCTAGCATTTGGGGTTGTCTTTATTTATGTTGGTTCCGTAGTCGGACCTTGATTGTATTCTGGATAATTGTATGATATATTTATGTATTGTGTGAAGTGGCGATTGTAAGCCAACTCTTTATCCCTTTCTTATTCAGTACATGGGATGTGTAAAGATTACCCCTCTTGCGATATGCCTACTATGTGGTTATGCCTCTAAGTCGTGCTTCGACACGTGGGAGATATAGTCGCATCGTGGGTGCTACACTCATCCCCAAGAAGTCAGCCGGAGAGGAGATCGGGGATTTCTGGCCAATCAGCTTTCCACACAGCTCCTCAAAGCTATTCGCCAAGATTGTAGCGAATAGAGTGCGCCCGTGTATGAAAGAAATTGTCTCGGCGAACCAGTGTGCCTTCATTGTGGGGAGGATATACACGACAACTATCTTCTGGTCAGGCACGTGGCGCGGAAAATATATGGAAGGAAGGAGAAAGGTGGGTTCCTAAGCTTGACATCACATGCTCCTTTGATTCCCTCTCCTGGTCGTTCCTCTTCGAGGTTTTGAGGCAAAAAGGGTTTGGCAGCACCTGGATCAGCTGGATTGCAATCTTACTGCAATCGGCCATGACTAAAGAGATTGTCAATGGATTCCCGGGCCGCAGCTTCGCACATGCACAAGGGTTACGGCAAGGGGATCCAGCCTCACCCCTTCTGTTCGCGGTGGCCATGGAGGCTCTCTCGGAATTTTTCACCAAGGCCGAGCACGAGGGTGTGGTCAGTTTTTTCTCTGCCGTCTCGGCAACGCAGAGGACGTGGCCCTCTTCGTCAAGCCCACAAACATGGATCTGAACTTTGCAAGAGACGCCCTCGACATCTTTGGGGAAGCCTCGGGCCTTAGGGTCAACTACAGGAAATCTGTAGCAATTATCATTCGCAGATCGATTAGAGGTTGACAACAACGGAGTCGCTGGGATCCTGCAATGCACGATGGGATCATTCCCCTGTAAATACCTCGGCATCCAGCTTGCCATCTCGCAGCTCTCCAGACCGGATTAGCAGCCATTACTTGATCAGTTTAGGCACATGGTCCCAGCTTGGCAGTGCGGACTCATCCAGAGGCCAGGGAGGCTCATGCTAGTAAAAATCAGTCATCGCAGCTAGACACATTCATCAATTGCTGATCCTAGATGCGCCATAGTGGGTGTTTGATGACATAAATTCCTGGCCCCGATCCTTCTTTTGGGTCGGGAAATACAAGAGAAATGGGGGACAGTGCCTAGTAGCTTGGAATACCATCTGCCACCCTTATTGCTATGGAGGATTGGGGGTGAAAATTTTCAAGTTGCAAGCTCTCACCCTCCCGGTGCGTTGGGAGTGGCTCAGACGAACGGACCACGAATGGCTGTGGCAGGGCCTGAAATTGGTTTCTGATACCGAGTCCATGGAAGTATTCGACAGTCTCGTCTCCATCTCGGTCGGCCACGGGAAGAAGATTATGTTCTGGTGCGATCGCAGGATCAACGGGCGTGCGGTGGCTTACATAGCCCCGACCATCATTGCCCTTGTACCCACGCGCATCTAGAATATGCGTAAGGTGCACCAGGCGATGGGGAGCAAAGGTGGGAGAGGGGCATCCTAGAGGGGCTAAATTTCATAGCGCATATGCAACTGTACCTACTTCAACAAGCCATATCCCTCGTGACAAGGGAGGAAGGGCGGCCCGATATTTTCACATGGTCGCCTGACAAGTCGGGTGCTTATTCGGTGAACTCCACCTACAAGAGACTGTGCATGGGCCTTACTTCCTCACAACCGGCTTCTCTCATATGGAAGGCATGGGTGTTGTTGAAGTGCAAGATTTTCCTTTGGTTGGCCTTGCAGTATAGAGTGTGGACCTTGGACCGACGGACTCAACATGGATTATAGGACGAGACCTCCCCTGCTTCACTTTTCTCCAAGAAGAGGACAGAGTCGAGCACATCTTAATTCAATGCCCGTATGCTAGAGAGGTGTGGCACCTGATCCTAAGTCACTTTAGGCTGGCCATCGCTGCCCCGCCCTCAGACTGCACCCCTGTACAATGGTGGGAGTGAGCCAAAAGCGCCCTTCACACGAGCGAGAGGAAAGAATTCGACTCCCTGTTCATGGTGATGACTTGGGCAATTTGGAAGTAGCGGAACACGAGGCTCTTTGGAAGGGCCGATCGGCACCTGCAACCCATGCAACTGAAGGCACAAATCATAGATGAGACCAAGGATTGGAGGGCTGCTGGAGCAGGAGGTCTAAATCAATTAGCGAGAGAGTAGCTTTAGTGCATTTTCAGGTGTTGGTGTAGGTGTCTGATCGAGCCCTGTTCGCAGCTTGTTTGATCTTCTTGTAAATTGTCTTGCTCTCTTCTAGAAAAATATGATACACCTTTAGCGTACTCTCGAAAAAAAATTGTTACACCTCCTCCTCACCCCCCCCCCTCTTCCCTTCCTCACCGCCGCCTGAGGCAGCCGTCGGGCAAGCCCGGAGCGCCAAAGATGGTGGCGGCGGGCCTAGTTGTTGTGCTTCTGCGTGGGGAATCTCGGAATTGGAGCGGCGGCTCCATTGGCAAGGGACAGCCGGCTAGCAGCCATGCAGGCGGTGGATCTTGTGTCTCGGCTGCGTGGGCGGGGGGGGGGGGGGGGTCCGATGGTCATTGGCGGTTGGCGGTCGGTACGTGTGATCTGCTGCCTCCCCTCCTCCCCTGTTTGGCGTGCGGGGTAGCCTGGTCGGGCCGCGCTTCCTCTTGGTCGCTGGTTATGTACAGGAGGCGTTGCTGGTGGCGGGAATCTAGTTCGGGTGACATCCCTGGCCAGCCATGACCGGCCGCGCTGACGGCGACGCTTGAGGGCGCCATTCCCCTCTTTGGAGGCGTCGGTATGGACTGATCTCCTCACTTCACCATCCCCTATGTCTTCCGGGCAAAAGCCCTAACTTTGTTGGGCGGCGGCGGAGCTCACGGCACCGTTCCCTTCTTGAAGGCGCCACTTTGGAAACCTTGGGGTTGGGTCACGCTTGTGGGTGGTGGGCAATGACGGTGGTGCGGCCCTATCCTAGCATGGATTTACGTCTGTTGCTTGGAGATGGACTCGCGTACGAAGGTGGAGGTCGGGGACTGGCGTCGTGGTGGCGTCAATGGCGGAGGACCTGCCAAGGCTCGCGTAGGTGGAGGTTGTCGTTTGGCGTCGTGGTGGCGTCGATGGCGGAGGACCTGCCAAGGTTGTTACCTCAATCTGCTCTGAAGATGGGCCAGTGGAAGATGACGACGACGACACATGTGAGTGCTTCGCACCGGTTTGAGCCCCGGACCCGGTAGATGGCTCGGTCCGGGCCTCTGGCTTTAGATGTTAGGCTTAGGTGAGAGGTCTGGGTATGTGGCTTAGCTTGCACCCCTTCATCATTTGGATAGAAGTAACGGCAGATGTTGCCAAGATGGCGGATTCAGGAATATTGTTGTTCTACTTTGTAAGGTCCTCGAGAATAATCAATAAAATGGCCGCATGTATCTTCAAGATGCAGAGGCCGGAGATCATCCTCCTTTTCCAAAAAAAAGTCGGATGAGTTTATTCTTTTGCAGGTAAAATGCAGGGATCAAGTTTACAAAGCATAAACATGCATTAAGAAAACTTTGAAGACTAAAAAGGCTGGATTTGATGATTGGTGGTTGGTTGGAAATTTAAATACTCGATTCCTCTAATATGTTTTGAGCTTTTGAGGGAGCACACTTCCCGTTAAAATAAACAAGACTTGCTTTCCCCTAAACACTTGTTATGGGCTAATCGAGGAAGCACAACATCAATATTTGGCGGTTTATTTTTTTTCCTTAGCCGACACGTAATATATGAGCTACCTACATTCCTATTGAGGGCTACAAAAGCATTCCACTGTTTGTAGCGCGCTCGTATTTCCTTCCCTTGGTAATCCAAGCAAGCAAACCGTGTGCTTTCGCGGTTCTCCACATCAAAGGACGAATATACTCCGTATTAAGCAACGGAGGATATCCTTTCTCGCTCTGCATGCATGCTCTCACTTTAGGTGCGGCGTGCGTGCCTGCATGCGCGCGTGTACTGCCCCCGCTGCTGTGTATGTGCGTGTTCTGCAGGCAACGCACCTACACATGATCATCATCAATCTATCTATACAGATGTAACTCATCAGCGCTGGTTGTCTTCGTCGCCAGTACAGTACTAATTATCAGCTCGCTACTTAATTGGTTGTTTGAAATGTACTACTCGTGTAGTAGTAATAGCACAAGCTAAGAGAGATTGATTAACAGGCACCGTCTGTCTCCTCTTTTAAAGCGCTCCTTTCCGAAAGCAAAAGCGGCAGGGAGAAGGAAATAAAGGATATATTTTTCTCGTTTGTGTAACGACAGAATGAAAGAGGAGAGGGAAAGGGGGGAGGAAAGCAACGGAAAGTTCGTTCAGAGATAAAGGAGTGAAGCAAAAGGAAGGGGAAAACAAAACAAAGCCCAGATTCCCCTCCAAACAAGCCCTATGCTTTTTCTTCTCTTCTTCTCTCCCCCACACCCTCCCCCTCTCTCCCAAGAACATCATATACCCCATTGCTCAAAGAAAATTAAGCCACTGGCCCCTTGAAGATTGAGCTGAGATTTCCGCACACCGGGTGCAAGGGCCGTAGGGGCGAGAGCATTCCTTTCAGCGGGAAGCCGGCAACGCATCTCCCCCTCTCTATCTCCTCTTTCTCTCACCACAGGCGAGTGATGAATCGAGGAGAATTCCAGAGCTCCCTGGTGCAACAGATGATCTGGAGTGGCACTGGGGATGGTGGTACCAGTAGTATCATGAGTAGCTTGAAGCCATGCCACGAGGAACAAGAGGCGTCTCCCAAGCTGCCCTCCTTGTCTTCTCCCTCCATGCTTTTCTCCCAGCAGTTTCCTCACAGCCCATCAGGCCTGGGTCATATCAACGGCGGCACCTCTCTTCTAAGCTTGCATGACGGCAGCACCGGCACCCAGGAGAGCCACATGCCAGAGTCATGGAGCCAGATGATACTGTAAACATCTCTCTCTCTCTCTCTCTCTCTCTCTCTCTCTCTCTCTCTCTACATGCTAGTAATTCAGATAAGAAGAAAATATGCTTGTAAAATTTAATTACATACGTGACTATATGCAGCTCTAGGGGAGGGAATAAAGTGATTAATCCACTTCGTCCTTTAGTAGATCAGAAGCAGCTCCTATATGCTAATTAATCATATGTTGCATGTTCATTTCACTAACTTGCAGTTGTTTTTATCTCCATGGACTGATGTATTTGTGTATATCTGTGTGTTCCTTGTGCAAACGGCATCATATACAGCACTGGGGGATTGGTTGGAGGTCAAGAGAGAGGGGGATACAACGCCACCACGGCTCTCCTGTCAAAGGGACTAGAGAATTGGGGGGATCATCAGGCTGCTGTAAGTGCATGCATGGTTGGTACCAAGGAGGACGGCTCCATGCCTCAGTCCGTCGCCGGAGGCGCTGCTTCTTACAACTTCTATGGGAGCCATCTTGCTGGTGACGGACATGAGATCCAGGCCAAGTCCCAGCTGAGCCAGATGCTTCTGGCCTCCTCTCCTAGGTCATGCGTCACCACAAGCCTGGGCAGCAACATGCTCGACTTCTCAAACAGCGTGGCGCCGCCCCCTCCGGAGCTGAGGAGCCACCACCACTCCGACAACTCATCCGAGGTGAATAACGATATTAGATTAGATGTTACTACTAGTTAATTTGCTCATTTGCTCAGTAATATAGGTCACCGGGAAGGAATAGTAGGGTTTTTTGCTCTTTTGGTTTTCTATATGGCTGGCTTTATTTAGTTTAGCGTGCTTCGCGGCTTAGTTCATGTATACCTTGGTTTGTTCCTCTATGAGTATTTAGTTGGCTCTTGCAAGTGCGTTTCATCTCCTTCATGAAAAAGCTGATGTTGTTTTCTAAAGTGGAAAGCTCTATATGTATGATCATGTTATCAGTAATAATCCTCTAAGTTCAGGTTTTTATGGTTGTCGATGCAATCTCTAGACAACGCATGGTGCACTCAGTCATCCCCTAGATATTGTTCTTTTCTGAAAACATACTCCACATGTTCTGATATTCCTTTGGAAATCCTCGTTGGTCTACTAGTTAATTGATGTCTCCATAGCTTGATGTTTCAGGATCTCTTGTTAAGAGTGTAGGACATTGCAAAATCATTGGCAGAGCTAGCTACTGGATGTTTTGCTCATTTCCTCACCCTGAATTCTTTTATATTATGCTATAGTATAATTGTTCAGCTGTACTCACTGTGGAGGGCCGGGTAGAATCGTTGGGCGTTCACTTTACCAATGGAGAGGAGGGTTCTTGTTGGGACAAGATAAAAATGGGGTCATGATTATTCACGCTTTGGTTTGTTTGTCTTTCTCTAGTGCAACAGCACCGCCACAGGTTCAGCTCTCAAGAAGGCTAGGGTTCAGGCCTCGTCCTCAGCACAATCTACTCTAAAGGTTTCCTCCTCGTCAAATCCCTGCTTTCCATGCATAACTCTAGCCCATTACTCTCTCTCTCTCTCTCTCTCTCTCTCGCGCGCGCGCATAAAGGGCACTTGACTATATAGAAGTTCGTGCGGCAAGACCACACGAAAATGACTCTCACAATTGACATTTCATTCCACTACCATCCAGTTTACAAGCATTTGTTTATTCATTGTGCCCATTTTCCAGGTGAGGAAGGAGAGGCTAGGGGACAGAATAACTGCACTTCACCAAATAGTTTCCCCATTTGGCAAGGTGATAACCGGGACGTGATTAGTTATTTGACGATTCTTGCGTTGCAGCAGTAGTGGGGAGCTAGATCTAAATGTGTACTACAAGCTAGCTCATGTGTGCTGTTACATGTGTCTATAGTTTTCTTTCTTTTGCCTGTTTCAGTTCACTTGAGGGGTTGTGTCCAACCAAAGTTTATCTCTGACACACGTGCTCCCTTTTACAGACTGACACGGCGTCTGTACTGCAAGAGACCATTGGCTATGTCAGATTCCTCCTGGGTCAAATTGAGGTCCAATCTCTCTCTCTCTCTCTCTCTCTCTCTCATGGTACCTTGATCAGAAGAGTATGGGTGAATAGAGGACATATGGGCTATGGCCCACATGTCAGTTATAGCATGAGCAGTATCTCTAAAAAGCGCAAGTAACATTTTCCAACGCCTGCTGTGGCTGGAGAGTTGAGCCCAGCACTGCATGCATCCACAGTCCACACGCAGGCGACGGTAGAAGCACACCGAGGGCGCGCAGGAAACAAAAAGAGAATATGGCTGGGAGGGTAGGGTATGGGTGTGGGACTGGGTGCAAGAGCACGCTGTTAAAGTTGCGCGCTGTGTGCATGCATGGGAGCGCGAGCACACAGCAGCAGCAGCAACAGAGATATCGATGGATGGATGGATGTGCTGCGTCTTGTAGAGTCTTGTGTTTCAGGCGACTAGGATTTTATGCGCTCTCTCTCTCTCTCTCTCTCTCTCTCTCGTGCATGACCAGTGATTGTTCTTCTGGCAGGCTCTAAGCTACCCATACATGGGCCACGGCAGCAATGGGTCATCCATTCAAAATGTAAGTTCTACCCCCCTCTATCTCCCTCCCTCTGTAGATCTCGCTGCCCCTCTCTTTCACGAAGGAGAAAGTTCATAGGGCAACTTCAAGGCGATTTAGCAAAACCTACGTCATTAAATGTTCATGGACCCCATTGTCCGCAGATATTTGGGGACTCCCGTTTAATGGCAAAAAGTGTTCGGACCGTACAGTCTGGACATTTAGAGGTGATTTGGTGATCCACCTTGGAGTTGCCCTTACTTGTATGTGATGAGATGCTTATGTGCGTGTGAGGTGTCGTAAAATGAAATATGCCACAAATGTACGTAGGTTATTGTTGCTTTTGTCTTGCCTTTGTGGGAAAACTTTCACCAAAGATAAGTGTGAGTAGGATACCAACCCTTTTGATAACCTTTGTGGAAAGCAACTTTAAGCGCTTTGTAGGTGCAAAGTAAGGGAATCAAGTTCTTTGAAACAATACAGGACTGCAATTAATAAATTACACGCATGTAAATGTATGTTTGTGATATATTTTAGACGACGAAATGAAAAACAGATCAAACTCAAACGAAGGATCCAAATAGGCTATTCTGGACAAAAGACTTCAGGGTTGAGCCACTCCCCAGGGTTTTAAGCAAAATAAATGGAATTTCAACTTTTGTTAAAGAGTATTCAGTTTCTCGAGCATGTTTTCGCATGTGCAAAAGATACAGGTTTATGAATTATAAATTACTTAGGGTGAGTGCCGTAAAAATTATGTCATAGTAAACCTTGTGACCTGTTTATTGCAATTGTACTAGCCAAACTACCTATGCTTATCAAGTTACCATGGAAAAAAAGTAATACCTATGCTTGCGTATACAACTCTATATATAACAGTTATCGTTTGGAAATATAATTGCATGCATTACATAGTTGCAGCACCCTGATTCAAGACTCCTTAAGCTTTATTCCGAGTTATGGTAGATACATGTCTTTTTGTACAATTAATGTCAGAATTTCGTACCGCATGTAACGAAAGGTGAAAACTTGGAATAACCTTATTATGGAAGGAGACTTAATTTACATAACTTTATCTTAATAATTTAGCAAACTCATATAAGGTTCTTACATACATTAATGGTGTAATGAGCTTCAAGCATACATCACCTTCTTAATTTTGTTTTCAATCTATAAAACTTAATATGTCTATACATAGTTAATAATATAGGAAACTTCATAAATTCATATATGTGGATGCTCATGTTTGTCGTGGCCAAGGTTACAGAAAAATTTATCCACGTCTAGAATAACCAATAAATACCAGTAAAACTTGTGATGAATTACACTGTCATATGGTGTATTATACAAAATAAATACCATTACATTCGTTATATGTAGTATACCAAAAAATTAATATATATGTATATGTATACAATAACTTATTATACCTCAAAAAGGAATAAAAATTGCACTAAATGAGCTACTATCTAATAAAAACACTATTATGGAATTATCACATATTTTATATTATTTTACTACATTTTTTATATAATGTTACTAGGGGTGTAGAATAACTATTTTACACCCATGCTTAGAATAGGGCCACCATGTGTGTGTGTGTGTGTGTGTGTGTGTGTGTGTGTGTGTGTGTGTGTGTGTGTAGTCGTGTGAGTATTTACTCCCACATTCAAATATACCCCTTAAACAAGCTTCTTAATTATTAATTACTTCAATATATCTTATTTAATTTTTTTAATATAACCCAATACAAGTTTCACGGAAACATAAAGTTGACATCTGTAGTTTATGTGGTATATCTTTTTTGTACAAAAATATAGTTTCCCTACAAATAAATTAAATATGTGGTCTCAGATGTTATTTTTCATGAAACTCATTTTGGCGGTATCTATTGATCATTAATGAAATGTATTAAAAAGGACAAAGAAGTATAAAAAGTCATATGTGTAGTATGCTAAATTAAGGCCTCCTTTGGTTTGTAGGAATCTCATAGGATTTCTATAGGATAGGATTTACATAGGAAAATTTCCTTTGAAGTCCTTTGGTTTGTAGGAATGGATTCCTATTCCTATGTAGGATAGAAATCAATCCTTCACATTTTTTAAGGAAAAAAAACATTAGCTAAGACTCAATGGAAAAATTCCTATCCTATGCATCAAATGACATCTCTTTCTCTATAGAAAGTGAGATACATATCATCTCACTTCCTATGGTTTTCCTATTCCTGTAACATTCTTATTCTATGAACCAAACGAGGCCTAAGCGTGAGTGTAGAAGAACTTATTCTACATCCAACTAAAAAGTGCACGAAATATTATAGCATAGTCCCTCCGTGAACTTTTATAAGACGTTTTAGGTCACTGGTACAGAGGTAGTAGTATACAAAATATTGTATTTTATACGATGTACTAATTGGGACTTGATAGTAAAAAAATTATAATTACTACATTTTGTACCCTATTTTACTAGATCATATATATTGTTACTAGAGGGTGTAGAATAAGCCTTTTACATTGAACTATGGACACCAACAGTGAAGTATACCTCTTAAACAAACATATTATACATTTGTATCATTCTATATATATCTTATTAATTATTCTAATAAAGCTTAGTACAAGTTTCACGAAATAAATCGTTGAACCTTCTCGTTCAAGCAGTATAAAGTTTTTACGTATAAAAATGCAGAAAGAGACATGTGTATTTGTTTTCTCAAATATGTCATGTGCGGCTACTCATTAAACATTAATTGAAGGACCTCTGTTATAGTTTACATGCCAAATTAATGCCACGTGTATAGTAATTAACTTTTAGTTGAAAACATGTATTGACATATCACTTTGGGGCTTTATTATAATCACGTTTATTCCCTTTAAATTAACAAGCGACGAGCAGTGGCATCTGGTATAAGAGAAGCATAAAACAATGAACAGGTGGTTCATTTTTATCGGGTCGCCACCCACTGTTAACGTGTCCACCAGGAGTCTCCTCGTTTGAATTATTTTCTGAATATCTAAGCATGAAAGCAAAACTTATAACAATGGGAGGAAAGTACACTTGTGGCCCGATATATCTTTCTTTCAACAAGCACAATAGCCATCATTGCTGATTTTTGTTATAAAAGTTGACTTTAACCACTCTAACAAATTGTGACGGCCCCGCGTAGCGCCGCGCTCGGGCGACTCGGGTGGCTCCCCAACCCTAGCCGCCGCTGGGGTCTAGCCCATCTTCCTCCCCTCCTCCTGCCGCCGCGGGAGGACGCCGGCGATGGCGGGGGCTCTTCCTCCCTCCCGCGTCTCAGGGGTGGCGGGGGCCCAACATGGGTGGAGGTGCGGTCGATCTAGAAGCGACGGCGTTGGCTTCGAAGGCGGCGGCGGTCGGCCCTGCCTCGGGCCACGGGCGGCTGCTGCGGCGGCTGGCCTGGATCGGGCGGCGGCGCGATGCGGTCTTCGGCGGCATTGTCATATGACTTTAGATCGACGGCGGCATCGAGGGCCTGGTGGACTGCTTGACAGCACCCGTGGCAGATCTGTTCTGGCCGGTGTAGCCAGTGGTGGTGGTCATCTTCTTCGTCGGCGGTGGCCGGCCAGAAGCTCTAGCAAATTGTGACGGGCCCCCACGTCGCCCCCCGCTCAGGCGACTCGGGTGGCTCCCCAACCCTAGCCGCCGCCGGGGTCTAGCCCATCTTCCTCCCCTCCTCCCGCCGCCGCCAAAGGACGCCGCCGGCTTGCGTCTGGAGGCCTACGGTGGTGGCGGGGGCTCTTCCCCCCTCCCGCATCTCAGGGGTGGCGGGGCCCCAACATGCGTGGAGGTGCGGCCGATCTAGAAGCGACGGCGGGGCGGTCGGCCCTTCCTCGGTCCACGGGCGGCTGCTGCGGCGGCTGGCCTGGATCGGGCGGTGGCGCGATGCGGTCTTCGGCGGCATGTCACCTGGCTTTAGATCAGCGGCGGTATCGAGGGCCTAGTGGACTACTTGGCGACATCCGTGCCAGATCTGTTCTGGCCGGTGTAGCCAGTGGCCGGCCAGAAGCCTGGTGATCGGATCTCGAGATCCATCATCTAGTCCCGGCTGTGAGTTGGGGAGACATGGTTGCCGGTGAAAACCGAGCCGACGGTAGGCGATGGCGGCATTCTACACCGTTACCTTGATGAAGGCATCGTCGTGTAACTACAGTCGACCCACTCGTGCTGCTCTGGGGGAAACCCTAGGATCTGGTGTTACAGATCGGACGATGACTGCACTGCGGTGTCGTTTCTCTCTTGGGAGCATCGTTTGTGGAGCAGCGCTGGAAGTCAGAGGCAGGAGGTGGAGCGGCTTCATCTTGCACGGAGCTTCGATGGAGATGTCAAGTCATGCCTGACCGAAAGGTGATATGCTTTGTCATGCCTGGTCGGCAGGTGCAACGCACGACAGATTTTTCAAGGCTTCAAGCTATGTTGGCTGGTGGTACTTGGCAGCATGGCGCTGAGGTGTATCAGTGGCGACCGCGATGTGCTTAGCTGTTTGCACGCAGGGAGGAGATGCCGTGGTGGCGTCGACGATAGCTAGACCGAGTAAGGTTGATGCATCAGTACAGTTCTGAAGATGGAGCGGTGGCAGTTGGCCGTGGCGGCCTCTGAGAGCACGCCAGACCAGTGTGTGCCCCAGACCCGGCAAGTGGCTAGGTTGGCGTCTCAGGTCTTAGATGTTAGGCTTGGTTGCGATGTCTGTTTGGTATTAGGCCCAGACTATCTGCGCCCCTTCATCAACTGGATAGGTGCAGCGACATTTTGTTGCTTAGATGATGGCTTTAGTCTTACTGTTGTATGACTTTATAAGGTCTTGTGAGAATTATGAATAAAGTGGTCGTATGCATCGCCCAGATGCAGAGGCCGGGGGGTCATCCTCCTTTTCTAAAAAAATAAAAAAAATAAAAGTTGAGAATCTTTTTCCACATAATTAATAAGAAAAAATAATCATATAAAAATGCTCTTATATTATGATACAGAGGGAGTATTCACATAGTAGGTACTAAAGAAAGGACGCATGTCATATACAGTAACAAATTTCTTTGCTGAGTTTTTTTTTCTGAAATACAATTTTAATTTACCCCACAGGATGAAGTTACGAATTGACTGGGACAGTAAAGTATGCACTCAGAAATTAAGATGTACATATTACTCAGTGAAATAACTAAGGGGACCATTTAACATAGCACAGCAGGGGATTACCACGTAGTTACATGACTGAACAAATGGGGCAACACTGAAAGTCGACACAAAGTACTTACACTTGTGGAGACACTTTTTTTTTTGCGGGGAAGAGACACATAAAAAGTTAATATGACAGTTATTGTTTTGTTAATCGTGGCCATGATCTGCGACAACATTGGGCCAGTGGGTGCAACTGATCATGGGTTCAATCATATTTACCTAGTCTGAGGAATTATTCCTCCCTGCCCTTTTCGCACGCTTGTACGTGCAACGTTGACATGTGACAAAGTACTTTCTTCTTTTCATTAACAGGGACCAACTGGAGAAAGCAACCCTGGCCTCTTCCCAGAGTACCCCGGACAGGTAAGTAGATATCTTTACATCCACATGAGAATCTCTCTGCCTTTACAACTCTGCGTAAGCTCCTTTTCAATTTTGGCCAGTTGCTAAACCATAATAACAACAAATTTTGGGCAGTTGCTAAACCATAATAACAACACTAGAGGAGTACAGCAGCAGGCTCCAGGCCAACCAGAGCAGGTATGTATATCATGAACACACTTTGCTTACCTTCAAAGTCATTTTCAATCATGTATATCTACATACATATGCATTTTGGCAAAAGATAATATCCTTCCTAGCTAGCACTCGATGTTAGTTTATTTCTGTGGCGTGTAGCATCAGGTGCGTACGTGTTTTTTTGAGTTGCAATTAAGTACGTACGTGTTGGCAAAACAAACAAAATTTTCTCTTTTATTTACATTGTGCAAAGTACAATCTTGCTGCATCAGTTTGCTACCTTAACTGTGGCATGTATGAAATACCATGTGTGTATATACAGGGTGCTGTGAATGAAGAGGCGAGCAAGAAGGACCTGAGGAGCCGGGGCTTGTGCCTCGTCCCAGTCTCGTGCACGTCCCACTTTGGCGGAGACAACGCTGCTGACTACTGGGCCCCGGCGCCGCTTGGCGGGATGATCCTCCAGTAGAAGAGACGACTGGTCTTGCAGTAAGTATATGTGTTGTGCATGGGGTGGTGCAGGAGTACGTAACAGCGCGCGTAAGTACGTACATACCATCATGAGCAGTCACTCTACTAAGGCTGATTGCTCTTGATGCTATGCTATGCGAGTGTAGTGTAATCATATCATGGGGGTGAAAGCGATTAAGCCTTCTGTATCTGCATTGTTCTCTGCGAAGAGGCTTTTCATGAAGGAAGATGTGCATGGCCGGTCTATTTCTTCTCTAGCTGGTCGTCCTCCTTCAGTCCTTGCAAAATTTATGGGTTTGTTGTATATGTAAATCTAGCAAGTTATATAGTGAACTTTAATTATTATTTTTCTGTCCGTCTGTGTCATGCACTTACTAGCTGATTTTTTTTTCACGAGTACGCCTAGGCATGTCGTTGCATTGATAGAAGAAAGAATGAGATACAAAAGTGCAACGTCCTACGTACACAAGCCGGTCATAGGAGACGTCACATGAGCACAAGACAGCACGAACACAGCTACAAAATTATCCAGAATTTAACATGTACCCTTGCCGCTGGCCTTAGCCTAGGAGGAAGTCTCATCCTTGATTCAAGATGGCAACGGGTACGAAACCCATTGGGTTTTGCCTTCTCAAACCCATTCCCACGAGAAAATCGTAAACCCGTCCCTATCCCCATCACCATGCGCAGGGTTAGTTTTCTGCCCGTCCCCTAAACCCATCGGATTTCGGGAAACCCACAATAAAATCAAAATATTTAAACAAACATAGTGGCGACAAAGAATAACATTTCAGCAGCAAAACAAGCACATTTCAGCATCATAACTTGAGCAAATTTCAACAAAAAACAATAGTAGATGGTTCAACAGATATATAGAGTGTATTTCACCAGCATGATACCACATTTCAGCAACAAAAATGATCAGATTTCAGCAAGAAAGATGATAAGCCACACATGGTTCAACAAGATGTGCAATTACATAAGTTTTAAAATAGACTTATTGGTTTGACCTTCGACGTTGGGGGGTGGGGGCTCGGTCGCTCAGGCTCGATAGCTTTGGTTTGGGTCGCACCGGATCAGTGCTTGGTAAAAAAATGTATTTTGCCGGGTTTGCTGGGTTTCGGGTTCGGGGACTGCCGAAACGGGTGCAAACCCACAAAACATGTCGGGTTGTATAATATGCCCAACAATAGCCCCACGGGGATGAAAATACGCCCATCCCCGTCCCCTAATAGGGTAAAAACCCGCGGGGACGCGGGTTTCGGGGCCCCATTGCCATCTTGATCCTTGATGGCTTTCACGAGCAGCGAGTTGGAGAGCTGCATGTTGTCAAATATGCAAGTGTTTCGATGCCTCCAAATGAGCCACGCCGTCGGCAGAATAATAGAAGCACAACCTTCCGCATGCCAGCAGAAGTAGCAGCTGTCATGGATGCCCACCACTGAAGAAAATCATCGTTGTTGGAGGGCAAAGTAGCAGGGATTTTGTACCGGGAAAGGATGTCGGACCAGACCTGCCCGGAGAACATGCAATGGAGAAGAAGGTGCTGCATGATCTTGACGGCTTGATCGTAGAACATGCAGACCGCGTAGAAAATGCAGATCGCAGAAATTTTTTGTGGGATTTTTTTGGAACTGAAGACACCCGTAGGTAGAAGATGGAGGCCAGGGAAGCCACAAGGGCAGGTGGCATGACCACCCCCAACCTGCGTGGGGTGCCCGCGTGGCCACTCCTTAAGTCGGTTGGGGGCCTTCTTTCGCCGCAAAAAAACTAATTTATGGAAAGAAAAAATGTGTTAAAAAATCAGCCCGATCGGAATTACAGATCTCTGGTTATTAAAACAATGATTGGCCTCAGAAATTATACTGAAGAACGGAGAAGTGGAGAGAAGAGAGATTCAATCTCGAAGGGGCTCTCGCCCCTCCGGGAGTCATGGATGAAGAAGTAGGGGAGCTCATCCCACCTATCTCCCAGTGGCACAGGAGTGTTGCCGTGGGAACCATCATCGCGGCTATCGTCTCCATCAACTTTGTTGTTGCTTACTCCCGCAGGAGTTGTTGGGATTCCCCAAGAGAAGAGTAGTGGTTGGGATTCCCCAAGAGAAGAGTGAAGCAACAAGCAGCAAATATTTCCCTCAGTTAGAGAACCAAGATTATCAATCGAGTAGGAGCTTCCAAGCTAGCCAAGTCAATAGCACCTACACACACATGGTAGAAACAAGTTTGTTCCCTACACGACAAGAGGGTTGTCAAGCCCCTTTTCTTGCTAGTTACAAGATAAAAACAGAAGTAATTGAGATAGATAGTAGCAAGGTGAAAACGGCAAATAGTATCTAGCAATTGTGTAGAAGAATTTAGTAATGGAAAATAGACCCAAGCGACATAGGTTCACTAGTGACATCTCGTGGTATAATCTCATATATTAATTACGTCCGTGATAAGTAAACCATTAATCCAAGTACATCTGCTACTAATACTCCACCCCAAAACTGCTATCCAGCATGCATCTCAAGGTATTAAGTTTGCAATAAAAACGATGACATAGTGTAGACAGGAAGAAGTCAATCAATATTACAAAACCTCATCATTTTACCTTTAGTGGCAACAATACAATACGTGTCTTGGCCCTTATTTTCACTAGGTTAGAGTATCTCAAAATTGAACCCACTACGAAGCACCAATTCCTCTGAAGAAAAACACATTGAACTTGGCCATAGAAGATAGATAGATCGAAGAGCATGGGTTGTCTCACTATCTTGAACCTTATCAACATCCCTTCCATTACCATTGTATAATGGGGCACTCTTCTCCAAAATTATGTCAGCACTCTAAAAGAGAAACAAGCAAACACATAATAATTTTTAGCGTGTAGTATATGAAACTCATTTCGGTAAACTAGTCGGATCAGAATAACTATCTATAGTACAACTAAAGTAAACTATGGTAAATAAACCAACCGAGAGACATACCGACATAAACTAACACAAAAAGCCAAATAACATGCAAGCATAATAATGAGTGAAAACTTAGGGTCTACATCAAATAAAATGACTTGCCTAGACACTTGGGTTCATAGGGAGGAGTCCCGATGAATCCCGGTAGCACGATGAAGGATTTCGGTGCCCCGAAACAGCCTAAAATGGGCCAAGGGTGAAATGGTCCTTTTAGTGTGTGCAATGTTAGTGAAAGTGAGCTCAATAGAAAGTGCTCGACGAGTGGTGAACGCGAGCATTGGAATTGTTGGAAATGGAGTTACGGTGAAAAAGTTGCGAGGGTGTAAAGTACATGGATCTATCTGTGAAAGAAATATTTACTAGGAGGCCCCTGACTATTTTTCCACCAAAAAGAATAAAACGGGTGACCTAGGCTGAACTGGGACAAAACTAGATGCTGCCTCCACTGCTCCACTTGGTCGGCCCATCTACTGCGAGGCCGACGACATCGATGGCGTAAACTTCATAGCGTGCTTCCCCCAACAAACACGCCTTTTGCTTCTATCCGCCTCCACTTAATCCGATACGTGTGTCCATGCCATGTGGGAGCCACCGTTTTATCTCTCTCATATGTCTTGCCTCTAGTTGGGGTCCGCCATACTGGTTCACCCCATTCTCCTTCTTCGTCCTCTTGCCCGTGGGTCGAGATAGTGCCTGTCGGTGTAAAATTGGCAGGCCTCGTGGTAGGGAGTCTCGAGATGTGGATCTCGGATGAATGATTAACAAAGGACGAAGTAGACATTACTTACCCATGTTCGGGCCCTCTCGAAGAGGTAATACCCTACATCTTGCTTTGATTGTATTGATGGTTATGTATCAAGTACAAGCTTGATCTACCTCGAGATCGTAAGTTGTATTCTAACCCTAAGGCTAGAAGGATGTGATTATGATCGGATCCCCTCTATAGGCTAAACTCCTTGGCTTATATACACGCTAGAGGGGCACCTAGGGTTACATAGTCGGTTGCAGATCTAGGGATGCACTTGGGGACGACCGAAGATGTTCTTGGAGTACACATCAAGTCTTCAATAGAAGCTGTCATGATCATGTCGAGGTGTGAGGCTTCCGTAGTCCTTCCTTATGAGAATGAGGGCCCATAGGCTTGGCCCGAGGACAATGGGCCAACTAGGTTGGTACCCCCTAGTCCAGGACACCGTCAATAGCCCGTGAACTGGTCTTCTACATCGAGGATGACGCTCTTTGATCGGTTGAATTCGGCTTCGGAGTCTTCGGCTTGACAGGCGAGTTCCTCCTTCGATAATTCAAGATCTTCCCCTTTATTGTGAGCTATCACAGACCCTTCTTCAAAGGAACCTCCCCCCCTCGAGCAGGGTTCATCCAAACTTGTTAGCATCTGAAGTCGTGGGGTTACCTAGCCTCAAAGGCCAGCAGCACAGGTGTGAAGAACACCTCCATTCTGACAACTTTACTAAAGCGGCACCACCTATAACTAGGCGGGTTAGTTACTGTTGCTCGAATCGTGACTCAAGGCAATTTTCCATTTGACACGTCCCATCTAAGCAGAGATCGTGCCCGTTTTTGAAGGGATATCATCAATATTTTGTTTCTCCCTGTACGTATAATGGGATTTTTTTCCCGTAGTGGCAATTTCAATAGCGCTTCCGGGGGGGGGGGGGACCTTCGGACTTTTACTGGCCTATAAGAGCAAAAGGAAAGTGATAGAAATAGTATGTTTTGATTCCGCCCTGCCTACTGCCTTTCGAGCTCTAGCGCCCCAGATCCAACTATGAATCCATACCATCCCCTTAGCGCCCACATCCCCCTTCTCAGCCAAGGCCGACGCCACCCTGAAGGGGCATTGGGCCGGCTCCCCCATCACGGAGGGTACGATCCTGGGGCTAGGGAGTGCAGGGTGCATCACTGCCAATGTCGCCACTCGGTCACCGGAGCCAAACCAATGTGTGCCCGCTCCCAGCCCTAGCGAGAGGGTAGTATTCATTCCCAACCTCGTCCGAGGTCTGGGGTTCCCACTGCACCCTTTCGTGCGTGGGGTCCTCTTCTTCCACATGCTGGATTTCTATCCTCTGGCCCCAAACTCCATCATCCACCTCGCCTCCTTCATCATCACCTGCGAGGCCATCCTCCATGTCGAGCCACACTTTGGGTTCTAGTGGAAGATGTCCGGCATCAAGCTAAAGTCCATCGGCTCCAATGATGCAGAATGTGGGGAGCAATGATCACAAGAACCAGAAGGTTGACTGGTTCAAGGGCACCTTAATCGAGATAATCAAGGAGTGGCAGAATGAGTGGTTCTATTTCACTGAGCCACTCGCTACTGGTCAGGCCGAGGTCCCAACCTTCTCAGCTGGTCCTTCGAGGAGGCTCGCATCCTAGAGGAGGAATGGCATGGACTGGGGGAACCTGAGGGAGTCCTGGATTATGGGGTCCTTAGGTGTCCGGGCTATGTGACATGGGCCGGACTGATGGGCCGTGAAGATACAAGGTAGAAGGCCTTCCCCGTGTCCGGATGGGACTCTCCTTTGCGTTGATGGCATGACTGGCATCCGGCTGTGTGCTTTCCTTTCTTTGTAAACCGACCCTGTACAACCCTAGGCCCCTCTGGTGTCTATATAAACCGGAGGGGTTAGTCCGTAGAGGTTATCTGAATTCATATAGGCTAGTCATCTAGGGTTTAGCCATTAGGATCTCTAGGTAGATCAACTCTTGTAACCCCTTTACTCATCAAGATCAATCAAGAAGGAAGTAGGGTATTACATTCATTAAGAGGGCCCGAACCTGGATAAACATTGTGTCCCCTTTGTCTCCTGTTACCTTCGATCCTCAAATGCACAGTTCGTGACCCCCTACCCGAGATCGGCCGGTTTTGACACCTACATTGGTGCTTTCATTGAGAGTTCCACTTTGGCGTCAGCAGAAGGTTCGATGGCTCGTTCAATCATCAACAATGATGTTGTTTTCAGGGAAACCTTCCTCCCCAGTCAACTTTTTTGTGTTCGGCGGCTTCGCTCCGTGTGCCAATTCAATTGGTCACCTCGAATAGATCGATAGCTACACCCCTGGTCATCAGATCAGATTCGGGAGCTTGAATTACGTCACCGACATCCAAGGAGACTTGATCTTCGAAGGGTTCACGGCCTCAATCATTTTTCCTTTGTTCCAAGATGGAAACTCATTGGACTCGTCATCAGGCACCGCTCAAGGACCAACTATTATCCCTACCCTGGCCTTATATCCAAGGCAGACTACTTCCGAAGATGGGTATCTAAAACCCACCGGACCCTCTCCTACTATGGAACTTTTCTCCGGAGTTCCAGAGGCAGCTATGTCTTTGGCGAGCCTGGAGTCAAATAGGACTCTCTCGATCATCGGACAGCTGAAACCACCTCAGGATGCAAACTCCGACCTCTCGAGGCCCGCATCTGGTGAGCACAACCTCGAATCTGCCGTGCCTAGCCCTGCAGGTCCTCAGTCCCCCGTCCAGCCTTCGCTCTTAAATGAGGCCTTGGACTTAATGTGATCACTCACCATTATGGAAGCGTCACCTCCAAACTACGCCCAGCCCGAACTAGGGGCTAAGAGCGGGGAATTTTACACCACCCACCACCCACTGTCGAGGATTTGATCAACATGCTAGATTATGCCTCCAAAGACATTGACGGTATGGACGACGATGCCGAAGATAAACAAAGCCAAGAAGCGCCATTCACCGGACGCTGGACGACTACCTCTGCATATGGTGGATACACCCAAATAAGACGACGGTGAATGCAGGAAATATCCGAGTGAGGACAAGCCCGCGGACGCACCACCAAATCGTCGACGTCAGCGATGCCGCTCAAAATCACGTCACGAAAAGGACAATAATACTGGCACCGTAGACAATAACACACCAGACAATGCCGATGATCCCAAAGACCCCGTTGAGCCCACGTCCGAACAGGATGATTGGGAGGAGGGACAAGTGAACCCCGATGAGCCGGTCGGGAATGAGGATTCGGAAGATAGGCTCTATCTACCGATCTCCGAGGATGATATCAACCCCGGCAACGAAGAATTCATCATGCCAGAGGAATCCCTCGAGCAAGAGTGCTTTAAGGTCAGCTAATCGCATCTGTGCGAAGCCTAAAAAAGAAGCAACAACGGCTCCAAGCCAAACAGGATACCCTCAACGACAGATGGAGCTAAGTCCTAGCTACCGAAGAATACGTCCTCGAGCGCCCAACAAAGAGTTATCCGAAGCGTCGGCTACTACCACAATTCGACGATGAGGCCCTTGAGCCAATACCGTCGAGATATGACCGCGCTGATGAACCAGACCGACCACCACGTGGGCGAGATAAAGCGACTTCTTATGCCGAACACCAGCCCCTACCACCTCTCTATCGAGGCAAGAGGTAGCAGTTTTGGGCTATACTTACGACTTATGCCAGGACTTGAACAATAGAGCCGGTCAGGCCAGATCAATCTATGGATCAAGGGGCATGCCCCAACGCGAGATGACAACCATCAAGCCTGGAGCGACAGGCATAATCTTACTCGGGCCGAAAACCGAATACGAATGTCATCCAAACTCTGTCGTGACGTTGCCCGATACAGAGGCGCCGCACACCCCTTATGCTTCATCGATGAGGTAATGCAGCAGCAGTTCCCAGAAGGGTTTAAAACCATAAACATTAAAGCATACAATGGAATGACTAATCCCGCAGTATGGATTGAAGACTTTCTTCTCCATATTCGCATGGCTCGCGGCGATGATCTCCATGCCATCAAATACCTCCCCTTATAGCTGAAAGGACCAGCACGACACTAGTTAAACAGACTCCCAGAGAACTCCATTGGCAGCTGGGAAGATTTGGAAGATGCCTTTAGAGACAACTTCCAAGGCACCTATGTCCGGCCTTCGGATGCCGATGACCTTGGTCATATAGTCCAGCAACCTGGAGAGTCAGCCCGAAAACTCTGGACTAGGTTCTTTATCAAAAAGAAAAAGATCGTTGATCGCCCAAATGCCGAAGCCCTTGCGTCCTTTAAACATAGCGTCTGTGACGAATGGCTCTCCTGACACCTCGGCCAAGAAAAGCCGAAGTCCATGGCAGCCCTTACCGCACTCATGACCTGCTTTTGCGCGGGAGAAGACAGCTGGTTAGCTCGTAGAAGCAACAGTACCAGCGACCCCGGCACCTCCGAAGCCAGAGATGGCGACGGCATGCCACAACACAACAAACACAAGCATCGAAGCAACCTTGAAGATACCGAAAACATGGCGGTCAACGCCGGATTGAGTGGCGCTAAATCCGGTCAGCGGAAGAAGCTACTCAATGGAAATAAAGATGGTCCATCAAATTTGGAAAAAATACTTGATCGGCCTTGCCAGATTCATGGCACCCCTAATAAGCCTACCAACCACTCCAACAGAAATTGTTGGGTCTTTAAACAGGCCGGTAAGTTAAACACCGAACATAAGGGGAAAGGACCGCCAAGCGAGGACGATGAAGATCCCTGCTCACCGAACACAGGGGGGCAAAAGAAATTTCCCCCTGAGGTGAAAACAGTGAACATGATCCACGTCACGCATATCCCCAAGAGGGAGCGCAAACACGCGCTAAGGGACGTCTATGCCGTAGAGCCTGTTGCCCCTAATTTCAACCCATGGTCGACTTGTCCGATCACCTTCGGTCGTAGGGACCACCCGACCAGTATCCGCCATGGAGGTTCGGCGACTCTGGTCCTTGATCCAATCATTGACGGATACCATCTCACTAGAGTCATCATGGACGGCGGCATCAGTCTTAACTTGATTTATCAAGACACGGTCCGCAAAATGGGTATTGACCCATCAAGAATCAAGCCTACTAACACCACGTTTAAAGGAGTGATACCTGATATGTCTCCAATGTATTTATAATTTTTGATTGTTCCATGCTATTATATTATCTGTTTTGGATGTTTAATCGGCATTAATATGCTCTTTTATATTATTTTTGGGACTAACCTATTTACCGGAGGCCCAGTGCCAGTTTCTGTTTTTTTGCCTATTTTAGAGTTTCGCAGAAAAGGAATACCAAACGGAGTCCAAACAGAATGAAACCTTCACGATGATCTTTCTTGGACTGAAATCAAACCAGAAGACTTGGAGTTGAAGTATGGAACTCCACGAGGCAGGAGGCGCGCCCGGGGGAGTTGGCGCGCCCCCACCCTCGTGGGCCCCTCGTAGCTCCACCGACGTACTTTTTCCGCCTATATATACTCTTATACCCTAGATCCATCACAGAGAGCCAAAGAACCACTTTTCCACTGCCGCAACCTTCTATACCCGTGAGACCCCATCTTGGGGCCTCTTCTAGCGATCTACCGGAGGAGGAATCGACCACGGAGGGCTTCTACATCAACACCATAGCCTCTCCGATGAAGCGTGAGTAGTTTACCACAGACCTTCAGACCCATAGTTATTAGCTAGATGGCTTCTTCTCTCTCTCTCTTTGGTTCTCAATACAAAGTTCTCCTCGATGTTCTTGGAGACCTATTCGATATAATACTCTTTTGCAGTGTGTTTGCCGAGATCTGATGAATTGTGGGTTTATGAACAGGATTATCTATGAATATTATTTGGTTCTTCTCTGAATTCTTATATGCATGATTTGATATCTTTGCAAGTCTCTTCAAAATATCGGTTTAGTTTGGCCTACTAGATTGATCTTTCTTGCAATGGGAGAAGTGCTTAGCTTTGGGTTTAATCATGAGGTGTCCTTTCCCAGTGACAGTAGGGGTAGCAAGTCACGTATTGTATTGTTGCCATTGAGGATAAAAAGATGGGGTTTATATCATATTGCTTGAGTTTATCCCTCTACATCATGTCATCTTGCCTAAAGCGTTATTCTATTCTTATGAATTTAATACTCTAGATAAATGCTGGATAGCGGTCGATGTGTGGAGTAATAGTAGTAGATGCAGAATCGTTTCGATCTACTTGACACAGACGTGATGCCTATATTCATGATCATTGCCTTAGATATCTTCACAACTATGCACTTCTCTATCAATTGCTCGGCAGTAATTTGTTCACCCATCGTAATACATGCTATCTTGAGAGAACCCACTAGTGAAACCTATGCCCCCCGGGTCTCTTTCTTATTATATTGCATCACTTTTATTTACATCGCATCTCGTTTACTATTTTGCAATCATTACTTTCCAATCTATACAACAAAAATAGCAAAAATATTTATTTTACTATCTTTATCAGATCTCACTGTTGCGAGTGACCATGAAGGGATTGACAATCCCTTTATCGCATTGGTTGTAAGGTTCTGGATTGTTCGTGTAGGCACTACGTGACTTTTGCATTGTATCCTATTGGATTGATACCTTGGTTCTCAAAAACTGAGGGAAATACTTGCACTACTTTGCTGCATCACCCTTTCCTCTTCAAGGGAAAAACCAACATGTGCTCAAGAGATAGCAAGAAGGATTTCTGGCGCCGTTGCTGGGGAGATCTACGCCAAGTCAAGACATACCAAGCACCCATCATAAACTCTTTTCCCTCACATTACATTATTTGCCATTTTGCCTCTCGTTTTCCTCTCCCCGACTTCTAAAATGATTTTCGAAAACCTTTGCCTTTCTATCGCCATGGCCGAACCAAAAGGGGCTAAGGGTTTTCTCCCGGGTTTTAATACTTTGGATATTCCCTCTGTCCTTTTGAAGCTCATAAATAATGATGTTATGGAAAGACCTACCAGGATTATCGGTGAGAGTTTGAATAATTTTGATGAAGATGATCCCGGAATGTTTCGTTATTTGCTTGATGAATCTTTGAAAGATGCTTGGGATAGGCTATTAAGGATCCGAGCCAGCTATGTGCCCCAATATCAAATTGAGATTTACTTAAAAAGTTTTTATGTTGGCTTACCTTCTTCTTTCAAGAAAGTTTTGGATTCTATTTTTTAAGAAGGTTTACTTGAGGGGGATGTCATCGATACCTATGAAAAGATGAAAGCTATATTTGGGCACCGCATGAGTGAAAAGGTTGAATCCACCTCTCTTTTGTGTTTTTATCAGAATGAAATTATCAAATAGATGAAGGCTAGCTTAGATGCAAATTTCTGTAGTGTGTTTAATCTTTCTTATACCATTAATGGACACATACTCTCACAAAATAGAAAGATAAGTGCTTTAGAAAAGAAATTCTCTCTTTATCACCAAAAGGGAGAAGATGGCAATACCTAGATCTATTCTAGTTTTTATGCCTAGCTAGGGGCGTTAAACGATAGCGCTTGTTGGGAGGCAACCCAATTTTATTTTTATTCTTTACTTTGTTTTCCTGTTTAGTAATAAATAATTCATCTAGCTTCTGTTAGGATTGTGTTTTTTATGTTTTAATTAGTGTTTGTGCCAAGTAAAGCCTTTAGGATCTTCTTGGGTGATTGTTGTTTGATCTTGCTGATAAAAACAGAAAGTATGCGCTCGTGAAAATAATTATCATTTTTTACCAGAGAGCGATAAAATATCAGTTCCAACTTCAGTTGATCAATATACTTTTTCTTCTGGTCGTCCTTAGTTTTCAGAATTTTTGCAGTTACAAAAGTATTCGAAACCTCCAGATTGCTATAGACTGTTCTATTTTTGACAGATTCTGTTTTTCATGTGTTGTTTGCTTATTTTGATGCATCTATGGCTAGTATCGGGGGGTATGAACCATAGAGAAGTTGGAATACAGTAGGTTTAACACCAATATAAATAAAGAATGAGTTCATTACAATACCTTAAAGTGATGGTTTATTTTCTTATACTAACGGAGCTCATGAGATTTTCTGTTGAAGTTTTGTGTTGTGAAGTTTTTAAGTTTTTGGGTAAAGATTTGATGGATTTTGGAATAAGGAGTGGCAAGAGCCTAAGCTTGGGGATGCCCAAGGCACCCCAAGTTAAAATTCAAGGACAACCAAAAGCCTATGCTTGGGGACGCCCCGGAAGGCATCCCCTCTTTCGTCTTCGTCTATCGGTAACTTTACTTAAGTCTATATTTTTATTCACCACATGATATATGTTTTTCTTGGAGAGTCTTGTATGATTTGAGTCTTTGATTTTTTATTTTACAAAAATCATCCTTGCTAAACACACCTTTTTGGAGAGACACGCATGAATCGTAATTTATTTGAATACTCTATGTGCTTCACTTATATCTTTTGAGCTAGTTAATTTTGCTTTAGTGCTTCACTTATAACTTTTTAGAGCACGGTGGTGGTTTTATTTTATAGAAATTATTGATCTCTCATACTTCACTTATATTATTCTGAGAGTCTTTTAGAACAGCATGGTAATTCTCTTTGGCTATAAAACTAGTCCTAATATGATGGGCATCGAAGATGGGTATAATAAAAACTTTCATATAAAGTGCATTGAATACTATAAGAAGTTTGATTCCTTATGATTGTTTTGAGATATGAAGATGGTGATATTGGAGTCATGCTAGGTGAGTAGTTGTGAATTTGAGAAATACTTGTGTTGAGGTTTGCAAGTCCCGTAGCATGCACGTATGGTAACCGTTGTGTAACAAATTTGAAGCATGAGGTATTTCGTTGATTATCTTCCTTATGAGTGGCAGTCGGGGACGAGCGATGGTATTTTCCTACCAATCTATCCCCCTAGGAGCATGCACATAGTGCTAGGTTTTGATGACTTGTAGAATTTTGAAATAAGTATGTGAGTTCTTTATGACTAATGTATGGATTATACGCACTCCCACCCTTCCACCGTTGCTAGCCTCTCTAGTACCACGCAACTTTTGCCGGTACCATAAACCCACCATTTACCTTCCTCAAAACAACCACCATACCTGCCTATTATGGCATTTCCATAGCCATTCCGAGATATATTGCCATGCAACTTTCCACCGTTCCATTTATTATGACACGCTTCATCATTGTCATATTGCTTTGCATGATCATGTAGTTCACATCGTATTTGTGGCAAAGCCACCATTGATAATTTTTTCATACATGTCACTCTTAATTCATTGCACATCCCGGTACACCGCCGAAGGCATTCATATAGAGTCATATTTTGTTCTAAGTATAGAGTTGTAATCCTTGAGTTGTAAATAAATAAAAATGTGATGATCGTCATTATTAGAGCATTGTCCCGTGTGAGGAAAAAAAGAGAAGCAAAAGAAGCAAAACAAAAAAACAGAAAAAGAGAGAAGGAACAATGCTACTATCCTTTTTTTCCACACTTGTGCTTCAAAGTAGCACCATGATCTTCATAATACAGAGTCTCTTATTTTGTCACTTTCATATACCGGTGGGAATTTTCGTTATAGAACTTGGCTTGTATATTCCAACAATGAGCTTCCTCAAAATGCCCTAGGTCTTCATGAGCAAGCAAGTTGGATGCACAACCACTTAATTTCTTTTGTCGAGCTTTCATACATTTATAGCTATAGTGCATCCGTTGCATGGCAATCCCTACTCACTCACATTGATATCTATTGATGGGCATCTCCATATCCCATTAATATGCCTAGTTGATGTGAGACCACCTTTCTCCTTTTTGTCTTCCCCACAATCACCATTCTATTCCACCTATAGTGCTATGTCCATGGCTCACGCTCATGTATTACGTGAAAGTTGAAAAAGTTTGAGAATACTAAAGTATGAAACAATTGCTTGGCTTTTCATCAGGGTTGTGCATGATTTGAATACTTTGTGTGATGAAGATGGAGCATAGGGAAACTATATGATTTTGTAGGGATGAACTTACTTTGGCTATGTTATTTTGAGAAGACATGATTACTTTGTTAGTATGATTGAAGTATTATTATTTTTATGTCAATATTAAACTTTTGTCTTGAACCTTTTGGATCTGAACATTCATGCCACAATAAAGAAAATTACACTGATAATTATGTTAGGTAGCATTCCACATCAAAAATTCTGTTTTTATCATTTACCTACTCGAGGACGAGCAAGGATTAAGCTTGGGGATGCTTGATACGTCTCCAACATATCTATAATTTTTGATTGTTCCATGATATTATATTATCTGTTTTGGATGTTCAATGGGCTTTAATATGCTCTTTTATATTTTTTTGGGACTAACCTATTAACCAGAGGCCCAGTGCCAGTTTCCGTTTTTTGCCTATTTTAGAGTTTCGTAGAAAAGGAATACCAAGTGAAGTCCAAACGAAATAAACCTTCGCGATGACCTTTCTTGGACTGAAAGCAAACCAAAAGACTTGGACTTGAAGTCCGGAATGCCACGAGGCGGCCACGAGGCAGGAGGGCGCGCCCCCACCCTCATGGGCCCCTCGTAGCTCCACCGACGTACTTCTTCCGCATATATATACTCTTATACCCTAGACCGATCGCAGACAACCACGAAACCACTTTTCCACCTCCGCGACCTTCTATACCCGTGAGATCCCATCTTGGGGCCTCTTCCGGCGATCTGCCAGAGGGGGAATTGACCACGGAGGGCTTCTACATCAACACCATAGCCTCTCCGATGAAGCATGAGTAGTTTACCACAGACCTTCGGGTCCATAGTTATTAGCTAGATGGCTTCTTCGCTCTCTCTTTGATTCTCAATACAAAGTTCTCCTGGATGTTCTTGGAGATCTATTCGATGTAATACTCTTTTGCGGTGTGTTTGACGAGATCCGATGAATTGTGGGTTGATGAACAAGATTGCCTATGAATATTATTTGGTTCTTATTTGTATTCTTATATGCATGATTTGATATCTTTGAAAGTCTCTTCGAATTATCGGTTTAGTTTGGCCTACTAGATTGATCTTTCTTGCAATGGGAGAAGTGCTTAGCTTTGGGTTCAATCTTGTGGTGTCCTTTCCCAGTGACAGTAGGGCAGCAAGGCACGTATTGTATTGTTGCCATCGAGGATAAAACTATGTGGTTTATACCATATTGCTTGATTTTATCCCTCTACATCATGTCATCTTGCCTAAAGCGTTACTCTGTTCTTGGGAACTGAATATTCTAGATGCATGCTGGATAGCGGCCGATGTGTGGAGTAATAGTAGTAGATGCAGAATCGTTTCGATCCACTTGACACAGACGTGATGCTTATGTTCATGACCATTGCCTTAGATATCTTCATAACTATGCACTTTTCTATCAATTGCTCGGCAGTAATGTCGGAGTAATTGGACATGGATACCCCGAAGACGGCAAGATGATATTTCAAGACATCGGGGCTAGCAAAGCCCCTCAGTCTGACTGCCGGCTACCGACTACACCAACCTGCCGGCTGCCGGCTACTCTGCCCAGCCGGCTGCCGACTGCGCCAACCAGCCGGCTGCCGACTGCAGCCCGAAGCGACATTGACAAGACACCGACGAGACAATCGTACCCGAGCACTATTCACGTGTCATCTCAGCCATCATGTATAGTGTCACTTGTCCCCTGGCACTATTTATGAAGTGACCCAGGGGACAAGGATGACACCACCATGCCTAGCCCATGCCACTACCTAGCTTACATCTTAAGCTACCTCACACTATAAAAGGAGGCACACATCCATCCATCCAGGGGGTGGACACTCACGGGCACAAGGCCTAGCATATACGCAAGTTAGCAAGCAAGCCAGCAACCATCCATCCATTCATACACACATGGAGATACACACACTCACGGCCACAAGCCATAGCCATGCATGGCCGGCCACTAGCATGCCTCATACAGGCATATACGAGGCCAGATGCCTATGGCACTGACCTCAGATACAGCTCTAGGAGCAACTCTGTACCAGATATACCAGATACACTCAGACATGCAGCAGTAGGAGTATTATCTCTCCGGAGAGCTCCGAAGCTGGGTAAACCACCGCGTGCTACTCGCATACCCGCTCCCGGTCCTATCAGCAGCAGTCTTACCCACACACTAAGCCCTTGTGGCATCTGTCGACTCGCAAGCCCCCCGTGAGAAATACCACGACAAGTAATTTGTTCACCCACCGTAATACATGCTATCTTGAGAGAAGCCACTAGTGAAACCTATGGCCCAAGGGTCTCTTTCTTATTATATTGCATCTCTTTTATTTACATCGCATCTCGTTTACTATTTTGCAATCTTACTTTCCAATCTATACAACAAAAATACCAAAAATATTTATTTTACTATCTTTATTAGATCTCACTTTTGCGAGTGACCGTGAAGGGATTGACAACCCTTTTTATCGCGTTGGTAGCAAGGTTCTTGATTTTTTGTGCAGGTACTAGGTGACTTGTGCATTGTCTCCTACTGGATTGATACCTTGGTTCTCAAAAACTGAGGGAAATACTTACGCTACTTTGCTGCATCACATTACTGCAGGTTGCTGCTAACGCGACACTATGATCAGAGACCCTTCGAGAAACTATGTGCGATGCAATAATTGCAAATGGTGGTGCATCAAAACCATCAAAAAAGGTGCAAAACATTCGAGGTGGGGGATGCCTCAAACACGGTTCAGATTTTAGTTGCGTGTGCGATGAAGGCCATATGGTTCAGTTCAATTAACTGTTTGCGATGAGGAGGAATAAAAGAAACGGACAACCAGATGACGACGTGTGCGATACACAACATACGGTTCACTCGGATGAACTATTTGTGATTAGGCAAAACAAAAGAAAAGGGCAGCCAGATGAAGGTGTGTGCGATATACAACATATGGTTCACTCAGATGAACTGTTTGTGACTAGGCAACACAAAAGAAATGGTCAACTAGATCACGGTGTTTGCGATATAAGGCATGCAGTTCACTCGGATGAACTGTTTGCGTTGACACAAGAGAACAGAAATGGTTCAACTTAACAAAACGTGTGTGTTGTGCGATGGGATTGCATACAGAACAACAACATATAGGGTGGGTCTATTATGATAACACCCTTTAGAGTCTTATTCTAATAACACCTCCTTATTCTGATAACACCTACTCAGCCCCCGAACCAGAACAAAAACGACCACCCCGCCCCGCATCTCACCAACCTCCCTGACCTGTGCACCTTCCCTCCCCTCCCGCTTCCTATGCCCACCTCCTTCTTCCTCTCCAGCCACCGCCCCTCCTACCACCTCCTTCAGCGCGCCAGAGCCCCACCGGAGCAACCCTGCTGCCGTTCGCCCTACCCAACACGTCGCCATCCTACCCCATGCGCCGCCGTGAGCAGCCCCCTTCCCACCTCCCAATCTGCCACCCGAGATCCACCACCTCCAGCTCTAGCTCCGGCGCTGCCCTCCTGTGACGCGCCCCTGCCTTCGAATCCGGCCAGCTGCATCCTCCTGCGACACGTCGCCGCCGTCGCGAGACCCATCCGGCCGCTGCAACGCTGCCACACGTCCTAACCTTCTCCGCCCCGGATCCAAAAGAGCACATGGCGCAATGCCCACCTCCTCCACCCTGGATCCATGGTGCCCCAAATCCCCCTTCCCTTTGTGGATTACTTCTTCCCCTCCCTGGATTGTTGCTCGTTGGCATCCGGCGAACCTCCCGACCTCGGATCCTCCTATTCTGCTCTTTCTCTGAACCGCCTCGCCACACCTATGCCGTTGGACTCCGGCTGCTGTACTTGGTTGTTGTGCTAGTGCAGCTCGCCGGGGATACATGGTGCAGTGCAGATCCACCATCCAGCCGGAGCTCCTTTCCATCTCCCCTCCCCACAGCCTCACCTCCTCCTCCCAGACACCCGCTTCTCCCATGAACATGATCTCACCCTCTTGCTCCTCCATACACCATCCGTTGTGTTGTTTGTTCTTGTGGTTGAGTGTAGTTATTTTTGCAGAGAGAAGATGACCGGCAAAAACAAAGGAGTTGGCTATGAAGAAGATGGCGCATCCCGTCACGGTTCTGTTTGGCACGCGATGGGTTCAGGTGTGAAGATGCGATGGCTGTGTAAAGAAAAAAATGAGTGTGTGTGTGAAAGAAATATGGTTGTGTTTTTTTAGGCACGTATATATGTTTTTTTTTACAAAAGCAGTTCATCTCGAGTTGTGTTGCAGCTCATTTTACTTGACCATGTGGCTCGCTATTCTTGAGGTTCAGGTTGTAGCCCCTGAGCTAGCAGCATGCAGTGCACTCCTGGGGTTGACAAAAACGTTAATTTATTTCCTAGGATATTCATTTGAAGTTCACTCATTTTTATATTTTCTTCCGGAAATCATTTGCAGTGTGCTAAGTAAGAGAAGAGAACATCAATGTTCATTTGAAGTTCATTTTGTTGTTTTGAGAAACGTAGGGAGAAAAAAGTAGAAAAAATGGATGTAGTTTGGCTTAAAAAGAAATTCGTTTTGGAAAACAATGTAGTATATCCTCCACGGTCCTCGCCCTAGCAGTTCACTGTGTTTATTTTTGCGTGTTGGATAAAATTGCACCAAAAAATGATGTAGGAAAAAAGAGATGTAGTTCTGTTTCTATCATCAAGAAGTTTGTTTAAACTGAAAAAGTTAAGCTCCTCACATGAAAAAGAAAAAACATGCAGTTTGCCTGCACGTCAGATGCAGTGTGGTTTCTCATCTGAAGCAGTGCGGTCAGCCTTTTGATGTTGTTCATCTCGTAAGTGCGGAAAAAATATTACGGAAACAACAAAAAGAATAATGTGGTTTACTTCTTGGTAGTGTTGTGGTTCATTTACACCCGATGTGAAGTGCACTCTACTTTTTCGTCCTTAAACAAATTACGTTCGAATAAAAGAAACCATCCAGTTATCTTGCCCGTCTGATGTAGTGCGGTTTTCCGTCCGATGCACTACAGTTTTCAGTCGGATGAAGTACCCACGTCGATTTGGGTGTCGCGAAAACAGAGTGTCCGCATTTCGGTAAATTTAAAACTGCTCTTCAACCATAAGGAATTAGAGAGAGTGTTCTACATGAAAAAGTTGCATCTCGTCGATATCTTTCCAACGGAAAATCATTTTAATCATTTCAACAACCGGTTTGTAAAAATTTCGCGAAAAACGGCCGCTGCCACTTGTCGTATGCCACACGATTTTCAAAATTAACTTAAAACTGTAAGGAGTCTCAAAACCAATTCTACATATGAAAGTTGCGCCTTGTCCATAGCTTTCCAACGACATATTACACGCCTTGTTTCGACAAACGGTTAAAAAACTAGAGCGAAAACAGTACCGAAAATTTGAATTTTTTTGAAAAACAGAATTCCGCGATTTAGTAAATTTGAAACTGCCCTTAAACCGTAACGAATTAGAAAAATAAATAGATATGAAAAAGATGAGCCTCGACGATATCTATTCAACGGTGTATTATTTGCTTCATTCCGACGAGCGGTTTAGAAAAAAATGCGAAAAAATGCTCGCTGCCACTCGTTGTGGGCCGCACCATTTTCAAAACTTCTTTTAGATCGTTAGGAATCTCGAAAAGTGTTCAACATGGTGAAGTTGCGCCTAATACATAGCTTTTCAATGATATATTACACGCCTCGTTCCGACAAACGGTTAAAAAATTAGAGCGAATATAGTACCAGAAAAAATACTGCGTGTAGTTTTTTGCCACGGGAAGTTCACTCGCCTCAGTACTGCAGTGCTCTAGCTAAAGAAAGTGGAGTGCCCTCGCGTTGAGCATGCAATACGGAAGTGTCTATATTCATGTGTGTGTGTGTGTCTATATATATATATGTATATATAGACACACACACACACACACACTTACAAGGGCATGCTTGCATAACCAAATTAAACATCCACTTACATAGGTAAACTATTACATGCATAATTACATAGGTGGCTACTACACACATGACATTTCCACACACCAATAAAGTAAACTATATAGTACATGCATGATTAACTAGAACAAACAATCATCTGATCATCATCTACTTCTTGTGACGCTTGCTCTGCTTGTGGCTCGATCTGAGCTCGTCGATTTTGGTAACGAGGCATTTCCTCATGTCAACGATCCGCCGGTGCATCTCGTAGCATGTGTACACACTCTTGGCCGCAAACCTGAGATAAGGTTCATCCAGTTGCCGCATCCAGGCCCCGTGCCAGGATACGGGACTTGTTCTTTGGGCATCCTGCTTCATATTTTCGTAGTAGGGGTCAATGATGGCCAAGGCAAGTTCGACCAGGGAGTCCTTCTTCGTGCTGCGCCAGACCCTGTAGTGGTCATGTTTTTCGACAAGGTTCTTGTTGGCCAAGCCCGTAACACTGAGCGCTTTTACATCATTGGTGGTTTCCACCATGGCGAACTTGTAGTCAGTGCAGTTGACAAACCTGTTGAAACGGTCGCAAGGCTCTGTGGCCATGTAGTAGTGGTAGATGAGGACATGATAGCGCATGCACAACTGGGCGACGGCAACCTTCTGATCTATGCTGGGACGACCTGCGGTGTACTGGAGGTTGATGCTGACCACCTTTTACTTGTCTCCAGCAAGCAACAGTGTACACCACCGAGAGATCCATCTCCCTGAGGTGGGTCTCCACTCTATGCTTGCCTAACTCCATTGGAGCTCCGCTGGACATCCCCTCTCTACGTGTCGTCGTGGGTGTGCTTGTTGTGTTGTGGAGCGCGATCGAAAGGTTGAAGAGACTAAGGTTATAATGGCCGCGGGAATTAAAGGGAAAGCCGGACGACCAAGAATATCGGCAGGCCCTGATGGCAGTTCTAATTGCTGCGCGTAACTCCATCATGCCGCACGTAACTTCATCGCGTGGCAACGTGCGTGGCGCAACCGCCTGTATATGGGGCCCCCGACGTGATCGTGTGCACGCCCAACCGCTGGCAGAGCACGCGCGGAGGGACGCGAGCAGAGCGCTCCGCGGTCGCCTCAACAGCGATCAACCATCTCTACTCTTATAAAAGACCGAGTTGGTGATGATGGTGTGCTTGCCATCATGTAATATAGACCGTCCGATCTATATCTGACGGGCAGAAAGAAAATTATGACAATTTTGCTAAAAGATACCCATTCCTCTCTCCACACTTGCAGATAAGGACTTCTCTCATTCATCCTTTTCTCTCACAAGATAAACTACTCATACAAATGTATCTTGATGTTCCGTGCAACGCACGGGCATCTTGCTAGTATATATATGCATATAGCAGTTGAACATGCAAGGAAAAGCTGTCCACCAGCCGAGCGCGCCAACGGACGTGATAGAGCACGTCGCGGTGCCTAACAGCGAGCATAGTGCGCCGCGGCGCCAAACAACAAGCAGAACTTGCCGAGGGATGCGAGCAGAGGACGACACAGTGATACGTGGAAAATAAGACGAACTGTGCGAGCGGTATCGGAGACATCAATCACGAATCAGATTAGAGTTGCGTGTGCGATACGTGGCATACAGTTGATCCATCCGAGTTGTTTGTGATGGAATAAGCCGTGTGTTGTGGGAAAACGCTTGCTGGTATATAACCTTAAATTTAACCAAAAGAGTGTTAATGCATGATACAAAAATTGTATAGCTGGAAACTATGTTCAAATATGACTCCAATGATATAATCTTTGGTGACATGCATTCATATTTTATTAGTTAAATCCTACATATAAACCAGGACAGGGGTATAGTAGGTAATTAAATCGCAAATTATTTTTATTAAACGTTTCCTCTCGCACGTCTTGTCACCCCGCTGCCACAGACGGCTTACAACGCAAGCTTGCACCGCGCGCGGGGGCGTTCTTTTGGCCAAACGGTGGTGCCAATGAATCGTCGGTGAGCCCGTTCCTGCACAACCTCGTAGGTTCCCGCGCAAGCTTCACACCCAACTCGGTGAAATCCCACAAAATCGCAATGCTTACTGGCATGCTATAAAAACCCTGAGAGTCGGCGAGTCCTGCGTCTCATTTTCCCCTCCCTCCCTGTAGCTTATCTCGTCTGCTTCTCCCACAATCGCTAATGGCACTGGTCTGTCGTCGTCGCTCAGCCACTCCGCCATCATCAGAGGACAACACCAGCTGGAAGGCTACACCGCGGCGGCGGCGCAGTCCCCGGCGTAGTGTAGTGCGTGTGGCGCCCCTGTTGGGTGTGCGTGGAACACCCACCACACGCTCCGCCGCCGCTACCCGTCGGCAGCTGTTGCCGGCCGCCGTTCCCTCCACACCACCATCGAAAGCCAGGGCCATCTCCCGCTCCGCCGTCGTGGTTCGAAGGCGTGAGGTGGCCATCATGGCCGCCACCCCACTGCCGGCCACCATGGCCATCACCCGCTCCGCCACCGCGGCCCGAAGGCGGGAGGTGGTGGTCGTGTCCACCACCCCAACTAGACTGCTAGAATCCTACGACTTCACGACCCTACGGAACCATGTCGATCCAAGTCCCACTATGAATCCGGATCAGGTAGAATCCATGTTGAGTCGCGAACCAAATCATAGAATCATGTACAAAACTGTAGAATCCCGACTATGATATGGACTATGTACGATTCTACTAATTTATCTAAGGACCCCATCGCCGGCCGGCGTGGCCGCCAGCCCACTGTCGATCGCCAGGATTATCACCCGCTCCGCCGCCGTGGCCCAAAGGCGGGAGGCGGAGGTGGAGGCCCGCACGTGCGTCAGCAACCTTGAGTGCTACATTGAGTTCCTGCAGGAGGAGGAGGAGCGCCTCGTCGAGCATGCAAAGAGCCTTACCGCAGCTGTTGCGGCAGCACATGCCAACGCAGAGGCGAGTAATCAAGAGATCTACGAGCAGTCCAGCCGCTTCGAAGAGGGATCGTCTGGAGCGGCAGTGGGCGTTCGAGCTGGCGAGCATCGCTGAATGTGCAGCAGCGGCAGGCACCGTATTGCATTTGTCCAGCTCGTCGTTAGGCCCCTCCTCTTCCTCTGCATCTTATTGAGGGGGTGAGTGCGCTCGGCAGAGGAGAGGCTACTGGAAGTAGCACAAAGCCCCTCCGTGGTTGTAGTAGTATTTAGGGGCTATTTCGTTCAGTTCATCTGACAATAGATGTGTGGTCGAACTGTACAACACACTTAAACTTAGCTAGTATATATAGTTGAACTAGCTATTTCAGTATGTGGTTAGCAACAATTGGGGAGAAGTTTGGTCGGTTCAGCTGTTGAGTTGAACTGTTTGTATAGATTAAGAACGACTGCTTAATCTATGAATGAAATCTATGCTTAGTTATTAAAGTTTAGTTGCAAAAATTAGATAGTGCTAATGATTTCTAGCTGCATATTTTGACAAATCGCAGTTTTACAAGGATTGACTAATGGCAACGTTACTAGATCAACAAATGTAAATCCAGTTTGACAAATGGCAACATACCCAATAATTGTTTGTACGTGGTTGCACACGGGTCATCCAAAACAACCATTTGCGTTGAAAGGATGCACAAATCCTGCGCTGCTCTCACTTTGCATACGGGTGTTCTATCTAAAACGTTTGCGATCAAGAGCTGCACAAATCCTGCTCGGCACATTTTCCCTTGGCTTCCTGGGGAAGCTGTCGGTTTGCATACGGGTGTTCGAACTAAAACGTTTGTGATAAGTGTTTTATATTTAAAAACAGAATTAAACCTGGGGAAGCTGACAAAATTTTTACCACGACATGTTGATGCCGCTCCATGATAGCATGCCAAGTTTCATGAATTTCAGACAAGTTTTGGATTCACTAGAATTTAAATACCAGGTATCTCAATGTTTGCGGCTGAGTGACGGTGGCAGGGTGTTTGAAATTCATTCCTATTTATTGCATGGGACCTAAGAATGCACCCAAGGACACATAGTTGATTTTTCAACCAGTTTATATGCACTGGAGAATGTGCATGTAGTTCAAATTTGAATTATGCACATAAAATGCCTCGAAAACCCAGTTAATGCATAAAAATGTCCAAGCGAACCCTGAAAATTTCCAAAATTGAACACAACACTCTTGTTGTTCTATGTTGACACTCGAATTTTTTTGAAAGCAATAAGAGGCAACGGATATCGTTTCATCCCGAAAGGTGGCACGTTCCCTATTGAAACCATCATGCTTGTTGTGAGAAGTGCTGGTTTGTGAGAAGCTTATACCCAAACCTGCCACAAATGGGATAATTTTTTTTACCACAGCATGTTGATGTTGCTCCATGATAGCATGCCAAGTTTCATGAATTTCTGACGAGTTTTGGATTTACTATAATTTAAAAACCAGGTATCTCAATATGTGCGTCCGAGTGACGGTGGTAGGGTGTTTGAAATTCATTCCCATTGCTTGCATGGGATCTAAGCATGCAACCAAGGACACATATTTGATTTTTCAACCAGTTTATATGCACTTGAGCATGTGCATGTAGATCAAATTTGAATTATGTGCATAAAATGCCTAGAAAACCTAGTTAATGTATAAAAATGTCCAAACGAACCCTGAATAATTCCATTTTTTTTGACGACACACCTATAGTTGCATGTTAACTGTAGATAAAAGTTCTAGCAATTGAAACACCGTCCATTGCCGCTGTGATCCCATTATGTAATTCAAATCAAGACAAAAAATCAAGTCGATCCCACACAGTTTATTATAACCAACCGTGTGAGATGCAGCACAAAATATCTTCGGACCGTTTCTGAATAAGGGACCGTGTCTGATGACACTTTGCGCGCTAGTTTTTGGCTGAAGCGATTCCAAATTTTTTTCTTTCGCGGAAATATCTACCTCCCCGCCCCCTCCCCTTACCAAAAGCCACATTTCCCCTATTTCAGCCTTCCTTTCCAAGTTGAAACCTTCACTCCTTGCTTGCAGCGCCTCCGCCTCCTCGCCGACGATCCTCCTTCATGCTGCTCGGCCTCGCCTATCCAGGCAGGTAATCCACACCCGACCCCCATCCTCCTCCTCCTTCCACATCCCACATGCCCTGACCGCCGGTGCGAGCGCGACACCTTCCACCCAAATCACCGAACCCTCCACCAAATAAGCGTCAGCCTAAGTCATGGTGCACGCAGTATAGCCAGGGCCTCAAGGAGCATTTGGCAGCGTAGAAGAAAATCGCGGCCACATGCGCGGATGATGTCGTGATGACTGCCATTCGTGTCGACCCCCAGATCTTGGAGGAGCACCTTGCCATTTGCTAGCTACACCGGTTAAGCATGCTTGGTTTACCCATTGCGTGTGCTACTCCTGTCTTTCCTTCACAAGTTCTAGTGAATTGTGCTATCTAATTTTACCATGCAATCTGTTGCTCTAGCGTATATGTTCTATATGTCGTGCAGTGTGGTGCTCACATATTAACTGTTTTGTTAATTAGTTGTCGTCTTCAGTTAACTGTTTGGTTTAGTTATGCAAATGTGATGTTCAATTCTTCAGGCTACAATTTTGTATTGGTTTCCATGTGAGAAATAAATTAAATTTATCTTTAGAAAATACATGAGAAACGAATACAATTGCTATATTTCCAAGTTGTCAAGCATGCTTGGTTTGGTGATACATTGTGCAATGTGGTGCTCAGTTAACACTTGGTTCATTTGTGTTGTGGTGTTTAGTTAACTGTTTGGTTCAATTCTGCAATGCGATGTTCAATAGTTGTGGGTGCATTCTATTATTGTATACCATGTGAGGAATAAATTGAATTTGGCTGTAGTAAATACATGAGAAACAAATACAATTGCTACAATTGGCTGTAGTTAATTGTTTGGATAACTGTGTGATCTTCTATTAGGAGTATGTTTTATTGTGCAATGTAGTGCTCAGTTAATGTTGGTTCATTTGTTGTGGTGTTTAGTTAACTGCTTGGTTGAATTCTGCAATGCGATGTCCAATTGTCCTGGGTAGAATTTTGTATTGTTGTGCATGTGAGGAATAAATCGAATTTTGTTGCACTTAATACATGAGAAACATATACAAGTGCTATATTTCCTAGTTGTTAATCATGCTTGGTTTGGATAAATGGGTTTTCCGTGTGGCTGGAATTAATTTGATGAATCTGCAATGTGCTTATTTTTCATCAACATATTTTACTAATAGCATGCGAACCCTTACTTAACCTGATGACTAACTACCTTATATGTGTTGTAGGGAAACAATGGGAAGCAGTTAGGTTTACAATCAAGGTTAGCACGTGCATGGTCTATTGTCTAATAGCACATTATTATGCAATTGCAGGAACCATTCTAATATTTAGATTTTTAACAATTTGGTCTTGCACATGTAGGTCCTGCTGTCAGATGTTTTGACCCACTGTTCAACCCTTTTTGCATATGGGGAAATGAGTTATCCATGAATATTAGTCAAGTAAAGAAACTGAGATAGATTGTTAGGATAAAGAAATTAGCAACAAAAAACAACAAGATCTTTGTCTGCACAATGAAGAAGACATCAGTTCACTACAGGATGGTACTAACTATTATACCTTGCCTTTTTTATTCCTTTGGCCTGTTTCCAATATAGAGAAGATATTTATGCACATCCTTGTTTTCAGGCCTTTCCAAACCAGTTCACTGATGATTACCTCTCAAACCACCTGTATGGTGAGGAGGCGAGGAAGGTATTTATACAACACCCATGGTACAATATTGAAGTGTTCTGGAAGAGGACGAAGGATGGATGGTCAATCATCCACAGGCACTGGCCTAAAGTTACAAAGACCTTCAACATCAATGAAGGCTCAATATTCGCCTTCTGCTTCAGCAGTTTTCCAGATGAGATACATCTGTCTATGTACCGTCTATGATGCTAATTTCGAAAGGTTATAGATGTTGCATGCGAAACTTGGTCCTGGTGTAGTTATGTAATGGGGTAGCTGAGTGCTAAAGCTATATGATGTTGTACTCTGATGTATTTCAATTATGAAAATGAAATATATCGTGTGCTTAATATGAAATGTCAATTTGATTAATAAATGGATGATGAATAATCGGATAATTAGCCTGCTAATGGCGAATTAGCTTGCTAACTGGGTTTTGCTATTGCAAACGGTTGTTCAAAAAATACAGTGGGCGATGACCTCAGGCAACGCACACAGTTTCTAGGAATAAACCGTGTTGGATCAATGAACAATCACACATGACTTTCTCTTGAAAACTGTTTGCGTTAGGCCACCTTGCGCAAACGTTTACCACATGAAAACTGTGTGTGATGGAGAGCCTTTGCCACACAGTTTCTTCTACTGATCGTGTGTGATACATTCAATAACACAAATGATTTAACAGGAAAAATGTTTGTGATGTACATGTGAACGGAAACGTTTTCCTTGGTGCGACTGTGTGGGATGTACATACGAACAAAAAAGTTTGGCGGGGACTGATTGTGTGGGACGTACTTGCGACCGAATTTTTTTGTTGCCGTATAATTTTATTTTTTAGCTCTACTACACGTATTTCTGTATTTGAGCGCTCGCTGGTCGCACACGATCTCATTTTGCCAAGCGTGCATGCCAGGAGGGCATATCCCCAACGGTTTCTGGGTCGTGTGGGAAGGACCCCTCTATCACCCACACTCACTTAGCGACGGTTCCAAATGCCGTCACGGGAAGGGGTTAAAACCGGGTGTTTAGGAGCTCGTTGTAATAGTGTCACCCTTTCCTCTTCAAGGGAAAACCAACGCATGCTCAAGAGGTAGCAATACCCGATGTAGAAGACCACTACACGGGCTCAATAACACTGGAAGTAGTCTTCGGTTCACCGGATAACTTCCAAAGCGAAGACTTGATCTTCGACATCGTCCTCTTCCGTAGTGGTTATCATGCACTGCTCGGACGAATCGCCTTCGCCCACTTTAATGCGGTCCCGCATTATGCTTACTTAAAGCTCAAAGTCAATGGAAACCCGGAGAGTTCCCTCCGAAATGAGGAGCACACCACGACCCTCGTGGCTAAATTGCAGAGCGGCCTCCCTAGGCCGAACACCTCGTCGGCCATCAAGCCCCCGGACACTGTTAAATGCGTACGGTCTAATCTACATGCTGATAGCTCGGTGACTCCGGAGCTAGACTAGCAGTTTTGCCTCAGTCTACCGCCACACACATACGCGGGATATGTACCATGTGTGCATAATTATGCACTCAAAATACCCTGGGCAATGACGGAGGCACAATACGGATAGGACCATAGTGCGGCTCGACCCTATGTGACCTTGACCCTTTTTTCGTCGATCCTTTTTTTTCAAATACCATAGGTGCATTAAAGCCTAGCTACTTCACGGTCATGCAGGGACTCTTTCCGAGCCCGTTTTCGTATAAACCACTGTGGACCGTTCCTCTCAAGGAATCTTTTCCACAAGGACAAAAGCGACGCACACGTGCAGCAGGGCATCAATGAGATCTTCAAGGCCATCTTTTTATGCCCCGTATATAGCTTTCCCTTGTGTACAAACTTTGGCGTGTAAAATAGCCTTGGCACTATCTGTAATAGCACATCTTGATGTATCAAACAGATTACAATGAAAACATGTTTTTACCAACCCTCATTCGGTCTTGGTTTGTTTCATAATCTGCATTTCTCGTTTGTGCTAAGATTGCCACATATACATTCTGGTACAGTTTCAATACCAGGGGCTCTATCTGGCCATACATATTTTCAAAAAAGAAGAAGTCTGAAATACTTTTAGAAGTACACTTTGGCGTCCCAAACATTGCATTATATGCATCGGCTCCAAATCATGTCTTTGGTCAATAGTTGGGTTGCCCGGCTCCTGTGGTTGCTACCCTACGTTCCGCTTGTTCGGCTAAGGGGGTAAAGGGAGAACTACTGCAATTGTGTTTCTGGCTCGTCCGGTCAAGCACCACAGTAGAGAAAGCTGAAAACTGACTGTCATGATACGACGAGAGCTGGTCAGCGATTTGGAGACTCACCATAAATATCTTGTGATTTCTTCCATACTATACGAAGGAGTGGCCTTCATCTAGTCATGCGCCTAAGGTATCCAAGTTCAGATAGCCGCACACACACTAGGGGCTAGTTCCTGGTCCCATTGTCAAACTCCTATGGCTAAGTGAGAACAATAAAGCCGGATAGTCTGATTACCTAGTTCACTGCGTAGACACCTCCTTTACGGACCAAGACATTGGGACAAGTGTGGTCGTGCGCTATACCGAACACCCACGTAGCATCTACGTGGGGGCTGAAGCCGATGACTGGAGAACTCTCAGGCATAACAACGGCTGCACCGGAGGAAAATAATTTTAGATAAAGGCATAAATATATTACAAAGCCTTGGTTCATAAACAACACCTGGACAGCTCGGATACATTCATACAAACATGATATCCTTCGAGCATTGGCCCTCTACTATCCGAGCACCCTCTAGGACGTCGTCAAAATACAGCTCCGGCTTGCAGTGGTCCTTGCGTTCAGGTGCGCCCTCGGTCGCCATGACGGTGGCCTTCATCTTCGCCCATTGCATCTTGACGCGGGCAAAGGCCATCCGTGCACCTTAGATGCACGCCGAGCGCTTGACGGCTTCAATTCAGGGCAGCGCATCGACAAGTCCCTTCACCAGGCCAAAGTAATTGCTATGAATGGGTTCGGTTGGCCAGAGCCGGACTATGACGTCTTTCATGGCCAAACCGGACATCCTATGCAGCTCCACCAGCTGCATCATGTGGTTGTCCAGCAACGCCGGACGCTCCAGGTACTATGACCACAAGAACTTCTCCGTGGTGTTCCCCTCCTGGGCCCGGAAGAATTGTGCGGCGTCGGCTGCACTCCTCTGAAGATCCGCAAAGGCGTCTGGAGAACTCCATAGTCGAGTGACCAAGGCTTATTTCTGATTGCAGAATTTACTCTGCAAAAGAAAGGGCTTACCAACCGCTATCTATTCGGCCTGCTTGATCTCCTCGTGAGCCACCTGGGACTTGATGCACGCCTCCTTGGCCCCATCGAGAGCCTTGGCGAGATCGGCCGCTTGGGCCTTATTCTTCTCTTCCAAGGCCTCGCACTTGCCGGCGGCGTCCTTGAGCTCTTGCTCCACTTCGGTCACCCGCTCCTCATATTAGTGGAGGGAGACCTGCTCGGCCTTTAAATCCACGGCCGCTTTGTTAGCGGCCACTTGGCTCACCCGTGCCTGCTCCTTGGCTTGGGCAACGGCGCTCTTCAAGGTCTCGACCTCGGCCGCACTACCTTCAATAACGATCAGGGCAACACAAGAGCTTAGACTCCGCATTGGCATATTACTTCAGGTGTGTAAACAATTTTTCAAAACCTACCTTGCGCTCGTCGAACCGCTTGTTTATGCGGATGATATCATTATTGGCCAGCTATAGCTTCCGCTTGAGTTTGGAAACCTCAGTGGCCTAGGCGGTCGCCACCAATAGGGAAGCCTATTTACCAATAGGCCAGTACATTACCTCCCGCGATTATTATTCGATCCTCTGTTCGGCCGTTTCTTAACAAACCGAGCAGAGTCTCAAGGGCTACTATCTATACACAGGCATCTTTTTTACACGAAAAGTGGCTAAGAAAATTATATCGCATACCTCAAAGCCTATTAGCAAGCTGGTGAAGGCTTCATTCAGCCCACTCTTGGCGGACTGAACCTTCTCAACCACCACAACCATTAGGGTGCGGTGCTCCTCCATGATGGAAGCACATTGCAGTGCCTCCATCAGAGTGTTCGGCATGTCTGGATTAGTGGAGGTCGCCGCCGGAGTTGGTGCTCCCCCTCCTTTGAAGGGGGTTGCTCACTTGATTCCGGAGCCACATGGGTCTCCGAAATGGTGTTTGGCTGGGGGCCGGACTGGTTAGGGCCCCCGTCGCCAGTCTCCATGGGGGTTGTGCCCCCCATGTTCTTGGCAGCCGAGGCATTACCCTCTAGCACCGTCTTGGTGGCCTCCCACACCTCTCTGTGGCCCGGAGAGGTCCTTTGGGTTACCACCTCGGTGTCATCCGCGGCGGGTGCGGGGAGGCTCTTGGAGGCGTCTCGCTCTCCACCATCTCCGGCGCCAAAGAATTCCCCAAAGATGATGATAGTTGGGGGAGTTCACAGGTCGTACTGAAACATGCAATATAATATGTTATCCTACAATCATAAAAGACCGGATATATGTAAAGCATCTTGGATACTCATGATGCGGTCTGGAGCTTCACCCTGAGGCGCCGCTCGAGGATGACTTCGGCATCCGAATCTGAGCCGCCTGAGAGGGATATTTTCCCTCTCTTCGACGCCCATGCCTCCATGTCTACGCAGGCTGCTCTCTTCTTCTTCCTCCCCTTAAGGGGAGAATCACTCTCTGCCTCCTACTCCTCTTCGTCTTCATCTCCCTCATGGGAGGAGGGAGCTCCGGTCTCTCTGGACACAGCGTCCAAAGTACCTTTACGGCGTAGGCCACCTTTGGCCTCCTTGCTCTTATTCTTGGCCTTCTTCTCCGGCGCCTGGTATGACGCCGGGACCAATATCCTTGTTAGCAGGGGAATGGCTGGGTCTTTGGGTAGCGGAGCCGAACACTTGATCCGCTCTGCCTTCTTTGTCCAGCCCTGATTAAAGGATGGAAGGCTCAACATACCTTTTGATTTACAAACTGAAGTTATGTTCAGAAACTAAGTGCTTACCGGGGTGGTCGGACGCGTGCTGTCGAGGCCGATGTCGTTAGTCGTCTCTGGCCACGTCTTCTGGGCCTTGAACAGCAGCTTCTAGATCTCTTCGTGTGTTGTGCCAAAGAGTCGCTGCAGGGTTCGCGGCCCTTCCATATTGAACTCCCACATGTTGAGAGGCTGGCGCTGGCAGGGGAGGATCCGGCCCTTCCATATTGAACTCCCACTGCTCTGTGGCTCGATCCCTTGTCTGGGGCAGGAAGAAGATAGTTCCTCATGTCAACGATCCTCCTGTACATCTTGTAGCTTGTGTACGCATCCTTGGACACATACTTGACGTGTTCTTCATCCAGTCTCTCATACCAAACACTATGCCAGGAGTTCTTGTCCTTCTTGCTCTCTTCCTTCATCTTCGCGTAGTAGGGGTCGATGATGGTTGAGGCAAGGTCAACCAGGGAGTTCAGTTTGTTTTTTTCGCTCCCTCAGACCTTGTAGTGGTGCTGGATGTTGACAAGATTCGGGCATTCCAAGCCCGAAGCCTTGAGCGCTTTTAGATCGTTGGTGGTGTCCACCATAGCGAAACTGTAGTCGGAGCTGTTGATAAACCTGGAGGAACGCTTGCAAGGCCTTGTGGCCATGTGGCAGTGGTAGACGAGGACGTCATGTCGCACGCACAACTTGGCGGTGACAACCTTCTGATCATGCCCGGCATGACCCATGGTGTAGTCGAGGTCGAAGCCGACCACTTGGTACTTGTCCTCGGCAAGGAACTGCTCCATAGTTTGGATGGAGCTCTCCACCGAGACTGGATCGTTCATTTACACCACCGAGAGAGCCTTCCCTCTCACATGGGTCTCTACGACATGTTGCATGGTGAACTGCATGCCGTTGTCGTCATCGGCCGCTGGGAGCGCCATTGGAGCCACCGGGAGCGCCATTAGAACCGCTGGATGTCCTCTCTGTATGTTTTCTCGTGGGTGTTCTTATTGTGTCATGTGAGACGAGAGATGAAGGTAAATGGCTGCAGGAATAAAAGGGGGCCAGGCAGCATGGATTCTCGACACGTCCACATGGCAGTTGTTGCAGTGGGTAACTGCATCGTCGTGTCGCGCCCAGCGCAACCACATGCACACGAACGTGCGTGATCGTGCGCCGGCCCCAAACACTGGCAGCACACATGGAGGGACGAGGGCAGAGCACCCCGAGGGATGCAAGAGCAGAGAGCATGCGGCGGGACGCAAGCAAAGCGCGCCGCGGCTGCCTGAACCACAAGCTACCACACGCATAGAGCAGTTGAACACGCAGGAAATCATCGCCTACAAGCCGACCGATAGTTGCATCACTGCGTAGAGAGCGGCCGTGTGCTACTACCTCCGTCTAGTCTGTAGTCCCCTTTATATTCTGTGCCATACTTTTCCCTCAAATTTAACCAACAAAATGTTATTGCATGTTATAAAAATTATATAATTGGAAACTATGTTCAAATACGAATCCAACTATATAATCTTTGGCGACATGCATTCACATTTTATTAGTTAAATCATAGTTATAAACCAGGATGGGGGTATAGTAGGTAATTAAATCGCAAACATTTTTTATTAACCGTATGTGTACATGGCCTTTCATCCTCCTCTCGTGTGTCTTGTCACCCTGCTGCCGTAGTCGGCTTACAGCGCAAGCTTGCGCAGCGCACGGGGGCGTTCTTTTGGCCAAACAGTGGCGCCAATGAATCATCGGTGAGCCCATTCCCGTGCAACTTTGCAGGTTCCCGCGCAAGCTTCCCGCTCGACTTGGTGAAATCCCCCAAAATCCCAATGGTTACCGGCCTGCTATATAAACCCTCACGGCCGGCGAGTCCTGTGTCGCATTTCCCCTTCCTCCCTGTAGCTTATCTCATGTGCTTCTCCCACAATCGCCAATGGCACCGGTCCATCGTCGTCGCTCATCCACTCCATCGTCATCAAAGGACAGCTCCAGCTGGGACGCTACACCGCGACGGCGGCGCAGTCCCCGGTGTAGTCTAGTGGGTGTGGCGTCCCACTTGGGTGTGCCCAGAACACCCACCACACGCTCCGCCGCCATTGCCCATCGGCAGCTATTGCCGGTCGCCATTGCCGCCACACCACCGTCGAAAGCCAGGGCCATCTCCCGCTCCGCCGCCGCGGCTCGAAGGTGGGAGGTGGCCATCGTGGCCGCCACCCCACTACCAGCCACCATGTCCATCACCCGCTCCGTCACCGTGGCCCAAAGGTGGGAGGTGGTGGTCATGGCCGCCACCCCATCATCGGCCGCCGTGGCTGCCAGTCCACCATCGACCGCCTAGGTCATCACCCGCTCCGTCACCGCCGCCCGAAGGTGGGAGGCGGAGGTGGATGCCCACACGTTCATTAGCGACCTTGCGCGCTACACCGAGTTCCTGCAGGAGGAGGAGGAGCGCCTCGTCGAGCATGCAAAGAGCCTTACCACCACCGTGGCCGCGGCACACGCCACCTCAGAGGCGAGGAATCAGGAGATCTACGATGAGAACCACCGCTTTGAGATGGGTCATCTGGAGCGGCAGAGGGCGTTCGAGGTGAGCGTCATTGAAGCTGCAGCGGCGGCAGCCACCGTATTGCAGTTGTCTAGCTCGTCGGTAGGCTCCTCCTCCCGTACCTCTTCCCGAGTGCGCTCGGCAGAGGAGAGGCAGCCAGAAGTAGTACAAAGCCTCTCCGTAGTAGTAGTAGTATTTAGGGGCTATTTTGTTCAGTTCATCTGACTATAGATGTGGTGGAACTATACAACGTACTTAAAGTTAGCTAGTATATATAGTTGAACTAGCTATTTCAATACGTGGTTGGCAACAATCGGGTAAAAGTTTGGTCGGTTCGGCTGTTGAGTTGAACTGTTTGTTTAAATTAAGAACGACTACTTAATCTATGAATGAAGTCTATGCTTAATTACTGAATTTTAGTTGCAAAAATTAGAAACTGCTAGTGATTTTTAGCTTCATATTTTGACAAATCGCGGTGTTACAAGGTTGACAAATGGCAATATTACTAGATCAACAAATGTCAATCTTTCCAGTTTGACAAATGGCAACATACCCAATATGACAGATGCAAATCTTACCAAATTGTTTGTAAGTGGTGGCACACTGGTCATCCAAAAGAACCATTTGCGTTGGAGAGATGCACAAATCCTGCTCTCACTTTGCATATGGTGTTCTATCTAAGACGTTTGCGATCAAGACCTGCAAAAATCCTGCTCGGCACATTTTCCATTGGCTTCCCAGGGAAGCTCCCGGTTTGCATACGGGTGCTCCAACTAAAACATTTGCAATTAGTATTTTATATTTAAAAACCATTGGCATTTTTTTCCAAATAAAATCGTTTGATAAGTCTGTACATTAAGAGAGAAAAACGCAAGCTCGCTCAAACCATATCTTTTATTCAGTCATTGATACGTCTCCAACGTATCTATACTTTTTGATTGTTCCATGCTATTATATTATCAATCTTCGATGTTTAACAATCATTTATAGTCATTTTATATCATTTTTTGGTACTAACCTATTGACATAGTGCCAAGTGCCAGTTGCTATTTTTTCCATGTTTTTTACAACACAGAAAATCAATATCAGACGGAGTCCAAATGCCCTGAAACTTTACAGAGAATTTTTATGGGCTAGAAGGAACACAACGGGCCCTGGCTGCGCCTGGGAAGTCTCCTGAGGGGGGCACAACCCACCAGGGCGCGCCCGGAGGCCCAGGCGCGCCCTGGTGGTTTGTGCCCACCTCAGGTGCCCCCCGGGCCGCCTCTTTGATCTATAAATACCCCAATATTCCAGAAATCCTAGAGGGGGCAATGAAATATTCATCCAGTCGCCGTAGAGTCCAGAACCACCAGATCCAATCTAGACACCATCTCGGATGGGGTTCACCACCTCCATTGGTGCCTCTTCGATGATGCGTGAGTAGTTCTTTGTAGACCTTCGGGTCCGTAGTTAGTAGCTTGTGGCTTCATCTCTCTCTCTTGATTATCAATACAACGGTCTCTTGGAGATCCATATGATGTAACTCTTTTTGCGGTGTGTTTGTTTGGATCTGATAAACTTTCACTTTATGATCAGTTATATCTTTTTATATCCATGAAAGTTATTTGAGTTTCTTTGATCTCTTATATGCATGATTGCTTATAGCCTCGTATTTCTTCTCTGATATTTGGGTTTTGTTTGGCCAACTTGATCTATTTATCTTGCAACGGGAAGAGGTGCTTTGTAGTGGGTTCAATCTTACGGTGCTTGATCCCAGTGACAGAAAGGGAAATGCCATGTATGTATCGTTGCTACTAAGGATAAGACGACATGGTCTATCTCTACATAGATAGATCTTGTCTACATCATGTCATCATTCTTATTGCATTACTCCGTTTCTCCATGAACTTAATACACTAGATGCAAGCTGGATAGCGGTCGATGTGTGGAGTAATAGTAGTATATGCAGGCAGGAGTAGGTCCACTAATCTTGGACATGATGCCTATGTAATAATCATTGCCTGGATATTGTCATAATTATTTGAAGTTCTATCAATTGCCCAACATTAATTTGTTTACCCACAATTTGCATTTTTTCTCGAGAGAAGCCACTAGTGAAACCTACAGTCCCCGGTCTTCTTTCTCATATATTTCCCCTTGCGATATTCTTTTCTCTTGCATTTATTTTCAGATCTATTAAACCAAAAATACAAAAAATACCTTGCTGCAATTTTTCTTTATTTATTTTATTTAGCGTTCGATCTATCAAATGCTTTAGGCGTCGTACCCCGAAAGGGATTGACAACCCTTTTAACGCGTCGGGTTGCGAGGATTTGTTATCTGTGTGCAGGGGCTGTTTACATTGTGTTGTTTGGTTCTCCTACTAGTTCTATAACCTTGGTTTCTTATATAAGGGAAATACCTACCACCGATGTGCTGCATCATCCCTTCCTCTTTGGGGAAATACCGAACGTAGCGTCAAGCGACATCAAAAGGAATTTCTGGTGCCATTGCCGGGGTGGATCTTCAACATATACCAGGTTCCCTCTCATTTTCCTCTCCCCCACTTCACAAAAATTTGCCGTTTTATTCGCCTCTCTTTCCGTACGCCTTTTTCTTGCTGGATCTGTTTTTGAGTCCAATCTTGTTGTGTAGTCATCATGACTCAAGAGAACACTAATTTATGTGATTTCTCAAATACCAACAACAATGATTTCACTCCGATCGCTCCTCCCGCCGCTAGTGCGAAGTCTTGTGATATTAATACTGCTTTGTTGAATCTTGTTATGAAAGACAATTTTTTGGTACTCCTAATGAGGATGCCGCATCCCATCTTAACACCTTCATGGAATTATGCGATATGCAAAATAAAAAAGATTTGGACATTGATGTGGTGAAGATGAAATTATTTCCATTTTCCTTCGTGATTCTGCAAAAAATTGGTGCTCTTCGTTGCCTCGCAATAGTATCGATTCTTGGAGTAAGTGCAAAGATGCTTTTATCACTAAGTATTTTCCTCCCACAAAAATTAGTTCCCTTAGAGCCCAGCTCATGAATTTCAAGCAACTTGAACATGAGCATGTTGCGCAATCTTGGGAAAGGATGAAAATGATGCTAAGGAATTGCCCAACTCATGGGTTAAATCTTTGGATGATCATACAAATTTTTTATGCAGGGTCGAATTTCGTTTCTCGTAATCTTTTAGATTCCGCCGCGGGTGGTACTTTTATGGAAATTACTTTGGGTGAAGCCACCAAATTGCTTGATAATATTATGGCAAATTATTCGCAATGGCATACAGAAAGAGCTCCTACTAATAAAAAAGTTAATTCGGTTGAAGAAATTTCTTCTTTGAGTGAAAAAGTTGATGCTCTTGTGAAATTGGTTGCTAGTTGAAGTGCTCCTATTGATCTTAATGATATGCCTTTGTCTACTTTGATTGAGAAAAATACGGATGCCATAGATGTGAATTTTATCTCTCGAAATAATTTCAACAACAATGCTTATAGAGGTGATTTTAATCCTAGGCCTTTCCGTAGTAATTCCTCTAATAATTATGGTAATTCCTATAGAAATCAATATTATTATAATAATAGTAACACATCTGATCTTGAGAGTAATATTAAATAATTTATCAATACACAAAAAGTTTTCAACACTTCCATAGAAGATAAGTTGAGTAAGATTGATGATTTTTCTACAAGTGTTGATAGAATTGCTCATGATGTGGAAAATCTCAAGATGAAAATTTTTGTGCCTAAAGTAGATGAATAAATTAAAGCTCTTTCTGTTTCTATGGATGAAAGTAAGAAAAGAACTGCTATGCTTAGAGCTAAAAGAGAACTTTTAGAAAAAAGTGTTTTCTAGTGATTTCTTTGGCAAAAGTGATGAAGATCTTAAAATGATTGGTGTTTATTCTATTGATTCCTTGTTTAGTAAAGTTAAGATTGATGAAAAAAGGACCGGAGAAGAGTCAACTTTAGGTAGAAGGCGTCCCAATATTTCGGAGGGTGGAAATCTTGTTGAGAAAATTGATGAAAGTGGGTTTGTAGTGGTCAAAACTTTAACTAGTGATGTGCCCACTCTTTTCGATTACAAAGACTTTAATTATGATAGTTGCTCTTTGATTGATTGTATTACTTTGTTTCAATCCATGATAAATTTATCCCCTGCTTATGAACGAAACAAAGCTTTTACTAAACATATTATTGATGCTATGATGAAAGCTCTTGAAGAAAAATTGGAATTAGAAGTTTCAATTCCTAGAAAATTGCATGATGAATGGGAACATACTATCAAAGTCAAGATTAAAAATTATGAGTGTTTTGCTTTGTGTGACTTGAGTGATAGTGTTTCTACAATTCTGAAATCTTCATGTGATGTGCTTGGTCTTACTAATCTTGTAGAATATTCTTTGAATTTGCACTTGGCGGATTCTACTATTAAATTGCCTATGGGAAGAATTAATGATGTTATTATTCTTTCAAATAGGAATTATGTGCCCATATATTTTATTGTTTTTTATATTGATTGCAATCCGTGTTGTCCAATTATTCATGGTAGACCGCTTTTACGCTATATTGGTGATGTAATTCATATGAAAGAAGGCAATATTAAGTTCCAATTTCCTTTGAGGAAGGGTATGGAACACTTTCCTAGGACTAGAATTAAGCCACCTTATTAATCAATCATGAGGGCATATTATGGATCTCGAACCAAAGATGACAAAACATAGATCCTCGATTTATGCCTAGCAAGGGGCGTCAAACTATAGCGTTTGTTGGGAGGCAACCCAATGAATAACTTTTATTTTTTCTTTCTGTTTTCTATTCTTGAGTATTAGCACAATTATGCTACTGTTATGATTGTGTTTTTTATGTTTTAATTAGTGTTTGTGCCAAGTAAAGCCTTTAGGATCTTCTTGGGTGATAGTTGTTTCATCTTGCTGAAAAAACAGAAACTTTTACGCTCATGAAATTAATTTTTAGTTTTTACCAGAGAGCGATAAAATACCCATTACACTTGAAGTAGATCAATATACAAATTTATCAGGTCGTCCTAATTTTTCAGAATTTTTGGAGTTACAGAACTATTTGAAATAGTCAGATTGCTACAGACTGTTCTGTTTTGACAGATTCTGTTTCCTTTGTGTTGTGTGCTTATTTTGATGGCTCTATGGTTTTCTTTGATGAGTTTTCGCCAAAGAAAAGTTGGAATACAGTAGATATAATAACAAAAATATGAATTGGTTTGATACAATACTTATAGTAGTGGTTTGCTTTCTTATACTAACGGATCTCACGAAGGTTTTGTTGAGTTTTGTGTGATTGAAGTTTTCAAGTTTTGGGTTATCTTACGATGGATGAAGGAAGGATGGAAGAGCCTAAGCTTGGGGATGCCCTGGCATCCCAAGCTATTATCCAAAAATTAGCATCCAACTAAGCTTGGGGATGCCCCCGAGTGGCATCCCCGCTTTCTTCCAACGACCATCGGTATTTTACTCGAAACTGTATTTTTATTCGTCACATGATATGTGTTTTGCTAGGAGCGTCTTGTATGATATGAGTCTTTGCTTGTTTTATTTTGTGTTTTAAGTCATCAATACTTTCTTGAAACACCTATTTGAGAGAGCCAAAATTATGTCATGACTTGTTAGAATTGCTCTCTATGCTTCACTTAAATTTTTATGAGCTATGGACATGCTCTGGTGCTTCACTTATATCTTTTTGAGAACGGTGTGCTTTAGTATTTGTTAAGAAAGGCTCTCTTGCTTCACTTATCTTTATTTGAGAGTTAGTAAAATTTTCAAGAAATTCTCTCTCGCTTCACTTAAATTAATTTGAGAGAAAGAAAATTTTATTATGCTCATGATCTTCACTTATATTTGTTGGAGCTTGTCAAAAGAAACACATGAAAATTAGTCCCAAGGAGATAGATATCCAAGAAGGATATAATAAAAACTTTCATGAAGATCATTGGACAAAATAAACTTGATTCTTAGTAATAGTTTTGAGATATGATGATGTGATATGTAAGTTATGTTGGTGAGTAATTATGCTTTAGTAAGAATATTGGTGTTAAGGTTTGTGATCCCTATGCAAGTACAAAAGTCAATAGTCATACAATGAAATTAACATCCTACTTGTGGTGCATTATTCAATGTTATTTATGCTTAATGATTGCTTATGAGATTATCTGTTTCTTGGTTGGTCGCTTCTCAATCTTTTGCTAGCCTTCATTTTGCACTAACTATGATCTCTACTAGTACATCCAAAATCCTTAAACTAGTTTTGCCACTTGAGTCCACTATATCTACCTATATGTGGTATTCTTTTCTCGTTCTAAACAAATTTTCATGTGCCATCTCTAATTTTCGAAATAAACTTCTCTTTTGTGTGTTTTTTTCGCTCGCGGAGCGGTGAAGGGTGGATAATATTTTCCATGCTAGATATGTTATTCTCAAGATGAGTGTTTATTCACTTGTCATTGCACGAGAGTAAGGCAAAGGTATTAGGGATGCCCAGTCCTGAAATGCAAAAAAAATGAATTTACTTTATGTTGCCAATTAATAAATTCCTTGGAAAGTGTTGGTGTGGAGGGCACCCATGGATACGGTTAGCCATGGAAAGTGAAAGTATGGTGGAAAAAGGAATAAACTTTATTTTCTGTTTGGGAACCGCCTATGATAAATCTAAGCATGGAAAGTATTGGGAACTCTTAAGTCGTTTTCGTTGGTGGGATGGATACACCTCCCAAAATGTTTTTATCTCTAAGTTTTTCGCTTTGAGCTCTGGCACCTCTACAAATTCCTACTTCCCTCTGCGAAGGGCCTTTCTTTTTATGCAATTTTTATTTTGAGCCTCCATCTTCTCTGATAAAAGCACCAACTAGGAGGCAATACGATCGTACTTAAATATTGGGTGTAGGTAATACTCGAGTGTGTTTCATGAATGGATCACTGTTTGAGCATGATGGGCTAGGGATAACTTATTTTAGCGTTGATATTTTGAAAGACATGGTTGCTTGTTGATATGCTTGAGTATCTAAATTATCATGTCAAAACTAGACTATTGCTTTGAACAACTAAAAGTCCAAATGTCCATGCTATAATGAAAAGAATATGATATGACATGATAGGCAGCATTCCACAGCAAAAATTCTGTTTTTATCACTTACCTACTCGAGGACGAGTAGGAGTTAAGCTTGGGGATGCTGATACGTCTCCAACGTATCTATATTTTTTATTGTTCCATGTTGTTATATTATCAACCTTGGATGTTTTACAATCATTTTATATCATTTTTTGGTACTAACCTATTGACATAGTGTCAAGTGCTAGTTGCTGTTATTTTCCATGTTTTTTACATCGCAGAAAATCAATATCAGACGGGGTCCAAATGCCCTGAAACTTTACGGAGAATTTTTATGGGCCAGAAGGAACACAATGGGCCCTGGTTGCGCCTCGGGGGTGCCCCGAGGGGGGCACAACCCACCAGGGCATGCCAGGAGGCCCAAGCGCGCCCTGGTCAGTTGTGCCCACCTCGGGTGCCCCCCCAGACCAACCCAATATTCCAGAAACCCTAGAGGGGGCAACGAAACATTCATCCAGCCGCCACAGAGTCCAGAACCACCAAATCCAATCTAGACACCATCTCGGATGGTGTTCACCACCTCCATTGGTCCCTCTCTGATGATTCATGAGTAGTTCTTTGTAGACCTTCAGGTCCGTAGTTAGTAGCTAGATGGCCTCATCTCTCTCTCTCTCTCCTGGTTCTCAATACAATGGTCTCTTGGAGATCCATACGATGTAACTCTCTTTGCGGTTTGTTTGTTGGGATCTGATGAACTTTGAGTTTATGACCAGTTATATCTTTTTATATCCATGAAAGTTATTTGAGTTACTTTGATCTCTTATTTGCATGATTGCTTATAGCCTCGTATTTCCTCTTCGATATTTTGGTTTTGTTTGGCAAACTTGATCTATTTATCTTGCAATGGGAAGAGGTGCTTTGTAGTGGGTTCGATCTTACGGTGCTTGATCCTAGTGACAGAAAGGGAAACGTCACGTATGTATCGCTACTAATAAGGATAAAACGATGGGGTGTATCTCTACATAGATAGATCTTGTCTACATCATGTCGTCGATCTTATTGCATTACTCCATTTCTCCATGAACTTAATACAATAGATGCATGCTGGATAGCGGTCGATGTGTGGAGTAATAGTAGTAGATGCAGGCAGGAGTCGGTCTACTTATCTTGGACGTGATGCCTATATAATGATCATTGCCTGTATATCTTCATAATTATGTGAAGTTCTATCAATTGACCAACAGTAATTTGTTTACCCACCGTTTGCTATTTTTCTCGAGAGAAGCCACTAGTGAAACCTACGACCCCTGGGTCTTCTTTCTCATATATTTGCCTTTCCGATCTACTTTCCTCTTGCATTTATTTTCAGATCTATTAAACCAAGAATACAAAAATAACTTGCTGCAAATTTTCTTTATTTATTTTATTTAGCATTCGATCTATAAATATACTACAAATTTATTTCACGTCTGTTTGCCACTTGAGGCGCCATACCCCGCAAGGGATTAACAACCCCTTTATCACGTCAGGTTGCGAGGATTTATTATCATTGTGCAGGGGCTGTTTATGTTGTGTTGCTTGGTTCTCCTACTGGTTCGATAACCTTGGTTTCATATCTGAGGTAAATACCTACCACTGCTGTGCCGCACCATCCCTTCCTCTTTGGGGAAATACCGACGTAGCTTCAAGCGACATCAGTCATACTGTGAATTTATATTCATATGATCGAAATATAGTATTAAACCCAAGAAAAAACTATTTCCGGTGGCGGTGGAGGCGGCGTGACGTGCTCGTCATTGTCATTGTCCTCCGCTAGGACGCTGTGGTTGAAGTCTTCAATGTAGCACAGAATGATCTTCACTTGTAAATCAAACATCATGTCATCTCGGGATCAAAGGGTTGGGCGGGGGAGGACGGCAGCTGGCGGCGCTGAGAGGTAGCTTTCGCCAGCGGTGTCCCATGCCGCTGAGGGGGCGTGCACACGGAGAGGAAGGTGGGCGGCCATCGAAGTCAAAGGGCTCGCTTCCCAGTGAGCCTACGCGGCTTACAGCTCGCATGCTTCCCGGTGAGCCTAATCATTCGAGGACAGCTTGCACGCTTCTCGGTCAGCCTGCGCACCGGACTACGCTCGCATGCCTCCCGTTCAGTCAAGGTGAAGCAGCTGTCCGCACAGCACCTCCTACAGCCGTTAAAACCAAGACACATGGCGTCACGTGAATGGTTAACACAACGCACACGGTTTGAATTATACAAACGTTTGAGATATTACAGTGGCAGTTATTTTTCTGAAATGCCTTTCTTGGTTGTCATTATTCGAATGCGCCTTCTCTCAAAATGGATTCAAAAAATACCATAGCATGTCCTGTGCCATTCCATGATAGCATGCCAAGTTTCATGAATTTCAGACGAGTTTTGGTTTTACTAGAATTTAGAAATAAAGTATCTCAACATTTTGTCGGCAATTAACTATGCCCTGGTGTTTGAAATTCATTCCAATTTCTTGGATGAGACCTAAGCATGCACCCAAGGACACATATTTGATTTTTCAACCAATTTATATGCACTGGAGCATGTGCATGTAGTTCAAATTTGAATTATGCACATAAGTGCATTGAAAACTCAGTTAATGCATAAAAATGTCCAAACGAACCCCGAAAAATCACAACAATTTACACAACACTCCTCTTGTTCTATGTTGACACAAGAAAAAAATTTCAAAGCAATAAGAGGCAATGGATATCATTTCGTCCCCAAAGGTGGGACGTTCCCTACCGAAACCGTCATGCTTGTCGTGAGAAGCTCTAGTTTGTGAGAAGCATATGCCCAAACTTGCCCCAATTGGGACAAGAAATTTACCACGACATGTTGATGCCGCTCCACGATAGCATGACAAGTTTTATGAATTTCAAACGAGTTTTGGGCTTACTAGAATTAAAAAACCAGGTATCTCAATGTTTGCGGCCGAGTGACGGTGGCAAGGTGCTTGACATTCATTCCCATTTCTTGCATGGGACCTAAGCATGCAGCCAAGAACACATATTTGAATTTTCAACCAATTTATATGCATTAGAGCATGTGCATGTAGTTCAAATTTGCATTATGCACATAAATGCATTGAAAACTCAATTAATGCATAAAAATGTCCAAACGAACCCCAAAAATCCCAAAAATTAACACAACACTCCTGTTGTTCTATGTTGACACTAGGAAAAAATTTAAATCGAGAAGAGGCAATGGATATCGTTTCGTCGAGAAAGGTGAAACGTTCCCTTCCGAAATCATCAGGCTTGTTGTGAGAAGCTCTGGTTTGTGAGAAGCATATACCCAAACCTGCCCCAAATGGGACAAAAAATTTATCACGGCAAGTTGATGCCGCTCCATGATAGCATGCCAAGTTTCCTGAATTTCAGACGAGCTTTGGATTTACTAGAATTTAAAAACTAGGTATCTCAATGTTTGCGGCCGAGTGACAGTGGCAGGGTCCTTGACATTCATTCCCATTTCTTGCATGGGACCTAAGCATGCAACCAATTTGAATTTTCAATGAATTTATATGCATTAGAGAATCAGCATGTAGTTAAAATTTGAATTATGCACATAAAACCATTGAAAACTCAATTAATGCATAGAAATGTCCAAACTAACCCTGAAAAATCCGAAAAGTTAACACAGCACTCATGTTGTTCTATATTGACACTAGGAAAAAAATTGAAATCGACAAGAGGCAATAGATATCATTTCAGCCAGAAAGGTGAAAGGTTCCCTACCGAAACCATCAGGTTTGTTGTGAGAAGCACTGGTTTGTGAGAAGCATATACCCAAACCTGCCCCAAATGGGACATAAAAGTTACCACGGCAAGTTGATGCCACTCCATGATAGCATGCCAAGTTTCATGAATTTCAGATGCGCTTTGGATTTACTAGAATTCAAAACCAGGTATCTCAATGTTTGGGGCCGAGCGACGGTGGCAGGGTGCTTGACATTCATTCCCATTTCCTGCATGGGACCGAAGCATGCAACCAAGGACACATATTTGAATTTTCAACCAATTTATATGCATTAGAGCATGTGCATGTAGTCCAAATTTGAATTATGCACATAAATGCATTGAAAACCCAACTAATGCATAAAAATGTCCAAACGAACCCCGAAAAATCCCAAAAATTGACACAACACTCCTGTTGTTCTATGTTGACACTAGGAAAAAATTTGAAATCGAGAAGAGGCAACGGATATCGTTTTGCCCAGAAAGGTGAAACGTTCCCTACCGAAACCATAAGGCTTGTTGTGAGAAGCTTTGGTTTGTGAGAAGCATATACCCAAACCTGCCCCAAATGGGACAAAAAATTTAGCACGGCATGTTGATGCCGCTCCATGATAGCATGCCAAGTTTCATGAATTTCAGACGAGCTTTGGATTTACTAGAATTTAAAAACCAGGTATCTCAAAGTTTGCGGCCGAGTCACAGTGGCAGGGTGCTTGACATTCATTCCCATTTCTTGCATGCGACCTAAGCATGCAACCAAGGACACATATTAGAATTTTCAATGAATTTATATGCATTAGAGCATGTGCATGTAGTTCAAATTTGAATTATGCACATAAAACCACTAAAAACTCAATTAATGCATAAAATGTCCAAACTAACCCCCCAAAATCCAAAAGTTAACACAACACTCATGTTGTTCTATATTGACACTAGGAAAAAATTGAAATCGACAAGAGGCAATGGATATCATTTCGTCCAGAAAGGTGAAATGTTCCCTACCGAAACCATCAGGTTTATTGTGAGAAGCTCTGGTTTGTGGGAAGTATATACGCAAACCTGCCCCAAATGGGACAAAAAAATTTTGCCACGGCAAGTTGATGCCGCTCCATGATAGCATGCCAAGTTTCATGAATTTCAGACGAGCTTTGGATTTACTAGAATTTTAAACCAGGTATCTCAATGTTTAGGGCCGAATGACGGTGGCAGGGTGCTTGACATCCATTTCCATTTCCTGCATGGGACCTAAGCATGCAACCAAGGACACATATTCCAATTTTCAACAAATTTATATGCATCAGAGCATGTGCATGTAGTTTAAATTTGAATTATGCACATAAATGCATTGAAAATGCAACTAATGCATAAAAATGTCCAAATGAACACCGAAAAATCTCAAAAATTGACACAACACTCTTATTGTTCTATGTTGATACTAGGAAAAAATTTGAAATTGACAAGAGGCAACGGATATCGTTTTCCCAGAAAGGTGAAACGTTCCCTACCGAAACCATCAGGCTTGTTGTGAGAAGCTTTGGTTTGTGAGAAGCATATCCCCAAACTTTCCCCAGATGGGACAAAAAATTTACCACGACATGTTGATGGCTCTCCATGACAGCATGCCAAGTTTCATGAATTTCAGACGGGCTTTGGATTTACTAGAATTTAAAAACTAGGCATCTCAATGTTTGCAGCCGAGTGACGGTGGCAGGGTGTTTGACATTCATTCCCATTTCTTGCATGGGACCTATGTAGGCAACCAAGGACACGGATTTGAATTTTCAACTAATTTATATGCATTAGAGCATGTGCCTGTAGTTCAAATTTGAATTATGAACATGAATGCATAGAAAACTCAGTTAATGTTTAAAAATGTCCAACCAAACCCCAAAAAATCCCAAAAATTGACACAACACTCCTGTTGTTCTATGTTGACACACTAGGAAAAAAATTGAAATCAAGAAGAGGCAACGGATATCATTTCGTCCAGAAAGGGGAAATGTTCCCTATCGAAACCATCACACTTGTTGTGATAAGCTCTCTGGTTTATGAGAAGTTTATACCCAAACCTGCCCCGAATGGGAATTTTTTTTACCACGGCGTGTTGATGCCGCTCCATGATAGCATGCCAAGTTTCATGAATTTCGGACAAATTTTCGATTTACTAGAATTACAAAAGCAAGTACGTCGACGTTTGCCAGAGAGCCACTGTGCCGTGGTGTTCAAATTGCATCCTCATTTCTTGCATGGGACATAAGCATTAACCCATGGACGCATATATGATTTTACAACCCATGTTGGTGCACCGGAGCATGTGCATGTAGTTTAATTTTGAATTGTGCACCTGAAATGGCTAGAAAACCAAATTAATGTTTAAAATGTTCAAACGAACCCTGAATAATTCCAATTATTTTAAGACACACATATAGTTGCATGTTCACTTCAGATAAAAGGTCTAGCAATTCGAACACCATCCATTGCCGTTGTGACCTCATTATGTAATTCAAATCAAGATGAAAAATCAAGTTGATCGCACACAGTTTATTATCAGCAACCTTGTGAGATGCAACACAAAATATCCTGGAGCACCATCAGTGTATAGTACACCTATTGCTTAGGTGAGAAGGTGCATCGGCTACAGTCCACAGCCGACGTCTCAAGCACACTAGCTCGCTTCCCAAATATCATTTCACTGTTCAAACGTTGCCGGTGAAAGATGGGCACGTGGACCCGCGTCCTGAGGGCAAATTCAGTGGCCCACTTCGGCGAGAGCGCGACCGCAGCCGCCAAGCCCGTGCTAACAAGGTGCATGAGTGTGCCGCAATCCGCGACCGGGCGGCCAAGGCAGCCCAAATGGCCGATGTTGCTTCTCACGCGGCGGCAGTAACATCTGCCTCGAGGATAGCCACTAGCGAGAGCGGCACAACAGTTGTCCATTCCGCAATGGAGGCCTTAGCCCTGATGGAGGTCGCCCACGGCCATGTCGAGGCCACCCACACCCAGCTCATGGCGGTTACCACACAAATCGAACGAAGCTTCTACGACAATGATCGACAACCCACGGCGGAAGAGCTGGCAATCGCCGAGAGCGTTCGGGCACGCGGTCCGTTTCCTCCACCGCATACCTTGCAACGTTGGAGCCCGTCCAAGCCCAGATCACGGCCGCCCACGCCTAGCTCGTGGCGGCCTTTTCCAAAGAGATGGAGGTGGCGGATGGTGAGATGCTTGCCGAGTATGGTGCAATGGATGCCATGGAGCCCCTTCCCTAGGAGACCGTCGGGCATGAGTTGGACATGGAGGTGGCGGCGGAGATCGACGAGCAACAGCCATAGTTGTACTCTTTGTTTTATTTAATTAAGAGCGCCGGTCTTTAATTTGTTAGAGTAGTGTTTAGGTCAGCTAGCTCTATTTAATTGCGAAACTTGCTTGATTAAGAAGTGTAGGTGTGCTATAGTCTCCTTTGTGTACCCAAATTATGCAATGCCATGGATGACCACTATAACCATGGAAATTAGACCCAAATTTTTTGACGTTCAAACTCATCACACATGGGTTAAGCTATATGGATCGTTTGTGATGTTCACATATCGTACACAGTTATGAATAAGGGATCGGGTCTGATAACACTTTGCGCGCCAGTTTTTTCGCTGAAGCGATTCCAAATTTTCGGCTTCCGCAAAAATATCTACCTCCCCGCCCCCTCCCCTTACGAAAAGCCACATTTCCCCTATTTCTGCCTTCCTTTCCAAGTTGAAACCTTCACTCCTTGCTTGCAGCACTGCCTCCTCGCCGGCGACCCTCCTTCACGCTGCTCGGCCTCGTCTATCCAGGAAGGTAATCCACACCCGACCCATCCTCCTCCTCCTTCCACATCCCACATGCCCCAACCGCCGGCGTGACCGCCACACCTTCCACCCAAATCACTGAATCCTCCACCAAATAAGCGCCGCCCTAAGCCATGTTGCACACAGTATAGCCAGGATCTCAATGGGCATTTGGCAGCGGAGAAGCAAATCGCGGAAGCACGCGTGGATGATGTCGCGATGACTGCCATTCGTGTCGACCCCCAGATCTTGGAGGAGCACCTTGCCATTTGCTAGCTACACCAGTTAAGCATGCTTGGTTTACCCATTGCGTGTGCCACTCCTGTCTTTCCTTCACAAGTTCTAGTGAATTGTGCTATCTAATTTTACCATGCAAATCTGTTGCTCTAGTGTATATGTTCTATATGTCGTGCAGTGTAGTGCTCACATATTAACTGTTTTGTTAATTAGTTGTCGTCTTCAGTTAACTGTTTGGTTTAGTTATGCAAATGTGATGTTCAATTCTTCAGGCTGCAATTTTGTATTGGTTTCCATGTGAGAAATAAATTAAATTTATCTTTAGAAAATACATGAGAAACGAATACAATTGCTATATTTCCAAGTTGTCAAGCATGCTTGGTTTGGTTATACATTGTGCAATGTGGTGCTCAGTTAACACTTGGTTCATTTGTGTTGTGGTGTTTAGTTAACTGTTTGGTTCAATTCTACAATGTGATGTTCAATAGTTGTGGGTGGATTCTGTTATTGTCTACCATGTGAGGAATAAATTGGATTTGGCTGTAGTAAATACATGAGAAATAAATAGAATTGCTATATTTCCAAGTTGTTAAGCATGCTTGGTTTGGTTAACGGTCTGATCTTTTACTAGGAGTATGTTATATTGTGCGATGTGGTGCTCAGTTAATGTTTGGTTCATTTGTTGTGGTGTTTAGTTAACTGCTTGTTTCAATTCTGCAATGAGATGTCCAATTTTCGTGGGTAGAATATTGTATTGTTGTGCATGAGAGGAATAAATAAAATTTGGTTGCACTTAATACATGAGAAACATATACAAGTGCTATATTTCCTAGTTCTTAACCATGATTGGTTTGGATAAATGGGGTTTACATGTGGCTTGAATTCATTTGATGAATTTGTAGTGTGCTTATTTTTATCAACATATTTTACTGATAGCATACGAACCCTTACTTAACCTGATGACTAACTACCTTATATGTGTTGCAGGTAAACAATGGGAAGCACTAAGGTTTACAATCGAGGTTAGCACGTGCATGGTCCGTTGTCTAATAGCACATTATTGTGCAATTGTAGGAACCATTCTAATATTAAGGTTTTTAACAATTTGGTCTTGCACATGTAGGTTCTACTATCAGAGGTTTTCACCCACTATTTGACCCTTTTTGCATATGGGGAAATGAGTTGTCCATCAATATCAATCAAATCAAGAAACTCAGAAAGATTGTTAGGATAAAGAAATTAGCTACAAAAACAACAAGATCTTTGTCTGCACAATGAAGAAGACATGAGTTCACTACAAGATGGTACTAACTATTGTACCTTGCCTTTTTTTATCCTTTTGCCCAATATCCAATATAGAGAAGATATTTATGCACATACTTCTTTTCACTGATGATTACCTCTCAAACGACCTCTATGGTCAGGAGAGGAAGGTTTTCATACAACACCCATGGTTCAATATTGAAATGTTCCTAAAGAGGACGAAGGACCAACGGTCAATCATCCACAGGTACTGGCCTAAAGTTGCAAAGACCTTCAACATGAATGAAGGCTCAATATTCGCCTTCAGCTTCGACAGTTTTCTAGATGAGATGCATCTGTCTATATAACGTCCATGATGCTAATTTTGAAAGGTTCTACATGTTGCATGTGAAACTTCGTGCTGGTGCAGTTCTGTAATAGGGTAGCTGAGTGCTGAAGCTATATCATGTTGTACTCTAATGTATTTCAATTATGAAATTCTGCTTCCTTAATATGTAAATGAAATATATTGTGTGGTTAATATGAATGTCCATTAGATTAATAAATGGATTATTAATAATAGGGCAATTAGCCTGCTAATGGTGAATTAGCCTTCTAATTGGGTTTTGCTATTGTAAATGGTTATTGAAAAAATACCGTGGGCGATGACCTCAGGCAACACACACAGTTTCTAGGAATAAACCGTGTTGGATCAATGAACAATCACACACAACTTTCTCTTGAAAATTGTTTGTGTTAGGCCACCTTACGCAAACATTTACCACATAAAAATTGTGTGTGATGGAGAGCCTTTGCCACACAGTTTCTTCTATGGACCGTGTGTGATGCATTCAATAACACAAACAATAAAATTGTTAATATCGTGTGCAATGGCAACGCTATCACAAGCGATTTAACAGAAAAAATTGTGTGTGATGTACCTGTGAACGGAAACGGTTTCCTTGGAGCGACTGTGTGGGATGTACTATGAACGGACGTTTAGCAGGGACTGACTGTGTGGGATGTACTTGCGACCGGAAAAAATTCCGCCTGTATAATTGTATTTTTTTAGCTCTACTGTATGTATTTCCGTATTCGAGCGCTCGCCGGTCGCACACGACCTCATTTTGCTCAGCGTCTACGCCAGCAGGGCTTATCCCTGACATTTTCTATGTCGTGTGGTAAGGACCCCCTATCACCGTCACTCACTAGGCGACGGTTCCAAATTCCGTCGCAGAAAGGGGTGAAAAACTGTTTGTATAGCACCAACGCGTACTAGTGGAATAAGCTAGGGCAAAGGACTTTTCGCCATCTACTGGTAGATGGCAAGGACGCAAAGGCCTTTTCCATCTATTGGCAGATGGAAAAGAGCCTGGACGGCACACGTGGTAGCTTAGCTCCGTTAAGGGGTTAATGGCATTCTTTGCCGTTTGCTGGCAGATGGCAAAGTGCTTGTATAGCCCCTATAATTTCCGTTTTTCTTAAATTCATTCAGTTTGACAGAATCTCGCATATATATATATATACACATTAGAAAATAATTTCAACAAGCATACCAATAATAAGTTTCCACTCAACATATCCAGCATACAAGTTTCTAACAACATATCCAACATATACAATGGTTTCCAACACATATCCATACATACATATCCAAAACAAGTGTCCTTAAACAAAAAAGGAAGCACAAGGAGAAGAGTACACTCAATCAATGCAAGCTTCCTCATCTAAAGAAAATCTGTAAATTGGGAAAGATGAAAGTTAGAAGAAGAAGAAAAAGAAGACTAGCTAGAAGAAAAAGAAGAAAAAGAAAAAGAAAAAGAAGAAGAAGAATTTATCTTCTCTTTCTTTTTCTCCTCTCCTCTTCTTTATCTTCTTCTTCTTCTAACTAAGGTAGGTAAAAATGCTATTTTTAGCTAAGCTAGGTAAAAATGCTAAGTGTGTAGGTCATTTTGGAGCTAAGCTAGGTAAATAGGTCATTCTGGAGCTATCCTAGGTAAAATGGATCATATTGGAGCTAACCTAGGTAAACTTGGTCATTTTGGAGCTAACCTAGCTAATTATGCCATTTTTGAGTTAACTAAGCATATTATGCCATTTTTTACATAAGTAAGCTAATTATAGAGCTAACCCGGGTAACTAAGCATATTAGAGCTAATTTAGCATTTTAGAGCTAACTTAGGTCAATTTGGAGCTAACTTAGGTAAAATTGATCATTTCGGAGCTAATTAGGCTTATTATGTCATTTTCAAGGAAAATAAGCTAACCATATGACATATATGAGGTTACCAAGATTGCTATGTCATTTCAAACCTAAGTAAGTTAATTATGCCAGTTTTTACATAAGTAAGCTAAGTGTATGTCGTTATCGAGAAAACCTAGGTAACTGTCGTATGTGGGGTTCCGGCAAACCATTAAGGTTCGAACACTGGGGTGCGCGCGAAGTCTTTCCCTCCTACCGATCTACGCCCTAGCTCGCTAAGATCTCGCGGACGAACTCGATGAACTCGCAACACAGAAGGATACAAGATTTATACTGGTTCGGGCCACCGTTGTGGTGTAATACCCTACTCCAGTGTGGTGGTGGTGGATTGCTCTTGGGCTGATGATGAACAATACAAGGGGAAGGACAACCTCTTGAGGTTGAGGTGTTCTTGTGCTTGGCTAACTTCTGTGGTTCTGAATGGTCTAAAATGGTCCTGTCTTGCCTATGGTGGTGGCTAGTCCTACTTATAGAGGCCCTGGTCCTCTTCCCAAATCTTGAGCGGGAAGGGAGCCAACAACGGCAGGCAAATTTAAAGGGGGGCAGCTAGTACAAGTTATCCTAACAAAGGCGGTCTCCGCCTGCAAAAGGCTCTGGTGGTGACGCCGTCTTGGGCTCCACGATGACCTCCGTCTTGCCGTCCTTCTGGTCCTGGTCTTGTTGCACCGATATGGCAACCTTTGCATGATGCCTTGGTACTCCTCGCCTGCATAGGAGTCCTTAGCACCAAAGAGGAAATAAGGACGCTGCGCGCGCTGGCGCCCGCCTAGTGTCAATCGTCATGGCTCACGTCACGAGAGCCTCTTGAGGCTTGCCTCGCCTTGACATCTCCGCTCCCCATGAGCCTGGCCGACTAGGCCACTCCAAAGGAGGTCTTGCATCGTCCGCCTCGCGAGGCCTGGCCCCTCGCGAGGGTCTTGGATGCCTTGTTGATGAAGATGGGCCGTACGGCTTGCTGGCTTAGCCACGCAACGGGCCATAGGCAGGCAAGTCTGGGGACCCCCGTTCCCAGAACGGCAACAGTAGCCCCCGGGCCCAAGGAGCGCTCGGGCTTGTCTTTGCGGAGATGCCAAGGGCCATGTACGGAGAACCGCTGAAAGTGCAACTATCCCTAGGTGGTTTTGGTAATTCATAACAACATATAGCTCATTGAGCTAATGCTATTCCAAGATGATTATTTCAGGAAAGCTCAATGATTGGCATGGCATGGATGTGGGAACCCTCAAAATGCTAAGGACAAAGGATTGGCTCAAGCTCAAAAGCTCAGGACGCTTCATTTTATATTTTAGTGATCCAAGATCACATTGAGTCTTTAGGAAAAGCCAATACTATCAAGGAGGGATGAGGTGTTGCTTAATGAGCCTCTTGCTTCATGTGCTTAATGATATGCTCCAAAATCCTCAGCTACTTTCCCATATCCACAAATGACCTAAATCCTAAGCCAAACTCGGTCATAACGATTCTATCTATCCGACGCCACCGAGTTTCACTTGTCATAAGCCACTGCCAAACCCTAGCAATTCGGTCCTACCGATAGGGATCCCGGTCTCACCGAGATGGGGTTGCAAACTCTCTGTTTCCCTTTCGTAAATTTTCGGTCTCACCGAAAGAGCGAATCGGTCCCATCGAGATTGCAATGTAAACTCTGTGTTTCCCTTTTGTAACTTTTCCGTCTCACCGAAGGAGCAAATCGGTCCCACCGAGTTTGCCTGACCAACTCTCTGGTTAGCTTATTACCAAACTCGGTCTCACCGAGTTTGTGTAATCCATCTCACCGAGATTACGTTATGCCCAAACCCTAACAGAATCGGTCCTACTGAGTTGCATGTCAGTCCCACCGAAAATCTCTAACGGTCACTATGTTTACCTTTTCGGTCTGACCGAGTTTATTGATTCGGTCCCACAGAGATTGGTAGATTGTGTGTAATGGTTGGATTTTGTGTGGAGGCTATATATACCCCTCCACCTCCTCTTCATTCGAAAGAGAGAGCCATCAGAACACATACACCATTCCAACTCTTATGTTCTGAGAGAGAACCACCTACTCATGTGTTGAGACCAAGACATTCCATTCCTACCATATGAATCTTGATCTCTAGCCTTCCCAAGTTGCTTTCCACTCAAATATTCTTTCCACTAGATCCAAATCCTATGATAGAGAGTTGAGTGTTGGGGAGACTATCATTTGAAGCACAGGAGCAAGGAGTTCATCATCAACACACCGTTTGTTACTTCTTGGAGAGTGGTGTCTCCTAGATTGGCTAGGTGTCATTTGGGAGCCTCCGACAAGATTGTGGAGTTGAACCAAGGGGTTTGTAAGGGCAAGGAGATCGCCTACTTCGTGAAGATCTACCGCTAGTGAGGCAAGTCCTTCGTGGGCGATGGCCATGGTGGGATAGACAAGGTTGCTACTTCGTGGACCCTTCGTGGGTGGAGCCCTCCGTGGACTCGCTCAACCGTTACCCTTCGTGGGTTGAAGTCTCCATCAACGTGGATGTAGGATAGCACCACCTATCCGAACCATGGGAAAAACATCCGTGTCTCCAATTGCGTTTGAATCCTCCAAACCCTTCCCTTTACATTCTTGCAAGTTGCATGCTTTACTTTCCGCTGCCAATATACTGTTTGCATGCTTGCTTGAATTGTGTGATGATTGCTTGACTTGTCCTAAAATAGCCAAAAGCTGCCAAGAACTAAAATTGGGAAAAGGTCCAGTTTTTATTTGGTCAAGTAGTCTAATCACCCCCCCCTCTAGACATACTTTCGATCCTACAAGTGGTATCAGAGCTTTGGTCTCCATTTGCTTTGATCTCCATAGCTTTTGGTGGTCATAGCCTTGGTTTCACAACCTAGGAGAGTATGGCATCTAGCAAGGGAAATTATCACCGTAGAGGTCCTTACTTTGATGGTACTAATTTTGCTAGTTGGAAGCATAAAATGAAAATGCATATTCTTCGACATAACCCCGCCGTTTGGGCTATTGTTTGTGTTGGTTTGCATGGTGACTTCTTTGATGGGAGAGAACTAAACCGTGAAGCTACCGCGGATGAGTTGAAGATGTTGCAATACAATGCTCAAGCTTGTGATATTCTCTTCAACGGATTATGCCCCGAAGAATTCAAGAAAATCAGCCGTCTTGAGAATGCAAAGGAAATTTGGGACACTTTGATTGATATGCACGAAGGTACTAACTCTGTCAAGGAATCCAAGTTGGATGTGCTTCAAAGTCAACTTGACAAGTTCAAAATGAAGGATGGTGAAGGTGTCGCTGAAATGTACTCTAGGCTTGCTCTCATCACAAATGAGATTGTCGGCTTAGGAAGTGAAGAGATGACCGATAGATTCATCATCAAGAAGATTCTAAGAGTCTTTGATGGAAAATATGATACCGTGTGCACATTGATCCAAATGATGCCCAATTACAAAGATCTCAAGCCAACAGAAGTGATTGGAAGAATTGTTGCTCATGAGATGTCACTTAAGGATAAAGAGGAACTTCACAACAAATCAAGTGGTGCCTACAAAGCCTCATGTGAAGCCCCTACATCATGAAGTGAGAAACAAAGCTTCAACGAAGAATTGAGCTTAATGGTGAAGAACTTCAACAAGTTCTACAAGAGTAGAAGCAAAGATAGAAGCTTCAAGTCAAGGTCCTACAATGACAAAAGATCTTCTAGTCGAGAGCGAAACTGCTACAATTGTGGAAGACCCGGACACTATTCCAATGAGTGTACGGCTCCCTACAAGAGAAGAGAAGATTCTCCAAAAAGAAGAAGCAAAGATTCACCACCTAGAGAGAGAAGGAGTAGAGATGATCGTTATGAACGAAGATACTCACGGAGAAGCAAGGATTCGGAAAGGAAGGAAAAATCATCCAGGAGCTACACAAAACGAAGACATCAAGCTCACGTTGGTGAATGGGTATCCGGCTCCGACTCCGACAGCCACTCTGAGAGAAGTTATCACTCCGACTCCGAAGATACTCAAGATGAAGGTGTTGCCGGTCTAGCACTTGTGTCATCCAACTCCTACGACATATTTGATTCACCAAATGAAGGAATTGGAAGATGCTTCATGGCCAAAGGTCCTAAGGTAACACACCCCGAGTATGTTGATTTTAATAGTGATGAAGATGACATGTTAGGTGATGATGATTTGCTTGTTGATAACTCTAGTGATGAATACTATGATGAAACGTCTATTAATCATGCTAATCAAGATAAAACGAATGACAATGATAAGTAGAAGATTGAGGCTCTAACTAAAGAACTAAACACTCTTAAGTTAGCTCATGAAACTATCTTCGAAGATCATCGAGAACTTTTAAGAGCTCATGAGAAATTACGCTTTGAAAATCTCAATCTTGAGCAAGAGCATGAGTTTTTAAAAGCAATCAATGATGATCTCCGCAAGAAAAGTTCTTCTTACATTGCCAAGCGTTTTCTCTTATCCACTTACATGCCTCAAGTCAAGTCTAGTAACAAGAACAAGAAAGATTCTTCCTCTAGTAGTAACAATGATCATGCTAAATCCAATATTGTTGCTTCTAGTAGTTCTCTTGATTCCACTAATGACTCTCTTAGCCAAGTTACACTTGAGCAAGAAAATAGCTTATTGAAGGGAATTATAGAGAAAGGAGTGTACAAAAGCCTTGCCGGGAGTAAGCAATTCGAGGAAATTGTGCGCAAGCAAGGAATGCACCGGAAGAATCAAGGTGTTGGTTTTGAACAAAGTTCAATGCCAATGGAGTTGAGTGGGAAGAAGATCAATACCCCAAGACAAAGTTTGTTCCTCAACAAGAGAAGTATGATACTTCCTTCAAGGGGATACAAGCTCAAGATGATCTTCCACCACAAGACTACAAGCAAAAAGGCAAGGACAAGCTTCAAGAGGAAATTGATGCATTTGAAGAAGCTCCTAAGACCTTAGTCAAGTGGATTCCCAAGACTACTTCAAGTTCCACTTCATCAAGTACGACTACAACTCCAAGGATTCCCATCAAGATGATGTGGATCCAAAAGAAGAAGAACTAGAGAGTTCTTGAGGGTGACTCCGCCAACATACTTCACTCTTATCATTTTGGCAAGAACAAGTGCAATCAACTTCCACATCTTGCACTAGTTCAAGGAGTCACAAAACCCTCTTGTTGGTAAGACAAGGGACAAGGTAACCTAAAAGTTTTCATGGACATCATCTTGTGTGTGCATCACTCTATGTCTATGGATATCCTTGTTTGTTCCTTGTGGGACTAACCCATGTAGTTATTGAAAGTGAAATTCACTCAAATGGATAGCTCCAAGTGATCTACATCAACATTGAGCATCCACATCTTCAACATCTACATGAAGTCATCATCGACAAAACCCAAGGTTAGTTCATCCCTCTAAGGGGGGATATCACATCTAGGGGGACATTTACTCTAAGACGTGAGCTAAAGCAACTCTAAAGATGTGAACACAACAATGCTTTATGTAAAAGTGGTAACCCCACTTGAGCTTAAACGATGAGTATGACCTATGATCAAGTGTTCTCACTTGACTCCTAAGTCAATATACTCATATATAGATGACCTAGTCATCGCAAATTGCTTGATAGATGCTAGAATTGGTTGTGCATGCTTTGTCACATATTTTATTTGCCAGCTTATTGTGTGAGCATGTTGGTTGCATATTTCACTCATTCGAGGACATCCACTTGTTGTTTTGATTGTTTGGCTTTATTTTCTTTTGCCAAGTGGATGGACAAGAATGCCTAAGAACGTCCTCTAGCTATCTATGCTTTTCTCGTCTCAAACTCTATTCATGCTACATCACAAAATTTGATCAAGTCAGATTCGAACCACTCTGTGTGAGGAGCGCTCGGAGTCCCCGATTCGTCATAGACTTAAACTTCCAAAACCTCTTTGTGATTCTCGGTCTGACCGATTCCCAACTTTCGGTCCTACCGAGATCATTAAGTTGATCTACGTTTTCGATCTCGGTGCAACCGATTTGAACCTTTCGGTCACACCGAGTTGCAGTAACTGTTCGCAGTTATGCATCTCGGTGCCACCGAGTTGTTCCACTTGGTCACACCGACAGGGTCGGGCTATATATAGTCACGGGCAAAAATTTGGAAATTTCTCCGAACCCCTTCGCCCGTGCGATAGCCTGCTCTGCCAACTTGGTCTCCGGATCGTATCCTCGCCGCCAGCAGCCTCCAGTCGCTGGTCTCCTTCGCCGTCAACGGGAATTCTACCCAGCCGTTGCCGCCGTAGCGAGTCTCCTCCGCACTAGGGTATGGACTCGATCTTTGTGCTATTCTCCAATCCGATTCCTAGCACATTGTTGAAGGAAATATGCCCTAGAGGCAATAATAAAGTTATTATTTATTTCCTTATATCATGATAAATGTTTATTATTCATGCTAGAATTGTATTAACCGGAAACATAATACATGTGTGAATACATAGACAAACAGAGTGTCACTAGTATGCCTCTACTTGACTAGCTCGTTAATCAAAGATGGTTATGTTTCCTAACCATGAACAAAGAATTGTTATTTGATTAACGAGGTCACATCATTAGTTGAATGATCTGATTGACATGACCCATTCCATTAGCTTAGCACCCGATCGTTTAGTATGTTGCTATTGCTTTCTTCATGACTTATACATGTTCCTATAACTATGAGATTATGCAACTCCCGTTTGCCGGAGGAACACTTTGGGTACTACCAAACGTCACAACGTAACTGGGTGATTATAAAGGAGTACTACAGGTGTCTCCAATGGTAGATGTTGGGTTGGCGTATTTCGAGATTAGGGTTTGTCACTCCGATTGTCGGAGAGGTATCTCTGGGCCCTGTCGGTAATACACATCACATAAGCCTTGCAAGCATAATAACTAAAGATGTTAGTTATGAGATGATGTATTACGGAACAAGTAAAGAGACTTGCCAGTAACGAGATTGAACTAGATATTGGATACCGACGATCGAATCTCGGGCAAGTAACATACCGATGACAAAGGGAACAACGTATGTTGTTATGCGGTCTGACCGATAAAGATCTTCGTAGAATATGTAGGAGCCAATATGGGCATCCAGGTCCCGCTATTGGTTATTGACCGGAGACGTGTCTCGGTCATGTCTACATTGTTCTCGAACCGTAGGGTCCGCACGCTTAACGTTACGATGACAGTTATTATGAGTTTATGCATTTTGATGTACCGAAGGTTGTTCGGAGTCCCGTATGTGATCACGGACATGACGAGGAGTCTCGAAATGGTCAAGACGTAAAGATTGATATATTGGAAGCCTATGTTTGGACATCGGAAGTGTTCCGGGTGAAATCGGGACATTACCGGATTACCGGGAGGGTTACCGGAACCCCCCGGGAGCCAAATGGGCCTACATGGGCCATTGTGGAAAGGTGAAAGGGGCTGCCAAGGAGGGCTGCGCACCTCCCCCCCTCCCCTAGTCCTATTAGGACTAGGAGAGGTGGCCGGCCACCTCTCTCTCTTTTCCTCTCCCTTTTTCCCAAGGAGTCCTAGTTGGAATAGGATTGGAGGGGGGAGTCCTACTCCCGGTAGGAGTAGGACTCCTCCTGCGCCCCCCTCTCTTTGGCCGGCCAGCCCCCCTCCCTCCAACCTTTATATACGGGGGCAGGGGACACCCCAAGACAGAAGTTGATCCTTGAGATCGTTCCTTAGCCGTGTGCGGTGCCCCCTGCCACCAAATTCCACCTCGATCATACTGTTACAGTGCTTAGGCGAAGCCCTGCGTCGGTAGTACATCAAGATCGTCACCACGCCGTCGTGCTGACGGAACTCTTCCTCGACGCTTTGCTGGATCGGAGCCCGAGGAACGTCATTGAGCTGAACGTGTGCTAAGAACTCGGAGGTGCCGGAGTAACGGTGCTTGGATCGGTCGGATCGGGAAGAAGACGTACGACTACTTCCTCTACGTTGTGAGATCGCTTCCGCAGTCGGTCTGCGTTGGTACGTAGACAATACTCTTCCCCTCGTTGCTATGCATCACCATGATCTTGTGTGTGCGTAGGAAATTTTTTGAAATTACTGCGTTCCCCAATAGTGGTATCAGAGCCTAGGTTTTTATGGTTTGATGTTATTTGCACGAGTAGAACACAAGTGAGTTGTGGGCGATACAAGTCATACTGCCTACCAGCATGTCATACTTTGGTTCGGCGGTATTGTTGGAGGAGACGATCCGGACCAACCTTACGCGTACTCTTACGCGAGACCGGTTCCCTCGACGTGCTTTGCACATAGATGGCTTGCGGAAGACTGTCTCTCCAACTTTAGTTGAACCAAGTGTGACTACGCCCGGTCCTTGAGAAGGTTAAAACGGAGTCTATTTGACGAACTATCGTTGTGGTTTTGATGCGTAGGTGAGATGAGTTCTTACTTAAGCCCCTAGCAGCCACGTAAAACTTGCAACAACAAAGTAGAGGACGTCTAACTTGTTTTTGCAGGGCATGTTGTGATGTGATATGGTCAAAGCATGATGCTAATTTTATTGTATGAGATGATCATGTTTTGTAACCGAGTTAGCGGCAACTGGCAGGAGCCATATGGTTGTCGCTTTATTGTATGCAATGCAATCGCGATGTAATGCTTTACTTTATTACTAAGCGGTAGTGATAGTCGTGGAAGCATAAGATTGGCGAGACGACAACGATGCTACGATGGAGATCAAGGTGTCGCGCCGGTGACAATGGTGATCATGACGGTGCTTAGGAGATGGAGATCACAAAGCACAAGATGATGATGGCCATATCATATCACTTATATTGATTGCATGTGATGTTTATCCTTTTATGTATCTTATCTTGCTTTGGTTGACGGTAGCATTATAAGATGATCTCTCACTAAATTATCAAGAAGTGTTCTCCCTGAGTATGCACCGTTGCAAAAGTTCTTCGTGCTAAGACACCACGTGATGATCGGGTGTGATAGGCTCTAAGTTCAAATACAACAGGTGCAAAACAGTTGCACACGCGGAATACTCAGGTTATACTTGACGAGCCAAGCATATATAGATATGGCCTCGGAACACAGAGACCGAAAGGTCGAGCATGAATCATATAGTAGATATGATCAACATATTGATGTTCACCATTGAAAACTACTCCATCTCACGTGATGATCGGTTATGGTTTAGTTGATTTGGATCACGTGATCACTTAGAGGATTAGAGGGATGCCTATCTAAGTGGGAGTTCTTAAGTAATATGATTAAATTGAACTTAAATTTATCATGAACTTAGTCCTGGTAGTATTTTGCAAATCATGTTGTAGATCAATAGCTCGCGTTGTTGCTTCCCTATGTTTATTTTGATATGTTCCTAGAGAAAATTGTGTTGAAAGATGTTAGTAGCAATGATGCGGATTGGATCCGTGATCTGAGGTTTATCCTCATTGCTGCACAGAAGAATTATGTCCTTGATGCACCGCTAGGTGACAGACCCATTGCAGGAGCAGATACAGACATTATGAACGTTTGGCTAGCTCAATATGATGACTACTTGATAGTTTAGTGCACCATGCTTAACAGCTTAGAATCGGGACTTCAAAGACGTTTTGAATGTCATGGACCATATGAGATGTTCCAGGAGTTGAAGTTAATATTTCAAGCAAATAACCGAGTTGAGAGACATGAAGTCTCCAGCAAGTTCTATAGCTAAAAGATGGAGGAGAATCGCTCAACTAGTGAGCATGTGCTCAGATTGTCTGGGTACTACAATCGCTTGAATCAAGTGGGAGTTAATCTTCCAGATAAGATAGTGATTGACAGAATTCTCTAGTCATCATCACTAAGTTAGTAGAACTTCGTGATGAACTATAATATGCAAGGGATAATGGAAACAACTCCCAAGCTCTTCGTGATGCTGAAATCAACGAAGGTAGAAATCAAGAAAAACATCAAGTGTTGATGGTTGACAAAACCACTAGTTTCAAGAAAAGGGCAAAGGGAAGAAGGGGAACTTCAAGAAGAACGGCAAGCAAGTTGCTGCTCAAGTGAAGAAGCCCAAGTCTGATCCTAAGCCTGAGACTAAGTGATTCTACTGCAAAGGGACTGGTCACTGGAAGCAGAACTACCCCAAGTGATTGGCGGATAAGTAGGATGGCAAAGTGAACATAAGTATATTTGATATACATGTTATTGATGTGTACTATACTAGTGTTTATAGCAAACCCTCAGTATTTGATGCTAGTTCAGTTGCTAAGATTAGTAACTCGATCGGGAGTTGCAGAATAAACAGAGACTAGTTAAGGGTGAAGTGACGATGTGTGTTGGAAGTAGTTCCAAGATTGAGATGATCATCATCGCACACTCCCCTATACTTTCGGGATTAGTGTTGAACTTAAATAAGTGTTATTTGGTTTTTGCGTTGAGCATGAATATGATTTGATCATGTTTATTGTAATATGGTTATTCATTTAAGTAAAAGAATAAATTGTTGTTCTGTTTACATGAATAAAACCTTATATGGTTACACACCCAATGAAAATATTTCATTGGATCTCGATCTTAATAATACACATATTCATAATATTGAAACCAAAAGATGCAAAGTTAATAATGATAGTGCAACTTATTTGTGGCACTGCTGTTTAGGTCATATTGGTATAAAGCGCATGAAGAAACTCCATGCTGATGGGCTTTCGGAATCACTTGATTATGAATCACTTGATGCTTGCGAACCATGCCTTTTGGGCAAGATGACTAAAACGCCGTTCTCCGGAACAATGGAGCGATAAAAGATTTATTGGAAATCATACATACTGATGTATGTGGTCCGATGAATATTGAGGCTCGCGACAGGTATCATTATTTTCTGATCTTCACAGATGATTTGAGCAGATATGAGTATATCTACTTGATGAAACATAAGTCTGAAACATTTGAAAAGTTCAAAGAATTTCAGAGTGAAGTGGAAAATCATCGTGACAAGAAAATAAAAGTTTCTACGATATGATCGCAGAGGTAAAATATTTGAGTTACGAGTTTGGTTTTCAATTAAAACAATGTGGAATAGTTTCACAAAATCATGCCACATGGAACACCACAGCATAATGGTGTGTCCAAACGTCATAACCGTACTTTATTGGATATAGTGCAATCTATGATGTATCTTACCGATCTACCACTATCGTTTTGGGGTTATGCATTAGAGACAGCTGCATTCACGTTAAATAGGGCACCATCTAAATCCGTTGAGACGACACCGTGTGAACTATGGTTTGGCAAGAAACCTAAGCTGTCGTTTCTTAAAAATTTGGGGTTGCGATGCTTATATGAAAAAGTTTCATCCTGATAAGCTCAAACTCAAATCGGAGAAGTGCGTCTTCATAGGATATCCAAAGGAAACTATTGGATACACCTTCTATCACAGATCCGAAGGCAAGACTTTTGTTGCTAAAATTCGGAAAACTTCTGGAGAAGGAGTTTCTCTCAAAAGAAGTGAGTGGAAGGAAAGTAGAACTTAACGAGGTAACTGTACCTGCTCCCTTATTGGAAAGTAGTACATCACAGAAAAATGTTTCTGTGACACCTACACCAGTTAGTGAGGAAGCTAATGATGATGATCATGAAACTTCAGAACAAGACACTACTGAACCTGGTAGATCAACCAGAGTAAGATCCGCGCCAGAGTGGTACGGTAATCCTGTTCTGGAAGTCATGCTACTAGATCATGATGATCCTAAGAACTATGAAGAAGCGATGTTGAGCCCAGATTCCGCAAAATGGCTTGAAGCCATGAAATCTGAGATATGATCCATGTATGAGAACAAAGTATGGACTTTAGTTGACTTGCCCGATGATCAGCAAGCCATAGAAAATAAATGGATCTTCAAGAGGAAGACGGACGCTGATAGTAGTGTTACTATCTACAAAGCTAGAATTGTCGCAAAAGGTTTTTGACAAGTTCAAGGTGTTGACTACGATGAGATTTTCTCACTCGTATCTATGCTTAAGTCTGTCCGAATCATGTTAGTAATTGCCGCATTTTATGAAATCTGGCAAACGGATAAACAAAACTGCATTCCTTAATGGATTTATTAAAGAAGAGTTGTATATGATGCAACCAGAAGGTTTTGTCAATCCAAAAGGTGCTAACAAAATGTGCAAGCACCAGCGATCCATCTGTGGACTGGTGCAAGCATCTCAGAGTTGGAATATACGCTTTGATGAGTTGATCAAAGTATATAGTTTTATACAGACTTGCGGTGAAGCCTGTATTTACGAGAAAGTGAGTGGGAGCACTACAGCATTTCTGATAAGTATATGTGAATGACATATTGTTGATCGGAAATAATGTAGAATTATTCTGTAAAGCATAAAAGGAGTGTTTGAAAGGAGTTTTTCAAAGAAAGACTTCGGTAAAGCTGCTTACATATTGAGCTTCAAGATCTATAGAGATAGATCAAGACGCTTGATAAGTTTTTCAATAAGTACATACCTTGACAAGATTTTGAAGTAGTTCAAAATGGAACAGTCAAAGAAAAAGTTTCTTGCCTGTGTTACAAGGTGTGAAGTTGAGTAAAGACTCAAAGCCCGACCACGGCAGAAGATAGAAAGAGAATGAAAGTCATTCCCTATGCCTCATTCATAGGTTCTATAAAGTATGCCATGCTGTGTACCGGATCTATTGTATACCCTGCACTGATTTGGCAAGGGAGTACAATAGTGATCTAGGAGTAGATCACTGGACAGCGGTCAGAATTATCCTTAGTGAAATAAGGAAATGTTTCTCGATTATGGACGTGACAAAAAGGTTCGTCGTAAAGGGTTACGTCGATGCAAGTTTTTGACACTAATCCAGATGATTCTAAATCTGGATACATATTGAAAGTGGGAGCAATTAGCTAGAGTAGCTCCGTGTAGAGCATTGTAGACATAGAACTTGCAAAATACTTACGGATCTGAATGTGACAGACCCGTTGACTAAAATTATCTCACAAGCAAAACATGATCACACCTTAGTACTCTTTGGGTGTTAATCACATAGATATGTGAACTACATTACTGACTCTAGTAATCCCTTTGAGTGTTGGTCACATGACAATGTGAACTATGGGTGTTAATCACATGGTGATGTGAACCATTGCTGCTAAATCACATGGCGATGTGAACTAGATTATTGACTCTAGTGCAAGTGGGAGACTGAAGGAAATATGCCCTAGAGGCAATAATAAAGTTATTATTTATTTCCTTATATCATGATAAATGTTTATTATTCATGCTAGAATTGTATTAACCGGAAACGTAATACATGTGTGAATACATAGACAAACAGAGTGTCACTAGTATGCCTCTACTTGACTAGCTCGTTAATCAAAGATGGTTATGTTTCCTAACCATGAACAAAGAGTTGTTATTTGATTAACGAGGTCACATCATTAGTTGAATGATCTGATTGACATGACCCATTCCATTAGCTTAGCACCCGATCGTTTAGTATGCTGCTATTGCTTTCTTCATGACTTATACATGTTCCTATAACTATGAGATTATGCAACTCCCGTTTGCCGGAGGAACACTTTGGGTACTACCAAACGTCACAACGTAACTGGGTGATTATAAAGGAGTACTACAGGTGTCTCCAATGGTAGATGTTGGGTTGGCGTATTTCGAGATTAGGGTTTGTCACTCCGATTGTCGGAGAGGTATCTCTGGGCCCTGTCGGTAATACACATCACATAAGCCTTGCAAGCATAATAACTAAAGATGTTAGTTATGAGATGATGTATTACGGAACGAGTAAAGAGACTTGCCAGTAACGAGATTGAACTAGATATTGGATACCGACGATCGAATCTCGGGCAAGTAACATACCGATGACAAAGGGAACAACGTATGTTGTTATGCGGTCTGACCGATAAAGATCTTCGTAGAATATGTAGGAGCCAATATGGGCATCCAGGTCCCGCTATTGGTTATTGACCGGAGACGTGTCTCGGTCATGTCTACATTGTTCTCGAACCGGAGGGTCCGCACGCTTAACGTTACGATGACAGTTATTATGAGTTTATGCATTTTGATGTACCGAAGGTTGTTCGGAGTCCCGGATGTGATCACGGACATGACGAGGAGTCTCGAAATGGTCGAGACGTAAAGATTGATATATTGGAAGCCTATGTTTGGACATCGGAAGTGTTCCGGGTGAAATCGGGATTTTACCGGATTACCGGGAGGGTTACCGGAACCCCCCGGGAGCCAAATGGGCCTACATGGGCCATTGTGGAAAGGTGAAAGGGGCTGCCAAGGAGGGCTGTGCACCTCCCCCCCTCCCCTAGTCCTATTAGGACTAGGAGAGGTGGCCGGCCACCTCTCTCTCTTTTCCTCTCCCTTTTTCCCAAGGAGTCCTAGTTGGAATAGGATTGGAGGGGGGAGTCCTACTCCCGGTAGGAGTAGGACCCCTCCTGCGCCCCCCTCTCTTTGGCCGGCCAGCCCCCCTCCCTCCAACCTTTATATACGGGGGCAGGGGACACCCCAAGACAGAAGTTGATCCTTGAGATCGTTCCTTAGCCGTGTGCGGTGCCCCCTGCCACCAAATTCCACCTTCGATCATACTGTTACAGTGCTTAGGCGAAGCCCTGCAACGGTAGTACATCAAGATCGTCACCACGCCGTCGTGCTGACGGAACTCTTCCTCGACGCTTTGCTGGATCGGAGCCCGAGGAACGTCATTGAGCTGAATGTGTGCTAAGAACTCGGAGGTGCCGGAGTAACGGTGCTTGGATTGGTCGGATCGGGAAGAAGACGTACGACTACTTCCTCTACGTTGTGAGATCTCTTCCGCAGTCGGTCTGCGTTGGTACGTAGACAATACTCTTCCCCTCGTTGCTATGCATCACCATGATCTTGTGTGTGCGTAGGAAATTTTTTGAAATTACTGCGTTCCCCAACAATTGTGATCATTATGATTCTTGCCACGTTTGATAAACTCCTATCCAGTCAATGAACTCTTAGATTGGGTTTAATTCAAAAATTTTAGGGTTAGGTTTCCGCCGAAACCATCTCGGACCCACCGAGTTGAAAAACTCGGTCCCACCGATTTGGCTTATGCCATTGCACAAATGAGACTCGGTCTGACCGAGAATTACTTATCGGTGTGACTGATTTTGGAATTCTGTGAAACCCTAGCAGTCTCGGTGCCACTGAACTGTGACTCGGTCTAACCAAGTTCACTAGTTTAGGTTCCAAAACTGCTTCGGTATCACCGAGTTTAGAAATCGATAGATCCGAGATGCTTTCAGTGGGAAACTAAAACTAAGTTTTTGGATTATTCTTTTGCAAAAATCTCTGCATTTTGTGATGCTCATCTACTCTATCTCATCTATAACCTATTCACAGGGTCAGCAGTCAGAGCTTGCATCATGTCAGACCAAAGTAATAGCCAGAACCTGTCAGAACAGCAAGTGCAGCTGACTGAGGGCACTAGTCCCTCAAGTTCCTCAGATGATGGCAGCAGGAGCACCCCTAGCAATCTTCCTAAAGCTGCCACAAGACAGAGAAAGAAGGGAACCTCAGACTCAGAAGATGAGGATTATGTGGCAGAATAGGAAGCAACCTCCAAGAGAGTTGAGCCAGCACAGGGTACAAAGCCAGGGTTGAAGTTCAAAAGGCCAGCAGGCAGGCAGCCTATGTCAAAGGCAAGAGCTTCAACTGAGAAGCCCACTCCCATTGAGCCAGTTGCTGCTGAGGGCAAGAAGAGGAAAGAAAGGGTGAAGAAAACTGTAGCCAGAGTGCTTGGGAAAGCTTCCATCATGGAAGATGAGGAGGAAGAAGAAGAGGTGGCTGCACCAGCACCAAAGGCACCCAAGCTGATGGGTGATGCCATAAGATCAGGGGGAGCTGCTTCCAAGGCCAAGCCAGCTCCAAAGCCCAAGCCAAAGAGGAATACAAGAAGCATCCCAGCTGCTAAGAAGAACAAGGCCCCAGTGCCTGAAGCTGCAGAAGAAGAGGAAGAGAATGTCCTCAGGAAGCTCAAGCCCAAGATCCCAGACCACAACGATGCTCATCCTGTGGCTGAGGATATGAAACTCAGGAGAGATTCAAGGCTCCGGAAGTGGAGAGAAGCAGACCCGTATGCTTCAAGGAGAAGGACTGCAGTTGACTACAGGTTTCACACCAAGGAGCAGCAAGATTTCTATGAGACAATGCTGCTAGACAAGAAGCCCATTGTCTGTGACATGAGATGGGTCGATTGGCAATATATCAAGGATAACGAGGAGTACTACCCTGGAGTGCAGGACAGCTTCAAGGCATGTGGAGTAGAGTACTTTGTTGGGCAGAAGCTCACAAAGTGGAACGAGGAACTCATCATGCAGTTCTACTCCACAGCCCATTTTTATCCAGATGGTAGGATAATTTGGATGTCAGAGGGTATGAGGTACCAGTCTACAGTTGCTGAATGGGCTCAGCTGATAAATGCCCCAGAGGAGCAAGCAGATGACTTGGACATTTATGCCAAGAAGAAGATGGACCACAACTCTATGTCCAACATGTACAAGGAGATTCCAAATGAAGCACTTGACACTTTCAAGTTTGGCTCAGTACATTATCTTCTATCAGGGCTGCCCACTATCAATTGGATACTGAGGCACACCTTATTTCCCAAGTCTGGAGATCACAAGATGATCAGAGGCCACGCGATCAACTTGCTTCATATCTTTGACGTGCCTCAGAAATTTAAGGTGATGAGCCTAATGGTAGAGACCATTAAGAGGACAGCAGCAGACCAGAAGAGGAGCTATGGATATGCCCCACAGATTCAGGAGCTCATCAAATCCAAGATGGGCACGGGCATATACCTCTTCGACAAGGAACACCTGCCTATCTGTCCGGACTTTGAAGATAACCAAGTGGTCATGACTGAGAATGAGCCATCATCTGCCCAAGCACAAGCCAAGAAGGAGAAGGCTAGGAAGGAGAAAGCTGCCAAGATGCCTACTCAAGCGGAGGCATCTGAATATTTCCTGAAAACCAAACAAGAGCAGCTTGGTTACTTGATTGCATCCACCCTGCGGATTGAGCAAGGACTAGCCACCCTAACTCAAAACTAGGCAAGCTTAGAGAGGATCATGGAACAAAAGTTCTATGACTTGGATGTCAAAGTGACAGAGATTCAGTCTGCAGTGGAGCAGCTCCAGGATGACATGCAGGAGAGGAGAGGCAAGACTACAACTGATGCCTTTGCCAGAGTGCCCCGAGCTCCGAGGTCGTCTGCAGTGCCAGTTCCTGACACAAGGGCAACCGCCTCAGCTCCAGCCGCAGCATCAGCTCCAACTCCAGCATCTACTTCAGCTCCAACGTCTACTTCAGCATCTATGGAAGCCTTCGTACTTGGAGTGATCCGGACTCCACCACCACCTGAAGATCAAGCCTGAGTGTCGACTTAGCACTATGCATTTTCTAGGAACTTTTTGGTAACTTGTTGACAAAGGGGGAGAAAATGTATAGATCATAGGCTTCGAGAGAGAGTGTTGCTTTTATTCTCTCTTGTTTTATTTGGTGGTTTTTCGAACTTTGTTTGCTTTTGTGTGAGATACTACGTCATTATCTGTGAGACATCGATGATCATGTGTTTGATCATAAGCTACACTTAATGTTTGCTTAATATTTTTATCCTATCTATCTTATGTGATTGGTGATGAGTGCGTGTATTTCATTCTTATCATTTTAAGTGCTCCACCAAGATGTATGTGACATGGAAGACTAACCCATGACTCTAACTCTTTGTGCATTTGCAGTCCAAAGCAAATTTTAAATATGCACAAATTTAGGGGGAGCTCTTACTTGTCACATACTTCTCAAAGCGACGATATATTTCATGCTTATTATCATTTGCCGAAGCTTTGATCTATATGTTGTCATCAATTACCAAAAAGGGGGAGATTGAAAGTGCAACTATCCCTAGGTGGTTTTGGTAATTCATAACAACATATAGCTCATTGAGCTAATTCTATTCCAAGATGATTATTTCAGGAAAGCTCAATGATTGGCATGGCATGGATGTGAAAGTGGAACCCTCAAAATGCTAAGGACAAAGGATTGGCTCAACCTCAAAAGCTCAAGACTCTTCATTTTATATTTTAGTGATCCAACATCACATTGAGTCTTTAGGAAAAGCCAATACTATCAAGGAGGGATGAGGTGTTGCTTAATGAGCCTCTTGCTTCATGTGCTTAATGATATGCTCCAAAATCCTCAGCTACTTTCCCATATCCACAAATGACCTAAACCCTAAGCCAAAATCGGTCATACCGATTCTATCTATCCGGCGCCACCGAGTTTCACTTGTCATAAGCCACTGCCAAACCCTAGCAATTCGGTCCTACCGATAGGGATCTCGGTCTCACCGAGATGGGGTTGCAAACTCTCTGTTTCCCTTTCGTAACTTTTCGGTCTCACCGAACGAGCGAATCGGTCCCACCGAGATAGCAATGTAAACTCTGTGTTTCCCTTTTGTAACTTTTCGGTCTCACCGAAAGAGCAAATCGGTCCCACCGAGTTTGCCTGACCAACTCTCTGGTTAGCTTATTACCAACTCGGTCTCACCGAGTTTGTGTAATCGGTCTCACCGAGATTACGTTATGCCCAAACCCTAACAGAATCGGTCCTACCGAGTTGCATGTCAGTCCCACCGAAAATCTCTAATGGTCACTAGGTTTACCTTTTCGGTCTGACCGAGTTTTTTGATTCGGTCCCACCGAGATTGGTAGATTGTGTGTAACGGTTGAATTTTGTGTGGAGGCTATATATACCCCTCCACCTCCTCTTCATTCGAAAGAGAGAGCCATCAGAACACATACACCATTCCAACTCATATGTTCTGAGAGAGAACCACCTACTCATGTGTTGAGACCAAGACATTCCATTCCTACCATATGAATCTTGATCTCTAGCCTTCCCAAGTTGCTTTCCACTCAAATCTTCTTTCCACTAGATCCAAATCCTATGAGAGAGAGTTGAGTGTTGGGGAGACTATCATTTGAAGCACAAGAGCAAGGAGTTCATCATCAACACACCATTTGTTACTTCTTGGAGAGTGGTGTCTCCTAGATTGGCTAGGTGTCACTTGGGAGCCTCCGACAAGATTGTGGAGTTGAACCAAGGAGTTTGTAAGGGCAAGGAGATCGCCTACTTCGTGAAGATCTACCACTAGTGAGGCAAGTCCTTCATGGGCGATGGCCATGGTGGGATAGACAAGGTTGCTACTTCGTGGACCCTTCGTCGGTGGAGCCCTCCGTGGACTCGTGCAACCGTTACCCTTCGTGGGTTGAAGTCTCCATCAACGTGGATGTAGGATAGCACCACCTATCCGAACCACGGGAAAAACATCCGTGTCTCCAATTGCGTTTGAATCCTCCAAACCCTTCCCTTTACATTCTTGCAAGTTGCATGCTTTACTTTCCGCTGCCAATATACTCTTTGCATGCTTGCTTGAATTGTGTGATGATTGCTTGACTTGTCCTAAAATAGCTAAAATCTTCCAAGAACTAAAATTGGGAAAAGGTCATGTTTTTATTTGGTCAAGTAGTCTAATCACCCCCCCTCTAGACATACTTTCGATCCTACAACTGCGGGCCCCCAAAAGCATGCGGCCTCGGTTGACGCATGGCGGTTGATTGAACTTGGGCGTCTCCGCTTCCCCACGCTGCCTCCACAACTACTCGACCTGACAAGAGGCTGGCGCAGGCAGCACTTGCCTTCATTGCTTCTTCCTCGCCTTGCTCTAGATCCCCTTCCTTGCTCTCCGCCACCGCTATCTCCAGATCCGCTCCAATCTCATCACGTAGTTGCGATCCATGGCACCGTGCAAGGCCAAGGCTTCCTCAGCGCCGACTTGGTATGAGCCAGCAATTGAGGCGCCCACCGTCACGTAGAAGAGCCTCGCCTCCGTGCACCTGCTGACGGCGGGCGAGAGCAATGAGTGGGGGAAGACCGAGCTCCAGCTTGCTTCTGACGCGCCGGAGCCTGAGGAAGGCACCTTCTTCCCCTTCTTCTCGAGTAGTGTCGCTGTCGTGTTGGTTCCTCCCTTCTCCGATTTCTTTTATGAAGTCCTCGACCACTACGGGTTGCAGGCGTTGCATCTCCATCCTAACTCTGTCCTCCTCCTATCCATGTTCGCCTACTACTATGAGTCGTACCTGGGCGTCATGCCGTCCGTGGCGCTCCTGCGTCATTTCTTCTTCCTCCGTGTCAGCGAGGGTAACATCTCTAGATGTGCTAACTTCGTCGCATCTGGCAAGGCCAACTCGATCTCGAGCACCGGGAAGAGAGCCGACAACATTCGATCCAAATGGGTCATGATGGACGCCAAGTGCGCTGATCTGCGTCTAGTGTTGCCCATGGCGGCGCCTTCTTTCCACAGGGGATGGCCCAGGGCGGAGCTTGCTCATGAGCAGGCCTCGTTAGTGTTGGGGCAGATGGTGACCGACCTGAAGCCGGGCAATGCGAGGGCGGCAAAGGTGACAGGGGTCATGCTTCTGAGGGAGTTCTTGACCCTGCGAGTCGCTCCACTCCAGGCACGTGCACGCCCCCTATGGGAGCTTGAAGAAAAGGGGAACATGACCTGCATGAGGCCAGGGGCCCTGCCTGACGATGAATTGGCCGCTGTTTGCGGCTCATAGTTGGGGACAACCAGGAGTACCCACCAAGCGCCTTTGTCCCTTGTTTCAACGCAAGAATCATAAGGAATTCGTCGCCTCCAGGCTGACCTTTGATGCATGGGGGTTGGTGCCGCCGGCGCTCCTGGGAACCCCCGCGGCACCGAAACTGGTGGAGGTGCCTTCTGACGAGCCCCACGGGGAGGGGGAAGAGGAGCTGGACCCGAAGAATTCTCTGGAAGAGGTGGGGAGACTTCCCCTCTGAGCAAGGCTGAGATCCTCCGCGCCCTTCCTGACGATGCTGAGGACGGCACCCTCCAAAGGGAGAGGGAGCAGCCCCCCATCCCGACGAGAGATAGGTCGTCGTTGGTGCCTCGTGATGCCACCTCCGTCCCGATGCTATCTGGCTTTAGGCTTCCTAAGCGGAAGTATGTCGCGGTGGATCAGTAAGTGTCTCAAGCTTCGCCTTGTCCCTGTTTGCACTATTCATTTCCTGATGTCGGCCCTTGGTTGATCAGCCCATCGTCTTCTGCGAAGAATATGAAGGAGGATGCGGCGTCCGTGCCTCCTTCCTCATAGAAAGGGGGAGCATCTCCCCAGCCCGGTCGTCCTCGCGGGTCCAAGAGGAGCATCGCCACGTGGAACCAGCCCCCATGGCCCTGCCAGCTACAGAAGTGCCGGCGCCTGGTGCGGCCAATGAGGTTCCAGCTGCTCCTGAAGTCGTGGTTTCCCAGGCCTTGGTGACAATGTCGCCTCCTCCCACTGTTGCACCTCCACTTCCAGGTTCTTCTGCTCCTGCTGCTACTCTGGAGCGTGCTCTCTCGGAGTTGACCCAGCTGCAGGCGGATCTCCCGGGCGCATACCCACGCCTTGTGGCCGGGCGCCTGGAGTTGGTCTCAGGCTGGCTCCATTCTGACTTGGTGGTTTGCGCGGCACTGGGCCAGGCCGCTGCGGCTTCGGAGAAGGAGAAGCAGAGTGCCGCCAACACCGTAGCCGGTCGTGAGATGGCGTTGAAAGATGCCGAGGTCACCCGTGACCGCTGCCAGGCACTGTAGGACAAATTGCAGGGCCTACGCGCCAAGCTCGCTGAAGAAGCACGCTGCCACCAAGTGAAGGAGGTGGAAATGAAGGTCCGGGAGGACGCCCGTCAAGAACCATGATGCCGAGCTGGCAGAGTTGGGGCGGACGCAAGCTGCCGAGCGCAATCTGTTGGAAGAGCTAGAAAGGGAGGCGAAGGCAAGGGAGGCTTGACCGAAGACCGTGCGGCCTTTGCTAATCTCGAGAAGAGGTCCCGCAAGGCGCTGAAGACACATTACGAGCACGGCCTGGACAGGTCGCTAGCCACCGATGAGGACGACCCCGCCCAGCTACTTCCTATCTTGGTGCAGGCGCTCGATGAAGTCATTGATGGCGTTGGTCCTATGCCGGAGGCGGAGGCTCGCATCCTGTCTTCAGCTGCATTGACTCGCGTCTTCAGCCACCTACACCTTCGCGACCCCGACGCTTGCCTTGACGAGCTGCTGGAGCACGTAGCTGAAGAACAATACGAGATTGCCGCCGCAGCTGTGCAAGGTCAGGTGGAGGCCTTGTTGGAGAAGTTCCGCGGCTTTATCTCCACTCCTCTATCCGGCGCTGCCGCTGATCCTGCAATTGGTGGTGAAGGCGAAGACAACGTTGCTCACTAAGTATCACCTTCCGCAGGTGATGGCGGCGTCCAAGGGTGACCTGCGGCTACTCTCCTGTTTCGTTCCTGCAACATGCATTAGGCCTCGGGGAGGCGTTTAGACTTTTCATTTGGTATCGTGAGGACAATGTGTGAGGACAATATGTTTGTAATATTTGCTTCGAGATTTTGCGAGTTCCTTCCTATTTGCTTTGCGGTCTGCATCAGCAGAGCCCGGCCCCGCGCATACCTCAACCGCCATTGGGCCGACCGGGAACCAGGACGGACCATGGAGTGAGGGGCTACATGACCAGTTAGGCTCCTGAGTCACGATGCTCAGGAGTCCCCCTTGACGCGCAAACAGCTTATAGGTAGAGTTCGCGAGGATAGACTGATGTTCTATGTCGGCAGGGCCCGGCCCCGCGCATACCTCAACCGCCATTGGGCCGTCTGGAGACCCGGACGGACCAAGGAGTGAGGGCCTACGTGACCAGTTAGGCTCCTGAGTCGCGATGATCAGGAGTCCCCCTTGACACGCAAACAATTTCCATACCTGCCCTTGCCGAGGCCTCGGGAGGGGCGCACGATGCGCAAGTCCGGGAGACCTGGTTGGGTGGCGAGCGCTTGGGTGTGGCCCGAGCGCAGCCCCCGTGCCCAGCCCCCTCGCGCGGCTCTCTCGAGGGGAGGCGTTGCGGTGAGGCCAGACACAGAGCTCTGGGCTCCCTGAGGTTGGTACAACTGTGGGTCCACCCTCATTTGTTTATCACCAGCGCAGAGCATAGCGCTTCTGCTTGTGCATGGGCATAGCCGCTCCACGGCAGTGTCGACGGCCAACGCGGAGCATGGTGCTTCCACTTGTGCGTGGGATGGGGGACCCCCTTCGGGAGGAGCCATCAGGGCGTGTACAGCCCCGCCCTGACACATGGCTTGCACGGCACAGCTGCGAGGTGTATCTAGGCACTCGTGAGCCAGCGCGGGGCTCACGAGGCCCTACATCTAGGTGGGTTGCGCCTGGTCTTGAGTCTTGGTGACTGTGTGTTCCTGCAAAGCGGTAAGGTGCAAGCACTCTATGTCCTCAGGTCTCAGCCATCGAGCGAGCTCAACCGCCGCTTGTATGCCAGGTTGCGATGCCATGGTCAAGGCCAGGGGGTGAGGGATGGAGAGCCAGTAAGAGCTCCTGAGTCACGATGCTCAGCAGCCCCCCTTTTAACGTGCAAGTGGATTTCACGGGGTGAATGTGCCCATGGCAGGTGGCAATCGAGCAGGTGATAACCGTAGGCAGGTTAAGCAGGGAAGGCAAATCAGCTTGGGTAAATGCAGGAAGATACATGCCACTGGGTCTGGCCAGAGTGTCTTGGGGATGATGCAGCTCGAAGGGCGCCCCCAGCAAGGTAAGCTAAAGGCATAAGCAAATGGGATACATGCCATAGGGATGGACCCACACGACCTAGGAATAATGCAGCCCAAGGGGCGCTCCCAACTTAACGAGCTTGGAAGATGTCACCTAGTTCGGTAGACGAAGCAGAGTTGGTGCAGCTGAAGGCGCGCGTCGAAGAAACGACTCCTCATGAGCCACCGGAGCCCTGAGCCTCGGGAGGCTCTAGGGGCTCAAGAGGCTCCCTGAAGACCGTCTCCATGCCCTCCAGGACGACGCGGTACCTGGCCTCTTGAGCTGCCAGGTCACGCCGCATGGCGTGTTGATGGGCCGACGCCACGCTCGGCAAGTCAAACGGCATGCGAACGTAGCTGTGTGGTGGGCCGTGGCAACGGCCAGAAGCTCTCCTGAGACGCAGCCCTGTTGAGCCCTGGGATGTCGATGCAGACGCGAAGGACAGAAGCTCTCCTGAGACACGGCCCTATTGAGCCCGGGGATGTCGATGCAGACGCGCAGCTCAGCACCCTCGCCTGGGTGGTGAGCTGCACCCTGTAAGCGGCTGTCGCCGTGAATGGCTCTAGCGTCTTGCAGTTCCTATGTGGTCTTGACGATGAACTCCTGAGTGGTGGGCACCCCTTGCCCTATGTTCTCTTGAGGAAAACGTGCCGCATAGCACGCCTCCAAGTGGTGCCCAAGCACCTCCCTCGTGAGGTTGGCAAGGCCTGAGGCCCTCCAGAAGAGAGCCCTCGAGCCCTGCCTGGGGAGGGCGCTGGGCGCGCCTTCCTATGTGATGGAGGGAGGCGCCCCTGGGACAGACGCTGATCCTGACGAGGCTCCTGCCGCGACGCCATCCTCCCGAGGTCTTGCGTGGCGTAGCTGCTTCTTCTTGGGGATGGCCTCCAGAGGGCCCTCAATTCTGCTATCGGGGTCGTCGATTGCTGCAGCTTGGAAGGCGCGCTCGAGGGAGCACACCGCATCCCTTTCTTCACATGGGACCGTGATGACCCCGCCGCTTACAGGCATCTTCAGGACGTTGTAGCCGTGGTGGGTGACCGCCATGAACTTGGCCAGGGCCCGATACCCGAGGATGGCATTGTAAGGCAGGCGGATGTGCGCGACGTCGAAGTCGATGAGCTTGGTGCGGTAGTTGTCGTGGGTGCCGAAGGTGACAGGCAGGCGGACCTGCCCTATCGGTGTGGCGGAGCCGTCGGTCACTCTTGAGAAAGGTTTGGTAGGCTGGAGCTGCTCATATGGCACTTGGAGGTTGTCGAAAGTGTCGACGGACAGGACGTTGAGCCCTGCACCACCGTCGATGAGGGTCTTCGTAACCTGCACATTGCTGATGACTGGGGAACACAACATCGGGAGGACGCCGGCAGTGGCCGCGCACTTGAGCTCATCTACCGACTTGAAAGTGATGGCGCACTGGGACCACTTGAGCGGGCGCGCGGCCTCAAGCTTGGGGAGCACCGCATTCACCTCGCGAGCGAACCGTTTGAAAATGCGCTGAGAGGATGGGGCCTGGGCGCCACCCAAGATGCATGCGATTGCACGCAGCTCCTGGGAACCCCCAGCCCCCTCGTCCTGATGATGGTCATTGTTCCTTCTTGGTGGCGGCAGTAGAGGATGACGGGCGTTGCTTTGGGGGCGATCCTCACGAGGCTGGTCCCTCCAGCCCCCCTTGCGAGGATGGTCCTGCCAGTGGTCCTCATGAGGCCTATCGCGCCATTCCTGGTGCCGGCCACGGTCGTCCCAGCGTCCGCCTCCACGTCCTCCTCCACGACCGAAGCCCCTGTCGCTGCGCTCGGGGCGTTGGCCGTAGCGTCCTTCTCGTATGACTCTCAGCTCTTGGCAGTCGCTGGTGTTGGGGGTGTTCAGGTTGTGGAAGGCGCAGAACGGTCCGCTGTTCTTGGATGACTCGGGCTGATCTCTGGCCCGTTTGGTGTCGGGCTCCGCCGCTAGCACCGCTGCTTCCTTGCGCTTCACGTCCTTGGCCTTGGTTTTCTTCTCCTCTGCGCCTTCAACTAGCAGCTCAAGGAGGGAAAGGCGCCCCTCCTCAGCTCTTGCGCACTTGGTCGCCAGGTTGAACAACTCCTGAGAAGTGCAGAGCTCCTCGTGGATAGCAAGCTCTTCCTTCATCTTGATGTCACAGACACCGTCGGAGAACACGGAGATGATGGCCTCGTCCGTGACCTTGGGGATCTTGAGGCAGGTGTTGTTGAAGTGCTGGATGTACTTCTGGAGGGTCTCACTGGCTGTTTCTTGATGCGGCGCAGGTCGCCCGCGGCCGGCCGGCGGTCGCGAGTGCCCTGGAAGTTGGCGATGAAGCAGTTGCGCATCTCGTCCTAGGAGGAGATCGAGCTGTGCTGCAGGTTCAGGAGCCAGGAGCTGGCCCCATCCTTGAGAGCCATGGGAAACCAGTTTGCCATGACTTTCTTGTCGCCGTTGGCTGCTTTGATGCTCAGCTCGTTGAGCTGCAGGAACTCCGCGGGGTCGGCGTTGCCGTCGTAGCGAGGAGGCAGATCCGGTGTGAACTTGCTTGGCCAGGCAACGCTGCGCAGCTCGGGGGTGAAGGCGCGGCAGCCGGCCATAGTTATTGGGGCCCGCTTCGGAGGTGGAGCTTGGTCTTGATGAGGTCCGCGCGGCGCCACCGTGGGCGGCGCGCGGTCTTGAAGAGGCGGTGTGGGGAGCGCAGGTGCAGCTCCTCGTGGCCGAGGGATTTCTTGGCAGGCTCGCACCGGGCATGGCGGATCACACCGCGGGGCCGCGCACCTTGGTGCCAAGGAGCCGTCCTTGGGCTGGGTGGTGGAGGCGCGCCTCGGACCTCGTCGCTCGTGGCCGGCTGAGGTCGAGGAAGAGAGACAGATAGCGCATGGGAGCGCCCTGCAGCGCGTGTGAGCTCGGCGATGCGGTCGAGGCATTCCTCGTAGAGGTCGACAACTGGGTGGTAGCACAGTAGTTCGTTTGCGGCGAGGAGTGCGGCCCATGCCTCCATGGGAGCACGGTGTGCATGAGACGACGATCCGGCGGTGGTCAGCGATGGAGTGGAGGTGCGGCCGTCCTGCCGCACTGAAGGATGCAGCGAAGACGCTTGCTGCTCGTTCCCCACCGGGACGGTGGCAGCGTTTGCGGCGGGAGACGGAGAACGATGTGGTGGCCCGCCGATGTGAGCCATCTTAGCAATGCGGGCGGTGAGGGCAGCCCGACACTTAGCTCGAGCACGGCGAGCGTCCGCCATGGAGACGATGGAGCGACGGAGCGACGAACTGATGGAAGGGAGGCTATGGCACACCCCTATGTGGCGCGCCAAATGTCGGATGTGGGGTTCCGGCAAACCCTTAATGTTCAGACACTGGGGTGCGCGCGAAGTCTTTCCCTCCTACCGATCGACGCCCTAGCTCGCTAAGATCTCGCGGACGAACTCGACGAACTCGCAACATAGAAAGACACAAGATTTATACTGGTTCGGTCACCATTGTGGTGTAATACCCTACTCCAGTGTGGTGGTGGTGGATTGCCTCTTGGGATGATGATGGACAATACAAGGGGAAGGACAACCTCCTGAGGTTGAGGTGTTCTTGTGCTTGCCTAACTTGTGTGGTTCTGGATGGTCTAAAATGGTCCGCTATTGCCTATGGTGATGGCTAGTCCTACTTATAGAGGCCCTGGTCCTCTTCCCAAATCTTGAGCGGGAAGGGAGCCAACAACGGCGGGAAAATTTAAAGTGGGACCGCTAGTACAAGCTATCCTGACAAAGGTGGTCTCCGCCTACGAAAGGCTCTGGTGGTGACGCCGTCTTGGGCTCCACGTGGACCTCTGTCTTGCCGTCCTTCTGGTCCTAGTCTTGTTGCACCGATATGGCAACCTTTCCCTGATGCCTCGGTACTCCTCGCCTACGCATGCCTCCTTAGCACCAAAGAGGAAACAAGGACGCTGCGCACGCTGGCGCCGGCCTGGCGCCCGCCTGGTGTCGATCGTCATGGCTTACGTCACGAGAGCCTTGTGAGGCTTGTCTCGCCTTGACACCTCCGCTCCTTGTGAGCCTACCCGACTAGGCCACTCCAGAGGAGGTCTTGCATCATCTGCCTTGCGAGGCTTGGCCCCTCGCGAGGGTCTTGGATGGCTTGTTAATGAAGATGGGCCGTACGGCCTGCTGGCTTAGCCACGCAGTGGGCCACAGGCAGGCAAGTTTGGGGACCCCCGTTCCCAGAACGCTGATAGTAACTAAGCATATTAGAGATAACTTAGCATATTAGAGCTAAGTTAGGTCATTTCGGAGGAAACAAATCTAAATATAGATCATTTTGGAGCTAAGTAAGCTAATTATGTCATTTTGGAGGAAGATAATCTAAGTCTAGGTCATTGTGGTAAGCATTTTGGAAGAAATAAAGCCAAGTCTAGGTCTTTATGCATTTTGCAAGAAAAACACTTGGGAAAACTTACCGTCATCATGAAGGTCAAGGACCGGTCGGGTTTTCGCCAGTAACAGACGGAGAAGGACTGGTCAGGGTTGCGCCAGTGCGAGAATACTAGTATGCTGCACCAAAGATCATTTTGAATGTCTCGTTAGCATGATGCAACTGAAATTTGAATACTAGTAACTAATGACCATTCAAATGAAACTCACCGTGTCCGCTATACCAATTTGGGGCATCGGCGGAGGGGTCTAGCCGTTTTTCTTGCACACAGACTGCACATTTTGTTTTCACGAGTCAGTCATATTAGTTAGTAATGCAACAAACATTTCGTGCATGATTTGTCTAATATGCAGGAGAAACTTACCATGAGGAGCTCGTATGGGGCCTGGGAGATGCGTCGTTCCGGTTCCTCTCCACCTCCAATAGACTAGCCGTCCTCTCCTCCAACTCCCTCTCCCTCAGCTTAGCCTGCCTGTTTGCCTCCGCTAGAAGCTCCTGGGCCCTTGCCTCAATGGCGAGCTCCATTGGCCGTGGTCAAGGCCCTATCTCAGGAAGAGAGCTCATCTGGCAGTTCTTGATCTCCGAGAGAGTTCTAGGACAACGTATCAGTCAATCCCCAATGGCCACTGAGACATGTTTCCCCCCGTCACCAGATAGCATCATGAGCTCTGTATCAAAAGCACTCTGGCTCGGGTTGAAGTCCTCCCCTTTCATCGCCTTCCCAAAGTCTCTATACCTCACAAGCTTGTTGTGGGAGGAGATGTTGGTGAAGCTCTCTGGATGATCGAGGTTAGACTCATAGAATGCCTTGGCCTTCTTGAACAGAGCAGTATGGGCCATGGCATAGAGGTCATGCATTGGTGGCACGTCCTTCTTGTTGCGTTTCTCCTAAAAGAGAGGAACAACATATTAGTTAAGGGCTCAAGCTAGCATGAAGAATGAAATTGCATGAATCGTTAAGGGCTCAAACCACATACCCAGTGATCCCCGTACTGAAATGGGTTGGAGCTCCATTGATGGTGTGGCACACCTTGCATTTGGGCAAACTTATCCCTGGCCTTGTTGGGGACGGCAAGCCATTGAGGAGAGCACCACTCATGCACCAACGCCTCCCAACAGTCCATCCTATCCACACACCATCTCGGGGGCACCTAAGTTAGGCAAAGAGAAATTTCAGCACTATGCCTATGAATGAAATCAAGGAAACTAAATACAAGGCCTTAAGAATAGATAATTACCTTCATGTATTTCTCCTTATGTAGATACTTGGCACGACACTTCTTCTTGGCCCTCCTAATGTTAGTCGAGGCGTAGTAGTCTCGAACAGCCTGCACCCTAGCCTCATGCCGTAAGTTCTGAAGTAGGCACTTGCACTCGGCTTCGAGAACCGTAGCCGCCTCCACCTCGTGTCCCTCCAGACACGTGTAGAAGGTCTACAATCGAACAAGACAACACTGATTAGTATAATCACTAGGTACTATTGATTTTTAATTCTATACAAGGCACCATTGACCCTCTCCTCCGGCGGGGCCGGGGCAGCCACGTACAGCTCCCAGCTCAGTGCTAGCTGTGGAACCTGACCCTCACTGGGCAATGTGACCCACCCTGGGAAGTGGCGACGGCAAAGCACACCAAGGACCTGGTTGGGCCTGCGGACACCATCACCATATTTCCAACTCCCTGCAGTATGACAAGGCCAACACATTAGATATTAATTTGAAGAAACATTACGGACAAAGGTTAAAAACGAGCAAATGCACTTACTTCTCCCTGTTAGGCTCAATCAACCACCTCTGATCGTGGGTCGCCAACACGGCTGGGAGCTTCATTCCACCACGCTGGTAGACCTTCATGCCCCCCTCAACCAACTCGCCCTCGCTATAACTATCATCAGAAAAGGTGTCCTCCCCATTAGCATGGCCACTAGTCTCTGGAGTCACGTCAGAAGAAGACTCTGGGACTGGAGTCTTGTGGGACGAAGACTCTGGGACCGGAGTCTCATGGGTTGAAGGCTTGACGATCCGAGGCCCATCGGCCCGAGGCTCATGGAATAGAGTCCGACACAGGACCAAGTTTGACGGGTCCACCTGATATGGAGCACACTGGTGGTCCGGAGAATCAGCTGGGGGTGGCGACGAGAAAGGCGCAACAGCCTTCCTACCTCTCTGCCGCCACGTCCACCTCAAGTAGCCTAATGGGCTTCGCCCGACCTCTCCCGGCCGAAGAAGAAGCACCCGCCGGTGTTGTCTTGTTGTCTACCAACGCTCTCCAAAGGTGCTGGGGTGGAATAATAGCACCCCTCCCAGCACGCGCCGAGGAAGGAGGCTCGGAGCACTCTCGACCCGCGCCCACCATCTGTCAACACCTGTAATGACAAAGAGTAAACAAAATTAGTACAACATAAACATAATAAAATATTTAAATGTGTACCATCATCATGAACATAATAAAAAATTGAATACATAATAACATGAACTAATTGAATAATAACAAATCCTCGACCCCTTTTCCCCCCGACCCCTCGACACCGTGATCCTCAGCCCCTAGACCCTCGACTCATTTTCCCCTCGATCCTCGATCCCTCTACCCCTTTTCCCTTTTCCCCTCGACCCCTCGACACCTTGATCCTCGACCCTAGACCCTCAACTCCTTTTCCCCTCGATCCTCGACCCTTCGACCCCTCGGCGACCTCGACCATCGGCAACCCTCTTTTTCTTCTTTTCCTACTTCTTTTTTCATCTTATTCTTTCTTCTTCTTCTTCTTCTTCTTCTTCTTCTTCTTCTTCTTCTTCTTCTTCTTCTTCTTCTTCTTCTTCTTCTTCTTCTTCTTCTTCTTCTTCTCCTTCTTCTTCTCCTTCTTCTCCTCCTTCTTCTTCTCCTTCGTCTTCTTCTTCTTCTACTACTACTACTTATTGTTCTTTTTTTCATCTTGTTCTACTTCCTCTTCTTCTTTTACTTCTTTTTTTACATCTTTCTTGTTTATTCTTAAGAAACATAAAAAACGAAACTAAGGCTGTGTTTGTGTGCTTAGTATTTTTGGAGTTTTAGGAGAATACCATGGTCTTTCTAGAAACCTCAGTTTTAAATACTTTGACGTGTTTGGCTTCGACAAATACTTTAGTTTGAATACTGATTGTACGACATCACTTTAACAAGGACCGGACTAGAACAAAGTGAAGCTAGATAGACCAAGCTCCAGTTGAAGCACTGCCAGTTTTCTCTCAAGTGAGTAAATACACCATCTATAGTGTTTTCCTACAAAGCAAACATTTGAACCATGCATTGTAGTTTCTGAAACCGAAGTATTCACTTCCCACAGATTGAAATACCGAGGTTTTTAATTAAACTAAATAACCTAAACTAACTATACTAAATAACCTAAACTAATTAAACTAAATAACCTAAACTAACTAAGTTGAAAAACCCAAACAAAAAACCTAAACTAAAAATTAAAGAAAAACGAAAAAACAGGAGAGGGGGTGGCAGGGGCTCACCGTAGGGGCGGCCACGGGTTGGGGAGGGGGCGGCAGCGAGGCGGGGTGGCGACGAGGCGGTGAGGGGCCTGCGACGGGCGGCTCTCCTCGGGGGCGGTCAGCCCGTGGCTGCGACGGGGAGGCGGCGGCGGGGAGGCTCGAGAGGGGTGGGAAGGTAGGGAGGGGCGGTGACGGGGCGGGGAGGGGGCGGCGACGGCATGGGGAGGGTGCGGCGACGACGGTGCGGGAAGGGTGAGGCGGCGACGGCGTGGGGTGGCAAAGGGAGGAAAGAGGACATGAGACACAGAGAGAGGGCGATGGCGAGGGCGCAGCGTCGTTAAGTCAATTTTGTAGTTTTGTCGTGCGACTCTCCTTTGCCATCTGCTAGCGGGAGACAAAGAACGCTTTGCCTTCAGTTGGCGGACGACAAAGAGGGTGCCTAATACGTCTCCAACGTGTCTATAATTTTTGATTGCTCCATGCTATATTATCTACTGTTTTGGACTATATTGGGCTTTATTTTCCACTTTTATATTATTTTTGGGACAAACCTATTAACCGGAGGCCCAGGCCAGTATTTGCTGTTTTTTTGCCTATTTTAGTGTTTCAAAGAAACAGAATATCAAACGGAGTCCAAACGGAATAAAATCTTCGGGAACGTGATTTTCTCACCGAACGTGATCCACGAGACTTGGACCCTGCTCCAAGGAACGAAAGAGGCGGTCACGAGGGTGGGGGGCGCGCCCCCATAGGGCGTGCCGCCCTGCCTCGTGGGCCCCTCGTTGCTCCTCCGGCATACTTCTTCCTCCTATATATACACACGTACCCCCAAACGATCAGAACAAGAGCCAAAAACCTAATTCCACCACCGCAACTTTTTGTATCCACGAGATCCCATCTTGGGGCCTGTTCCGGAGCTCCACCGAAAGAGGGCCGTCATCATGGAGGGCTTCTGCATCACCATAGCCCCTCCGATGAAGTGTGAGTAGTTTGCCTCAGACCTTCAGGTCCATAGGTAGTAGCTAGATGGCTTATTCTCTCTCTTTGAATGTCAATACAAAGTTCTCCCCCTCTCTCGTGGAGAGCTATTCGATGTAATGTTCTTTTTGCAATGTGTTTGTTGAGATCGATGAATTATGGGTTTATGATCAAGTCTATCTATGAATAATATTTGAATATTGTCTGAATTCTTTTATGTATGATTGGTTATCTTTGCAAGTCTCTTCGAATTATCCGTTTGGTTTGGCCAACTAGATTGGTAGTTCTTGCCATGGGAGAAGTGCTTAGCTTTGGGTTCGATCTTGCGGTGTCCTTTCCCAGTGACAGAATGGGCAGCAAGGCACGTTTTGCATCGTTGCCATCGAGGATAACAAGATGGGGTTTATTTCATATTGCATGAATTTATCTCTCTACATCATGTCATCTTGTTTAAGGCGTTACTCTGTTTTTAACTTAATACTGTAGATGCATGCTGGATAGCGGTCGATGAGTGGAGTAATACTAGTAGATGCAGAATCGTTTCGTTCTACTCTTCACGGACGTGATGCCTATATACATGATCATTCCTAGATATTCTCATAATTATGCTCAATTCTATCAATTGCTCAACAGTAATTTGTTCACCCACCGTAGAATACTTATGCTCTTGAGAGAAGCCACTAGTGAAACCTATGGCCCCCGGGTCTATTCTGATCATATCAATCTCCATCACTTTGATATTGTTTTGCTATTTACTTTGCCTTTACTTTTTACTTTGCATCTTTATACCAAAAATACCAAAAATATTCTATCTATCAGATCTCACTCTCGTAAGTGATCATGAAGGGCTTGACAGCTGTGGGAGTCCTGGATTAGGGGGTCTCCGGACAGCCAGACTATCTCCATTGGCCGGACTGTTAGACTATGAAGATACAAGATTGAAGACTTCGTCTCTTTTCCGGATGGGACTCTACTTGGCGTGGAAGGCAAGCTAGGCAGTACGTTTATGGATATCTCCTCCTTTGTAACCGACCTTGTGTAACCCTAACCCTCTCCGGTGTCTATATAAACCGAAGGGTTTTAATCCATAGAACAACATTCACAACATACAATCATACCATAGGCTAGCTTCTAGGGTTTAGTCTCTCTGATCTCGTGGTAGATCTACTCTTGTAACACCCATATCTTCAATATTAATCAATCAAGACATAGGGTTTTACCTCCATCAGGAGGGCCCAAACCTGGGTAAAACTTCGTGTCCCTTGCCTCCTGTTACCATCCGGTCTAGACGCACAGTTCGGGACCCCCTACCCGAGATCCGCCGGTTTTTACACCGACATTGGTGCTTTCATTGAGAGTTCCATTGTGCCATTGCCACAAGGAAGGATGTCTCGTCCCGTCTTTAAACAAAGCACTATCGCTGAGGGAGCTCTGGCTATCGGCCAAACTCTCCGGCTAGGTGGTTTTCTTATGACCGCCTGTTCGGCCGCTGTGCCGACGATGACTTCTCGGGTCATCGAAAGCAATCTTCACATCAACTCGGAACTCGCCGAGCAGTTAGATCCAATGGATCTCTTTTCCTTGAACGAGCTCTTAGATCATATCGCCGCCCTGGGAGTCTCTACAGACTATGATCAGACTGGGCCTAAACCCGATCTAAGAGAAATTAACTCCCCCCGGGCCACCCATCACGTTGCAGTGGTGGAAGAACAATGCGGCAAAACTTCATCTATCTTAAGGACTAGATACGTCCGGATTCCCGATCCCTCCAAGACGGATAACCGCGGAGGGGAGGTTGTCACTCAAAGCCTGAACCCAGAATCAGGTAGCGGGCCAGATTTACCGGAAAACATCCAAGAATCCAAACTTTTTAGTTCGGAAACTCCTTGGCCACTGAGCCCCAGATTGGGTGAGGATTCGGATTCAATTCCACCAACCAACCCACCCAAACATACGCGATCTATTCCAAATTAGGCAAGAGCCAGCAGAAACAGTACACCACTACTGGGCCAGATTCCTTCTGGTTAAGAACAGGATAAAGGACTGCCACGAGGAAGACGCAATTTCACTCTTCTGCAATAATTGCACGGACAAGGGAATCCTCAACGCCATAAGTCATCGCGAAATTACACGCTTTGCTGACTTGGTGTCCATAGTACGAAAGTACTGTGCGATGGAAAGTGCCTGGAAAACCGAAATAAAAATTTGGGATAATCCGGCCCTGAATACAAACCCAGTCCGAAATAAAAGGGTGCATTATCACAATACACCTGGGTTAACTACCAAAAAGCAAAAGCCCTCTACGGGGCAAGGAACCATACTGGAGGGATGGCTCAACGGACCCTGCAAAATTCATAGTACAGCGGATGCGATACCAACGCACAGCCTTAGCGCATGCTCGATACTCCGGCAGGTGGCCAAAAGTGGTCAGGATCTACTCCTCCCAAAAACCACAGAGCACCACCCCGAGGACAACAGTACGGCCTTAACGGTCTTCGAGACCTTCGCGTCAAATAAAAGACGGAAGCGAACAGTCTGCAACACGTCCGAAATCTGCCACATAGCAGAAACAAATCCTTGGAGCGACACAGCTATTACCTTCAATGCCAGTGACGAACCTAAATTCTGAACAACCCGAGTACCAGCCGCACTGGTCCTCAGTCCAATCGTGGATGGCTTTCGACTCACCAAGGTACTCATGGACGGCGGCAGCGAATTAAACCTCATTTACGAGGAAACTCTTCAAAACATGGAAATAGACTGGAGCCGCATTCGGCAAAGCAGCACAATGTTTAGAGGAATCATCCCCAGCCGGGAAGCACGCTGCGCCGGACAAATCACACTAGACGTGGTATTCGGCACGCCGGATAATTACAGGTCCGAAGAAATTACATTCCATGTGGCCTCGTTCAGCAGCGGATACCACGCTCTATTAGGGTGGGAGGCGTTTACAATCTTCCAAGCCATACCCCATTACGGGTACATGAAGCTCAAAATGCCCGGGCCCAACGGAATCATCACTCTTGTTAGTGATCCGGACATAGCACTCCGCGCCAAAAATAAGACATCCGCACTGACCCTTGAGGTACTATCCGAAGCCCTAGCGGCTGAAGAACTAACTGCGCTACACTCCATGGTGAACAGGAACGACGTGATACTCGATAAAAGATCCAAGTCCACCTCCTTTAAGCCGGTGGACGAAATAGTCAAGTTCCAAGTCCATCCAACGGACCCTACAAAAACAGCTTCCATCGGGGCACAATTAACCCCTGATGTTGACGCTGCACTGCGAGAGTTCCTACACGAGAACTGGAACATTTTTTCCTGGCACCCTTTAGACATGCCAGGAATCCCACGCAGGCTGGCTGAACACAGCCTAAATACCCTAAAAGGATTCAAGCCAGTCAAGTAGGCTCTTCGACGTTTCTCCGTGCCTAAAAGACAAGCCATGGGAGAGGAATTAGCCAAGTTATTGGAGGCCGAATTCATCAGAGACATAAAACATCCGGACTGGCTAGCAAACCTGGTGATGGTGCCAAAGAAGGACAAAACATGGCGCTTGTGCGTCGATTTTAAGGACCTTAACAAGGCCTGCCCAAAGGATCCCTTCCCCCTCCCCCGAATCGATCAAGTCATCGATGCTACCGCAGGACACGATTCATTGTGTTTCCTCGACACATACTCCGGCTACAATCAAATCAAAACGGCAGAGCCAGACCAAGCCGCAACGGCATTCATTACACCATACGGCCCATTCTGCTTCAACACAATGCCCTTTGGGCTAAAAAACGCCGGTGCAACATATCAGCGCATGATTCAGACATGCATGGCAAACCAGATCGGCAAAACAGTGGAGGCATACATGGATGATGTGGTCATTAAAACCAAGCACGTCGAAACCCTAGTAGACAACTTGAGGGTCACATTCGACAACCTCCAAACATATGACATCAAGCTCAATCCGGAAAAATGCGTTTTGGGCGTACCAGCAGGAAAGCTCCTCAGATTCATCGTCTCTAGTAGAGGTATTGAAGCTCATCCGGCGAAAACCCGAGCTTTCTCACAGTTGGCTACCCCAACTGACCTCAAACAAATACAAAAATTAACTGGATGCGTGGTGGCTCTAAGCCGCTTTATCTCCCGCTTGGGTGAAAAGGCATTACCCCTTTATCGCCTCCTACGGCGCACCAAACACTTCGAGTGGATGGACGCCGCCACGGTCGGACTAAACGAAATAAAAGCCATATTGGTAACAAACCCAGTCCTGGTCGCACCAAACACTGGCGAACCAATGCTATTATACATTGCGGCAACTCATCAAGTAGTAAGCGCAATGCTTGTCGTCGAGCGAGAAGCGGACGGACAAAAATTTCCCCTTCAAAAGCCGGTTTACTACGTGTCCATAGTCCTTACCCCATGCAAATCACGGTACCCGCATTATCAAAAAATAGCGTATGCGGTATTTATGGCATCCCGGAAGCTGCGACACTACTTTCAAGAGTGTTCGATAACGGTAGCCTCGGAAGTACCACTTAATGATATTATAAACAACCGCGACGCGACGGGCCAGATTGCCAAATGGGCCATTGAGCTCCTCCCGTTCGACATAACTTACAAACCACGGCGAGCTATTAAATCACATGTTTTGGCTGACTTTGTTGCTGAATGGATAGAAGCCGAACTCCCTAAAGAGTACGACACATATTCAAACTGGATCATGCACTTCGACGGCTCCAAAATGTTGGCTGGTCTGGGGGCTGGCGTCGTTTTGACGTCCCCAACAGGAGACACCATTCAATACGTACTGCAGATAATGTATACAGACTCCAACAATGCAGCAGAATATGAGGCCCTTCTCCATGGTCTTCGGATGGCAGTATCCATGGGCATTCAACGCCTAGAGGTGCGCGGGGATTCAAACCTTGCGATATCCCAAATAAATGGAGACTTTGATGCCAAGGATCCAAAAATGGACGCTTATCACAATGTCGTCCTAAAAATGTCAGCTCGGTTCGAAGGGCTCGAATTTCACCATGTGGCTCGGGAAAACAATCAGGCGACGGATATCCTCGCCCGCATTGGCGCCAAACGCGACGTGGTCCCTCCCAACATTTTTATGGAAAGGATTTTCAAGCCATCCGTAGCATGGGAAGGGGACACTGGTAACAACAGTCCGGACCCGGCCAAAATACCCGATACCGAACTCCCTGACACAATCGGAGGCTCCACCACCGAAATAACACAATCAGCCCACGAAATAATGGCCATTATTGCCCCGTGGACAGAACCATTCCTGGCCTACTTAACTAGACAGGAACTCCCGGAGGACCAAAATGAGGTATGCTGCATAGTGCGGCGTTCAAAGGCCTATAGGGTCCATGAGGGAGAATTGTACAAAAAAGCGGTACCAGAGTCCTTCAACGGTGCATCTCCGAAGAGGAAGGACGGAACCTTTTGGCAGAAATTCATGCCGGACTCGGCGGTCATCACGCCGCAGCCCGGGCTCTTGTGAGCAAGGCCTTCCGTACAGGATTTTATTGGCCAACGGCCCGGGCAGACGCACAGGACTTAGTCCAGCATTGTGCCGGTTGCCAGCTCTTTGCAAATCAAAGCCATATGCCACCCACCGCCCTCCGAACAATCCCCATTACATGGCCCTTTGCGGTCTGGGGGCTTGATATGGTTGGACCCCTTAAAGGTGGAACCCACAAGAAAAAAATACTTATTGGTCATGGTGGATAAATTCACCAAATGGATAGAGGCCAAACCGGTTAAAACAACTGAATCCGGACCGATGATAGATTTCATATCCGGGGTTGTACATCGCTACGGCGTCCCCCACAACATCATTACTGATAACGGCACTAACTTCACGGCCGACGAGGTAAAACTCTGGTGAAGCAAAATGGGCATCAAGCTCGATTATGCTTCAGTCTACCACCCACAAACCAATGGTCAAGTCGAATGAGCAAATGGTCTTATAATGAGCGGCATTAAACCCAGACTAGTGCACTCCCTAACAGAGTCTGACACGCACTGAGTAGAGGAGCTCGACTCTGTACTCTGGGGGTTGCGGACCACGCTGAATCGTAGTACCGGATACACACAATTTTTTATGGTGTACGGCGCAGAGGCAGTCCTGCCCTGTGACATAATTCATGACTCACCTCGAGTGCGCATGTACGAAGAAAGAGAAGCCGAGCTCGATCGACAGGACAGTCTGGACACCTTGGAGGAAGAGCGCGATGTAGCCAAAGCCCGTTCTGCATTTTTCCAGCAACAGGCTCGCAGATACCAAAGCAGAGAAGTACGAGCCAAAACTTATAACGTTGGCGAACAGTTCTCCGGCTACCGGATAAGAAAAAGAACAAGCTCGAGCCCAAATGGGAAGGTCCCTTCATCATCGACCAAGTTGTGACCGGCGGGGCGTACCGACTGCGTGATGCATTGACTAGTCGACTCGAGCCGAACCCATGGAACGCAGCCACGCTCCAAATATTCTACACCTAGCACCGGACTTTATGTTAGTCCCCTCCCTTTGTCCATTTTCTGCATATGTGTCGTCTGTATTGTTTCCCTTTCTTTCTTTTATTCCTCTAGGCTTTCAAGGGTCACCTTGTGCCTCACTTGTACATTATAGAGGTGCTAGCCGCACTATCTACACCTAGGGCTTCTTTCAAAGCTTAAATTATTGACCTAGGCATCACGCCCAACACATGTGTTATACTTCCGTATGTGCCTTTTTTCACCATTATATGCATCGATATGACTTAAGTTTTGGCCAAGCTGGGTTGCCTGGCTCTTGTATTTATGCCCTACGTTCCCGTTAATTCTACTAGGGCATAAGGGGAGCACCTGTGCGATTGTTACCGCCGGGTCAGCCGGACGTGTACCTCAGACTGGGTGAAGCCGAAAGCTAGCGTTCTTAAGAGAATATTCGGTCGGTGAACAAAAGATGACTTTTATTTATTAACCATATCTTCCCCCAGACGTTTTTACTGCGCTTCTTGTCGCAGTCCGGACATGCACTTTAGGGCATGCCTACCCAGGGAAAGGAACCCTTAACGGAACTATTCTTTCTGGAAGATGTTTCTTACTACCCATGTAATATAACATAACTAGTTGGGCACTTGTCTGATAAAGCACTAATGACCCCTACGCTTGGTCTCCACGCATACCCCGGTTCTTATATAGCCGAGAGGGTATTCGGATACACTCCGGACTGTCGGGTCCCGAGGTTTAAGCGAAAAAGTCCGCCACGACAAACGATCTACAATACGGCTAGAAGACATCATATATGTCACTTTACAATTACATAGTCAATTTGACTGGCCGAATTCCTCTTCAATCACCTCCAATAGGTTGTCTAGTCTACAGTCCTATTGGGAATACTTTGCAGCCAATTCTACTTGGTCGTACACTAAATTCAAAGGGATCTCCTTGCCGTCAGGCCCCACAGGTCCGACTTCGGCCATGTGGTTCGGGTCAGCCTTCGTGTACCTTGTCTTCACCATTGCCCAAGCCTCCCGGGTGCCCTGACGGTAGGACGATATCTTCTATAATCGGAAACACCGCCGTGCTCCTTCAGCTTTTCTGCAAGCTCCCTAAGGCCTTCGGGTATGGAGACGGATGGCCACAAGGCCTGGGCAACGCCTTGCATCACCTGCCGAACTCGTTCGTGCAGCTGTGCGAGCTCGGGAAGAAGATCACCCGTTGAACTAGGCATCTCCTCAGCAGGACGTCCTGTTAGCATACCTACATACATAACTCTGTCAGCCAGCTTCCTCGCCGAACTCTTTTTCAAAGTTCGTTCAAGCACTTACTAAATATGCCGTGTCGAAGCCGCCGATTCTCCTTAATAGAATCCGACAGTTGGGCATGAATATCTTTTAGTTCCACGCCCAGCTTGGTGTTGGCATCTTGGAGATCATTCTTCTCCTGCCTCACCCTCGTTAGCACGCTCTCACCAGCCTTCAGCTGGCGTATGAGCTGCTGCTTATCCGGATGCACTCCAGCGTCATCTGCAATTTTTCGTCAGATTTGCATATAAAGCCGCACTCTAATATGATACTTATCATTTGATGGATACGTTACCAGCGGGGGTCTCTTTGGGCTCCCCTGCGGCGGACTGTGCGGCCTGAAGTTGGGCTTTGCACTCTTCCAGCTCCTGGGACAGTTGCCGTAAGAACCTACATAACAAATGATCCTTAAATCAGTTATCCTAACTATTTCAAGTCTCAGGGGCTACTGATATATATAATCATCAAACTTTCTCACCTGTATGTCTTTTACATATTGCTCCGTGGCTCTGGCTAGACCATTTTGAGCGGCACGGAGGTGCGCATCTCCCGCATTGAAGGCATCCAAAGCCTCTTGGGAGAAACAAGCATCATGAAGAACAGTCTAGCGACGCCTATGGTTCATGGCACTTTCCACCTCAGAATGGGTGGCGGACAGTCTATTCGTATCCTCTGTCGGAGGAGCACCCGGTGCACACCTTGTACTCGTTCCCGCCCCTGAGTCTGGCCTTGGAGCCTGGCTTGTGGAGGCGCGGTTGGTAGCCTCTCCAGGTATAGTCTGACGAGCGCTCTTTCTCCTGAAAAGAAGGCATGGGCGTTAATATGCCTTTGTAAATAATGTCTTGCAATAAAGACGGTGTGCTATACCGCTGCGCCGGTGCCTCAACCCGGACTGCGGCTCTTTTCAGCCTGCCTGGCCTAGCAGCCCCTTGTTGGCCAGTTGCCGCAGGCTCGGCCTTCTGCCCCGAGGACCTCCCCTGCAAAACACGGCTGTTATACGGCAATAAAAAAGTGCACAAGGACGGATCCCTTTTATGTGTTGGGACTTCGGTCTCAGTCACCTATGAGGATGGAACTAGTCCAGGGTAATCGGCCGTAATGGCCACCAAGGTATTGTCATTACTCCCTTGGTAAAATACCCCGTCGATCAGCTCCACGGATATGTCCGGATCCCCCTGGGAGGCCGGGTCAAGGGACCGTCCAGGGTCCTCGGGCTGTGGAGGAGGGTTGTTTATCTCCTTTACTGCCTGGCGCAGCTCCTGCGATGAAATCGCTAGAATGAATACTTAAACTACGGGAATACGGAACGGATGGGCGAGAAAAAATCTCCGCTTACCCAGCTCGGAGGATTGTACATGGAGAATCTGCCCTGTGGGTTGACACGGAGGAATTCCTCCTCTTCTCCCTTGTACAAAGTGGACAAGATCTTTATTAGATCAGCAGCCGATCCTGGCCCTTTGCGGCTGTGGCGGGTGGCGTCATCCTCCCCGTTAAAGTCCCACATGGGGTGGCCTCTATATTGGAGCGGCTGCACCCCCCGCATAATGCATATAGCCATGACCTCGATCATGGTCAATCCGGATCGAGCTAATGAGCTTATCCGGCTCATCAGATAAAGAATGCCCCGGTCGTCTTCCTCCAGGGGGCTCCGTGGACGCCAGCTCTGGCGCTTCTTTAAAGGGGCGTTGCCAAACTCAGGAAGGCCGATCCGAATAGGGCCCGGAAGGGGGACATCCTCTATATAAAACCATTCTGAAGGCCAGTCTTCGGACGTCTTCTTCGGGGTCCCGGATAGGTATCAGGTCCAAGCAATACGCCACACTTCGGCTCCGCCCACTTGATATATTGATCCCTTCTTAGAACGGGGCACAAAGCAAAACAGCTTCTTCCACAGAGCGAAATGAGCCTCGCAGCCCAGAAATAACTCGCAAAGGGCTACGAATCCCATGATATGCAGTAGGGAGGCAGGCGTAAGGTGGTGCAGCTGGAGGCCATAGAACTCCAGAAGCCCTCGGAGAAACGGATGGATTGGGAATCCGAGCCCTCTTACCAGATAAGGGACAAGGCATACCCGCTCTCCCTTGGAGGGATTGGGACGGCTCTCCGCTTGCTCTCCGCCGTTATAAGTGGCAAGCCAGGCTCGAACTGGGACCAGGTACGCCGGGGGAAGAAATCCCTTGGACTGAAGCATCACCAATTTGCTGTGCGGGATGGAACATCTCTCCCAATCTCCCAATCTATAGGCTTGGAACTAGGGGTGCGAGACGAGGAGCTGCGTTGACCGGCCATGATGGAATGGTTCTCTGTCGGGTACGCTCTAATGAAGACTCGATAAGGGAGGATGATGTGGTTTGGATCTGAATCCTCGTCTTTTTAAATAGGCGGCTCATTTACGTAGCTAGGGGGGTAAATGTGAAAAACGCCCTGGCTCTTCACATTTGCTCGACACGTGGAAAGTAGCCATTATTGGGCGTAGAAGCCAAGAAGTACAAACCATCATAAGGAACTGGACATTATTTCGACAGGTACACAGAATTTGAAGAGGAACCCGCCTTGCAATGCCGAAGAGGAACCCGCCTTGCAATGCCGACGATAATATTGCGCGCCGGACTCATCGTCATTGAAGCCTAGTTCGGGGGCTACTGTGGGAGTCCTGGATTAGGGGGTCTCCAGACAGCCGAACTATCTCCATTGGCCGGACTGTTAGACTATGAAGATACAAGATTGAAGACTTCGTCTCGTGTTCGGATGGGACTCTACTTGGCATTGAAGGCAAGCTAGGCAGTATGTATATGGATATCTCCTCCTTTGTAACCGACCTTGTGTAACCCTAACCCTCTCCGGTGTCTATATAAACCGAAGGGTTTTAATCCGTAGAACAACAATCACAACATACAATCATACCATAGGCTAGCTTCTAGGGTTTAGCCTCTCTGATCTCGTGGTAGATCTACTGTTGTAACACCCATATCTTCAATATTAATCAAGCAGGACGTAGGGTTTTACCTCCATCAAGAGGGCCCGAACCTGGGTAAAACTTCGTGTCCCTTGCCTCCTGTTACCATCCGGCCTAGACGCATAGTTTGGGACCCCCTACCCGAGATCCACGGGTTTTGACACCGACAACAACCCCTAATCGCGTTGGTTGCGAGTAGCTATCGTTTTGTGCAGGTACGAGGGACATGAGCGTGGCCTCCTACTGGATTGATACCTTGGTTCTCAAAAACTGAGGGAAATACTTACGCTACTCTGCTGCATAATCCCTTCCTCTCCGGGGAAAACCAGCGCAAGCTCAAGACGTAGCAAGAAGGATTTCTGGCGCTGTTGCCGGGGAGTCTGCGCAGAAGTCAATATACCAAGTACCCATCACAATCCCTATCTCTCGCATTACATTATTTACCATTTGCCTCTCGTCTTCCTCTCCCCCCAATTCACCCTTGCCATTTTATTCGCCTCCTCCCTCTCTACTTGCCTCTTTTGCTTGTTTGCTTGTGTTACCATGTGCCTTCCATTTGCTTGCATCTTTGCTTGCTAATAATCTATTGTTATGGATCCACTTAAAGTGTTCTACTTGGATCATTTTCGATCCTTATGCGCTCGTGCTGAAACCCAAACTAGCCTAGTTGATGGGAAATCTTTAGATGAGCATGCTCATTTTGTGCGTCATCGTTTGTCTGAAAAAGGGAGACTCTTATGGTATCATATAAATAGTTTGCTATGCTACACTTGGAATCTTTATGAAATGTGTGATTTTACTTGTTGCTCTAAGAACCCTAAAAAATACCTTCCCTACCTATGTGAGTTCAATGATAATGAAATCTTATCTTCTTATGCAAGGGGTGTTTATCGTTACTATGATATCGAACAAATTGAAGAATTTGTCGTTTTTAAGGGTGCTCATGAAGTTGCTTCTTTGATTGAAAAGTATGATTTTACTCTCAACAAATCTAAAAATTCCGTCATACTTAAATATTGCAATGAAAACCTTGCTCATAATGTCATTGTCCAAGAATTTATTGAAAGAATGACCATTGTTTTGGAAGAAAATAATGATATGCATGAATCTATAGATAATGATGATTCCTATGATTTGGTTGAAATATCCCTTGATGAACATGATTCTTGCTATTCTTGTGGCCATGATGCCAATATTTATGACGACGAATTTGCTATAGTTCCTTATGTTAAAAATGAGATCGTTGCTATTGCACCCATGCTTGATAGCTCCCTCGATGAAAAGCATGATTTCAATGATTTTACTATAAATTGTCTTGATGTCAATTGTGTTAATAATATTGAAAACCCTAAGGATGCTAGTTTTGCTATGTCTACTACTTGTTGAAATGATCATGATTGGGGTGTTTCTTCTTATGATCTTGATAATTTATTTAATCCCCATGATGAATATGAGATTGATAATATTGTTTGCAATAATATTGGAAGTGGGTTTGGAAAGGTCATGACTTTAGTTAATGTTAATCCCACTATTTTGGAAGAGTGTCAACTTTGCATGCATGTGGATCGTGTTGAAAATATTTTATGTGATAGCTATTTTGTTGAATTTTCTTATGATCCCACATGCAATTATTATGAGATAGGAAAATATGGTGGTAGAAATTTTCATGTTACTAAATTACCTCTCGTTATGTTGAGATTGCTATTGTTTCTTTCTGTTTCCTTGCATGTGCTAGTTTTTGCTTGCCTCGCTAATTTGTTTGCCTATAAGATGCCTATGCATAGGAAGTATGTTAGACTTATATGTGTTTGTCACGTGTTTTATGATGCCCTCTTTGTGCTTCAATTCTTGTCTTTCATGTGAGCATCATTGAAATATTATGCCTAGCTAGGGGCGTGAAACGATAGCGCTTGTTGCGAGGCAACCCAATTTTATTTTTATTCTTTTCTATTTGCTCCTGTTTAGTAATAAATAAATTATCTATCCTATGTTTTGATTGTCTTTTTGTGTTTAATTAGTGTTTGTGCCAAGTAGAACCGTTGGGAAGACTTGGGGAAAGTCTTGTTGAACTTGCTGTAAAAAACAGAAACTTTAGCGCACACGAGAACTGCTTTCATTTTTATTTGAAGAGTGATATTTAGTTAATTATTTTTGCAGATGATTAATAGATAAATTTCTCACGTCCAGCAATTTATTTTGGAATGTTTGGGGTTCCAGATCTTGCACTAGCTACAGATTACTACAGACTGTTCTGTTTTTGACAGATTCTGTTTTTCGTGTGCTGTTTGCTTATTTTGATGAATCTATGGCTAGTAAAATAGTTTATAATCCATAGATAAGTTGGAATAAAGTAGGTTTAACACCAATATAAATAAATAATGAGTTCATTACAGTACTTTGAAGTGGTCTTTTGTTTTCTTTCGCTAACGGAGCTCACGAGTTTTCTATTTTGAGTTTTGTGTTGTGAAGTTTTCAAGTTTTGGGTAAGAATTTGATGGATTATGGAACAAGGAGTGGCAAGAGCCTAAGCTTGGGGATTCCCATGGCACCCCCAAGATAATCCAAGGACAACAAAAAGTCAAAGCTTGGGGATGCCCAGGAGGGCATCCCCTCTTTTCGTCCACTTCCATCGGTAACTTTACTTGGAGCTATATTTTTATTCACCAACATGATATGTGTTTTGCTTGGAGCGTCTTGTATTATTTGTGTCTTTGTTTGCTAGTATACCACAATCATCCTTGCTGTACACACATTTTGAGAGAGCCATGCATGAATTAAAATTTGATAGAATACTCTATGTGCTTCACTTATATCTTTTGAGCTAAGTAGTTTTGCTCTATATGCTTCACTTATATCTTTTGAGCGTTATAAGTTTGCTCTATGTGCTTCACTTAGATCTTTTAGAGCACAGTGGTGGATTTGTTTTAAAGAAACTATTGATCTCTCATGCTTCACTTAAATTATGTTGGGAGTCTCTTAATAGCATGGTAATTTGCTTAATAATAATAAGCTTGGTATTCAAGATTTGTGAAACTTTCTTTTGAGTGTGTTGAATACTAAGAAAAGATTGAATCATGATAATTGTTTTGAGATATGGAGGTGATAATATTAAATTCATGCTAGTGGAGTAGTTGTGAATTTAAAGAATACTTGTGTTGAAGTTTGTGATTCCCGTAGCATGCACGTATGGTGAACCGTTATATGATGAAGTCGGAGCATGATTTATTTATTGATTGTCTTCCTTATGAGTGGCGGTCAGGGACGACCGATGGTCTTTTCCTACCAATCTATCCCCCTAGAAGCATGCGCGTAGTACTTTGCTTTGATAACTTCTAGATTTTTGCAATAAGTATATGAGTTCTTTATGACTAATGTTGAGTCCATGGATCATACGCACTCTCACCCTTCCACCTTTGCTAGCCTCTCTAATACCGCGCACCTTTCGCCGGTATCATACACCTACCATATACCTTCCTCAAACAGGCACCATACCTACCTATTATGGCATTTCCATAGCCATTCCGAGATATATTTCCATGCAACTTTCCATCATCTAGTTCATCATGACACAACCATCATTGTCGTATTGCTTAGCATGATCATGTAGTTGACATAGTATTTGTGGAAAAGCCACCGTTCATAATTTTCATACTTGTCACTCTTGATTCATTGCATATCCCGGTACACCGCCGGAGGCATTGATATAGAGTCATATTTTGTTCTAAGTATCGAGTTGTAAGAAAAATAAAAGTGTGATGATCGTCATTATTAGAGCATTGTCCCAGTGAGGAAAGAATGATGGAGACTATGATTCCCCCACAAGTCCGGATGAGACTCCAGACGAAAAATAAAAAAAATAAAAGAGGCCAAAGAAGCCCAAATAAAAAAAGAGAAAGGCCATAAAAAAGAAGAAGAGAAAGGCCATATATAAAAAATGAGAGAAAAAGAGAGAAGTGACAATGTTACTATCCTTTTACCACACTTGTGCTTCAAAGTAGCACCATGATCTTCATAATAGAGAGTCTCTCATGTTATCACTTTCATATACTAGTGGGAATCTTTCATTATAGAACTTGGTGTAACGCCCTCGATGCGGCTATATCTCCTACGTGTCGAAGCATGACTTAGAGGCATAACCGCATTTAAAGCAATGTCGCAAGTAAGGTAATCTTCACAACAACCCATGTAAATAGATAATAGGGTAAAAGGTACATACTTGGCTTACACTCGCCATGTCACACAAATACATGAATAACATTACAATCATCCAATACACTCATGGTCCGACTACGGTACCAAAATAAAAGATCAACCCCAACATGCGACATGGTCCCTGATCGCCCCAACTAGGCACCACTACTGATCATCTGGGAAAGACACATAGTAACGACGAGAGGCTTCATCGAACTCCCATTTGAGCTCAAGCGCATCATCTGGAACGTTATCATCGGTCCATGCATCTGGTTTGGAAGTAATCTGTGAGTCACGAGGACTCAGCAATGTCGGACCCTCGCGATCAAGACTATTTATGCTTATAGGTAAGGCAAGGTAAAATGTGGAGCTGTAGCAAGCGACTAGCATATATGGTGGCTATCCTGTTCGCAAAAGAGAGCGAGAAGAGAAGGCAAAGCACGAACGAAGAACTATGATCAAGAAGTGACCCTAGAACAACCTACGTCAAACATTACTCCAACACCGTGTTCACTTCCTGGACTCCGCCGAGAAGAGACCATCACGGTTACACACGTGGTTGATTCATTTTAATTAAGTTAAGTTTCAAGTTATCTACAACCGGATATTAACAAATTCCCATCTGCCCATAACCGCGGGCATGACTTTCGAAAGTTCAAATCCCTGCAGGGGAGTCCCAACTTAGCCCATCACAAGCTCTCATGGTCAACAAAGGATATTCCTTCTCCCGAGACATTCCGATCAGACTCGGCATCCCGGTTCTACAAGACATCCTCGACAATGGTAAAACTAAACCAGCAACACCACCCAGATGTGCCGACAAATCCTGATAGGAGCTGCACATATCTCATTCTCAGGGCACACCAGATGAGCAAGACGTCGGGTAGGCCAGCCCAGTGTTGCCCCTGGTAGCCCCGGACATCGCTCAGTTGGGCCAACACTTAGAGAAGCACTGGTCCGGGGGGTTAAAATAAAGATGACCCATGAGTCCGTGAAACCCAAGGGAAAAAGGCTAGGTGGCGAATGGTAAAACCAAGGTTGGGCATTGCTGGAGGAGTTTTATTCAAGGCGAACTGTCAAGGGGTTCCCTTTATCACCCAACCGCGTAAGGAACGCAAAAATCCGGGAACATAACATCGATATGATGGAAACTAGGGTGGCAAGAGTTGAACAAAACACTAGGAAAAAGGTCGAGCCTTCCACCCTTTACCAAGTATATAGATGCATTAAGATAACAAGATAATATGGTGATATCCCAATAATAAACAATGTTCCAACAAGGAACGATCTCCAATCTTCACCTGCAACTAGCAACGCTATAAGAGGGGCTGAGCAAAGCGGTAGTATAGCCAAACAACGGTTTGCTAGGACATGGTGGGTTAGAGGTTTGACATGGCAATTTGGGAGGCATGATAAGCAAGTCGTAGGCATCGTAGCATAGGCATAGCGAAAGAGCGAGCATCTAGCAAGCAAAGATAGAAGTGATTTTGAGGGTATGATCATCTTGCCTGCAAAGTTGTCAGAGTTGACTTGATCCTCGTAAGCAAACTCAATGGGCTCCTTTTTAGAGAACTCGTCTCCCGGCTCTACCCAAACAGACAAACAAGCAAAAGGAACACAATCAACCACGTGCAATGCTCGAATGACATGATGCAAACATGGTATATTATGCAGGATGCGATATATGATGCATATGCAAGATTTGACAACAAATGATTGAACCTGGCCTAAACTTGGAAATCCAAGAGTTCCACTTGAAAGGTGAGGTGATTTCTCTTGAAATTGATATAAAGATCACCGGAATCGGATGCACGGTTTGGAAATGGCAAGCAAAACAAATATGGCACCGGTCTGCGATAATCAGCAAGTAGCCATCTAAATGCATCAAGAAAAATATGCTACAACACTCAAATATGACAAGAAAATACATGTCAGGGATCCACTCATGATGCTAGAAAAAATATGAACACTGAGCTATGGCCAATTCATCCATTAACAGGTTCAAACAAGCATGGCAAAAATGCAAATGATAACAGGTTTCAGGCTTAGTGAAATTAACACAAGTCTGGAATTTAACATCAGGTAGCCCACTTTGGAGCATGAAAACTATATGCTACAGGAACTTAATATGGCAAAGCAAGGCATGAAATGAAGCTACTCAAAGCACTTAACAAAAGTCCCTTAGTGACCTTGAGCCAAAAGGGAATAGAAAATACAATTGCAAGCATGTGAACATGGCAAAAACATAAACAGATCTCAGACTTGGTGAAAGACTGGAGCATGCAAATCTGTTAACGAGTAGGCATGTTCACGAGCTCGATGCACTCACTACAGAGCATGGCATGACAAACTAAGCATACACCCATCAAGAATACATGGCATAGAAGCTATACATGGCAAGAAAAACAACATAGCATGCACGGATCTATAACAACATCCTCGGCAAAATCGCTAACAAGTCAACATTCTGCCAGGAATCACGAAATAGTAAAAGTAGAGCTCGATTGACTCAAGCTAGGTTGCTCCATAAATGCAAACAAAGATATGGATGGATAGAGAACCACAATGTTAACAAATCATCCTTACTGATCATCCTCAAAAGAGGCACAGATCACTAGGAACCAACATGAACATATGGCATAATGACAAAATCAGGACAAGGACTTGGAGAAATTCTAAGTCCCTGAAATCAGCATTACCGAGTACGCTACTTTGCAAGCTTGTGCTAGTCACCACACATATCACAAAAATACATGGTAAGCACCTCTGTAAAGATAGCATGGCATATAAAAAAATTCATGTAGAACTCAGGAGCATATCATGCACACATTAATCATGGCAAAAATGACAAATAGCTATTTGATGAAACAGATCTGACAATTTAGCCCTCTTCCAACAGCATTTCGGGCATCAAGATGAGTTCAAATGAAAATGATGAAATGAGATGAGATGATGTGCACATCTAGAATTTGATATGCTACACGCCCAAAACGGAGCCACGGACGCAAAGTTACGACATGATGAAGTTGCCTAAAAATACTGAAAAACTGGGGACTTAGAGAAACGAAAGTCAACCTAGGGTTTCTCTCAGATCTGGATCGAGGTGGCACGTTTCCCGAGGATGACCGGATCAGCTCGCCGGAGTAAAGGGAAGGTTGCCGGAGTTTAGAGGAGCTCGCCGGCGTGCGGGTTCTTGCCGGATTCGAAGATGAAGGTGGGCGGCGGGCGTCGGAGCGGCGGATAGTGGCGGCGGCGCGGCAAGGAGGCAGCGGCCGGACGAGTTTGGCGGGGCGAGGCGGCGCCAACGCGGGCGAGGAGGCGCGAAGGAGCTGACGGGCGCGGGCGGCGACCCGCGGGAGGCGGCGGCTTGGGCCTCGGGAGGGGGGGGGGGGACGGGCCGAGCGGGCCGGCGGCGAAGTGGGCACATGCGCGGGCGAATCACACGGCGATACGTGGCAGAGGCACGGCAGTGCGGACACGTCCATAGCCGGGCGGATGTGTCCGGCGCGCGGAGGAAGGGGGAGACTAGGGTTTGATCCGGAATTTTTGTGGGAGGCACCTATTTATACATAGAAGGAGCTAGGAGGCTCCAAATGGAGTGCGGTTTTGGGCCACACGATCGTGATCGAACGACCGAGATGATGGAGGGGGTTTTGGTGGGGTTTGGGCCACTTTGGAGATGTGTTGGGCTGCAACACAGACGAGGCCTTCTCGGTCCATCGGTTAACCGTTGGGTATCAAACGAAGTCGAAATGACACGAAACTTGACAGGCGGTCTAGCTGTATTAAGCCAAGGCCGCTTGGCAAGTCTCGGTCCAATCCAGAAATGTTTCACCCCCACACACGAAAAGAGATAGAAAGGACCACCGGAGGAGATAGGAGCGCCGGAATGCAAAACGGACAACGGGGAAAATGCTCGGATGCATGAGACGAACACGTATGCAAATGCAACGCACATGATGACATGATATGAGATGCATGACAAAGGCAACACACACGGAGACAAAAACCCGAACCCGGGGAAAATAAAATAACTTAGCGCTGGAAATGGCAAGAGTTGGGATACATATAAGGTAAATTACATCTGGGGGGTTACACCTGGCTTGTATATTCCAATGATGGGCTTCCTCAAATTGCCCTAGGTCTTCATGAGCAAGCAAGTTGGATGCACACCTACTTAGTTTCTTTTTGAGCTTTCATATACTTATAGCTCTAGTGCATCCGTTGCATGGCAATCCCTACTCACTCACATTGATATCTATTGATGGGCATCTCCATAGCCCGTTGATACACCTAGTTGATGTGAGACTATCTTCTCCCTTTTTGTCTTCTCCACAACTACCATTCTATTCCACCCATAGTGCTATATCCATGGCTCACGCTCATGTATTGCGTGAAGATTGAAAAAGTTTTGAAAAAGTTAGAGTACGAAACAATTGCTTGGCTTGTCATCGGGGTTGTGCATGATTTAAATACTTTGTGTGGGGAAGATGAAGCATAGCCAGACTATATTATTTTGTAGGGATAACTTTCTTTGGCCATGTTATTTTGAGAAGACATAATTGCTTTGTTAGTATACTTGAAGTATTATTATTTCTTATGTCAATATAAACCTTTGTCTTGAATCTTTCTAATATGAGTATTCATACCACAATTAAGAATATTTACATTGAAATTATGCCAAGTAGCACTCCGCATCAAAAATTCTCTTTTTATCATTTACCTACTCGAGGACGAGCAGGAATTAAGCTTGGGGATGCCTGATACGTCTCCAACGTATCTATAATTTTTGATTGCTCCGTGCTATATTATCTACTATTTTGGACTATATTGGGCTTTATTTTCCAGTTTTATATTATTTTTGGGACTAACCTATTAACCGGAGGCCCAGCCCAGAATTGCTGTTTTTTGCCTATTTCAGTGTTTCGAAGAAACGGAATATCAAATGGAGTCCAAACGGAACAAAATCTTCGGGAACGTGATTTTCTCACCGAACGTGATCCAGGAGACTTGGGCCCTGCTCCAAGGAACAAAAGAGGCGGTCACGAGGGTGGGGGCGCCCCCCTAGGGCGCACCCCCTGCCTCGTGGTCCCCTCGTTGCTCCTCTGGCGTACTTCTTCCTCCTATATATACACACGTACCCCCAAACGATCGGAACAGGAGCCAAAAACCTAATTCCACCGCCGCAACTTTCTGTATCCACGAGATCCCATCTTGGGACCTGTTCCGGAGCTCCGCCAGAAGAGGGCCGTCATCGCGGAGGGCTTCTACATCACCACAGCCCCTCCGATGAAGTGTGAGTAGTTTGCCTCAGACCTTCGGGTGCATAGTTAGTAGCTAGATGGCTTCTTCTCTCTCTTTGAATCTCAATACAAAGTTCTCGCCCTCTCTCGTGGAGATCTATTCGATGCAATCTTCTTTTTGCGGTGTTTTTGTTGAGATCGATGAATTGTGGGTTTATGATCAAGTCTATCTATGAATAATATTTGAATCTTCTCTGAATTCTTTAATGTATGATTGGTTATCTTTGCAAGTCTCTTCGAATTATCCATTTGGTTTGGCCAACTAGATTGGTAGTTCTTGCCATGGGAGAAATGCTTAGCTTTGGGTTCGATCTTGCGGTGTCCTTTCCCAGTGACAGAAGGGGCAGCAAGGCACGTATTGCATTGTTGCCATCGAGTATAACAAGATGGGGTTTATTTCATATTGCATGAATTTATCTCTCTACACCATGTCATCTTGCTTAAGGCGTTACTCTGTTTTTAACTTCATACTCTAGATGCATGCTGGATAGAGGTCGATGAGTGGAGTAATACTAGTAGATGCAGAATCGTTTCGGTCTACTTGTCACGGACGTGATGCCTATATACATGATCATGCCTAGATATTCTCATAATTATGCTCAATTCTATCAATTACTCAACAGTAATTTGTTCACCCACCGTAGAATACTTATGCTCTTGAGAGAGGCCACTAGTGAAACCTATGGCCCCCGGTCTATTCTCATCATATCAATCTCCATCACTTTAATATTGTTTTGCTATTTACTTTGCCTTTACTTTTTACTTTGCATCTTTATACCAAAAATACCAAAAATATTCTATCTATCAGATCTCACTCTCGTAAGTGATCGTGAAGGGCTTGACAACCCCTAATCGCGTTGGTTGTGAGTAGCTATCGTTTTGTGCAGGTACGAGGGACATGAGCGTGGCCTCCTACTGGATTGATACCTTGGTTCTCAAAAACTGAGGGAAATACTTACGCTACTCTGTTGCATCATCCCTTCCTCTTCGGGGAAAACCAACGCAAGCTCAAGACGTAGCAGTGCCCGTTAGGGTTTAACACCCAGTTGGTCAAACCCCCTCTTTGCCGTCTACTAGCAGACGACAAAGAGTTGGCTGATGGCAAAGCCTACCTTTATTGTCCGTTGCCTCTTTTCCGTCCACTTTCTGGTGGCTGATGGCAAAGCCTACCTTTGTCATCCGCTAGCGGACAACAAAGAGTGGGAAGATGAAAAATCTGCTGATTCCAGTAGTGAAAGAGAAAAATAAAAAGGAATAGAGAGAAAAACCTTGACTTTTGCATGAAAGTAAATACATAAAAGTAAAAGGTAGGCCCTTTGTAGAGGGAAGCAGAGGTTGCCACGCGCTTTTTGTTTGAATGCTCGATCCCTTAGTGCAAAAGAACATCATGTTATATTGCCCCTTATGATAGCAACCTTTATTATGCAGTCTGTCGTTTTTATTCTTTGCCATCACAAGTTCATACAACGCTCAATTTTCCCTTACACTAAATGATCTTGCAATTTTAGAAGCAATTTTTATTGCCTTATTGTACTGATGACAACTTACTTGAAGGATCTTACTCAGTCCTTAGGTAGATATAGTGGAGTCTTGAAAAATAAGATTTGGTGTCGGTGGGAAACGACACCTATGGGGTCACTAGGATCCCTTCTACAGTTGGCAGACGCGGGGTTGTGCAAAGAGCGGGTCTCGCGGTCAGCACACGAATTGTTTACCCAGGTTCGGGCCGTGGAGACGCGTAAAACCCTAGTCCTGCTTTGATGTATATTCAGGTGTTCTTGTGTTCTTGAACTAGATGAAGTGGTTGTCTAGTCCAAAAGATTCGAATCCCCCTCCAGTACGCGTCATGCCTCATTTTATAGACAAAAATGGGTCGCCATAGTGCCATATAGGAGGTGGAAAGGTGTACAGGGACTGAGTCTATCCCCTGGCATTGTCGGACAAATGCATTTAATGCATTGCCGACGAGCCCCTCTTGCTTTATTGGGGACGACAAAGAAGCTCGTCCAAGCTGTCGTCGCCTCACCTGGCTCCGATGCGTGTCCAAGCTGACGAGGCGTTGTAGCGCCACATTGGCTAGCTGCTGGGCTGGCGCGGTGGTGGAGCCTTCACGAAGATCTGCATGCCACCACGCACGTGCTTGCTGAGTTGGTGTACAGGCTGCGCGCTGCCACGCAGATGCCTGCTCAGCTGGTCGAGCTGGCAGCTGTATGGGAGCGGCGGTGGAGTCTTGGCAGATGCGGGCCTGGCTGCGGGCCCACAGGTGTCCTCGACAAGTATCTTGCCGAGGGCTTGGCAAGGGTCTCGCTGCGGCATGCGGTCATCCCCGAAAAGGATCTTGCCAGGGGTCTCGTGGATCTCCTTGGCAAGGGTCTCGCCAAGGCTCATCATCTTCTGGTTCCCATCTATTCTTGTGTGTCTATGATCTCTACAAAGATCTGCATGCCACCACGGAGGTGCCTCCCGAGCCTTGATTCCAATATGGCGTGGGAACCCCTTGGGCTCAAGGGTGGCGTGCTCTGCTGGCGTCAGGCAAGTTACCCGGGCAAGGATCTTGCCGAGGCTGCGGAAGCCACCCCGGCAAGGGTCTTGCCAGGGGAGTCCACCTCGTCCTCTTGCTCTCTTTGACTCTTTGGTCTTGGCATTTCTATGATTGTCTTGTGCTCCGGCATCCCTCCTCTGCCCTGCTTAGTGTGGCCGTGGGCGCGGCTCTGACTGCCCTTGCACAAGTAAAGGGATGCAAAAGGAGAGCCCGTACTTTTGTACACCGTCAGGAGCCCCCGGTTCTGGGCCACACATAATCGCGACGCGTTGTTGGGCTAGGCCCAGAACGGCGCACGGACAGGTGGGACAGATTATCAGGACCCCGATTCCAAGTCACATCGATCTAGCCGGTAACACCTCATACCACTTTGTGGCCTCACGCACGGTATTCCCACAGTTGTCGCCTTACCATGGCCCGGGACCGTTTGCGCCTTTTGGCTCATGTATATGATAGTGTTGCTAGCATCCATATGACAGAGAACCCGAGCCGACATGGCTAGTCGTGAACCCAAAGCGGCACAAACCTATGGGGACAGGCATACATGAATCACATCGAGCATGTCGGTCAACAGCGTGTGAATCCGGGCTGTAGCACTGGGCTAACAGGACTCCGGGAGCCCAGGCTGTAGCAGGCTAGGCAGGACTCTGGATGTCACCGCATGACATTTCCCCGAAGGGACAGACACAGGAACAAAGTGAAACACATGCCGGCCAGTCAAGTGTCCTGAGCAGTAGTGCTGGGCTAGCAGGACTCCGGTGAACCGGGCTGTAGCGGACTACTATGGCTCATGGAAGCACTAGACTACATTTCCCCATAAGAGAGGCTGCCAAGGATAAACAACTAGATTGTCAGATCCCACACATACCAAGCATTACAATCATACACACAATATGCTCGATATGTGTAAATACAACATGGCATCACAACAAAACTCTACAACTCAAAGTACTTTATTTAAAGGCTCCGGAGAGCCATACATAACATGTTCATACAGGTAGGGGTCACATGACCCGAAACTCAAGTCATACAAGCATACAAGCATATGCGGAAGCAAATTAGTCTGAGTACGGACACTAGAAAGAAAGAAGGTGTGACGAAGCCTCTCTATCTACATAGGGCCCTCCATGGCCAGAATAAATTAGTCTGAGTATAGAAACTTGAAAGAAAGAAGGCTTGACGAAGCCTGACTATCTACATAGGGCCCTCCATGGCCAGAATCACCACCTGGGTGGCAAGTCACTCATCGACGTCGAGGTCTACATAAAACCCGTCGGAGGGGGTGGTGTTGTCGTTTGAAATCAGTAATTACAACAACATGAGTACAAAGGTACTCAGCAAGTCTCACAACAGATCCTACTATACATGCTTATTCTCAAGAAGGTGGTGGAGTTATTGCAGCAAGCCAGCTTTGACTCTTTGCTAAGCTATCCTACGAGACACCACTAGTAAAATAGTTTTCGCACACGAGTCCACTAATCACCAACACAATACTCCACCGAGGATCCTCCCTCGTCATCCCTCGAGAGGGCCATCCTCAGTACTCACACTTGTCTTGAGTCTTTTAGTAGTAGCCATTAACTTGTCTATGAACTGTATAGGCAACCAAGTAGTCCTTTACCGCGGATGTGGCTATTCGTATAGTTGATGTTAACCCTATAGGGGTGTACTTCTTCACACACGCTCTCACCACTTACCGTCGTTTACACGACATGTACTCGGCAACCTTCAAGCGGAAGCCCAACGAGGGTGTCGGCCACGACCTACCTAAACACTCCAGTCTCTAGTCAAGGTTTATCGCCTATCAAGGTTCCATCTACAGGGTGTCCGGCCAACGTTTCCACATACGGCCCCGAACGATGTGAACAGGGTTCCCAAGACACCAAACAGGTGACTCGGTACACCGTGCCATGGTGTATCTACCGCATCATAGCCCACCCCTAGGGTCAGCGCTACGCACGGCCGCCAACACATAACCTATAAACACCAGAAACTAGCTGCAACTCCTGGACAGAGTACTAGGGTGGTTAAGAAGCCGAGAGGGTCAATTAAGGATCCCAATGCATGGTAGTAACTGATTCTTAAATCAAACATACAGATCTCAGTTCTTAGGGACGGCCTCAATGAAACAACCCACCATGTACTCCGACATGGCCCCTCATCGATACGTTTTCCAAATCATGTTCAACACATCCCTCACATTACCGACGTAATCATTTCACTCTAGCCCATCACCCAGATGAACCAGACCTGACACAACTCTAAGCATAGCAGGCATAGCAAGGTAGGAAACACATACATGGCTCAATCAACTCCTACACATGCGAGTGGGTTTCATCTAGTTACTGTGGCAATGACAGGTCATGCAGAGGATAAGGGTTCAACTAGTACAGCACACAGCAGTTTGAAACGTTGTTGTCTTAATGCAGTAAATGAGAGCAGGAGAGAGAACATGGGATTGCATCGATATGATCAATGGGGCTGCTTGCCTGATGGAGTAGTAGTAGGATACTGCCCTTCTGTTGGATACTGGAGAATATCCTTGGAGGCAGAACCTACCACGAAAGACATCACAGAGCACAATCATCACATGACAATATGCAACAATATGATGCATGCTATGACATGGCAATATGAGGTGTCCTGGCTAATGCATTGTGAAACAAGTTGGTTTGAGTCTATTTGAATCAAAGATTGAAATGGAAGCTTAAGTTATTAAGCCATTTAAGTGCATTAGCTTGTTTCACCTAAAAAGCAAGGTTAAAGTGTTTTGTCATGCATGAAACCATTACAGATGGAAAGGTTGAATTTTTCTGATCAAATTTCATATATAAATCTTTGCAGTTGGTGTTACAGATTAAAAGTTATGAATTTTTGAAGTTTGTAGTATTTTCTAGAATTTCCTATATAAGAATAATTCCAGTAATTGAACTAATGCGTCAGCAATGCGTTAGGGTGACGTCAGTGGTCAACGGAGCCGGTCCTGGTAAAACTTGACCAGTGGGACCCGCGTGTCTGTAGTTAATTAACTAACTAAATTTAGTTAGTGCTAATCTAAGTTAATTAGCAGAGTGGTCCCACTTGTCATAGACTTAGGGGGGATCGACCTGGACCCACACGGGGTCAACCAGGGTCAAACGAAGTCAAGCTCGCCGGTGTTTAGCCGCCGGCGAGGCCAGACGCGGCGGGGCAGTGCGGGTTTCGTGCTCCGGCGACCAAATGGGAGGCGGAGAGCATCTACGCGTAGCTGGGAGCAAGCCGCGTCATTTGGTGGCAGAGGTGGAGCTCGGGGTGGCCGGAAACGTCGCCGGCGACGAGCTGTGCGGCTGCCGGAGCTCGGGTGAGGTCGAACCCGAGGCTACGAGGCACGGCGAGGCGAGTGGAGTAGTGCTACGGGTTCCTGCGAGTGCGGTGTGTGCGTTGGTCAAGGTGGTGTGGCCGGTGGATGGCCAGAGTCACGTCGGTGACGAGCTCGGCGGCGACGGGTGCGGGTGAACGTGGAGCGGTGCATATGGTGCAGGGGAGAGTTAAAAGAGAGGGGGGGGGGGACGGAGCTGAGCTCACGACGATTGGAGCAAGCGTCGAAGCGGGCTCGGGGAAGGCCAGAGCTGAGAGGGGCTACGATGGCGATCTCGGTAGCCGGAGTTGGGGAAGACGGGGTCAGGGGCGACTCCAGAGCGGGCGAGCACTCAGGGCTCGGCCTGCTCAACGTGGACGACGACGGCGGAGCGAACGGACACGGTGATGCGGCACAGGGACGACGGCGGACACGGTTATCACGGTGGCGCGGGCGCGGCAGCGTCGGCCATGGTGCGGGAGAGCGAGGGAGAGGAGCTGGGGAGGAAGGGGCGTGTCTGCGAGCTTGGGGGAAGAGTAGGTGACCGACCCAGGGTAGCAGAACGGCGAGGGGAGGAAGCAGGGCGGCGGGCAGCTGTGTGGCGCGCGCTGGTGCCGGCGTCGAGCACATGCCTGCCTGCCTGGCCGAGCCAAGCAGCTCGTTGGAGCGGTGGCTGGGCTGGGCCGGCTAGGTGGGCCTACTAGGTGAGCGCCAGGTAAGCCTCTACTCTCTGCTTCTGTTTTTCTTTTTTATTTATTTCCGTTCTATGTTTTGAAATAGTAAAAATACTATTCCATTTAGGAAAAACCTGAAAATATTCAGAGGCACATTTGAAAATATTCTCAACAGCCTAAAAATACTTTCAGGATTATTTGGGCATTTTAAAATATTTATAGGATTTAAATTGCCCAAATGCAAATAGTAATGATTTAATTCAATGACCTTGTGTGTCCTGGAAAAATGTGAACCCATTTTGTCAGAGGTTCTAACCCAAAACAAAAAGGGTGAACTTTTTAGAAGGGCATTTCAGGTTCATTGAAAAAAATAGTAAAGCCTAGTTGTTTCCAGGGGGGAGCTGGGGGTTCTGACATCCCCATTTCAGTTTTCTGGAAGAGTAGACATGATGCAACACTCTAATGCATGAACTAGCTAGGGTATGACAACTCACCCCCACTCAAAAGAATCTCGTCCCAAGATTTAGGATCCGTTGGGAAGAAGGTGGGGTACTCAAGTCGAAGACGATCCTCCCTTTCCCAAGTGGCTTCTTTCTCAGAATGGTGTGACCATTGAACCTTGAGAAACTTGATGTTATGGCGTCGTGTGGTACGCTCGGCTTGATCAAGGATACGAAGGGGATATTCCCGATATGTGAGATTATCTTGGAGATCAAGCGTTTCGTGGTCCACTCCATGGATAGGATCCGCAAAGCAACGCCTGAGTTGAGAAACGTGGAAGACATTGTGAACTCTGGAAAGATGAGGAGGTGGTTCCAATTGGTAGGCAACTTCTTCTTGTTTGGCAAGAATGCGAAAGGTTCCAATGTAACGAGGAGCCAATTTGCCTTTGATTCCGAATCGATGGGTTCCCTTTAAAGGAGTAACCCGAAGGTAAGCTTTCTCTCCGACTTCATAAGTCATGAGCATATGTTTGCGGTCATATTGGCTCTTTTGACGAGATTGGGCTGTTGTCAATTTCTCACGAATAATGCGAACCTTCTCTTCTGCTTCCTGAATCATATCCGGTCCAAAGAGTTGTCTTTCCCCGGTTTCTGACCAGTTAAGAGGCGTTCGACATTTTCATCCATCAAGAACTTCGAAAGGATCTTTGCCCAAGCTAGCTTGATAACTATTGTTATAAGCGAACTCCGCGAATGGAAGGCATTTCTCCCAATCCATTCCGAATGTGATGACAGAAGCTCGGAGCATATCCTCCAGAATTTGATTTACTCGCTCTACTTGACCACTTGATTGGGGGTGGAAGGCGGTGCTAAAAGAGAGACAAGTTCCCATAGCATTTTGGAAACTTTCCCAAAATCGAGAGGTGAAGAGACTTCCACGGTCTGAGTTAATTTCCAATGGGACACCATGAAGAGACACTATTCAACAGATGTATAAGTCAGCTAGCTGGCTAGCGGTTATACTCTCACGAACAGGTAGGAAGTGGGCTACTTTGGAGAGACGATCGATCACGATGAAGATAGCATTATTCCCTTTCTTGGTCCTGGGAAACCCAGTAATGAAATCCATACCGATCTTATCCCATTTCCATTCAGGAATAGCCAAAGGTTGAAGGGTGCTAGCAGGCCGTTGATGCTCTGCTTTAACACGACGACAGACGTCGCAACTAGCAATGTCTTGAGCAATTACTCTCTTCATCCTAGTCCACCAAAACCTCTGGCGTAGGTCTTGATACATTTTAGTACTACCAGGATGAATGGTGCGAGGGGATTCATGAGCTTCCTTAAGGATCAGTTGCCATAGTTGATGTTTCTTGGGAACCACTAGGCGGTTCTCAAAGAATACAACACCTTGATCGTTCACCGAGAAACACGTAGCAGCTCCGCTAGCAATGTTCTGCTTGATCTGAGATATCCCCTTGTCATACCTCTGGGCTGTTATGATCTGATCCATAAGGGTCGGTTTCACCACCAAGGTAGATAGGAATCCCTGAGGAACAATGTGAAGATTAAGCTTCCAAAATTCCTCATGGAGAAGTGGTTGACCTTGTTGTAACATCAGGATGTTACAATAGGATTTATGACTTAGTGCATCAGCCATAACATTGGCTTTTCCCAGGGTGTAAGTTATCCCTAAGTCGTAATCCGAGATCAACTCGACCCAACATCTTTGCCTGAGATTTAAATCCGGTTGGGTGAAGATATATTTCAAACTTTGGTGATCAGTGAAGATCTCGCAACGATTACCAAGAAGGTAATGTCGCCAAGTTTTAAGTGCATGGACTAAAACTACAAGCTCTAGATCATGTGTGGGATAGTTTTCCTCATGTGGGTGTAATTGCTGTGAAGCATAGGCAATTACCTGACGATCTTGCATGATTATGCAACCTAGTCCTTGTCATGAGGCGTCGCAATAGATAATAAAGTCCTTGGAGAAATCTGGTGGTACCAGTATGGGAGCAGATGTCAACCGTCTTTTCAGTTCCTGAAAGATGAACTCGCAATCTGTGGGGTCCACTCGAACTTTTTATCTTTCTTGAGGAGTTCAGTTAGAGGTTTAGCAACCTTGGAGAAATTCTCGACGAAGCGGCGACAATAGCTCACTAAGCCAAGGAAGCTCCGAACTTGCTTGACCATTTCAGGTGGAGTCCAATCAAGGACGGCTTGAACTCACTCGGGATTGACAGCAATACCCTTACCAGAGATTACATGGCCTAGATAGGTCACTTCTGGCAACCAAAATTCGCACTTGGAGAATTTGGCATAAAGGCGATGCTCTCGATGTTTCGTCAATACCAGCCTTAGATGTTCGGCATGTTCTTCCTCACTCTTGGAGTAGATGAGTATATCATCGAGGTATACCACGACGAATTTATCCAAATACTCCATGAAGGCCGAGTTCATTAACGGAGAGAAGGTGGCTGGGGCATTGGTTAAACTGAAGGACATAATGGTATACTCGTATTGGCCATAACGAGTAAAAAAGACGTTTTAGGAATGTCCCCGTTCTTGATTTTGATTTGATGGTAGCCCAACCTCAAATCCATCTTGGAAAAGACTGAGGATCCAGCGAGCTGATCATACAGATCGTTGATCGTGGGAAGCGGATACTTGTTCTTGATAGTGACCAAGTTGACAGGTCGGCAATCTACAACCATCCGATTTGTTCCATCCTTCTTCTTGACGAAGAGGACGGGGCAAGCCCAAGGAGAAGAACTAGGATGGATGAAACCCTTTTTCAAGGACTCATCGAGTTGTTTCTTAAGCTCGGCTAGTTCTAAGGGTGCAATCTTATAGGGTCTTCTAGAAATTCGGACGGTTCCTGGAACAAGGTATATCACGAACTCAACATCCCTGTGAGGTGGAACACCTGGCAGTTCTTCTGGAAAGACATCCGGGAAGTCTCGGGCTACCAGAATATCTTCAAGGTCTGGAAGGGGGTTGGCATTTAGGGAGTAAAGCTGGCGCTTGGCCACTCGAGTTAAGACATTGACTGTCTTGCCCGATGGGTGAGTAAGTTGAACGGTTCTACTTGCACGATCAATCTTAGCATAATGAGCTGACATCCAGTCCATACCCAAGATGATGTTTATGTCCGAGGACCTGAGAGCTATTAAGGATGCAAGGAAGACAAGTCTATCAACAAGAATTTCATTCCCATGGCATACTCTAGAAGTTTGCCGTTTGGAACCCGGAGTTTGAATTACCATGTAAGTGGGCATGCCACAGAATGTCGTGTTATGCAGTCGAGCATAGCTCTCAGATATGAATGAATGAGATGCTCCAGTATTGAAAAGAACAGATGCCGGATGGAAATTAACAGAGCACACCAAGGATGACGTTAGGATCATCATGAGCCTCCTCAGCTGAGACATAGTTGACATGGCCACATGTAGTGGTGGCTGGCTTGGCGTAGAATGTCTTTCCCGCTGGCTTACCATGGCCAATGGACTTTCCAGACTGGTTGGGGTTGTTTTTCCGGGGACACTCTCGACTGTAGTGACCCGGCTCTCCAAACTTGAAACATGTCACAACATTGGGGCGTGGAGCAGCATTAGCAGCGGGGCCACAATAGGTCTTAGGCGGTGCAAACTGCTGGTTGGGGTGAGGCACCTCAAAGGATGGCCTCGGAGTGAACCTGGGTGGCAGCGCTGTGCTTGGAATCCACACCCGGCGCTTCTGAAATCCAGAGCCGGATGAAGAAGCAAAATCACGGTCATGCTTGCATGAAGCGTCATAGTCAGTCTGACATGTCTCAGCACTGGTGGCCTTATTAACCAACTTCTGGAAGGAGGTGCACTCGTGCAGACGAAGATCGCGGTGAAGCTCGGGGCTAAGTCCCTTGCGGAACCTTGCCTGCTTCTTAGCGTCGGTGGATACCTCTTCAGGAGCATAACATGCTAGATTTCCAAACTCACGGATGTATGCATCCACAGTCAGTCTTCCTTGGGTGAAATTGTAGAACTCTTCCCTCTTACGATCCATGAGACCTTCCGGGATGTGATGCTCACGGAAAGCCTCACTGAATTCAGCCCAAGTAGTGATTTGGCCGACCGAGCGCATAGCCTCAAAGTTTTCCCACCAAAGGCTAGCAGGGCCTCCGAGGTGATAGGCCAGCATAGGTAACCTTATCAGCTCCAGCTACGTTGGCAGAACGTAGCTTATGGGTGATGCTACGAAGCCAATCATCCGCGTCGAGGGGCTCGACGGAATGATTAAACTTTGGTGGGTACAACTTGACAAAGTCATTGATTGACACCAAGTCGTTTCGCTGATGACGTGCAGTGTTCTGCTCAATCCGCTCCAGCAAGCGGTTAGTCTCACGCTTGTTTCTTTCTGCCTCGAGCATAACTTCCGCCAGAGAAGGCGGGTGAGGCAGATTCTCATCCCTAGCTGCACTGGCTTCCCCCTGCTGTAGGGCAGCAAGGTTGCCGCGGGTGTTGACCATCCTAGGAAAAACAAGACAGTGGTTTAGACAAGGATGGCACAATCTTGGCAAGGAAGTGCAGAATGTAATGGATAACATGGAATGCTGAGATGTTCATTGCATGACATGGTAATATAGAAACTGCCATATATATATATATATATATACCATCTGCCATACACACAGTACATAGTTTAGTACAAGCCCAGGCTAGAGTACAACTATGGCGAAAGACGTTACATCTCATCGGAGGCATTCCAAGCTCCTATACATTATTTTCTACACCTCCGGAGTGTGATACACACCAAGTCATATCCCACGGTCACGCAGGACTGTGGATAATGCCACTATTATAGTACTAGTGAAACTACTACTAGCTCAGACAGCTCCGTAGTAATCCTCATATAAGTCACCACCAAAACCTGGAAGCGGAACATGATCATCTGGGAACAGACGGTCCTATGGAGCTTGCGGGCCATAGGGACTCGGATGTGGCCTTGGTCCAACAAATGGTGGCAGACGGGGACCACGAGGAGGGGTGATGCCTCCTACATCACGCCAGTCCATACAATCTGGCAATCCAAACCGTACGGGTTACATGTCCCTCATGTCCATGTATCCCGCCTGCACAGCAGGTGCAAACCGAGTCAAAGTGGCCCAGTGAACAGAACGAGATTTGAAGAGCTCCATTCGCAAGGCCCGATTTTCGCGGTCCTTGTCCTCGAGCATCTCGACATTGGTGCATAGTAGTGAATCCTCATGTGTATTGTCATAGTACAAATCCTGATAGTACCCCTATGCTCCAGGGAGTGAGGCTGGCATGTAGCGAAAATCAGTGTTCTGGAGCAAGGCAGTTCTGGCTCGAATGACAGTCATCATTGAGTAAGCTGCGTCCTGCATGGACATCTCAATAGTAACCCCAAGTGGCTCCAGGATAAGAGGGATATATCCTGACGGTACAAAGGTACTGGCTCTGATTGAAGTCTCGGAACTGCTCCTCGACGGTATATTTAGGATGGCCTATCTCGACCATCACTCGGACCAACATGGCCGTGTGACCAGGTACATCGAGGCCCCTTGTCAGACGAACCACTTGGTTCTGGGAACGGGTGGCCATCTGAAAGCACAGAATAATGCAAAGGCATTAGTATTTTCTAGGAGAAATCGGACAGCATAACGGCTATAAATGCTCAGAAAAAGATTTGAGGCAATCACAACAGTTTGCACAACCAATCAGCAACATCATATCAAGGTTCTGGTTCAACTGACAACATACTAAAAGTAGTAGAAACTGATCTGAGGCTTGTAACAACAATCCTATAAGCTACTACGGATTAGTAACACGTGAACCTGATATAGAGAAGAGAGCCTAGTCCTTAACCCACGTAGAATGAGAAGAGAATGACTCAGATCAGAGGGCATAAGGTAAAGGAGTAAAAGAGCCTTACGTTCCCTCCCACAATCAATTCCCTTACATATAACTAAAGCATTTCTAGAATCGACATCGACCAGTTTGGCCCAATGAACCTACAGGCAGTCCGGCTCTGATGCCAACGCTGTTAGGACCCCGATTCCAAGTCACATCGATCTAGCCGATAACACCTGATATCACATTGTGGCCTCACGCACGGTATTCCCACGGGTGTCGCCTTACCATGGCCGGGGACCGTTTGTGCCTTTTGGCTCATGTATATGATAGTGTCGCTAGCATCCATATGACGGAGAACCTGGGCCGACATGGCTAGTCATGAACCCAAAGTGGCAAAAACCTATGGGGACATGCATACATGAATCACATCGAGCATGTTGGTCAGTAGCGTGTGAATCCGGGCTGTAGCACTGGGCTAACAGGATTCCGGGAACCCGGGTTGTAGCAGGCTAGGCATGACTCCAGATGTCACCGCGTGACATTTCCTCGAAGGGACAGACACAGTAACGAAGTGAAACACTTGCCGGCCAGTCAAGTGTCCTAAGCAGTAGTGCTAGGCTAGCAGGATTCCGGTGAACTGGGCTGTAGCGGACTACTATGGCTCATGGAAGCACTAGACTACATTTCCCCATTAGAGAGGCTGCCAAGGATAAACAACTAGATTGTCGGATCCCACACATACCAATCATTACAATCATACACACAATATGCTCGATATGTGTAAATACAACATGGCATCACAACAAAACTCTACAACTCAAAGTACTTTATTTAAAGGCTCCGGAGAGCCATACACAACATGTTCATACAGGTAGGGGTCACATGACTCGACACTCAAGTCATACAAGCATACAAGCACATGCGAAAGCAAATTAGTCTGAGTACAGACACTAGAAAGAAAGAAGGCTTGACGAAGCCTGTCTATCTACATAGGGCCCTCCATGGCCAGAATAAATTAGTCTGAGTACAGACAGTAGAAAGAAAGAAGGCTTAACGAAGCCTGTCTATCTACATAGGGCCCTCCATGGCCAGAATCACCACCTGGGTGGCAAGTCACTCATCGACGTCGATGTCTACATAAAACCCGTCGGAGGGGGCGGTGTTGTCGTCTAAAAACAGTAATTAAAGCAACATGAGTACAAAGTTACTCAGCAAGTCTTACAACAGATCCTACTATACATGCTCATTCTCAAGAAGGTGGTGGAGTTATTGCAGCAAGCCAGCTTTGACTCTTGGCTAAGCTATCCTACGAGGCACCACTAGTAAAATAGTTTTCGCACATGAGTCCACTAATCACCAACACAATACTACACCGAGGATCCTCCCTCATCATCCCACAAGAGGGCCATCGTCGGTACTCACACTTGTCTTGAGTCTTTTAGTAGTAGCCATTAACTTGTCCATGAACTGTATAGGCAATCAAGTAGTCCTTTACCGCGGACGCGGCTATTCGAATAGATGATGTTAACCCTGCAGGGGTGTACTTCTTCACACACGCTCTCACCACTTACCGTCGTTTACACGACATGTACTCGGCAACCTACAAGCGGAAGCCCAACGAGGGTGTCGGCCACGGCCTACCTAAACACTCAAGTCTCTAGTCCAGGTTTATTTGAATCTATTCGAATCAAAGATTCAAATGGAAGCTTAAGTTATTAAGCCATTTAAGTGCATTAGCTTGTTTCACCTAAACAGCAAGGTTAAAGTGTTTTGTCATGCATGAAACCATTACAGATGGAAAGATTGATTTTTTCTGGTCAAATTTCATATATAAATACTTGCATTTGGAGTTACAGATTAAAAGTTATGAATATTTGAAGTTTGTAGTATTTTCTGGAATTTCCTGTAAAAGAATAATTCCAGTAATTGAACTAATGCGTCAGCATTGCGGCAGGGTGACGTCAGTGGTCAACGGAGCCGGTCTAGGTCAAACCTGACCAGTGGGACCCACATGTCAGTATTGAATTAACTAACTAAATTTAGTTAGTGCTAATCTAAGTTAATTAGTAGAGCGGTCCCACTTGTCATAGACTCAGTGGGAGTCAACCTGGGCCCACACAGGGTCAAACAGGGTTAAACGAAGTCAAACTCGCCGGTGTTTAGACGCCGATGAGGCCAGACACGGCGGGGCAGTGCGGGTTTTGTGCTCCAGCGACCAAATGGGCGGCGGAGAGCATCTACACGTAGCTGGGAGCAAGCCGCGTCGTTTGGTGGCAGAGGTGGAGCTCGAGGTGGCCGGAAACATCGCCGGCGACGAGCTGTGCGGCTGCCGGAGCTTGGGTGAGGTCGAACCCGAGTCTACGGGGCACGGCGAGGCGCGTGTAGTAGTGCTACGGGTTCCGGCGGGTGCGGTGAGTGCGTTGGTCAAGGTGGTGTGGCCGGTGGGTGGCCGGAGTCACGTCGGTGACGAGCTCGGCAGCGGCGGGTGCGGGTGAATGTGGTGCAGTACATATGGTGCAGGAGAGAGTTAACGGAGAGGGGGAGGGCGGAGCTTAGCTCACGACGATTGCAGCAAGCGTCAAAGCGGGCTCGGGGAAGGCCGGAGCTGAGCGGGGCGATGATGGCGATCTCGGCGGCCGGATTTGGGGAAGACGGGGTCAGGGGCGACTCTAGAGCAGGTGAGCGCTTAGGGCTCGGCCTGCTCCATGTGGACGACAACGATGGGGCGAACAGACACGGTGACGCGGCACGGGGACGATGAGGGACACGATTATCACGGTGGCGCGGGCGCTGCAGTGTCGGCCATGGTGCAGGAGAGCGAGCCAGAGGAGCTGGGGAGGAAGTGCCATGTCTGCGAGCTCGGGGGAAGAGTGGGTGACCGACCCAGGGCAGCAGAACGGCGAGGGGAGGAAGCAGGGTGGCGGGCAGCTGCGTGGCGCGTGCTGGTGCCGGCGTCGAGCACTTACCTGCCTGCCTGGCCGAGCCAAGCAGCTCGCTCGAGCGGTGGCTGGGCTGGGCCGGCTAGGTGGGCCTACTAGGTGAGTGCCAGGTAAGCCTCTGCTCTCTGCTTTTCTTTTTCTTTTTTATTTATTCCTGTTCTATGTTTTGAAATAGTAAAAATACTATTCCATTTAGGAAAAACCTGAAAATATTCAGAGGCACATTTGAAAATATTCTCAACAGCGTAAAAATACTTTCCAGATTATTTGGGCATTTTAAAATATTTATAGGATTTAAATTGCCCAAATGCAAATAGTAATGGTTTAATTCAATGACCTTATGTGTCCTCGAAAAATGTGAACCAATTTTGTCAGAGGTTCTAACCAAAAACAAAAAGGGTGAACTTTTTAGAAGGGCATTTCAGGTTCATTGAATTGTTTTAGTAAACCCTAGTTGTTTCCAGGGGGTGCTAGGGGTTTTGCCATCCCCATTTCAGTTTTCTGGAAGAGTAGACATGATGCAACACTCTAATGCATGAACTAGCTAGGGTGTGACACAGATTTTTACTGCGGTAACTCCTCCGTCTACTGCCGCTTCCCCATGACCGGCATTGAATGCGCGACTTGGGGGTCGTGCGTGACGTGGGGTCAGGCGCGGGGAGGTTTCCGCACACATGCGTCACATCGTGGTAAAAGAGGCGAATCACGCCTTCCCCGTAAAAAGGAGGAAAACACAGAGGCGTGACTCATTTGCTGAGTGGGCTCGGGTTGTGGTCTTCAAGGCGGCCGCGCCCCACGACCACGGGGCAGAGAACAGCTCTCTCATCTGTCCCCTCAACTTCTGCTCACCCGCCACGCGTCCCCCGTGCTCTGAAGATGGTAGGCGGTGGGTGCGGGCCCTGAATGGTGAAGAGGGGAAACGGGCCGCTGCTGATTGGGGCAGTGGGTCGGCCTCGATTCTCTGCGCCCTTGATGGTCGGATTGGCTGAGTGGGCGGCCGAGTCCCGACCCTGCTCCTTTATAAGCACGGGGAGGGGGATGGCACCCCACAATCTTTCATCATCCCTCTCCTTCCACCTCAGCTCCGCTCTTTCATCTGCCATGGCGAGAGGGGGTGACGGTCCTTCGACTGTGGCGGCGAAGGTCTGTGCTCGACAGCGCGTCCCTCCTTCCCAAGAGCCCACGGCGGCGGAGCCGGCCACGAGAGGAAGGGGGAGGGGGCGAGGCCAAGGCCGGCGTGGAGCTCGGTGAAGAGGGGGACGGGGCGGCGCAGCGGCCTTGCCTTCGCCAGCGATGCCTCCCCCGATGGAGGGCCACGTCGGGGACCAGCCTCGTGAGTTCTTCATTAGGCTGCGTCGGCCACCACGTCGTCGCCTTCGTCTTCCTGCGCCATTCACTCAGGAGATGGAGCTCGATCTGCCCCAGACCCTGAGGTTGCACATGAGGGGCTGCGAGAACTGCGACATGTGGGTCGATGTTGACTTTCCCGCCCCTCAGGTCATGTATATTCGCCGCGGATGGAAGACCTTTGCTCGCATCCATAGCATGACGGCGGGGCTCGTTCTCTATTTCAAATTAAAGGAGAACGGCCTGCTCTCTATCAAGGTCTTTGGAGACTCTAGAACTCGCCTGAAGTGTTGCGTGGAGAGCTCCTCCGACGACAAAGACTCCTCTTCAAGCGGGAGTGATGAGGATGATAGCGACTGCGACGATGAGAGCGTCGAGCGAGAGCACATCGACCTCGTCTCCGACTTACCGCGTCGCCCCTCCCTCCGCCGTGCGCTCCGTAGAGGGCTTCATCGTTAAGCTCTCCATCGGTGCGTTCCCCATCCCTTCCTTTTTGCCTTCACCTGCCGCACCTGGGAGGAAAGTGGCAAGAACGGGGATCAAGGGGCACTTATCTTTTCTAGTTTGTAAGCTTGCGGGCACTCATTAGATTTCAAAATTTGTAACCCCCTTGCTTGTGTACCCATTCCGTATGAATTGTACTTGTTTGCAACGTATGAATGGAAGGAAGGGTGTTTGCCGGGCTTCGTTTGTGCGTGGGCGAGGGCCACACCGAGGAACGCATCCTCGTTATCTTAAGATAAACATGGTATCCCGGCAACAGGCCTTGCCATCCTCCTGCTTTATGGCCCGACTACGCTCATGCTTGTGGCACCCCGGCTCAGAGCGACCGGTTTACCATGCATTGCCAGCCCAGAGACCATGTCTTCTGGCAACACACAACATCTTGGTACAGAAAAACAACCGCTTTATTGATGCTAGCAGAACAGAGTTTACATTACAATAGCTGTTGAGGCCAAGTGGCACACTCGGTGCGGCTGAACTATATGTACATTATTTAGAGAACATAAAGGGGCCTTGACCCGAACAACTACGTGGAAGCGGAATAACGTCGTGGCGGAAGCTCCATATCACAGGGACACCGATGTGGACACGATCGAGACTCAGACAGCGATCCTCTCCAACGATACTTTCCTGAAATCTGGCATGACACGCCAGGTCAGTACATTGAATGTACTTGCAAGCTCAGAACAGGCATAATCATAATGGAAAACAACATCACGATATTTAACCAATTATTGAAAATGCAACACTATATGTCAACATGTCGTGATCATCCTCGAACGTCCCTCGGGACGGCTTACCAACTGTGAGCATCTCTGAATCACAAACACACCACCAAAGTGGTCTTTCTCAAGAACAACTCGTGATCCTTACGGCGATCACAACCACGACCATCATTTGGTCCCAAATGCCTCAATGGCCTTTCTGCCATCCATCAACAATGCAAAGTTCATAGCTTAGTGTGCAATTTTTATTAAACGTTGACTCGTGGTGGAAATTACTACGAGGTGTCCGTGACTGTGGACTTGGCTATCGATAGATTATACACTCTACAGAGGTAGCACACTGTACCAACACCACGGAATCCATGGCCTCGCACTCCCATTCGGGTGGACCAACGGCATTCCAACAAAACCCTTCCATTGCCACAACACTCTCCCGGCCACTCCGAACCAAATCCCCAACGGGTTGGTCCTGGGTGGCCCTGTGTCTACCAAAGACACCCTGACCACTATCGTGGTCAAAACACTCCCACCCAGGGACTCGGTACCATAATCTCATCAACAAGCACACAAGATTATGCCTGCTTACCGGGCCAGGGCAAGCACGACATAACCTTCCCTAGATGGAGGCACCGACCAGAGGTCGTGTCAATGGACCGAATCAAGGCCTTCCCACAAAGTCAAATGTGGTTGCACTGGAAAGAGACTTGATTGAGCGGCACCATGACCCAGTCAACGATATATTCAAGTTGAGTTATATTCAGGTTCAACTTTAAACTAAAAATGACCGGTGTCATAGCATGCCATGAAATGGAAAACAACACATCCATCCTAAAATGATAAAAATGACCGACGTCATCCCTATACATACCAAGCGTAAACGTCAACAACTCAAATTACTCTACTTGCTCAAAATGACTCACAACTTAACCAAAATATTTTGCAACAAGTTTTATTAATTTCTTACACAAGAAAGTAACTGCGATAAATTTCTCATATGCTTGACAAAAAGATTTCACTATCAACAAATCTTAATTTCTTTATCACTAAGTTGGGTTCAAACATTCTGTAAGACAAGTAATATGATTAAACAAGTATTTAACAGAACATTTTCTAACAAATTTTTGTCAATCTATGAAGGCAAAAACATAGCTTCAAATAATTGCTAACATGCATAACAAAATTATTTCTAACATCACCTGAAATAAATCCTAATTTGCTTTATCCACTAGTTTCAACCATTTTGTAAATCAAGCATAACAACTAACCAATATTTAACAGAATATAAATAACTCAATAATTACATAAATGCATGGATTAATCATTTCATTCAAGTAAGAAAATCACAAATATTGAAATGGCATTCCTTAGTGTAGATGAGGTTCACAAGCCTCCTGGTGATCCTCAAGACAAGGCTCACCTTCTGAAAATAATTTTGAATACAAAAAGAAAATGTCAAGAACACTTCTAAAAATCACCAAAAATTATAAACAGCTTAGAAAAATCTCATCTTTGGTGAGCTGCTAGATTTCTAATCAAAGAACACAATGCACAAAGAATCAATTCATTTGGACTTATGGTTGAAGAGTTATAAATGTTTGAGGTGTTCTGTAAATTCAAATGAATTTGAATAAAAGAAATAGACTGGGGGGTGACGTCGAAGGCATAAAGCCCAGGGGCGCCACCACTCGTACCGCTTCGCGCGCGTATAGAGTGGCTGACTAGCGGGCCCCGCTAGTAAGGTGGGGGAAAGGGGAGAAGGAAACAGAGAAGGCCGCGGCTTCGCCGGAGCTCTCGCCGGTGACGAGGGCTCCTTGGCCCAAATGAGAGGGATGGATGGCAAGAGGGGGTTGAGGCGCACCTGCCCGTACCCGTAGCGTAGCTAGGGGCGGTCGGACGGCGTCGAATCAACCTCGCAAGCGGAGGCAGAAAGTGGAGGTCGTCAGAGTTGAGGAAGACGGCTAGCAGAGGCCACTCCAAGGGCGCCAAGCGGGCGAGACGGCCTCACCGAAGAGAGGCAGAGGCCCTGGAGTGGTCGCCCAGGCCTGGGAGGGGCTGGAGCTACTGCGGCCCGAGGCTTTCCCGTCCGGGCTCTGGCTTCCTACTAGATCGTGGGGTGTGTGTGAGTGCTGGATGATGCTCGAGGAGGCTGGGGGGCTCTATTTATAGGCGAGCAGCGAGGGTGCTTCGGGCTCCGCTGGTGGACACCTGTCCACGGCGCCCAGCGACGAGCGGCGTCAGTGAGAGTGGGAGAAGGCGACAGAGGTCACACGGCCACTGTGGGCGGGCAGAGACGAGCACAGTATCAAGAGGATGGCGACGAGCAAAGTGCGCTCCGCACTGTTGGGCTGGCCGGAGCTTGCCCGTGCTCGCTGCGGCGAGCTCCGGCGTCGGCGAGCGCCAGGGAGGAGTTAAGGACATCGAGATGGTGACGGTGGCGAGGTTTGTCATGGTTGGGCAGGCGGGGGAAGCGAGCACGCGCGAACAGAGCATTCGGCGGCACCCAAAGCGCGTCGACACGCATGCCTGGCATCATGGACACGCGTGGTCACCGCGCGAACTCTCTCCTCACAACAGCATTCGTCCCAAAATCATGTCTCGCATGTTGTTCATGGTGATTTTGAAGTTTACCACGGTTTGGTTTGGATCTAGGTGCAGTAGAGAAGATCTTATAAGCCAGGTAAGTTTCTGGTCAGTAACTTTGTGATGTTACTGTGGTCAAATGGCTAGGAGTTTGAAGTTGTGCTTTGGAGGCTAGTTATAAGTTACTAAGGTAAAGAGCACAAGAAAGTTCAGGTCAAAAGGAGCAAGTAAAATGGTAGTTGCTGTAGAAACCTCCATTTCTGTCTAGAACAGAAAAGATTTTCTGTAGCAAAAATATTCCAAAAAGTGATGAAATATTTTTGCTCGGGAAGGTGCACTAGGGTTTATAGAATATTTGTGAATGTTCTCAGATTTTTCTAAGCCATAAAAATTGGGGTTCCTTTGAAGCAAATAGATCTGGCTTAGGGTTTTTGAGAGAAAATGAATATTTTTCATTTAAGAAAAATATTCCAAAGATTATTTTTGGGTGGGTCGAAAGTGAAATGATGATTTAGGAGGGAAGTGAAGCACTTGGGTGAAAGCCAAGGATGCCCAAGTGTTTAAGTCCATATGAAAAGATTCAAAAACTCCAAGTTTAAAAAAAATTCAAAATGAAAATCAAGCAAATAAGAATGGGCAAAACCTAGGCTGTCACAACGCTGTTGGCTGAGGTAGCGGCCGAGTAGGATTAGGCCCTTCGCTCGCCCTCTTCCCATCGCAGTAAAACCAAGTTCCGGTCCAAAGTAGATTTTCGGACACGGGACGGAGGGGGCAAGATGGTACAAGAGTGAGTGAAGCCTTATACGTTCAAGGTTTATATGGGCGCATGGATTGGGGGGAGAAAAACGTATCCGACGTTGCAGCCCCCAGCAACCTTAGCCTGCCGCGGTTAGATCCTTGTGTCTGCAGCCCCCGGTAACCTTGGTTTGCCGGGGCCGGAGCACCGACCCGTTCTTTTTCCTCCCACTAGCTCAGCAGAAATGTCCATGTACCCTGCGAACCAAAGAAGATGGAAAGGAATAGAGTGACGCACACTCGACCTCTATACTAGGGGTTAGCCGTCACTAAGCACTATCAACCCTAACCGAGGAAGAGATTCAACCTAGCATGCCTGCTAAAACTTAGGGTGCCAGCGCTTCATTTATTTATGCTCAAGGTTTGCGCCTGGCCTTGTACAAAGGGTTACATGCCTTGCCGGCAAGGCTTGTACAAAAGGTGGTTTGACGGGGGGCCCGGCAACCGCGCCTTATGGGTAGAACTTGCGAAGATGTTCGATGTTCCAGGAGTTGCTCACTGGAACGCCATCTTTGGTCTCCAGGCGGACTGCGCCAGGCCTGGTGACTCATATTACCCGATAAGGGCCTTCCCACTTCGGTGTCAACTTGTTGGAATTCTTGGCCGACTGAACATGCCAAAGAACAAGGTCGCCTTCCTCAAACCTTCGGGCATGAACCTTGTGGCTATGGTAGCGGCGAAAGGCTTGCTGGTAGCACGCTGCTCGTACAGCCGCCCGAAGACGATCTTCCTCAAGGAGCGTCGCGTCATCTTGCCGCAACTGCTCTTGCTCAAGCTCATCATAAGTGAGTACTCGAGGTGACCCGTATGTGACTTCCGTGGGGAGAACTGCTTCTGCCCCATGAACAAGGGAGAAAGGTGTCTGACCGGTGGCTCGATTTGGCGTCATTCTGATTGACCAAAGAACCGCTGGCAATTCATCAGTCTAGCATCGTCCGCACCTGCGTAGCCTTTCAAAAGTCCTTATCCGGAGGCCTCGCAACACTTCAGCATTTGCCCTCTCAGCCTGGCCGTTGCTCCGTGGATGTGCAACAGAAGCAAAACAGACCTTGCTGCCGAGGTCCTAGATGTACTGCATGAAGGCATGGCTCGTGAACAATGTGCAGTTGTCGGTGATGATTCTGTTTGGCGCACTGAAACGACAGACTAGCCCCTTGAAGAATTTGCGGCTGATTGTGCTGTCACCATTCTCACTGTCTCCACCTCCGGCCACTTTGTGAACTTGTCGATTGCAACGTACAAGTACTCAAAACCCCTTACAGCACGGGGAAAGGGGCCCAGTATGTTGAGCCCCCAGACCGAGAATGGCCAGGACAAAGGAATTGTTTGGAGCGCTTGAGCAAGTTGATGAAGCTTCTTTGAATGGAACTGACACCCTTCACACTTGGTTACTAGTGCCATTGCATCCTGGAGGGCAGTGGGCCAAAAGAAACCTTGCCGGAATGCCTTGTCGGCAAGGGCCCTTGACCCTATGTGGGAGCCACATATGCCTCCATGTATCCCTGCCAACAAATCCAGTCCTTCCTCCCGGGGAATGCACTTCAATTTCACACGGTTTGGTCTTTTTCTGTACAGGACGTCGTCGATGAACTGATACATGGCAGACCGGTGGGCTACTTTCTCTGCTTCTTCCTGCTCCTCAGGGAGTTCCCATGTTTGGAGGAATCGGATGGTATGTTGTGCCCATGCCAGAGCCCGAGGCTCGACGGCAAGGACTAAAGGCACTTCCTCTACCATGGGAGTAGCTGTCTCTACAGCTAGGACTTGACGCCCCGTCGGAGTCGGTTGCCCCATGGCTGGCTCAGTGTCCACGGCAACATCCTTGCCAGCGGCTCCTGGGAGCTCGGCGGGAAAGTACTTGCCGGGGCCTGATTTCCTTCGCTTATTCTACTCTGTTGATGGTTCAACGGATGGTTGACTCAGCCGAAGCACAAAAGTACCTGGTCCCACAGGTAGTTTGAAGGCAGGACGCTTTGACAGGTAGTCGGTGATGTCATTCTCCACTCGAGGAACATGCTCCGCCTGTATACTGTCAAAGCGCTCCTCCAGCTTCCTCACCTCATCTACGTAGGCCTCCATGAACGGGCTTTGATAATCTTTGTTGACTTGCCTGACAACAAGCTGCGAATCACCCCTGACGATGAGCTTCTTGATCCCGAGGTCTGCCGCGATCCTAAGACCGGCAAGCAATCCCTCGTATTCAACAGTGTTGTTCGTGGACATCTCCCTAGGAAAGTGCATCTAGATTACATACTTGAGGTGCTCTCCGGTGGGTGTGACGAGTAGCACACCAGCATCGGTGCCTTGCAGCGAGAAAGCCCTGTCAAAGTACATAATCCAGTTGCGGCTAGCCACCTTGCCTAGGAGGGTGGTCTCCTGGATCTCTTCGTCTGGCATTGAGTACCATTCAGCAATGAACTCCACCAAGACTCTGCTCTGGATTGTCGAAGTGCTTTCAAACTTCAAACCAAAGCTCGACAGCTCCACGGCCCACTCCACAATCCTCCTGGTTGCGTCTGGGTTATGCAATATCCGTTGCAACGGGAGGCGGGTGACGATGGTGATCTCGTGTGCTTGGAAGTAATGACGCAGCTTCCTCGAGGCCATAAGGAGGCCGAAGAGCAATTTCTGCAGGCTGGAGTACCTTGATCTAGCCCCTGCAAGAGGGAGCTGACAAAGTAAACCGGGTGCTGCATCATTTTCTTCTTTTGCAGCACTTCATTTGGTTGCGCCGGTGTAACAACCACGATGCGGCTATATCTCCCACGTGTCGGAGCACGACTTAGAGGCATAACCGCATTGTAGGCATGTCGCAAGAGGGGTAATCTTTACACATCCCATGTACTGAATAAGAAAGAGGTACAGAGTTGGCTTACAATCGCCACTTCACACAATACATAAATATAGCATTACATCATCCGGAATACAATCAAGGTCCTACTATGGAACCAATATAAAAGACAACCCAAAATGCATAAGATCCCCGATCGCTCCAACTAGCCTCCACTACTGATCGTCTGGAAAAGAAACGTAGTAACGTCCTGAGTCCTCATCGAACTCCCACTTGAGTTCAGTCGGATCCCCTGGAATGGCATCGTCGGCACCTGGATCTGGTTTTGGAAGTAATCTGTTAGTCACGGGGACTCAACAATCTCACACACTCGCGAAAAATACTATTTTAGCTTATGGGTAGGCAAAGGTGGTGAGGTGGAGCTGCAGCAAGCACTAGCATATATGGTGGCTAACATACGCAAATGAGAGCGAGAAGAAAAAGGCAAAGCACGATCGAGAAGCTACAAAGATCAAGAAGTGATCCTGAAACTACTTACGTTTAAGGATAACACGAGACCGTGCTCCCTTCCTGGACTCCGCCGAAAAGAGACCATCACGGTTACACACGCTGTTGATTCATTTTAATGAAGTTAAGTTTGAGGTTTTCTACTACCAGATATTAACAAATTCCCATCTGCCCATAACCGTGGGCACGACTTTCGAAACTTCAAATCCCTGCAGGGGTGTCCCAACTTAGCCCATCACAAGCTCTCAACGAAGGATATTCCTTCTCATAGGACGATCCGATCAGACTCGGAATCCCGGTTACAAGACATCTCGAAAATGGTAAAACAAGACTAGCAAAGCCGCCCGATGTGCCGACAAATCCTGATAGGAGTCACACGTATCTCGTTCTCAGGGCACACCAGATAGGTCAAGCTACGAGTAAAGCCAACCCTCGAGTTGCCCCGAGGTGGCCCCGCAGGCTGCCCGTTCCGGACCAACACTCAGAGGAGCACTGACCCGAGGGGGTTTAAAATAAAGATGACCCTCGGGCTCGCGAAAACCCAAGGGAAGGTTATAGGTTGTTAGGCAAATGTAAAAGCAAGGTTGGGCCTTGCTGGAGGAGTTTTATTCAAGGCAAACTGTCAAGAGGTTCCCATTATAACCCAACCGCGTAAGGAACACAAAATCAAGGAACATAACACCGGTATGACGGAAACTAGGGCGGCAAGAGTGGAACAAAACACCAGGCATAAGGCCGAGCCTTCCACCCTTTACCAAGTATATAGATGCATTAAATAAACAAGATATAATAATGATATCCCAACAATAAACAAGTTCCAATAAGGAACAAACTCCAATCTTCACCTGCAACTAGCAATGCTATAAGAGGGGCTGATCATAGCGGTAATATAGCCAAAAAATGGTTTGCTAGGACAAGGTGGGTTAGAGGTTTGACATGGCAATGTGGGAGGCATGATAAGGCATGTGGTAGGTATCATGGCATAGGCATAGCAATAGAGCGAGCAACTAGCAAGCAAAGATAGAAGTGATTTCGAGGGTATGGTCATCTTGCCTGCAAAGTTCTCCGAGTTGACGTAAGCTTGATCCTCGTAAGCGTACTCAACGGGTTCCTCGATCACTTACTCGTCTCCCGGCTCTACCCAAATAAAGAACACAAGAAAAGGGAACCACAATCAACCACGGTACAATGCGCAAGCAACATGATGCAAAACATGGCATGATATGCGGGATGTTATATGCAATGCATATGCATGCTCCGGAAGGAAAAGATTGAACCAGGCCTCAACTTGGCAAAAGAAGAGCGCCGCTGGAAAGATGCGTTGATTTTGGTCGAAATCAATATAAAGATCACCGGAATCGGATGCACAGTTTGCAAATGGCAAGCAAAACAATAATGGCACGATTCTACGATTAACAACACGATGCCATCTAAAATGCAACAATAAACTAAGCTACTGCACTCTAACATAGCAACAAAGCACATGGCTGGGATCTACTCAAGATGCTTGACAAAAGATGAACACTGAGATACGGCTAAATCACACAATAGCAGGTTCAAACAAGCATGGCAAAAGTGCAAAAGATAACAGCCTCACAGACTTAGTGGAAATAACAACATTCAGGAATTAACATCAGGAAGCAAAGTTTAGAGCAAGATAACAACATGCTACAGGAACAAATTATAGTAACACAAGACATGTCATGAATCTACTCAAAGCATATAAGAAAAGCCCCTTAATGACCATAAGCCAAAAAGGATCAGAAGATATGATGGCACCCATGTAAACATAGCATGTTTCGTTAACAGATTCAGACTTAGCGGAAAACTGGACATGGTAAAAATAGAGTTACGTAGGCATGTTTGCGAGCTCGATGCACTCAGCACAAGGCATTGCATGACAAACTAAGCATACACCCAGCAAGAAGACATGATCATGAAGCCAAGCAAAGCAAGAACAAGTTCATAGCATGCATGGATCAACTACAACAACCTCGGCAAAATTGATTAACACGTAAACAATCTGCCAGGAACATTTTATAGAAAAAGTAGAGCAAGATTGAGTCATGCTAGGGTACTCCATAATTGCAAACAAAGACAGGGATCGATAGAGCATAACCATATGCTCAAATCATCCTTACTGAACATGCTCAAAAGAGGCATGGATCACTCTGTAGCAACATGAATACATGGCATAAAAATAGCATCAGGGAAATGACTTGGAAGAATTCTAAGTCCCTGAAATCAGCAACATCACGAGAGCAACTTTGCATGCTTGTGCTAGTCACCACATTGATCACAAAAATACATGGCATACACCCCTGTAAAGATGGCATGGCATAGCCCAAAACACCTGTAGGGCTCAAGTTCATAGGAGGCACACAAAAATCATGGCAAAAATGACAAATGCTCATAATCTGATAAGAAATAGAAACTAACATTTTATAGCACTCTTGCAACAGCATTTCAGGCATCAAGATGGACTCAAACAAGCATTGTGCAATGGAATGAAATGAATAGGACAATCAGATGAACATTTTGATATGCCACACACATGAAACGGAGCATCACACAGGAATTTATGGCATGATCAACATGGCTTGAAAATGTTAGGGACTAAGGGAAAAACGAGTCAACCTAGGGTTTACTGTAGCTGGTTCTAGAAGGCACGCGAACCGAGGTTGGCCGGGGTCTCGCCGGAGTTGAAGGAGGTGGCCAGAGTTGAACTCGGACTTGCCGGATCTGGTGAGTACAAGGGCGGTGAGGCGGCGAGGAAACTCGAGCGGCGGCGGCGGCGCTGGAGCGGCTCGGCGGCCGATGCGCGGGCGGGTGGTGGCCGGCGACATGAGCGGGTGGCGCGGTCGCGAAGGGCGGCGCGGGTGGCCGGCACGCGAGAAGATGGCGGCGGCGCGAGCGTGGGCGGCGCGGGCAGGCTAGGGCCCGGCGTGGCCCGGGGCGGGCCGGCCGTGGGCCGGGCGGGCCGCAGCGGCGCAGGAGGAGAGAGGAGGCGCGGGGCTAACGTGGCGGCAGCAGATTAGGCAAGCGCGGCTGCGCGATTTCCTCCGGCATCGCCCGGACGTGCCCGACGGCGCGGAGGGGGGTCTAGGGTTTTGGACTGCGGGAATTTCGGAGGGGAGTACCTATTTATAGATTCTGGGAGCTAGGAGAGTCCAAATGAGGTGCGGTTTTCGGCCACGCGATCATGATCGAACGATTGAGAGGATGGAGGAGGTTTGGGTGGTTTTGGGACACTTTGGAAGGGTGTTGGGCTGCAACACACATGAGGCCTTTACGGTTCCTCGGTTAACCGTTGGAGTACCAAACGAACTCCAAATGGCACGAAACTTGATAGGCGGTCTACCGGTGGTGTACCAAGGCCTCTTGGCAAGTCTCGGTCCAATCCGAGAACATTTAACACCCGCACACGAAAAGAGGCAAGAGGGGAGCCGGAGGGCGTAGGAGTGCTGGAATGCAAAACGGACAACGGGGAAAATGCTCGGATGCATGAGACGAACACGTATGCAAATGCGATGCACATGATGACATGATATGAAATGCATGACATGGACAAAATGAAAAACGAAGACAAAACCCAACCACGAGGGAATATCATAACTTAGAGCCGAAAATGGCAAGAGTTGGAATACAAATATGGCAAGTTACATACGAGGTGTGACAGCAGGCCCTGCCCCTGCCAGGGGCCCTGCCTCTTCGTCGACCTCCCTCTGTGCAACTAGTGCGGCACTGACCACTTGGTTTGTTGCCGCCAGGTATAGCAGCAACGGTTCATGTGGTTTGGGCGCAACCAGCATCAGTGTAGAGGAGAGGTATTTCTTCAAATCCTGGAGCGCCGCTGCGGCCTCTGGGGTCCACTCCATTGGGATCGCCTTTTTCAAGATTTTGAAAAAGGGAAGGGCACGCTCAGCAGACCTGGAGATGAATCTGCTCATGGCGGCAACGCAACCAGTGAGCCGACGCACTTCTTTGATCCGCTTGGGTGCCCTAATCTGCTCAATAGCCTTGATCATTTCTAGATTCGCTTCGATCCCATGCTGTGACACAAAGAACCCAAGAAGTTTGCCGGATGGAACACCGAAGACACACTTCTCATGGTTCATCTTGAGGTTGATGTTGCGTAGATTCGCAAACATCTCCTCCAAATCTTGTACAAGTGTCGCCCTGTCTTTGGTTTTGACCACTACGTCATCCATATAAGCTTCCATATTTCTATGTAGCTGGGGCTCAAAACCAATCTGGACTACCCTTGCAAACGTCGAGCCAACGCTCTTCAACCCGAAAGGCATCCGTAAAAAGCAATACGTGCCACATGGGCTGATGAACGATGTCTTCTCTTCGTCTTCTCTCGCCATGAGGATTTGGTGATACCCCGAGTAGGCATCAAGGAATGATAACAGATCACATTCGGCCATGGAGTCAACAATCTGGTCAATGCGCGGCAATGGGAAGGGGTCCTTGGGACAAGCCTTATTAATATCTGTGTAGTCAATACACAACCTCCACTTCCCATTCGCCTTGCGCACCACCACCGGATTGACCAACCACATTGGATGGAGTACTCCTCTCACCAAGCGTGCCGCTTCCAACTTCCTGATCTCCTCAGTAATAAACTCCTATCGTTCCAAAGCTTGCTTCTTGACCTTCTGCTTGACGGGTCGCACATGAGGAGAAAATGGAAGATGGTGCTCAATCACCTCCCTGGGAATGCCGGGGATGTTGAATGCTTGCCATGCAAACACATTGACATTCGCCCGCAGGAAGGTGATGAGCGCGCTTTCCTATTTGCTGTCCATGGTGGAGCTTATGGTGAAAGCCCCTCCCGTGCCATCCTCCTCGATAGACACCCTCTTGGTCTCTGGTGGCGCAGCTCTAGATTTCTTGCTGTTGCTGGTGGGAGCAGAACACTCTGGAGAGGTGCGCTTGCCGGAGTGGGTGCGAGAGGTCTTGTTGGTCTTCTTCCCTGCCGGGGCTCCAGCGGCAGGAGCGTGTGCCTTGGTGGCAGTCGCTGCAACTGCTTCCCGGTAGAGTTGGTCGGCGCAGATCAGTGCATCCTTCTTGTCGGAAGGGACTGTGATAATGGTCATCGGCCCCGGCATCTTCAGCATGTTGTAGGCGTGATGCGAGACCCCCATGAACTTGGCTAGTGCCGGGCGGCCGAGAATTCCGTTGTAGGGAAAGGGGATCTTGGCTACATCGAAGACAATCCTCTTCGTCCTGTAGTTTAACTCGCCTCCAAACGTCAGGGGCAGCGTGACCTTACCCTTTGGCTGACTCCTCCCCGGTTGACCCCTTGAAACATGCCCGTCTCTTCAAGGTCTCCATCGGGAATCTGCAACCTTCTGATCACAATAGGCAAGATCAAGTTCACACCGGCCCCACCGTGAACTAGCATCTTCGTCACCTTGAGGTTGCGTATTGTTGGGGAGACCAACAACGGCACACACCCGACTGCAGTTGTGTGATCAGTGTGGTCCTCGACGTCGAATATGCTAGGCGTGCTGGACCATTTCAGTGGCCTCTGAGCATCGGGTGATGGTTCCGTTGCTGTGATCTAACTTGCCCATTGCTTGAGCTAGCGGCGAGAAGTGTGCAGCGAGGCGCCACCATCGACGCACATTGCCTCTGTAGCCTTCTGGAACTCGTGCTCACTGGACTCATCGTCTTCGTCATGATCATCATCTCCATGCTTCTTGACGCGGCCCCGAGCGGGCCTCTCTTGCTGATTATCCTTCCCGCGGCGGCCTCCTTGGCCGCCACGCTTCTTGCCAGACCCCTCGGCACCATCCTGGCCCTTCCCCTTCTCCCACCTCTCATACTCAGCTTTTTGCTTCTTAGCAAGCAACTGAACTTGCCGGTAGTTCTGGAGGTCATGGACCTTGGTGCGGTGGATCTTGCAATATTGCTTGTTGGAGCCTTGTGGCTTGTCGGCAGCCGCCAAGGCCCGGCAAGCAGCGCTCCTGGCAATTTCTTTGCCAGGGTCATCTGCCTTGGCCTTCTTGGAAGTGCCGGTGTCCTCGAATCCCTCAACGGCAAACACGGTCTTGCCCTTGCGCTTCCTGTTGCGGCGCCGACCCTTCTTCGTTGGGGAGGGTGTCTCTTCGTCAGTGGAGTCGGTTTCTGTGCCAGTGTCCTCGCCGGGGTAATTCCTCCCCTCTTCAGCCCGAGCGCACCTGAGGGAGTCCTGGTTTAGGGGGTCTCCGAATAGCCAGACTATATCCTTTGGCCGGACTATTGTACTATGAAGATACAAGATTGAAGACTATGTCCCGTGTCCAGATGGGACTCTACTTGGCGTGGAAGGCATGCTAGGCAATAAGGATATGTATATCAACTCCTTTGTAACTGACCTTGTGTAACCCTAGCCTCCTCCGGTGTCTATATAAACCGGAGAGTTTTAGTCCGTAGGACAACATACAATCATACCATAGGCTAGCTTCTAGGGTTTAGCCTCTCTGATCTCGTGGTAGATAAACTCTTGTAATACACGTATCATCAAGAACAATCAAGCAGGACGTAGGGTATTACCTCCATCAAGAGGGCCCGAACCTGGGTAAACATCGCGTCCCCTGCCTCCTGTTACCATCCGCCTTAGACGCACAGTTCGGGACCCCTACCCGAGATCCGCCGGTTTTGACACCGACATTGGTGCGTTCATTGAGAGTTCCACTGTGTCGTCACAATAAGGCTTGATGGATCCTCGATCATCGCTAGCGATGCGGTCCAGGGTGAGGCTTTCCTCCCCAGACAGATCCTCAAATTCGCCGGCTTTGCACTGCGGGCCAATTCACTTGGCCACCTGGAGCAGATTGAGAGCTACGCCCCTAGCCATTAGGTTAGATTTGGAAACTTGAACTCTATGGCCGATATCCGCGGAGACTTGATCTTCTATGGCTTCGAGCCCATACCAGATGCGCCATGCAGTCACGACAAGCAAGACGTAACTCTACCATCGGATAGTGTTCGGGAGATCGCATACGCAGCTACTACGTCCATCAATCCGGAGCAAGTCGCACCATCCGAGAGCGGAGGGATGGACCCCGCCATGGAGGCCGCACTCTAAGTGGTGATAGAGTCGGATACTGACTTCACCCCTTATGAGAGCCGTGTCGCCGAACCACTAGATTCATCTCCGGCCATGGACTCCGAGAAGCTCATATTTGTACCCGTCGGGTCCGACTGGGCGCCGATCATGGAGTTCACCTCCGCGGACATCTTTCAGCACTCACCCGTCGGGGATGTGCTAAATTTATTAGGGTCTCTCTCCCTGTCAGGAGAACCTTGGCCAAACTATGTCCGGCTAGAAAGGGATGCGGACGACAAAGAAATTCGCTGCCCACCCACCACCCACTTAGTAGCCACTGTCGACGACTTAACCCACATGCTCAACTTTGGCTCGGAAGACTTCGACGGTACGGACGACAAAGCTGGAGACGAACAAGATCCACCGCCCTAGGGGCACTGGACCGCCACCTCATCATATGATATATACATGGTGGACACCCCCAAAGAAGCCAATGGCGACAAGACAGCGGAGGATGACCCCTCCAAGAAGCAACCCAAGGGCCAACGTTAGCGGCGCCGCTCTAAGTCCCGCCACAGCAAGAATAGTGATATCGGCACAGGAGATAATAACACTCCGGATAGCGCCGAAGATAGCAACAATCCCCTCCAGCATGGTTCAGAGCTAGAGGACGAACAAGCTAGCCCTCCAGAGCAGGCAGCAGACGGAGAACCGGAGGTGGATAATTACATGCCTCCCTCCGAAGATTGGCGAGCCTCAGTGACGACAAGTTTATCGTGCCTGAGGACCCCATCGAGCAAGAGCGCTTCAAGCGTCGGCTTATGGCCATGGCAAGTAGCCTAAAGAAGAAACAACAATAGCTTCAAGCTGATCAAGACTTGCTAGCAGACAGATGGACCGAAGTCCTTGCGGCCAAGGAGCATGAACTCGCGCGCCCTCGAAAATTTACCCAAAACGCAGGTTGCTACCTCACCTCGAGGAGGAAGCATTGAAACATCATTCACCAGTGTACGATGCTGCTGACCGGCCACTACGCGGCCGAGCAAGAGAGGCGTTTCAGCCTAAAGTTCAGACCGCATCCCGTCGCCACTCAGTCAAAAATACTAAGGCCAGGGGCAACACAGAGGACGTGCGAGACATCTTGGACAGCAAGGCAAAAATCGCAAGGTCAATATACAGGACACGAGTATGTGCGCCCACACGGGACGATGATCGTCGCATCGGATACACCAAGAGTAAATCCGGTCGGGCCGAATACAGCAAACAAGAACTACATCGGGATATAGCCCGGCACAGAGGCGCCGCACACCCCCTATGCTTCACTGATGAAGTCAGGAATCATGAATTCCCGGAGGGTTTCAAACCCGTAAATATCGAATCATACGACGGCACAACAGATCCCGCTGTATGGATTGAGGATTTCCTCCTTCACATCCACATGGTTCGCGGTGACGATCTACATGCCATCAAGTACCTCCCACTAAAACTCAAAGGACCAGCTCGACATTGGCTGAATAACTTGCCAGCAGACTCCGTTGGCAGTTGGGAGGATTTGGAAGATGCATTTGTTGACAACATCCAGGGCACTTATGTACGGCCACCGGATGCTGATTACTTGAGCCACATAACCAAGCAGCCAGGGAAATCGGCCAGACAATTCTGGACACGGTTCCTGACTAAGAAAAATCAAATTGTAGACTGTTCGGATGCAGAGGCCCTAGTGGCATTCAAGCATAACATCCGTGACGAGTGGCTCGCCCGCCACCTCGGCCAGGAGAAGCCGAAATCTATGGCAGCCCTCACAACACCCGGAACCCGCTTTTGCGTGGGCGAGGACAGCTGGCTGGCTCGCAGCAACAACACATCAAGGAATCCGGATACCTCGGATACCAAAGATGTCAACGGTAGGCAGCATCGTAATAGACCAAGGCGCCACAATAACGGCGATAACACCGAAGACACGGCAGTCAATGCCGGATTCAGAGGCTCTAGATCCGGTCAGCGGGAAAAGCCATTCAAAAGAAATACTCCGGCTCCATCCAGTCTAGATCGCATATTGGATCGCTCATGTCAAATCCACGGCACCCTCGACAAGCCAGCCAATCACACCAACAGAGAATCCCGGGTATTCAAGCAGGCCAGCAAGTTAAATGCCGAGAATAAGGACAAGCGGCTGCATAGCAATGACGAGGAAGAGCCTCGGCTGCCAAACACAGGAGGACCGAAGGGGTTTCCCCCTCAAGTGAAGACGGTGAACATGATATACGCAACCCACATTCCCAAGAGGAAGCGGAAGCGTGCACTAAGGGACGTCTATGCGATGGAGCCCGTCGCCCCAAAGTTCAACCCATGGTCTGCTTGTCTGATCACCTTCGATCGCAAGAACCACCCCACTAGCATCTGTCATGGCGGATCCGCCGCACTGGTCCTAGACCCCATCATTGACGGATTTCACCTCACTCGAGTTCATATGGACGGCGGCAGTAGCCTGAACCTGCTTTATCAAGATACAGTGTGAAAAATGGGTATCGATCCCTCAAGGATCAAACCCAGCAAAACCACCTTTAAAGGCGTCATCCCAGTTGTAGAGGCCCATTGCATAGGCTCAATCACACTGGAAGTGGTCTTCGGATCACCGGATAACTTCCGAAGCGAAGAGTTAATATTCAACATCGTCTCGTTTTACAGTGGCTATCATGCACTGCTTGGACGGACAGCATTTGCAAAATTCAATGCAGTGCCACATTATGCATACCTCAAGCTCAAGAGGCCAGGACCCCGCGGGGTCATAACAGTAAATGCAAACACAGAACGCTCGCTCCGTACGGAAGAGCACACTGCGGCCCTTGCAGCAGAGGCACAAAGCAGCCTGTTCAGGTAGACCACTCATTCGGCGTTACAGCCCCCGAACACCATCAAGAGAGTCCGGAACAATCTGCAACAGGATCGCCTAGCGCGATCAGCGCTCGCCTAGCAATCCGGCCCCCGTCCCAGTCCCAGTGCAGCGACAAAATTCGTGCCGCGCGTACATAACTACGCATTGAAAATACCATGGACATTGGCAGGGGCACAATTAGGACACGCCCCGCATTGTGGCTTAACCACACCAGGGGATGTATACCTTTGGCATTCCTTTTCTCTTTCAGGGCATAACTCTCCAGAAGCCGTTTCCGGCAGTTCGATTGCCAGACACATTCCGGAAGCAACAACCAAGGCGGCAAGAAGCTAAGGTGAACACGGGAACCGCCAGGTGGTCTCTAGTAATACTTGATATACCCGCTTTTCACTATTTATGCATAGCTTGCCTTGGGATAGGACATTTAGAATTTTCCTACTTTATTCTTATTGCACTACTTATACCGGTATGCTTCGACGTATTATTCAAATAACAATGCATATTATTAATCTGTCATTGCATTGTTTAAGTTTTTCTCTTTCTCTTATATGTCCATTTACGACATTACGCACCTGCACGCTCGGGTATGGTCAGTACGCTCGGGTATGGTCAGCTCTCATTTACCCCGTAATACGGCGCACGAAGTCCGAACACTTTCGACAGTGCGGCACCCCGAACTTATAGCATTATATGCATTAGCTCTGAATCATGTCTTGGGTCAAATGTTGGGTTGCCCGGCTCCCATGCTTTGGTACCTTACGTTCCGCTATATCGGCTAAGGTATCGGTGGGAGAACTACTGCGATTGTGTCCCGGTTCTAACGGACGAGAACCTCAGTAGAGAAAGCCAAAAACTGAATGTCATGATAAGGCGACAGACTGGTCGCTGTTCGAGAGGTATCAAGTCCTTAAAGACTTTTTCCGCTTCGGGCGAGGAGTCGGCCTTGTCTGGCTTAGGCGTGTATAGCGCCACAAATTCGACCCTCAGAATACTAGGGGCTTCACCAAAAACTTAAAATCATAGAATTCTATGGCTAAGTGAGAGTGATAAAGCATTATAGTCTGATTGCCTGGTTCATTGCACTGAGCACCTCCCTTGAAGGACCCAAAATTCGGGTAAAGAGTGTTCAGATTTACCCCGAACACCCCAGTACTAGTTACATGGGGGCAGAAGCCGACGCCTAGCCAACTCTCAGATTTTATAAACGGCCGCATAGAAGGTAATATTTTAAATTAAGAAAGTGTCGCATGGCGCAAAAGAACTCATTTCATATTACATTATCACATGGGCATGTTCATTCAAAAATTGCATCCTTGGCACACTCATCTCCCACTAAGCGGGAACCCTTCAGGACGCTCTCATAGTAATTATCGGGGCAGCGATGCTCCTTGCCCTCCGGCGGCACCTCCTTCACAAGCTACACGGCGTCCAGCTTCGCCCAGTGCACCTTCACTCGGGAAAAAGCTCTACGTGCACCTTCGATGCAGACGGACCTCTTGATGACTTCAAGCCGTGGGCAGGCTTCCACCAGCTGCCTCACCGGACTGAAGTAGCTGCCGGATGGGGGCTCGCCAGTCCACATCCGGACTATAAGGCACCTCATGGCCTGTTCGGCCGCCTTGTCAAGTTCGACCAACTGCTTCAGCTGGTCGCTCTAGGACACGGGGTGTTCGGTCCCAGTATACCGAGACTAGAACAACTTCTCCGTTGAGCTCCACTCCTCAGCCCGGTAAAACTCCGTGGCATCCAGCACACTGTGGGGACGATCTGCAAACGCTCCTGAAGAGCTCTGAACTCGAGTAAGAAAAAGGAAAGTCTCCTTCACATACTTGCTTTGCATATTGAATGCCTTACCCGCTGCTATCTTCTTCGCCACATCAATCTCCTGGAGGGCCTTGTGGGCTTCGGCCTTGGTACTCTAGATGCTTTCAATCGCCTGCGCATGCTCGGACTCTCGCGTCTTGGAGTTAATCTCCAAGGACTCGTGCTTTTTGGCGAGCGCCTCGAGCTCTTGCTGCACCTCGCCTACTCGGGCTTCTTGTTTCTCCTGTTCAATACATTCTTTGGCCGCTTTGTTTTCGGCCTCGGACAATGCCTTCCTCAAGGTCTCCACCTCGGTCGTGGCCCCTAACAAATTCATGATGATCCTAGTACTTTACACCGAACTTCTTTTTAACTATATAAACTGGGGTATATCTTACCTTTGATCTCTTCGAGCTGCCCCTCGGTAAGGCCGAGCTCGTCCTCGGACCGCTTCAGGGCCTGCTTCAGTGCAAAGACCTCCATAGTACGTGTGGCAGCGGCCAGCAGGGAAGCCTGCACATACACATAGACATACTCTAATTAGACTCCTGAGTTATCATTTGATACTGTATCCGGCTTTTCTTCTCGAACGTCGAACAGAGCATCAAGGGCTACTATCCATGCAGTAATATTTTTATATTTTGAATGCTTACCTTAAAGCCTATTAGGAGGCTGGCGCAAGCTTGGGTCAGTTCGTTTTTGGCGGACTAAACATTCTTGACCACCGCACTCATGATAGTGCGGTGTTCTTCATCGATGGAAGTGATGTGAAGTGCTTCCAGCAAGTTGTCCGGTGCCTCTGGTTGGATAGAGGACACCGGCACGGATGGATGGCCCCCTTAATGGGGGACCACCTGCCGGGATCCGGAACCATCGAAGGTTCTGGCGCAGTGTCTGGCTGGGGCCCGAACTCGAAGCCCGTAGGAGCCTCACTCCCTTGGTACCCAGGGTCCGAGAGGTCGCCGTGAGGCGCCCCAAGGATCACCTCCCCTTGGGTCAATGCCTTTTGAGACACCACCTCGGTGTTGTCCATAGGGTGAGGGGTGGAAGCCGGCGGAGGAGAACCACTATTCATATCTGACGAGCCCAAAGAGCCGCTCGATGAGGGTACGTCGAGATGAGCTCGGGCCCGACTGCATAATCATGTTCGGCATGAGCAAAGGCAGTACAGTAAAACATATCATGAAGTACTATGGTGTCCGGACACTTACGACTTCGCCAGGGGCTTGTCCCTGGGTAGCCACTCATCGCCGCTGTAGGCGGCCATCGTGGCATAGTCCGGAGGGAGGGTCTTTCCTTTCATGGACCCTTCGGCCTCCCCAGATGGGTCGGCCTTCCTTTTCTTCTCTCCCCCAGTTGGGGGGGGGACTTTTCTCCTCATCCTTGTTTCCGTGGGAGGAGTGCATGTCAGACTCAACGGATGATGAGTCCGATAGAACCTTGCACCGGAGACCCTTTCGGGTCCCCGCGGCCTTCTTCTTGGCCTTCTTTTTCGGCACCTCGTAAGGTGCCGGAGTCAGCATCTTCGTTAGAAGAGCGTTTGCAGGATCTTCGGGCAGGGGGGCTAGGCAATCAAGCTGCTCTGCTGTCTTTATCCAGTCCTGTTAATGACATGAAAGCTTAGATCCAGCACATAACTAAACCAGGGCAAATAAATACCCTGAGAGATATAAAAGCCTACCGGATGGGTGCGGCGCTTTGCGCTAAGTCCGCGGTCCTCGGTGAGGGAGGGAGGCATCTCGGCGCCCTTGAATAGCACCCTCCAGACGTCCTCGTGTGTCGTGTCATAGAGCTCTCGCAGCGTCTGGTGCTGGGCCGAGTCAAACTCCCACAAAACAAATGCCTGTCGTTGGCACGGAAGGATCCGTCGGAAGAGCATAACCTAGACCACGTTGACGAGCTTGATTTTCTTGTTCGTCATGTTCTGGATGCAGGTTCGGAGTCCGGTCAGCTCTACCGAAAAACCGTACGACAGGCCCTTCTTTTTCTAGGAGGTGAGCCACATGGGGATTTTGGATCAAAATTTGGGGGCCTCCACCTAGTTGGAGTCACGCGGCTCGGTGATGTAGAACCACCCCGATTGCCACCCCTTTATGGTATCCACCTAGGTACACTCAAGGCAGGTGACATTAGGCATCTTGCCCACCATGGCACCTCCGCATTCTGCTTGCTAGCCACCCACCACCTTCGGTTTGACATTGAAGGTTTTCAGCCATAGGCCGAAGTGGGGCCTGATGCGAAGGAAGGCCTCGCACACGACGATAAACGCCGAGATGTTGAGGATGAAGTTGGGGGCAAGATCATGAAAATCTAGCCCATAGTAGAAAATGATCCCGGGGACGAACAGGTGGAGAGGAAATCCCAGTCCGCGGACGAAATAGGTAAGAAAAACTACCCTCTCATGGGGTTCGGGCGTTGGGACGATCTGCCCGGCATTCGGCAGCCCATGCGCGATATTCGCAGCTAGGTATCCGGCTTCCCATTAACTTTTTGATGTTCTCCTCCGTGACGGAGGGGACCATCCACTTGCCTCCTGCTCCGGACATGATTGGAGTGGTTCGAGAAGAAGAACGTGAGCTTGGGCGCTAGAGCTCGAGTGTGCGGGAATGGGAAAGCGAGAAGGAAGAATGCGTGGGTGAAAAAAATTAAATCTTTGTCCCTTTATAAGGGTGGAGGAGGCAACGAGTCTCCCCACTTGCCTGGCAAAACCTCTTATTCCCCAGGCACCGTAATTGATGGTGCGGTTGGGTTACCCATGTCCGTATTGATGAGAATCATGTGATAAAGGGAACACAATCTCTGCTTTGACAAGACGTATCAAGAAAACCGCCCCGCGATATGTGTGGAGCTGGTTGAGAAAAGCGGTTCGAATAATAACCGGGCCATGGTGTGATGTCATGCTGTCGAAACGTGTCAGCAGATTAGATTTGTGGAAATATTATTCTCTCTACGGTGGTATGTGGAACTTATTTGGCAGGGTCGGATATTATCCTTGCATTCAAACTCTTCCATGGTGTATTCGGAGGAGGAACCCGCCTTGCAATGACGAAGACAACACTGTGCGCCGGACTCATCATCATTGAAGCCTGGTTCAGGGGCTACTGAGGGAGTCCAGGATTAGGGGGACTCCGGACAGCCGAACTATATCCTTTGGCGGGACTATTGGACTATGAAGATATAAGATTGAAGACTTCGTCCCGTGTCCGGATGGGACTCTACTTGGCGTGGAAGGCAAGCTAGGCATTACGGATATGTATATCTCCTCCTTTGTAACCGACCATGTGTAACCCTAGCCCCCTCCGGTGTCTATATAAACAAGAGGGTTTTAGTACGTAGGACAACATACAATCATACCATAGGCTAGCTTCTAGGGTTTAGCCTCTCCGATCCCCTGGTAGGTCAACTCTTGTAATACTCATATCATCAAGAACAATCAAGCAGGACGTAGGGTATTACCTCCATCAAGAGGGCCCCAACCTGCGTAAACATCGTGTCGCCTGCATCCTGTTACCATCCTCCTTAGACGCATAGTTCGGGACTCCCTACCCGAGATCCGCCGGTTTTGACACCAATAGCACCTATCGGCCAGAACAAAGAGTTCGGCCACATCTTTGACCTTGTTCATCGTCAGCTCTTCATGCATCTTGCGGTTGTGCACATTCTGATGGAATGCGCTGGTCACGGCGGCGGGGTGAACATCTGGGATGTTGTACTGCACTTGGCTAAACCTCTGTATGTACTTGCGCATGGTTTCACCTTCCTTCTGGGGGATGATATGCAAATCGGTTGCCTGGCCATGAGCTTGGAGGCCTCCGGTAACGGCGCCAACAAACTCATGGCACAAGTCCGACCAAGAAGAAACAGAATCCGCCGGCAAGTGCATTAGCCATGACATGAAATTGGGTTTGAGTGCTAGCAGGAAGTAATTGGCAAGCACCTTCTCGTCTCGGGCTCCAATAGCTTGCATCACGATGGTGTAGATGTTGAGGAACTCTGACGGGTGGGTCTTGCTGTTGTACTTCTCGCCAGCCACTGGAACTTCCGTAGCTCATGGGTAAAGGTAAGGCAACCCACCTCGTAGGGTAGGTCGCTAGAGCCCCTTGGTGCTAGGTTGTCCATAGCGGGCCCACCCGCCTATCTGACTGGTGGCGTGCATAGTGCCCGCGCTCGATGGTGGTTCGAGTGTCTTCATGGGCTCGGTCCCGAAGAACTTGGCGCTGATCATGGTGGGTCCGTGGGTCGGACGATGCTGTGGAAATGTTATCACAACCATTGTCATGACGGATCGACACCCTCGGTGGCTGGCGTGGAGCAGGAGAGTGCACCATGGCCGCATCACCCCTGATCCTTCCACCACTGGCATGCGACGGCTCGATGAAGCACTGGCCAGAGGGCCCCACCAGTCGCGGCTCATCTTTGTTGGCAACGCCAATGAGGCTTCGGATGGTGGCTCTCCACTGATCGAGTTTCTCCGTAGTAGGAGGAAAGTCGAGGAACAAGTGCGCGCGTGCCAAAGCTTCTACTGGCGTGGGTGGCGGCGAAAGCTGCATGAACCGTGATGCACTCCGACTCCTAACCACGTTAGAAGGAGCTCTATCATGGCCTGGGGGTTGTACGCCATTTTCGCCAACACTTTGGCATGCGTGCTGGCCTTCTACATCCCGCGAATGATGCAAGGGACTCTTGCCACGATGGTGCCTAGGGTCACCAGCGTGGTGACGCTGCTCGTCGCGCACAACCTGGGAAGAGCGTGTTGGGGGCGCCGGCGTAGGCCCCTCGGAAGTCGCCACTCTGCCGATGGGTGGCACGACGCCTCCCCTGGAGGGCCCCGCACCACCTGTGGGGGGGCGGGCTCCGTCTTTGGATTTGGTGGCGTGTGGCCCATCATCTCGCGCATGAACAACGCCGCTCACCAGGCTTTGGCCGCCAGAGCGATGCGGGTGTTCACGAGCCGTGCCTCAGCTTCTGTCTGCGACCACTCCACCACTCTCCCTTACTCGTACAGGCCGTTCGGCCCTCGACAAACCGATCGCTATGATCGTCTTCTTCTTGGGAGCCATGGCGATGAAGAATTGCTAAACTAACTGCTAGACCAGATTCTCACGACTATGCACCCCCTACCTGGCGTGCCAGAAATGTCGGTGGGAAATGACACCTATGGGGTCACTGGGATCCCTTCTACGGTTGGCGGGCGCGGGGTTATGCAAAGCGCAGGTCTGGCGGTCAGCACACATATCGTTTACCCAGGTTCAGGCCGCGGAGAAACGTAAAACCCTAGTCCTGCTTTGATGTATATTCATCTGTTCTTGTGTTCTTGAACTAGCTGCAGTGTCTCTCTAGTCCAAAAGATCTGAATCCCCCTCCAGTACGCCTCGGGCCTCCTTTTATAGACAAAAAGGGGTCGCCACGGTGGCATACAAGAGGTGGAAAGGTGTATAGGGGCTGAGTCTATCCCCTGGCATCGTCGGACAAACGCATTTAATGCGCTGCCGATGTGCCCCTCTTGCTTTATTGGGGATGGCAAAGAAGCTCGTCCTAGCTGTCGTCGCCTAGCCAGGCTCCAACGCGCGTCCAAGCTAAAGATGCATTGTAGCGCCACGTTGGTTGGCTGCTGGGCTGGCATTGTGGTGGAGCCTTCACGATGATTTGCATGCCACCACGCAGGTGCTTTCTGATTTGGTGTAGAGGTCGCGCGCTGCCACGCAGATACCTGCTCAGCTGGTCGAGTTGGCAGCTGTATGGGAGCGGCGGTGGAGTCTTGGCGGCCGTAGGCCTGGCTGTGGCCCCACAGGCGTCCTCGCCAAGGATCTTGCCGAGGGCCTAGCAAGGGTCTCGCTGCGGCACGTGGTCGTCCCCAGCAAGGATCTTGCCGGGGGGTCTCATGGATCTCCTTGGCAAGGGTCTCGCCAAGGCTCGTCGTCTTTTGTTTCCCATCTGTTCTTGTGTGTCTATGATGTCTACAAAGATCTGCAAGCCACCACGAAGGTGCCTCCCGTGCCTTGGCTCCAATATGGCGTGGGTACCCCTTGGGCTCAAGGGTGGCTTGCTCTGCTGGCGTGAGGCAAGTTGCCCCAGCAATGTTCTTGCCGAGGCTGCGGAAGCCACCCCGGCAACGGTCTTGCCTGCACTACAAAAAAAATACACTTCCGTGATGATACGTGTTTGTCAGAGTCGGTCGCATTTTTTGTCATGCATGTACATCCATGACAACTTTATGATAGAATCAAGATAGTCATACCTGTGCTATCGTAGAAGTGTTCCATGACATTACCAAAATTATCATCACGGAAGTGTCCACTTCCATGACGATAAATCGCGCGTCACAGAAGTGCTTTCGTCAAGGGTGACCGACACATGGCATCCACCGTAACGGAACACCATTAAGCTATCGGGTCGGGTTTTGGATCCGATAACCCGTTAACAGCCCCGACCAATGGGGATTTTCCACGTGTAAAATCATCATTGGCTATAGGAAACACGTGTCGGCTCATCGTTCGAACAGATGTCATCCACTCACTGGACAGAATGCGCCTATGATAGGTCGACATGTGGCACGGCCCAACAAGTTTAAATGGGCCGGCCCACCTAAAGGCCCACAAGATTTTGCGGACCATAATGGGCGGCCCAGCTAAAGGCCCACGAGATTTTGCGGACCATAATGGGCTGGCCCAGCTAAAGGCCCACAAGATTTCGCGGGCCATAATGGGTCAGCCCAGGTAAAGGCCCACAAGATTTCCGTGTGCCATAATAGGCCGACCCAGGTAAAGGCCCACAAAATTCTTGCGGATCATAATGGGCTGGCCCAGCTAAAGGCCCACGAGATTTCGCCGACATTAATGGGCCGGCCCAGGTGTAGGCCCACAAGATTTTGAGGACCCTAGTAGGCCGGCCCGTTAACTGGCTGCCATGTTTTGGGCCAAATGTCGGCCCATATTTGATCCGGTCTATTAATGGCCTGCCACACTCCGGGCCTAATAGTGGCCCATATAAGATCCGGTCCGTTAAAAGCCTACCATGTTCTGGGCCAAATTATGGCCCAGATCAGGTCCGGCTCTTTAAGAGGTTTTGGGCCTCATTATGGCCCATATCGGACTCGGCCCGTCAACTGGACACTATGCTTTTGGGCCCACTTGCTAAAGGCCCACTTAGTAATTCGGTCTGATATTAGTTTTGGCCTGTTAAGGGCCCATTTAACATTTTGGCCCTATATTAATTTCAGCCTATTAAAAGCCCGTCATATAGTTGGGCCTAACTACGGCCCGGTTTACATCCGGCCTACTCGTAGCCGATATCTGATTGGGCCAAACAAGGACCGAGACAATTTTTTGGCCTGTTAAAAGCCCGTGATTTGATTTGCACAATCATGGGCCGGGGTTCATTTCGGGCTGCTGCCAGCCCGTGAGCTGATCGGCACGTTTCAGGCCCAACCTCCATCATGATTGCATGATGGCCCGATTATGTACCGTAATTTTACGATTTGGCCGGTTTACTACGAAGAGAGGATATATATATAGTAAAATAACTACAGCATCGTGAATAAGAAAAAACCTATACTATACAATAATGAAATTATGGCATATTACTTCCACTGGGCATCAAAGTTCGCCACTATGATAATAAAGCACAAACAGACAGCAGATTACATACACTGGGCATCAAAGATCACCACCAGTGCAAATAAACACGCCGACAAAATAATATACAAAACCGACGGCACTTCAATAGAGTTCAAGAAAGGTTAGCCCTGCTAGGGAGCTGCAACGCAAGCAGCTGAGGAAGATGATGAGACTGCGCTTGTTCAACACTTATATCTCCCTCACTCTGAAAGATAAACAAGTAGACAAATGACAAGTTTTGCACATAAAAGTATCAGTGCTGACAATTCATCACATTTCTTACTGATGAATAAAGTGACACAATTTAAATTTGCATTAACACAATATGGTATTGTTTAGGTCAAGACATGGCAGGAAATGACATTGTGAAGGAGTTGGCAGCTTCATGACACCACTGGATTACAGATCAAGAACTCATAAGTATCGATGGTTAGTGTGTTGTCAATTTATACCATTTCAGATTGGCAAATAAAGAGACGGTTTAAATAATAGTAGAATGATATGACATTGTTCATAGTTAAGACATTGCAGAATATGACATTGTGCTGTGGTGTGTAGGTTCACCACACCACTGAATTACGGATGAAGAACAGAAGCATACATGCAGTCAAAAAGAAGATCACTTGCTCTGTATAGTTTAATTTACATGGTATGAAGAAGGAAGTTGGTTGTACAACTGAAAACTTAAATTTTGAAAGGACAAACTTTTGTTTATGAACTACATAATAAACTTTAAACAAGCAATTTGATGCAAACACAAAAAAATAAACAGCTGTTGCAGTCATGCCTGACCAAATATATACAACAAAGTTTGAAGGCTTGAGAAGGACAAACTTACATTATTTGTGAAGATAGGCTCTATAGAGGCCTTTTCCATGCTGATGGGGGGGGGCAATTCAAGAAGATTACCACAGAATCTTCTTCAAAAGCATTGCCTTTATTCTACATTTTGTTAAGAGTAAATATAGATGTGATAATATACGAAAAAATGGAGAATATTTAAGATAAGATGAAGAGTGATGCTACATAACCATGTAGCTATTAATGTAAGTGCAGCGATACAGGCAAAAGGTACAGCCAAGAGCAATGCACAGCTAAACTTCTTCAGTACCAACCTTATGGTAAGAGTAAATATAGATCTGATGTGTAGAAAATGGAGGGCAAAGGAAAATAAGCTGCAGAGTGATGGTACATGAACAACTACCTGTCATTATAAGTACACTGATAAAGGACAGCATGTACTTATAAGAACAATGCAGAGCTAAAAAACATTGGCATTGGATATATTCTACACTAATGTAACCATTCATACAGATCAGATAATTTGGAGCGAACAATTTATAAGAAAGTTATCATGCATACTGCTATCACATAATGAATTAGGTATGTATGCAAGTACAGTGATACAGGACAACAGGTACTAACAAGAGCAAAGCAGCGGGCAGCATATTTGCGATATCCTGTCGTTCTTGTCAAACCGGAATTCTTCTTCAAGCAGATTTCCTGCAAAAAAGATCCATAAGGCACATGCAGAAAAGTAGAAGTTCAGATTGTCATGTGATTTTATAGACAGTACCTCATCCTGGGAACGAGACCAGTGCATAAAAAGGTTTTTCCATTCAATGTCTTCTAAATTTAGTACAGGAGACTTCACCGGAAATTCGTTCATAGACTTGCCATCAAAGTGTGATTTCCTCAGGTAACACCGATACTGCTGCAATGCTTCCTTGAAAAGCACAAGCAAGCTTTGCTCGTCATGACTATCCAGATTGACCCTCGCCTATTTACAACAATGTAATGTAAATCATTCATGTGTTCAATCAGCAGAAAACAGGAAATAATAACCATGAATAATAGCACTTACACGTAAGTTGGACAGGAAGATGTGAAAATGGTGTTTGTCTTCACAATAATCTTCCCATGATGGGAGTATATGCACGAAGTCCCTAACAACATTGAAAGCATTGTCTTTTAAACTGGGAATAAATGGAATGGAGTTCCAATCTACAGGAATTGGCCGTCTCTGCAGTTGGAATAGGTCTTCGGCCAGTGGACTTGCTGTACTTTTTGCTGGAGTGGGATTTTTCTATGGTACAGCTAGTGCTATGGAAAATGAAATCGGTATACCTTTTGCTGGAGTGCAGGTCATGTGTGGTGGGGCTAGTGGTGTGGCCAGTGAAGTATGGGTACAGTCTGCTGGAGTCGGTCCTACGTTTTGTGTCACTGGTTGTACAACCAATATAAGTGGGGTGCTGTCTGATTTCTCCGGCACCACCACGTTTTTCAAGGACTTTGCTGGTGCTCCTTCAGGTTCGGCAATCACCCTCTTCCTTTTTGATGTCTGATGCACAAGAGCAGCATTTGAGTGGAAAAACACGGTATGATGACAGATGGAATATGTATTGATAATGGATGGGCATGGCATCTCGACATATATGATGAGTAAACTAAGCAGATGGCGGTGCAACAAAGTAGAAGAAATGCAAGACAACATATGCAAGATACCCGCAATCAATAAAACATTGCCAAATTTGAACAGGCACCTTGATGGATAAACAGGACATGTCATCTGCCTTTGACTCCTCGAGGTTAGAATAGTCATTAGGATGATATTCTGAACAAGAATCAATAGGTGGGGAGCGTATGAGTTTCATTGCATCCAGAATGGCACTCAATGCCTTGGTGCCAATTTTGAAAGTCATTGCAGTGTTTAGCTTCAAGAGTGGACTGCTGCTAGTGCGACAAAGCAGCTACACAGATCATAGTGTAGATATAACGGGGAAACCTTAAGCATCAGCGTAAAATCAGCAAAGTGGAACTTGCTGGAATATATGTGCTAGTATTGCCGGTACGGCTAGAAAGGCTTCGGATACCAGCTCTCTTCAAGTGAAGGTGCGGTACTGTTAATATCAATGTAACTCTCAAAGGCGACACAGCTCCCCGCATTCCTTGCTATTCTTATAGGATTCAAGTGGGCAGGCCACTACAAATCCTATTCCTATGTTGACAAGATCCTACGAATCAAAGAGGCTCAAAGTGTCCATCACAACCGACCATATAGACCTCTACGCTTCAAATGTCCCTCCTCATCTTCAGTACAAGGAACATACTGTACTACTATCATACTCAATCTGTTCCAAAATATAAGTCTTGGTAGAGATTTCCACTATGGATCACATACAGATGTATCCATGTGCATTTTAGAGTGTAGATTCACTCATTTTTCTCCATATGTAGTCCATGGTGGAATCTATACAAAGACTTGTATTTAGGAATGGAGAGAGTACATATTAAAGAAGAATGGAAGAGGAACATGGTAAAGAAGAGCAAGCAGATTTTGGATAATAAAATGTTTCTTGTGCAGTGCCCACACATGATGAACCAGAGCGCATTAAGAATGCAACTCCTAGCTGTCTCTCGACCATTTCAGGCGGTTGGATGAAGATCCTACGTGTCCTAACCCTTCTTCTACCTCGTCTCCGATTCTTCCCATACAGAACACCGCACGGGCCGCCGGCTGGACCACTAGCCCCCACCGCCTGTGTTCCTCCGCCACCCCCACCCCAACCCCCACCCGGCGAACTCCGGGGAGCTCTGAAAAATCGACTGACCCAATTTTGAAATTTAGTCTACTATGATATAACTAGTGTGGAATATAAAAGGGGCAAACCATAAGAATTGCGAGTATGGTGTTGAGCGTGCCATGGCGGATCTGAAGGTGCAAACCGGACAAAGGCAACTTCGCAACCAAGACAAGAAATCAGACTAAAGCAGTGGCGATCTATTTTCTTGCTGCGATAAATAAGTTGAGCAGATACGGAAGATTACCGCCTCTGTTGCAGCGCCGTGTACGCATCTGCTGAGAATTTGACGGTGTTGCGGTAGCGATGGCTGTCGGTGGCGTGGAAGCAGATCTAGGAGGGTAGACGGTGGCGGCAGGGCACGGTGGACGAGACGGTCGTAGGAGCGGCGCCGGCAAGGTGGACGATGGCGGGGATGAAGCGAGAGGATGGGATGCAAGGATCCCAGTCCAAAGCCGTGGATGAGAGAGGTCGATCTCTTGTAATGGACGGCGGCGCCGGGGTATCGGCTCCGGCATGGTGGAGGAGGACGGCGGTGGATGGGGTGGCGGACGGCGGCGGACGGAGGAGGGTGGGGTGGAGAGGGTGTTTTGGCGCCCACGGAGTACGAACGGGGAAAAGGGAGGTAGAGTGGAAGGGGGAACCATGTATTCAGGGCGCACCTGTCTCAAATGCGAGGAAATTTACAAACTTAGCCCCTGTTTCAAATTTCTACTACATCACAGCAACACTAGTCGGTCGGGGATAGGACGGTAATCTCGCATACACCGAATATTTGCCGACAAGAGTTTGTTTTTGGCGCCCACCGTGTATGAATATGAATCGGGGAGGGAGTCGATTTCGGCCGAGGACACACTGTGTTTTGGTGCCCACCATGTATGAATCCGGGTGAGAAGCGGTTACGTCATGTTTGGGTGAAATTACAAACCTACCCCTATCGAAACCTATTGAAATCCAGCATGTAGGCTTTGCTTGGCAGGGATAGGCAGTAGTGATTTCCATCTCGCAGATTTTTGTTCCGAGCGGTTACTGCGACTTTCCCCGCTTCATTCAAATTTTGCAGAGTCCACGTTTACCGTGCCAACTCAATTCGAATCCCGTTTGTATTCTATTTTTTTCGGGGCGGGATCCATTTTCAATTGGAATTACATTCTACATACATCATTTTTTATATATACTTCCAAAAGCACAACACCATTTATACATAAATATGGTTTACAAATGGCATGATCTCAGATTCATAAGGTTGTATCCATCAATTTGGATTTTCAAATATTTGGAACCACTTTATGTTGAAATCCAATGTATGCATTCCTCGCTAACTGTCTCCAATTAATGTGAGTTTCATGCGGGTTTTTTTTACTTCTCAAACATGTATAATGTGTTGCACACACGCAACATATAGTGTAATCTCGTTTAGACATTAATTGCATATAAACCATGCATTGTTTGTAATTGAAGAATCTATGGATCACCAATATTGATAAACTATATAACATTACATGTGTGCCCAAATTCAAATGAATATGTATGTTTGATACACCAATTTGCAATATGATATTATCGATGTCGGGATCTCTAGTTTAAATATTTGAATCCCCTTTAATCCAGATATTCGTCTCATATAGCTATCACTCATGCTTATATAGGACTATCTCTCTGGACCTATACGGGTTCATCGTCCCTCAGGTATCTCTCGTGCTACCTATATGTCGACAATGATCTTTTATCTTCGTAACACACTGACGGTACTCTCTCCCTCGACATTCATCACTCTATCTCTCTCCAAGTATATCTCGCTCCCTGCTATGTCTCTCTAACTATGATTCTCCACGTGGAATCTCTTTCTCTCACACAAACACAAAACTTTGTCTCCCGGGTCTCAATTCTCTCTACTATTCCCATGTGTGCCACTCGCACACCCCTCATACAGAGATGTCTTTCGCTCCTTAGATATGAGAACCTACGACTCTTCCTCATCAATATCTCTTTCTCACACACAAACACAAACTCTGTCTCCCAGGGTCTCATATTTCTCTATTGTTCTCTTGTATGTCGCTCACACACACCCTCTCTCCCTAGAGATATCTCGCATTCCCTCATATGTCTCTCTAGCTATCACTCTCGTTGTGAAATATCTTTCTCTCTCGAAGACAAAAAACTCCGTCTCTCTGGATCTCATTTCTCTCTGATATTTGTTTGTATGTGACTCACACGCACCCTCTCTCTATCTCTCTCACACCCACACACATAACCCAGCCTTCTGATCCACTCGACTCCTATCTCTAATGCACACTAGCTAGCATCTTTATCTTTCCATTTATCTGTTTCTCCATGAACCTTCTTTCTCGCCCTCACTCTTGATTCCTATCACGCACACTACATATGTTTCTCTCTACATGCAGTCAAGTGCCCTCTCACACACATATATAACTTCACCCTTTGAACCACCCGACGGTCATCTCCAACACCCAAACTAGCGAATGTCCCTCTAGCTAGCATCTCCATCTCTTTATCTATCTGTAGTTTCTCCGTCAACATTTCTTTCTCGCACGTAGTCTTGCTTCCTATCACACACACTATATATGTCTCTCCATACATATGCATTTATAGGTTGGTCTCTTTTGCACAATCGTTGCGCCTCACTCCCTCTGCTCGCCATAGATGCATGCTCCAGCCCACGCCACTATCTCTTAAAGACAAAAACACAAGCTCAATTGTCGGGACTTCTTTCATGCATTCTCACATGCATGCATATTGTCATACCAATTCGTCTCTCCCATGTCGTTGATCTTATGAATTATGTCTTCTATCTTTTATCTCGATCATGCGCACGCGCACACACACATATCCCACGTATACATGTATACCTCTCACAGATGCATGTTCAAGGTCTCTATGTCTCTATATGTAGTTAATTACCCTCAATCCTAACGCCACATCGAATCGTTCTCCTCTTTTGTGCACATAACTTCCGCCTAGGTGGGTAAAACACACACTAAGACCATCCCTTAGTTTAATTCCCACCTACATGCACTATCGATATATAGTAGTCTTCCTCGGTGTCTCTCGAACAAACACGTTCTCTCGAAGTCGACTCCTCTCATGCATATAGGTCCTAATGCGTTTTTCGAGGCTAACTTTGACCAAACGTTAGAGCAATAATATATGACATGCAACTTACACAAAGCATACCTTCAATTTTGTATGTCAAAGGAGCTTCCAATAATATAATTTGCATAGTATACATCTCATGTGCTATTAATCTTGTCAATAGTCAAAGGCTGTCTTGAAAAACACATTAGGCCCTATATAGATGGAAGGAGGGAGTAGGTCCCATGCAAAAAATGAGAATAGAATTAGAACATCTGGGCATCGTGGCTCGGTCGATAACATTGAGAAACTTGGTTTTAAAATCATGAAACTTGGCATGGTGTCATGTCATGGTAGTACCATGCCGTGGTAAAAAAAATTGGCCGAATAGGAACAAATTTTGGTATAAGCTTCTTGCAAATCGGAGCTTCTGTCAAGAATGCTCGTGGTTCTGGGAGGGAACGTGTCACCTTTGTGTGCATAATTCAAATTTGAAATACAAGCACATGTTCTAGTGCACCAAAGTTGGTTGAAAAATCACATGTGTGTCCTCGGGTAAATTTCTAGGTTCCATGCAACAAATGAGAATGAAATTCAAAATTCTGGGCGTTGTGGCTGGGTTGGAAACATTGAGAAACTTAGTTTTTTAATTCCTGTAAATCCAAAACACGCATGAAAATAATGAAACTTGCCTTGGTGCCATGACATGGCACCAACATGCTGTGGTAAATTTGCAGTCCGATTTGCGAAGGCGCACACATTAACAATCAACAAAGTCATTTTGGAAGAAGTGTTGTCACGTTACAATCGGAAACACAAGTATTATTGAAACCGTGAGCGTTCTACTTACTAGTACCATTTACGTGCCGCCACGCGTCCCCTTTTTTATTAGCTAGGAGGCGATGTGCAGGGTAGCTATTTGAGTACGAGAGGCGTGCGATCAGACCCCTGCGCGTGCTTATCGGGAGGAGAGCCCTTTGACCTCCATCTGCCGTCCACCTCTCTCCCAAGGTCTCCATTAATGGCACCTGAGCCTCTTTTTAATGGCGTGGCTATGCCTCACTCGACTGAGATTTAAGAGAGAAAAAAGAAAATCTGAAAGCACGGATCTTGATGTAAGATCCGACGGACCTATATAGCATCTACTGCGACATATAGCAAGACTGATGAATATATATGGATGATTAATTTTTTTTATCAAAGAAGGGCTTGCCCCTTCCGATTTTTTCTACTGAAAACCACCACAATTCACAAGAAGTTCAGCACAACTCCAGCCTAACACGAAGGACTAAAAGCTACTAGGTTAAAATCGCAACATCCCAAGAGGCCAAGAAAGGCCAAACATCCGCGCTAGAACCCAACATTTCACAACCACCGACACAATCCACATCCTAAACCGATTATTACATCAAAAGAAACCAGGAAACTAGTCTCCGCAGCGAGCGGCAATGAGCTCTTTCGTGTCCTCAAGACGCTGCTTGAGAACATGTCATTCTCGTCCATAAGTTTCTTCAACAAGCCACTAGTCTCCTCCTGCAGGTCTACACTTCGGACGATCTTCTCCCTTAGCAGGTCGCGCTTGGCCCGGAGCCTCTCATTGCCCTCCCTTAGTTGCCGGGTGACGCTGGTAGCCTGTTCAAACGAGGCTATCATGTCGTCCTGCAACCTCGCCGAGCAGGAGATCTGATCCGTCTGTCTATGGACGATCACATGCATGCGCCTGTAACAGTCGTCGCGTGCCCACGAGAAATTTTCCCAGGCTGCCGCGGCGCGGCGGGACATCTCTACTGCATTCGTGGTGCGGCGGGACATCTCTGCTGCTTCCGCGGCACGGCCGGACCAGTCTGCTGCATCGACAGCGCGGCGGGACCTCTGTGCTGCTTCAGCGGCACGGCATGACCTCTGTGCTGCTACTTCCGCGCGGCGGGACATGTCGGCTGCTCTCGCAGCGAGGCGGGACATCTCTTGTGCTTCCGCTTCCATGCTCGCCTCTCCCTGGTGGCAATCTCTCGACCCAGAACTCACGATGGCCATGGCAGACGCAAGGGAAGGATGTTGAATGACTTGTTTGTTTTGTGGATGAGGAGTTGAGGAGGAATGTGGAGTCATCTTGGCATACTAGTATTTATAACCGAGTACTAATACGCTCCTAAGTGGGAAACCGTTTAGGTTGTGATCGGTGTGAACAGGTTTGCAATTCAATATAGAGTGGAGTAATTTGGAATGTGACGAGACGCAAGCTCAAAATTTATTGACGGTTTCTAGTTTCGAAGTGCGGCACTATTCTCGGATGGAGTACTTCTTTTTCTACTCCCTCCTTTCTGGTTTTATAGGGCTTATCTCAAAATTTTAGTTTTTCCATTTTATAATGCTAAATTTGGTTGTCCCCAACACATGTTCAGATTCCAAGGTGCATTAAATCATTGTATGCAAGTATTAAGAGAAAATTGACCAATGCATGTACTTTATGCATGCATGCATTGCAATTAATGCATTAAACCTATCTCTCGGGACTTCTCGCACGCACCATCGTGCCACCCACAAAAACTTGTACTCTGAGTTTAGTAGTACGTTATACAGGAAGAGAAGAGGTGCACAGACGCACTCGTCCTCTCACACACGCGTATATTTTTCCTCGAAAAGGAGGATGATGACCCCCGGCCTCCGCATCTTGGAGTCACACACGCAAATTATTGAAATATATCGAGTGCAGTGCTTTGATGTGTCGCGTCAACTCGTACATCAACGAGAAGTTTGATTATCCTCTCCCTCGCGGACTTAACTGCACATGCCTTTGGCTATATGACAGGTTGGCCACACATCTGTAGGGCCCACCTGTCATACACGCAAAGGCAAGAGCGTCCCTCCCTCGCCCATGAGCGTGGTGCCTAGCAAGACTAGGAGAAGCTTTTGCTACACGCTCTCGCTCCCGCGCGCGGTGGACATGCAGCAGTTCAATCGGTGTCAGATGGCCAGAAGCGTACGGTAGTACTCCTCCAGTGTAGTAGTATTCCATCATTGTTCGACTTCCCGAAGAGGCGAAGAGCCAAGCGCAGCCCGGACGCTCGTGTGGCAGTTTCATGTGTATAGTAGTCTAGGATAGTGTGTACCATGCCTGTAAGCTTAAAATCATTGGGGTCAGCTCCATGCTATGTGGCCATCTCGAAGTTTAAAAAAAATAGTCTTCTGGCCCTACCCGAAAACTGCCGCGTGTATTGCCCGGGAAAAGCCCCGCCCTCAACTTTTAACTACGCAAAAACAGTTCGAGCTTGTTCATTCTATATAAATACAGTACTTACTGTATGTTTATTCACCCATTGGGTTGTTCAATGAATGGAGGGGCAGGGAGCACAAGTGAACAATATTGTAGTACTACTAGTAGTAAGTAGGAGTCGTACAGTAGTCACCTTAAATAGAGAGTTTCTTTTCTTTAATGCCACGTACACACATTGAAATGCACAGCTGCCGGAGGGGCCCGATCCTCTGCCCGTGCCGTTCTCTCTGACACATGGCCAGCTCGGGAGGTCCTCCGACCCTTCTTCCTCCCTGCCGTATTGTCCGCCGATCCTACCTGCCGCCGCCGACATCCCGGCGAACCTCGGGTATAAGTTCTTCAAAAGCGGCCTTGCTCTACTGCCCTAGCTCCCCACGTGTCTGCATGTGCATCTTTTTCTACTCCCATCAACTCTTCCAAAGCAACCTAAATTTTTAGTATTATTAGAGGTAAAGCTACTTCATGCATTCGAATCTAGGGCTTTGTTCAAACAATGAAGAAAGGGGGGAACGGTCTAGCATGAATCTAGGACTTGATTCAAAGCGGAAATAATATGGTGAAAGTAGTAGAGACTGGATACCCAACCGGTCTCTTGGTTGAAAAGGGAAATAATGGGAAAACGCAGTACAAACTGGATAAGGAACATATCTATTATTGGTTGAAAAAAGGATAGAATGTGGCGGCTGGTGGACAAGTCAACAGAGTATGTCCTGGATTAGATTTGCTGCCATCACATAGTAAAAGGTCTCCAGGATTAGATTTGCTGCTCGCACATAGTAAAAGGTCTCATGATTAGATTTGTTGTCCTCACATAGTAAAAGGTCTCCAAGATTAGATTTGCTGCCCTCACATAGTAAAAGGTCTCCAGGATTAGATTTGCTACCCTCACATAGTACAATGGCACTCCTGCTGTTTTCCCCGGTATGATAAGTAAGTTGCTCCTTTACGCTGCTGAGTGTCCTGGTGTCCCCACGGTCCCATGTCCTTAAACCAACTCTTTAGCTGTTGTTGATTTACTGTGTCTGGTAAACAAGCAATGCCACCATTAAAGTAATCCCATATTTGAGGAATCTCATTGTTGATCGTAATGCTTCTGGTAACATGAAGCATCGCTGACGTTTTAAAATTTCTATTGTCCTTGCGTGATTGCCATGAGCATAATTAAGATGCTTCTTTTCATTTTGTATATGTTTCGTATATTCTTATTAACCAACAAATGTTTACTTTCTATCTTTTGTGCAGATAGGGATATCCATTTCACCTTGTTGCTATTGTGACCTTTTGGTGAACTGCAGAAAACACTTTTTTTGGAATGAGTGTCTTGTGCAGCTCAACTAAAATGTCACGTGGGCAACTTCTCTCAATTTTGGTGGAACTGCACAAAATGGTGATTTGAGTTTCCAAAATCTCTGTCAAGTTCTGCTTGTAATCTCATGCAACATTTTATTAGCCTTTGCAAGATGGAGCCGTCACTGTCACCACAATGTCACTTTATTTTAGTGGAACTACACAAAAGGATAAGAAAATTATAGTTGCACCTTACATGAGCCGGACAGCCAACCTTAATGTTTCTCAATTTTAGTGCAACTAATAAAGAAGAACCTGCTGGCTCACAAGAGCAAGTACTTCTTGCTAGCTGAATGATGCAATCTTTGCTTCATTTCAGGTGAACTGCAGAAAAAGGCGCATGAATTGAATCATGGATCTCCAGGCAGACCTCATCCAAGTAGAGTTGGAGGTTGAGTTCAAGGAGGCCGCTATTAAAGCGAAATCATGCTCTCCTGTCACCTTGTTTGTGCTGTGCAAACATGAATACTCAACTACAGATGTTGTGACGGTCAAGAGCATTCACCAAGTTTTTCGATTGTATGACATGGCTAGACAAGATGGATTTAATCCCGATATTCACTTTATCAAAAGGCTCTAATGGGTTGGTTTTGAACCTTGCAAGCTGGGAATCAGTGAGATGTATAGGCATCTTTGTTGTACTTATTATTTGGATCTTATTTGTTGGTTCTGAATCTTGCAAGCTGGGAATCAATGAGATGTGTAGGCATCTTTGTTGTAATTATTATTTGGATCTTATTTGTTGGTTCTGAATCTTGCAAGCTGGGAAACACGGCATGATGATGCAGAGGACAACAACCATAACAAACAGTTCAAACTTAGTAGTATTATCGTTTGTGAAAGTACGACAAATGTGATGATCGTGTGCGTCCTGAGAATAATAATTCTAATTGTTGTGCATGTTGATCCTGTGGCACTGATAGAACGAGCGAATGCATTCTTGTTTTAAGTACAAATTTATATTAAAGCTAATTAAATTTAAGTAAAGTGACCACTAACTCCTGTTATTACAGTACCAATACAGACCCGCTCGTGAACCGACATGTGGCCGAGGGTGCATCTTTTGTCGGGCGTGCAACGGACGAGGGAGGGGTAGTAACTATTGTCGCCTGTACACACTCAGCTTACTGCTGAATCCAGTTCCCCAAGAGCTAAAAAACGAACTGCTGCCGCCGCCTACACACTCATTCACTCGAAGAGACTCCAATGGCGATCCGAGGGGTGAGCCTGCTGGATATGGACTTCAGCAAGGAGTTCCCCTTTGAGTTCGCTGTTCAGTCCTATGGCTGCACCAAGTTGAATGTGATGTACACCAACGATACGGAGTCGGTGAAGCTCTGCCTCACCTCAGTCCTATGGCTGCACCAGGTTCTGGAGCATTCGCCTGTTTCATCGGCAGCGCCGACTGCACCTTCGCTACGGTGGAGAGAAGGAAGAACGCGATGATTCGGCCATCTGGTGCAACAAGCTTGTCGACATCCAGAAGCAATACAAGATCATCAGCAACGGGCAGGAGAAGGACTCCGTGGTTGACCTCGCTGAAACCATCATCGACCCCTGATACGCCAACATGAAAGAAGACGACCTGAACACGTGGGAGGTACCTCTGAATCTAGCCTACATAACCTCCGCGGCCAAGGGCGCATACACATTCTACGACATGTACATGCACATCTTGGACATGAGGGCGTGTCTGCTTTATTTGTTGGGAGGAAGGAGATTCAAAGCACGACAGCCGAGTGAACTAGTTTTTTTACGCATTCTACGACTCACTAGGCTAGACGTGCAATCATGTGTTTATATTTTTATAACATTTCTCCGTCTAGCCCAACATGATATTTTCACCCAGCCCAGCAAGTCCGCAGCTTTTGAGAAAAATGCAAATGGAATTTAAATGGGCTGCATAGATGTTACATCATTGTTTCACCCAGCCCACCAAATGGACTAAAAAACAAATTGACTGACAGTTGGGTCCACGGCCACAACCTAGTTTTTTTGTGATTTGCCAAGTAAGTCGCTTTGACAGTTGGGCTGCATATCTTTCAAGACGAGGAGAGCTTTCATTCGGCTGGCCGAGAAAATGGCCCATCAGTAAGGAGAAATGGGCTGTACAATTTTAAAACACATCAAACCGGCAATTAGTTTCGAATATCTTTTTTTTATTTTGAGATTTTAAATTACATTAATTTTTATGCATAGAGAATTTGTTGGATTTTATATTGATATACATTTATTTTTTAAATCAGTTTGAATGTGAGTCGAAATTTCGGGATTAAAAACAGTTCGGACCGCACCGAAATATGCAAAATTTCATATAATTTTTTAACCGTGGCCACAGTATGGGCTATAATGCTAACAAAAAGAATATGGGCTCCAAAAACCCTTAAGAATTAGCAAATGGGTTGTATGCTGTTTTCCACAGATTTGAGGCTTTCCTAAAAAAAGGTTGACGCACAAGCAGTGACTATTGGATGGCCATCCAACGGCCGTCGTGCTTCTTCAATCTCTGCTCTTCCTGCTCCAACCGCTCAAACAGGCGCCGGCGGGACTGCTTGCTCCCTCCTCCCCACGTCCGGCTCTGCTGCCGCGCAGGCCTCACCGCCCCGCCGTACTCCCATCACTGGCCTAGCCATCCCTCTACTCAGCCACACCTGCTGTTATTCTCCGGCGACGGCAGACGAACCAGTAAACCCTCGTAGAGTCATACTCCCCTCCGCGTGGGAAACAACTGCCGAGTCTTCCCTGCCTCCGTGTCGTTGTCTTCCTAGGCCTCGCCGTCGTCCACCGCCCTGGTGCTCTCGGCACGGCCTGGTCAACATGGTCAACGACCGACATGCATCTGAAGTGGACTTTACGTGGAGAGGCCGACAGCTGGGTCCACGGCCGCACGCAAGGAAATGCCTCCTTATTACGCGCAAAATAATGATTCCTCCACCTGACATCAGGGACCCACCGAAAGGGCCTCTGTATTTCGTGAAAAAAATGTTACCGCCACTGACAGCTCGGACCCACCAGCTATATCTTCGCACACAAGGAAGTGCCTCCTTATTACGCACAAAAAAATGAATACTCCCCCTGTTAGCTGGGACCCAGTATAGTGCTAGGCTGACTTGTGGGCCTACAAAGTTGATGGGGACGGAGGGCTTTTTCAACTTAGTTAATATGCACGATTCTAGCTCCAGTGACCGTATGATAACCATCCAACAGCCGTAGTGCTTCTTCAACCTCTGGTCTTCTTGCTCCAGCCGCTCAAACCAGCGCCGGTCATGCCTCGTGCTCCTGCCTCCCGTGGCCGGCTGCGATGCGGCGGATACCTCATCGCCCCCTACTACTCCCACCGCTAGCCAGGACATCCCTCTACTCACCCACACCACCTGTTATTCTACGACGACGGCAGCCTCACAACGCAGCGAACCAGTGAACCGTCGTACTCCTCTACGCATGGGCATCCACTGCCGCGTCTTCCCCGGCTCCGCGTCGTCCCCTTCCTACGCCTCGCCGTCGTCCACCGCCCTGGTGCTCTCGGCGCGGCGTGGTCAACATGGTCAAGGAAAGACTTCCATCGGACGTGGACTGTACGTGGAGAGGCTGACAGCTGGATCCACGACCGCAGCAAGGAAGTGCCTCCTTATTACGTGCAAAATAATTATTCGTACACCTGACAGCGGGACCCACCGGATGGGCCACCATATTTTGTGAAAAAAAACGTTTCCCCCTGACTGGTGGGACCCACCAGCTACATCTTCGCACGCAAGGAAGTGCATCCGGGCAAAAAAAATGATTCGCCCCCTGACTGCTAGGCCCAACCAGCTACATCTTCGCAGGCAAGGAAGTGCCTAACAGTCGGGACCCAATTGGGCGAAGCGTACGTAGCGTTGTCACTCTGGTCGCGAACGTGTATGTACATACTGGTCGATTTAGAGGCGGGCACATGTCGTAGTAGAGGCGCGCACGTGTCGTAGTAGAGGCGCGCACGTGTCATAGTAGAGGCGCGCACGTAGCATTTACACATATGTACAGCGGCCAGGGTGCAAGAAATAAAATACAGCCACATATGTGTACATATGGGCTAAGTCTCGAACGCCTAGTCGCGCATACGTACGGCCAGAGCTCGTGTACATGGCTGGGTCGGAACGGAGAAACAGCGTCGTAGTCGTGTTCATGGGGAGGCAACGGAATGCGTCGTGTTCATTGGGAGGGCTTGGACGGAACAGGCGATGGAAACAAGGCCTGGCGTACCGCAGAACGGAGGAAACGGCCTTGTGTTCGACCGGCCACGTTCGAAACGGGATCCTGTTCATTGGGAGGGGTCTAGCGTACCGCAAAACGGAGGAAACGGACCTCCTACGGTCGAAACAGGGGTCCTGTTAATCGGGAGGGGTTTGGCGTACCGCAAAACGGAGGAAACGGACTTGTGTTGGAGCGCTACGGTCGAAACAGGGGGTCCTGTTCATCGGGAGGGGTGTGGTGTACCACAAAACGGGACTCCACGGGATACTGTTCATCTCCACCGTCGACCTCGTCCAGCCTCCACGGGCTCCTGTTCATCCAGCCTCCACGGGCTCCTATTCATCCAGCCTCCACCGCGCGCTACTCCACCGGCTACGGTTCAACCACCCCTCCACCGTCTACTGTTAATCCAGCCCTCCACACCACGGGGTCCTGTTCAACCACCCCTCCACAGGTACCCATCCACCCTCTACTGTTCATCCAGCCCTCCACACCACGGGGTCCTACTCAACCACCCCTCCACCGTCCACTGTTCATCCAGCCCTTGTGACGCCCCCGATTTAATCGTACACTAATCATACACGCAAACGTGTACGAACAAGATCAGGGACTCACGGGAAGATATCACAACACAACTCTAATAGTAAAATAAGTCATACAAGCATCATATTACAAGCCAGGGGCCTCGAAGGCTCGAATACCAGAGCTCGATCATAGACGAGTCAGCGGAAGCAACAATATCTGAGTACAGACATAAGTTAAACAAGTTGCCTTAAGAAGGCTAGCACAAACTGGGATACAGATCGAAAGAGGCGTAGGCCTCCTGCCTGGGATCCTCCTAAACTACTCCTGGTCGTCGTCAGCGGGCACCACGTAGTAGTAGGCACCTCCGGTGTAGGGGTCGTCGTCGACGGTGGCGTCTGGCTCCTGGGCTCCAACATCTGGTTGCGACAACCAGAAAGAAAGGAAAGGGGGGAAAAGGGGGGAGAAAGCAACCGTGAGTACTCATCCAAAGTACTCGCAAGCAAGGAGCTACTCTACATATGCATGGGTATCAAATGGAGTAAGGGTATCATATGTGGACTGAACTGCAGAAAGCCAGAATAAGAGGGGGATAATTAATCCTTTCGAAGACTACGCTTCTGGCAGCCTCCGTCTTGCAACATGTAGAAGAGAGTAGACTGAAGTCCTCCAAGTAGCATCGTATAGCATATTCCTAACCGATGATCCTCCCCTCGTCGCCCTGTGAGAGAGCGACCACCGGTTGTATCTGGCACGTGGAAGGGTGTGTTTTATTAAGTATCCGGTTCTAGTTGTCATAAGGTCAAGGTACAACTCCGGGTCGTCCTTTTACCGAGGGACACGGCTATTCGAATAGATAAACTTCCCTGCAGGGGTGCACCACATACCCCAACACGCTCGATCCCATTTGGCCGGACACACTTTCCTGGGTCATGCCCGGCCTCGGAAGATCAACACGTCGTAGCCCCACCTAGACCAACAGAGAGGTCAGCACGCCGGTCTAAACCTAAGCGCCCAGGGGTCTGGGCCCATCGCCCTTAGCACACCTGCACGTTGCGAGGGCGGCCGGAAGCAGACCTAGCCTAGTGGCGTTCCAGTCCAATCCAGCGCGCGCCGCTCCCTCGCTGACGTCAAGAAGGCTTCGGCTGATACCACGACGCCGGGATACCCATAACTACTCCCACGTAGATGGTTAGTGCGTATAGACCAAATGGCCAGACTCAGATCAAATACCCAGATCTCGTTAAGCGTGTTAAGTATCCGCGAACGCCGACCAGGGCCAGGCCCACCCCTCTCCTAGGTGGTCTCAACCTGCCCTGTCGCTCCGCCTCAAGTAACAGTCGGGGGCCGTCGGGAACCCAGGCCCACCTCTACCGGGATGGAGCCACCTGCCCCTTCAGCCCCCATCTTCGAACAGTTTATCCGGTAACGTGACAGTGTAAAATATATAGTATATACCCGTGATCACCTCCCGAGTGATTACGGCCCAGTAGTATAGCATGGCAGACAGACAAGAGTGTAGGGCCACTGATGGAACACTAGCTTCCTATACTAAGCAGTAGGATAGCAGGTAATGGTAACAACAATAGTAGCAAGGACAGGCTATGCATCAGGATAGGTATAACAGAAAGCAGTAACATGCTACACTACTCTAATGCAAGCAGTATAGAGAAGAGTAGGCGATATCTGGTGATCAAAGGGGGGGCTTGCCTGGTTGCTCCGGCAAGAGAGAGGGGTCGTCAACTCCGCAGCCGTACTGGTTAGCAGCGGCGTTGGTCTCGGTGTCTATCAAGAGAAGAGGGGGAGAAACAATAAATATTTAAGCAAGCATATGCATAGTGATGCATGACATGACAAGTAACGGCGTTAGGGGTGCCCTAACGCGGTAGTAGGTGATACCGGTGAAGGGGGATGACATCCGGGAAAGTATCCCCGGTGTTTTGCGTTTTTTGAGTAGAGGAGCCGGAGGGGTAAAGTTGCGAGTTCGATAGGTTAGGGATGCGTGGCGGACGAACGGACTGCGTATCCGGGTTCGTCTCGTCGTTCTGAGCAACTTTCATGTAGAAAGTTTTTCCATCCGAGCTACAGTTTATTTTATATGATTTTCTAAAGATTTTATTAATTTCTGATATTTAATTAATTATTTAAATTAATTCGAAAATGAATTAATGACATCAGCATGATGTCATGCTGACATCAGCAGTCACAGGGATTGACTAAGTCAAACTTACACGTGGGTCCCACTTGTCATACTCTGTTAGTTAATTAACAATAGTTAATTAGGTTAATTAGTCATTAGGTTAATTAACCTTAATTAGTTGATTTAATCAGAATTAATTAAGTTAATTATTTAGTTAATTAATTAATTAATATTATTATTATTTTTTAATTTATTATTATTATTTTTAATTTCGTTCTGGGCGTAGGCCCCACATGTCATTGGCCCTAGGGGCCTTAGTGGGTGGGGTTAACGGGTGCGGGCGAAGGGGTGCCCGCACACTAGAGCCCACCAGGGGAGGGGGGCGCCGGCCACAACGGGCCAGAGCAGGGCGGTGCGGCAACGGGCGCCGGCGGTCGGAGGTAGGCACGGTGAGCGGCAGGCGGGGCAATGGTGGACGGCGCGGCATCGGGCGCGGGCGCCCATCGAGGGCGAGGTCGTGGCCTCGGCTGGGGCGCCAGCGCGCGGCAGCAAAGGCCGGCGCAGTGCGGCTCGGGTGCGAGGCACCGCGGTGCGTGGCGGGGTTAGGGCGCTGCCGGCAGTCGGTTTAGAGGGGGGTGCGAAGGCGCGGGTAACCGGACGACGCCGGAGGGCGCGGTCAGCGCGGGGGGCGTCCAGGACCTGCGCGGGAGCGGGGTGGACGAGCGCGATGACCACGGTGACCACAGACGAAAGGAAGGGGAGGCGGAGGCCGAGGGCCTCACCAGCGTTTGCAGGGGCACATGGGCGTCGAGGCTCGAGGGCGACCCGTGGGGAGGAGGACGGGGACGAGGCGTCGAAGAGGGGCAGGCCGGCGAGGTGGGTCGATTCGGGCGGCGGGGTCGTCGTTTCCCCCGATCCAGATCGGGGGGGCAAGGGAGAGGGAGAGGCGAGCTCAGGGGAGGAGCAGGGCGTGTCCGGCGGGGGGGTGGGGGGTCCGGCGACGGGCGTCGGGGCGGCGTCGGGCTTGCAGGGTCGAGGCGAGGGGATCGGGATCCCGATCCAGATCCAGCGGGGGGGGGGGGGGGAAGGAGTGGTGCGAGTGGGGGAGAGTGGGGATCGGGTGGGGGTTAGGGTTCGGGGGGGGGGGGGGGTGGCCTTGTAGGCCAGAGAGGAGGGCCGGCTGGGCCGGCCGGTTGGCTAGCTGGGCCGGTTGGCCCAGCGGGGGGGGGGGGGGGTTGTTTTTTTTTTGTTTGACCCTTTTCTTTTTTTCTTTTTTTTTCTTTTCTGTTTTCTTTTAGCTCCTAATTATTTTAGTTTCTTTAAAGTACCAGGTTAGCACCTAACTTAGTATCATCAAAATAGGCCACTGCCAAACCTAGTTTGGACCCAAAATAAATTAGTATAATGTATTTTTATTTTTCAAAAGCAAGTAAATTATTAGTTTAGCCACTGTTTTTAATTAGTTTAGGGCATTTAAACACTTTGTAAAAGGTTTGTTCCACCACAAAATCTAGTTAGGGATCATTTGCCACATGATGAACATTTTAGTTTTGATGTTTTGAAAACTTTTATTGTTTGCTTGATTTTAACTTTGAATTTGAATCGGTTTCGAACTAACGCGAGTTTAGCAACAGTAATCGAGGTGACGTGGCATCATTACGAGGGGGTTACTGTAGCTTAATTACCCGGGCGTCACAATTCTCCTCCACTACAAGAAATCTCGTCCCGAGATTTAAGAGGGGAGTAAGGGGGAAAGTTCTTGTTACGATATTCTAACGAATCTTCTCGGTCTTGGTTGCTCTTCTCGAAGAGGTCGATCCATAGCATGGATGTCTTCATTTCACTGCTTCAAGTCACCATGATCAATTTGTCATCCTTTCTTCGGGATCTCCATCGTACTTACGAATAGGTAAGTGGCAACCCTACAACGATAGGATGTTATAAGGGAAAAATCTTCTGGGGGTTTCCCAAGTATGAACATAGGAGTATCTCTTGAGTTGAACAAATGAAACACATCGAGAGCTAAGTGGTGCAATAATAAGTTTCAAGCGGATAGGCAGTCGTTCATTGCCTGAAACAGAGCGTGAATGGGGTTCAAAGCAATTGGGAATAAGTATTGCGTCTTATACCAGAATAGATGCACGGGCAGGAGGCCCATGAATTACATACAAAGTCAAGCACGAGGAATAACTTTGACAACAGGGTGTACAGGAGTGTCAGGTTTCGATCCTGTGGAACTGTGGGTTATGGGCCCACATGTGGGTTAAAAGTAGGGATGGGCGTTGACATCTTGCATGGTCATGATAGCAAGGCATGTCAGAGGGTAGACTGTCAGTTATGTCGGTAACAACATCGGTACCAAGGGCGAGGGACGAAGAGAACCATTTTCCTGCTCGTTGAACGAGGCGGACCAATAGGCAAAGTTCTCGTCCATCGGTGGTTACCGGAATGCTATCAACAAAAGCAATAGGGTCTTACTGACAGAGTCGTACGCTGAGGTGCTTATAAAAGCAGTGACGTATTACTGCTTAGACCATATAAACCTCAAGAAGGTTAAACAGGACAATGGAAAGGAAAATGTGATTATCAGATTAAACAGAAGAATGGAAAGGAAAATGTGATTAAACACATATTTCAGGGATATATCCTTCCCAAGGACAAGCAGAGCAGGATATCCGTGGCAGGATATCATGTAGAAAACCCTTTAAGTAAGGGGAGAGAAATCTCATGACATTACCCATACAACGGAGTTTGGGTAATTTCAACAAGAAACATTCAGCATGGTGCCTCAAAGGATTTTATTGAAAATCGGAGTACCATAGACATGCTTCGAGATAGCATTGACATGGTCATCAAGTAAGGGTCGGAATTTGGATGCACAAAGGATCCATCAAGAACAACTTATAGAATAAGTCTTATGATTTCTTCATGGAAGAATGGATAACCTTGCTGAAAAGGAAACTATAACAATAGGTCCTCCGGCCAGGTGTGCTAGGCCTGACATAACCTTACCGGGTCATATATAAAGACCAACATTATAACTCTTGGAAATAAGTTCCAACCATCATATCTGACCAAGATCCAGATCTGATTGGTGCATGATACCTTGGACTCATGATGCCCGAGAAGGAAGGGGGCAAACACAATTTGACGAGATGGAGTTACAAGATTATCGAGAAATGGACTATGGAAGCAGGTCCCGAAACCAGAGTTCGGCATTAAACCAAGGAGTGGATGAGGAGGTGGCTGATGGACTCAGCGACATATCATCGAGATTTCCCAAAAAGATGGATTTCCACAATTAGGTGAACAAGGAAATATCATTTGTCAGATCAAATGATATAATGATGTATGCTCGAGGGAAACATAGACAACTGATCAATGATAGAAGGGTGCACCCAGGAATCTGGACTAGGTAGCACGATCAATGTTTGAATGGTGATTCAATAATCAATAGACTTAGAATGAAACTATAGACCAATAACTTCGAGCAATAGGGTTGCTAGAAGTTTAGAAATTACACTTCAGAGACCATTTATCGGTATTCCGGTTAGAAACAACACGGAGACCAAGAAATGAACGCAAAAGGCGAGAGATATTACTATATCAAGAATTCTCAAGAGGTGGTAAAATTACCACGACATTCTTGACATAAAAGGTGGTAACATTCCAAGGTAAAGAAGAACAAATGCTGGATATCAAGGATCTCAAGGTATAACACAAAACATGAATAAGTTTGTGTTGAACGGAAGGCAATAAAGTGGTCGGTGATAATACAAACCCTTGAGGGGCGAGGATGGTATTTCTCATCATGAATTCAATTGATATCCAGGAAGACCTCATAAGGTTGATGATCTTCACGGCACATTGGTCGAGAGATTTCAAGATGTAATCAATCAGTGACAACATCAAATCAAAGGAATGATGAAGCGGAAGGTTATTGGAACCATGGGCAGGGCACAAACTTGAAATCAAGCTTGTTGTTCAAGGTGAACTGATATGACGAGAAAGATCGACGTAAGCTTAGCTCATCATCGAAAGTTGTGCTCCGGAATTAAGGACCAGGTAGCACAGTTAAAATTTAGCACGATAATGATATAGCCGATCAGGCTAGGAATGACATGATCGAGTACAAACTCGGACTTAAAGAAAATTATCAAGAGTTGCTGATCCGTAGGGCAGACTCGGTTCAGTTATCGGTGTCTTTGAGTGTTTAATAACTCAGAGCCCATGAAAACTGTAATCAGTGAGAATGTAGTACTTGATGAAGAACTCATAAGAAGTTATGCAGTTTCAAGATAATCTCGAGATACCAGGGGGGTAATACTCGAAGACGGATCAAAGTAGAGGATGGACCGAGGTATTGATCCACATGAGACAAGTGCTTACACTTGCATCGAAAAATGGTATTTAAAGGAGAACATGGTTGGAACCATGATTGTAAAAGGCCGGATCCCAGATATAAGATGAACTTATACCAAGGGAACTAATATCATTTACAAGAAGCTTCGATGATAAGTTTCACATCGGGTCCATGGGCATGAACGCAAAGGCTCAAGGTCGACTCCCAATTCTTCCATGCATAACCTTTCATTTTACTTCTCGCTTTTGATGAAGCTGTAGTATAGAAATTTTATCTAGCAAAATACCAAAAGAGTATGACTCGTGAAAACTTTCGAGTTCACACAGTTTAGAGAAGGCATATGTTCAACCCATCAGGGCATCTTAGGACTATATACCACAAATTTCAAGAATAAATAACACCAGCTCGATAGTAGAGCATGTTTGAGAAAGCAGAGGATACAATTTACCAAAGGTACTATGTATCCGAGGAAAGGCTCACAGAATTATTGAATATGAAGGACGTTGTCGGATAAAATCACGCAAATGATCTGGTGGTTCTCAAGGGATCTGGTGCGAGCATCGGTACTCAACCAGAGGGAGAAACAATGCAAGGAGATCAGACATTAGAAACAACTGACTAATTCAAGACTCAAATGCAAAGAATTATCAATTCCAAGACAAGGGATCAGAAGCAATGCTCTGATCAGGGATGGATAAGTTGAATAGCCTTAAGGGTACAATCGACAGCAATTTGATTGGTCGAGATCCAGCTCATGTTTTAAAATAACGTCTGAGCCGGAAAGATAATTTAAAAGGATCAATTGATGATTGCGTGCATTCGCACTCAAGTTGAATCAATAGGATCAAAAGATGATGCCTAAGGATACTAACGAATATCGCCAGACATATGGAAAGCATCCATAATGCAAGCATGCAAGTATTGCAGAGCAATAAGCTACTAAGGACTTTTGGAGGATTGAATAGTATTTCGAAGACCATTGTGAAACACATGAACAACTGGGGGATTAGCAGATACTCGATAAGCGCGAGAATTATTCATAGGGGTATTCAGGTGACAAAGAACAGCAAGGCAGTAAGCTCAAAGGATTATCGAAACAACGACGAGTATTTCGGGGTGTCTTGTAATAACAAGACCAATTGGGAATAAAAGTAAGAACGACAGGTGTAAGTATTTATCCATAGGAATTTTTCGGTGGTAGGGAATTGCAAAAGCAATGGCACAAAGTTTCAGGAGAACAACAGAGAGTATTATCAGAATCTACTATTGAAGCAGTCGATCATCTGTAATGAAGGGCTCTCTGGGAGAGAGTGATAACGAGATCCTAATGTTAGATTTAGCAAAATACATTTAACCCGAATAGAAGAGAGATCAGAGTCCCAGAGTATAGACAAGGAGTAAAAGATCCTTATACCACCCAGATGGCGACGTGTGCCCGTAAGCCGCACAACCATGTTAGTAAAAGTTTTGCAATGTCTAGACTCAACTTCGGCCAAGGAGTTTGGAAGGGGGATTCCTACAGGCAGTCGGCTCTGATACCAACTTGTGACGCCCCCGATTTAATCGTACACTAATCATACACGCAAACGTGTACGAACAAGATCAGGGACTCACGGGAAGATATCACAACACAACTCTAATAGTAAAATAAGTCATACAAGCATCATATTACAAGCCAGGGGCCTCGAAGGCTTGAATACCAGAGCTCGATCATAGACGAGTCAGCGGAAGCAACAATATCTGAGTACAGACATAAGTTAAACAAGTTGCCTTAAGAAGGCTAGCACAAACTGGGATACAGATCGAAAGAGGCGCAGGCCTCCTGCCTGGGATCCTCCTAAACTACTCCTGGTCGTCATCAGCGGGCACCACGTAGTAGTAGGCACCGCCGGTGTAGGGGTCGTCGTCGACGGTGGCGTCTGGCTCCTGGGCTCCAACATCTGGTTGCGACAACCAAAAAGAAAGGAAAGGGGGGAAAAGGGGGGAGAAAGCAACCGTGAGTACTCATCCAAAGTACTCGCAAGCAAGGAGCTACTCTACATATGCATGGGTATCAAATGGAGTAAGGGTATCATATGTGGACTGAACTGCAGAAAGCCAGAATAAGAGGGGGATAATTAATCCTTTCGAAGACTACGCTTCTGGCAGCCTCCGTCTTGCAACATGTAGAAGAGAGTAGACTGAAGTCCTCCAAGTAGCATCGTATAGCATATTCCTAACCGATGATCCTCCCCTCGTCGCCCTGTGAGAGAGCGACCACCGGTTGTATCTGGCACGTGGAAGGGTGTGTTTTATGAAGTATCCGGTTCTAGTTGTCATAAGGTCAAGGTACAACTCTGGGTCGTCCTTTTACCGAGGGACACGGCTATTTGAATAGATAAACTTCCCTGCAGGGGTGCACCACATACCCCAACACGCTCGATCCCATTTGGCCGGACACACTTTCCTGGGTCATGCCCGGCCTCGGAAGATCAACACGTCGTAGCCCCACCTAGACCAACAGAGAGGTCAGCACGCCGGTCTAAACCTAAGCGCCCAGGGGTCTGGGCCCATCGCCCTTAGCACACCTGCACGTTGCGAGGGCGGCCGGAAGCAGACCTAGCCTAGTGGCGTTCCAGTCCAATCCAGCGCGTGCCGCTCCGTCGCTGACGTCAAGAAGGCTTCGGCTAATACCACGACGCCGGGATACCCATAACTACTCCCACGTAGATGGTTAGTGCGTATAGACCAAATGGCCAGACTCAGATCAAATACCCAGATCTCGTTAAGCGTGTTAAGTATCCGCGAACGCCGACCAGGGCCATAACTACTCCTAGGTGGTCTCAACCTGCCCTGTCGCTCCGCCTCAAGTAACAGTCGGGGGCCGTCGGGAACCCAGGCCCACCTCTACCGGGATGGAGCCACCTGCCCCTTCAGCCCCCATCTCCGAACAGTTTATCCGGTAACGTGACAGTGTAAAATATATAGTATATACCCGTGATCACCTCCCGAGTGATTACGGCCCAGTAGTATAGCATGGCAGACAGACAAGAGTGTAGGGCCACTGATGGAACACTAGCTTCCTATACTAAGCAGTAGGATAGCAGGTAATGGTAACAACAGTAGTAGCAAGGACAGGCTATGCATCAGGATAGGTATAACGGAAAGCAGTAACATGCTACACTACTCTAATGCAAGCAGTATAGAGAGGAGTAGGCGATATCTGGTGATCAAAGGGGGGGCTTGCCTGGTTGCTCCGACAAGAGAGAGGGGTCGTCAACTCCGCAGCCGTACTGGTTAGCAGCGGCGTTGGTCTCGGTGTCTATCAAGAGAAGAGGGGGGAGAAACAATAAATATTTAAGCAAGCATATGCATAGTGATGCATGACATGACAAGTAACGGCGTTAGGGGTGCCCTAACGCGGTAGTAGGTGATACCGGTGAAGGGGGATGACATCCGGGAAAGTATCCCCGGTGTTTTGCGTTTTTTGAGTAGAGGAGCCGGAGGGGTAAAGTTGCGAGTTCGATAGGTTAGGGATGCGTGGCGGACGAACGGACTGTGTATCCGGGTTCGTCTCGTCGTTCTGAGCAACTTTCATGTAGAAAGTTTTTCCATCCGAGCTACAGTTTATTTTATATGATTTTCTAAAGATTTTATTAATTTCTGATATTTAATTAATTATTTAAATTAATTCGAAAATGAATTAATGACATCAGCATGATGTCATGCTGACATCAGCAGTCACAGGGATTGACTAAGTCAAACTTACACGTGGGTCCCACTTGTCATACTCTGTTAGTTAATTAACAATAGTTAATTAGGTTAATTAGTCATTAGGTTAATTAACCTTAATTAGTTGATTTAATCAGAATTAATTAAGTTAATTATTTAGTTAATTAATTAATTAATATTATTATTATTTTTTAATTTATTATTATTATTTTTAATTTCGTTCTGGGCGTAGGCCCACATGTCATTGGCCCTAGGGGCCTTAGTGGGTGGGGTTAACGGGTGCGGGCGAAGGGGTGCCCGCACACTAGAGCCCACCAGGGGAGGGGGGGCGCCGGCCACAACGGGCCAGAGCAGGGCGGTGCGGCAACGGGCGCCGGCGGTCGAAGGTAGGCACGGTGAGCGGCAGGCGGGGCAATGGTGGACGGCGCGGCATCGGGCGCGGGCACCCATCGAGGGCGAGGTCGTGGCCTCGGCTGGGGCGCCAGCGCGCGGCAGCAAAGGCCGGCGCAGTGCGGCTCGGGTGCGAGGCACCGCGGCGCGTGGCGGGGTTAGGGCGCTGCCGGCAGTCGGTTTAGAGGGGGGTGCGAAGGCGCGGGTAACCGGACGACGCCGGAGGGCGCGGTCAGCGCGGGGGGCGTCCAGGACCTGCGCGGGAGCGGGGTGGACGAGCGCGATGACCACGGTGACCACAGACGAAAGGAAGGGGAGGCGGAGGCCGAGGGCCTCACCAGCGTTTGCAGGGGCACATGGGCGTCGAGGCTCGAGGGCGACCCGTGGGGAGGAGGACGGGGACGAGGCGTCGAAGAGGGGCAGGCCGGCGAGGTGGGTCGATTCGGGCGGCGGGGTCGTCGTTTCCCCCGATCCAGATCGGGGGGGCAAGGGAGAGGGAGAGGCGAGCTCAGGGGAGGAGCAGGGCGTGTCCGGCGGGGGGGTGGGGGGTCCGGCGACGGGCGTCGGGGCGGCGTCGGGCTTGCAGGGTCGAGGCGAGGGGATCGGGATCCCGATCCAAATCCAGCGGGGGGGGGGGGGGGGGAGGAGTGGTGCGAGTGGGGGAGAGTGGGGATCGGGTGGGGGTTAGGGTTCGGGGGGGGGGTGGCCTTGTAGGCCAGAGAGGAGGGCCGGCTGGGCCGGCCGGTTGGCTAGCTGGGCCGGTTGGCCCAGCGGGGGGGGGGGTTTGTTTTTTTTTTGAACCTTTTCTTTTTTTCTTTTTTTTCTTTTAGCTCCTAATTATTTTAGTTTCTTTAAAGTACCAGGTTAGCACCTAACTTAGTATCATCAAAATAGGCCACTGCCAAACCTAGTTTGGACCCAAAATAAATTAGTATAATGTATTTTTATTTTTCAAAAGCAAGTAAATTATTAGTTTAGCCACTGTTTTTAATTAGTTTAGGGCATTTAAACACTTTGTAAAAGGTTTGTTCCACCACAAAATCTAGTTAGGGATCATTTGCCACATGATGAACATTTTAGTTTTGATGTTTTGAAAACTTTTATTGTTTGCTTGATTTTAACTTTGAATTTGAATCGGTTTCGAACTAACGCGAGTTTAGCAACAGTAATCGAGGTGACGTGGCATCATTACGAGGGGGTTACTGTAGCTTAATTACCCGGGCGTCACAGCCCTCCACACCACGGGGTCCTGTTCATCCACCCCTCCACGGGCACCCCTCCACCGTCTACTGTTCATCCAGCGCTCCACCACACCACGGGGTCATGTTCATCCAGAGGCAACGCCACCGCTCACTGTTCATCCAACCCCCCCCCCCCCCCCCCCCCCCGCAACGGTCATTGTTCATCCCATCGATCGGCTTCAGTTAGCAGCAGTAGCGAAGGAATCGCTCGATCGGGTTCAGTTAACAGCCATCGATCGATCGCTCGGGTTTAGTAACGCGTAGCCTGCAGTGCAATCGCTCGGGTTCAGTTAGAGCCCAACGCCTCGCTCGGGTTTAGTTAGAGCCAACGCCTCGCACACACGCGCGTATGTGTACGAGAGAAACGTGCATCGCTCGGCCCCCGACCTCCCACCGTAACCAGGAACTCCCTGAAATTTTCCTCCCCCTCGCTTCTACCATGGTTTTTTCCGTCATGGACGACCCAAAGAATGTCATGCAGCTGTGTCTCCGGCCCGCCCTGGACGCATAGAAGTAGGAGCCCACCACATCTATGATGATACCGGTTTTTGTCACAATAATCGTCATAGAAGTGGCATATGTATGACAGAAAAAAAATTCGTTCGGCCCAAAATGTCACGGATGTGTCTTTTTTTATAGTGCTGGGGAGTCCACCTCGCCCTTTTGCTCTCTTTGCATCTCTGGTCTTGGCGTTGCTTTGGTCGTCTTGTGCTCCGGCATCCCTCCTCTGCCCTGCTTAGTGTGGCCGTGGGCGCAACTCTGACTACCCGTGCACAAGTAAAGGGGTGCAAAAGGAGAGCCCCTACTTTTGTACACCGACATTTGGGTTTAAGGGTTTTTGGATGCACAAGTAGTATGTCTACTTGGTGCAGAATTTTTGGCTAGCAAAGATAGGGGGCAACCACCACATGTTGAAGGATCTACGAAAATATAACTTCTATGTGAATATGAACAGACATAAATCATTACGTTGTCTTCCTTGTCCAACATCAATATTTTTCGCATATAATATTTTTATGGTGGCTCACAATGACAAAAGATTTCCAAGATAGTGTATTTGCATGTGAAGTTCTTTTCCTTCTACTAATCATTCATGAATTGCTTGTATGACCAATATTGTGATTGTCAAGCTTCAAAAGATTTCACTTTCTAAACTCAATGTGAAGCTACTACTAGGCATGATATGAACATATAATTTCAGCTTCATTATATTCAATTTATTCAACAATTTACTCATAGAATATAAGTGCAACACAAGAGTAAATGACAAGCTACTCCATAAAGATATAAGTGAAGATCAAATGAGTAGTTAATTAAATAGGTAGCTATTTGAAGACTCTCTCTTATTTAAAACCTTTCAGATCTAAGTATTTCATTAAAACAGCAAGCACAATAAGACAAAATGACATTCCAAGAATAGCACACAACATGTGACAAAGCAAAAACTTAGGATCAAGCGATACTTACCGATAATTGTTGACGAAGAAAGGTGGGATGCCTACCGAGCATCCCCAAGCTTAGATTCCTGAGACTTCTTGAAATATTGAGCATAAATTGGTTTGGTGCCAAAATTTTGCATGCCGATGTTTGGCATTGTGCCAAATATTGGCTACTACTTGGTTGGTTACGGAGTCATCTCGCCATCTCACAGAAAGTTGCCAATAGTTGGCAAGTGTTGGCATTGTCAATATTTGGCAATGCCAACGTTTGGCTAGCCAAATATTGGTAGCAAACCATTCATGCTCATTATCTTGGGATGCCTTGGGCATCCCCAAGCTTGAGTTTTTGTGTCTCCTTAATTCCTTTTATATCGCGGTTTGCCTAAATCTTAAAAACTTCATCCACACAAAACACAACAAGAACTCGTGAGATGCGTTAGTATAAATCAATGCAAAAACCTTATCATTCTCTATTGTAGCAAATCACTAAAATTATTATTCAACATTTCATACTAAATGGCTCTTCATATTTAATACTCCTATCCTCGAATAAAATCATTAAACAAGCAAACATATGCAAACAATGCAAACATAACAGCAATCTGCCAAAACAGTATACGATGTAAAGAATGCAAGAGTATCAATACTTGTTTAACTCCAAAAATTGTAAAAAGTTACCACACTATAGAAAATTTATCAGAACTTATTGTGCAAAATGATTCAACATTTTATCACATTCTAACTTTTCTCAAGATTTTTTGCAACAATGATAAACTTTTTGTTTTGAAACAATAACATGTAGACTTGCAAAATAAGCATGGTAAAGGCTATCCTTGCCACTTTTATTGAAATAAAAGGTGAAAAACCTTATTCTAAATGACAGCAAGCAAATACTAACAAAATAAAATGATGCTCCTAGCAAAACACATATCATAATAAAAATGTAGCTCTAAGTGAGGTTACCGATAATGTTGGAGATGAAAGAGGGGATGCCTTCGTGGGCATCCCCAAGATTTGTTGCTTGGATCCTCCTTGGATATTAACATGGGGTGCCTTGGGAATCCCCAAGCTTAGGGTCTTGTCACTCCTTATTCTCCTCATATCGACATCTCATCCAAAACTTGAAAACTTCAATCACACAAAACTTAACGGAACTTCTTGAGATTGGTTAGTATGATAAAGAGCAAACCATTTCACTTTGGTACTGTCAAATACAAGATTCATAATTGTTTCCACACAATGACTAATATAGCATATCGTTTCCACAATTTATATTAAGCAATATAAGCCATTCAAACTAGAAAACAAGCAAACTATGCATTGAAAATAGAATCTGTCAAAAACAGAAGTGTATGTAGTAATCTGTACTCCAGCCATACTTCTGCTACTCCAAAAATTCTGAAAAATAGGACATCCTGCAAAATTTGTCTATTAATCTTCTGCAAAAATAATCAGTATTTTATCATGCTTCTGTTCAAAATTATAATTATTTTCCCGAGCGCAAAAGTTTTTGTTTTTCAGCAAGATTAAATCAACTACCGCCATACACCATCCCAAAGGTCTTACTTGGTACTTTATTGAAACAAAAGCAATTAAACATGATTAATACAATAGCCTAATCATGTGAAAACACAAAACAGTAGGTAAAAGTGTTGGGTTGTCTCCCAAAAAGCGCTTTTCTTTAATGCCTTTTAAGCTAGGCATGATGTTCAATGATGCTCGTATAAAATATAAGGATTGAAACATAACAAGAGCATCATGAATCATAAGTTCCTCTATCATAATAATTTTCAGTAGCATAATGAATAGATTCATCAATATAACCATCACATAAAACATTCTTTTCATGATCCACAAGCATAGAAATTTTATTACTCTCCACATAAGGAAATTTCTTCTCATTCACAATGGTGGGAGTATCATATGAAACTCAAATACTATAAATTGTTTCCACATTAAAAGAGTAATTTTCAGAAAAAGGATAATCATAACTATGACAAGTTTTATAAATATAAGCATCACTACTTTTTATAACATAAGTATCATCATAGTAATCATCATAAGTAGCAATTTTGTTCTCATCATAGATAGAAGGCATGCAATCATCATAGCAAATTTGATCGTTCAAAGTAGGGCGGCTAAAAAGATCATCTTCATTAAACATAGCATCCCCAATCTTGGGACAAACATTAATTGCGGCAAATAAATTCTCAAACATGACATTCTCATCAAACATAGCATCACCATGCTTGTGGCTTGGCATATCATAAGCATAATCACTCTCATCATTAATAGTATGTATAGCACCAACGGTGTAGCAATTGCTATCATCATAATTTCCCAAGTTGATGCCAAAACGATTTCCAAGATTATAAGGAGTATCATTATCTTCCCAATCATAATTATCACAAGAAGCAATAGGCATAAAAAATCATCACCATGTGCATCATCTTCCGCAAGTATTTCGGATTCATTTTCATGAGGCACAACAAAAATAGGAGCAACATTATTTGGGAGAGATACATTTTTACCTCATTTATTTCTTCTTTTCTTCTTCTTCACCACCCCACTTATGGGTTTAATCAATTTTTTTAGCTTCTTGTTGAAGAGATTGATTGGATAGGAGGGTATTGGGAAATATCTTCCCTTTCATTAGTATTCTGTTCATATTCTATTTTTTTCTTGTCTTTAGATAGTTGGCAATATAAGGATTCACAATGCAATATATCGTATAAAACATATAAATTTCCTATGGATAAAAATCAAGAAATATCTCAAGATTAAATTTTGGAATACCCTTAGTTATACCCCAGAAGAAGACTAATCACTTTATGATGCTCAAGGGTAATCAAGTTATCATAGTTTTTGGACACAATTTGATCATGAAACAATTTGCATTGATGATTTAAATGACCACGTACATTGCAAAGTTCACAAGGATGGCCAGAAAAATTAAATCTTTCAGCACAATCATCTAGCCTCTTGAAAGTGCAACTATCCCTAGGTGGTTTTGGTAATTCATAACAACATATAACTCATTGAGCTAATGCTATTCCAAGATGATCATTTCAGGAAAGCTCAATGATTGGCATGGCATGGATGGTGACAGTGGAACCCTCAAAATGCTAAGGACAAAAGATTGGATCTAGCTCATATGCTCAAGACTCTTCATTTTACATTTTAGTGGTCCAAGATCACATTGAGTCCATAGGAAAAGCCAATACTATCAAGGAGGGATGAGGTGTTGCTTAATGAGCCTCTTACTTCATGTGCTTAATGATATGCTCCAATATCCTCAGCTACTTCCCCATATCCACATTTGACCTAAACCCAAAGCCAAACTCGGCCCTACCGATTCTTTCAACCCGGCGCCACCGAGTTTCACTTGTCATAGCCATTGCCAAACCCTAAGCAAATCGGTTCTACCGATAGGGATCTCGGTCTCACCGAGATGAGATTGCAATTTCTCTGTTTCCTTTTCGTAACTTTTCGGTCTCACCAAAGAGCGGATCGGTCCCACCGAAATTGCAATGTAAACTCTCTGTTTCCTTTTTGTAACTTTTCGGTCTCACCGAAAGAGCGAATCGGTCCCACCGAGTTTGCCTGACCAACTCTCTGGTTAGCTTATTACCAAATCAGTCTCACCAAGTTTGTGTAATCGGTCTCACCGAGATTACGTTATGCCCTAACCCTAACCATATCTGTCCTACCGAGTTGCATGTCAGTCCCACCGAAAATCTCTAACGGCCACTAGGTTTACTATTTCGGTCCGGCCGAGTTTGTTGATTCGGTCCCACCGAGATTGGTAAATTGTGTGTACCGGTTGGATTTTGTGTGGAGGCTATATATACCCCTCCACCTCCTCTTCACTCGTGGAGAGAGCCATCAGAACACATCTACATTTCCAACTCATATGTTCTGAGAGAGAACCACCTACCCTTGTGTTGAGCTCAACATATTCCATTCCTACCATATGAATCTTGATCTCTAGCCTTCCCCAAGTTGCTTTCCACTCAAATCTTCTTTCCACCAAATCCAAATCCTGTGAGAGAGAGTTGAGTGTTGGGGAGACTATCATTTGAAGCACAAGAGCAAGGAGTTCATCATCAACACACCATTTGTTACTTCTTGGAGAGTGGTGTCTCCTAGATTGGCTAGGTGTCACTTGGGAGCCTCCAACAAGATTGTGGAGTTGAACCAAGGAGTTTGTAAGGGCAAGGAGATCGCCTACTTCGTGAAGATCTACCGCTAGTGAGGCAAGTCCTTCGTGGGCGATGGCCATGGTGGGATAGACAAGGTTGCTTCTTCGTGGACCCTTCGTGGGTGGAGCCCTCCGTGGACTCGCGCAACCGTTACCCTTCGTGGGTTGAAGTCTCCATCAACGTGGATGTAGGATAGCACCACCTATCCAAACCACGGGAAAAACATCCGTGTCTCCAATTGCGTTTGAATTCTCCAAACCCTTCCCTTTACATTCTTGCAAGTTGCATGCTTTACTTTCCGCTGCCAATATACTCTTTGCATGCTTGCTTGAATTGTGTGATGATTGCTTGACTTGTCCTGAAATAGCTAAAATCTACCAAGAACTAAAATTGGGAAAAGGTTAAGTTTTTATTTGGTCAAGTAGTCTAATCACCCCCCCTCTAGACATACTTTCGATCCTTCAAGTGGTACCAGAGCCTTGGTCTCCATTTGCTTTGATTTCCATAGCTTTTGGTGGTCATAGCCTTGGTTTCACAACCTTGGAGAGTATGGCGTCTAGCGAGGGAAATTATCACCATAGAGGTCCTTACTTTGATGGTACTAATTTTGCTAGTTGGAAGCGTAAAATGAAAATGCATATTCTTGGACATAACCCCTCCGTTTGGGCTATTGTGTGTGTTGGTTTGCAAGGTGACTTCTTTGATGGGAGAGAACCAAACCATGAAGCTACCGCGGATGAGTTAAAGATGTTGCAATACAATGCTCAAGCTTGTGATATTCTCTTCAACGGATTGTGCCCCGAAGAATTCAACAAAATCAGCCGTCTTGAGAATGCAAAGGAAATTTGGGACACTTTGATTGATATGCACGAAGGTACCGACTCCGTCAAGGAATCCAAATTGGATGTGCTTCAAAGTCTACTTGACAAGTTCAAAATGAAGGATGGTGAAGGTGTCGCTGAAATGTACTCTAGGCTTACTCTCATCACAAATGAGATTGCCGGCTTAGGGACTGAAGAGATGATCGATAGATTCATCATCAAGAAGATTCTAAGAGCCTTGGATGGAAAATATGATACCGTGTGCACATTGATCCAAATGATGCCCAATTACAAAGATCTCAAGCCAACGGAGGTAATTGGAAGAATTGTTGCTCATGAGATTTCACTTAAGGATAAAGAGGAACTTCACAACAAAGCAAGTGGTGCCTACAAAGCCTCACGTGAAGCCCCTACATCATCAAGTGAGAAACAAAACTTCAATGAAGAATTGAGCTTAATGGTGAAAAACTTCAACAAGTTCTACAAGGGTAGAAGCAAAGATAGAAGCTCCAAGTCAAGGTCCTACAATGACAAAAGATCTTCTAGTCGAGAGCGAAACTGGTACAATTGTGGAAGACCCGGACACTATTCCAATGAGTGTACGGCTCCCTACAAGACTCAGATTCGAACCACTCTGTGTGAGGAGCACTCGGAGTCCCCGATTCGTCATAGACTTAAACTTCCAAAACCTCTTTGTGATTCTCGGTCTGACCGATATCCTACTTACGGTCCTACCGAGATCATTAAGTTGATCTGAATTTTCGATCTCGGTGCAACCGATTTGAACCATTCGGTCACACCGAGTTGCAATAACTGTATACAATTTTGCATCTCGGTGCCACCGAGTTGTTTCACTCGGTCACACCGACAGGGTCGGGCTATATATAGGCACGGGAAAATTTTTGGAAATTTCTCCGAACCCCTTCGCCCGCGCGATAGCTCGCTCTGCCAACGTGGTCTCCGCATCGTCTCCTCGCCGCCAGCCGCCTCCAGTCGCTGGTCTCCATCGCCATCAACGGAATTCAACCCCGCCGTTGCCGCCGTAGCGAGTCTCTGCCGAACTAGGGTATGAACTCGATCTTTGTGCTATCCCCAATCTGATTCCTAGCACATTGTGATCTTATTGTTTCTAGCCACGATTGAAACACTCCTATCCAGTCAATGTGTTCGTAGAATAGGATTGATTCAAAAATTTTAGGGTTAGGTTTCCGCTGAAACCATCTCGGACCCACCGAGTTGAAAAACTCGGTCCCACCGATTTGGCTCATGCCATTGCACAAGTGAGACTCGGTCTGACCGAGAATTACTAATCGGTGTGACCGATTTTGGAACTTTGTGAAACCCTAGCAGTCTCGGTGCCACCGAACTGTGACTCGGTCTGACCGAGTTCACTAGTTTAGGTTCCACAACTGCTTCGGTATTACCGAGTTTAAAAATCGGTAGATCCATAATGATTTCTATGGGAAACTAAAACTAAGATTTTGAATCATTCTTTTGCAAAAATATCTGCATTTTGTGATGCTCATCCACTCTACCTCATCTATAAACTGTTCACAGGGTCAGCAGTTAGCTTGTTCATCATGTCAGATCAGAGTGATAGCCAAAACCTGTCAGAGCAGCAAGTGCACATGAGTGAGGGCACTAGTCCCTCCATTTCCTCAGATGAAGGCAGTAGGAGCACTCCTAGTAACTTGCCAAAAGCTACCACCAGACAAAGGAAGAAAAGAACCTCAAAATCAGAGGATGAGGACTATGTGGCAGAAGAAGAAGCCACTTCCAAGAAAGTTGTGCTCAAGAAGGAATATGGCTCAGCTGAGAGCACAAAGCCATGATTGAAAATTAAAAGGCCAGCAGGTAGGCAGCCTATGCCAAAGGCCAGAGCCTCAACTCAGATTCCTGAAAAGTCTGAACCCAAAGAGGCTGCTGCAGAAGGGAAGAAGAGGAAGGAGAGGATCAAAAAGACCACTGCTAGAGTGCTTGGAAGATCCTCAATTATGAGAGATTCTAAAGAGAAAGAGGAAGAAGAGGTTGCTGCACCAACACCCAAGGCACAAAAGCTGATGGGTGATGCTATAAGATCAGGGGCTACTGCATCCAAGCCCAAGGAAGCACCCAAGGCTGCATCAAAGGCCAAGATAGTTCCAAAGAGGAATACAAGGAGCATACCAGCTGCTGAGAAGAACAAGGCCCTAGGGCCTGACATTGCTGAGGAAGAAGAAGTTCAAGTGCTCAGGAAGCTAAAGCCCAAGATCCCAGACCACAATGACGCTCATCCTGTGGCTGAGGACATGAAAATCAGAAGAGACTCAGGGCTAAGGAAGTGGAGAGAAGCAGATCCATATGCTTCAAGGAGAAGAACTGCTGTTGATTACAGGTTCCACACAAAGGAACAACATGACTTCTATGAGACAGTTTTGCTTGATAAGAAGCCCATAGTTTGTGACATGAGATGGGTTGATTGGGAGTACATCAAGGACAATGAAGAGCACTATCCTGGAGTGAAAGACAGCTTCAAGGCTTGTGGAGTAGCGGACTTTGTTGGGCAGAAGCTCACAAAGTGGAATGAAGAGCTGATCATGCAGTTCTACTCCACAGCACACTTCTATCCAGATGGCAGAATTGTGTGGATGTCTGAAGGTACAAGGTACCAATCAACTGTTGAGGAATGGGAAAAGTTGATCAATGCCCCAGAGGAGCATGGGGATGACTTAGACATATATGCCAAGAAGAAGATGGACCACAACTCTATGTCCAACATGTACAAGGAAATTCCAAACAAGGCACTTGATACTTTCAAGTTTGGGTGTGTACATTACCTTCTGTCAGGGTTGCCAACTATCAATTGGATTTTGAGGCACACTCTGTTGCCCAAGTCAGGTGATCACAAGATGATCAGAGGCCATGCAATCAACTTGCTTCATATCTTTGATGTGCCACAGAAATTCAAAGTCATGAGCCTCATGGTAGAGACCATCAAGAGAACTGCAGCAGATCAGAAGAGGAGCTGTGGTTATGCCCCTCAGATCCAAGAGTTGATAAACTCCAAGATGGGCACATGCATATACTTATTGGACAAGGAACATTTTCTTATTCATCCAGACTTTGAGGATAATGAAGTTGTGATGAACAACGATGAACCATCATCAGTTCATGCTCAAGCACAGAAGGAGAAGGCAAGGAAGGAGAAAGCTGCCAAGATGCCAACTCAAGAGGTGGCATCTGAGTACTTCTTGAAAACCAAGCAGGAGCATCTTAGTTATTTAATTGCATCCACACTGAGGATTGAGAAAGGACTGGCCACCCTCACTCAGAATCAGGAGAGCTTAGAGAGAATCGTAGAACAAAAGTTCTATGACTTGGATGTGAAAGTAACAGAGATTCAGTCTCTAGTGGAGCAACTTCAAGATGACATGTAGGAGAGGAGAGGGAAGACTACAACTGATGCATTTGCCAGAGTGCCACGAGCTCAGAGGTCAACTGCAGTGCCAGTTCCTGACACCAGAGCCACCACCTCAGCTCCAGCCACAGCACCAGCCCAACCAGCTCTAGCATCTACTTCAACTCCAACTCCAACCACGTCTACAGAAGCCTTCGTCCGTGGAGTGATCTAGACTCCACCACCACCAGAAGATCAAGCCTGAGTGTCGATCTAGCACTATGCATTTTCTAGGAACCTTTTGGTAACTTGTTGCCAAAGGGGGAGAAAAATATATAGATCATAGGCTTCGAGAGAGAGAGAGAGAGAGAGTGTTGCCTTTATTCTCTCTTGCTTTATTTGGTGGTTTTTCAAACTTTGTTTGCTTTTGGTTGAGATACTTTGATATGCTTGTGAGACATTGATGATCATGTGTTTGATCATAAGCCACATTTATGCATGCTTGATATTATCCTATCTATCTTATGTGATCATTCACTTTCTTTGGTGATGAGTGCTTGTATTTCATTCTTATCTTTTTGAGCTCTCCACCAAGATGTATGTGACATGGAAGAGTAACCCATGACTCTAACTCTTTGTGCATTTGCAGTCCAAAGCAAATTTTAAATATGCACAAATTTAGGGGGAGCTCTTACTTATCACATATTTCTCAAAGCAACGATATATTTCATTCTTATTATTATTTGTCGATGCTTTGATCTATATGTTGTCATCAATTACCAAAAAGGGGGAGATTGAAAGTGCAACTATCCCTAGGTGGTTTTGGTAATTCATAACAACATATAACTCATTGAGCTAATGCTATTCCAAGATGATCATTTCAGGAAATCTCAATGATTGTCATGGCATGGATGGTGAAAGTGGAACCCTCAAAATGCTAAGGACAAAGGATTGGATCTAGCTCATATGCTCAAGACTCTTCATTTTACAATGGTCCAAGATCACAATGAGTCCATAGGAAAAGCCAATACTATCAAGGAGGGATGAGGTGTTGCTTAATGAGCCTCTTGCTTCATGTGCTTAATGATATGCTCCAAAATCCTCAGCTACTTTCCCATATCCACATTTGACCTAAACCCAAAGCCATACTCGGCCCTACCGATTCTTTCAACCTGGCGCCACCGAGTTTCACTTGTCATAGCCATTTGCAAACCCTAAGCAAATTGGTTCTACCGATAGGGATCTCGGTCTCACCGAGATGGGATTGCAATTTCTCTGTTTCCTTTTCATAACTTTTCGGTCTCACCGAAAGAGCGGATCGGTCCGACCGAAATTTCAATGTAAACTCTCTGTTTCCTTTTTTAACTTTTCGGTCTCACCGAAAGAGCGAATCGGTCCCACCAAGTTTGCCTGACCAACTCTCTGGTTAGCTTATTCCCAAATCGGTCTCACCAAGTTTGTGTAATTGGTCTCACCGAGAATACGTTATGCCCTAACCCTAACCATATCGGTCCTACCAAGTTGCATGTCAGTCCCACCGAAAATCTCTAACGGTCACTGGGTTTACTATTTCTGTCCGACCGAGTTTGTTGATTCGGTCCCACCGAGATTGGTAAATTGTGTGTAACGGTTGGATTTTGTGTGGAGGCTATATATACCCCTCCACCTCCTCAGAGCCATCAGAACACATCTACACTTCCAACTCATATGTTCTGAGGGAGAACCACCTACCCTTGTGTTGAGCTCAAGATATTCCATTCCTACCATATGAATCTTGATCTCTAGCCTTCCCCAAGTTGCTTTCCACTCAAATCTTCTTTCCACCAAATCCAAATCCTGTGAGAGAGTTGAGTGTTGGGGAGACTATCATTTGAAGCACAAGAGCAAGGAGTTCATCATCAACACACCATTTTTTACTTCTTGGAGAGTGGTGTCTCCTAGATTGGCTAGGTGTCACTTGGGAGCCTCTGACAAGATTGTGGAGTTGAACCTAGGAGTTTGTAAGGGCAAGGAGATCGCCTACTTCGTGAAGATCTACCGCTAGTGAGGCAAGTCCTTCGTGGGCGATGGCCATGGTGGGATAGACAAGGTTGCTTCTTCGTGGACCCTTCGTGGGTGGAGCCCTTCGTGGACTCGCGCAACCGTTACCCTTCGTGGGTTGAAGTATCCATCAACGTGGATGTAGGATAGCACCACCTATCCGAACCACGGGAAAAACATCCGTGTCTCCAATTGCGTTTGAATTCTCCAAACCCTTCCCTTTACATTCTTGCAAGTTGCATGCTTTACTTTCCGCTACCAATATACTCTTTGCATGCTTGCTTGAATTGTGTGATGATTGCTTGACTTGTCCTGAAATAGCTAAGATCTGCCAAGAACTAAAATTGGGAAAAGGTTAAGTTTTTATTTGGTCAAGTAGTCTAATCACCCCCACCCCTCTAGACATACTTTCAATCCTACACCTCTCCTGCAACTTTTTCATTTCTAAATACTTATGCTTCTTACAAAATCTATTTCCCTTTTTGGTGTGCATTTGGACTCCCAATTCACTCCGCAAAAATTGATATTATTATAGGAGACATCATTATCATGACTAATGCAATCATCATTAACATCATGGATATTCAAAGAATTCAAACTAGCAATATTGTAATCATGCCCATCATCCAACGTCTTCATGCCATAATTTTTGTTCAATTCTATTTCTAGAAATTGAGCACAATTATCAGAATCCTTATTCTCAAGATAAACAATATAAAGATAAATAACAACTTTAGGTAACCCAATCTCCATTTTTTTGTAGTTTTCTTTTATAAACCAAACTAGTGATAAAGAAGAAACTAAAATATTTGATTGCAAGATCTAAGGACATACCTTCAAGCACTCACCTCCCCGACAACGGCGCCAGAAAAGAGCTGGATGTCTACTACGCAACTTTCTTCCTGTAGACACGTGTTGGGCCTCCAAGCGCGGAGTTTTGTAGGACAGTAGCAATTTTGCCTCAAGTGGATGACCTATGGTTTATCAATCCATGGGAGGCGTACGAGGAAGATAGTCTCTCTCAAACAACCCTGCAACCAAATAATAAAAAGTCCCTTGTGTCCCCAACACACCAAATAGAATGGTAATTTGTATAGGTGCACTAGTTCGGCGAATAGATGGTGATACAAGTGTAATAGGGAACGTAGATATTGATTTTTGTAATAAGAAAAATAAAAAACAGCAAGGTAGCAAGTAACAATAGTGAGCACAAATGGTATTGCAATGCTTGAAAATGAGGCCTAGGGTCTGTACTTTCGCTAGTGAAATCTTGCAACAATGCTAATATAGTTGGGTCATATAACCATCCCTCTACGTGTGATGAAGAATCACACCGAAGTTCCTATCTAGCGGTGAACATAAGAAGAAATCGTTTGTAGGGTATGAAACCACCTCGAAGCTATTCTTTCTGATCGATTTATCCAAGAGTTTGTACTAAAATAACACCAAATAATTTCAGATTCATAATCCTCAATCCAGCACAAAGAACCTCAAATAGTGCCCCAAGATTTCTATCGGAGAAACAAAGATGAGAACGTGCATCAACCTCGGGAATCCGCGAGTTGAGTGCCAAAACATATATCTAGTGAATCAAAATAAGACCCCATTGTCACCACATGTATTCATATGCAAGACATATATCAAGTGCTCTCAAATCCATTGAAGTATTCAATCCGATAAAACGAAATCTCAAAGGGAAAACTCAATTCATCACAACAAGATAGAGAGTGGAAAATACCATATGATCCAACTATATTAACAAAGCCCGCGATACATCAAGATCGTCACATCTGAAGAACACGATAGAGAGAGAGAGAGATAGATAGAGATTAAACACATAGCTACTGGTACAAACCCTCAGCCCCGAGGGTGGACTACTCCCTCCTCATCACGGTGGCTGCCGGGATGATGAAGATGGCCACCAGTGATGATTCCCCCCTCCGGTAGGGTGCCGGAACGGGGCCTAGATTGGTTTCTCATGGCTACAGAGGATTTGCAGCAGCGAAACTTCTGATCTAGGGTTACCTTGAGGGTTTTTGGAATATTTCACAATTTATAGGGCGAAGAGGGGGTACGGGAGGCCACCGAGGTGGGCACAACCCACCTGGCTGCGCCTGAGACCCCAGGCGCGCCCTGGTGGGTTGTGCCCCCCTCAGGGCACCCCCCAGGTGCTGCTCTGGCCCATTGGATGTCTTCTGGTCCATAAAAAATAAACAAAAAGTTTCGCGGTGTTGGGACTCCATTTGATATTTATTTCCTACAATGTAAAAAACAAGCAAAAACAACAACTGGCACTAGGCACTAGGTCAATAGGTTAGTCCCAAAAAATGATATAAAGTTGCTATAAAATGATTGTAAAACATCCAAGAATGATAATATAACATCATGCATACTTCATAATTTATAGATACGTTGGAGACATATCATAGTCCCCGAGCCCAAAGTTAGTTTTAAGAACTGGCTTTGGGGTCGAGATAGATTATTACTCGAAAGTCAGAAATGGAGTACCCCGGAGATTCTGGCTCGTTTTATGAGAAAAGCTGACCAGAGGATTAACTTCAGAACTGCGATACTAATAAGTGAATGTGCCTCTGCAGGCCTCATGCTCAGCTCCGAACTCCACTTCCGAGGAGATAGCGGAGATGAATCAGAAGCTAAAGGGACTCGAGCCGGACCTTGATCTGATGCAAAAGCAGATCGAGTGGGCCCAAGGTAAGTAGAAAATTGTCATGTTATCAAATTTACTTTGACTTTTGTTTGAGATTTAATTCTAATACTGAGCTCTTTTATATGACAGCTGCAACGACGGAGCTGCTCAAGGCCGAGTTGGGAAAGGCTCGGCAGGAAGCGGAGCAGTGGAAGGTTGCGGCTGTTTGGGCTGAGAAGGAGCTAGCCACAGAAGAGGCGGGTCAGGACAAGGACCACGCTCTGGTTCTCGAAGTAGAGAACACCCTGAAGGGAACATACTAGGAATGCGATGCCCTTCGGGAGAAGGATAAGGTGGCGACCACGGAGCTCAAAAATATGAGCTCGGCACACGCCGAGCTCCAGACTCAATTCTAAGCAGACCGCGAAGTGCTCTAGGAAATGAGGCAGATCGCTGCTGGTAAGCCATTTTGGTTTCGATGTGTTTTTTGGCCACAAGGGGTTCGTCGAGCTCACCCAACTATGGCGATTCAGAGAGGACTTTGGGGATCTCCCAAGGAGTGCTTGATGCGGCTTGAAGCTATGTCGGTATTTCCCCAAAGAGGAAGGGATGATGCAGCACAACGACGGTAGGTATTTCCCTCAGTGATGAAACCAAGGTTATCAGACCAGTAGGATAACCAAGCAACACTAGGTAAACAACACCTGCAGACAAATAACAAATACTCGCGACCCGATGTGTAAAAGGGGTTGTCAATCCCTTTGGGGTAGCGGTGCTAGAAATTGGCAAATGGACATGATAAAAATATAATAGATTGGATTGCGGGAACACGAGATAAAATAAATGAGAATAAATTGCAGCAAGGTATTTTTGTATTTTTGGTTTAATAGATATGAAAATAAAAGAAAAGGAAAATAGATCGCAAAGGCAAATAATATGAGAAAGAGACCTGTGGGCGTAGGTTTCACTAGTGGCTTCTCTCGAGAAAAATAGCAAACGGTGGGTAAACAAATTATGGTTGGGTAATTGATAGAACTTCAAATAATCATGACGATATCCAGGAAATGCTCATTATATATGCATCACGTCCAAGATTAGTAGACCGACTCCTGCCTGCATCTACAACTATTACTCCACACATCGACCGCTATCCAGCATGCATCTAGTGTACTAAGTTCATAGAGAAAGGGAGTAATGCAATAAGAACAATGACATGATGTACACACGATCTATTTATGTAGAAATAGACTCCATCCTTTTATCCTTAATAGCAATGATACATATGTGTCGGTTCCCCTTCGGTCACTGGGATCAAGCACCGCAAGATCGAACCAACTACAAAGCACCTCTTCCCATTGCAAGATAAATAGATCAAGTTGGCCAAACAAAACCCAAATATCGGAGAAGAAATATGAGGCTATAAGCAATCATGCATATAAGAGATCAAAATAAACTCAAATAACTTTCATGGATAAAAAGAGATAGATCTGGTCATAAACTCAATGTTCATCCGATCCCAACAAACACACCGCAAAAAGAGTTACATCATATGGATGTCCAAGATACCATTGTATTGAGAATCAAACGAGAGAGAGTAAGCCATATAGCTACTAACTACAGACCTGAAGGTCTACAAAGAACTACTCACACATCATCGGAGAGGCACCAATGGAAGTGGTGAACCCCTCTCTGATAGTGTCTAGATTGGATCTGGTGGTTCTGGACTCTGCGGCGGCTGGAATTGATTTTCGCCGACTCTCCTAGGGTTTCTAGAATATTGGGGTATTTATAGAGCAAAGAGGTGGTCCAGGGGACCCGAGGTCGGCACAACCCACCAGGGCGCACTTGGGCCTCCAGGCGCGCCCTGGTAACTTGTGCTCCCCTCGGAGCACCCCGAGGCGCTTCTCCGGCCCACTGGATGTCTTCTGGTACAAAAAAATCCATAAAAAGTTTCACTGCCTTTGGACTCTGTTTGATATTGATTACCTACGATGTAAAAAACATGCAGAAAACAGCAACTGGCACTTGGCACTATGTCAATAGGTTAGTACCAAAAAATGATATAAAATGACTATAAAACGATTATAAAGCATCCAAGGATGACAATATGACAGCATGGAACAATAAAAAATTATAGATACATTGCAGACGTATCAGCATCCCTAATCTTAATTCATGCTCATCCCCGAGTAGGTAAATGATAAAAACAGAATTTTTGATGTGGAATGCTGCCTAACATGTCATCTCATATTCTTTTCTTTATAGAATGGACATTTGGACTTTTATATTGTTCAAAGGAATAGTCTAGTTTTGACATGCTAACTTAAATACTGAAGCATACCAACAAGCAACCATCTCTTTCAAAATATCAATGCTAAAATAAGTTATCCCTAGCCCATCATGATCAATCATTCATCCATTCATATATTAACTACACCCCATGCTCAAGTACGAACATAGTGCCCCCTAGTTGGTGCTTTTTTAAGAGATGATGGAGACTCAAATTGAAAATAAAAATGCATAAAGTAAAAGAAAGGCCCTTCATAGAGGGAAGTAGGGATTTGTAGAGGTGCCAAAGCTCAAAGCAAAAAATTGAGAGATAAAAACATTTTGAGAGGCATACTATTACCACCAAAGAAAACGACTTAGAGTTCCCAACACTTTCCATGCTAGATATATCGTAGGAGGTTCCCAAACGGAAATTAAAGTTTATTTCTTTTTCCACCATACTTTCACTTTCCATGGCTAACCGTATCCACGGGTGTCTTCCAACCAACACTTTCGAAGGAATTTATTATTTGAAAACATAAACTAAATTCATTTTTCATTTCGGGACTGGGCATCCCTAACACCTTTTCCTTACTCTCGTGCAATGACAAGTGAATAAGCAGTCATCGTGAGAATAACACATCTAGCAAGGAAAATATTAACACCCCTCACCGCCTCGCGAGCGGTACGAGCACAAAAAAGGGAAATTTATTTTGAATATTTAGAGATGGCACATACAAATTTGCTTAGAATGGCAAACGGATACCGCATATAGGTAGGTATAGTGGACTCATATGGAAAAACTGGTTTAAGGGTTTTGGAAGCACAAGTAGTGATCATACTTAGTGCAGAATGAAGGCTAGCAAAAGATTGAGAAGCGACCAACCAAGAAACGAATAATCTCATAAGCGAGCATTAAGCATAATTAACACTGAATAATGCACCACAATTAGGATATAATTTCATCACATAACTATTGACTTTCATGCTTGCATAGGGAATCACAAACCTTAACACCAATATTCTTACTAAAGCATAATTGTTCATCAACATGACTCACATACCACATCATCATATCTCAAAACTATTACTAAGAATCAAGTTTATTTTGTCCAATTATCTTCATGAAAGTTTTTATTATATCCTTCTTGGATATCTATCACTCTGGGACTAATTTTTCATGTGTTGCTTTTGATAAGCTCTAACAAATATAAGTGAAGATCATGAGCATAATATTTCTTTCTCTCAAATTAATTTAAGAGAAGCAAGAGAGAATTTCTTGAAAATTTTACTAACTCTCAAATAAATGTAAGTGAAGAAAGAGAGCATTTCTTCAAAAATACTAAAGCACACCATGCTCAAAAATAAATAAGTGAAGCACTAGAGCAAATCCATAGCTCATAAAAATTTAAGTGAAGCATAGAGAGCAATTCTAACAAGTCATGGCATAATTTTGACTCTCGCAAACAAGTGTGTCCAGCAAGGAATATAGACTAAAAACACAAAACAAATCAAGCAAATACTCACATCATACAAGACGCTCCATGCAGAACACAAAGTATGTGACGAATAAAAATATAGCTTCAAGTAAAATACCGATGGTTGTTCGAAGAAAGAGGGGAAGCCACTCGGGGCATCCCCAAGCTTTGTTGCTTGCTTATCTTTGGATAATAACTTGGGGTGCCATGGGAATCCCCAAGCTTAGGCTCTTCTTACTGCTTATTCCTTCATCCATCGTAAGATAACCCAAAACTTGAAAACTTCAATCACAAAAAACTCAACAAAACCTTTGTCAGATCTGTTAGTATAAGAAAATAAATCACTACTATAAGTGATGTAGAAAAACAAATAATATTTTATTCTTGCATTATATCTACTGTATTCCAACTTTTCTATGGCAAAAACTCATCAAAGAAAACCATAGAATCATCAAAACAAGCACACAATGCAAAAAAACAGAATATGTCGAAAACAGAACAGTCTGTAGTAATCTAGATATTTCGGATTCTTCTGTAACTCCCAAAACTCTGAACAATTAGGACGGCCTGAGAAATTTGTAGATTACTCTTCTAAAAAATCATTGGTATTTTATTGCTCTCTAGTTAAATATGAAAATTATTTTCGTGAGCGCAAAAGTTTCTGTTTTTCAGCAAGATCAAACAACTATCGCCCAAGAAGATCCTAAAGGCTTTACTTGGCACAAACGCTAATTAAAACAAAAAAACACAATCATAACAGTAGCATAATTGTGGTTACACTCAACAATATAAAGCAAAAATAAATTTTATTCATTGGGTTGCCTCCCAACGAGCGCTATTGTTTCACGGCCCTGGCTAGGTATAAAGCAAGGATCTAAGTTTTTTCATCCTTATTTCGAGATCGATAAGATGCTCTCATGATTGATTCATATGGTGGCCTAATTCTTGTTCTAGGGAAGTGTTCCATACCCTTCCTTAGTGGAAAATGGAACTTAATATTGCCTTCTTTCATATCAATCACGGCACTGATAGGGCGTAAAAACGGTCTACCAAGAATAATTGGATAGGACAGATTGCAATCAATATCAAGAACAATAAAATCTATTGGCACATAATTCCTATTTCCAAGAATAAGAACATCATTAATTCTTCCCATAGGCTTTTGATAGTAGAATCCTCCAAGTGTAAATTCAAAGAACAATCTTCAATATCGGTAAGACCAAGCACATCACATAAAGATTTCGGAATTGTAGAAACACTAGCACCCAAGTCACACAAAGCAAAACACTCATAATTTTTAATCTTGACTTTGAAAGTAGGTTCCCATTCATCATGCATTTTTCTAGGAATTGAAACTTCTAATTCCAACTTTTCTTCTAAAGCTTTCATTATAACATCAACAATATGTTTAGTAAAACCTTTATTTTGTCATAAGCATGGGGTGAGTTTACCATGGATTGCAACAAAGAAATACAATGAATCAAAGAGAAACTATCATAATAAAAGTCTTTGTAATCCAAAAGATTGGGCACATTACTAGTTAAAATTTTGACCTCTTCAAACCCACTTTTATCAATTTTCTCAACAAGATTTTCACCCTCCGAATTGTCGGGACACCTTCTAACTAAAGCTGACTCTTCTCTAGTCCCCTTTTTATCAATATTAATTTTACTAAACAAGGAATCAATAGAAGAAACACCAATCATTTTAAGATCTTCATCACTTTTACAAAAGAAATCACTAGAAAATGCTTTTCTAAAAATTCTCTTTTAGCTCTAACCCTCTAAGAATAGCGACTCTTTTCTTACTTTCATCCATAGAAACATAAAGATCTTTAATTTATTCCGCAACTTTAGGCACAAAAATTTTCATCGCGAGAAATTCTATCAACACTTTTAAACAAATCATCAATCTTATTCAACTTTTCTTCTATGGTAGTGTTGAAAACTTTTTGTGCGTTCATAATTTCTTTAATATTATTCTCAAGATCAGAGGTGTTCCTATTATTATTATAAGAAGGATTTCCATAGGAATTTCCATAATTATTAGAGGAATTACTAGGAAAAGGCCTAGGATTAGAATTACCTCTATAAGCACTGTTATTGAAATTGTTTCATGAGATAAAATTCACATCTACGGCATCACTCTTTTGCTCAATCAAACTAGACAAAGTCATATCATTGAAATCATTAGGAGAACTTTTACTGGTAAAATGTTTTGTAAGAGCATCAACTTTTTCACTCAAATAAGAAATTTCTTCAAACGAATTAACTTTTTTACTAGTAGGAGCTTTTCGGTATGCCATTGCGAATAATTTTCCATGATATTATCAAGCAATTTGGTGGCTTCACCCAAAGTAATTTCCAGAAAAGTACCACCCGAGGCGGAATCTAAAAGATTACGAGAAACAAAATTCAACCCCGCATAAAAAATTTGTATGATCATCCAAAGAATAAACCCGTGAGTTGGGCAATTCCTTAGCATCATTTTCATCCTTTCCCAAGATTGTGCAACATGCTCATGTTCAAGTTGCTTGAAATTCATGATCTGGGTTCTAAGGGAAATATTTTTTGCAGGCAGAAAATACTTAGTGATAAAAGCATCTTTGCACTTATTCCTAGAATCGATACTATTGCAAGGCAAAGAAGAAAACCAAAATTTTGTAGTATCACGCAATGAAAACGGAAATAATTTCATCTTCACAATATCATTGTCCACATCTTTTTTATTTTGCATATCGCATAATTCCACGAAGGTATTAAGTTGGGACGTGACATCCTTATTAGGAGTACCGGAAAATTGATCTTTCGTAACAAGATTCAGCAAAGTGGTATTAATATCACAAGATTCCGCACTAGTGGCCGGAGCAACCGGAGTGCCAAAAAAATCATTGTTTTTTGGTATCTAAGAAATCACACAACTTGGTGTTCTCTTGAGACATGGTGATTACGCAACAAGATTGCACTCAAAAATAGATCCGGCCAAAAAACGGCAACGAAAAAGAAGGCGTATAAAACAGCAAAAAAAATTTGAAGTGGGGGAGAGGAAAATGAGAGGAAAATGGAAAATAATGTAAATTGATAGGAGATGAGATTTTTTATTAGGAACCTGGTAGATGTAGATGATCCTCCCTGGCAACGGCGCCAAAAAATCCTTTTGATGCGGCTTGAAGCTACGTCGGTATTTTCCCAAAGAGGAAGGGATGACAGCACAACGATGGTATGTATTTCCCTTAGTGATGAAACCAAGGTTATGGAACTAGTGGCAGAACCAAGCAACACTACATAAACAACACTTGCACACAAATAAAAAAATTTCGCGACCCGACATGTAAAAGGGGTTGGCAATCCCTTTCGGGTAGCGGCAGCAGAAATTGGCAAACAGACGTGATAAAAAATTGATAGATTGGATTGCGGGAATGCGAGATAAAATAAACGAGAATAAATTGCAGCAAGGTATTTTGGTATTTTTCGTTTAATAGATCTGAAAATAAAAGCAAAGGAATATAGGTCGCAAAAGCAAATAATATGAGAAAGAGACCCAGGGGCTGTAGGTTTCACTAGTGTCCTCTTTCGATAAAAATAGCAAACGGTGGGTAAACAAATTACTATTGGGCAATTGATAGAACTTCAACTAATCATGACGATATCCAGGCAATGATCATTATTGTAACGCCCCGAGACCGATGTGCCAGGTGTCCTCCAGTTATTCGCTGTTGTTGCCTTGTCATTGCTTGCGTGTCACGCATTGCATATCATGTCATCTTGCGCATTTCATTCGCATACGTGTTCGTCTCATGCATCCGAGCATTTTCCCCGTTGTCCGTTTTGCAATCCGGCGCTCCGTTCTCCTCCGGTGATCTTTTCTACCTTTCTTTCATGTGTGGGGATCAAACATTTCTGGATTGGACTGAGTCTTGCCAAGCGGCCTTGGTTTACTACCGGTAGACCGCCTGTGAAGTTTCGTACCATTTGGACTTCGTTTGATACTCCAACGGTTAACCGAGGGACCGAGAAGGCCTCATATGTGTTGCAGCCCAACACCCCTCCATTTTGGCCCAAAACCCACCTAACTATGCTCCATCATCTAGAGCGTTCGATCAAGATCGCGTGGCCGAAAACCGCACCTCATTTGGACTCTCCTAGCTCCCTCTACCTATAAATATAGCCTCCTCCCCGAAATTCCGGATCAAACCCTAGATCCACCCCTCTCCACGCGGCCGGACACGTCCGCCGCCACCAGCAGCAAACCGGAGCCTGCCACGTGTCGCCTGAGCCCCACATCGCCGCCGGCCCGCCCGAGCCTGCGGGAGGCCCCCGCGGCCCAGATCCGCGCGCCACCCCGCGCCTCCTCCTTCCCCGCGTCCGGCGCCCGAGCCGCCCAGCGCCGCCGCGCGCCATCGCCGGACCACCCTTCACATGCGTCGTCGTCCTCTTCTCCGGGGATCACCGGAGCGCGCTGCCCCGCGACTTGGAGTCCCCGTCCGGTGCCGCTATTGCCAGATCCAGTCATTCCGCGCTAGGATCCGCCCTTTTCTGCTCGCGGCCGGCCCTCCTCTCACCGGAGTACATCCCCGCCGGACCTGCGCCGCCGTCCATGGCTTCGCCGGAGTCGCCGCTCCCTACGCCAGTTCGGGAGGAGCCCGATCCGTCTCCGTTGACCGCGCACCACTTGGGCCGCGCCCGAGTTCGGCCTAGCGCGCCGCCCCCTCCTCGTTTGGCCTCCTCCTCCTTCGTGGGCCGGCCCTGCTTCCCCGGCCAGCGCAGCGCCAAGCCAGGCCCAGCATCGCTGGCCTGCTTCCCCTCCAGCTGGGCCAAGAGCCCATGGGTGAGCCGCCCCCAGCGCCCACCTGTTTTTTTCCTGCTGTTGGGCCAGTTCCTGTTTTGGCCCGCGTGATGTTTTTTTTTAGCGCCTGGGATTTTCCTATTTATCCTGAGACTGTTGTTTTACAGATTAGTCCCTCTAGTTCATGCATATAATAAAGTCACAAACCGTGCATCGGATTAAAATGTTTTATATATGAAACTTGCTCAGAATTTTGTGTAGATTAATAATATCCAACTTTCATCCATGTTTAAGATGTTTAAAATGATGTTTGCTTCAATTTGCTCCTATGCCATGTTAAAATGATTTAATTCATAACTAAATAACCGTAACTCCGATTTTAATAAACTTTATATGTAAATGGGGTAGAATTTTTCCTAGTTTAACATGGTGGCATCATCTTGCATGGCTAATAACTCTAAAATAATGTTTAGGGCAGAACAGTACCAAACCTTAAATTATGCATATGAGGATTTTCCGGAATTGTTGTTCGTTGCTTCCGGCCTCATTTAAACTTGCCTAGATAGGTAGTTTTGTTGTGCTTCACCTCTTGCCATGTTAATCAACATTTAATATTGTTGGGTACACAAACGAGATCGAACTAAATAACTTGATGTGGTGTTTCGTCAATATGCAACCCGTTGTATATTGTGCTCCACTTAATTTGTAGGATTGTTTGTGCACTTTGCCATGCCATGCTTCATTAATCCGGACATGCATCATACTTGTTTGTGCATCATGCCATGTCTATGTGTTGGTTGTTTACTATGATTGTTTGCTTCTTTCCGGTGTTGCTTCTTCGGGTTGGTTCCACTAACGTCATGATTGTGAGGATCCATTCGACTACATCCGTTTGTCTTCTTCATGGACTCGTTCTTCTTCCTTGCGGGATTTCAGGCAAGATGATCATACCCCCGAAATCACTACTATCTTTGCTTTGCTAGATGCTCGCTCTTTTGCTGGCCTATGCTGTGATACCTACCACTTGCTTATCGTGCCTCCTACTTTGTTGAACCAAGCCTCTAACCCACCTTGTCCTAGCAAACCGTTGATTGGCTATGTTACCGCTTTGCTCAGCCCCTCTTATAGCGTTGTTAGTTGCAGGTGAAGATTGAAGTTTGTTCCTTGTTGGAACATGGAGATGTTGTTCCTTGTTGGAACATGTTTACTTGTTGGGATATCACTATATATCTTATTTATTAATGCATCTATATACTTGGTAAAGGGTGGAAGGCTCGGCCTTATGCCTGGTGTTTTGTCCCACTCTTGCCGCCCTAGTTTCCGTCATATCGGGGTTATGTTCCCGGATTTTGCGTCCCTTACGCGGTTGGGCTATAATGGGAACCCCTTGACAGTTCGCCTTAAGTAAAGCTTCTCCAGCAATGCCCAACATTGGTTTTACCATTTGCCACCTAGCCTTTTCTTTCCCTTGAGTCGGCCGGCTCAAGGGTCATCTTTATTTTACCCCCCGGGCCAGTGCTCCTCTGAGTGTTGGTCCATACTAGAGCCCCTTGCAGCGCCACCTCGGGGAAACTCGAGGGCTGGTTTTAGTTGTACGGACTGCTCATCTGAGTGTGCCCTGAGAAAGAGATATGTGCAGCTCCTATCGGGTTTTGTCGGCACATTTGGGCGGTGTTGCTGGTTTAGTTTTACCCGGTCGAAATGTCTTGTTGTACTGGGCTACCGAGTCTGGTCGGAATGTCTCGGGTGGAGGTCTATTCCTTCGTTGACCGTGAGAGCTTGTCATGGGCTAAGTTGGGACACCCCTGCAGGGATTGAACTTTCGAAAGCTGCGCCCGCGGTTATGGACAGATGGGAATTTGTTAACGTCCGGTTGTAGAAAACCTGAAGTTGACCTTAATTAAAATGAATCAACCGCGTGTGTAACCGTGATGGTCTCTTTCCGGCGGCGTCCGGGAAGTGAACACGGTTGTTGGAGTTATGCTTGATGTAGGTAGTCTAGGATCACTTCTTGATCATACTTTTATCGACCGTGCTTTGCCTTCTCTTCTTGCTCTCATTTGCGTATGTTAGCCACCATATATGCTAGTCGCTTGCTGCAGCTCCACCTCATACCTTTACCTTACCCATGAGCTTAAATAGTCTTGATCGCGAGGGTGCGAGATTGCTGAGTCCCCGTGGCTCACAGATACTTCCAAAACCAGCTTGCAGGTGCCGATGAGCCCGTGCAGATGACGCAACCAAGCTCAGGAGGAGCTCGATGAAGATCTTGTCCTTTGAGTTGTTTCGTTCTAGTTGATCAGTAGTGGAGCCCAGTTGGGGTCGATCGGGGACCTTTGTCGCATTTGGGGTTCTTCTTTTATTTTGGTTCCGTAGTTGGACCATGAGTGTATTTGAATGATGTAATGCTTTATTCATGTAATTGTGTGAAGTGGCGATTGTAAGCCAACTATGTATCTCTTTTCCCTTATGTAATTGTGTGAAGTTGGTAATCAGAGCCTTCCCCGACCTTAGGAGCCCCCACTGATTGATCGTTTTTAGCGGCCGAGTTGTGTAAAGAAAAATGTTTTGAGTCATTTAGGAACTATATATCGGAGAGTTTAGGAATTCTTTTTACTTCCCAGTCTCCTCATCGCTCTGGTAAGGCATCCTGACGTAGAGTTTTGACTCTTCCCTTCTCAAATCTCACTAAAAAAAGTTTAGGATCACGCGGGTATCTTGGAATCGTTCCGATGGTTTTATGATGAGAACATTGTCTTGGTGCCTCCTGTCAGGGGTTTTGTGGAAGTGTCCCGGGGAGTTGAGCTCTGAGGTGTTGTCGTCATAATTTTATCGTTGCAGTTCTGGAATACCTGAGTTTAGTACGCCGACATCGAAAATCTCTTTTATGCAGTTCGTTGGTGAGATAACCTTGACGCCACCCTGTACTGGGGCAGGAGTTCGGGAGTATCGCCATAACTTGTATAACGGATGCTTTTCGAAGGTTGAGGTAGATGGTTTCCGAAGGTTTCTTGGTTATGTGTTGAAGGATGGATACAGCTGGATGTAGGAATTGCTAGTTTGGGTGAGATATTATGCTTCCCCTGTATCCCCAACACCTGATTGCATAACCGGAAAGTTTCGGGAGTTTCATAGGTGGGAATTCAAGTAGCTCTTAGGATATCTTTTCCGACGGATGTATGATATGAAATTGGGGTTCGACGTCTAGTGGTCCGCCTATTCACGGTCGGTTTTACAGTGGTCTCGTTGTGTCTTAAAGAGTCCTTGGCTATGCCGACTCGGGGACGCTTCATATATCATGTGCAGTGCCTTGTACATGATGGTGCTGTACGATCGAGCCCGTGTAGGCCCCACCACGAAAACTTCGAACGAAATCTCTATCATATGTTTGTTCTGGCTTATTCTGCAAGCCAACCCTTTGTTTTTGTTTTGAGTTGTGGCATTCGAGTTGCTTCAATGTCATGTGTTGATTCCATACCTTTCCCAAATGGTGTTCTCATACTTCGATGTGAATACTAATCCTTCATGATAATCAAGATTGTCTTGTCAATCCTTTTCTACCGGTGTGTCTCTCGTCAAGTGGAGCCGAGCATTCCAATATCAGCAACATCTATTATCACTTCTTCTCAACGGTGTTTGTTTCATCCGTCTCCAAGTTGCCTTTGTTTTTCCCACCCTTCCTCCCTTTGTTTTTTCCCAAGGAGTCAGTTTTCCTAATCAACTATCCATCTTATTCATGTAAAGCCTCTTCTTTCTTTTCAATCAATGTTCTTACCCGGTGATGCTCATGAACATTTTAATGAAGTTTCTAGTTCACCATTATTCATTCTTTTTCTTCTCCGGTGGTTTCAAGTCAAGCTTGTTGATCATATCCTTTCCTCGCTTCAATGTTTTTCTCATGCCGGTGCAATTCTTAATGATTCACCTCTTGCTATCCTATTGTTCCGGAGAGCTCAAGTTATCTTCAAGATTCGTGTTTCCACTCTGCTTTCATAATCCTTTCAAACTCTTTCGAGGAGGTCCCCTCATTCAAGCCATTTAATTCAACCGGTGCATTCCCTCTTTTAAATCGTTCTACCGTGTTTCTTTTGAGTGAGCCCTAACACACAGGTCTTTTCCCAGGATCTTACCTGACTCTTCTAATTTTCCCGGAGATATTCTCAAATTCTTTTCGAAGTTTGACGTAAGAATGATTTTTCATCAGTCAAATGTCTTTCTCCAAGATCTGTCAAATTCTTTTCATCGTTGGCTCAACCTTTCCATTATTGATTTCGGAGTGCCTCAACAATTCTTGGTGGTGTTTCTCGTTGTCATTTGAAGACCGAAGAAGATTTTTCTCTTTAATCTTGCTCCATTCTCTTCAAGATTCGTGATTCTAGCTAGTTTCCATCCTCTCATAATTATTTTCGATTATGGGAATTCTTTTCAACTATCCGGAGCAAATTCAAGAGTCTTCTCAATTTCTTTTCCGGAATCCATCTTTTCAAATACTATTCATTCTTAGCTTTCAGCTCTCGTTCTTCAATTTTACCGGTGCTTCGTTCAAGTGATCTTTAATCAGGTCGTGATCTCTTCGTTCTCATGTATCTAAATCCTCTCAAGCATCTTTGTTCGTTTTATAATTCTTCCCAGTGTTTCTTTATATACTCTTCGTTCATTTTCAATTCTTACGGTGGTTCTTTCAAGAGTTCCTCTTCCTTCGTTTATCATATTAATTCATTAGTTGTTCCAATCCTACCTGTGGTTCATTGAACACTTTTTTTTCATGTTCGCGCAATGTCTACCTTAATCCTTTCTAAGAGAGTAAGTATTATGCCAAATCCATTGTTGGTCATCAATTTAATTGGTGAAGGATACGCATAACATAATTCTTACTCTTGTTTCACACAAGTGATTAATTCCTTATTCCGGAGGCTCATCAAATTCTTGTTTCCATTTGTTCATCTTTCTTTTCCGGAGTGCCAAGTTTTCTCTCTATCCCCTTGCTAAGCTTCATCTAATCATTGCAAGGTTTTAACCTTACTTTCCTCATCCTTCTTTCCGTTCGATCATTCTTTTGTTTACCAGAGTTCTTCATGGAGGCTCTACATGATGGTTCATCAAGGATTTAATTCTTTCTCGAAGTGTTCATCGAGATTCTTTTCAAAGGAGCTCAAGTTTTCTTCATCTTGCTATCCGGAGTACAATTTCTTTCTACCGTATCTTTGGAGGTGGTTTTACATCATTCTTGATAATTTGAGTTCATGATTCACATGTTATTAAGAATGAGCTATTTTAAATCCATCAATCTCTTCGTTGGAGTTATATTGGGTTATATTTCACCAAAGCCTTTCCTAAGGATTGTTGCTAGTTATGGTGATTATAAATGATCCAAGTTCTTCATTTATCCTTTTGGTGAAATAAGTTTTCTCGTCTCCTTGTTCTTACCAATCCAATTCTTTTTCCCGTGAGTGGCAGGTTGTCACATCATAATTTGAGATGTATTCCATAAGACCATATCAAGCTTATTCTTTCGTTGTGGGTTTTCACAACAACTCCGTTCGACCCTTCTCCTAAGGATGCCTTCTCTAGCTCTTTTGTGGCAGAAGTTGGCATTTTCTTCTCCATTCCCCAAGCTCAATTATCTATCTTCTATTCTTTCGTTCTGGAGGCATTGTGATGTTGCTCTCTTCAACCTATTTTTTTTGTTTTTGTCACGACCTTGTTCCTTTCTTGCTTATTCATTTAACCGGAGTGTCGTGCCCTCTTTTCAAGTTCTATCCACTTATCAAGTTCTTATTCAATTATTTTCATTTCAACCGGAGTGCTGCCCAAATTTGGTCTTCCTTGATCCCCTTCTTTAACCGGAGTGTTTTCAATATATATCTTCCCTTCAACCTAAAGGTTTTCGCAATGCTCTTTGTCCCTCGTTTCTAACGGAGTGTTTTCGACCTAGTTCACCTTCGTGGTATTCTTTTCTCGAATTTGTTCAACCTCGCAAGGTTCATCGGTTTCACTCGTTTGTCAAAGAAGCAATTTTTTTACCTCTTCTCTTATCTCTTCCGTTGTCCCTCCGGTGCCATTCTAGATCTCGGGACGAGATCCTCTCGTAGTGGTGGAGTGTTGTAACGCCCCGAGACCGATGTGCCAGTTGTCCTCCAGTTATTCGCTGTTGTTGCCTTGTCATTGCTTGCGTGTCATGCATTGCATATCATGTCATCTTGCGCATTTCATTTGCATATGTGTTCGTCTCATGCATCCGAGCATTTTCCCCGTTGTCTGTTTTGCAATCCGGCGCTCTGTTCTCCTCCGGTGGTCTTTTCTACCTTTCTTTCATGTGTGGGGCTCAAACATTTCCGGATTGGACCGAGTCTTGCCAAGCGGCCTTGATTTACTACCGGTAGACCGCCTGTCAAGTTTCGTACCATTTGGACTTCGTTTGATACTCCAATGGTTAACCGAGGGACCGAGAAGGCCTCGTGTGTGTTGCAGCCCAACACCCCTCCATTTTGGCCCAAAACCCACCTAACTATGCTCCATCATCTAGAGCGTTCGATCACGATCGCATGGCCGAAAACCGCACCTCATTTGGACTCTCCTAGCTCCCTCTACCTATAAATATAGCCTCCTCGCCGAAATTCCGAATCAAACCCTAGATCCACCCCTCTCCACGCGGCCAGACACGTCCGCTGCCGCCCGCAGCAAACCGGAGCCTGCCACGTGTCACCTGAGCCCCACATCGCCGCCGGCCCGCCCGAGCACGCGGGAGGCCCCCGCGGCCCAGATCCGCGCGCCACCCCGCGCCTCCTCCTTCCCCGCATCCGGCGCCGCCGCGCACCATCGCCGGACCACCCTTCGCATGCGTCGTCGTCCTCTTCTCCGGGGATCACTGGAGCGCGCCGCCCCGCGACTTGGAGTCCCCGTCCAGCGCCGCTGTCGCCAGATCCGGTCATTCCGCGCTGGGATCCGCCCTTTTCTGCTCGTGGCCGGCCCTCCCCTCGCCGGAGTACATCCACGCCGGACTTGCGCCGCCGTCCACGGCTTCGCCGGAGTCGCCGTTCCCTGCGCCAGTTCGGGAGGAGCCCGATCTGTCTCCATTGACCGCGCACCGCGTGGGCCGCGCCCGAGTCCGGCCCAGCGCGCCGCCCCCGCCTCATTTGGCCTACTCCTCCTTCGTGGGCCGGCCCTGCTTCCCCGGCCAGCGCAGCGCCAAGCCAGGCCCAGCATCGCCGGCCTGCTTCCCCTCAAGCTGGGCCAAGAGCCCATGGGTGAGCCGCCCCCAGCGCCCACCTGGTTTTTTTCCTGCTGTTGGGCCAGTTCCTGTTTTGGCCCGCGTGATGTTTTTTTTTCAGCGCCTGGGATATTCCTATTTATCCTGAGACTGTTGTTTTACAGATTAGTCCCTCTAGTTCATGCATATAATAAACTCACAAACCGTGCATCGGATTAAAATGTTTTATATATGAAACTTGCTCAAAATTTTGTGTAGATTAATAATATCCAACTTTCATCCATGTTTAAGATGTTTAAAATTATGTTTGCTTAAATTTGCTCCTATGCCATGTTAAAATGATTTAATTCATAACTAAATAACCGTAACTCCGATTTTAATAAACTTTATATGTAAATGGGGTAGAATTTTTCCTAGTTTCACAAGGTGGCATCATCTTGCATGGCTAATAACTCTAAAATAATGTTTAGGGCAGAACAGTTCCAAACCTTAAATTATGCATATGAGGATTTTCCGGAATTGTTGTTCGTTGCTTCCGGCCTCATTTAAACTTGCCTAGATAGGTAGTTTTGTTGTGCTTCACCTCTTGCCATGTTAATCAACATTTAATATTGTTGGCTACATAAACGAGATCGAACTAAATAACTTGATGTGGTGTTTCGTCAGTATGCAACCCGTTGTATATTGTGCTCCACTTAATTTGTAGGATTGTTTGTGCACTTTGCCATGCCATGCTTCATTAATCCGGACATGCATCATACTTGTTTGCGCATCATGCCATGTCTATGTGTTGGTTGTTTACTATGATTGTTTGCTTCTTTTCGGTGTTGCTTCTTCGGGTTGGTTCCATTAACGTCGTGATTGTGAGGATCCGTTCGACTACGTCCGTTTGTCTTCTTCATGGACTCGTTCTTCTTCCTTGCGGGATTTCAGGCAAGATGATCATACCCTCGAAATCACTACTATCTTTGCTTTGCTAGATGCTCGCTCGTTTGCTGGCCTATGCTGCGATACCTACCACTTGCTTATCATGCCTCCTACTTTGTTGAACCAAGCCTCTAACCCACCTTGTCCTAGCAAACCGTTGATTGGCTATGTTACCGCTTTGCTCAGCCCCTCTTATAATATTGTTAGTTACAGGTGAAGATTGAAGTTTGTTCCTTGTTCGAACATGGAGATGTTGTTCCTTGTTGGAACGTGTTTACTTGTTGGGATATCACTTTATATCTTATTTATTAATGCATCTATATAATTGGTAAAGGGTGGAAGGCTTGGCCTTATGCCTGGTGTTTTGTTCCACTCTTGCCGCCCTAGTTTCCGTCATATCGGTGTTATGTTCCCGGATTTTGCGTCCCTTACGTGGTTGGGCTATAATGGGAACCCCTTGACAGTTCGCCTTAAGTAAAGCTTCTCCAGCAATGCCCAAGATTGGTTTTACCATTTGCCACCTAGCCTTTTCTTTCCCTTGAGTCGGCCGGCTCAAGGGTCATCTTTATATTACCCCCTGGGCCAGTGCTCCTCTGAGTGTTGGTCCAAACTAGAGCCCCTTACAGTGCCACCTCAGGGAAACTCGAGGGCTGGTTTTAGTTGTATGGACTGCTCATCTGAGTGTGCCCTAAGACAGACATATGTGCAGCTCCTATCGGGTTTTGTCGGCACATTTGGGCAGTGTTGCTGGTTTATTTTTACCCTGTCGAAATGTCTTGTTGTTCTAGGATACCGAGTGTGATCGGAATGTCTCGGGTGGAGGTCTATTCCTTCATTGACCGTGAGAGCTTATCATGGGCTAAGTTGGGACACCCCTGCAGGGATTGAACTTTCGAAAGACGTGCCCGCGGTTATGGGCAGATGGGAATTTGTTAACGTCCGGTTGTAGAAAACCTGAAGTTGACCTTAATTAAAATGAATCAACCGCGTGTGTAACCGTGATGGTCTCTTTCCGGCGGCGTCCGGGAAGTGAACACCGTTGTTGGAGTTATGCTTGACGTAGGTAGTCCAGGATCACTTCTTGATCATACTTTTATCGACCGTGCTTTGCCTTCTCTTCTCGCTCTCATTTGCGTATGTTAGCCACCATATATGCTAGTCGCTTGCTGCAGCTCCACCTCATACCTTTATCTTACCCATGAGCTTAAATAGTCTTGATCGCGATGGTGCGAGATTGCTGAGTCCCCGTGGCTCACAGATACTTCCAAAACCAGCTTGCAGGTGCCGATGAGCCCGTGCAGATGACGCAACCAAGCTCAGGAGGAGCTCGATGAAGATCTTGTCCTTTGAGTTGTTTCGTTCTAGTTGATCAGTAGTGAAGCCCAGTTGGGGTCGATCGGGGACCTTTGTCGCATTTGGGGTTCTTCTTTTATTTTGGTTCCGTAGTCGGACCTTGAGTGTATTTGAATGATGTAATGCTTTATTCATGTAATTGTGTGAAGTGGCGATTGTAAGCCAACTATGTATCTCTTTTCCCTTATGTATTACATGGGTTGTGTGAAGATTACCTCACTTGCCACATATGCCTTCAATGCGATTATGCCTCTAAGTCGTGTCTCGACACGTGGGAGATATAGTCGCATCGAGGGTGTTACAAGTTGGTAATCAGAGCCTTCCCCGACCTTAGGAGCCCCCACTGATTGATCATTTTTAGCGGCCGAGTTGTGTCTAGAAAAATGTTTTGAGTCATTTAGGAACTATATATCGGAGAGTTTAGGAATTCTTTTTACTTCCCAGTCTCCTCATCGCTCTGGTAAGGCATCCTAACGTAGAGTTTTGACTCTTCCCTTCTCAAATCTCACTAAAAAAATTTAGGATCACGCGGGTATCTTGGAATCGTTCCGATGGTTTTATGATGAGAACATTGTCTTGGTGCGTCCTGTCAGGGGTTTTGTGAAAGTGTCCCGGGGAGTTGAGCTCTGAGGTGTTGTCATCATAATTTTATCGTTCTAGTTCTGGAATTCTTGAGTTTAGTACGCCGACATCGAAAATCTCTTTTATGCAGTTCGTTGGTGAGATAACCTCGACGCAACCCAGTACTGGGTGGGAGTTCGGGAGTATCGCCATAACTTGTATAACGGATGCTTTTCGAAGGTTGAGGTAGATGGTTTCCGAAGGTTTCTTGGTTATGTGTTGAAGGATGGATACAGCTGGATGTAGGAATTGCTAGTTTGGGTGAGATATTATGCTTCCCCTGTATCCCCAACACCTGATTGCATAACCGGAAAGTTTCGGGAGTTTCATAGGTGGGAATTCAAGTAGCTCTTAGGATATCTTTTCTGACGGATGTATGATATGAAATTGGGGTTCGACGTCTAGTGGTCCGCCTATTCACGGTCGGTTTTACAGTGGTCTCGTTGTGTCTTAAAGAGTCCTTGGCTATGCCGACTCGGGGACGCTTCATATATCATGTGCAGTGCCTTGTACATGATGGTGCTGTACATCGAGCCCGTGTAGGCCCCACCACGAAAACTTCGAACGAAATCTCTATCATAGTTTGTTCTGGCTTATTCTGCAAGCCAACCCTTTGTTTTTGTTTTGAGTTGTGGCATTCGAGTTGCTTCAATGTCATGTGTTGATTCCATACCTTTCCCAAATGGTGTTCTCATACTTCGATGTGAATACTAATCCTTCATGATAATCGAGATTGTCTTGTCAATCCTTTTCTACCGGTGTGTCTCTCGTCAAGTGGAGCCGAGCATTCCAATATCAGCAACATCTATTATCACTTCTTCTCAACGGTGTTTGTTTCATCCGTCTCCAAGTTGCCTTTGTTTTTCCCACCCTTCCTCCCTTTGTTTTTTCCCAAGGAGTCAGTTTTCCTAATCAACTATCCATCTTATTCATGTAAAGCCTCTTCTTTCTTTTCAATCAATGTTCTTACCCGGTGATGCTCATGAAGATTTTAATGAAGTTTCTAGTTCACCATTATTCATTCTTTTTCTTCTCCGGTGGTTTCAAGTCAAGCTTGTTGATCATATCCTTTCCTCGCTTCAATGTTTTTCTCATGCCGGTGCAATTCTTAATGATTCACCTCTTGCTATCCTATTGTTCCGGAGAGCTCAAGTTATCTTCAAGATTCGTGTTTCCACTCTGCTTTCATAATCCTTTCAAACTCTTTCGAGGAGGTCCCCTCATTCAAGCCATTTAATTCAACCGGTGCATTCCCTCTTTTAAATCGTTCTACGGTGTTTCTTTTGAGTGAGCCCTAACACACAGGTCTTTTCCCAGGATCTTACCTGACTCTTCTAATTTTCCCGGAGATATTCTCAAATTCTTTTCGAAGTTTGACGTAAGAATGATTTTTCATCAGTCAAATGTCTTTCTCCAAGATCTGTCAAATTCTTTTCATCGTTGGCTCAACCTTTCCATTATTGATTCCGGAGTGCCTCAACAATTCTTGGTGGTGTTTCTCGTTGTCATTTGAAGACCGAAGAAGATTTTTCTCTTTAATCTTGCTCCATTCTCTTCAAGATTCGTGATTCTAGCTAGTTTCCATCCTCTCATAATTATTTTCGATTATGGGAATTCTTTTCAACTATCCGGAGCAAATTCAAGAGTCTTCTCAATTTCTTTTCCGGAATCCATCTTTTCAAATACTATTCATTCTTAGCTTTCAGCTCTCGTTCTTCAATTTTACCGGTGCTTCGTTCAAGTGATCTTTAATCAGGTCGTGATCTCTTCGTTCTCATGTATCTAAATCCTCTCAAGCATCTTTGTTCGTTTTATAATTCTTCCCAGTGTTTCTTTATATACTCTTCGTTCATTTTCAATTCTTACGGTGGTTCTTTCAAGAGTTCCTCTTCCTTCGTTTATCATATTAATTCATTAGTTGTTCCAATCCTACCTGTGGTTCATTGAACACTTTTTTTTCATGTTCGCGCAATGTCTACCTTAATCCTTTCTAAGAGAGTAAGTATTATGCCAAATCCATTGTTGGTCATCAATTTAATTGGTGAAGGATACGCATAACATAATTCTTACTCTTGTTTCACACAAGTGATTAATTCCTTATTCCGGAGGCTCATCAAATTCTTGTTTCCATTTGTTCATCTTTCTTTTCCGGAGTGCCAAGTTTTCTCTCTATCCCCTTGCTAAGCTTCATCTAATCATTGCAAGGTTTTAACCTTACTTTCCTCATCCTTCTTTCCGTTCGATCATTCTTTTGTTTACCAGAGTTCTTCATGGAGGCTCTACATGATGGTTCATCAAGGATTTAATTCTTTCTCGAAGTGTTCATCGAGATTCTTTTCAAAGGAGCTCAAGTTTTCTTCATCTTGCTATCCGGAGTACAATTTCTTTCTACCGTATCTTTGGAGGTGGTTTTACATCATTCTTGATAATTTGAGTTCATGATTCACATGTTATTAAGAATGAGCTATTTTAAATCCATCAATCTCTTCGTTGGAGTTATATTGGGTTATATTTCACCAAAGCCTTTCCTAAGGATTGTTGCTAGTTATGGTGATTATAAATGATCCAAGTTCTTCATTTATCCTTTTGGTGAAATAAGTTTTCTCGTCTCCTTGTTCTTACCAATCCAATTCTTTTTCCCGTGAGTGGCAGGTTGTCACATCATAATTTGAGATGTATTCCATAAGACCATATCAAGCTTATTCTTTCGTTGTGGGTTTTCACAACAACTCCGTTCGACCCTTCTCCTAAGGATGCCTTCTCTAGCTCTTTTGTGGCAGAAGTTGGCATTTTCTTCTCCATTCCCCAAGCTCAATTATCTATCTTCTATTCTTTCGTTCTGGAGGCATTGTGATGTTGCTCTCTTCAACCTATTTTTTTTGTTTTTGTCACGACCTTGTTCCTTTCTTGCTTATTCATTTAACCGGAGTGTCGTGCCCTCTTTTCAAGTTCTATCCACTTATCAAGTTCTTATTCAATTATTTTCATTTCAACCGGAGTGCTGCCCAAATTTGGTCTTCCTTGATCCCCTTCTTTAACCGGAGTGTTTTCAATATATATCTTCCCTTCAACCTAAAGGTTTTCGCAATGCTCTTTGTCCCTTGTTTCTAACGGAGTGTTTTCGACCTAGTTCACCTTCGTGGTATTCTTTTCTCGAATTTGTTCAACCTCGCAAGGTTCATCGGTTTCACTCGTTTGTCAAAGAAGCAATTTTTTTACCTCTTCTCTTATCTCTTCCGTTGTCCCTCCGGTGCCATTCTAGATCTCGGGACGAGATCCTCTCGTAGTGGTGGAGTGTTGTAACGCCCCGAGACCGATGTGCCAGTTGTCCTCCAGTTATTTGCTGTTGTTGCCTTGTCATTGCTTGCGTGTCATGCATTGCATATCATGTCATCTTGCGCATTTCATTTGCATATGTGTTCGTCTCATGCATCCGAGCATTTTCCCCGTTGTCCGTTTTGCAATCCGGCGCTCTGTTCTCCTCCGGTGGTCTTTTCTACCTTTCTTTCATGTGTGGGGCTCAAACATTTCCGGATTGGACCGAGTCTTGCCAAGCGGCCTTGATTTACTACCGGTAGACCGCCTGTCAAGTTTCGTACCATTTGGACTTCGTTTGATACTCCAATGGTTAACCGAGGGACCGAGAAGGCCTCGTGTGTGTTGCAGCCCAACACCCCTCCATTTTGGCCCAAAACCCACCTAACTATGCTCCATCATCTAGAGCGTTCGATCACGATCGCATGGCCGAAAACCGCACCTTATTTGGACTCTCCTAGCTCCCTCTACCTATAAATATAGCCTCCTCCCCGAAATTCCGAATCAAACCCTAGATCCACCCCTCTCCACGCGGCCAGACACGTCCGCTGCCGCCCGCAGCAAACCGGAGCCTGCCACGTGTCACCTGAGCCCCACATCGCCGCCGGCCCGCCCGAGCCCGCGGGAGGCCCCCGCGGCCCAGATCCGCGCGCCACCCCGCGCCTCCTCCTTCCCCGCATCCGGCGCCGCCGCGCACCATCGCCGGACCACCCTTCGCATGCGTCGTCGTCCTCTTCTCCGGGGATCACCGGAGCGCGCCGCCCCGCGACTTGGAGTCCCCGTCCGGCGCCGCTGTCGCCAGATCCGGTCATTCCGCGCTGGGATCCGCCCTTTTCTGCTCGTGGCCGGCCCTCCCCTCGCCGGAGTACATCCACGCCGGACTTGCGCCGCTGTCCACGGCTTCGCCGGAGTCGCCGTTCCCTGCGCCAGTTCGGGAGGAGCCCGATCTGTCTCCATTGACCGCGCACCGCATGGGCCGCGCCCGAGTCCGGCCCAGCGCGCCGCCCCCGCCTCGTTTGGCCTACTCCTCCTTCGTGGGCCGGCCCTGCTTCCCCGGCCAGCGCAGCGCCAAGCCAGGCCCAGCATTGCCGGCCTGCTTCCCCTCAAGCTGGGCCAAGAGCCCATGGGTGAGCCGCCCCCAGCGCCCACCTGGTTTTTTTCCTGCTGTTGGGCCAGTTCCTGTTTTGGCCCGCGTGATGTTTTTTTTTCAGCGCCTGGGATTTTCCTATTTATCCTGAGACTGTTGTTTTACAGATTAGTCCCTCTAGTTCATGCATATAATAAACTCACAAACCGTGCATCGGATTAAAATGTTTTATATATGAAACTTGCACAAAATTTTGTGTAGATTAATAATATCCAACTTCCATCCATGTTTAAGATGTTTAAAATTATGTTTGCTTAAATTTGCTCCTATGCCATGTTAAAATGATTTAATTCATAACTAAATAACCGTAACTCCGATTTTAATAAACTTTATATGTAAATGGGGTAGAATTTTTCCTAGTTTCACAAGGTGTCATCATCTTGCATGGCTAATAACTCTAAAATAATGTTTAGGGCAGAACATTACCAAACCTTAAATTATGCATATGAGGATTTTCCGAAATTGTTGTTCGTTGCTTCCGGCCTCATTTAAACTTTCCTAGATAGGTAGTTTTGTTGTGCTTCACCTCTTGCCATGTTAATCAACATTTAATATTGTTGGCTACATAAACGAGATCGAACTAAATAACTTGATGTGGTGTTTCGTCAGTATGCAACCCGTTGTATATTGTGCTCCACTTAATTTGTAGGATTGTTTGTGCACTTTGCCATGCCATGCTTCATTAATCCGGACATGCATCATACTTGTTTGCGCATCATGCCATGTCTATGTGTTGGTTGTTTACTATGATTGTTTGCTTCTTTTCGGTGTTGCTTCTTCGGGTTGGTTCCATTAACGTCGTGATTGTGAGGATCCGTTCAACTACGTCCGTTTGTCTTCTTCATGGACTCGTTCTTCTTCCTTGCGGGATTTCAGGCAAGATGATCATACCCTCGAAATCACTACTATCTTTGCTTTGCTAGATGCTCGCTCGTTTGCTGGCCTATGCTGCGATACCTACCACTTGCTTATCATGCCTCCTACTTTGTTGAACCAAGCCTCTAACCCACCTTGTCCTAGCAAACCGTTGATTGGCTATGTTACCGCTTTGCTCAGCCCCTCTTATAATATTGTTAGTTACAGGTGAAGATTGAAGTTTGTTCCTTGTTGGAACATGGAGATGTTGTTCCTTGTTGGAACATGTTTACTTGTTGGGATATCACTTTATATCTTATTTATTAATGCATCTATATAATTGGTAAAGGGTGGAAGGCTTGGCCTTATGCCTGGTGTTTTGTTCCACTCTTGCCGCCCTAGTTTCCGTCATATCGGTGTTATGTTCCCGGATTTTGCGTCCCTTACGTGGTTGGGCTATAATGGGAACCCCTTGACAGTTCGCCTTAAGTAAAGCTTCTCCAGCAATGCCCAAGATTGGTTTTACCATTTGCCACCTAGCCTTTTCTTTCCCTTGAGTCGGCCGGCTCAAGGGTCATCTTTATATTACCCCCCGGGCCAGTGCTCCTCTGAGTGTTGGTCCAAACTAGAGCCCCTTACAGCGCCACCTCAGGGAAACTCGAGGGCTGGTTTTAGTTGTATGGACTGCTCATCTGAGTGTGCCCTAAGAAAGACATATGTGCAGCTCCTATCGGGTTTTGTCGGCACATTTGGGCAGTGTTGCTGGTTTATTTTTACCCTGTCGAAATGTCTTGTTGTACTGGGATACCGAGTGTGATCGGAATGTCTCGGGTGGAGGTCTATTCCTTCGTTGACCGTGAGAGCTTATCATGGGCTAAGTTGGGACACCCCTGCAGGGATTGAACTTTCGAAAGACGTGCCCGCGGTTATGGGCAGATGGGAATTTGTTAACGTCTGGTTGTAGAAAACCTGAAGTTGACCTTAATTAAAATGAATCAACCGCGTGTGTAACCGTGATGGTCTCTTTCCGGCGGCGTCCGGGAAGTGAACACCGTTGTTGGAGTTATGCTTGACGTAGGTAGTCCAGGATCACTTCTTGATCATACTTTTATCGACCGTGCTTTGCCTTCTCTTCTCGCTCTCATTTGCGTATGTTAGCCACCATATATGCTAGTCGCTTGCTGCAGCTCCACCTCATACCTTTATCTTACCCATGAGCTTAAATAGTCTTGATCGCGACGGTGCGAGATTGCTGAGTCCCCGTGGCTCACAGATACTTCCAAAACCAGCTTGCAGGTGCCGATGAGCCCGTGCAGATGACGCAACCAAGCTCAGGAGGAGCTCGATGAAGATCTTGTCCTTTGAGTTGTTTCGTTCTAGTTGATCAGTAGTGAAGCCCAGTTGGGGTCGATCGGGGACCTTTGTCGCATTTGGGGTTCTTCTTTTATTTTGGTTCCGTAGTCGGACCTTGAGTGTATTTGAATGATGTAATGCTTTATTCATGTAATTGTGTGAAGTGGCGATTGTAAGCCAACTATGTATCTCTTTTCCCTTATGTATTACATGGGTTGTGTGAAGATTACCTCACTTGCCACATATGCCTTCAATGCGATTATGCCTCTAAGTCGTGTCTCGACACGTGGGAGATATAGTCGCATCGAGGGTGTTACAAGTTGGTAATCAGAGCCTTCCCCGACCTTAGGAGCCCCCACTGATTGATCATTTTTAGCGGCCGAGTTGTGTCTAGAAAAATGTTTTGAGTCATTTAGGAACTATATATCGGAGAGTTTAGGAATTCTTTTTACTTCCCAGTCTCCTCATCGCTCTGGTAAGGCATCCTGACGTAGAGTTTTGACTCTTCCCTTCTCAAATCTCACTAAAAAAATTTAGGATCACGCGGGTATCTTGGAATCGTTCCGATGGTTTTATGATGAGAACATTGTCTTGGTGCGTCCTGTCAGGGGTTTTGTGAAAGTGTCCCGGGGAGTTGAGCTCTGAGGTGTTGTCATCATAATTTTATCGTTCTAGTTCTGGAATTCTTGAGTTTAGTACGCCGACATCGAAAATCTCTTTTATGCAGTTCGTTGGTGAGATAACCTCGACGCAACCCAGTACTGGGTGGGAGTTCGGGAGTATCGCCATAACTTGTATAACGGATGCTTTTCGAAGGTTGAGGTAGATGGTTTCCGAAGGTTTCTTGGTTATGTGTTGAAGGATGGATACAGCTGGATGTAGGAATTGCTAGTTTGGGTGAGATATTATGCTTCCCCTGTATCCCCAACACCTGATTGCATAACCGGAAAGTTTCGGGAGTTTCATAGGTGGGAATTCAAGTAGCTCTTAGGATATCTTTTCCGACGGATGTATGATATGAAATTGGGGTTCGACGTCTAGTGGTCCGCCTATTCACGGTCGGTTTTACAGTGGTCTCGTTGTGTCTTAAAGAGTCCTTGGCTATGCCGACTCGGGGACGCTTCATATATCATGTGCAGTGCCTTGTACATGATGGTGCTGTACGATCGAGCCCGTGTAGGCCCCACCACGAAAACTTCGAACGAAATCTCTATCATATGTTTGTTCTGGCTTATTCTGCAAGCCAACCCTTTGTTTTTGTTTTGAGTTGTGGCATTCGAGTTGCTTCAATGTCATGTGTTGATTCCATACCTTTCCCAAATGGTGTTCTCATACTTCGATGTGAATACTAATCCTTCATGATAATCAAGATTGTCTTGTCAATCCTTTTCTACCGGTGTGTCTCTCGTCAAGTGGAGCCGAGCATTCCAATATCAGCAACATCTATTATCACTTCTTCTCAACGGTGTTTGTTTCATCCGTCTCCAAGTTGCCTTTGTTTTTCCCACCCTTCCTCCCTTTGTTTTTTCCCAAGGAGTCAGTTTTCCTAATCAACTATCCATCTTATTCATGTAAAGCCTCTTCTTTCTTTTCAATCAATGTTCTTACCCGGTGATGCTCATGAAGATTTTAATGAAGTTTCTATTTCACCATTATTCATTCTTTTTCTTCTCCGGTGGTTTCAAGTCAAGCTTGTTGATCATATCCTTTCCTCGCTTCAATGTTTTTCTCATGCCGGTGCAATTCTTAATGATTCACCTCTTGCTATCCTATTGTTCCGGAGAGCTCAAGTTATCTTCAAGATTCGTGTTTCCACTCTGCTTTCATAATCCTTTCAAACTCTTTCGAGGAGGTCCCCTCATTCAAGCCATTTAATTCAACCGGTGCATTCCCTCTTTTAAATCGTTCTACGGTGTTTCTTTTGAGTGAGCCCTAACACACAGGTCTTTTCCCAGGATCTTACCTGACTCTTCTAATTTTCCCGGAGATATTCTCAAATTCTTTTCGAAGTTTGACATAAGAATGATTTTTCATCAGTCAAATGTCTTTCTCCAAGATCTGTCAAATTCTTTTCATCGTTGGCTCAACCTTTCCATTATTGATTCTGGAGTGCCTCAACAATTCTTGGTGGTGTTTCTCGTTGTCATTTGAAGACCGAAGAAGATTTTTCTCTTTAATCTTGCTCCATTCTCTTCAAGATTCGTGATTCTAGCTAGTTTCCATCCTCTCATAATTATTTTCGATTATAGGAATTCTTTTCAACTATCCGGAGCAAATTCAAGAGTCTTCTCAATTTCTTTTCCGGAATCCATCTTTTCAAATACTATTCATTCTCAGCTTTCAGCTCTCGTTCTTCAATTTTACCGGTGCTTCGTTCAAGTGATCTTTAATCAGGTCGTGATCTCTTCGTTCTCATGTATCTAAATCCTCTCAAGCATCTTTGTTCGTTTTATAATTCTTCCTAGTGTTTCTTTATATACTCTTCGTTCATTTTCAATTCTTACGGTGGTTCTTTCAAGAGTTCCTCTTCCTTCGTTTATCATATTAATTCATTAGTTGTTCCAATCCTACCTGTGGTTCATTGAACACTTTTTTTTCATGTTCGCGCAATGTCTACCTTAATCCTTTCTAAGAGAGTAAGTATTATGCCAAATCCATTGTTGGTCATCAATTTAATTGGTGAAGGATACGCATAACATAATTCTTACTCTTGTTTCACACAAGTGATTAATTCCTTATTCCGGAGGCTCATCAAATTCTTGTTTCCATTTGTTCATCTTTCTTTTCCGGAGTGCCAAGTTTTCTCTCTATCCCCTTGCTAAGCTTCATCTAATCATTGCAAGGTTTTAACCTTACTTTCCTCATCCTTCTTTCCGTTCGATCATTCTTTTGTTTACCAGAGTTCTTCATGGAGGCTCTACATGATGGTTCATCAAGGATTTAATTCTTTCTCGAAGTGTTCATCGAGATTCTTTTCAAAGGAGCTCAAGTTTTCTTCATCTTGCTATCCGGAGTACAATTTCTTTCTACCGTATCTTTGGAGGTGGTTTTACATCATTCTTGATAATTTGAGTTCATGATTCACATGTTATTAAGAATGAGCTATTTTAAATCCATCAATCTCTTCGTTGGAGTTATATTGGGTTATATTTCACCAAAGCCTTTCCTAAGGATTGTTGCTAGTTATGGTGATTATAAATGATCCAAGTTCTTCATTTATCCTTTTGGTGAAATAAGTTTTCTCGTCTCCTTGTTCTTCCCAATCCAATTCTTTTTCCCGTGAGTGGCAGGTTGTCACATCATAATTTGAGATGTATTCCATAAGACCATATCAAGCTTATTCTTTCGTTGTGGGTTTTCACAACAACTCCGTTCGACCCTTCTCCTAAGGATGCCTTCTCTAGCTCTTTTGTGGCAGAAGTTGGCATTTTCTTCTCCATTCCCCAAGCTCAATTATCTATCTTCTATTCTTTCGTTCTGGAGGCATTGTGATGTTGCTCTCTTCAACCTATTTTTTTTGTTTTTGTCATGACCTTGTTCCTTTCTTGCTTATTCATTTAACCGGAGTGTCGTGCCCTCTTTTCAAGTTCTATCCACTTATCAAGTTCTTATTCAATTATTTTCATTTCAACCGGAGTGCTGCCCAAATTTGGTCTTCCTTGATCCCCTTCTTTAACCGGAGTGTTTTCAATATATATCTTCCCTTCAACCTAAAGGTTTTCGCAATGCTCTTTGTCCCTCGTTTCTAACGGAGTGTTTTCGACCTAGTTCACCTTCGTGGTATTCTTTTCTCGAATTTGTTCAACCTCGCAAGGTTCATCGGTTTCACTCGTTTGTCAAAGAAGCAATTTTTTTACCTCTTCTCTTATCTCTTCCGTTGTCCCTCCGGTGCCATTCTAGATCTCGGGACGAGATCCTCTCGTAGTGGTGGAGTGTTGTAACGCCCCGAGACCGATGTGCCAGTTGTCCTCCAGTTATTCGCTGTTGTTGCCTTGTCATTGCTTGCGTGTCATGCATTGCATATCATGTCATCTTGCGCATTTCATTTGCATATGTGTTCGTCTCATGCATCCGAGCATTTTCCCCGTTGTCTGTTTTGCAATCCGGCGCTCTGTTCTCCTCCGGTGGTCTTTTCTACCTTTCTTTCATGTGTGGGGCTCAAACATTTCCGGATTGGACCGAGTCTTGCCAAGCGGCCTTGATTTACTACCGGTAGACCGCCTGTCAAGTTTCGTACCATTTGGACTTCGTTTGATACTCCAATGGTTAACCGAGGGACCGAGAAGGCCTCGTGTGTGTTGCAGCCCAACACCCCTCCATTTTGGCCCAAAACCCACCTAACTATGCTCCATCATCTAGAGCGTTCGATCACGATCGCATGGCCGAAAACCGCACCTCATTTGGACTCTCCTAGCTCCCTCTACCTATAAATATAGCCTCCTCCCCGAAATTCCGAATCAAACCCTAGATCCACCCCTCTCCACGCGGCCAGACACGTCCGCTGCCGCCCGCAGCAAACCGGAGCCTGCCACGTGTCACCTGAGCCCCACATCGCCGCCGGCCCGCCCGAGCCCGCGGGAGGCCCCCGCGGCCCAGATCCGCGCGCCACCCCGCGCCTCCTCCTTCCCCGCATCCGGCGCCGCCGCGCACCATCGCCGGACCACCCTTCGCATGCGTCGTCGTCCTCTTCTCCGGGGATCACCGGAGCGCGCCGCCCCGCGACTTGGAGTCCCCATCCGGCGCCGCTGTCGCCAGATCCGGTCATTCCGCGCTGGGATCCGCCCTTTTCTGCTCGTGGCCGGCCCTCCCCTCGCCGGAGTACATCCACGCCGGACTTGCGCCGCCGTCCACGGCTTCGCCGGAGTCGCTGTTCCCTGCGCCAGTTCGGGAGGAGCCCGATCTGTCTCCATTGACCGCGCACCGCGTGGGCCGCGCCCGAGTCCGGCCCAGCGCGCCGCCCCCGCCTCGTTTGGCCTACTCCTCCTTCGTGGGCCGGCCCTGCTTCCCCGGCCAGCGCAGCGCCAAGCCAGGCCCAGCATTGCCGGCCTGCTTCCCCTCAAGCTGGGCCAAGAGCCCATGGGTGAGCCGCCCCCAGCGCCCACCTGGTTTTTTTCCTGCTGTTGGGCCAGTTCCTGTTTTGGCCCGCGTGATGTTTTTTTTTCAGCGCCTGGGATTTTCCTATTTATCCTGAGACTGTTGTTTTACAGATTAGTCCCTCTAGTTCATGTATATAATAAACTCACAAACCGTGCATCGGATTAAAATGTTTTATATATGAAACTTGCTCAAAATTTTGTGTAGATTAATAATATCCAACTTTCATCCATGTTTAAGATGTTTAAAATTATGTTTGCTTAAATTTGCTCCTATGCCATGTTAAAATGATTTAATTCATAACTAAATAACCGTAACTCCGATTTTAATAAACTTTATATGTAAATGGGGTAGAATTTTTCCTAGTTTCACAAGGTGGCATCATCTTGCATGGCTAATAACTCTAAAATAATGTTTAGGGCAGAACAGTACCAAACCTTAAATTATGCATATGAGGATTTTCCGGAATTGTTGTTCGTTGCTTCCGGCCTCATTTAAACTTTCCTAGATAGGTAGTTTTGTTGTGCTTCACCTCTTGCCATGTTAATCAACATTTAATATTGTTGGCTACATAAACGAGATCGAACTAAATAACTTGATGTGGTGTTTCGTCAGTATGCAACCCGTTGTATATTGTGCTCCACTTAATTTGTAGGATTGTTTGTGCACTTTGCCATGCCATGCTTCATTAATCCGGACATGCATCATACTTGTTTGCGCATCATGCCATGTCTATGTGTTGGTTGTTTACTATGATTGTTTGCTTCTTTTCGGTGTTGCTTCTTCGGGTTGGTTCCATTAACGTCGTGATTGTGAGGATCCGTTCAACTACGTCCGTTTGTCTTCTTCATGGACTCGTTCTTCTTCCTTGCGGGATTTCAGACAAGATGATCATACCCTCGAAATCACTACTATCTTTGCTTTGCTAGATGCTCGCTCGTTTGCTGGCCTATGCTGCGATACCTACCACTTGCTTATCATGCCTCCTACTTTGTTGAACCAAGCCTCTAACCCACCTTGTCCTAGCAAACCGTTGATTGGCTATGTTACCGCTTTGCTCAGCCCCTCTTATAATATTGTTAGTTACAGGTGAAGATTGAAGTTTGTTCCTTGTTGGAACATGGAGATGTTGTTCCTTGTTGGAACATGTTTACTTGTTGGGATATCACTTTATATCTTATTTATTAATGCATCTATATAATTGGTAAAGGGTGGAAGGCTTGGCCTTATGCCTGGTGTTTTGTTCCACTCTTGCCGCCCTAGTTTCCGTCATATCGGTGTTATGTTCCCGGATTTTGCGTCCCTTACGTGGTTGGGCTATAATGGGAACCCCTTGACAGTTCGCCTTAAGTAAAGCTTCTCCAGCAATGCCCAAGATTGGTTTTACCATTTGCCACCTAGCCTTTTCTTTCCCTTGAGTCGGCCGGCTCAAGGGTCATCTTTATATTACCCCCCGGTCCAGTGCTCCTCTGAGTGTTGGTCCAAACTAGAGCCCCTTACAGCGCCACCTCAGGGAAACTCGAGGGCTGGTTTTAGTTGTATGGACTGCTCATCTGAGTGTGCCCTAAGAAAGACATATGTGCAGCTCCTATCGGGTTTTGTCGGCACATTTGGGCAGTGTTGCTGGTTTATTTTTACCCTGTCGAAATGTCTTGTTGTACTGGGATACCGAGTGTGATCGGAATGTCTCGGGTGGAGGTCTATTCCTTCGTTGACCGTGAGAGCTTATCATGGGCTAAGTTGGGACACCCCTGCAGGGATTGAACTTTCGAAAGACGTGCCCGCGGTTATGGGCAGATGGGAATTTGTTAACGTCCGGTTGTAGAAAACCTGAAGTTGACCTTAATTAAAATGAATCAACCGCGTGTGTAACCGTGATGGTCTCTTTCCGGCGGCGTCCGGGAAGTGAACACCGTTGTTGGAGTTATGCTTGACGTAGGTAGTCCAGGATCACTTCTTGATCATACTTTTATCGACCGTGCTTTGCCTTCTCTTCTCGCTCTCATTTGCGTATGTTAGCCACCATATATGCTAGTCGCTTGCTGCAGCTCCACCTCATACCTTTATCTTACCCATGAGCTTAAATAGTCTTGATCGCGACGGTGCGAGATTGCTGAGTCCCCGTGGCTCACAGATACTTCCAAAACCAGCTTGCAGGTGCCGATGAGCCCGTGCAGATGACGCAACCAAGCTCAGGAGGAGCTCGATGAAGATCTTGTCCTTTGAGTTGTTTCGTTCTAGTTGATCAGTAGTGAAGCCCAGTTGGGGTCGATCGGGGACCTTTGTCGCATTTGGGGTTCTTCTTTTATTTTGGTTCCGTAGTCGGACCTTGAGTGTATTTGAATGATGTAATGCTTTATTCATGTAATTGTGTGAAGTGGCGATTGTAAGCCAACTATGTATCTCTTTTCCCTTATGTATTACATGGGTTGTGTGAAGATTACCTCACTTGCCACATATGCCTTCAATGCGATTATGCCTCTAAGTCGTGTCTCGACACGTGGGAGATATAGTCGCATCGAGGGTGTTACAAGTTGGTAATCAGAGCCTTCCCCGACCTTAGGAGCCCCCACTGATTGATCATTTTTAGCGGCCGAGTTGTGTCTAGAAAAATGTTTTGAGTCATTTAGGAACTATATATCGGAGAGTTTAGGAATTGTTTTTACTTCCCAGTCTCCTCATCGCTCTGGTAAGGCATCCTGACGTAGAGTTTTGACTCTTCCCTTCTCAAATCTCACTAAAAAAATTTAGGATCACGCGGGTATCTTGGAATCGTTCCGATGGTTTTATGATGAGAACATTGTCTTCGTGCGTCCTGTCAGGGGTTTTGTGAAAGTGTCCCGGGGAGTTGAGCTCTGAGGTGTTGTCATCATAATTTTATCGTTCTAGTTCTGGAATTCCTGAGTTTAGTACGCCGACATCGAAAATCTCTTTTATGCAGTTCGTTGGTGAGATAACCTCGACGCAACCCAGTACTGGGTGGGAGTTCGGGAGTATCGCCATAACTTGTATAACGGATGCTTTTCGAAGGTTGATGTAGATGGTTTCCGAAGGTTTCTTGGTTATGTGTTGAAGGATGGATACAGCTGGATGTAGGAATTGCTAGTTTGGGTGAGATATTATGCTTCCCCTGTATCCCCAACACCTGATTGCATAACCGGAAAGTTTCGGGAGTTTCATAGGTGGGAATTCAAGTAGCTCTTAGGATATCTTTTCCGACGGATGTATGATATGAAATTGGGGTTCGACGTCTAGTGGTCCGCCTATTCACGGTCGGTTTTACAGTGGTCTCGTTGTGTCTTAAAGAGTCCTTGGCTATGCCGACTCGGGGACGCTTCGTATGTCATGTGCACTGCCTTGTACATGATGGTGCTGTACGATCGAGACCGTGTAGGCCCCACTACGAAAACTTCGAATGAAATCTCTATCATATGTTTGTTCTGGCTTATTCTGCAAGCGAACCCTTTGTTTTTGTTTTGAGTTGTGGCATTCGAGTTGCTTCAATGTCATGTGTTGATTCCATACCTTTCCCAAATGGTGTTCTCATACTTCGATGTGAATACTAATCCTTCATGATAATCGAGATTGTCTTGTCAATCCTTTTCTACCGGTGTGTCTCTCGTCAAGTGGAGCCGAGCATTCCAATATCAGCAACATCTATTATCACTTCTTCTCGATGGTGTTTGTTTCATCCGTCTCCAAGTTGCCTTTGTTTTTCCCACACTCCCTCCCTTTGTTTTTTTCCAAGGAGTCAGTTTTCCTAATCAACTATCCATATTATTCATGTAAAGCCTCTTCTTTCTTTTCAATCAATGTTCTTACCCGGTGATGCTCATGAAGATTTTAACGAAGTTTCTAGTTCACCATTATTCATTCTTTTTCTTCTCCCGTGGTTTCAAGTCAAGCTTGTTGATCATATCCTTTCCTCGCTTCAATGTTTTTCTCATGCCGGTGCAATTCTTAATCATTCACCTCTTGCTATCCTATTGTTCCGGAGTGCTCAAGTTATCTTCAAGATTCGTGTTTCCACTCTGCTTTTGTAATCCTTTCAAACTCTTTCGAGGAGGTCCCCTCATTCAACCCATTTAATTCAACCGGTGCATTCCCTCTTTTAAATCGTTCTACGGTGTTTCTTTTGAGTGAGCCCTAACCCACAGGTCTTTTCCCAGGATCTTACCTGACTCTTCTAATTTTCCCGGAGATATTCTCAAATTCTTTCGAAGTTTGACGTAAGAATGATTTTTCATCAGTCAAATGTCTTTCTCCAAGATCTGTAAAATTCTTTTCAAAGTTGGCTCAACCTTTCCATTATTGATTCCGGAGTGCCTCAACAATTCTTGGTGGTGTTTCTCGTTGTCATTTGAAGACTGAAGAAGATTTTTCTCTTTAATCTTGCTCCATTCTCTTCAAGATTCGTGATTCTAGCTAGTTGCCATCCTCTCATAATTATTTTCGATTAAGGGAATTCTTTTCAACTATCCGGAGCAAATTCAAGAGTCTTCTCAATTTCTTTTCCGGAATCCATCATTTCAAATACTATTCATTCTCAGCTTTCAGCTCTCGTTCTTCAATTTTACCGGTGCTTCGTTCAAGATATCTTTAATCGGCTCGTGATCTCTTCGTTCTCATGTATCTAAATCCTCTCAAGCATCTTTGTTCATTTTATAATTCTTCCTAGTGTTTCTTTATATACTCTTCATTCATTTTCAATTCTTACGGTGGTTCTTTCAAGAGTTCCTCTTCCTTCGTTTATCATATTAATTCATTAGTTGTTCCAATCCTACCGGTGGTTCGTTGAACACTTTTTTTCCAAGTTGGCGCAATGTCTACCTTAATCCTTTCTAAGAGAGTAAGTAGTATGCCAAACCCATTGTTGGTCATCAATTTAATTGGTGAAGGATACGCATAACATAATTCTTACTCTTGTTTCACACAAGTGATTAATTCCTTATTTCGGAGGCTCATCAAATTCTTGTTTCCATTTGTTCATCTTTCTTTTCCGGAGTGCCAAGTTTTCTCTCTATCCCCTTGCTAAGCTTCATCTAATCATTGCAAGGTTTTAACCTTACTTTCCTCATCCTTCTTTCCGTTCGATCATTCTTTTGTTTACCAGAGTTCTTCATGGAGGCTCTACATGATGGTTCATCAAGGATTTAATTCTTTCTCAAAGTGTTCATCGAGATTCTTTTCAAAAGATCTCAAGTTTTCTTCATCTTGCTATCCGGAGTACAATTTCTTTCTACCGTATCTTTGGAGGTGGTTTTACATCATTCTTGATAATTTGAGTTCATGATTCACATGTTATTAAGAATGAGGTATTTTAAATCCATCAATCTCTTCTTTGGAGTTATATTGGGTTATATTTCACCAAAGCCTTTCCTAAGGATTGTTGCTAGTTATGGTGATTCTAAATGATCCAAGTTCTTCATTTATCCTTTCGGTGAAATAAGTTTTCTCGTCTCCTTGCTCTTACCAATCCAATTCTTTTTCCCGTGAGTGGCAGGTTGTCACATCATAATTTGAGATGTATTCCATAAGACCATATCAAGCTTATTCTTTCGTTGTGGGTTTTCACAACAACTCCGTCTGACCCTTCTCCTAAGGATGCCTTCTCTAGCTCTTTTGTGGCAGAAGTTGGCATTTTCTTCTCCATTCCCCTAGCTCAATTATCTATCTTCTATTCTCTCGTTCTGGAGGCATTGTGATGTTGCTCTCTTCAACCCATTTTTTTTTGTAAGGACCTTGTTCCTTTCTTGCTTATTCATTTAACCGGAGTGTCGTGCCCTCTTTTCAAGTTCTATCCACTTATCAAGTTCTTATTCAATTATTTTCATTTCAACCGGAGTGCTGCCCGAATTTGGTCTTCCTTGATCCCCTTCTTTAACCGGAGTGTTTTCAATGTATATCTTCCCTTCAACCTCAAGGTTTTCGCAATGCTCTTTGTCCCTCATTTCTATCGGAGTGTTTTCGACCTAGTTCACCTTCGTGGTATTCTTTTCTCGAATTTGTTCAACCTCGCAAGGTTCATCAGTTTCACTCGTTTGTCAAAGAAGCAATTTTTTTACCTCTTCTGTTATCTCTTCCATTGTCCCTCCGGTGCCATTCTAGATCTCGGGACGAGATCCTCTCGTAGTGGTGGAGTGTTGTAACGCCCCGAGACCGATGTGCCAGGTGTCCTCCAGTTATTCGCTGTTGTTGCCTTGTCATTGCTTGCGTGTCATGCATTGCATATCATGTCATCTTGTGCATTTCATTTGCATACGTGTTCGTCTCATGCATCCGAGCATTTTCCCTGTTGTCCGTTTTGCAATCCGGCTCTTCGTTCTCCTCCGGTGGTCTTTGCTACCTTTCTTTCATGTGTGGGGATCAAACATTTCCGGATTGGACCGAGTCTTGCCAAGTGGCCTTGGTTTACTACCGGTAGACCGCCTGTCAAGTTTTGTACCATTTGAACTTTGTTTGATACTCCAATGGTTAACCGAGGGACCGAGAAGGCCTCGTGTGTGTTGCAGCCCAACACCCCTCCATTTTGGCCCAAAACCCACCTAACTATGCTCCATCATCTAGAGCGTTCGATCACGATCGCATGGCCGAAAACCGCACCTCATTTGGACTCTTCTAGCTCCCTCTACCTATAAATATAGCCTCCTCCCCGAAATTCCAGATCAAACCCTAGATCCACCCCTCTCCACGCGGCCGGACACGTCCGCCGCCGCCCGCAGCAAACCGGAGCCTGCCACGTGTCGCCTGAGCCCCACATCGCCACTGGCCCGCACGAGCCCGCGGGAGGCCCCCGCGGCCCAGATCCGCGCGCCACCCCGCACCTCCTCCTTCCCCGCATCCGGCGCCCGACCCGCCCGGCGCCGCCGCGCACCATCGCCGGACCACCCTTCGCATGCGTCGTCGTCCTCTTCTCCGGGGATCACCGGAGCGCGCTGCCCCGCGACTTGGAGTCCCCGTCCGGCGCCGCTGTCGCCAGATCCGGTCATTCCGCGCCGGGATCCGCCCTTTTCTGCTCGCGGCCGGCCCTCCCCTCGCCGAGGTACATCCCCGCCGGACCTGCGCCGCCGTCCATGGCTTCGCCGGAGTCGCCGCTCCCTGCGCCAGTTCGGGAGGAGCCCGATCTTAGTCCGTTGACCGTGCGCCGCGTGGGCCGCGCCCGAGTCCGGCCTAGCGCGCCGCCCCCACCTCGTTTGGCCTCCTCCTCCTTCGTCGGCCAGCCCTGCTTCCCCGGCCAGCGCTGCGCCAAGCCAGGCCCAGCATCGCCGGCCTGCTTCCCCTCCAGCTGGGCCAAGAGCCCATGGGTGAGCCGCCCCCAGCGCCCACCTGGTTTTTTTTCCTGCTGTTGGGCCAGTTCCTGTTTTGGCCCGCATGATGTTTTTTTAAGCGCCTGGGATTTTCCTATTTATCCTGAGACTGTTGTTTTACAGATTAGTCCCTCTTGTTCATGCATATAATAAACTCACAAACCGTGCATCGGATTAAAATGTTTTATATATGAAACTTGCTCAGAATTTTGTGTAGATTAATAATATCCAACTTTCATCCATGTTTAAGATGTTTAAAATGATGTTTGCTTAAATTTGCTCCTATGCCATGTTAAAATGATTTAATTCATAACTAAATAACCGTAACTCCGATTTTAATAAACTTTATATGTAAATGGGGTAGAATTTTTCCTAGTTTAACATGGTGGCATCATCTTGCGTGGCTAATAACTCTAAAGTAATGTTTAGGGAAGAACAGTACCAAACCTTAAATTATGCATATGAGGATTTTCCGGAATTGTTGTTCGTTGCTTCCGGCCTCATTTAAACTTGCCTAGATAGGTAGTTTTGTTGTGCTTCACCTCTTGCCATGTTAATCAACATTTAATATTGTTGGGTACATAAAGGAGATCGAACTAAATAACTTGATGTGGTGTTTCGTCAATATGCAACCCGTTGTATATTGTGCTCCACTTAATTTGTAGGATTGTTTGTGCACTTTGCCATGCCATGCTTCATTAATCCGGACATGCATCATACTTGTTTGCGCATCATGCCATGTCTATGTGTTGGTTGTTTACTATGATTGTTTGCTTCTTTCCGGTGTTGCTTCTTCGGGTTGGTTCCATTAACGTCGTGATTGTGAGGATCCGTTCGACTACGTCCGTTTGTCATCTTCATGGACTCGTTCTTCTTCTTTGCGGGATTTCAGGCAGGATGATCATACCCTCGAAATCGCTACTATCTTTGCTTTGCTAGATGCTCGCTCTTTTGCTGGCCTATGCTGCGATACCTACCACTTGCTTATCATGCCTCCTACTTTGTTGAACCAAGCCTCTAACCCAGCTTGTCCTAGCAAACCGTTGATTGGCTATGTTACCGCTTTGCTCAGCCCCTCTTATAGCGTTGTTAGTTGTAGGTGAAGATTAAAGTTTGTTCCTTGTTGGAACATGGAGATGTTGTTTCTCGTTACAACATGTTTACTTGTTGGGATATCACTATATATCTTATTTATTAATGCATCTATATACTTGGTAAACGGTGGAAGGCTCGGCCTTATGCCTGGTGTTTTGTTCCACTCTTGCCGCCCTAGTTTCCGTCATATCGGTGTTATGTTCCCGGATTTTGCGTCCCTTACGCGGTTGGGCTATAATGGGAACCCCTTGACAGTTCGCCTTAAGTAAAGCTTCTCCAGCAATGCCCAACATTGGTTTTACCATTTGCCACCTAGCCTTTTCTTTCCCTTGAGTCGACCGGCTCAAGGGTCATCTTTATTTTACCCCCCGGGCCAGTGCTCCTCTGAGTGTTGGTCCATACTAGAGCCCCTTGCAGCGCCACCTCGGGGAAACTCGAGGGCTGGTTTTAGTTGTACGGACTGCTCATCTGAGTGTGCCCTGAGAAAGAGATATGTGCAGCTCCTATCGGGTTTTGTCGGCACATTTGGGCGGTGTTGCTGGTCTAGTTTTACCCTGTCGAAATGTCTTGTTGTACTGGGATACCGAGTCTGATCGGAATGTCTCGGGTGGAGGTCTATTCCTTCGTTGACCGTGAGAGCTTGTCATGGGCTAAGTTGGGACACCTCTACAGGGATTGAACTTTCGAAAGCCGTGCCCGCGGTTATGGGCAGATGGGAATTTGTTAACGTCCGGTTGTAGAAAACCTGAAGTTGACCTTAATTAAAATGAATCAACCGCGTGTGTAACCGTGATGGTCTCTTTCCGGCGGCGTCCGGGAAGTGAACACGGTTGTTGAGGTTATGCTTGACGTAGGTAGTCCAGGATCACTTCTTGATCGTACTTTTATCGACCGTGCTTTGCCTTCTCTTCTCGCTCTCATTTGCGTATGTTAGCCACCATATATGCTAGTCGCTTGCTGCAGCTCCACCTCATACCTTTACCTTACCCATGAGCTTAAATAGTCTTGATCGCGACGGTGCGAGATTGCTAAGTCCCCGTGGCTCACAGATACTTCCAAAACCAGCTTGCAGGTGCCGATGAGCCCGTGCAGATGACGCAACCAAGCTCAGGAGGAGGTCGATGAAGATCTTGTCCTTTGAATTCTTTCGTTCTAGTTGATCAGTTGTGGAGCCCAGTTGGGGTCGATCGGGGACCTTTGTCGCATTTGGTGTTCTTCTTTTATTTTGGTTCCGTAGTCGGACCTTGAGTGTATTTGAATGATGTAATGCTTTATTCATGTAATTGTGTGAAGTGGCGATTGTAAGCCAACTATGTCTCTCTTTTCCCTTATGTATTACATGGGTTGTGTGAAGATTACCTCACTTGCCACATATGCCTTCAATGCGATTATGCCTCTAAGTCATGCCTCGACACGTGGGAGATATAGTCGCATCGAGGGTGTTACAATTATATAGGCATCACGTCCAAGATTAGTAGACCAACTCCTGCCTACATCTACTACTATTACTCCACACATCGACTGCTATCCAGTATGCATCTAGTGTACTAATTTCATGGAGAAACGAAGTAATGCAATAAGAGCGATGACATGATCTAGACAATATCTATTTATGTAAAAATAGACCCCATCATTTTATCCTTAGTAGCAACGATACATACGTGTCGGTTCCCCTTCTATCACTGGGATCAAGCAAACTAAGATCGAACTCACTACAAAGAACCACTTCCAATTGCAAGATAAATAGATCAAGTTGGCCAAACAAAACCCAAATATCAGAGGAGAAATACGAGGCTATAAGCAATCATGCATATAAGAGATCAAAGAAACTCAAATAAATTTCATGGATAAAAAGATATAGATCTGATCATAAACTCAAAGCTCATCCGATCCCAACAAACACCCCGCAAAAAGAGTTACATCATATGGATCTCCAAGAGACCATTGTATTGAGAATCTAACAAGAGAGAGGAAGCCGTATAGTTACTAACTTCGGACCCGAAGGTGTACAAAGAACTACTCGCGCATCATCAGAGAGGCACCAATGTAAGTGGTGAACCCCTCCGTCATGGTGTCTAGATTGGATCTAGTGGTTCTGGACTCTACGGTGGCTGGAATTGATTTTTGTCGACTCCCCTAGGATGTCTGGAATGTTGGGGTATTTATAGAGCAAAGAGGTGGTCTGGGGTGCACCCGAGGTGGGAACAACCAACCAGGGTGTGCCAGGGCCTCCAGGCGCGCCCTGGTGGGTTGTGCTCCCCTCGGAGCACCCCAGGCGCTTCTCCGGCCCACTGGATGTCTACTGGTACAAAAAAACCACAAAAAGTTTCGCTGCGTTTGGACTCTATTTGATATTGATTACCTGCGATGTAAAAACATGCAGAAAACAACAACTGGTTAGTACCAAAAAATGATATAAAATGATTATAAAACATCCAAGAATGATAATATATCGGCATGGAACAATCAAAAATTATTGATACGTTGGAGACATATCAGTGCTTCAGACGCTTGACGTTACTTGGCACTCGGGAGGGCCACGCCATAGAGAGAGCATGCTGGCAACAATTCCAGGCGCGATCGCATCCGAAGCTGCTGAATCATGAGATGAAGCAGATAATGGAACTCTTCCATATTGCAAAGCCGGCGGTTGAAGATCTATGTACCAATCTCTGGCCAACGGAGGCGCTGTCGACTAGCTTCTTCGGTCTGGTGACCCGTCTACAAGAGGCTGGCCCCCAAGTGACATGCTAGAAGTAGTCCACATGCTTGGAGGGCGTCCAGCAGGCCTACGCTTGCATGAATATGCATTACCCTTGCCTTGATGCGATGCTCATGGCCTCAGCCCGCCCCCTCCCCGAAGGGAAAGATCGGACCACGTAGCAGTTCCTTGTTGGGGTGATGGAGGGAGCTCGGATCACCAAGGCTCATTGTCCTGAGGACACTTTGTACTTTTAAGGTTGCACTTCAGAATGTCAAAGTGTAGCACGATGTAAAAATCTTCCTTTTGTTTAAAACGAATGCGGCTTTATATTCCGGTGTGTGATGGTGTATGATTGTTTTACTCCTGTGTGACCAGTCGTCGACTTCAGCCCCTTTGTACAGTATACAAAGGGTGTTTCATAGGCAGTCTTCACCCTTAGCCAACGTCTCAGTTCCAGAAGGTGGTCTGTGCATATGGAAACGATCCCCCGGTGTGGGCTGGTGACGAGCCCCCGGTGTGTGAAGCATTCGGCAGTTAGCCAGGGTTTATGCCACTAATCACTTTGGCTATTTTAAGAAAAGCCCTTGTTTTGACACAGATGATCTCCAATGATACTTTGTATGACACTATCATTGGCTAGACGAACAATTTATGCTTACTAAGACAGTCAGTTTTCGCCTAGAAAGAGATGCGGACGACGAAGAAATTCGCTGCCCACCCACCACCCACTTAGTAGCCACTGTCGACGACTTAACCGACATGCTCGACTTCGGCTCCGAAGACTTCGACGGTACGGACGACGAAGCTGGAGATGAATAGGATCCACCGCCCTCGGGGCACTGGACCGCCACCTCATCATATGATATATACATGGTGGACAACCCCAAAGGAGCCAATGGCGACAAGACAACGGAGGATGACCCCTCCAAGAAGCAACCCAAGGGCCGACGTCAGCGGCGCCGCTCTAAGTCCCGCCACAGCAAGAATAGTGATATCACTTTACAAGAGATAATAACACTCCGGATAGCGCCGAAGACAGCAACAATCCCGTCCAGCACGGTTCAGAGCTAGAGGACGAACAAGCTAGCCCTCCAGAGCAGGCAGCAGATGGAGAACCGGAGGAGGACAATTACATGCCTCTCTCTGAAGAGGAGGCGAGCCTCGGCGCCGACGAGTTTATCTTGCCTGAGAACCCCGTCGAGCAAGAGCGCTTCAAGCGCCGTCTTATGGCCACGGCAAGTAGCCTTGAGAAGAAACAACAACAGCTTCGAGCTGATCAAGCCTTGTTAGCAGACAGATGGACTGAAGTCCTTGAGGCCAAGGAGCATGAACTCGAGCGCTCGTCCAAAAGATAACCAAAACGCAGGTTGCTACCTCACCTCTAGGAGGAAGCATTGAAACCTCATTCACCAGTGTACGATGCGGCTGACCGGCCACTACAGGGCCGAGCCAGAGAGGCGTTTCAGACTAAAGTTCAGACCGCACCCATCGCCACTTAGTCAAAAATACTAAGGCCTGGGGAAACAAAGAGGACCTGCGAGACATCTTGGACAGTAAGGAAAAAACCGCAAGGTCAATATACGGGACACGAGCACGTGCGCCCACATGGGACGATGATCATCGCGTCGGATACACCAAGAGTAAATCCGGTCGGGCCGAATACAACAGACAAGAACTACGTCGGGATATAGCCCGGCACAGAGGCGCCGCACACCCCCTATGCTTCACTGATGAAGTCATGAACCCTGAATTCCCGGAGGGTTTCAAACCCGTAAATATCGAATCATACGACGGCACAATAGATCCCACTGTATGGATTGAGTATTTGCTCCTTCACATCCACATGGCTCGTGGTGACGATCTACATGCCATCAAGTACCTCCCACTAAAACTCAAAGGACCAGCTCACCAATGGCTGAATAGCTTGCCAGCAGACTCCGTTGGCAGTTGGGAGGATTTGGAAGGTGCATTTCTTGACAACTTCCAGGGCACTTATGTGCGGCCACCGGATGCTGATGACTTGAGCCACATAACCCAGTAGCCAAGGGAATCGGCCATACAATTCTGGACACGGTTCTTGACTAAGAAAAATCAAATTGTAGACTGTCCGGAATGCAGAGGCCCTAGCGGCATTCAAGCATAACATCCGCAACGAGTGGCTCGCCCGCCACCTCGGCCAGGAGAAGCCGAAATCTATGGCTGCCCTCACAACACTCATGACCCGCTTTTGCGCGGGCGAGGACAACTGGCTGGCTCGCAGCAACAACACATCAAGGAATCCGGATACCTCAGATACCAAAGATGTCAACGGTAGACAGCGTCGTAATAGACCAAAGCGCCGCAATAAAAGCGATAACACCGAAGACACGAAAGTTAATACCGGATTCAGAGGCTCTAGATCCGGTCAGCAAAAAAAGCCATTCAAAAGAAATACTTCGGCTCTGTCCAGTCTAGATCGCATATTGGATCACTCGTGTCGAATCCACGGCACCCCTAACAAGCCAGCCAATCACACCAACAGAGAATGGTGGGTGTTCAAGCAGGCTGACAAGTTAAATGCCGAGAATAAGGACAAGCGGCTGCATAGCAACGACGAGGAAGAGCCCCGCCCGCCAAACACAGGAGGACAGAAGGGGTTTCCCCCTCAAGTGAAGACGGTGAACATGATATACGCAACCCTCATTCCAAAGAGGGAGCGAAAGCATGCACTAAGGGACGTCTATGCGATGGAGCCCATCGCCCAAAGTTCAACCCATGGTCTGCTTGTCCGATCACCTTCGGTCGCAGGGACCACCCCACTAGCATCCGTCATGGCGGATCCGCCGCACTGGTCCTAGACCTCATCATTGGCATATTTCACCTCACTCGAGTCCTTATGGACGGCGGCAGTAGCCTAAACCTGCTTTATCAGGATATAGTGTGAAAATGGGTATCGGTCCCTCAAGGATCAAACCCAGCAAAACCACCTTTAAAGGCGTCATCCCAGGTGTAGAGGCCCATTGCCCAGGCTCAATCACATTGGAAGTGGTCTTCGGATCACCGGATAACTTCCGAAGCGAAGAGTTAATCTTCAACATCGTCCCGTTTCGCAGTGGCTATCATGCACTGCTCGGACGGACAACATTTGCAAAATTCAATGCAGTGCCGCATTACGCATACCTTAAGCTCAAGATGCTAGGACCCCGCGGGGTCATAACAATAAATGGAAACACAGAACGCTCACTCCGAACGGAAGAGCACACTGCGGCCCTTGCAGTAGAGGCACAAAGCAGCCTGTTCAGGTAGACCACTCATTCGGCATTACTGCCCCCGGACACCTTCAAGCGAGTCCGGAACAATTTGCAATAGGATTGCCTCGTGCGATCAGCACTCGCCTAGAAATCTGGCCCACGTCCCAGTCCCAGTGCAGCGACGAAATTCGTGCCGCGCGTACATAACTACACATTGAAAATACCATGGACATAGGCGGGGGCACAATCATGACACGGCCCGCATTGTGGCTTAACCACACCAGGGGTTGTATACCTTTGACATTCCTTTTCTCTTTCGGGGCCTAACTCTTCGGAAGCCCTTTCCGGCACTTCGATTGCCAGACACATTCCGGAAGCAACAACCAAGGTGGCAAGAAGCTAAGATGAACACGGGAACCGCCAGGTGGTCTCTAGTAATACTTGATATACCCGCTTTTCACTATTTATGCGTAGCTTGCCTTGGGATAGGACATTTCGAATTGTCCTACCTTATGCTTATTGCACTACTTGTACCGGTACGCTTTGATGTATTATTCAAATAACAATGCATATTATTAATCTGTCATTGCATTATTTAAGTTTTTCTCTTTCTCTTATATGTCCATTTACGACATTCCGCACCTGCATGCTCGGGTATGGTCAGTACGCCAAGAGCTCTTATTTACCCCGTAATACGGCGCAAGAAGTCCGAACACTTTCGACAGCGTGGCACCCCGAACTTATAGCATTATATGCATCAGCTCCGAATCATGTCTTGGGTCAAATGTTGGGTTGCCCGGCTCCCATGCTTTGGTACCTTACGTTCTGCTATATCGGCTAAGGTAGCGGTGGGAGAACTACTGTGATTGTGCATTGGTTCTTCCGGACGAGCACCTCGGTAGAGAAAGCCAAAAACAAAATGTCATGATAAGGCGAGAGACTGGTCGCTGTTCGAGAGGTCTCAAGTCCTTAAAGACTTTTTCCGCTTCGGGCGATTCGGCCTTGTCTGTCTTAGGCGTGTATAGCGCCCCAAATTCGACCCTCCGAATACTAGGGGCTTCACCAAAAATTTAAAATCATAGACTTCTATGGCTATGTGAGAGTGATAAAGCATTATAGTCCGATTGCCTGGTTCGTTGCGCTGAGCACCTCCCTTGAAGGACCCAAAATTCGGGTAAAGAGTGTTCAGATTTACCCCGAACACCCCAGTACTAGTTACATGGGAGCAGAAGCCGACGACTAGCCAACTCTCAGATTTTATAAACGGCCGCATAGAAGGTAACATTTTAAATTAAGAAAGCCTTGCATGGCACAAAAGAACTCATTTCATATTACAGGATCACATGGGCATGTTCATTCAAAAATTACATCCTTGGCACACTCATCTGCCACTGAGCGGGAACCCTTCAGGACAGTCTCATAGTAATTCTCGGGGCAGCGATGCTCCTTGCCCTCCGGCGGCCCCTCCTTCACAAGCTTCACGGCTTCCAGCTTCGCCTAGTGCACCTTCACCTGGGCAAAAGCTCTGCGTGCACCTTCGATGCAGACGGACCTCTTGATGACTTCAAGCCGTGGGCAGGCTTCCACCAGCTGCCTCAACAGACTGAAGTAGCTGCCGCACAGGGGCTCGCTAGGCCACATCCGGACTATAAGGCCCCTCATGGCCTGTTCAGCTCCCTTGTCAAGTTCGACCAACTGCTTCAGCTGGTCGCTCTAGGACACGGGGTGTTCGGTCCCAGTATACTGTGACTAGAACAACTTCTCCATTGAGCTCCCCTCCTTAGCCCGGTAAAACTCCATGGCATCCAACACACTGCAGGGATGATCTGCAAATGCTCCTGGAGAGCTCCGAACTCGGGTAAGCAAACGGAAAGCCTCATTCACATGCTTGCTTTGCATATTGAATGCCTTACCCGCTGCTATCTTCTTCACCGCATCATTCTCCTGGAGGGCCTTGCGGGCTTCGGCCTTGGTGCTCCAGACGCTTTCAAGCGCCTGCACGAGCTCGGACTCTCGCGTCTTGCAGTTAATCTCCAAGGACTCATGCTTTTTGGCGGGCGCCTCGAGCTCTTGCTGCACCTCGCCTACTCGGGCTTCTTGATTCTCCCATTCAATAAGTTCTTTGGCCGCTTTGTTTTCGGCCGCGGACAACGCCTTCCTCAGGGTCTCCACCTCGGTCGTGGCCCCTGACAAATTCATGATGATCCTATTACTTTACACCGAACTTCTTTTTAACTATACAAATTCATGATGATCTTACCTTTGCTCTCTTCGAGCTGCCCCTTGGTAAGGCCGAGCTCGTCCTCGGACCGCTTCAGGGCCTACTTCAGCGCAGAGACCTCCACAGTACGTACGGCAGCGGCCAGCAGGGAAGCCTGCACATACACATAGAAATACGCTCATTAGACTCCTAAGTTATCATTTGATACTCTATCTAACTTTTCTTCGCGAACGCCGAACAGAGCATCATGGGCTACTATCTATGCGGTAATATTTTCATATTTTGAATGCTTACCTCAAAGCCTGTTAGGAGGCTGGCGCAAGCTTCGGTCAGTCCGTTTTTGGCGAACTGAACCTTCTTGACCACCGCACTCATGATAGTGCGGTGTTCTTCATCGATGGAAGTGCTGTGAAGCGCTTCCAGCAAGTTTTCCGGTGCCTCTGGTTGGACAGAGGACACCGGCACGGATGGTTGGCCCCCTTAATGGGGGACCGCCTGCCGGAATCTGGAACCATCGAAGGTTCTGGCGCAGTGTCCGGCTGGGGCCCGAACTCGAAGCTCGTAGGAGCCTCGCTCCCTTGGTACCCAAGGTCCGGGAGGTCGCCGTGAGGCGGCCCCAGGATCACCTCCCCTTGGGTCGGTGCCTTTTGAGACACCACCTCGGTGTTGTCCGTAGGGCGAGGGGTGGAAGCCGTCAGAGGAGAACCACTGTTCATATCCGACGAGCCCAAAGAGCCTCTCGACGAGGGTACGTCGAGATGAGCTTGGGCCGGACTGCATAATCATGTTTGGCATGAGCAAAGGCAGTACAGTAAAACATATCATGAAGTACTATGGTGTCTGGACACTTACAACTTTGTCATGGGCTTGTCCCTGGGTAGCCACTCATCGTCGCTGTCGGCGGCCGACGTGGCACAGTCCGGAGGGAGGGTCTTTCGCTTCTTGGACCGTTCGGCCTCCCCGGATGGGTCGGCCTTCCTTTTCTTGTCTCCCCGGCTGGGGGGGGGGACTTTTCTCCTCCTCGTTTCCGTGAGAGGAGTGCGCGTTGGACTCATCGGATGATGAGTCCGATAGAACCTTGCACCGGAGACCCTTTCGGGTCCCCGCGGCCTTCTTCTTGGCCTTCTTTTCCAGAACCTCGTATGGTGACGGAGTCAGCATCTTCATTAGAAGAGCATTTGCAGGATCTTCGGACAAGGGGGCTGGGAAATCAAGCTGCTCCGCTGTCTTTATCTAGTCCTGTTAATGACATGAAAGCTTAAATCTAGCACATAACTAAACCAGGGCAAATAAATACCTTGAGAGATATAAAAGCCTACCGGATGGGCGCGGCGCTTTGCGCTAAGTCCGCGGTCCTCAGTAAGGGAGGGAGGCATCTCGGCGCCCTTGAACAGCACCCTCCAGACATCCTCGTGCATCGTGTCATAGAGCTCTCGCACCGTCTGGTGCTAGGCCGAGTCGAACTCCCACAAAACAAATGCCTATCATTGGCACGGAAGGATCCGGCGGTAGAGCATAACCTGGACCAGGTTGATGAGATTGATTTTCTTGTTCGTCATGTTCTAGATGGAGGTTCGGAGTCCGGTCAGCTGTACCGAAAAACCCTAGGACATGCCCTTCTTTTTCCAAGAGGTGAGCTGTGTGGGGATTCTGGATCGAAATTTGGGGGCCACCACCCAGTTGGAGTCATGCAGCTCGGTGATGTAGAACTACCCCGATTGCCACCCCTTTACGGTATCCACATAGGTACACTCGAGCCAGGTGACATTAGGCATCTTGCCCACCATGGTGCCTCCGCATTCTGCTTGCTGGCCACCCACCACCTTCGGTTTGACATTGAAGGTTTTCAGCCACAGGCCGAAGTGGGGCCTAATGCGGAGGAAGGCCTCGCACACGACGATAAACTCCGAGATGTTGAGGATGAAGTTGTGGGCCAGATCATGAAAATCCAGACCGTAGTAGAACATGATCCCGCGGACAAACGGGTGGAGAGGAAATCCCAGTCCGCGGACGAAATAGGTAAGAAAAACTAGCCTCTCATGGGGTTCAGGCATTGGGACGATCTGCCCCGCATTCGGCAGCCAGTGCGCGATATTCGCAGCTAGGTATCCAGCTTCCCGTTAACTTTTTGATGTTCTCCTCCATGACGGAGGAGACCATCCACTTGTCTCCTACTCCGGACATGATTGGAGTGGTTCGAGAAGAAGAACACGAGCTTGGGCGCTAGAGCTCGGGTGTGTGGGAATGGAAAGCGAGAGGGAAGAAGGCATGGGTGAAAAAAGTAAATCTTTGTCCCTTTATAAGGGTGGAGGAGGCGATGAGTCTCCCCACTTGCCTGGCAAAACCGCTTATTCCCCAGGCGCCGTAATTGATGGCGCGGTTGGGTTACCCACGTCCGTATTGATGAGAATCCTGTGATAAAGGGAACACGATCTCTGCTTTGACAAGACGTATCAACAAAACCGCCACGCAATATGTGCGGAGCTGGTTGAGAAAAGCAGTTCGAATAATAACCAAGCCATGGTGTGATGTCATGCTGGCGAAACATGTCAGCAGATTATATTTGTGGAAATATTATTCTCTCTACGGTGGTATGTGGAACTTATTTTGCAGGGTCGGATATTATCCTAGCATTCAAACTCTTTCATGGTGTATTCGGAGGAGGAACCCGCCTTGCAATGCCAAAGACAACACTGCGCGCCGGACTCATCATCATTGAAGCCTGGTTCAGGGGCTACTGAGGGAGTCTGGGATTAGGGGGTCTCCGGACAGTCGGACTATATCGTTTGGCCGGACTGTTGGACTATGAAGATACAAGATTGAAGACTTCGTCCCGTGTCTGGATGGGACTCTACTTGGCGTGGAAGGCAAGCTAGGAAATACGGATATGTATATCTCCTCCATTGTAACCGTAGTTGTGTAACCCTACCCCCTCTGGTGTCTATATAAACCGGAGGGTTTTAGTCCATAGGACAACATACAATCATACCATAGGCTAGCTTCTAGGGTTTAGCCTCTCTGATCTCCTCGTAGATCAACTCTTGAAATACTCATATCATCAAGAACAATCAAGAAGGACATAGGGTATTACCTCCATCAAGAGGGCCCGAACCTGCGTAAACATCGTGTCCCCTGCCTCATGTTACCATCCGCCTTAGACGCACAGTTCGGAACCCCCTACCCGAGATCCGCCGGTTTTGACACCGACATCACCTATCAGCCAGAACAAAGAGTCCGGCCACATCTTTGACCTTGTTCATCGCCAGCTCTTCACGCATCTTGCAGTTGCGCACATTCTAATGGAATGCGCTGGTCACGGCGGCGGGATGAACATCTAGGATGTTGTACTGCACTCGGCTGAACCTCTGTATGTACTTGCGCAGGGTTTCAACTTCCTTCTGGGGGATGATATGCAAATCGCTTGCCTGGCCATGAGCATGGCGGCCTCCGGTAAAGGCGCCAACAAACTCATGGCACAAGTCCGACCAAGAAGAAATGGAATCCGCTGGCAAGTGCCTCAGCCATGACACGAAATTGGGTTTGAGTGCCAGCGGGATGTAATTGGCAAGCACCTTCTCGTCACGAGCTCCAATAGCTTGCATCGCGATGGTGTAGATGTTGAGGAACTCTGACGGGTGGGTCTTGCCGTTATACTTCTCGCCAGCCACTGGAACTGTCGCAGCTCACGGGTAAAGGCCGGGCAACCCACCTCATAGGGTAGGTCGCAGAACCCCTTGGTGCTGGGTGGTCCATAGTGGGCCCGCCCGCCTATCTGACTGGTGGCGTGCATAGCACCGGCGCTCGATGGTGGTTCGAGCGTCTTCACGGGCTCGCTCCCGAAGAACTTGGCGCTGATCGCGGTGGGTCCGTGGGTCGGACGATGCAATGGAAATGTTATCACAAGCGTCATCATGATGGATCAACACCCTTGGTGGCTGGCGTGGAGCGGGAGAGTGCATCGTGGCCGCATCACCCCCAGAGAGCCCCGCCAGTCGCGGCTCATCTTTGTTGGCAACGCCAATGAGGCTTCAGATGGTGGCTCTCCACTCATCGAGTTTCTCCGTAGTAGGAGGGAAGTCGAGGAGCAAGTGCGCATGTGCCAAAGCTTCTGCTGGCGTGGGTGGTGGCGAAAGCTGCATGAACCGTGATGCACTCCGACTCCTAACCATGTTAGAAGGAGCTCTATCACGGCCTGGTGGTTGTACGCCATTTTCGCCAGCACTTTGGCGTGCGTGCTGGCCCTCTATGTCCCGCGAATGATGCAAGGGACTCTTCCCACGACGGTGCCTAGGGTCACCAGCGTGGTGACGCTGCTCTTCACGCACAACCTGGGAAGAGCGTGTTGGGGCGCCGGCGTAGGCGCCTCGGAAGTCACCATGCCGCCCGTGGGTGGCACGACGCCTCGCCTGGAGGGCCCCGCGCCACCTGTTTGGGGCCTGGCTCCGTCTTTGGATTTGGGGGCGTGTGGTTCGTCGTCTCGCGCACGAACAACGCCGCTCGCCAGGCTTTGGCCGACAGAGTGATGCGGGTGTTCGTGAGCCGTGCCTCGGCTTCTGTCCGCGACCCCTCCACCACTCTCCCTTACTCGTACGGGCCGTTCGGCCCTCGACGAACCAATCTCTATGATCGTCTTCTTCTTGGGAGCCATGGCGATGAAGAATTGCTAAACTAACTGCTAGATCATATTCCCACAACTACGCACCCCTACCTAGCGCACCAGAGATGTCGGTGGGAAACGACACCTATGGGGTCGCTGGGATCCCTTCTATGGTTGGCGGGCGCGGGGTTATGCAAAGAGCAGGTCTGGCGGTCAGCACACAAATTGTTTACCCAGGTTCAGGCCGTGGAGACGCGTAAAACCGTAGTCCTGCTTTGATGTATATTCAGCTATTCTTGTGTTCTTGAACTAGCTGCAGTGTCTCTCTAGTCCAAAAGATCTGAATCCCCCTCCAGTACGCCTCGGGCCTCCTTTTATAGACAAAAAGGGGTCGCCACAGTGGCATACAAGAGGTGGAAAGGTGTACAGGGGCTGACTCTATCTCCTCGCATCATCGGACAAACGCATTTAATGCACTGCCGATGTGCCCCTCTTGCTTTATTGGGGACGGCAAAGAAGCTCGTCCCAGCTATCGTCACCTTGCGAGGCTCCAACGCACGTCCAAGCTGACGAGGCGTTGTAGCGCCACGTAGGTTGGCTACTGGGCTAGCACGGTGTGGGAGCCATCACGAAGATCTGCATGCCACCACGCAGGTGCTTTCTGATTTGGTGTAGAGGCCGTGCGCTGCCACGCAGATGCCTGCTCAGCTGGTTGTGCTGGCAGCTGTATTGGAGCGACGGTGGAGTCTTGGCGGACTCAGGCCTGGCTGCGGCCCCGCAGGCGTCCTCGGCAAGGATCTTGCCGAGGGCCTAGCAAGGGTCTCGCTGCGGCACGTGGTCGTCCCCGCAAGGATCTTGCCGGGGGGTCTCATGGATCTCCTTGGCAAGGGTCTTGCCAAGGCTTGTCGTCTTCTGTTTCCCATCTATTCTTGTGTGTCTATGATCTCTACAAAGATCTGCATGCCACCACGGAGGTGCCTCCCATGCCTTGGCTCCAATATGGCGCGGGAACCCCTTGGGCTCAAGGGTGGCGTGCTCTGCTGGCGTCAGGCAAGTTGCCCCGGCAATGATCTTGCCGAGGCTGCAGAAGCCACCCCGGCAAGGGTCTTGCCTGGGGAGTCCAACTCGCCCTTTTGCTCTCTTTGTGTCTCTGGTCTTGGCGTTGCTCTGGTCGCCTTGTGCTCCGGCATCCCTCCTCTGCCCTGCTTAGTGTGGCCGTGGGCGCGGCTCTGACTGCTCGTGCACAAGTAAAGGGGTGCAAAAGGAGAGCCCCCTACTTTTGTACACCGACATTTGGGTTTAAGGGTTTTTGGATGCACAAGTAGTATGTCAACTTGGTGTAGAATTTTTGGCTAGCAAAGATAGGGGGCAACCATCACATGTTGAAGGATCTACGAAAATATAGCTTCTATGTGAATATGAACAAACATAAATCATTACGTTGTCTTCCTTGTCCAACATCAATATTTTTGGCATATAATATTTTTATGGGGGCTCACAATGACAAAAGATTTCCATGATAGTGTATTTGCATGTGACAGTTCTTTTCCTTCTACTAATCATTCATGAATTGCTTGTATGACCAATATTGTGATTGTCAAGCTTCGAAGGATTTCACTTTCCAAACTCAATGTGAAGCTACCACTAGGCATGATATGAACATATAATTTCAGCTTCATTATATTCAATTTATTCAACAATTTACTCATAGAATATAAGTGCAGCACAAGAGTAAATGACAAGCTACTCCAAAAAGATATAAGTGAAGATCAAATGAGTAGTTAATTAAATAGGTAGCTATTTGAAGACTCTCCCTTATTTAAAACCTTTCAGATCTAAGTATTTCATTAAAACAACAAGCAAAATAAGACAAAATGGCATTCCAAGAATAGCACACAACATGTGACAAAGCAAAAACTTAGGATCAAGCGGTACTAACCGATAATTGTTGATGAAGAAAGGTGGGATGCCTACCGGGCATCCCAAAGCTTAGATGCCTGAGACTTCTTGAAATATTGAGCATAATTGGTTTGGTGCCAAAATTTGGCATGCCGATGTTTGGCATTGTGCCAAATATTGGCTACTACTTGGTTGGTTACTGAGTCGTCTTGCCGTCTCACAGAAAGTTGCCAATAGTTGGCAAGTGTTGGCATTGTCAATATTTGGCAATGCCAACGTTTGGCTAGCCAAATATTGGTAGAAAACCAATAAGGCTCATTATCTTGGGATTCCTTGGGCATCCCCAAGCTTGAGTTTTTGTGTCTCCTTAATTCCTTTTATCTCGCGGTTTGCCTAAATCTTAAAAACTTCATCCACACAAAACACAACAAGAACTCGTGAGATGCGTTAGTATAAATCAATGCAAAAACCTTATCATTCTCTATTGTAGCAAATCACTAAAATTATTATTCAACATTTCATACTAAATGGCTCTTCATATTTATTACTCCTATCCTCTAATAGAATCATTAAACAAGCAAACATATGCAAACAATGCAAACATAACAGCAATCTGCCAAAACAGTATAGGATGTAAAGAATGCAAGAGTATCAATACTACTTTAACTCCAAAAATTATGAAAAGTTACCACACTATAGAAAATTTATCATAACTTATTGTGCAAAAAGATTCAACATTTTATCACATTCTGACTTTTTTCAAGAATTTTTGCAACAACGATAAACTTTTTGTTTTGAAACAAAAACATGTAGACTTGCAAAATAAGCATGGTAAAGGCTATACTTGCCACTTTTATTGAAATAAAAGGTGAAAAAACTTACTCTAAATAACAGCAAGCAAATACTAACAAAATAATGATGCTCCAAGCAAAACACATATCATGTGACGAATAAAAATGTAGCTCTAAGTGAGGTTACCGATAATGTTGGAGATGAAAGAGGGGATGCCTTCCGGGGCATCCCCAAGATTTTTTGCTTGGATCCTCCTTCGATATTTACTTGGGGTGCCTTCAGAATCCCCAAGCTTACGGTCTTCTCACTCCTTATTCTCCTCATATCAACATCTCATCCAAAACTTGAAAACTTCAATCACACAAAACTTAACGGAACTTTTTGAGATCGGTTAGTATGATAAAGAGCAAACCATTTCACTTTGGTACTGTCAAATACAAGATTCATAATTTTTTCCACACAATGACTAATGTAGCATATCTTTTCCACAATTTATATTGAGCAATATAAGCCATTGAAACTAGAAAACAAGCAAACTATGCATCGAAAATAGAATCTGTCAAAAACAGAAGTGTATGTAGTAATCTGTACTCCAACCATACTTCTGCTACTGCAAAAATTCTGAAAAATTAGGACATCCTGCGAAATTTGTCTATTAATTTTCTGCAAAAATAATCAGTACTTTATCACGCTTCTGTTAAATATTAGAATTATTTTCCTGAGCGCAAAAGTTTCTGTTTTTCAGCAAGATTAAATCAACTATCGCCATACACCATCCCAAAGGTCTTACTTGGTACATTATTGAAACAAAAGCAATAAAATATGATTAATACAGTAGCCTAATCATGTGAAAACACAAAAATAGAAGGTAAAAGTGTTGGGTTGTCTCCCAACAAGCGCTTTTCTTTAATGCCTTTTAAGCTAGGCATGATGTTCAATGATGCTCGCATAAAATATAAGGATTGAAACATAACAAGAGCATCATGAATCATAAGTTCCTCTCTCATAATAATTTTCAGTAGCATAATGAATGGATTCATCAATATAACCATCACATAAAACATTATTTTCATGATCTACAAGCATATAAATTTTATTACTCTCCACATAAGGAAATTTCTTCTCATTCACAATGGTGGGAGTATCATATGAAACTTGAATACTATAAATTGTTTCCACATTAAAAGAGTAATTTTCAGAAAAAGGATAATCATAACTATGACAAGTTTTATAAATATAGTCATCACTACTTTTTATAACATAAGTATCATCATAGTAATCAAAATAAGTAGCAATTTTGTTCTCATCATAGATAGAAGGCATGCAATCATCATAGCAAATTTGAACGTTCAAAGTAGGGCGGCTAAAGCGATCATCTTCATTAAACATAGAATCCCCAATCTTCGGACAAACATTAATTGCAGCAAATAAATTCTCAAACATGACATTCTCATCAAATATAGCATCACCAAGCTTGTGGCTTGGCATATCATAAGCATAATCACTCTCATCATTAATAGTATGTATAGCACCAACGGTGTAGCAATTGCTATCATCATAATTTCCCAAGTTGATGCCAAAAACATTTCCAAGATTATAAGGAGTATCATTATCTTCCCAATCATAATTATCACAACAAGCAATAGGCATAAAAAAATCATCATCATGTGCATAATCTTCCGCAAGTATTTCGTATTCATTTTCATGAGGCACAACAAAAATAGGAGATTTATGTGATTTATATACTAAGAAGATGGCATTCACATGTATGATGTCTGAACTAAGAACATGGTGTTGAATATTGTGCATATGATGTCTAAACTATGCAATGCAAGACACCATATGCATGATATGAGCAGTATAGCTGTGCCAAGTTAGAGCATACACCTCGATGGGGGAATAGGACTGATCTGAATCCATCTATGGGGAGCTATCGGGACCCACCAAGAGATCTGCTTTGACAGGTAGCAGTGTCTGCTCCGAAGACCTTGTTTTCACTCCAGATTTTTCCATCGCCCACTAAAATGGTTGTTTCACAGGAAGTGTAGTTTAATGTACAAACATTGTCGACAAATGGAAATGTAGTGAAGAAAAGGATTGGCAAGATATCATTCAAATATATGATGCATGGTTAAAAAGGATGGCATTGCATATTTCACATATATTATGGCTGGCTAAAAGAGATGAGACTGCATAATTCTCATATATGATATAGAAACTAAATATGTGGCATTACATAACATGTCTAAACTAAGCAGATGTCATGTATGATGTCGAAAGTAGGCACTTCGAGGCAACATATGCATGATATGACCAACATCATCATGCCAAGCTAGATCAAACACCTTGGGGGTAAATAGGAGTGGTCAGTTGCATATGAATCCACCTTAGAATAAATATCTTCCTCTAGATTACAATCTGGAGAGGGGGGAGGTTTGCCATTGAACCCACCATGGAGCGATGTCTGCATGACATTGTATTGCTATGCAAAACTCTTCTCTTTTTCTCTACATGTTCAACATGACAGTGTACATTATCTGACATGCATACGAAAAAAATATGGTGAGATTATGTAAAGAGAGCATACAAAAATCTCGAGTGATGGTAACAGCCAGTAGATGGATCCAAAAATAATGACAGCAGGCCGATGATAGCTTTAATGTAATAAAAAGACAGATGATGATTGCTTTACTATTTGTTTCCCACCCAATATGAACAACATAGGCATACATGATACGTCTCCAACGTATCCATAATTTTTTATTGTTCCATGTTGTTATATTATGAATCTTGGATGTTTTATAGTCAATTTGTATCATTTTTGGTACTAACCTATTGACATAGTGCCAAGTGCCAGTTCCTATTTTTTCCGTGTTTTTTACATTGTAGAAAATCAGTATCAGACGGAGTCCAAATGCCATAAAACTTTACGAAAAAAATTTATCAGCCAAAAGGAACACAACGGGCCCTGGCTGCGCCTGGGGATGCCACAGGGCGCACAACCCACTACGACGCGCCAGGAGGCCCAGGCACGCCCTGGTGGGTTGTGCCCACCTCGGGTGCCCCTGGACCGCCTCTTTGCTTAATAAATACCCCAAAAATACCAGAACCCTAGGGGAGTCGACGAAATATTCATCCAGCCGCCGCAGAGTCCGGAACCACAAGATCCAATCTAGACACCATCTCGAATGGGTTTACCACCTCCATTGGTGCCTCTCCAATGATGCGTGAGTAGTTCTTTGTAGCACATCGGGTCCGTAGTTAGTAGCTAGATGGCTTCATTTCTCTCTCTTGAATCTCAATACAATGGTCTCTTGGACATCCATATGATGTAACCCTTTTGCGGTGTGTTTGTTGGGATCCGATGAACATTGAGTTTATGATCAGATCTATCTTTTTATATCCATGAAAGTTATTTGAGTTTCTTTGATCTCTTATATGCATGATTTCTTATAGCCTCGTATTTCTTTTCTGATAATTAGGTTTAGTTTGTCCAACTTGATCTATTTTATCTTACCATGGGAAGAGGTTCTTTGTAGTGGGTTCGATCTTACGGTGCTTGATCCCAGTGACAGAAAGGGAAACAACACATGTGTATCATTGCTACTAAGGATAAAATGATGGGGTCTATCTCTACATAGATAGATCCTGTCTACATCATGTCATCGTTCTTATTGCATTACTCTGCTTCTCCATGAACTTAATACACTAGATCCATGCTGGATAGTTGTCGATGTGTGGAGTAATAGTAGTAGATGCAGGCAGGAGTCGGTCTACTAATGTTGGACGTGATGCCTATATAATGATCATTGCCTGGATATCGTCATAATTATTTGAATTTCTATCAATTTACCAGAAGTAATTTGTTTACCGACCATTTGCTATTTTTCTCGAGAGATGCCACTACTAAAACCTACGGACCCTGGGTCTTCTTTCTCATATATTTGGCTTTGGGATCTACTTTTTATTTGCTTTTATTTTTAGATCTATTAATCCAAAAACCCAAAAATACTTTGCTGCACTTTATTTTATTTGCAATCTATTTATTCAATCAATTACAACTTCCTCCCGTCATGCACCAATTTCTGGCACCGTTACCCGAAAGGGATTGACAACTCGTTTAACACGTTGAGTTGCGAGGATTTGTTATCTATGTGCAGGGGCAGTTTATGTTGTTTTGCTCGGTTCTCCAACTAGTTTTATAACCTTGGTTTCATATCTGAGGGAAATACCTACCGCCACTGTGTTGCATCATCCCTTCCTCTTTGGGGAAATACCGACGTAGCTTCAAGCGATATCAATACCCTTGTTGAACCAAATCATAGACAAAGATACTATTCATTGTTGTTGGATATGTGCCCCACAAGTAATTTTAAAACTCAAGTTCGAACATTAATTTGGACCTGACTTGAAACAAAAGAGTGCGACCTCTCTTGTGGACCCGTGTACTCCTCAGGTTCATCTGCTATGTCGATGATGGTGATGTAGTTGAGGTGGCGAAAGACGGTCTGGTGTCATGATGTCTGGTTTGGTTGATGCTTCTATCAATGGAGCAGCTCAGGTGAGGTGGACAACGTCACGGCAGGAGCAGGACAAACCACGCAAAGTTTTCTTGGACAACTATCTGTAACTGAAGTAATTCTGTAAGGGCTCCTTTGGCTTGCAGGATTCTAAAAACGCAGAGATAGGAAGAACACCGGAATAGGATAGGAATGCACGTGGGAAACAAAGCATTTGTAAACATAGGAATTCTGTTAACTTGGGTGTTTGGTTCACAGGAATTGGAAGAGCAGAGGAATGCAAAGAAACTGGCCAAATTAAAGTCCAACCATCTGAAAGCGTGTACAGTTGGAATGCTTTTCTGCCACTAATGCACTTGGTCTTGTTTTCATGCATACGATTTTGAAAAGTAGGTCCAGGTGGATGTTTTGCTCCATTCCTTTCAACGAAATGCGTGAATAATTGAATAGTAGAGTGCCATAGGAAAATTTCCTATTGCTATGTTTTTCCTTCTCTTTTTCCTTTGAACCAAAATAGCCCAAATGGATCGACATGAATGTAGAGTAATAAGTGATGCGAAAAGTGTACAACCTCTTTGCCGTAGTTGTGGCAGAGGTGGTTGTCGGAGGTCTGGAGGAAGATCTGAGGCATCAGTAGAAGGCATCCAGGGCACTGCTCTGATGAATGGTTTCGTCGTTGGAGGAGCGCCGGCGAGCCGTAAGACGTCGAGCTTGAAGCAGTACAAGACAGGCATCATTAATCTCAAGTGGGATTTTAATAGCATCTCCAATAGATGATGTAAAATACCACTACTGCAGGATGCTACTATCGCGACACTACGAATAGAGGCCCTTTCAGGAAACTATGTGTGATGCATTCGTCGCAAACGATGATGTAAAATAACCATAAAAAAGATGCAAAACATTTGCGATGAAGGATACATCAAACACGGTTCATATTTTAGTTACATGTGCGATTAGGGGCATACGGTTCAGTTCAATGAACTGTTTGTGATGAGGCGAAACAAAAGGAATAGGCAGTCAGATGAAGGCGTGTGCGCTATACGGCATATAGTTCACTCGGATAAACTGTTTGTGATGAGGCGGAACAATAGAAACGGGCAACTAGATGAAGGTGTGCACGATATATAACATATAGTTCACTCGGATCAACTGTTTGTGTTGAGCTAAGAGAACAGAAACGGTTCAACTTAACAAGATGTGTGTGATATGCGGCAAACAAGCCTGGAATCGGGAATGTGTGGGAAGACCGATAACAGCACAGATGATTTCTGTTAACAAGCCATGTGTGTTGTGAGCAAACGATTGCTGGCATACAATTGTTAGTGATTGATGAAATCATCACCAACGGGTTCCATTCTTTAGTCCGTGTGCGATGTGATTTCCTGTGTCTACAGAGCATCAAGATATATACTTAAAAAGACAGTATTGCAAAACCAAATTAGGCATACAATTACACAAGTGACTACACACATAACATTTCCACACACCAAAGCAAGCAATTACATGCTTAATAAACTAGGACAAACAAGGATCTAATCATCTACTTATTGTTGCGATGATGCGTGTCATTGCTCTACTTCCGGCTTGATCCCTGGCTAAGGGAGTCCTAGACTAAGGGGTCCTCGGGCGACCGGCCTATTATCCATGGGCCGGACTAATGGGCTGTGAAGACATGAAGGCCGAACACTGTACCTGTGTCCGTATTGGACTCTCCTTGGCGTGGAAGGCAAGCGTGGCGACCAGCTATGAAGATTCCTTCTTATGTAACCGACTCTATGTAACCCTAGATTCCCCTCCCGGTGTCTATATAAACCGGAGGGGTTAGCCCGGAAAGGATATATTCGTTACCATAGTCATACAGGCTAGGCTTCTAAGGTTTAGCCGTTACAATCTCGTGGTAGATCAACTCTTGTAATACTCATATTCATCAAGATCAATCAAGCAGGACGTAGGGTGTTACCTCCATAGAGAGGGCCCGAACCTGGGTAAACATCGTGTCCCCTGTCTCCTATTACCATCGATCCTAGACGCACAGTTCGGGACCCCCTACCCGAGATCTGCCGGTTTTGACACCGACATTGGTGCTTTCATTGAGAGTTCCACTATGCCGTCAACGAAAGTTTCGATGGCCCCTCCAATCGTCTATAGTGACGCTGTCCAAGGAGAAACCTTCCTCCCCAGACAGATTTTCGTGTTCGGCAGCTTCGTACTGCGGGCCAACTCACTTGGCCAGCTGGAGTAGATCGATAGCTACGCTCCTGGCCACCAGGTCAGATTTGGAAGCATGAACTACGTCGCGGATATCCGTGGAGACTTGATCTTCAATGGATTTGAGACCGCAGCGATCGCTCCCTCTCGCCCCGATGAACATGACTTAAATCTGTCATCAGATCACATCCCGGAGATGGTTCCTTTTGCTGCAACGGCCTTAGAACCGGAGCAGATCACGCCATCCAAGGCCACAGAGTCCACGACATTGGAGCCGCACACGGGCTCGGCACCCCACAATATTTGCGTCAATAGAACTCCGGACTCGTCTCCGGCTAAAATTTCCGGACCAGGCACGCCTGCGGACACCGAGCTGGATCGGTTATTGATTTTCGAATTCAGCGCCGCAGGCATCTTCCAGCACTCACCTTTGGAGAAGGACTCACAGCCGAACTATGTTCGGTTCGAGCCAGAGGCTAATAAATGGGAATTTCGCTTCCCAGCCGCCACCCACTTCATAGCCACTGTCGAGGACTTAACCCATGTGCTTCATTATGGCTCCGAAGACATCGACGGTATGGATGACGATGCCGACAAGGAGCAAGGCCGAGACCCGCCATATACTGGACATTGGACGGCCACCTCTTCATACGATGTGTACATGGTCAACACACCTAAAAAAGCTAGCGACGATGACAAAGGAGATCCAGTTGCGAATAAACCTTCTGAGACACAGTCCAAGCGCCGGCGCCCTAAACGCCTCTCTAAGCCTCGTCACTCAGAAGATGGCAACACTGGCACCAGAGAAAATAGTACTCCGGGCGACGCCGAAAACAATGGAGACCTTGTCGGGGCTGCATCCGAATAGGAGGAACAAGACATCGGGCAGGATAACTAAGGGAGTCCTGGATTAGGGGGTGTCCTAATGGCCGTACTATGCCTTCAGCCGGACTCCTGGACTATGAAGATACAAGATTGAAGACTTCGTCCCGTATCCGGGAAGGACTTTCCTTGGCGTGGAAGGCAAGCTTGGCGATACGGATATGTGGATCTCCTACCATTGTAACCGACTCTATGTAACCCTAACCCTATCCGGTGTCTATATAAACCGGAGGGTTTTAGTCCGTACGACGACATTCATACACAACAATCATACCTTAGGCTAGCTTCTAGGGTTTAGCCTCTCCGATCTCGTGGTAGATCTACTCTTGTACTACCCATATCATCAATATTAATCAAGCATGACGTAGGGTTTTACCTCCATCAAGAGGGCCCGAACCTGGGTAAAACTTCGTGTCCCTTGCCTCCTGTTACCATCCGGCCTAGACGCACAGTTTGGGACCCCCTACCCAAGATCCGCCGGTTTTGACACCGACACTGGTGCTTTCATTGGGAGTTCCTCTGTGTCGTCACCGTTAGGCTTGATGGATCCTACGATCATCAATAGCGATGCAGTCTAGGGTGAGACCTTCCTCCCCGGACAGATCTTCATCTTCGGCGACTTTCTTACTGCGGGCCAATTCACTTGGCCATCTGGAGCAGATCGAAAGCTATGCCCCTGGCCGTCAGGTCAGATTTGGAAGTTTAAACTACACGGCTGGCATCTGCGGGGACTTGATCCTCGACGGGTTCGAGCCACTGCCGAGCACGCCACACTGTCATGACGAGCATGATCTAGGTCTGCCGCCGAAAAGTGCCCTAGAGGCCGCAGCCACATTGGCTTCGACCCTTAATTCAGAGCCTACTGCGCCGACCGAGGATGGGTGGTTGGACGCTGCCTCGAGGGCTGCGATCCCAACGGCAATCGAGCCGAACACCAGCCCCGCACTCTGCGAGACACGTGACTCCAAGGAGCCGGACTCCTCTCTGGACTCCAAACCCTCCACGCCCCTGCCGACCGAATCCGATTGGGCGCCGATCATGGAGTTTACTGCCGCGGATATCTTTTAGGACTCGCCTTTCGGCGACATTCTGAAGACCCTAAAGTCTCTCTCTTTATCAGGAGAGCCCTGGCCGAACTACGGTCAGCAAGGTTGGGATACGGACAATGAAGAAATTCAAAGCCCACCCACCACCCACTTTATAGCCACTGTCGACGATTTAACCGACATGCTCGACTTCGACTTCAAAGACATCAACGGTATGGACGCCGATGGAGGAGACGATGAAGAACCAGCGCCTATTGGGCCCTGGAAAGCCACCTCATCGTATGACATATACATGGTGGACACCCCAAAAGAAGGAGATGGCGATGGAACAGCGGAGGATGACCCCTCAAAGAAGCAGCCTAAGCGCCGGCGTCAGCGGCGCCGCTCGAAATCCTGCCAAAACAAATACGGTGATTCCAGCACAGGAGATAATAATACTCCAGAGAGTGCCGAAGAAAACCCCCTCCATCAAGATTCAGCACAGGAGGATGGAGAAGCCAGCCCTCACGAGGGAGTGGCAGACAGAGAGGTCGAGGACGATAACTATACGCCTCCCTCGAAGGCGAGGCAAGCCTAAACGACGAAGAATTCGTCGTGCCAGAGGATCCCGTCGAGCAAGAGCGTTTTCAACGCAGGCTTATGGCCACGGCAAGAAGCCTCAAGAAAAAGCAGCAACAGCTCAGAGCTGATCAAGATTTGCTAGTCGACAGATGGACTGAAGTCCTTGCGGCCGAAGAGCATAAACTCGAACGCCCCTCCAAGAGCTACCCAAAGCGCAGATTGCTACCCCAATTAGAGGAGGAAGCACTTAAACCTACATCACCAGCACTTGATACGGCCGACCGGACACCTTGTGGCCGCGACAGAGAGGCCTCTCGGCCCTCCACTCAAGGAGCACCTCGTACCAAGGCACGGGAAAATGTGCCAGACCTGCGAGATATGTTGGAGGACAAGGAAAGGAAAACAAGATCAATCTACGGATCACGTGGGCGCCCGACGAATCGAGACAATAACCGTCACGCCGGACACAAATCCGGTAGGGCCGAACAAAGTAGACAAAGCTCATTGGAGCTACGTCGTGATATAGCCCAGTATAGAGGCGCCGCACACCCACTATGCTTCACTGACGAAGTAATGGATCATCAAATCCCCGAGGGTTTCAAACCCGTAAACATCGAATCATATGATGGCACAACAGATCCTGCGGTATGGATCGAGGATTATCTCCTTCATATCCACATGGCCCGCGGCGATGATCTCCACGCCATCAAATACCTCCCACTCAAGCTTAAAGGACCAGCTCCGCATTGGCTTAACAGCTTGCCAGCAGGATCAATCAGTTGTTGGGAGGACCTGGAAGCCGCATTCCTCGACAATTTCCAGGGCACTTATGTGCGACCACCAGACGCCGATGACCTAAGCCACGTAATTCAGTAGCCAGTGGAATCGGCCAGGCAATTCTGGACACGGTTCCTCACAAAGAAAAATCAAATAGTTGACTGTCCGGACGCAGAGGCCCTAGCAGCCTTCAAGCACGATATCCGTGACGAGTGGCTTGCCCGGCACCTTTGACAGGAAAAGCCAAAATCTATGGCAGCACTCACGACACTCATGACCCGCTTTTGCGCGGGAGAAGATAGCTGGCTTGCTCGTAGCAACAATACGAGCAAAAACCCTGGTAATTCGGATACCAGGGATAGTAGTGGCAGGTGCGTCGTGACAAGCAGAAGCGCCGCACTAACAGCGACAATGCTGAGGATACGACAGTTAATGCCGGATTCAGAGGCTATAAATCCGGTCAGCGAAAAATCCATTCAAAAGAAATCCTAGGGTCCCGTATAGTTTGGACCAAATACTCGATCACTTGTGCCAGATACATGGCACCTCCGAAAAGCCAGCCAATCACACCAACAGGGATTGTTGGGTGTTCAAACAGGCAGGCAAGTTAAATGCCGAAAATACAGACAAGGGGCTGCATAGCGATGACGACGAAGAGCCCCTGCCGCCAAACAACAGTGGACAGAAGGGTTTGCCCCCACAAGTGCGGACGGTGAACATGATATACGCAACCCACATCCCCAAGAGGGAGCGGAAGCGCGCGTTAAGGGACGTATACGCAATAGAGCCAGTCGCCCCAAAGTTCAACCCATGGTCTTCCCGCTCGATCACCTTTGATCGAAGGGACCATCCCACTAGCACCCGTCATGGCGGATTTGCCGCATTCATTCTAGACCCAATTATTGACAAATTTCATCTCACTAGAGTCCTTATGGACGGCGGCAGCAGCCTGAACCTGCTTTACCAGGATACAGTGCGGAAAATGGGCATAGATCCCTCGAGGATTAAGCCCAACAAAACGACCTTTAGAGGCGTAATACGAGGTGTAGAAGCCAACTGTACAGGCTCAGTCACACTTGAAGTGGTCTTCAGATCTCCGGATAATTTCCGAAGCGAGGAGTTAATCTTCGACATAGTCCCATTCCGCAGTGGCTATCACGCACTGCTCGGGCGAACCGCATTCGCCAAGTTCAATGCGGTACCGCACTACGCATACCTTAAGCTCAATATGCCAGGCCCTCGAGGAGTAATTACGTTCAATGGAAACATCGAACGCTCCCTCCAAACGGAGGAGCACACGGCGGCCCTTGCAGCGGAAGAACAAAGCAGCCTCTCCAGGCAGTTCTCCAGACCGGCCATTAAACGTCCGGACACCGTCAAGCGCGCCCGGAGTAACCTACAACAAGACCGCCTGGCACGTTCCGAGCAGGCTTAGCAATGCGGCCCCAACCCCAGGCCTCGCAAAAATGCGAGACCAGTGCTTCACGTGCATAACTACGCTCTACAAATACCATGGGTACAGGGGGAGGGGCACCATGACGGCATGCCCGAAACATGGCTTAAACCGCACCAGGGGCTGCCGATTTTTTAATTTTCTCTTACTGTTCGGCAGTTCAATTGCCGCACAAACGATGCAAGAACCAGGGAAGCAGACAAGCCATGCTGCATTACGGAACTCCCAGGTGGTCTCTATCACGAGTAGTATACCTGTTTCACTTACCATTTCGCAGCCTGCCCCTGGAACAGACATGTTAAATAGTCCAACCTTTTGCTTATCGCATTATTTGTATTGTTCTGCTTTGATCGCAGCCCTTTTTAATAAACAATGCATAGCCTTTGTCTATTTTCGCATTACTCTTTTTTTACAAATATATGTTCCTTAACGACATGTTGCACCTCTACACTTTGGTACGGCCAAAATACGCCAGTGGCTTTAGTACCCCTCAATATGGTGTGAGAAGTCTGAACACTTTAACAAGTGCGGCACCATGAACTTATAGCATTATATGCATCGACTCCGAATCATGTGTTGGGTCAATAGTTGGGTTTGCCCGGCTCCTATGTTTTGGTGTCTTATGTTCCGCTATATCGGCTAAGGTAGCACTAGGAGAACTACTGCGATTGTGCCCCAGTTGAGCTGGGTCGAGCACCTCAGTAGAGAAAGCTAAAACTGACTGTCATGATGAAGCGAGAGCTGGTCGCTGTTCGAGAGTTTTTTCGAGTCCCTAAAGACTTATGCCGCTTAGAGCGAGGAGTAGGCTCTGTCCGGCCAAGGTGTGGATAGCGCCTCGAACTCGGTCTTCCGAATACCAGGGGCTTCGCCGAAATTTAAAATTATAGAATTCTATGGCTAAGTGAGAGTGTTCAAGCATTATAGTCTGATTGCCTTGTTCTTTGTGCTGAGCGCCTCCCTCGAAGGACCCAAACATGGGAAAAAGAGTGCTCAGGTTTATCCCCGAACACCCCAGCACTAGCGGCACGGGGGCAGAAGCCGACGACTCGCCATCTCTGAGAATTGATAAACAGCCACACACAAGGTAATATTTTAAATTCCAACAGCATTGCTTAGCGCATATGAACAAGTTTTCAGCGCACAGGACAAAACAAGCGAGTTTTACTCAAAAATTACATCCCGGGAACATTCATCCGCCATAAGGCGGGCGCCCTTCAGTACATCCTTATAATAATTCTCAGGCTTGCGATGCTCTTTCCCGGGTGGTGGCCCGTCCTTCACAAGCTTCTCAGCATCCAGCTTGCCCCAGTGCACCTTAGCACGGGCAAGGGCCCTACAGGCACCTTCAATGCAGACAGAGCGCTTAATGACTTTGAGCCTTGGACAGGCCCCCACCAGCCGCTGCACTAGCCCGAAATAGCTCCCAGGCAGAGACTCTCCAGGCCACATCCGAACTATGAGGCCCTTCATGGCCTGTTCGGCCGCCTTGTGGAGCTCGACTAGTTGCTTCAGCTAGTCGCTCAGGGGCACGGGGTGTCCAGCCTTAGCATACTGAGACCAGAACACCTTCTCTGTCGAGCTGCCCTCCTCGTCTCGATAGAATGCGGCGGCATCGGACACGCTACAGGGAAGATCTGCGAATGCTCCTGGAGAGCTCCGGACTCGGGTAAGTAACAAGTAACTCACGTTTATGTGTTTGCTTTGCATAAATAATGCCTTACCCGTCGCTATCTTTTTCACCGCATCCAACTCCTGGAGGGTCCTCTGGGATTCAGCCTTGGCAGACTTGTCATTTTCAATGGCCACCGCGAGCTCGGATGCTCGCGTCTTTGAGTCAAGCTCCAAACTCTTATGTTTTTCCATGAGAGCCTGGAGCTCTTGCCGCACCTCGCCAACCTTGGCCTCATACTTCTCCCGCTCGGTGCGCTCCGTGGCTGCCCTCTTCTCGGCCTCGACCAGCGCTTGCATAAGGGTCGCCACCTCAGGCGTGGCCCCTACAATAGCCACGATAATCCTGTCATTTTTTGCAATTGCACTTTTTTTATATATATTTAAAACAAGGTATTTCTTACCTTCCTTCTCCTCGAGCTGCTTCTTAGCACGCCCGAGCTCTTGCTCGGACTGCTCGAGGTTCTGCTTTAGCGTGTCCACTTCCGCAGTCAGTGCGGCGGATGATAGTAGAGAAGCCTGCATACGCATATTGACTCCTTTTTGTTAGACTCCTGCGAATTTTCTTTGATACTCTATTCGGCTTTTCTTCCCAAACGCCAAACAGAGCATCAGGGGCTACTGTCTATGAGGTAATATTATTTACACATTGTTTACATACCTCAAAGCCTGTTAAAAGGCTAGCACAAGCTTCAGTCAGTCCGCTCTTGGCGGACTGAACCTTCTGGACCACCGCACTCATAATGGTGCGGTGCTCCTCGTCGATGGAGGCGCCTTTGAGTGCCTCCAACAGATTGTCCGGCGCCTTCGGTTGGACGGGGGTCACCAGCACGGTGGGCTTGCTCCTCTTGGAAGGAGGTCGACCGCCGGACTCTGGAACCTTTGAAGGTTCCGGAGCTGTGTCCGGCCTAGGGCCGGACTAGGAGCCCTGGGGGGTTTTATCCCCTTTACTCCTGGAGTCCGGGAGGTCGCCTTGCGGTGCCTCCAGGACCACCTCCTCCTGGCCTGGAACCTGTGGGAACAGCACTTCAGCATCGTCCGCAAGGCGGGGGGAGGAAGCCGTCGGAAGCGAATTCACATCCGACGAGTCCAGTGAACCGCTCGACAACTCGTCGAGCCGGTCTTTGGGTGGGCCGCATAATCATATTCGACATAAGGGAAAGCTGTGCAATAAAGGAATACTACGAGTTACTCTGGTATCCGGATACTTACGATTTCGCCAAGGGCTTGGCCCTGGGCGGCCACTCCTCTTTGCCGTCTTCGGCGTTGGTGGAGTAGTCTGGAGGAAGGGTTTTCCCCTTCTTGGACCCTTCGGCCTCCCCAGTCGGGACGGCCTTCCTTTTCTTCCCTTCCCCCGCTAGAGGGGGAGAGTCTCTTCTTCCTCCACCTTGTCTTCATGGGAGGAGTACGTCTTGGAGTCGTCGGATGACGAATCCGACACCTCCGGGCGCCGGGCACTCTTTCGAGTCCCCGTGGCCTTCTTCTTGGCCTTCTTCTCTGGCACCACATAGGGTGCCGGAACCAGCAGCTTCGCCAATCGAGCGTCCGCTGGGCCCTCGGGCTAAGGAGCCGGACAATTGATCTGTCAGGATGTCTCCTGCCAATCCTGTCAAAGGAAAGGGAGCTTAGGTCCCGCATGGAGTCAAACTATGAAAAACTGATACCCTGTAAAAGGCAAAAACAGCTTACCGCATGAGCGTGACGCTGCATGCTGAATCCGCGATCCTCGGTAGCGGACGCGGGGGCTTCGGCGCCCTTGAAAAGCATCTTCTAGACATCTTCGTACGTCATGTCGAAGAGCCTGCTCAGAGTTCGGTGCCGCGTTGGGTCGAACTCCCACAGGTTGAAAGCCCGTTGTTGACACGGGAGGATCCGGCGGATGACCATAACCTGGACTACATTGACAAGTTTGAGCTTCTTGTCCACCAGGGTTTGGACGCATGTTTGGAGTTCGGTCAGCTCTCCTTTTTTGCCCCACGACTGGCCCGTCTCTTTCCAGGACATGAGCCGCATTGGGGGTCCGGACGGGAACTCGGGGGCTGCGGCACACTTAGGGTCGCGCGGCTCGGTGATGTAAAACCACCCCGATTGCCACCCCTTCAGGGTCTCTACAAAGGAGCCCTCGAGCCATAAGACGTTGGGCATCTTGCCCACCATGGCGCCTCCGCACTCCGCCTGGTTGAAGCGCACCACCTTCGGCTTGACATTGAAAGTCTTGAGCCATAGGCCGAAATGGGGATGGATGCGGAGGAAAGCCTCGCACACGACGATAAACGCCGAGATGTTGAGGACAAAGTTCGGGGCCAGATCGTGGAAATCCAGGCCATAGTAGAACATGAGCCCCCGGACAAATGGCTGGAGAGGGAAGCCCAGTCCGCGGAGGAAATGGGGGAGGAACACCACCCTCTCATAGGGCCTAGGGGTGGGGATGAGCTGCCCCTCTTCGGGAAGCCGGTGCGCAATGTCATTAGACAAATATCCGGCCTTCCTTAGTCTTTTGATGTGCCCCTCCGTAACGGAGGAGGCCATCCACTTGCCTCCCGCTCCAGACATGGCTGGAGAAGGTTGAGGTGGGGAGTGCGGACTTGGGCGCTGGAGCTCGAGTGCGTGAAAATGGATAGGCAAAGGAGGAAGAGGGCGTAGGTGAAAAGGTGGATCCTTATCCCCTTATATGGGTGGACGCAACTATGCATCACCACCAGCCTGGTAAAACTCGCCTATCTCCCAAGCGACGTAATGAATGGCGCAGTTGGGTTACCCACGCCCGTATTGATGAGAATCCTGGAATAAGGGGACACAATCTCTGCTTTAACAAGATGTGCCAAGGAAACCGCCTCGCATAACACGCTGAGGTGGGATAATAAAACGATTCGAATAAAGGCTTGGCCGTGGTGCGATGTCACACTACGGAATACATCAGTAGATTAGATTTGTGTAAATATTATTCTCTCTATGGCAATATGTGGAAACTTATTTTGCAGAGCCGGACACTATCTTTGTGTTCAAAATCTTCTATGAAGTACTTGGAGGAGGAACCCGCCTTGCAATGCCGAAGACAATCTGCGCGCCGGACTCGTCGTCATTGAAGCCTGGTTCAGGGGCTACTGAGGGAGTCCTGGATTAGGGGTTGTCCGGATGGCCGGACTATGCCTTCAGCCGGACTCCTGGACTATGAAGATACAAGATTGAAGCTTGGCATGGAAGGCGAGCTTGGCAATACGGATATGTGGATCTCCTACCATTGTAACCGACTCTATGTAACCCTAACCCTATCCGGTGTCTATATAAACCGGAGGGTTTTAGTCCATAGGACGACATTCATACACAACAATCATACCATAGGCTAGCTTCTAGGGTTTAGCCTCTCCGATCTCGTGGTAGATCTACTCTTGTACTACCCATATCATCAATATTAATCAAGTAGGACGTAGGGTTTTACCTCCATCAAGAGGGCCCAAACCTGGGTAAAACTTCATGTCCCTTGCCTCATGTTACCATCCGGCCTAGACGCACAGTTCGGGACCCCCTACCCAAGATCCGCCGGTTTTGACACCGACAATAACCCTGATAAACAGGCCATGCCCAATGACCCAGATTATGATAGTTATCGTCCAGTCTCCGAGGATGATGAGAACCTTGGCAATGAGGACTTCATAGTGCCCGAGGCACCCCTCGAGAAGGGGCACTTCAAGCGCCAGCTAATAGCCACTGCAAGAATCCTCAAGAAGACGCAGCAGCAGCTCCAAGCTGATCAAGACCTGCTCATTGACAGGTGGACTGATGTCCTGGTAGCCGAAGAATATGGCCTCGAGCGCCCAGTCGAGAGTTACCCAAAGCACATACTGCTACCTCAATTTGATGAGGAGGCACCAGATGGCGTACATCCCTGACGCGAGGCGGACCGACCACCACGTGGTCGGGAGTGCGGCGGACCGACCACCCCGCGGTCGGGATAAATCGGCAACTCAGGCCGAAGAACAGCCCGCCCCACCACCTCGCAAAAACAGGGACAGAACAGCTCGGGATCAGACATACGACCTTCGGCAGGATCTGGACGCTAGAGCAGGACACACCAGATCAATCTACGGATCACGAGGACGCTTCCCGACTCGAGATGACGACTACCTATTCAGACATGACAAACCTAGTCACACTCGGGCTGATAATCGCAGACGGACTTCATTGGAGGTACGCTGTGACGTGGCTCGATATAGAGGCGCCACACACCCTCTCTGCTTCACAGATGAGGTGTTTGATCACGAACTCCCCGAGGGATTCAAGCCCGTCAGTATTTAATCATACGACGGAACAACCGATCCCACTGTATGGATTGAGGACTTTATTCTCCACATCCACATGGCACATGGAGACGACCTCCGCGCCATCAAATACCACCCACTAAAGCTCAAAGGGCCAACTCGACACTGGCTAAATAGCCTGGCCGAAAATTCCATCGGCATCTGGGAGGACTTGGAAGAAGCCTTCCTTGACAACTTCCAAGGTACATATGTCCGGCCACCCGATGCCGATGACTTAAGCCACATAGTTCAACAACCTGGAGAATCAACCAGAAAATTCTAGACTTGGTTCCTAACCAAAAAGAACCAGATCGTTGACTGTCCGGATGCCGAAGCCCTAGCGGCCTTTAAACACAACATCCGAGACGAATGGCTAGCACGCCACCTTGGCCAAGAAAAGCCGAAGTCCATGGCAGCCCTTATGGCACTCATGACACGCTTTTGCGCAGGTGAGGACAGCTGGCTGGCTCGTAGCAAAAACACAGCCAGCGAGACAGGCCCCTCCGAGGCCAAAAACAGCACCGACAAGCTTTGGCGCAATAGACACAAACGCCGAAGGAACGGAGACAACACCGATGACACCACCGTTAATGCCGGATTCAGCGGCTCCATGTTCGGCCAGCGAAGGAAGCCCTACAAAAGGAATAGTGAGGCACCATCCAGCCTGGATCGCATACTCGATCGTCTGTGCCAGATACACTGTACCCCACATAAACAAGCCAATCACACCAACAGAGACTGTTGGGTTTTTAAACAGGCTGGCAAGTTAAATGCCGAAAACAAAGAAAAGGGATCACAAAGTGAGGATGAGGACGAAGAGCCCCGGCAGCCGAACATTGGGGGGGCAAAAGAAATTTCCCCCTCAAGTCAAAATGGTGAACATGATATACGCTACACACATCCCTAAAAGGGAGCGCAAACGAGCACTTAGGGACGTCTAGGCGGTAGAGCCAGTCGCCCCAAAATTCAATCCGTGGTCGTCGTTCCCGATAACCTTCGATCGTCGAGATCACCCAACTAGTATCCTCCATGGCGGTTCAGCCGCACTACTGCTCTACCCAATTATCGACGGGTTTCACCTAACATGAGTCCTGATGGATGGTGGTAGCAGCCTCAACCTGCTTTATCAGGACACAATGCGTAAGATGGGCATTAACCCCTCACGAATCAATCCAACAAAGACTACCTCTAAAGGAGTCATACCAGGCATAGAGGCCCGCTGTATGGGCTCAATCATGCTGGAGGTGGTCTTCGGTTCTCCGGACAACTTCCGAAGCAAAGAGTTGATCTTCGATATCGTCCCCTTCCACGGCGGCTACCACGCACTGCTCGGACGAACCGCGTTTGCTAGATTCAACGCAGTGCCACCCTAGCACAAAATACAGAAGATGCCCGGTCCGCGCGGCTTCATAACAGTCAACAGAAATATAGAATGCTCCCTCCAGACAGAGGAGCACACTGTCACCCTAGTAGCAGAGGTACAAAGCGGCCTTCTCAAGCAGCATCATAGTCTGGCTGCCGAGCCCCTGGACATCATTAAGAGGGTCCGGACTACACTGCAACAGGACAACGTGGCTCGTCAAGAGCTCGATTAGCAATTTTGCCTCCGCCCCAATCCCTATGAGGTAGTGGCATTCATACCACGCGTACAAAACTACACACTCAAAATTCAATGGGCATGGACGGAGGCACAAGCTATCCCGGGATCTATGGTTCGGCTAGACCGATCTCGGACACACATATCACTTTACTATCTCCTTTTCCCTTGTTTTAGGTTTCTCCTATGGGGGGCTCCTTTGACAGCCTGATTAATGATCCTGTCAAAGGATAAACACACCGGATTGACACGGAGCACATGCGTACATGGGAAGCCCTAGAGGCTAACCATTTTCAGGACCCACGCGCAGTTCGCCCTCGGTTATGGCATGTGAAATAGCCGGTTGCTTATTGCATTATTTTGTACCAATGTGCTTGGACGTATTAACCCAACTATAATGGAAACAGTTTGTTATCCAAGTTCAAGGGTCCCAGATCCTATCTCTGCTCTCCTTCTGTTTTTCCTTTAAATTACTTATTTCCTAGCAACCGTACACTCTGGTACGCTTCGTATTTGCCAGGGCCTCCCCATCGCCCCAAATCTTGCATTGGCTCCAAATCATGTCTTTGGTCAATAGTTGGGTTGCCCGGCTCCTGTGCTTGCTACCCTACGTTCCGCTAAATCGGCTAAGGTGGTAAAGGGAGAACTACTGCGATTGTGCCCTGGCCTTGGCCAGATGGGCGCCTCAGAAGAGAATGCCGAAAACGGACTGTCATGATACAGCGAGAGCCGGTCAGCTGTTCAAGGGTTAAAAATTGTTGGAGATTTTGTCCGCATTAGGCGAAAGATCGGCACTTCCCGATCAGATGCTGACAGCACTCTGGTTCGAACCAGGGGCTGCGCCCACGCTTTATTATAAAACTCCTATGGCTAAGTGAGGGCTTTTAAGCCGTACAGTCTGATTGCCTTGTTCGTTGTGCTAAACAACTCCTTCAAGGACCATATAATTGGGTCAAGATTGTTTAGATTCCATCCCGAACACCTCCGTACTACCAATGTGAGGGCAGAAGCCGACGACTGGCCAACCCTCAGATTACATACAACACGGCAGCACAGGAGGAAACAATTAAAAACATAACAAAATTACATTACAAAACAGGCTTTGTTTTCATAATACAAGGCAAAGGCAACATGAATACATTTATTCAAATACAATGTTCTGTGAAAATTGTGCTGCCGCAAGGCGAGACCCCTCCTGGACATCCGCAAAATACCATTCGGGTGTGCGGTGCTCCTTGCCCTCCGGTGGCCCTCTGGTCACCTCGACGAAGTCCATCTTCGCCCAACACATCTTGCAACAGGCGAATGCCATGCGCGCACCTTCAATGCAGCCCGAGCGCTTGACGACGTCCAGCAGAGGACAGACATTCACCATCCGCCTCACGAGTCCGAAGTAGCTACTTGGCATTGCTTCGGCTGGCCATAGCCGGATTATCAAATCCTTAATGGCTAGTTCGGCCACCCTATGCAGCTCCACCAGTTGTTTCAGCTGATCGGTGAAGGACACGGGATGCTCTGGCACCGCATACTGCGACCAGAATAGCTTCTCCGTAGAGCCCCCTCCTTTGGCTCGATAGAACTCCGTGGCATCTGATACACTGTGTGGTAAATCCGCAAAAGCCCCTGGGGAACTCCGAAATGGGTTAGTAAAAGGTACTGCTTCTCTGCATACTTGCTTTGCATCTTAAATGCCTTACCTGTCGTGATCTTCTTGGCCTCTTGGATCTCCTAGAGGGCGGCCTGGGCCTCATTCCGTGTGGTCTCCGCACTCTAACGAGCCTTGGCGAGTTCGGTCCCTTGAACTGACGGGTCATGCTCCAAGGCTTCGCATTTCTCGGCCGCATCCTGGAGATCCTGTTGGACTTCTTTGACCCGAGCCTTGAGCTTCTTACGGGCAGCTTGCTGCTCGACAGCCTTCTCCTCGGCCTCTCCTAGGGCCTTCCGTAGGGCATCAACCTCGGTCGTGGCTCCTGCATATATTACGACACTGCGGTCAATATGCAGCGCCTATCCTTTCCGAACACACAGCAAGTCGTCACTCACCTTGCTTGTCCTGGAGCGGAACCTTAACCTCGCTGAGCTTGTTCTCGGTCCGCTCCAGCCTCTGTCTCAGTTCAGGGACTTCGGCAGCATGCGAGGTTGCGGCCAACAGCGACGCCTGCTTATTCATACATATTGCATTAGTCTTCTATAACAAAAGAGTGATCCTCTGTCCGGTTCTTCTTGCCGAACGTCTCACGGGCTACTGTCTACACGGGTTTTTTTCTTTCTTACCTCGAAACTTGTCAACAAGCCGCTGCAGGCTTCATTCAGTCCACTCTTGGCATACTAAATCTTCTCGGTGTCGTCCCTGGCCCCGGGGGAATAAGCAGGCGGTGGCGACATGCTCGCCATCTCCGACGGAGCCAACGAACCTCCAGATGAGGATCGCTGGATAAGGTCGGGGGCCGAATTGCAATAGTACAGTTAACTATGTCAAAATAATGAATAGAAAGGGCCGGATATGCGCATGAGCGAGCCATGTCACTTATGATGCGGCCTGGGGCTTAGTGTAGGGGCGTGTTTTGGACTGCTGGCAACGTCCCACGCGGTATTAAGCACGGGGACGCCCTTCACCTTCTTGAGCGTTTCCGCCTCGAGGTGCGCCGAAGCCGCCCTTTTCTTCCTCCGCTCCTCAGGGGTAGGGTTGTTTTCCTCCTCCTCTTCCTAGCCATTGTCCTCAGGGACAGAGGAATGAGATTCGTCGTCTTCGGTCATCACGTCCGAAGTGCCCTTGCGACGGGGGCCACTCTTGGCCCCCTTGGCCTTCTTCTTGGCCTTCTTCTCTAGCGCCTTATAGGGCACCGACGCCAGCATCTTCGCCAGACGTAGGATGATCGGTTCTTCAGGCAGCGGGGTCGGACACTGGATCCGCTTCGCCCTCTCTGTCCAGTCCTGAAAAAGCAAACAATAAAAGCTCAGGCATCATACCTGAAACAAACAAGTAGAGAATGCATCAAAGATGACATACCTTGCTAGCGAGGCGTATAGCGTTGTGCCGGCGATCTGAATCTACAGCCGGCGGTTTCTCGTTGCCCTTAAAGAGCAACTTCCATGCACCTTTGTGAGTAGTCTCGAAGAGCCTCACCAGGGTCTGGTGTTTCTTCGGATTAAACTCCCACAGAGGGCGGCTTCGGCGCTGACATGGAAGGATCCGGCGAACAAGCATCATCTGGATCACATCAACGAGCTTGGCGTTCTTGGTTACCATGCTTTGAACATGCGTCTACAGCGCTATTAGCTCGTCAGGTGAACACTAGTCCGGACACTTCTCGACCCAGGAGGCTAGTCGCATGGGAGCGCCAAAGCGGAATTCGGCAACTGCGGCCCAGGTGGTGCCGCGAGGTTTGGTGATGTAGAACCACTTCTTCTGCCACTCCTTTACTATGTCCAAAAAATTACCTTTGGGCCAGGAGACGTTGGACAGCTTGCTCACGATGGCTCCTCCGCACTCCGTGTGCTGGCCACCCACCACCTTCGGCTTCACGTTAAAGACTTTGAGCCACAACCCTAAGTGGGGTTGGATGTGGAGGAAGGCCTCACACACGATGATAAACGCCGAGATGTTGTGGAAGGAATTCAGGGACATATCATGGAACTCTATCCCGTAATAATACATCAGCCCGCAGACGAAAGGGTGGCGTGGAAACCCTAGCCCATGGAAGAAATGGGGGATGAACACTACCCTCCCTGTGGGCTTCGCCATGGGGACAACTTGTCCCTCGGTCGACAAGTGGTGGGTGATCTCCTTCGCCAAGTATCTGGCCGTCCGAAGCTCAGTAATGTCCTCCTCCTTGACGGAGGATACCATCCACTTGCCTTGACCTCCGGATCCAGACATGATTGCTTGAGTGGAAAGGAGATGAGAACTTGGGCGTTGGAGCTCGAGATTGGAAAGACGGAGACAGAGAGAGGGCATGAGAGAGGAAGAGGGAATCCTTATCCCGTTATAAAGGCAGTGAATATTAAATGCCTCCTCACTCGCCTTAAGATTCGCCTACTCCCAAGGGCTGTATAAATGGTACGGTTGGGTTACCCATGTCCGTATTGATGAGAATCCCGTAATAAGGGGACACGATCTCTGCTTCAACAAGACGTGCCAATGGCACCCGCGTCTCAAAACGTGGAGCGGCAGACGAAAACGGTTCGAAATTATGACCGGACAAACGTGATGTCATATTGTAAAAAGCTGTCAGCAGACTAGACTCGTGTAAAAATATATTCTCTCTGTGATTATCTATGGTGTGTGTGACAGGCCCGGATACTATCATCGAATCCGAAGACTATCTTGAAGTTCGGATAGAAGGGAACCCGCCTTGCAATGCCGAAGACAATCTGCGCGCCGGACTCCTTGTCATTGAAACCAGGTTCAGGGGCTACTGAGGGAGTCCTGGACTAAGGGGTCCTCGGGCGTCCAGCCTGTTATCCATGGGCCAGATTGATTGGCTATGAAGGCATCAAGGCCGAAGGCTGTACCTGTGTCCGGATTGGACTCTCCTTCGCGTGGAAGGCAAGCTTGGCAACCGACTATGAAGATTCCTTCTTATATAACCGACTCTATGTAACCCTAGATTCCCCTCCCGATGTCTATATAAACCGGAGGGGTTAGTCCGGAAAGGATATATTCATAACCATAGTCATACAGGCTACGCTTCTAGGGTTTAACCAGTACGATCTCGTGGTAGATCAACTCCTGTAATACTCATATTCATCAAGACCAATCAAGCAGGACGTAGGGTATTACGTCCATAGAGAGGGCCCGAACCTGGGTAAACATCGTGTCCCCTGTCTCATGTTACCATCGATCCTAGATGCACAGTTCGGGACCCCCTACCCGAGATCAGCCGGTTTTGACACCGATGCTGGCCGTTTTGGGGAAGGAGGCACTTCCTCATGTCAACGATCCGCCTGTACATGACATAGCTCGTGTACGCCTCCTTGGTTGCATACATGATGTGAGCTTTGTCGAGTTTCTTCATCTAGGGCGAGTGCCAGACATGCTTGTCCTTGTTGCAGGAATCCTTCATCTTTGTAATAGGGGTTGTTGATGGCGTCGGTGAGGTGAACAAGTGAGTCCTTCTCATGGTCCTTGCTGCCCCAGATCTTGTATTGGCCCGGGATGTCGACAAGATTCTGGCAGGCGATGCCCGAATTCTTGAGCACCTTTACATTGTTGGTGATGTCCACCATAGCGAACATGTAGTGTGGGCTGTTGACAAACCTGGCGTAACGCTCGCAAGGCCTTGTTGCCAGGCAGTAGTGGTAGACGAGGACGTGGTTGCGCACACACCTCTGGGCGATGGTGACCTTGGGAGGAGACCCGGAACGAGCGCATGTGTACTCAAGGTCGAACCCGACCACCTTGTACTTATCCTCGGCAAGCAATAGCTTCATGATGTGGATGGAGTCACTACTGCATGATGCTGCTAACGCGACATTATGATCAGAGACCCTTTGAGAAACTGTGTGCGATGCAATAATCGCAAATGGTGGTGTATGACAACTGTAAAAAAAGGTGCAAAATGTTTGCGATGGAGGATGCGTCAAACACGATTCAGATTATAGTTGCGTGTGCGATGAAGGGCATACGATTCAGTTCAATTAACTATTTGCGATGAGGAGGAACAAAAGGAACGGGCAGCCAGATGAAGGCCTGTGCCATACACAGCATACGGTTCACTGGGATGAACTGTTTGTGATTAGGCAAAACAAAAGAAACGGGGAGCCAGATGAAGGTGTGTGCGATATACAACATACGGTTCACTCGGATGAACTATTTGTGATTAGGCAACACAAAATAAATAGCCAGCCAGATCAAGGTGTGTGCGATATACGGCATGCGGTTCACTCAAATGAATTGTTTGCGTTGACACAAGAGAACAGAAACGGTTCAACTTAACAAGACATGTGGGTTGTGCGATGGGATTGCATACAGGACAACAACATACACACACACACACACACACACACACACACTTACAAGGAGATGCTTGCATAACCAAATTAAACATCCACTTACATACGTGGCTACTACAACCATGGCATTTGGACACACCAAAGTAAACTATTACATGCAAAATTACAAGGTGGCTCCTAAACACATGACATTTTCACAATAAAGAAAACTATATATTACATGCATGATTAACTAGCATAAATGATCATCATCTACTTCTTGTGATGCTTGCTCTGCTTGTGGCTCGATCCGGGCTCGTCGATTTTGGTAATGAGGCACTTCCTCATGTCAACGATCCGCCTGTGCATCTCATAGCATGTGTACATGCTCTTGGCCGTGAACCTGAGCTGAGGTTCATGCAGTTGCCGCATCCTGGCCCATTGCCAGGATACGGGACTTGTTCTCTCGGCATCCTGCTTCATCTTTTTGTAGTAGGGATCGACAATGGCCGAGGCGAGTTCGACCAGGGAGTCCTTCTTCGTGCTGCCCCGGACCCTATAGTGGTCACGGATTTCGACAAGGTTCTTGCAGGCCAAGCCCCTAACTCTGAGCGCTTTTACATCATTGGTGGTATCCACCGTGGCGAACTTGTAGTTAGTGCTGTTGACAAACCTATTAAAACGGCCGCAAGGCTCTGTGGCCATGCAGTAGTGGTAGATGAGGACATGATGGCGCATGCAAAACTGGGCGAAGGAAACCTTCTGAGCAATGCCGGGACGACCGCCGGTGTACTGGAGGTCGATGCCAACCACCTTGTACGTGTCTCCAGCAAGCAACTACTCAACGATGTTTATGTAGTCGTCCACCACGGCCGGGTCGATGGTGTACACCACCGAGAGATCCGTCTCCCTCACGTGGGTCTCCACTCTATGCTCACCGAACTCCATTGGAGCGCCGCCGGACATCCCCTCTCTATGTGTCATTGTGGGTGTGCTTACTGTGTTGTGGGGCGGGATTGAAAGGTTGAAGAGACAAAGGTTATAATGGCTGTGGGAATTAAAGGGTAAGACGGACGGCCAGGAATATTGGCAGGCCCTGATGGCAGTTCTAATTTGCAGCACGTAACTTGAACATCACGCACGTAACTGCATCACTTGGCAATGCACGTGGCGCAACCGCTTGCATATGGGGCCCCCGACATGATCATGCGCACGCCCAACCGCTGGCAGAGCACGCGCGGAGGGACGCGAGCAGAGAGATCTGCATATAGCAGTTGAACACGCAAGGAAAAGTTGTCCACAAGCCGAGCGCGCTGATGGACGTGAGCAGAGCGCACAACGGATGCGAGCAGAGCGCGCCAACGGATGCGAGCAGAGCGCGCCGCGGCGCCTAATGGCGAGCACAGCGCGCTGCGGTGCCTAACAGTGGGATATACCTTAATTCAAACCAATCAAAATAAGACTGGCACGGACATGTCTGTTTTGAGCAAATGAATCGCACATGTCTGTATTGACTGGAACGAGAATGCAATAGCAAAATAAGAATTAAGGCCACGATGATGCGATCGCAGTGGTGGTTACAGGAGGCGAGAAGAAAGATGCATCCATCAACGTACGACCTCATCCCCCTCAACTTAGTGCATCAGCCGGGCTACCGACCGGCGGCTAAGGAGTGGCAGCTTTTGTGGTGAGGTCAAGGTGCTTCTTAACAAAGGCATCCAAGGATTCCAGCCGGTTGAAGAAGGCCAACGTCGTAGTGTCCTCACTAGCCTTGTAGATACCTATGTACACGATTCGCTCATACATATGGATGTGTAGGTTGACTATTTCTTGTAGGAGGAGGCGCCTTGCGGCGAGCACGACCTCCAGGTGGACATTCTTCATGATGTCGGCGGGCAGTCGTAGGGCCACCAGTGCTTGAAACAGGTTCCAACCATGAAGGCCAATTAGGGTGGCAGGCAATGAGGAGCTCGGGTGCGCGGGATGGATTATGGCGATGTCGTCCCCGAGCTTCTTGATGACGGCGAACCTGTTGGTGGTGTGAACGATCATCTCGTCCAACTGAGAGTAGTAGCTGGCATCGACGGCGGCCATCCACCACCCAGTCGCCAACACTCTATGGAGATGATCCATGGAGCCATGCCGCAGGCCGGCATCGTGGACCATCTGGCATAGCCGCTGGCTGCTCGCGCGCATCGGCGCCATGGGTCTGGAGTGGGCACTTTTGTGCTTATTAGTGTAGGTGCTTAGGCAGATGCTTCGGTGCGTACGATGTGGTAGATGCATTGGAATGGAGGGGCGCCTTTATATGAGTGCAAACTGCATTGCATTGACATCGTGCTGCCTCTCTTTTCCCGGTCCTCCCATTACTTTGCTCATGCATTCACATGGTGCTAATTGAAGTAGGATGCATCATTGACCATTCAACATTTCGGGAACAGCTACCCTCTCCCTCGTCTGCATTAAAGCCATATTAGGAACTGCGCTGCCCGCTATCAAATCGAATAGTACCGCGCCACCCGCTGCACGCCTGGCTAAGCACGCATCCTCGCGTCCATCTATGCTTAATAATTGAATTTTAGTTGCAAAAATTAGATACTGCTAATGATTTTTAGCTTCATATTTTGACAAATTGCAGTGTTACAAGGTTAGCAAATGGCAATGTTACTAGATCAACAAATGTCAATATTTCTAGTTTGACAAATGGCAACATACCCAATATGACAGATGCAAATCGCACCAAATTGTTTGTAAGTGGTTCACACGGGTCATCCAAAAGAACCGCTAGTGTTCAAGAGATGCACAAATCCTGCTCTCACTTTGCATACGGGTGCTCTATCTGAAACCATCATGCTTGTTGTGAGAAGCTCTGGATTGTGAGAAGCATATACCCAAACTTGCCCAAAATTGGACAAAAAATTTACCATGGCATGTCTCATGATAGCATGCCAAGTTTCATGAATTTCAGACAAGTTTTGGATTTACTAGAATTAAAAAACCCACCATCTCAATGTTTGCGGCCAAGTGACGGTGGCAGGGTGTTTGACATTCATTCCCATTTCTTGCATGGGACCTAAGCATGCACCCAAGGACAAAAGATTTGATTTTGAACCAATCTATATGCACTGGAGCATGTGCATGAAGTTCAAATTTGAATTATGCACATAAATGCATTGAAAACTCACTAAATGCATAAAAATGTCCAAACAAACCCCAAAAATCACAAAAAATAACACAACACTCCCGTTGTTGTTGACACGAGAACAATTTTGAAAGCAATAAGAGGCAATGGATATCGTTTCATCCCCAAAGGTGGGGCGTTCCCTATCGAAACCATCACGCTTGTTGTGAGAAGCTCTGGTTTGTGAGAAGCGTATACCCAAACCAGCCCAAAATGGGACAAAAAATTTACCACGTCATGTTGATGCCGCTCCATGATAGCATGCCAAGTTCCATCAATTTCAGATGAGATTTGGATTTACTAGGATTTGAAAACCATTTATCTCAATGTTTTGCCGGCAATCAACGGTGCCCTAGTGTTTGAAATTCATTCCCATTTGTTGCATGGGACCTTAGCATGCACCCAAGGACAAAGATTTGATTTTCAACCAATTTATATGCACCGGACCATGTGCATGTAGTTACAATTTGAATTATGCACATAAATGCATTGAAAACTCATCTAATGCATAAAAATGTCCAAACGAACCCCGAAAAATCACAAAAAATAACACAGCACTCATGTTGTTCTATGTTAACGCGAGAATTTTTTTGAAAGCAATAAGAGGCAATGGACATTGTTTCATCCCCAAAGGTGGGGTGTTCCCTACCGAAACCGTCATGCTGGTTGTGAGATGCTCTTGTTTGTGGGAAGCGTATACCCAAACCTGCCCCAAATGGGAAAAAATTACCACTGCATGTTGATGCCACTCCATGATAGCATGCAAAGTTTCATGAATTTCAGACGAGTTTTGGATTCACTAGAATTTAAGAACCAGGAATCTCAATGTTTTGCCGGCAATAAACGGTGCCCTGGTGCTTGAAATTCATTCCCATTTCTTGCATGGGACCTAAGCATGCAGCCAAGGACAAAGATTTGATTTTCAACCAATTTATATGCACCGGAGCATGTGCATGTAGATCAAATTTGAATTATGCACATAAATGCATTGAAAACTCAGTTAGTCCATAAAAATGTCCGAACGAACCCTGAAAATCACAAAAAATAACATAAAACTCCTGTTGTTCTATGTTGACACGAGAAATTTTTTGAAAGCAATAAGAAGCAATGGATATCGTTTCGTCCCCAAAGGTGGGGCGTTCCCTACCGAAACCATCATGATTATTATGAGAAGCTCTGGTCTGTGAGAAGCATATACCCAAACCTGCCCAAAATGGGACAAAAAATTTACCACGGCATGTTGATGCCGCTCCATGATAGCATGCCAAGTTTTATGAATTTCAGATGATTTTGGATTTACTAGAATTTAAAAACCAGGCATCTCAATGTTTTGCTGGCAATCAACAGTGCCCTGGTGTTTGAAATTCAATCCCATTTCTTGCATGGGACATAAGCATGCACCCAAGGACAAAGATTTGATTCTTCAACCAATTTATATGCACTAGAGCATGTGCATGTAGTTCAAATTTGAATTGTGCACATAAATGCATTGAAAACTCACTTTATGCATAAAAATGTCCAAACGAACCATGAATAATTCCAATTATTTTATGACACAAATATAGTTGCATGATCACTACAGATAAAAGGTCTAGCCATTCAAACACCGTCCATGGCCGCTGTGACCCCAATATGTAATTCAAATCAAGACGAAAAATAAAGTAGATCCCACACAGTTTATTATAATCAACCTGGTGAGATGCAGCATAAAATATATTTTGACCATATCTGAATAAGGGACCTTGTCTGATGACACTTTGCGCACCAGTTTTTTGCCTGAAGCGATTCCAAATTTTCGGCTTCTGCGGAAATATCTACCTCCCCGCCCCCTCCCCGTACCAAAAGCCACATTTCCCTTGTTTCTGCCTTCTTTTCCAAGTTGAATCCTTCACTCCTTGCTTGCAGCGTCGGCTCCTCCTCGCCGGCGACCCTGCTTCATGCTGCTCGGCGTCACCTATCTAGGCAGGTAATCCACACCTGACCCCCATCCTCCTCCTCCTTCCACATCCCACATGCCCCGACCACCGGCGCGAGTGCGACACCTTCCACCAAAATTCCCGAATCCTCTACCAAATAAGCACTGGCCTAAGACATGGTGCACGCAGTATAGCCAGGACCTAAAGGAGAATTTGGCAGCAGAGAAGCAAATGCCAGCCACACGCGCAGATGAGGTTGCAATGGCTGCTGTTCGTGCCAACCCCCAGATCTTACAGGAGCACCTCGCCGTCGATGGCACCGTTGACGCCTCGCGCGACACTTTCCACCAAAATTCCCAACCCCTCCACCAAATAAGCACTGGCCTAAGCCATGGTGCACGCAGTATAGCCAGGACTTCAAGGAGCATTTGGCAGCGGAGAAGCAAATGCCGGCCACAAGCATGGATTAGGTCGCAATAGCTGCCATTCGTGCCAACCCCCAGATCTTACAGGAGCACCTCACCGTCGATGACACCTTTAACGCCTCGCGTGCCGACGCCGTGATGCGGTTGGCTGCTTTAAACGATAGTTCATGGTGTTTTCTCGAGGCCACCTTTAGTGCCTTTGACGAAGACTATGAGGTGTTCTCTCAGCATGCATGTGCTTACCTCATCTCGAGAGCCCGGAGCGGCTCAGGCAACTCACCACTACAGCGAGGGCACCCACGATGCCGAGGCCATCGCCCTCTTCCATGTCTAAGGAGCCAATCGTCATCGATATCTCCGACAATGAGGAGTAGCTTGTCTTATTAGCTCACTATAAGGACCCATGTTTAGTTTGCTAGCTAATGCCTTTCCTTAACGAATTCTAGTGAATTGTGCTATCTACTTTTACTATGCAATCTTCTGCTATAGTGTATATGTTCTATATGCCGTGCAATGTGGTGTTCAATTAACTGCTTGGTTCAATTCTGCAAATGTGATGTTCAATTCTTCAAGGTGTAATATTTCCATGTTGTTAAGCATGCTTGGTTTAGTTAACTGTCCGATCTTCTATTAGAAGTATGTTATATTGTTCAATTGGTGTTTAGTTAACTGCTTGGTTCATTTGTTGTGGCTTGGTTCACTTGTTGTGGTGTTTAGTTAAGTGCTTGGTTCAATTCTGCAATGCGATGTTCAATTGTTGTGGCTGCATTCTATTGTTGTATACCATGTGAGGAATAAATCGAATTTGGCTGTACTAAATACATGAGAAACAAATACAATTGCTATATTTCCAAGTTGTTAAGCACGCTTGGTTTCGTTAACTATGTGATATTCTATTAGGAGTATTGTTATATTGTGCAATGTGGTGCTCAGTTAACGTTTGGTTCATTCATTGTGGTGTTTAGTTAACTACTTGGTTCAATTATGCAATGCGATTTTCAATTGATGTGGCTGCATTCTGTTATTGTATACCATGTGCGGAATAAATCGAATTTGGCTGTACAAAATACATGAGAAACAAATACAATTGCTATATTTCCAAGTTGTTAAGCATGCTTGGTTTTGTTAACTGTCTGATTTTCTATTAGGAGTATTTTATATTGTGCAATGTCGTGCTCAGTTAACATTTCTTTCATTTGTTCTGGTGTTTAGTTAACTGCTTGGTTCAATTCTGCAATGCGATGTTCAATTGTTGTGGCTGCATTCTGTTATTGTATACCATGTGCGGAATAAATCGAATTTGGCTGCACTTACTACATGAGAAACATATACAAGTGCTATATTTCCTAGTTCCTAGTCATGCTTGGTTTGGATAAATGGGTTTTCCATGTGGCTTGAATTAATCTAATGAATTTGTAATGTGCTTATTTTTCATCAACATATTTTACTGATAGCATGCGAACCCTTATTTAACCAGATGACTAACTACCTTATATGTGTTGTAGGGAAAAATGGGAAGCACTAAGGTTTACAAGATGGTACTGACTATTATACCTTGTCTTTTTTATTCCTTTGCCCAATTTCCAATATAGAGAATATATTTATGCACATCCTTGTTTTCAGTGTTCACTGATGATTACCTCTCAAACCACCTCTGTGGTCAAGAGGTGAGGAAAGTTTTCATACAACACCCACGGTTCAATATTGAAGTGTTCTTGAAGAGGTCGAAGGATGGACGGTCAATCATCCATAGGCACTGGCCTAAAGTTGCAAAGACCTTCAACATGAATGAAGGCTCAATATTCGCCTTCCACTTCAATAGTTTTCCAGATGAGATGCGTCTCTCTATGTACCATCTATGATGCTAATTTCGAAAGGTTCTAGATGTTGCATGTGAAACTTGCTGCTGGTGCAGTTGTACTCCGATGGGGTAGCTGAGTGCTGAAGCTATATCATGTTGTACTCCGATGTATTTCAATTATGAAATCCCCCTGTTCAAGAATTCATCCGATTAACCAGTTAACTTGCCGCTTAATCCCTACTCGTAGGGTCACCGAGTAGCCAATAAACCGATTAGTCGTCCGATTAATTGATTAAATGGCTGATTAACTTGCCGATTAGCCGATTAATCCCCTACTCACCAGCCAACCGAGCAGCTACCAGTTAACGATTTCCTCAACAATGTGAAATCCTACTTCCTTAATATGGAAATGGAATATATTATGTGCTTAATATGAATCAATTATATTAGTAAATGGATTATTAATAATAATAGGGCAATTAGCCCACTAATTGGTCAATTAGCTTGCTAATTGGGTTTTCCTATTGCAAACGGTTAATGAGAAAACACCGTGGGCGATGACCTCAGGCAACGCACACAGTTTCTAAGAATAAACCATGTTGGATCAATGAACAATCACACACGACATTCTTTTTAAAACTGTTGGCGTTGCGCCACCTTGCGCAAGCATTTTCCTTGTAGCGACTGTGTGGGATGTATAAACGAACGGAAACGTTTAGCGGGGACTGACTGTGCGGGATGTACTTGCGACCAGAAACAATTTTGCCGTATAATTGTATCTTTAGCACTACTGTACGTATTCATGTATTTGAGCGCTCGTCGGTCGCAGACGACCTCATTTTGCCGAGCGTGTGTGCCAGGAGGGCATATCCCCAATGGTTTCCGGGTCATGTGGGAAGGACCCCCTATCACCCACACTCACTTGGCGATTGTTCCGAATGCCATCGCGGAAAGTGGTTAAAACCGTTTGTTTAGGACCGACGCGTACCAGTGAGTGCTCCAACCAGACCGGGTTGTTGGTGTACACCACCAAGAGCTATGTGAACCTTATGTGAGTGTCCACGATGGCGTGCATGGTGAACTGCTTCTCGTTGTCGGCAGCCGCTCGGAGGGCCATTGGAGCCGCGTAGGATACCTTCTAAGAATTTGTCGTGGTGGTTGTGCTTCTTGTAATGGTGGGGCGCAATCGAAAGATTGAAGATACATAAGGGTTAAATGGCCGCTGTAATAAATGGGGGCCAGCCGGCATGTAATCATCATGTCTTGTCACGATATTCATAGCAGAGGATTCCAGTGCACGCTTGACAACACCGCACCACACTCGTTTCGTTTGACCATGCGTTGGCTCGAAGAGGCGGCAAATGTATCTTCGGTGAGCCTGTTCCCCTGCTACAGTGCAGTTTACCGTGCAAGCTTCTCGCCCAGCTAGTTTGGCAACGCGTTGGCTAGAAGAGAGACAAATCATGGGCGTTTATTGGCAAAAAGCTTTGTAAAAACGAAGTGTGTGGACTGACTTCGGTCATAAGTTTACCCGTGGGTGATGAGGTCAAAGTTACACAGAATGGTGATGATGGAGACTCAAGTGCGATAATTAATTATGCGCTCTATAGGGCACATGGTTGAAGAAACCAATTGTGTGCGATAATGTCAAGGATCGCAGTCGAGTTAGCTATACAGATCATGTTCTATGAGATCGACAGGGTAAATAGATTCGAGAATGGTTAATAAAATCTAAGACCATTGCATATTAAGGTCAAAATAGTGCTACCAATATACGAGTCTCATATGATGCCATTTCAGCAATTGTACCACAAAAGCTCAAAATATTACAAGGTTCAAACTCAAGAGTTATCTGGCTCAAATTCAAAGATTATAAGGTTCAAACTGATATTAAAAATGAAATTCAGCTCATCAGCTGCAAACGCTCGTGCTGATCCGCTAAACATGGATATCATAGAAGTTCAAACTAATATTACCACTCTAATTCTGGTTTTGAAACCTCATAATTTTTGCAAAGGGGTCAGCCACTGAGAAGTGATGTATGGGGTTGACACGATGACTTCCGATTACTTTGTCATCTGAAGTTCAAAAATGAAATTCAACATTTTCGGAGCCTATTCCATTCTGCCGCAGCCACCAGTGCTGATCAACAAACCATTCATTTTTGCAAAATAAATGTAGGGCTAACCTCATTACCTTCAGCACCCTTGTTATGACAACAAAGAACCTAGAGAATATAATCTCTAGTAAGGTCCTTCGGTAGGAGCTCAAAGTAATTTTTGTGAGATGCATATCTAGGCATTCAACGTGATTGTTATATTGTATCACATTATCCACCACTGGGCCTAATCTTATTTGCAATAGAAGAAAACGAGTTAGTGCCTACGTGTAGTTTTGAACACTACTACAGGCGTATTTGGTTTGCAGCATTTGTAAAATGCACTAACATGCCATCTTCGATCTAACATGATTAACATGGGCATTTGATTACAAGCTAGAAAAATGTAGCCTTTTTCACAAGAGGTTGGAGTGGATGAAAAGTTCCCTAAGAAAACTAGTACAGATGAATCCAAAGGAGAAATGCTTATGGATTGTAACCATATGGTTCAAGCAACCAATATGGGGGGCATGTATGTACTGAAATCCTCCAAAAGATTCCTTCATAAACCATAGAACATTATCATTGTAAACATGGAAAAAGGTGTCACAAGTTGAACTCCCTTATGGTTAACATTTAACAGGAATGGAACATCACCTTGATATATAGCTTCTCCAGGCACGAAAAGCATCTCAGGAAACTAACAACTTGCTCCAGGCTATGGCCGATAGATTCTAGTGGCAAGACCTTCACTGTGCGTAGTTTTGGGGTCAAGCTTGTCGGAATCATTTTCTGGATGACAGACGAACTTACATCTTCAAAATTAGAAATAATGTTAATTTGTGGAAGGAGGGGTAGAAGGCGGCTATTGTACCTGAACGCGCGTGGATCCAATAACAAGTTTGGAGTATTTGTGAGACGAGTAGCCCACCACTGTCAATTTCGGCACAGAAATGACATTAATTCTTGTTGGACCTTCTTGATCAACTAAAAGTAATCTCTCAAGTGTCAGTGTGTCCCGAATGACTGATGACCCACAAGTATAGGTGATCTATCATACTCCTTTCGATAAGTAAGAGTGTCGAACCCAATGAGGAGCAGAAGGAAATGACAAGTGGTTTTCAGCAAGGTATTCTCCGCCAGCACTGAAATTATCGGTAACAGAGAGTTTTGTGATAAGATACACTACTAGGAAAAGGCTTATACATAGAAGTTTACCAGTAGCGTGTATTATGGACCCCACGCTACAGATAGTTACCAGTAGCGTCTGTTACAAAGCGCGCTACTGGTACAACATAGTAGCAACGTTGGTTTTTAGAAGCCACGCTACTGGTAAGTTTGCCATAGCACACCACCCGACCAAACAATATTAGCAGCGTTTGTTGTCTAACAAGCGCTACTGTTAAGAAAGTAGTTGTAGTGCCCGCGCACCTAGATGCGCTACTGCTATTTCTTCTATGGGTAAACTTATACCTGTACCGTTGTTTTTGTACAAGCGCTATAGCTACTTTTACGTACCAGCAGATATTTTGGTTGGCACTCATAGTAGTAGCGTGCTTTGGCACCCCACGCTACTGCTATGGTCGCCACCCACCTACCACCTTTCCCCTCCTTCCTCCCCTTTCTTCTTCTTCTCCCCTTCCTTTCTCCCTCTTCCCTTGCACCTTGCTTGTTCCATTCAATGCTCCCCCTCCACCACCCCCCTCTTCTTTGCCCTCCACCAGCCCCTCCATTAGAGCCCTCTTCTTTGCCCTCCACCACCCCCTGTTCTTTGTGCCCTCCACCACCACCCCTTCCATTAATGCCCTCCCTCCCCCTCTTCTTTGCCTTCCACCCCTTCCATTAATTACTTCCTTCTCCTCTCCCACTATCTCCCTAGCTAGCTCTGTCTCTCTCTCCCTAGCTAGCTAGCTAGTTAGAGCTATATATATCTAGAGCTACTAGGTAATTAAGAAGAAAGGTGCTTGATATCCCTCTCAACACATAGGTGAGCCAAAAAGGTGTTTGTGTGGATATGATCGCAACTATATATATATATGGGCGATATGTGAATATATATACCGATTTGTGTGTGGCATAAATTGAGTTTCCTACATTGTGTATTTGATGAAATAATGTGGGTGACATGAGTTGCCTATGTTTTGCCGAATGTCAATTCAATTCCGTTTCGGCGAATTTCGGGCAAACTCAATATGTCCTATGTTTAGGGAAGGTCATGCTGAATTTTTGTATGAATTTGATCCATGCATGCATATATACGTGGTTATAATATTTGCTCCATGTGCAGGTGATCATGAAGGTCAATGGATGGATGGTGGAAAGATCCTGGCAACCCGCTGTGGACGACATGTATGAAAAAAGACTGAAGGATGTTTTATGTCCGTGTCGAAAATGCAATGGAATTGTCAGGCTCGACCCCTTTGAGGGTGGCACATTCAAGGCGCACCTGCTCATGCATGGTTTCATGCATGGCCATACTCGGTGGATAAGTGAAGATGATGATGATGAGGAGGAGGACATCGACTGGGCAGGAAATAACGACATGGGGTGACCAGATGAAGAGATGACCGATTATGTGCCCGAAGAGGAAGACGGCCTCGGAAATGTCGATGTCGAAGAGGCAGTTCAAGGCGGAGAAGATGCGGACACGCCACCGTCTTCATCGCTACTAAGTTCAGCCATGCGGGACCCGCATGTTCGAGACCTACTTCGCAAGAAGACGACTAGCAACAGAGCTGCTTCTAGAGAGGAGGCCAAACTAGCGCAGCTGGAGGTAGACTCGATGACTCCTTTGTATGATGGTTGCAATAACCCCGAGGTGACCCGCTTGAGTTTCACACTAGAACTTCTAAAGATGAAGGCAAAAAACAAATGGACAGATACAAACCTAGATGAGCTTCTGAAGTACCTAAAGAAGGTTCTTCCCGCGGGAAGCCTGTGTCCTACTAGTGTCGAGGAGGCAAAGAAAATCGTGTGCCCTCTTGATCTGCCACATATTAGATATCACGCATGCATCAATGATTGCATCATATATTGGAACAAGCACGCTGAAGAAACCATCTGTCCAAAGTGCAATGCTTCACGATATCAAAAGGCCGGAAAGAAAGATCCACAGAAAGTTGTATGGTACTTTCTGATCACTCCGTGTCTACAGCGGTATTACGTAGATCCTAAGGAAGCAAAGCTTATGCGCTCGCACACGAAGAGGGTGAAGCCAGATGATGGAGATGAGCCGAAGCTGAGACACCTCGTAGATGCTAGCCAGTGGAGAGCGTGAAATGCTCAATTTGATTTTTTTCGCAAATGATCCAAGGAACATTGTGCTTGGCGTTAGTAGTGATGGCATGAATCCATTTGGCAACCAGAACACCAATCATAACACATGGCCCGTGTTTGTATGGATGTAGAATCTCCCCCCTGGTTGTGCATGAAGGAAAAATACATACACATGGCTATGCTTATTCAAGGGCCGAGACAACCGTGAAATGATATAAATCTATATCTCGGGTTACTGAAAGAGGAGTTACAGACCTTATGGACAACGCCGGCCAAGACATGGGATTCAAGCAAAGGAACGTATTTCTACATGAGAGCCACGCTGATCGCGACGGTGCAGGACTATCTTGGTTACTGCTATCTCTCCGGCCAGGTGTGCCATGGATATTGCGGATGCACGAGGTGCATGGATGATACAACTTCTCTGCAGCTATCGAAAGATGGCGGGTCTTCGAAAATCATGTACATGGGGCATCGAAGATGGCTCGAGAAGGATGACCCATGGAGAAAGCGTGGAGATCTATTCAATGGTAAGGCTGAGCATCAAGGTCCTCCACGTAAGCGTAGCGGTGCAGAAATATATGAGTGCCCCTCGCCTGGAAAGACGAAGAAAAAGGCGTTGCAGCCCCTGCTGAAGGTATGGAAGACGAGATCTGTTTTCTGGGACTTGGAATACTGGCCCATACTCGACATGCCTCATAGCCTTGATCAAATGCATATCACAAAAAATATCCTTGAGAGTTTGCTTGGAACATTGATGAACATGCCGGAGAGGACCAAGGATGGGCCGAAGGCAAGAAAAGACTTGGAATTTTTTTAAATCAGGAAAGATCTCCAAATGCCCGGTAAAAGGTCGTCAGAGGAGACCGAGACGGAGACGGAGATGGAAGATAGGGGAAAAAGTAAACACGAAGGAAGAACAATATTGCCCCCCCCCTCTTGCTTCACCTTAGATCCGAAGGAGGTCGATCAATTGGTCAAGTGCCTTGCCGGAATCAAAGTTGTGGAAAATGAAATGAAACGAAAAAGAATAAGGAACTAATAAGTTGTGGAAAATGAAATGCAAGGAAATAAAAAAATAAAAAGAAAAAAATTAGCAGTAGCGCGTTTGTTCTGGACAAGCGCTATAGCTAACTTAGCTATAGCGCGTTTTGCCAACAAGCGCTGTTGCTAATTTAGCTATAGCGCGTTTTGCCAACAAGCGCTATAGCTAATTTATCTATAGCACCGGTCCCCTAGCCCCCCTCTTTTTGTCTCTCTCACTCGCGCCGCCGCTCGTCTATCCCCTCTGACGCCAACCGCCGACGCCAGCCGCGCCCTGCCCTGCCCACGCTGCCGCCGACGCCAGCCCCGCCCTGCCCTGCCTCGACCCCCATCCCGCTCCGGTATGCCCCCCCGTCCCCTCTTCCTTCCTCTCCGACCGCTCAGCCCTGGCTCTCTCTCTAACCCCCTCCCGCTCTCTGCAGATCAGCGACCCAGCGACCCCGACGCCGACGCCAGCCCCGCCCCGCCCCGCCTCGACCCCATCCCTCTCCGGTATGCCCCCGCATAGTTAGTGTTAGTGTTAGTTAGTTAGATAATTGCTGTTAGTGTTAGTTAGCTTATTTTGTTGTTAGTGCTAGTTAGTTAATTGTTGTTACTGTTAGTTAGTGTTAGCCCAGTGATAGTTAGTTAGTGTTAGTTAGCTTAATTTGCTGTTAGTGTTGGCTTTTAAATGAAAATGGAAATGAAAATTACAGTTTTTGAAAATTAGCTTATGTAGTTGCTATCCATTTTGAAAATGAGAATTTTAACTTATAGTTTGGTCACTCTCTCTCTCTCTGTAGATCGAAGCTAGGCGCAGATCGATGAGGAGGAGAAGGACCCTGGCCCCCTCTGCCCCGGCGACCCCGACCCCGAGGTGCGCCACCCCCTATTCTCTCCCTCTTCATATGTCAGCAAATAATGATGCAAGCAGGAGTGTTCATAATGTGGCTGTTAAAGTGTTCATAATGATGCATGATTGTGTATATCGTGGGCAGCAATGTTCATGATTGTGTATATGTCAGCAGCAACAAAGTGACCTATGTTTTGCCGGAAATGTTGATTCATTTCCATTCTGGCAAATTTCAGGCGCTCTATATGTGCACTTTCTAGCAAAGGTCATGCCGAAATTTTCCATGAATTTTGGCATGACTTGTGCTAGAAAGTTGGACATATCGAGTGCTCGAGATTTGTCGCTCCGGGAATGAAACGACATTTCCGGTAAAACAAAGGTCACTTTGTTGTCATTATTCACTTTATTATATAAAGCTCGATAATTAAACCACTACGACATTGAACCCTGCGAAACATGACCGACACCGATGAGGCCGGAGGTTCTCAGTCCCAATTAGGTCAAGCACACGCCTACCTCGACTTTCTGGTGGATCAGGAGATACAGGAAGCTAGGTGTCCGGACCGCCTTCTCATGACGGATGATGATGGTGGTGGCGCCGGTGCCGACACTGATGCCACCAACGACACTGGCACTGAGACTGGCGCTGATGATGTTCCTAACTCCAGCATGGAAGGTGGGACCTCCCAAGCCAGTGAGGGACAGAAGGAAAAGAGGACACGACGCCCAAAGGAGCTCGGCACCGAAAGAATGGTGGTCACGGCGGTGCACCCTGGCGAGTTCGAGCCAATAGAGCCGCGAGAAGTGGCAGCGTGTTACGGCAACCAACTCGGATCCATCCTATGGGATACCGCTAACATCAACACCATAAAAATATGGAAGGATGAACATTTGAAGAAGCTGCTTCTAACTAGGTTGCACACAAGATTCCAGTTCCCCGGTCGGAATGACGATGTCGACCCATTGGATGATGAGGGCATGAAAAAAATCAACAACAAAGGCCTAGGGAAGTTCAACTATGCATTGAGCGCTTGGAAAACTATGTTGGGCTTCAACATGCGGGGTGGCTACATCCAATGCAAAAAAACAAATAAGGCTAGGCTTTGTTTCAGCCACAAGACAGACTTCTGTTGCATCCAGCAACCGGCAAGAAGTGAGAATGATGGATTCTATGTCATCCATCTAATGATAGAGTACAGAAGGGATGTGCAATCACTTTGCATGAAATCTTCATCCGATACCCATATCTAGAGATGGGCCGAAGCCTTTGGAGCCGTGCCGAATCGACTTCGAAATGATTTCTACCGGATCCAACAGGAAATTGCGTCCATCATCATCAAATATTTCCTCGAAGAGAATGGGATGTTCTACAGCGGCCCAATATCGCGAGCTGATGTCCGAACCCGCATTGCCCTACAGTGTCAGGACATGACGCCTTTCACTAAGCTTGGGTGCACCCTTCCGGATATGGACAGATGGGAAGAGTGCACTACTTAAAAACATGTGTCTATTTAGTTACTTGTTACTTTCTGTACAACGAAACTTCGAATCTCTCAGTATGACGAAACTATTAGATGTATGGTGCCGTGCTCTAGTTAATTACTTTCGGCATGATGAAATTTGTTAACTATGTTTACTATATATGTTGCTTCTATTTCATAACTATTTTGTTGAATTCGCTTCATGGTATACATATGTGCATCTCTGACAGGTATATGGATCAACGATGGCGAGGAAGTGGTATGCCATGTATGTAGGGCCTGTTCCGGGTGTGTATGATGAGTGGCCAGAGTGTCAGGCCCAAGTCTCTGGCTTCTCTGGCGGAAGCCAGAAAGGGTTTCATAGTAGAGTGGAAGCCGAAGCTAGTTACTTGAGATTCATAGCACAACAGGGGATTCAGAACCAGCGCCGCTGCAAAAACTACTACACCATACCGCTTTTGATCATCGTGATCGCTCTTGTCATGTTTGTCTTAGTTTAGGTAGATGATGAAACATGTGTCTACAGTGACAATGTAAGATACATGTGATCATTAACTTGTATTGCTATTTCGAGATGATGGGATCAACATCATTTGTGTTGAGACTATGTTGTTATGATGAGACTATGTTGTACCACTTCGATGATGATGATGAGACATTCCTTTTTCATATAGTTCCAGTGTATGTGTATGTTGTAACTGTATAAAACCTGAAAAATATGAATACAACAACATAAAAAAAGAAAATACCAGCAGTAGCGTGGGGCATTGGAGTAGTAGCAGCGCTACTTACCAGTAGCATTTTTTCAATGGACACGCTACTAGTATTAGTAGTAGCTATCGACAGAGGTGTGCTACTGCTAGATACAGATAGCAGTAGCGCTGGTTCAAACAAGCGCTACTGCTAGAAAATAGATGTAGCATCGTACCAGTAGCGCGCCTGCTCGCGCTACTAATTGCCAAAAAACCAGCGCTACTGGTAAGGGTTTTCCTAGTAGTGATAACTCGTAACGGGTAACAAGTAAATAAAGTAACTAAGGTGCAGCAAGGTGGCCCAATCCTTTTTGTAGCAAAGGACAAGCCTGGACGAACTCCTATATAAAGCAAAGCGCCCCCGAGGACATATGAGAATTGTTGTCAAGCTAGTTTTCATCATGCTCATATGATTCGCGTTCGTTACTTTGATAATTTGATACGTGGCTGGACCGCTGCTTGGGTGTTGCCCTTCCTTGGACAAGCCTCCCACTTATGGTTAACCCCTCTCGCAAGCATATGCTACTATGAAAGAAGAATTAAGGTAAACCTAAGCATAGCATGAAACATATAGATCCAAATCAGCCCCTTATGAAGCAATGCATAAACTAGGGTTTAAGCTTCTATCACTGTAGCAAGCCATCATCTACTTATTACTTCCCAATGCCTTCGCCTAGGCCCAAACAATGGTGAAGTTTCATGTAGTCGACGTTCAAATAACACAACTAGAGGAAATACAACATACATGTCATCAAAATATCGAACGAATACCAAATTCACATGATTACTTATAACAAGACTTCTCCCATGTCCTCAGGAACAAAAGTAACTACTCACAAAACATATTTATGATCAAGATTAGAGGAGTATTAATTATCATTAAGCATCTGAAAATATAATCTTCCACCAGATAAACCAACTAGCATCAACTACAAGGAGTAATCAACACTACTAGCAACCCACAGGTACCAATCTGATGTTTTGGGACCAAGATCGAATACAAGAGATGAACTAAGGTTTGAGAGGAGATGGTGCTAGTGAAGTTGTTAATGGAGATTGAACCCCTCTCGATGAGAGGATCGTTGGTGATGACGATGGCGATGATTTCCCCCTCCCAAAGGGATGTTTCCCCGGCAGAACAGCTCCGCTGGAGCCCTAGATTGGTTCTGCCCAGGTTCCATCTCGAGACAGCGGCGCTTCATCCCGAAAGCTTGCTTCTGATTTTTTTTTCAGGTCAAAACACACCATATAGCCAAAGATGGGCACCGAAGTCCTGACAGGTGGCCCAGAAGGTCAGGGGCGCGCCCAGGGGGTAGGGCGCGCCCTCCTCCCTTGTGTCTGGCTAGTGGCCCCCCTCTGGTACCTTTTTCGCCCAATATTTTTTATATATTCCAAAAACATGCTCCGTGAAGTTCTAGGACTTTTGGAGTTGTGCAGAATAGGTCTATAATATTTTCTCCTTTTCTAGTCCAGAATTCCAGCTGTCGGCATTCTCCCTTCTTAATGTAAGAGAAAATAGGCATAAGTATTGTGATATAATGTGTAATAATAGCGCATAATGCAATAAATATCAATATAAAAGCATGATGGAAAATGGATGTAGCAACTCCCCAAGCTTAGACCTCGCTTGTCCTCAAGTGAAAACCAATATCGAAAAATATGCCCGCATGTTTAGAGATAGAGGTGTCGATAAAAATAAAATATGGAAATGGGGGCATCATGATCATCTTTAGAATAGCAACACATAATGTCATATAATTTCTTATGCTAAAGTAACAACTCATTCACAAGATAAAGTATGAATCAGAAACTTTATTGAAAACTAACAAACTATGATCTCAGTCATCGAAGCAATTGCAATTTATCATAACATAAGAAAGAGTCAATTAAAGAGATTTTCAGCAAGTCCTCATACTCAACTATCATTTAGTCTTTCACAATTGCTAACACTCACGCAATACTTATGGGTTCAAAGTTTCAATCAGACAAAGAGAAAGATAGGGGCTTATAGTTTCGCCTCCCATCCTTTTACCTCAAGGGTGATGTCAACAATAATACTTTATGAAAACCTACATCCAAGTGGATATGTATATCCGGGTCTCTCCAACACATAGTGCTTGCCAAAGGAAAAAGTGTAATAAGGAAAGGTTATGATCACCATGACTCTTGTAAAAGGGGCAGAAGATAAAAGTAAAAGATAGGCCCTTCGCACAGGGAAGCAGAGGTTTCCATGCACTTTTATGGTTGGATATACAAAATATTAATGCAAAAGAACATCACTTTATATTGCCGCATGTGATTAGGATCTTTATTATGCAGTCCGTCTCTTTTATTTCTTCCATATCACAAGTTTGTATAAAGATTATTTTCTTCACACTAATAGATCATACATATTTAGAGAGCAATTTTTATTGCTTGCACCGATGACAACTTACTTGAAGGATGTTACTCAATCCATAGGTAGGTATGGTGGACTCTCATGGCAAAACTAGGTTTAGGGATGTTTGGAAGCACAAGTAGTATCTCTACTTGGCTAATAGAATTTGGCTAGCATGAGAGGGAAAGGCAAGTTCAACATGTTGGATGATCCATGAAAATATAACTTCCATTCGTATATAAGAAAACATAACCTATTATGTTGTCTTCCTTGTGCAACATCAACATTTTAGCATGTCATATTTTAATGAGTGCTCACAATTGCAAAAGATGTCCAACATAGCATATTTATATGTGAAGCCCCTCTTTCTTTATTACTTCCTATTAATTGCAACAATGACCAAAACTATGTTTGTCAACTCTCGACAACTTTTATTCATCATACTCTTTATATGTGAAGTCATTCTTCTCCATATGATCAATATATGAACTTTTTATTCTTTCTTTTATTTAATTCCATCAAGATCATAGCAAGAAAGCAAAGGCCCTCAACTCAAAACTACTCTTTATTATATAACTCACTCACTTGATTACATAGAGGGAACATAAAGCAAAACTCAAAGATAGACCATACTAACAACTTTATTCTACTATATCAAGATATAACCAAAGGATCGAACTAAGAAAAGAGATAAAGATAGAGGTGTGATTGTGATACGATACTGGGGCACTTCCCCAAGCTTGGCAGTTGCAAAGGGGAGTGCCCATACCCATGTATTTATGTCTCTTTCTTCGGGGATGGTGATGATGGAGTTGTTGCATTCTTCTTCTCTAGCTTGCGTGTGAGGCTAAAATTTTCCTCCCTCAGATACTCATTATCGAGCTCGATTTTCATTATCTTTTTGCATAATGCCGCCTTGTTGTCCTGGGAAAAACGAGGTGGGATAGATTGGACCTTAGGGACGCTTGACTTCTTGAACTCCACATGCATATCGCCAAGTTGAGGTAGTGGATCGTCCTCTTAATTGGAGCTTGTCTCCTCCTTCCCCTTTGGATCATAGTCTTCTTCTTCCTCCGTGGTCCAACCATAATGTTCCACATCCCCATATACCTTTGGGTTTGTGATATAATCAGCCATGTAGCTCTCTCCCTCCGAATCTTGGGACGACATCTTGCTCCAAATCTGGTGCAGGAACAACTCAAAATGAAACAGAGGATTTTGCCATTGTATGATGGTCAAAACCTTCAGGAGATTATATAATGAATTTTTACCGACCATAAGAAGTATCGTGCAATAAAACGGAGTTCGAAAGGCACACGAGGTGGCCACAAGGACGGGGGGCGTGCCCAAGGGATTAGGCGCGCCCTCCACCCTTGTGGTGGCCTCGTGTATCTTTCGTACTACTTTTAATTTTCCTATTTTTAAAATATTCCAAAACGGAGAAAAATTATCATTGGAAACGATTTTAAGTTCGTTTACTTACCATACCACATACCTATTCCTTTTCAGAATCTGAAACATTCTGGAAAGTGTCCCTTATGTACTCCTCTGGTGTTACAGTATTAATAATATTGGTCTCAAAATTTATGGGAGTACCTGAGATGTAATGTTTATTCTTTGACCTTTTACCACCTTTGGATTTGTGCCTTCGACTTTGTTTTTTTATGGCACCGGAACGATCTGCAAAAAAATCTTAAATGAGAGTTGTATAGCAAAACATGATCACCTACATTAAACTCATGCTTTTGTATTGTTTTATCATGCCATCTTTTAACTTTTGCATTAAACAACTTGGCATTCTCATAGGCTTGGGTTCTCCATTCATCAAGAGAGCTAATGTCAAATAAACTCTTCTCACTTGCAAGTTTGAAATCATAGTTGATCTCTTTAATAGCCCAATATGCCTTATGTTCTAGCTCAAGAGGTAAGTGACATGCTTTTCCATAAACCATTTCATACGGAGACATACCCATAGGATTCTTATAAGTAGTTCTACAAGCCCATAATGCATCATCAAGTTTCTAGGACCAATTCTTTCTAGATCTATTAACAGTTTTTTGCAAAATTAATTTAAGCTCTCTATTGCTTAATTCTACTAGACCACTAGACTGTGGATGATATGGAGATGCAATTCTATGGTTAACATCATATTTAGCAAGCATTTTACGGAAAGCACCATGAATAAAATGTTAAACACCATCAGTCATTAAATATCTATGGACTCCAATCCTCGGAAAATAACTTATTTAAGTATCTTAATAGAAGTGTTATGATCAACACTATAGTTGGAATAGCTTCTACCCGGTTAGTAACGTAATCAACAGCAACTAAAATATGTGTATACCCATTAGAGGAAGGAAAACGTCCCATATAATCAAAGCCCAAACATCAAATGGTTCAATAACAAGTGAATAGTTCATAGGCATTTCTTGATGTCTACTAATATTATCAATTCTCTGGCATTCATCACAAGACAAGACAAACTTACGAGCATCCTTGAAGAGAGTGGGCCAATAGAAACCGGATTGCAATACCTTATGTGCAGTTCTGTTTCTAGCGTGGTGTCCTCCATAAGACTTGGAGTGGCACTTGCGTAGGATCTTTTCATGTTCATGCTCAGCTACACAACATCTAATAACACCATCTACTCCTTTATAAAGGTGTGGGTCATCCCAAAAGTAATGTATTAAATCATAGAAAACCTTTTTCTTTTGTTGGTATGTGAAACTAGGTGGTATAAATTTAGCAACAATGTAATTAGCATAATCAGCATACCATGGAGTATTATGATAAGCATTTATGACATTTAATTTTTCATTGGGAAGGCTATCATCAATAGGTAGTGGGTCATCAAGAACATTTTCTAACCTAGAGAAGTTGTGTCCAACGGGGTTCTCAACTCCCTTTCTATCAAGAATATCCAAATCAAATTCTTGTAGCAAGTGAACCCATCTAATAAGTCTAGGTTTAGCATCTTTCTTTTTCGTAAGATATTTAATAGTAGCATAATCAGTGTGAGCAGTTACTTTGGAATCAGCAATATAAGGTCTGAACTTATCACATGCAAATACAACTGCTAAAAATTATTTTTCAATGGTAGCATAATTTCTCTAGGCATTGCCTAGAGTTTTACTAGCATAATGAATAACATTTAATTTCTTATCAAATCATTGTCCTAGAACAGCACCAACAGCATAATCACTAGCATCACACATAATTTCAAAGGGTAAATTCCAATCAGGTGGCTGAACAATAGGAGCATAAATCAAGGCTTTCTTAAGTATTTCAAATGCTTCTACACAATCATCATCAAGAACAAAAGGAACATCTTTTTGCAAGAGATTATTGAGAGGCCTAGAAATTTTAGAGAAGTCATTAATAAACCTCCTATAGAAACCAACATGACCAATGAAACTTCTTATACCTTTGATATCTTCAGGACACAGCATCTTTTCAATAGCATCTACTTCAGCTTTATCAACTTCAATACCTCTTTCAGAAATTTTATGCCCGAGGACAACCTTCATTAACCAAAGGTGGCACTTTTCCCAATTCAAGACAAGATTAGTTTCTTCACATCTCTGCAAAACTCAGTAAAAGTTGCTTAAGCAATCATCAAAAGAAGTTCCATAAATGGAGAAATCATCCATGAAAACCTCAACAATATTTTCACAAAAATCAGAGAATATAGCAGTCATACATCTTTGAAAGGTAGCATGTGCATTGCATAAACCAAAAGGCATGCGTCCATAAGCAATGGTACCGAAAGGGCAAGTAAAAGTGGTGTTCTCTTCATCATCTTTTGACACATGTATTTGGGAGAAACCAGAATAACCATCTAGAAAGAAGAAATGTGTATGCTTGGATAATCTTTCTAGCATTTGATTAATAAAAGGTAGAGGTAATGATATTTTCTAGTAGCTTTATTCAATTTACAAAAATCAATTACCATTCTATAACATGTAACCATTCTTTGAGGAATCAATTCATTCATATCATTAGGAACAACAGTAATACCTCCTTTCTTAGGGACACAATGAAATTGACTTACCCATTGACTATCAGCAATAGGATGAATTATACCTGCCTCCAGAAGCTTTAGTATTTCATTTCTTACCACTTCTTTCATCTTAGGATTTAACCGTCGTTGATGATCAACAACTGGTTTAGCATCTTTCCCCAACTTAATTTTGTGCTGACATAGAGTGGGACTAATGCCCTTAAGATCATCAAGAGTATATCCAATAGTGGCATGGTGCTTCTTCAGAGTTCTCAATAATTTCTTTTCTTCATGATCTGAAAGGTTAACACTAATAATAACAGGATATATCTTCTTTTCATCAAGATAGGCATATTTCAGAGTATCAGGTAATTGTTTAAGCTCAAACATGGGATCACCCTTAGGTGGAGGAGGATCCCCAAGGATTTCGACAGGAAAATTGTGTTTCAGAATAGGGCCCTGATTAAAGAATACTTCATCTATTTCCCTTCTTTCATTCATAAACATATCATTTTCATGGTCTAGCAAATATTGTTCTAAAGGATCATTAGGAGGAACGACAATAGAAGCATCATCAATAATTTCATCCTTACTAGGCAATTCTTTATCATGGGGTTGTCTACGAAATTTAGAGAAATTAAAATCATGAGACATATCCCCTAAAGCAACAGTAACAATATCCTTCTCGCAGTCTATCTTAGCATTAACAATATTCAAGAAGGGTCTACAGAATATAATGGGACAAAAATTATCTTGTGGGGAGGCAAGAACAAGAAAATCAGTATGATATTTTATCTTCCCACACAAGACTTCAACATCTCTAACGATCCAAATTGGTGACATAGTACGTCTATTAGCAAGCTTAATAGTAACATAAATATCTTCTATCTCAGTAGGTGCAATATCATTCATAATTTATTTATATAAGGTATAAGGAATTGTACTCACACTAGCACCCACATCACATAAGCCATGATAACAATGATCTCCTACTTTAACAGAAACAACAGGCATGCCAACAACAGGTCTATGTTTATCTTTAGTATCGGGTTTAGAAATTATAGCAACTTCATCACAAAAATAAATAACATGCCCATCAATATTATCAACCAAGAGATCTCTAACCATAGAAATACTAGGTTCAACTTTAATTTGTTCAGAGGGCGAGGTGTTTTAGTATAACTCTTATGAACCACAGTTGAAGCTTTAGCATGATCCTTCATTGTAACAGGGAAAGGTGGTTTCTCAGTATAAGAAGTAGGAACAATAGGATCAACATTGTAAGTAATAGTTTCTTCTTCAACTTTAATAGGTTATACTTCTTTCACTTCAATGAGAGGATTATATTTAAACCACATATCCTTAGGGAGATCAACATGAGTAGCAAAAGATTCACAAAAAGAAGCTACTATCTCAGAGTCAAGTCCATATTTAGTGCTAAAATCACGAAAAGCATCGGTATCCATAAAAGATTTAACACAATCAAACTTAAGGTTTATACCTGACTCTTTACCTTCGTTGTGTTCCCAATCTTCAGAGTTTTGTTTAATTCTTTCAAATAAATCCAATTTGAATTCAGTATCCTTCTTCATATAGGAACCAGTACAAGACGTACTGAGCATGGATCGATCATTGTGAGAAAGCCGAGCATAATTTTTTTGAATAATAATTTCTCTTGAGAGCTCATGATTGGGGCATAAATATAACATTGACTTAAGCCTCCCCAAGATTGAGCTATACTTTCTCCTTCACGAGGCCAAAAATTATATATATAATTCTGATCACAATGAACCAGATGCATAGGATAAAACTTATGATAAATTCCAATTTCAATCGGTTGTAGTTCCATGATTCAATATCATCGAATATCCTATACCATGTCAATGCCTTTCCCTTCAAAGATAAAGGGAAGAGCTTCTTCTTGACAACATCCTCGGGCATACCTGCAAGCTTAAATAATCCACAAACTTCATCCACATAGATTATGCGCATATCGGGATGTAATGTTCCATCTCCCGGATAAGGATTAGCTAGCTATTTCTCTATCATACCCGAAGGAATTTCATAATAAATATTTCAAGTAGGTGCAGTAGGTTGAGGAGAAACTAATTGTGGTTCCGGTCGAGGTTAAGATACCCCGAAAACCCCCCTCAAATGATTATTTTCCATAGTAACAAGTGACAATAAATTTCAGCACACTATATAAATGTTTCCTTACCAAATTCCACTTACGAAAGGCGCTTCACTCCCCAGCAACAGTGCTAGAAAAGAGTCTTGATGACCCACAAGTATAGGGGATCTATCGTAGTCCTTTCGATAAGTTAGAGTGTCGAACCCAACGAGGTGCAGAAGGAAATGGCAAGCGGTTTTCACCAAGGTATTCTCTGCAAGCACTGAAATTAACGGTAAGAGATAGTTTTGTGATAAGATAAGTCATAATGGGAGCTTAAACCTTTGCTTGTCATCAAGAAATTCAGTTGATAAACTGAAAGTGATAAAGAAAAACTTTGACAAACTCTGTTTGCTCTTATTGTTGTAAATATGTAAAGCCAGCATTCAAGTTTTCAGCAAAGATTATAACTAACCACATTCACAATAACGATTAGGTCTCAAGTTTACTCATATCAATGGCATAATCAACTAGTGACCAATAATAATAAATCCCGGATGACAACACTTTCTCAAAACAATCATAATATGATATAACAAGATGGTATCTCGCTAGCCCTTTCTCAGGCCGCAAAACATAAATGCAAAGCACCTCTAAAGATCAAGGACTGACTAGACATTGTAATTCATGGTAGAAGAGATCCAGTCAAGTCATACCTAATGTAAACTAACAATAATGAAAGCAAATGACAGCGATGCTCTCCCACTGGTGCTTTTTTTAATAAGAGGTTGATGACTCAGCATAAAAGTAAATAGATAGGCCCTTCGCAGAGGGAAGCAGGGATTTGTAGAGGTGCCAGAGCTCGGTTTTGAAATAGAGGTGAATAATATTTTGAGAGGTATACTTTCATTGTCAACATAACAACCAAGAGATGGGGATATCTTCCATGCTACACACATTATAGGCGGTTCCCAAACAGAATGGTAAAGTTTATACTCCCCCTTCTACCAACAAGCATCAATCCATGGCTTGCTCGAAACAACGAGTGCCTCCAACTAACAAGAGTCCCAGGGGGAGTTTTGTTTGCAATTATTTTGATTTAGTTTGCATAAAGCATGGGACTGGGTATCCCGATGACCAGCCATTTTCTCGTGAGTGAGGAGCGGAGTCCACCCCTCTTGAGAATAACCTGCCTAACATGGAAGATATGGACAACCCTAGGTGATACATGAGCTATTCGAGCATACAAAACATGATATTTATTTGAAGGTTTAGAGTTTGGAAAATACAAATTTACTTGGAATGGCAGGTAGATACCGTCTATAGGTAGGTATGGTGGACTCATATGGAATAACTTTGGGGTTTATGGAGTTGGATGCACAAGCAGTATTCCCGCTTAGTACAGGTGAAGGCTAGCAAAAGACTGGAAAGCGACCAGCTAGAGAGCGACAACAGTCATGAACATGCATTAAAATTAATCAACACTAAATGCAAGCCTGAGTAGGATATAATCGACCATGAAGATAAATATCATGAAGGCTATGTTGATTTTGTTTCAACTACATGCGTGAACATGTGCCAAGTCAAGTCACTTAAATCATTCAGAGGAGGATACCACCCTATCATAACACATCATAACCATTTCAATAGCATGTTGGCACACAAGGTAAACCATTCTAACTCATAGCTAATCAAGCATGGCACAAGAACTATGATCTCTAGTTGTCATTGCAAACATGTTTATTCATAATAAGCCGAATCAGGAACAATGAACTAATCATATTTACAAAAACAAAAGAAGCCAAGTTCATACCAGCCTTTCTCATCTCAATCAGTCCATCATATATCGTCATAATTGCCTTTCACTTGCACGACCGAACAATGTGAATAATAATAGTGCGCGTGCATTGGACTAAGCTGGAATCTGCCATCACTCAATAAACAGGAGAAGACAATGCAATATGGGCTCTTTTGTCAGATCAACAATTATGCATATAAGAGCCACTTCGACAATTTAATCATGGTCTTCTCCTATCGACCCCCAAAGAAAAGAAAGGAAATAAAACTATTTAGACGGGAAAGCTCCCAACAAGCAAAAGAAGAACAGGAAATATTTTTGGGTTTTCTTTTTAATCATGACTACAAGCATGGAAAGTAAAATAATTAAAAGCTACAACTAATTTTTTTGGTTTTTCTTAAGGTTTATCAAACACACAAGAAGAAAGCATAAAAAGGAAAGTAAACTAGCATGGATGATACAATGAAAAAGTATGAGCACCGACATCTAGCAATGAGTGTGTGAACATAAATGTAATGTCGGTGAGAAATACGTACTCCCCCAAGCTTAGGCTTTTGGCCTAAGTTGGTCTATGTCCACGGCTGGCCTGGTGGATATCAATAATAGTAGTTGGGGTCGTACTGCGAAGAAGAAGAAGACTCCGATTGCCACTGGTTGGCAATCATCTCCGGATCCCACTTGTAATTAGACTGTCGTTGGGTATCAACTTGTGGTTCCGGCTCTGGCTCTATGGCTGGTGTAGGGTTCCGGTAGCATGAATAGCCTCTAATGGAACAAGGTACTGGCCTGCAGATAAATCAAACAAGTAAGGAGCAGGCAGGGTAATAGTCTCAGGATGATGTTTATCAAAGAACAATTTGTATTTAAGCTCTCCTTCCCTATTCTTAACAATAAAATCATGTGCCACCATACCCTTATAATCTAAATAAACACGAGGCAACACTTTTTCTTCCTTCTCATAATGCCTAATAGGTATGTTAAAATGTGCAGCTAGGAGTGAAGCATAGATGCCTCCAAAGATGGGGCCTTTTGTACGGTTCAGACTTAACAGTTTAGCAATAATGCCGCCCATACTAACAGAGTTAACACTGAATAAACCATGGAGCAAAATAATGATATCAGGAACACTAAGGTTTCCACAGTTTCTGCGACCAATTAAACAACGACTAGCAAATAGTGCAAAATAGCGTAAAACAGGAAAATGTATGCCAGTGATTCGTGCATCGGAAACCTTACTTGTTTCCCCTACAGTGATAGTATCAATAAACCCATCCACATCCTCGCGATGTGGTTCCTCTGTCTTGCCCTCTAAAGGGACTAAATAAACCCGACAAAAGTCATAAAGTGACATCTCTTTATGCTCATCGTATAAATAAAACTCCACCTTAGGTGGTGAGCTCCTAGAATGCAAATGAAAGTTTTCCACAAAGATATTTGTGAGTAAGAGATACTGATCGCGTATGTCATGGAGGAAAGTGGTGAGGCCTGCATTCTTAGCCAATTCATAAAAATCTTCATAAATCCCGGCTGCTCTCGATAAATCATCGGAAGGCCATTCACATGACCGAACCTCTGTGGTGCGAGGCAGATTATACTTGGGCTTATGTGCCTTTTCCTTCGAGTTTCGGCTCGATGAGCCCCTCAAAAGTCTCTTCATTATTTTCTGAATTTTTTAAAAAAATTTAGTGACTTCAAAATAAAAGTAAACCAAACTCAATAATATTGATAGCAACTACTCCTACAAGTGCCTAGGGCCTATATCATGCATCAAAACTACTTGGAACCATATAAATTTGACATGCAAGCTCAAGAACATGGTCACCTAGGCAGCACAAATTTGCAATGAGTCACATACCAAGGAACAATCCCCCCAAGCAGTTTTGTGAGAGGTGCTTTAAGCAAGGAGATCGAAAATAGCAGCAAAGCAAGCTTGCACTCGGGTTTGGGCTGGTTATTCGTGTTTGTGGGAGGAAGAAGGAGTGTGTGGGTGAAAGGATAAGTGGAGGAGGGCAACCATGGGCCCACGAGGCAGGGGGCGCGCCCAGGGGGGTAGGGTGCGCCCTCCACCCTCGTGGCCAGGTGGATGACCCCCCTGCTGTGTTCTCAGTGCCAAATATTCTCAAATATTCTAGAAAAATCATATTTAAATTTCAAGGCATTTGGAGAACTTTTATTTTCAGGGTATTTTTATATTGCACGGATAATCAGATAACAGGCAGAAAAATACTTATTTTTATTTTATTTAATATAAATAACGAAAAGTAAAAGTGGGGTACAGAAGGTTGTGCCTTCTAGTTTCATCAATCTGATGCTCATCAAAAGGAATCCACTAACAAGGTTGATCAGGTCTTGTTAACAAACTCATTCTGAATAACATGGAACCGGAGAAATTTCGAATAACACTATGTTACCTGAACGGGGATATGCACATCCCCAATAATAAGAATATCATATTTCTTCTAGACAGTAGGAAGAGGAAATTCAAAACCTCCAAATATAATCCATGGAATTTTTCCAATAGAGTTGATACTATGAACTTGAGGTTCTTTCCTCCGAAAGTGTAACGTATGCTCATAACCATTAACATGAAAAGTGACATTGCCTTTAGTGCAATCAATAACAACCCCTACAGTGTTCAAAAAGGATCTTCCAAGAATAATAGACATACTATCGTCCTCGGGAATATCAAGAATAACAAAGTCCATTAAAATAGTAACGTTTGCAACTACAACAGGCACATCCTCACAAATACCGACAAGTATAGCAGTTGATTTGTCGGCCATTTGCTAAGGTATTTCAGTAGGTGTCAACATTTTCAAATCAAGTCTACGATATAAAGAGAGAGGCATAACACTAACACCGACTCCAAGATCACATAAAGCAGTTTTAACATAGTTTCTTTTAATGGAGCATGGTATAGTGGGTACTCCTGGATCTCCTAGTTTCTTAGGTATTCCACCTTTAAAAGTATAATTAGCAAGCATGGTGGAAATTTCAGCTTCCGGTATCTTTCTTTTATTTGTAACAATATCTTTCATATACTTCCGGTATCTTTCTTTTATTCCACCTTTAAAAGTATAATTAGCAAGCATGGTGGAAATTTCAGCTTCCGGTAAATACAACATGGCATCACAACAAGACTCTATGACTCAAGTATTTATTCATTAGGCTCCGAGGAGCGAGATATTACAAACATGGGTCTCATGACCCAACAATCATAGCATACAAGTCAAAGCACATGCGGAAGCTTAACATGTCTAAGAACAGACATCTACAAATGAAAAAGGCTAAGAAGCCTGACTATCTACTAGATCCTGCCGAGGGCACAAGATCGTAGCTGAGGTATCAAGCTAAACGTCGAAGTCCACGCGGAACTACTAGCGAGACTGAAATCTCTCTGCAAAACATAAATTAAGCAAACGTGAGTACAAAGGTACTCAGCAAGACTTACATCAGAAGTAGCTACATATGCATCGGTATCAACAAAGGGGGGTGGTGGAGTTTAACTGCAGCAAGCCAGCTTTGACTCGGTGGCTATCCTAAACTACGACTGCAAGCAACTCTTTGAGGTGGCGCACACGGGTCCACACATTCACCATTCAATACACCACTATGGATCCGCTCCCGTCTCCCTACGAGAAGGCCATCCATAGCACTCACGCTTATCTTGCGAGTTTTAGGGTATCCACTTTCACTTGTCTATGAACTATGCAAGGGGTCCAAGTTTCCATATCCGAGGAATCCGGCTATTCGAATAGATAATGATAACCCTACAGGGGTGTACTTCTTCACACACACTCCCGCCACTTATAGCCCTGTACACGTCATGTACCTCGACAACCTTCAAGCGGAAGCCGGGCGAGGGTGTCGGCCACGGCCTACCTAAACACTTAAGTCTCTAGTCCAGGTTTATCGCCTATCCAGGTTCCATCCGCAGGGAGTCCGGCCGAGGTTTCCACATACGGCCCCGAACGATGTGAACAAGGTTCCCGAGACACCAAACGGGCGCCCGGTACACCGTGCCACGGTGTATCTACCACAACATAGCCCACCCCTAGGGTCAGCGCTACGCACGGCCGCCAACACATAACCTACAAACACCAGAAACTAGTTGTAACTCTTGGACAGAGTACTAGGGTGATTAAGAAGCCGAGAGGGTCAATTAAGGATCCCAATGAGTGGTAGTAGCTGTTCATGGATCACAGACACAGAACTCAGTTCCTGAGGATGGCTGCAATGAGACAACCCACCATGTACTCCTACATGGCCTCTCACCGCTACCTTTACCAAATCGTGTTCACACACTTAGCTCACACACAGTAGGACATGTTCAACACCATTCCGATTCACTTCCGATGAATCAGACCGGAGTCAACTCTAAGCAGTAGCAGGCATGACAAACAAGCATGAATGAGTAGGCACATCAGGACTCAAACAACTCCTACTCATGCTAGTGGGTTTCATCTATTTACTGTGGCAATGTCAGGTCATGCAGAGGATAAGGGGTTCAACTACCGCAACAAGTAACAGTTGAATCGTTGTTGTCCTAATGCAGTAAAAGAGAGCAGGAGCGAGAGAGTGGGCTTGTATCGGAATGAACAAGGGGTTGTGCTTGCCTGGCACTTCTGAAGATATCATTGGGTCTTCATCAGTGTCAATGATCACAGCGTCGGTACCACGTCTATCGAGAGGGGACAAATACCGGCAATAGAGAAGGAATACAATCAATGCAATGCACAACATGATGCATGATAATGACATGGCAATATGTTGTTGATTGAGCTAATGCAACTAGCAACACAATTAAATGAAGTTGGTTTGAATATAAGATTCAAATTCCAACTCCATATATGATTATTTAAATGCCCTTTATTGAATTTGTCCTAAACAGTGGCCTTAATTTGTTCTAACATGCATGAAAATGCCATAAATAGATTCCTTGAATTTTTCTGATAATTTTTCATATATAATTTATCTTATTTGGAGTTACGGTTTAATTTCTATGATTTTTAGAAGTTTTGGGTATTTTCTGAAAATAAATAAATCATTTAAGATTTATTTAAATTCCAGGAAGGAATTATTGCATCATCATGAGCTTACAGTGACGTCAGCAGGTCAACGGCGTCGACCAGGTCAAACCTGACCAGTGGGACCCACTGGTCAGTGACCCAGTCAATCTAACCAAGTTAATTAGCCCTAACTACTTAGTTAGCCGGGCGGGGCCCGCATGTCAGTGGCTCATCTAATTAGCTAAGTTAATTAACACTAACTAACCTAACACTAATTAAGCGGGCACCTGGGCCCACACGTCAGTGAGTCAGGGGGGGAGTCAACCCAGCCAACTGGGGTCAAAACACGCAGGAGTTGACCCGCGGCTCGCCACCGGCGAGCCAGACGCGGCGGAGGGCTTCGGAATCGAGCCACCAGGCATCATTTTGGGCGCGGTTAGTTGCGTTCGAACGCACGCAGTGGTGCGCGTCGAATGGTGGTGGTCTCCTGGCCTGGGGTGGCCGGGGTTAACGGCGGCGAGGTCATCCGCGACAGCCAGAGTTCGGGCGACCATGTGTTCGATGCTACGGTGCACTAGAGGGGAAACCGAAGGATGCTGCGGGCTCCTGGGAGTGCAGCGAACACGGTGACGCGCTCAGGCGCAAGCTGGGGTGGCCCTGGCCACGGCGGTGAGAAACTACGACGGCGATGAGCTCTCGGGTCCGGCGGGCAGCTAGCTAGGGGACGAAATCGAGTGCACGGAGTGAGGGGAGAGGAAGAGGAGCTCACGAGGAGCCGGATGAGACGCTAAGTGGGCTCGGGGACGGCTTGGTGACGACGGAACAGCGGCGGCGATCTCCGGGCAGAGGCGGCGGGGACGAGCTTGATGGCGACACTTCAGGGCTCCCGGCGTCGCTTGGAGCGGTGAGGAGGAAGAGTAGGTCGAGGCGGAGCTTTAGGAGGCGTCGGGGAGGCGAGGCGGTGGCTGAGGCCGCGGCGAACGGTGTCGGTGGCGACAGGCGCGTTCGGACGAACGCGAGCGAGAGAGGCAAAGGAGGGAGGGCGCTCGAGGGAGAGAGGAGAGGAGTGCAGGGGGGATATAAGGGTGTCATGGCGCTCGGGGTAGCCTCCAGCAGCGGCGAGCAAGTAGGAGGTGGCTCGCGCGTGGACGCATGCGGCGAGCACGCGCCTTCGAAATCCTGGCAGGGGAGGAAGATGACGGGGAGGAGGCCAGTGGGCTGGCCAGCAAGCTGGGCCGGCCAGGCAAGTGGCCCAGGTAGGTCCTTCTCTCTCTCTCTCTGTTGTTTTATTTCTATTTTTCTAATCTTATTCTGTTTTCTATTTTGCAGGTTTGTTTTGAATTTGGTTTTGAAACCAAATCAATTTTGTTGCTTCTGGAAATATTTTTTTGAAGCTAAAAGAATTAAACCAAAGCTCCATAAAATATTTCAGAATTATTGGACATATATTCCTTTAATAGTAGATATAAATCCAATTCAAATAAATATTGATTTAAAATCAGGGCCCAGATAATTCCTTAGAAATGTTCCAAAATTTTGGTTTGATTTATAACTCTTGCCAAAATTTTCAAAGCTATTTCTAGGGCATTTTGGATTTACTGATTGCAATTTTAGGGTTTCTTACCCCTTTATTAAAATGATTTCCGAGGCTTTCAATTTCCTCATTTCAAATTTTAGAATTTAGACATGGTGCACACATGAAGCTAGCCTAGAGCATTACCAGAAGCTAGGGATGTGGCAGCTCACCCCCACTAAACAAGAATCTCGTCCCGAGATTCAAGTCGTGAGGTAAGAAGACAGAGGGGACACACGACCAACACCATCTTCACGATCCAGACGTCTTTCTTGAGGATATTGGTTCATTGTGTCATCTTGATCTTGACGTCTTTGCTTTCAGGATCTTCATCCAGCATGATGACGAGAAGAAAAGAAACTCTCAATGAATCGATCTTCTTGAAGATCGAGCAACTGACGATCAACTCACAGAACGAGACATCTTAAGGAAAGTGACTCGCAAAAATATTCCCTTAAGTGGCAAAAAGAATTACTTTTGATTCAGAGATCGTTGAAACTCTTCATACCAGCTTAAGGCAATTTACAATCGATCGTTTGAGATAGCTTGAAGAGATGGCATACTTGGACTAGGATGGATGATGTGGACTACCTTGTTGAAGACAACGCAATGGATGATTTTTGCTTATCATCGGAAATGGATGGGACCCATGGTAAGTCCACTTTTGAAGATGATCCTGAACAAAACTACTGAGGTGCAAGCTGGGAACAAAATGCAAATGTTGGGAATGATTCTGGTAACTGGGGAGAAGGTTCATCGGCAAAGGTGATTCCACCAATTGGATGGCTAACGAGCAACTGAGAGGATGGAGGCACATTCCTGTTAACAACAACATCAGAACCTAGTGCCGGAGCGTGCTCTCAAGAACTTGAGCATTTCGATACTCATCAAGGTCTTACCAACATCCATGTCAAGGATCCTGGCAACACAACATACCACCATGATGAATGGTGATGGATAATGCAGATGCAAAGGAAGATAACACTTTCTCAGATTTCACCTTAGCGAAGCCAAGGAAACAAAATCTGGATGATCGACCGAGAGACATTTAGCACTCCGCTTCTAATGTTCTCCTTGATGTACTAGGATAACCCATTTATTGATACGGTTTGGTATCTAGGACATCAAGTAAAGGTCGGACTTCGGAAGCTCAAGAATCCATAAGGACTAACTACGGAGGTAAATCGTACGAAATCCTCATGGGAAGGTGGCCAACTTTCTTCAATCCAGATACTACAATAATAGGTCTTCCGGCTGGATGTGTTGGCCACGACATCCACTTTACCGGTTATCGAGAGACGAATATTATAGTTCTTGGAAAACGCCCCAACCATCATATCTGCCTGAGATTCAGATTTGGTTGGTGTTAGGATATTCCAGACTCATGGAGTCTAGAAAGAAAATGAAGTTTTTGCAACACAAATCGACGAGATAACGTTGCGAGATTCTTGGGGAATGAACTACGATAGTAAGCTCCAAAACATGAGCTGGTTCTGCTACAAACATGTGAACACACTATCCCAGACAAGCATGACCACGTAGTAGTCTTATAATAAAACACTACCGAGTTCAAGTGGGGAACCATCATTGTGGATAACAAAGTCCTTCCGTAAGTCTAGCTCCTAAGAAGAAACTTCTTCTCCTTGAACAAATCAATCAGTGGCTTGGTGTGCTAGGGATACATATAGAATGAAGGTTGCAAGTCTCCAAGCCACAGTATACTTCGCACGTATGCGTGACCGATTTGGGATGATTCCAGAGAAAGCAAGACAAACTTTCCCAAATTCACGGCGGCAACTTGCAACATATGCACGTGAATCAGGGAAAGTCACTACTTTCATCCAAACATATGCTTCATGAACGAAACACGAAGATAATGCTTATAAAGTTTCCAATGCTAGTGTAGCGTTCGACATGAATCATGGGGGAGATAAATGCTGCTGATGGGCTCAACAACAACTCATCGGTATTTCCATATCACTGGACTTCCACCATCATGTGAACGATGTGATAGTATTGGTCTGACCAAAAGATGTAATGGTGTATGCTCGAGGGATCAGCCACGAGTAAGACAACATTACGAACATCGTTGGTTCTGATTTGACTTGACGATATCCCATACTCAAGTCAAAGTTTTGTCAAGGAAATAGATCCAACAACTGAGCGCGAGGACCAATTGATGAAGATATCACCTTTCTTCAGCACACACACACACACACACACACAAGGATATCCCTTAAGAGTGAACTAAGTAGATTAAGCTTTTATCTTCCAACTCTCCAAGTTGTTGTTTTAGCTTAACCAATTAGTTCAGGGGTATCCAACACAGGTTCTTGGGGAAAAGTGGTTTATCGGAAAACCAACTTGATCACGAACTCAACATGACGGTCTGGTGACAACCTGGTAACACTTCCGAGAAGATATCCGGAAAATCACGAACCACTGATATGTTACTAAGCTCGAGATGAATCTTGCTTTCAAGGCAAGAAGATGTGATCAAAAGAGCAAGGGTTTGGCAGAATCCTAACTCCTCGATCGAAGAGTACACCAGATATAAGGACTAGGTAGGGCGATCAATCTTAGGATGATGATTTGATAACCAACACGCTAAGAATGAGAATTTCGTCCATTTACTACCAAGCAACATGGTTGCTAGGAGTATTGATTTCACACATCACGACTCACTTGCCGGCATTCCGGTTGCAACAACACGGAAACCGAGAAATGAATAATGATGGAGAGAGTATCACTACATCAAGAATTCATGAGAGATGCTGCATTTCCTATGACAATCCTGACATAAAGGGGGTAATACTCCGAGGTAGAACAGAACAAAAGCTGGATTGGCATTTTGATCTGTGGAATACAACCACTTTGACCCGATCCCAGAAATGGATGAGGTACTGGAGTTTGTTTCTCCTAGTCATTCTGAAGTAGAATGGCTTGACGAACCACAAGAATACTAGGCATCGATGAACACGAATGCATACATACTCCTCACTATCAATTGATAGACGAAGATCGGAATATAACGGAAGGGGGACAACTCAAAGGTACATATAATTTTCTGAGCTGTGGAGGCATAGATTAGTATGTCGTACGAGTTCAACATATCTCTTCCGGATAACCTATGTAGAAAGGTAGGGTTGGCAGGGTCACAACATAGAATGGAGGACTCATCAAGAGCACCCTGGTTGTGATCTTATGGTTCAAAGAACTTCTGCCATAGGCGGTTCATAGTATTTGGAAGAAGGATATACCACGGACCTCGAGGACTATCGCAAAGGTTACTAATATCCTAAAGGAACTAGCAACACTATCAACATGAGGTAAGTAGGGTGAATCTCGGGTTCAAGAACCCATGAATAGAATACCTACCACTACATGGCATCACGGGATGCTTTTGAGAATAATGGCTAGAATCACACACTAGGAACGCAAAACATGGTTCGATTACCAGGTGGCACTCTAAGACATCTAGGGTCATAATAATAATTCCAACATATATGTCGAGGCAAAAGAACACCCCAACTCACAATTAGTGTGATTAACCTGGCCTAAATGGACATCAGGAACAGGGAGGAAGGATTTGCAAATGCATCTGACTATTTAGAAACCTGGGATGACTCGGACAGCATAACGGCTATAAATGCTCGAAAAGATTTGAGACATCCTGCAAAAATGGTGGCATAACCACTCGGAATCATAATATCAAGGTTCTGAGGCCAGTTATGAATATATGGAAGTAGTAGGAACTGAACTGAGGCTTGAACTCAACAATCCTAGTCAACTATGGTTTAGTAACACGTCATCCTGTGAGATAGAAGAGAAGCCTAGTTCTTAATCCCGTAGAAAGATAAGGTGACTCAGATCAGAAGGTCATGAGGATAAGGAGTAAAAAGAGCCTTACATTCCCTTCCACAATCAATTCCCTTACATAACTAAAGCATTTCTAGACACAACTTCGACCAGTTTGGCTTTGTAATCCTGCAGGCAGTCAGGCTCTGATACCAACGCTGTCAGGACCCCGATCCTAGGTCACACCGATCTAGCATGTAACACATCATATCACTTTGTGGCCTCACGCACGGTATTCCCACGGGTGCCACCTTACCTGGCCCGGGACCGTTTGCGCCTTTCGGCTCACGTATATGATAGTGTCGCTAGCATCCATATGACAGAGAACCCGGGCCGACATGGCTAGTCGTGAACCCAAAGTGGCACTAACCTATGGGGACAGGCATACATGATTCACATCGAGCGTGTCGGTCAGCAGCGTGTGAATCCGGGCTGCAGCACTGGGCTAACAGGACTCCGAGGACCCCGAGCTGTAGCAGGCTAGGCAGGACTCCGGAAGTCACCGCGTGACATTTCCCCGAAGGGACAGACATAGGAACGAAGTGAATCACATGCCGGCCAGTCAAGTGTCCTGAGCAGTAGTGCTGGGCTAGCAGGACTCCGGTGAACCGGGCTGTAGCGGACTACTATGGCTCAAGGAGCACTAGACTACATTTCCCCATAAGAAAGGCTGCCAAGGATAAACAACTAGATTGTCGGATCCCACACATACCAAGCATTTCAATCATACACACAATATTCTCGATATGTGTAAATACAACATGGCATCACAACAAGACTCTATGACTCAAGTATTTATTCATTAGGCTCCGAGGAGCGAGATATTACAAACATGGGTCTCATGACCCAACAATCATAGCATACAAGTCAAAGCACATGCGGAAGCTTAACATGTCTGAGAACAGACATCTACAAATGAAAAAGGCTAAGAAGCCTGACTGTCTACTAGATCCTGCCGAGGGCACAAGATCGTAGCTGAGGTATCAAGCTAAACGTCGAAGTCCACGCGGAACTACTAGCGAGACTGAAATCTCTCTGCAAAACATAAATTAAGCAAACGTGAGTACAAAGGTACTCAGCAAGACTTACATCACAACTAGCTACATATGCATCGGTATCAACAAAGGGGGGGGTGGTGGAGTTTAACTGCAGCAAGCCAGCTTTGACTCGGTGGCTATCCTAAACTACGACTGCAAGCAACTCTTTGAGGTGGCGCACACGAGTCCACACAGTCACCATTCAATACACCACTATGGATCCGCTCCCGTCTCCCTACGAGAAGGCCATCTCTAGCACTCACGCTTATCTTGCGAGTTTTAGGGTATCCACTTTCACTTGTCTATGAACTATGCAAGGGGTCCAAGTTTCCATATCCGAGGAATCCGGCTATTCGAATAGATAATGATAACCCTGCAGGGGTGTACTTCTTCACACATGCTCCCGCCACTTATAGCCCTGTACACGTCATGTACCTCTGCAACCTTCAAGCGGAAGCCGGGCGAGGGTGTCGGCCACGGCCTACCTAAACACTTAAGTCTCTAGTCCAGGTTTATCGCTTATCCAGGTTCCATCCGCAGGGAGTCCGGCCGAGGTTTCCACATACAGCCCCGAACGATGTGAACAGGGTTCCCGAGACACCAAACGGGCGCCCGGTACACCGTGCCATGGTGTATATACCACAACATAGCCCACCCCTAGGGTCAGTGCTATGCACGGCCGCCAACACATAACCTACAAACACCAGAAACTATTTGCAACTCCTGGACAGAGTACTAGGGTGATTAAGAAGCCGAGAGGGTCAATTAAGGATCCCAATGAGTGGTATTGGTTGTTTGTGGATCACAGACACAGAACTCAGTTCCTGAGGACGGCTGCAATGAGACAACCCACCATGTACTCCTACATGGCCTCTCACCGCTACCTTTACCAAATCGTGTTCACACACTTAGCTCACACACAGTAGGACATGTTCAACACCATTCCGATTCACTTCCGATGAATCAGACCTGACTCAACTCTAAGCAGTAGCAGGCATGACAAACAAGCATGAATGAGTAGGCACATCAGGGCTCAAACAACTCCTACTCATGCTAGTGGGTTTCATCTATTTACTGTGGCAATGACAGGTCATGCAGAGGATAAGGGGTTCAACTACCGCAACAAGTAATAGTTGAATCGTTGTTGTCCTAATGCAGTAAAAGAGAGCAGGAGCGAGAGAGTGGGCTTGTATCGGAAAGAACAAGGGGTTGTGCTTGCCTGGCACTTCTGAAGATATCATTGGGTCTTCATCAGTGTCAACGATCACAGCGTCGGTACCACGTCTATCGAGAGGGGGCAAATACCGGCAATAGAGAAGGAATACAATCAATGCAATGCACAACATGATGCATGATAATGACATGGCAATATGTTGTTGATTGAGCTAATGCAACTAGCAACACAATTAAATGAAGTTGGTTTGAATATAAGATTCAAATTCCAACTCCATATATGATTATTTAAATGCCCTTTATTGAATTTGTCCTAAACAGTGGCCTTAAGTTGTTCTAACATGCATGAAAATGCCATAAACAGATTCCTTGAATTTTTCTGATAATTTTTCATATATAATTTATCTTATTTGGAGTTACAGTTTAATTTCTATGATTTTTAGAAGTTTTGGGTATTTTCTGAAAATAAATAAATCATTTAAGATTTATTTAAATTCCAGGAAGGAATTATTGCATCAGCATGACCTCACAGTGACGTCAGCAGGTCAACGGCGTCGACCAGGTCAAACTTGACCAGTGGGACCCACTGGTCAGTGACCCAGTCAATCTAACCAAGTTAATTAGCCCTAACTACTTAGTTAGCCACGCGGGGCCCGCATGTCAGTGGCTCATCTAATTAGCTAAGTTAATTAACACTAATAACCTAACACTAATTAAGCGGGCGCCTGGGCCCACACGTCAGTGAGTCAGGGGGGGGAGTCAACCCAGCCAACTGGGGTCAAAACGCACCGGAGTTGACCCGCGGCTCGCCGCCGGCGAGCCAGACGCGGCGGAGGGCTTCGGAATCAAGCCACCGGCCATCAATTTGAGCGCGGTTAGTTGCGTTCGAACGCATGCAGTGGTGCGCGTCGAACGGTGGTGGTTTCCTGGCCTGGGGTGGCCGGGGTTAACGGCGGCGAGGTCATCCGCGGCGGCCGGAGTTCGGGCGACCACGTGTTCGATGCTACGGTGCACTAGAAGGGAAACTGAAGGATGCTGCGGGCTCCTGGGAGTGCAGCGAACACGGTGACACGCTCAGGCGCAAGCAGGGGTGGCCCTGGCCACGGCGGTGAGAAACTACGACGGCGATGAGCTCTCGGGTCCGGCGGGCAGCTAGCTAGGGGAGAGGAAGAGGAGCTCACGAGGAGTCAGATGAGACGCTAAGTGGGCTCGGGGACGGCTTGGTGACGACGGAATAGCGGCGGCGATCTCCAGGCAGAGGCGGCGGGGACGAGCTTGATGGCGACACTTCAGGGCTCCCGGCGTCGCTTGGACCGGTGAGGAGGAAGAGTAGGTCGAGGCGGAGCTTTAGGAGGCGTCGGGGAGGCGAGGCGGTGGCTGAGGCCGCGGCGAACGGCGTCGGTGGCGACAGGCGCGTTCGGACGAAAGCGAGCGAGAGAGACAGAGGAGGGAGGGCGCTCGAGGGAGAGACGAGAGGAGTGCAGGGGGGTCCAGGGGTGTCGTGGTGCTCGGGGTAGCCTCCAGCAGCGGCGAGCAAGCAGGAGGTGGCTCGCGCGTGGACGCGCGCGGCGAGCACACGCCTTCATCCTCCCGGCAGGGGAGGAAGATGACGTGGAGGAGGCCAGTGGGCTGGCCAGCGAGCTGGGCCGGCCAGGCAAGTGGCCCAGGTAGGTCCTTCTCTCTCTCTCTGTTGTTTTATTTCTATTTTTCTAATCTTATTCTGTTTTCTATTTTGCAGGTTTGTTTTGAATTTGGTTTTGAAACCAAATCAATTTTGTTGCTTCTGGAAATATTTTTTTGAAGCTAAAAGAATTAAACCAAAGCTCCATAAAATATTTCAGAATTATTGGACATATATTCATTTGATAGTAGATATAAATCCAATTCAAATAATTATTGATTTAAAATCAGGGCCCAGATAATTCCTTAGAAATGTTCCAAAATTTTGGTTTGATTTATAACTCTTGCCAAAATTGTCAGAGCTATTTCTAGGGCATTTTGGATTTACTGATTGCAATTTTAGGGTTTCTTGCCCCTTTATTAAAATTATTTCTGAGGCTTTCAATTTCCTCATTTCAAATTTCAGAATTTAGACATGGTGCACACATGAAGCTAGCCTAGAGCATTACCAGAAGCTAGGGATGTGACAGGAGCCGCCGCCGCCGACGATCCCGCCGCCCGAGGTTCGTCACGCCTCGTTTTCCGTGTGGAAAAAAAGAGAGAAAAAAATTCGGCGTTCGTCGTTTTTCTTTTTCTCAGATTAAATCCGTGATTTTTCTGATCGTGATTCCTGATCCAATTTTCGTTTTAGTATAACTTTTTGCTCGTTTATCGGAATTAGGCGATTCAAGCGCCTGGAGTTTCGTCTTGAAACCCTCTATTCGTTTAACCAACTTAAACAAGTTTTTGCTACTGTAAAATTTGCCCTAGATCCATATTACTAGAACAAAGTTGTTTTTCTTTCGCCGTTTGACATTCGTTGCTTCGTTCGATTTGATTCTTTTTGCCAACCGGAGTTCTTAAGTTGAACCTTCTGGTTAGATCTCTTATTTGAGTTTTGCTGTGCATTAGATGAGTTGTTGTTGTATGCTTGTTTGTTTGTCTGCGATAGAATACCCGGAGTGCGCCGCCCGTTACTTCGAATCGTTAGGTTTCGCGGATCATCAGCAAGGCAAGTAACACTTTGATCATACCTTTTCCACTACCCAGTTTTATTGCATTAGATAAATCCTCACACACTGCATGATTAGGATCTAATTAAATTGTGGGATGGGAAGTAGATGAGGTAGTACCTATTACCTATTTATTTTCAAACCTTTGGGAGTTACCTCTACGTTTGCTTATTATGCCATGCTATGCTAGTAGACGTTGATTGGGTGAGTGAAATCCATGACAAATGTGAGATTGTTAATTAATGGTTTATCTAAGGTGGCAACTTAAACACACATATGTGTGGATTGAGGCACCTGGGTATTCCAGGACTTGCCTGTTTTCTTTTGGACCGCCACCCAGGCTCAAAGGGATCATGAGATTATTCATTCTAGAAACTTCCGTGTGCAGTCACAAGCTATTATGGGCTCTAGCATAGTTGACTAAGTCGTGTGAATTCTTATAGTGGTATACTAGCATATGTAGGGGATGTAGGTGGTATGGTCTACCCGAACGTAAGGTGCTAGCACTTCTGAAAGACTATGTCTCGGTCATCCGTTTCTCAAACACCATGTAGTGCGAGAAACCAAACGGAGGCGATCGAGTCTTGTGGGGAAAAGTGCGAAAACCTCCGTAGAGTGTAATAAACTAATCATGGTTAACCGTGTCCCCGGTTATGGACATCTTGAGTATCTAGTACCTGGATTTTCATGTGAATCTCAACATGTTACTCTAAATTAATTTTGTTGGGTTATGTTTAATGATGATATTTAATTGGGATTGAGAATGCTGTCAACCATTCTCTTTAACAACCACCATGATAGTAATTAAATTTTATTCCTTTGAAGTAGGGACAAATTGGCTTTACGCAAAACTGTAACCATAGAGCTTTCCACCAACCAAATATGCATATAGTATAGCTGTTTCATTCCATTACTCTCTATGTGTTACCTGGCCAGCATATTCCATGTGCTGACCCGTTTTCGGGCTGCATTAATGTTGCAGACTTTTCAGACGACGATTAAGGAGTTTTTATGTCGTGGTTCTATACTTAGTGATGCCGTTGGAGTAGATGGACTCACTTATCTTCCAAGCCTTCCGCTGTTATCGTTATTAGATGGCCTTAAGCCATACTTATTGTAATAAGTTCTCTTTTGAGACACTTGATGTAATAAGTGTGTGATTGCTACTCTGCTATAAATCCTCCGAGTACTGTGTGGTGTCAGCATTACTGATCCAGGGATGACGCCGGAGCACAGAGATCAGACTGTTTGAGGTCTGGTCGCTACAGAAGATGGACGACGTCAAGCTCGCGACCGAGGGACTGCCGGCGGGCAAGGAGCACCGCACGCCCGAGCGGTATTTTGATGATGTCCTAAAGGAATCCCGCATTGTAGATGGCCAGTGTTCCAAAGACATTGTCTTTGAATGAAGTCATTCATGTTATCCCTTCCTGTATATGAAACAAAGCTATTATGTAATATAATGTTTATTATATGAAAATTTTACCTCCTATGCGGCCTTTTTGTTAAATATGAGAGATGGCCCATTGTCAGCTTCAGCCCCCACGTAGGTATTACGGGGGTGTTCGGGATGGAATCTAAACACTCTTGATCCAAGAGGTTGGTCCTTGAAGGAGGTGTTTAGCGCAACGAACCAAGCAATCGGACTATGTGGCTTTATCACCCTCACTTAGCCATAGGAGTTTGACAATAGAAAAGTAGGCGCAGCCCCTAGTTAGTATTTAATCCGGACTAGGGTGTTGTAGACACGTGATAGGGTAAATGTCGCTTCATCGCATAATGCGGAAAAAATCACAAAAGATTTGTAACCTCGGAATAGCTGACCAGCTCTCGCAGTATCATGGCAGTCAGTTTTCGTTTTCTCTACTGAGGTGTTTGCTCGGATAAACCAGAAACATAATCGCAGTAGTTCTCCCTTCACTACCCTAGTCGGTAGGACGGAACGTAAGGTAGCAAGCACAGGAGCCGGGCAACCCAACAATTGACCAAAGACATGATTCGGAGCCGATGCATATAATGCTAAAACTCAGGGTGCTGAACTGTACTGTAAAAAGTGTTCGGAATTTTTTGCCATATTATGGAGCACAATGGAGCCCATGACAAATTAAAGTGTACCAAGTTGTACGGGTGCATAGAATAGCGAAATAAAATGAAGTAGTAAGCTAGTGCCACGTAGGTTGGGCCGCAAACTGTTTCCATTATAATTTAATTAATATGTCAAAGTGTATTTGTACAAATAGTGCGATATGCAACCAGGCTATTAAACATTCCCAGGCCAAGGGGGAGCTGCGTGCGGGTCCTAAAAACAGGTAGAATGATTGTCAAGAAGAAAATCTAGAGATTCCCCCACACGTCTGTACTACTTGCCACCTTGGTATATCTATCCTTCAAAAGGACCGATGATTAGGCCGTCGAGAGGGGCCTATAGATAAGAGACCAAAAAATGGTAAAAAGGAAAAGGAAAAGTATGTGTGAGAGCCATATGATGGACCACAATCAAGTTGCGCTTCCGTCTATGCCCATGGTATTTTGAATGCGTACTTATGTACATGCGGTACATACGCCACCATTTGGTCAGGACTGAGACGGAGGCCGAATTGCTAGTCGAGCTCCTGACGGGGTGGACTGTCCTGTTGCAGAGTAGTCTGGACTCCTTTGACAGTGTCCTGGAGCTTGGCAGCCAAATTAAGGTTCTACTGCTAGGGCCGCGTTGTGCTCCTTAGTACGGAGGGAGCCCTCCGTGGTTCCATTGACTGTTATGACACCGCGTGGTCCGGGCATCTTAAGTTTGAGATAAGCATAGTGTGGCACTGCATTGAATCGAGCAAATGCGGTTTGTCCGAGTAGTGCGTGACAGCCACTGCGGAAGGGGACGATGTCGAAGATCAATTCTTTGCTTCGGAACTTGTCCGGGGATCCGAAGACAACTTCCAATGTGATCGAACCCGTGCAGTAGGCTTCTACACCTGGTATTACTCCTTTAAAGGTAGTTTTTGTGGGCTTGATCCTTGATGGATCGATGCCCATTTTGTGGACTGTATCCTGATAGAGCAGGTTGAGGCTGCTGCCACCATCCATGAGGACTCGCGTGAGGTGGAATCCATCAATGTTTGGGTCGAGCACCAATGAGGCTGAACCGCCATGACGGATACTGGTCAGATGATCCCTGCGATCGAAGGTGATCAGACAGGACGACCATGGATTGAATTTTGGGCGACTCACTGTATCTCATAGACGTCCCTGAGCGCACATTTGCGCTCCCTCTTGGGTAATATGGGTAGCGAACACTAGTAGAAAAAGGGTCAAATGTGAAGCACATTAGTGACGGTTTGAATTTGAGCCGGCACTAATGTGACCATTAGTGCCGGTTCGAACGGCTAGGAGGGCGGACATCATTAGTACCGGTTCGTGGGAAATCTTTAGTACCGGTTCATGCCACGAACATGTACTAATGAGGCCAGTGCGGCTGTGGTTAGGCTGGGGCCCGCACGAAGACCTTTAGTACCGGTTCATGGCATGAACCGGTACTAGAGTTTCTTAGTAAGCTGATTTTTAGTCCCACCTCGCCAAGTGAGAGGCAGTATGAGAGGTTTATAAGCCGTGAGTGCAGAGACAATGACGAAGAGGCGCAATGCTCACCTGCATGTTGATTAGCTTCAAGCCTTTCGGAATAGCATAGATTGCACAGAGCTATGTGCAGTGCAGTCTACACTATTCCGAAAGGCTTGAAGCAAATTAACCAGCATTGCACCTCTTTTTTATTTTTAATAACTTATTTGAACTCCGAACTTCTTGTGTGTTTAGTATGCAGCATTAAAAGCAACGTCATCAATTTCCAACATGTTCTGTCTACATTTGCAGTTTTTCAGTCATTTACCTAATTGTTTAGAGAGCTAAATGACCGTGAAGTTGAAAATTACTACAAAATGAACTGTGAAAATGTTGAAACTTGGCATGGTATCATCATTTCACACGCATAACATGTGCGAAGGAGTAGAGAGGGTCACGGCAAAAACTGGACGCACTTCGTGTACAAACTGGACAATCTCTTTCGGAGTATCAGGGTTTGAGACGAGAACTCATTTGTTACATGGGCACTTCAATTTTTTTTGAACTTATTTGAACTCCGGACTTCTTGTGTGTTCAGTATGCAGCATTCAAAGCGACGTCATCAATTTCCAACATGTTCTAACATCATTTGCTGTTTTTTAGTCATTTACCTAATTATTTAGAGAGCTAAATGACCGTGCAATTGAAAATCAATACAAAATGAACTGTGAAAATGTTGAGACTTGGCATCGTATCATCATTTCACCCGCATAGTATGTGCGAAAGAGTAGAGAGGGTCACAGCAAAAACTGGACGCACTTCGTGTACAAACTGGACAATCTCTTTCGGAGTATCAAGGTTTCGGATAGAACTCATCTGTTACATGGGCACTTCAATGTTTTTTAAACTTACTTGAACTCCGGACTTCTTTTGCGTTCAGTATGTAGCATTCAAAGTGACGTCATCAATTTCCAACATGTTCTGACTACATTTGCTGTTTTTCCGTCAATTACCTAATTGTTTAAAGAGCTAAATGACCGTGAAATTGAAAATCACTACAAAATGAACTATGAAAATGTTGAAACTTGGCATGGTATCATCATTTCACCCGCATAGCATGTGCGAAAGAGTAGAGAGGGTCACGGTAAAAACTGGACGCACTTGGTGTACAAACTGGACAATCTCTTTCGGAATATCAGGGTTTCTGACGAGAACTCATCTGTTACAAGGGCACTTCAATGTTTTTTAAACTTATTTGAACTCCGGACTTCTTGTGTGTTCAGTATGCAACATTCAAAGCGACATCATCAATTTCCAACATGTTCTGACATCATTTGTTGTTTTCAGTCATTTACCTAATTGTTTAAAGAGCTAAATGACCGTGAAATTGAAAATCAATACAAAATGCACTGCGAAAATGTTGAAAATTGGCATGGTATCATCATTTCACCCGCATAGCATGTGCGAAAGAGTAGATAGGGTCACGGCAAAAACTGGACGCACTTCGTGTACAAACTAGACAATCTCTTTCGGAGTATTAGGGTTTCGGACGAGAACTCATCTGTTAAAGCGGCACTTCAATGTTTTTTAGACTTATTTGAACTCCGGACTTCTTGTGTGTTCAATTTCAAACATGTTGTGACATCATTTGCTGTTTTTCAGTCATTTACCTTATTGTTTAGAGAGCTAAATGATCGTGAAATTGAAAATCACTACAAAATGAACTGTGAAAATGTTGAATTGGCATGGTATCATCATTTCCCCCGCATAGCATGTGCGAAAGAGTAGTGAGGGTCACGGCAAAAACTGGACGCACTTCTTGTACAAACTGGACAATCTCTTTCGGAGTATCAGGGTTTCGGACGAGAACTCATTTGTTACATGGGCACTTCAATGTTTTTCAAAATTATTTGAACTCCGGACTTCTTTTGCGTTCAGTATGCAGCATTCAAAGCGAAGTCATCAATTTCCAACATGTTCTGACTACATTCGCTATTTCTCAGTCATTTTCCTAATTGTTTACTGAGCTAAATGACCGTGAAATTGAAAATCACTACAAAAGGAACTGTGAAAATGTTGAAACTTGGCATGGTCTCATCATTTCACCCGGATAGCATGTGCGAAAGAGTAGAGAGGGTCATGGCAAAAACTGGACGCACTTCGTGTACAAACTGGACAATCTCTTTTGGAGTATCAGGGTTTCGGTCGAGAAATCATCTGTTACATGGGCACTTCAATGTTTTTTAAACTTATTTGAACTCCCGACTTCTTGTGCGTTCAGTATGCAGCATTCAAAGCGACGTCATCAATTTCCAACATGTTCTGACATCATTTGCTGTTTTTCAGTCATTTACCTAATTGTTTAGATAGCTAAATGACCGTGAAATTGAAAATCACTACAAAATGAACTGTGAAAATGTTGAAACATGGCATGGTATCATCATTTCACATGCATAGCATGTGCGAAAGAGTAGAGAGGGTCACAGAAAAAACTAGACGCACTTCGTGTACAAACTGGACAATCTCTTTCGGAGTATCAGGGTTTCGGACGAGAATTCATCTAGTACATGGGCACTTCAATGTTTTTTAAACTTATTTGAACTCTGGACTTCTTGTGTGTTCAGTATGCAGCATTCAAAGCGACGTCATCAATTTCCAACATGTTCTGACATCATTTGCTATTTTTCTGTCATTTACCTAATTGTTTAGTGAGCTAAATGACCGTGAAATTGAAAATCACTACAAAATGAACTGTGAAAATGTTGAAACTTGGCATGGTATCATCATTTCACCCGCATAGCATGTGCGAAAGAGTAGAGAGGGTCAAGGCAAAAACTGGACGCACTTCGTGTACAAACTTCACAATCTCTTTTGGAGTATCAGGGTTTCGGACGAGAACTCATCTGTTACATGGGCACTTCAATGTTTTCTAAACTTATTTGAACTCCGGACTTCTTGTGTGCTCAGTATGCAGCATTCAAAGCGACGTCATCAATTTCGAACATGTTTTGATATCATTTGCTGTTTTCAGTCATTTACCTAATTGTTTAGAGAGCTAAATAACCGTGAAATTGAAAAATCACTACAAAATGAACTGTGAAAATGTTGAAACTTGGCATGGTATCATCATTTCACACGCATAGCATGTGCGAAAGAGTAGAGAGCGTCACGGAAAAAACTGGACGCACTTCGTGTACAAACTGGACAATCTTTTTCGGAGTATCAGGGTTTCGGACGAGAACTCATCTGTTACATGGGCACTTCAATGTTTTTTAAACTTATTTGAACTCCGGACTTCTTGTGTGTTCAGTATGCAGCATTCAAAGCGACGTCATCAATTTCCAACATGTTCTGACATCATTTGCTGTTTTTCACTCATTTACCTAATTGTTTAGAGAGCTAAATGACCGTGAAATTGAAAATCACTACAAAATGAACTGTGAAAATGTTGAAACTTGGCATGGTATCATTATTTCACATGCATAGCATGTGCGAAAGAGTAGAGAGGGTCACGGAAAAAACTGGATGCACTTCGTGTACAAACTGGACAATCTCTTTCGGAGTATCAGGGTTTCGGACGAGAACTCATCTGTTACATGGGCACTTCAATGTTTTTTAAACTTATTTGAACTCCGGACTTCTTGTGTGTTCAATATGCAGCATTCAAAGCGACGACCTCAATTTCCAACATGTTCTGACATCATTTGCTATTTTCAGTCATTTACCTAATGATTTAGAGAGATAAATGACTGTGAAATTCAAAATCACTACAAAATGAATTGTGAAAATGTTGAAACTTGGCATGGTATCATCATTTCACCCGCATAGCATGTGCGAAAGAGTAGAGAGGGCCCCGGCAAAAACTGGACGCACTTCGTCTACAAACTGGACAATCTCTTTTAAAGTATTAGGGTTTCGGACGAGAACTCATCTGTTACATGGCCACTTCAATGTTTTTTAAACTTATTTGAACTCTGGACTTATTTAGCGTTTAGTATGTAGCATTCAAAGCGAATTTATCAATTTCCCACATGTTCTGACTACATTTGCTATTTTTCAGTCATTTACCTAATTGTTTAGAGAGCTAAATGACCGTGAAATAGAAAATCACTACAAAATGAACTATGAAAATGTTGAAACTTGGCATGGTATCATCATTTCACCCGCACAGCATGTGCGAAAGAGTAGAGAGGGTCACGGCAAAAACTGGACGCACTTCGTGTACAAACTGGATAATCTCTTTTAGAGTATCAGGGTTTCGGTTGAGAACTCATCTGTTACATGGGCACTTCAATGTTTTTTAAACTTATTTGAACTCCGGACTTCTTGTGTGTTCAGCATGCAGCATTCAAAGTGACGTCATCAATTTCCAACTTGTTCTGACATCATTTGCTGTTTTTCAGTCATTTACCTAATTCTTTAGAGAGCTAAATGACCGTGAAATTGAAAATCACTACAAAATGAACTGTGAAAATGTTGAAAGTTGGCATGGTATCATCATTTCACCCGCATAGCATGTGCGAAAGAGTAGAGAGGGTCACAGCAAAAACTGGACGCACTTCGTGTACAAACTGGAAAATCTCTTTTGGAGTATCAGGGTTTCGGACAAGAACTCATCTGTTACATGGGCACTTCAATGTTTTTTAAACTTATTTGAACTCCGTACTTCTTTTGCATTCAGTATGCAGCATTCAAAGCGAAGTTAACAATTTCCAACATGTTCTGACTACATGTGCTGCTTTTTAGTCATTTACCTAATTGTTTAGAGAGCTAAATGACCGCGAAATTGAAAATCACTACAAAATGAACTGTGAAAATGTTGAAACTTGGCATGGTATCATCATTTCCCCGCATGGCAAGTGCGAAAAAGTAGAGAGGGTCACGGCAAAAACTGGACGCACTTCGTGTACAAACTAGACAATCTCTTTCGGACTATCAGGGTTTCGGACGAGAACTCATCTGTTACATGGCCACTTCAATGGTTTTTAAACTTATTTGAACTCCGGACTTCTTGTGTGTTCAGTATGCAGCATTCAAAGCGACGTCATCAATTTCCAACATGTTCTGACATCATTTGCTGTTTTTCAGTCATTTACCTAATTGTTTAGAGAGCTAAATGACCGTGAAATTGAAAATCACTACAAAATGAACTGTGAAAATGTTGAACCTTGGCATGGTATCATCATTTCACACGCATAGCATGTGCGAAAGAGTAGAAAGGGTCATGGAAAAAACTGGACGCACTTCGTGTACAAACTGGACAATCTCTTTCGGAGTATCAGGGTTTCGGACGAGAACTCATCTGTTACATGGGCACTTCAATGTTTTTTAAACTTATTTGAACTCCGGACTTCTTGTGTGTTCAATATGCAGCATTCGAAGCGACGACCTCAATTTCCAACATGTTCTGACATCATTTGCTATTTTCAGTCATTTACCTAATGATTTAGAGAGCTAAATGACTGTGAAATTGAAAATCACTACAAAATGAATTGTGAAAATGTTGAAACTTGGCATGGTATCATCATTTCACCCGCATAGCATGTGCGAAAGAGTAGAGAGGGTCCCGGCAAAAACTGGACGCACTTCGTGTGCAAACTGGACAATCTCTTTTAGAGTATCAGGGTTTCGGACGAGAACTCATCCGTTACATGGGCACTTCATTGTTTTTTAAACTTATTTGAACTCCGGACTTATTTAGCGTTCAGTATGCAGCATTCAAAGCGAAGTTATCAATTTCCCACATGTTCTGTCTACATTTGCTGTTTTTAGTCATTTATCTAATTGTTTAGAGAGCTAAATAACCGTGAAATAGAAAATCACTACAAAATGAACTGTGAAAATGTTGAACCTTGGCATGGTATCATCATTTCACCCGCACAGCATGTGCGAAAGAGTAGAGATGTTCACTGCAAAAACTGGACGCACTTCGTGTACAAACTGGATAATCTCTTTCAGAGTATCAGGGTTTCAGATGAGAACTCATCTGTTACATGGGCACTTCAATGTATTTTAAACTTATTTGAACTCCGGACTTCTTATGTGTTCAATATGCAGCATTCAAAGTGACTTCATCAATTTGCAACTTGTTCTGACATCATTTGCTGTTTTTCAGTCATTTACCTAATTCTTTAGAGAGCTAAATGACCGTTAAATTGAAAATCACTACAAAATGAACTGTGAAAATGTTGAAACTTGGCATGGTATCATCATTTCACCCGCATAGCATGTGCGAAAGAGTAGAGAGGGTCACAGCAAAAACTGGACGCACTTCGTGTACAAACTGGAAAATCTCTTTCGGAGTATCAGGGTTTCGGACAAGAAGTCATCTGTTACATGGGCACTTCAATGTTTTTTAAACTTATTTGAACTCCGGACTTCTTTTGCGTTCAGTATGCAGCATTCAAAGCCAAGCTAACAATTTCCAACATGTTCTGACTACATTTGCTGCTTTTCAGTCATTTACCTAATTGTTTAGAGAGCTAAATGACCGTGAAATTGGAAATCACTACAAAATGAACTGTGAAAATGTTGAAACTTGGCATGGTATCATCATTTCCCCACATAGCATGTGCGAAAGAGTAGAGAGGGTCACGGCAAAAACTGGACGCACTTCGAGTACAAACTAGACAATCTCTTTCGGAGTATCAAGGTTTCGGACGAGAACTCATCTGTTACATGGGCACTTCAATGTTTTTTAAACTTATTTGAACTCCGGACTTCTTGTGTGTTCAGTATGCAGCATTCAAAGTGACGTCATCAATTTCCAACTTGTTCTGACATCATTTGCTATTTTTCAGTCATTTACCTAATTCTTTAGAGAGCTAAATGACCGTGAAATTGAAAATCACTACAAAATGAACTGTGAAAATGTTGAAACTTGGCATGGTATCATCATTTCACCCGCATAGCATGTGCGAAAGAGTAGAGAGGGTCACAGCAAAAACTGGACGCACTTCGTGTACAAACTGGAAAATCTCTTTCGGAGTATCAGGGTTTCGGACAAGAACTCATCTGTTACATGGGCACTTCAATGTTTTTTAAACTTATTTGAACTCCGGACTTCTTTTGCATTCAGTATGCAGCATTCAAAGCGAAGTTAACAGTTTCCAACATGTTCTGACTACATGTGCTGCTTTTTAGTCATTTACCTAATTGTTTAGAGAGCTAAATGACCGCGGAATTGAAAATCACTACAAAATGAACTGTGAAAATGTTGAAACTTGGCATGGTATCATCATTTCTCCGCATGGCAAGTGCGAAAAAGTAGAGAGGGTCACGGCAAAAACTGGACGCACTTTGTGTACAAACTAGACAATCTCTTTCGGACTATCAGGGTTTCGGACGAGAACTCATCTGTTACATGGCCACTTCAATGGTTTTTAAACTTATTTGAACTCCGGACTTCTTGTGTGTTCAGTATGCAGCATTCAAAGCGACGTCATCAATTTCCAACATGTTCTGACATCATTTGCTGTTTTTCAGTCATTTACCTAATTGTTTAGAGAGCTAAATGACCGTGAAATTGAAAATCACTACAAAATGAACTGTGAAAATGTTGAACCTTGGCATGGTATCATCATTTCACACGCATAGCATGTGCGAAAGAGTAGAGAGGGTCCCGGAAAAAACTGGACGCACTTCGTGTACAAACTGGACAATCTCTTTCGGAGTATCAGAGTTTCGGACGAGAACTCATCTGTTACATGGGCACTTCAATGTTTTTTAAACTTATTTGAACTCCGGACTTCTTGTGTGTTCAATATGCAGCATTCAAAGCGACGACCTCAATTTCCAACATGTTTTGACATCATTTGCTATTTTCAGTCATTTACCTAATGATTTAGAGAGCTAAATGACTGTGAAATTGAAAATCACTACAAAATGAATTGTGAAAATGTTGAAACTTGGCATGGTATCATCATTTCACCCGCATAGCATGTGCGAAAGAGTAGAGAGGGTCCTGGCAAAAACTGGATGCACTTCGTGTGCAAACTAGACAATCTCTTTTAGAGTATCAGGGTTTCGGACGAGAACTCATCCGTTACATGGGCACTTCATTGTTTTTTAAACTTATTTGAACTCCGGACTTATTTAGCGTTCAGTATGCAGCATTCAAAGCGAAGTTATCAATTTCCCACATGTTCTGTCTACATTTGCTGTTTTTCAGTCATTTACCTAATTCTTTAGAGAGCTAAATAACCGTGAAATAGAAAATCACTACAAAATAAACTGTGAAAATGTTGACCCTTGGCATGGTATCAGCATTTCACCCGCACAGCATGTGCGAAAGAGTAGAGATGTTCACTGCAAAAACTGGACGCACTTCATGTACAAACTGGATAATCTCTTTCAGAGTATCAGGGTTTCAGATGAGAACTCATCTGTCACATGGGCACTTCAATGTATTTTAAACTTATTTGAACTCCGGACTTCTTGTGTGTTCAATATGCAGCATTCAAAGTGACTTCATCAATTTCCAACTTGTTCTGACATCATTTGCTGTTTTTCAGTCATTTACCTAATTCTTTAGAGAGCTAAATGACCGTTAAATTGAAAATCACTACAAAATGAACTGTGAAAATGTTGAAACTTGGCATGGTATCATCATTTCACCCGCATAGCATGTGCGAAAGAGTAGAGAGGGTCACAGCAAAAACTGGACGCACTTCGTGTACAAACTGGAAAATCTCTTTCGGAGTATCAGGGTTTCGGACAAGAACTCATCTGTTACATGGGCACTTCAATGTTTTTTAAACTTATTTGAACTCCGGACTTCTATTGCATTCAGTATGCAGCTTTCAAAGCCAAGCTAACAATTTCCAACATGTTCTGACTACATTTGCAGCTTTTCAGTCATTTACCTAATTGTTTAGAGAGCTAAATGACCGTGAAATTGGAAATCACTACAAAATGAACTGTGAAAATGTTGAAACTTGGCATGGTATCATAATTTCCCCGCATAGCATGTGCGAAAGAGTAGAGAGGGTCACGGCAAAAACTAGACGCACTTCGTGTACAAACTAGACAATCTCTTTCGGAGTATCAAGGTTTCGGATGAGAACTCATCTGTTACATGGGCACTTCAATGTTTTTTAAACTTATTTGAACTCCGGACTTCTTGTGTGTTCAGTATGCAGCATTCAAAGTGACGTCATCAATTTCCAACTTGTTCTGACATCATTTGCTGTTTTTCAGTCATTTACCTAATTCTTTAGATAGCTAAATGACCGTGAAATTGAAAATCACTACAAAATGAACTGTGAAAATGTTGAAACTTGGCATGGTATCATCATTTCACCCGCATAGCATGTGCAAAAGAGTAGAGAGGGTCACAGCAAAAACTGGACGCACTTCGTGTACAAACTGGAAAATCTCTTTCGGAGTATCAGGGTTTCGGACAAGAACTCATCTGTTACATGGGCACTTCAATGTTTTTTAAACTTATTTGAACTCCGGACTTCTTTTGCATTCAGTATGCAGCATTCAAAGCGAAGTTAACAATTTCCAACATGTTCTGACTACATGTGCAGCTTTTTAGTCATTTACCTAATTGTTTAGAGAGCTAAATGACCGCGAAATTGAAAATCACTACAAAATGAACTGTGAAAATGTTGAAACTTGGCATGGTATCATCATTTCCCCGCATGGCAAGTGCGAAAAAGTAGAGAGGGTCACGGCAAAAACTGGACGCACTTCATGTACAAACTAGACAATCTCTTTCGGACTATCAGGGTTTCGGACGAGAACTCATCTATTACATGGCCACTTCAATGGTTTTGAAACTTATTTGAACTCCGGACTTCTTGTGTGTTCAGTATGCAGCAATCAAAGCGACGTCATCAATTTCCAACATGTTCTGACATCATTTGCTGTTTTTCAGTCATTTACCTAATTGTTTAGAGAGCTAAATGACCGTGAAATTGAAAATAACTACAAAATGAACTGTGAAAATGTTGAACCTTGGCATGGTATCATCATTTCACACGCATAGCATGTGCGAAAGAGTAGAGAGGGTCACGGAAAAAACTGGACGCACTTCGTGTACAAACTGGACAATCTCTTTCGGAGTATCAGGGTTTCGGACGAGAACTCATCAGTTACATGGGCACTTCAATGTTTTTTAAACTTATTTGAACTCTGGACTTCTTGTGTGTTCAATATGCAGCATTCAAAGCGACGACCTCAATTTCCAACATGTTCTGACATCATTTGCTATTTTCAGTCATTTACCTAATGATTTAGAGAGCTAAATGACTGTGAAATTGAAAATCACTACAAAATGAATTGTGAAAATGTTGAAACTTGGCATGGTATCATCATTTCACCCGCATAGCATGTGCGAAAGAGTAGAGAGGATCCTGGCAAAAACTGGACGCACTTCGTGTGCAAACTGGACAATCTCTTTTAGAGTATCAGGGTTTCGGACGAGAACTCATCCGTTACATGGGCACTTCATTGTTTTTTAAACTTGTTTGAACTCCGGACTTATTTAGCGTTCAATATGCAGCATTCAAAGCGAAGTTATCAATTTCCCACATGTTCTGTCTACATTTGCTGTTTTTCAGTCATTTACCTAATTGTTTAGAGAGCTAAATAACCGTGCAATAGAAAATCACTACAAAATGAACTGTGAAAATGTTGAACCTTGGCATGGTATCATCATTTCACCCGCACAGCATGTGCGAAAGAGTAGAGATGTTCACTGCAAAAACTGGATGCACTTCGTGTACAAACTGGATAATCTCTTTCAGAGTATCAGGGTTTCAGATGAGAACTCATCTGTTATATGGGCACTTCAATGTATTTTAAACTTATTTGAACTCCGGACTTCTTGTGTGTTCAATATGCTGCATTCAAAGTGACTTCATCAATTTCCAACTTGTTCTGACATCATTTACTGTTTTTCAGTCATTTACCTAATTCTTTAGAGAGCTAAATGACCGTTAAATTGAAAATCACTACAAAATGAACTGTGAAAATGTTGAAACTTGGCATGGTATCATCATTTCACCCGCATAGCATGTCCGAAAGAGTAGAGAGTGTCACAGCAAAAAATGGATGCACTTCGTGTACAAGCTGGAAAATCTCTTTCGGAGTATCAGGGTTTCAGACAAGAACTCATCTGTTACATGGGCACTTCAATGTTTTTTAAACTTATTTGAACTCCGGACTTCTATTGCGTTCAGTATGCAGCATTCAAAGCCAAGCTAACAATTTCCAACATGTTCTGACTACATTTGCTGCTTTTCAGTCATTTACCTAATTGTTTAGAGAGCTAAATGACCGTGAAATTGGAAATCACTACAAAATGAACTGTGAAAATGTTGAAACTTGGCATGGTATCATCATTTCCCCGCATAGCATGTGCGAAAGATTAGAGAGGGTCACGGCAAAAACTGGACGCACTTCGTGTACAAACTAGACAATCTCTTTCGGAGTATCAAGGTTTCGGACGAGAACTCATCTGTTACATGGGCACTTCAATGTTTTTTAAACTTATTTGAACTCCGGACTTCTTGTGTGTTCAGTATGCAGCATTCAAAGTGACGTCATCAATTTCCAACATGTTCTGACATCATTTGCTGTTTTTCAGTCATTTACCTAATTGTTTAGAGAGCTAAATGACCGTGAAATTGAAAATCACTACAAAATGAACTGTGAAAATGTTGAAACTTGGCATGGTATCATCATTTCACCCGCATAGCATGTGCGAAAGAGTAGAGAGGGTCACAGCAAAAACTGGACGCACTTCGTGTACAATCTGGAAAATCTCTTTCGGAGTATCAGGGTTTCGGACAAGAACTCATCTGTTACATGGGCACTTCAATGTATTTTAAACTTATTTGAACTCCGGACTTCTTTTGCATTCAGTATGCAGCATTCAAAGCGAAGTTAACAATTTCCAACATGTTCTGACTACATGTGCTGCTTTTTAGTCATTTACCTAATTGTTTAGAGAGCTAAATGACCGCGAAATTGAAAATCACTACAAAATGAACTGTGAAAATGTTGAAACTTGGCATGGTATCATCATTTCCCCGCATGGCAAGTGCGAAAAAGTAGAGAGGGTCACGGCAAAAACTGGACGCACTTCGTGTACAAACTAGACAATCTCTTTCGGACTATCAGGGTTTCGGACGAGAACTCATCTGTTACATGGCCACTTCAATGGTTTTTAAACTTATTTGAACTCCGGACTTCTTGTGTGTTCAGTATGCAGCATTCAAAGCGATGTCATCAATTTCCAACATGTTCTGACATCATTTGCTGTTTTTCAGTCATTTACCTAATTGTTTAGAGAGCTAAATGACCGTGAAATTGAAAATCACTACAAAATGAACTGTGAAAATGTTGAACCTTGGCATGGTATCATCATTTCACACGCATAGCATGTGCGAAAGAGTAGAGAGGGTCACGGAAAAAACTGGACGCACTTCGTGTACAAACTGGACAATCTCTTTCGGAGTATCAGGGTTTCGGACGAGAACTCATCTGTTACATGGGCACTTCAATGTTTTTTAAACTTATTTGAACTCCGGACTTCTTGTGTGTTCAATATGCAGCATTCAAAGCGACGACCTCAATTTCCAACATGTTCTGACATCATTTGCTATTTTCAGTCATTTACCTAATGATTTAGAGAGCTAAATGACTGTGAAATTGAAAATCACTACAAAATGAATTGTGAAAATGTTGAAACTTGGCATGGTATCATCATTTCACCCGCATAGCATGTGCGAAAGAGTAGAGAGGGTCCCGGCAAAAACTGGACGCACTTCGTGTGCAAACTGGACAATCTCTTTTAGAGTATCAGGGTTTCGGACGAGAACTCATCCGTTACATGGGCACTTCATTGTTTTTTAAAATTATTTGAACTCCGGACTTATTTAGCGTTCAGTATGCAGCATTCAAAGCGAAGTTATCAATTTCCCACATGTTCTGTCTACATTTTCTGTTTTTCAGTCATTTACCTAATTGTTTAGAGAGCTAAATAACCGTGAAATAGAAAATCACTACAAAATGAACTGTGAAAATGTTGAACCTTGGCATGGTATCATCATTTCACCCGCACAGCATGTGCGAAAGAGTAGAGATGTTCACTGCAAAAACTGGACGCACTTCGTGTACAAACTGGATAATCTCTTTCAGAGTATCAGGGTTTCAGATGAGAACTCATCTGTTACATGGGCACTTCAATCTATTTTAAGCTTATTTGAACTCCGGACTTCTTGTGTGTTCAATATGCAGCATTCAAAGTGACTTCATCAATTTCCAACTTGTTCTGACATCATTTGCTGTTTTTCAGTCATTTACCTATTTCTTTAGAGAGCTAAATGACCGTTAAATTGAAAATCACTACAAAATGAACTGTGAAAATGTTGAAACTTGGCATGGTATCATCATTTCACCCGCATAGCATGTGCGAAAGAGTGGAGAGGGTCACAGCAAAAACTGGACGCACTTCGTGTACAAACTGGAAAATCTCTTTCGGAGTATCAGGGTTTCGGACTAGAACTCATCTGTTACATGGGCACTTCAATGTTTTTTAAACTTATTTGAACTCCGGACTTCTATTGCGTTCAGTATGCAGCATTCAAAGCCAAGCTAACAATTTCCAACATGTTCTGACTACATTTGCTGCTTTTCAGTCATTTACCTAATTGTTTAGAGAGCTAAATGACCGTGAAATTGGAAATCACTACAAAATGAACTGTGAAAATGTTGAAACTTGGCATGGTATCATAATTTCCCCGCATAGCATGTGCGAAAGAGTAGAGAGGGTCACGGCAAAAACTAGACGCACTTCGTGTACAAACTAGACAATCTCTTTCGGAGTATCAAGGTTTCGGACGAGAACTCATCTGTTACATGGGCACTTCAATGTTTTTTAAACTTATTTGAACTCCGGACTTCTTGTGTGTTCAGTATGCAGCATTCAAAGTGACGTCATCAATTTCCAACTTGTTCTGACATCATTTGCTGTTTTTCAGTCATTTACCTAATTCTTTAGAGAGCTAAATGACCGTGAAATTGAAAATCACTACAAAATGAACTGTGAAAATGTTGAAACTTGGCATGGTATCATCATTTCACCCGCATAGCATGTGCAAAAGAGTAGAGAGGGTCACAGCAAAAACTGGACGCACTTCGTGTACAAACTGGAAAATCTCTTTCGGAGTATCAGGGTTTCGGACAAGAACTCATCTGTTACATGGGCACTTCAATGTTTTTTAAACTTATTTGAACTTCGGACTTCTTTTGCATTCAGTATGCAGCATTCAAAGCGAAGTTAACAATTTCCAACATGTTCTGACTACATGTGCTGCTTTTTAGTCATTTACCTAATTGTTTAGAGAGCTAAATGACCGCGAAATTGAAAATCACTACAAAATGAACTGTGAAAATGTTGAAACTTGGCATGGTATCATCATTTCCCCGCATGGCAAGTGCGAAAAAGTAGAGAGGGTCACGGCAAAAACTGGACGCACTTCATGTACAAACTAGACAATCTCTTTCGGACTATCAGGGTTTCGGACGAGAACTCATCTGTTACATGGCCACTTCAATGGTTTTGAAACTTATTTGAACTCCGGACTTCTTGTGTGTTCAGTATGCATCATTCAAAGCGACGTCATCAATTTCCAACATGTTCTGACATCATTTGCTGTTTTTCAGTCATTTACCTAATTGTTTAGAGAGCTAAATGACCGTGAAATTGAAAATCACTACCAAATGAACTGTGAAAATGTTGAACCTTGGCATGGTATCATCATTTCACACGCATAGCATGTGCGAAAGAGTAGAGAGGGTCACGGAAAAAACTGGACACACTTCGCGTACAAACTGGACAATCTCTTTCGGAGTATCAGGGTTTCGGACGAGAACTCATCTGTTACATGGGCACTTCAATGTTTTTTAAACTTATTTGAACTCCGGACTTCTTGTGTGTTCAATATGCAGCATTCAAAGCGACGACCTCAATTTCCAACATGTTCTGACATCATTTGCTATTTTCAGTCATTTACCTAATTATTTAGAGAGCTAAATGACTGTGAAATTGAAAATCACTACAAAATGAATTGTGAAAATGTTGAAACTTGGCATGGTATCATCATTTCACCCGCATAGCATGTGCGAAAGAGTAGAGAGGGTCCCGGCAAAAACTGGACGCACTTCGTGTGCAAACTGGACAATCTCTTTTAGAGTATCAGGGTTTCGGACGAGAACTCATCCGTTACATGGGCACTTCATTGTTTTTTAAACTTGTTTGAACTCCGGACTTATTTAGCGTTCAGTATGCAGCATTCAAAGCGAAGTTATCAATTTACCATATGTTCTGTCTACATTTGCTGTTTTTTAGTCATTTACCTAATTGTTTAGAGAGCTAAATAACCTTGAAATAGAAAATCACTACAAAATGAACTGTGAAAATGTTGAACCTTGGCATGGTATCATCATTTCACCCGCACAGCATGTGCGAAGGAGTAGAGATGTTCACTGCAAAAACTGGACGCACTTCATGTACAAACTGGATAATCTCTTTCAGAGTATCAGGGTTTCAGATGAGAACTCATCTGTTACATGGGCACTTCAATGTATTTTAAACTTATTTGAACTCCGGACTTCTTGTGTGTTCAATATGCAGCATTCAAAGTGACTTCATCAATTTCCAACTTGTTCTGACATCATTTGCTGTTTTTCAGTCATTTACCTAATTCTTTAGAGAGCTAAATGACCGTTAAATTGAAAATCACTACAAAATGAACTGTGAAAATGTTGAAACTTGGCATGGTATCATCATTTCACCCGCATAGCATGTGCGAAAGAGTAGAGAGGGTCACAGCAAAAAATGGATGCACTTCGTGTACAAACTGGAAAATCTCTTTCGGAGTATCAGGGTTTCAGACAAGAACTCATCTGTTACATGGGCACTTCAATGTTTTTTAAACTTATTTGAACTCCGGACTTCTATTGCGTTCAGTATGCAGCATTCAAAGCCAAGCTAACAATTTCCAACATGTTCGGACTTCATTTGCTGCTTTTCAGTCATTTACCTAATTGTTTAGAGAGCTAAATGACCGTGAAATTGGAAATCACTACAAAATGAACTGTGAAAATGTTGAAACTTGGCATGGTATAATCATTTCCCCGCATAGCATGTGCGAAAGAGTAGAGAGGGTCGGCAAAAACTGGACGCACTTCGTGTACAAACTAGACAATCTCTTTCGGAGTATCAAGGTTTCGGACGAGAACTCATCTGTTACATGGGCACTTCAATGTTTTTTAAACTTATTTGAACTCCGGACTTCTTGTGTGTTCAGTATGCAGCATTCAAAGTGACGTCATCAATTTCCAACTTGTTCTGACATCATTTGCTGTTTTTCAGTCATTTACCTAATTCTTTAGAGAGCTAAATGACCGTGAAATTGAAAATCACTACAAAATGAACTGTGAAAATGTTGAAGCTTGGCATGGTATCATCATTTCACCCGCATAGCATGTGCGAAAGAGTAGAGAGGGTCACAGCAAAAACTGGACGCACTTCGTGTACAAACTGGAAAATCTCTTTCGGAGTATCAGGGTTTCGGACAAGAACTCATCTGTTACATGGGCACTTCAATGTTTTTTAAACTTATTTGAACTCCGGACTTCTTTTGCATTCAGTATGCAGCATTCAAAGCGAAGTTAACAATTTCCAACATGTTCTGACTACATGTGCTGCTTTTTAGTCATTTACCTAATTGTTTAGAGAGCTAAATGACCGCGAAATTGAAAATCACTACAAAATGAACTGTGAAAATGTTGAAACTTGGCATGGTATCATCATTTCCCCGCATGGCAAGTGCGAAAAAGTAGAGAGGGTCACGGCAAAAACTGGACGCACTTCGTGTACAAACTAGACAATCTCTTTCGGACTATCAGGGTTTCGGACGAGAACTCATCTGTTACATGGCCACTTCAATGGTTTTTAAACTTATTTGAACTCCGGACTTCTTGTGTGTTCAGTATGCAGCATTCAAAGCGACGTCATCAATTTCCAACATGTTCTGACATCATTTGCTGTTTTTCAGTCATTTACCTAATTGTTTAGAGAGCTAAATGACCGTGAAATTGAAAATCACTACAAAATGAACTGTGAAAATGTTGAACCTTGGCATGGTATCATCATTTCACACGCATAGCATGTGCGAAAGAGTAGAGAGGGTCACGGAAAAAACTGGACGCACTTCGTGTACAAACTGGACAATCTCTTTCGGAGTATCAGGGTTTCGGACGAGAACTCATCTGTTACATGGGCACTTCAATGTTTTTTAAACTTATTTGAACTCCGGACTTCTTGTGTGTTCAATATGCAGCATTCAAAGCGACGACCTCAATTTCCAACATGTTCTAACATCATTTGCTATTTTCAGTCATTTACCTAATGATTTAGAGAGCTAAATGACTGTGAAATTGAAAATCACTACAAAATGAATTGTGAAAATGTTGAAACTTGGCATGATATCATCATTTCACCCGCATAGCATGTGCGAAAGAGTAGAGAGGGTCCCGGCAAAAACTGGACGCACTTCGTGTGCAAACTGGACAATCTCTTTTAGAGTATCAGGGTTTCGGACGAGAACTCATCCGTTACATGGGCACTTCATTGTTTTTTAAACTTATTTGAACTCCGGACTTATTTAGCGTTCAGTATGCAGCATTCAAAGCGAAGTTATCAATTTCCCACATGTTCTGTCTACATTAGCTGTTTTTCAGTCATTTACCTAATTGTTTAGAGAGCTAAATAACCGTGAAATAGAAAATCACTACAAAATGAACTGTGAAAATGTTGAACCTTGGCATGGTATCATCATTTCACCCGCACAGCATGTGCGAAAGAGTAGAGATGTTCACTGCAAAAACTGGACGCACTTCGTGTACAAACTGGATAATCTCTTTCAAAGTATCAGGGTTTCAGATGAGAACTCATCTGTTACATGGGCACTTCAATCTATTTTAAACTTATTTGAACTCCGGACTTCTTGTGTGTTCAATATGCAGCATTCAAAGTGACTTCATCAATTTCCAACTTGTTCTGACATCATTTGCTGTTTTTCAGTCATTTACCTAATTCTTTAGAGAGCTAAATGACCGTTAAATTGCAAATCACTACAAAATGAACTGTGAAAATGTTGAAACTTGGCATGGTATCATCATTTCACCCGCATAGCATGTGCGAAAGAGTAGAGAGGGTCACAGCAAAAACTGGACGCACTTCGTGTACAAACTGGAAAATCTCTTTCGGAGTATCTGGGTTTCGGACAAGAACTCATCTGTTACATGGGCACTTCAATGTTTTTTAAACTTATTTGAACTCCGGACTTCTATTGCGTTCAGTATGAAGCATTCAAAGCCAAGCTAACAATTTCCAACATGTTCTGACTACATTTGCTGCTTTTCAGTCATTTATCTAATTGTTTAGAGAGCTAAATGACCGTGAAATTGGAAATCACTACAAAATGAACTGTGAAAATGTTGAAACTTGGCATGGTATCATCATTTCCCCGCATAGCATGTGCGAAAGAGTAGAGAGGGTCACGGCAAAAACTGGACGCACTTCGTGTACAAACTAGACAATCTCTTTCGGAGTATCAAGGTTTCGGACGAGAACTCATCTGTTACATGGGCACTTCAATGTTTTTTAAACTTATTTGAACTCCGGACTTCTTGTGTGTTCAGTATGCAGCATTCAAAGTGACGTCATCAATTTCCAACTTGTTCTGACATCATTTGCTGTTTTTCAGTCATTTACCTAATTCTTTAGAGAGCTAAATGACCGTGAAATTGAAAATCACTACAAAATGAACTGTGAAAATGTTGAAACTTGGCATGGTATCATCATTTCACCCGCATAGCATGTGCGAAAGAGTAGAGAGGGTCACAGCAAAAACTGGACGCACTTCGTGTACAAACTGGAAAATCTCTTTCGGAGTATCAGGGTTTCGGACAAGAACTCATCTGTTACATGGGCACTTCAATGTTTTTTAAACTTATTTGAACTCCGGACTTCTTTTGCATTCAGTATGCAGCATTCAAAGCGAAGTTAACAATTTGCAACATGTTCTGACTACATGTGCTGCTTTTTAGTCATTTACCTAATTGTTTAGAGAGCTAAATGACCGCGAAATTGAAAATCACTACAAAATGAACTGTGAAAATGTTGAAACTTGGCATGGTATCATCATTTCCCCGCATGGCAAGTGCGAAAAAGTAGAGAGGGTCACGGCAAAAACTGGACGCACTTCGTGTACAAACTAGACAATCTCTTTCGGACTATCAGGGTTTCGGACGAGAACTCATTTGTTACATGGCCACTTCAATGGTTTTTAAACTTATTTGAACTCCGGACTTCTTGTGTGTTCAGTATGCAGCATTCAAAGCGACGTCATCAATTTCCAACATGTTCTGACATCATTTGCTGTTTTTCAGTCGTTTACCTAATTGTTTAGAGAGCTAAATGACCGTGAAATTGAAAATCACTACAAAATGAACTGTGAAAATGTTGAACCTTGGCATGGTATCATCATTTCACACGCATAGCATGTGCGAAAGAGTAGAGAGGGTCACGGAAAAAACTGGACGCACTTCGTGTACAAACTGGACAATCTCTTTCGGAGTATCAGGGTTTCGGACGAGAACTCATCTGTTACATGGGCACTTCAATGTTTTATAAACTTATTTGAACTCCGGACTTCTTGTGTGTTCAATATGCAACATTCAAAGCGACGACCTCAATTTCCAACATGTTCTGACATCATTTGCTATTTTCAGTCATTTACCTAATGATTTAGAGAGCTAAATGACTGTGAAATTGAAAATCACTACAAAATGAATTGTGAAAATGTTGAAACTTGGCATGGTATCATCATTTCACCCGCATAGCATGTGCGAAAGAGTAGAGAGGGTCCCGGCAAAAACTGGACGCACTTCGTGTGCAAACTGGACAATCTCTTTTAGAGTATCAGGGTTTCGGACGAGAACTCATCCGTTACATGGGCACTTCATTGTTTTTTAAACTTATTTGAACTCCGGACTTATTTAGCGTTCAGTATGCAGCATTCAAAGCGAAGTTATCAATTTCCCACATGTTCTGTCTACATTTGCTGTTTTTCAGTCATTTACCTAATTGTTTAGAGAGCTAAATAACCGTGAAATAGAAAATCACTACAAAATGAACTGTGAAAATGTTGAACCTTGGCATGGTATCATCATTTCACCCGCACAGCATGTGCGAAAGAGTAGAGATGTTCACTGCAAAAACTGGACGCACTTCGTGTACAAACTGGATAATCTCTTTCAGAGTATCAGGGTTTCAGATGAGAACTCATCTGTTACATGGGCACTTCAATCTATTTTAAACTTATTTGAACTCCGGACTTCTTGTGTGTTCAATATGCAGCATTCAAAGTGACTTCATCAATTTCCAACTTGTTCTGACATCATTTGCTGTTTTTCAGTCATTTACCTAATTATTTAGAGAGCTAAATGACCGTTAAATTGAAAATCACTACAAAATGAACTGTGAAAATGTTGAAACTTGGCATGGTATCATCATTTCACCCGCATAGCATGTGCGAAAGAGTAGAGAGGGTCACAGCAAAAACTGGACGCACTTCGTGTACAAACTGGAAAATCTCTTTCGGAGTATCTGGGTTTCGGACAAGAACTCATCTGTTACATGGGCACTTCAATGTTTTTTAAACTTATTTGAACTCCGGACTTCTATTGCGTTCAGTATGAAGCATTCAAAGCCAAGCTAACAATTTCCAACATGTTCTGACTACATTTGCTGCTTTTCAGTCATTTACCTAATTGTTTAGAGAGCTAAATGACCGTGAAATTGGAAATCACTACAAAATGAACTGTGAAAATGTTGAAACTTGGCATGGTATCATCATTTCCCCGCATAGCATGTGCGAAAGAGTAGAGAGGGTCACGGCAAAAACTGGACGCACTTCGTGTACAAACTACACAATCTCTTTCGGAGTATCAAGGTTTCGGACGAGAACTCATCTGTTACATGGGCACTTCAATGTTTTTTAAACTTATTTGAACTCCGGACTTCTTGTGTGTTCAGTATGCAGCATTCAAAGTGACGTCATCAATTTCCAACTTGTTCTGACATCATTTGCTGTTTTTCAGTCATTTACCTAATTCTTTAGAGAGCTAAATGACCGTGAAATTGAAAATCACTACAAAATGAACTGTGAAAATGTTGAAACTTGGCATGGTATCATCATTTCACCCGCATAGCATGTGCGAAAGAGTAGAGAGGGTCACAGCAAAAACTGGACGCACTTCGTGTACAAACTGGAAAATCTCTTTCGGAGTATCAGGGTTTCGGACAAGAACTCATCTGTTACATGGGCACTTCAATGTTTTTTAAACTTATTTGAACTCCGGACTTCTTGTGCATTCAGTATGCAGCATTCAAAGCGAAGTTAACAATTTGCAACATGTTCTGACTACATGTGCTGCTTTTTAGTCATTTACCTAATTGTTTAGAGAGCTAAATGACCGCGAAATTGAAAATCACTACAAAATGAACTGTGAAAATGTTGAAACTTGGCATGGTATCATCATTTCCCCGCATGGCAAGTGCGAAAAAGTAGAGAGGGTCACGGCAAAAACTGGACGCACTTCGTGTACAAACTAGACAATCTCTTTCGGACTATCAGGGTTTCGGACGAGAACTCATCTGTTACATGGCCACTTCAATGGTTTTTAAACTTATTTGAACTCCGGACTTCTTGTGTGTTCAGTATGCAGCATTCAAAGCGACGTCATCAATTTCCAACATGTTCTGACATCATTTGCTGTTTTTCAGTCATTTACCTAATTGTTTAGAGAGCTAAATGACCGTGAAATTGAAAATCACTACAAAATGAACTGTGAAAATGTTGAACCTTGGCATGGTATCATCATTTCACACGCATAGCATGTGCGAAAGAGTAGAGAGGGTCACGGAAAAAACTGGACGCACTTCGTGTACAAACTGGACAATCTCTTTCGGAGTATCAGGGTTTCGGACGAGAACTCATCTGTTACATGGGCACTTCAATGTTTTATAAACTTATTTGAACTCCGGACTTCTTGTGTGTTCAATATGCAGCATTCAAAGCGACGACCTCAATTTCCAACATGTTCTGACATCATTTGCTATTTTCAGTCATTTACCTAATGATTTAGAGAGCTAAATGACTGTGAAATTGAAAATCACTACAAAATGAATTGTGAAAATGTTGAAACTTGGCATGGTATCATCATTTCACCCGCATAGCATGTGCGAAAGAGTAGAGAGGGTCCCGGCAAAAACTGGACGCACTTCGTGTGCAAACTGGATAATCTCTTTTAGAGTATCAGGGTTTCGGACGAGAACTCATCCGTTACATGGGCACTTCATTGTTTTTTAAACTTATTTGAACTCCGGACTTATTTAGCGTTCAGTATGCAGCATTCAAAGCGAAGTTATCAATTTCCCACATGTTCTGTCTACATTTGCTGTTTTTCAGTCATTTACCTAATTGTTTAGAGAGCTAAATAACCGTGAAATAGAAAATCACTACAAAATGAACTGTGAAAATGTTGAACCTTGGCATGGTATCATCATTTCACCCGCACAGCATGTGCGAAAGAGTAGAGATGTTCACTGCAAAAACTGGACGCACTTCTTGTACAAACTGGATAATCTCTTTCAGAGTATCAGGGTTTCAGATGAGAACTCATCTGTTACATGGGCACTTCAATGTATTTTAAACTTATTTGAACTCCGGACTTCTTGTGTGTTCAATATGTAGCATTCAAAGTGACTTCATCAATTTCCAACTTGTTCTGACATCATTTGCTGTTTTTCAGTCATTTACCTAATTCTTTAGAGAGCTAAATGACTGTTAAATTGAAAATCACTACAAAATGAACTGTGAAAATGTTGAAACTTGGCATGGTATCATCATTTCACCCGCATAGCATGTGCGAAAGAGTACAGAGGGTCACCGCAAAAACTGGACGCACTTCGTGTACAAACTGGAAAATCTCTTTCGGAGTATCATGGTTTCGGACAAGAACTCATCTGTTACATGGGCACTTCAATGTTTTTTAAACTTATTTGAACTCCGGACTTCTATTGCGTTCAGTATGCAGCATTCAAAGCCAAGCTAACAATTTCCAACATGTTCTGACTACATTTGCTGCTTTTCAGTCATTTACCTAATTGTTTAGAGAGCTAAATGACCGTGAAATTGGAAATCACTACAAAATGAACTGTGAAAATGTTGAAACTTGGCATGGTATCATCATTTCCCCGCATAGCATGTGCGAAAGAGTAGAGAGGGTCACGGCAAAAACTGGACGCACTTCGTGTACAAACTACACAATCTCTTTTGGAGTATCAAGGTTTTGGACGAGAACTCATCTGTTACATGGGCACTTCAATGTTTTTTAAACTTATTTGAACTCCGGACTTCTTGTGTGTTCAGTATGCAGCATTCAAAGTGACGTCATCAATTTCCAACTTGTTCTGACATCATTTGCTGTTTTTCAGTCATTTACCTAATTCTTTAGAGAGCTAAATGACCGTGAAATTGAAAATCACTACAAAATGAACTGTGAAAATGTTGAAACTTGGCATGGTATCATCATTTCACCCGCATAGCATGTGCGAAAGAGTAGAGAGGGTCACAGCAAAAACTAGACGCACTTCGTGTACAAACTGGAAAATCTCTTTCGGAGTATCAGGGTTTCGGACAAAAACTCATCTGTTACATGGGCACTTCAATGTTTTTTAAACTTATTTGAACTCCGGACTTCTTTTGCATTCAGTATACAGCATTCAAAGCGAAGTTAACAATTTCCAACATGTTCTGACTACATGTGCTGCTTTTTAGTCATTTACCTAATTGTTTAGAGAGCTAAATGACCGCGAAATTGAAAATCACTACAAAATGAACTGTGAAAATGTTGAAACTTGGCATGGTATCATCATTTCCCCGCATGGCAAGTGCGAAAAAGTAGAGAGGGTCACGGCAAAAACTGGACGCACTTCGTGTACAAACTAGACAATCTCTTTCGGACTATCAGGGTTTCGGACGAGAACTCATCTGTTACATGGCCACTTCAATGGTTTTTAAACTTATTTGAACTCCGGACTTCTTGTGTGTTCAGTATGCAGCATTCAAAGCGACGTCATCAATTTCCAACATGTTCTGACATCATTTGCTGTTTTTCAGTCATTTACCTAATTGTTTAGAGAGCTAAATGACCGTGAAATTGAAAATCACTACAAAATGAACTGTGAAAATGTTGAACCTTGGCATGGTATCATCATTTCACACGCATAGCATGTGCGAAAGAGTAGAGAGGGTCACGGAAAAAACTGGACGCACTTCGTGTACAAACTGGACAATCTCTTTCGGAGTATCAGGGTTTCGGACGAGAACTCATCTGTTACATGGGCACTTCAATGTTTTTTAAACTTATTTGAACTCCGGACTTCTTGTGTGTTCAATATGCAGCATTCAAAGCGAAGTTATCAATTTCCCACATGTTCTGTCTACATTTGCTGTTTTTCAGTCATTTACCTAATTGTTTAGAGAGCTAAATAACCGTGAAATAGAAAATCACTACAAAATGAACTGTGAAAATGTTGAACCTTGGCATGGTATCATCATTTCACCCGCACAGCATGTGCGAAAGAGTAGAGATGTTCACTGCAAAAACTGGACGCACTTCGTGTACAAACTAGACAATCTCTTTCGGAGTATCAAGGTTTCGGACGAGAACTCATCTGTTACATGGGCACTTCAATGTTTTTTAAACTTATTTGAACTCCGGACTTCTTGTGTGTTCAGTATGCAGCATTCAAAGTGACGTCATCAATTTCCAACTTGTTCTGACATCATTTGCTGTTTTTCAGTCATTTACCTAATTCTTTAGAGAGCTAAATGACCGTGAAATTGAAAATCACTACAAAATGAACTGTGAAAATGTTGAAACTTGGCATGGTATCATCATTTCACCCGCATAGCATGTGCGAAAGAGTAGAGAGGGTCACAGCAAAAACTGGACGCACTTCGTGTACAAACTGGAAAATCTCTTTCGGAGTATCAGGGTTTCGGACAAGAACTCATCTGTTACATGGGCACTTCAATGTTTTTTAAACTTATTTGAACTCCAGACTTCTTTTGCATTCAGTATGCAGCATTCAAAGCGAAGTTAACAATTTGCAACATGTTCTGACTACATGTGCTGCTTTTTAGTCATTTACCTAATTGTTTAGAGAGCTAAATGACCGCGAAATTGAAAATCACTACAAAATGAACTGTGAAAATGTTGAAACTTGGCATGGTATCATCATTTCCCCGCATGGCAAGTGCGAAAAAGTAGAGAGGGTCACGGCAAAAACTGGACGCACTTCGTGTACAAACTAGACAATCTCTTTCGGACTATCAGGGTTTCGGACGAGAACTCATTTGTTACATGGCCACTTCAATGGTTTTTAAACTTATTTGAACTCCGGACTTCTTGTGTGTTCAGTATGCAGCATTCAAAGCGACGTCATCAATTTCCAACATGTTCTGACATCATTTGTTGTTTTTCAGTCGTTTACCTAATTGTTTAGAGAGCTAAATGACCGTGAAATTGAAAATCACTACAAAATGAACTGTGAAAATGTTGAACCTTGGCATGGTATCATCATTTCACACGCATAGCATGTGCGAAAGAGTAGAGAGGGTCACGGAAAAAACTGGACGCACTTCGTGTACAAACTGGACAATCTCTTTCGGAGTATCAGGGTTTCGGACGAGAACTCATTTGTTACATGGCCACTTCAATGGTTTTTAAACTTATTTGAACTCCGGACTTCTTGTGTGTTCAGTATGCAGCATTCAAAGCGACGTCATCAATTTCCAACATGTTCTGACATCATTTGCTATTTTTCAGTCGTTTACCTAATTGTTTAGAGAGCTAAATGACCGTGAAATTGAAAATCACTACAAAATGAACTGTGAAAATGTTGAAACTTGGCATGGTATCATCATTTCACCCGCATAGCATGTGCGAAAGAGTAGAGAGGGTCACAGCAAAAACTGGACGCACTTCGTGTACAAACTGGAAAATCTCTTTCGGAGTATCAGGGTTTCGGACAAGAACTCATCTGTTACATGGGCACTTCAATGTTTTTTAAACTTATTTGAACTCCGGACTTCTTTTGCATTCAGTATGCAGCATTCAAAGCGAAGTTAACAATTTCCAACATGTTCTGACTACATGTGCTGCTTTTTAGTCATTTACCTAATTGTTTAGAGAGCTAAATGACCGCGAAATTGAAAATCACTACAAAATGAACTGTGAAAATGTTGAAACTTGGCATGGTATCATCATTTCCCCGCATGGCAAGTGCGAAAAAGTAGAGAGGGTCACGGCAAAAACTGGACGCACTTCGTGTACAAACTAGACAATCTCTTTCGGACTATCAGGGTTTCGGACGAGAACTCATCTGTTACATGGCCACTTCAATGGTTTTTAAACTTATTTGAACTCCGGACTTCTTGTGTGTTCAGTATGCAGCATTCAAAGCGACGTCATCAAATTCCAACATGTTCTGACATCATTTGCTGTTTTTCAGTCATTTACCTAATTGTTTAGAGAGCTAAATGACCATGAAATTGAAAATCACTACAAAATGAACTGTGAAAATGTTGAACCTTGGCATGGTATCATCATTTCACACGCATAGCATGTGCGAAAGAGTAGAGAGGGTCACGGAAAAAACTGGACGCACTTCGTGTACAAACTGGACAATCTCTTTCGGAGTATCAGGGTTTCGGACGAGAACTCATCTGTTACATGGGCACTTCAATGTTTTTTAAACTTATTTGAACTCCGGACTTCTTGTGTGTTCAATATGCAGCATTCAAAGCGACGACCTCAATTTCCAACATGTTCTGACATCATTTGCTATTTCCAGTCATTTACCTAATGATTTAGAGAGCTAAATGACTGTGAAATTTAAAATCACTACAAAATGAATTGTGAAAATGTTGAAACTTGGCATGGTATCATCATTTCACCCGCATAGCATGTGCGAAAGAGTAGAGAGGGTCCCGGCAAAAACTGGACGCACTTCGTGTGCAAACTGGACAATCTCTTTTAGAGTATCAGGGTTTCGGACGAGAACTCATCCGTTACATGGGCACTTCATTGTTTTTTAAACTTATTTGAACTCCGGACTTATTTAGCGTTCAGTATGCAGCATTCAAAGCGAAGTTATCAATTTCCCACATGTTCTGTCTACATTCGCTGTTTTTCAGTCATTTACCTAATTGTTTAGAGAGCTAAATAACCGTGAAATAGAAAATCACTACAAAATGAACTGTGAAAATGTTGAACCTTGGCATGGTATCATCATTTCACCCGCACAGCATGTGCGAAAGAGTAGAGATGTTCACTGCAAAAACTGGACGCACTTCGTGTACAAACTAGATAATCTCTTTCAGAGTATCAGGGTTTGAGATGAGAACTCATATGTTACATGGGCACTTCAATGTATTTTAAACTTATTTGAACTCCGGACTTCTTGTGTGTTCAATATGCAGCATTCAAAGTGACTTCATCAATTTCCAACTTGTTCTGACATCATTTGCTGTTTTTCAGTCATTTACCTAATTCTTTAGAGAGCTAAATGACCGTTAAATTGAAAATCACTTCAAAATGAACTGTGAAAATGTTGAAACTTGGCCTGGTATCATCATTTCACCCGCATAGCATGTGCGAAAGAGTAGAGAGGGTCACAGCAAAAACTGGACGCACTTCGTGTACAAACTGGAAAATCTCTTTCGGAGTATCAGGGTTTCGGACAAGAACTCATCTGTTACATGGGCACTTCAATGTTTTTTAAACTTATTTGAACTCCGGACTTCTATTGCATTCAGTATGCAGCATTCAAAGCCAAGCTAACAATTTCCAACATGTTCTGACTACATTTGCTGCTTTTCAGTCATTTACCTAATTGTTTAGAGAGCTAAATGACCGTGAAATTGGAAATCACTACAAAATGAACTGTGAAAATGTTGAAACTTGGCATGGTATCATCATTTCCCCGCATAGCATGTGCGAAAGAGTAGAGAGGGTCACGGCAAAAACTGGACGCACTTCGTGTACAAACTAGACAATCTCTTTCGGAGTATCAAGGTTTCGGACGAGAACTCATCTGTTACATGGGCACTTCAATGTTTTTTAAACTTATTTGAACTCCGGACTTCTTGTGTGTTCAGTATGCAGCATTCAAAGCGACGTCATCAATTTCCAACATGTTCTGACATCATTTGCTATTTTTCAATCATTTACCTAATTGTTTAGAGAGCTAAATAACCGTGAAATTGAAAATCACTACAAAATGAACTGTGAAAATGTTGAAACTTGGCATGGTATCATCATTTCACACGCATAGCATGTGCGAAAGGGTAGAGAGGGTAACGGAAAAAACTGGACGCACTTCGTGTACAAACTGGACAATCTCTTTCGGAGTATCAGGGTTTCGGACGAGAACTCATCTGTTACATGGGCCATTCAATGTTTTTTAAACTTATTTGAACTCCGTACTTCTTGTGTGTTCAGTATGCAGCATTCAAAGCGACGTCATCAATTTCCAACATGTTCTGACATCATTTGCTATTTTTCACTCATTTACCTAATAGTTTAGAGAGCTAAATGACCGTGAAATTGAAAATCACTACAAAGTGAACTGTGAAAATGTTGAAACTTGGCATGGTATCATCATTTCACACGCATAGCATGTGCGAAAGCGTAGAGAGGGTCACGGAAAAAACTGGATGCACTTCGTGTACAAACTGGACAATCTCTTTCGGAGTATCAGGGTTTCGGACGATAACTCATCTGTTACATGGGCACTTCAATGTTTTTTAAACTTATTTGAACTCCGGACTTCTTGTGTGTTCAGTAGGCAGCATTCAAAGCGACGACCTCAATTTCCAACATGTTCTGACGTCATTTGCTATTTTTTCAGTTTTTTACCTAATTGTTTAGAGAGCTAAATGACCGTGAAATTGAAAATCACTACAAAATGAACTGTGAAAATGTTGAAACTTGGCATGGTATCATCATCTCACCCGCACAGCATGTGCGAAAGAGTAGAGAGGGTCATGGCAAAAACTGGACGCACTTCATGTACAAAATGGATAATCTTTTTCAGAGTATCAGGGTTTCAGATGAGAACTCATCTGTTACATGGGCACTTCAATGTTTTTAAACTTATTTGAACTCCGGACTTCTTGTGTGTTAAGTATGCAACATTCAAAGTGACATCATCAATTTCCAACTTGTTGTGACATCATTTGCTATTTTTCAATCATGTACCTAATTCTTTAGAGAGCTAAATGACCGTGAAATTGAAAATCACTACAAAATGAACTGTGAAAATGTTGAAACTTGGCATGGTATCATCATTTCACACGCATAGCATGTGCGAAAGAGTAGAGAGGCTCACGGAAAAAACTGGACGCACTTCGTGTACAAACTGGACAATCTCTTTCGGAGTATCAGGGTTTCGGACGAGAACTCATCTGTTACATGGGCACTTCAATGTTTTTTAAACTTATTTGAACTCCGGGCTTTTTGTGTGTTCAATATGCAGCATTCAAAGTGACGACCTCAATTTCCAACATGTTCTGACATCATTTGCTATTTTCAGTCATTTACCTAATGATTTAGAGAGCTAAATGACTGTGAAATTGAAAATCACTACAAAATGAATTGTGAAAATGTTAAAACTTGGCATGGTATCATCATTTCACCCGCATAGCATGCGCGAAAGAGTAGAGAGGGTCCCGGCAAAAACTAGACGCACTTCGTGTACAAACTGGACAATCTCTTTTAGAGTATCAGGGTTTCGGACGAGAACTCATCCGTTACATGGCCACTTCATTGTTTTTTAAACTTATTTGAACTCCGGACTTATTTAGCGTTCAGTATGATGCATTCAAAGCGAAGTTATCAATTTCCCACATGTTCTGTCTACATTTGTTGTTTTTCAGTCATTTACCTAATTCTTTAGAGAGCTAAATGACCGTGAAATAGAAAATCACTACAAAATGAACTGTGAAAATGTTGAAACTTGGCATGGTATCATCATTTCACCCGCACAGCATGTGCGAAAGAGTAGAGAGGGTCACGGCAAAAACTGGACGCACTTCGTGTACAAACTAGATAATCTCTTTCAGAGTATCAGGGTTTCGGATGAGAACTCATCTGTTACATGGGCACTTCAATGTATTTTAAACTTATTTGAACTCTGGACTTCTTGTGTGTTCAATATGCAGCATTCAAAGTGACTTCATCAATTTCCAACTTGTTCTGACATCATTTGTTGTTTTTCAGTCATTTACCTAATTCTTTAGAGAGCTAAATGACCGTTAAATTGAAAATCACTACAAAATGAACTGTGAAAATGTTGAAACTTGGCATGGTATCATCATTTCACCCGCATAGCATGTGCGAAAGAGTAGAGAGGGTCACAGCAAAAACTGGACGCACTTCGTGTACAAACTGGAAAATCTCTTTCGGAGTATCAGGGTTTCGGACAAGAACTCATCTGTTACATGGGCACTTCAATGTTTTTTAAACTTATTTGAACTCCGGACTTCTTTTGCGTTCAGTATGCAGCATTCAAAGCGAAGCTAACAATTTCCAACATGTTCTGACTACATTTGCTGCTTTTCAGTCATTTACCTAATTGTTTAGAGAGCTAAATGACCATGAAATTGAAAATCACTACAAAATGAACTGTGAAAATGTTGAAACTTGGCATGGTATCATCATTTCCCCGCATAGCATGTGCGAAAGAGTAGAGAGGGTCACGACAAAAACTGGACGCACTTCGTGTACAAACTAGACAATCTCTTTCGGAGTATCAGGGTTTCAGACGAGAACTCATCTGTTACATGGGCACTTCAATGTTTTTTAAACTTATTTGAACTCCGGACTTCTTGTGTGTTCAGTATGCAGCATTCAAAGCGACGTCATCAATTTCCAACATGTTTTGACATCATTTGCTATTTTCAGTCATTTACCTAATGATTTAGAGAGCTAAATGACTGTGAAATTGAAAATCACTACAAAATGAATTGTGAAAATGTTAAAACTTGGCATGGTATCATCACTTCACCCGCATAGCATGTGCGAAAGAGTAGAGAGGGTCCCGGCAAAAACTAGACGCACTTCGTGTACAAACTGGACAATCTCTTTTAGAGTATCATGGTTTCGGACGAGAACTCATCCGTTACATGGGCACTTCATTGTTTTTTAAACTTATTTGAACTCCGGACTTATTTAGTGTTCAGTATGCAGCATTCAAAGCGAAGTTATCAATTTCCCACATGTTCTGTCTACATTTGTTGTTTTTCAGTCATTTACCTAATTGTTTAGAGAGCTAAATGACGGTGAAATAGAAAATCACTACAAAATGAACTGTGAAAATGTTGAAACTTGGCATGGTATCATCATTTCACCCGCATAGCATGTGCGAAAGAGTAGAGAGGGTCACGGCAAAAACTGGACGCACTTCGTGTACAAACTAGATAATCTCTTTCAGAGTATCAGGGTTTCGGATGAGAATTCATCTGTTACATGGGCACTTCAATGTATTTTAAACTTATTTGAACTCCGGACTTCTTGTGTGTTCAATATGCAGCATTCAATGTGACTTCATCAATTTCCAACTTGTTCTGACATCATTTGTTGTTTTTCAGTCATTTACCTAATTCTTTAGAGAGCTAAATGACCGTTAAATTGAAAATCACTACAAAATGAACTGTGAAAATGTTGAAACTTGGCATGGTATCATCATTTCACCCGCATAGCATGTGCGAAAGAGTAGAGAGGGTCACAGCAAAAACTGGACGCACTTCGTGTACAAACTGGAAAATCTCTTTCGGAGTATCAGGGTTTCGGACAAGAACTCATCTGTTACATGGGCACTTCAATGTTTTTTAAACTTATTTGAACTCCGGACTTCTTTTGCGTTCAGTATGCAGCATTCAAAGCGAAGCTAACAATTTCCAACATGTTCTGACTACATTTGCTTCTTTTCAGTCATTTACCTAATTGTTTAGAGAGCTAAATGACCATGAAATTGAAAATCACTACAAAATGAACTATGAAAATGTTGAAACTTGGCATGGTATCATCATTTCCCCGCATAGCATGTGCGAAAGAGTAGAGAGGGTCACGGCAAAAACTGGACGCACTTCGTGTAAAACTAGACAATCTCTTTCGGAGTATCAGGGTTTCGGACGAGAACTCATCTGTTACATGGGCACTTCAATGTTTTTTAAACTTATTTGAACTCCGGACTTCTTGTGTGTTCAGTATGCAGCATTCAAAGCGACGTCATCAATTTCCAACATGTTCTGACATCATTTGCTATTTTCAGTCATTTACCTAATGATTTAGAGAGCTAAATGACTGTGAAATTGAAAATCACTACAAAATGAATTGTGAAAATGTTAAAACTTGGCATGGTATCATCATTTCACCCGCATAGCATGTGCGAAAGAGTAGAGAGGGTCCCGGCAAAAACTAGACGCACTTCATGTACAAACTGGACAATCTCTTTTAGAGTATCATGGTTTCGGACGAGAACTCATCCGTTACATGGGCACTTCATTGTTTTTTAAACTTATTTGAACTCCGGACTTATTTAGCGTTCAGTATGCAGCATTCAAAGCGAAGTTATCAATTTCCCACATGTTCTGTCTACATTTGTTGTTTTTCAGTCATTTACCTAATTGTTTAGAGAGCTAAATGACCGTGAAATAGAAAATCACTACAAAATGAACTGTGAAAATGTTGAAACTTGGCATGGTATCATCATTTCACCCGCACAGCATGTGCGAAAGAGTAGAGAGGGTCACGGCAAAAACTGGACGCACTTCGTGTACAAACTAGATAATCTCTTTCAGAGTATTAGGGTTTCGGATGAGAACTCATCTGTTACATGGGACTTCAATGTATTTTAAACTTATTTGAACTCCGGACTTCTTGTGTGTTCAATATGCAGCATTCAAAGTGACTTCATCAATTTCCAACTTGTTCTGACATCATTTGTTGTTTTTCAGTCATTTACCTAATTCTTTAGAGAGCTAAATGACCGTTAAATTGAAAATCACTACAAAATGAACTGTGAAAATGTTGAAACTTGGCATGGTATCATCATTTCACCCGCATAGCATGTGCGAAAGAGTAGAGAGGGTCACGGCAAAAACTGGACGCACTTCGTGTACAAACTGGAAAATCTCTTTCAGAGTATCAGGGTTTCAGACAAGAAATCATCTGTTACATGGGCACTTCAATGTTTTTTAAACTTATTTGAACTCCGGACTTCTTTTGCGTTCAGTATGCAACATTCAAAGCGAATCTAACAATTTCGAACATGTTCTGACTACATTTGCTGCTTTTCAGTCATTTACCTAATTGTTTAGAGAGCTAAATGACCATGAAATTGAAAAGCACTACAAAATGAACTGTGAAAATGTTGAAACTTGGCATGGTATCATCATTTCCCCGCATAGCATGTGCGAAAGAGTAGAGAGGGTCCCGGCAAAAACTGGACGCACTTCGTGTACAAACTGGAGAATCTCTTTTAGAGTGTCAGGGTTTCGGACGAGAACTCATCTGTTACATGGGCACTTCAATGTTTTTTAAACTTATTTGAACTCCGGACTTCTTTAGCGTTCAGTATGCAGCATTCAAAGCGAAGTTATCAATTTCCCACATGTTCTGACTACATTTGCTGTTTTTCAGTCATTTACCTAATTGTTTAGAGAGCTAAATGACCGTGAAATTGAAAATCACTACAAAATAAACTGTGAAAATGTTGAAACTTGGCATGGTATCATCATTTCACCCGCATAGCATGTGCGAAAGAGTAGAGAGGGTCACGGCAAAAACTGGACGCACTTCGTGTACAAACTGGATAATCTCTTTCAGAGTATCAGGGTTTCGGATGAGAACTCATCTGTTACATGGGCACTTCAATGTATTTTAAACTTATTTGAACTCCGGACTTCTTGTGTGTTCAATATGCAGCATTCAAAGTGACTCATCAATTTCCAACTTGTTCTGACATCATTTGTTGTTTTTCAGTCATTTACCTAATTCTTTAGAGAGCTAAATGACCGTTAAATTGAAAATCACTACAAAATGAACTGTGAAAATGTTGAAACTTGGCATGGTATCATCATTTCACCCGCATAGCATGTGCGAAAGAGTAGAGAGGGTCACAGCAAAAACTGGACGCACTTCGTGTACAAACTGGAAAATCTCTTTCGGAGTATCAGGGTTTCGGACAAGAACTCATCTGTTACATGGGCACTTCAATGTTTTTTAAACTTATTTGAACTCCGGACTTCTTTTGCGTTCAGTATGCAGCATTCAAAGCGAAGCTAACAATTTCCAACATGTTCTGACTACATTTGCTGCTTTTCAGTCATTTACCTAATTGTTTAGAGAGCTAAATGACCATGAAATTGAAAATCGCTACAAAATGAACTGTGAAAATGTTGAAACTTGGCATGGTATCATCATATCCCCGCATAGCATGTGCGAAAGAGTAGAGAGGGTCACGGCAAAAACTGGACGCACTTCGTGTACAAACTGGAAAATCTCTTTCGGAGTATCAGGGTTTCGGACAAGAACTCATCTGTTACATGGGCACTTCAATGTTTTTTAAACTTATTTGAACTCCGGACTTCTTTTGCATTCAGTATGCAGCATTCAAAGCGAAGTTAACAATTTGCAACATGTTCTGACTACATGTGCTGCTTTTTAGTCATTTACCTAATTGTTTAGAGAGCTAAATGACCGCGAAATTGAAAATCACTACAAAATGAACTGTGAAAATGTTGAAACTTGGCATGGTATCATCATTTCCCCGCATGGCAAGTGCGAAAAAGTAGAGAGGGTCACGGCAAAAACTGGACGCACTTCGTGTACAAACTAGACAATCTCTTTCGGACTATCAGGGTTTCGGACGAGAACTCATTTGTTACATGGCCACTTCAATGGTTTTTAAACTTATTTGAACTCCGGACTTCTTGTGTGTTCAGTATGCAGCATTCAAAGCGACGTCATCAATTTCCAACATGTTCTGACATCATTTGTTGTTTTTCAGTCGTTTACCTAATTGTTTAGAGAGCTAAATGACCGTGAAATTGAAAATCACTACAAAATGAACTGTGAAAATGTTGAACCTTGGCATGGTATCATCATTTCACACGCATAGCATGTGCGAAAGAGTAGAGAGGGTCACGGAAAAAACTGGACGCACTTCGTGTACAAACTGGACAATCTCTTTCGGAGTATCAGGGTTTCGGACGAGAACTCATTTGTTACATGGCCACTTCAATGGTTTTTAAACTTATTTGAACTCCGGACTTCTTGTGTGTTCAGTATGCAGCATTCAAAGCGACGTCATCAATTTCCAACATGTTCTGACATCATTTGCTATTTTTCAGTCGTTTACCTAATTGTTTAGAGAGCTAAATGACCGTGAAATTGAAAATCACTACAAAATGAACTGTGAAAATGTTGAAACTTGGCATGGTATCATCATTTCACCCGCATAGCATGTGCGAAAGAGTAGAGAGGGTCACAACAAAAACTGGACGCACTTCGTGTACAAACTGGAAAATCTCTTTCGGAGTATCAGGGTTTCGGACAAGAACTCATCTGTTACATGGGCACTTTAATGTTTTTTAAACTTATTTGAACTCCGGACTTCTTTTGCATTCAGTATGCAGCATTCAAAGCGAAGTTAACAATTTCCAACATGTTCTGACTACATGTGCTGCTTTTTAGTCATTTACCTAATTGTTTAGAGAGCTAAATGACCGCGAAATTGAAAATCACTACAAAATGAACTGTGAAAATGTTGAAACTTGGCATGGTATCATCATTTCCCCGCATGGCAAGTGCGAAAAAGTAGAGAGGGTCACGGCAAAAACTGGACGCACTTCGTGTACAAACTAGACAATCTCTTTCGGACTATCAGGGTTTCGGACGAGAACTCATCTGTTACATGGCCACTTCAATGGTTTTTAAACTTATTTGAACTCCGGACTTCTTGTGTGTTCAGTATGCAGCATTCAAAGCGACGTCATCAAATTCCAACATGTTCTGACATCATTTGCTGTTTTTCAGTCATTTACCTAATTGTTTAGAGAGCTAAATGACCGTGAAATTGAAAATCACTACAAAATGAACTGTGAAAATGTTGAACCTTGGCATGGTATCATCATTTCACACGCATAGCATGTGCGAAAGAGTAGAGAGGGTCACGGAAAAAACTGGACGCACTTCGTGTACAAACTGGACAATCTCTTTCGGAGTATCAGGGTTTCGGACGAGAACTCATCTGTTACATGGGCACTTCAATGTTTTTTAAACTTATTTGAACTCCGGACTTCTTGTGTGTTCAATATGCAGCATTCAAAGCGACGACCTCAATTTCCAACATGTTCTGACATCATTTGCTATTTTCAGTCATTTACCTAATGATTTAGAGAGCTAAATGACTGTGAAATTGAAAATCACTACAAAATGAATTGTGAAAATGTTGAAACTTGGCATGGTATCATCATTTCACCCGCATAGCATGTGCGAAAGAGTAGAGAGGGTCCCGGCAAAAACTGGACGCACTTCGTGTGCAAACTGGACAATCTCTTTTAGAGTATCAGGGTTTCGGACGAGAACTCATCCGTTACATGGGCACTTCATTGTTTTTTAAACTTATTTGAACTCCGGACTTATTTAGCGTTCAGTATGCAGCATTCAAAGCGAAGTTATCAATTTCCCACATGTTCTGTCTACATTCGCTGTTTTTCAGTCATTTACCTAATTGTTTAGAGAGCTAAATAACCGTGAAATAGAAAATCACTACAAAATGAACTGTGAAAATGTTGAACCTTGGCATGGTATCATCATTTCACCCGCACAGCATGTGCGAAAGAGTAGAGATGTTCACTGCAAAAACTGGACGCACTTCGTGTACAAACTAGATAATCTCTTTCAGAGTATCAGGGTTTGAGATGAGAACTCATATGTTACATGGGCACTTCAATGTATTTTAAACTTATTTGAACTCCGGACTTCTTGTGTGTTCAATATGCAGCATTCAAAGTGACTTCATCAATTTCCAACTTGTTCTGACATCATTTGCTGTTTTTCAGTCATTTACCTAATTCTTTAGAGAGCTAAATGACCGTTAAATTGAAAATCACTTCAAAATGAACTGTGAAAATGTTGAAACTTGGCCTGGTATCATCATTTCACCCGCATAGCATGTGCGAAAGAGTAGAGAGGGTCAGAGCAAAAACTGGACGCACTTCGTGTACAAACTGGAAAATCTCTTTCGGAGTATCAGGGTTTCGGACAAGAACTCATCTGTTACATGGGCACTTCAATGTTTTTTAAACTTATTTGAACTCCGGACTTCTATTGCATTCAGTATGCAGCATTCAAAGCCAAGCTAACAATTTCCAACATGTTCTGACTACATTTGCTGCTTTTCAGTCATTTACCTAATTGTTTAGAGAGCTAAATGACCATGAAATTGGAAATCACTACAAAATGAACTGTGAAAATGTTGAAACTTGGCATGGTATCATCATTTCCCCGCATAGCATGTGCGAAAGAGTAGAGAGGGTCACGGCAAAAACTGGACGCACTTCGTGTACAAACTAGACAATCTCTTTCGGAGTATCAAGGTTTCGGACGAGAACTCATCTGTTACATGGGCACTTCAATGTTTTTTAAACTTATTTGAACTCCGGACTTCTTGTGTGTTCAGTATGCAGCATTCAAAGCGACGTCATCAATTTCCAACATGTTCTGACATCATTTGCTATTTTTCAATCATTTACCTAATTGTTTAGAGAGCTAAATAACCGTGAAATTGAAAATCACTACAAAATGAACTGTGAAAATGTTGAAACTTGGCATGGTATCATCATTTCACACGCATAGCATGTGCGAAAGGGTAGAGAGGGTAACGGAAAAAACTGGACGCACTTCGTGTACAAACTGGACAATCTCTTTCGGAGTATCAGGGTTTCGGACGAGAACTCATCTGTTACATGGGCCATTCAATGTTTTTTAAACTTATTTGAACTCCGTACTTCTTGTGTGTTCAGTATGCAGCATTCAAAGCGACGTCATCAATTTCCAACATGTTCTGACATCATTTGCTATTTTTCACTCATTTACCTAATTGTTTAGAGAGCTAAATGACCGTGAAATTGAAAATCACTACAAAGTGAACTGTGAAAATGTTGAAACTTGGCATGGTATCATCATTTCACACGCATAGCATGTGCGAAAGAGTAGAGAGGGTCACGGAAAAAACTGGATGCACTTCGTGTACAAACTGGACAATCTCTTTCGGAGTATCAGGGTTTCGGACGATAACTCATCTGTTACATGGGCACTTCAATGTTTTTTAAACTTATTTGAACTCCGGACTTCTTGTGTGTTCAATATGCAGCATTCAAAGCGACGACCTCAATTTCCAACATGTTCTGACATCATTTGCTATTTTTTCAGTTTTTTACCTAATTGTTTAGAGAGCTAAATGACCGTGAAATTGAAAATCACTACAAAATGAACTGTGAAAATTTTGAAACTTGGCATGGTATCATCATCTCACCCGCACAGCATGTGCGAAAGAGTAGAGAGGGTCATGGCAAAAACTGGACGCACTTCATGTACAAAATGGATAATCTCTTTCAGAGTATCAGGGTTTCAGATGAGAACTCATCTGTTACATGGGCACTTCAATGTTTTTAAACTTATTTGAACTCCGGACTTCTTGTGTGTTAAGTATGCAACATTCAAAGTGACATCATCAATTTCCAACTTGTTGTGACATCATTTGCTATTTTTCAATCATGTACCTAATTCTTTAGAGAGCTAAATGACCGTGAAATTGAAAATCACTACAAAATGAACTGTGAAAATGTTGAAACTTGGCATGGTATCATCATTTCACACGCATAGCATGTGCGAAAGAGTAGAGAGGCTCACGGAAAAAACTGGACGCACTTCGTGTACAAACTGGACAATCTCTTTCGGAGTATCAGGGTTTCGGACGAGAACTCATCTGTTACATGGGCACTTCAATGTTTTTTAAACTTATTTGAACTCCGGGCTTTTTGTGTGTTCAATATGCAGCATTCAAAGTGACGACCTCAATTTCCAACATGTTCTGACATCATTTGCTATTTTCAGTCATTTACCTAATGATTTAGAGAGCTAAATGACTGTGAAATTGAAAATCACTACAAAATGAATTGTGAAAATGTTAAAACTTGGCATGGTATCATCATTTCACCCGCATAGCATGCGCGAAAGAGTAGAGAGGGTCCCGGCAAAAACTAGACGCACTTCGTGTACAAACTGGACAATCTCTTTTAGAGTATCAGGGTTTCGGACGAGAACTCATCCGTTACATGGGCACTTCATTGTTTTTTAAACTTATTTGAACTCCGGACTTATTTAGCGTTCAGTATGATGCATTCAAAGCAAAGTTATCAATTTCCCACATGTTCTGTCTACATTTGTAGTTTTTCAGTCATTTACCTAATTCTTTAGAGAGCTAAATGACCGTGAAATAGAAAATCACTACAAAATGAACTGTGAAAATGTTGAAACTTGGCATGGTATCATCATTTCACCCGCACAGCATGTGCGAAAGAGTAGAGAGGGTCACGGCAAAAACTGGACGCACTTCGTGTACAAACTAGATAATCTCTTTCAGAGTATCAGGGTTTCGGATGAGAACTCATCTGTTACATGGGCACTTCAATGTATTTTAAACTTATTTGAACTCTGGACTTCTTGTGTGTTCAATATGCAGCATTCAAAGTGACTTCATCAATTTCCAACTTGTTCTGACATCATTTGTTGTTTTTCAGTCATTTACCTAATTCTTTAGAGAGCTAAATGACCGTTAAATTGAAAATCACTACAAAATGAACTGTGAAAATGTTGAAACTTGGCATGGTATCATCATTTCACCCGCATAGCATGTGCGAAAGAGTAGAGAGGGTCACAGCAAAAAATGGACGCACTTCGTGTACAAACTGGAAAATCTCTTTCGGAGTATCAGGGTTTCGGACAAGAACTCATCTGTTACATGGGCACTTCAATGTTTTTTAAACTTATTTGAACTCCGGACTTCTTTTGCGTTCAGTATGCAGCATTCAAAGCGAAGCTAACAATTTCCAACATGTTCTGACTACATTTGCTGCTTTTCAGTCATTTACCTAATTGTTTAGAGAGCTAAATGACCATGAAATTGAAAATCACTACAAAATGAACTGTGAAAATGTTGAAACTTGGCATGGTATCATCATTTCCCCGCATAGCATGTGCGAAAGAGTAGAGAGGGTCACGACAAAAACTGGACGCACTTCGTGTACAAACTAGACAATCTCTTTCGGAGTATCAGGGTTTCAGACGAGAACTCATCTGTTACATGGGCACTTCAATGTTTTTTAAACTTATTTGAACTCCGGACTTCTTGTGTGTTCAGTATGCAGCATTCAAAGCGACGTCATCAATTTCCAACATGTTTTGACATCATTTGCTATTTTCAGTCATTTACCTAATGATTTAGAGAGCTAAATGACTGTGAAATTGAAAATCACTACAAAATGAATTGTGAAAATGTTAAAACTTGGCATGGTATCATCACTTCACCCGCATAGCATGTGCGAAAGAGTAGAGAGGGTCCCGGCAAAAACTAGACGCACTTCGTGTACAAACTGGACAATCTCTTTTAGAGTATCATGGTTTCGGACGAGAACTCATCCGTTACATGGGCACTTCATTGTTTTTTAAACTTATTTGAACTCCGGACTTATTTAGCGTTCAGTATGCAGCATTCAAAGCGAAGTTATCAATTTCCCACATGTTCTGTCTACATTTGTTGTTTTTCAGTCATTTACCTAATTGTTTAGAGAGCTAAATGACGGTGAAATAGAAAATCACTACAAAATGAACTGTGAAAATGTTGAAACTTGGCATGGTATCATCATTTCACCCGCATAGCATGTGCGAAAGAGTAGAGAGGGTCACGGCAAAAACTGGACGCACTTCGTGTACAAACTAGATAATCTCTTTCAGAGTATCAGGGTTTCGGATGAGAATTCATCTGTTACATGGGCACTTCAATGTATTTTAAACTTATTTGAACTCCGGACTTCTTGTGTGTTCAATATGCAGCATTCAATGTGACTTCATCAATTTCCAACTTGTTCTGACATCATTTGTTGTTTTTCAGTCATTTACCTAATTCTTTAGAGAGCTAAATGACCGTTAAATTGAAAATCACTACAAAATGAACTGCGAAAATGTTGAAACTTGGCATGGTATCATCATTTCACCCGCATAGCATGTGCGAAAGAGTAGAGAGGGTCACAGCAAAAACTGGACGCACTTCGTGTACAAACTGGAAAATCTCTTTCGGAGTATCAGGGTTTCGGACAAGAACTCATCTGTTACATGGGCACTTCAATGTTTTTTAAACTTATTTGAACTCCGGACTTCTTTTGCGTTCAGTATGCAGCATTCAAAGCGAAGCTAACAATTTCCAACATGTTCTGACTACATTTGCTTCTTTTCAGTCATTTACCTAATTGTTTAGAGAGCTAAATGACCATGAAATTGAAAATCACTACAAAATGAACTGTGAAAATGTTGAAACTTGGCATGGTATCATCATTTCCCCGCATAGCATGTGCGAAAGAGTAGAGAGGGTCACGGCAAAAACTGGACGCACTTCGTGTAAAACTAGACAATCTCTTTCGGAGTATCAGGGTTTCGGACGAGAACTCATCTGTTACATGGGCACTTCAATGTTTTTTAAACTTATTTGAACTCCGGACTTCTTGTGTGTTCAGTATGCAGCATTCAAAGCGACGTCATCAATTTCCAACATGTTCTGACATCATTTGCTATTTTCAGTCATTTACCTAATGATTTAGAGAGCTAAATGACTGTGAAATTGAAAATCACTACAGAATGAATTGTGAAAATGTTAAAACTTGGCATGGTATCATCATTTCACCCGCATAGCATGTGCGAGAGAGTAGAGAGGGTCCGGGCAAAAACTAGACGCACTTCATGTACAAACTGGACAATCTCTTTTAGAGTATCATGGTTTCGGACGAGAACTCATCCGTTACATGGGCACTTCATTGTTTTTTAAACTTATTTGAACTCCGGACTTATTTAGCGTTCAGTATGCAGCATTCAAAGCGAAGTTATCAATTTCCCACATGTTCTGTCTACATTTGTTGTTTTTCAGTCATTTACCTAATTGTTTAGAGAGCTAAATGACCGTGAAATAGAAAATCACTACAAAATGAACTGTGAAAATGTTGAAACTTGGCATGGTATCATCATTTCACCCGCACAGCATGTGCGAAAGAGTAGAGAGGGTCACGGCAAAAACTGGACGCACTTCGTGTACAAACTAGATAATCTCTTTCAGAGTATTAGGGTTTCGGATGAGAACTCATCTGTTACATGGGCACTTCAATGTATTTTAAACTTATTTGAACTCCGGACTTCTTGTGTGTTCAATATGCAGCATTCAAAGTGACTTCATCAATTTCCAACTTGTTCTGACATCATTTGTTGTTTTTCAGTCATTTACCTAATTCTTTAGAGAGCTAAATGACCGTTAAATTGAAAATCACTACAAAATGAACTGTGAAAATGTTGAAACTTGGCATGGTATCATCATTTCACCCGCATAGCATGTGCGAAAGAGTAGAGAGGGTCACAGCAAAAACTGGACGCACTTCGTGTACAAACTGGAAAATCTCTTTCAGAGTATCAGGGTTTCAGACAAGAACTCATCTGTTACATGGGCACTTCAATGTTTTTTAAACTTATTTGAACTCCGGACTTCTTTTGCGTTCAGTATGCAACATTCAAAGCGAATCTAACAATTTCGAACATGTTCTGACTACATTTGCTGCTTTTCAGTCATTTACCTAATTGTTTAGAGAGCTAAATGACCATGAAATTGAAAATCACTACAAAATGAACTGTGAAAATGTTGAAACTTGGCATGGTATCATCATTTCCCCGCATAGCATGTGCGAAAGAGTAGAGAGGGTCCCGGCAAAAACTGGACGCACTTCGTGTACAAACTAGAGAATCTCTTTTAGAGTGTCAGGGTTTCGGACGAGAACTCATCTGTTACATGGGCACTTCAATGTTTTTTAAACTTATTTGAACTCCGGACTTCTTTAGCGTTCAGTATGCAGCATTCAAAGCGAAGTTATCAATTTCCCACATGTTCTGACTACATTTGCTGTTTTTCAGTCATTTACCTAATTGTTTAGAGAGCTAAATGACCGTGAAATTGAAAATCACTACAAAATAAACTGTGAAAATGTTGAAACTTGGCATGGTATCATCATTTCACCCGCATAGCATGTGCGAAAGAGTAGAGAGGGTCACGGCAAAAACTGGACGCACTTCGTGTACAAACTGGATAATCTCTTTCAGAGTATCAGGGTTTCGGATGAGAACTCATCTGTTACATGGGCACTTCAATGTATTTTAAACTTATTTGAACTCCGGACTTCTTGTGTGTTCAATATGCAGCATTCAAAGTGACTCATCAATTTCCAACTTGTTCTGACATCATTTGTTGTTTTTCAGTCATTTACCTAATTCTTTAGAGAGCTAAATGACCGTTAAATTGAAAATCACTACAAAATGAACTGTGAAAATGTTGAAACTTGGCATGGTATCATCATTTCACCCGCATAGCATGTGCGAAAGAGTAGAGAGGGTCACAGCAAAAACTGGACGCACTTCGTGTACAAACTGGAAAATCTCTTTCGGAGTATCAGGGTTTCGGACAAGAACTCATCTGTTACATGGGCACTTCAATGTTTTTTAAACTTATTTGAACTCCGGACTTCTTTTGCGTTCAGTATGCAGCATTCAAAGCGAAGCTAACAATTTCCAACATGTTCTGACTACATTTGCTGCTTTTCAGTCATTTACCTAATTGTTTAGAGAGCTAAATGACCATGAAATTGAAAATCGCTACAAAATGAACTGTGAAAATGTTGAAACTTGGCATGGTATCATCATATCCCCGCATAGCATGTGCGAAAGAGTAGAGAGGGTCACGGCAAAAACTGGACGCACTTCGTGTACAAACTAGACAATCTCTTTCGGAGTATCAGGGTTTCGGACGAGAACTCATCTGTTACATGGGCACTTCAATGTTTTTTAAACTTATTTGAACTCCGGACTTCTTGTGTGTTCAGTATGCAGCATTCAAAGCGACGTCATCAATTTCCAACATGTTCTGACATCATTTGCTGTTTTTTAGTCATTTACCTAATTGTTTAGAGAGCTAAATAACCGTGAAATTGAAAATCACTACAAAATGAACTATGAAAATGTTGAAACTTGGCATGGTATCATCATTTCACACGCATAGCATGTGCGAAAGGGTAGAGAGGGTCACGGCAAAAACTAGACGCACTTCGTGTACAAACTAGACAATCTCTTTCGGAGTATCAGGGTTTCGGACGAGAACTCATCTGTTACATGGGCAATTCAATGTTTTTTAAACTTATTTGAACTCCGTACTTCTTGTGTGTTCAGTATGCAGCATTCAAAGTGACGTCATCAATTTCCAACATGTTCTGACATCATTTGCTGTTTTTCACTCATTTACCTAATTGTTTAGAGAGCTAAATGACCGTGAAATTGAAAATCACTACAAAGTGAACTGTGAAAATGTTGAAACTTGGCATGGTGTCATCATTTCAAACGCATAGCATGTGCGAAAGAGTAGAGAGGGTCACTGAAAAAACTGGACGCACTTCGTGTACAAACTGGACAATCTCTTTCGGAGTATCAGGATTTCGGACGAGAACTCATCTGTTACATGGGCACTTCAATGTTTTTGAAACTTATTTGAACTCCGGACTTCTTGTGTGTTCAGTATGCAGCATTCAAAGCGACGACCTCAATTTTCAACATGTTCTGACATCATTTGCTATTTTTCAGTCATTTACCTAATCATTTAGAGAGCTAAATGACCGTGAAATTGAAAATCACTACAAAATGAATTGTGAAAATGTTGAAACTTGGCATGGTATCATCATTTCACCCGCATAGCATGTGCGAAAGAGTAGAGAGGGTCTCGGCAAAAACTGGATGCACTTCGTGTACAAACTAGACAATCTCTTTCGGAGTATCAGGGTTTCGGACGAGAACTCATCTGTTACATGGGCACTTCAATGTTTTTAAAACTTATTTGAACTTCGGACTTCTTGTGTGTTCAGTATGCAGCATTCAAAGCGACCTCATCAATTTCCAACATGTTCTGACATCATTTGCTGTTTTTCAGTCATTTACCTAATTGTTTAGAGAGCTAATTGACCGTGAAATTGAAAATCACTACAAAATGAACTGTGAAAATGTTGAAACTTGGCATGGTATCATCATTTCAGCCGCACAGCATGTGCGAAAGAGTAGAGAGGGTCACGGCAAAAACTGGACGCACTTCGTGTACAAAATGGATAATCTCTTTCAGAGTATCAGGGTTTCGGATGAGAACTCATCTGTTACATGGGCACTTCAATGTTTTTTAAACTTATTTGAACTCCGGACTTCTTGTGTGTTCAGTATGCAGCATTCAAAGCGACATCATCAATTTCCAACATGTTCTGACATCATTTGTTGTTTTTCAGTCATTTACCTAATTGTTTAGAGAGCTAAATGACCGTGAAATTGAAAATCACTACAAAATGAACTGTGAAAATGTTGAAACTTGGCATGGTATCATCATTTCACCCGCATAGCATGTGCGAAAGAGTAGAGAGGGTTATGACAAAGACTGGGCGCACTTCGTGTACAAACTGGACAATCTCTTTCGGAGTATCAGGGTTTCGGACGAGAACTCATCTGTTACATGGGCACTTCAATGTTTTTTAAACTTATTTGAACTCCGGACTTCTTGTGAGTTAGTATGCAGCATTCAAAGCGACGTCATCAATTTCCAACATTTTCTCACATAATTAGCTATTTTTCAGTCATTTACCTAATTGTTTGGAGAGCTAAATAACCGTGAAATTGAAAATCACTACAAAATGAACTGTGAAAATTTTGAAACTTGGCATGGTATCATCATTTCACCCGCATAGCATGTGCGAAAGAGTAGAGAGGGTTATGGCAAAAACTGGACGCACTTCGTGTACAAACTGGACAATCTCTTTTGGAGTATCAGGGTTTCGGACGAGAACTCATCTGTTACATGGGCACTTCAATGTTTTTTAAACTTATTTGAACTCCGGACTTCTTGTGTGTTCAGTATGTAGCATTCAAAGCGACGTCATCAATTTCCAACTTGTTCTGACATCATTTGCTGTTTTTTAGTCATTTACCTAATTGTTTAGAGAGCTAAATGGCCGTGAAATTGAAAATCACTACAAAATGAACTGTGAAAATGTTGAAACTTGGCATAGTATCATCACTTCACACGCATAGCATGTGCGAAAGAGTAGAAAGGGTCACGGCAAAAACTGGATGCATTTCGTGTACAAACTGGATAATCTCTTTCAGAGTATCATGGTTTTGGATGAGAACTCATCTGTTACATGGGCACTTCAATGTTTTTTAAACTTATTTGAACTCCGGACTTCTTGTGTGTTCAGCATGTAGCATTCAAAGTGACGTCATCAATTTCCAACTTGTTCTGACATCATTTGCTGTTTTTCAGTCATTTACCTAATTCTTTAGAGAGCTAAATGACCGTGAAATTGAAAATCCCTACAAAATGAACTGTGAAAATGTTGAAACTTGGCATGGTATCATCATTTCACCCGCATAGCATATGCGAAAGTGTAGAGAGGGTCACGGCAAAAACTGGACACACTTCGTGTACAAACTGGAAAATCTCTTTCGGAGTATCAGGGTTTCGGACGAGAACTCATCTATTACATGGGCACTTCAATGTTTTTTAAACTTATTTGAACTCCGGACTTCTTTTGCGTTCAGTATGCAGCATTAAAAGCGAAGTTAACAATTTCCAACATGTTCTGACTACATTTGCTGTTTTTTTAGTCATTTACCAAATTGTTCAAAGAGCTAAATGACCGTGAAATTGAAAATCACTACAAAATGAACTGTGAAAATGTTGAAACTTGGCATGGTATCATCATTTCCCAGCATAGCATGTGCGAAAGAGTAGAGAGGCTCACGGCAAAAACTGGACGCACTTCGTGTACAAACTAGACAATCTCTTTCGGAGTATCAGGGTTTCGGACGAGAACTCATCTGTTACATGGGCACTTTAATGTTTTTCAAACTTATTTGAACTCCAGACTTCTTGTGTGTTCAGTATGCAACATTCAAAGCGACGTCATCAATTTCCAACATGTTCTGACATCATTTGTTGTTTTTCAGTCATTTACCTAATTGTTTAGAGAGCTAAATGACCGTGAAATTGAAAATCACTACAAAATGAACTATGAAAATGTTGAAACTTGGCATGGTATCATCATTTCACCCGCATAGCTTGTGCGAAAGCGTAGAGAGGGTCACGGCAAAAACTGGACGCACTTCGTGTACAAACTAGACAATCTCTTTCGGAGTATCAGGGTTTCGGACGAGAACTCATCTGTTACATGGGCCCTTCAATGTTTTTTAAACTTATTTGAACTCCGGACTTCTTGTGTGTTCAGTATGCAGCATTCAAAGCGACATCATCAATTTCCAACATGTTCTGACATCAGTTGCTGTTTTTCAGTCATTTACCTAATTGTTTAGAGAGCTAAATGACCGTGAAATTGAAAATCACTACAAAATGAACTGTGAAAATGTTGAAACATGGCATGGTATCATCATTTCACCCGCATAGCATGTGCGAAAGAGTAGAGAGGGTTATGGCAAAAACTGGGCGCACTTCGTGTACAAAAATGATAATCTCTTTCGGAGTATCAGGGTTTCGGATGAGAACTCGTCTGTTACATGGGCACTTCAATGTTTTTAATCTTATTTGAACTCCGGACTTCTTGTGTGTTCAGTATGCAGCATGCAAAGCGACGTCATCAATTTCCAACATGTTCTCACATCATTTGCTATTTTTCAGTCATTTACCTAATTGTTTAGAGAGCTAAATAACCGTGAAATTGAAAATCACTACAAAATGAACTGTGAAAATGTTGAAACTTGGCATGGTATCATCATTTCACACGCATAGCATGTGCGAATGAGTAGAGAGGGTTATGGCAAAAACTGGACGCACTTCGTGTACAAACTGGACAATCTCTTTCGGAGTATCAGGGTTTCGGACGAGAACTCATCTGTTACATGGGCACTTCAATGTTTTTTAAACTTATTTGAACTCTGGACTTGTTTTGCGTTCAGTATGCAGCATTCAAAGCGACGTCATCAATTTCCAACATGTTCTGACATCATTTGTTGTTTTTCAGTCATTTACCTAATTGTTCAGAGAGCTAAATGACCGTGAAATTGAAAATCACTACAAAATGAACTGTGAAAATGTTGTAACTTGGCATGGTATCATCATTTCACACGCATAGCATGTGCGAAAGAGTAGAGAGGGTCACGGCAAAAACTGGACGCACTTCATGTACAAACTGGAAAATCTCTTTCGGAGTATCAGGGTTTCGGACGAGAACTCATCTATTACATGGGCACTTCAATGTTTTTTAAACTTATTTGAACTCCGGACTTCTTTTGCGTTCAGTATGCAGCATTAAAAGCGAAGTTAACAATTTCCAACATGTTCTGACTACATTTGCTGTTTTTTAGTCATTTACCAAATTGTTCAAAGAGCTAAATGACCGTGAAATTGAAAATCACTACAAAAAGAACTGTGAAAATGTTGAAACTTGGCATGGTATCATCATTTCCCCGCATAGCATGTGCGAAAGAGTAGAGAGCGTCACGGCAAAAACTGGACGCACTTCATGTACAAACTAGACAATCTCTTTCGGAGTATCAGGGTTTCGGACGAGAACTCATCTGTTACATGGGCACTTCAATGATTTTTAAACTTATTTGAACTATAGACTTCTTGTGTGTTCAGTATGCAACATTCAAAGCGACGTCATCAATTTCCAACATGTTCTGACATCATTTGTTGTTTTTCAGTCATTTACCTAATTGTTTAGAGAGCTAAATGACCGTGAAATTGAAAATCACTATGAAACTTGGCATGGTATCATCATTTTACCCGCATAGCTTGTGCGAAAGCGTAGAGAGGGTCACGGCAAAAACTGGACGCACTTCGTGTACATACTAGACAATCTCTTTAGGAGTATCAGGGTTTCGGACAAGAACTCATTTGTTACATGGGCACTTCAATTCTTTTTAAACTTATTTGAACTCCGGACTTCTTGTGTGTTCAGTATGCAGCATTCAAAGCGACATCATCAATTTCCAACACGTTCTGACATCATTTGCTATTTTTCAGTCAGTTACCTAATTGTTTAGAGAGCTAAATGACCGTGAAATTGAAAATCACTACAAAATGAACTGTGAAAATGTTGAAACTTGGCATGGTATCATCATTTCACCCGCATAGCATGTGCGAAAGAGTAGAGAGGGTTATGGCAAAAACTGGGCGCACTTCTTGTACAAAAATGACAATCTCTTTCGGAGTATCAGGGTTTCGGATGAGAACTCATCTGTTACATGGGCACTTCAATGTTTTTAATCTTATTTGAACACTAGACTTCTTGTGTGTTCAGTATGCAGCATTCAAAGCGACGTCATCAATTTCCAACATGTTCTCACATCATTTGCTGTTTTTCAGTCATTTACCTAATTGTTTAGAGAACTAAATAACTGTGAAATTGAAAATCACTACAAAATGAACTGTGAAAATGTTGAAACTTGGCATGGTATCATCATTTCACACGCATAGCATGTGCGAAAGAGTAGAGAGGGTTATGGCAAAAACTGGACGCACTTCGTGTACAAACTGGACAATCTCTTTCGGAGTATCAGGGTTTCGGACGAGAACTCATCTGTTACATGGGCACTTCAATGTTTTTTAAACTTATTTGAACTCCGGACTTGTTTTGCGTTCAGTATGCAGCATTCAAAGCGACGTCATCAATTTCCAACATGTTCTGACATCATTTGTTGTTTTTCAGTCATTTCCCTAATTGTTTAGAGAGCTAAATGACCGTGAAATTGAAAATCACTACAAAATAAACTGTGAAAATGTTGAAACTTGGCATGGTATCATCATTTCACCCGCATAGCTTGTGCGAAAGCGTAGAGAGGGTCACGGCAAAAACTGGACGCACTTCGTTTACAAACTAGACAATCTCTTTCGGAGTATTAAGGTTTCGGACGAGAACTCATCTGTTACACGGGCACTTCAATGTTTTTTAAACTTACTTGAACTCCGGACTTCTTGTGTGCTCAGTATGCAGCATTCAAAGCGACATCATCAATTTCCAACATGTTTTGACATCATTTGTTGTTTTTCAGTCATTTACCTAATTGTTTAGAGAGCTAAATGACCGTGAAATTGAAAATCACTACAAAATGAACTGTGAAAATGTTGAAACTTGGCATGGTATCATCATTTCACCCGCATAGCATGTGCGAAAGAGTAGAGAGGGTTATGGTAAAAACTGGGCACACTTCGTGTACAAACTGGACTATCTCTTTAGGAGTATCAGGGTTTCGGACAAGAACTCATCTGTTACATTGGCACTTCAATGTTTTTTAAACTTATTTGAACTCCGGACTTCTTGTGTGTTTAGTATGCAACATTCAAAGTGACGTCATCAATTTCCAACTTGTTCTGACATCATTTGCTATTTTTCAGTCATTTACCTAATTCTTTAGAGAGCTAAATGACCGTGAAATTGAAAATGACTACAAAATGAACTGTGAAAATGTTGAAACTTGGCATGGTATCATCATTTCACCCGCATAGCATGTGCAAAAGAGTAGAGAGGGTCACGGCAAAAACTGGACGCACTTCGTGTACAAACTTGAAAATCTCTTTCGGAGTATCAGGGTTTCGGACGAGAACTCATCTATTACATGGGCACTTCAATGTTTTTTAAACTTATTTGAACTCCGGACTTCTTTTGTGTTCCGTATGCAGCATTCAAAGTGAAGTTAACAATTTCCAACATGTTTTGACTTCATTTGCTGTTTTTTAGTCATTTACCAAATTGTTCAGAGAGCTAAATGACCGTGAAATTGAAAATCACTACAAAATGAACTGTGAAAATGTTGAAACTTGGCATGGTATCATCATTTCACCGCATAGCATGTGCGAAAGAGTAGAGAGGGTCATGGCAAAAACTGGACGCACTTTGTGTACAGACTAGACAATCTCTTTGGGAGTATCAAGGTTTCGGACGAGAACTCATCTGTTACATGGGCACTTCAATGTTTTTTAAACTTATTTGAACTCAAGACTTCTTGTGTGTTCAGTATGCAACATTCAAAGCGACGTCATCAATTTCCAACATGTTCTGACATCATTTGTTTTTTTTCAGTCATTTACCTAATTGTTTAGAGAGCTAAATGACCGTGAAATTGAAAATCACTACAAAATGAACTGTGAAAATGTTGAAACTTGGCATGGTATCATCATTTCACACTCATAGCATGTGCGAAAGAGTAGAGACGGACACAGAAAAAACTGGACGCACTTCGTGTACAAACTGGACAATCTCTTTTGGAGTATCAGGGTTTCGGACGAGAACTCATCTGTTACATGGGCACTTCAATGTTTTTTAAACTTATTTGAACTCCGGACTTCTTGTGTGTTCAGTATGCAGCATTCAAAGTGACATCATCAATTTCCAACATGTTCTCACATCATTTGCTGTTTTTCAGTCATTTACCTAATTGTTTAGAGAGCTAAATAACCGTGAAATTGAAAATCACTACAAAATGAACTGTGAAAATGTTGAAACTTGGCATGGTATCATCATTTCACACTCATAGCATGTGCGAAAGAGTAGAGAGGGTTATGGCAAAAACTGGACGCACTTTGTGTACAAACTGGACAATCTCTTTCGGAGTATCAGGGTTTCGGACGAGAACTCATCTGTTACATGGGCACTTCAATGTTTTTTAAACTTATTTGAACTCCGGACTTCTTGTGTGTTCAGTATGTAGCATTCCATGTGACGTCATCAATTTCCAACTTGTTCTGACATCATTTGCTGTTTTTCAGTCATTTACCTAATTGTTTTGAGAGCTAAATGGCCGTGAAATTGAAAATCACTACAAAATGAACTGTGAAAATGTTGAAACTTGGCATGGTATCATCACTTCACACGCATAGCATGTGCGAAAGAGTAGAAAGGGTCATGGCAAAAACTGGATGCATTTCGTGTACAAACTGGATAATCTCTTTCAGAGTATCAGGGTTTTGGATGAGAACTCATCTGTTACATGGGCACTTCAATGTTTTTTAAACTTATTTGAACTCCGGACTTCTTGTGTGTTCAATATGCAGCATTCAAAGTGACGTCATCAATTTCCAACTTGTTCTGACATCATTTGCTGTTTTTCAGTCATTTACCTAATTCTTTAGAGAGCTAAATGACCGTGAAATTGAAAATCACTACAAAATAAACTGTGAAAATGTTGAAACTTGGCATGGTATCATCATTTCACCCGCATAGCATGTGCGAAAGAGTAGAGAGGGTCACGGCAAAAACTGGACGCACTTCGTGTACAAACTGGAAAATCTCTTTCGGAGTATCAGGGTTTCGGACGAGAACTCATCTATTACATGGGCACTTCAATGTTTTTTAAACTTATTTGAACTCCGGACTTCTTTTGCGTTCAGTATGCAGCATTAAAAGCGAAATTAACAATTTCCAACATGTTCTGACTACATTTGCTGTTTTTTAGTCATTTACCAAATTGTTCAAAGAGCTAAATGACCCTGAAATTGAAAATCACTACAAAATGAACTGTGAAAATGTTGAAACTTGGCATGGTATCATCATTTCCCCGCATAGCATGTGCGAAAGAGTAGAGAGGGTCACGGCAAAAACTGGACGCACTTCGTGTACAAACTAGACAATCTCTTTCGGAGTATCAGGGTTTCGGACGAGAACTCATCTATTACATGGGCACTTCAATGTTTTTTAAACTTATTTGAACTCCAGACTTCTTGTGTGTTCAGTATGCAGCATTCAAAGTGACGTCATCAATTTCCAACATGTTCTGACATCATTTGTTGTTTTTCAGTCATTTACCTAATTGTTTAGAGAGCTAAATGACCGTGAAATTGAAAATCACTACAAAATGAACTATGAAAATGTTGAAACTTGGCATGGTTTCATCTTTTCACCCGCATAGCTTGTGCGAAAGCGTAGAGAGGGTCACGGCAAAAACTGGACGCACTTTGTGTACAAACTAGAGAATCTCTTTCGGAGTATCAAGGTTTCGGACAAGAACTCATCTGTTCCATGGGCACTTCAATGTTTTTTAAACTTATTTGAACTCAAGACTTCTTGTGTGTTCAGTATGCAACATTCAAAGCGACGTCATCAATTTCCAACATGTTCTGACATCATTTGTTGTTTTTCAGTCATTTACCTAATTGTTTAGAGAGCTAAATCACCGTGAAATTGAAAATCACTACAAAATGAACTGTGAAAATGTTGAAACTTGGCATGGTATCATCATTTCACCCGCATAGCATGTGCGAAAGAGTAGAGAGGGTTATGGCAAAAACTGGGCGCACTTCGTGTACAAACTGGACAATCTCTTTCGGAGTATCATGGTTTCGGACGAGAACTCATCTGTTACATGGGCACTTCAATTTTTTTTAAACTTATTTGAACTCCAGACTTCTTGTGTGTTCAGTATGCAGCATTCAAAGCGACGTCATCAATTTCCAACATGTTCTGACATCATTTGCTGTTTTTCAGTCATTTACCTAATTGTTTAGAGAGCTAAATAACCGTGAAATTGAAAATCACTACAAAATGAACTGTGAAAATGTTGAAACTTGGCATGGTATCATCATTTCACACTCATAGCATGTGCGAAAGAGTAGAGAGGGTCACGGAAAAAACTGGACGCACTTCGTGTACAAATTGGACAATCTCTTTTGGAGTATCAGGGTTTTGGACGAGAACTCATCTGTTACATGGGCACTCAATGTTTTTTAAACTTATTTGAACTCCGGACTTCTTGTGTGTTCAGTATGCAGCATTCAAACCGACATCATCAATTTCCAACATGTTCTCACATCATTTGCTGTTTTTCAGTCATTTACCTAATTGTTTAGAGAGCTAAATAACCGTGAAATTGAAAATCACTACAAAATGAACTGTGAAAATGTTGAAACTTGGCATGGTATCATCATTTCACACGCATAGCATGTGCGAAAGAGTAGAGAGGGTTATGGCAAAAACTGGACGCACTTCGTGTACAAACTGGACAATCTCTTTCGGAGTATCAGGGTTTCGGACGAGAACTCATCTGTTACATGGGCACTTCAATGTTTTTTAAACTTATTTGAACTCCGGACGTCTTGTGTGTTCAGTATGTAGCATTCCAAGCGACGTCATCAATTTCCAACTTGTTCTGACATCATTTGCTGTTTTTCAGTCATTTACCTAATTGTTTTGAGAGCTAAATGGCCGTGAAATTGAAAATCACTACAAAATGAACTGTGAAAATGTTGAAACTTGGCATGGTATCATCACTTCACACGCATAGCATGTGCGAAAGAGTAGAAAGGGTCACGGCAAAAACTGGATGCATTTCGTGTACAAACTGGATAATCTCTTTCAGAGTATCAGGGTTTTGGATGAGAACTCATCTGTTACATGGGCACTTCAATGTTTTTTAAACTTATTTGAACTCCGGACTTCTTGTGTGTTCAATATGCAGCATTCAAAGTGACGTCATAAATTTCCAACTTGTTCTGATATCATTTGCTGTTTTTCAGTCATTTACCTAATTCTTTAGAGAGCTAAATGACCGTGAAATTGAAAATCACTACAAAATAAACTGTGAAAATGTTGAAACTTGGCATGGTATCATCATTTCACCCGCATAGCATGTGCGAAAGAGTAGAGAGGGTCACGGCAAAAACTGGACGCACTTCGTGTACAAACTGGAAAATCTCTTTCGGAGTATCAGGGTTTCGGACGAGAACTCATCTATTACATGGGCACTTCAATGTTTTTTAAACTTATTTGAACTCCGGACTTCTTTTGCGTTCAGTATGCAGCATTAAAAGCGAAGTTAACAATTTCCAACATGTTCTGACTACATTTGCTGTTTTTTAGTCATTTACCAAATTGTTCAAAGAGCTAAATGACCCTGAAATTGAAAATCACTACAAAATGAACTGTGAAAATGTTGAAACTTGGCATGGTATCATCATTTCCCCGCATAGCATGTGCGAAAGAGTAGAGAGGGTCACGGCAAAAACTGGACGCACTTCGTGTACAAACTAGACAATCTCTTTCGGAGTATCAGGGTTTCGGACGAGAACTCATCTATTACATGGGCACTTCAATGTTTTTTAAACTTATTTGAACTCCAGACTTCTTGTGTGTTCAGTATGCAACATTCAAAGTGACGTCATCAATTTCAAACATGTTCTGACATCATTTGTTGTTTTTCAGTCATTTACCTAATTGTTTAGAGAGCTAAATGACCGTGAAATTGAAAATCACTACAAAATGAACTATGAAAATGTTGAAACTTGGCATGGTATCATCTTTTCACCCGCATAGCTTGTGCGAAAGCGTAGAGAGGGTCACGGCAAAAACTGGACGCACTTTGTGTACAAACTAGAGAATCTCTTTCGGAGTATCAAGGTTTCGGACAAGAACTCATCTGTTCCATGGGCACTTCAATGTTTTTTAAACTTATTTAAACTCAAGACTTCTTGTGTGTTCAGTATGCAACATTCAAAGCGACGTCATCAATTTCCAACATGTTCTGACATCATTTGTTGTTTTTCAGTCATTTACCTAATTGTTTAGAGAGCTAAATGACCGTGAAATTGAAAATCACTACAAAATGAACTGTGAAAATGTTGAAACTTGGCATGGTATCATCATTTCACCCGCATAGCATGTGCGAAAGAGTAGAGAGGGTTATGGCAAAAACTGGGCGCACTTCGTGTACAAACTGGACAATCTCTTTCGGAGTATCATGGTTTCGGACGAGAACTCATCTGTTACATGGGCACTTCAATTTTTTTTAAACTTATTTGAACTCCGGACTTCTTGTGTGTTCAGTATGCAGCATTCAAAGCGACGTCATCAATTTCCAACATGTTCTCACATCATTTGCTGTTTTTCAGTCATTTACCTAATTGTTTAGAGAGCTAAATAACCGTGAAATTGAAAATCACTACAAAATGAACTGTGAAAATGTTGAAACTTGGCATGGTATCATCATTTCACACTCATAGCATGTGCGAAAGAGTAGAGAGGGTCACGGAAAAAACTGGACGCACTTCGTGTACAAACTGGACAATCTCTTTTGGAGTATCAGGGTTTCGGACGAGAACTCATCTGTTACATGGGCACTTCAATGTTTTTTAAACTTATTTGAACTCCGGACTTCTTGTGTGTTCAGTATGCAGCATTCAAAGCGACATCATCAATTTCCAACATGTTCTCACATCATTTGCTGTTTTTCAGTCATTTACCTAATTGTTTAGAGAGCTAAATAACCGTGAAATTGAAAATCACTACAAAATGAACTGTGAAAATGTTGAAACTTGGCATGGTATCATCATTTCACACGCATAGCATGTGCGAAAGAGTAGAGAGGGTTATGGCAAAAACTGGACGCACTTCGTGTACAAACTGGACAATCTCTTTTGGAGTATCAGGGTTTTGGACGAGAACTCATCTGTTACATGGGCACTCAATGTTTTTTAAACTTATTTGAACTCCGGACTTCTTGTGTGTTCAGTATGCAGCATTCAAACCGACATCATCAATTTCCAACATGTTCTCACATCATTTGCTGTTTTTCAGTCATTTACCTAATTGTTTAGAGAGCTAAATAACCGTGAAATTGAAAATCACTACAAAATGAACTGTGAAAATGTTGAAACTTGGCATGGTATCATCATTTCACCCGCATAGCATGTGCGAAAGAGTAGAGAGGGTTATGGCAAAAACTGGGCGCACTTCGTGTACAAACTGGACAATCTCTTTCGGAGTATCATGGTTTCGGACGAGAACTCATCTGTTACATGGGCACTTCAATTTTTTTTAAACTTATTTGAACTCCAGACTTCTTGTGTGTTCAGTATGCAGCATTCAAAGCGACGTCATCAATTTCCAACATGTTCTGACATCATTTGCTGTTTTTCAGTCATTTACCTAATTGTTTAGAGAGCTAAATAACCGTGAAATTGAAAATCACTACAAAATGAACTGTGAAAATGTTGAAACTTGGCATGGTATCATCATTTCACACTCATAGCATGTGCGAAAGAGTAGAGAGGGTCACGGAAAAAACTGGACGCACTTCGTGTACAAACTGGACAATCTCTTTTGGAGTATCAGGGTTTTGGACGAGAACTCATCTGTTACATGGGCACTCAATGTTTTTTAAACTTATTTGAACTCCGGACTTCTTGTGTGTTCAGTATGCAGCATTCAAACCGACATCATCAATTTCCAACATGTTCTCACATCATTTGCTGTTTTTCAGTCATTTACCTAATTGTTTAGAGAGCTAAATAACCGTGAAATTGAAAATCACTACAAAATGAACTGTGAAAATGTTGAAACTTGGCATGGTATCATCATTTCACACGCATAGCATGTGCGAAAGAGTAGAGAGGGTTATGGCAAAAACTGGACGCACTTCGTGTACAAACTGGACAATCTCTTTCGGAGTATCAGGGTTTCGGACGAGAACTCATCTGTTACATGGGCACTTCAATGTTTTTTAAACTTATTTGAACTCCGGACGTCTTGTGTGTTCAGTATGTAGCATTCCAAGCGACTTCATCAATTTCCAACTTGTTCTGACATCATTTGCTGTTTTTCAGTCATTTACCTAATTGTTTTGAGAGCTAAATGGCCGTGAAATTGAAAATCACTACAAAATGAACTGTGAAAATGTTGAAACTTGGCATGGTATCATCACTTCACACGCATAGCATGTGCGAAAGAGTAGAAAGGGTCACGGCAAAAACTGGATGCATTTCGTGTACAAACTGGATAATCTCTTTCAGAGTATCAGGGTTTTGGATGAGAACTCATCTGTTACATGGGCACTTCAATGTTTTTTAAACTTATTTGAACTCCGGACTTCTTGTGTGTTCAATATGCAGCATTCAAAGTGACGTCATCAATTTCCAACTTGTTCTGATATCATTTGCTGTTTTTCAGTCATTTACCTAATTCTTTAGAGAGCTAAATGACCGTGAAATTGAAAATCACTACAAAATAAACTGTGAAAATGTTGAAACTTGGCATGGTATCATCATTTCACCCGCATAGCATGTGCAAAAGAGTAGAGAGGGTCACGGCAAAAACTGGACGCACTTCGTGTACAAACTGGAAAATCTCTTTCGGAGTATCAGGGTTTCGGACGAGAACTCATCTATTACATGGGCACTTCAATGTTTTTTAAACTTATTTGAACTCCGGACTTCTTTTGCGTTCAGTATGCAGCATTAAAAGCGAAGTTAACAATTTCCAACATGTTCTGACTACATTTGCTGTTTTTTAGTCATTTACCAAATTGTTCAAAGAGCTAAATGACCCTGAAATTGAAAATCACTACAAAATGAACTGTGAAAATGTTGAAACTTGGCATGGTATCATCATTTCCCCGCATAGCATGTGCGAAAGAGTAGAGAGGGTCACGGCAAAAACTGGACGCACTTCGTGTACAAACTAGACAATCTCTTTCGGAGTATCAGGGTTTCGGACGAGAACTCATCTATTACATGGGCACTTCAATGTTTTTTAAACTTATTTGAACTCCAGACTTCTTGTGTGTTCAGTATGCAACATTCAAAGTGACGTCATCAATTTCCAACATGTTCTGACATCATTTGTTGTTTTTCAGTCATTTACCTAATTGTTTAGAGAGCTAAATGACCGTGAAATTGAAAATCACTACAAAATGAACTATGAAAATGTTGAAACTTGGCATGTTATCATCTTTTCACCCGCATAGCTTGTGCGAAAGCGTAGAGAGGGTCACGGCAAAAACTGGACGCACTTTGTGTACAAACTAGAGAATCTCTTTCGGAGTATCAAGGTTTCGGACAAGAACTCATCTGTTCCATGGGCACTTCAATGTTTTTTAAACTTATTTGAACTCAAGACTTCTTGTGTGTTCAGTATGCAACATTCAAAGCGACGTCATCAATTTCCAACATGTTCTGACATCATTTGTTGTTTTTCAGTCATTTACCTAATTGTTTAGAGAGCTAAATGACCGTGAAATTGAAAATCACTACAAAATGAACTGTGAAAATGTTGAAACTTGGCATGGTATCATCATTTCACCCGCATAGCATGTGCGAAAGAGTAGAGAGGGTTATGGCAAAAACTGGGCGCACTTCGTGTACAAACTGGACAATCTCTTTCGGAGTATCATGGTTTCGGACGAGAACTCATCTGTTACATGGGCACTTCAATTTTTTTTAAACTTATTTGAACTCCGGACTTCTTGTGTGTTCAGTATGCAGCATTCAAAGCGACGTCATCAATTTCCAACATGTTCTCACATCATTTGCTGTTTTTCAGTCATTTACCTAATTGTTTAGAGAGCTAAATAACCGTGAAATTGAAAATCACTACAAAATGAACTGTGAAAATGTTGAAACTTGGCATGGTATCATCATTTCACACTCATAGCATGTGCGAAAGAGTAGAGAGGGTCACGGAAAAAACTGGACGCACTTCGTGTACAAACTGGACAATCTCTTTTGGAGTATCAGGGTTTCGGACGAGAACTCATCTGTTACATGGGCACTTCAATGTTTTTTAAACTTATTTGAACTCCGGACTTCTTGTGTGTTCAGTATGCAGCATTCAAAGCGACATCATCAATTTCCAACATGTTCTCACATCATTTGCTGTTTTTCAGTCATTTACCTAATTGTTTAGAGAGCTAAATAACCGTGAAATTGAAAATCACTACAAAATGAACTGTGAAAATGTTGAAACTTGGCATGGTATCATCATTTCACATGCATAGCATGTGCGAAAGAGTAGAGAGGGTTATGGCAAAAACTGGACGCACTTCGTGTACAAACTGGACAATCTCTTTCGGAGTATCAGGGTTTCGGACGAGAACTCATCTGTTACATGGGCACTTCAATGTTTTTTAAACTTATTTGAACTCCGGACTTCTTGTGTGTTCAGTATGTAGCATTCCAAGCGACGTCATCAATTTCCAACTTGTTCTGACATCATTTGCTGTTTTTCAGTCATTTACCTAATTGTTTTGAGAGCTAAATGGCCGTGAAATTGAAAATCACTACAAAATGAACTGTGAAAATGTTGAAACTTGGCATGGTATCATCACTTCACACGCATAGCATGTGCGAAAGAGTAGAAAGGGTCACGGCAAAAACTGGATGCATTTCGTGTACAAACTGGATAATCTCTTTCAGAGTATCAGGGTTTTGGATGAGAACTCAACTGTTACATGGGCACTTCAATGTTTTTTAAACTTATTTGAACTCCGGACTTCTTGTGTGTTCAATATGCAGCATTCAAAGTGATGTCATCAATTTCCAACTTGTTCTGACATCATTTGCTGTTTTTCAGTCATTTACCTAATTCTTTAGAGAGCTAAATGACCGTGAAATTGAAAATCACTACAAAATAAACTGTGAAAATGTTGAAACTTGGCATGGTATCATCATTTCACCCGCATAGCATGTGCGAAAGAGTAGAGAGGGTCACGGCAAAAACTGGACGCACTTCGTGTACAAACTGGAAAATCTCTTTCGGAGTATCAGGGTTTCGAACGAGAACTCATCTATTACATGGGCACTTCAATCTTTTTTAAACTTATTTGAACTCCGGACTTCTTTTGCGTTCAGTATGCAGCATTAAAAGCGAAGTTAACAATTTCCAACATGTTCTGACTACATTTGCTGTTTTTTAGTCATTTACCAAATTTTTCAAAGAGCTAAATGACCCTGAAATTGAAAATCACTACAAAATGAACTGTGAAAATGTTGAAACTTGGCATGGTATCATCATTTCCCCGCATAGCATGTGCGAAAGAGTAGAGAGGGTCACGGCAAAAACTGGACGCACTTCGTGTACAAACTAGACAATCTCTTTCGGAGTATCAGGGTTTCGGACGAGAACTCATCTATTACATGGGCACTTCAATGTTTTTTAAACTTATTTGAACTCCAGACTTCTTGTGTGTTCAGTATGCAACATTCAAAGCGACGTCATCAATTTCCAACATGTTCTGACATCATTTATTGTTTTTCAGTCATTTACCTAATTGTTTAGAGAGCTAAATGACCGTGAAATTGAAAATCACTACAAAATGAACTATGAAAATGTTGAAACTTGGCATGGTATCATCATTTCACACTCATAGCATGTGCGAAAGAGTAGAGAGGGTCACGGAAAAAACTGGACGCACTTCGTGTACAAACTGGACAATCTCTTTTGGAGTATCAGGGTTTCGGACGAGAACTCATCTGTTACATGGGCACTTCAATGTTTTTTAAACTTATTTGAACTCCGGACTTCTTGTGTGTTCAGTATGCAGCATTCAAAGCGACATCATCAATTTCCAACATGTTCTCACATCATTTGCTGTTTTTCAGTCATTTACCTAATTGTTTAGAGAGCTAAATAACCGTGAAATTGAAAATCACTACAAAATGAACTGTGAAAATGTTGAAACTTGGCATGGTATCATCATTTCACACGCATAGCATGTGCGAAAGAGTAGAGAGGGTTATGGCAAAAACTGGACGCACTTCATGTACAAACTAGACAATCTCTTTCGGAGTATCAAGGTTTCGGACAAGAACTCATCTGTTCCATGGGCACTTCAATGTTTTTTAAACTTATTTGAACTCAAGACTTCTTGTGTGTTCAGTATGCAACATTCAAAGCGACGTCATCAATTTCCAACATGTTCTGACATCATTTGTTGTTTTTCAGTCATTTACCTAATTGTTTAGAGAGCTAAATGACCGTGAAATTGAAAATCACTACAAAATGAACTGTGAAAATGTTGAAACTTGGCATGGTATCATCATTTCACCCGCATAGCATGTGCGAAAGAGTAGAGAGGGTTATGGCAAAAACTGGGCGCACTTCGTGTACAAACTGGACAATCTCTTTCGGAGTATCATGGTTTCGGACGAGAACTCATCTGTTACATGGGCACTTCAATTTTTTTTAAACTTATTTGAACTCCAGACTTCTTGTGTGTTCAGTATGCAGCATTCAAAGCGACGTCATCAATTTCCAACATGTTCTGACATCATTTGCTGTTTTTCAGTCATTTACCTAATTGTTTAGAGAGCTAAATAACCGTGAAATTGAAAATCACTACAAAATGAACTGTGAAAATGTTGAAACTTGGCATGGTATCATCATTTCACACTCATAGCATGTGCGAAAGAGTAGAGAGGGTCACGGAAAAAACTGGACGCACTTCGTGTACAAACTGGACAATCTCTTTTGGAGTATCAGGGTTTTGGACGAGAACTCATCTGTTACATGGGCACTCAATGTTTTTTAAACTTATTTGAACTCCGGACTTCTTGTGTGTTCAGTATGCAGCATTCAAACCGACATCATCAATTTCCAACATGTTCTCACATCATTTGCTGTTTTTCAGTCATTTACCTAATTGTTTAGAGAGCTAAATAACCGTGAAATTGAAAATCACTACAAAATGAACTGTGAAAATGTTGAAACTTGGCATGGTATCATCATTTCACACGCATAGCATGTGCGAAAGAGTAGAGAGGGTTATGGCAAAAACTGGACGCACTTCGTGTACAAACTGGACAATCTCTTTCGGAGTATCAGGGTTTCGGACGAGAACTCATCTGTTACATGGGCACTTCAATGTTTTTTAAACTTATTTGAACTCCGGACGTCTTGTGTGTTCAGTATGTAGCATTCCAAGCGACGTCATCAATTTCCAACTTGTTCTGACATCATTTGCTGTTTTTCAGTCATTTACCTAATTGTTTTGAGAGCTAAATGGCCGTGAAATTGAAAATCACTACAAAATGAACTGTGAAAATGTTGAAACTTGGCATGGTATCATCACTTCACACGCATAGCATGTGCGAAAGAGTAGAAAGGGTCACGGCAAAAACTGGATGCATTTCGTGTACAAACTGGATAATCTCTTTCAGAGTATCAGGGTTTTGGATGAGAACTCATCTGTTACATGGGCACTTCAATGTTTTTTAAACTTATTTGAACTCCGGACTTCTTGTGTGTTCAATATGCAGCATTCAAAGTGACGTCATCAATTTCCAACTTGTTCTGATATCATTTGCTGTTTTTCAGTCATTTACCTAATTCTTTAGAGAGCTAAATGACCGTGAAATTGAAAATCACTACAAAATAAACTGTGAAAATGTTGAAACTTGGCATGGTATCATCATTTCACCCGCATAGCATGTGCGAAAGAGTAGAGAGGGTCACGGCAAAAACTGGACGCACTTCGTGTACAAACTGGAAAATCTCTTTCGGAGTATCAGGGTTTCGGACGAGAACTCATCTATTACATGGGCACTTCAATGTTTTTTAAACTTATTTGAACTCCGGACTTCTTTTGCGTTCAGTATGCAGCATTAAAAGCGAAGTTAACAATTTCCAACATGTTCTGACTACATTTGCTGTTTTTTAGTCATTTACCAAATTGTTCAAAGAGCTAAATGACCCTGAAATTGAAAATCACTACAAAATGAACTGTGAAAATGTTGAAACTTGGCATGGTATCATCATTTCCCCGCATAGCATGTGCGAAAGAGTAGAGAGGGTCACGGCAAAAACTGGACGCACTTCGTGTACAAACTAGACAATCTCTTTCGGAGTATCAGGGTTTCGGACGAGAACTCATCTATTACATGGGCACTTCAATGTTTTTTAAACTTATTTGAACTCCAGACTTCTTGTGTGTTCAGTATGCAACATTCAAAGTGACGTCATCAATTTCCAACATGTTCTGACATCATTTGTTGTTTTTCAGTCATTTACCTAATTGTTTAGAGAGCTAAATGACCGTGAAATTGAAAATCACTACAAAATGAACTATGAAAATGTTGAAACTTGGCATGGTATCATCTTTTCACCCGCATAGCTTGTGCGAAAGCGTAGAGAGGGTCACGGCAAAAACTGGACGCACTTTGTGTACAAACTAGAGAATCTCTTTCGGAGTATCAAGGTTTCGGACAAGAACTCATCTGTTCCATGGGCACTTCAATGTTTTTTAAACTTATTTGAACTCAAGACTTCTTGTGTGTTCAGTATGCAACATTCAAAGCGACGTCATCAATTTCCAACATGTTCTGACATCATTTGTTGTTTTTCAGTCATTTACCTAATTGTTTAGAGAGCTAAATGACCGTGAAATTGAAAATCACTACAAAATGAACTGTGAAAATGTTCAAACTTGGCATGGTATCATCATTTCACCCGCATAGCATGTGCGAAAGAGTAGAGAGGGTTATGGCAAAAACTGGGCGCACTTCGTGTACAAACTGGACAATCTCTTTCGGAGTATCATGGTTTCGGACGAGAACTCATCTGTTACATGGGCACTTCAATTTTTTTTTAAACTTATTTGAACTCCGGACTTCTTGTGTGTTCAGTATGCAGCATTCAAAGCGACGTCATCAATTTCCAACATGTTCTCACATCATTTGCTGTTTTTCAGTCATTTACCTAATTGTTTAGAGAGCTAAATAACCGTGAAATTGAAAATCACTACAAAATGAACTGTGAAAATGTTGAAACTTGGCATGGTATCATCATTTCACACTCATAGCATGTGCGAAAGAGTAGAGAGGGTCACGGAAAAAACTGGACGCACTTCGTGTACAAACTGGACAATCTCTTTTGGAGTATCAGGGTTTCGGACGAGAACTCATCTGTTACATGGGCACTTCAATGTTTTTTAAACTTATTTGAACTCCGGACTTCTTGTGTGTTCAGTATGCAGCATTCAAAGCGACATCATCAATTTCCAACATGTTCTCACATCATTTGCTGTTTTTCAGTCATTTACCTAATTGTTTAGAGAGCTAAATAACCGTGAAATTGAAAATCACTACAAAATGAACTGTGAAAATGTTGAAACTTGGCATGGTATCATCATTTCACACGCATAGCATGTGCGAAAGAGTAGAGAGGGTTATGGCAAAAACTGGACGCACTTCGTGTACAAACTGGACAATCTCTTTCGGAGTATCAGGGTTTCGGACGAGAACTCATCTGTTACATGGGCACTTCAATGTTTTTTAAACTTATTTGAACTCCGGACTTCTTGTGTGTTCAATATGTAGCATTCCAAGCGACGTCATCAATTTCCAACTTGTTCTGACATCATTTGCTGTTTTTCAGTCATTTACCTAATTGTTTTGAGAGCTAAATGGCCGTGAAATTGAAAATCACTACAAAATGAACTGTGAAAATGTTGAAACTTGGCATGGTATCATCACTTCACACGCATAGCATGTGCGAAAGAGTAGAAAGGGTCACGGCAAAAACTGGATGCATTTCGTGTACAAACTGGATAATCTCTTTCAGAGTATCAGGGTTTTGGATGAGAACTCAACTGTTACATGGGCACTTCAATGTTTTTTAAACTTATTTGAACTCCGGACTTCTTGTGTGTTCAATATGCAGCATTCAAAGTGATGTCATCAATTTCCAACTTGCTCTGACATCATTTGCTGTTTTTCAGTCATTTACCTAATTCTTTAGAGAGCTAAATGACCGTGAAATTGAAAATCACTACAAAATAAACTGTGAAAATGTTGAAACTTGGCATGGTATCATCATTTCACCCGCATAGCATGTGCGAAAGAGTAGAGAGGGTCACGGCAAAAACTGGACGCACTTCGTGTACAAACTGGAAAATCTCTTTCGGAGTATCAGGGTTTCGAACGAGAACTCATCTATTACATGGGCACTTCAATGTTTTTTAAACTTATTTGAACTCCGGACTTCTTTTGCGTTCAGTATGCAGCATTAAAAGCGAAGTTAACAATTTCCAACATGTTCTGACTACATTTGCTGTTTTTTAGTCATTTACCAAATTGTTCAAAGAGCTAAATGACCCTGAAATTGAAAATCACTACAAAATGAACTGTGAAAATGTTGAAACTTGGCATGGTATCATCATTTCCCCGCATAGCATGTGCGAAAGAGTAGAGAGGGTCACGGCAAAAACTGGACGCACTTCGTGTACAAACTAGACAATCTCTTTCGGAGTATCAGGGTTTCGGACGAGAACTCATCTATTACATGGGCACTTCAATGTTTTTTAAACTTATTTGAACTCCAGACTTCTTGTGTGTTCAGTATGCAACATTCAAAGCGACGTCATCAATTTCCAACATGTTCTGACATCATTTATTGTTTTCCAGTCATTTACCTAATTGTTTAGAGAGCTAAATGACCGTGAAATTGAAAATCACTACAAAATGAACTATGAAAATGTTGAAACTTGGCATGGTATCATCATTTCACCCGCATAGCTTGTGCAAAAGCGTAGAGAGGGTCACGGCAAAAACTGGACGCACTTCATGTACAAACTAGACAATCTCTTTCGGAGTATCGGGTTTCGGACGAGTACTCATCTGTTACATGGGCACTTCAATGTTTTTTAAACTTATTTGAACTCCGGACTTCTTGTGTGTTCAGTATGCAGCATTCAAAGCGACATCATCAATTTCCAACATGTTCTGACATCATTTGCTGTTTTTCAGTCATTTACCTAATTGTTTAGAGAGCTAAATGACCGTGAAATTGAAAATCACTACAAAATGGACTGTGAAAATGTCGAAACTTGGCATGGTATCATCTTTTCCCCGCATAGCATGTGCGAAAGAGTAGAGAGGGTCACGGCAAAAACTGGACGCACTTCGTGTACAAACTAGACAATCTCTTTCGGAGTATCAGGGTTTCGGACGAGAACTCATCTATTACATGGGCACTTCAATGTTTTTTAAACTTATTTGAACTCCAGACTTCTTGTGTGTTCAGTATGCAACATTCAAAGCGACGTCATCAATTTCCAACATGTTCCCACATCATTTGCTGTTTTTCAGTCATTTACCTAATTATTTAGAGAGCTAAATAACCGTGAAATTGAAAATCACTACAAAATGAACTATGAAAATGTTGAAACTTGGCATGGTATCATCATTTCACCCGCATAGCTTGTGCGAAAGCGTAGAGAGGGTCACGGCAAAAACTGGACGCACTTCATGTACAAACTAGACAATCTCTTTCGGAGTATCAGGGTTTCGGACGAGAACTCATCTGTTACATGGGCACTTCAATGTCTTTTAAACTTATTTGAACTCCGGACTTCTTGTGTGTTGAGTATGCAGCATTCAAAGCGACATCATCAATTTCCAACATGTTCTGACATCATTTGCTGTTTTTCAGTCATTTACCTAATTGTTTAGAGAGCTAAATGACCGTGAAATTGAAAATCACTACAAAATGAACTGTGAAAATGTTGAAACTTGGCATGGTATCATCATTTCACCCGCATAGCATGTGCGAAAGAGTAGAGAGGGTTATGGCAAAAACTGGGCGCACTTCGTGTACAAAAATGACAATCTCTTTCGGAGTATCAGGGTTTCGGATGAGAACTCATCTGTTACGTGGACACTTCAATGTTTTTTAAACTTATTTGAACTCCGGACTTCTTGTGTGTTCAGTATGCAGCATTCAAAGCGACGTCATCAATTTCCAACATGTTCTCACATCATTTGCTGTTTTTCAGTCATTTACCTAATTGTTTAGAGAGCTAAATAACCGTGAAATTGAAAATCACTACAAAATGAACTGTGAAAATGTTGAAACTTGCCATGGTATCATCATTTCACCCGCATAGCATGTGCGAAAGAGTAGAGAGGGTCATGGCAAAAACTGGACGCACTTCGTGTACAAACTGGAAAATCTCTTTCGGAGTATCAGGGTTTCGGACGAGAACTCATCTATTACATGGGCACTTCAATGTTTTTGAAACTTATTTGAACTCCGGACTTCTTTTGCGTTCAGTATGCAGCATTAAAAGCGAAGTTAACAATTTCCAACATGTTCTGACTACATTTGCTGTTTTTTAGTCATTTACCAAATTGTTCAAAGAGCTAAATGACCCTGAAATTGAAAATCACTACAAAATGAACTGTGAAAATGTTGAAACTTGGCATGGTATCATCATTTCCCCGCATAGCATGTGCGAAAGAGTAGAGAGGGTCACGGCAAAAACTGGACGCACTTCGTGTACAAACTAGACAATCTCTTTCGGAGTATCAGGGTTTCGGACGAGAACTCATCTATTACATGGGCACTTCAATGTTTTTTAAACTTATTTGAACTCCAGACTTCTTGTGTGTTCAGTATGCAACATTCAAAGCGACGTCATCAATTTCCAACATGTTCTGACATCATTTGTTGTTTTTCAGTCATTTACCTAATTGTTTAGAGAGCTAAATGACCGTGAAATTGAAAATCACTACAAAATGAACTATGAAAATGTTGAAACTTGGCATGGTATCATCATTTCACCCGCATAGCTTGTGCGAAAGCGTAGAGAGGGTCACGGCAAAAACTGGACGCACTTCATGTACAAACTAGACAATCTCTTTCGGAGTATCAGGGTTTCGGACGAGAACTCATCTGTTACATGGGCACTTCAATGTTTTTTAAACTTATTTGAACTCCGGACTTCTTGTGTGTTCAGTATGCAGCATTCAAAGCGACATCATCAATTTCCAACATGTTCTGACATCATTTGCTGTTTTTCAGTCATTTACCTAATTGTTTAGAGAGCTAAATGACCGTGAAATTGAAAATCACTACAAAATGAACTGTGAAAATGTTGAAACTTGGCATGGTATCATCATTTCCCCGCATAGCATGTGCGAAAGAGTAGAGAGGGTCACGGCAAAAACTGGACGCACTTCGTGTACAAACTAGACAATCTCTTTCGGAGTATCAGGGTTTCGGACGAGAACTCATCTGTTACATGGGCACTTCAATGTTTTTTAAACTTATTTGAACTCCAGACTTGTTGTGTGTTCAGTATGCAACATTCAAAGCGACGTCATCAATTTCCAACATGTTCTCACATCATTTGTTGTTTTTCAGTCATTTACCTAATTGTTTAGAGAGCTAAATAACCGTGAAATTGAAAATCACTACAAAATGAACTGTGAAAATGTTGAAACTTGGCATGGTATCATCATTTCACCCGCATAGCTTGTGCGAAAGCGTAGACAGGGTCACGGCAAAAACTGGACGCACTTCATGTACAAACTAGACAATCTCTTTCGGAGTATCAGGGTTTCGGACGAGAACTCATCTGTTACCTGGGCACTTCAATGTTTTTTAAACTTATTTGAACTCCGGACTTCTTGTGTGTTGAGTATGCAGCATTCAAAGCGACATCATCAATTTCCAACATGTTCTGACATCATTTGCTGTTTTTCAGTCATTTACCTAATTGTTTAGCGAGCTAAATGACCGTGAAATTGAAAATCACTACAAAATGAACTGTGAAAATGTTGAAACTTGGCATGGTATCATCATTTCCCCGCATAGCATGTGCGAAAGAGTAGAGAGGGTCACGGCAAAAACTGGACGCACTTCGTGTACAAACTAGACAATCTCTTTCGGAGTATCAGGGTTTCGGACGAGAACTCATCTATTACATGGGCACTTCAATGTTTTTTAAACTTATTTGAACTCCAGACTTCTTGTGTGTTCAGTATGCAACATTCAAAGCGACGTCATCAATTTCCAACATGTTCTGACATCATTTGTTGTTTTTCAGTCATTTACCTAATTGTTTAGAGAGCTAAATGACCGTGAAATTGAAAATCACTACAAAATGAACTATGAAAATGTTGAAACTTGGCATGGTATCATCATTTCACCCGCATAGCTTGTGCGAAAGCGTAGAAAGGGTCACGGCAAAAACTGGACGCACTTCATGTACAAACTAGACAATCTCTTTCGGAGTATCGGGTTTCGGACGAGAACTCATCTGTTACATGGGCACTTCAATGTTTTTTAAACTTATTTGAACTCCGGACTTCTTGTGTGTTCAGTATGCAGCATTCAAAGCGACATCATCAATTTCCAACATGTTCTCACATCATTTGCTGTTTTTCAGTCATTTACCTAATTGTTTAGAGAGCTAAATGACCGTGAAATTGAAAATCACTACAAAATGAACTGTGAAAATGTTGAAACTTGGCATGGTATCATCATTTCCCCGCATAGCATGTGCGAAAGAGTAGAGAGGGTCACGGCAAAAACTGGACGCACTTCGTGTACAAACTAGACAATCTCTTTCGGAGTATCAGGGTTTCGGACGAGAACTCATCTATTACATGGGCACTTCAATGTTTTTTAAACTTATTTGAACTCCAGACTTCTTGTGTGTTCAGTATGCAACATTCAAAGCGACGTCATCAATTTCCAACATGTTGTCACATCATTTGCTGTTTTTCAGTCATTTACCTAATTGTTTAGAGAGCTAAATAACCGTGAAATTGAAAATCACTACAAAATGAACTGTGAAAATGTTGAAACTTGGCATGGTATCATCATATCACCCGCATAGCTTGTGCGAAAGCGTAGAGAGGGTCACGGCAAAAACTAGACGCACTTCATGTACAAACTAGACAATCTCTTTCGGAGTATCAGGGTTTCGGACGAGAACTCATCTGTTACATGGGCACTTCAATGTTTTTTAATCTTATTTGAACTCCGGACTTCTTGTGTGTTGAGTATGCAGCATTCAAAGCGACATCATCAATTTCCAACATGTTCTGACATCATTTGCTGTTTTTCAGTCATTTACCTAATTGTTTAGAGAGCTAAATGACCGTGAAATTGAAAATCACTACAAAATGAACTGTGAAAATTTTGAAACTTGGCATGGTATCATCATTTCACCCGCATAGCATGTGCGAAAGAGTAGAGAGGGTTATGGCAAAAACTGGGCGCACTTCGTGTACAAAAATGACAATCTCTTTCGGAGTATCAGTGTTTCGGATGAGAACTCATCTGTTACATGGGCACTACAATGTTTTTTAAACTTATTTGAACTCCGGACTTCTTGTGTGTTCAGTATGCAGCATTCAAAGCGACATCATCAATTTCCAACATGTTCTGACATCATTTGCTGTTTTTCAGTCATTTACCTAATTGTTTAGAGAGCTAAATGACCGTGAAATTGAAAATCACTACAAAATGAACTGTGAAAATGTTGAAACTTGGCATGGTATCATCATTTCCCCGCATAGCATGTGCGAAAGAGTAGAGAGGGTCACGGCAAAAACTGGACGCACTTCATGTACAAACTAGACAATCTCTTTCGGAGTATCAGGGTTTCGGACGAGAACTCATCTATTACATGGGCACTTCAATGTTTTTTAAACTTATTTGAACTCCAGACTTCTTGTGTGTTCAGTATGCAACATTCAAAGCGACGTCATCAATTTCCAACATGTTCTCACATCATTTGCTGTTTTTCAGTCATTTACCTAATTGTTTAGAGAGCTAAATGACCGTGAAATTGAAAATCACTACAAAATGAACTATGAAAATGTTGAAACTTGGCATGGTATCATCATTTCACCCGCATAGCTTGTGCGAAAGCGTAGAGAGGGTCACGGCAAAAACTGGACGCACTTCATGTACAAACTAGACAATCTCTTTCGGAGTATCAGGGTTTCGGACGAGAACTCATCTGTTACATGGGCACTTCAATGTTTTTTAAACTTATTTGAACTCCGGACTTCTTGTGTGTTGAGTATGCAGCATTCAAAGCGACATCATCAATTTCCAACATGTTCTGACATCATTTGCTGTTTTTCAGTCATTTACCTAATTCTTTAGAGAGCTAAATGACCGTGAAATTGAAAATCACTACAAAATGAACTGTGAAAATGTTGAAACTTGGCATGGTATCATCATTTCACCCGCATAGCATGTGCGAAAGAGTAGAGAGGGTTATGGCAAAAACTGGGCGCACTTCGTGTACAAAAATGACAATCTCTTTCGGAGTATCAGGGTTTCGGATGAGAACTCATATGTTACATGGGCACTTCAATGTTTTTAATCTTATTTGAACTCCGGACTTCTTGTGTGTTCAGTATGCAGCATTCAAAGCGACGTCATCAATTTCCAACATGTTCTCACATCATTTGCTGTTTTTCAGTCATTTACCTAATTGTTTAGAGAGCTAAATAACCGTGAAATTGAAAATCACTACAAAATGAACTGTGAAAATGTTGAAACTTGGCATGGTATCATCATTTCACATGCATAGCATGTGTGAAAGAGTAGAGAGGGTTATGGCAAAAACTGGACGCACTTCGTGTACAAACTGGACAATCTCTTTCGGAGTATCAGGGTTTCGGACGAGAACTCATCTGTTACATGGACACTTCAATGTTTTTAAACTTATTTGAACTCTGGACTTGTTTTGCGTTCAGTATGCATCATTCAAAGCGACGTCATCAATTTCCAACATGTTCTGACATCATTTGCTGTTTTTCAGTCATTTACCTATTTGTTCAGAGAGCTAAATGACCGTGAAATTGAAAATCACTACAAAATGAACTGTGAAAATGTTGAAACTTGGCATGGTATCATCATTTCACACGCATAGCATGTGCGAAAGAGTAGAGAGTGTCACGGCAAAAACTGGACGCACTTCGTGTACAAACTGGAAAATCTCTTTCGGAGTATCAGGGTTTCGGACGAGAACTCATCTATTACATGGGCACTTCAATGTTTTTTAAACTTATTTGTACTCCGGACTTCTTTTGCGGTCTGTATGCAGCATTAAAAGCGAAGTTAACAATTTCCAACATGTTCTGACTACATTTGCTGTTTTTTAGTCATTTACCAAATTGTTCAAAGAGCTAAATGACCGTGAAATTGAAAATCACTACAAAATGAACTGTGAAAATGTTGAAACTTGGCATGGTATCATCATTTCCCCGCATAGCATGTGCGAAAGAGTAGAGAGGGTCACGGCAAAAACTGGACGCACTTCGTGTACAAACTGGAAAATCTCTTTTGGAGTATCAGGGTTTCGGACGAGAACTCATCTGTTACATGGGCACTTCAATGTTTTTTAAACTTATTTGTACTCCGGACTTCTTGTGTGTTCAGTATGCAGCATTCAAAGCGACGTCATCAATTTCCAACATGTTCTGACATCATTTGCTGTTTTTCAGTCATTTACCTAATTGTTTAGAGAGCTAAATGACCGTGAAATTGAAAATCACTACAAAATGAACTGTGAAAATGTTGAAACTTGGCATGGTATCATCATTTCCCCGCATAGCATGTGCGAAAGAGTAGAGAGGGTCACGGCAAAAACTGGACGCACTTCATGTACAAACTAGACAATCTCTTTCGGAGTATCAGGGTTTCGGACGAGAACTCATCTATTACATGGGCACTTCAATGTTTTTTAAACTTATTTGAACTCCAGACTTCTTGTGTGTTCAGTATGCAACATTCAAAGCGACGTCATCAATTTCCAACATGTTCTCACATCATTTGCTGTTTTTCAGTCATTTACCTAATTGTTTAGAGAGCTAAATGACCGTGAAATTGAAAATCACTACAAAATGAACTATGAAAATGTTGAAACTTGGCATGGTATCATCATTTCACCCGCATAGCTTGTGCGAAAGCGTAGAGAGGGTCACGGCAAAAACTGGACGCACTTCATGTACAAACTAGACAATCTCTTTCGGAGTATCAGGGTTTCGGACGAGAACTCATCTGTTACATGGGCACTTCAATGTTTTTTAAACTTATTTGAACTCCGGACTTCTTGTGTGTTGAGTATGCAGCATTCAAAGCGACATCATCAATTTCCAACATGTTCTGACATCATTTGCTGTTTTTCAGTCATTTACCTAATTCTTTAGAGAGCTAAATGACCGTGAAATTGAAAATCACTACAAAATGAACTGTGAAAATGTTGAAACTTGGCATGGTATCATCATTTCACCCGCATAGCATGTGCGAAAGAGTAGAGAGGGTTATGGCAAAAACTGGGCGCACTTCGTGTACAAAAATGACAATCTCTTTCGGAGTATCAGGGTTTCGGATGAGAACTCATATGTTACATGGGCACTTCAATGTTTTTAATCTTATTTGAACTCCGGACTTCTTGTGTGTTCAGTATGCAGCATTCAAAGCGACGTCATCAATTTCCAACATGTTCTCACATCATTTGCTGTTTTTCAGTCATTTACCTAATTGTTTAGAGAGCTAAATAACCGTGAAATTGAAAATCACTACAAAATGAACTGTGAAAATGTTGAAACTTGGCATGGTATCATCATTTCACATGCATAGCATGTGTGAAAGAGTAGAGAGGGTTATGGCAAAAACTGGACGCACTTCGTGTACAAACTGGACAATCTCTTTCGGAGTATCAGGGTTTCGGACGAGAACTCATCTGTTACATGGACACTTCAATGTTTTTAAACTTATTTGAACTCCGGACTTGTTTTGCGTTCAGTATGCATCATTCAAAGCGACGTCATCAATTTCCAACATGTTCTGACATCATTTGCTGTTTTTCAGTCATTTACCTATTTGTTCAGAGAGCTAAATGACCGTGAAATTGAAAATCATTACAAAATGAACTGTGAAAATGTTGAAACTTGGCATGGTATCATCATTTCACACGCATAGCATGTGCGAAAGAGTAGAGAGTGTCACGGCAAAAACTGGACGCACTTCGTGTACAAACTGGAAAATCTCTTTCGGAGTATCAGGGTTTCGGACGAGAACTCATCTATTACATGGGCACTTCAATGTTTTTTAAACTTATTTGTACTCCGGACTTCTTTTGCGGTCTGTATGCAGCATTAAAAGCGAAGTTAACAATTTCCAACATGTTCTGACTACATTTGCTGTTTTTTAGTCATTTACCAAATTGTTCAAAGAGCTAAATGACCGTGAAATTGAAAATCACTACAAAATGAACTGTGAAAATGTTGAAACTTGGCATGGTATCATCATTTCCCCGCATAGCATGTGCGAAAGAGTAGAGAGGGTCACGGCAAAAACTGGACGCACTTCGTGTACAAACTGGAAAATCTCTTTTGGAGTATCAGGGTTTCGGACGAGAACTCATCTGTTACATGGGCACTTCAATGTTTTTTAAACTTATTTGTACTCCGGACTTCTTGTGTCTTTAGTATGCAACATTCAAAGTGACGTCATCAATTTCCAAGTTGTTCTGACATCATTTGCTGTTTTCAGTCTTTTACCTAATTCTTTAGAGAGCTAAATGACCGTGAAATTGAAAATCACTACAAAATGAACTATGAAAATGTTGAAACTTGGCATGGTATCATCATTTCACCCGCATAGCATGTGCAAAAGAGTAGAGAGGGTCATGGCAAAAACTGGACGCACTTCGTGTACAAACTGGAAAATCTCTTTCGGAGTATCAGGGTTTTGGACAAGAACTAATCTATTACATGGGCACTTCAATGTTTTTAAAACTTATTTGAACTCCAGACTTCTTGTGTGTTCTGTATGCAACATTCAAAGCGACGTCATCAATTTCCAACATGTTCTGACATCATTTGTTGTTTTTCAGTCATTTACCTAATTGTTTAGAGAGCTAAATAACCGTGAAATTGAAAATCACTACAAAATGAACTATGAAAATGTTGAAACTTCGCATGGTATCATCATTTCACCCGCATAGCATGTGCGAAGGAGTAGAGAGGGTTATGTCAAAAACTGGACGCACTACGTGTACAAACTAGACAATCTCTTTCGGAGTATCAGGGTTTCGGACGAGAACTCATCTGTTACATGGGCACTTCAATGTTTTTTAAACTTATTTGAACTCCAGACTTCTTGTGTGTTCAGTATGCAACATTCAAAGCGACGTCATCAATTTCCAACATGTTCTGACATCATTTGCTGTTTTTCACTAATTTACCTAATTGTTTAGAGAGCTAAATGACCGTGAAATTGAAAATCACTACAAAATGAACTATGAAAATGTTGAAACTTGGCATGGTGTCATCATTTCACCCGCATAGCTTGTGCGAAACCGTAGAGAGGGTCACGGCAAAAACTGGACGCACATCGTGTACAAACTAGACAATCTCTTTCGGAGTATCAGGGTTTCGGACGAGAACTCATCTGTTACATGGGCACTTCAATGTTTTTTAAACTTATTTGAACTCCGGACTTCTTGTGTGTTCAGTATGCAGCATTCAAAGCGACATCATCAATTTCCAACATGTTCTGACATCATTTGCTGTTTTTCAGTCATTTATCTAATTGTTTAGAGAGCTAAATGACCGTGAAATTGAAAATCACTACAAAATGAACTGTGAAAATGTTGAAACTTGGCATGGTATCATCATTTCACACGCATAGCATGTGCGAAGGAGTAGAGAGGGTTATGGCAAAAACTGGACGCACTTCGTGTACAAACTGGGCAATCTCTTTTGGAGTATCAGGGTTTCGGACGAGAACTCATCTGTTACATGGGCACTTCAATGTTTTTTAAGCTTATTTGAACTCCGGACTTCTTGTGTGTTCAGTATGCAGCATTCAAAGCGACATCATCAATTTCCAACATGTTCTGACATCATTTGTTGTTTTTCAGTCATTTACCTAATTGTTTAGAGAGCTAAATAACCGTGAAATTGAAAATCACTACAAAATGAACTGTGAAAATGTTGAAACTTGGCATGGTATCATCATTTCACACGCATAGCATGTGCGAAAGAGTAGAGAGGGTTATGGCAAAAACTGGACGCACTTCGTGTACAAACTGGGCAATCTCTTTCGGAGTATCAGGGTTTCGGACGAGAACTCATCTGTTACATGGGCACTTCAATGTTTTTTAAACTTATTTGAACTCCGGACTTCTTGTGTGTCCAGTATGTAGCATTCAAAGCGACGTCATCAATTTCCAACATGTTCTGACATCATTTGCTGTTATTCAGTCATTTACCTAATTGTTTAGAGAGATAAATGACTGTGAAATTGAAAATCACTACAAAATGAACTGTGAAAATGTTGAAACTTGGCATGGTATCATCATTTCACACGCATAGCATGTGCGAAAGAGTAGAGAGGGTCACGGCAAAAACTGGACGCACATCATGTACAAACTAGACAATCTCTTTCGGAGTATCAGGGTTTCGGACGAGAACTCATCAGTTACATGGGCACTTCAATGTTTTCTAAACTTATTTGAACTCCGGACTTCTTTTGCGTTCAGTATGCACCATTCAAAGCGAAGTTAACAATTTCCAACATGTTCTGACTACATTTACTGTTTTTCAGTCATTTACCTAATAGTTTAGAGAGCTAAATGACCGTGAAATTGAAAATCACTACAAAATGAACTGTGAAAATGTTGAAACTTGTCATGGTATCATCATTTCACCCGCATAGCATGTGCGAAAGAGTAGAGAGGGTTATGGCAAAAACTGGATGCACTTCGTGTACAAACTGGACAATCTCTTTCGGAGTATCAGGGTTTCGGATGAGAACTCATCTGTTACATGGGCACTTCAATGTTTTTTAAACTTATTTGAACTCCAAACTAATTTTGCGTTCAGTATGCAGCATTCAAAGCGAAGTTAACAATTTCCAACATGTTCTGACTACATTTACTGATTTTCAGTCATTTACCTAATAGTTTAGAGAGCTAAATGACCGTGAAATTGAAAATCACTACAAAATGAACTGTGAAAATGTGGAAACTTGGCATGGTATCATCATTTCACCCGCATAGCATGTGCGAAAGAGTAGAGAGGGTCACGGCAAAAATTCGACGCACTTCGTGTACAAACTGGAAAATCTCTTTTGGAGTATCAGGGTTTCGGACGAGAACTTATCTGTTACATGGGCACTTCAATGTTTTTTAAACTTATTTAAACTCCGGACTTATTTTGCGTTCAGTATGCAGCATTCAAAGCGAAGTTAACAATTTCCAACATGTTCTAACTACATTTACTGTTTTTCAGTCATTTACCTAATAGTTTGGAGAGCTAAATGACCGTGAAATTGAAAATCACTACAAAATGAACTGTGAAAATATTGAAACTTGGCATGGTATCATAATCTCACACGCATAGCATGTGCGAAAGAGTAGAGAGGGTTATGGCAAAAACTGGACGCACTTCGTGTACAAACTGGACAATCTCTTTCGGAGTATCAGGGTTTCGGACGAGAACTCATCTGTTACATGGGCACTTCAATGTTTTTTAAACTTATTTGAACTCCGGACTTCTTGTGTGTTCAGTATGTAGCATTCAAAGTGACATCATCAATTTCCAACATGTTCTGACATCATTTGCTGTTTTTCAGTCATTTACCTAATTGTTTAGAGAGCTAAATGGCCGTGAAATTGAAAATCACTACAAAATGAACTGTGAAAATGTTCAAACTTGGCATGGTATCATCATTTCACACGGATAGCATGTGCGAAAGAGTAGAGAGGGTCACGGCAAAAACTGGACGCACTTTGTGTACAAACTAGACAATCTCTTTCGGAGTATCAGGGTTTCGGACGAGAACTCATCTGTTACATGGGCACTTCAATGTTTTTTAAACTTATTTGAACTCCTGACTTCTTGTGTGTTCGGTATGCAACATTCAAAGCGACGTCATCAATTTCCAACATGTTCTGACATCATTTGTTGTTTTTCAGTCAATTACCTAATTGTTTAGAGAGCTAAATGACCGTGAAATTGAAAATCACTACAAAATGAACTATGAAAATGTTGAAACTTGGCATGGTATCATCATTTCACCCGCATAGCATGTGCGAAAGAGTGGAGAGGGTTATGGCAAAAACTGGACGCACTTCGTGTACAAACTGGACAATCTCTTTCGGAGTCTCACTACAAGAGATCGGGCCTACTATGACGAGCTAAAAAATGTCATCGAATAGCTAATAACGTCACAAATTACCCCATGGTGACATTTTATGGGCGTCACAAGCATCGTCACGGAATCCCCGTCACAGATTACTCCTAGTGACGGCGCACACGCAAAAACGTCATCGAATTGGGACCTTCAGTGACATTATGTAGAACGTCATCGACTTACTATTTCCATGACGATCAATTAGTGTCACATGTTAGGAGAAAATATGCCGGATTGTACCATATTCGGTGATGAGGCAACGTCACTAACTTTACGCCACATCAACACCTGAGCAGCTATCCCACTAGTAATGCCATTACTTTTATTATGGATGAAGATGACGCCATCAAAATATATTTACTTTCTTTCAAATCTAAATTACGATGAAAATAAGTATTTATTTCACATCACATAAGATTATATAAAAAAGTTGAAGAGAGAAATCACATCATAAATTGATATCAAAGACAAATCATATTATGTATGAAATCGTCTCAGCCAAATCATTATGTAAACAAAAATGGCGGTAAAAAGCTGACTCAAGTTTAACACAGACAATAGACAAGATGAAAACTAATATTAACTAAAGACCACATATGTTATCCTAATGATTGCAATGTAAGGATGGCATTCATGAACCATCTGGTTGGGACTGGGACTGCAGAGTTGCTTGCTGAGTTGCTTGAGCCCTCAAAAAATCAAGTAGATTGGCCCGTCTCCTTTTGCTTCTTTGCCCAGGCTTCAGTCTTCTCTTGCTGGCTCTTTTTTAGAGCTTCCATTTCTTCTTGCTGCTTCTTTTGTATCTCTTAAAATGCTCTCTCTCATGCTTCAAGTCTTGTGACTAACTCCTCCCGATGCCTATAAATGACAAAACACAACAATGTTGCATCGTAATGAGATGAAAACATACAAGATAACAAGGTACAAGGGTACCAATTTAAAATAGATAAGTACATTATTAAATTTCAAGGCAATCATGCTGACGGGCCAATGAAATAGTAAACTCAAGAATAACTTGTAATGTTTTAAAATATGCATAACCAACAGCTTGATTACAGGAAGCATCACCAAAAGGATATCAAGTCAACAACACAGGTTAAAAGAAGCACTCCTTAGTTGAACTTTCGTTCACTTCAATGAGTGCACCATGCACACATAAGCAAGAAAAAAGAAACAACAAGAACAGAAAGGGAAATAAGATAATTACCTGTCATTTGCATCTCTTGCCTCTCTATCCTTCTATTCAATTCTTTCTTCTAGAAATCGGATCTAGGCTCATGAAGTAGAGCTCCCAGACCTCCCAGATCTTGATGCATACCCCATGCTAGAAAGGACGGTGCTATGGGCGCTTTCTTCCTTTAGAACTTCCGCCACAATCGATGTATCGGATACTGGCTGCTCACCTTCTGATTGTGCTTCCCTTTTCTTTTTCCATCGCATTCTATAGTACAAAGAAAAATATTGATGCTAAGGCAAAGTTCATATGCTAGCAATATGATAATCTATTTCAAGTCAGAAACAATAGAGGAAGAAATCTTACATGAGCTAGAAGTCCTGACTCAGCTCATGCTATCAGTCTTGCTGTTTGTATGGGTGTCTTTGAAAAACTCAATGGGACTTGGGTCATGATTATTGTACTTGTCTTTTTTCTACAAGATATATGAAATTGTAACATTACTACTACTACTACTACATACATACATACATACATACATACATACATACATACATACATACATACATACATACATACATATATATATAGGCCAGATGCAATAGACATAGGACTACAAGTAAGATATTTGGAACTATTCCAAGTTTGCTGAAATAGGAAACATAGGACATATATCCCGTCTTTTGGTGTTGCCTGACAGCTTCTCGGTTTTCCTTATTCATTTGACATATTTTCTACATAAAAAAATAAATATAAGTATTTACATATGGTACAGTAGATGTGAATGCAAAAACTATTGTTGGTCGCATATCTTGTTACCAACCTTGTTTCTTTCATCAGACCATTTATTGACAAGGCTAGTCCAATTCTCATGAGTAATGTTGGGTGGCTTATTTGATAATGCTTCCTGACAGAATATGTGAATCAATCATTGAGTCAATTATTTATGATACTTATAGTGCACAATGACATACAAATGATACAAGCAAGGCAAAATTAAAGTCAGTCAATCGACATTGTACATATTATTTAAGATGTACGTCTGCATGATTACCATTGCTTTGGACTTAGCAAGAGCGACCTCCTCTTCATCTCTCAAATCCTCTTCCTCTACATAGGCCTCCTCTTTAGCATCTGGTTCATACTCTGAGTCACTGCAATCATCAGCACCTCGTGCCTTTTGTGTCAGTTGAGCATTAGGAGCACTGGGGTATACAAGGCTACGAGCTATGCTTTGTATGTCTTTAAGAGACTCCTGCTCCGCAGCCTTGCGTTTCGCAATCCTTGCATTCCTTGCCTTTAAATATGCCTCACCCTTGCGTTTCTGTTCCGCAAGATATTCCCTGCTATGCATATCACTCTCCAGAACTGGTAGCATGATTTTAGTAACTGAAGCTAGAAAAGATGACAGAGAGTGAACTTAATGAATTGCCGAAAGATCTACCAGCCTACATTATCAACACTAGATGACTGAAATTTGCTTAAACTTGTTTGGAGGAGTACTTGTAACGTACATGATTACATTAACTTATCTCTTGAAACTTGGCTTTCATTGCTAGTAGACAAAAGAGGCTAGATTGTGTAAAATAGTTATAAACAAGCAGCTCCACTATTAAGTAGTTCATGTGTTCCTTCATATCAAACTTGGAATTGATGCTTGTCATTTGAGATGGCCAGGGCAATATTTTAGCAGGTGCAACCGGAGCGGTTGAGCAGGGCCTCAAAAATTGGAGGGCTCACGACCTTTTAGGTAATTAAGATGTTAATTAAACAGAGAATTAATTAGAGTAAACAATGATGGAAATATCGCACCCCAAGGCCCAAGCCACCTCGTACTTCTCTCTCCAATCCCAATCCATCAAAATTACTCCCAGCGACCCCTCTTCTCTCTCACACACACACACACACACTCTCTCTCTCAATGCACTGCTACTATTCCAAAAAAGAAAACAATCTCAAGGCCCAAATTAAATTACTCTAGCAGATCATGGTCATGTACACTAGCAATCACCCACTGGAGCTTTACGTGCAGTCTTTCATGATCTACAACTACAATGCTACTCTGAAGGTTGTGGGAGTTCTCAGCACCATATTCTTTTATTACTACTCGTGTTTATAAGTACACTACTACATCTAGTTTTTTGTTCTTTCTTGAATTTGTGCATCTGGTGCTGAATTCTACATGAAAATTATACTGTTGCAGTGATTAAAAAACTATACTCCAATGTCGGGGCTTAAATTTTGATTTGCACAGGGCCTCTGATTTGCTATGTACGGTCCTGGAGATGGCAAAGACATTACTGTACTATGCTTTTGAGGGTGGCAGAACAGATCGAAGTAAACAACTTACTTGGAAATATGGAGCATCCAGAATTCAGTTAAACAAGAACAAGTGCAGACTCGGCCTTTATTCAGTTTCGAACAAGTGCAGACTCGGTCTTTATTCTGTTTTGAACAAGAACAAGTGCAGAATCAATCTTTATTCAGTTTCGAACAAGAACAAGTGCAGACCCAGTCTTTATGAAGAATTCGAAATAAACAACATACACTGTGAACTCCATATGGTAATATATTATATCAAGAACAAGTGCAGACATTAAGTTTTGACCATCCTAGGTAAGGACGATTTATGGGGTAGCAGAGCCACCAACAGGGAAGCCACATGGTCGCTGAATTATAGGAAATCTCACGACAACTGAGTAAAAATCGAGTAAAACTTACAGAGCTACGGGATTTGCCACATAGTCGTTGTATTCAGAGATGTACACGAACGCTTGCGCTTTTCTCCACCAAATCCCTTCCATGGTGATCCCTTACGTCTAGAGCTTGCGGGATGAGGAGGGCGAGAGGAGTAAATTACCGTCAGCCAATGCTGGTCGCGGCAATCTGTGGGGAAAGAGAGACGGGTGGGGAGGCCTCCTCCAATCCGCTGTCGCTGGTTGATGTAGTGGATCTGAGCTCGGCCGGTTGGGCGGCCTCCTCCAATACGCCATCGCTGGTCACTGCGAGCAGGGGGGATAGAGCGGAGTGCTCGTGGGGATGGTTGTGTGGTGGATTCAAGGTCGGCCGGCGGGCGGCCACCCCCAATCTGCCGGCCCTGATCGCCGCAGTCGTGGGATATAGGAGAGGCGATTGAATCTAGCAAAAAAATGCCGGGGTGGGCGGTGGCCTTTAGCGGTGCCTCTTCGCGGGCGAAAAAGAGTTTTTCTGGTGTGCAGATTGTTTTATTTTTCAGAATTTAATTTCCACATAATGGTATGCAATTCATTTATTATGAAATAAGTAGCAAATGATTATTAAAAAAGTAAACCTTGCATAGACATTATGATGTGGTATTTTCCATGTACTCTTTTCTAGAGAATTGTAAATATATATGGTGAAAGTTGTACATGTTAGATAACGTATATAGAGGTGTCTTAAATATGTGATCTTTTTTTGCAACGAACTTGGGGGGCTTTATTGCATAGCTAACATATGATTACAATCTGCCCGCAGGCCACTTAGAAGAAAGGATGGACAGCTCTCAAGCCAATAGTCTGAAACCAACAAGGAACAGGCCTTGGAATAAAACAAAATGCAAACGAGTGAATTTTTGTACTACTCCCTCCGTCTGAAAATACTTGTCGGAGGAATGGATGTATCTAGATATATTTTAATTTTAGATACATCTATTTTTATTTTTTCCGACAAGTATTTTGGGACAGAAAGGAGTACTTGTGTAAATAAAATTGGTAACGTCAGACGATGGTTTTCAACGACGATTGTTTACAGTCTGAATCTACTCATCCGCGTAGTCCCCAACCTCTAGTGTAAACGATCTAGGATGTATAAAGCCCTTTTTTAGATGTATAAAAATCCTTTTTTTATCAAGAGCACTCGTTTGTAGTGGCATGCAACTAGACATGAGGTCGTCCAATCATTGTACCCAACTTTTTTCATTCGACACAAACACACAAATGAATCTGTCCTAGAATTGGGCCTACCGTTCCTATAATTATCCATGATATACACATTTTTCTGCCAACTACTACCTACCATTTTTATTTTAGAGATCGAACCAAACAACCGCAATGTCATACACATCACCTCATGAACAACCGTAATAACCTTATTTTCCATGCCATTGACTATTTATGAGATACAACAAAATAATTACATCGCTAGATAAAATGTGAGTAAACAATGGGGGGTCCCATTGTCAACATTGATGTGTGGGTCCTACCATTCAATAAGATGTGAAGCATCTATGATGGGTCCCACTTCTGGACGTCACATGGCAAAAAAATGAGCATCATACATTCGTAACATTCGGTGACTTTAATAGGTTTCTCATCAAAATTACCAAATCATCATAGAAATTGGCGGACTGGTGGAACTCAACCATTGAGGCGATTTTGTGACGTTAACCATCACTGATTCATGGTGATCAGTGACGCCACCTATAAAACATCACACATTGGGTATCTGTGTGAGGTTATTCACCATCGTCACGAGGATTTTCATCACAGTATCTCAATTTTCTTGTAGTGTCTCATGATTTCGGACGAGAACTCATCTGTTACATGGGCACTTCAATGTTTTTTAAACTTATTTGAACTCCGGACTTCTTTTGTGTTCAGTATGTAGCATTCAAAGCGACGTCATCAATTTCCAACATGTTCTGACATCATTTGCTGTTTTTCAGTCATTTACCTAATTGTTTAGAGAGCTAAATGATCGTGAAATTGAAAATCACTACAAAATGAACTGTGAAAATGTTGAAACTTGGCATGGTATCATCATTTCACACGCATAGCATGTGCGAAAGAGTAGAGAGGGTCACGGCAAAAACTGGACGCACTTTGTGTACAAACTAGACAATCTCTTTCGGAGTATCAGGGTTTCGGACGAGAACTCATCTGTTACATGGGCACTTCAATGTTTTTTAAACTTATTTGAACTCCGGACTTCTTGTGTGTTCAGTATGCAACATTCAAAGCGACGTCATCAATTTCCAACATGTTCTGACATCATTTGTTGTTTTTCAGTCATTTACCTAATTGTTTAGAGAGCTAAATGACCGTGAAATTGAAAATGAGTACAAAATGAACTGTGAAAATGTTGAAACTTGGCATGGTATCATCATTTCACACGCATAGCATGTGCGAAAGAGTAGAGAGGGTCACGGAAAAAACTAGACGCACTTCGTGTACAAACTGGACAATCTCTTTCGGAGTATCTGGGTTTCGGACGAGAACTCATCTGTTACATGGGCACTTCAATGTTTTTTAAACTTATTTGAACTCCGGACTTATTTTGCGTTCAGTATGCAGCATTCAAAGCGAAGTTAACAATTTCCAACATGTTCTGACTACATTTACTGTTTTTCAGTCATTTACCTAATAGTTTAGAGAGCTAAATGACCGTGAAATTGAAAATCACTACAAAATGAACTGTGAAAATGTTGAAACTTGGCATGGTATCATCATTTCACCCGCATAGCATGTGCGAAAGAGTAGAGAGGGTCACGGCAAAAATGGGACGCACTTTGTGTACAAACTGGAAAATCTCTTTCGGAGTATCAAGGTTTCGGACGAGAACTCATCTGTTACATGGGCACTTCAATGTTTTTTAAACTTATTTGAACTCCGGACTTATTTTGCGTTCAGTATGCAGCATTCAAAGCGAAGTTAACAATTTCCAACATGTTCTGACTACATTTACTGTTTTTCAGTCATTTAGCTAATAGTTTAGAGAGCTAAATGACCGTGAAATTGAAAATCACTACAAAATGAACTGTGAAAATGTTGAAACTTGGCATGGTATCATCATTTCACACGCATAGCATGTGCGAAAGAGTAGAGAGGGTCACGGCAAAAACTGGACGCACTTTGTGTACAAACTAGACAATCTCTTTCGGAGTATCAGGGTTTCGGACGAGAACTCATCTGTTACATGGGCACTTCAATGTTTTTTAAACTTATTTGAACTCCGGACTTCTTGTGTGTTCAGTATGCAACATTCAAAGCGACGTCATCAATTTCCAACATGTTCTGACATCATTTGTTGTTTTTCAGTCATTTACCTAATTGTTTAGAGAGCTAAATGACCGTGTAATTGAAAATGAGTACAAAATGAACTGTGAAAATGTTGAAACTTGGCATGGTATCATCATTTCACACGCATAGCATGTGCGAAAGAGTAGAGAGGGTCACGGAAAAAACTAGACGCACTTCATGTACAAACTGGACAATCTCTTTCGGAGTATCTGGGTTTCGGACGAGAACTCATCTGTTACATGGGCACTTCAATGTTTTTTAAACTTATTTGAACTCCGGACTTATTTTGCGTTCAGTATGCAGCATTCAAAGCGAAGTTAACAATTTCCAACATGTTCTGACTACATTTACTGTTTTTCAGTCATTTACCTAATAGTTTAGAGAGCTAAATGACCGTGAAATTGAAAATCACTACAGAATGAACTGTGAAAATGTTGAAACTTGGCATGGTATCATCATTTCACCCGCATAGCATGTGCGAAAGAGTAGAGAGGGTCACGGCAAAAATTCGACGCACTTTGTGTACAAACTGGAAAATCTCTTTCGGAGTATCAAGGTTTCGGACGAGAACTCATCTGTTACATGGGCACTTCAATGTTTTTTAAACTTATTTGAACTCCGGACTTATTTTGCGTTCAGTATGCAGCATTCAAAGCGAAGTTAACAATTTCCAACATGTTCTGACTACATTTACTGTTTTTCAGTCATTTAGCTAATAGTTTAGAGAGCTAAATGATCGTGAAATTGAAAATCACTACAAAATGAACTGTGAAAATGTTGAAACTTGGCATGGTATCATCATTTCCCCGCATAGCATGTGCGAAAGAGTAGAGAGGGTCACGGCAAAAACTGGACGCACTTCGTGTACAAACTGGAAAATCTCTTTTGGAGTATCAGGGTTTCGGACGAGAACTCATCTGTTACATGGGCACTTCAATGTTTTTTAAACTTATTTGAACTCCGGACTTCTTTTGTGTTCAGTATGTAGCATTCAAAGCGACGTCATCAATTTCCAACATGTTCTGACATCATTTGCTGTTTTTCAGTCATTTACCTAATTGTTTAGAGAGCTAAATGATCGTGAAATTGAAAATCACTACAAAATGAACTGTGAAAATGTTGAAACTTGGCATGGTATCATCATTTCACACGCATAGCATGTGCGAAAGAGTAGAGAGGGTCACGGCAAAAACTGGACGCACTTTGTGTACAAACTAGACAATCTCTTTCGGAGTATCAGGGTTTCGGACGAGAACTCATCTGTTACATGGGCACTTCAATGTTTTTTAAACTTATTTGAACTCCGGACTTCTTGTGTGTTCAGTATGCAACATTCAAAGCGACGTCATCAATTTCCAACATGTTCTGACATCATTTGTTGTTTTTCAGTCATTTACCTAATTGTTTAGAGAGCTAAATGACCGTGAAATTGAAAATGAGTACAAAATGAACTGTGAAAATGTTGAAACTTGGCATGGTATCATCATTTCACACGCATAGCATGTGCGAAAGAGTAGAGAGGGTCACGGAAAAAACTAGACGCACTTCGTGTACAAACTGGACAATCTCTTTCGGAGTATCTGGGTTTCGGACGAGAACTCATCTGTTACATGGGCACTTCAATGTTTTTTAAACTTATTTGAACTCCGGACTTATTTTGCGTTCAGTATGCAGCATTCAAAGCGAAGTTAACAATTTCCAACATGTTCTGACTACATTTACTGTTTTTCAGTCATTTACCTAATAGTTTAGAGAGCTAAATGACCGTGAAATTGAAAATCACTACAAAATGAACTGTGAAAATGTTGAAACTTGGCATGGTATCATCATTTCACCCGCATAGCATGTGCGAAAGAGTAGAGAGGGTCACGGCAAAAATGGGACGCACTTTGTGTACAAACTGGAAAATCTCTTTCGGAGTATCAAGGTTTCGGACGAGAACTCATCTGTTACATGGGCACTTCAATGTTTTTTAAACTTATTTGAACTCCGGACTTATTTTGCGTTCAGTATGCAGCATTCAAAGCGAAGTTAACAATTTCCAACATGTTCTGACTACATTTACTGTTTTTCAGTCATTTAGCTAATAGTTTAGAGAGCTAAATGACCGTGAAATTGAAAATCACTACAAAATGAACTGTGAAAATGTTGAAACTTGGCATGGTATCATCATTTCACACGCATAGCATGTGCGAAAGAGTAGAGAGGGTCACGGCAAAAACTGGACGCACTTTGTGTACAAACTAGACAATCTCTTTCGAAGTATCAGGGTTTCGGACGAGAACTCATCTGTTACATGGGCACTTCAATGTTTTTTAAACTTATTTGAACTCCGGACTTCTTGTGTGTTCAGTATGCAACATTCAAAGCGACGTCATCAATTTCCAACATGTTCTGACATCATTTGTTGTTTTTCAGTCATTTACCTAATTGTTTAGAGAGCTAAATGACCGTGTAATTGAAAATGAGTACAAAATGAACTGTGAAAATGTTGAAACTTGGCATGGTATCATCATTTCACACGCATAGCATGTGCGAAAGAGTAGAGAGGGTCACGGAAAAAACTAGACGCACTTCATGTACAAACTGGACAATCTCTTTCGGAGTATCTGGGTTTCGGACGAGAACTCATCTGTTACATGGGCACTTCAATGTTTTTTAAACTTATTTGAACTCCGGACTTATTTTGCGTTCAGTATGCAGCATTCAAAGCGAAGTTAACAATTTCCAACATGTTCTGACTACATTTACTGTTTTTCAGTCATTTACCTAATAGTTTAGAGAGCTAAATGACCGTGAAATTGAAAATCACTACAGAATGAACTGTGAAAATGTTGAAACTTGGCATGGTATCATCATTTCACCCGCATAGCATGTGCGAAAGAGTAGAGAGGGTCACGGCAAAAATTCGACGCACTTTGTGTACAAACTGGAAAATCTCTTTCGGAGTATCAAGGTTTCGGACGAGAACTCATCTGTTACATGGGCACTTCAATGTTTTTTAAACTTATTTGAACTCCGGACTTATTTTGCGTTCAGTATGCAGCATTCAAAGCGAAGTTAACAATTTCCAACATGTTCTGACTACATTTACTGTTTTTCAGTCATTTAGCTAATAGTTTAGAGAGCTAAATGACCGTGAAATTGAAAATCACTACAAAATGAACTGTGAAAATGTTGAAACTTGGCATGGTATCATAATCTCACACGCATAGCATGTGCGAAAGAGTAGAGAGGGTTATGGCAAAAACTGGACGCACTTCGTGTACAAACTAGACAATCTCTTTCGGAGTATCAGGGTTTCGGACGAGAAGTCATCTGTTACATGGGCACTTCAATGTTTTTTAAACTTATTTGAACTCCGAACTTCTTGTGTGTTCAGTATGTAGCATTCAAAGCGACGTCATCAATTTCCAACATGTTCTGACATCATTTGCTGTTTTTCAGTCATTTACCTAATTGTTTAGAGAGCTAAATGACCATGAAATTGAAAATCACTACAAAATGAACTGTGAAAATGTTGAAACTTGGCATGGTATCATCATTTCACACGCATAGCATGTGCGAAAGAGTAGAGAGGGTCATGGCAAAAACTGGACGCACTTTGTGTACAAACTAGACAATCTCTTTCGGAGTATCAGGGTTTTGGACGAGAACTCATCTGTTACATGGGCACTTCAATGTTTTTTAAACTTATTTGAACTCCGGACTTCTTGTGTGTTCAGTATGCAACATTCAAATCGACATCATCAATTTCCAACATGTTCTGACATCATTTGTTGTTTTTCAGTCATTTACCTAATTGTTTAGAGAGCTAAATGATCGTGAAATTGAAAATCACTACAAAATGAACTGTGAAATGTTGAAACTTGGCATGGTATCATCATTTCACCTGCATAGCATGTGCGAAAGAGTAGAGAAGGTTATGGCAAAAACTGGACGCACTTCATGTACAAACTGGACAATCTCTTTCGGAGTCTCATGATTTCGGACGAGAACTCAACTGTTACATGGGCACTTCAATGTTTTTTAAACTTATTTGAACTCCGGACTTCTTGTGTGTTCAGTATGCAGCATTCAAAGCAACGTCATCAATTTCCAACATGTTCTCACATCGTTTGCTGTTTTTCAGACATTTACCTAATTGTTTAGAGAGCTAAATAACCGTTAAATTGAAAATCACTACAAAATGAATTGTGAAAATGTTGAAGCTTGGCATGGTATCATCATTTCACATGCATAGCATGTGCGAAAGAGTAGAGAGGGTTATGGAAAAAACTGAACGCACTTCGTGTACAAACTGGACAATCCCTTTCGGAGTATCAGGGTTTCGGACGATAACTCATCTGTTACATGGGCACTTCAATGTTTTTTAAACTTATTTGAACTCCGTACTTCTTGTGTGTTCAGTATGTAGCATTCAAAGCGACGTCATCAATTTCCAACATGTTCTGACATCATTTGTTGTTTTTCAGTCATTTACCTAATTGGTTAGAGAGCTAAACGACCGTGAAATTCAAAATCGGTACAAAATGAACTGTCAAAATGTTGAAACTTGGCATGGTATCATCATTTCACACGCATAGCATGTGCGAAAGAGTAGAGAGGGTCACGGAAAAAAGTAGACGCACTTCGTGTACAAACTGGACAATCTCTTTCGGAGTATCAGGGTTTCGGACGAGAACTCATCTGTTACATGGGCACTTGAATGTTTTTTAAACTTATTTGAACTCCGGACTTCTTGTGTGTTCAGTATGCAGCATTCAAAGCGACGTCATCAATTTCCGACATGTTCTCACATCATTTATTGTTTTTCAGTCATTTACCTAATTGTTTAGAGAGCTAAATGACCGTGAAATTGAAAATCACTACAAAATGAACTGTGAAAATGTTGAAACTTGGCATGGTATCATCATTTCCCCGCATAGCATGTGCGAAACAGTAGAGAGGGTCACGGCAAAAACTGGACGCACTTCGTGTACAAACTAGACAATCTCTTTCGGAGTATCAGGGTTTCGGACGAGAACTCATCTGTTACATGGGCACTTCAATGTTTTTTAAACTTATTTGAACTCCAGACTTCTTGTGTGTTCAGTATGCAACATTCAAAGCGATGTCATCAATTTCCAACATGTTCTCACATCATTTGCTATTTTTCAGTCATTTACCTAATTGTTTAGAGAGCTAAATAACCGTGAAATTGAAAATCACTACAAAATGAACTGTGAAAATGTTGAAACTTGGCATGGTATCATCATTTCACCCGCATAGCATGTGTGAAAGAGTAGAGAGGGTTACGGCAAAAACTGGATGCACTTCGTGTACAAACTGGACAATCTCTTTTGGAGTATCTGGGTTTCGGACGAGAACTCATCTGTTACATGGGCACTTCAATGTTTTTTAAACTTATGTGAACTCCGGACTTCTTGTGTGTTCAGTATGCAGCATTCAAAGCGACGTCATCAATTTCCAACATGTTCTGACGTCATTTGTTGTTTTTCAGTCATTTAACTAATTGTTTAGAGATCTAAATGACCGTGAAATTGAAAATCACTACAAAATGAACTGTGAAAATGTTGAGACTTGGCATGGTATCATCATTTCACCCGCACAGCATGTGCAAAATAGTAGAGAGGGTCACGGCAAAAACTGGACGCACTTCGTGTACAAACTGGACAATCTCTTTCAGAGTATCAGGGTTTCGGACGAGAACTCATTTGTTACATGGGCACTTCAATGTTTTTTAAACTTATTTGAACTCCGGACTTCTTTTGCGCTCAGTATGCAGCATTCAAAGCGAAGTTAACAATTTCCAACATGTTCTGTCTACATTTGCTGTTTTTCAGTCATTTACCTAATTGTTTAGAGAGCTAAATGACCGTGAAATTGAAAATCACTACAAAATGAACTGTGAAAATGTTGAAACTTGGCATGGTATCATCATTTCACACGCATAGCATGTGCGAAAGAGTAGAGAGGGTCACGGCAAAAAATGGACGCACTTCGTGTACAAACTGGACAATCTCTTTCGGAGTATCAGGGTTTCAGTCGAGAACTCATCTGTTACATGGGCACTTCAATGTTTTTTAAACTTATTTGAAATCCGGACTTCTTGTGTGTTCAGTATGCAATATTCAAAGCGACGTCATAAATTTCCAACATGTTCTAACATCATTTGCTGTTTTTCAGTCATTTACCTAATTGTTTAGAGATCTAAATGACCGTGAAATTGAAAATCACTACAAAATGAACTGTGAAAATGTTGAAACTTGGCATGGTATCATCATTTCACCCGCATAGCATGTGCGAAAGAGTAGGGAGGGTCACGACAAAAACTGGACGCACTTCGTGTACAAACTAGACAATCTCTTTCGGGGTATCAGGGTTTTGGACGAAAACTCATCTGTTACATGGGCACTTCAATGTTTTGTAAACTTATTTGAACTCCGGACTTCTTGTGTGTTCAGTATGCAACATTCGAAGCGATGTCATCAATTTCCAACATGTTCTGACATCATTTGTTGTTTTTCAGTCATTTACCTAATTGTTTAGAGAGCTAAATGACCGTGAAATTGAAAATCACTACAAGATGAACTATGAAAATGTTGAAACTTGGCATGGTATCATCATTTCACCCGCATAGCATGTGCGAAAGAGTAGAGAGGGTTATGGCAAAAACTGGACACACTTCGTGTACAAACTGGACAATCTCTTTCGGAGTATCATGGTTTCGGACGAGAACTCATCTGTTACGTGGCCACTTCAATGTTTTATAAACTTATTTGAACTCCGGACTTCTTGTGTGTTCAGTATGCAGCATTCAAAGCGATGTCATCAATTTCCAACATGTTCTCACATCATTTGCTATTTTTCAGTCATTTACCTAATTGTTTAGAGAGCTAAATAACCGTGAAATTGAAAATCACTACAAACTGAACTGTGAAAATGTTGAAACTTGGCATGGTATCATCATTTCACACGCATAGCATGTGCGAAAGAGTAGAGAGGGTTATGGCAAAAACTATACACACTTCGTGTACAAACTGGACAATCCCTTTCGGAGTATGAGGGTTTCGGACGAGAACTCATCTGTTACATGGGCACTTCAATGTCTTTTAAACTTATTTGAACTCCGGACTTCTTGTGTGTTCAGTTTGCAGCATTCAAAGCGACGTCATCAATTTCCAACATGTTCTGACATCATTTGCTATTTTTCAGTCATTTACCTAATTGTTTAGAGATCTAAATGACCGTGAAATTGAAAATCACTACAAAATGAAATATGAAAATGTTGAGACTTGGCATGGTATCATCATTTCACCGCATAGCATGTGCAAAGTAGTACAGAGGGTCACGGCAAAAACTCGACGCACTTCGTGTACAAAATGGACAATCTCTTTCGGAGTATAAGGGTTTCGGACGAGAACTTATCTCTTACATGGGCACTTCAATTTTTTTTAAACTTATTTGAAATCCGAACTTCTTGTGTGTTCAGTATGCAGCATTGAAAGCGACGTCATCAATTTCCAACATGTTCTGACATCATTTGCTCTTTTTTAGTGATTTACGTAATTGTTTAGAGAGCTAAATGACCGTGAAATTGAAAATCACTACAAAATGAACTGTGAAAAGGTTGAAACTTGGCATGGTATCATCATTTCACCTGCATAGCATGTGCGAAAGAGTAGAGAGGGTCACGGCGAAAACTGGACGCACTTCGTGTACAAACTGGAAAATCTCTTTCAGAGTATCAGGGTTTCGGACGAGAACTCATCGGTTACATGGGCACTTCAATGTTTTTTAAACTTATTTGAACTCCGGACTTCTTGTGTGTTCAGTATGCAGCATTCAAAGCAACGTCATCAATTTCCAACATGTTCTGACATCATTTGCTGTTTTTTGAGTCATTTACCTAATTATTTAGAGAGCTAAATGACCGTGAAATTGAAAATCACTACAAAATGAACTGTGAAAATGTTGAAACTTGGCATGGTGTCATCATTTCACCTGCATAGCATGTGCGAAAGAGTTTAGAGGGTTACGGCAAAAACTGGACGCACTTCGTGTACAAACTGGACAATCTCTTTCGGAGCATTAGGGTTTCGGACGAGAACTCATCGGTTACATGGGCACTTCAATGTTTTTTAAACTTATTTGAACTCCGGACTTCTTGTGTGTTCAGTATGCAGCATTCAAAGCGACGTCATCAATTTCCAACTTGTTCTGACATCATTTGCTGTTTTCTGAGTCATTTACCTAATTGTTTAGAGAGCTAAATGACCGTGAAATTGAAAATCACTACAAAATGAACTGTGAAAATGTTAAAACTTGTCATGGTATCATCATTTCCCCCGCATAGCATGTGTGAAAGAGTAGAGAGGGTTACGGCAAAAACTGGACGCATTTCGTATACAAACTGGACAATCTCTTTCGGAGTATCAGGGTTTCGGACGAGAACTCATCTGTTACATGGGCACTTCAATATTTTTTAAACTTATTTGAACTCCGGACTTCTTGTGTGTTCAGTATGCAGCATTCAAAGTGACGTCATGAATTTCCAACATGTTCTGACATCATTTGTTGTTTTTCAGTCATTTACGTAATTGTTTAGAGATCTAAATGACCGTCACATTGAAAATCACTACAAAATGAACTGTGAAAATGTTGAGATTTGGCATGGTATCATCATTTCACCCGCATAGCATGTGCAAAACAGTAGAGAGGGTCATGGCAAAAACTGGACGCACTTCGTGTACAAACTGGACAATCTCTTTCAGAGTATCAGGGTTTCGGACGAGAACTCATCTCTTACATGGGCACTTCAATGTTTTTCAAACTTATTTGAACTCCGGACTTCTTGTGTGTTAAGTATGCAGCATTCAAAGCGACGTCATCAATTTCCAACATGTTCTGACATCATTTGCTTATTTTTACTCATTTACCTAATTGTTTAGAGAGCTAAATGACAGTGAAATTGAAAATCAGTACAAAATGAACTGTGAAAATGTTGAAACTTGGCATGGTATCTTCATTTCACCCGCATAGCATGTGTGAAAGAGTAGAGAGGGTCACGGTGTCACAGCCCTAGAATTTGATTGCAATTAGTTTTCATAAGCATCCATGCATCATGTCTATGTTTGTTTGAAATTTGAAATTGGGATGACAAGCCCTAGAACTAAATGAAATGCAATTAGGATCAAAATAAAAATATTTTCAATGAACCCAGAATGCCCTTTAGAAAAGTTCATTATTTTTGATAAAGGTGAAAACCTCTGCCAAAAATGATGCACATATTTTTAGGCCATTCTGGATTTTTGAATAACTCATATTGTATTTGAATTGGGGCATTTAAATACTATTAATATTTTTGAAAATGCTCCAATATTTCTGAAAATAGTTAAGGGCCTCTGTAATAATTCATTTAATGCCCACAATTATTTTCAGGATTTAATAAAATGATTTGGTTATAAACTAAATCAAAACAAAATAACATAAATTGAAAACAGAAACAAAAATAAAAGAGAGAGAGAGAGAGAGAGAGAGAGGACTACCTGGCCACCTACCTGTAGCAGCAGCCCACCTGGAGGCCCAGCCCACCAAGGGCAGCGATGTCTTCTTCCTCCTGCCAGGAGGAGAAGCAGCTGCGTGCGGCGCGCACAGCCTCCCGTGGCCACCTCCTGCCTCCCTGCTGGCCTCCCCGGTGCCTCAGAGACGCCACGCAGCCCCCTGGATCACTCCCTCACTCGCCCATCTCTCTGGTGTCACTCTTCCCGTTCCTCTCACCTCCTCTGCTCCCCTATCGCGCGCAGCACCGAGCGGAGCTCGTCCCCACCGTCGCCGTTCACCATGGCCACTGCCCCCCTCTCTCCTCCCCGACGTGCCCCAGGGGTGCGCCTCATCGCCTTCGTCCTCCTCACCGAGTCACGCAATGCCGGGTGCTCTGGAACACCGCCATCGCCATCGTCATCATCCTCTGCCCCGAAAATTGCCGCCCGTCGATTCGCCATCTCCGCCACCTCCCCGAGCACCCTGAGCTGCTCTACGACCTCGCCGTGAGCCCCTGCTCCTGCTCCCCCTCTCCGTTTTCCTCCTCATGCGCCGAAGCCGTCACCTCATCTGCAACCGAACCCGCCGCCGCCCGCAGTCGTCTCCGGTAACCATTTGGTCTTGGGCATGCACCCATCGAACTCACCGCACCACGTAGACGCCGTAGGTGCTAAGCGCACATCGCCACGGCCACCACAACCACGTCCCAGCTCGCGCCCGAACTCTAGCGACCGCAACCGAGCTCGCCGCCGTTGACTCTGGCCACCCCAGGCCCGGAGACCACCCCCATCCAACGCGCTGTCACGCCACCTCTTCGTAGGGCCAATGGGCGCATCGAACGGTGCACCGTAGGCGAAACCCGAACCCCTCCAGTGTGCCTCTGCCGCGTTTTTGGTCGCCGCCGGCGTAACTCCGGTGACGCTGATGTGGCGCTGTCGTTAGCCACTAATGACCCAACTAACTAACTCTCCTCTCTCACTGACTATGGGCCCCACGCCTTAATTAACCCTGGGATTTATTCCCTACTTAGTTTAGGTTAATATAGCCGGCCCCACATGTCATTTTGACCATGCCACGTCAATGTTGACCCGGACCCACTGGTCAGCCTCTATCCCTTCCCTGTTTCACTGACGTGCGGGTCCCACTGGTCAGGTTTGACCTGGACCATTCTGTTGACCTGCTGAGGTCAGCATGATGCAATGCTGATGCAATAACTCTTTTCTGGATTTATTATTTACAGTAAATTCCAGAAAATTGCCTAAACTTCTAAAAATCATAGAAGTTAATCTATAGCTCCAATTGTAATAAATTATATATGAAAAATTATCAAAAAAATCCAATCTATCCATTTATGCTAGTTTCATGCATGTTAGAACACTTTAACCTTGCTGTTTGGGTGAAACAAGTTAATGCACTTATATGACTTCATAAAATGGGTTTGCATTTGAATCCTTGGTTCAAATGGACTCATTTCAATATGTTCTAGCTTGCATTAGCCCAAAACACATTCATATTGCCATGTCATAGCATGCATCATATTGTTGCATATCGTCATGTCTTGATTGAGTTCTTTCTCAGTTGCCGGTGTTTGTCCCCCCTCAGTAGACGTTGATCCAGCGATGAATTCGATGACACCGATGAAGAACTATACTATCTTCAGAAGTGCCAGGCAAGCAAAACCCCCCTCGTTGATTCTGATATGATCCCACTCTCTCGCTCCTGCTCTCTTTTACTACATTAGGACAACAACGTTTCAATTGTTACATGCTGCGGTAGCTGAACCCCTTTCCTCTGCATGACCTGTCATTGCCACAGTAAATAGATGAAACCCACTAGCATGAGTAGGAATTGTTTGAGCCCTGATGTGCCTACTCATTCATGCCTGTTGTCATGCCTGCTACTGCTTAGAGTTGAGTCAGGTCTGGTTCATCGAAGATGAATTGGAAGGGTGATGAACATGTCCTACTGTGAGAGAGCTAAGTGTGCGAACACGATTTGGTAAAGGTAGCGGTGAGAGGCCATGTAGGAGTACATGGTGGGTTGTGTCATTGCAGCCGTTCTCAGGAACTGAGTGCTGTGTTTGTGATCCATGAACAGTTACTACCACACATTGGGTTCTGGTAACTCGGCCCCTCTTGGCTTATTAATCAACTCGATCTCTGTCCAGGAGTTGCAACTAGTTTCTGGTGTTTGTAGGTAGTGTTAGTAGTCTACCAAGTGGCACCCGGTATAGGTGGGCTTGGGACAGACTAGGCACAGTGGCACGGTGTACCAAGTGGCACCCGGATGGTGGGCTTGGGAACCCTGCACACATCGTTTGGGGCCATGAGCGACACCCCAGCCGGATCTCCTTGCGGATGGAACCCGAATAGGCGATAAACCTAGACTAGAGACTTGTTGGTTAGTCAGGTCGTGGCCGACTCCCTCGCCCGGCTTCCGCTTGAAGGTTGCTGAGGTGCATGACGTGTACAGGGCGATAAGTGGCGAGAGCGTGTGTGAAGAAGTACACCCCTGCAGGGTTATCATTATCTATTCGAATAATCGAATTCCTCGGATATGGAAACTTGGACCCCTTGCATAGTTCATAGAGAAGTGGAAGTGGTTACTCTAAAACTCGCAAGATAAGCGTGAGTGCTATGGATGGCGTTCTCGTGAGGAGACGGGAGCAGATCCATAGTGGTGTATTGGTATGGTGAATATGTGGACTCGTGTGCGCCACCTCAAAGATTTACTTGCAGTCGTAGTTCAGGATAGCCACTGAGTCAAAGCTGGCTTGCTGCAGTTAAACTCCACCACCCCCTTTGTTGATACTGATGCATATGTAGATAGTTCTGATGTAAGTCTTGCAGGGTACATTTGTACTCACGTTTGCCTATTTTATGTTTTGCAGAGAGACGTCAGTCTCGCTAGTAGTTCCGTGTGGACTTCGACATTTAGCTTGATACCTCAGCTACGATCTTGTGCCCTCGGCAGGATCTAGTAGATAGTCAGGCTTCTCAAGCCTTTTTCATTTGTAGATGTCTGTACTCAGACATGTTAAGCTTCCGCATGTGCTTGTTGCTTGTATGCTCTGAATGTTGGGTCATGAGACCCATGTTTGTAATATCTCGCTCCTCGGAGCCTAATGAATAAATATTGGAGTCGTAGAGTTATGTTGTGATGCCATGTTGTATTTACACATATCGAGCATATTGTGTGTATGATTGAAATGCTTGCTATGTGTGGGATCCGACAATCTAGTTGTTTATCCTTGGCAGCCTCTCTTATGGGGAAATGTAGTCTAGTGCTTCCTTGAGGCATAGTAGTCCGCTACAGCCCGGTTCACCGGAGTCCTACTAGCCCAGCACTACTGCTCAGGACACTTGACTGGCCGGCATGTGTTTCACTTCATTCCTGTGTCTGTCCCTTCGGGGAAATGTCACACGGTGACATCTGGAGTCCTGCCTAGCCTGCTACAGCCCGGGTTACCGGAGTCCTGTTAGCCCAGTGCTACAGACCGGATTCACACGCTGTTGACCGACATGCACGAGGTTGATTCATGTATGCCTGTCCCCATAGGTTGGTGCCGCTTTGGGTTCACGACTAGCCATGTCGGCCCGGGTTCTTTGTCATATGGATGCTAGCGACACTATCATATATGTGAGCCAAAAGGCGCAACCGGTCCCGGGCCAGGTAAGGTGGCACCCGTGGAATACCATGCGTGAGGCCGCAAGGTGATATGATGTGTTACATGCTAGATCGGTATGACTTAGGATCGGGGTCCTGACAGCTTTGGTATCAGAGCCTGACTGCCTGTAGGTTTACCAAGCCAAACTGGTCGAAGTTGTGTCTAGAAATGCTTTAGTTATATAAGGGAATTAATTGTGGAAGGGAACGTAAGGCTCTTTTTACTCCTTATCCTCATGACCTTCTGATCTGAGTCATCTTATCTTTTCTACGGGGTTAAGAACTAGGCTTCTCTTCTATCTCTCAGGATGACGTGTTACTAAACCGTAGTTGCCTAGGATTGTTGAGTTCAAGCCTCAGTTCAGCTCCTACTACTTCCGTATGTTGACAGTTGATCTCAGAACCTCGATATTGTGATGTGGAGTGGCTATGCTACCATATTGCATAATGTCTCAAATCTTTGGAGCATTTACAGCCGTTATGCTGTTCGAGTCGTCCCAGGTTTCCAAACAATCTGATGCATTTGCAAAATCCTTTCCCTCTGGTTTTCGATGTTCCCTAGGCCAGGTTAATCACACTAATTGTGAGTTGATATATTCTATTGCTTCGTCATATATGTTGGAATTATTATTATGACCCTAGATGTCTTAGAGTGCCACCTAGTAATCGAACCATGTTTTGTGTTCCCAGCGTGATGATTCTGGCCACCATTCTTGAAAGCATCCCGTGATGACATTTAGTAGTAGGTATTCTATTCTTGGGTTCTTGAACTCGAGATTCACCCTACTTACCTCATGTTGATAGTGTTGCTAGTTCGTTTAGGATATTAGTAACATTTGCGATAGTCCTCGAGGTTCGTGGTACATCCTTCTTCCAATTACCATGAACCATTCTTGGCAGGAGTTCTTTTGAACCAAAAGGTCACGACCAGAGTTCTATTGATGAGTTCTCCATTCTATATTGTGAATCTGCCAGTTCTACCCTTTCCGCATGGGTTATCTGGAAGAAATGTTGAGCTTCGCTCGACATATTGATCTATGCATCCACAACTCAGAGAGATATATGTTTCCTTGAGATGTCCCTCTTCATTTGTATTCCGACCATCGTCTATCAATTGATAGTTAGGAGTAATTGTGCATCCGTGTTATCGGTGCTTATTATTCTTGTGGTCCGTCAAGCCATTCTATTTCAGAATGACTAGGAGAAACAAACTCCAGTACCTCATCCATATCTAGGATTGGGTCAAAGTAGTTATATTCCACAGATCAAATGCCAAACCAGCTTTTGTTCTGTTCTACCTTAGAGTATTACCGTCTTTTTGTCAAGAATGTCATGGATATTGCACAACCTTTTATGAATTCTTGATGCAATGATACTTATCGCCATCATTGTTCATTCCTCGGTTCCGTGTTGTTGCAACCGGAATACCGAGAAGTGAACCGTGATGTGTGAAATCAATACTCCTAGCAACCCCATTGCTTGGTGGTTAATGGACGATAATCTCATTCCTGTTGTGCTGATTATGGAATCATCATTCTAAGATTGATCATGCTACCTAGTCCATTTTCCTGGTGCACTTTTCGATCAAGAGTTGGGATTATGTCTATCCTTGCTTATTTGACCATATCATCCTTCCTAAAGAGCAAGATTGATCTCGAGCTTAGTAACATATCGGTGGTTCGTGATTTTCTGAATATCTTCTCGGAAGTGTTACCAGGTTGTCACCTGACCGCTATGTTGAGTTCGTGATCAAGTTGGTTTCTTGTAACCACGCCTTTCTCCAAGAATCCGTGTTGGATATCCCTGAGCTAGTTGGTTAAGCTAAACAACAACTTGGAGAGTTGGAAGATAAAAGCTTGTCTGACTTAGTTCACGTTAAGGGATATCTTTTTATTGTGTGTGTGTGTTGAAGAAAGATGATATCTCCATCGATTGGTCCTCGTGATCAGTTGTTGGATCTATTGCCTTGTCAAATCTTAGACTTGAGTATGGGCTATGGCCAAGTCAAATCAGAACCAACGATGTTCGTAATGTGGTGTTACTCGTGGTTGATCCCTCGAGCATACACCATTATATCTTTTGGTCTGACCAATGCTATCACCGTGTTCACATGATGGTGGAAGTCCAGTGATATGGAAATTCCGATGAGTTGCTGTTGAGCCCATCAGCAGCATCTTGTCTCCTCCATGATTCATGTTGAACATTGAGCTAGTGTTGGAACTTTTGCAATCATTGCCTTCGTGCCCCGTTCATGAGGTATATGTTTGGATGAAAGTAGTGACTTCCTCTAGATTCACGTGCAATTGATGCAAGTTGCCGCCGTGAATTCGAGGGAGCTTGTTTTTGCTTCCTTTGGAATCATCCCAAGTCAGTCATGCAATCGTGCGAAGTATTCTACGGTTTGGTAGATTAATTACCTCCACTCCATATGTGTTCCTAGCACACCAAGCCACTGATTGATTTGTTCAAGGTAAAGAATTCTTAAGTGCTAATCCTTATGGTCCCAAAGGTACATGCACAGGACTTCGCTCTCCGCAATGATGGTTCCCAATTAGAACTCGGTTGTGTTTCGCTGTAAGACTACTATGTGGTCATGCTTGTCCTGGACAACGTGTTCACATGTATGTAGCAGAACCAGCTCATATTTTGGAGCTTACTACCGTAGTTCATTTCCCCGAGAATCTCACAACGTCATATCGTCGAATTGTGTTGCAAACTTTCATTTTTCTTTCTAGACTTGATGAGTCTGGAATATCCTGACACCAACCAGATCTGAATCTCAGGCAGATATGATGGTTGGCACATTCCCAACATTGCATTTTGTTCCCAGCTTGCACCTCAGTAGTTGTTGTTCAGGATTATCTTCAAAAGTGAACTTACCATGGGTCCCATCCATTTCCGATGATAAGCAAAATCATCCATTGCGTTGTCTTCAACAAGGGAGTCCACATCATCCTTTCTAGTCCAAGTATGTCATTCTTTTGAAGCTCCTGCAAATGATCGATTGTGATTGCCTTAGGCTGGTATAAAGAGTTTCAATGATCTTTGTATCAAAAGTAATTCTTTTTGCCACTTAAGGGAATAGTTCTACGAGTCACCTCTTCTAGGGTGTCCCATTATGGAATCATGGCAATTCAGTCCTTGCTACGTTGAAACGCGTCCACCATTCTATTAAGCGTGCAGTTGTTCCCTACCAAATCGAACCTTCGCCATCTATGTCTTCCATCCCTCTTGATGTGTGTTTGTGTCTAAACTCGAGAGAGTTGCTGTGTCTCATCCCATGAGTTGATCGTGAATTGCTCAATCTTCGAGAAGATCGTTTCCTGTAGAATTTTTTTTTGTCGTCATCGTGTTGGATCAAGATCTATTGGAGCAATGAATCAACATCTTCGAAGAGGACAATCGGATCGTGAAGGTCGTGTTAGCTTTGTATCCCCTCTGTCTTCTTACCTCACGTCTTGAATCTCGGGACGAGATTCTTGTTTAGTGGGGGTGAGTTGTCACAGCCCTAGAATTTGATTGCAATTAGTTTCATAAGCATCCATGCATCATGTCTATATTTGTTTGAAATTTGAGATGGGGATGACAAGCCCTAGCACTAAATGAAATGCAATTAGGATCAAAATAAAAATATTTTCAATGAACCCAGAATACCCTTTAGAAAAGTTCATTATTTTTGATAAAGGTGAAAACCTCTGCCAAAAATGATGCACATATTTTTAGGCCATTCTGGATTTTTGAATAACTCATATTGTATTTGAATTGGGGCATTTAAATACTATTAATATTTTTTTAAATGCTCCAATATTTCTGAAAATAGTTAAGGGCCTCTGCAATAATTCATTTAATGCCACAATTATTTTCAGGATTTATTAAAATGATTTGGGTTATAAACTAAATCAAAACAAACTAACATAAATAGAAAACAGAAACAAAAATAAGAGAGAGAGAGAGGACTACCTGGCCACCTACCTGTAGCAGCGGCCCACCTGGAGGCCCAGCCCACCAAGGGCAGCGATGTCTTCTTCCTCCTGCCAGGAGGAGAAGTAGCTACGTGCGGCGCGCTCAGCCTCCCGTGGCCACCTCCTGCCTCCCTGCTGGCCTCCCCAGCGCCTCAGAGACACCACGCAGCCTCCTGGATCACTCCCTCACTCCCCCATCTCTCTGGTGTCACTCTCCCCTTTCCTCTCACCTCCTCTGCTCCCCTATCGCGCGCACCACCGAGCGGAGCTCGTCGGCACCGTCGCCATTCACCATGGCCACTGCCCCCCTCTCTCCTCCCCGACGTGCCCCAAGGGTCCGCCTCATCGCCTTCGTCCTCCTCGCCGAGTCACGCAACGCTGGGTGCCCTGGAACGCCGCCATCGCCATCGTCATCATCCTCTGCCCCGAAAATTGCCGCCCGTTGATTCACCGTCTCTGCCGCCTCCCCGAGCATCCTGAGCTGCTCTACGACCTCGCCGTGAGCCCCTGCTCCTGCTCCCCCTCTCCATTTTCCTCCTCATGAGCCGTAGCTGTCACCTCGTCTGCAACCGAACCCGCCGTAGCCCGTAGTTGTCTCCGGTGATGCTCCAGTAACCATTTCGTCTTGGGCATGCGCCCATCGAACTCACCGCACCACGTAGACGCCGTAGTTGCTAAGTGCACATCGCCACGGCCACCACAACCGCATCCCAGCTCGCGCCCGAACTTCGGCGACCGCAACCGAGCTCACCGCCATTGACTCCGGCCACCCCAGGCCCGGAGACCACCCCCATTCGACGCGCTATCACGCCAGCTCTTCATAGGGCCAATGGGCGCAAGGAATGGTGCACCGTAGGCGAAACCCGAACCCCTCAAGTGTGCCTCCGCCGCGTTTTTGGTCGCCGCCGGCGTAACTCCGGTGACGCTGAGGTGGCGCTGTCGTTAGCCACTAATGACCCAACTAACTAACTCTCCTCTCTCACTGACTATGGGCCCCACGCCTTAATTAACTCCGGGATTTATTCCCTGCTTAGCTTAGGTTAATATAGCCGGCCCCACATGTCATTTTGACTATGCCACGTCAACGTTGACCCGGACCCACTGGTCAGCCTCTATCCATTCCCTGTTTCACTGACGTGCGGGTCCCACTGGTCAGGTTTGACCTGGACCGTTCTGTTGACCTGCTGAGGTCAGCATGACGCATTGCTGATGCAATAACTCTTTTCTGGATTTATTCTTTACAGTAAATTCCAGAAAATTGCCTAAACTTCTAAAAATCATAGAAATTAATCAATAGCTCCAAATGAAACAAATTATATATGAAAAATTATCAGAAAAATCCAATCTATCCATTTATGCTAGTTTCATGCATGTTAGAACAATTTAACCTTGCTGTTTAGGTGAAACAAGTTAATGCACTTATATGACTTCATAAAATGGGTTTGCATTTGAATCCTTGGTTGAAATGGACTCATTTCAATATGTTCTAGCTTGCATTAGCCCAAAACACATTCATATTTCCATGTCATAGCATGCATCATATTGTTGCAAATCATCATGTGTTGATTGAGTTCTTTCTCAGTTGCCGGTGTTTGTCCCCCCTTAGTAGACGTTGATCCAGCGATGAATTCGATGACACTGATGAAGAACTATACTATCTTCAGAAGTGCCAGGCAAGAAACCCCCCCCCCCCCCCTCGTTCATTCTGATATGATCCCACTCTCTCGCTCCTGCTCTCTTTTACTACATTAGGACAACAACGTTTCAATTGTTACATGCTGCAGTAGCTGAACCCCTTTCCTCTGCATGACCTGTCATTGCCACAGTAAATAGATGAAACCCACTAGCATGAGTAGGAATTGTTTGAGCCCTGATGTGCCTACTCATTCATGCCTGTTGTCATGCCTGCTACTGCTTAGAGTTGAGTCAGGTCTGGTTCATCGGAGATGAATTGGAAGGGTGATGAACATGTCATACTATGAGAGAGCTAAGTTTGTGAACACGATTTGGTAAAGGTAGCGGTGAGAGGCCATGTAGGAGTACATGGTGGGTTGTCTCATTGCAGCCGTTCTCAGGAACTGAGTGTTGTGTTTGTGATCCATGAACAGTTACTACCACACATTGGGTTCCGGTAACTCGGCCCCTCTCGGCTTATTAATCAACTCGATCTCTGTCCAGGAGTTGCAACTAGTTTCTGGTGTTTGTAGGTAGTGTTAGTAGTCTACCAAGTGGCACCCGGTACAGGTGGGCTTGGGACAGACTAGGCATAGTGGCACGGTGTACCTTCGGAACCCTGCACACATCGTTTGGGGCCGTGAGCGACACCCCGGCCGGATCTCCTTGCGGATGGAACCCGAATAGGCGATAAACCTGGACTAGAGACTTGTTGGTTAGTCAGGTCGTGGCCGACTCCCTCGCCCGGCTTCCGCTTGAAGGTTGCCGATGTACATGACGTGTACAGGGCGATAAGTGGCGAGAGCGTGTGTGATGAAGTACACCCCTGCAGGGTTATCATTATCTATTCGAATAACCGAATTCCTCGGATATGGAAACTTGGACCCCTTGCATAGTTCATAGACAAGTGGAAGTGGTTACTCTAAAAGTCGCAAGATAAGCGTGAGTGCTATGGATGGCGTTCTCGTGAGGAGACGAGAGCAGATCCATAGTGGTGTATTGGTATGGTGAATATGTGGACTCGTGTGCGCCACCTCAAAGATTTACTTGCAGTCGTAGTTCAGGATAGCCACTGAGTCAAAGCTGGCTTGCTGCAGTTAAACTCCACCACCCCCTTTGTTGATACCGATGCATATGTAGATAGTTCTGATGTAAGTCTTGCTGGGTACATTTGTACTCACGTTTGCCTATTTTATGTTTTGCAGAGAGACGTCAGTCTCGCTAGTAGTTCCGTGTGGACTTCGACATTTAGCTTGATACCTCAGCTATGATCTTGTGCCCTCGGCAGGATCTGGTAGATAGTCAGGCTTCTCAAGCCTTTTTCATTTGTAGATGTCTGTACTCAGACATGTTAAGCTTCCGCATGTGCTTGTTGCTTGTATGCTCTGAATGTTGGGTCATGAGACCCATGTTTGTAATATCTCGCTCCTCGAAGCGTAATGAATAAATATTGGAGTCGTAGAGTTATGTTGTGATGCCATGTTGTATTTACACATATCGAGCATATTGTGTGTATGATTGAAATGCTTGCTATGTGTGGGATCCGACAATCTAGTTGTTTATCCTTGGTAGCCTCTCTTATGGGGAAATGTAGTCTAGTGCCTCCTTGAGCCATAGTAGTCTGCTACAGCCCGGTTCACCGGAGTCCTACTAGCCCAGCACTACTGCTCAGGACACTTGACTGGCCGGCATGTGTTTCACTTCATTCCTGTGTCTGTCCCTTCGGGGAAATGTCACACGGTGACATCTGGAGTCCTGCCTAGCCTGCTACAGCCCGGGTTACCGGAGTCCTGTTAGCCCAGTGCTACAGACCGGATTCACACGCTGTTGACCGACATGCACGAGGTTGATTCATGTATGCCTGCCCCATGGGTTGGTGCCGCTTTGGGTTCACGACTAGCCATGTCGGCCCGGGTTCTTCGTCATATGGATGCTAGCGACACTATCATATATGTGAGCCAAAAGGCACAACCGGTCCCGGGCCAGGTAAGGTGGCACCCGTGGAATACCATGCATGAGGCCGCAAGGTGATATGATGTGTTACATGCTAGATCGGTATGACTTAGGATCGGGGTCCTGGCAGCTTTGGTATCAGAGCCTGACTGCCTGTAGGTTTACCAAGCCAAACTGGTCGAAGTTGTGTCTAGAAATGCTTTAGTTATATAAGGGAATTAATTGTGGAAGGGAACGTAAGGCTCTTTTTACTCCTTATCCTCATGACCTTCTGATCCGAGTCATCTTATCTTTTCTACGGGGTTAAGAACTAGGCTTCTCTTCTATCTCTCAGGATGACGTGTTACTAAACCGTAGTTGCCTAGGATTGTTGAGTTCAAGCCTCAGTTCAGCTCCTACTACTTCCGTGTGTTGACAGTTGATCTCAGAACCTCGATATTGTGATGTGGAGTGGCTATGCTACCATATTGCATAATGTCTCAAATCTTTGGAGCATTTACAGCCGTTATGCTGTTCGAGTCGTCCCAGGTTTCCAAACAATCTGATGCATTTGCAAAATCCTTTCCCTCTGGTTTTCGATGTTCCCTAGGCCAGGTTAATCACACTAATTGTGAGTTGATGTATTCTATTGCCTCGTCATATATGTTGGAATTATTATTATGACCCTAGATGTCTTTGAGTGCCACCTAGTAATCGAACCATGTTTTGTGTTCCCAGCGTGATGATTCTGGCCACCATTCTTGAAAGCATCCCGTGATGACATTTAGTAGTAGGTATTCTATTCTTGGGTTCTTGAACCCGAGATTCACCCTACTTACCTCATGTTGATAGTGTTGCTAGTTCGTTTAGGATATTAGTAACATTTGCGATAGTCCTCGAGGTTCGTGGTACATCCTTCTTCCAATTACCATGAACCATTCTTGGCAGGAGTTCTTTTGAACCAAAAGGTCACGACCAGAGTTCCATTGATGAGTTCTCCATTCTATATTGTGAATCTGCCAGTTCTACCCTTTCCGCATGGGTTATCTGGAAGAAATGTTGAGCTTCGCTCGACATATTAATCTATGCATCCACAACTCAGAGAGATATATGTTTCCTTGAGATGTCCCTCTTCATTTGTATTCCGACCATCGTCTATCAATTGATAGTTAGGAGTAATTGTGCATCCGTGTTATCGGTGCTTATTATTCTTGTGGTCCATCAAGCCATTTTATTTCAGAATGACTAAGAGAAACAAACTCCAGTACCTCATCCATATCTAGGATTGGGTCAAAGTAGTTATATTCCACAGATCAAATGCCAAACCAGCTTTTGTTCTGTTCTACCTTAGAGTATTACCGTCTTTTTGTCAATAATGTCATGGATATTGCACAACCTTTTATGAATTCTTGATGCAATGATACTTATCGCCATCATTGTTCATTCCTCGGTTCCGTGTTGTTGCAACCGGAATACCGAGAAGTGAACCGTGATGTGTGAAATCAATACTCCTAGCAACCCCATTGCTTGGTGGTTAATGGACGATAATCTCATTCTTGTTGTGCTGATTATGGAATCATCATTCTAAGATTGATCATGCTACCTAGTCCATTTTCCTGGTGCACTTTTCGATCAAGAGTTGGGATTATGTCTATCCTTGCTTATTTGACCATATCATCCTGCCTAAAGACCAAGATTGATCTCGAGCTTAGTAACATATCGGTGGTTCGTGATTTTCTGAATATCTTCTCAAAAGTGTTACCAGGTTGTCACCTGACCGCTATGTTGAGTTCGTGATCAAGTTGGTTTCTTGTAACCACGCCTTTCTCCAAGAATCCGTGTTGGATATCCCTGAGCCAGTTGGTTAAGCTAAACAACAACTTGGAGAGTTGGAAGATAAAAGCTTGTCTGTCTTAGTTCACCTTAAGGGATATCTTTTTATTGTGTGTGTGTGTGTGTGTTGAAGAAACATGATATCTCCATCGATTGGTCCTCGTGATCAGTTGTTAGATCTATTGCCTTGTCAAAACTTAGACTTGAGTATGGGCTATGGCCAAGTCAAATCAGAACCAACGATGTTCGTAATGTGGTGTTACTCGTGGTTGATCCCTCGAGCATACACCATTATATCTTTTGGTCTGACCAATGCTATCACCGTGTTCACATGATGGTGGAAGTCCAGTGATATGGAAATTCCGATGAGTTGCTGTTGAGCCCATCAGCAGCATCTTGTCTCCTCCATGATTCATGTTGAACATTGAGCTAGTGTTGGAACTTTTGCAATCATTGCCTTCGTGCCCCGTTCATGAGGTATATGTTTGGATGAAAGTAGTGACTTCCTCTAGATTCACGTGCAATTGATGCAAGTTGCCGCCGTGAATTCGAGGGAGCTTGTTTTTGCTTCCTTTGGAATCATCCCAAGTCAGTCATGCAATCATGCGAAGTATTCTACGGTTTGGTAGATTAATTACCTCCACTCCATATGTGTTCCTAGCACACCAAGCCACTGATTGATTTGTTCAAGGTAAAGAATTCTTAACTGCTAATCCTTAAGGACCCAAAGGTACATGCGCAGGACTTCGCTCTCCGCAATGATGGTTCCCAATTAGAACTCGGTTGTGTTTCATTGTAAGACTACTATGTGGTCATGCTTGTCTTGGACAACGTGTTCACATGTATGTAGCAAAACCACCTCATATTTTGGAGCTTACTACCGTAGTTCATTTCCCCGAGAATCTCGCAACGTCATATCGTCGAATTGTGTTGCAAACTTTCATTTTTCTTTCTAGACTTGATGAGTCTGGAATATCCTGACACCAACCAGATCTGAATCTCAGGCAGATATGATGGTTGGAACATTCCCAACATTGCATTTTGTTCCCAGCTTGCACCTCAGTAGTTGTTGTTCAGGATTATCTTCAAAAGTGAACTTACCATGGGTCCCATCCATTTCCGATGATAAGCAAAATCATCCATTGCGTTGTCTTCAAAAAGGGAGTCCACATCATCCTTTCTAGTCCAAGTATGTCATTCTTTTGAAGCTCCTGCAAATGATCGATTGTGATTGCCTTAGGCTGGTATAAAGAGTTTCAATGATCTTTGTATCAAAAGTAATTCTTTTTCCCACTTAAGGGAATAGTTCTACGAGTCACCTCTTCTAGGGTGTCCCATTATGGAATCATGGCAATTCAGTCCTTGCTACATTGAAACGTGTCCACCATTCTATTAAGCGTGGAGTTGTTCCCTACCAAATCGAACCTTCGCTATCTGTGTCTTCCATCCCTCTTGATGTATGTTTGTGTCTAAACTCAAGAGAGTTGCTGTGTCTCATCCCATGAGTTGATCGTGAATTGCTCAATCTTCGAGAAGATCGTTTCCTGTAGAATTTTTTTTGTCGTCATCGTGTTGGATCAAGATCTATTGGAGCAATGAATCAACATCTTCGAAGAGGACAATCGGATCATGAAGGTCGTGTTAGCTATGTATCCCCTCTGTCTTCTTACCTCACGTCTTGAATCTCGGGACGAGATTCTTGTTTAGTGGGGGTGAGTTGTCACAGCCCTAGAATTTGATTGCAATTAGTTTCATAAGCATCCATGCATCATGTCTATATTTGTTTGAAATTTGAGATGGGGATGACAAGCCCTAGCACTAAATGAAATGCAATTAGGATCAAAATAAAAATAATTTCAATGAACCCAGAATACCCTTTAGAAAAGTTCATTATTTTTGATAAAGGTGAAAACCTCTGCCAAAAATGATGCACATATTTTTAGGCCATTCTGGATTTTTGAATAACTCATATTGTATTTCAATTGGGGCATTTAAATACTATTAGTATTTTTTAAATGCTCCAATATTTCTGAAAATAGTTAAGGGCCTCTGCAATAATTCATTTAATGCCACAATTATTTTCAGGATTTATTAAAATGATTTGGGTTATAAACTAAATCAAAACAAAATAACATAAATAGAAAACAGAAACAAAAATAAAAGAGAGAGAGAGAGAGAGAGTACTACCTGGCCACCTACCTGTAGCAGCGGCCCACCTGGAGGCCCAGCCCACCAAGGGCAGCGATGTCTTCTTCCTCCTGCCAGGAGGAGAAGCAGCTACGTGCGGCGCGCTCAGCCTCCCGTGGCCACCTCCTGCCTCCCTGCTGGCCTCCCCGGCGCCTCAGAGACGCCATGCAGCCCCCTGGATCACTCCCTCACTCCCCCATCTCTCTGGTGTCACTCTCCCCTTTCCTCTCACCTCCTCTCCTCCCGTATCGCGCGCACCACCGAGCGGAGCTCGTCGCCACCATCGCCGTTCACCATGGCCACTGCCCCCTCTCTCTCCTCCCCGATGTGCCCCAAGGGTCCGCCTCATCGCCTTCGTCCTCCTCGCCGAGTCACGCAATGCAGGGTGCCCTGGAACGCCGCCATCGCCATCGTCATCATCCTCTGCCCCGAAAATTGCCGCCCGTTGATTCGCCGTCTTCGCCGCCTCCCCAAGCACCCTGAGCTGCTCTACGACCTCGCCGTGAGCCCCTGCTCCTGCTCCCCCTCTCCGTTTTCCTCCTCATGAGCCGTAGCTGTCACCTCGTCTGCAACCGAACCCGCCGCTGCCCGCAGTTGTCTCCGGTGATGCTCCAGTAACCATTTCGTCTTGGGCATGCGCCCATCGAACTCACCGCACCACGTAGACGCCATAGTTGCTAAGTGCACATCGCCACGGCCACCACAACCGCGTCCCAGCTCGCGCCCGAACTCCGGCGACTACAACCGAGCTCGCCGCCGTTGACTCCGGCCACCCCAGGCCCGGAGACCACCCCCATCTGACGCGCTATCACGCCAGCTCTTCATAGGGCCAATGGGCACATCGAATGGTGCACCGTAGGCGAAACCCGAACCCCTCCAGTGTGCCTCCGCCGCGTTTTTGGTCGCCGCCGGCGTAACTCCGGTGACACTGATGTGGCGCTGTCGTTAGCCACTAAAGACCCAACTAACTAACTCTCCTCTCTCATTGACTATGGGCCCCATGCCTTAATTAACCCTGGGATTTATTCCCTGCTTAGCTTAGGTTAATATAGCCGGCCCCACATGTCATTTTGACTATGCCACGTCAACGTTGACCCGGACCCACTGGTCAGCCTCTATCCCTTCCCTATTTCACTGACGTGCGGGTCCCACTAGTCAGGTTTGACCTGGACCGTTCTGTTGACCTGCTGAGGTCAGCATGACGCATTGCTGATGCAATAACTCTTTTCTGGATTTATTCTTTACAGTAAATTCCAGAAAATTGCCTAAACTTCTAAAAATCATAGAAATTAATCAATAGCTCCAAATTAAATAAATTATATATGAAAAATTATCAGAAAAATCCAATCTATCCATTTATGCTCGTTTCATGCATGTTAGAACAATTTAACCTTGCTGTTTAGGTGAAACAAGTTAATGCACTTATATGACTTCATAAAATGGGTTTGCATTTGAATCCTTCGTTCAAATGGACTCATTTCAATATGTTCTAGCTTGCATTAGCCCAAAACACATTCATATTTCCATGTCATAGCATGCATCATATTGTTGCAAATCGTCATGTGTTGATTGAGTTCTTTCTCAGTTGCCGGTGTTTGTCCCCCCTTAGTAGACGTTGATCCAGCGATGAATTTGATGACACCGATGAAGAACTATACTATCTTCAGAAGTGCCAGGCAAGCAAAACCCCCCCTCGTTCATTCTGATATGATCCCACTCTCTCGCTCCTACTCTCTTTTACTGCATTAGGACAACAATGTTTCAATTGTTACATGCTGCAGTAGCTGAACCCCTTTCCTCTGCATGACTTGTCATTGCCACAGTAAATAGATGAAACCCACTAGCATGAGTAGGAATTGTTTGAGCCCTGATGTGCCTACTCATTCATGCCTGTTGTCATGCCTGCTACTGCTTAGAGTTGAGTCAGGTCTGGTTCATCGGAGATGAATTGGAAGGGTGATGAACATGTCATACTGTGAGAGAGCTAAGTTTGTGAACACGATTTGGTAAAGGTAGCGGTGAGAGGCCATGTAGGAGTACATGGTGGGTTGTCTCATTGCAGCCGTTCTCAGGAACTGAGTGTTGTGTTTGTGATCCATGAACAGTTACTACCACACATTGGGTTCCGGTAACTCGGCCCCTCTCGGCTTATTAATCAACTCGATCTCTGTCCAGGAGTTGCAACTAGTTTTTGGTGTTTGTAGGTAGTGTTAGTAGTCTACCAAGTGGCACCCGGTACAGGTGGGCTTGGGACAGACTAGGCATAGTGGCACGGTGTACCTTCGGAATCCTGCACACATCGTTTGGGGCCGTGAGCGACACCCCGGTCGGATCTCCTTGCGGATGGAACCCGAATAGGCGATAAACCTAGACTAGAGACTTGTTGGTTAGTCAGGTCGTGGCCGACTCCCTCGCCCGGCTTCCGCTTGAAGGTTGCCGATGTACATGACGTGTACAGGGCGATAAGTGGCGAGAGCGTGTGTGAAGAAGTACACCCCTGCAGGGTTATCATTATCTATTCGAATAACCGAATTCCTCGTATATGGAAACTTGGACCCCTTGCATAGTTCATAGACAAGTGGAAGTGGTTACTCTAAAACTCGCAAGATAAGCGTGAGTGCTATGGATGGTGTTCTCGTGAGGAGACGGGAGCAGATCCATAGTGGTGTATTGGTATGGTGAATATGTGGACTCGTGTGCGCCACCTCAAAGATTTACTTGCAGTCGTAGTTCAGGATAGCCACTGAGTCAAAGCTGGCTTGCTGCAGTTAAACTCCACCACCCCCTTTGTTGATACCGATGCATATGTAGATAGTTCTGATGTAAGTCTTGCTGGGTACATTTGTACTCACGTTTGCCTATTTTATGTTTTGTAGAGAGACGTCAGTCTCGCTAGTAGTTCCATGTGGACTTCGACATTTAGCTTGATACCTCAGCTACGATCTTGTGCCCTCGGCAGGATCTGGTAGATAGTCAGGCTTCTCAAGCCTTTTTCATTTGTAGAAGTCTGTACTCAGACCTGTTAAGCTTCCGCATGTGCTTGTTGCTTGTATGCTCTGAATGTTGGGTCATGAGACCCATGTTTGTAATATCTCTCTCCTCAGAGCCTAATGAATAAATATTGGAGTCGTAGAGTTATGTTGTGATGCCATGTTGTATTTACACATATCGAGCATATTGTGTGTATGATTGAAATGCTTGCTATGTGTGGGATCCGACAATCTAGTTGTTTATCCTTGGCAGCCTCTCTTATGGGGAAATGTAGTCTCGTGCCTCCTTGAGCCATAGTAGTCCGCTATAGCCCGGTTCACCGGAGTCCTGCTAGCCCAGCACTACTGCTCAGGACACCTGACTGGCCGGCATGTGTTTCACTTCGTTCCTGTGTCTGCCCCTTCGGGGAAATGTCACGCGGTGACATCTGGAGTCCTTCCTAGCCTGCTACAGCCCGGGTTACCGGAGTCCCGTTAGCCAAGTGCTACAGCCCGGATTCACACGCTGTTGACCGACATGCGCGAGGTTGATTCTTGTATGCTTGTCCCCATGGGTTGGTGCCGCTTTGGGTTCACAACTAGCCATGTCGGCCCGGGTTCTTTATCATATGGATGCTAGCGACACTATCATATATGTCAGCCAAAAGGCGCAACCGGTCCCGGGCCAGGTAAGGTGGCACCCGTGGAATACCGTGTGTGAGGCCGCAAGGTGATATGATGTGTTACATGCTAGATCGGTGTGACTTAGGATCGGGGTCCTGACACACGGCAAAAACTGGACGCACTTCGTGTACAAACTGGAAAATCTCTTTCAGAGTATCAGGGTTTCGAACGAGAACTCATCTATTACATGGGCACTTCAATGTTTTTTAAACTTATTTGAACTCCGGACTTCTTTTGCGTTCAGTATGCAACATTCAAAGCAAAGTTAACAATTTCCAACATGTTCTGACTACATTTGCTGTTTTTCAGTCACTTACCTAATTGTTTAGAGAGCTAAATGATCGTGAAATTGAAAATCACTACAAAATGAACTGTGAAAATGTTGAAACTTGGCATGGTATCATCATTTCACCCGCATAGCATGTGCGAAAGAGTAGAGAGGGTCACAGCACAAACTGGACGCACTTCGTGTACAAACTGGACAATCTCTTTCGGAGTATCAGGATTTCGGACGAGAGCTCATCTGTTACATGGGCACTTCAATGTTTTTTAATCTTATTTGAAATCTGGACTTCTTGTGTGTTCAGTATGCAACATTCAAAGCGACGTCATTAATTTCCAACATGTTCTGACATCATTTGTTGTTTTTCAGTCATTTAACTAATTGTTTAGAGAGGTAAATGACCGTGAAATTGAAAATCACTACAAAATGAAATGTGAAAATGTTGAAACTTGGCATGGTATCATCATTTCACCCGCATAGCATGTGCAAAAGAGTAGAGAGGGTTACAGCAAAAACTGGACGCATTTCGTGTACAAACTAGACAATCTCTTTCGGAGTATCAGGGTTCCGGACGAGAACTCATCTGTTACATGGGCACTTCAATGTTTTTTAAACTTATTTGAACTCCGGACTTCTTGTGTGTTCAGTATGCAGCATTCAAAGCGACTTCATAAATTTCCAACATGTTCTGACATCATTTGCTGTTTTTTAGTCATTTACCTAATTGTTTAGAGAGCTAAATGACCATGAAATTGAAAATCACTACAAAATGAACTGTGAAAATGTTGAAACTTGGCATGGTATCATCATTTCACCTGTATAACATGTGCGGAAGAGTAGAGAGGGTCACGGAAAAAACTAGACGCACTTCGTGTACAAACTGGATAATCTCTTTCAGAGTATCATGGATTCGGACGAGAACTCATCTGGTACATGGGCACTTCAATGTTTTTTAAAAATTATTTCAACTCTGGACTTCTTGTGTGTTCATTATGCAGCATTCAAAGCGACATGATCAATTTCCAACATGTTCTGACATCATTTGCTGTTTTTCAGTCATTTACCTAATTGTTTGGAGAGCTAAATGACCGTGAAATTGAAAATCACTAGAAAATGAACTGTGAAAATGTTGAAACTTGGCATGGTATCATCGTTTCACCCGCATAGCATGTGCGAGAGAGTAGAGAGGGTCACGGCAAAAACTGGATGCACTTCGTGTACAAACTGGACAATCTCTTTCGGAGTATCAGGGTTTCGGATAAGAACTTAACTGTTACATGGGAACTTTAATGTTTTTTAAACTTATTTGAACTCCGGACTTCTTTTGTGTTCAGTATGCAGCATTCAAAGCGACGTCATCAATTTCCAACATGTTCTGACATCATTTGCTGTTTTTCAGTCATTTACCTAATTGTTTAGAGAGCTAAATGACCGTGAAATTGAAAATCACTAGAAAATGAACTGTGAAAATGTTGAAACTTGGCATGGTATCATCGTTTCACCCGCATAGCATGTGCGAAAGAGTAGAGAGGGTCACAGCAAAAACTGGATGCACTTCGTGGACAAACTGGACAATCTCTTTCGGCGTATCAAGGTTTCGGACGAGAACTTATCTGTTACATGGGAACTTTAATGTTTTTAAACTTATTTCAACTCCGGACTTCCTTTGTGTTCAGTATGCAGCATTCAAAGCGACGTCATAAATTTCCAACATGTTCTGACTAATTTGCTATTTTTCAGTCATTTACCTAATTGTTTAGAGAGGTAAATGACCGTGAAATTGAAAATCACTACAAAATGAAATGTGAAAATGTTGAAACTTGGCATGGTATCATCATTTCACCCGCATAGCATGTGCAAACGAGTAGAGAGGGTTACGGCAAAAACTGGACGCACTTCGTGTACAAACTGGAAAATCTCTTTCAGAGTATCAGGGTTTCGGACGAGAACTCATCTATTACATGGGCACTTCAATGTTTTTTAAACTTATTTGAACTCCGGACTTCCTTTGCGTTCAGTATGCAACATTCAAAGCGAAGTTAACAATTTCCAACATGTTCTGACTAAATTTGCTGTTTTTCAGTCACTTACCTAATTGTTTAGAGAGCTAAATGACCGTGAAATTGAAAATCACTACAAATTGAACTGTGAAAATGTTGAAACCGCGCATGGTATCCTCATTTCACCCGCATAGCATGTGCGAAAGAGTAGAGAGGGTCACGGCACAAACTGGACGCACTTCGTGTACAAACTGGAAAATCTCTTTCGGAGTATCAGGGTTTCGGATCAGAACTCATCTGTTACATGGGCACTTCAATGTTTTTTAAACTTATTTGAACTCCGGACTTCTTGTGTGTTCAGTATGCAGCATTCAAAGCGACGTCCTCAATTTCCAACATGTTCTGACATCATTTGCTGTTTTTCAGTCATTTACCTAATTGTTTAGAGAGCTAAATGACCTTGAAATTGAAAATCACTACAAAATGAAGTGTGAAAATGTTGAAACTTGGCATTGTATCATCAATTCATCCGCATAGCATGTGCGAAAGAGTAGAGAGGGTCACGGCAAAAACTGGACGCACTTCATGTACAAACTGGACAATCTCTTTCGGAGTATCAGGGTTTCGGTCGAGAACTCATCTGTTACATGGGCACTTCGATGTTTTTTAAACTTATTTGAACTCCGAACTTCTTGTGTGTTCAGTATGCAACATTCAAAGCGACTTCATAAATTTCCAACATGTTCTGACATCATTTGCTGTTTTTCAGTCATTTACCTAATTGTTTAGAGAGCTAAATGACCATGAAATTGAAAATCACTACAAAATGAACTGTGAAAATGTTGAAACTTGGCATGGTATCATCATTTCACCTGTATAACATGTGCGGAAGAGTAGAGAGGGTCACGGAAAAAACTAGACGCACTTCGTGTACAAACTGGATAATCTCTTTCAGAGTATCATGGATTCGGACGAGAACTCATCTGGTACATGGGCACTTCAATGTTTTTTAAAAATTATTTCAACTCTGGACTTCTTGTGTGTTCATTATGCAGCATTCAAAGAGACATGATCAATTTCCAACATGTTCTGACATCATTTGCTGTTTTTCAGTCATTTACCTAATTGTTTGGAGAGCTAAATGACCGTGAAATTGAAAATCACTAGAAAATGAACTGTGAAAATGTTGAAACTTGGCATGGTATCATCGTTTCACCCGCATAGCATGTGCGAGAGAGTAGAGAGGGTCACGGCAAAAACTGGATGCACTTCGTGTACAAACTGGACAATCTCTTTCGGAGTATCAGGGTTTCGGACAAGAACTTATCTGTTACATGGGAACTTTAATGTTTTTTAAACTTATTTGAACTCCGGACTTCTTTTGTGTTCAGTATGCAGCATTCAAAGCGATGTCATCAATTTCCAACATGTTCTGACATCATTTGCTGTTTTTCAGTCATTTACCTAATTGTTTAGAGAGCTAAATGACCGTGAAATTGAAAATCACTAGAAAATGAACTGTGAAAATGTTGAAACTTGGCATGGTATCATCGTTTCACCCGCATAGCACGTGCGAAAGAGTAGAGAGGGTCACAGCAAAAACTGGATGCACTTCGTGGACAAACTGGACAATCTCTTTCCGCGTATCAAGGTTTCGGACGAGAACTTATCTGTTACATGGGAACTTTAATGTTTTTAAACTTATTTCAACTCCGGACTTCCTTTGTGTTCAGTATGCAGCATTCAAAGCGACGTCATCAATTTCCAACATGTTCTGACTAATTTGCTATTTTTCAGTCATTTACCTAATTGTTTAGAGAGGTAAATGACCGTGAAATTGAAAATCACTACAAAATGAAATGTGAAAATGTTGAAACTTGGCATGGTATCATCATTTCACCCGCATAGCATGTGCAAACGAGTAGAGAGGGTTACGGCAAAAACTGGACGCACTTCGTGTACAAACTGGAAAATCTCTTTCAGAGTATCAGGGTTTCGGACGAGAACTCATCTATTACATGGGCACTTCAATGTTTTTTAAACTTATTTGAACTCCGGACATCCTTTGCGTTCAGTATGCAACATTCAAAGCGAAGTTAACAATTTCCAACATGTTCTGACTACATTTGCTGTTTTTCAGTCACTTACCTAATTGTTTAGAGAGCTAAATGACCGTGAAATTGAAAATCACTACAAAATGAACTGTGAAAATGTTGAAACCGCGCATGGTATCCTCATTTCACCCGCATAGCATGTGCGAAAGAGTAGAGAGGGTCACGGCACAAACTGGACTCACTTCGTGTACAAACTTGAAAATCTCTTTCGGAGTATCAGGGTTTCGGATCAGAACTCATCTGTTACATGGGCACTTCAATGTTTTTTAAACTTATTTGAACTCCGGACTTCTTGTGTGTTTAGTATGCAGCATTCAAAGCGACGTCCTCAATTTCCAACATGTTCTGACATCATTTGCTGTTTTTCAGTCATTTACCTAATTGTTTAGAGAGCTAAATGACCTTGAAATTGAAAATCACAACAAAATGAAGTGTGAAAATGTTGAAACTTGGCATTGTATCATCAATTCATCCGCATAGCATGTGCAAAAGAGTAGAGAGGGTCACGGAAAAAACTGGACGCACTTCATGTACAAACTGGACAATCTCTTTCGGAGTATCAGGGTTTCGGTCGAGAACTCATCTGTTACATGGGCACTTCAATGTTTTTTAAACTTATTTGAACTCCGAACTTCTTGTGTGTTCAGTATGCAACATTCAAAGCGACTTCATAAATTTCCAACATGTTCTGACATCATTTGCTGTTTTTCAGTCATTTACCTAATTGTTTAGAGAGCTAAATGACCATGAAATTGAAAATCACTACAAAATGAACTGTGAAAATGTTGAAACTTGGCATGGTATCATCATTTCACCTGTATAACATGTGCAGAAGAGTAGAGAGGGTCACGGAAAAAACTAGACGCACTTCGTGTACAAACTGGATAATCACTTTCAGAGTATCATGGATTCGGACGAGAACTCATCTGGTACATGGGCACTTCAATGTTTTTTAAAAATTATTTCAACTCTGGACTTCTTGTGTGTTCATTATGCAGCATTCAAAGCGACATGATCAATTTCCAACATGTTCTGACATCATTTGCTGTTTTTCAGTCATTTACCTAATTGTTTGGAGAGCTAAATGACCGTGAAATTGAAAATCACTAGAAAATGAACTGTGAAAATGTTGAAACTTGGCATGGTATCATCGTTTCACCCGCATAGCATGTGCGAGAGAGTAGAGAGGGTCACGGCAAAAACTGGATGCACTTCATGTACAAACTGGACAATCCCTTTCGGAGTATCAGGGTTTCGGACAAGAACTTATCTGTTACATGGGAACTTTAATGTTTTTTAAACTTATTTGAACTCCGGACTTCTTTTGTGTTCAGTATGCAGCATTCAAAGCGACGTCATCAATTTCCAACATGTTCTGACATCATTTGCTGTTTTTCAGTCATTTACCTAATTGTTTAGAGAGCTAAATGACCGTGAAATTGAAAATCACTAGAAAATGAACTGTGAAAATGTTGAAACTTGGCATGGAATCATCGTTTCACCCGCATAGCATGTGCGAAAGAGTAGAGAGGGTCACAGCAAAAACTGGATGCACTTCGTGGACAAACTGGACAATCTCTTTCCGCGTATCAAGGTTTCGGACGAGAACTTATCTGTTACATGGGAACTTTAATGTTTTTAAACTTATTTCAACTCCGGACTTCCTTTGTGTTCAGTATGCAGCATTCAAAGCGACGTCATCAATTTCCAACATGTTCTGTCTAATTTATTATTTTTCAGTCATTTACCTAATTGTTTAGAGAGGTAAATGATCGTGAAATTGTAAATCACTACAAAATGAAATGTGAAAATGTTGAAACTTGGCATGGTATCATCATTTCACCCGCATAGCATGTGCAAACGAGTAAAGAGGGTTATGGCAAAAACTGGACGCACTTCGTGTACAAACTGGAAAATCTCTTTCAGAGTATCAGGGTTTCGGACGAGAACTCATCTATTACATGGGCACTTCAATGTTTTTTAAACTTATTTGAACTCCAGACTTCCTTTGCGTTCAGTATGCAACATTCAAAGCGAAGTTAACAATTTCCAACATGTTCTGGCTACATTTGCTCTTTTTCAGTCACTTACCTAATTGTTTAGAGAGCTAAATGACCGTGAAATTGAAAATCACTACAAAATGAACTGTGAAAATGTTGAAACCGCGCATGGTATCCTCATTTCACCCGCATAGCATGTCCGAAAGAGTAGAGAGGGTCACGGCACAAACTGGACGCACTTCGTGTACAAACTTGAAAATCTCTTTCGGAGTATCAGGGTTTCGGATCAGAACTCATCTGTTACATGGGCACTTCAATGTTTTTTAAACTTATTTGAACTCCGGACTTCTTGTGTGTTCAGTATGCAGCATTCAAAGCGACGTCCTCAATTTCCAACATGTTCTGACATCATTTGCTGTTTTTCAGTCATTTACCTAATTGTTTAGATAGCTAAATGACCTTGAAATTGAAAATCACTACAAAATGAAGTGTGAAAATGTTGAAACTTGGCATTGTATCATCAATTCATCCGCATAGCATGTGCGAAAGAGTAGAGAGGGTCACGGAAAAAACTGGACGCACTTCATGTACAAACTGGACAATCTCTTTTGGAGTATCAGGGTTTCGGTCGAGAACTCATCTGTTACATGGGCACTTCAATGTTTTTTAAACTTATTTGAACTCCGAACTTCTTGTGTGTTCAGTATGCAACATTCAAAGCGACTTCATAAATTTCCAACATGTTCTGACATCATTTGCTGTTTTTCAGTCATTTACCTAATTGTTTAGAGAGCTAAATGACCATGAAATTGAAAATCACTACAAAATGAACTGTGAAAATGTTGAAACTTGGCATGGTATCATCATTTCACCTGTATAACATGTGCGGAAGGGTAGAGAGGGTCACGGAAAAAACTAGACGCACTTCGTGTACAAACTGGATAATCTCTTTCAGAGTATCATGGATTCGGACGAGAACTCATCTGGTACATGGGCACTTCAATGTTTTTTAAAAATTATTTCAACTCTGGACTTCTTGTGTGTTCATTATGCAGCATTCAAAGCGACATGATCAATTTCCAACATGTTCTGACATCATTTGCTGTTTTTCAGTCATTTACCTAATTGTTTGGAGAGCTAAATGACCGTGAAATTGAAAATCACTAGAAAATGAACTGTGAAAATGTTGAAACTTGGCATGGTATCATCGTTTCACCCGCATAGCATGTGCGAGAGAGTAGAGAGGGTCACGGCAAAAACTGGATGCACTTCGTGTACAAACTGGACAATCTCTTTCGGAGTATCAGGGTTTCGGACAAGAACTTATCTGTTACATGGGAACTTTAATGTTTTTTAAACTTATTTGAACTCCGGACTTCTTTTGTGTTCAGTATGCAGCATTCAAAGCGATGTCATCAATTTCCAACATGTTCTGACATCATTTGCTGTTTTTCAGTCATTTACCTAATTGTTTAGAGAGCTAAATGACCGTGAAATTGAAAATCACTAGAAAATGAACTGTGAAAATGTTGAAACTTGGCATGGTATCATCGTTTCACCCGCATAGCACGTGCGAAAGAGTAGAGAGGGTCACAGCAAAAACTGGATGCACTTCGTGGACAAACTGGACAATCTCTTTCCGCGTATCAAGGTTTCGGACGAGAACTTATCTGTTACATGGGAACTTTAATGTTTTTAAACTTATTTCAACTCCGGACTTCCTTTGTGTTCAGTATGCAGCATTCAAAGCGACGTCATCAATTTCCAACATGTTCTGACTAATTTGCTATTTTTCAGTCATTTACCTAATTGTTTAGAGAGGTAAATGACCGTGAAATTGAAAATCACTACAAAATGAAATGTGAAAATGTTGAAACTTGGCATGGTATCATCATTTCACCCGCATAGCATGTGCAAACGAGTAGAGAGGGTTACGGCAAAAACTGGACGCACTTCGTGTACAAACTGGAAAATCTCTTTCAGAGTATCAGGGTTTCGGACGAGAACTCATCTATTACATGGGCACTTCAATGTTTTTTAAACTTATTTGAACTCCGGACATCCTTTGCGTTCAGTATGCAACATTCAAAGCGAAGTTAACAATTTCCAACATGTTCTGACTACATTTGCTGTTTTTCAGTCACTTACCTAATTGTTTAGAGAGCTAAATGACCGTGAAATTGAAAATCACTACAAAATGAACTGTGAAAATGTTGAAACCGCGCATGGTATCCTCATTTCACCCGCATAGCATGTGCGAAAGAGTAGAGAGGGTCACGGCACAAACTGGACTCACTTCGTGTACAAACTTGAAAATCTCTTTCGGAGTATCAGGGTTTCGGATCAGAACTCATCTGTTACATGGGCACTTCAATGTTTTTTAAACTTATTTGAACTCCGGACTTCTTGTGTGTTTAGTATGCAGCATTCAAAGCGACGTCCTCAATTTCCAACATGTTCTGACATCATTTGCTGTTTTTCAGTCATTTACCTAATTGTTTAGAGAGCTAAATGACCTTGAAATTGAAAATCACAACAAAATGAAGTGTGAAAATGTTGAAACTTGGCATTGTATCATCAATTCATCCGCATAGCATGTGCAAAAGAGTAGAGAGGGTCACGGAAAAAACTGGACGCACTTCATGTACAAACTGGACAATCTCTTTCGGAGTATCAGGGTTTCGGTCGAGAACTCATCTGTTACATGGGCACTTCAATGTTTTTTAAACTTATTTGAACTCCGAACTTCTTGTGTGTTCAGTATGCAACATTCAAAGCGACTTCATAAATTTCCAACATGTTCTGACATCATTTGCTGTTTTTCAGTCATTTACCTAATTGTTTAGAGAGCTAAATGACCATGAAATTGAAAATCACTACAAAATGAACTGTGAAAATGTTGAAACTTGGCATGGTATCATCATTTCACCTGTATAACATGTGCGGAAGAGTAGAGAGGGTCACGGAAAAAACTAGACGCACTTCGTGTACAAACTGGATAATCACTTTCAGAGTATCATGGATTCGGACGAGAACTCATCTGGTACATGGGCACTTCAATGTTTTTTAAAAATTATTTCAACTCTGGACTTCTTGTGTGTTCATTATGAAGCATTCAAAGCGACATGATCAATTTCCAACATGTTCTGACATCATTTGCTGTTTTTCAGTCATTTACCTAATTGTTTGGAGAGCTAAATGACCGTGAAATTGAAAATCACTAGAAAATGAACTGTGAAAATGTTGAAACTTGGCATGGTATCATCGTTTCACCCGCATAGCATGTGCGAGAGAGTAGAGAGGGTCACGGCAAAAACTGGATGCACTTCATGTACAAACTGGACAATCCCTTTCGGAGTATCAGGGTTTCGGACAAGAACTTATCTGTTACATGGGAACTTTAATGTTTTTTAAACTTATTTGAACTCCGGACTTCTTTTGTGTTCAGTATGCAGCATTCAAAGCGACGTCATCAATTTCCAACATGTTCTGACATCATTTGCTGTTTTTCAGTCATTTACCTAATTGTTTAGAGAGCTAAATGACCGTGAAATTGAAAATCACTAGAAAATGAACTGTGAAAATGTTGAAACTTGGCATGGAATCATCGTTTCACCCGCATAGCATGTGCGAAAGAGTAGAGAGGGTCACAGCAAAAACTGGATGCACTTCGTGGACAAACTGGACAATCTCTTTCCGCGTATCAAGGTTTCGGACGAGAACTTATCTGTTACATGGGAACTTTAATGTTTTTAAACTTATTTCAACTCCGGACTTCCTTTGTGTTCAGTATGCAGCATTCAAAGCGACGTCATCAATTTCCAACATGTTCTGTCTAATTTATTATTTTTCAGTCATTTACCTAATTGTTTAGAGAGGTAAATGATCGTGAAATTGTAAATCACTACAAAATGAAATGTGAAAATGTTGAAACTTGGCATGGTATCATCATTTCACCCGCATAGCATGTGCAAACGAGTAAAGAGGGTTATGGCAAAAACTGGACGCACTTCGTGTACAAACTGGAAAATCTCTTTCAGAGTATCAGGGTTTCGGACGAGAACTCATCTATTACATGGGCACTTCAATGTTTTTTAAACTTATTTGAACTCCAGACTTCCTTTGCGTTCAGTATGCAACATTCAAAGCGAAGTTAACAATTTCCAACATGTTCTGGCTACATTTGCTCTTTTTCAGTCACTTACCTAATTGTTTAGAGAGCTAAATGACCGTGAAATTGAAAATCACTACAAAATGAACTGTGAAAATGTTGAAACCGCGCATGGTATCCTCATTTCACCCGCATAGCATGTCCGAAAGAGTAGAGAGGGTCACGGCACAAACTGGACGCACTTCGTGTACAAACTTGAAAATCTCTTTCGGAGTATCAGGGTTTCGGATCAGAACTCATCTGTTACATGGGCACTTCAATGTTTTTTAAACTTATTTGAACTCCGGACTTCTTGTGTGTTCAGTATGCAGCATTCAAAGCGACGTCCTCAATTTCCAACATGTTCTGACATCATTTGCTGTTTTTCAGTCATTTACCTAATTGTTTAGATAGCTAAATGACCTTGAAATTGAAAATCACTACAAAATGAAGTGTGAAAATGTTGAAACTTGGCATTGTATCATCAATTCATCCGCATAGCATGTGCGAAAGAGTAGAGAGGGTCACGGAAAAAACTGGACGCACTTCATGTACAAACTGGACAATCTCTTTCGGAGTATCAGGGTTTCGGTCGAGAACTCATCTGTTACATGGGCACTTCAATGTTTTTTAAACTTATTTGAACTCCGAACTTCTTGTGTGTTCAGTATGCAACATTCAAAGCGACTTCATAAATTTCCAACATGTTCTGACATCATTTGCTGTTTTTCAGTCATTTACCTAATTGTTTAGAGAGCTAAATGACCATGAAATTGAAAATCACTACAAAATGAACTGTGAAAATGTTGAAACTTGGCATGGTATCATCATTTCACCTGTATAACATGTGCGGAAGGGTAGAGAGGGTCACGGAAAAAACTAGACGCACTTCGTGTACAAACTGGATAATCTCTTTCAGAGTATCATGGATTCGGACGAGAACTCATCTGGTACATGGGCACTTCAATGTTTTTTAAAAATTATTTCAACTCTGGACTTCTTGTGTGTTCATTATGCAGCATTCAAAGCGACATGATCAATTTCCAACATGTTCTGACATCATTTGCTGTTTTTCAGTCATTTACCTAATTGTTTGGAGAGCTAAATGACCGTGAAATTGAAAATCACTAGAAAATGAACTGTGAAAATGTTGAAACTTGGCATGGTATCATCGTTTCACCCGCATAGCATGTGCGAGAGAGTAGAGAGGGTCACGGCAAAAACTGGATGCACTTCGTGTACAAACTGGACAATCTCTTTCGGAGTATCAGGGTTTCGGACAAGAACTTATCTGTTACATGGGAACTTTAATGTTTTTTAAACTTATTTGAACTCCGGACTTCTTTTGTGTTCAGTATGCAGCATTCAAAGCGACGTCATCAATTTCCAACATGTTCTGACATCATTTGCTGTTTTTCAGTCATTTACCTAATTGTTTAGAGAGCTAAATGACCGTGAAATTGAAAATCACTAGAAAATGAACTGTGAAAATGTTGAAACTTGGCATGGTATCATCGTTTCACCCGCATAGCATGTGCGAAAGAGTAGAGAGGGTCACAGCAAAAACTGGATGCACTTCGTGGACAAACTGGACAATCTCTTTCCGCGTATTAAGGTTTCGGACGAGAACTTATCTGTTACATGGGAACTTTAATGTTTTTAAACTTATTTCAACTCCGGACTTCCTTTGTGTTCAGTATGCAGCATTCAAAGCGACGTCATCAATTTCCAACATGTTCTGACTAATTTGCTATTTTTCAGTCATTTACCTAATTGTTTAGAGAGGTAAATGACCGTGAAATTGAAAATCACTACAAAATGAAATGTGAAAATGTTGAAACTTGGCATGGTATCATCATTTCACCCGCATAGCATGTGCAAACGAGTAGAGAGGGTTACGGCAAAAACTGGACGCACTTCGTGTACAAACTGGAAAATCTCTTTCAGAGTATCAGGGTTTCGGACGAGAACTCATCTATTACATGGGCACTTCAATGTTTTTTAAACTTATTTGAACTCCAGACTTTGTTTGCGTTCAGTATGCAACATTCAAAGCGAAGTTAACAATTTCCAACATGTTCTGACTACATTTGCTGTTTTTCGGTCACTTACCTAATTGTTTAGAGAGCTAAATGACCGTGAAATTGAAAATCACTACAAAATGAACTGTGAAAATGTTGAAACCGCGCATGGTATCCTCATTTCACCCGCATAGCATGTGCGAAAGAGTAGAGAGGGTCACGGCACAAACTGGACGCACTTCGTGTACAAACTTGAAAATCTCTTTCGGAGTATCAGGGTTTCGAATCAGAACTCATCTGTTACATGGGCACTTCAATGTTTTTTAAACTTATTTGAACTCCGGCTTCTTGTGTGTTCAGTATGCAGCATTCAAAGCGACGTCCTCAATTTCCAACATGTTCTGACATCATTTGCTGTTTTTCAGTCATTTACCTAATTGTTTAGAGATCTAAATGACCGTGAAATTGAAAATCACTACAAAATGACCTGTGAAAATGTTGAAACTTGGCATGGTATCATCATTTCACTTGCATAGCATGTTCGAAAGAGTAGAGAGGGTCACGGAAAAAACTGGACGCACTTCGTGTACAAACTAGACAATCTCTTTCAGAGTATCAGGGTTTCGGACGAGAACTCATCTGTTACATGGGCACTTCAATTTTTTTTAAACTTATTTGAACTCCGGACTTCTTTTGTGTTCAGTATGCAGCATTCAAAGCGAAGTTAACAATTTCCAACATGTTCTGACTACATTTACTATTTTTCAGTCATTTACCTAATTGTTTAGAGAGCTAAATGACCTTGAAATTGAAAATCACTACAAAATGAAGTGTGAAAATGTTGAAACTTGGCATGGTATCATCAATTCATCCGCATAGCATGTGCGAAAGAGTAGAGAGGGTCACGGCAAAAACTGGACGCACTTCGTGTACAAACTGGACAATCTCTTTTGGAGTATCAGGGTTTCGGTCGAGAACTCATCTGTTACATGGGCACTTCAATGTTTTTTAAACTTATTTGAACTCCGAACTTCTTGTGTGTTCAGTATGCAACATTCAAAGCGACTTCATAAATTTCCAACATGTTCTGACATCATTTGCTGTTTTTCAGTCATTTACCTAATTGTTTAGAGAGCTAAATGACCATGAAATTGAAAATCACTACAAAATGAACTGTGAAAATGTTGAAACTTGGCATCGTATCATCATTTCACCCGTATAACATGTGCGAAAGAGTAGAGAGGGTCACGGAAAAAACTGGACGCACTTCGTGTACAAACTGGACAATCTCTTTCGGACAATCAGGGTTTTGGTCGAGAACTCATCTGTTACATGGGCACTTCAATGTTTTTTAAACTTATTTGAACTCTGGACTTCTTGTGTGTTCAGTATGCAACATTCAAAGTGACTTCATAAATTTCCAACATGTTCTGACATCATTTGCTTTTTTAGTCATTTACCTAATTGTTTAGAGAGCTAAATGACCATGAAATTGAAAATCACTACAAAATGAACTGTGAAAATGTTGAAACTTCGCATGGTATCATCATTTCACCCGTATAACATGTGCGAAAGAGTAGAGAGGGTCACCGAAAAAACTGGACACACTTCGTGTACAAACTGGACAATCTCTTTCGGACAATCAGGGTTTTGGTGGAGAACATATCTTTTACATGGGCACTTCAATGTTTTTAAACTTATTTGAACTCCAGACTTCTTGTGTGTTCAGTATGCAACATTCAAAGCGACTTCATAAATTTCCAACATGTTCTGACATCATTTGCTGTTTTTCAGTCATTTACCTAATTGTTTAAAGAGCTAAATGACCGTGAAATTGAAAATCACTACAAAATGAACTGTGAAAATGTTGAAACTTGGCATGGTATCATCATTTCACCCGTATAACATGTGCGAAAGAGTAGAGAGGGTCACGGAAAACTCAGGACGCACTTCGTGTACAAACAGGATAATCTCTTTCGGAGTATCAAGGTTTTGGACGAGAACTCATCTGGTACATGGGCACTTCAATGTTTTTTAAACTTATTTGAACTCCGGACTTCTTTTGTGTTCAGTATGCAGCATTCAAAGCAACGTCATCAATTTCCAACATGTTCTGACTAATTTGCTATTTTTCAGTCATTTACCTAATTGTTTAGAGAGCTAAATGACCGTGAAATTGAAAATCACTACAAAATGAACTGTGAAAATGTTGAAACTTGGCATGGTATCATCCTTTCACCCGCATAGCATGTGCGAAAGAGTAGAGAGGGTTACGGCAAAAACTGGACGCACTTCGTGTACAAACTGGACAATCTCTTTCGGAGTATCAGGGTTTCGGACGAGAACTCATCTGTTACATGGGCACTTCAATGTTTTTTAAACTTATTTGAACTCCGGACTTCTTGTGTGTTCAGTATGCAGCATTCAAAGAGACATCATCAATTTCCAACATCTTCTGACATCATTTGCTATTTTTCAGTCATTTACCTAATTGTTTAGAGAGCTAAATGACCATGAAATTGAAAATCACTACAAAATGAACTGTGAAAATGTTGAGACTTGGCATGGTATCATCATTTCACCCGCATAGCATGTGCAAAATAGTAGAGAGAGTCACGGCAAAAACTAGACGCACTTCGTGTACAAACTGGACAATCTCTTTCGGAGTATCAGGGTTTCGGACGAGAAGTCATATCTTACATGGGCACTTCAATGTTTTTTAAACTTATTTGAACTCCGGACTTCTTGTGTGTTCAGTATGCAGCATTCAAAATGAAGTCATCAATTTCCAACATGTTCTGACATCATTTGCTGTTTTTTAGTCATTTACCTAATTGTTTAGAGAGCTAAATGACCATGAAATTGAAAATCACTACAAAATTAACTGTGAAAATGTTGAAACTTGGCATGGTATCATCATTTCACCCGCATAGCATGTGCGAAAGGGTAGAGAGGGTCACGGAAAAAACTGGACGCACTTCGTGTACAAACTGGACAATCTCTTTCAGAGTATCAGGGTTTCGGACGAGAACTCATCTGTTACATGGGAACTTCAATGTTTTTTAAACTTATTTGAACTCCGGACTTCTTTTGCGTTCAGTATGCAGCATTCAAAACGAAGTTAACAATTTCCAACATGTTCTGACTACATTTACTGTTTTCTGTCATTTACCTAATTGTTTAGAGAGCTAAATGACCGTGAAATTGAAAATCACTACAAAATGAACTGTGAAAATGTTGAAACGTGGCATGGAATCATCATTTCACCCGCATAGCATGTGAGAAAGAGTAGAGAAGGTCACCGCAAAAACTGGACGCACTTCGTGTACAAACTGGACAATCTCTTTCGGAGTATCAGGGTTTCAGACGAGAACTTATTTGTTAAATGGGCACTTCAATGTGTTTTAAACTTATTTGAAATCTGTACTTCTTGTGTGTTCAGTATGCAACATTCAAAGCAACGTCATCAATTTCCAACATGTTCTGACATCATTTGTTGTTTTTCAGTCATTTACCTAGTTGTTTAGAGAGGTAAATGACCGTGAAATTGAAAATCACTACAAAATGAAAGGTGAAAATGTTGAAACGTGGCATGGTATCATCATTTCACCCGCATAGCATGTGCGAAAGAGTAGAGAAGGTCACCGCAAAAACTGGACGCACTTCGTGTACAAACTAGACAATCTCTTTCGGAGTATCAGGGTTTCGGACGAGAACTTATCTGTTAAATGGGCACTTCAATGTTTTTTAAACTTATTTGAAATCCGTACTTCTTGTGTGTTCAGTATGCAACATTCAAAGCGACGTCATCAATTTCCAACATGTTCTGACATCATTTGTTGTTTTTCAGTCATTTACCTAGTTGTTTAGAGAGGTAAATGACCGTGAAATTGAAAATCACTACAAAATGAAATGTGAAAATGTTGAAACTTGGCATGGTATCATCATTTCACCCGCATCGCATGTGCGGAAGAGTAGAGAGGGTTACGGCAAAAACTGGACGCACTTCGTGTACAAACTGGACAATCTCTTTCGGAGTATCAGGGTTTCAGACGAGAACTCATCTGTTACATGGGCACTTCAATGTTTTTATAACTTATTTGAACTCCGGACTTCTTGTGTGTTCAGTATGCAGCATTCAAAGCGACATCATCAATTTCCAACATGTTATGACAACATTTGCTGTTTTTCAGTCATTTACCTAATTGTTTAGAGATCTAACTGACCGTGAAATTGAAAATCACTACAAAATGAACTGTGAAAATGTTGAGACTTGGCATGGTATCATCATTTCACCCGCATAGCATGTGCAAAATAGTAGAGAGGGTCACGGCAAAAACTGGACGCACTTCATGTACAAACTGGACAATCTCTTTCGGAGTATCAGGGTTTCGGACAAGAACTCATATCTTACATGGGCACTTCAATGTTTTTTAAACTTATTTGAACTCCGGACTTCTTGTATGTTCAGTATGCAGCATTCAAAGCGACATCATCAATTTCCAACATGTTATGACATCATTTGCTGTTTTTCAGTCATTCACCTAATTGTTTAGAGATCTAACTGACCGTGAAATTGAAAATCACTACAAAATGAACTGTGAAAATGTTGAGACTTGGCATGGTATCATCATTTCACCCGCATAGCATGTGCAAAATAGTAGAGAGGGTCACGACAAAAACTGGACGCACTTCGTGTACAAACTGGACAATCTCTTTCGGAGTATCAGGGTTTCGGACAAGAACTCATATCTTACATGGGCACTTCAATGTTTTTTAAACTTATTTGAACTCCGGAATTCTTGTGTATTCAGTATGCAGCATTCAAAGCGACATCATCAATTTCCAACATGTTATGACATCATTTGCTGTTTTTCAGTCATTTACCTAATTGTTTAGAGATCTAACTGACCGTGAAATTGAAAATCACTACAAAATGAACTGTGAAAATGTTGAGACTTGGCATGGTATCATCATTTCACCCTCATAGCATGTGCAAAATAGTAGAGAGGGTCACGGCAAAAACTGGACGCACTTCGTGTACAAACTGGACAATATCTTTCGGAGTATCGGGGTTTCGGACGAGAAGTCATATCTTACATGGGCACTTCAATGTTTTTTAAACTTATTTGAACTCCGGACTTCTTGTGTGTTCAGTATGCAGCATTCAAAGTGAAGTCATCAATTTCCAACATGTTCTGACATCATTTGCTGTTTTTCAGTCATTTACCTAATTGTTTAGAGAGCTAAATGACCATGAAATTGAAAATCACTACAAAATTAACTGTGAAAATGTTGAAACTTGGCATGGTATCATCATTTCACCCGCATAGCATGTGCGAAAGAGTAGAGAGGGTCACGGACAAAACTGGACACACTTCATGTACAAACAGGACAATCTCTTTCAGAGTATCAGGGTTTCGGACGAGAACTCATATGTTACATGGGCACTTCAATGTTTTTTAAACTTATTTGAACTCCGGACTTCTTTTTCATTCAGTATGCAGCATTCAAAGTGAAGTTAACAATTTCCAACATGTTCTGACTACATTTACTGTTTTCAGTCATGTACCTAATTGTTTAGAGAGCTAAATGACCGTGAAATTGAAAATCACTACAAAATGAACTGTGAAAATGTTGAAACGTGGCATGGTATCATCATTTCACCCGCATAGCATGTGCGAAAGAGTAGAGAAGGTCACCGCAAAAACTGGATGCACTTCGTGTACAAACTGGACAATCTCTTTCGGAGTATCAGGGTTTCGGACGAGAACTTATCTGTTAAATGGGCACTTCAATGTTTTTTAAACTTATTTGAAATCTGTACTTCTTGTGTGTTCAGTATGCAACATTCAAAGCGACGGCATCAATTTCCAACATGTTCTGACATCATTTGTTGTTTTTCAGTCATTTACCTAGTTGTTTAGAGAGGTAAATGACCGTGAAATTGAAAATCGCTACAAAATGAAATGTGAAAATGTTGAAACTTGGCATGGTATCATCATTTCACCCGCATAGCATGTGCGAAAGAGTAGAGAGGGTTAGGGCAAAAACTGGACGCACTTCGTGTACAAACTGGACAATCTCTTTCGGATGATCAGGGTTTCGGACGAGAACTCATCTGTTACATGGGCACTTCAATGTTTTTAAAACTTATTTGAACTCCAGACTTCTTGTGTGTTCAGTATGCAGCATTCAAAGCGGCATCAACAATTTCCAACATGTTCTGACATCATTTGCTATTTTTCAGTCATTTACCTAATTGTTTAGAGATCTAACTGACCGTGAAATTGAAAATCACTACAAAATGAACTGTGAAAATGCTGAGACTTGGCATGGTATCATCATTTCACCCGCATAGCATGTGCAAAATAGTAGAGAGGGTCACGGCAAAAACTTGACGCACTTCGTGTACAAACTGGACAATCACTTTCGGAGTATCAGGGTTTCAGTCGAGAACTCATCTGTTACATGGGCACTTCAATGTTTTTTAAACTTATTTGAACTCCGAACTTCTTGTGTGTTCAGTATGCAACATTCAAAGCGACTTCATAAATTTCCAACATGTTCTGACATCATTTGCTGTTTTTCAGTCATTTACCTAATTGTTTAGAGAGCTAAATGACCATGAAATTGAAAATCACTACAAAATGAACTGTGAAAATGTTGAAACTTGGCATCGTATCATCATTTCACCCGTATAACATGTGCGAAAGAGTAGAGAGGGTCACGGAAAAAACTGGACGCACTTCGTGTACAAACTGGACAATCTCTTTCGGACAATCAGGGTTTTGGTCGAGAACTCATCTGTTACATGGGCACTTCTATGTTTTTTAAACTTATTTGAACTCCAGACTTCTTGTGTGTTCAGTATGCAACATTCAAAGCGACTTCATAAATTTCCAATATGTTCTGACATCATTTGCTTTTTTCAATCATTTACCTAATTGTTTAGAGAGCTAAATGACCGTGAAATTGAAAATCACTACAAAATGAACTGTGAAAATGTTGAAACTTGGCATGGCATCATCATTTCACCCATGTAACATGTGCGAAAGAGTAGAGAGGGTCACGGAAAAAAGTGGACGCACTTCGTGTACAAACTGGATAATCTCTTTTAGAGTATCATGGTTTCGGACGAGAACTCATCTGGTACATGGGCACTTCAATGTTTTTTAAGATTATTTCAACTCTGGACTTCTTGTGTGTTCAGTATGCAGCATTCAAAGCGACATGATCAATTTCCAACATGTTCTGACATCATTTGCTGTTTTTCAGTCATTTACCTAATTGTTTAGAGAGCTAAATGACCGTGAAATTGAAAATCACTAGAAAATGAACTGTGAAAATGTTGAAACTTGGCATGGTATCATCGTTTCACCCGCATAGCATGTGCGATAGAGTAGAGAGGGTCACGGCAAAAACTGGATGCACTTCGTGGACAAACTGGACAATCTCTTTCGGAGTATCAGGGTTTCGGACGAGAACTTATCTGTTACATGGGAACTTTAATGTTTTTTAAACTTATTTGAACTCCAGACTTCCTTTGTGTTCAGTATGCAACATTCAAAGCGACGTCATCAATTTCCAACATGTTCTGACATCATTTTTTGTTTTTCAGTCATTTAACTAATTGTTTAGAGAGGTAAATGACCGTGAAATTGAAAATCACTACAAAATGAAATGTGAAAATGTTGAAACTTGGCATCGTATCCTCATTTCACCCGCATAGCATGTGCGAAAGAGTAGAGAGGGTTACGACAAAAACTAGACGCACTTCATGTACAAACTGGACAATCTCTTTCGGACAATCAGGGTTTTGGTCGAGAACTCCTCTGTTACATGGGCACTTCAATGTTTTTTAAACTTATTTGAACTCCGGACTTCTTGTGTGTTCAGTATGCAGCATTCAAAGCGACGTCCTCAATTTCCAACATGTTCTAACATTATTTGCTGTTTTCAGTCATTTACCGAATTGTTTAGAGATCTAAATGACCGTGAAATTGAAAATCACTACAAAATGAACTGTGAAAATGTTGAAACTTGGCATGGTATCATCATTTCACCTGCATAGCATGTGCGAAAGAGTAGAGAGGGTCACGGAAAAAACTGGACGCACTTCGTGTAAAACTAGACAATCTCTTTCAGAGTATCAGGGTTTCGGACGAGAACTCATCTGTTACATGGGCACTTCAATGTTTTTTAAACTTATTTGAACTCCGGACTTCTTTTGCGTTCAGTATGCAGCATTCAAAGCGAAGTTAACAATTTCCAACATGTTCTGACTACATTTACTGTTTTTCAGTCATTTACCTAATTGTTTAGAGAGATAAATGACCTTGAAATTGAAAATCAGTACAAAATGAAGTGTGAAAATGTTGAAACTTGGCATGGTATCATCAATTCATCCGCATAGCATGTGCGAAAGAGTAGAGAGGGTCACCGCAAAAACTTGACGCACTTCGTGTACAAACTGGACAATCTCTTTCGGAGTATCAGGGTTTCGGTGGAGAACTCATCTGTTACAAGGGCACTTCAATGTTTTTTAAACTTATTTGAACTCCGAACTTCTTGTGTGTTCAGTATGCAACACTCAAAGCGACTTCATAAATTTACAACATGTTCTGACATCATTTGCTGTTTTTCAGTCATTTACCTAATTGTTTAGAGAGCTATATGACCATGAAATTGAAAATCACTACAAAATGAACTGTGAAAATGTTGAAACTTCGCATGGTATCATCATTTCACCCGTATAACATGTGCGAAAGAGTAGAGAGGGTCACCGAAAAAACTGGATACACTTCATGTACAAACTGGACAATCTCTTTCGGACAATCAGGGTTTTGGTCGAGAACTCATCTGTTACATGGGCACTTCAATGTTTTTAAACTTATTTGAACTCCGGACTTCTTATGTGTTCAGTATGCAACATTCAAAGCGACTTCATAAATTTCCAACATGTTCTGGCATCATTTGCTGTTTTTCAGTCATTTACCTAATTGTTTAGAGAGCTATATGACCATGAAATTGAAAATCACTACAAAATGAACTGTGAAAATGTTGAAACTTCGCATGGTATCATCATTTCACCCGTATAACATGTGCGAAAGAGTAGAGAGGGTCACCGAAAAAACTGGATACACTTCATGTACAAACTGGACAATCTCTTTCGGACAATCAGGGTTTTGGTCGAGAACTCATCTGTTACATGGGCACTTCAATGTTTTTAAACTTATTTGAACTCCGGACTTCTTATGTGTTCAGTATGCAACATTCAAAGCGACTTCATAAATTTCCAACATGTTCTGGCATCATTTGCTGTTTTTCAGTCATTTACCTAATTGTTTAAAGAGCTAAATGACCGAGAAATTGAAAATCACTACGAAATGAACTGTGAAAATGTTGAAACTTGGCATGGTATCATCATTTCACCCGTATAACATGTGCGAAAGAGTAGAGAGGGTCACGGAAAACTCTGGACACACTTCGTGTAAAAACAGGATAATCTCTTTCAGAGTATCTTGGTTTCGGATGAGAACTCATCTGGTACATGGGCACTTCAATGTTTTTTAAAATTATTTCAACTCTGGACTTCTTGTGTGTTTAGTATGCAGCATTCAAAGCGATATCATCAATTTCCAACATGTTCTGACATCATTTGCTGTTTTTCAGTCATTTACCTAATTGTTTAGAGAGCTAAATGACCGTGAAATTGAAAATCACTAGAAAATGAACTGTGAAAATGTTGAAACTTGGCATGGTATCATCGTTTCACCCGCATAGCATGTGCGAAAGAGTAGAGAGGGTCACGGCAAAAACTGGATGCACTTCGTGGACAAACTGGACAATCTCTTTCGGAGTATCAGGGTTTCGGACGAGAACTTATCTGTTACATGGTTACTTTAATGTTTTTTAAACTTATTTGAACTCCGGACTTCTTTTGTGTTCAGTATGCAACATTCAAAGCAACGTCATCAATTTCCAACATGTTCTGACTAATTGCTATTTTTCAGTCATTTACCTAATTGTTTAGAGAGGTAAATGACCGTGAAATTGAAAATCACTACAAAATGAAATGTGAAAATGTTGAAACTTGGCATGGTATCATCATTTCACCCGCATAGCATGTGCGAAAGAGTAGAGAGGGTTACGGCAAAAACTGGACGCACTTCGTGTACAAACTGGACAATCTCTTTCGGAGTATTAGGGTTTCGGACGAGAACTCATGTGTTACATGGGCACTTCAATGTTTTTTAAACTTATTTGAACTCCGGATTTCTTGTGTGTTCAGTATGCAGCATTCAAAGCGACATCATCAATTTCCAACATGTTCTGACATCATTTGCTATTTTTCAGTCATTTACCTAATTGTTTAGAGATCTAACTGACAGTGAAATTGAAAATCACTACAGAATGAATTGTGAAAATGTTGAGACTTGGCATGGTATCATCATTTCACCCGCATAGCATGTGCAAAATACTAGAGAGGGTCACGGCAAAAATTGGACGCACTTCGTGTACAAACTGGACAATCTCTTTCGGAGTATCAGGGTTTCGGACGAGAAGTCATCTGTTACATGGGCACTTCAATGTTTTTTAAACTTATTTGAAATCCGGACTTCTTGTGTGTTCAGTATGCAACATTCAAAGCGACGTCATCAATTTCCAACATGTTCTGACATCATTTGTTGTTTTTCAGTCATTTAACTAATTGTTTAGAGAGGTAAATGACCGTGAAATTGAAAATCACTACAAAATGAAATGTGAAAATGTTGAAACTTGGCACGGTATCATCAATTCACCCGCATAGCATGTGCGAATGAGTAGAGAGGGTTACGGCAAAAACTGGACGCACTTCGTGTACAAACCGGACAATCTCTTTCGGAGTATCAGGGTTCCGGACGAGAACTTATCTGTTACATGGGCACTTCAATGTTTTTTAAACTTATTTGAACTCCGGACTTCTTTTACGTTCAGTATGCAGCATTCAAAGCGAAGTTAACAATTTCCAACATGTTCTGACTACATTTACTGTTTTTCAGTCATTTACCTAATTGTTTAGAGAGCTAAATGACCTTGAAATTGAAAATCACTACAAAATGAAGTGTGAAAATGTTGAAACTTGGCCTGGTATCATCAATTCATCCGCATAGCATGTGCGAAAGAGTAGAGAGGGTCACGGCAAAAACTGGACGCACTTCGTGTACAAACTGGACAATCTCTTTCAGAGTATCAGGGTTTCGGTCGAGAACTCATCTTTTACATGGGCACTTGAATGTTTTTTAAATTTATTTGAACTCCGAACTTCTTGTGTGTTTAATACGCAACATTCAAAGCGACTTCATAAATTTCCAACATGTTCTGACATCATTTGCTGTTTTTCAGTCATTTACCTAATTGTTTAGAGAGCTAATGACCTTGAAATTGAAAATCACTACAAAATGAACTGTGAAAATGTTGAAACTTGGCATGGTATCATCATTTCACCTGTATAACATGTGCGAAAGAGTAGAGAGGGTCACGTAAAAAACTGGACGCACTTCGTGTACAAACTGGACAATCTCTTTCGGACAATCAGGGTTTTGGTCGAGAACTCATCTGTTACATGGGCACTTCAATGTTTTTAAACTTATTTGAACTCCGGACTTCTTGTGTGTTCAGTATGCAACATTCAAAGCGACTTCATAAATTTCCAACATGTTCTGACATCATTTGCTGTTTTTCAGTCATTTACCTAATTGTTTAGAGAGCTAAACGACCGTGAAATTGAAAATCACTACAAAATGAACTATGAAAATGTTGAAACGTCGCATGGTATCATCATTTCACCCGTATAACATGTGCGAAAGAGTAGAGAGGGTCACGGAAAAAACTGGACGCACTTCGTCTACAAACTGGATAATCTCTTTCAGAGTATCATGGTTTCGGACAAGAACTCATCTAGTACATGGGCACTTCAATGTTTTTTAAAATTATTTCAACTCTGGACTTCTTGTGTGTTCAGTATGTAGCATTCAAAGCGACATCACCAATTTCCAACATGTTCTGACATCATTTGCTGTTTTTCAGTCATTACCTAATTGTTTAGAGAGCTAAATGACCATGAAATTGAAAATCACTAGAAAATAAACTGTGAAAATGTTGAAACTTGGCATGGTATCATCATTTCACCCGCATAGACTGTGCGAAAGAGTAGAGAGGGTCACGGCAAAAACTGGATGCACTTCGTGGACAAACTGGACAATCTCTTTCGGAGTATCAGGGTTTCGGACGAGAACTTATCTGTTACATGGGAACTTTAATGTTTTTTAAACTTATTTGAACTCAGGACTTCTTTTGTGTTTAGTATGCAGCATTCAAAGCGACGTCATCAATTTCCAACATGTTCTGACTAATTTGATATTTTTCAGTCATTTACCTAATTGTTTAGAGTGCTAAATGACCGTGAAATTGAAAATCACTACAAAATGAACTGTGAAAATGTTGAAACTTGGCATGGTATCATCATTTCACCCGCATAGCATGTGCGAAAGAGTAGAGAGTGTCACGGCAAAAACTGGACGCACTTCGTGTGCAAACTGGACAATATCTTTCGGAGTATCAGGGTTTCGGACGAGAACTCATCTGTTACATGGGCGCTTCAATGTAATTTAATCTTATTTGAAATCCGTACTTCTTGTGTGTTCAGTATGCAACATTCAAAGTGACGTCATCAATTTCCAACATGTTCTGACATCATTTGTTGTTTTTCAGTCATTTACCAAATTGTTTAGAGAGGTAAATGACCGTGAAATTGAAAATCACTACAAAATGAAATGTGAAAATGTTGAAACTTGGCATGGTATCATCATTTCACCCGCATAGCATGTGGGAAAGAGTAGAGAGGGTTACAGCAAAAACTGGACGCACTTCGTGTACAAACTGGACAATCTCTTTCGGAGTATCAAGGTTTCGAACGAGAACTCATCTGTTACATGGGCACTTCAATGTTTTTTAAACTTATTTGAACTCCGGACTTCTTGTGTGTTCAGTATGCAGCATTCAAAGCGACATCATCAATTTCCAACATGTTTTGACATCATTTGCTGTTTTTCAGTCATTTACCTAATTGTTTAGAGACCTAATTGACCATGAAATTGAAAATCACTACAAAATGAACTGTGAAAATGTTGAGACTTGGCATGGTATCATCATTTCACCCGCATAGCATGTGCAAAACAGTAGAGAGGGTCACGGCAAAAACTAGACGCACTTCGTGTACAAACTGGACAATCTCTTTCGGAGTATCAGGGTTTCGGACGAGAAGTCATATCTTACATGGGCACTTCAATGTTTTTTAAACTTATTTGAACTCCGGATTTCTTGTGTGTTCAGTATGCAGCATTCAAAGTGAAGTCATCAATTTCCAACATGTTCTAACATCATTTGCTGTTTTTTAGTCATTTACCTAATTGTTTAGAGAGCTAAATGACCATGAAATTGAAAATCACTACAAAATTATCTGTGAAAATGTTGAAACTTGGCATGGTATCATCATTTCACCCGCATAGCATGTGCGAAAGAGTAGAGAGGGTCACGGAAAAAACTGGACGCACTTCGTGTATAAACTGGACAATCTCTTTCAGAGTATCAGAGTTTCGGACGAGAACTCATCTGTTACATGGGCACTTCAATGTTTTTTAAACTTATTTGAACTCCGGACTTCTTTTGTGTTCAGTATGCAGCATTCAAAGCGAAGTTAACAATTTCCAACATGTTCTGACTACATTTACTGTTTTCTGTCATTTACCTAATTGTTTAGAGAGCTAAATGACCGTGAAATTGAAAATCACTACAAAATGAACTGTGAAAATGTTGAAACGTGGCATGGTATCATCATTTCACCCGCATAGCATGTGCGAAAGAGTAGAGAAGGTCACGGCAAAAACTGGATGCACTTCGTGGACAAACTGGACAATCTCTTTCGGAGTATCAGGGTTTCGGACGAGAACTTATCTGTTACATGGGAACTTTAATGCTTTTTAAACTTATTTGAACTCCGGACTTCCTTTGTGTTCAGTATGCAGCATTCAAAGCGACGTCATCAATTTCCAACATGTTCTGACATCATTTGCTATTTTTCAGTCATTTACCTAATTGTTTAGAGATCTAACTGACAGTGAAAATCACTACAGAATGAACTGTGAAAATGTTGAGACTTGGCATGGTATCATCATTTCACCCGCATAGCATGTGCGAAATACTAGAGAGGGTCACGGCAAAAATTGGACGCACTTCGTGTACAAACTGTACAATCTCTTTCGGAGTATCAGGGTTTCGGACGAGAAGTCATCTGTTACATGGGCACTTCAATGTTTTTTAAACTTATTTGAAATACGGACTTCTTGTGTGTTCAGTATGCAACATTCAAAGCGACGTCATCAATTTCCAACATGTTCTGACATCATTTGTTGTTTTTCAGTCATTTAACTAATTGTTTAGAGAGGTAAATGACCGTGAAATTGAAAATCACTACAAAATGAAATGTGAAAATGTTGAAACTTGGCATGGTATCATCAATTCACCCGCATAGCATGTGCGAATGAGGAGAGAGGGTTACGGCAAAAACTGGACGCACTTCGTGTACAAACCGAACAATCTCTTTCGGAGTATCAGGGTTCCGGACGAGAACTTATCTGTTACATGGGCACTTCAATGTTTTTTAAACTTATTTGAACTCCGGACTTCTTGTGTGTTCATTATGCAGCATTCAAATCGACGTCCTCAATTTCCAACATGTTCTGACATCATTTGTTGTTTTTCAGTCATTCACCTAATTGTTTAGAGATCTAAATGACCGTGAAATTGCAAATCACTACAAAATGAACTGTGAAAATGTTGAAACTTGGCATGGTATCATCATTTCACCTGCATAGCATGTGCGAAAGAGTAGAGACGGTCACGGAAAAAACTGGACGCACTTCGTGTACAAACTGGACAATCTCTTTTAGAGTATCAGGGTTTCGGACGAGAACTCATCTGTTACATGGGCACTTTAATGTTTTTTAAACTTATTTGAACTCCAGACTTCTTTTACGTTCAGTATGCAGCATTCAAAGCGAAGTTAACAATTTCCAACATGTTCTGACTACATTTACTGTTTTTCAGTCATTTACCTAATTGTTTAGAGAGCTAAATGACCTTGAAATTGAAAATCACTACAAAATGAAGTGTGAAAATGTTGAAACTTGGCATGGTATCATCAATTCATCCGCATAGCATGTGCGAAAGAGTAGAGAGGGTCACGGCAAAAACTGGACGCACTTCGTGTACAAACTGGACAATCTCTTTCAGAGTATCAGGGTTTCGGTTGAGAACTCATCTGTTACATGGGCACTTCAATGTTTTTTAAACTTATTTGAACTCCAAACTTCTTGTGTGTTTAATACGCAACATTCAAAGCGACTTCATAAATTTCCAACATGTTCTGACATCATTTGCTGTTTTTCAGTCATTTACCTAATTGTTTAGAGAGCTAAATGACCATGAAATTTAAAATTACTACAAAATGAACTGTGAAAATGTTGAAACTTGGCATGGTATCATCATTTCACCTGTATAACATGTGCGAAAGAGTAGAGAGGGTCACGGAAAAAACTGGACGCACTTCGTGTACAAACTGGACAATCTCTTTCGGACAATCAGGGTTTTGGTCGAGAACTCATCTGTTACATGGGCACTTCAATGTTTTTTAAACTTATTTGAACTCCGGACTTCTTGTGTGTTCAGTATGCAACATTCAAAGCGACTTCATAAATTTCCAACATGTTCTGACATCATTTGCTGTTTTTCAGTCATTTACCTAATTGTTTAGAGAGCTAAATGACCGTGAAATTGAAAATCACTACAAAATGAACTATGAAAATGTTGAAACGTCGCATGGTATCATCATTTCACCCGTATAACATGTGCGAAAGAGTAGAGAGGGTCACGGAAAAAACTGGACGCACTTCGTGTACAAACTGGATAATCTCTTTCAGAGTATCATGGTTTCGGACAAGAACTCATCTAGTACATGGGCACTTCAATGTTTTTTAAAATTATTTCAACTCTGGACTTCTTGTGTGTTCAGTATGTAGCATTCAAAGCGACATCACCAATTTCCAACATGTTCTGACATCATTTGCTGTTTTTCAGTCATTACCTAATTGTTTAGAGAGCTAAATGACCGTGAAATTGAAAATCACTAGAAAATGAACTGTGAAAATGTTGAAACTTGGCATGGTATCATCATTTCACCCACATAGACTGTGCGAAAGAGTAGAGACGGTCACGGCAAAAACTGGATGCACTTCGTGGACAAACTGGACAATCTCTTTCGGAGTATCAGGGTTTCGGACGAGAACTTATCTGTTACATGGGAACTTTAATGTTTTTTAAACTTATTTGAACTCCGGACTTCTTTTGTGTTCAGTATGCAGCATTCAAAGCGACGTCATCAATTTCCAACATGTTCTGACTAATTTGATATTTTTCAGTCATTTACCTAATTGTTTAGAGAGCTAAATGACCGTGAAACTGAAAATCAGTACAAAATGAACTGTGAAAATGTTGAAACTTGGCATGGTATCATCATTTCACCCGCATAGCATGTGCGAAAGAGTAGAGAGGGTCACGGCAAAAACTGGACGCACTTCGTGTGCAAACTGGACAATCTCTTTCGGAGTATCAGGGTTTCGGACGAGAACTCATCTGTTACATGGGCACTTCAATGTTTTTTAATCTTATTTGAAATCCGTACTTCTTGTGTGTTCAGTATGCAACATTCAAAGTGATGTCATCAATTTCCAACATGTTCTGACATCATTTGTTGTTTTTCAGTCATTTACCTAATTGTTTAGAGAGGTAAATGACCGTGAAATTGAAAATCACTACAAAATGAAATGTGAAAATGTTGAAACTTGGCATGGTATCATCATTTCACCCGCATAGCATGTGCGAAAGAGTAGAGAGGGTTACGGCAAAAACTGGACGCACTTCGTGTACAAATTGGACAATCTCTTTCAGAGTATCAGGGTTTCGAACGAGAACTCATCTGTTACATGGGCACTTCAACGTTTTTTAAACTTATTTGAACTCTGGACTTCTTGTGTGTTCAGTATGCAGCATTCAAAGCGACATCATCAATTTCCAACATGATTTGACATCATTTGCTGTTTTTCAGTCATTTACCTAATTGTTTAGAGACCTAATTGACCGTGAAATTGAAAATCACTACAAAATGAACTGTGAAAATGTTGAGACTTGGCATGGTATCATCATTTCACCCGCATAGCATGTGCAAAACAGTAGAGAGGGTCACGGCAAAAACTAGACGCACTTCGTGTAAAAACTGGACAATCTCTTTCGGAGTATCATGGTTTCGGACGAGAAGTCATATCTTACATAGGCACTTCAATGTTTTTTAAACTTATTTGAACTCCGGACTTCTTGTGTGTTCAGTATGCAGCATTCAAAGTGAAGTCATCAATTTCCAACATGTTCTAACATCATTTGCTGTTTTTTAGTCATTTACCTAATTGTTTAGAGAGCTAAATGACCATGAAATTGAAAATCGCTACAAAATTAACTGTGAAAATGTTGAAACTTGGCATGGTATCATCATTTCACCCGCATAGCATGTGCGAAAGAGTAGAGAGGGTCACGGAAAAAACTGGACGCACTTCGTGTATAAACTGGACAATCTCTTTCAGAGTATCAGAGTTTCGGACGAAAACTCATCTGTTACATGGGCACTTCAATGTTTTTTAAACTTATTTGAACTCCGGACTTCTTTTGCGTTCAGTATGCAGCATTCAAAGCGAAGTTAACAATTTCCAACATGTTCTGACTACATTTACTGTTTTCTGTCATTTACCTAATTGTTTAGAGAGCTAAATGACCGTGAAATTGAAAATCACTACAAAATGAACTGTGAAAATGTTGAAACGTGGCATGGTATCATCATTTCACCCGCATAGCATGTGCGAAAGAGTAGAGAAGGTCACCGCAAAAACTGGACGCACTTCGTGTACAAACTGGACAATCTCTTTCGGAGTATCAAGGTTTCGGACGAGAACTTATCTGTTAAATGGGCACTTCAATGTTTTTTAAACTTATTTGAAATCCGTACTTCTTGTGTGTTCAGTATGCAACATTCAAAGCGACGTCATCAACTTCCAACATGTTCTGACATCATTTGTTGTTTTTCAGTCATTTACCTAGTTGTTTAGAGAGGTAAATGACCGTGAAATTGAAAATCACTACAAAATGAAATGTGAAAATGTTGAAACTTGGCATGGTATCATCATTTCACCTGCATAGCATGTGCGAAAGAGTAGAGAGGGTCACGGAAAAAACTGGACGCACTTCGTGTACAAACTGGACAATCTCTTTCAGAGTATCAGGGTTTCGGACGAGAACTCATCTATTAGATGGGCACTTTAATGTTTTTTAAACTTATTTGAACTCCGGACTTCTTTTGCGTTCAGTATGCAGCATTCAAAGCGAACTTAGCAATTTCCAACATGTTCTGACTACATTTACTGTTTTTCATTCGTTTACCTAATTGTTTAGAGAGCTAAATGACCTTGAAATTGAAAATCAGTACAAAATGAAGTGTGAAAATGTTGAAACTTGGCATGGTATCATCAATTCATCCGCATAGCATGTGCGAAAGAGTAGAGAGGGTCACCGCAAAAACTGGACGCACTTCGTGTACAAACTGGACAATCTCTTTCGGAGTATCAGGGTTTCGGTCGAGAACTCATCTGTTACATGGGCACTTCAATGTTTTTTAAACTTATTTGAACTCCGAACTTCTTGTGTGTTCAGTATGCAACACTCAAAGCGACTTCATAAATTTCCAACATGTTCTGACATCATTTGCTGTTTTTCAGTCATTTACCTAATTGTTTAGAGAGCTATATGACCATGAAATTGAAAATCACTACAAAATGAACTGTGAAAATGTTGAAACTTCGCATGGTATCATCATTTCACCCGTATAACATGTGCGAAAGATTAGAGAGGTCACCGAAAAAACTGGACACACTTCATGTACAAACTGGACAATCTCTTTCGGACAATCAGGGTTTTGGTCGAGAACTCATCTGTTACATGGGCACTTCAATGTTTTTAAACATATTTGAACTCCGGACTTCTTGTGTGTTCAGTATGCGACATTCAAAGCGACTTCATAAATTTCCAACATGTTCTGACATCATTTGCTGTTTTTCAGTCATTTACCTAATTGTTTAAAGAGCTAAATGACCGTGAAATTGAAAATCACTACGAAATGAACTGTGAAAATGTTGAAACTTGGCATGGTATCATCATTTCACCCGTATAACATGTGCGAAAGAGTAGAGAGGGTCACGGAAAACTCTGGACACACTTCGTGTACAAACAGGATAATCTCTTTCAGAGTATCTTGGTTTCGGACGAGAACTCAGCTGGTACATGGGCACTTCAATGTTTTTTAAAATTATTTCAACTCTGGAGTTCTTGTGTGTTCAGTATGCAGCATTCAAAGCGATATCATCAATTTCCAACATGTTCTAACATCATTTGCTGTTTTTCAGTCATTTACCTAATTGTTTAGAGAGCTAAATGACCGTGAAATTGAAAATCACTAGAAAATGAACTGTGAAAATGTTGAAACTTGGCATGGTATCATCGTTTCACCCGCATAGCATGTGCGAAAGAGTAGAGAGGGTCACGGCAAAAACTGGATGCACTTCGTGGAGAAACTGGACAATCTCTTTCGGACTATCAGGGTTTCGGACGAGAACTTATCTGTTACATGGTTACTTTAATGTTTCTTAAACTTATTTGAACTCCGGACTTCTTTTGTGTTCAGTATGCAACATTCAAAGCGACGTCATCAATTTCCAACATGTTCTGACTAATTGCTATTTTTCAGTCATTTACCTAATTATTTAGAGAGGTAAATGATCGTGAAATTAAAAATCACTACAAAATGAAATGTGAAAATGTTGAAACTTGGCATGGTATCATCATTTCACCCGCATAGCATGTGCGAAAGAGTAGAGAGGGTTACGGCAAAAACTGGACGCACTTCGTGTACAAACTGGACAATCTCTTTCGGAGTATTAGGGTTTCGGACGAGAACTCATCTGTTACATGGGCACTTCAATGTTTTTTAAACTTATTTGAACTCCGGACTTCTTGTGTGTTCAGTATGCAGCATTCAAAGCGACATCATCAATTTCCAACATGTTCTGACATCATTTGCTGTTTTTCAGTCATTTACCTAACTGTTTAGAGACCTAATTGACCGTGAAATTGAAAATCACTACAAAATGAACTGTGAAAATGTTGAGACTTGGCATGGTATCATCATTTCACCCGCATAGCATGTGCAAAACAGTAGAGAGGGTCACGGCAAAAACTAGACGCACTTCGTGTAGAAACTGGACAATCTCTTTCAGAGTATCAGGGTTTCGGTCGAGAAGTCATATCTTACATGGGCACTTCAATGTTTTTTAAACTTATTTGAACTCCGGACTTCCTTTGCGTTCAGTATGCAGCATTCAAAGCAAAGTTAACAATTTCCAACATGTTCTGACTACATTTACTGTTTTCAGTCATTTACCTAATTGTTTAGAGAGCTAAATGACCATGAAATTGAAAATCACTACAAAATGAACTGTGAAAATGTTGAAACGTGGCATGGTATCATCATTTCACCCGCATAGCATGTGCGAAAGAGTAGAGAAGGTCACCGCAAAAACTGGACGCACTTCGTGTACAAACTAGACAATCTCTTTCAGAGTATCAGGGTTTCGGACGAGAACTTATCTGTTAAATGGGCACTTCGATGTTTTTTAAACTTATTTGAAATCCGTACTTCTTGTTTGTTCAGTATGCAACATTCAAAGCGACGTCATCAATTTCCAACATGTTCTGACATCATTTGTTGTTTTTCAGTCATTTACCTAGTTGTTTAGAGAGGTAAATGACCGTGAAATTGAAAATCACTACAAAATGAAATGTGAAAATATTGAAACTTGGCATGGTATCATCATTTCACCCGCATAGCATGTGCGAAAGAGTAGAGAGGGTTACGGCAAAAACTGGACGCTCTTCGTGTACAAACTGGACAATCTCTTTCGGAGTATCAGGGTTTCGGACGAGAACTCATCTGTTACATGGGCACTTCAATGTTCTTGAAACTTATTTGAACTCCGAACTTCTTGTGTGTTCAGTATGCAGAATTGAAAGCGACATCATCAATTTCCAACATGTTCTGACATCATTTGCTGTTTTTCAGTCATTTACCTAATTGTTTAGAGACCTAACTGACCGTGAAATTGAAAATCATTACAAAATGAACTGTGAAAATGTTGAGACTTGGCATGGTATCATCATTTCACCCGCATAGCATGTGCAAAATAGTAGAGAGGGTCACGGCAAAAACTGGACGCACTTCGTGTACAAACTGGAAAATCTCTTTCGGTGTATCAGGGTTTCGGACGAGAAGTCATATCTTACATGGGCACTTCAATGTTTTTTAAACTTATTTGAACTCCGGACTTCTTGTGTGTTCAGTATGCAGCATTCAAAGTGAAGTCATCAATTTCCAACATGTTCTGACATCATCTGCTGTTTTTTAGTCATTTACCTAATTGTTTAGAGAGCTAAATGACCATGAAATTGAAAATCACTACGAAATTAACTGTGAAAATGTTGAAACTTGGCATGGTATCATCATTTCACCCGCATAGCATGTGCGAAAGAGTAGAGAGGGTCACGGAAAAAACTGGACGCACTTCGTGTAGAAACTGGACAATCTCTTTCAGAGTATCAGGGTTTCGGTCGAGAACTCATCTGTTACATGGGCACTTCAATGTTTTTTAAACTTATTTGAACTCCGGACTTCCTTTGCGTTCAGTATGCAGCATTCAAAGCAAAGTTAACAATTTCCAACATGTTCTGACTACATTTACTGTTTTCAGTCATTTACCTAATTGTTTAGAGAGCTAAATGACCATGAAATTGAAAATCACTACAAAATGAACTGTGAAAATGTTGAAACGTGGCATGGTATCATCATTTCACCCGCATAGCATGTGCGAAAGAGTAGAGAAGGTCACCGCAAAAACTGGACGCACTTCGTGTACAAACTAGACAATCTCTTTCAGAGTATCAGGGTTTCGGACGAGAACTTATCTGTTAAATGGGCACTTCAATGTTTTTTAAACTTATTTGAAATCCGTACTTCTTGTTTGTTCAGTATGCAACATTCAAAGCGACGTCATCAATTTCCAACATGTTCTGACATCATTTGTTGTTTTTCAGTCATTTACCTAGTTGTTTAGAGAGGTAAATGACCGTGAAATTGAAAATCACTACAAAATGAAATGTGAAAATATTGAAACTTGGCATGGTATCATCATTTCACCCGCATAGCATGTGCGAAAGAGTAGAGAGGGTTACGGCAAAAACTGGACGCACTTCGTGTACAAACTGGACAATCTCTTTCGGAGTATCAGGGTTTCGGACGAGAACTCATCTGTTACATGGGCACTTCAATGTTCTTGAAACTTATTTGAACTCCGAACTTCTTGTGTGTTCAGTATGCAGCATTGAAAGCGACATCATCAATTTCCAACATGTTCTGACATCATTTGCTGTTTTTCAGTCATTTACCTAATTGTTTAGAGACCTAATTGACCGTGAAATTGAAAATCATTACAAAATGAACTGTGAAAATGTTGAGACTTGGCATGGTATCATCATTTCACCCGCATAGCATGTGCAAAATAGTAGAGAGGGTCACCGCAAAAACTGGACGCACTTCGTGTACAAACTGGAAAATCTCTTTCGGTGTATCAGGGTTTCGGACGAGAAGTCATATCTTACATGGGCACTTCAATGTTTTTTAAACTTATTTGAACTCCGGACTTCTTGTGTGTTCAGTATGCAGCATTCAAAGTGAAGTCATCAATTTCCAACATGTTCTGACATCATCTGCTGTTTTTTAGTCATTTACCTAATTGTTTAGAGAGCTAAATGACCATGAAATTGAAAATCACTACGAAATTAACTGTGAAAATGTTGAAACTTGGCATGGTATCATCATTTCACCCGCATAGCATGTGCGAAAGAGTAGAGAGGGTCACGGAAAAAACTGGACGCACTTCGTGTAGAAACTGGACAATCTCTTTCAGAGTATCAGGGTTTCGGTCGAGAACTCATCTGTTACATGGGCACTTCAATGTTTTTTAAACTTATTTGAACTCCGGACTTCCTTTGCGTTCAGTATGCAGCATTCAAAGCAAAGTTAACAATTTCCAACATGTTCTGACTACATTTACTGTTTTCAGTCATTTACCTAATTGTTTAGAGAGCTAAATGACCATGAAATTGAAAATCACTACAAAATGAACTGTGAAAATGTTGAAACGTGGCATGGTATCATCATTTCACCCGCATAGCATGTGCGAAAGAGTAGAGAAGGTCACCGCAAAAACTGGACGCACTTCGTGTACAAACTAGACAATCTCTTTCAGAGTATCAGGGTTTCGGACGAGAACTTATCTGTTAAATGGGCACTTCAATGTTTTTTAAACTTATTTGAAATCCGTACTTCTTGTTTGTTCAGTATGCAACATTCAAAGCGACGTCATCAATTTCCAACATGTTCTGACATCATTTGTTGTTTTTCAGTCATTTACCTAGTTGTTTAGAGAGGTAAATGACCGTGAAATTGAAAATCACTACAAAATGAAATGTGAAAATATTGAAACTTGGCATGGTATCATCATTTCACCCGCATAGCATGTGCGAAAGAGTAGAGAGGGTTACGGCAAAAACTGGACGCACTTCGTGTACAAACTGGACAATCTCTTTCGGAGTATCAGGGTTTCGGACGAGAACTCATCTGTTACATGGGCACTTCAATGTTCTTGAAAATTATTTGAACTCCGAACTTCTTGTGTGTTCAGTATGCAGCATTGAAAGCGACATCATCAATTTCCAACATGTTCTGACATCATTTGCTGTTTTTCAGTGATTTACCTAATTGTTTAGAGACCTAATTGACCGTGAAATTGAAAATCATTACAAAATGAACTGTGAAAATGTTGAGACTTGGCATGGTATCATCATTTCACCCGCATAGCATGTGCAAAATAGTAGAGAGGGTCACGGCAAAAACTGGACGCACTTCGTGTACAAACTGGAAAATCTCTTTCGGTGTATCAGGGTTTCGGACGAGAAGTCATATCTTACATGGGCACTTCAATGTTTTTTAAACTTATTTGAACTCCGGACTTCTTGTGTGTTCAGTATGCAGCATTCAAAGTGAAGTCATCAATTTCCAACATGTTCTGACATCATCTGCTGTTTTTTAGTCATTTACCTAATTGTTTAGAGAGCTAAATGACCATGAAATTGAAAATCACTACGAAATTAACTGTGAAAATGTTGAAACTTGGCATGGTATCATCATTTCACCCGCATAGCATGTGCGAAAGAGTAGAGAGGGTCACGGAAAAAACTGGACGCACTTCGTGTAGAAACTGGACAATCTCTTTCAGAGTATCAGGGTTTCGGTCGAGAACTCATCTGTTACATGGGCACTTCAATGTTTTTTAAACTTATTTGAACTCCGGACTTCCTTTGCGTTCAGTATGCAGCATTCAAAGCAAAGTTAACAATTTCCAACATGTTCTGACTACATTTACTGTTTTCAGTCATTTACCTAATTGTTTAGAGAGCTAAATGACCATGAAATTGAAAATCACTACAAAATGAACTGTGAAAATGTTGAAACGTGGCATGGTATCATCATTTCACCCGCATAGCATGTGCGAAAGAGTAGAGAAGGTCACCGCAAAAACTGGACGCACTTCGTGTACAAACTAGACAATCTCTTTTAGAGTATCAGGGTTTCGGACGAGAACTTATCTGTTAAATGGGCACTTCAATGTTTTTTAAACTTATTTGAAATCCGTACTTCTTGTTTGTTCAGTATGCAACATTCAAAGCGACGTCATCAATTTCCAACATGTTCTGACATCATTTGTTGTTTTTCAGTCATTTACCTAGTTGTTTAGAGAGGTAAATGACCGTGAAATTGAAAATCACTACAAAATGAAATGTGAAAATATTGAAACTTGGCATGGTATCATCATTTCACCCGCATAGCATGTGCGAAAGAGTAGAGAGGGTTACGGCAAAAACTGGACGCACTTCGTGTACAAACTGGACAATCTCTTTCGGAGTATCAGGGTTTCGGACGAGAACTCATCTGTTACATGGGCACTTCAATGTTCTTGAAACTTATTTGAACTCCGAACTTCTTGTGTGTTCAGTATGCAGCATTGAAAGCGACATCATCAATTTCCAACATGTTCTGACATCATTTGCTGTTTTTCAGTCATTTACCTAATTGTTTAGAGACCTAATTGACCGTGAAATTGAAAATCATTACAAAATGAACTGTGAAAATGTTGAGACTTGGCATGGTATCATCATTTCACCCGCATAGCATGTGCAAAATAGTAGAGAGGGTCACGGCAAAAACTGGACGCACTTCGTGTACAAACTGGAAAATCTCTTTCGGTGTATCAGGGTTTCGGACGAGAAGTCATATCTTACATGGGCACTTCAATGTTTTTTAAACTTATTTGAACTCCGGACTTCTTGTGTGTTCAGTATGCAGCATTCAAAGTGAAGTCATCAATTTCCAACATGTTCTGACATCATCTGCTGTTTTTTAGTCATTTACCTAATTGTTTAGAGAGCTAAATGACCATGAAATTGAAAATCACTACGAAATTAACTGTGAAAATGTTGAAACTTGGCATGGTATCATCATTTCACCCGCATAGCATGTGCGAAAGAGTAGAGAGGGTCACGGAAAAAACTGGACGCACTTCGTGTAGAAACTGGACAATCTCTTTCAGAGTATCAGGGTTTCGGTCGAGAACTCATCTGTTACATGGGCACTTCAATGTTTTTTAAACTTATTTGAACTCCGGACTTCCTTTGCGTTCAGTATGCAGCATTCAAAGCAAAGTTAACAATTTCCAACATGTTCTGACTACATTTACTGTTTTCAGTCATTTACCTAATTGTTTAGAGAGCTAAATGACCATGAAATTGAAAATCACTACAAAATGAACTGTGAAAATGTTGAAACGTGGCATGGTATCATCATTTCACCCGCATAGCATGTGCGAAAGAGTAGAGAAGGTCACCGCAAAAACTGGACGCACTTCGTGTACAAACTAGACAATCTCTTTCAGAGTATCAGGGTTTCGGACGAGAACTTATCTGTTAAATGGGCACTTCAATGTTTTTTAAACTTATTTGAAATCCGTACTTCTTGTTTGTTCAGTATGCAACATTCAAAGCGACGTCATCAATTTCCAACATGTTCTGACATCATTTGTTGTTTTTCAGTCATTTACCTAGTTGTTTAGAGAGGTAAATGACCGTGAAATTGAAAATCACTACAAAATGAAATGTGAAAATATTGAAACTTGGCATGGTATCATCATTTCACCCGCATAGCATGTGCGAAAGAGTAGAGAGGGTTACGGCAAAAACTGGACGCACTTCGTGTACAAACTAGACAATCTCTTTCGGAGTATCAGGGTTTCGGACGAGAACTCATCTGTTACATGGGCACTTCAATGTTCTTGAAAATTATTTGAACTCCGAACTTCTTGTGTGTTCAGTATGCAGCATTGAAAGCGACATCATCAATTTCCAACATGTTCTGACATCATTTGCTGTTTTTCAGTGATTTACCTAATTGTTTAGAGACCTAATTGACCGTGAAATTGAAAATCATTACAAAATGAACTGTGAAAATGTTGAGACTTGGCATGGTATCATCATTTCACCCGCATAGCATGTGCAAAATAGTAGAGAGGGTCACGGCAAAAACTGGACGCACTTCGTGTACAAACTGGAAAATCTCTTTCGGTGTATCAGGGTTTCGGACGAGAAGTCATATCTTACATGGGCACTTCAATGTTTTTTAAACTTATTTGAACTCCGGACTTCTTGTGTGTTCAGTATGCAGCATTCAAAGTGAAGTCATCAATTTCCAACATGTTCTGACATCATCTGCTGTTTTTTAGTCATTTACCTAATTGTTTAGAGAGCTAAATGACCATGAAATTGAAAATCACTACGAAATTAACTGTGAAAATGTTGAAACTTGGCATGGTATCATCATTTCACCCGCATAGCATGTGCGAAAGAGTAGAGAGGGTCACGGAAAAAACTGGACGCACTTCGTGTAGAAACTGGACAATCTCTTTCAGAGTATCAGGGTTTCGGTCGAGAACTCATCTGTTACATGGGCACTTCAATGTTTTTTAAACTTATTTGAACTCCGGACTTCCTTTGCGTTCAGTATGCAGCATTCAAAGCAAAGTTAACAATTTCCAACATGTTCTGACTACATTTACTGTTTTCAGTCATTTACCTAATTGTTTAGAGAGCTAAATGACCATGAAATTGAAAATCACTACAAAATGAACTGTGAAAATGTTGAAACGTGGCATGGTATCATCATTTCACCCGCATAGCATGTGCGAAAGAGTAGAGAAGGTCACCGCAAAAACTGGACGCACTTCGTGTACAAACTAGACAATCTCTTTCAGAGTATCAGGGTTTCGGACGAGAACTTATCTGTTAAATGGGCACTTCAATGTTTTTTAAACTTATTTGAAATCCGTACTTCTTGTTTGTTCAGTATGCAACATTCAAAGCGACGTCATCAATTTCCAACATGTTCTGACATCATTTGTTGTTTTTCAGTCATTTACCTAGTTGTTTAGAGAGGTAAATGACCGTGAAATTGAAAATCACTACAAAATGAAATGTGAAAATATTGAAACTTGGCATGGTATCATCATTTCACCCGCATAGCATGTGCGAAAGAGTAGAGAGGGTTACGGCAAAAACTGGACGCACTTCGTGTACAAACTGGACAATCTCTTTCGGAGTATCAGGGTTTCGGACGAGAACTCATCTGTTACATGGGCACTTCAATGTTCTTGAAAATTATTTGAACTCCGAACTTCTTGTGTGTTCAGTATGCAGCATTGAAAGCGACATCATCAATTTCCAACATGTTCTGACATCATTTGCTGTTTTTCAGTGATTTACCTAATTGTTTAGAGACCTAATTGACCGTGAAATTGAAAATCATTACAAAATGAACTGTGAAAATGTTGAGACTTGGCATGGTATCATCATTTCACCCGCATAGCATGTGCAAAATAGTAGAGAGGGTCACGGCAAAAACTGGACGCACTTCGTGTACAAACTGGAAAATCACTTTCGGTGTATCAGGGTTTCGGACGAGAAGTCATATCTTACATGGGCACTTCAATGTTTTTTAAACTTATTTGAACTCCGGACTTCTTGTGTGTTCAGTATGCAGCATTCAAAGTGAAGTCATCAATTTCCAACATGTTCTGACATCATCTGCTGTTTTTTAGTCATTTACCTAATTGTTTAGAGAGCTAAATGACCATGAAATTGAAAATCACTACGAAATTAACTGTGAAAATGTTGAAACTTGGCATGGTATCATCATTTCACCCGCATAGCATGTGCGAAAGAGTAGAGAGGGTCACGGAAAAAACTGGACGCACTTCGTGTAGAAACTGGACAATCTCTTTCAGAGTATCAGGGTTTCGGTCGAGAACTCATCTGTTACATGGGCACTTCAATGTTTTTTAAACTTATTTGAACTCCGGACTTCCTTTGCGTTCAGTATGCAGCATTCAAAGCAAAGTTAACAATTTCCAACATGTTCTGACTACATTTACTGTTTTCAGTCATTTACCTAATTGTTTAGAGAGCTAAATGACCATGAAATTGAAAATCACTACAAAATGAACTGTGAAAATGTTGAAACGTGGCATGGTATCATCATTTCACCCGCATAGCATGTGCGAAAGAGTAGAGAAGGTCACCGCAAAAACTGGACGCACTTCGTGTACAAACTAGACAATCTCTTTTAGAGTATCAGGGTTTCGGACGAGAACTTATCTGTTAAATGGGCACTTCAATGTTTTTTAAACTTATTTGAAATCCGTACTTCTTGTTTGTTCAGTATGCAACATTCAAAGCGACGTCATCAATTTCCAACATGTTCTGACATCATTTGTTGTTTTTCAGTCATTTACCTAGTTGTTTAGAGAGGTAAATGACCGTGAAATTGAAAATCACTACAAAATGAAATGTGAAAATATTGAAACTTGGCATGGTATCATCATTTCACCCGCATAGCATGTGCGAAAGAGTAGAGAGGGTTACGGCAAAAACTGGACGCACTTCGTGTACAAACTGGACAATCTCTTTCGGAGTATCAGGGTTTCGGACGAGAACTCATCTGTTACATGGGCACTTCAATGTTCTTGAAACTTATTTGAACTCCGAACTTCTTGTGTGTTCAGTATGCAGAATTGAAAGCGACATCATCAATTTCCAACATGTTCTGACATCATTTGCTGTTTTTCAGTCATTTACCTAATTGTTTAGAGACCTAACTGACCGTGAAATTGAAAATCATTACAAAATGAACTGTGAAAATGTTGAGACTTGGCATGGTATCATCATTTCACCCGCATAGCATGTGCAAAATAGTAGAGAGGGTCACGGCAAAAACTGGACGCACTTCGTGTACAAACTGGAAAATCTCTTTCGGTGTATCAGGGTTTCGGATGAGAAGTCATATCTTACATGGGCACTTCAATGTTTTTTAAACTTATTTGAACTCCGGACTTCTTGTGTGTTCAGTATGCAGCATTCAAAGTGAAGCCATCAATTTCCAAAATGTTCTGACATCATCTGCTGTTTTTTAGTCATTTACCTAATTGTTTAGAGAGCTAAATGACCATGAAATTGAAAATCACTACGAAATTAACTGTGAAAATGTTGAAACTTGGCATGGTATCATCATTTCACCCGCATAGCATGTGCGAAAGAGTAGAGAGGGTCACGGAAAAAACTGGACGCACTTCGTGTAGAAACTGGACAATCTCTTTCAGAGTATCAGGGTTTCGGTCGAGAACTCATCTGTTACATGGGCACTTCAATGTTTTTTAAACTTATTTGAACTCCGGACTTCCTTTGCGTTCAGTATGCAGCATTCAAAGCAAAGTTAACAATTTCCAACATGTTCTGACTACATTTACTGTTTTCAGTCATTTACCTAATTGTTTAGAGAGCTAAATGACCATGAAATTGAAAATCACTACAAAATGAACTGTGAAAATGTTGAAACGTGGCATGGTATCATCATTTCACCCGCATAGCATGTGCGAAAGAGTAGAGAAGGTCACCGCAAAAACTGGACGCACTTCGTGTACAAACTAGACAATCTCTTTCAGAGTATCAGGGTTTCGGACGAGAACTTATCTGTTAAATGGGCACTTCAATGTTTTTTAAACTTATTTGAAATCCGTACTTCTTGTTTGTTCAGTATGCAACATTCAAAGCGACGTCATCAATTTCCAACATGTTCTGACATCATTTGTTGTTTTTCAGTCATTTACCTAGTTGTTTAGAGAGGTAAATGACCGTGAAATTGAAAATCACTACAAAATGAAATGTGAAAATATTGAAACTTGGCATGGTATCATCATTTCACCCGCATAGCATGTGCGAAAGAGTAGAGAGGGTTACGGCAAAAACTGGACGCACTTCGTGTACAAACTGGACAATCTCTTTCGGAGTATCAGGGTTTCGGACGAGAACTCATCTGTTACATGGGCACTTCAATGTTCTTGAAACTTATTTGAACTCCGAACTTCTTGTGTGTTCAGTATGCAGCATTGAAAGCGACATCATCAATTTCCAACATGTTCTGACATCATTTGCTGTTTTTCAGTCATTTACCTAATTGTTTAGAGACCTAATTGACCGTGAAATTGAAAATCATTACAAAATGAACTTTGGAAATGTTGAGACTTGGCATGGTATCATCATTTCACCCGCATAGCATGTGCAAAATAGTAGAGAGGGTCACGGCAAAAACTGGACGCACTTCGTGTACAAACTGGAAAATCTCTTTCGGTGTATCAGGGTTTCGGACGAGAAGTCATATCTTACATGGGCACTTCAATGTTTTTTAAACTTATTTGAACTCCGGACTTCTTGTGTGTTCAGTATGCAGCATTCAAAGTGAAGTCATCAATTTCCAACATGTTCTGACATCATCTGCTGTTTTTTAGTCATTTACCTAATTGTTTAGAGAGCTAAATGACCATGAAATTGAAAATCACTACGAAATTAACTGTGAAAATGTTGAAACTTGGCATGGTATCATCATTTCACCCGCATAGCATGTGCGAAAGAGTAGAGAGGGTCACGGAAAAAACTGGACGCACTTCGTGTAGAAACTGGACAATCTCTTTCAGAGTATCAGGGTTTCGGTCGAGAACTCATCTGTTACATGGGCACTTCAATGTTTTTTAAACTTATTTGAACTCCGGACTTCCTTTGCGTTCAGTATGCAGCATTCAAAGCAAAGTTAACAATTTCCAACATGTTCTGACTACATTTACTGTTTTCAGTCATTTACCTAATTGTTTAGAGAGCTAAATGACCATGAAATTGAAAATCACTACAAAATGAACTGTGAAAATGTTGAAACGTGGCATGGTATCATCATTTCACCCGCATAGCATGTGCGAAAGAGTAGAGAAGGTCACCGCAAAAACTGGACGCACTTCGTGTACAAACTAGACAATCTCTTTCAGAGTATCAGGGTTTCGGACGAGAACTTATCTGTTAAATGGGCACTTCAATGTTTTTTAAACTTATTTGAAATCCGTACTTCTTGTTTGTTCAGTATGCAACATTCAAAGCGACGTCATCAATTTCCAACATGTTCTGACATCATTTGTTGTTTTTCAGTCATTTACCTAGTTGTTTAGAGAGGTAAATGACCGTGAAATTGAAAATCACTACAAAATGAAATGTGAAAATATTGAAACTTGGCATGGTATCATCATTTCACCCGCATAGCATGTGCGAAAGAGTAGAGAGGGTTACGGCAAAAACTGGACGCACTTTGTGTACAAACTGGACAATCTCTTTCGGAGTATCAGGGTTTCGGACGAGAACTCATCTGTTACATGGGCACTTCAATGTTCTTGAAAATTATTTGAACTCCGAACTTCTTGTGTGTTCAGTATGCAGCATTGAAAGCGACATCATCAATTTCCAACATGTTCTGACATCATTTGCTGTTTTTCAGTGATTTACCTAATTGTTTAGAGACCTAATTGACCGTGAAATTGAAAATCATTACAAAATGAACTGTGAAAATGTTGAGACTTGGCATGGTATCATCATTTCACCCGCATAGCATGTGCAAAATAGTAGAGAGGGTCACGGCAAAAACTGGACGCACTTCGTGTACAAACTGGAAAATCTCTTTCGGTGTATCAGGGTTTCGGACGAGAAGTCATATCTTACATGGGCACTTCAATGTTTTTTAAACTTATTTGAACTCCGGACTTCTTGTGTGTTCAGTATGCAGCATTCAAAGTGAAGTCATCAATTTCCAACATGTTCTGACATCATCTGCTGTTTTTTAGTCATTTACCTAATTGTTTAGAGAGCTAAATGACCATGAAATTGAAAATCACTACGAAATTAACTGTGAAAATGTTGAAACTTGGCATGGTATCATCATTTCACCCGCATAGCATGTGCGAAAGAGTAGAGAGGGTCACGGAAAAAACTGGACGCACTTCGTGTAGAAACTGGACAATCTCTTTCAGAGTATCAGGGTTTCGGTCGAGAACTCATCTGTTACATGGGCACTTCAATGTTTTTTAAACTTATTTGAACTCCGGACTTCCTTTGCGTTCAGTATGCAGCATTCAAAGCAAAGTTAACAATTTCCAACATGTTCTGACTACATTTACTGTTTTCAGTCATTTACCTAATTGTTTAGAGAGCTAAATGACCATGAAATTGAAAATCACTACAAAATGAACTGTGAAAATGTTGAAACGTGGCATGGTATCATCATTTCACCCGCATAGCATGTGCGAAAGAGTAGAGAAGGTCACCGCAAAAACTGGACGCACTTCGTGTACAAACTAGACAATCTCTTTTAGAGTATCAGGGTTTCGGACGAGAACTTATCTGTTAAATGGGCACTTCAATGTTTTTTAAACTTATTTGAAATCCGTACTTCTTGTTTGTTCAGTATGCAACATTCAAAGCGACGTCATCAATTTCCAACATGTTCTGACATCATTTGTTGTTTTTCAGTCATTTACCTAGTTGTTTAGAGAGGTAAATGACCGTGAAATTGAAAATCACTACAAAATGAAATGTGAAAATATTGAAACTTGGCATGGTATCATCATTTCACCCGCATAGCATGTGCAAAATAGTAGAGAGGGTCACGGCAAAAACTGGACGCACTTCGTGTACAAACTGGAAAATCTCTTTCGGTGTATCAGGGTTTCGGACGAGAAGTCATATCTTACATGGGCACTTCAATGTTTTTTAAACTTATTTGAACTCCGGACTTCTTGTGTGTTCAGTATGCAGCATTCAAAGTGAAGTCATCAATTTCCAACATGTTCTGACATCATCTGCTGTTTTTTAGTCATTTACCTAATTGTTTAGAGAGCTAAATGACCATGAAATTGAAAATCACTACGAAATTAACTGTGAAAATGTTGAAACTTGGCATGGTATCATCATTTCACCCGCATAGCATGTGCGAAAGAGTAGAGAGGGTCACGGAAAAAACTGGACGCACTTCGTGTAGAAACTGGACAATCTCTTTCAGAGTATCAGGGTTTCGGTCGAGAACTCATCTGTTACATGGGCACTTCAATGTTTTTAAACTTATTTGAACTCCGGACTTCCTTTGCGTTCAGTATGCAGCATTCAAAGCAAAGTTAACAATTTCCAACATGTTCTGACTACATTTATTGTTTTCAGTCATTTACCTAATTGTTTAGAGAGCTAAATGACCATGAAATTGAAAATCACTACAAAATGAACTGTGAAAATGTTGAAACGTGGCATGGTATCATCATTTCACCCGCATAGCATGTGCGAAAGAGTAGAGAAGGTCACCGCAAAAACTGGACGCACTTCGTGTACAAACTAGACAATCTCTTTTAGAGTATCAGGGTTTCGGACGAGAACTTATCTGTTAAATGGGCACTTCAATGTTTTTTAAACTTATTTGAAATCCGTACTTCTTGTTTGTTCAGTATGCAACATTCAAAGCGACGTCATCAATTTCCAACATGTTCTGACATCATTTGTTGTTTTTCAGTCATTTACCTAGTTGTTTAGAGAGGTAAATGACCGTGAAATTGAAAATCACTACAAAATGAAATGTGAAAATATTGAAACTTGGCATGGTATCATCATTTCACCCGCATAGCATGTGCGAAAGAGTAGAGAGGGTTACGGCAAAAACTGGACGCACTTCGTGTACAAACTGGACAATCTCTTTCGGAGTATCAGGGTTTCGGACGAGAACTCATCTGTTACATGGGCACTTCAATGTTCTTGAAACTTATTTGAACTCCGAACTTCTTGTGTGTTCAGTATGCAGCATTGAAAGCGACATCATCAATTTCCAACATGTTCTGACATCATTTGCTGTTTTTCAGTCATTTACCTAATTGTTTAGAGACCTAATTGACCGTGAAATTGAAAATCATTACAAAATGAACTGTGAAAATGTTGAGACTTGGCATGGTATCATCATTTCACCCGCATAGCATGTGCAAAATAGTAGAGAGGGTCACGGCAAAAACTGGACGCACTTCGTGTACAAACTGGAAAATCTCTTTCGGTGTATCAGGGTTTCGGACGAGAAGTCATATCTTACATGGGCACTTCAATGTTTTTTAAACTTATTTGAACTCCGGACTTCTTGTGTGTTCAGTATGCAGCATTCAAAGTGAAGTCATCAATTTCCAACATGTTCTGACATCATCTGCTGTTTTTTAGTCATTTACCTAATTGTTTAGAGAGCTAAATGACCATGAAATTGAAAATCACTACGAAATTAACTGTGAAAATGTTGAAACTTGGCATGGTATCATCATTTCACCCGCATAGCATGTGCGAAAGAGTAGAGAGGGTCACGGAAAAAACTGGACGCACTTCGTGTAGAAACTGGACAATCTCTTTCAGAGTATCAGGGTTTCGGTCGAGAACTCATCTGTTACATGGGCACTTCAATGTTTTTTAAACTTATTTGAACTCCGGACTTCCTTTGCGTTCAGTATGCAGCATTCAAAGCAAAGTTAACAATTTCCAACATGTTCTGACTACATTTACTGTTTTCAGTCATTTACCTAATTGTTTAGAGAGCTAAATGACCATGAAATTGAAAATCACTACAAAATGAACTGTGAAAATGTTGAGACGTGGCATGGTATCATCATTTCACCCGCATAGCATGTGCGAAAGAGTAGAGAAGGTCACCGCAAAAACTGGACACACTTCGTGTACAAACTAGACAATCTCTTTCAGAGTATTAGGGTTTCGGACGAGAACTTATCTGTTAAATGGGCACTTCAATGTTTTTTAAACTTATTTGAAATCCGTACTTCTTGTTTGTTCAGTATGCAACATTCAAAGCGACGTCATCAATTTCCAACATGTTCTGACATCATTTGTTGTTTTTCAGTCATTTACCTAGTTGTTTAGAGAGGTAAATGACCGTGAAATTGAAAATCACTACAAAATGAAATGTGAAAATATTGAAACTTGGCATGGTATCATCATTTCACCCGCATAGCATGTGCAAAAGAGTAGAGAGGGTTACGGCAAAAACTGGACGCACTTCGTGTACAAACTGGACAATCTCTTTCGGAGTATCAGGGTTTCGGACGAGAACTCATCTGTTACATGGGCACTTCAATGTTCTTGAAACTTATTTGAACTCCGAACTTCTTGTGTCTTCAGTATGCAGCATTGAAAGCGACATCATCAATTTCCAACATGTTCTGACATCATTTGCTGTTTTTCAGTCATTTACCTAATTGTTTAGAGACCTAACTGACCGTGAAATTGAAAATCATTACAAAATGAACTATGAAAATGTTGAGACTTGGCATGGTATCATCATTTCACCCGCATAGCGTGTGCAAAATAGTAGAGAGGGTCACGGCAAAAAATGGACGCACTTCGTGTACAAACTGGAAAATCTCTTTCGGTGTATCAGGGTTTCGGACGAGAAGTCATATCTTACATGGGCACTTCCATGTTTTTTAAACTTATTTGAACTCCGGACTTCTTGTGTGTTCAGTATGCAGCATTCAAAGTGAAGTCATCAATTTCCAACATGTTCTGACATCATCTGCTGTTTTTTAGTCATTTACCTAATTGTTTAGAGAGCTAAATGACCATGAAATTGAAAATCACTACGAAATTAACTGTGAAAATGTTGAAACTTGGCATGGTATCATCATTTCACCCGCATAGCATGTGCGAAAGAGTAGAGAGGGTCACGGAAAAAACTGGACGCACTTCGTGTAGAAACTGGACAATCTCTTTCAGAGTATCAGGGTTTCGGTCGAGAACTCATCTGTTACATCGGCACTTCAATGTTTTTTAAACTTATTTGAACTCCGAACTTCCTTTGCGTTCAGTATGCAGCATTCAAAGCGAAATTAACAATTTCCAACATGTCCTGACTACATTTACTATTTTCTGTCATTTACCTAATTGTTTAGAGAGCTAAATGACCGTGAAATTGAAAATCACTACAAAATGAACTGTGAAAATGTTGAAATGTGGCATGGTATCATCATTTCACCCACATAGCATGTGCGAAAGAGTAGAGAAGGTCACCGCCAAAACTGGACGCACTTCGTGTACAAACTGGACAATCTCTTTCGGAGTATCAGGGTTTCGGACGAGAACTTATCTGTTAAATGGGCACTTCAATGTTTTTTAAACTTATTTGAAATCCGTACTTCTTGTGTGTTCACTATGCAACATTCAAAGCGACGTCATCAATTTCCAACATGTTTTGACATCATTTGTTGTTTTTCAGTCATTTACCTAGTTGTTTAGAGAGGTAAATGACTGTGAAATTGAAAATCACTACAAAATGAAATGTGAAAATGTTGAAACTTGGCATGGTATCATCATTTCACCCGCATAGCATGTGCGAAAGAGTAGAGAGGGTTATGGCAAAAATTGGACGCACTTCGTGTACAAACTGGACAATCTCTTTTGGAGTATCAGGGTTTCGGACGAGAACTGATCTGTTACATGGGCACTTCAACGTTTTTAAAACTTATTTGAACTTCGGACTTCTTGTGTGTTCAGTATGCAGCATTCAAAGCGACATCATCAATTTCCAACATGGTCTGACATCATTTGCTGTTTTTCAGTCATTTACCTAATTGTTTAGAGACCTAACTGACCGTGAAATTGAAAATCATTACAAAATGAACTGTGAAAATGTTGAGACTTGGCATGGTTTCATCATTTCACCCGCATAGCATGTGCAAAATAGTAGAGAGGGTCACGGCAAAAACTGGACGCACTTCGTGTACAAACTTGACAATCTCTTTCGGAGTATTAGGGTTTCGGACGAGAAGTCATATCTTACATGGGCACTTCAATGTTTTTTAAACTTATTTGAACTCTGGACTTCTTCTGTGTTCAGTATGCAGCATTCAAAGTGAAGTCATCAATTTCCAACATGTTCTGACATCATCTGCTGTTTTTTAGTCATTTACCTAATTGTTTAGAGAGCTAAATGACCATGAAATTGAAAATCACTACAAAATTAACTGTGAAAATGTTGAAACTTGGCATGGTATCATCATTTCACCCACATAGCATGTGCGAAAGAGTAGAGAGGGTCACGGAAAAAACTGGACGCACTTCGTGTACAAACTGGACAATCTCTTTCAGACTATCAGGGTTTCGGACGAGAACTCATCTATTACATGGGCACTTCAATGTTTTTTAAACTTATTTGAACTCCGGACTTCTTTTGCGTTCAGTATGCAGCATTCAAAGCGAAATTAACAATTTCCAACATGTCCTGACTACATTTACTGTTTTTTGTCATTTACCTAATTGTTTAGAGAGCAAAATGACCGTGAAATTGAAAATCACTACAAAATGAACTGTGAAAATGTTGAAACGTGGCATGGTATCATCATTTCACCCGCATAGCATGTGCGAAAGAGTAGAGAAGGTCACCGCAAAAACTGGACGCACTTCGTGTACAAACTGGATAATCTCTTTCGGAGTGTCAGGGTTTCGGACGAGAACTTATCTGTTAAATGGGCACTTCAATGTTTTTTAAACTTATTTGAAATCCGTACTTCTTGTGTGTTCACTATGCAACATTCAAAGCGACGTCATCAATTTCCAACATGTTCTGACATCATTTGTTGTTTTTCAGTCATTTACCTAGTTGTTTAGAGAGGTAAATGACCGTGAAATTGAAAATCACTACAAAATGAAATGTGAAAATGTTGAAACTTGGCATGGTATCATCATTTCACCCGCATAGCATGTGCGAAAGAGTAGAGAGGGTTACGGAAAAAACTGGACGCACTTCGTGTACAAACTGGACAATCGCTTTCGGAGTATCAGGGTTTCGGACAAGAACTCATCTATTACATGGGCACTTCAATGTTTTTAAAACTTATTTGAACTCCAGACTTCTTGTGTGTTCAGTATGCAGCATTCAAAGCGACATCATCAATTTCCAACATGTTCTGACATCATTTGCTGTTTTTCAGTCATTTACCTAATTGTTTAGAGACCTAACTGACCGTGAAATTGAAAATCATTACAAAATGAACTGTGAAAATGTTGAGACTTGGCATGGTTTCATCATTTCACCTGCATAGCATGTGCAAAATAGTAGAGAGGGTCACGGCAAAAACTGGACGCACTTCGTGTACAAACTGGACAATCTCTTTCGGAGTATTAGGGTTTCGGACGAGAAGTCATATCTTACATGGGCACTTCAATGTTTTTTAAACTTATTTGAACTCCGGACTTCTTGTGTGTTCAGGATGCAACATTCAAAGTGAAGTCATCAATTTCCAACATGTTCTGACATCATCTGCTGTTTTTTAGTCATTTACCTAATTGTTTAGAGAGCTAAATGACCATGAAATTGAAAATCACTACAAAATTAACTGTGAAAATGTTGAAACTTGGCATGGTATGATCATTTCACCCGCATAGCATGTGCGAAAGAGTAGAGAGGGTCACGGAAAAAACTGGACGCACTTCGTGTACAAACTGGACAATCTCTTTCAGAGTATCAGGGTTTCGGACGAGAACTCATCTGTTACATGGGCACTTCAATGTTTTTTAAACTTATTTGAACTCTGGACTTATTTTGCGTTCAGTATGCAGCATTCAAAGCGAAATTAACAATTTCCAACATGTCCTGACTACATTTCTGTTTTCTGTCATTTACCTAATTGTTTAGAGAGCTAAATGACCGTGAAATTGAAAATCACTACAAAATGAACTGTGAAAATGTTGAAACGTGGCATGGTATCATCATTTCACCCGCATAGCATGTGCGAAAGAGTAGAGAAGGTCACCGCAAAAACTGGACGCACTTCGTGTACAAACTGGACAATCTCTTTCGGAGTATCAGGGTTTCGGACGAGAACTTATCTGTTAAATGGGCACTTCAATGTTTTTTAAACTTATTTGAAATCCGTACTTCTTGTGTGTTCACTATGCAACATTCAAAGCGACGTCATCAATTTCCAACATGTTCTGACATCATTTCTTGTTTTTCAGTCATTTACCTAGTTGTTTAGAGAGGTAAATGACCGTGAAATTGAAAATCACTACAAAATGAAATGTGAAAATGTTGAAACTTGGCATGGTATCATCATTTCACCTGCATAGCATGTGCGAAAGAGTAGAGAGGGTTACGGCAAAAACTGGACGCACTTCGTGTACAAACTGGACAATCTCTTTCGGAGTATCAGGGTTTCGGACGAGAACTCATCTGTTACATGGGCACTTCAATGTTTTTAAAACTTATTTGAACTCCAGACTTCTTGTGTGTTTAGTATGCAGCATTCAAAGCGACATCATCAATTTCCAACATGTTCTGACATCATTTGCTGTTTTTCAGTCATTTACCTAATTGTTTAGAGACCTAACTGACCGTGAAATTGAAAATCATTACAAAATGAACTGTGAAAATGTTGAGACTTGGCATGGTTTCATCATTTCACCCGCATAGCATGTGCAAAATAGTAGAGAGGGTCACGGCAAAAACTGGACGCACTTCGTGTACAAACTGGACAATCTCTTTCGGAGTATTAGGGTTTCGGACGAGAAGTCATATCTTACATGGGCACTTCAATGTTTTTTAAACTTATTTGAACTCCGGACTTCTTGTGTGTTCAGTATGCAACATTCAAAGTGAAGTCATCAATTTCCAACATGTTCTGACATCATCTGCTGTTTTTTAGTCATTTACCTAATTGTTTAGAGAGCTAAATGACCATGAAATTGAAAATCACTACTAAATTAACTGTGAAAATGTTGAAACTTGGCATGGTATGATCATTTCACCCGCATAGCATGTGCGAAAGAGTAGAGAGGGTCACGGAAAAAACTGGACGCACTTCGTGTACAAACTGGACAATCTCTTTCAGAGTATCAGGGTTTCGGACAAGAACTCATCTGTTACATGGGCACTTCAATGTTTTTTAAACTTATTTGAACTCTGGACTTCTTTTGCGTTCAGTATGCAGCATTCAAAGCGAAATTAACAATTTCCAACATGTCCTGACTACATTTCTGTTTTCTGTCATTTACCTAATTGTTTAGAGAGCTAAATGACCGTGAAATTGAAAATCACTACAAAATGAACTGTGAAAATGTTGAAACGTGGCATGGTATCATCATTTCACCCGCATAGCATGTGCGAAAGAGTAGAGAAGGTCACCGCGAAAACTGGACGCACTTCGTGTACAAACTGGACAATCTCTTTCGGAGTATCAGGGTTTCGGACGAGAACTTATCTGTTAAATGGGCACTTCAATGTTTTTTAAACTTATTTGAAATCCGTACTTCTTGTGTGTTCACTATGCAACATTCAAAGCGACGTCATCAATTTCCAACATGTTCTGACATCATTTGTTGTTTTTCAGTCATTTACCTAGTTGTTTAGAGAGGTAAATGACCGTGAAATTGAAAATCACTACAAAATGAAATGTGAAAATGTTGAAACTTGGCATGGTATCATCATTTCACCCGCATAGCATGTGCGAAAGAGTAGAGAGGGTTACGGCAAAAACTGGACACACTTCGTGTACAAACTGGACAATCTCTTTCGGAGTATCAGGGTTTCGGACGAGAACTCATCTGTTACATGGGCACTTCAATGTTTTTAAAACTTATTTGAACTCCAGACTTCTTGTGTGTTCAGTATGCAGCATTCAAAGCGACATCATCAATTTCCAACATGTTCTGACATCATTTGCTGTTTTTCAGTCATTTACCTAATTGTTTAGAGACCTAACTGACCGTGAAATTGAAAATCATTACAAAATGAACTGTGAAAATGTTGAGACTTGGCATGGTTTCATCATTTCACCTGCATAGCATGTGCAAAATAGTAGAGAGGGTCACGGCAAAAACTGGACGCACATCGTGTACAAACTGGACAATCTCTTTCGGAGTATTAGGGTTTCGGACGAGAAGTCATATCTTACATGGGCACTTCAATGTTTTTTAAACTTATTTGAACTCCGGACTTCTTGTGTGTTCAGGATGCAACATTCAAAGTGAAGTCATCAATTTCCAACATGTTCTGACATCATCTGCTGTTTTTTAGTCATTTACCTAATTGGTTAGAGAGCTAAATGACCATGAAATTGAAAATCACTACAAAATTAACTGTGAAAATGTTGAAACTTGGCATGGTATGATCATTTCACCCGCATAGCATGTGCGAAAGAGTAGAGAGGGTCACGGAAAAAACTGGACGCACTTCGTGTACAAACTGGACAATCTCTTTCAGAGTATCAGGGTTTCGGACGAGAACTCATCTGTTACATGGGCACTTCAATGTTTTTTAAACTTATTTGAACTCTGGACTTATTTTGCGTTCAGTATGCAGCATTCAAAGCGAAATTAACAATTTCCAACATGTCCTGACTACATTTCTGTTTTCTGTCATTTACCTAATTGTTTAGAGAGCTAAATGACCGTGAAATTGAAAATCACTACAAAATGAACTGTGAAAATGTTGAAACGTGGCATGGTATCATCATTTCACCCGCATAGCATGTGCGAAAGAGTAGAGAAGGTCACCGCAAAAACTGGACGCACTTCGTGTACAAACTGGACAATCTCTTTCGGAGTATCAGGGTTTCGGACGAGAACTTATCTGTTAAATGGGCACTTCAATGTTTTTTAAACTTATTTGAAATCCGTACTTCTTGTGTGTTCACTATGCAACATTCAAAGCGACGTCATCAATTTCCAACATGTTCTGACATCATTTCTTGTTTTTCAGTCATTTACCTAGTTGTTTAGAGAGGTAAATGACCGTGAAATTGAAAATCACTACAAAATGAAATGTGAAAATGTTGAAACTTGGCATGGTATCATCATTTCACCTGCATAGCATGTGCGAAAGAGTAGAGAGGGTTACGGCAAAAACTGGACGCACTTCGTGTACAAACTGGACAATCTCTTTCGGAGTATCAGGGTTTCGGACGAGAACTCATCTGTTACATGGGCACTTCAATGTTTTTAAAACTTATTTGAACTCCAGACTTCTTGTGTGTTTAGTATGCAGCATTCAAAGCGACATCATCAATTTCCAACATGTTCTGACATCATTTGCTGTTTTTCAGTCATTTACCTAATTGTTTAGAGACCTAACTGACCGTGAAATTGAAAATCATTACAAAATGAACTGTGAAAATGTTGAGACTTGGCATGGTTTCATCATTTCACCCGCATAGCATGTGCAAAATAGTAGAGAGGGTCACGGCAAAAACTGGACGCACTTCGTGTACAAACTGGACAATCTCTTTCGGAGTATTAGGGTTTCGGACGAGAAGTCATATCTTACATGGGCACTTCAATGTTTTTTAAACTTATTTGAACTCCGGACTTCTTGTGTGTTCAGTATGCAACATTCAAAGTGAAGTCATCAATTTCCAACATGTTCTGACATCATCTGCTGTTTTTTAGTCATTTACCTAATTGTTTAGAGAGCTAAATGACCATGAAATTGAAAATCACTACTAAATTAACTGTGAAAATGTTGAAACTTGGCATGGTATGATCATTTCACCCGCATAGCATGTGCGAAAGAGTAGAGAGGGTCACGGAAAAAACTGGACGCACTTCGTGTACAAACTGGACAATCTCTTTCAGAGTATCAGGGTTTCGGACAAGAACTCATCTGTTACATGGGCACTTCAATGTTTTTTAAACTTATTTGAACTCTGGACTTCTTTTGCGTTCAGTATGCAGCATTCAAAGCGAAATTAACAATTTCCAACATGTCCTGACTACATTTCTGTTTTCTGTCATTTACCTAATTGTTTAGAGAGCTAAATGACCGTGAAATTGAAAATCACTACAAAATGAACTGTGAAAATGTTGAAACGTGGCATGGTATCATCATTTCACCCGCATAGCATGTGCGAAAGAGTAGAGAAGGTCACCGCAAAAACTGGACGCACTTCGTGTACAAACTGGACAATCTCTTTCGGAGTATCAGGGTTTCGGACGAGAACTTATCTGTTAAATGGGCACTTCAATGTTTTTTAAACTTATTTGAAATCCGTACTTCTTGTGTGTTCACTATGCAACATTCAAAGCGACGTCATCAATTTCCAACATGTTCTGACATCATTTGTTGTTTTTCAGTCATTTACCTAGTTGTTTAGAGAGGTAAATGACCGTGAAATTGAAAATCACTACAAAATGAAATGTGAAAATGTTGAAACTTGGCATGGTATCATCATTTCACCCGCATAGCATGTGCGAAAGAGTAGAGAGGGTTACGGCAAAAACTGGACACACTTCGTGTACAAACTGGACAATCTCTTTCGGAGTATCAGGGTTTCGGACGAGAACTCATCTGTTACATGGGCACTTCAATGTTTTTAAAACTTATTTGAACTCCAGACTTCTTGTGTGTTCAGTATGCAGCATTCAAAGCGACATCATCAATTTCCAACATGTTCTGACATCATTTGCTGTTTTTCAGTCATTTACCTAATTGTTTAGAGACCTAACTGACCGTGAAATTGAAAATCATTACAAAATGAACTGTGAAAATGTTGAGACTTGGCATGGTTTCATCATTTCACCTGCATAGCATGTGCAAAATAGTAGAGAGGGTCACGGCAAAAACTGGACGCACATCGTGTACAAACTGGACAATCTCTTTCGGAGTATTAGGGTTTCGGACGAGAAGTCATATCTTACATGGGCACTTCAATGTTTTTTAAACTTATTTGAACTCCGGACTTCTTGTGTGTTCAGTATGCAGCATTCAAAGTGAAGTCATCAATTTCCAACATGTTCTGACATCATCTGCTGTTTTTTAGTCATTTACCTAATTGTTTAGAGAGCTAAATAACCATGAAATTGAAAATCACTACAAAATTAACTGTGAAAATGTTGAAACTTGGCATGGTATGACCATTTCACCCGCATAGCATGTGCGAAAGAGTAGAGAGGGTCACGGAAAAAACTGGACGCACTTCGTGTACAAACTGGACAATCTCTTTCAGAGTATCAGGGTTTCGGACGAGAATTCATCTGTTACATGGGCACTTCAATGTTTTTTAAACTTATTTGAACTCCGGACTTCTTTTGCGTTCAGTATGCAGCATTCAAAGCGAAATTAACAATTTCCAACATGTCCTGACTACATTTACTGTTTTCTGTCATTTACCTAATTGTTTAGAGAGCTAAATGACCGTGAAATTGAAAATCACTACAAAATGAACTGTGAAAATGTTGAAACGTGGCATGGTATCATCATTTCACCCGCATAGCATGTGCGAAAGAGTAGAGAAGGTCACCGCAAAAACTGGACGCACTTCGTGTACAAACTGGACAATCTCTTTCGGAGTATCAGGGTTTCGGACGAGAAATTATCTGTTAAATGGGCACTTCAATGTTTTTTAAACTTATTTGAAATCCATACTTCTTGTGTGTTCACTATGCAACATTCAAAGCGACGTCATCAATTTCCAACATGTTCTGACATCATTTGTTGTTTTTCAGTCATTTACCTAGTTGTTGAGAGAGGTAAATGACCGTGAAATTGAAAATCACTACAAAATGAAATGTGAAAATGTTGAAACTTGGCATGGTATCATCATTTCACCCGCATAGCATGTGCGAAAGAGTAGAGAGGGTTACGGCAAAAACTGGACGCACTTCGTGTACAAACTGTACAATCTCTTTCGGAGTATCAGGGTTTCGGACGAGAACTCATCTGTTACATGGGCACTTAAAAGTTTTTATAACTTTTTTGAACTCCGGACTTCTTCTGTGTTCAGTATGCAACATCCAAAGCGACATCATAAATTTCCAACATGTTCTAACATCATTTGCTGTTTTTCAGTCATTTACCTAATTGTTTAGAGATCTAACTGACCGTGAAATTGAAAATCACTACAAAATGAACTGTGAAAATGTTGAGACTTGGCATGGTATCATCATTTCACCCGCATAGCATGTGAAAAATAGTAGAGAGGGTCACGGCAAAAACTGGACGCACTTCGTGTACAAACTGGACAATCTCTTTCGGAGTATCAGGGTTACGGACAAGAACTCATATCTTACATGGGCACTTCAATGTTTTTTAAACTTATTTGAACTCCGAACTTCTTGTGTGTTCAGTATGCAGCATTCAAAGTGACGTCATCAATTTCCAACATGTTCTGACATCATTTGCTGTTTTTCAGTCATTAAACTAGTTGTTTAGAGAGCTAAACGACCGTGAAATTGAAAATCAATAGAAAATGAACTGTGAAAATGTTGAAACTTGGCATGGTATCATCATTTCACCCGCATAGCATGTGCGAAAGAGTAGAGAGGGTTACGGCAAAAACTGGACGCACTTCGTGTACAAACTGGACAATCTCTTTCGGAGTATCGGGGTTTCGGACGAGAACTCATCTGGTACATGGCCACTTCAATTTTTTTTAAATTATTTAAACTCTGGACTTCTTGTGTGTTCACTATGCAGCATTCAAAGCGACATCATCAATTTCCAACATGTTCTGACATCATTTGCTGTTTTTCAGTCATTTAGCTAATTGTTTAGAGAGCTAAATGACCGTGAAATTGAAAATCACTACAAAATGAACAGTGAAAATGTTGAAACTTGGCATGGTATCATCATTTCACCCGCATAGCATGTGCGAATGAGTAGAGAGGGTCACGGCAAAAACTGGAACCACTTCGTGTACAAACTGGACAATCTCTTTCGGAGTATCGGGGTTTCGGACGAGAAGTCATATCTTACATGGGCACTTCAATGTTTTTTAAACTTATTTGAACTCCGGACTTCTTGTGTGTTCAGCATGCAGCATTCAAAGCGACATCATCAATTTCCAACATGTTCTGACATCATTTGCTGTTTTTCAGTCATTTACCTAATTGTTTAGAGTCCTAACTGACCGCGAAATTGAAAATCACTACAAAATGACTGTGAAAATGTTTAAACGTGGCATGGTATCATCATTTCACCCGCATAGCATGTGCAAAATAGTAGAGAGGGTCACGGCAAAAACTGGACGCACTTCGTGTACAAACTGGACAATCTCTTTCGGAGTATCGGGGTTTCGGACGAGAAGTCATATCTTACATGGGCACTTCAATGTTTTTTAAACTTATTTGAACTCCGGACTTCTTGTGTGTTCAGCATGCAGCATTCAAAGTTACGTCATCAATTTCCAACATGTTCTGACATCATTTGTTGTTTTTCAGTCATTTACCTAATTGTTTAGAGAGCTAAATGACCGTGAAATTGAAAATCACTACAAAATGAACTGTGAAAATGTTGAAACGTGGCATGGTATCATCATTTCACCCGTATAGCATGTGCGAAGGAGTAGAGAGGGTCACGGAAAAACTAGACGCACTTCGTCTACAAACTGGACAATCTCTTTCAGAGTATCAGGGTTTCGGACGAGAACTCATCTGGTACATGGGCACTTCAATGTTTTTTACAATTATTTGAACTCTGGATTTCTTGTGTGTTCAGTATGCAGCATTCAAAGCGACATCATCAATTTCCAATATGTTCTGACATCATTTGTTGTTTTTCAGTCATTTACCTAATTGTTTAGAGAGCTAAATGACTGTGAAATTGAAAATCACAACAAAATGAACTGTGAAAATGTTGAAACGTGGCATGGTATCATCATTTCACCTGCATAGCATGTGCGAAAGAGTAGAGAAGGTCACCGCAAAAACTGGACGCACTTCGCGTACAAACTGGACAATCTCTTTCGGAGTATCAGGGTTTCGGACGAGAACTGATCTATTACATGGGCACTTCAATGTTTTTTAAACTTATTTGAATTCCGTACTTCTTGTGTGTTCAGTATGCAACATTTAAAGCGACATCATCAATTTCCAACATGTTCTGACATCATTTGTTGTTTTTCAGTCATTTACCTAATTGTTTAGAGAGGTAAATGACCGTGAAATTGAAAATCACTACAAAATGAAATGTGAAAATGTTGAAAGTAGGCATGGTATCATCATTTCACCCGCATAGCATGTGCCAAAGAGTAGAGAGGGTTACGGCAAAAACTGGACGCACTTCGTGTACAAACTGGACAATCTCTTTCAGAGTATCAGGGTTTCGGACAAGAACTCATATCTTACATGGGCACTTCAATGTTTTTTACACTTATTTGAACTCCGAACTTCTTGTGTGTTCAGTATGCAGCATTCAAAGTGACGTCATCAATTTCCAACATGTTCTGACATCATTTGCTGTTTTTTAGTCATTTACCAAGTTGTTTAGAGAGGTAAATGACCGTGAAATTCAAAATCACTACAAAATGAAATGTGAAAATGTTGAAACTTGGAATGGTATCATCATTTCACCCGCATAGCATGTGCGAAAGAGTAGAGAGGGTTACGGCAAAAACTGGACGCACTTCGTGTACAAACTGGACAATCTCTTTCGGAGTATCAGGGTTTCGGACGAGAACTCATCTGTTACATGGGCACTTAAATGTTTTTATAACTTTTTTGAACTTTGGACTTCTTGTGTGTTCAGTATGCAACATTCAAAGCGACATCATCAATTTCCAACATGTTCTAACATCATTTGCTGTTTTTCAGTCATTTACCTAATTGTTTAGAGATCTAACTGACCGTGAAATTGAAAATCACTACAAAATGAACTGTGAAAATGTTGAGACTTGGCATGGTATCATCATTTCACCCGCATAGCATGTGCAAAATAGTAGAGAGGGTCACGGCAAAAACTGGACGCACTTCGTGTACAAACTGGACAATCTCTTTCGGAGTATCAGGGTTTCGGACAAGAACTCAGATCTTACACGGGCACTTCAATGTTTTTTAAACTTATTTGAACTACGAACTTCTTGTGTGTTCAGTATGCAGCATTCAAAGTGACGTCATCAATTTCCAACAAGTTCTGACATCATTTGCTATTTTTTAGTCATTTACCTAATTGTTTAGAAAGCCAAATGACCGTGAAATTGAAAATCACTACAAAAGGAACTGTGAAAATGTTGAAACTTGGCATGGTATCATCAGTTCACCCGCATAGCATGTGCGAAAGAGTAGAGAGGGTCACGGAAAAAACTGGACGAACTTCGTGTACAAACTGGACAATCTCTTTTAGAGTATCAGGGTTTCGGACGAGAACTCATCTGTTACATGGGCACTTCAATGTTTTTTAAACTTATTTGAACTCCGGACTTCTTGTGTGTTCAGTATGCAACATTCAAAGCGACATCATCAATTTCCAACATGTTCTGACATCATTTGCTGTTTTCAGTCATTTACCTAATTGTTTAGAGATCTAACTGACCGTGAAATTGAAAATCACTACAAAATGAACTGTGAAAATGTTGAGACGTGGCATGGTATCATCATTTCACCCTCATAGCATGTGCAAAATAGTAGAGAGGGTCACGGCAAAAACTGGACGCACTTCGTGTACAAACTGGACAATCTCTTTCGGAGTATCAGGGTTTCGGACGAGACTCATATCTTACATGGGCACTTCAATGTTTTTTAAACTTATTTGAACTCCGAACATCTTGTGTGTTCAGTATGCAGCATTCAAAGTGACGTCATCAATTTTCAACATGTTCTAACATCATTTGCTATTTTTTAGTCATTTACCTAATTGTTTAGAGAGCTAAATGACCGTGAAATTGAAAATCACTACAAAATGAACTGTGAAAATGTTGAAACTTGGCATGGTATCATCATTTCACCCGCATAGCATGTGCGAAAGAGTAGAGAGGGTCACAGAAAAAACTGGATGCACTTCGTGTACAAACTGGACAATCTCTTTTAGAGTATCAGGGTTTCGGACGAGAACTCATCTGTTACATGGGCACTTCAATGTTTTTTAAACTTATTTGAACTCCGGACTTCTTTTGTGTTCAGTATGCAGCATTCAAAGCGACGTCGTCAATTTCCAACATGTTCTGACATCATTTGTTGTTTTTCAGTCATTTACCTAATTGCTTAGAGAGCTAAATGACTGTGAAATTGGAAATCCCTACAAAATGAACTGTCAAAATGTTGAAACTTGGCATGGTATCATCATTTCACCTTCATAGCATGTGCGTAAGAGTAGAGAGGGTCACGGCAAAAACTGGACGCACTTCGTGTACAAACTGGACAATCTCTTTCGGAGTATCAGGGTATCGGACGAGAACTCATCTGTTACATTGGCACTTCAATGTTTTTAAAACTAATTTGCACTCCGGACTTCTTGTGTGTTCAGTATGCAGCATTCAAAGCAACGTCATCAATTTCCAACATGTTCTGACATCATTTGCTGTTTTTCTGTCATTTACTTAATTGTTTAGAGAGCTAAATGACCGTGAAATTGAAAATCACTACAAAATGAACTGTGAAAATATTGAAACTTGGCATGGTATCATCATTTCACCCGTATAGCATGTGCGAAATAGTAGAGAGGGTCACGGAAAATACTAGACGCACTTCGTGTACAAACTAGACAATCTCTTTCAAAGTATCAGGGTTTCGGACGAGAACTCATCTGGTACATGGGCACTTCAATTTTTTTAAATTATTTGAACTCTGGACTTCTTGTGTGTTCAGTATGCAGCATTCAAAGCGACATCATCAATTTCCAACATGTTTTGACATCATTTGCTTTTTTTCAGTCATTTACCTAATTGTTTAGAGAGCTAAATGACCGTGAAATTGAAAATCACTACAAAATGAACTGTGAAAATGTTGAAACTTGGCATGGTATCATCATTTCACCCGCATAGCATGTGCGAAAGAGTAGAGAGGGTCACGGCAAAAACTGGACGCACTTCGTGTACAAACTGGACAATCTCTTTTGGAGTATCGGGGTTTCGAACGAGAACTCATCTGTTACATGGGCACTTCAGTGTTTTCTAAACTTATTTGAACTCCGGACTTCCTGTATGTTCACTATGCAAGATTCAAAGCGATGTCAGCAATTTCCAACATGTTCTGACATCATTTGCTATTTTTTAGTCAATTACCTAATTGTTTAGAGAGCTAAATGACCGTGAAATTGAAAATCACTACAAAATGAACTGTGAAAATGTTTAAACGTCGCATGGTATCATCATTTCACCCGCATAGCATGTGGAAAGAGTAGAGAGGGTCACGACAAAAACAGGACGCACTTCGTGTACAAAACTGGACAATCTCTTTCGGAGTATCAGGGTTTCGGACGAGAACTCATCTGTTACATGGGCACTTCAATGTTTTTTAAACAAATTTGAACTCCAAACTTCTTGTGTGTTCAGTATGCAGCATTCAAAGCGACGTCATCAATTTCCAACATGTTCTGACATCATTTGCTGTTTTTCAGTCATTTACCTAATTGTTTAGAGAGCTAAATGACTGTGAAATTGAAAATCACAACAAAATGAACTGTGAAAATGTTTGAACGTGGCATGGTATGATCATTTCACCCGCATAGCATGTGCGAAAGAGTAGAGAGGGTCACGACAAAACCTGGACGCACTTCGTGTAAAAACTTGACAATCTCTTTCGGAGTATCAGGGTTTCGGACGATAACTCATCTGTTACATGGGCACTTCAATGTTTTTTAAACTTCTTTGAAATCCGTACTTCTTGTGTGTTCAGTATGCAACATTCCAAGCAACGTCATCAATTTCCAACATGTGCTGACATCATTTGTTGTTTTTCAGTCATTTACCTAGTTGTTTAGAGAGGTAAATGACCGTGAAATTGAAAATCACTACAAAATGGAATGTGAAAATGTTGAAAATTGGCATGGTATCATCATTTCACCCGCATAGCATGTGCGAAATAGTAGAGAGGGTTACGGCAAAAACTGGACGCACTTCTTGTACAAATTGGACAATCTCTTTCGGAGTATCAGGGTTTCGGACAAGAACTCATCTGTTACATGGGCACTTCAATGTTTTTTAAACTTATTTGAACTCCGGACTTCTTGTGTGTTCAGTATGCAGCATTCAAAGCGACATCATCAATTTCCAACATGTTCTGACATCACTTGCTGTTTTTCAGTCATTTACCTAATTGTTTAGAGATCTAACTGACCGTGAAATTGAAAATCACTACAAAATGAACTGTGAAAATGTTGAAACTTGGCATGATATCACCATTTTACCCGCATAGCATGTGCGAAAGAGTAGAGAGGGTCACAGAAAAAACTGGACACACTTCGTGTACAAACTGGACAATCTCTTTTAGAGTATGAGGGTTTCGGACGAGAATTCATCTGTTACATGGGCACTTCAATGTTTTTTAAACTTATTTGAACTCTGGACTTCTTTTGCGTTCAGTATGCAGCATTCAAAGCGACGTCATCAATTTCCAACATGTTCTGACATCATTTGCTGTTTTTCAGTCATTTACCTAATTTTTTAGAGAGCTAAATGACCGTGAAATTGAAAATCACTACAAAATGAGTTGTGAAAATGTTGAAACTTGGCATGGTATCATCATTTCACCTGCATAGCATGTGCGTAAGAGTAGAGAGGGTCACGGCAAAAACTGGATGCACTTCGTGTACAAACTGGACAATCTCTTTCGGAGTATCAGGGTATCGGACGAGAACTCATCTGTTACATTGGCACTTCAATGTTTTTAAAACTAATTTGAACTCCGTACTTCTTGTGTGTTCAGTATGCAGCATTCAAAGCGACGTCGTCAATTTCCAACATGTTCTGACATCATTTGCTGTTTTTTTGTCGTTTACTTAATTGTTTAGAGAGCTAAACGACCGTGAAATTGAAAATCACTACAAAATGAACTGTGAAAATATTGAAACTCGGCATGGTATCATCATTTCACCCGTATAGCATGTGCGAAATAGTAGAGAGGGTCACGGAAAATACTAGACACACTTCGTGTACAAACTGGACAATCTCTTTCGGAGTATCAGGGTTTCGGACGAGAACTCATCTCGTACATGGGCACTTCAATTTTTTGAAATTATTTAAACTCTGGACTTCTTGTGTGTTCACTATGCAGCATTCAAAGCGACATCATCAATTTCCAACATGTTCTGACATTATTTGCTGTTTTTCAGTCATTTAGCTAATTGTTTAGAGAGCTAAATGACCGTGAAATTGAAAATCACTACAAAATGAAGAGTGAAAATGTTGAAACTTGGCATGGTATCATCATTTCACCCGCATAGCATGTGCGAATGAGTAGAGAGGGTCACGGCAAAAACTGGAAGCACTTCGTGTACAAACTGGACAATCTCTTTCGGAGTATCGGGGTTTCGGACGAGAACTCATCTGTTACATGGGCACTTCAATGTTTTCTAAACTTATTTGAACTCCGGACTTCCTGTATGTTCAGTATGCAACATTCAAAGCGACGTCAGCAATTTCAAACATGTTCTGACATTATTTGCTGTTTTTAGTCAATTACCTAATTGTTTAGAGAGCAAAATGACCGTGAAATTGAAAATCACTACAAAATGACTGTGAAAATGTTTAAACGTGGCATGGTATCATCATTTCACCTGCATAGCATGTGCGAAAGAGTAGAGAGGGTCACGGCAAAAACTGGACGCACTTCGTGTACAAAACTGGACAATCTCTTTCGAAGTATCAGGGTTTCGGACGAGAACTCATCTGTTACATGGGCACTTCAATGTTTTTTAAACTAATTTGAACTCTGAACTTCTTGTGTGTTCAGTATGCAGCATTCAAAGCGACGTCATCAATTTCCAACATGTTCTGACATCATTTGCTGTTTTTCAGTCATTTACCTAATTGTTTAGAGAGCTAAATGACCGTGAAATTGAAAATCACTACAAAATGAACTGTGAAAATGTTGAAACATGGCATGGTATCATCATTTCACCCGTATAGCATGTGCGAAGGAGTAGAGATGGTCACGGAAAAACTAGACGCACTTCGTCTACAAACTGGACAATCTCTTTCGGAGTATCAGGGTTTCAGACGAGAACTCATCTGGTACATGGGCACTTCAATGTTTTTTAAAATTATTTGAACTCTGGATTTCTTGTGTGTTCAGTATGCAGTATTCAAAGCGACATCATCAATTTCCAATATGTTCTGACATCATTTGTTGTTTTTCAGTCATTTACCTAATTGTTTAGGGAGCTAAATGACTATGAAATTGAAAATCACAACAAAATGAACTGTGAAAATGTTGAAACGTGGCATGGTATCATCATTTCACCCGCATAGCATGTGCGAAAGAGTAGAGAGGGTCACGGCAAAACCTGGACGCACTTCATGTACAAACTGGACAATCTCTTTCGGAGTATCAGGGTTTCGGACGAGAACTGATCTATTACATGGGCACTTCAATGTTTTTTAAACTTATTTGAAATCCGTACTTCTTGTGTGTTCAGTATGCAACATTTAAAGCGACGTCATCAATTTCCAACATGTTCTGACATCATTTGTTGTTTTTCAGTCATTTACCTAATTGTTTAGAGAGGTAAATGACCGTGAAATTGAAAATCACTACAAAATGAAATGTGAAAATGTTGAAAGTAGGCATGGTATCATCATTTCACCCGCATAGCATGTGTGAAAGAGTAGAGAGGGTTACCGCAAAAACTGGACGCACTTCGCGTACAAACTTGACAATCTCTTTCAGAGTATCAGGGTTTCGGACGAGAACTCATCTGTTACATGGGCACTTCAATGTTTTTTGAACTTATTTGAACTCCGGACTTCTTGTGTGTTCAGTATGCAGCATTCATAGCGACGTCATCAATTTCCAAGATGTTCTGATATATGCTGTTTTTCAGTCATTTACCTAATTGTTTAGAGAGCTAAATGACCGTGAACTTGAAAATCACTACAAAATGAACTGTGAAAATGTTGAAACGTGGCATGGTATCATCATTTCACCCGTATAGCATGTGCGAAAGAGTAGAGAGGGTCACCGAAAAAACTAGACGCACTTCGTGTACAAACTGGACAATCTCTTTCGGAGTATCAGGGTTTCAGATGAGAACTCATCTATTACATGGGAACTTCAATGTTTTTTAAACTAATTTGAAATCCGTACTTCTTGTGTGTTCAGTATGCAGCATTCAAAGCGACGTCATCAATTTCCAACATGTTCTGACATCATTTGTTGTTTTCAGTCATTTGCCTAATTGTTTAGAGAGGTAAATGACCGTGAAATTGAAAATCACTACAAAATGAAATGTGAAAATGTTGAAAGTAGGCACGGTATCATCATTTCACCCGCATAGCATGTGCGAAAGAGTAGAGAGGGTTACGGCAAAAACTGGACGCACTTCGTGTACAAACTAGACAATCTCTTTCGGAGTATCAGGGTTTCGCACGAGAACTCATCTGTTACATGGGCACTTCAATGTTTTTTAAACTTATTTGAACTCCGGAGTTCTTGTGTGTTGAGTATGCAGCATTCATAGCGACGTCATCAATTTCCAACATGTTCTGACATCATTTGCTGTTTTTCAGTCATTTACCTAATTGTTTAGAGAGCTAAATGACCGTGAACTTGAAAATCACTACAAAATGAACTGTGAAAATGTTGAAACGTGGCATGGTATCATCATTTCACCCGTATAGCATGTGCGAAAGAGTAGATAGGGTCACGGAAAAAACTAGACGCACTTCGTGTACAAACTGGACAATCTCTTTCGGAGTATCAGGGTTTCAGATGAGAACTCATCTGGTACATGGGCACTTTAATGTTTTTTAAAATTATTTGAACTCTGGATTTCTTGTGTGTTCAGTATGCAGCATTCAAATCGACGTCATCAATTTCCAGCATGTTCTGACATCATTTGTTGTTTTTCAGTCATTTACCTAATTGTTTAGAGAGCTAAATGACTGTGAAATTGAAAATCACAACAAAATGAACTGTGAAAATGTTGAAACGTGGCATGGTATCATCATTTCACCCGCATAGCATGTGCGAAAGAGTAGAGAGGGTCACGGCAAAAACTAGACGCACTTCGTGTACAAACTGGACAATCTCTTTCGGAGTATCAGGGTTTCGAACGAGAACTCATCTGTTACAAAGGCACTTCAATGTTTTTTAAACTTATTTGAAATCCGCACTTCTTGTGTGTTCAGTATGCAACATTCAAAGCGACATCACCAATTTCCAACATATTCTGTCATCATTTGTTGTTTTTCAGTCATTTACCTAATTCTTTAGAGAGGTAAATGACCGTGAAATTGAAAATCACTACAAAATGAAATCTGAAAATGTTGAAACTAGGCATGGTATCATCATTTCACCCGCATAGCATGTGCGAAAGAGTAGAGAGGGTTACGTCAAAAACTGGACGCACTTCGTGTACAAACTGGACAATCTCTTTTGGAGTATCAGGGTTTCGGACGAGAACTCATCTGTTACATGGGCACTTCATTGTTTTTTAAACTTATTTGAACTCCGGACTTCTTGTGTGTTCAGTATGCAGCATTAAAAGCAACGTCATCAATTTCCAACATGTTCTGACATCATTTGCTGTTTTTCAGTCATTTACCTAATTGTTTAGAGAGCTAAATGACTGTGAAATTGAAAATCACTACAAAATGAACTGTGAAAATGTTGAAGCGTGGCATGGTATCATCATTTCACCCGTATAGCATGTGCGAAAGAGTAGAGAGGGTCACGGAAAAAACTAGACTCACTTCGTGTACAAACTGGACAATCTCTTTCGGAGTATCAGGGTTTCAGACGAGAACTCATCTGGTACATGGGCACTTCAATGTTTTTTTAAATTATTTGAACTCTGGATTTCTTGTGTGTTCAGTATGCAGCATTCAAAGCGACGTCATCAATTTCCAACATGTTCTGACATCATTTGTTGTTTTTCAATCATTTACCTAATTGTTTAGAGAGCTAAATGACTGTGAAATTGAAAATCACAACAAATGTACTGTGAAAATGTTGAAACGTGGCATGGTATCATCATTTCACCCGCAGAGCATGTGCGAAAGAGTAGAGAGGGTCACGGCAAAAACTGGATGCACTTCATGTACAAACTGGACAATCTCTTTCGGGGTATCAGGGTTTCGGACGAGAACTCATCTGTTACAAGGGCACTTCAATGTTTTTTAAACTTATTTGAAATCCGTACTTCTTGTGTGTTCAGTATGCAACATTCAAAGCGACGTCGTCAATTTCCAACATATTCTGACATCATTTGTTGTTTTCAGTCATTTACCTAATTGTTTAGAGAGGTAAATGACCGTGAAATTGAAAATCACTACAAAATGAAATGTGAAAATGTTGAAACTAGGCATTGTATCATCATTTCACCCGCATAGCATGTGCGAAAGAGTAGAGAGGGTTACGGCAAAAACTGGACGCACTTCGTGTACAAACTGGACAATCTCTTTCGGAGTATCAGGGTTTCGGACGAGAACTCATCTGTTACATGGGCACTTCAATGTTTTTTAAACTTATTTGAACTCCGGACTTCTTGTGTGTTCAGTATGCAGCATTCAAAGCGACGTCATCAATTTCCAACATGTTCTGACATTATTTGCTGTTTTTCAGTCATTTACCTAATTGTTTTGAGATCTAACTGACCGTGAAATTGAAAATCACTACAAAATGAACTGTGAAAATGTTGAAACGTGGCATGGTATCATCATTTCACCCGCATAGCATGTGCGAAAGAGTAGAGAGGGTCACGGCAAAAACTGGATGCACTTCATGCACAAACTGGACAATCTCTTTCGGAGTATCAGGGTTTCGGACGAGAACACATTTGTTACATGGGCAGTTCAATGTTTTTTAAACTTATTTGAACTCCGAACTTCTTGTGTGTTCAGTATGCAGCATTCAAAGCGACGTCATCAATTTCCAACATGTTTTGACATCATTTGTTGTTTTTCAGTCATTTACCTAATTGTTTAGAGAGCTAAATGACTGTGAAATTGAAAATCACAACAAAATGACCTGTGAAAATGTTGAAACGTGGCATGGTATCATCATTTCACCCGCATAGCATGTGCGAAAGAGTAGAGAGGGTCACGGCAAAAATTGGACGCACTTCGTGTACAAACTGGACAATCTCTTTCGGAGTATCAGGGTTTCGGACGAGAACTCATCTGTTACAAGGGCACTTCAATGTTTTTTAAACTTATTTGAAATCCGTACTTCTTGTGTGTTCAGTATGCAACATTCAAAGCGACGTCATCAATTTCCAACATGTTCTGACATCATTTGTTGTTTTTCAGTCATTTACCTAATTGTTTAGAGAGGTAAATGACCGTGAAATTGAAAATCACTACAAAATGAAATGTGAAAATGTTGAAACTTGGCATGGTATCATCATTTCACCCGCATAGCATGTGCGAAAGAGGAGAGAGGGTTACGGCTAAAACTGGACGCACTTCGCGTACAAACTTGACAATCTCTTTCGGAGTATCAGGGTTTCGGACGAGAACTCATCTATTACATGGGCACTTCAATGTTTTTTAAACTTATTTGAACTCCGGACTTCTTGTGTGTTCAGTATGCAGCATTCAAAGCGACGTCATCAATTTCCAACATGTTCTAACATTATTTGCTGTTTTTCAGTCATTTACCTAATTATTTAGAGATCTAACTGACCGTGAAATTGAAAATAACTACAAAATGAACTGTGAAAATGTTGAAACGTGGCATGGTATCATCATTTCACCCGCATAGCATGTGCTAAAGAGTAGAGAGGGTCACGGCAAAAACTGGATGCACTTCATGCACAAACTGGACAATCTCTTTCGGAGTATCAGGGTTTCGGACGAGAACTCATCTGTTACATGGGCACTTCAATGTTTTTTAAACTTAGTTGATTTTCGGACTTCTTGTGTGTTCAGTATGCAGCATTTAAAGCGATGTCATCAATTTCCGACATGTTCTGACATCATTTGTTGTTTTTCAGTCATTTACCTAATTGTTTAGAGAGCTAAATGACTGTGAAATTGAAAATCACAACAAAATGAACTGTGAAAATGTTGAAACGTGGCATGGTATCATCATTTCACTCGCATAGCATGTGCGAAAGAGTAGAGAGGGTCACGGCAAAAACTGGACGCACTTCATGTACAAACTGGACAATCTCTTTCGGAGTATCAGGGTTTCGGACGAGAACTCATCTGTTACAAGGGCACTCAATGTTTTTTAAACTTATTTGAAATCCGTACTTCTTGTGTGTTCAGTATGCAACATTCAAAGCGACGTCATCAATTTCCAACATGTTCTGACATCATTTGTTGTTTTTCAGTCATTTACCTAATTGTTTAGAGAGGTAAATGACCGTGAAATTGAAAATCACTACAAAATGAAATGTGAAAATGTTGAAACTTGGCATGGTATCATCATTTCACCCGCATAGCATGTGCGAAAGAGTAGAGAGGGTTACGGCAAAAACTGGACGCACTTCGCGTACAAACTTGACAATCTCTTTCGGAGTATCAGGGTTTCGGACGAGAACTCATCTGTTACATGGGCACTTCAATGTTTTTTAAACTTATTTGAACTCCGGACTTCTTGTGTGTTCAGTATGCAACATTCAAAGCGACGTCATCAATTTCCAACATGTTCTAACATCATTTGCTGTTTTTCAGTCATTTACCTAATTGTTTAGAGATCTAACTGACCGTGAAATTGAAAATCACTATAAAATGAACTGTGAAAATGTTGAAACGTGGCATGGTATCATCATATCACCCGCATAGCATGTGCGAAAGAGTAGAGAGGGTCACGGCAAAAACTGGATGCACTTCGTGCACAAACTGGACTATATCTTTCGGAGTATCAGGGTTTCGGACGAGAACTCATCTGTTACATGGGCACTTTAATGTTTTTTAAACTTATTTGAACTCTGGACTTCTTGTGTGTTCAGTATGCAACATTCAAAGCGACGTCATCAATTTCCAACATGTTCTGACATTATTTGCTGTTTTTCAGTCATTCACCTAATTGTTTAGAGAGCTAGATGACCATGAAATTGAGAATCACTACAACATGAACTGTGAAAATGTTGAAACTTGGAATGGTATCATCATTTCACCTGCATAGCATGTGCGAAAGAGTAGAGAGGGTCACGGCAAAAACTGGACGCACTTCGTGTACAAACTGGACAATCTCTTTCGGAGTATCGGGGTTTCGGATGAGAACTCATCTGTTACATGGGCACTTTAATGTTTTCTAAACTTATTTGACCTCCGGACTTCCTGTATGTTCAGTATGCAACATTCAAAGCGACGTCCGCAATTTCCAACATGTTCTGACATCATTTGCTGTTTTTTAGTCGTTTACCTAATTGTTTAGAGAGCTAAATGACCGTGAAATTGAAAATCACTACAAAATGAACTGTGAAAATGTTGAAACTTGGCATGGTATCATCATTTCACCCGCATAGCATGTGCGAAAGAGTAGAGAGGGTCACGGCAGAAACTGGACGCACTTCGTGTACAAACTTGACAATCTCTTTCAGGGTATCAGGGTTTCGGACGAGAACACATCTGTTACATGGGCAGTTCAATGTTTTTTAAACTTATTTGAACTCCGAACTTCTTGTCTGTTCAGTATGCAACATTCAAAGCGACGTCATCAATTTCCAACATGTTCTGACATCATTTGCTGTTTTTCAGTCATTCACCTAATTGTTTAGAGAGCTAAATGACCGTGAAATTGAAAATCACTACAACATGAACTGTGAAAATGTTGAAACTTGGAATGGTATCGTCATTTCACCCGCATAGCATGTGCGAAAGAGTAGAGAGGGTCACGGCAAAAACTGGACGCACTTCATGTACAAACTGGACAATCTCTTTCGGAGTATCGGGGTTTCGGAAGAGAACTCATCTGTTACATGGGCACTTCAATGTTTTCTAAACTTATTTGACCTCCGGACTTCCTGTATGTTCGGAATGAGACATTCAAAGCGATGTCAGCAATTTCCAACATGTCCAGACATCATTTGCTGTTTTTTAGTCAATTACCTAATTGTTTAGAGAGCTAAATGACCGTGAAATTGAAAATCAGTACAAAATGAGTTGTGAAAATGTTGAAACTTGGCATGGTATCATCATTTCACCCACATAGCATGTGCGAAAGAGTAGAGAGGGTCATGGCAGAAACTGGACGCACTTCGTGTACAAACTGGACAATCTCTTTCGGAGTATCAGGATTTCGGACGAGAAGACATCTGTTACATGGGCAGTTCAATGTTTTTTAAACTTATTTGAACTCCAAACTTCTTGTGTCTTCCGTATGCAACATTTAAAGCGATGTCATCAATTTCCAACATGTTCTGACATCATTTGCTGTTTTTCAGTCATTCACCTAATTGTTTAGAGAACTAAATGATCGTGAAATTGAAAATCACTACAAAATGAACTATGAAAATATTGAAACTTGGCATGGTATCATCATTTCACCCGCATATCATGTGCGAAAGAGTAGAGAGGGTCACGGCAGAAACTGGACGCACTTCGTGTACAAACTGGACAATCTCTTTCGGAGTATCAGGGTTTCGGACGAGAACACATCTGTTACATGGGCAGTTCAATGTTTTTTAAACTTATTTGAACTCCGGACTTCTTGTGTGTTCCGTATGCAACATTCAAAGCGATGTCATCAATTTCCAACTTGTTCTGACATGATTTGCTGTTTTTCAATCATTTACCTAATTGTTTAGAGAGCTAAATGACCGTGAAATTGAAAATCACTACAAAATGAACTGTGAAAACGTTGAAACTTGGCATGGTATCTTCATTTCAACCGCATAGCATGTGTGAAAGAGTAGAGAGGGTCATGGCAAAAACTGGACGCACTTCGTGCACAAACTGGACAATCTCTTTCGGAGTATCAGGGTTTCAAACGAGAACTCATCTGTTACATTGGCGATTTAATGTATTTTAAACTTATTTGAACTCTGGACTTCTTGTGTGTTCAGTATGCAACATTCAAAGCGACGTCATCAATTTCCAACATGTTCTGACATCATTTGCTGTTTTTCAGTCATTCACCTAATTGTTTAGAGAGCTAAATGACCGTGAAATTGAAAATCACTACAACATGAACTGTGAAAATGTTGAAACTTGGAATGGTATCATCATTTCACCCGCATAGCATGTGCGAAAGAGTAGAGAGGGTCACGGCAAAAACTGGACGCACTTCGTGTACAAACTGGAAATCTCTTTCGGAGTATCGGGGTTTCAGACGAGAACTCATCTGTTACATGGGCACTTCAATGTTTTTAAAACTTATTTGAACTCCGGACTTCCTGTATGTTCAGTATGCAACATTCAAAGCGACGTCAGCAATTTTCAACATGTTCTGACATCATTTGCTGTTTTTTAGTCATTTACCTAATTGTTTAGAGAGCTAAATGACCGTGAAATTGAAAATCACTACAAAATGAACTATGAAAATGTTGAAACTTGGCATGGTATCATCATTTCACACGCATAGCATGTGCGAAAGAGTAGAGAGGGTCACGGCCTATACTGGACGCACTTCTTGTACAAACTGGACAATCTCTTTCTGAGTATCAGCGTTTCGGACGAGAACAGATCTGTTACATGGGCAGTTCAATGTTTTTTAAACTTATTTGAACTCTGAACTTCTTGTGTGTTCAGTATGCAACATTCAAAGTGACGTCATCAATCTCCAACATGTTCTGACATCATTTGCTGTTTTTCAGTCATTCACCTAATTGTTTAGAGAGCTAAATGACCGTGAAATTGAAAATCACTACAACATGAACTGTGAAAATGTTGAAACTTGGAATGGTATCATCATTTCACCCGCATAGTATGTTCGAAACTGGACGCACTTCGTGTACAAACTGGACGCACTTCGTGTACAAACTGGACAATCTCTTTCAGAGTATCGGGGTTTCGAACGAGAACTCATCTGTTACATGGGCACTTCAATGTTTTCTAAACTTATTTGACCTCCGGACTTCCTGTATATTCAGAATGCAACATTCAAAGCGACGTCAGCAATTTCCAACATGTTCTGACATCATTTGCTGTTTTTAGTCAATTACCTAATTGTTTAGGGAGCTAAATGACCGCGAAATTGAAAATCACTACAAAATGAGTTGTGAAAATGTTGAAACATGGCATGGTATCATCATTTCACCCGGATAGCATGTGCGAAACAGTACAGAGGGTCACGGCAGAAACTGGACGCACTTCGTGTACAAACTGGACAATCTCTTTCGGAGTATCGGGGTTTCGGACGAGAACTCATCTGTTACATGGGCACTTCAATGTTTTCTAAACTTATTTGACCTCCGGACTTCCTGTATGTTCAGTATGCAACATTCAAAGCGACGTCATCCATTTCCAACATGTTCTGACATCATTTGTTGTTTTTCAGTCATTTACCTAATTGTTTAGAGAGCTAAATGACCGTGAAATTGAAAATCACTACAAAATGAACTGTGAAAATGTTGAAACTTGGCATGGTATCATCATTTCACCCGCATAGCATGTGCGAAAGAGTAGAGAGGGTCACGGCAGAAACTGGACCCACTTCGTGTACAAACTGGACAATCTCTTTCGGAGTATCAGGGTTTCGGACGAGAACACATCTGTTACATGGGCAGTTCAATGTTTTTTAAACTTATTTGAACTCCGAACTTCTTGTGTGTTCAGTATGCAACATTCAAAGCGACGTCATCAATTTCCAACATGTTCTGACATCATTTGCTGTTTTTCAGTCATTCACCTAATTGTTTAGAGAGCTAAATGATCGTGAAATTGAAAATCACTACAACATGAACTGTGAAAATGTTGAAACTTGGAATGGTATCGTCATTTCACCCGCATAGCATGTGCGAAAGAGTAGAGAGGGTCACGGCAAAAACTGGGCGCACTTCGTGTACAAACTAGACAATCTCTTTCGGAGTATCGGGGTTTCGGACGAGAACTCATCTGTTACATGGGCACTTCAATGTTTTCTAAACTTATTTGACCTCCGGACTTCCTGTATGTTCAGAATGCAACATTCAAAGCGACGTCAGCAATTTCCAACATGTCCTGACATCATTTGCTATTTTTTAGTCAATTACCTAATTGTTTAGAGAGCTAAATGACCGTGAAATTGAAAATCACTACAAAATGAGTTGTGAAAATGTTGAAACTTGGCATGGTATCATCATTTCACCCGCATAGCATGTGTGGAAGAGTAGAGAGGGCCACGGAAGAAACTGGACGCACTTCGTGTACAAACTGTACAATCTCTTTCGGAGTATCAGGATTTCGGACGAGAACACATCTGTTACATGGGCAGTTCAATGTTTTTTAAACTTATTTGAACTCCAAACTTCTTGTGTGTTCCGTATGCAACATTCAAAGCGATGTCATCAATTTCCAACATGTTCTAACATCATTTGCTGTTTTTCAGTCATTCACCTAATTGTTTAGAGAGCTAAATGACAGTGAAATTGAAAATCACTACAACATGAACTGTGAAAATGTTGAAACTTGGAATGGTATCATCATTTCACCCGCATAGCATGTGCGAAGGAGTAGAGAGGGTCACGGCAAAAATTGGACGCACTTCGTGCACAAACTGGACAATCTCTTTCGGAGTATTAGGGTTTCGGACAAGAACTCATCTGTTACATGGGCACTTTAATGTTTTTAAACTTACTTGAACTCCGGACTTCATGTGTGTTCCGTATGCAACATTCAAAGCGACGTCAGCAATTTCCAACATGTTCTGACATCATTTGTCGTTTTTCAGTCATTTACCTAATTGTTTAGAGAGCTAACTGACCGTGAAATTGAAAATCACTACAAAATGAACTGTGAAAACGTTGAAACTTGGCATGGTATCTTCATTTCAACCGCATCGCATGTGTGAAAGAGTAGAGAGGGTCACGGCAATAACTGGACGCACTTCGTGCACAAACTGGACAATATCTTTCGGAGTATCAGGGTTTCGGACGAGAACTCATCTGTTACATGGGCACTTTAATGTTTTTTAAATTTATTTGAACTCTGGACTTCTTGTGTGTTCAGTATGCAACATTCAAAGAGACGTCAACAATTTCCAACATGTTCTGACATCATTTGCTGTTTTTCAGTCATTCACCTAATTGTTTAAAGAGCTAAATGACCGTGAAATTGAAAATCACTACAACATGAACTGTGAAAATGTTGAAACTTGGAATGGTATCATCATTTCACCCGCATAGCATGTGCGAAAGAGTAGAGAGGGTCACGGCAAAAACTGGACGCACTTCGTGTACAAACTGGACAATCTCTTTCGGAGTATCGGGGTTTCGGACGAGAACTCATCTGTTACATGGGCACTTCTATGTTTTCTAAACTTATTTGACCTCCGGACTTCCTGTATGTTCAGAATGCAACATTCAAAGCGACATCAGCAATTTCCAACATGTCCTGACATCATTTGCTGTTTTTTAGTCAATTACCTAATTGTTTAGAGAGCTAAATGACCGTGAAATTGAAAATCAGTACAAAATGAGTTGTGAAAATGTTGAAACTTGGCATGGTATCATCATTTCACCCGCATAGCATGTGTGAAAGAGTAGAGAGGGTCACGGCAGAAACAGGACGCACTTCGTGTACAAACTGCACAATCTCTTTCAGAGTATCAGGATTTCGGACGAGAACACATCTGTTACATGGCCAGTTCAATGTTTTTAAACTTATTTGAACTCCAAACTTCTTGTGTGTTCCGTATGCAATATTCAAAGCGATGTCATCAATTTCCAACATGTTTTGACATCATTTGCTGTTTTTCAGTCATTCACCTAATTGTTTAGAGAGCTAAATGACCGTGAAATTGAAAATCACTACAAAATGAACTGTGAAAATGTTGAAACTCGGCATGGTATCATCATTTCACCCGCGTAGCATGTGCGAAAGAGTAGAGAGGGTCGCGGCAGAAACTGGACGCACTTCGTGCACAAACTGGACAATCTCTTTCGGAGTATCAGGGTTTCGGACGAGAACACATCTGTTACATGGGCAGTTCAATGTTTTTTAAACTTATTTGAACTCTGGACTTCTTGTGTGTTCCGTATGCAACATTCAAAGCGATGTCATCAATTTCCAACTTGTTCTGACATGATTTGCTGTTTTTCAGTCATTTACCTAATTGTTTAGTGAGCTAAATGACCGTGAAATTGAAAATCACTACAAAATGAACTGTGAAAACGTTGAAACTTGGCATGGTATCTTCATTTCAACCGCATAGCATGTGTGAAAGAGTAGAGAGGGTCACGGCAAAAACTGGACGCACTTCGTGCACAAACTGGACAATCTCTTTCGGAGTATCAGGGTTTCGGACGAGAACTCATCTGTTACATGGGCACTATAATGTTTTTTAAACTTATTTGAACTCTGGACTTCTTTTGTGTTCAGTATGCAACATTCAAAGCGACGTCATCAATTTCCAACATGTTCTGACATCATTTGCTATTTTTCAGTCATTCACCTAATTGTTTAGAGAGCTAAATGACCGTGAAATTGAAAATCACTACAACATGAACTGTGAAAATGTTGAAACTTGGAATGGTACCATCATTTCACCCGCATAGCATGTGCGAAAGAGTAGAGAGGGTCACGGCAAAAACTGGACGCACTTCGTGTACAAACTGGACAATCTCTTTCGGAGTATCGGGGTTTCGGACGAGAACTCTTGTGTTACATGGGCACTTCAATGTTTTCTAAACTTATTTGACCTCCGGACTTCCTGTATGTTCAGTATGCAACATTCAAAGCGACGTCAGCAATTTCCAACATGTTCTGACATCATTTGCTGTTTTTCAGTCATTCACCTAATTGCTTAGAGAGCTAAATGACCGTGAAATTGAAAATCATTACAAAATGAACTGTGAAAATGTTGAAACTTGGCATGGTATCATCATTTCACCTGCATAGCATGTGTGAAAGAGTAGAGAGGGTCACGCCAAAAACTGGACGCACCTCGTGTACAAACTGGACAATCTCTTTCGGAGTATCAGGGTTTCGGACGAGAACACATCTGTTACATGGGCAGTTCAATGTTTTTTAAACTTATTTGAACTCTGGACTTCTTGTGTGTTCAGTATACAACATTCAAAGCGACGTCATCAATTTCCAACATGTTCTGACATCATTTGCTGTATTTCAGTCATTCACCTAATTGTTATAGAGCTAAATGACCGTGAAATTGAAAATCACTACAACATGAACTGTGAAAATGTTGAAACTTGGAATGGTATCATCATTTTACCTGCATAGCATGTGCGAAAGAGTAGAGAGGGTCACGGCAAAAACTGGACGCACTTCGTGTACACACTGGACAATCTCTTTCGGAGTATCAGTGTTTCGGACGAGAACTCATCTGGTACATGGGCACTTAATTGTTTTTTAAACTAATTTGAACTCTGGACTTCTTGTGTGTTCGGTATGCAGCATTCAAAGCGATGTCATCAATTTCCAACTTGTTCTGACATGATTTGCTGTTTTTTAGCCATTTACCTAATTTTTTAGAGAGCTAAATGACCGTGAAATTGAAAATCACTACAAAATGAACTGTGAAAATGTTGAAACTTGGCATGGTATCTTCATTTCAACCGCATAGCATGTGTGAAAGAATAGAGAGGGTCATGGCAAAAACTAGATGCACTTCGTGCACAAACTGGACAATCTCTTTTGGAGTATCAGGGTTTCGGACGAGAACTCATCTGTTACGTGGGCACTTTAATGTTTTTTAAACTTATTTGAACTCTGGACTTCTTGTGTGTTCAGTATGCAACATTCAAAGCGACGTTATCAATTTCCAACATGTTCTGACATCATTTGCTGTTTTTCAGTCATTCACCTAATTGTTTAGAGAGCTAAATGACCGTGACATTGAAAATCACTACAACATGAACTGTGATAATGTTGAAACTTGGAATGGTATCATCATTTGACCCGCATAGCATGTGCGAAAGAGTAGAGAGGGTCATGGCAAAAACTGGACGCACTACGTCTACAAACTGGACAATCTCTTTCGGAGTATCGGGGTTTCGGACGAGAACTCATCTGTTACATGGGCACTTCAATATTTTCTAAACTTATTTGAACTCCGGACTTCCTGTATGTTCAGTATGCAACATTCAAAGCGACGTCAGCAATTTCCAACATGTTCTGACATCATTTGCTGTTTTTTAGTCATTTACCTAATTGTTTAGAGAGCTAAATAACCGTGAAATTGAAAATCACTACAAAATGAACTGTGAAAACGTTGAAACTTGGCATGGTATCTTCATTTCAACCGCATAGCATGTGTGAAAGAGTAGAGAGGGTCACGGCAAAAACTGGACGCACTTCATGTACAAACTGGACAATCTCTTTCGGAGTATCAGGGTTTCGGACGAGAACTCATCTGTTACGTGGGCACTTTAATGTTTTTTTAAACTTATTTGAACTCCGAACTTCTTGTGTGTTCAGTACGCAACATTCAAAGCGACGTCATCAATTTCCAACATGTTTTGACATCATTTGCTGTTTTTCAGTCATTTACCTAATTGTTTAGAGAGCTAAATGACCGTGAAATTGAAAATTACTACAACATGAACTGTGAAAATGTTGAAACTTGGAATGGTATATCATTTCACCCGCATAGCATGTGCGAAAGAGTAGACAGGGTCACGGCAAAAACTGGACGCACTTCGTGTACAAACTGGACAATCTCTTTCGGAGTATTGGGGTTTCGGACGAGAACTCATCTGTTACATGGGCACTTCAATGTTTTCGAAACTTATTTGACCTCCGGACTTCCTGTATGTTCAGCATGCAACATTCAAAGCGACGTCAGCAATTTCCAACATGTTCTGACATCATTTGTTGTTTTTTAGTCAATTACCTAATTGTTTAGAGAGCTAAATGACCGTGAAATTGAAAATCACTACAAAATGAGTTGTGAAAATGTTGAAACTTGGCATGGTATCATCATTTCACCCGCATAGCATGTGCGAAAGAGTAGAGAGGGTCACCGCAGAAACTGGACGCACTTCGTGTACAAATGGGACAATCTCTTTCGGAGTATCAGGATTTCGGACGAAAACACATCTGTTACATGGGCAGTTCAATGTTTTTTAAACTTATTTGAACTCCAAACTTCTTGTGTGTTCCGTATGCAACATTCAAAGAGATGTCATCAATTTCCAACATGTTCTGACATCATTTGCTGTTTTTCAATCATTCACCTAATTATTTAGAGAGCTAAATGACCGTGAAATTGAAAATCACTACAAAATGAACTGTGAAAATGTTGAAACTTGGCATGGTATCATCATTTCACCCGCATAGCATGTGCGAAAGAGTAGAGAGGGTCACAGCAGAAACTGGACGCACTTCGTGTACAAACTGGACAATCTCTTTCGGAGTATCAGGGTTTCGGACAAGAACACATCTGTTACATGGGCAGTTCAATGTTTTTTAAACTTATTTGAACTCCGGACTTCTTGTGTGTTCCGTATGCAACATTCAAAGCGATGTCATCAATTTCCAACTTGTTCTGACATGATTTGCTGTTTTTCAGTCATTTACCTAATTGTTTAGAGAGCTAAATGACCGTGAAATTGAAAATCACTACAAAATGAACTGTGAAAACATTGAAACTTGGCATGGTATCTTCATTTCAACCGCATAGCATGTGTGAAAGAGTAGAGAGGGTCACGGCAAAAACTTGACGCACTTCGTGCACAAACTGGACAATCTCTTTCGGAGTATCAGGGTTTCGGAAGAGAACTCATCTGTTACATGGGCACTTTAATATTTTTAAACTTATTTGAACTCTGGACTTCTTGTGTGTTCAGTATGCAACATTCAAAGCGACGTCATCAATTTCCAACATGTTCTGACATCATTTGCTGTTTTTCAGTCATTTACCTAATTGTTTAGAGAGCTAAATGACCGTGAAATTGAAAATCACTACAAAATGAACTGTGAAAATGTTGAAACTTGGCATGGTATCATCATTTCACCCGCATAGCATGTGCGAAAGAGTAGAGAGGGTCACTGCAAAAACTGGACGCACTTCATGTACGAACTGGACAATCTCTTTCTGAGTGTCAGGGTTTGGGACGAGAACTCATCTGTTACATGGGCACTTCAATGTTTTTTAAACTTATTTGAACTCCGGACTTCTTTTGCGTTTAGTATGCAGCATTCATAGTGAAGTTATCAATTTCCAACATTTTCTGACTACATTTGCTGTTTTTCAGTCATTTACCTAATTGTTCAAAGAGCTAAATGACCGTGGAATTGAAAATCACTACAAAATGAACTGTGAAAATGTTGAAACTTGGCATGGTATCATCATTTCACCTGCATAGCATGTGGGAAAGAGTAGAGAGGGTCACGGCAAAAACTGGACGCACTTCGTGCACAAACTGGACAATCTCTTTCGGAGTATCAGGGTTTCGGACGAGAACTCATCTGTTACATGGGCACTTTAATGTTTTTTAAACTTATTTGAACTCCGGACTTCTTTTGTGTTCAGTATGCAGCATTCAAAGCAACGTCATCAATTTTCAACATGTTCTGGCTACATTTTCTATTTTTTCAATCATTTACCTAATTGTTTAGAGAGCTAAATGACTGTGAAATTGAAAATCACTACAAAATGAACTGTGAAAATGTTGAAACTTGGCATGGTATCATCATTTCACCCGCATAGCATGTGCGAAAGAGTAGAGATGGTCACGGCAGAAACTGGACGCACTTCGTGTACAAACTGGACAATCTCTTTCGGAGTATCAGGGTTTCGGACGAGAACTCATCTATTACGTGGGCAGTTCAATGTTTTTTAAACTTATTTGAACTCCGAACTTCTTGTGTGTTTAGTATGCAACATTCAAAGCGACGTCATCAATTTCCAACATGTTCTGACATCATTTGCTGTTTTTCAGTCATTTACCTAATTGTTTAGAGAGCTAAATTACCGTGAAATTGAAAATCACTACAACATGAACTGTGAAAATGTTGAAACTTGGAATGGTATCATCATTTCACCCGCATAGCATGTGCGAAAGAGTAGAGAGGGTCACGGCAAAAACTGGACGCACTTCGTGTACAAACTGGACAATCTCTTTCGGAGTATCAGTGTTTCGGACGAGAACTCATCTGGTACATGGGCACTTAATTGTTTTTTAAACTAATTTGAACTCTGGACTTCTTGTGTGTTCGGTATGCAGCATTCAAAGCGATGTCATCAATTTCCAACTTGTTCTAACATGATTTGCTGTTTTTCAGTCATTTACCTAATTGTTTAGAGAGCTAAATGACCGTGAAATTGAAAATCACTACAAAATGAACTGTGAAAATGTTGAAACTTGGCATGGTATCTTTATTTTAACCGCATAGCATGTGTGAAAGAGTAGAGAGGGTCATGGCAAAAACTAGATGCACTGCGTGCACAAACTGGACAATCTCTTTCGGAGTATCAGGGTTTCGGACGAGAACTCATCTGTTACGTGGGCACTTTAATGTTTTTTAAACTTATTTGAACTCTGGACTTCTTGTGTGTTCAGTATGCAACATTCAGAGCGACGTCATCAATTTCCAACATGTTCTGACATCATTTGCTGTTTTTCAGCCATTCACCTAATTGTTTAGAGAGCTAAATGACCGAGAAATTGAAAATCAGTACAACATGAACTGTGAAAATGTTGAAACTTGGAATGGTATCATCATTTCACCCGCATAGCATGTGCGAAAGAGTAGAGAGGGTCACGGCAGAAACTGGACGCACTTCGTGTACAAACTGGACAATCTCTTTCGGAGTATCGGGGTTTCGGACGAGAACTCATCTGTTACATGGGCACTTCAATATTTTCTAAACTTATTTGAACTCCGGACTTCCTGTATGTTAAGTATGCAACATTCAAAGCGACGACAACAATTTCCAACATGTTCTGACATCATTTGCTATTTTTTAGTCATTTACCTAATTGTTTAGAGAGCTAAATGACCGTGAAATTGAAAATCACTACAAAATGAACCGTGAAAATGTTGAAACTTGGTATGGCATCATCATTTCACCCGCATAGCATGTGCGAAAGAGTAGAGAGGGTCACGGCAAAAACTAGACGCACTTCGTGTAGAAACAGGACAATCTCTTTCGGAGTATCGGGGTTTCGGACGAGAACTCATCTGTTACATGGGCACTTCAATGTTTTCTAAACTTATTTGAACTCCGGACTTCCTGTATGTTCAGTATGCAGCATTCAAAGCGACGTTATCGAATTCCAACATGTTCTGACATCATTTGTTGTTTTTCAGTCATTTACCTAATTGTTTAGAGAGCTAAATGGCTGTGAAATTGAAAATCACTGCAAAATGAACTGTGAAAATGTTGAAACTTGGAATGGTATCATCATTTCACCCGCTGAGCATGCGCGAAAGAGTAGAGAGGGTCACGGCAAAAACTGGGCGCACTTCGTGTACAAACTAGACAATCTCTTTCGTAGTATCGGGGTTTCGGACGAGAACTCATCTGTTACATGGGCACTTCAATGTTTTTTAAACTTATTTGAACTCCGGACTTCTTTTATGTTTAGTATGCAGCATTCAAAGCGACGTCAGCAATTTCCAACAGGTTCTGACATCATTTGCTATTTTTTAGTCATTTACCTAATTGTTTAGAGAGCTAAATGGCCGTGAAATTGAAAATCACTACAAAATGAACTGGGAAAATGTTGAAACGTGGCATGGTATCATCATTTCACCCGTATAGCATGTGCGAAAGAGTAGAGAGGGTCACGGAAAAAACTAGGCGCACTTCATGTACAAACTGGACAATCTCTTTCGGAGTATCAGGGTTTCAAACGAGAACTCATCTGGTACATGGGCACTTCAATGTTTTTTAAAATTATTTGAACTCTGGATTTCTTGTGTGTATAGTAGCCAGCATTCAAAGCGACGTCATCAATTTCCAACTTGTTCTGACATCATTTGCTATTTTTCAGTCATTTACCTAATTGTTTAGAGAGCTAAATGACCGTGAAATTGAAAATCACTACAAAATGAACTGTGAAAATGTTGAAACGTGGCATGGTATCATCATTTCATCCGCATAGCATGTGCGAAAGAGTAGAGAGGGTCACGGCAGAAACTGGACGCACTTCGTGTACAAACTGGACAATCTCTTTCAGAGTATCAGGGTTTCGGACGAGAACACATCTGTTACATGGGCAGTTCAATGTTTTTAAACTTATTTGAACTCCGAATTCTTGTGTGTTCAGCATGCAACATTCAAAGCGACGTCAGCAATTTCGAAAATGTTCTGACATCATTTGCCGTTTTTCAGTCATTCACCTAATTGTTTAGAGAGCTGAATGACCGTGAAATTGAAAATCACTACAAAATGAACTGTGAAAATGGTGATACTTGAAATGGTATCATCATTTCACCCGCATAGCATGTGCGAAAGAGAAGAGAGGGTCACGGCAAAAATTGGATGCACTTCGTGTACAAACTGGACAATCTCTTTCGGAGTATCAGGGTTTCGGACGAGAACACATCTGTTACATGGGCAGTTCAAAGTTTTTTAAACTTATTTGAGCTCCGAACTTCTTGTGTGTTCAGTATGCAGCATTCAAAGCGACAACCTCAATTTCCAACATGTTCTGACATCATTTGCTGTTTTTCAGTCATTTACTAATTGTTTAGAGAGCTAAATGACCATGAAATTGAAAATCACAACAAATTGAACTGTGAAAATGTTAAAACGTGGCATGGTATCATCATTTCACCCGCATAGCATGTGCGAAAGAGTAGAGAGGGTCACGGCAAAAACTGGACGCACTTCGTGTACAAACTAAACAATCTCTTTCGGAGTATCTGGGTTTCGGATGAGAACTCATCTGTTACATGGGCACTTCAATGCTTTTAAACTTATTTGAACTCCGGACTACTTGTGTGTTCAGTATGCAGCATTCAAAGCGACGTCTTCAATTTGCAACATGTTCTGACATCATTACCTATTTTTCAATCATTTACCTAATTGTTTAGAGAGCTAAATGAACGTGAAACTGAAATCACTACAAAATGAACTGTGAAAATGTTGAAACATGGCATGGTATCATCATTTCACCCGCATAGCATGTGCGAAAGAGTAGAGAGGGTTACGGCAAAAACTGAACGCACTTCGTGTACAAACTGGACAATCTCTTTCAGAGTATCAGGGTTTCGGACGAGAACTCATCTGTTACATGGGCACTTCATTGTTTTTTAAACTTATTTGAACTCGGGACTTCTTTTGCGTTCAGTATGCAGCATTCAAAGTGAAGTTATCAATTTCCAACATGTTCTGACTACATTTCCTGTTTTTCAGTCATTTACGTAATTGTTTAGAGAGCTAATCGACCGTGAAATTGAAAATCACTACAAAATGAACTGTGAAAATGTTGAAACGTGGCATGGTATCATCATTTCACCCGCATAGCATGTGCGAAAGAGTAGAGAGGGTCACTGTAAAAACTGGACGCACTTCGTGCACAAACTGGACAATCTCTTGCGGAGTATCAGGGTTTCGGACGGGAACTCATCTGTTACATGGGCACTTCAATGTTTTTTAAACTTATTTGAGCTCCGGACTTCTTGTGTGTTCAGTATCCAGCATTCAAAGCAACGTCATCAATTTCCAACATGTTCTAACATCATTTGCTGTTTTTCAGTCATTTACCTAATTGTTTAGAGAGCTAAATGACCGTGAAATTGAAAATCACTACAAAATGAACTGTGAAAATGTTGAAACTTGGCATGGTATCATCATTTCACCCGCATAGCATGTGCGAAAGAGTGGAGAGGGTCACTGCAAAAACTGGACGCACTTCATGTACGAACTGGACAATCTCTTTTTGAGTGTCAGGGTTTGGGACGAGAACTCATCTGTTACATGGGCACTTCAATGTTTTTTAAACTTATTTGAACTCCAGACTTCTTTTGCATTTAGTATGCAGCATTCATAGTGAAGTTATCAATTTCCAACATTTTCTGACTACATTTGCTATTTTTCAGTCATTTACCTAATTGTTCAAAGAGCTAAATGACCGTGAAATTGAAAATCACTACAAAATGAACTGTGAAAATGTTGAAACTTGGCATGGTATCATCATTTCACCCGCATAGCATGTGGGAAAGAGTAGAGAGGGTCACGGCAAAAACTGGACGCACTTCGTGTTCAAACTGGACAATCTCTTTCGGAGTATCAGGGTTTCGGACGAGAACTCATCTGTTACATGGGCACTTAATTGTTTTTTAAACTAATTTGAACTCCGGACTTCTTGTGTGTTCAGTATGCAGCATTCAAAGGGACGTCATCAATCTCCAACTTGTTCCAACATCATTTGCTATTTTTCAGTCATTTACCGAATTGTTTAGAGAGCTAAATGACCGTGAAATTGAAAATCACTACAAAATGAACTGTGAAAATGTTGAAACTTGGCTTGGTATCATCATTTCACCCGCATAGCATGTGTGAAAGAGTAGAGAGGGTCACGGCAAAAACTGGACACACTTCGTGCACAAACTGGACAATCTCTTTCGGAGTATCAGGGTTTCGGACGAGAACTCATCTGTTACATGGGCACTTTAATGTTTTTTAAACTTATTTGAACTCCGGACTTCTTTTGTGTTCAGTATGCAGCATTCAAAGCGACGTCATCAATTTTCAACATGTTCTGACTACATTTTCTATTTTTTCAATCATTTACCTAATTGTTTAGAGAGCTAAATGACCGTGAAATTGAAAATCACTACAAAATGAACTGTGAAAATGTTGAAACTTGGCATGGTATCATCATTTCACCCGAATAGCATGTGCGAAAGAGTAGAGAGGGTCAAGGAAAAAACTGGACGCACTTCATGTACAAACTGGACAATCTCTTTCGGAGTATCAGGGTTTCGGACGAGAACTCATCTATTACGTGGGCAGTTCAATGTTTTTTAAACTTATTTGAACTCCGAACTTCTTGTGTGTTTAGTATGCAACATTCCAAGCGACGTCATCAATTTCCAACAAGTTCTGACATCATTTGCTGTTTTCAGTCATTTACCTAATTGTTTAGAGAGCTAAATTACCCTGAAATTGAAAATCACTACAACATGAACTGTGAAAATGTTGAAACTTGGAATGGTATCATCATTTCACCCGCATAGCATGTGCGAAAGAGTAGAGAGGGTCACGGCAAAAACTGGATGCACTTCGTGTACAAACTGGACAATTTCTTTTGGAGTATCGGGGTTTCGGACGAGAACTCATCTCTTTCAGGGGCACTTCAATGTTTTTTAAACTTATTTGAACTCCAGACTTCTTGTATGTTCAGTATGCAGCATTCAAAGCGACGTCAGCAATTTCCAACATGTTCTGACATCATTTGCTGTTTTCAGTCATTTACCTAATTGTTGATAGAGCTAAATGACCGTGAAATTGAAAATCACTACAAACTGAACCGTGAAAATGTTGAAACTTGGCATGGTATCATCATTTCACCCACATAGCATGTGCGAAAGAGTAGAGAGGGTCACGGCAGAAACTGGATGCACTTTGTGTACAAACTGGACAATCTCTTTCGGAGTATCAAGGTTTCGGACGAGAACTCATCTGTTACATGGGCAGTTCAATGTTTTTTATACTAATTTGAACTCCGAACTTCTTGTGTGTTCAGTATGCAACATTCAAAGCAACGTCATCAATTTCCAACATATTCTGACATCATTTGCTGTTTTTCAGTCATTTACCTAATTGTTTAGAGAGCTAAATTACCCTGAAATTGAAAATCACTACAACATGAACTGTGAAAATGTTGAAACTTGGAATGGTATCATCATTTCACCCGCATAGCATGTGCGAAAGAGTAGAGAGGGTCACGGCAAAAACTGGATGCACTTCGTGTACAAACTGGACAATTTCTTTTGGAGTATCGGGGTTTCGGACGAGAACTCATCTCTTTCAGGGGCACTTCAATGTTTTTTAAACTTATTTGAACTCCAGACTTCTTGTATGTTCAGTATGCAGCATTCAAAGCGACGTCAGCAATTTCCAACATGTTCTGACATCATTTGCTGTTTTCAGTCATTTACCTAATTGTTGATAGAGCTAAATGACCGTGAAATTGAAAATCACTACAAACTGAACCGTGAAAATGTTGAAACTTGGCATGGTATCATCATTTCACCCACATAGCATGTGCGAAAGAGTAGAGAGGGTCACGGCAGAAACTGGATGCACTTTGTGTACAAACTGGACAATCTCTTTCGGAGTATCAAGGTTTCGGACGAGAACTCATCTGTTACATGGGCAGTTCAATGTTTTTTATACTAATTTGAACTCCGAACTTCTTGTGTGTTCAGTATGCAACATTCAAAGCAACGTCATCAATTTCCAACATGTTCTAACATCATTTGCTGTTTTTCAGTCATTTACCTAATTGTTTAGAGAGCTAAATGACCGTGAAATTGAAAATCACTACAAAATGAACTGTGAAAATGTTGAAACTTGGCATGGTATCATCATTTCACCCGCATAGCATGTGCGAAAGAGTGGAGAGGGTCACTGCAAAAACTGGACGCACTTCATGTACGAACTGGACAATCTCTTTTTGAGTGTCAGGGTTTGGGACGAGAACTCATCTGTTACATGGGCACTTCAATGTTTTTTAAACTTATTTGAACTCCAGACTTCTTTTGCATTTAGTATGCAGCATTCATAGTGAAGTTATCAATTTCCAACATTTTCTGACTACATTTGCTATTTTTCAGTCATTTACCTAATTGTTCAAAGAGCTAAATGACCGTGAAATTGAAAATCACTACAAAATGAACTGTGAAAATGTTGAAACTTGGCATGGTATCATCATTTCACCCGCATAGCATGTGGGAAAGAGTAGAGAGGGTCACGGCAAAAACTGGACGCACTTCGTGTTCAAACTGGACAATCTCTTTCGGAGTATCAGGGTTTCGGACGAGAACTCATCTGTTACATGGGCACTTAATTGTTTTTTAAACTAATTTGAACTCCGGACTTCTTGTGTGTTCAGTATGCAGCATTCAAAGGGACGTCATCAATCTCCAACTTGTTCCAACATCATTTGCTATTTTTCAGTCATTTACCGAATTGTTTAGAGAGCTAAATGACCGTGAAATTGAAAATCACTACAAAATGAACTGTGAAAATGTTGAAACTTGGCTTGGTATCATCATTTCACCCGCATAGCATGTGTGAAAGAGTAGAGAGGGTCACGGCAAAAACTGGACACACTTCGTGCACAAACTGGACAATCTCTTTCGGAGTATCAGGGTTTCGGACGAGAACTCATCTGTTACATGGGCACTTTAATGTTTTTTAAACTTATTTGAACTCCGGACTTCTTTTGTGTTCAGTATGCAGCATTCAAAGCGACGTCATCAATTTTCAACATGTTCTGACTACATTTTCTATTTTTTCAATCATTTACCTAATTGTTTAGAGAGCTAAATGACCGTGAAATTGAAAATCACTACAAAATGAACTGTGAAAATGTTGAAACTTGGCATGGTATCATCATTTCACCCGAATAGCATGTGCGAAAGAGTAGAGAGGGTCAAGGAAAAAACTGGACGCACTTCATGTACAAACTGGACAATCTCTTTCGGAGTATCAGGGTTTCGGACGAGAACTCATCTATTACGTGGGCAGTTCAATGTTTTTTAAACTTATTTGAACTCCGAACTTCTTGTGTGTTTAGTATGCAACATTCCAAGCGACGTCATCAATTTCCAACAAGTTCTGACATCATTTGCTGTTTTCAGTCATTTACCTAATTGTTTAGAGAGCTAAATTACCCTGAAATTGAAAATCACTACAACATGAACTGTGAAAATGTTGAAACTTGGAATGGTATCATCATTTCACCCGCATAGCATGTGCGAAAGAGTAGAGAGGGTCACGGCAAAAACTGGATGCACTTCGTGTACAAACTGGACAATTTCTTTTGGAGTATCGGGGTTTCGGACGAGAACTCATCTCTTTCAGGGGCACTTCAATGTTTTTTAAACTTATTTGAACTCCAGACTTCTTGTATGTTCAGTATGCAGCATTCAAAGCGACGTCAGCAATTTCCAACATGTTCTGACATCATTTGCTGTTTTCAGTCATTTACCTAATTGTTGATAGAGCTAAATGACCGTGAAATTGAAAATCACTACAAACTGAACCGTGAAAATGTTGAAACTTGGCATGGTATCATCATTTCACCCACATAGCATGTGCGAAAGAGTAGAGAGGGTCACGGCAGAAACTGGATGCACTTTGTGTACAAACTGGACAATCTCTTTCGGAGTATCAAGGTTTCGGACGAGAACTCATCTGTTACATGGGCAGTTCAATGTTTTTTATACTAATTTGAACTCCGAACTTCTTGTGTGTTCAGTATGCAACATTCAAAGCAACGTCATCAATTTCCAACATATTCTGACATCATTTGCTGTTTTTCAGTCATTTACCTAATTGTTTAGAGAGCTAAATGACCATGAAATTCAAAATCACTACACCATGAACTATGAAAATGTTGAAACTTGGAATGGTATCATCATTTCAGCCGCATAGCAAGTGCGAAAGAGTAGAGAGGGTCACTGCAAAAACTGGACGCACTTCGTGTACAAAGTGGACAATCTCTTTCGGAGTATCGGGGTTTCGGACGAGAACTCATCTGTTACATGGGCACTTCAATGTTTTTTAAACTTATTTGAACTCCGGACTTCTTGTATGTTCAGTATGCAGCATTCAAAGCGACGTCAGCAATTTCCAACAGGTTCTGACATCATTTGCTGTTTTTCAATCATTTACCTAATTGTTGAGAGAGCTAAATGACCGTGAAATTGAAAATCACTACAAAATGAACTGTCAAAATGTTGAGACTTGGCATGAAATTATCATTTCACCCGCATAGCATGTGCGAAATAGTAGAGAGGGTCACGGCAAAAACTGGACGCATTTCGTGTACAAACTGGACAATCTCTTTCAGAGTATCAGGGTTTCGGACGAGAACTCATCTGTTACATGGGCAGTTTAATGTTTTTTAAACTTATTTGAACTCCGAACTTGTTGTGTGTTCAGTATGCAACATTCAAAGCGATGTCATCAATTTCCAACATGTTCTGACATCATTTGTTGTTTTTCAGTCATTTACCTAATTGTTTAGAGAGCTAAATGACCGTGAAATTGAAAATCACTACAACATGAACTCTGAAAATGTTGAAACTTCGAATGGTATCATCATTTCACCCGCATAGCATGTGCGAAAGAGTAGAGAGGGTCACGTCGAAAACTGGACGCACTTCGTGTACAATGTGGACAATCTCTTTCAGAGTATCGGGGTTCCGGACGAGAATTCATCTGTTACATGGGCACTTCAATGTTTTTTAAACTTATTTGAACTCCGGACTTCTTGTATGTTCAGTATGCAGCATTCAAAGCAAAGTCAGCAATTTCCAACATGTTCTGAAATCATTTGCTATTTTTCAGTCATTTACCTAATTGTTGAGAGAGCTAAATGACCGTGAAATTGAAAATCACTACAAAATGAACTGTCAAAATGTTGAGACTTGGCATGGTATCATCATTTCACCCGCATAGCATGTGCGAAAGAGTAGAGAGGGTCACGGCAAAAACTGGACGCACTACGTGTACAAACTGGACAATCTCTTTCGGAGTATCAAGGTTTCGGACAAGAACTCATCTGTTACATGGACACTTCAATGTTTTTAAACTAATTTGAACTACGGACTTCTTGTTCGTTCAGTATGCATCATTCGAAGCGACGTCATCAATTTCCAACTTGTTCTGACATCATTTGTTGTTTTTCAGTCATTTACCTAATTGTTTAGAGAGCTAAATGACCGTGAAATTGAAAATCACTACAAAATGAACTGTGAAAATGTTGAAACATGGCATGGTATCATCATTTCACCCGCATAGCATGTGCGAAAGAGTAGAGAGGGTCACTGCAAAAACTGGACGCACTTCATGCACAAACTGGACAATCTCTTTCGGAGTATCAGGGTTTCGGACGGGAACTCATCTATTACATGGGCACTTCAATGTTTTTAAACTTATTTGAGCTCCGGACTTCTTGTGTGTTCAGTATCCAGCATTCAAAGCAACGTCATCAATTTCCAACATGTTCTAACATCATTTGCTATTTTTCAGTCATTTACCTAATTGTTTAGAGAGCTGAATGACCGTGAAATTGAAAATCACTACAAAATGGACTGAGAAAATGTTGACACTTGAAATGGTATCATCATTTCACCCGCATAGCATGTGCGAAAGAGAAGAGAGGGTCACGGCAAAAATTGGATGCACTTCGTGTACAAACTGGACAATCTCTTTCGGAGTATCAGGGTTTCGGACGAGAACACATCTGTTACATGGGCAGTTCAAAGTTTTTTAAACTTATTTGAGCTCCGAACTTCTTGTGTGTTCAGTATGCAGCATTCAAAGCGACAACCTCAATTTCCAACATGTTCTGACATCATTTGCTGTTTTACAGTCATTTACTAATTGTTTAGAGAGCTAAATGACCATGAAATTGAAAATCACAACAAAATTAACTGTGAAAATGTTAAAACATGGCATGGTATCATCATTTCACCCGCATAGCATGTGCGAAAGAGTAGAGAGGGTCACGGCAAAAACTGGACGCACTACGTGTACAAACTGGACAATCTCTTTCGGAGTATCAAGGTTTCGGACAAGAACTCATCTGTTACATGGACACTTCAATGTTTTTAAACTAATTTGAACTACGGACTTCTTGTTCGTTCAGTATGCATCATTCGAAGCGACGTCATCAATTTCCAACTTGTTCTGACATCATTTGTTGTTTTTCAGTCATTTACCTAATTGTTTAGAGAGCTAAATGACCGTGAAATTGAAAATCACTACAAAATGAACTGTGAAAATGTTGAAACATGGCATGGTATCATCATTTCACCCGCATAGCATGTGCGAAAGAGTAGAGAGGGTCACTGCAAAAACTGGACGCACTTCATGCACAAACTGGACAATCTCTTTCGGAGTATCAGGGTTTCGGACGGGAACTCATCTATTACATGGGCACTTCAATGTTTTTAAACTTATTTGAGCTCCGGACTTCTTGTGTGTTCAGTATCCAGCATTCAAAGCAACGTCATCAATTTCCAACATGTTCTAACATCATTTGCTATTTTTCAGTCATTTACCTAATTGTTTAGAGAGCTGAATGACCGTGAAATTGAAAATCACTACAAAATGGACTGAGAAAATGTTGACACTTGAAATGGTATCATCATTTCACCCGCATAGCATGTGCGAAAGAGAAGAGAGGGTCACGGCAAAAATTGGATGCACTTCGTGTACAAACTGGACAATCTCTTTCGGAGTATCAGGGTTTCGGACGAGAACACATCTGTTACATGGGCAGTTCAAAGTTTTTTAAACTTATTTGAGCTCCGAACTTCTTGTGTGTTCAGTATGCAGCATTCAAAGCGACAACCTCAATTTCCAACATGTTCTGACATCATTTGCTGTTTTACAGTCATTTACTAATTGTTTAGAGAGCTAAATGACCATGAAATTGAAAATCACAACAAAATTAACTGTGAAAATGTTAAAACATGGCATGGTATCATCATTTCACCCGCATAGCATGTGCGAAAGAGTAGAGAGGGTCACGGCAAAAACTGGACGCACTTCGTGTACAAACTGCACAATCTCTTTCGGAGTATCTGGGTTTCGGATGAGAACTCATCTGTTACATGGGCACTTCAATGTTTTTAAACTTATTTGAACTCCGGACTACTTGTGTGTTCAGTATGCAGCATTCAAAGCGACGTCTTCAATTTGCAACATGTTCTGACATCATTACCTATTTTTCAATCATTTACCTAATTGTTTAGAGAGCTAAATGAACGTGAAATTGAAATCACTACAAAATGAACTGTGAAAATGTTGAAACATGGCATGGTATCATCATTTCACCCGTATAGCATGTGCGAAAGAGTAGAGAGGGTTACGGCAAAAACTGGACGCACTTCATGTACAAACTGGACAATCTCTTTCAGAGTATCAAGGTTTCGGACGAGAACTCATCTGTTACATGGGCACTTCATTGTTTTTTAAACTTATTTGAACTCGGGACTTCTTTTGCGTTCAGTATGCAGCATTCAAAGTGAAGTTATCAATTTCCAACATGTTCTAACTACATTTCCTGTTTTTCAGTCATTTACCTAATTGTTTAACAGCTAATCGACCGTGAAATTGAAAATCACTACAAAATGAACTGTGAAAATGTTGAAACGTGGCATGGTATCATCATTTCACCCGCATAGCATGTGCGAAAGAGTAGAGAGGGTCACTGTAAAAACTGGACGCACTTCGTGCACAAACTGGACAATCTCTTGCGGAGTATCAGGGTTTCGGACGGGAACTCATCTGTTACATGGGCACTTCAATGTTTTTTAAACTTATTTGAGCTCCGGACTTCTTGTGTGTTCAGTATCCAGCATTCAAAGCAACGTCATCAATTTCCAACATGTTCTAACATCATTTGCTGTTTTTCAGTCATTTACCTAATTGTTTAGAGAGCTAAATGACCGTGAAATTGAAAATCACTACAAAGTGAACTGTGAAAATGTTGAAACTTGGCATGGTATCATCATTTCACCCGCATAGCATGTGCGAAAGAGTTGAGAGGGTCACTGCAAAAACTGGACGCACTTCATGTACGAACTGGACAATCTCTTTTTGAGTGTCAGGGTTTGGGACGAGAACTCATCTGTTACATGGGCACTTCAATGTTTTTTAAACTTATTTGAACTCCGGACTTCTTTTGCGTTTAGTGTGCAGCATTCATAGTGAAGTTATCAATTTCCAACATTTTCTGACTACATTTGCTGTTTTTCAGTCATTTACCTAATTGTTCAAAGAGCTAAATGACCGTGAAATTGAAAATCACTACAAAATGAACTGTGAAAATGTTGAAACTTGGCATGGTATCATCATTTCACCCGCATAGCATGTGCGCAAGAGTAGAGAGGGTCACGGCAGAAACTGGACGCACTTCGTGTACAAACTGGACAATCTCTTTCGGAGTATCAGGGTTTCGGACGAGAACTCATCTATTACGTGGGCAGTTCAATGTTTTTTAAACTTATTTGAACTCCGAACTTCTTGTGTGTTTAGTATGCAACATTCAAAGCGACGTCATCAATTTCCAACATGTTCTGGCATCATTTGCTATTTTTCAGTCATTTACCTAAATGTTTAGAGAGCTAAATTACCCTGAAATTGAAAATCACTACAACATGAACTGTGAAAATGTTGAAACTTGGAATGGTATCATCATTTCACCCGCATAGCATGTGCGAAAGAGTAGAGAGGGTCACGGCAAAAACTGGATGCACTTCGTGTACAAACTGGACAATTTCTTTTGGAGTATTGGGGTTTCGGACGAGAACTCATCTGTTTCAGGGGCACTTCAATGTTTTTTAAACTTATTTGAACTCCAGACTTCTTGTATGTTCAGTATGCAGCATTCAAAGCGACATCAGCAATTTCCAACATGTTCTGACATCATTTGCTGTTTTCAGTCATTTACCTAATTGTTGAGAGAGCTAAATGACCGTGAAATTGAAAATCACTACAAACTGAACTGTGAAAATGTTGAAACTTGGCATGGTATCATCATTTCACCCACATAGCATGTGCGAAAGAGTAGAGAGGGTCACAGCAGAAACTGGACGCACTTTGTGTACAAACTGGACAATCTCTTTCGGAGTATCAAGGTTTCGGACGAGAACTCATCTGTTACATGGGCAGTTCAATGTTTTTCATACTAATTTGAACTCCGAACTTCTTGTGTGTTCAGTATGCAACATTCAAAGCAACGTCATCAATTTCCAACATGTGCTGACATCATTTGCTATTTTTCAGTCATTTACCTAATTGTTTAGAGAGCTAAATGACCATGAAATTCAAAATCACTACACCATGAACTATGAAAATGTTGAAACTTGGAATGGTATCATCATTTCAGCCGCATAGCATGTGCGAAAGAGTAGAGAGGGTCACTGCAAAAACTGGACGCACTTCGTGTACAAAGTGGACAATCTCTTTCGGAGTATCGGGGTTTCGGACGAGAACTCATCTGTTACATGGGCACTTCAATGTTTTTTAAACTTATTTGAACTCCGGACTTCTTGTCTGTTCAGTATGCAGCATTCAAAGCGACGTCAGCAATTTCCAACATGTTCTGACATCATTTGCTGTTTTTCAGTCATTTACCTAATTGTTGAGAGAGCTAAATGACCGTGAAATTGAAAATCACTACAAAATGAACTGTCAAAATGTTGAGACTTGGCATGGAATTATCATTTCACCCGCATAGCATGTGCGAAATAGTAGAGAGGGTCACGGCAAAAACTGGACGCATTTCGTGTACAAACTGGACAATCTCTTTCAGAGTATCAGGGTTTCGGACGAGAACTCATCTATTACATGGGCAGTTCAATGTTTTTTAAACTTATTTGAACTCCGAACTTGTTGTGTGTTCGGTATGCAACATTCAAAGCGATGTCATCAATTTCCAACATGTTCTGACATCATTTGTTGTTTTTCAGTCATTTACCTAATTGTTTAGAGAGCTAAATGACCGTGAAATTGAAAATCACTACAACATGAACTCTGAAGATGTTGAAACTTCGAATGGTATCATCATTTCACCCGCATAGCATGTGCGAAAGAGTAGAGAGGGTCACGTCGAAAACTGGACGCACTTCGTGTACAATGTGGACAATCTCTTTCAGAGTATCGGGGTTCCGGACGAGAACTCATCTGTTACATGGGCACTTCAATGTTTTTTAAACTTATTTGAACTCCGGACTTCTTGTATGTTCAGTATGCAGCATTCAAAGCGAAGTCAGCAATTTCCAACATGTTCTGAAATCATTTGCTGTTTTTCAGTCATTTACCTAATTGTTTAGAGAGCTAAATGACCGTGAAATTGAAAATCACTACATAATGAACTATGCAAATGTTGAGACTTGGCATGGTATCATCATTTCTCCCGCATAGCATGTGCAAAATAGTAGAGAGGGTCAGAGCAAAAACTGGACGCATTTCGTGTACAAACTGGACAATCTCTTTCGGAGTATCAGGGTTTCGGACAAGAACTCATCTGTTACAGCGGCACTTCATTTTTTTAAACTTATTATAACTCCAGACTTTTTGTGCATTCAGTATGCACCATTGAAAGCCACGCCATCAACTTTCAACCATCAACTTGGCATGGTATATAAAAATAAATGAATAGAAGAAAATAAATAAAGCAGAAAAGAAAAAAAGTAGAAAAGAAAAAATAGCAGAAAAGAAAAAAAATATAGTAGAAAAGAAAAATATATATAAAAAACTACTCAGAAATAAATCAAAGAAAATAAATATTGCAGAAAAGAAAAAAAACTACTCAGAAATAAATAGAAGAAAAAATAAAGCAGAAAAGAAAAAACTATATAAAAAATTTTGGGGCGCTGCCCTGTGGACCTGCTAGACCATGGGCGTGCAATTTCAGGCCCACAAGGCCCAGCAGACTCACAAGGCAGCGCGCCGTAGTTAGGCCCAGAAGCTTGCTTTGTAGAGGAGTTCGAAAGGGCAGCCAAGGCTGGGTTTATAAACCAGTGTGGCTGCCCTTCCCCCGGCGAGGTGGGACTAAACTTTGTGCACCACGGGTGGCAACGCACAACCTTTAGTACCGGTTGGTGGCTCCAACCTGTACTAAAGGCCCATCCTATATAAGAAAACACTTTAAAAAATTCAGTTTTCTCATCTGCTTCTTCTCCTCTGTCCCGTCGCCCGCCGCCCCGTCGCTGCCCCCTTCGACGCCCCCGTCGCCATCCCTCGTCGACGCCCCTGTCGCCGCCCCGTCCCCGGTCCCGTTGTCGCCGCCCCGGCCGTCCCCGTCCGCATCGCGGTGCCCCGCCCCGTCATCCCATCGTCCCCGCCCGGCACGTCCCCGTCCCCGTTGTCGCCTCCCCGTCCCCATCCCCGTCGTCGCCATCCCCGTCGGCGCCGCCCTCGTCGCCTCGCCTCGCCGGTGAGATCCTGCCCCGGCCGCCATGTCAACACACACACACATTGTTTTTTAGTTATATAAATTTTTATGTTTCTTATTTATAGAAATGTTAGAAATTTTTCTGTTTTTAGTTATAGAAATATTAGAAATGTGAGTTATATATAAATGTCAATTATATATAAATGTTTTTATATAAATGAATTACCTAGATAAGAATGTTAGAATGTTAATGTTAGATCAATTAGATAGAGAAGTTAAATATTAATGTCAATTGTTATATGAATTAGATAGAGAAGTTAAATATTAATGTCAATTATTAGATGAATTAGCTAGATATTAATTAATTAGGTATATGAGATTATTTGAACTAGTTGAATCAATATAACTAGTTTATTTTTAGTAAATGCTTAGTTGAACTAGCTAGTTGAATTAGTACTAGTTTATTTTTAGTAAGAAAATTTAGGTATATGAGATTTGATGATCTAATTAAAATATTACTATATATAGCTACTTTATATATTTTAGTAAGAAAATTAATAGAACTAGTTATTTTTAGTAAGAAAATTTAGGTATATGAGATTTGATGATCTAATCAAAATATTACTATATAGAACTACCTACTTTATTTTAGTAAGAAATTCATAGAACTAGTTTATTTTTAGTAAATGCTTAGTTGAATTAATAGAACTAGTTTATTTAGTTGAATTAATAGAACTAGTAAGTGTTTAATGTTTCACCTATATATGAACATATGTTAGATATTAATGTCAAATGTTAGATGAATTAGATATAAATTATATGTTAGATATATATTTAATTTAGTTATATGAGATTTGATTATCTAATTAACATTTTATTATATAGAACTAGCTACCTTATTTTTAGTAAGAAAATTAATAGAACTAGTTTAGTTGCATTAATTAGTTGAACTAGTTAGTTGAATTAGTTGAGCTACTTTATTTAGGTATATTTTTCATAAGTGCTTAGTTGAATTAGTTCAATTAATTAGTTGAACTAGTTGAATTAACAGAATTAGTTGAATTAATAGAACTAATGAGTGTTTAATGTTTCACCTATGAACATAGGAATGTCGTCTGACGACGAACACGATTTCATTATGTGCGAATACTGCGAAGACCAGCGCGGCCTGTGCGGCAGAAATTTTCTAGTTGATGATAGACGCTTCAGCATCAAGCTGGATGAGAACTTCGAAGTGGATACAGTAAGTCACAATGACAAGTCTTTTCCGTAATTAAGCATGACTTATGCTTCATTTGCTACAACTTTTAATTTTAATTTTTCACTATTCTACTAGCGTATCCCCTGTCATGCAAGAATTTTTGTCTTGGATAAGATAGGTTTTAGTCCTAACAAAACTATGAAGGTAAAAAGAGTTTACTTGAAGACTGAGCATGGTTATACCTTCAACGTCAAATTATACAATGCAGACACATACACCTATTTTGAATGCAAAACTTGGCAAGAACTATGCAAGGCTTATGCATTTGAGCCTGATATGGTTATCACCTTTGATATTCGTCCGGAAGATGATATTGAAGGTAATAGAGACATCTGGGTCGATGTGCAGACGCCTCCAGTTTTACCATTATGTGAGTTTCTCAACCATATTTATGTCTTCAATATGAGATTATTTGAACAAGTTGAATAATTAATAGATCTCAATTTATATTGACAACTTATTTCCAATCAAGCAAACATGTCCGGCGCTTGGTAGACAGGACCGTCCACTGTCCCGGGGCTGAACTAAACTGCGAGGAGACAAGTCATTATGTTTCATGGCTTGAGGATCTTGATGCTGTCAAGACAATTTTTTTGCCTGCACTTAGAAATGTTAGCACTCAAAACGTGCGACCAATAGTGTTCGTACTGAACTACGGTCACATATATTTAGGAAAGATGGTAATATTTCTACTATTTCTCCTCAGTGCATCTTTTGCATACATTATTTTTTAAGCTAAACTTCATTGCTAAGTATGTTACTATACGATGTTCTTCAACAGGGACTCCCGATGAATGTTGTGCCTTATGGGATCGAGACTAAAGGTACCATGAATATTGTTAGCTTACGGCCAAGATATCCTACAATGCACTTTAGTGCATTCAGGATTTCTAATAGCGAGGAATGCTTAATAGTAAAAGACTAGAGCAAAATTGTGAACGATCGCAAAGAGGTACTAGGGGGCAGCAATCAGAAGCGCAACCCACGACTAGGAGACAGGTTCATCTGCATGCTCCAATATGATGAATCAGGAAAGCTATACATGTTCTATGCTATTTTACCCAAGAGAGAGTAGCAAGAGTGATTAATTAGATAGTTCATGCTCTTAGTACTTGTCCTCTCATGTCCGTGTTCTTCGTCCTGAACTTAATCTCAAAGATTGATTTGCTTTTGTGGTGTTATGAACGGTTATAATATCATTACCATGTTGAACTCGATGATATCTTCACTTCTAATACAAGTGAATGTTTCTTCTTTAAGCTAGTGTTGGTGCTGATTAGATAGCGGTAATGACTATATGATGATTAAGTAGTGGTAATGAGACGACTATTATATGATGATTTTTAGCTAGCTATGAAAACTGTTGTTGGTGATGATATATATGATGCAAGAGTTTTTATATTAATATGATGATGATGATGATGATGAGTTATTATATCATTTATGAAAGAAACCGCAGATTAGTTTCAACTGGATGGATTCTAGCTAAGTGATCAAGTATATGCCATATCCATATTACCTCGATCACTTAGTTAGGTGATCAAGTATATATAATATGGATATGACATATACTAGATGACTTAGGTAGGATCCACATGCATCCAGTCAAACTAATCTGCGGTACATTCACCTAATGATTTAACAACTCATTATAATGTAAAACAATCTCTAAATTAAATTGAAAACACAAATTAAAGTAAAAATAAAAAATAAAACCAAAACACACCCAAACATTTAGTACCGGTTGGTGTTACCAACCGGTACTAATGTCCTACGCGCCCACGGAGCTGGCTCATGCCACGTGGTTCCCCTTTAGCACCGGTTCGTGCTGAACGGGTACTAAAGGGGGGGGCTTTAGTGCCCACACTTTAGTGCCGGTTACCGAACCGGCACTAAAGGGCCTTACGAACCGGTGCTATTGCCCGGTTCTGCACTAGTGGTATATCATGCTCACCATTTTAACCTAGGGGGGACTTCTTCTGTCCCCCTGTGTTCGGCGGACGTGGCTCCTCGTCATCATTCTCGCTTTGCGACCCCTTCTCCTTGCCTTCGACATTTAACTTGCCAGCTTGTTTAAAGACCCAACAACTCCGGTGGGTATGATTGACTGGTTTATCAGGGGTGCCGTGGATCTGACATGGACGATCAAGTATGTTGTCCAAGTTGGAAGAGCCCGAATTGTTCCTTTATATGGCTTCTTTCGCTGCCCGGACTTGGAGTCACTGAATCCGGCGTTGACCGTCGTGTCATCAGTATTGTCACCATTATTTCAACGCTTATGCCTACTGCGTCGGGGCTTGCTGTTGTTATTCTTGGATTCGGAGGTGCCAGGTTCGCTTGCATTATGATTGCTATGGGCTAGCCAACTATCTTCGCCCGCACAAAAGCGGGTCATATGTGCCGTGAGGGCCGCCATGGACTTCGGCTTTTCTTGGCCGAGGTGTCGGGCGATCCATTCGTCACAGATGCTGTGCTTAAAGGCCGCTAGGGCTTCGGCATCCGGGTAGTCGATGATCTGGTTCTTTTTAGTTAAGAACCTTGTCCAGGATTTCCTGGCTGACTCTTCAAGCTGTTGAACTATGTGGCTTAAGTCGTCGGCATCCGGGGGTCGGACCTATGTTCCTTGGAAGTTGTCGTGGAAGGCGTCTTCCAAGTCCTCCCAGCTGCCAATGGAGTTTTCAGGCAGGCTGTTCAACCAGTGTTGAGCTGGTCCCTTGAGTTTTAGCGAGAGGTACTTGATGGCGTGAAGATCATCACCGCGTGCCATATGAATATGGAGAAGAAATTCCTCAATCCATACTGCGGGATCTGTTGTTCCATCATATGATTCGATATTGATGGGTTTAAACCCTTCTGGAAATTCATGCTCCATTACTTCATCAGTAAAGCAGAGGGGGTGTGCGGCGCCTCTATATCGGGCCAGGTCGCGATGTAGTTCGGATGGAGTCCGTCTGCGGCTTTCGGCCCGGGCGTGATTATGCTTGTCATGTTTGGCTTGATAGCCGTTGTCGCGCATCGAGGCACGCCCGTGTGATCCATACATCGACCTGGCCGGGCCTGCTTTATTCTTCAGGTCCTGTCACAGGTCATATGTGTGTCCCTGAGCCATTGTGTCTTGTCGGTGCAGAGGAGCGACACCTATGGGATCACAAGAATCACTACTATGGTTAGCGGGGCGCGGGGTCGTGGGAAGGGCGGATCTAATAGGTAGCCCACAGTTTGTTTATCCAGGTTCGGGCCGCAAGGATGCTTAAAACCCTACTCCTGCTTTGGTGGATTGTATATCGCTGTTCTTGAGCTAGCTATGGGGCGTGAGGAGCTCCAAAAAGCCGAATCCCTCTCCTGGTCGCCTCAGGCCTCCTTTTATAGAAAAAAGCGGAGCCACAGTGGCACACAGGAGGTGGAAAGGGTATGGTGATGCGATGTTATCCCCCGCATTATATGACAAGGCGCATTTAATGCGTCTTGCTTAGGTGTCCTTGCTTTATCGGGGATGGGGGAGAAGCATGTCTCGTCCGTCGCCGCTCCTTCTTGTGCCGACACGTGCCCTGGCCAGCGATGCCTGCGATGCCACGTAGGTAGGCAGGCAACTGATGTAGCGCAGTGGTGGGTCTTCACGAAGATCTGCATGCCGCCACGCAGGTGCCTGCCTAGCTGGTTGGGTCGGCAGCCGCATGCATGCGGTGGTGGAGGTTTCGTCGGCGTGGGCCTGATGGTGGCCCTGCGAGTGTCCTCGGCAAGGGCCTTACCGGGAACCCGGCAAGGGTCTTGCCGACGCGCCTACTGTCATCCCCGGCAAGGCGCTTGCCGGGGGCCTTGTGGTCTTCCTCGGTTGGGATCCCGCCAAGGGTTGTCGTCTCGTTAGTGTGTATCTGATTTTGAATGTCTTCATGAAGATCTTCATGCCGCCACGGGGATGTCTCCTGAATCCTTGCCCTTTGGGGGGCAGTGGACTCAAGGGTGACTTGCTCCGTAGGCGTGGGACAAGTTGCCGCGGCAAGGGTCTTGCCGGGGCTGCTAGAACTGGCCCCTGGCAAGGATCTTGCCAGGGGAGTCCGCTTCATTCCCTTTTCTCTTCGTGGTCTTGGTCTTGGCGTCGTTCTAGTTCTCTTGAGCTTTGGTCTTAACCTGGCTCACCTTCCTTGCCTTGCTTGGTGTGGTGGTGCCCGCGGCTCGGACTGCCCGTGCACAGTTATAGGGGTACAAAAAGTGTACCCCTCTTTTTGTACACTGACAGGAGCCCCCGGGCCTGGTCCACTCATAAGCGCAACACGTTGTTTGGGCTAGGCCCAAAAACGGTGCGCGGGCAGGCGGGGCGGTTTTTACCGCGGTAAGATTCTTCGCGCGGTGTGCTTCCCACGACTCTCGCGCGTGGCGCGGTGTGGGGAGGCGCGTGTGACGTTGGCGGCATGCATGGGGTTGGTTCCCGCAGGCATGCGTCACGTCGTAGTAAAGGGGGCCGCTCGCGCCTTCCCCATAAACGAAGGGAGGCGTGGAGGCGCGGCCCATTTACTGAATGGTGCCAAGGCGCGGTCCTCGAGGCGTCCACTCCCCACGATCACGGGGTGGGAAGAGGTCGCCTCACCCGTCCCCTCGGTTTTGAACGTCCGCCACGTGTCTCCCATGCGCTTGGGGTGGCAAACGGTGGAGGTGGGAAACCGGGCCATCGTTGGTTGGGGCAGCGGGTCGGCCCTGGCTTCCTGCGCCTCCCGTGTCTTGATTGGCCGAGCGGGGCGGCCAAGCCCCAACCCCGATCCTTTATAAAGAGCGGGAGGGGGGGATGGCGTCCCGCACTCCTTCATCATCTTCTTCCTTCAGCTTCTGCTCCTCCCTTCCATCCGTCATGGAGAGAGGGAATCCCGGTCCTTCAACAGTGGCAGCGAGGGTTGCCGCTCAACAACGCGCCCCTCCTTCTCATGCGCCTACGGTGGCAGAGCCAGCCGCGAGGGGAAGGGGGAGGGGGTGAGCCCGTGGGCGAGGCCGAGGCGCTCGGGGAAGAGGAGGACGGGGTGGCGCGCCGGCCTCGCCTCTGCCAGCAGCTCCTCCTCCAATGGAGGGCCACGTTGGGGACGAACCTTGTGAGTTCTTCGTCAGGCTGCGCCGGCCTCCGCGCAGTCGCCTTCGTCTCCCGACTCCATTTGCGCGGGAGATGGAGCTAGATCCGGCGGAGTCGTTGTGGCTGCACATGAGGGGCTGCGGGATCAGTGGCATGCGGGCCCGTGTCGACTTCCCCTTGCCATCACGTGATGTATCTTTGTCGAGGATGGAAGACGTTTGCGCATATCCACTGCTTGACGGAGGAGCTCACTCTCCATTTTAAGCTGATGGAGGGTGGCCTTCTCTCCGTCAAGGTCTTCGGGTGCTTTGGGACCCGTGCAAGGTGCTGCGTGGAGAGCTCTTCTGATAGCTGCAGCGACGAGGAGGATAGCTGCAGCGACGACGAGGGTAGTAGGCGGCAGGATGACGGGTCCGATTAGGTGTCGGGTGCCGCTCCGTGCGGCACCGGCGACCCCATCATCCGCATCGCTGGCTCCCTAAACTTCTTGGGGTCGTCTCCTTGGGCGGCTGGAGTTGGGAGGCTGCGGAAGAGGAAGAGGGCGGGCGGCAAGGCCGTCAAGTCGGAGTACGCGGGCACCGACGCCTTCGACGCGTGCTGACGTCCTGCTGCCTCGTCTTCGAGCTCTGCTTCCGGCGCCGCCATCACCATCCAGCCTTTGGACGGCCGCCAAGATGTTCTCTTAGTGTCTTCTGCCACTCGTAGCTCGCCTAGGTGCTCCATTTGTCCCTTTCGCCTCCTTGACCTGCCTCCTGAGGAGAGGGACAAGAAAGGGATTATGGGCCCCTTATCTCTTTTTAGTTTGTAAGCCTTCAGGCCTTTGTTGAATTTAAAACTTGTAATCCCATCATTCATGTTTTTCATTCCCTATGGACTGTACCTGAGTGAATGTTTTTAATGAAAAAGGGATGCTTGCCGGGTCATTTGTTTGTGGATGAAACTCACGGCAAGGAATAAATCTTGATATCTTTAAGATAAATATTTCCTTGCCCGGTAGGAGGCCTTGCCTTCTTCCCACTTCGTTCGACCTTTCTCACGCCTTTGGCGGAGGCAGGGATGACGCGGGTTCAGGCTCCTTGTTTCATCCTTTTGCTGTCGCGGCTACGACCAAACTCGGCCCCAGGAACGAGCCCTAGGGCCTAGAGTTAGGGGAGCACGGTAGCTTAGGGGAAAACGAGGTTTCACATACCCCAGTCCATAATGGAGTGCATGATAAGGGATGAAGAACTTATCTGAAGCTGTAGTCCCCGGCAACCCTGGGTCGCCGTGGGTGAATCTTTGCTCTTGCAGCCCCCGGCAATACTGGCTTGCCGGGGGCCAGCCGCTGGCTTGTTCCTCATTTTCTTCCTCCCCAAGTGGTTCGGCACGGATATCCGTGTGTCCTGTGAACCAAAGAAGACAAAAGAAAGACAAAGAGACGCTCACTCGACCTCTAAGCTAGGGGTTAGTCGCCGCTAAGCACTATCAGCCCTAACCAAGGACGAGACTCGACCTAGCATGCATCCTATAAATTAGGGCGCAAGCGCTTCATTTACTTATGCTCAGGGTCTGCGCCTGGCTTTGTACAAAGGGTTACTTGCATCATCGGCAATGCTCCTACAAAAGGTGGCTTGCCGGGGGGCCCGGCAAGCCACGCCTCATGGGTAAAACTTGCGAAGATGCTCAATGTTCCAGGAGTTACTCACCGGAATGGCATCTTCGGTCTCCAGGCAGACTGCGCCGGGCCTGGTGACTCGTATTACCCGATAAGGGCCTTCCCACTTTGGTGTCAACTTGTTGGAATTCTTGGCCGATTGAACGCGCCGAAGAACAAGGTCGCCCTCCTCAAAGCTTCGGGCATGAACCTTGCGGCTATGGTAGCGGCGCAAGGCTTGCTGGTAGCGCGCTGCTCTCACAGCCGCCCGAAGACGATCTTCCTCAAGGAGCGTTGCGCCATCTTGGCGCAGTTGCTCTTGCTCAAGCTCATCATAAGCGAGTACTCGAGGTGACCCGTATATGATTTCAGTGGGGAGAACTGCTTCTGCCCCGTATACCAGGGCAAAGGGTGTCTGGCCGGTGGCTCGATTTGGTGTCGTTCTGATTGACCAAAGAACCACCGGCAATTCATCAATCCAGCGCCTTCCACTCTTGCACAGCCTGTCAAAGGTCTTTTTCCTTAAGCCTTGTAGTACTTCAGCGTTTGCCCTCTCAGCTTGACCATTGCTTCGTGGGTGAGCAACGGAAGCGAAACAGACTTTGCTGCTGAGGTCTTGGGTAGATTGCATGAAGGTGCGACTTGTGAACTGTGTACTGTTGTCAGTGATGACCCTGTTGGGTACACCAAAACGACACTTCAATTTCACGCCATTCGGCCTCTTTCTATACAGGACGTCATCGACGAACTGGTACATAGTAGAGCAACGGGCTACTTTTTCCGCTTCTTCTTGCTCCTCAGGAAGTTCCCCTGTTTGGAGGAATCAGAGGGTATGCTATGCCCATGCTGGAGCCTGGGGCTCAACGGCGAGGACTAAAGGTGTTTCCTCCGCTACAGGAGTGGCTGTCTCAACGGCAAGAGCATGATGCTCCGCCAGAGCTAGCCGTCCCGTGGCGGGCTCAGTATCTCCGGCAACATCCTTGCCGGCGGCTCCGGGGAGCTCGGCGGGAAAGTACATGCCGGGCCCTGATTTCCTCCTCTTATTTTGCTCTGTTGATGGATCAACGGATGGCTGAGTTAGCTGGAGCACAAAGGTACCTGGTTCCATAGGTAGCTTGAGGGCAGCGCATTTTGATAGGTAATCGGCTATATCATTCTCCGCTCGGGGAATGTATTCTGCCATTATACCGTCAAAACGCTCTTCCAGATTTCTCACTTCATCGACGTAGGCCTTCAGCAACGGGCTCTAGTAATCCTTGTTGACTTGCTTGACGACAAGTTGCGAGTCACCTCTGACGACGAGTTTCTTGATTCCGAGGTCCACCGTGATCCTAAGACCGGCAAGCAGCCCTTCGTACTCAGCCGTATTGTTTGTTGACACCTCCCTGGGGAAGTGCATCTGGATCACATACTTGAGGTGCTCTCTAGTGGGCGCGACAAGCACTACGCCAGCCCCGGCGCCCTGTAAGGAGAAAGCTCCATGAAAGTACATGATCCAGTCGCAACTTGCCTCCTTGCGGGGAGAGCAGTCTCTTGGGCTTCTTCGTTAGGCTTCGCGGTCCATTCTGCAACGAACTCCGCCAGGACTCGGCTTTGAATCGTCGAGTTACTCTCAAACTTGAGGCCAAAGCTGGACAGTTCCAGTGCCCACTCTACGATCCTTCCCGTTGCGTCTGGATTGTGCAATATCCGTTGTAGAGGGAGGCGAGTGACGACAGTGATTTCGTGCGCCTGGAAGTGGTGATGCAGCTTCCTCGAGACCATAAGAAGGCCGAAGAGCAGTTTCTGCACACCGGAGTACCTTGATCTAGCCCCCTGCAGAAGGGAGCTAACAAAGTAGACCGGGTGCTGCATCATCTTCTTCCTTGGCGGCACTCCAACCGGCTGCGCCGTCTCGGCATCGGTGGCATCGGGCTCCGTTGCTGCTATTACCTCATTATCAATTTCTCTCTGCGCCACTAGTGCGGCGCTGACCACCTGGTTCGTTGCCGCCAGGTACAGCAGCAACGGTTCCTGTGGCCTAGGCGCAACTAGTATTGGCGCGGAGGAGAGGTACCTCTTCAAATCTTGCAATGCTGCTTCGACTTCTGGTGCCCACTCCATCAGGCCCGCCTTTTTCAAAATCTTGAAAAAAGGAAGGGCGTGCTCGGCGGACTTGGAAATGAACCTGCTCATGGCGGCAACGCAACCAACAAGCCGACGCACATCCTTGACTCGCTTGGGCGCTTCAATCCGTTCTATAGCTTTGATCTTGTCCAGATTGGCCTCTATCCCACGCTGTGACACAAGGAACCCGAGAAGCTTGCCAGACGGGACACCGAAGACGCACTTCTCAGGGTTCAGCTTGAGATTGATCTTGCGTAGGTTTGCAAATGTTTCTTGTAAATCTGATATGAGGGTTGCCTTGTTCTTGGTTTTGACCACTATATCATCCATATAAGCTTCCATATTTCTATGGAGCTGGGGTTCAAAACCAATCTGGACCGCCCTTGCAAACGTTGAACCAGCACTCTTCACCCCGAAAGGCATCCGTATAAAGCAATATGTACCACATGGGGTGATGAATGCCGTTTTCTCTTCATCTTCCCTTGTCATGAAGATCTGGTGGTAGCCGGAGTAGGCATCGAGGAATGACAACAGATCACACCCAGATGTGGAGTCAACAATCTGGTCAATGCGCGGCAATGGGAAGGGGTCTTTGGGACAAGCCTTATTAATATCTTTGTAATCAATACACAGCCTCCACTTCCCATTTGCCTTGCGCACTACCACCGGATTGGCCAACCACGTTGGATGGAGCACTCCTCTTACCAAACCCGCTACTTCCAGTTTCCGGATCTCCTCTGTACCGAACTCTTGTCGTTCTAAAGCTTGCTTTCTGACCTTCTGGCTGACGGGCCGCGCATGAGGACAGACAGCAAGGTGGTGCTCAATCACCTTTCTGGGAACACCGGGGATGTCGGATGCTTGCCAGGCAAACACATCGACATTCGCCCGCAGGAAGGTCACGAGCGCGTCTTCCTATTTGTCGTCAAGGGTGGAGCTTATGGTAAAAGCTCCTCCCGTGCCGTCCTCCTTGACAGAAACCTTCTTGGTTCCCGGCGGTGTGGCCCTGGACTTCTTGTTTCTGTCGGCGGAGCTCTCTGGCACATCCTCGACGGGAGCGCTACACTCCGAAGAGGTGCGCTTGCTGGAGTGGGTGCCTGATGTCTCACCGATCTTCTTTTTTTGCCTTCCCGGGGCTCCATTGGCAGGAGCAAGCGCCTTAGCAGCAGCGGCTGCTGCAACTGCTCGTTGGTAGACTTGGTCAGCGCAAATTAGCGCATCCTTCTTGTCGGAGGGGATGGTGATGATCGTCACAGGTCCTAGCATCTTCAGGGTGTTGTTGGTGTAATGTGACGCCGCCATGAACATGGCCAGCGCTGGGCGGCCAAGGATCCCGTTCTAGGGCAAGGGGATCTTGGCAACATCGAACACGATCCTTTCTGTCCTGTAGTTTATATCACTTCCAAAGGTCACGGGCAGCGTGACCTTCCCCTTTGGTTGACTTCTTCCCGGGTTAACCCCCTGAAACATGCCCATCTCTTCGAGGTCTCCATCAGGAATCTGCAATTTCTCGATCACGGCAGGCGAGATTAAGTTCAGACCGGCCCCGTCGTCAACTAGCATCTTTGTAACCTTGAGGTTGCATATTGTTGGTGAAACCAACAATGGCAAGCACCCGACTGCAGTAGTGCGATCAGGGTGATCCTCATTGTCAAAAATGATATGTGTGCTGGACCACTTCAGCGGCCTTTGGGCATCAAACGACGGTTCCGCCGCTATAATCTCACGTGCCCACTGTTTAAGCTAGCGGTGAGAGGTATGCAGCGAGGCGCCGCCATCGACGCACATGGCCTCTGTAGCTTTCTGAAATCCTTGGTCACAAGACTCATCGTCCTCTTTGTGACCATTGTCTTCTGGCTTTTTGTCACGGCCCCGGGCGGGCCTCTCTCGCTGTTTATCCTTGCCGCGATGGCCCACCTGACCGTCACGCTTCTTGCCAGACCCCTCAGCACTGTCTTGGCCTTTCTCCTTGTCTCGCCTCTCATATTCAGCCCTCTGCTTCTCAGGAAGGAGCTCAACCTGTTAGCAGTTCTGGAGATCATGGCCTTTGGTGCGATGGATCTTGTAGTATTGCTTGTCGGAGTTTCCTGGCTTCTCGGCAGCCGCCAAGGCCCGGCAGGCGACACATCCGGAATTTCCTTGCCGGGGTCATCGGCCTTGGTTTTCTTGGCGGAGTCAAAGTCGCCAGATCCCTCGACAGCAAGCACAGCTTTACCTTTATGCTTCCTGTTGTGGTGCCGGCCTTTCTTTGCCGGGGCAGCAGTATCCTCATCTGAGGAGACGGTTTCCACGCCGGCATCTTCACCGGGGTACTTCCTTCCCTCTTCAGCTCGGGCGCATTTGTCAGCAAGAACATAGAGCTCTGATACATCTTTCACCTTGTTCATTGCCAGTTCTTCGCGCATCTTGCGGTTACGCACGTTCTGATGGAACGCGCTGATGATGGCAGCAGGTTGAACATCAGGGATATTGTACTGTACCAGGCTGAACCTCTGTATATACTTGCGCAGACTCTCGCCTCCCTTCTGGGGAATGACATGCAGGTCGCTTGCTTGGCCATGGGCTCGGTGACCTCCAGTAAAGGCGCCCACAAACTCATGGCACAAATCCGACCAGGAGGAAATAGAGTCTACCGGCAAGTGCATCAACCACGACATGGCGTTGGGTTTAAGAGCCAATGGAAAGTAATTCGCAAGCACCTTATCATCGCGGGCTCCGGCGGCTTGCATCGCGATGGTGTAGATGCTGAGGAACTCAGACGAGTGAGTCTTGCCGCCGTACTTTTCGCCAACATCAGGTTTGAAGGTGCGGTGATTGGGCCACTTGAACTGCCGCAACTCACGGGTAAAAGCCGGACAGCCTATCTCATAAGGTAGGCCTCCAGGGCTCTCCGGGGCCGGGTGGTGCACAACAGGCCTTGCTCGCCTATCTGACTGGTGGCGCGCTCCGCGCCGGCGCTCGATAGTGGTTCGAGCGTCTTCTTGGGCTCGTTCCCGAAGAACTTGGCGCTGATCACAGTGGGTCCGCGGGTCAGACGATGCTATGGAGATGGCGTCGCCCGCGACGTCGCGATGAGCCGGTGTCCGCGGTATCGGATGAGGAAGAGGTGAATGCATCGTGGTCGCGGCGCCGCCGGTTTTCCGCCACTGGTCCGCGGGACTCCATCGGAGCGTCGACCCGGGGGCCCCACCGGACTTGGTTCGTCTTGGTTGGCCACCACGCGGTGGTGGAGGTTTAGTTGGCGTGGGCCTGATGGTGGCCCTGCGAGTGTCCTCGGCAAGGCCTTGCCGGGGCCCCGGCAAGGGTCTTGCCGAGGTGCCTGCTGTCATCCCCGGCAAGGCGCTTGCTGGGGGCCTTGTGGTCTTCCTCGGCTAGGATCCCGCCAATGGTTGTCGTCTCCTTAGTGCGTATCTGATTTTGAATGTCCTCACGAAGATCTGCATGCCGCCACGGGGATGTCTCCCGAATCCTTGCCCTTTGGGGGCAGTGGACTCAAGGGTGACTTGCTCCGTAGGCGCGGGACGAGTTGCCGCGGCAAGGGTCTTGCCGGGGCTGCTAGAACTGGCCCCCGGCAAGGATCTTCCCGGGGGAGTCCGCTTCGTTCCCTTTGCTCTTCGTGGTCTTGGCCTTGGCGTCGTTCTAGTTATCTTGAGCTTCGTTCTTACCCTGGCTCACCTCCCTTGCCTTGCTTGGTGTGGTGGTGCCCACGGCTCGTACTGCCCGTGCACAGTTATAGGGGTACAAAAAGTGTACCCCTCTTTTTGTACACCGACATGTCTCTACCTTTACGGCAAGATAGTATGGGATGGTGATCGGCTTGAGTTGCCATTTTATCCCGGCCACGTGGTGGTCGGTCAGCCACATTGCGTGTTGCTGGTACAAGCTCAAGTGACTCGTCATCGAATTGACGTAGCAGTTTATGCTTCGGGTAACTTTTGGTTGGGTGCACGAGAACGTATTCCTTGGCAACCAGGACATTAGTCCATCTGTCATTGAGTAGATCTTGATCAGCTTGAAGTTGCTGTTGTTTCTTTTTCCGACTCCTTGTAGTGGCTATTAGCCGTTTCTTAAAGCACTCATGCTCGAGAGGTTCCTCAGGCATGATAAAGTCTTCGTCGCCGAGGCTCACCTCATCCTCAGACAGTGGAAGGTAATTACTGTCCTCCGAGTCTTCGTTTGCGGCCTGTTCTTCAGGGCTAACTTGCCCATCCTCCCGATCGTCTTGTTCAGAGTTTTTCTTGATGGGGTTTTCTTGGTCTTCGACATCATCCGGAGTATTGTGGTCTCTCGTGCCGATATTGTTGTCTTTGTTGCGGCGTGATTTAGAGCGACGCTGATACGTCTCCAATGTATCTAAATTTTTTGATTGTTCCATGCTATTATATTATCAACCTTGGATGTTTTATATGCATTTATATGCTATTTTATATGATTTCTGCGACTAACCTATTAACCTAGAGCCCAGTGCTAGTTTCTGTTTTTTCCTTGTTTTTGAGTATCGCAGAAAAGGAAAACCAAACAGAGTCCAATTGACCTTAAATTTCATAGAGATTGTTTTTGGACCAAAAGTAGCCCACGGAGTACCGAAAATGGACCGGAGGAGTACTGAGGCCACCATGAGGGTGGGGGCGCGCCCTACCCCCCTGGGCGCGCCCCCTATCTCGTTGCTGCCTCGGGGACCCCCTGACATGTTCCTGACTCCAACATCGCTTATATATACCCAAACTTCCAAAAAGAAACCTAGATCGGGAGTTCGGCCGCCCTAAGCCTTTGTAGCCACCGAAAACCAAGCTAGACCCATTCGGGCACCCTGTCGGAGGAGGGAATCCCTCTCCGGTCGCCATCTTCATCAACCCAGGACTCTCTGATGACTACTACACAACCTTCTTCTGGTAGACATTGTTGGGCCTCCAAGTGCAGAGGTTTATAGGATAGTAGCTAATTTCCCTCAAGTGGATGACCTAAGGTTTATATATTCCGTAGGAGGCGTAGGATGAAGATGGTCTCTCTCAAGCAACCCTACAACCAAATAACAAAGAGTCTCTTTTGTCCCCAACACACCCAATACAATGGTAAATTGTATAGGTGCACTAGTTCGGTGAAGAGATGGTGATACAAGTGGTATATGGATTGTAGATAAAGGTTTTTCTAATCTGAAAATATAAAAACAGCGAGGTAACTAATCATAAAAGTGAGCATAAACGGTATTGCAATGATAGGAAACAAGGCCTAGGGTTCATAGTTTCACTAGTGCAAGTCCTCTCAACAATAATAACATAGTTTGATCATATAACAATCCCTCAACATGCAACAAAGAGTCACTCCAAAGTCACTAATAGCGGAGAACAAACAAAGAGATTATGGTAGGGTATGAAACCACCTCAAAGTTATTCTTTCCAATCAATCTGTTGGGCTGTTCCTATAAGTGTCACAAACAGCCCTAGAGTTCGTACTAGAATAACACCTTAAGACACAAATCAACCAAAACCCTAATGTCACCTAGATACTCCAATGTCACCTCAAGTATCCGTGGGTATGATTATATGATATGCATTACACAATCTCAGATTCATCTATTCAACCAACACATAGAACCTCAAAGAGTGCCCCAAAGTTTCTACTGGAGAATCACGACAAAAACGTGTGCCAACCCCTATGCATAGGTTCATGGGCGGAACCCGCAAGTTGATCACCAAAACATACATCAAATGAATCACGTGATATCCCATTGTCACCACAGATACGCATGGCAAGACATACATCACGTGTTCTCAAATCTTTAAAGACTCAATCCGATAGGATAACTTCAAAGGGGAAACTCAATCCATTACAAGAGAGTAGAGGGGGAGAAGAAACATAAGAGCCAACTATTATAGCAAAGCTCGCGATACATCAAGATCGTACCACCTCAAGAACACGAGAGAGGGAGAGAGAGAGAGAGATCAAACACATAGCTACTGGTACATACCCTCAGCCCCGAGGTATAACTACTCCCTCCTCGTCATGGAGAGCACCCGGATGATGAAGATGGCCACCGGAGAGGGACTGCCCCCTCCGGCAGGGTGCCGGAACGGGTCTAGATTGGTTTTCGGTGGCTACGGAGCCTTCTGGCGGCGGAACTCCCGATCTATTGTCCTCCCCGATCATTTTAGGGTATATGGAGATATATTGGAGGAAGAATTGCGTCAGGGGAGCCACGAGGGGCCCACGAGGGTGGAGGGCGCGCCGAGGGGTGTGGGCGCGCCCCCCTACCTCGTGGCTTCCTCGAAGCTTCCTTGACATGTACTCCATGTCTCCTAGGTTGCTTTCCTTCCAAAAATAACTTCTCTAGAAGGTTTCATTCTGTTTCGACTCCGTTTGATATTCCTTTTCTTCGAAACACTGAAAGAAGGGAAAAAATAGAAACTGGCACTGGGCTCTGGGTCAATAGGTTAGTCCCAAAAATAATATAAAATTGTTTAATAAAGCCCAGAAACATCCAAAACACATAATATAATATCATGGAACAATAAAAAATTATAGATATGTTGGAGACGTATCAGCATCCCCAAGCTTAATTCGTGCTCGTCCTCGAGTAGGTAAATGATAAAGACAGAATTTTTGATGTGGAATGCTACCTAACATATTTCTCTAAGCAATTCTCTTCATTTTGGCATGAATGTTCAGATCCATAAGATTCAAGACAAAAGTTTACTATTGACATAAAAATAATAATACTTCAAGCATACTAACTAAGCAATCATGTCTTCTCAAAATAACATGGCTAAAGAAAGTTCATCCCTACAAAATCATATAGTTTGGTCATGCTCCATTTTCGTCACACAAGAATGCTCTCATCATGCACAACCCCGATGACAAGCCAAGCAATTGTTTCATAGTTTAGTAATCTCAAACTTTTTTCAACTTTCATGCAATACATGAGCGTGAGCCATGGATATAACACTATGGGTGGAATAGAATATCATGAGTGGGTTATGTGGAGAAGACAAAAAAAGGAGAAAGTCTCACACCAATGAGGCTAATCAATGTGTTGGAAATATGCCCTAGAGGCAATAATAAATTAGTTATTATTATATTTCCTTGTTCATGATAATCGTTTATTATCCATGCTAGAATTGTATTAATAGGAAACTCAGATACATGTGTGGATACATAGACAACACCATGTCCCTATTAAGCCTCTAGTTTACTAGGTTGTTGATCAATAGATGGTTACGGCTTCCTGACCATGGACATTGGATGTCGTTGATAATGGGATCACATCATTAGGAGAATGGTGTGATGTGATGGACAAGACCCAATCCTAAGCCTAGCACAAGATCGTGTAGTTCGTATGCTAAAGCTTTTCTAATGTCAAGTATCATTTCCTTAGACCATGAGATTGTGCAACTCCCGGATACCGTAGGAATTCTTTGGGTGTACCAAACGTCACAACGTAACTGGGTGGCTATAAAGGTGCACTGCGGGTATCTCCGAAAGTGTCTGTTGGGTTGGCACGAATCAAGACTGGGATTTGTCACTCCGTGTAATGGAGAGGTATCTCTGGGCCGACTCAGTAGGACATCGTCATAATGTGCACCATGTGACCAAGGAATTGATCACGGGATAATGTGTTACGGAACGAGTAAGGAGACTTGCTGGTAACGAGATTGAACAAGGTATCGGGATACCGACGATCGAATCTCGGGCAAGTATCGTACCGATAGACAAAGGGAATTGTATACGGGATTGATTGAATCCTCGACATCGTGGTTCATCCGATGAGATCATCATGGAATATGTGGGAGTCAACATGGGTATCCAGATCCCACTGTTGGGTATTGGCCGGAGAGTTGTCTCGGTCATGTCTGCATGGTTCCCGAACACGTAGGGTCTACACACTTAAGGTTCGGTGACGCTAGGGTTGTAGAGATATAAGTATGCGGTAACCCGAAACTTGTTCGGAGTCCCGGATGAGATCCTGGTTGTCACGAGGAGTTCCCGAATGGTCCGGAGGTAAAGATTTATATATAGGAAGACCAGTTTTGGCCACCGGGAAAGTTTTGGGGTCATCTGTATTGTACCGGGACCACCGAAAGGGTCCTGGGTGTCCACCGAGTGGGGCCACCTACCCGGAGGGCCCCATGGGCTGAAGTGGGAAGGGAACCAGCCCCTGGTGGGCTGGTGCGCCCCCCTTGGGCCTCGCCTTGCGCCCAGGGTTGGAAACCCTAGGGGTGGGGGCGCCTCCACTTGGCTTGGGGGCCAAGCCACCCCCTTGGCCGCCGCCCCCACCCATCTAGATGGGATCTAGAGGGGTCGGCGCCCCCCCCCTTGGCCCCTATATATAGTGGAGGGGAGGGAGGGCAGCCGCACCCAAGTCCCAGCGCCTCCCTCTCCCTCCGTGACACCTCTCCCTCTCGTTGGTGCTTGGTGAAGCCCTGCCGAGATCCCGCTGCTTCCACCACCACGCCGTCGTGCTGCTGGATCTCCATCAACCTCTCCTCTCCCCTTGTTGATCAAGAAGGAGGAGACGTCTCTCCCAACCGTACATGTGTTGAATGCGGAGGTGTCTGTAACGCCCCGAGACCGATGTGCCAGGTGTCCGTCAGTTATTCGTTGTCGTTGCCATGTCTTTGCTTGCGTGTCATGCATTGCATATCATGTCATCATGTGCATTGCATCATCATGTTTTCAAAACTTGCATTCGTCCTGGCCTCCTCGTTCTCAACGTTGTCCGTTCTGAGCCCAGACACACTTGCACGCGCCCGCGGCATGTCCGAAATATTATTTTATAAGTGGCCGGAAAATGTTCTCGAATTGGATTGAAATTTGGTGTGCGGTCTTATTATAGTGTAGACAGACCGCCTGTCAAGTTTCATCGCAATCGGAGTTCGCTTGATGCCCCAACGGATAAATAGAGTGGCAATAGTAGCTGGTCTAACGTCGGACGTTTTCGGTCTCCGGAAACAGATGCCGGGCTTCCCTCTCTTCTCTTCTCTCAGCCCGAGACCGTCTACACTACTCACTACCTACCGCCAGGTCCAACCTAACCTCTCTCGTCAGCCCGCGGCCCTCCTCACGCGCGCGTCCCAAAATTGTCCCGGACCTGACCCGAGCTGTCGCCACCATTGCGTCCGGATCATCCCCAAACGTCTACAAAATGTCACCGTTTTCTCATTTGGTCTCCTAAGCTCTATTTTCGCGACCGTCCATTTTAGATCGGAGTGTCCTAATAGCCTCTATCCAAAAATCCTATTGCTATATATAGACCTAGTCTAACCCTAAAATCAAGGAGGCTTGTCCCATCATTCCATCCCACCACCGCCACCATCTTCCTCGGGATCCAGATCCACCCATGCTCCCTCGTTTTCCACAGCGAGCGAACCACCTACCAGATCGAGCCGGCCAACCCGAGCCCCTCCTGCGCCGAGCCCCGTCCTCGAGCCTGCACAGCCCATGGCGCCCGACCTCCAGATCGAGAGGATCTCGATCCCAAATCGCCAGGCCAGACCCCGTCGCCCTCTCTCCTGCTTTCCTTCCCTTCTTCCTCCTGCTTTTTCCCCTCCATTCTCACCGAATCTCTCTCTCCCTCTCACCAGGGAGCGCCACCGCCTGGAGCCTTCCCGAGCTAGACGTCGCCGGGAATGAGGCCCCCGGGGCCAGGTCCATCCTCTCCGGTCCTTCCCGTCGCCTCTCCTGCCGCCGTTCGCTTCGCTCGGGCCCGGATCCAGGAGCCGCGCCGAGTCCCCCGCGTCCTTTTCCTCGCCTGCATCTCCTTCATCAGCGCCGCCATGGATGGGTGTGCCCCGCGCCCGAGCTCCATCTGCAGCCGCCGTGAACATCACCGTAGCAGCCGGTCGACCCCGCCTCTCCTGCTCGCCGGCGCCAAGTCCGCCGTCGCCCTCTGCTCGGGAACGAGCTCGTCCCCGTCCCTGCCGAACCAGTCGCGCCCCTGTTTTCCTTTGCTTCAAAGACGATGCCGACACTTCCAGCGCCATCGTGGGCCGTGTGACCAGGCCCAGCTCCAGCCGGCCCATCTCTCCAGCCAGTCGCCTCCTCTCCAGCTACAGCCCAGCAGTCGGCCTGCCTGCCTCCTCCCCGCGTGGGCCGTGGCCCCCCAGGCCAGATCGCAGCGCCCCGCCTTCGGCCCAGATCCGCGGCCAGCTTCCTCGGCCCAGCCCAGTTCTGCGTCAGGCCTAGCGCGCTGGCCGGCCTGCTTCCCCTCCTTCCACCCGAACCGGGCCAAGCCCATGGGTGAGGCCACACCCGCAGCGCCCCTCCTCTTTTTTTTCTCTTTTCCCTCACTGTTGGGCCATTCAGTTTCGGCCCATGTTGTTTTTTTTCAGCGTCTGGACGATTTTCCTAATTATCCAGAGTTGGTAGTTTTACAGAAAACCCCCTATACATCATGCATTTAATAACTAATTAACCGTGCATCGGATGTAAATAATTTATATATGAAACTTGACTAGAATTTCATCTAGTTTAATAATATGCCACTTTCATCCATGTTTAAAATGTCTAAAATGATGTTTGTTTAAAATTGCTCCTATGTCATGCTAAAATGCTTTAATTCATGACTATTCAACCGTAGCTCCAAATTAAATAATCTTTATATGTAAATGGGGTAGAATTTTGCCTAGTTTATCATGGTGACATTGTTTTGCATGCTAAACAACTCTAAAATTATGTTTAGGGCAGAACAGTACCAAATCTAAAATATGCTATGGGGATTTACCGGAATTGTTGTTCGTTGCTTCCGGCCTCATTTAACCTTGACTAGATAGGTAGTTTTCATTTGCTTCACCTCTTGCCATGTTAATCAACATTTAATATTGTTGGGTACATAAACAGGAGAGAACTAAATAATTGACGTGGTGTTCCGTCAATATGCACCTCGTTGCATTTTGAGCTCCACTTAACTTGTAGTGTTGTTTGTGGACTTTGCCATGCCATGCCATGCCTCTTTAAACCGGACATGCATCATACTCGATTGTGCATCATGCCATGTTGATGTGTTGGTTGTTTACTATGTTGTGTGCTTCTTTTCCGGTGATTGCTTCTTTGGGTTGGTTCTGGTAACGTCATGTTTTTGAGGATCCGTTCGACTATGTCCGCTTGTCTTCTTCATGGACTCGTTCTTCTTCCTTGCGGGATTTCAGGCAAGATGATCATACCCTCGAAATCACTACTATCTTTGCTATGCTAGTTTGCTCGCTCTTTTGCTATGCCATTGCTACGATGCCTACCACTTGCTTGTCAGCCTCCCAAATTGCCATGTGCAACCTCTAACCCACCATGTCCTAGCAAATCGTTGATTGGCTATGTTACCGCTTTGCTCAACCCGTCTTATAGCATTGTTAGTTGCAGGTGAAGACTGGAGCCGTTCCTTGTTGGAACATTTATTTACTTGTTGGGATATCACTATATATCTTATTTAATTAATGCATCTATATACTTGGTAAAGGGTGGAAGGCTCGGCCTTATGCCTGGTGTTTTGTTCCACTCTTGCCGGCCTAGTTTCCGTCATATCGGTGTTATGTTCCCGGATTTTGCGTCCCTTACGCGGTTGGGCTATAATGGGAACCCCTTGACAGTTCGCCTTAAGTAAAGCTTCTCCAGCAATGCCCAACATTGGTTTTACCATTCGCCACCTAGCCTTTTCTTTTCCCTTGGGAGTCGCGCTCCTAAGGGTCATCGTTATTTTAACCCCCCCCCCCCCCCGGGCCAGTGCTTGTCTAAGTGTTGGTCCAAACTGTCAGCCGCTGGTGGCTACCAGGGGCAACTCTGGGCTGGCCTACCGGAAGTTTAGACAATCCGGTGTTGCCCTGAGGACGAGATATGTGCAGCTCCCATCAGGATGTCGCCGCATCGGGCGGTGTTGCTGGTTTAGTTTTACCCTGTCGAAATGTCTTGTTGTACCGGGATACCGAGTCTGATCAGAATGTCTCGGGTGGAGGTATATTCCTTTGTTGACCGTGAGAGCTTGTCATGGGCTAAGTTGGGACATCCTGCAGGGTTTTGAACTTTCGAAAGCCGTGCCCGCGGTTATGGGCAGATGGGAATTTGTTAACGTCCGGTTGTAGAAAACCTGAAGTTGACCTTAATTAAAATGAATCAACCGCGTGTGTAACCGTGATGGTCTCTTTCCGGCGGAGTCCGGGAAGTGAACACGGTTGTTGGAGTTATGCTTGACGTAGGTAGTCCAGGATCACTTCTTGATCATACTTTTATCGACCGTGCTTTGCCTTCTCTTCTCGCTCTCTTTTGCGAATAGGTTAGCCACCATATATGCTAGTCGCTTGCTGCAGCTCCACCTCATACCTTTACCTTACCCATAAGCTTAAATAGTCTTGATCGCGAGGGTGCGAGATTGCTGAGTCCCCGTGGCTCACAGATACTTCCAAAACCAGCTTGCAGGTGCCGATGAGTCCGAGCAGATGACGCAACCCAGCTCAGGAGGAGCTCGATGAAGATCTTGTCCTTTATGTTGTTTCGTTCTAGTCAATCAGTAGTGGAGCCCAATTGGGGTCGATCGGGGACCTTTGTCACATTTGGGGTTCTTCTTTCATTTTGGTTCCATAGTCGGACCATGAGTGTATTTGATTGACGTAATGTTTATTCATGTAATTGTGTGAAGTGGCGATTGTAAGCCAACTATGTAACTCTTTCCTTATTATATTACATGGGTTGTGTGAAGATTACCTCACTTGCGACATATGCCTTCAATGCGATTATGCCTCTAAGTCGTGCCTCGACACGTGGGAGATATAGTCGCATCGAGGGTGTTACAGTGTCGTCCGTTCGGCGCTAGGATCATTGGTGATTTGAATCACGATGAGTACGCCTCCATCAACCCCGTTCACTTGAACGCTTCTGCTCAGCGATCTTCAAGGGTATGAAGATGCACTCCTCTCTCTCGTTGCTAGTCTCTCCATAGATTGATCTTGGTGACATGTAGGAAAATTTTGAATTATTGCTACGTCTGTGCGTAGTTTCTATGCACGAGAAGAACACAAAGCAGTTGTGGGCGATGATTTGTTCAATTTCCTTACTGTTACTAGTCTTATCTTGATCCGGCGGCATTGTGGGATGAAGCGGCCCGGACCAACCTTACACGTACGCTTACGTGGGACTGGTTCCACCGACTGACATGCACTTGATGCATAAGGTGGCTGGCGGGTGTCTGTCTCTCCCACTTTAGTTGGATCGGATTCGATGAAAAGGGTCCTTATGAAGGGTAAATAGCAATTGGCATATCACCGTTGTGGTTTTGCGTAGGTAAGAAATGTTCTTGCTAGAAACCCATAGTAGCCACGTAAAACATGCAACAACAATTAGAGGATGTCTAACTTGTTTTTGCAGGGTTTGTTATGTGATGTGATATGGCCAAAAGGATGTGATGAATGATATATGTGATGTATGGGATTGATCATGCTCTTGTAATAGGAATCACGACTTGCATGTCGATGAGTATGACAACCGGCAGGAGCTGTAGGAGTTGTCTTAATTTATTTATGACCTGCGTGTCAATGAAAACGCCATGTAATTACTTTAGTTTATTGCTAACCGTTAGCCATAGTAGTACAAGTAATAGTTGGTGAGGAAACTTCATGAAGACACGATGATGGAGATCATGGTGTCATGCCGGTGACGATGGTGTTCATGCCGCGCCTCGAAGATGGAGATCAAAGGCGCAAGATGATATTGGCCATATCATGCCACTTTATGATTTGCATGCGATGTTTGTCATGTTTACATCTTATTTTCTTAGAACGACGGTAGCATAAATAAGATGATCCCTCACTAAAATTTCAAGAAAGTGTCCCCCCTAACTGTGCACCGTTGCTAAGGTCCGTTGTTCCGAAGCACCACATGATGATCGGGTGTGATAGGTTCTAACGTTTGCATACAACGGGTGTAAGCTAGATTTACACACGCAATACACTTAGGTTAACTTGACGAGCCTAGCATGTACAGACATGGCCTCGGAACACGGAAGACCGAAAGGTCGAACACGAGTCGTATAGAAGATACGATCAACATGAAGATGTTCACCGATGTGACTAGTCCGTCTCACGTGATGATCTGACACGGCCTAGTTGACTCGGATCATGTATCACTTAGATGACTAGAGGGATGTCTATCTAAGTGGGAGTTCATTGAATAATTTGATTATATGAACCTAATTATTATGAACATAGTCAATAGGTCTTTACAAATTATGTCGTAGCTCACGCTTTGATTCTACTGTTTTAGATATGTTCCTAGAGAAAATTTAGTTGAGAGTTGACAGTAGCAATTATGCGGACTGGGTCCGTAAACTGAGGATTGTCCTCATTGCTGCATGCACAGAAGGATTATGTCCTTAATGCACCGCTCAGTGTGCTAAACCTTGAGCGTCGTCTGTAGATGTTGGGAAACATCTGTCATACACGTTTGGATGGCTACATAATAGTTCAATGCGTAATTCTAACGGTTTAGAATTGTGGCAGCAAAGACGTTTTTGAAACGTCACAGAACATATGAGATGTTCCAAAGTATGAAATTGGGATTTCAGACTAGTGCCCACGTCAAGAGGTATGAGACCTGTGACAAGTTTCTTAAGCCTGCAAACTAAGGGAGAAAAGCTCAATCATTGAGCATGTGCTTAGATTGTCTGAATACTACAATCGCTTGAATCGAGTGGGAGTTAATCTTCCAGATGAGATAGTGATAGTTCTCCATAGTCATTGCCACCAAGCTATTGGAGCTTCGTGATGAACTATGACATATCAAGGATAGACATAATGATCCTTGAGCAATTCGCGATGTTTGACACCGCGAAAGTAGAAATCAAGTAGGAGCATCAATTGTTGATGGTTAAACCACTAGTTTCAAGAAGGGCAATGGAAAGAAGGGATACTTCATGAGACGGCAAATCAGTTACTGCTCTGGTGAAGAAACCCAAGGTTGAACCAAACCCGAGACTAAGTTCTTTTGTAATGAGGGGAACGGTCACTGAAGCAGAACTACCCTAGATACTTGGTAGATGAGAAGGCTGGCAAAGTCGACAGAAGTATTTTGGATATACGTTATATTAATGTGTACTTTACTAGTACTCCTAGTAGCACCAGGGTATTAAAATACCGGTTCAGTTGCTAAGTGTTAGTAACTCAAAATAAAAGGCTACGGAATAAACGGAGACTAGCTGAAGGTGAGATGACGATATGTGTTGGAAGTGTTTCCAAGGTTGATATGATCAAGCATCGCATGCTCCCTCTACCATCGAGATTGGTGTTAAACCTAAATAATTGTTATTTGGTGTTTACATTGAGCATAGACATGATTGGACTATGTTTATCGCAATACGGTTATTCATTTAAGGAGAATAATGGTTACTCTGTTTATTTGAATAATACATTCAATGGTCTTGCACCAAAAATGAATGGTTCATTGAATCTCGATCGTAGTGATACACATGTTCATGCCAAAAGATATAAGATAGTAATGATAGTACCACATACTTGTGGCACTCCAATTTGAGTCTTAATGGTATAATACGCATGAAGAAGCTCCATGTTGATGGATTTTTGGACTCACTTGATTTTGAATCACTTGAGACATGGGAACCATGTCTATTGGTAGATATGCATGAATAAACTCCATGCAGATGGATCGTTTGGACTCACTTGATTTTCAATCACTTGAGACATGCAAATCATACCACATGGGCAAGATGACTGGAAGGCCTCGTTTTCAGTAAGATGGAACAAGAAAGCAACTTCTTGGAAATAATACATGTTGATGTGTGCAGTTCAATAAGTGCTGATGCACGCAGTGGATTTCGTTATGTTCTTACTTCAGAGATGATTTGAGTAGATGATGAGTATATTTACTTGATGAAACACAAGTCTGAATTATTGAAAGGTTCAAGTAATTTTAGAATGAAGTTGAAGATCGTCGTGAAAAGATGATATAATGTCTATGATATGATCATAGAGATGAATATCTGAGTTACGAGTTTGGCACACACAATTAAGACATTGTGGAAATTGTTTCACAACTAATACCGCCTGGACCACCATAGTGTGATGGTATGTCCGAACATCATAACTGCACCCTATTGGATATGGTGCATACCATCATGTCTCTTGTCGAATTACCACTATCGTTTATGGGTTAGGCATTAGAGACAACCGCATTCACTTTAATAGGGCACCACACAATTCCGTTGAGATGACACCGTATGAACTATGGTTTAGAGAAACCTAAGCTGTCATTTCTTAAAAGTTTGGGGCTGCGATGCTTATGTGAAAAAGTTTCAGGCTGATAAGCTCGCCCAAAGCGGATAAATGCATCTTCATAGAATACCCAAAAATAGTTGGGTATACCTCCTGTTTCAGATCCGGAAGCAAAAGTAATTGTTTCTAGAAACGGGTCCTTTCTCGAGGAAAAGTTTCTCTCAATAGAATTGAGTGGGAGGATGGTGGAGACATGATGAGGTTATTGAACCGTCACTTCAACTAGTGTGTAGCAGGGCACAGGAAGTTGTTCCTGTGGCACCTACACCCATTGAAGTGGAAGCTTATGACAGTGATCATGAAACTTCGGATCAAGTCACTACCAAACCTCATAGGTCGACAAAGATGTGTACTACTTCAGAGAGGTACGTAATCTTGTCTTGGAAGTCATGTTGCTAGACAACAATGAACCTACGAGCTATGGAGAAGTGATGGTGGGCCCGGATTCCGACAAATGGCTCAAAGCCATAAAATCCGAGACAGGATCCATGTATAAAACAAAGTATAGACTTTGAAAGAACTACTTGATGGTCGTAAGGCTGTTGGGTGCAGATGGATTTTAAAAGGAAGACGGACAATGATGGTAAGTGTCACCATTAAGAAAGCTCGACTTGTTGTTAAGATGTTTCCCGACAAGTTCAAGGAGTTGAATACGATGAGACTTTCTCGCTCGTAGCGATGCTAAGTGTCTGTTGGAATTATGTTAGCAGTTACTGCATTATTTATGAAATCTTGCAGAAAGGATGTCAAAAAAACATTGTTTCCTCGACGTTTTTCTTGAGGAAAGGTTGTATGTGATACAACCAAAAGGTTTTGTCAATCCTGAAAGATGCTGACAAGTATGCAAAGCTCCAGCAATCCTTCTAAGGACTGGAGTAAGCATCTCGGAGTTGGAATGTATGCTTTGATGAGATGATCAAAGATTTTGGGTTTATACAAAGTTTATGAGAAACTTGTATTTCCAAAGAAGTGAGTGGGAGCACTATAGAATTTTTGATGAGTATATGTTGTTAACATATTGTTGATGAAAAATGATGTAGAATTTCTTGAAAGCATGCAGGGTTATTTGTAAAGTGTTTTTTGATGGAAAACCTGGATTAAGCTACTTGAACATTGAGCATCAAGATCTATAAGGATAGATCAAAAACGCTTAATAGTACTTTCAAATGAATACATACTGTGACAAGATTCTGAAGGAGTTCAAAATAGATCAGCAAAGAAGGAGTTCTTGGCTGTGTTAAAAGTTGTGAGTATTGAGTAAGACTCAAGATCTGACCACGGCAGAAGAGAGAGAAAGGACGAAGGTCGTCCCCTATGGTTTAGACGTAGGCTCAATAGTATGCTATGCTGTGTACCGCACCTGAAGTGTGCCTTGCCATGAATCAGTCAAGGGGTACAAGAGTGATCCAAGAATGGATCACATGACAGCTGTTGAACTTATCCTTAGTAACTAGTGGACTAAGGAATTTTCTCGATTATGGAGGTGGTAAAAGAGTTCGTCGTAAAGGGTTACGCCGATGCAAACTTTGACATTAATCTGGATGACTCTGAGGAGTAAACCGGATTCGTATAGTAGAGCAGTTATTTGGAATAGCTCCAAGTAGCGCGTGGAAGCTGCATCTACAAGATGACATAGAGATTTGTAAAGCACACGTGGATCTGAAAGGTTCAGACCCATTGACTGATAAACCTCTCTCACAAGCAAGATATGAACACACCCCATGGGTGTTGGATTCATTACAATCACATAGTGATGTGAACTAGATTATTGACTCTAGTGCAAGTGGGAGACTCTTGGAAATATGCCCTAGAGGCAATAATAAATTAGTTATTATTATATTTCCTTGTTCATGATAATCGTTTATTATCCATGCTAGAATTGTATTGATAGGAAACTCAGATACATGTGTGGATACATAGACAACACCATATCCCTAGTAAGCCTCCAGTTGACTAGCTCGTTGATCAATAGATGGTTACGGTTTCCTGACCATGGACATTGGATGTCGTTGATAACGGGATCACATCATTAAGAGAATGATGTGATGGACAAGACCCAATCCTAAGCCTAGCACAAAATAGAGTAGTTCGTATGCTAAAGCTTTTCTAATGTCAAGTATCATTTCCTTAGACCATGAGATTGTGCAACTCCCGGATACCGTATGAATGCTCTGGGTGTACCAAATGTCACAACATAACTGGGTGGCTATAAAGCTGCACTGCGGGTATCTCCGAAAGTGTCTGTTGGGTTGGCACGAATCAAGACTGGGATTTGTCACTCCGTGTAACGGAGAGGTATCTCTAGGCCCACTTGGTAGGACATCATCATAATGTGCACAATGTGACCAAGGAGTTGATCACGGGATGATGTGTTATGGAACGAGTAAAGAGACTTGCCGGTAACGAGATTGAACAAGGTATCGGGATACCGACGATCGAATCTCAGGCAAGTATCATACCGATAGACAAAGGGAATTGTATACGGGATTGATTGAATCCACGACATCGTGGTTCATCCGATGAGATCATCGTGGAATATGTGGGAGTCAACATGGGTATCTAGATCCCGTTGTTGGCTATTGGCCGGAGAGTTGTCTCGGTCATGTCTGCATGGTTCCCGAACACGTAGGGTCTACACACTTAAGGTTCGGTGATGCTAGGGTTGTAGAGATATAAGTATGCGATAACCCGAAAGTTGTTCGGAGTCCCAAATGAGATCCTGGACGTCAGGTGGAGTTCCGGAATGGTCCGGAGGTAAAGATTTATATATAGGAAGACCAGTTTCGTCCAGCGGGAAAGTTTCGGGGTCATCGGTATTGTACCGGGACCACCGGAAGGGTCCCGGGGGTCCACCTGGTGGGGCCACCTATCCCAGAGGGCCCCATGGGCTGAAGTGGGAAGGGAACCAGCCCCTGCTGGGCTGGTGCGCCCCCCTTGGGCCTCCCCTTGCGCCTAGGGTTGGAAACCCTAGGGGTGGGGGGCGCCTCCACTTGGCTTGGGGGCCAAGCCACCCCCTTGGCCGCCACCTCCCCATCTAGATGGGATCTAGAGGGGCCGCCCCCCCTTGGCCCCTATATATAGTGTAGGGGAGGGAGGGCATCTGCACCCAAGTCCCTGGCGCCTCCCTCTCCCTCCTTGACACCTCTCCCTCTCGTTGGTGCTTGGCAAAGCCTTGCCGAGATCCCGCTGCTTCCACCACCACGCCGTCGTGCTGCTGGATCTCCATCAACCTCTCCTCTCCCCTTGCTGCATCAAGAAGGAGGAGACGTATCTCCCAACCGTACGTGTGTTGAACGCGCAGGTGCCGTCCGTTCGGCGCTAGAATCATCGGTGATTTGAATCACGACGAGTACAACTCCATCAACCCCGTTCACTTGAACGCTTTCGCTTAGCGATCTTCAAGGGTATGAAGATGCACTCCTCTCTCTTGCTGCTAGTCTCTCCATAGATGGATCTTGGTGACACGTAGGAAAATTTTGAATTATTGCTATGTTCCCCAACACAATGGACTATGGAGATGCCCATCGATTGATGTTAATGCAAGGAGTAGGGATTGCCATGCAAGGGATGCACTAGAGCTATAAATGTATGAAAGCTCAACAGAAGAAACTAAGTGGGTGTGCATCCAACTTGCTTGCTCACGAAGACCTAGGCACTTGAGGAGGCCCATTGTTGGAATATACAAGCCAAGTTTTATAATGAAAAATTCCCACTAGTATATGAAAGTGAGAAAACAAGAGGCCCATTGTTAGATTATGGTGCTACTTTGAAGCACAAGTGTGGCAAAGGATAGTAGCATTGTCCCTTCTCTCTTTTTCTCTCATTTTTTTGGGCCTTCTCTTTTTTATGGCCTTTTCTTTTTTTCCTTTTTTTGGGCCTTCTCTTTTTATGGCCTTTCTCCCCTTTTTTTAATTCCTCACTTGGGACAATGCTCTAGAAAATGATGATCATCACACTTCTATTTATTTACAACTCAATGATTACAACTCGATACTAGAACAAAGTATGACTCTATATGAATTCCTCCGGTGGTGTACCGGGATATGCAATTAACCAAGAGTGACATGTATGAAAGAATTATGAACGGTGGCTTTGCCACAAATACTATGTCAACTACATGATCATGCAAAGCAATATGACAATGATCAATGTGTCATGATAAATGGCTATGGAAAGTTGCATGGCAATATATCTCAGAATGGCTATGGAAATGCCATAATAGGTAGGTATCACTACTAGGGAAGACCTTATACACAGAATCTTAGCAGCAGCGTGGTTTAAAAACAGACGCTACTGCAAATTAGCAGTAGCATGCTCCAGAGAGTAGCGCTACTAATATCTAAGTAGTAGTAGCAGCGCTCTATGCACAACAAGCGCTACTATATTTTCCACGGTGTTGCCTCCCGGCTAGATATAGTAGTAGCGACCTTTCGGGGGACGCGCTACTGCTAAAGTACTTAGTAGCAGTGTTTTTCTTAAAAACTCGTTGCTGCTAAGTGTCACCGCAACTAATTAAGTTTAGTCCCATACTGCTAAGCGAACAAGGTGTTTACCACCTTAAGTATGTTACTTCTCAACCTATCTCGAGCACTTGGTCTTCATTGAACTATATGTGCATGATTTGTAGCTGCAATATGAATCCTCGCCTGTACCTATATAGGTACAGTGAGGATTCGTGGTTACTATTTAGATTCTACACAAAAAGATCAGTGATGACCAACGTGTATTTTTGATGTTTTCACATTGCTTAGACTTACAACGTTTTTTCAGGACAAAGCTTTACTGATTTTGAGATAAACAAAAGAAATAACTGCTTCCTTTAGCAGTAGCGTTTTTATGTAAAACGCGCTATAGATAAGTTAGCTATAGCGCGTTTTCCTTACGAGCGCTACTACTAGTTCGACTTAACCACCACCCCCGGCTCAAAATTTCGCTAAGTCCTCCTTTCCCCATGTTCCCCTACTCCTGTCGCGCCGCACTACCCGAGCCCGAGCCTCCCCTCACCGCCGCCGCCCGAGCCCGCCCTCAACCTCACAGCCGCCGCCCACCGCCCGCCGCCGCTCTCGACCTCACCGCCGCCGCCCGAGCCCGCCCAGGACCGCCGCCTCCCGATCCCGAGCCCGCCCTCGCCGCCCTACCTCCATCGCCGAGCACCTCCCCGCCACCTTCTCTCCCCTCTCTGTAAGCCCCCACGCCTCCCCCACCCCCTCTCTCTTTGCTTAGTTAGTAGATGATTTTAGTAGTAGTAGATGTTAATTTAGGGTTCATAGATAATGATTTTTAGTAGTAGTAGATATTAATTAGTAGTAGTGATGGTAAACTAGTTGTATAATTAGCAATAGTAGATGTTAATTAGTAGTAGTAGATGTACTAGTTTCTTTATATTTATAGTAAGTTTATATTTAGTAAGAACGAGTTGAATTAATAGAACTATTTTAGTTTTGGTTGAACTAGTTTAGTTTTAGTTGAACTCATTTAGTAAGTAAATTGATAAACTAGTTGAATTAATAGAACTAATGTATTTTTAGTAAGAAAATTAAAATAACTAGTTGAACTACTTTATTTTTAGAAAGAACTAGTTTTTTCTATTTATAGTAAGTTTATATTTAGTAAGAACTAGTTGAACATGTCATATTTGTTGTTATTTTTTAGTTTAAGCAATTATTCGGGATGTACTAGTTGAATTAATAGGGTTTTTGCTTTTGCAGAAATCAAGGAGCCCCTCCATCATCCCCGCCGTCGTCCCCGTCACCGACCCCCTCGGACCTCGAGGTGAGACCGGGCAAATCTCCATGTCAATATGAGTCTTTTATGAGTTTCAGGCGCTTGTTTTGCCGGAGTGCCCGGTCATGTTTTTGTTACACCTCTGAGTGGCCTATGTTTTGCCGGAGTGTTGATTAATTTTTGTTTTGGCAAATTTCAAGCGCTCGATATGTCCTTTTTTAGCAAAGGTCATGCCAGATTTTTCCGTGAATTCTGGCATGACTTGTGCTAGAATATGTAGGAAATATCGAGTGGCCTGGATTTTCTCAAAAAATAATGATCTAATTTAGGTTTTTAGTACATATATTTAATTGTACAAGTTTAATCTTTGAATTATGAACATAGGAAATGTCGTACTCGAATGATGACAGTCTCCTGGGGGAGTGCAGCTGGTGTCACGACGATCGAGGTATGTGCGACAGGTTCGTTGAGCTGGATGAATATCGGCGCTTCAGCATTAAGCTCGAGGAGACCTTCGATGATGAAACGGTACGCAGCAACGACAAGTGTTTTTTTCGTAATTTCAACGTCTAATTTTCATCTTTTACAATTCGACTAGCTTATCACATGCCATGCAAGACGCTATGTCTTGGAGAGGATGGGTTTTGAAGACCATGAAAATTTTGAAACAAAGAAAATACACCTAAGGACCCATCATGATATCAATTTTGAAGTAAATCTGTACAATTCTCAGAGTGTAACTCATTTTAGTTACCAAAATTGGGAAGCACTTTGCAAAATGTATGGTTTTTATGAGGGTATGATTGTCACCATGGATCTTGGTAATCCTGACATCGAGCAAGACAATATGGACATTTGGGTCCTTGTTGATACGCTTCCGATTCTACCGCAATGTGAGTTTCTCAAACGTAGTTATTAACTAATTTATATTGTTTATTTCAAAATAGTTGACAGCTTATTTCCATTGACAGCTTATTTTGAATCTTCAAAGAATGTGCAGAAGATGGTAGACAAAACCCACTACACCGATTGCTTATTATCGAACTCCTCCAAATTATGGTGAATACGTGCCACTAGTGCACGTGTTGAACCACAGTAACTTCTAAGGAGATACCCTGGTAAGATTTTTTACTATTACGACATTTGTGCATCTTTTGCATACTTCTAAAACTTATACATCATTGCTAACTATGAAGTTATTACTATGTTTTTCAACAGGAAATCCCGATGGATTGTGTGCCTCATCTGATGTATCGGAATGGTCACCTTGCAGTTATGAACCTACAACCAGGTCAATATAAGGAGCTCACCTGTGCATATCGGGTTTCTAAAACCGGTGAACACATGCTAATCAAAGAATCAAAAAAATGTTTGGACATTCGCAAGGAGGTTCTTGGAAGTAACATTAAGCGAAAGGCAAGAATTGGAGACAGGATAATCTCCATTCTCCATAATGGGGAGTCACGGGCTATCTTGTTTTTTGCTATTTTACCTTAGAGAATATAGTAGGTCCTAAGAGAATGTAGTAGGTCCTATGAGGTACAATATGTTTATTATGTGATACAATTTGTTTCAGTTGATGACGAGGAGTACTTGTGATTACGACTAGTGACCAATTTGCTATGTGATGTCTCATTGATGAAAATGATGATCTTGAGGAGGTGTTATATGACAATATGTATTATGATGATAAGTTGTTAATGATATGATGATGATGATATTTATTATATCATTGGGTGAAAGAACCGCGGATTAGTTTCAAGTGGATGTCCATCCACTTGAAACTAGTCCATGGTTCTTTCACCCCGTGATGTAATAACTCATTATGATTTCAAAACAATTTCTAAATTCCTGTTGTATGAAAACTTGTGTAAAGTGTACGAATACAACATGAAATAAAAACGAAATAAAATACGAAATAATAGTAACAGCGCGGGCAGGGAGAAGCGCTACTACTAATTACCAGTAGCGCACCTCCAGGAACACGCTACTACTAAGCCGATTTAGCAGTAGCGAGGGCGGAGGCACGCTACTGCTATACGTTAGCTGTAGTGCCTTATCATTAGCGCATCGACCCGCGCTACTGATAGGCCTAAAACCCGCACTGCTGCTAGGCTTTTCCCTAGTAGTGTATGGTGGCTGTTTTGAGGAAGATATATGGAGGTTTATGTGTGAAAGAGCGTATAATATCACGGGGTTTGGATGCACGGGCGAAGATTACACCAACTCTCAATGTGAGAAAGGGCAATGCACGATACCGAAGAGGCTAGCAATGATGGAAGGGTAAGGGTGCGTATAATCCATGGACTCAACATTTGTCATAAAGAACTCACATACTTATTGCAAAAATCTACAAGTCATCAAAAACCTAGAACTACGCGCATGCTCCTAGGGGGATAGATTGGTAGGAAAAGACCATCGCTCGTCCCCGACCGCCACTCATAAGGAGGACAATCAAAGAACACCTCATGTTTCAAATTTGTTACATAATGTTTACCATACGTGCATGCTATGGGAATTGCGAACTTCAACACAAGCATTTCTCAAATTCACAACTACTCAACTAGCACGACTTTAATATCACTACCTCCATGTCTCAAAACAATCATCAAGCATCAAACTTCTCTTAGTATTCAACACACTCATAAGAAAGTTTTTACTAGTCTTGAATACCTAGCATATTAGGATTACGCACATTACCTTGCTACTTAAGACACTCACAATAATCTAAGTGAAGCATGAGAGTTCAACTATTTCTACAAAATAAAACCACCACCGTGCTCTAAAAGATATAAGTGAAGCACTAGAGCAAATGACAAACTACTCCGAAAGATATAAGTGAAGATCAATGAGTAGTCGAATAATTATGCAACTATGTGAAGACTCTCTAACATTTAATAATTTCAGATCTTGGTATTTTATTCAAACAGCAAGCAAAACAAAAGTAAATAAAATAACGCTCCAAGCAAAACACATATCATGTGGTAAATAAAAATATAGCTCCAAGTAAAGTTACCGATGAACGAAGACGAAAGAGGGGATGCCATCCGGGGCATCCCCAAGATTAGGCTCTTGTTTGTCCTTGAATATTACCTTCGGGTGCCTTGGGAATCCCCAAGCTTAGGCTCCACTCCTTATTCCATAGTCCATCGAATCTTTACCCAAAACTTGAAAACTTCACAACACAAAACTTAACAGAAAACTCGTAAGCTCCGTTAGCAAAAGAAAAGAAAACACCACTTCAAGGTACTGTAATGAACTCATTAATTATTTATATTTGTGTTAAACCTACTGTATTCCAACTTATCTATGGTTTATAAACTCTTTTACTAGCCATAGATTCATCAAAATAAGCAAATAACACACGAAAAACAGAATATGTCAAAAACAGAACAGTCTGTACTAATCTGTAGCTAACGCAAACTTCTGGAACCCCAAAAATTCTAAAATAAATTGCTGGACGTGAGGAATTTATCTATTAATCATCTTCAAAAAGAATTAACTAAATATCACTTCCCAAATAAAAATGGCAGCAGTTCTCGTGAGCGCTAAAGTTTCTATTTTCTACAGCAAGATTAAAAAGACTTTCCCCAAGTCTTCCCAAAGGTTCTACTTGGCACAAAAACTAATTAAACACAACCAAAACAGAGGCTAGATAAATTATTTATTGCTAAACAGGAGCAAAAAGTAAGGAAGAAAAATAAAATTGGGTTTCCTCGCAACAAGCGCTATCGTTTAACGCCCCTAGCTAGGCATGATGATTTCAACGATGCTCACATAAAAGGTAAGAATTGAAACATAAAGCGAGTATCATGAAGAATATGACTAGCACATTTAAGTCTAACCCACTTCCTAGGCATAGCGATTTTGTGAGCAAACAACTTGTGGGAACAAGAATCAACTAGCATAGGAAGGTAAAACAAGCATAACTTCAAAACTTTAAGCACATAGAGAGGAAACTTGATATTATTGCAACTCCTACAAGCATATATTCCTCCCTCATAATAATTTTTAGTAGCATCATTAATAAATTAAACAATATAACTATCACATAAAGCATTCTTTTCATGATCTACAAGCATAAAATTTTATTACTCTCCACACAAGCACAATTCTTCTCATGAATAATAGTGGGGGCAAACTAAACAAAACAATTATCATGTGAGGCATAATCCAATTGAAAACTAAAATCATGATGACAAGTTTCATGGATATCATTATTCTTTATAGCATACAAGTCATCACAATAATCATCATAGATAGCAACTTTGTTCTCATAATCAATTGGAACCTCTTCCGGAATAGTGGATTCATCACAAAATAAAGTCATGACCTCTCCAAATTCACTTTCATCAATATAATCATCATAAATAGGAGGCATGCTTTCATCATAATAAATTTGCCCATCATAACTTGGGGGACAAAAAATGTCATCTTCATCAACATAGCTTCCCCAAGCTTGTGGCTTTGCATATCATTAGCATCATGGATATTCAAGGAATTCATACTAACAGCATTGTAATCATGCTCATCATTCAAATATTTAGTGCCAAACATTCTAATGCATTCTTATTCTAGCTCTTAAGCACAATTATCGGAATCCTTATTCTCACGAAAGATATTAAAAAGATGAAGCATATGAGGTATCCTCAATTCCATTTTTTATAATTTTCTTTTATAAACTAAACCAGTGATAAAGCAAGAAACGAAAAGATTCGATTGCAAGATCTAAAGATGTACCTTCAAGCACTCACCTCCCCGGCAACGACGCCAGAAAAGAGCTTGATGTCTACTACACAACCTTCTTCTTGTAGACGTTGTTGGGGGTCGAAGTGCAGAGGTTTGTAGGACAGTAGCAAATTTCCCTCAAGTGGATGACCTAAGGTTTATCAATCCGTAGGATGAGTAGGATGAAGATGGTCTCTCTGAAGCAACCCTGCAACCAAATAACAAAGAGTCTCTTGTGTCCCCAACACACCGAATACAATGGTAAATTGTATAGGTGCACTAGTTCAGCGAAGAGATGGTGATACGAGTGGTATATGGACAGTAGATAAAGTTTTTTCTAATATGAAAATATAAAAACAGCAAGGTAACTAATGATAAATGTGAGCATGAACGGTATTGCAATGATAGGAAACAAGGCCTAGGTTCATACTTTCACTAGTGCAAGTCCTCTCAACAATAATAACATAGTTTGATCATATAACAATCCCTCAACATGAAACAAAGAGTCACTCCAAAGTCACTAATAGCGGAGAACAAACAAAGAGATTAAGGTAGGGTACGAAACCACCTCAAAGTTATTCTTTCCAATCAATCTGTTGGGCTATTCCTATAAGTGTCACAAACAGCCCTAGAGTGCGTACTAGAATAACACCTTAAGACACAAATCAACCAAAACCCTAATGTCACCTAGATACTCCAATGTCACCTCAAGTATCCGTGGGTATGATTATACGATATGCATCACACAATCTCATATTCATCTATTCAACCAACACCTAGAACCTCAAAGAGTGCCCCAAAGTTTCTACCAGAGAATCACGATGAAAACGTGTGCCAACCCCTATGCATAGGTTCATGGGCGGAACCCGCAAGTTGATCACCAAAACATACATCAAGTGAATCACGTGATATCCCATTGTCAAAACAGATACGCACGACAAGACATACATCAAGTGTTCTCAAATCTTTAAAGACTCAATCCGATACGATAACTTCAAAGGGGAAACTCAATCCATTACAAGAGAGTAGAGGGGGAGAAGCAACATAAGATCCAACTATAATAGGAAAGCTCGCGATACATCAGGATCGTACCACCTCAAGAACGCGCGAGAGAGAGAGAGAGATCAAACACATAGCTACTGGTACATACCCTCAGCCCCGAGGGAGAACTACTCCCTCCTCGTCATGGAGAGCACCGGGATTGCCCCCTCCAGCAGGGTGACTGAATGGGTCTAGATTGGTTTTCGGTGGCTACGGAGGCTTCTGGCGGCGGAACTCCCGATCTATTCTGCTCCCTGATCGTTTTAGGGTATATGGAGATATAAAGGAGGAAGAAGTGCGTCAAGGGAGCCACGAGGGGCCCACGAGGGTGGAGGGTGCGCCCAGGGGGTGGGCACGCCCCCCTACCATGTGGCTTCCTCGAAGCTTCCTTGACGTGGACTCCAAGTCTCCCGGGTTGCTTTGCTTCCAAAAATAACTTCTCCAGAAGGTTTCATTCCGTTTCGACTCCGTTTGATATTCCTTTTCTTCGAAACACTGAAACAAGGGAAAAAACAGGGACTGGCACTGGGCTCTGGGTCAATAGGTCAGTCCCAAAATAATGTAAAAGTGTTTAATAAAGCCCATAAACATCCAAAACACATAATATAATAGCATGGAACAATCAAAAATTATAGATACGTTGGAGATGTATCACTCTCCATGACTAGGAGGGAGTAGTTCACCCTAGGGGCTGAGGGTATGTACCAGTAGCTATGTGTTTATCTCTCTCTCTCTCTCTCTATCTATCTATCTATCTATCTATCTATCTCTCGTGTTCTTGATTCAGCACGATCTTGATGTATCGCGAGCTTCGCTATTATAGTTGAATCTTATGATGTTTCTCCCCCTCTACTCTCTTGTAATGGATTGAGTATTCCCTTTGAACTTATCTTATCGGATTGAGTCTTTAAGAATTTTAGAACACTTGATGTATGTCTTGCACGTGCTTATCTGTGGTGACAATGGGATATTCATGTGATCCAGTTGATGTATGTGTTGGTGATCAACTGGCGAGTTCCGTGACCTTGTGAACTTGTGCATAGGGGTTGGCACACTTGGGGCACTCTTTGATGTTCTTTGTGTTGGTTGAATAGATGAATCTGAGATTGTGTGATGCATATTGTATAATCTTACCCACGGATACTTGAGGTGACATTGGAGTATCTAGGTGACATTAGGGTTTTGGTTGATTTGTGACTGAAGGTGTTATTCTAGTACGAACTCTAGGATAGATCAAATGGAAAGAATAGCATCATGTTATTTTACTACGGACTCTTGAATAGGTCGGTCAGAAAGGATAGGTGGTTTCGTACCCTACAATAATCTCTTCGTTTGTTCTCCGCTATTATGGCTTTGGAGTGACTCTTTGTTGCATGTTGAGGGATAGGTATATGGTCCAACTATGTTATTATTGTTGAGAGAACTTGCACTAGTGAAAGTATTAACCCTAGGCCTTGTTTCCAAGCATTGCAATACCATTTTTGCTCTCTTTTATCATTAGTTACCTTGCTGTTTTTATATATTCGGATTACAAAAACATATATCTACGATCCATATTGCAGTTGTTTCACCATCTCTTCGCCGAACTAGTGCACCTATACAATTTACCATTGTATTGGGTGTGTTGGGGACACAAGAGACTCTTTGTTAATTGGTTGCAGGGTTGTTTGAGAGAGACCATCTTCTTCCTAAGCCTCCCAAGGATTGATAAACCTTAGGTCATCCACTTGAGGGAAATTTGCTACTGTCCTACAAACCTCTGCACTTGGAGGGCCCACAACGTCTACAAGAGGAAGGTTGTGTAGTAGACATCAAGCTCTTTTCTTGCAGCGTTGCCGGGGAGGTTAGCGCTTGAAGTTATATCGTTAGATCTTGCAATCAAATCTTTTAGTTTCTTGTTTTATCACTGGTTTAGTCTATAAAAGAAAACTACAAAAAATGGAATTAAGGTTGCCTCATATGCTTCATTTTTTAATGTCTTTCATGAAAATAAGGATTCCGATAATTGTGGCAAAGTGTTAGAGGAAGAATGTATTAAAATGTTTGGCACTAAATCTTTGGATGATGACACTACTAGAAAACATGCTATTAATGACGCACCTATTTTGGCTATTAATGGTGCGCTCTGACTAGCACGCCATTACTATCACAGATAGTAATGGCGCACCTATAGTGCGCCATTACTATGCCTAGAAGTGCGCCATTACTATTTGAGTTAGTAATGGCGCACCACATGGAAGTGCGGCATTACTAACATTTTTTTTCAAAAAAAAATCAGAATTCTTTCTTCCTTTTCTTAATCTCGGGTCACTATGGCTTAATCTCGGGTCAATATGCTTAATCTCATGTCAAATCTCACTTTGTGGTCAAACTTCCCCGAAGGTCACCCATCCTCACAATACTCCAGCCCCAGCACACTTAACTTCTTAGTTCTATCCAACCCCAGCACCAGCTCACTTAATAGGCACTTGTTGATATATCTATCATATCAATCGTATTAAACCTTGTTGATGTCTAGGACCTTGTTCATGTTCATGAGTGTGATGAAATTTTGAAAAAATATTTCAAACTACCTGGTCAAATTACGTATCATATTTTGAACATTTTTTCTAAAAAAATCCGAAACCAATTTTTTTCTGCTACTAGTGGCGCACCTAGCAGCAGCACGAGCGAGGGGGAGAGCAGCAGCAACAGCTGGGCGAGCGAGCGATTGAGCGAGAGCCGGAGCTGCAGCAGCAGCAGATCCGGCTGGTATGGACGCCGCCGCCGAAGGGGCCTCGCACTGGGGGTTAGCCGCCGTGGATATGTCGTCCGTGGCGCCGGCTTCAAGGTAGCCGCTCCATGGGGGTGCGGGATGGAGCACTGTCGGCGCCGGGAGGTCGAGTTAAGGAGAAGGTGCGATGTGGTGAGTGTACAACCTCTTTGGTGGTGCCGAGTAGGCCTCGGCTTTGTCCGAGGAGTCGGTGAGGATGATGCGGTTCCGGTGGAGCGGGTTAAGGCGGCGCTGTGGGGATGGAGCAGCCATGATAGACGAGGCGATCGTCAGAGAAGCTCCTTCGAGGTGGAGGACGGGGCGGCTGAACCGGCGGGACGACAAGATGGACGACGGATCCTCATCCGGGGAGGTGGACGAGGGACGTCGAGCTGTTGCGCTGGACGACGTCGTCGGGGAAGAGGCTCCGGCTGGGCAGCAGTGAAGTGGCGGACGGAGGAGGGTGGGGTTTCGCAGCTGGAGCGGAGAGGTTATGGCGGCCTGGGATTTCGAATGGCGAAAAGGGGGCGATGGGATGGGGTGAAACATGACTTAGGAACGCGCTTGTCCAAAATGTAGGGTGTGTTACAAAAGTACCCCAAACTAGCGGCCCTTTCGGCTCAGGGTTAGAAGGGGGATTTCGTGTGTCGGGATTTGGCAGCTGGAGGGAGTTTTCGCGCGCGTTGTAATTTCGGGATAGCAAGGCGCGGGTTGTGAAGGCGCTAGTTTTGGGAGCACGATATCTGAATTTCGGGATATAACAAGACACGGGTTGAATTTTAGGGACAAGCCTAACGTGTAGTAATATTGTCCTTGTACGTACCAAATCAATTCGCACTTCCCTCAACCAAAAAGAAAACGAAAAAAATAAAACTATTCACACCACACAAAGAGAGAGTCTTGCCCCGTTTTACTATACCAATTGTATTCAAAGCTACTCCCTCCTTCCATCTATATAGGGCCTAATGCGTTTTTCGATGCTAACTTTGACCAAATATTAGAGCAATGATATATGACATGCAACTTACACAAAGCACACTGTTAAATTCGTCTGTGAAAGGTTCTTTCAATGATATAATTTTAACATTGTGCATGTCATGTACTATTAATCTTGTCTATAGTCAAAGGCGGTCTTAAAAATCTCATTACACCCTATATAGATGGAAGGAGGGAGTATGAATCCATGTTATGTCCGATTAAATTTTTCTGCTTGTTGTATAATACATGTAACCTACTCATACCAACATTTTAGTGCATTCCAAATGTCTATACTACCGCTGCAATTCGAACTAAATTTGAATTCGTTTCTCTATTTCAATAAGAATCTACAATCATGATTGTTGCCAACTTCAACCATCATAGTTTCCTTTCTATCCGCCAGATATAAATCAGATGGCCTATAATGCAGGATGGCAGGCACACCATCATCAACAACTCCATTTTTTATAAGAGTAGAGATAAAACATATTAAATGTAGTATACCATGTTCATAACCACACCATGTGTACCACCGTTATATATATTCACACATCCGTCGGTTTGAAACACTATGATAAATTCTTCAAATATCCGAATTCGCTTTTTATAATGAAGTATATATGATCTCTATTCGTCTTTTCACACACACAACCCTCTTATCTTTGTAGCTAGCGCTAACTTTCTCTTGTGCATGCACACGCCCGCATCCCTCTCACCCTTCCTCAGCATTCTCTAGCTCCATCGCGCAAATTCATCTTTTCACTTTAGGTCGTTCACCCATGGTGTGTGTAGGCCCCCCAGCTTCTTTACGACACACATCGATCGATATGCCTATCTAGCCAGGTGTGCCTAACACAAACACAAGCTTCCCCTCTTCTCGTGTCACCGTCCATGCCTCACTCCCACCACTCTTTTCATCGTTCTCGTACTCGCACACTCCTCCCCCTCGATATAGTATGCCTCTCGTACCACCTCCTACATGCATCGCTCTCTCTCTCTATCCTTCTCCTCGTGCCTCATTTGCTTCTAACACAAACATGCATGTATACCAATCGATCTCCCAACATATACCTCGATCGACTTTAACTACCCCCCCATCGATCGACGTACCTCACAAGTTATGTCTCTCCTTTATCTTACAAAGGGCGATTGATCTTCCTATGTAGTTACGTCTGCTTACCACAGCCACATCGTCCCCCCTCATCATTCGTGCATACCTCCTGACCCGTCTCTCACACGCACGTGCATAGACAACAAGCAGCCATCTCCTCTCTTATTGATATTGTGGGTGTGCCCTCCGTTTGTCTAGCAAGCCTATCCCACCATTTGTTAGAAGCAACTCCACTACCACCCCCTCCAACACTCTAGCTCTGTCTCTCTCCCAGCCTTATTCATCTCCTGCACATATGCATGGATGTCGATCGATCTCCCTTAATACATGAGGCAGATCGATCTCCTTAATACATGAGGCAGGCCTCTCTCCTCCTCCACTAATATACCAGCCATTGTACCTCTATAGTTAATTGGGCCTCCCTCTTCCCCCACCACACACCGAAAGTCGAGCGCTGCAGGTAGGTATCCATGCGACAGAGACAAACTGCACATGTCCCATCTTGCATTCCAGTAGGCCAACCAATCTATATCTTTGACGCGGGCACACACAAATTCGATGGCACTCTTTATCGATCGTGCGCGCGCGCACACACACACACATCATCCCTCTCTTCGATTCTATGGACACCTCAAGCCGATGATACCTCCACTCTCTTCTCGTGGATCGCACCCTCTATATATATGTTATATCCAGGACTCTATTTCACACACATTGCATATGTTAAATTTTTTTATTGACCCCCCCCCCCTCGAAAAAACTCTCAAGAACCCACACACTACATCTCTCTAGGTTTGTATATCTCTCACACAACCCCATGCAGGTGGTGTACATATACAAGAAGAGAATAGGAGCACCGTGCACGTACTCACGCTTCGTGCCCAGTCACACCCGCGCGGGTACACGGTGGAGCTCATTTCTTTACGAAATGGCAGCCCACGTGCTAATTTGAACGCCTGTACCGGTTGTTTACCTAGGGAGGTCGTGTACCACACGTGCACGAAACAAAGTTCGACTTGACGCGTTGCCGCATTATTTTTAAATAAAGTTATAGCGCTCTATGGCACGTACACAGAATATAAAATGATTTTTATGTCGGAAAAGGTAGTCCGCTCTTCAGAGTATCTCACACAAGGCTCCGGTGTTCTCTCTCTCTCACCGTTGGTCACTGATCCGGCCGCATCCCGTCCGCCGGGGGAAAGGGAGTGCGGTGGCGTCTCTCTCTCTCTCCGTTGGTCACTAATCCGGCCGCATCCCGTCCGCCGAGGGAAAGGGAGGAAGTGCACCGTTTCTCCGTTCGACGGCACCGAGGCAGCACGTCCCGATCTGCAGTACACGCCGTTCTCTCTGACCAAGCTCCGGCACGGCAGGGCCTACGCCACCTGCTCGTAGATTTCGCCCGCCACCGCTCACCTAGTTACATCCCGACGACCTCTAGGTATCCCCTCCGGCCTTGCTCCACTGCATGTTTTCCCACGTCGCTGCATGTGGATCTTCCATAGTTCTTTTCCCAAAACGTCGCTCATCCGGTGTACTTTCCATATTGCATTCTCGTCCTCACACCATTTTAGACAAACACAACCGTGTTGTTATCTTCCCTTAGGACAAGGAATATGCTTCTTTTTTGTCGTCGCATGTGTCATCAACTGTTATTGGCCAGTAATTGTTTCATTTCTACCTCTTTTTTGCAAACAGGGCTATCCATTTCACGTCATTGCTATTGCGACCTTCTGGTGAGCTGCACAAATCACTTTTTTCTTAAGAGTGTTTTGTGCAGTTGTACTAAAATTTCACACGGGCAACGTCTCTACATTTCAGTGCGACTGCACAAAGGGAGATTGGTTTTGCTCTATCCTCCTCATCCAACTCCGAGCCTAATCTTCTCCAACTAGTTAGTCTTAAGAGAGACTTCAAAGGTGACTGGCTTCTATTTGTGTGTTTATTGTTTCATCAGCAGTGCTCTATTATCGTAATCACACTTGATATCTTTGGAACAGGGACGCTTAGCTCTATATTAGTGGAACTGCACAAAATGATCGGAATGTTGCATGCTCCAGACAGCGACTTTTTTTCCCAACATGCCTTGTTGATTTGGACAGAGCTGGGGGGACGTTGCTGCCAATGAAAGCATGGATCAATTTTAATTTAACACCTTCTCACAACTTTGTCTTCAGTTGTGATGTAATTATTAGCTCTGATCTGCTAATAATTGACATGCATTAGCAAGGAAGTTAGTTTTTTATTGTTTCCGAAAGAGCATCGATGGCAAGACACGCGAAACAAAAGCTGAAAGCTTACAGCATTGTACAATTTCATGTCGCTGGAAAATTATTTGTATAGTACGTAAATTATGTAAACAAATGAAGGAAGCTTGATAGCATTGCCAGAAGCCTCTTCATCATCCGGGTCCATGTGCCATGCACAAAATTATACTCATTCGTTCCTAAATATTGGTCTTTTTACAGATTTGAAACGGGCATATTTTAGAGTGTAGATTCACTCATTTTGCTTCGTATGTGTACTCCCTCCGTTCCTAAATATTCTATTCGTCTTAACAGAGATTTCAACAAGTGACTACATACGGAGCAAAATGAGTGAATCTACACTCTAAAATATGTCTATATACTTCCGTACGTGCTAGTCCATTTGAAATCTCTAAAAAGACAAATACTCCAGAGTATATTTAAGAACCGAGGGGGTAGTGCACAACCGCATGGGAGACTCAGCCCGGTCGTTGCGCCGCATTAATAGTGAGTAATGAGCAGTCAAATCATAAGCCCCACCTTTCCCACTGTAAGTTGCTCTGAAGAAGCAACCATCAATACGCTCTTCTTTGAATCCACTCATACTACTCCATCCGTCACTATTTATACAGCGCGCTTCAGAAAAAAGAAAAAAAATCTGTGGGACCAAGGTGACTAGCGATCGACCTGAAAAATAGCATTGGTAGTTATAGCACGGCGTCTATTACTAGAGGGAATAATGCGTACACACATGCATGCAGTGCTTCCACCCCGGGTACACACATGCATGCACTCCGTAGTAGTACAGTACATGAAGAGAAAATTGTGGACTTGATTGCGGTTACCATGCCCTAATTAATTGAGCATTATACCAAACGCGTCTAAAGTCTCTGTGGTGGTGGAAATGCATTGAGAGAAATGCATCATAATGAAGCGCGCCCTGTAAACTGTGACGGAGGGTGGAGTAGTATGAAGGTGCAAAACCAAGTACGCGTACTACTGCGCTTGGCTCTTCGCCCCTTCGTGAAGTCGAACAATGATGGTACTCCGCATGTTGGGTACTATAGTGTATGCCTCTGATAATCTGACACCGAATGGACTGATGCTTGTCCACCGAGGGTAGGTTGCATTACTAAAAGGCGTAAGCGAGCTTCACCTTGTCCTGCAAGCTTCTCCTCGTTCTGCGAGTTGACGGGACACACCAAAAAGTAGTGCTAGTCCATACTCCCTCCTTTCCGGTTAATATGGCTTAATCTTTTTTGCGGGTAAATGAGAGAGCTTTATTCATATATAAGCATTCTTAGGGCGATCAGCCAAGACACTGGTCACTAGGAAGCGAGGTACCCCGCAAAAAAAGAAGTAGGAAGCGAGGTGTTTCATCAAGCTAGCTCTCGGCCATATTCAAAGTGCAGCAAGCACGGTTCGCACGAAGATGCGCCGCAAGGTTTGCTGACCTGTTTACATGCTGAATAACAAAAAAAGAGGAAATATTACCGAGCGCTACTATTTGTAACTGGATATGAGCCAGAATTAAGCGAGAATTGTGGCGAGTGTTCCATGCAATCAACTTCCATTATCACATGCGAGAACCCTCGAAGAGAACCAATTGTATTGAAGATTGCTTTATCACATTTTAAAATTATAATAAGAGTGCAGACGCTCCTCCATCCGGTTCCTAGTACTAGTATAGTACGTACCTTTATGGACTATAGTAGTAGTACTAGTAAACTTTGCGCTTGGCTGTTTGGGAAGTCAAACAATAATAGCACTAGTAGTATAGTGTATGCTTCTGGCAATCTGACACCGAATTAACTGTTGCACGTCCACCGCCTGAGTGAGGGAGAGCTTGCATTATTCAAAAGTTTCTCCTTGTCCTGCGAGCCACCGCGCGCAAGCTTCTCCCACCCTGCAACCTTCTCCTTGTTCGGCAAGTTGACGGGACACAACAAAGTAATGCTAGTCCATGTTGCCTCCTCTCCGGTTAATATAGCTTAATTTCAAATGAGATAAATACACTATCTGTCACTGTATATTTGTAAAAATATGGTCAGTGGACTTCATAATATGCTCATTGCGCTCAATATATATATTTTCCGGTGTTGATACGGTCACTAGCTCACCCTGACTGAGTATGTGTGTGCATGCACGTGTAGGTTGAGCACTTGAGCGTGACCGTGTGTGTTCCGTACTTCCGTCGTGTGCTCGGACATGCATGCATTAGGGCGTCGCGCGCGTTTTTGCATCCATGTGTATGTGTGACTGTTGCATACACGTAGGGAGAGTACGTGTAGGGACCACTAAGGAGCAGTCAAATCACACAGTAAGTTAGTCGGAAGAAGCAACCATCATTTCACTCTTGAATGACACGTATGTAATATCAAATGGTTGATATGGAGAGAAAAAGAAAACCACTATATATACACTAGCAGGAGCCTAAGGTACAAGCCTGCTTGCTTAGGTTGCTCTTTTCACAAGCATAGAACGATGGGCCTGATCCCGCAGCTGGGGGAAGGGAACAATGTTCTGCGTAGACACGGTCGACATCGGTGAGGGAGAAAACCCAACGTCGGTGCGTCCCAATCGGGGATCACCGCGGTATGGGCCGATACCGCATCCCAACCGCCCTTCTAGCTACAGCCCGACGTCCTAGGTAGTCCATCTTCCTATTGGAGCCAACTTGCTCCACTTCCGTAGCTCCATCTCCATGTCGATCTCTCTCTACTTCTACCGGCTTCTACTTGTGATGAGTTTATGTCTCATGAACTAGTGCCAGTACTATTATTCTAATCACACTTCTTCAATATCTTTGCCATCAGGGATGCTCAGGTCGATTTTAGTGGAACTGCACAAAAGCATCGTATGATCCGAGGGTGCCAGCCGTCTTTCCTTCGACAGGTTCTACCTGGCCAGGAAATTAAATCATGTTTAGGGTTTAGGGTTTAAGTCGTAGTGACCCCATAAGTAGTTTTTCTATTGTACATGCTCTCACAACTTTTTTCTTTAGTTGTGAAGTAAATATTGGCTATGATCTGTGAATCATTGAGATGCATCAGCATGTTTGTTAGTTTTCCTTTGTATTTGATGGAATGTTGTAACGGGGCAACCTTGGAATAGGAATGAAAATGGAGTGGAAAAGTTTCCGTTTTTCCGGAGAAAAAATGGAATCGGAGAGAAACCAACGTTTCGTTTCGTTGGATCGCGCCATCGAACAAAACCAACGTTTAAATCACGTCTGTCATGTTCGTGTCTCACCCTCCTCCACGGTTCGACCCCAAACGGTCGCTCGGCATGCCACTCACCGCAAACCGAGTAGTATACCATAACTTTCCCGCCTGCTTGTCGATGGATCGCGCCATGGAGTACTAGCACTACTGGAAGAGATTGACGAGTTGGGGGAGGACAGCTAGCTGTAGCACGGACTCCCAAGAACATACTACTGGAAGAGATCGCGCATGTTTTAGCCGGCTATTGCGACCTTTGAACGTGGAGCAGCCGCGTGCACCCGGAAGCGGCGCGGGCGACGCTCTCTGGGCCGGCGCGCCGCAATCAATGCCGGTGCTAGTGAGAGGTCGCGTCCGCCCTGGCCGGGCATGAATGCGGCACTGACCGTTTCGGGCTGGAAGCACGCGCGGTTGATGAAGAGGGTTCAGGTTGGTGAGGACCGGCCGTGGCAGCTGTCCGGACGTGCGCAAACAAGAGATGTTGTACGTTAATGTTGCTACGTATATAATTAACAACGTAAATAATGTGCCAGTTGGACAAATATGATTGGAGATGGAGATGGAAATGGAATTTTACATAAACACGGATATGCATGTCTATGTCTATGTGTGTGTGCGCGACGACTCTCGCGACCTGGAAGCGGGGGCGTGTTTTTGATCGAGTTTTCTTTCTTGGTACGTTAGAAAATCAGTTTGTCTAATTCACATCTAGATGTTATTTAAGGATATCACATCTAACCTCCCACAAGTATATAATGTAGCAACAAGAAACAAAAAAACTAGGAAAAGACGACAAACAGAGTGGACATCAACTTATATGTGACATAACTATGTAACATCTAGATGTGTCCTAGACAGACCCTTAAAAAATTGTCCGCCAGTTTTCGTTTCTTTTTTCCGGGAACGCGCGTATTCTATTTAAAACCACTGCTATGCAGAGATTTTTTTACTCCATTATAGCCTCTTGTTTGATAGAGTTTCTCGCGTCTCGCTCTCTCACCCTCTCCATATCAAAACAAGATGACAGTGTCCACTCTATCTCTCTCCTCACCAGTGGACACAGATCCGGCCAAATCCAGTCTGCTGCGGGAGGTGAGGAGGTGCAGCATTGATGTTGTCGCCGTCGGCGATTGAGGAAGCCGATGTGCGCCGTCCTCTTGGAGCCGGCGCTGGCGCGGACGAAGATCCTCCGCGCCCTTGTTCGCTGCCGTCGTGTGGGCAGATCCCGCCCGCCTAAACGACATCTTGCCCACCTGAGGTATAACTTCTTGTACTGGTCCAGCTCCCCAGGTCGCTGCGTGCGGGTTTTCTTATATGCGACTACTCCCCAGCTCCCCATGCATAGTAGCTAGGGTTCGTCGGCTGGTCCAACATCACCTACTAGTACTATTATAGAGGAAATGCCACTCAAAAACTTGTCCTGATTTATGACTCGGTGGAGGTATACATGTTGTTTTGACAAAAAGTACATGGTGGTTGTGCGGTCATTGTCCATATGGTGGTAGTACTATCACTGGTTAAATGAAGGAATGCTTTTTTTCTCGGGTATCCTTGTTTAGTTCCCATCAAGATAATTATGATGTTTCTGTTTGTTGGTGTACTTTTCATTAATTCTTATTGACAATTGAGATGTCATTGCTAACCCTTTTTATATTTTTGGAAACAGCGATGCGTGTCTCCATACCCGGGCATGTCTTCCTCAATTTTAGTGGAACTGCACAAAATTGGATGGCCATTGTTGTTCCGCCTCACTGTCCTCTGCCACGTGGTTCTTCCTTCCTCGAGCTTGATTACTGAGAAGAAACAGACCATAGTGAGGATTTGTCGAACTTCTTAGGTGCCTCACCCAAACTTGATGCCAAATGGATGATGCATCACCACGATGACCTATCGATGCTCATGGTTGCGCCTCATGGTTGCGTCGGCTGGTGAAGCTGACCGATTTTCGACGAAAAACAAGATGTCTTCCATCAGTGCTCTTTGCTTGTTACGCACAAAGATGATATCCTTCATGAGTTCACCTTCGTTGCGTCGGAGACGCAGTCGTCTTTCATGTTGGTGCAATTTTCGCTAGGGTTTTACGATAGGTGGGCCCAAAATGTGGCTGGCTCACCTGTCATACAGCCAAAAGCAGGTGCAGTGAAGGCACGGGAGCTCAGTCCATACTACAGTAGTATATACTAAGCGGGAGCCTGAGCGCTTGTTCGCTAGGCTTTGCACTCTCCACATGCTCGCCGCACTACATATATGTTACTCCCTCCGTTCTGAATTACTTGTCTTAGATTTGTCTAGATACGGTGGTATCTAGCACTAAAATGAGTCTAGATACATTTTCTAGGGTTTGCTATATTCACAGTCTCTCACCCTATCTTCACCTGATCTAAACAAGACTGTGTTGGCCTCTTGTCTCTCTCTCCCCCTCACAGCTGGTGAAGGAGGCATCTGTATCCCGTCGCACCGGGAAGGGGAGGAGGTGCAGCGTGCAGTCTATCGCCTTTGGCGAGGGAGGCAATCCACTGTCGGCTGCGATGTTCTCTTTCACCCAGCGCCTGTGCGGGAGGGCCACCAACCCCTTCTTCCTCGCTGTCGTACTTAGTGTGGGCAGATCCGGCCTCCCGCCGCACGCCTTGCCACATCCCGACGACCCTAAGGTATAAGTTTCTTTGAAACCGTCGTTGCTCTAGCTGCATGTGGATCTTTTTCAATCTGTAGTCGAATCTAGGTCTAGGTTCAAAGAGGAATGAAGGGTGCGGTGTGCTGGAGCAAGAATCTAGGACGTGGTTCAATGAGGAAAGGAGGGGCGGAAAGTAGTATAGACTTGCTATCCAGCCGCTTTGTAGGTCGAAAAGGGAAAAGGCGGGTAACCCTGTACACACATCTGTAAGGAACTGATCTCTTTGTTGAAAAGGGAAAGAAACTGGGAGGTCGAGTAGTTTGTGCACGACTGGATTTGCTGCCCTCACATAGGAAGAAGGTTCAAAGAGAACAAATATGGGACCAGCGCATATATGCTACTTGGCTACATACTCTGCATCACCCGTTTATACGTGTGCACGCACATGGTGCCGGCATGTCCCATGCAGCTATTTTGCTGTTGTTAATCTCAGAATTAACTACTGGTCTGTTTTAAAATAATTTCTCTGTTAATATGAATCAATGCAACCGTTTTAGAAATGCCACTGTCCTATAATTTGTTTTCCATCAAGATAAGGTAGATGCTTCTTTTTGTGGCCGCATGTTTCATCCTCCTTTATTGGCCAGTAATTGTTTTCTTTTTTTCCTCTTAAAATAGGGATATCTATTCAACTTGTTGCTATAGAAAACTTAAATGTCACACCGGCAACGTTGCTTGATTTCAGTGCAACTGCACAAAACTTGATTGGATTTCCTATTCGTGTTGGTAGATTCGTATTTTATGTTGGCCGTCTCATGAAAGGTCAGTACAGGCCTTCATCCACATGATTGTGCAGTGTGCTTTGAGATGTTGTGCTACTTGTATTGGTACTGTTTTAAATAAATGATGAATTGAAGCTATTGTATTGCTGTCTTTTCCCATTAAGTAGTGAACAAAAATGGAACCAACCCAGACATGATGCTTGTTACTTTGTTACAACAAATTCAGCATCACCCCCTTTATAAGCTAGTAATTGATGCCACTCTCAGAATTAACTACTGAATCTTATTTCAAAACTGCAACACTTGTTAGGGATTAGCGGGATTACCATTTTTGTGGCCGCATGTTTCATCCTCCTTTATTAACCAGTAATTGATTCCTTTTTTGCCTCTGTTTATATAGGGATATCTATTCAACTTGTTGATATTGTGACATTTTGCTTCGCTACGCGAAACACTTTGCTTGATTTCAGTGCAACTGTATAAAACAAGATTGGATTTCCTATTCGTGTTGGCAGATTCGTACGTGATCTTGTGTGCGTCATGATAGGTTGGTACTTGCATTCATCCACATGATCGTGCAGTGTGTTTTGAGATGTTGTGCTACTTGTATTGGTACTGTTTTAATTAAATGATGAATTGAAGCTATTGTATTGCTGTCTTTTCCCATTAAGTAGTGAACAAAAATGGGACCAACCCAGACATGATGCTTGTTGCTTTGTTACAACAAATTCAGCATCACCCCATTTATAAGCTTTGTCGTTCTTTATACATGTTGAAACAAGGCATTGTTAAGATAATGTGTTAGTCAATATGAATGAATCAGACTGATGGAGAATTGCTACTCTCCTGCTTTGTTTCCCATTAAGATAAAGTAGATCAGTAGATGCTTTTCTTGTGGGAGTACAAGTCATCAACTGTTATTTCTTAGTAATTGATTCCCATATACCTATTGTTGCTTATAGGGATATCAAAATTAAAGCTCGGTTTTATTCCGACTTCGATTTTAGTTAAACTGCACAAAAGGAGCCAATGTGTAAGGCAAACTGCTGCATTACTGGGTCTAGTTGGTCGTTCCACTTTGCAGAAAGAAGCAGTCACTGTTTGCGCTACATTACAGAAGGAATGACCGAGAAGCATTACAGAGTATTATTAGACACCGGTGACATGACTAGTCTACAGAGACCATTGGCAATTTAACAATACGTGGAGTGCCCTGGGCAAAAAGTGCCCAAACAAGTATAAAAGCTACGACAGGACTCCACGATCATAGGCATTACATATTTTGAATGGGAAAAGCTTGTCAAAGCTTAATCATTGATGTTTGCAAGAAGACGTTAGTTTAATATATTGGAATTGGAAAACCTTGTCAAAATTTTCTCATTGATGTTAGCTAGAAGACATGCATTTGGTATTTTTGAGTGGGACGCCCTTGCTGTGAGCAGCGTCGAGTGTGTTTTCCTATTCCTGTGTTCAGTTTAGAAGTAAATAGTTACTCTGCTGAGATATTCCTATGTTGTTCAAAGGAGAGCAGGGTATTAACTGGGCGGGCTGTGGCCCGTCTAGCCCAAGCAAGATATCCAGCCAAGATACTAATTTTTTCAAGATGAAAATGGCTAGCCCAGCTATACGTCTTTTTGAGGAGTACCCAGGCAATGTCAACTTGTTATTCTCCACCCCACTGGGCTGAAAATCTTTCCTAGGAGGGACGCATTAGGCTTAACAGGAAAATGGGCTTTAAAAATAATAAATGGGATGTAATTATAGGGCAGTAACTATAAAAAATGCACCAAACACAAAATTAGTTTATAAAATATTATTTATGGATTTTGAAAATCCTAAATTTTCATTGTTGCGCACGCAATGTTTCGTTGGATTTCTACGTAATACAAATTTATATTTAATCTGACTAGAAATTTTGCGATAAACATATTTCGGAGCCCATCAAAATGTGGGAAATTTTATTGAATTCTATCTTCAACGGTTGGTTGAAATTATTAATCATTATCCTAGCTAGAATATGGGTTGTACTTTTAACAAACTGTAAATGGGTCGTTGTAAATTCCATTAGAATTCCAAAATGGGCTGTACATTCTTACAAAACGCAAATGGGCTATAAGTTCTCTGCCACACACTTGTGGGCCTACTAAGTGACGCATCCCCTAAAAAAAATAAGTTGACGCATATGCAAGGCTTTGCCAACTTATTATAGTCAACACACGGTTCTAGCAGCAGTGGCTGTTGGATGTCTATCCAACGGATGTCGTGCTTCTTCTTCAACCTCGGATATTCTTAGCTTCGGCCGCCCAAAAAATGATTCCTCCCCCTGACATCTCGGGTGCACCGTTTCGGAGGCTGAACTGTGGGCCTACTAAGTTGGAGCGTACCAAGGGCTTTGTCAACTTAGTCAATAATAAACGTTTCTAGCTTCAGTGACCGTACAATGTCCATCCAACGGCCATAGTGCTTCTTCAACCTCTGGTCTTCTTGGTCCAGCCACCCAAAGCAGCGCCGGTCATGTTGCCTGCTCCTGCCTCCCGTGGCCGGCTGTGCTGCCGCGGAGGCCTCACCGCCCCCATACTACTCCCACCGCTGGCCAGGCCATCCCTCCACTCACCCACCCCCCTGTTATTCTGCAGCGACGGCAGCCTCACACCGCAGCCGAACCAGTGAACCCTCGTACTCCTCTCCGCGCAGGCTTCCGCTACTGCGTCTTCCCCGGCTCCGCGTCGTCCCCTTCCTAGGCCCCGCCGTCGTCCAGACCACCGCCCTGGTGCTCTCAACGCAGCATGGTCAACGTGGTCAACGACCGACTTCCATCGAAAGAGTACTATACATGGAGAGGCTGACAGCTGGGTCCAGACGGCCGCAAGGAAGTGCCTCCTTATTACGCGCAAAATAATTATTCCTCCACGTTACAGCAGGGACCCACCGGACGAGCCACCTTATTTCGCGAAAAAACGTTTCCCCCCTGACTGCTCAGACCCACCGGACGGGCCAGCGTATTCCCCGAAAAAATTGTTCCCCCCGCTGTCAGCTCAGACCCACCGGAAGTGCCTCCTTATTAAGCACAAAAAAATGAATACTCCCCCTGCTAGCTGGGACCCACCATGGTGTGAGGCTGACTTGTGGGCCTACTAAGTTGACTGGGACGGGGGCCTTTATCAACTTTAGTCAAGATGAACAATTCTAGCTCCAGTGACCGTACGATGTCCATCCAACGGTCGTAGTGCTTCTTCAACCTCTGATCTTCTTGCTCCAGCCGCCCAAAGCAGTGCCGGTCGTGCCGCATGCTCCTGCCTCCCGTGGCTGGCAGTGCTGCCGCGGAGGCCTCACCGGCCCTACTATTCCGACCACTGGCCAGGCCCTGCGGCGACGGCAGGCTCACACCGCAGCCGAACCAATGAACCCTCGTACTCCTCTCCGCGCGGGCTTCCACTGCCGCGTCTTCCCTGGCTCCCTGTCGTCCCCTTCCTAGGCCTCGCCATCGTCCACCTCCTTGGTGCTCTCGGCGCAGTGTGGTCAACATGGTCAAGGAACGACTTCCATCGGACGTGGACTGTATGTGGAGAGGCTGACAGCTGGGTCCACGGCCGCAACAAGGAAGTGCCTCCTTATTACGTGCAAAATAATTATTCCTCCACCTGACAGCGGGAACCCATCGGACGGGCCACCGTATTTTGTGAAAAAATGTTTCCCCCCTGACTGTTGGGACCCAGCAGCTACACCTTCGCACGCAAGGAAGTGCGTCTGGGCAAAAAAACAAACAAAATGATTCGCCCCCCTGACTGTTGGGACCCACCAGGTACATCTTCGCACACAAGGAAGTGCCTGACAGTCGGGACCCACCTGGTCGAAGCGTACGTAGCGTTGTCATTCTGGTCGCGAACGTGTACGTACACATATACTGGTCGATGTAGAGGCGCACATGTGTCGTAGTAGAGGCGTGCACGTAGCATGTACACGTACATAAAGGGGCCAGGGTGCAAGAAAGAAAATACGGCCACGTATGTGTACATACTGGTGGGGTCTCGAACGCCTACTCGCGCATACGTACAGTTAGGGCTCGTGTACATGGCTGGGTCGGAACGGAGAAACAGCGTCGTCGTCGTGTTCATGGGGAGGCAACGGAATGCGTCGTGTTCATGGGGAGGCAACGGAATGCGTCGTGTTCATCAGGAGGGCTTGGACGAAACAGGCGATGGAAACGAGGCCTGGCGTACCGCGAAACGGAGGAAACGGCCTTGTGTTCGACCGGCCACATTCGAAACGGGATCCTTTTCATCGGGAGGGGTCTGGCGTACCGCAAAACGGAGGAAACGGACCTCCTACGGTCGAAACGAGGGTCCTGTTGATCGGGAGGGGTGTGGCGTACCGCAAAACGGACGAAACGGACTTGTGTTGGAGCGCTACGGTCGAAATGGGGGTCCTGTTCATCGAGAGGGGTGTGGCGTACCGCAAAACGGGACTCCACGGGATACTGTTCATCTCCACCGTCGACCCCCTCCAGCCTCCACGAGATACTGTTCATCCACCGTCGACCTCCTCCAGCCTCCACCTGCGACTGTTCATCCACGGGCTCCTGTTCATCCAGCCTCCACCGCGCGCTACTCCACCGGCTACTGTTCAACCACCCCTCCACCGTCTACTGTTCATCCAGCCCTCCACACCACGGGGTCCTATTCAACCACCCCGCCACGGGCACCCCTCCACCGTCTACTGTTCATCCAGCCCTTGACACCATGGGGTCCTGTTCAACCACCCCTCCACCGTCTACTGTTCATCCAGCCCTCCAAACCACGGGGTCCTATTCATCCACCCCTCCATGGGGCACCCCTCCACCGTCTACTGTTCATCCAGCCCTCCACCACACCACGGGGTCCTTTTCATCCAGAGGCAACACCACCGCTCACTATTCATCCAAACCCCCCGCAACGCTCATTGTTCATCCCATCGATCGGCTTCAGTTAGCAGCAATAGCGAAGGAATCGCTCGATCAGGTTAAGTTAACAACCATCGATCGATCGGTCGGGTTTAGTAACGCGTAGCCTGCAGTGCAATCACTCGGGGTTCAGTTAGAGCCCAACGCCTCGCTCGCGTTCAGTTAGAGCCAACGCCTCGCACACACGCGCGTACGTGTATGAGAGAAACGCGCATCGCTCGGCCCCCGACCTCCCACCGTAACCGGGAACTCCCCGAAATTTTCCTCCCCCTCGCTTCTACCATGGTTTTTTCCGTCATGGACGGCCCAAAGAATGTCATGCAACTGCGTCTCCGGCCTGCCCAGGACGAAAAGCCCATTTTCTGTCATGATTTTTTGTCATAGAAGTAGGAGCCCACCACATCTATGATGATACCGGGTTTTTTCACAATTATCGTCATAGAAGTGTCATATGTATGATAGAAAAAAATTCGTTCGGCCTAAAATGTCATGGATGTGTCTTTTTTTTGTAGTAAAGGCCTCTTTTTGAGTCCTATCATGAAAACACCAATCGATGATCCTCTCGAAGGACAATACACCAAGGGGAAAAAGCAGCGTAGACGCGTGGCAGAGTACCTACATGGTCTTTAAAGATCACCTCGTCCATTTTCAAGACACATACAAAGCTTTCCCTTGTGCTCAGCATCTAAAATAGCCTTGTTGCTTACTGCACTATTTTTACCAACATGTTTTGACGTATCAATCAGACTATAATGGAAATAGTTTCTAGCCCAACCTATGCGTTATTGGCCTATTTCTTAATATGTGTCTCCCTGTTTTTGTCCGATTGTCATGTACACCTTCGTACGACTTAAATCTCCAGGGGCTCTATTAAGCCACATACATTTTTTTAAACTAAACAAAGTCCGAACACTTTCACAGTGCAATTTGGCGTCCCGAATATAGCATAATATGCATCAGCTCCAAATCATGTCTTTGGTCAATAGTTGGGTTGCCCGGCTCCTGTGGTTGCTACCTTACGTTCCGCTTGTTCGGCTAAGGTAGTAAAGGGAGAGCTACTGCGATTATGTTTCCGGTTCATCCGGACAGACACCTCAATAGAGAAAGCCGAAAACTGATTGTCATGATGCGGCGAGAGCTGGTCAACTATTCAGTGACTAAGTATAAATCTCTTGCGATTTTTTCCGCATTAAATGACAGGCCGGCCTTCACCTCATCAGGCATCAATAGCACCCAAGTTCGGATAACCGAACAATACTAAGGTTTGCACCTATACTCCCATTATAAAACTCATATGGCTAAGTGAGAGCGATAAAGCCATATAGTCCAATTGCCTAGTTTGCTGCACTAACACCTCCTTCACGGACCAAGTCACTGGGTCAAGTGTGTTTAGGTTCTATCCCGAACACCCCCGTACTACCTATGTGGGGGCTGAAGCCGACGACTGGCCAACTCTCAGATGTCGTAAACGGCCACACAGGAGGAAAATATTTTAAATAAAGCAAGCAACATATCATACATAAGCCTTGTTTCATAATACAGGATTGGACAACATAGGATACATTCATTCAAAAATGATGTCCTTCGAACATTGGCCCTCTACAATGCGGGATTGTTCTAGGACATCACCGAAATACCGCTCCAGCGTGTGGTCCTCTTGGCCTGCGGGTGGTCCCTCGGTTGCGAGCTTGACGGCGTCCATCTTCGCCCACTGCAATTTTACATGGGTGAAGTCCATCCGCGCACCTTCGATACAGATTAACCGCTTCACGGCGTCAAGCCGGGGGCAGGCACTGACTAGCCGCTTCACGAGCCCGAAGTAGCTGCTGGGTATGGGTTCGGCAGGCCACAAGCAGATTATAAAATCCCTCATGGCCAATCCGGCCACCCTATGTAGTTCGGCCAACTGCCTCAGCAGATCACTGAGGGGCATGGGATGCTCAGGCGCAAGATACTACGACCAGAATAGCTTTTCCGGCAAGCTCCCCTCTTCGGCTCGGAAGAACTCGACAACATCGGCAACACTCCGTGGCAGGTCCCCAAGCGCTCCTGGAGAACTCCAAATCCAGGTTAGTAACATGTATTTTTTCCTCACAAATTTGCTCTGCATGTTAAAGGCCTTACCAGCCGCAATTTTCTTCGGCTCCTGGATCTCCCAGCAGGTGTTTTGGGCTTCAGTCTGGTCCTCCTGAGCACTTTGGAGGGCCTTAGCAAGTTCAAATTTTTTATCCGAAATTTTGTGCTCTAAGGACTCACATTTGCTTATAGCATCCTTGAGCTCTTGCTGGACTTCCTCCACCCTTGACTTATGTCTTAGGCGGGCGGCTCGTTCCTCCTCCACCTCTTTCTTGGCCTCGGCCAGCGCGTTCTTGAGGGTATCGACCTCAGGCATGTTGGCTAGGAGCAAAGTTATAAGACTCATTCAGATGCCAAATTATTGCTGATATTATTTAAGAACCATTTTTGGTATCACGTACCTTGCTTTTTTGCTAACTTCCACCTCAGCTCAGACGCTTCGGCGGCATGGGTAGCTGACGCCTACATCGCAGCCTGTTTGGTTCAAATAGATATATGTGTTAATCTCCTGATTGAGTCATTAGATCCTCTGTTTGGCCTTTCCTTGTGAATACTGAACAGAGTCTCAAGGGCTACTATCTATACACAGACACTTTTTCTCATATAGCCAAAAGGTATTATATTACATACCTCAAAGCCTCTTAGGAGGCTAGTATAGGCCTCATTCAGTCCGCTTTTGGTGGACCGAACCCTTTCAACCACTGTACCCACAAGGGAATGATGTTCTTCTACAATGATGGCACTATGAATTGCTTCCACCAGAGTCTCCAGCGCCTCCGGATTGACAGAGGTCGCCAGTGGGATTTGAGCACCCCCTTCTTTCAAAGGAGGTTGCCCACCTGATTTCGGAGCCGTATAGCTCTCCGGGATAATATTCGGTTGGGGCCGAATTGGGCATGGCCCCCGTCGTTAGTCTCCATGGGGGTCGATTCCCCCATGTTTCCGGTAGCAGGGGTATTGCACTGTGGCGCCACCCTGGCAACTCCCCGCACCTTCCCCTCACCCGGAAGGGTCCTTCGGGACAACACATCGGCATTATCCATTGCTTTGGGGGGGGAGGCCAGCGGAGGCGACCCACTGTCCATCACGTCTGGATCCAGCGAATTCCCCGAAGATGAGGATTGCTGACGGAGGACGCGAGCCGGACTGCAGCACGTAATGCAGTATATTAAGATCACAAAGCGGAAAGCCGGATAAATATACAAGTACAAGTGCCTTTTGGGGTACTTACGATCTGACCACGGGCTTCGTCCTGGGCGCCATTCATCAGCGTCCGATTCGGAGTCATCCGTGAGGGAAATTCTCCCTTTCTTGGGCGCCTCCAACTCCAGATCCGCGGAAGCCCCCCTTTTCTTCTTTCCCCCCTTAATGGGAGATTTAATCTCTTCCTCTTCCCCTTCATCTTCATCAGGGGAGGAGTGGGTCTCGGTGTCTTCGGACACTACATCTGAAGCACCTTTACAGTGGAGGCCACTTTTGGCCTCCTTGTCCTTCTTCTTGGCCCGCTTTTCTGGTGCCTGACATGGCATCGGAACCATCATCCTAGTTAGCAGAGGGATGGCTGGGTCTTCGGGTAGCAGAGCCGGACAGTGAATCCACTCCGCCTTCTTCGTCCAGCCCTGTGGGAAGAATGGAAAGCCTAGTAAGCCCCTTGGATTTGCAAATAATAAAGTTATCATAAAAACTTATGGGAGATGATGCGTGAGTACAGTCGAGGTTGAGATCCTCGGTCGTTTCTGGCCACGTCTTTTGGGTCTAGAACAATAGCTTCCACAAGTCTTCGTGCTCCATGCCGAAGAATAACCATAGGGTCCGGTGACCGGCCAGGTTGAACTCCCACATGTGCTGAGTACGGTCTTCGCAGGGGAGAATCCAGCGAAAGAGCATTACCTGGATTACGCTGGCAAGTCTGGTATTCTTGTCTACCATACTCTTAATGCGCTTCTGCAACATCGTCACCTCATCGGAGGATGCCCAGTCCAGGCCCTTGTTGAGCCAAGATGTCAGCCGCAGTGGAGGCCCGGACTTGAACTCGGGAGTAGCAGGCCACATGGAGTCACGGGGTTCCATGACATAGAACCACCCCTGCTGCCACCCACGGTCTCCACGAAGGTGCCTTTAGGCCAAGTGACGTTGGGAAGCTTGACAACCATGCCGCCGTCGCAGTCCGCGTGTTGACCGTCCACCACTTTTGGCTTCACATTGAAGACCTTGAGCCATAGGCCAAAGTGGGGAGGGATGCGGAGGAATGCCTCACATACGACGATGAACGCCGAAATGTTGAGGAAGGAATGCGGAGCTAGATCATGGAAATCTAGCTTGTAGTAAAACATAAGGCTGCAGACAAAAGGATGGAGAGGAAACCCTAATCCGTGGTGGAAATGAGGGATAAATACTACCGTCTCATGGGGCTCTGGAGTAGGGACGATCTGCTTCTTGTCCGGAAGCCGGTGGGCGATTTCCTTGGCCAAGTACCCCATTTCCCGGAGCTCCCAGAGGTCCTCCTCCGTGACGAAGGAGGCCATCCACTTGCCCTCTGCTCCAGATCCGGACATGGCTTGAATGTTTTCTGGGGATGGAGGGGATCGAAGCTTGGGCTCTGGAGCTTGAGGGCGGATGGGCTGAGGAAGAAGAAGCCGTGGGATGAAAAGGTGGATTCTTATCTCCTTATAAAGGCAGTGAATATAGAGCGTCCCCCCACGAGCCTTAAAATTCGCCTATTCCCAAGGGGTCGTGCAGGCGACACGAATGGACTACCCAAACCCGTATTGATGAAGATCCCTCGATAAGAGGACACGGTCTCTATTTTGAAAAGACTTGTCACTCGAGGCTACGTCTTGAAATGCGAAACGGGAGATTGAAAAGTGATTCGAAATAATAAAGAAGCAAGACATAACATCTCGCCAGCAAAAACTGTCAGTAAAGACATATCGTGTTTTTTGATTAAGTATTATGCCCTTGTGGTAACGATATTGTGATTGTTAAACAAATCCGGACATAGATCTTGTTGATGAACTACTCTGGAGTATTCAGAGGAGGAACCAGCCTGGCAATGCGGAAGACAATCAGCGCGCCGGATACATCGTCATTGAAGCCTGGTTCAGGGGCTACCGAGGGAGTCCTAGATTTGGGGGTCCTCTGGTGTCCGGGCTATGTAACATGGGCTGGACTAATGGGCTGTGAAGATACAAGATAGAAGGCTTTACCCCGTGTCCGGATGGGACTCTCCTTGGCGTGGAAGGCAAGCTTGGCGTGCGGATATGAAGATTCCTTTCTGTGTAAACTGATTCTATACAACCCTAGCCCCCTCCGATGTCTATATAAACCAGAGGGTTTAGTCCGTAGAGGCAAGGATAATCATACAGGCTAGACATCTAGGGTTTAGCCATTACGATCTCATGGTAGATCAACTCTTGTAACCCCTTATACTCATCAAAGTCAATCAAGCAGGACGTAGGGTTTTACCTCCATCAAGAGGGCCCGAACCTGGGTAAACATATTGTCCCCTGCCTCCTGTTACCCTCAATCCTTAGACGCATAGTTCGGGACCCCCTACCCGAGATCTGCCGGTTTTGACACCGACACTATGGTCAATGATTTACATGTAATCTTTGGAAAGGGCCCCGGTGGGCTACCTGTTCCGAATGACGCTGAGGGACGCGCACCCATGTGGAAGAAGAAATCTATATTTTGGGACCTACCCTATTGGAAAGACCTAGAGGTCCGCTCTGCAATCGACGTGATGCGCGTGACGAAGTGTGACGCCCCGAGACCGTTGCGCCAGGTGTCTTCCAGTTATTCGCCGTCGTTGCCATGTCATTCGCTTGCGTGTTGCATCTGCCATGTCATCATGTGCATTACATCATCATGTTTTCAAAACTTGCATCTGTCCCGGTCTTGCAGTTCCTTCCGTTGTCCGTTCTGAGCCCAGACACACTTGCATGCGCCCGCGGCACGTCCAAAATATTATTTTATAACTGGCATAAAAATGTTCTCGGAATGGGATGAGAGTTGGCGTGCGGTCTTGTTATGTTGTTAGTAGACCTTCTGCCAAGTTTCATTGCATTCGGAGTTCGTTTGACGCCCCAACGGTTAACTGTAGCGGCATTTTAGTCGGTCAAAATGTGACACATTTTCGGTCTCCGGAAACAGTCGCCGGGCCTCTCTCTCTTCTCTTCTCTCAGCACAACCCACTCTCATCAACCCACCTAAAGGCCACTAAATCCACCCTCCGACCAGAACCGTCGGATCACGATCGGAGGCTCCAGAACGGACCCAAACCACACCTAGACCAAACCCTAGCCTCCCCCGCTATAAATAGAACCCCCTCCTTCCAAATCTGGACATTCCTCCCACCTTCTCCTCCATTTCCGCGCCCATCCACCTGCGAGCCGCCACTTGCCGCCGCCGCCACGCCCTTCGGCCTATCCCACGCCGCCACATCGCCCTCCCTGTCGCCCGCAGCCACTGGGGAGCTGCCACGCGTCCCCTGACCGCTCCCCGCTGCCGCAGGCCCGCCCAGGCCTGCGTGGAGCCCGCGGAGCCCATCCGGGCCTGACCCCGGGTGCCCCTGGCTCCCTCGCCCGCTTGCCCGGTTCCCGCTTGATCTCCTTGCTGCCGCCTCGTCCTTGCGCTCAGGCCACCACGGGTCTCGCCGGAGCAAGGGCGCCCGAACCTGCCGCCTTGCAGCCGCATCGCCGGAGGGAACCCCAGGCCAGTTCTGCCTCTCTCTCCTTTCCCTCTGTCCTCACTCTCCCTCACCTCTCTCTCTCTCTCTCTTCCGCGCAGGGCGTCGTCGCCGGTGAAGATCCAGTCGCCCTCGCCCCGTTGACCTCGCCGGAGTCCACCACCTTCACTGCATGTCTCCCTGACCGTCCTCGTCGTCAGATCCGGTGCCCTCGCGTCGCCCGAGGCCGGATCCGTTGCCCCGCACCTGTTCCCGGCCTCCGACGCCCTTCCCCGTCGTCGCAGTTGGTCATCGCCGCCTTGCCTCCCCTCGGGCGGAGGGAGAGGACGAGCGCACCACTGGCTGCTCCCTCTCACGCGTGTGGGCCGGCCTCGCCCCGGCCCAGCAGCGCTCTCCGTCCCCCTGGGCCGGCCCTTCTCCTCCTTTGCTGTGCCGACCAGGCCCATGGCCAAAGTGAGCAGCCCCTCCAGCGCCCCTTTTCCTGTGCACTTCTGGGCCTGCCAGTTTTGGCCCGTGGTATTTTTTTTCTAGTCTTGCTGTGCCGACCAGGCCCATGGCCAAAGTGAGCAGCCCCTCCAGCGCCCCTTTTCCTGTGCACTTCTGGGCCTGCCAGTTTTGGCCCGTGGTATTTTTTTTCTAGTCCAACGATTTTCCATATTATCCTGAGACTGCAGATTGGTAGAAAAGTCCCTACAGTTCATGCATATAATAACTCACAAACCGTGCATCGGATTAAAACAAACTTTATATGTAAATGAAGTGGAAAATGCCTAGTTTAACATGGTGGCTTTACTTTGCATGTTTAACAACTGTAAATTATGCTTTAGGGCAGAACAGTACCAAACCTAAAATATTGCACATGAGGTTTTTTCGGACTTGTTGTTTGTTGTTCCGGCCTCATTTAAACTTGCCTAGATAGGTAGTTTTCCATTTGCTCCACCTCTTGCCATGATAATCAACATTTAATATTGTTGAGTACAAAACGAGAGAGAACTAAATAAGTCATGTGGTGTTTCGTCAATATGCAACTCATTGCATATTGAGCTCCACTTAATTTGTAGGATTGCTTGTGCACTTTGCCATGCCATGCCTCATTAAACCGGACATGCATCATACTTGTTGTGCATCATGCCATGATTATGTGATGGTTGTTTACTATGTTGTTTGCTTCTTTCCAGGTTACTTCTCGCGTTAGCTTCGGTTTCATTTCGGAGTTGTGAGGATCCGTTCATCTACGTCTGTTTGTCTTCTTCATGGACTCGTTCTTCTTCCTTGCGGGATCTCAGGCAAGATGACCATACCCTCGAAATCACTTCTATCTTTGCTTGCTAGTTGCTTGCTCTATTGCTATGCCTATGCCGCGATACCTACCACTTGCTATATCATGCCTCCCATATTGCCATGTCAAGCCTCTAACCCACCTTGTCTTAGCAAACCGTTGTTTGGCTATGTTACCGCTTTGCTCCGCCCCTCTTATAGCGTTGCTAGTTGCAGGTGAAGATGATGTTTGTTCCATGTTGGAACATGGTTATTGTTGGGATATCACAATATCTCCTATATTATTTTAATGCATCTATATACTTGCTAAAGGTTGGAAGGCTCGGCCTTATGCCTGGTGTTTTGTTCCACTCTTGCCGCCCTAGTTTCCGTCATACCGGTGTTATGTTCCTTGATTTTGCGTTCCTTACGCGGTTGGGTTATAATGGGAACCCCTTGACAGTTCCCCTTAAATAAAACTCCTCCAGCAAGGCCCAACCTTGGTTTTACCATTTGCCACCTAGCTTTTTTTCCCTTGGGTTCTATAGACTCAAGGGTCATCTTTATTTTAACCCCCCCCCCACGGGCCAGTGCTTCTCTAAGTGTTGGTCCAACCTAAGCGATGTCCGGCGCCCCCTGGGCAACCAGGGTCTATGCCAACCCGACGTCTAGCTCATCCGGTGTGCCCTGAGAACGAGATATGTGCAGCTTCTATCGGGATTTGTCGGCACATCCGGGCGGCTTTGCTGGTCTTGTTTTACCATTGTCGAAATGTCTTGTAACCGGGATTCCGAGGCTGATTGGGTCTTCCCGCTAGAAGGAATATCCTTCGTTGACCGTGAGAACTTGTGATGGGCTAAGTTGGGACACCCCTGCATGGTTTTGAACTTTCGAAAGTTGTGCCCGCGGTTATGGGCAGATGTGAATTTGTTAATGTCCGGTTGTAGAAAACTTGACACTTAACTTAATTAAAATGCATCAACCGTGTGTGTAGCCGTGATGGTCTCTTTTCGGCGGAGTCCGGAAGAGAACACGGTCTCATGTTATGCTTGAACGTAAGTAGTCTAGGATCACTTCTTGATCATAGATTCTCGAACGTGCTTTGCCTTCTCTTCTCGCTCTCATTTGCGTATGTTAGCCACCATATATGCTAGTGCTGGCTACAGCTCCACCTCATACCTTTTACCTACCCATAAGCTTAAATAGTCTGAATCGCGAGGGTGTGAGATTTCCGAGTCCCCGTGACTCATAGATTACTTCCAGAACCAGTTGCAGATGCCGATGATACCGTGTAGGTGACCCAACCGAGCTCAAGGAGGAGCTCGATGAAGATCTTGTTCATCGTGTTGTTTCATTTCAGTTGATCAGTAGTGGAGGCCAGTCGGGGCGATCGGGGATATTTTGCATTAGGGGTAGTCTTCTTTTATTTTGGTTCCGTAGTCGGACCTTGATTGTATTCTGGATGATGTATTGCTATATTTATGTATTGTGTGAAGTGGTGATTATAAGCCAACTATGTACCTCGTTCTTATTCAGTACATGGGATGTGTAAAGATTACCCTCTTGCGACATGCCTACAATGCGTTTATGCCTCTAAATCGTGCTCCGACACGTGGGAGATATAGCCGCATCGTGGGTGTTACACGAAGAATCTTTGCGTGAACCTTCTAGGTTTCTTGGGCATGTATGGGAAGACAAAATATACGCCGGAAGCACGGGAGGACCAACAACATGTGCACGAAAAATACGACATGCCTCCAAAGCAGTATGATGGTCCTGCCAGCTATGCTCTTACCAAAGGAGAGAAGGAAATCTTCTTTGAATGCCTTCTCAATATGAAGGTCATGTCAGGCTTCTCATCAAATATGATAATAAATATGGCAGAGAAAAAGTTCCAGAACCTATAGTCTAATGACTACCACGTGATTATGACGCAACTGCTTTCAATTGCATTGAGGGGGCTTCTACTGGAAAATGTTAGTTTAGGCATTGTGAAGCTATGTGCATTCCTCAATGCAATCTCTCAGAAGGTGACCGATCCAGAAATCCTACCAAGGTTAAGGAGTGATCTGGTGCAATGTCTTGTCAGTTTCGAGCTGGTGTTCCCACCATCCTTCTTCAATATCATGACGCATGTCCTAGTTCATCTAGTCGAAGAGATTGTCATTCTAGCCCTTGTATTTCTACAAAATATTTTCCCCTTTGAGAGGTTCATGGGAGTCTGAAAGAAATATGTTCATAACCATGATAGGCCAGAAGGAAGCATCTCCACAGGCCATCAAACAAAGGAGGTCATTGGGTTTTGTGTTGACTTCATTGTTGACCTTAAGAAGATTGGTCTCCCTCAATCGCGGTATGAGGGGAGACTGGCTGGAAAAGGCACCGCTAGGAGCGTACTCAATAATATGTAGGGACGTGCATTCTTGGTCTCAAGCACACTACATAGTTCTACAGAATTCTACCTTGGTCACCCCGTATGTCAATGAACACAAGAATATTCTGCGCTCCAAACACCCGGAGTAGTGTGACGACTGGATTGCATGTGAACACATCAGGATTTTCGGCGGTTGGTTTCAAACACATCTCATGGGTGACAACATAGTTTCTGATGAGCTGTACTCGTTGGCCTGGGGACCATCTTCGACTATATTGACATACAAAGGGTACGAGATAAATGGTAATACATTTTACACGATCGCCCAAGATAGAAAGAGCACCAACCAAAATAGTGGTGTCCACTTAGATGTAGCAACCAAGAGGGGAAAGGACACATATTATGGTTACATAGTGGACATATGGGAACTTGACTATGGACATGATTTTAAGGTCCCTTTGTTTCAGTACAAATCGGCCAATCTGTCAGGAGGCGGGGTACAGGTAGACCGACATATGAAATGACAACATTGGATTTGAAAAATCTTGGGTACACAGACGAACCATTCTCCCTAGCCAATGATGTGGCGCTAGTTTTCTATGTGAAGGATATGTCTACCAAACTGAGAAAAAGAAAACAGCAGGAAGCGAATACGTCATACTATAAGCCAAAGTGCCACATAGTTCTTTCAGGAAAAAGAGACATCATGGGAGTGGAGGGCAAGATAGACATGTCTGAAGATTATGAAAAGTTTCATGAAATTCCTCCCTTCAAAGTCAAGGCTGACCCAAGCACCCTGTTAAATGATGAAGATTATCCATGGTTACAGCGCGATAAGCAAAGGACACAAGCGAAGAAAAAGAGAAAACTTTCTCTCCACAACTATTATGATGATGCCTTTGATCTAGAATATCACTTCAGTTACTTGTGAAGAAATGAAATGCCTTTTGTAACAGATGAGTTTTGGTATGAAACCTTGATACTTCGAAAGAGATTGTGTGTTTTGTACCCGAAGTGCATCCAGTTTTTGCAACCCATTCGTCCGCCACGCATCCCTAGCATAACGAACGCGCAACTTTCCCCTTCCGGAAACGCAAAACATCGAGGATATTTTCCCAGATGTTTCCCCCCTACACCGGTACCACCTCATACCACGTTAGGGAACCCCTAGCATCGATACTTGTCATGTCATGCATCACTATGCATCTGTTTGCTTGATATTTATTGTTTCCTCCCCTTCTTCTCTCGCTAGACACCGAGACCAACGCCGCTGCTACCCAGTACGACTACATTGTTGACGACCCCTCTCTCTTGCCAGAGCAACCAAGCAAGCCCCCCCCCCCTTGATCACCAGATATCGCCTACTCTTCTCTCTACTTCTTGCATTAGAGTAGAGTAGCATGTTACTGCTTTCCGTTAATCCTATCCTGATGCATAGCCTGTCCTTGCTACTACTGTTGTTACGTACCTGCAATCCTAATGCTTAGTATAGGATGCTAGTTTATCATCAGTGGCCCTACATTCTTGTCCATCTGCCATGCTATACTATCGGGCCGTGATCACTCGGGAGGTGATCACGGGTATATACTTTATACTTTATGCATGATACATGTGGTGACTAAAGTTGGGTCGGCTCGTAGAGTACCCGTGAGTGATTCACGGACTGGGTCCGAAAGGACGTTTGTCCGGACGGCCCTCTAAGTGGATCTTTGTGGCGGAGCGACAGGGCAGGCAGAGACCACCTAGGAGAGAGGTGGGTCTGGCCTTGGTCATCGTTCGCGGTTACTACAAAATAACATGCTTAACAAGATTTGGGTATTTGATCTGAGTCTGGCTACTGGCCTATACGCACTAACCAACTACGCGGGAACAGTTATGGGCACTCGACATCGTGGTATCAGCCGAAGCCTTCGTGACATCAGCGACTGAGCGGCGCACGCCGCATTGGACCGTAAGCTCACGCTTGTATTAAATGGGCTAGGTCTGCTTTCGGCCACGTATGCAACATGCAGGTGTGCAATGGACGATTGGCCCAGACCCCTGCGCCATAGGATTTAGATTGGTGTGCTGACCTCTCTGTTGTGCCTAGGTAGGGCTGTGACGTGTTGATCTTTCAAGGCCGGGCATGACCCAGGAAAGTGTGTCCGGCCAAAGGGGATCGAGCGTGTTGGGAAATGTGGTGCACCCCTGTAGGGAAGTTAATCTATTCGAATAGTCGTGATCTTCGGTAACAGGATGACTTGGAGTTGTACCTTGACCTTATGACAACTAGAACCGGATACTTAGTAAAACACACCCTTTCAAGTGTCAGATACAACCCGGTGGTCGCTCTCTAACAGGGAGACGAGGAGAGGATCGCCGGGTAAAGTTATGCTATGCGATGCTACTTGGTGAACTTACCATCTACTCTCTTCTACATGCTGCAAGATGGAGGTGGCCAGAAGCGTAGTCTTCGATAGGACTAGCTATCCCCCTCTTATTCTGGCATTCTGCAGTTTAGTCCACATATGTTACCCCTTTTGCCATTTGATACCAATGCATACATTTGTAGTGTAGCTCCTTGCTTGCGAGTACTTTGGATGAGTACTCACGGTTGCTTTGTTCCCCCTTTTCCCCCTTCCTATACCCGATTGATGCGACCAAACGATGGAGCCCACGAGCCAGACGCCACCGTCGATGATGACTACTACTACTACTCAGGAGGTGCCTACTACTACGTGCAGCCCGCTGACGACGACCAGGAGTAGTTTAGGAGGATCCCAGGCAAGAGGCATGCGCCTCTTTTGATCTGTATCCTAGTTTGTGCGAGCCTTCTTAAGGGAAACTTGTTTAACTTATGTCTGTGCTCATATATTGTTGCTTCTGCTGACTCGTCTATGATCGAGCTCTTGTATTCGAGCCCTGGAGGCCCCTGGCTTGTAATATGATGCTTGTATGACTTATTTTTATTTGTAGAGTTGTGTTGTGATATCTTCCCGTGAGTCCCTGATCTTGATCATACACGTTTGCGTGTATGATTAGTGTACGGTCAAATCAGGGGCGTCACAAGTTGGTATCAGAGTCGACTCCCTGTAGGAATCCCCCTTGTACACTCCTTGGCCGAAGTCGAGTGTAGATATTACAAAACTTTTTACTAACATGGTTGTGTGCCTTACTGGCCCACATCGCCATTTGGGTGGTATTAGGATCTTTTCCTCCTCGATCCTTACTCTGGGACTATGAACTCTCTTCTACTCGGGTTAAACGATTTTACTAACTTTAACATTAGGATCTCGTGACCACGTTCACCCCAAAGTTGGATAAGCCCTAGTTATTCCTTAGAGTAGTATATTGAACTTTATCCACACTGTCATTTGACTCCTTTGAAACACCTTTGTTTTCAGATGGAGCCCATGAGACGGGTCGTGTGCCACACGACGGCCATTGGTGCCTCGGGATCACCTGCTGTGTTGGTTGAGATGATGACCTATCTGGGTTATCGCTGGCACCCTGAGTACACCGTCTACGAGGAGTACCAGGACTTCAACCAGGAGCAGTACCGTGGCATCGTCCACCTCTACTCTCGGGAGTATGACTCCACTACCGTGCCGCACACTGCTCATGGTGTTGGAGTTACTATCGACATGGCGGTCCACGATGCTGCTTGTGCTACTCTGACACGTCTTCATGGAGAGTACCGGGAGTTGGACACCTCCCCCTTCAGGCACATTGCTATCGCATCTGATGTTGGTGCGGCGGGATACTACACTACTGCCTACTCCACTATCACCCGAGAGACCTTCTACCATCAGAACCTAGTTCTGCATGCTGATCGGCTGGATAGAGCTAACCGAGCTCTTCGCCACGAGTTCTACACCACCCGTCAGCAACTGTACTGTGCTCTGACGTTGTTGCACTCCTCTGTCCATTTTGGTGATCTGTCGCGTTCTATGATCTACCCTGCCAGGACCGTGATGCCCCAGGGTGTCGGCTGGCCGGATGTGGGAGGCTACTCTCCCGCACTTGGTCCTCTCCTGCCACCTGCACATCGGGTTCCGCACCAGAGTATCTGCAGACCCCAGGCTACTCACGTGGAGGACTTCCCTTCGCGTCACTACCAGCTGTACGGCTACACCTACCTCCACAGTTCCTCCTAGGACTGATGTAGGCTTGCTTTTTAGTGTTAGATGCATTCGTCGTGAGCTTGCGTGCCGCCTATGATGTTCTTAGCCTATGTACTGAATTCTGTGTACCGAGCTCTATGCATGATCTCTTTTGTAAGATATGCCAACTACTATGTAGTATCTATCGTGTTCCTTTCATTATGCATGTTTCATCACGAATGATTTTTGCCCCTGCAAATTCTCAATGCTGAACTACCCTTGTTATATATTAGCGGGATGGTTAGACCAGGTGGTCGTGGTCGTGGTGACCTCCCCCACCCCCGGCTGAGTACATTGCTGGGATGATGCAACAGTTTGAGCTGAATCGCCAGTTTACGAAGAATATTATGGCTCAGTTTCATCGCCCCAATATGAACCAGCAGCCAACCCAAGTGACTCTGTAGGATTTCATGCATGTCAACCCAACTGTGTACCGCAACTCAACTCAGCCTCTGGATGCTAATGACTGGCTCCGTGAGTCTGCTGATGTAGCCCCTGCCAGCTATGTCACTTTGCTTCCTTCTTCTTGAAGGGACCCGCTGCTCAATGGTGGGACAGTCACAGGCGTACTCTGCCAGTTGGAACAATCATCACCTAGCCAGACTTCCAAGCTGCTTTCCGTGCTTGCTTCATTCCTCGGGGAGTCATGGACCGTAAGAAGCGTGAGTTCCACAACCTCATCCAAGGCAACAAAACTGTGGAAGCTTATCAGCGGGAGTTTCTGGATTTGTCCCGCTATGCTGAAGAAGACATTGCAACTGATACACGCACACACGAGAAGTTCCGTGATGGCCTTCAAGCTGACATCAAGCTCGCACTTCTAGTGCATGACTTTGCTAATTTTGCCACCTTGGTGAACAAGGCCATCAATGTCGAAACTGGTCTGCCGGAACACCAGAGCTCTCACAGGCGCAACCGTGACACGGGCTCATCTTCGGGCCCGTCCACGCAGAAGCATAGGATATGGATTCCCAACAGCATGTACCAGCCAAGTGCACCTGCTCCAAGGCAGTCCTATGCTGCACCATGTCTGCCTCCCCCACCAACCAGGCAGCCAAGGCTTCCAGCTCCACCACCCCAAGCTGCTGTTCCCACTCTCAATAATGGTCTCTGCTACAAGTGTGGCCAACCAGGTCACCGTGCCAGAGACTGCAATCAGAATAAGAATCAACTGGCCCTCCCTGCAGCTGGCCGTGGAAGCAACCAGCCTCGCAACAACAATGCCAGGTCTTATGGTCGTGTTCATGCCAACCACGTTGATCTCAACGAAGCTCAAGACCAGCCTGCTACCATGATGGGTACACTCCTCATAAATTCAGTACTTGCATCTATTTTATTCGATTCAGGAGCATCGCATTCATTCATGTCAGAAGATTTTGCATACAAGCATGACGTTAAATGTGAGGAGATGAACACTTCGGTATTGGTAAAAACCCCCGTGGGGCAATGTCAAACCTCACTGGTTGGCATCGACGTCCCTGTGGAAATCGAAGGGCTAGAATTCTATGCCTCTGCCATTATACTGAAGTCGTCCAACATCGACCTCATTCTGGGGATGGATTGGTTGAAAGCGCATACTGCTTCTATAGTTTGCGCCACTAAGACCGTCCATCTGCTACACCCTTCCGATGAAATAATAAGCTACAATGCCCGTCTAGTTCAGAACGCCGAGGCGCAGCTTTATGCCTTGAATGTGTTGAACGCTGCACCACTTGAGGGCATTCAAAACAACCCCGTCGTTCGTGAATTCCAAGAAGTCTTTCCGAAAGAACTTCCAGGGATTCCCCCTGCAAGAGCTGTCGAATTCATCATCGACTTGAAACCAGGCACCACTCCTATAGCCAAACGACCCTACAAGATGCCACCGCATGAACATATTGAGCTTAAGGAGAAAATCGACAAATCTCTTAGCAAAGGATTCATTCGCCCTAGTTGCTCTCCTTGGGGAGCACCTTCTCTCTTTGTTAAGAAGAAGGATGGGACGAACCGATTAGTCCAAGACTACCGTCCTATAAACCAAGCTACCATTCAGAATAAATATCCTCTTCCTCGGATCAATGATCTTTATGACCAACTAGCTAGCTCATCAGTGTTCTCCAAACTTGACTTGAGGTTGGGTTACCACCAGATCCGTGTTCGTAAAGAGGATATCCTAAAGGCCGCCTTCGTGACTCGGTATGGATCATACGAGTACACCGTCATGTCATTTGTCTTAACGAATGCTCCAGCCACCTTCTCTCGTCTGATGAACGACATATTCATGGATTACCTCGACAAGTTCGTCGTGGTTCATCTGGATGATATCCTGGTATTTTCCAAGAACAAAGAAGAACATACTGAACATCTTCGTCTTGTGCTGGAAAAGCTTCGAGAGCATCAACTCTATGCTAAGTATTCCAAGTGTGAATTCTGGCTCCCCGAAGTAACCTATCTTGGGCATGTCATCTCCAAGGATGGTATTGTCGTCAACACTTAATGGGTCCAGGCTATTCTCGATTGGACTCCTCCGAAGAATGTCAAGCAAGTCCGAAGTTTTCTCTGTCTCGCCAGCTATTGCCGTCGATTCATCGAGAACTTCTCCAAGATTGCCAGGCCTCTGACTAATCTGTTGCATAAGGGTGTCAAGTTCGAATGGACAGACAAGTGTTAGGAAAGTTTCCAGGCACTCAAAGACAAGTTGACTTCTGCCCCAGTGCTTGCTCCACCTGATACTAAGAATGACTTCGTCATTTACTGTGATGCTTCCCGTCAAGGGTTAGGCTGTGTCCGAATGCAAGAGCGCAGAGTGATTGCTTATGCCTCTCATCAACTGCGCCCTCACGAAGAAATCTACCCAGTTCATGACCTCAAGCTTGCTGCTATCATTCATGCTTTGAAGCAGTGGCGACATTACCTTCTCGGTAATCATTGCGAGATCTTCACCGGCCATGAAAGTCTGAAGTATCTGTTTACTCAGCCAGACATGAACCTCCGTCAGCAGAGATGGATGGAGACTGTTGCAGATTTTGACGTGGGTATATCCTATACCCCAAGCAAGGCTAATGTAATGGCTGACGCCTTTAGCCGCAAGTCTTACTGCAACCACCTCCAGGTTAACAAAGTTTAGCCCTCGCTTGTTGAAGAATTCAAAAGGCTGAACCTTCATATTGTTCCACTGGTGCACTCGCTCCCCCTTCCTAGAGTTCCAAAAGATGAATCTTCGTGTTGTTACTAAGGGTTCTCTAAATACCCTGGCTATCGTACCAGATCTCATAGATGGTATAAAGACTATTCAAGGTTATGACTCTGAAGTCCATAAGATTAAACGCCATCTAGCAGAAGGAAAGCCCTCATTCTACACTATCACCGATGATGGCGCCTTGTACTTCAAAGGCCGCATAGTGGTACCATGTTCGAGGAAAAACTTGGATCAGACTAAAAAGGTTATGAAAGAAGCTCATGATACGCCTTTGTCTATTCATCCCGGTAGTACAAAGATGTATCAGGACATCCGTCAGAGATTCTGGTGGTCCAATATGAAGTAGGACATTGCTCGTTATGTTGCTGAGTGTGACGTTTGTCGGCATATCAAAGCTGAACATCAAAGGCCTGCTGGAACTCTGCAACCTATCTCTATTCCTGAATGGAAATGGGACCATGTTGAAATGGACTTCGTCACTGGATTTCCCAAATCGCAGAAAGGTAATGATGCTATTCTTGTCGTCATTGACCAACTTTCTGAAGTTGCACATTTTCTGGCGGTCAAAGAAACAATCACTACTAGTCAGCTTGCAACTCTCTACATGTCCAGAGTTGTTTCACTTCACGGAATTCCACTGGTTATCAGTTCAGACTGTGGCAGCTTGTTTACTTCAAGATTTTGGGCAAGTTTCCAAGAAGCTATGGGATCTCATCTGTCATTCAGTATTGCATTTCATCCTCAGTCGCAAGGTCAAGTTGAACGTGTCAACCAAGTTCTCGAAGACATGCTTCAAGCATGTGTAATTTCCTTTGGCAAGAAATGGGAGGAATCTCTTCCATATGCCGAGTTCTCTTATAATAATAGCTATCAAGCTAGTCTGAAGATGTCCCCCTTCGAAGTGTTATATGGACGAAAGTGTCGGACCCCTCTGAACTGGTCAGAAACTGGGGAACGTCCACTCTTTGGTCTGGATATTATCCAATAGGCCGAAGAACAAGTTCACATTATTCGCAAGAATCTCAAGACTGCTCAGTCACGTCAGAAAAGTCAGTATGACCGACATCACCAAGACAAGGTCTATCAACCTGGAGAAAAGGCTTATCTTCGAGTTACACCAATGAAGGGTGTTCACCGCTTCGGGATCAAGGGCAAGCTAGCTCCTTGCTATATTGGTCCCTTCACTATTCTTGAAAGGCGTGGAAAAGTGGCATATCAACTAGAGCTTCCGCCGAACCTTTCTTAGGTTCACAACGTGTTCCACGTGTCACAGCTCCGCCGTTGCTTCAAGGATCCAATCCGAGCAGTGGATCATGAAGTGCTTGAATTACAATAGGACCTCTCCTATAAAGAGTATCCGGTCCACATTCTTGATCAAGCTGAACACCGCACACGTCAGAAGACTATCAAATTCCTCAAAGTCCAGTGGTCGCATCACTCTGAAGATGAAGCCACTTGGGAACACGAGGACCGCCTGCGTGATGAATACCCCGAACTGTTACCTTCTACCTCCTAAATCTCGGGACGAGATTTCTTGTAGTGGAGGAGTTTTGTAACTCCCGGATAATCATGCTACAGTAATCCCACGTTAACGATGCCACGTCACCTCTATCACTGTAGTTAATCTCGGGTTAGTTCAAAGCCGATTCAAATTCAAATTTAAAATAAAGTTAAATAATAGAAGTTCTCAAAAGTTAAAACAAAAATGTTCGGACGGTGCCATAATTTGCATATGTAATTATGGTGTAATAAACACATTTTTATAAAGTGCCTAAGTATTTTAAACTGAATTAAAACAGAAAAGACAATAAATAAAAAGAAAAAAACTAAAACTAAAACAAAAAAAGAAAAAGGGGAGAACCCCCGCCCCCCGAGGCCATCTGGGGCCCAGCTGGCCAGCCCAACTGGGCAAAGGGCCAACCAGGCCAGGCCCAGGCCGGCCCCCTCACTCCATAACCCCCCTGCCACGAAACCCTAGCCACTACCGCTCCCACTCCCCCCACCCACGTTGCCACTCCCTCTCCCGCCTCCCGATCCAATCTGGATCGGGGCGACAAACCCCACTTCCCTCGATCCTTGCACCCCCCTCTGCCCGCACTGGTTCGGGCACGACGCCCCAACCCCATCGCCGGCGCTCACCGTCACCGCATCCCACGCGGCTGGAAACCTCGTCACCGTCCTCTCCGTCTTCGCCATCGTCCTCGACCTCCCGCCCGAGCCCCACTGCCTTGATCCCCACGACCGGCAGTGAGCACGATCCCCTTCCCCCCTCTGCTCGCTCGTCACCGAATGCGCACGCACCCTGCCTCACTACCCGCTCCGGCCTGCTGCCCCTGCCCGTGCCAGCGGCCACGCCACTGCCCGCGCCAAAGCACGCGCTCGCGGCGTCATTCCCCGCGCCCGCACCGTTCGTTCGCGGACCGCGCCCCTTCTCCCGCTGCTCGGTGCCTTGCCGCGCCCGCTCGCGCTCACCGCGGCTACGTCGCCCGCGACCACCAACGGACTGACCGCGCCTTCCCTGCTGCACAGCCCCGCCGTCGCTCCCCGCAGCCCCCGCGCGTGCCCGCCCCCTCGCTGTGCTGCTCCGGCGCCCAGTGGCCTCGCCCCGCTGTACCAAGTCGCGCTCGCACCCGACGCTGCCGTTGCCTCCTGCCGGCCACGCATCCCACGGCCCCCAGCCCGCCACTGCTGGTGCCCCTTGCCGGCCACGCACCCCACGGTCCCCCAGCCCGCCACTGCCTGTGCCCTGCCTCCGCCTCTGGCCCCTTGGACCATCGCCGCGCCGGCGGCCAACTCCGGCGCCCACCCTGGGCTTCCCCAATCGGGCGCCCAGCGTCCGCGCCTGGCTCCGCCCCGCTGCAGCTGCGCCCTGCACCCGACGCCCGCTAGGCCTCTGTACCAATGACAGGTGGGCCATGCCCAGAATGAAAATAATAAATAAAAAGAATTAAAAATAAATGATAAATAAAAATAATAATTAATTAATTAATTGTTTAATTAACTTAATTAACTTTGATTGATTAATCTAATCAATTAACTAAACTAATTAAATTGTTAGTTAATTACTTAATTAGTATATGACAGGTGGGGCCCATCTCTAATTAATCCTGATTAGGTTAATTAATGTACATAATTAAAATGTGTCACTGACAGTGGGACCCACTGGCCAGGTTGACCAGTCAACCCCTGTTGACTGCTGACGTAAGGATGACATCATGCTGATGTCAACATCCAATTTCGGATTAAATTAAATAATTAAATAAATCCTAAAAATGATTTAAATCTTTTAAAATTAATATAAAATAAACCGTAAATCGGATGGAAAAACTCTGTACATGAAAGTTGCTCAAAACAACGAGACGAATCCGGATACGCATCCCGTTCGTCCGCCACGCATCCCTAGCATAGCGAACACGCAACATTCCCCCTCCGGTTCATTTGTCCAGAAACACGAAACACCGGGGATATTTTCCCGGATGTTTCCCCCCTTCACCGGTACCACCGCATACCGCGTTAGGGCACCCCTAGCATCGATACGTGTCATGTCATGCATCGCTATGCATCTGTTTGCTTGATATTTATTGTTTCCTCCCCCTCTTCTCTCGCTAGACACCGAGACCAACGCCGCTGCTACCCAGTACGACTACGTTGCTGACGACCCCTCTCTCTTTCCAGAGCAACCAGACAAGGCCCCCCCATTTATCACCAGATATCGCATACTCTTCTCTCTACTTCTTGCATTAGAGTAGAGTAGAATGTTACTACTTTCCGTTAATTCTATCGTGATGCATAGCATGTCCCTGCTACTACTGTTGTTACCTTTACCCGCAATCCCAATGCTTAGTATAGGATGCTAGTTTATCATTAGTGGCCCTACATTCTTGTCAGTCTGCCATGCTATACTATCGGCCGTGATCACTCGGGAGGTGATCACGGGTATATACTTTACACTTTATGCATGATACATGTGGTGACTAAAGTCGGGTAGGCTCGTAGAGTACCCGCGAGTGATTCATGGATTGGGTCCGAAAGGACGTTTGTCCGGACGGCGCTCTGTGTGGATCTTTGTGGCGGAGCGACAGGGCAGGCGGAGACCACCTAGGAGAGAGTTGGGCCTGGCCCTGGTCGGCGTTCGCAATTACTTCAAAATAACACGCTTAACGAGATTTGGGTATTTGATCTTAGTCTGGCTACTGGCCGATACGCACTAACCAACTACGCGGGAACAGTTATGGGCACTCGATGTCGTGGTATCAGCCGAAGCCTTCGTGATGTCAGCAGCTGAGCGGCGCGCGCCGCATTGGACCATAAGCTCGCGCTTGTATTAAGGGGGCTAGGTCTGCTTCCGGCCGCGTACGCAACGTGAAGGTGTGCAATGGGCGATGGGCCCAGACCCCTGCGCCATAGGATTTAGACTGGCGTGCTGACCTCTCTGTTGTGCCTAGGTAGGGTTGCGACGTGTTGATCTTTTGAGGCCGGGCATGACCCAGGAAAGTGTGTCCGACCAAAGGTGATCGAGTGTGTTGGTAAATGTGGTGCACCCCTGCAGGGAAGTTAATCTATTCGAATAGTCGTGATCTTCGGTAACAGGACGACTTGGAGTTGTACCTTGACCTTATGACAACTAGAACTGGATACTAAATAAAACACACCCTTTCAAGTGCCAGATACAACCCGGTGGTCGCTCTCTAACAGGGAGACGAGGAGAGGATCGCCAGGTAGAGTTATGCTATGCGATGCTACTTAGTGAACTTACCATCTGCTCTCTTCTACATGTTGCAAGATGGAGGTGGCCAGAAGCGTAGTCTTCGATAGGACTAGCTCTCCCCCTCTTATTCTGGCATTCTGCAGTTTATTCCACATATGTTACCCCTTTTGCCATTTGATACCAATGCATACATTTGTATTGTAGCTCCTTGCTTGCGAGTACTTTGGATGAGTACTCACGGTTACTTTGTTCCCCTTTTCCCCCTTCCTATAACCGATTGTTGCGACCAGACAATGGAGCCCAGGAGCCAGACGCCACCATCGATGAAGACTACTACTACTCAGGAGGTGCCTACTACTACGTGCAGCCCGCTGATGACGACCAGGAGTAGTTTAGGAGGATCCCAGGCAGGAGGCCTGCGCCTATTTCGATCTGTATCCCAGTTTGTGCTAGCCTTCTTAAGGCAAACTTGTTTAACTTATGTCTGTACTCTGATATTGTTGCTTCTGCTGGCTCATCTATGATCGAGCTCTTGTATTTGAGCCCTCGAGGCTCCTGGCTTGTAATATGATGCTTGTATGACTTATTTTTATTTGTAGACTTGTATTGTGATATCTTCCCGTGAGTCCCTGATCTTGATCGTACACGTTTGCGTGTATGATTAGTGTACGGTCAATTCAGGGGCGTCACACGATCACAGAAATCACGAACGATGGCCAACAGATTGAGCCCAAGCGGACCAAGGACACATTTGTTTCTCAGTGCGGAGCTATTGGTAGGGACAGCATCCCAATCAGCATCTAGGAATGGAATAAGCCTAAGGACGATCCTGAAGTTTCTTATGTCAATGATAGAGAGAAAGATGATCTTTGGACCTCGCGGAAGGCAAATTTCACGCTACCGCCAGAGGAGGATCTGAATAAGCCAGTTATAGAGCCAAAGTTCAAGGCGTGTGCTCTTATGAAGATGGCAGATCTATTCAGGAGGTGGAATAAAGAGTTGAACACAAAGTTTGTCGATAAAGGGAAAACTCCAGAATCCATCGGATGGTTTGAGAAGATAAGAGATCATTGGCCCGCATTTGTGGCCTACAAGACATCGGTGAAGGGTAAGAAAATGTCAGAGACAAACAAGAAAAATGCTGCAAAGAAGAAGTATCACCATCACATAGGTTCAGGTGGCTACCACAAAGCCCGACCATTGTTGGACAAAGTTGAGCAAGACCTCCTTGCAAAAGTGGTCCAAACAGCGACATTGAAATGGCCAGATCGTTCAAGGACTTGGTTCTTCAGGGTTGGGGGAACTTTGGACCCAGAAACAGGGGAGTGTCGTTGGACGGACAAGCATCTTGCAATACCCGTCAAGAAGCTTCAGGATTATATCACCGTAGTGCAGGAAGGGACGTCCATTCCCAACAGAGAGAAGGACAAGCTGACTGAGGCCCTTCGGAATCCTGAGCACCCTGGACGAACATTAGGAACAGCAAGCCGAGAGAGAAAGAGGAAAGCGGAGCTGAGCGAAATGTAGAAGCTCAATGCAATATTAGTAAAGCTAGAGGAACTTGCAAGTGCCGGCCAACCATCTCAGCAGCATGAAGCTACCCCAGAAGCTACGCCACCATCTCAGTGGAGAAGCAGCATGGCTTCCACGGAGGTCGTTCAGCCTGATTTCACAGCTCATCACTACCCCGTGGATACTATCATGGAGGCTCAACATTGCAAGCTTATGACGAAATACCAGAACCTCACTTTGAAGGTGGCTGTTGGCTCTCTTGCACCTCCTCAACCTGAAGGAACTTTTCACTGCCGCCTGAATCCACATGGCTATGCTGTTGTGATGGTGGATCAAATAATGGAGGGATTTGAGGAGCTAGAGCTTAACCACCCTACAGGTGAAGGGGAGAATCAGCTGGTTTATGCTTTGAGGAGTACGTGTCTATGGACAAAGGAGTACATCAAAGTTCCAAACTGGACGCCTCCTCCTCCTCTGGCGAGTCAGGGCACTCCGCCTCCTCCTCCTCCGGCGAGTGATCAGGGCACTCCGCCTCCTTCGGCGCGTGAGGGCACTCCACCTCCTCCTTTGCCTACTCCGGCGCGTCAGAGCACTCCGCCTCATCCTCCGCCTCGCCAGCAACGGTAGAAGATAGACGTTGCCGCTCCGGCTCGTCCTATGCATCGGAGCACTGATACGTCTCCGTCGTATCTACTTTTCCAAACACTTTTGCCCTTGTTTTGGACTCTAACTTGTATGATTTGAATGGAACTAACCCGGACTGACGCTGTTTTCAGCAGAATTACCATGGTGTTGTTTTATGTGCAGAATAAAAATTTTCTTGGAATGACCTGAAACTCCATGGAACATTTTAGAAAAAACAATAAAAAATCCTAGCCAAAGATGAAGACCAGGGGGCCCACGCCCTTCTCACGAGGGTGGGGGGCGCCCCCCTAGGGCGTGCCCCCTACCTTGTGGCCCCCCTGGAAACCCTCCGACGCCAACTCCAACTCTATATATTTGCTTTCGGAGAGAGAAAAATCAGGGAGAAGAAATCATCGCGTTTTATGATACGGAGCCGCCGCCAATCCCTAAAACCTCTCGGGAGGGCTGATCTGGAGTCCGTTTGGGGCTCCGGAGAGGGGGATTCGTCGCCGTCGTCATCATCAACCATCCTCCATCACCAATTTCATGATGCTCACCGCCGTGCGTGAGTAATTCCATCGTAGGCTTGCTGACGGTGATGGGTTGGATGAGATTTATCATGTAATCGAGTTAGTTTTGTTAGGGTATGATCCCTAGTATCCATTATGTTCTGAGATTGATGTTGCTATGACTTTGCTATGCTTAATGCTTGTCACTAGGGCCCGAGTGCCATGATTTCAGATCTGAACCTATTATGTTTTCATGAATATATGTGAGTTCTTGATCCTATCTTCCAAGTCTATAGTCACCTACTATGTGTTATGATCCGGCAACCCCGAAGTGACAATAATCGGACCACTCCCGTTGATGACTATAGTTTGAGGAGTTTATGTATTCACTATGTGGTAATGCTTTGTTCCGGTTCTCTATTAAAAGGAGGCCTTAATATCCCTAAGTTTCCAATAGGACCCCACTGCCACGGGAGGGTAGGACAAAAGATGTCATGCAAGTTCTTTTCCATAAGCACGTATGACTATATATGGAATACATGCCAACATTACTTTGATGAATTGGAGCTAGTTCTGTGTCACCCTATGTTATGACTGATACATGATGAACCGCATCCGGCATAATTATCCATCACTGATCCGGTGCCTACGAGTTTTCCATATACTGGTTTATGCTTATTTACTTTCCCGCTGCTACTGTTACAATCACTACAAAATACCAAAAACATTACTTTTGTTGTCTTTACTTTTGTTGCCGCTACCATCACTATCATATTACTTTGCTACTAAACACTCTGCTGCTGATACTAAGTTTCCTGGTGTGGTTGAATTGACAACTCAGCTGGTAATACTTGAGAATACTCTTTGGCTCCCCTTGTGTCGAATCAATAAATTTGGGTTGAATACTCTACCCTCGAAAGCTATTGCGATCCCCTATACTTGTGGGTTATCAAGCACTCCGCCTCGTTAGCAACGATGGAAGAGAGACGTTGCTGCTCCGACGGCTAGCAGTACAAGCAGAGGTGGGAGGTAATTCAGATATGGCCATCTCTCAAGCCTATGGAAAAGTTACCATATGAGAGGACTGAGAAGGAAATTGCGGAAATCTGTGCTGCCGAAGTGAGGGACTTTTTTGCAAAGAAACCTCCACCTCCGAAGGAGACGATAGATCTGGTGAAACTGAAGCACACTATCGATGCCCAGAAGCGACCACCACCGCTTCCGCCGGATTTCAACTATGTTCGCTGTCTTAAAAAGACTTATGAAGATGTGCGGCGGTCGGGAAGTACTTCAAGTGATGCAAGGTTAGCAGAACGAAGAAGTGGGAAAAATTTCCCCAGCTCAGCGAATAGGCGAACCAATCGTGCCCCCGCTCAAGGTGTCTATCGATATCGTCGTAATCATCCAGGGAAGGTGCCCGGTACCAATCCTGCTGATTACCTAGGCGATGATGTAGAGTTTGAAATAATGGAGGTGGACGAATTCAGATACCAGTACGGGAAGCCTCTCGTCAAACCTGATCATCCTCCTCTAACAACGATGTTGTGAAGATTGCATGAATGGTACATGAAAACCTGCAGTGAGTCTGGGAAGGATTGTTTGATGCTGAGAATTAAAGAGGAGCACGACTTTGTTGGAAGTGAGCTTTTGCCTCTTGAATTTGTGGATTTGTCCCAGTTATACAATCAATTGACCCTTGACAAAACACTCGTGACTTACTACTCTTTGTAAGTACTACTTCTGTAATTAAGTCTCTCTATATAGCTCAGCTCTTTCTTTGCATGTACATATAATTATCCTCACTATATTATGCAGATTGAAGATCGTCGAATGCAAAAAATAACAAATCTATGACATTGGGTTCATTAACCCAAAAATCATACATGAATGGACGGCTAAAGAGAGAGAGTCACGGATACCAAGGACAACTTGGTACAATCATTGCTTAAAAATCAAAACAAAGATAAAATACTCTTTCCCTACAACTTCAAGTGAGTGTTACTATCTTGTACATATTCGGTTTCGCTTATTACTCAAGGTTATAGTAATGTAATTGATGAGTTATGCATGCATGCGTAGGTTCCCCTTTACACTTCTAGAGATTAATCTTGACCGGGGAGTAGTAACTATCTTAGACTCGAGACAAAAAGATCCCCAGGACTATGCGGACATGACTGAAATGCTCCAGAAGTAAGTTCAATCAATCATTATGGCACATATATCGGCAACTTTGTTCATTTCCTGATATCAATTAATAATTTTCTTTGTCTGGCAGGGTTTGGAAAGAGTTCACCGGAATTGTTCCGAGACTGCCGATGGAGCTGCAATTTACATACCTGAAAGTAAGTACTACTCCCTAGTTCCGCACATCTCCCATTTATTCTAGCTTCATCAATACCATTTATCATGCTTGATTATCAGTTTGATTGAACTCTATTTCTCGTAAAGTGCTTGTGGCAGGAAGCCGGGAATGATTTTTGTGGATTCTACGTTTGCGAGTGAAGGAAATATGCCCTAGAGGCAATAATAAAGTTATTATATATTTCCTTATATCATGATAATGTTTATAATTCATGCTAGAATTGTACTAACCGGAAACATAAGACATGTGTGAATACATAGACAAACAGAGTGTCACTAGTATGCCTCTACATGACTAGCTCGTTGATCAAAGATGGTTATGTTTCCTAGCCATAGACTGTTGGGGAACGTAGTAATTTCAAAAAAATTCCTACTCACACTCAGGATCATGGTGATGCATAGCAACGATAGGGGAGAGTGTGTCGACGTACCCTCGTAGACCGAAAGCGGAAGCGTTAGCACAACGCAGTTGATGTAGTCGTACGTCTTCACGATCCGACTGATCCAAGTACCGAACGTATGGCACCTCCGAGTTCAACACACGTTCAGCTCAATGACGTCCCGCGAACTCCGATCCAGCAGAGCTTCACGGGATAGTTCCATCAGCATGATGGCGTGTTGACGGTGATGATGTTGCTATCGACGCAGGGCTTCGCCTAAGCACTATTACGATATGATCGAGGTGGATTATGGTGGAGGGGGCACCGCACACGGCTAAGGGATCAATGATCAACTTGTGTGCCCTAGGGTGCCCCCCTGCCCCCGTATATAAAGGAGCAAGGGTGGAGGCGGCCGGCTAGGAGGAGGGCGCGCTAGGTGGGGAGTCCTACTCCCACCGGGAGTAGGACTCCTCCTTTTCCTTGTTGGAGTAGGAGAGGGAAGGAAGGGAGAGGGGAGGAGAAGGAAAAAGGGGGGCTCCCCCCTCCTTGTCCAATTCGTACTAGAGGGGGAGGGGCGCGCCGCTGCCCTGGCCGCCCCTCCTCTTCTCCCACTAAGGCCCATGAGGCCCATTTAACTCCCCGGGGGGTTCCGGTAACCCCCCAATACTCTAGTTTTTATCCGAAACCACTCGGAACACTGCCGGTGTCCGAATATAGTCGTCCAATATATCGATCTTTACTTCTCGACCATTTTGAGACTCCTCGTCATGTCCGTGATCATATCCAGGACTCCGAACTACCTTCAGTACATCAAAACACAAAAACTCATAATACCGATCGTCATCAAACTTTAAGCGTGCGGACCCTACGGGTTCGAGAACTATGTATACATGACCGAGACACGTCTCTGGTCAATAACCAATAGCGGAACCTGGATGCTCATATTGGCTCCTACATATTCTACGAAGATCTTTATCGGTCAAACCGCATGACAACATATGTTGTTCCCTTTGTCATCGGTATGTTACTTGCCTGAGATTTGATCGTCGGTATCTCAATACCTAGTTTAATCTCGTTACCGCCAACTCTCTTTACTCGTTCCGTAATGCATCATCCCGCAACTAACTCATTAGTTACAATGCTTGCAAGGCTTATAGTGATGTGCATTACCGAGTGGGCCTAGAGATACCTCTCCGACAATCAGAGTGACAAATCCTAATCTCGAAATACGAAAACTCAACAAGTACCTTTGGAGACACCTGTAGAGCACATTTGTAATCACCCAGTTACGTTGTGGCGTTTGGTATCACACAAAGTGTTCCTCCGGTAAACGGGGGTTGCATAATCTCATAGTCATAGGAACATGTATAAGTCATGAAGAAAGCAATAGCAACATACTAAATGATCAAGTGCTAAGCTAACAGAATGGGTCAAGTCAATCACATCATTCTCCTAATGATGTGATCACGTTAATCAAATCACAACTCATGTCTATGGCTGGGAAACATAACCATCTTTGATCAATGAGCTAGTCAAGTAGAGGCATACTAGTGACACTCTGTTTGTCTATGTATTCACACATGTATTATGTTTCCGGTTAATACAATTCTAGCATGAATAATGAACATTTATCATAATATAAGGAAATAAATAATAATTTTATTATTGCCTCTAGGGCATATTTCCTTCAGTCTCCCACTTGCACTAGAGTCAATAATCTAGATTACACAGTAATGATTCTAACACCCATGGAGCCTTGGTGTTGATCATGTTTTGCTTGTGGAAGAGGCTTAGTCAATGGGTCTGCAACATTTAGATCCATATGTATCTTGCAAATCTCTATGTCTCCCTCCTGGACTTGATCCCAGATGGAGTTGAAGCGTCTCTTGATGTTCTTGGTTCTCTTGTGAAATATGGATTCCTTTGCCAAGGCAATTGCACCACTATTGTCACAAAAGATTTTCATTGGACCCGATGCACTAGGTATGACACCTAGATCGGATATGAACTCCTTCATCCAGACTCCTTCATTTGCTGCTTCCGAAGCAGCAATGTACTCCGCTTCACATGTAGATCCCGCCACGATGCTCTGTTAAGAATTGCTCCAACTGATAGCTCCACCGTTTAATATAAACACGTATCCTGTTTGCGATTTAGAATTGTCCGGATCAGTGTCAAAGCTTGCATCAACGTAACCATTTACGATGAGGTCTTTGTCACCTCCATAAACGAGAAACATATCCTTAGTCCTTTTCAGGTACTTCAAGATGTTCTTGACCGCTGTCCGGCGATCCACTCCTGGATTACTTTGGTACCTCCCTACTAAACTAATAGCAAGGCACACATCAGGCCTGGTACACAGCATTGCATACATGATAGAGCCTATGGCTGAAGCATAGGGAACATCTTTCATTTTCTCTCTATATTCTGCAGTGGTCGGGCATTGAGTCTTACTCAACTTCGCACCTTGTAATACAGGCAAGAACCCTTTCTTTTCCTGATCCATTTTGAACTTCTTCAAAACTTTGTCAAGGTATGTTCTTTGTGAAAGTCCAATTAAGCGTCTTGATCTATCTCTATAGATCTTGATGCCCAATATGTAAGCAGCTTCACTGAGGTCCTACATTAAAAAACTCTTATTCAAGTATCCTTCTATGCTATCCAGAAATTCTATATCATTTCCAATCAACAATATTTCATCCACATATAATATTACAAATGCTACAGAGCTCCCACTCACTTTCTTGTAAATACAGGCTTCTCCAAAAGTCTGTATAAAACCATATGCTTTGATCACACTATCAAAGCGTTTATTCCATATCCGAGAAGCTTGCACCAGTCCATAAATGGATCGCTGGAGCTTCCACACTTTGTTAGTACTTTTTGGATCGATAAAACCGTCGGGTTGCATCATATACAACTCTTCTTCTAGAAATCCATTCAGGAATGCAGTCTTTACATCCATTTGCCAAATTTCATAATCATAAAATGCGGCAATAGCTAACATGATTCGAACGGACTTAAGCATCGCAACGGGTGAGAAGGTCTCATCATAGTCAACTCTTTGAACTTGTTGAAAACCTTTCGCAACAAGTCGAGCTTTGTAGACAGTAACATTACCATCAGCGTCTATCTTCTTCTTGAAGATCCATTTATTCTTGATGGCTTGCCGATCATCGGGCAAGTCAACCAAAGTCCACACATTGTTCTCATACATGGATCCCATCTCAGATTTCATGGCCTCAAGCCATTTTGCGGAATTTGGGCTTATCATCGCTTCCTCATAGTTTGTAGGTTCGTCATGGTCTAGCAACATGACCTCCAGAATAGGATTACCATACCACTCTGGTGCGGATCTTACTCTGGTTGACCTACGAGGTTCGGTAGTAACTTGATCTGAAGTTTCATGATCATCATCATTAGCTTCCTCACTAATTGGTGTAGGTGTCACAAGAACCGGTTTCTCTGACGAACTACTTTCCAATAAGGGAGCAGGTACAGTTACGTCATCCAGTTCTACTTACCTCCCACTCACTTCTTTCGAGAGAAACTCATTCTCTAGAAAGGATCCATTCTTAGCAACGAATGTCTTGTCTTAGAATCTGTGATAGAAGGTGTACCCAACAGTTTCCTTTGGGTATCCTATGAGGACACATTTCTCCAATTTGGGTTCGACCTTATCAGGTTGAAGCTTTTTCACATAAGCATCGCAGCCCCAAACTTTAAGAAACGACAACTTTGGTTTCTTGCCAAACCATAGTTCATAAGGCGTCATCTCAACGGATTTTGATGGTGCCCTATTTAACGTGAATGCAGCCGTCTCTAAAGCACAACCCCAAAACGATAGCGGTAAATCCATAAGAGACATCATAGATCGCACCATATCTAGTAAAGTACAATTACGACGTTCGGACACACCATTACGTTGTTGTGTTCCAGGTGGCCTGAGTTGCAAAACTATTCCGCATTGTTTCAAATGTAGACCAAACTCGTAACTCGAATATTCTCCCCCATGATCAGATCGTAGAAACTTTATTTTCTTGTTACGATGATTTTCCACTTCACTCTGAATTTCTTTGAACTTTTCAAATGTTTCAGACTTCTATTTCATTAAGTAGATATACCCATATCTGCTCAAATCATGTGTCAAGGTGAGAAAATAAGGATACCCGCTGCAAGCCTCAATATTCATTGGACCACATACATCAGTATGTATGATCTCCAACAAATCTTTTGCTCGCTCCATTGTTCCGGAGAACGGCGTCTTAGTCATCGTGTCCATAAGGCATGGTTCGCAAGTACCAAGTGATTCCTAATCAAGTGATTCCGAAAGTCCATCAGTATGGAGTTTCTTCATGCGCTTTACACCAATATGACCCAAACGGCAGTGCGACAAATAAGTTGCACTATCATTATCAACTCTGCATCTTTTGGCTTCAACATTTTGAATATGTGTATCACTACTATCGAGATTCAACAAAAATAGACCACTCTTTAAGGGCCCATGGCCATAAAAGATATTACTCATATAAATAGAACAACCATTATTCTTAGATTTAAATAAATAACCATCTCACATCAAACAAGATCCAGATATAATGTTCATGCTTAACACTGGCACCAAATAACAATTATTTAGGTCTAAAACTAATACCGAAGGTAGATGTAGAGGTAGCATGCCAACAGCGATCATATCGACTTTGGAACCATTTCCTATGCGCATCGTCACCTCGTCCTTAGCCAGTCTTCGCTTAATCCTGTTGATACCAGATTTTGGCACAGTCAAGAACTTATTTAAGATGGCCTCAAATGGAGAAGTGATCTACATGGAAGAGTTCCATATTATTGATATGAACATCATTGAAGTTTGGGTCATTACCGTTCGATTTTATCTCGAAGGCCGAAACTATGCTCAAAATACTAAGATCTTATATTCAGAGTACAGTTTGGCCTATTAGGCCCCAAGACGACCTCAAATGGAAAAATGATCTAGACGGGTTGTCTTCATCTCGACGAAACGATTGATTTTGATATAAAAATCGTCCAAATCAGAGTTCGTATGCAAAAGTTAGAGCAATCGGAGTGCAGCCCTGACACGAGGCGAGATGTGGCGCGCCCACCAGACACATGTCTGATGGGTAGCGCGAGGGAATAGCCTGTTTTGCGCGACCGATCTAACCCTCAAGATGACCTCTGATCAAAAAACCTTCAACATGAAAGTTGTTCGTCTCGTCGAAACAGTCAAGATTGCTTTTGGGATCGTTTTCATCCCCGATGCTTTACCACCACAAAAAAGACCCGCAAGGTGCAGCCAGTTTAAACCGAACAGTTTTGGAAAGTTCGGATAAAACCAATCCGAATTTGACTACGGTTTTGGTCGTGAATCCAAGCCTTTTCCTTGCACGGGAAGTCCAGCCGCCTCTTATATATATAAGGGGTGACGGCCGATTGAACAACACACAAACGAACAAATCAACCTATCATCTTGTACCTTTACCTTTATCTCTCTCCCTGGTTCTTCTTCTTTCTCGTTCTTCGTCTGTTCTTCTTGTTGCAAGGCGACGAACCTCGAGGCCCTAGGGGCGGTCAGGCCGACCTAGGGCAGCCCATAGCCGCCGCGCGCCCTGACGGGGTCCCTCCCGGGCGTGTGGGGTTTTGGGTCTACAAAAGCACCCGCCGGATTGTCTTGTGTATCGCGCTTCCGGCGGGTCTCCTTCGACGTGAGCTGCAGTGCATCACCCTATGTGTTGGAGGTACACGGTGACGTGTTCGTGTGCGAACACACATTTTGGCGTCACTGTGTACCTCCAATGCCGAGGGTGATGCACCGCAGTTCACGTCGAAGGAGACCCGCCAGAAGCGTGGTACGCAAGACAATCCGGCGGGTGCTTTTGTAGACCCGAAACCCCACACGCCTGGAAGGGACCCCGTCAGGGCGCGCGGCGGCTATGGGCTGCCCTAGGTCGGCCTGACCGCCCCGAGGGCCTCGAGGTTAGTCGCCCTGCAATGAAGAAGAATGAACAAAGTACGAGAAAGAAGAAGAACAAGGGAGAGAGATAAAGGTAAATGTAAAAGATGATAGATTGATTTGTTCATTGTGTGTTGTTTAATTGGCCGTCACCCCTTAGATATATAAGAGGTGGTTGGACTTTACGTGCAAGGAATAGGCTTGGATTCACGTCTAAAACCCTAGTCAAATTCAGATTGGTTTTATCCGAACTTTCCAAAACTGTTCGGTTTAAAATGGTTGCACCTTGCGGGTCTTTTTTGTGGTGGTAAACCATCTCGGATGAAAATGACCCAAAAGAAATCTTGACTGTTTCAATGAGACGAACAATTTTCATGTTGAAGGTTTTTTTATCAGAGGTCATCTTGAGGGTTAAATCGGTCGCGCAAAACAGGCTATTCCCTCGCGCTACCCATCAGACATGTGTCTGGTGGGACGCACCACATCTCGCCTCGTGATAGGGCTGCACTCCAATTGCTCTAACTTTTGGCATACGAACTCGGATTTGGACGATTTTTATATCAAAATCGATCATTTCGACGAGACGAAGACAACTCGTGTAGATCATTTTTCCATTTGAGGTCGTCTTGGGGCCTAATCGTCCGAATTTTACTCTGAATATAAGATCTTAGTATTCTGAGCATAGTTTCGGCCTTCGAGATAAAATCGGACGGTGATGACCCAAACTTCAATGATGTTCATATCAATAATACAGAACTCTTCCATATAGATCACTTCTCCATTTGAGGCCATCTTAAATAAGTTCTTGACCGTGCCAAAATCTGGTGTCAACACATGCCCCCCTGTTTTTCGGCAAAGCTTGTGTGCCGAAAAATAACTTGCACATAGCTTGCTCTGAGGACGATGTCAACACTACATCGGCCATTTTGCATATGCTTAGGACGATAAGTTTATATCGGCCATTGCTTGTGTGAATATTTTGATGCAAGCTTGGTGACTTTCTCAACTTCATTAATCCGACTTTAAAGTTCCATAGGTGTGCATGTCAAGACCATCCATCAAGCATATTGTCCACCCTTCTGCTAGGATCTTGCAGATAATCAACAATGAACTTTCTTGTATCCTTACTTTGTCTGCATAAAAGTTTCATTAGTGGCCGAGGTAGTGAGCTCCAATTCGGCCATACCTATGTTGGCAAGAATAAGCATCGGCTATTGATAGATATGCAATACACCATGACGGACATGGTAGCCGGATGCTTGCTATGCCAACTCTCTTCAATTGACATGTCTAAATATATGAACAATTTTAATGCAACTCAAGGTAAATTTTGCATCTAGACATACCCCAAGATAAACTATAAGTGATTCGTCAAAAATTTGATTACCCTTGGATATTTGTTGTACTACTCATAAAGAATCACCCAAAGCCTCAATATTTATAGCACCTATGGCAACCAAAAGCTCCAAACCAAATAAAATTTTATATTCGGCTTTGACTATTGTGAAAAAATATTTTAAGCGGCATGATGCTTGTTTTGGTCTCCAATTGAACTAAGGACGGTCTTAGGATACTACACCATCCATGCTTTAACATATTCTTAGGGCGATAGATAAATATCGGCCATTAACATGAGGTCCATGTAGAATTCACCCACCAAATTATGTATAGCCGAAATAAACAAATAAAATAGGAATAAAATATTTCGGCCCCTTTGTATTAGCAACAATGTAACTAACCATATGTATAGTAATTTGGTAATACCCTCTCATGATATAGAAAATTATGTTGCATCCACGGATCAAAATAAATCCATGGATGGTAGTTGATCATACCTAGGGTTAAATTCCATGGCAAAGGTATCAACGGCATGGTTGAAGAAAATGGATGATGTGCTAACCGAAGATTTTGATGTTGTGATGCGCACCTTTGGCTTAATTGTTTGTTGCTTTCATTCTTTTCCTTCTTCACTTTTATTGTACTTGTTGCAATAGAAGCATGCACATCATTTTTGTCTTGATTGATCTTCTTGGAAACCCATGCCATGTTCTTCTTTCTCAGCTCTTGTGCACTAAGATTTTGTAATTTCTCCTTGCCAATATGATAAGCCGAGTGAGCATGTCGGCTGTGATTTTGTTTCAACCAATGGCAACTCGTTTTGTGCCTTATGCACACTCAACCTCTTTTCTTCAGATTTGGCACTTTGATTTTTATCAATTGATTGCTTCACTTCTTTGCCTTTTGTAGCCAATGTCATCACTTTAATTGGCTTTTTGTTATTTGAGATCAAATCTGAAGTAGCACACTTACGACCATCTCTTTTCACGCGGTAAACTTTCTTTACCGCCTCTTTCTTCTTCCTTGTGCTCTGGACCGATTCGTTATGATTGAAACGGTCTTTAACATGTGATTGTTCAAATGTTGATCTTCTTGGAGCTGCACAATATTGGTGAGATGTTCTAAAATAAGATGGAGAATGTGTCGTTGTATCATACTTGTCCCATGAGGAATATGGATCTATATGAGCATAGGGAGGCATCCACGGCATTGGCATTGGCGGCCCAAAATAAGGATATGAATATGTTGCATTAAAATTCTCACTTTGCCAATACCGATCCTCATATTTGCACCTTGGGGGTGATCTTGGTTTCTTTGCATGATTTCGCCGATAAGCATTCTTCTCTTCAATCTTCTTTTGATATTTATCCAATAGTACAACGAAGGTGATTTTTGATCTCTTACACTTGCGCTTATTTCGGCCTTTGTTTTCTATTGGTTTGATTTCATCGATCATTGGATTTTCTTGCTACCCCCCCCCCCAGTCCTTGGCGTCTCCATTGTAGCTTCGATGGAATTCTCGCCCTTAAGATTATGTTCATTATGCTCGTCAACAACTTCTTTACTTGAAAGCTTGATCCCATCACCTGCAGTTTTTACCTTCTCTTTAAATGGATCGGCTTGAAGCAGCTGATGCAAAAACTTTTTGCTATCGGGACCAATCGGAATAGACTGATCATCTCTTGGTATTTCAACAAACTTCAATCGTCCTTCTTCAATGGCTGATTTAACTATTTGACGAAACATGTTGCAATCCTCGAAATTATGCTTGGACGAATCATGCAACTTACAATACATTCGTCCTTGGCTTGATGGCTTAACATGGTGATCAAGAATTGTAATGTAATTATTTTTCAGTAACAAATCAAATATTTGATCACACATGCTTGAATTGAAGGTATACTTCTTGTTTTCTAGCCGATCGTGTTGTGAGAACGGCTTTGGAGTTAAGCAAATGAATGGTTCAGATTTTGCATCACCCCATTCGGCTATGCATTGTGTTTTGCACTCTATCTCCAATGTCTTTGGATAAGAAACTATACTAGCATCGGTTTGCTCAGAAGATTTTAACCATGGCTTTAAATTTCTGAAACGAAAATAGCTAGAACATACATGTCTCAATTGAGACCAAGTGTAAGCCAAGTAAGAAATAAGCAGAGCTACCCAATTAGATATGAGCTTTAGATAAAGCAATGGGGAAAGCCTTGGCTGCAATAATTTTTCGCAATCGGTCTTTCTAAATGGTGCAATATGTTGACCCATATGCTTTGTGACAATCTGATTGCTAACAGATAAATTACCCTTCTTCATTGGTCTCTCAATAATTGTTATGAAGATTTTTCTAATATATGCATCAACAACTAAGTCATGGCCAAATCTGAAAACAGGTAAATTAATTGCTAGACATACCTCTTCAAATATGTTGGGAGAGCATGATGGTGGTGTGACTTGAAGAATATCTTGTTCCGCCTTCGGATAGCTCCCCAACGCCTTGTCATCATCTTTTCTTGATTTCGTGCATCATTAGTTTGAAGATCCTTGTCCACCAAACTTTCTTCGGCTACTTGTTCTTTTTCTTGAAGCTCGTCAATTTCTATGGCACAAAACTCATAGGGAAGGAAGTAGGTCCATTAACTTCAGAAAACTCAAGTATGGTTGTCTTGCTATACTTTCCATGCCCTTTCTCAACAATATTTGCATCTTTGGATTTGATGGATTCGGAATATATACTACTTGATTCGGCTTTTTCAACCGAAGCACTTTTAGTTTCCGAATCATCTTTATTTTCACCAGTTATATCAATTGGCAAGGCTTCTTTTCTTTGAGCCAATTCCCTATCAATTCTCTCTTGACAAAGTACTTGCACCCTATCGTGCAAAGCTTTAACTCCCCTCTCAATCTCAGCCCGCTCTAGATTAGTTTGCCCCCCAATGCTTTTAGAATCTTTCGGCAATGAAGTGTTAGTGTTGCTGAAATTTTGCAATTGTGTAGGGGGTGTATAATATGTTGCGGTACTAGGTGGAGGTGTATGCACTGCTGTATAACCATATGCTCTTTCCCCAATTCTATCAATGCATGTAGTTTCATCTTCCAGCAAAACTCTAGCCTTTATTGCAGCATAATCAGGAAACAACCCCTTTTCATATTGTTCAAGGAAAAGAGCACTAATTTTCTTGTTTTTTGCCAAGCTCTTTTTTAACGCAGCCACAAGCGCTTCTGGAAGGGATTGCTCCACAATACTTTCATATTCTTTCGGCAATGATTCGTGAGTGTTGCCGAAATTCTCGAATTACGTAGAGTATGCATTATATGCTACAGTATTTGATGACGGCACATGTGTTCCTGTAAAATTTTCACTTATTCGGCTATGACCATGAAGATGCGGGGCCGAATTATGAACATCTACAGTTGCATACGGTGATGAAAAATTACTAAAATGAGGTGTAGCATATGATGGTTGAGAGTAACTGGCCGAATAGCTAGTAGTGGCATGGCCAATTCTCCCATCCATCGGCAAGGTTGGATTCACATACTGCAAATTAATTGCCGGTGAATAAAAAGGTGAAACACTTTCTTCTATGCTATTGGAAATTTTAACATGAGGTGTTTCAAATTGATTAACCGAACCCATCATGTTGTTCACCGGCATATGGATTTGTGGGGTTGCCGATGCATGAGAGTTAGGATACATATGTTGTATGTTACTAGTATCATAAGAAGTTGAAACATGTAAATTACTTTGAATCGGCCTATTCACGTAATTAGATGTCTTATTGAAAAAACTAGGGCTGACCGATAGAGTATAATCATTGAACGATCTAGTAACATCATATGCATTATTCGCATCTACAGTAGGGAATTGGGTATTCATATTACCTTTGTAGATTGCAAACCCTAGGTGACGATCTCTTCGTAGAAAGAACGGGCCGGAGGCCGTTCAAAGCTTCGTCCCCAGCGGAGTCGCCAAAAAGTGTGTTCGCACACGAACACGTCACCGTGTACCTCCAACGCCGAGGGTGATGCACCGCAGCTCACGTCGAAGGAGACCCGCCGGAAGCATGGTACACAAGACAATCCGGCGGGTGCTTCTGTAGACCCAAAACCCCACACGCCCGGGAGGGACCCCGTCAGGGCGCACGGCAGCTATGGGCTCCCCTAGGTCGGCCTGACCACCACTAGGGCCTCGAGGTTCGTCGCCCTGCAATGAAGAAGAATGAACAAAGAACGTGAAAGAAGAAGAACAAGGGAGAAAGATAAAGGTAAAGGTAAAAGATGATAGATTGATTTGTTCGATTGTGTGTTGTTCAATCGGCCGTCACCCCTTAGATATATAAGAGGTGGCCGGACTTCCCGTGCAAGGAAAAGGCTTGGATTCACGTCCAAAACCCTAGTCAAATTCGGATTGGTTTTATCCGAACTTTCCAAAACTGTTCGGTTTAAACTGGCTGCACCTTGCGGGTCTTTTTTGTGATGGTAAACCATCTCGGATGAAAATGAGCCCAAAAGCAATCTTGACCGTTTCGACGAGACGAACAACTTTCTTGTTGAAGGTTTTTTGATCAGAGGTCATCTTGAGGGTTAAATCGGTCGCGCAAAATAGGCTATTCCCTCGCGCTACCCATCAGGCATGTGTCTGGTGGGGCGCGCCACATCTCGCCTCGTGACAGGGCTGCACTCCGATTGCTCTAACTTTTGCATATGAACTCGGATTTGGACGATTGTATATCAAAATTGATCATTTCAACGAGACGAAGACAACCCGTGTAGATCATTTTTCCATTTGAGGTCGTCTTGGGGCCTAATCGGCCAAACTGTACTCTGAATATAACATCTTAGTATTTCAGCATAGTTTCGGCCTTCGAGATAAAATAGGACGGTGATGACCCAAACCTGAATGATGTTCATATCAATAATACAGAACTCTTGCATGTAGATCACTTCTCCATTTGAGGCCGTCTTAAATAAGTTCTTGACCGTGCCAAAATCTGGTGTCAACAAATCCGTAGTCCCTGTTTCGAGTTGCAAATATTAGCAACAGAACCAGTATCAAATACCCAGGTGCTACTGCGAGCTCTGGTAAGGTACACATAAATAACATGTATATCACATATACCTTTGTTCACCTTGCCATCCTTCTTATCCGCCAAATACTTGGAGTAGTTCCGCTTCCAGTGACCAGTCTGTTTGCAGTAGAAGCACTCAGTCTCAGGCTTAGGTCCAGACTTGGGTTTCTTCTCCCGAGCAGCAACTCGTTTGCTGTTCTAGTTGAAGTTCCCCTTCTTCTTCCCTTTACCCTTTTTCTTGAAACTGGTGGTCTTGTTGACCCTCAGCACTTGATGCTCCTTCTTGATTTCTACCTCCGCTGCCCTTAGCATTGCGAAGAGCTCAGGAATTGTCTTATTCATCCCTTGCATATTATAGTTCATCATGAAGCTCTTGTACCTTGGTGTAAGTGATTGAAGAATTCTGTCAATGACACTATCAATAGGAAGATTAACTCCTAGTTGAGTCAAGTGGTTATGATACCCATACATTTTGAGTATATGTTCACTAACAGAACTATTCTCCTCCATCTTGCAGCTATAGAACTTATTGGAGACTTCATATCTCTCAATCCGAGCATTTGCTTGAAATATTAACTTCAACTCCTGGAATGTCTCATATGCTCCATGACATTCAAAATATCGCTGAAGTCCCGGTTCACAGCCGTAAAGCATGGCACACTAAACTATCGAGTAGTCATCAGTTTTACTCTGCCAGACGTTCTTAACATCATTAACAGCATCTGCAGCAGGCCTGGCACCCAGCGGTGCTTTCAAGACATAATTCTTCTGTGCAGCAATGAGAATAATCCTCAAGTTATGGACCCAGTCCGTGTAATTGCTACCGTCATCTTTCAACTTTGCTTTCTCAAGGAACACATTAAAATTCAACGGAACAACAACACTGGCCATCTATCTACAATCAACATAGACAAGCAAAATACTACCAGGTACTAAGTTCATGATAAATTTAAGTTCAATTAATCATATTACTTAAGAACTCCCACTTAGATAGACATCCCTCTAATCATCTAAGTGATCACGTGATCCAAATCAACTAAACCATGTCCGATCATCACGTGAGATGGTGTAGTTTTCAATGGTGAACATCACTATGTTGATCATATCTACTATATGATTCACGCTCGACCTTTCTGTCTCAGTGTTCCGAGGCCATATCTGCATATGCTAGGCTCGTCAAGTTTAACCCGAGTATTCTGCGTCTGCAAAACTGGCTTGCACCCGTTGTAGATGAACGTAGAGCTTATCACACCCGATCATCACATGGTGTCTCGGCAAGACGAACTTTGGCAACGATGAATACTCAGGGAGAACACTTTTATCTTGAAACTTAGTGAGAGATCATCTTATAATGCTACTGCCAATCAAAGCAAAATAAGATGCATAAAAGATAAACATCACATGCAATCAATATAAGTGATATGATATGGCCATCATCATCTCGTGCTTGTGATCTCCATCTCTGAAACACCATCATGATCACCATTATCACCGGCGCGACACCTTGATCTCCATCGTAGCATCGTTGTCGTCTCACCAACTATTGCTTCTACGACTATGACTACCGCTTAGTGATAAAGTAAAGCAATTACAGGGCGATTGCATTGCATACAATAAAGCGACAACCATATGGCTCCTGCCAGTTGCCGATAACTTGGTTACAAAACATGATCATCTCATACAATATAGCATCATGCCTTGACCATATCACATCACAACATGCCCTGCAAAAACAAGTTAGACATCCTCTACTTTGCTGTTGCAAGTTTTGTGTGGCTGCTATGGGCTTAGCAAGAACCGTTCTTACCTACGCATCAAAACCACAACGAACACTACAAGAAATGTGTTAATCCATGACATATTTCTGATGACATTCTCAGAAACCGTCATGATCGATGACGGATTTGTCTGGTTCGTCATGAGATCCGTCATGGATTATTGAGATGAGAACAAACCCAACTATAATGGCGCCCTTATGATGGACCGTCACGGATACCGTCACGAATCGACCAGCTGTACACCAACCAGACCGTCATGGATGGCTCATGCTGATGTGTCATGCGTGTTTGACCTACATATGTTAGCCTTAAAAAAATTAAGTTGTTCAGACTGTGATAGACGGACTTCTAGTGTTTTAAAAAAACATAATGGTGCTTCTGTGTCCCGACTTTGTTTTTTTAGGAAAAAAAGGACTGCCGCTTTTTCTGGCACAAAAAGGATTGTTACTACTGTGTCATCCTGACGTTGGGCTGCTCTAAGTCTTCTTTTCTACAGAAAAATGTGACGGGCCTTCTGATGCTTTTTTAGGAAAACAAAATGTTGTTGTGTGTGTGCTGTCCTGACGTTGTGTCGTGCTAAGTATTTTTTTACCAAGAGAAAAACTGTATGATTTCTTTAATAAACCCTTATATTTAAATTAAAAAAAGGAGAGGTACCTAGAAGGCATCGAACTAGGGACTTCACACTTATACCTTTTTATGTTTATGTTTCTGTTAAATGCCTTTATAAGTTCATATAGATAATGACCCGCAAAAAAAGTTCTTATAGATAAAACGAGCCAAGTTTTTTACTTTTGTAAAAAGGTGATTGCACGGGGATTTGAACCACGTACCACTAACATCTACACTCCAACGAGCCAAGGTCTTACGTACAACGAGCCAAGTTTTTTTAGTATTTATAAAGTCAATTACACCGACGATGCTAGAACTTGGTGCAAATGATCATCTTAGTGCTAGAACTTGTGATGTACATTGAATTGGTGCAAATACTTGGCTCAGGCGTGCAAATACAGTGCTAATCATGTTTGTATACGCCGACGACGATGATGAGGCATGCCAGCGTGGCACAAGGCCCGCTGTTAGTGACTGCAAGGTGACGACAAGACATGTGGCGTGTTCTTTCTGCAGAAAAACATAGGTTTTTTCACGTAAAAGCCATGATTCGAACTAGTGCCCCCGGTCTGACAGGCGTGCATGCTAGCCAAAATACCCAGATAACATTTGATGTTTTTTAAGGATATTAAATACGGTGACTTTATAAATCTCAAGATGATATTGCCAACTCAGTCTCTGGAAAGTGCTCGTATGGTGTGTGTGTGTGTTTATAGGGGTAAGTGTATTCATGTATGTATGAGCACTTGCGTATACACCGTGTTAAAAAAAGTACATATCTGTTGGCAAAATAACTTAAACAAAAAATTAATAATTCAGGAAAAAAAATGATTCGGCTGTGCAATTTAGAACCAGCGACCTGAGGTACCAGGACGGCCTACCAATACAAACAGTGGAACTTGGTAGCTACAGAAGATTGTTAATCTTTATGTCTATAACAGAACACCCGCTGGGCTAAACTAGACTACAGTTTGTGCGGCCCATTTAATACATGTTAGTATTTCATTTGATGATTTTTTAAATATTAATAAGTGGGCATTTTTTAGTCTAATCTCTTTTATTTATATGTATATTATTTATTTATTACTCCCTCTGATCAATAATCCATTCAATAATAAGTGTCGCAACTTTGAACTATAATTTAATTCCTTATTTTAAAAAAATCCTTATTTGAATTACATATACATCAAAATGGCACTACCTCCAGTAAGCACACATAAATTCATTTAAACAATATTAAATAATCTCTAAAATTATAGAAACTACTACAAAACAAAATATATGTATTATAGTACATGTGAAAATTCTAGTTTTAATTAAAAAAGAACATCACATGAATGGAACTCGAAGCTAAGAAATGAATTTTAAGTGGTTAGCATCTTCCCACCTGGCAACTTGTATTTTCAAAATGTTTAATAGTGTTTGAAATGAAATTCAAGCATGTATTTTGAAAAAAAAAATCATCATGTATTCAAAAAACATTCAAAGTGTATCAAAAAATGTTATTTGTGTATACAAAAATATATTGCATCCTGTATATATTTATTCTACTTTAATTAGTTTGTGCCTCGAAGAGGAAAGCAAGAACTCTTTCCAAAAGTATGTGGAAAGTAAGAAATTTTCTATATCTTCATTCGGAATTTATGTACCACAAGCATGCAGAATAATTGTTTCTTTCAAACACATGTTTATTTTTTTCCTTTTTAGCTTTTCCTATTACAAAATAAATGTAAGAAAAATAATAACAACTACTGATACACAATTATTGAGTTTTCTTTTTTGGTATTTAACAATCTTCATTGTATTCACTGTCAAGTAATTTGAAGAAGTAAACATGAACTTTTAAAAAAATACATGGATTTAAAAATTAAAAAATATATTTTTATTTAGCACCACAAACACAGATAATTAATGTTTACATGCATTGTATTTTTTAAAATATACATTTATTAGAAAAAAATTATAATGCATATTAAACAATGTGCAATAATAAGAATAAAAATATATGTACTAAAAATAGCTCAACTTGAATTATAAAATTCAAAAATATTCTTAAAATAACTAGAAAATTGTTATTTGTATTAATGATTCTATGTTTAAGACTTATACAAGAAAATAATGGTAATTCGAGACATAATGGTGCCAAGACCCGATCCATAACTTGAGCCTATGAATTTTCCAGTTTTAGAAAATGCAAATGAAATCTAAAAAATATGAAACCTTACATGTTGTCATTATATTATCCCTAGAGAGTGTGGTAAAATTTGAGAAGGTTTTGTAAAAAAAATTCTAATGTACACTACTTGGAAACTAAAACATGTATGAGGAAAAAATCATGTTTTCAGGAGGGATCAAGTGGGATTTGTAGGCGAAGTGTCGATTGCTTCAACTGTTGACCTTGAAACGTATTCTACACTCAACATACAACATCACACATTCCTTGCCAAAATTTAGATTTTTGTGGGGGGTACATTTGTTATTTCTAAGCCATTAAGTGCATTTATAGGCATTTAACAGATATAGTTGAAATTTAAATTGCCAGTGCATGAAAATGTTGTTAGAACGGGTTAACAAAAGCTATTTATGTTAACGAGTCTATATTTAGGCCTTACCCAAGAAAAGAAGAGGCATTCCAAACATCAAGTTGCCCAGACGGGACCCGAACTCAGAGCATATTGGTTTTGTAATTCTAGAAAATGCAAACGAAGTCTCAAAAGCCTAAAACCTTGCATGATGTCATTATATGATCCCTAGAGTCTGGTACAAATTTGATAAGTTTTCTAAAAAAATCATGGCACACATGCTTGGGAAACAGAACATTGTTGAGGAAGAATCATCGTTCCCAGAGGAATATGTCGGGTCTCAAGCAAAAGTGTTAGTTGCTTCATTGGTTGTCCTTGAAACTTTTTCTAAACCTCAAAATGCACCATCACATGGTCCTTGTCAAAAATTTATATTCAAAGTTTGATATGCAAATTATAATGGGTTGTACAAACTTTAAAAGTTGCCTTCAGTTATACGAATCATCCTTAGAGATGTTTCCATTTCTAAACAATGCACACCAACTTTCCTCACAACATTTGAAAATTTTCTATCAAGATTACTCATCCAAACTATGATCCCATGACAAACAATTAATTCCGCACCACTCTTAGATATTTTTATAATTTTTGTCTCGATAGGCTACAAATAGAAGTTTGATGTGTGCCTAACAAATGATTGATCTTATCATTTGTTTTCAGGATATGAGCTAAATCTAATATATGTTCATAAATATTTTTTTGGTAAAACATTTTAGCCTTATTTGGGATCTATGTAGTTCAAATTGAAATTAATTCCAACAAACACTTGGAAATCATTTTAACTATAGAAAATGTCAAATTAGTGGAGATTTTTGTTGAATGTCCTACAAAACAAGATATATGTATTATATTACATGTGGAAAATGTACTGTGATATACTCCCTCCTAAACTAATATAACAGCATTTAGAATACTAAAATAGTTATCTAAACGCTCTTATATTAGTTACAGAGGGAGTATAAGATAATTATTTTTGCAAGTTACTCCCTCCGTTCCAAAATAAGTGTCTTGAGCTTAGTACAAATTTATACTAGAGCTAGTACAAATTTGAGACACTTATTTTGGGACGGAGGAAGAAAAAGGCTGCCTTAATTAGTTATTCAAAAAATAGAATCAAAATACTTGAAATTTTGGGCCGGCCTCATTGCCAACAAAGGCCATGTAGGGTTTCCAGCAGAACTGGCAATCCAACCTGAGGGGAAACCTGCGTTGTGATTGGTTAGTCTAACTATCCCACGGATCACCAGTCTCAACCGTCCGATCTTCCGAGATCCAACGAAAGGCAATGCTCCCCCTGTTTCTGGTCTCTTCTTCCTCCCACCAACAAGCCGCCAACTTCTCGTGCACAGAAAGTAAAGAACTCGCTGACACCCTTGTGGATCTCGGCCATCTTCTCCCTTCCCTCCAAATCCTCCATGCCCCCCCCCCAACCACAGACAACGCCCTCACCTTCTCATCCACGGGCATCTTACCCTCTTCCTCTCGCAAGTGCCCTGATGGAGCGTAGATTTGGCATCTGGCCTCCCTCAATGGTGATCGCGTCTGCCACCGCGATGACAGCCTTGTCCCCGGAGGCGGGAATGCCCCTGGGCCGCCTAGTGTGGGGCTGTGCCGACCCACCGGCGGAGAACGGCACCGTTCTAATTCCAAGAAGTGCGACGGTATCTTCTCCCTAGAAACGGTGGTTGGAGGCTCCGGTGCCAACTAAATGGCTCGCCATTGAGCGGCGCCAGAGGCGCACTATCGCTCGTCAATCTGTGTGCGTGCACAAAGTCTACAGAGCATCCATGGTACGGGGTAGAGTCTTACCCGTTACATTTTTTCACCGCCACACATCCAGTATAGAGGAATGACTTGGGTTATGCCAACTTGTATTGTCTTTTGTAATCAGAACTTCTCCTTGCACGCGCGGAGACGGGCGAATATGGCGACGAGCGCCGTTGTGAGGATTCCACCATTGAGATGTGATTTGCGGAGGACCAACGGCGAGCGCGGCGGTGAAGAACACAGGCAGTTGCCATCGCATTACATGGGTTGGTGCCGTCACGAAGTTTTGGCCTGTTTGTTCTGCGGTGATCTCCTCTCTGGCTGGCGTCTCGACGGCGGTAGGTTTCCAGATCGGCGGCACCAGGACCTGCAAGTCTTTTGTGCAAAAGTTCCAGGACGCATGTACCTCTGATTCTTTCTCGTGGGTTCATGAATGCAGCGACTGATGTTCTGTGGGATCTATTTTGCTATTGTTCCTGGATGTGAGTTCTCTTTATGTATATTTTTTCTTGATGATATGAGCATATATGTAGAGAAAAAGGTTATGGATTAAAAATGTTAATGGACTGAAAAAAGTTCTAATTTTTTTAGGGAATGAAAAATGTTCTAATGGTTTGGACTAGGCTAAAGACATTTTGGGTAGAGCTGATTAGCAGGCCAAAGCCCTAATTGGGCTGAATACCACACCGTCTGCAATAAAAGTTGTTGGGCCAAAACTTGTTGACTACCACATGGCCTACATTAGAATTTAGTGGGTCAAAACTCTAACTGGGCCGACTACCTTATGGGCCGCCACATCATATGATGATGTGGCAAGCATGTTAACGCCGTTATCATCACCTCAGCTAAGTGCCATCGACAGCGAGCTGTGACGGTCAAAAACCGTCATGGATCCATGACAGTTTTGGCGGTCCGTCATGGGGTGCATGGTGGTTAAATTATGACAAATTTTAAATCCGTCATGGATGATCTACCATGATGGTTTTGCGCACATATGTGACAGATTGAATCCGTCATGGATTAACACATTTCTTGTAGTGGATAGTTCATCAAGTTAGTGATGTTTTAATCTTCTTAAGGACCGGGCGTAGCCACACTCGGTTCAACTAAAGTTGGAGAAATGCACACCCGCAAGCCACCTGTGTGCAAAGCACGTCGGTAGAACCAGTCTCGCGTAAACGTACGCGTAATGTTGGTCCGGACCGCTTCTTCCAACAATACTGCTGAACCAAAGTATGACATGCTGGTAAGTTGTATGACTTGTATTGCCCACAACTCACTTGTGTTCTACTCGTGCATATAAAATGTATGCATAAACCTGGCTCGGATACCACTATTGGGGGACGTAGTAATTTCAAAAAAATCCTACGCACACTCAAGATCATGGTGATGCATAGCAACGAGAGGGGAGAGTGTGTCCACATACCCTCGTAGACCGAAAGCGGAAGCGTTAGTACAACGCGGTTGATGTAGTCATACGTCTTCACGATCCGACCGATCCAAGTACCGAACGAACGGCACCTCCGAGTTCAGCACACGTTCAGCTCGATGACGTCCTGTGAACTCTGATCTAGCAGAGCTTCACGGCAGAGTTCCGTCAGCACGACGGCGTGTTGACGGTGATGATGTTGCTACCGACGCAGGGCTTCGCCTAAGCACCGCTACGATATGATCGAGGTGGATTATGGTGGAGGGGGCACCGCACACGGCTAAGGGATCAATGATCAACTTGTGTGTCCTAGGGTGCCCCCTGCCCCCGTATATAAAGGAGCAAGGGGGGAGGCGGAGTAGGACTCCTCCTTTTCCTTATTGGAGTAGGAGAGGTAAGGAATGGAGATGGGAGGAGAAGGAAAAAGGGGGGGCGCCGCCCCCCTCCTTGTCCAATTCGGACTAGAGGGGGAGGGGCGTGCGGCTGCCCTGTCCGCCCCTCCTCTTCTCCCACTAAGGCCCATGAGGCCCAATTAACTCCCCGGGGGGTTCCGGTAACCCCCCGGTACTTCGGTTTTTATCCGAAACCACTCGGAACACTTCCGGTGTCAGAATATAGTCGTCCAATATATCGATCTTTACGTCTCGACCATTTCGAGACTCCTCATCATGTCCGTGATCATATCCGGGTCGAGCGTGAATCATATAGTAGATATGATCAACGTAGTGATGTTCACCATTGAAAACTACTCCATTTCACGTGATGATCGATTATGGTTTAGTTGATATGGATCATGTGATCACTTAGATGATTAGAGGGATGTCTATCTAAGTGGGGGTTCTTAAGTAATATGATTAATTGAACTTAAATTTATCATGAACTTAGTACCTGATAGTATTTTGCTTGTCTATTTTACTGTAGATAGATGGCCCGTGTTGTTGTTCCATTGAATTTTAATGCATTCTTTGAGAAAGCATAGTTGAGAGATGATGGTAGAAATTACACGGACTGGGTCCGTAACTTGAGGATTATCCTCATTGCTGCATAGAAGAATTACGTCCTGGAATTACGTCCTGAAACTTGAGGATTATATTACTCGAGAAACTATGATCAAGAAGTGATCCTTAAACCACCTACGTCAAGCATAACTCCAACACCGTGTTCACTTCTCGGACTCCGCCGGAAAGAGACCATCACGGTTACACACGCGGTTGATGTATTTTAATTAAGGTCAACTTCAGGTTTTCTACAACCGCACATTAACAAATTCCCATCTGTCCATAACCGCGGGCACGGCTTTCAAAAGTTCAAATCCCTGCAGGGGTGTCCCAACTTAGCCCATCACAAGCTCTCACGATCAACGAAGGAATAGACCTCCTCCCGAGACATTCCGATCAGACTCGGTATCCCGGTTCTACAAGACTTTTCGACAGGGTAAAACTAAACCAGCAACACCGCCCGAATGTGTCGACAAATCCCGAGAGGAGTTGTACATATCTCTTTCTCAGGGCACACCGGATTGTCTAAACTTCCGGTAGGCCAGACCAGAGTTGCCCCTGGTGGTCACCGGCGGCTGACAAGTTGGACCAACACTCAGAGGAGCACTGGCCCGGGGGTTTAAAATAATGATGACCCTCAGGAGCGCGACTCCCAAGGGAAAAGAAAAGGCTAGGTGGCAAACGGTAAAACCAATGTTGGGCATTGCTGGAAGAGCTTTACTTAAGGCGAACTGTCAAGGGGTTCCCATTATTACCCAACCGCGTAAGGAACGCAAAATCCGGGAACATAACACCGATATGACGGAAACTAGGGCGGCAAGAGTGCAACAAAACACCAGGCATAAGGCCGAGTCTTCCACCCTTTACCAAGTATATAGATGCATTAATTAAATAAGATATATTGTGATATCCCAACAAGTAAAACATGTTCCAACAAGGAACAACATCTCCATGTTCCAACAAGGAACAAACTTCAATCTTCACCTGCAACTAACAACGCTATAAGAGGGGCTGAGCAAAGCGGTAACATAGCCAAACAACGGTTTGCTAGGACAAGGTGGGTTAGAGGCTTGGTTCAACAATATGGGAGGCATGATAAGCAAGTGGTAGGTATCACAGCATACACATAGCAAAAGAGCGAGCAACTAGCAAGCAAAGATAGAAGTAATTTCGAGGGTATGATCATCTTGCCTGAAATCCCGTAAGGAAGAAGAACGAGTCCATGAAGAAGACAAACGGACGTAGTCGAACGAATCCTCACAACACGACGTTACCGGATACAACCCGAAGAAGCACACCGGAAAGAAGAAAACAACATAGTAAAACAACAACCACATAAACATGGCATGATGCACAATCAAGTATGATACATGTCCGGTTTAATGAAGCATGGCATGACAAAGTGCACAAACAATCCTACAAATTAAGTGGAGCTCATTATGCAACGGAGTTGCATATTGAAGAAAATACCACATGACTTATTTAGTTCTCTCTGTTTATGTACCCAACAAGATTAAATGTTGTTAGCATGGCAAGAGGATGAAGCATAATAAAACTATCTAATCTAGGCAAGTTTAAATGAGGCCGGAACAACAAAACAACATGTCCGGAAACTCCTCATGTGCATATTTTAGGTTTTGGTACTGTTCTGCACTAAACCATATTTTAGAGTTGTTAAACATGCAAAGTAAAGCCACCATGTTAAACTAGGCATTTTTCTACCCCAATTACATATAAAGTTTGTTAAGTTCGGAGCTACGGTTAATTAGTTATGCATTAAAGCATTTTAACATGTCATTTAGCAAAATAAATGCAAACAACATTTTAAGCATGGATGACAGCAGCATATTATGAAAGTAGACAAAATTCTAAGCATTTTACATGTATAAGTTATTTACAAAAGATGCACGGTTTATTAGATGTGAACAATGCAAGAATAATGGCATTTCTGTAATTATGCATGCACTGGAAAAACACTAAAACCATAGAAGGAAAAAAAACATACGTGGGCCGGATTGCAACACAGTGCAGCGGCCCAGAAGAAGATTTGGCCCGGCGGTTGAGTGTCTAAAATAACAGGAAAACAGAGCAAAAAAATTGGGGCCGGCTGGGATTGGACCCCACGACATCCTACGTGAAGGTGCGGCGCGAAGACTAGCTAGGCTGAGATGTAACTATGTATTGGAAGGCGTTCGGCTCTACAATACACGGCTGGCCGAACTGATCTAGACTAAAGAATAAACAGCAAAAAGGGAAAAGGGGCGCCTGGGATTTGAACCCCAGGTCCCTCAGATAATCATGCGCGACGATGACCAGCAGGCTAGCGAAGGGATTGTGCTCAATTGGGGTGCAATAACTAATAGCTGATCCGAACAGCAGGTCATGGCTTCAGGCACAGACGGCAAAACTCCGGCGACGACAGCGAGCGAAGTCGGCGGCTTCTGAAACTAAAGAGCACCGGCGTGGGTGCGGGATTTGCAGGGGAGGTAGATCGATGTGCGACGCATGCGTACAGAGGCTCGAGCATGGCACGGCGAGGCGGATGGCAGCGGCAGCTTGGCGGCCATGGGGCGAGAAGCGAGGCGTGCTGCGGGCGTGGGCGTGCGCGTGATCATCCATCAAGTCGATCTTAACGGAATCAATCTGAAGAACAACCAACAAAGGGTGATTGCGCCGTGGCTGGCCAGCTGGGCACGCACGGCAGTGTGCGCGTGTGTGCAGCGAGGAGTGTGCGCAGGTGCATGGGTGGTGCTGCGTCTGTGCGTGGAGGCGCTGAGTGTGGTTGCTCGCGTGCGTGGCCATGGTGACCGGAATTGGCGGCTCGAGAAGACGACTACGGCGACGGATTGAACAAGAGAGAGGCTGGGAGGAGCGTATGCTCACCGAGGGGAGGCTGCTGGAGTTGTACGAGGTCGTCGGAGACCGAAGACAGCGAGAAGGCGCGCTGATCGGGGCGGCGATGGATTAGCCGGAGGAAGAAGACAATGTAGAGGACGTCGTGGAAGGAGCTACGGGACCGTGTGGACGTGTGCGTAGTCGAGGAAGACGACGACGAGGCACGAGAGGCTCCGGACGAAGAAGACGGCAGCTGCTTGTCGGATCACGACGGAGAGAAGCTCGGTCTCCTGAAGAAGAGGAAGCAGGGGAAGACGACGGTGACGTGGACGTGGACGTGGACGACGGCATGGAGGCGATCCAGTTCGACCACCCATCAGAATCGGCCGAGGATGGAGACGGGGTGCAGGAGGACATGTCGAAGACGAGCTTGAGGCCCTCTAGCCACGAGAACGACGACGGACGTCGACAGGCTTATCTCCCTGCTCTCGGTGCATCTGATTTGTGGAAGAAGCAGAGGGATGGGAAGGAGGTGGCGGCGGCAAGAGGGGAAGAGGGGAGACCCTAGGAGAGGGAGCGGGGAGGTCTTATAGGGGGCGCGGGCTCGGCTGGCTCGCCACCGTGGCCATGGCGTGCATGTAAAGGAGAGGGGAGAGGTAGGAGAAAGGTGGGTTAGAGCTACAGAAAAGCCACTAACGCGTGGGTCCAGCTATGCCACGTGGGACGAGTGAGAGAGAGGGGTATGTGAGTATCAGGTGGAAAAAGGATCTGAAGGGCTAGGTGGGCTATTGCGTGTGCGCTGAAAATGGGCCACTGCCGGGCTGCTCCCTGCTGCGCTGAGTTGTTGCTGCTCTTTCTTTTCTATTTCTTCAAACAGAAATAAAAGAGCAAAAGCACAAAGGAATTGGAGAGCGTTTTGAGAGATATAAGAATATCCCTGGAGTCCAGAATTTATGCAGAATTTGAATAAATTGCTTTGGGAATTTTTAAGGACAGAAAAATAATTCAAATTTGAATTTAATTCAAACTTGAGCCATTTTTGAACCCTACCAAAACAACTCCAAAATGGATGATATTTGACAGAGAAGTATAAGGCATGGAATAAGATCATCAGGAAATAAATGAACATTAAAGGAGGAGGGAATAATGTCAGTTGCAAAAACATGAGGAAGAAGGAAAGGAGAGGTGATAATACTTGGGACATATGCATAGGGCAAGCAACAGTGTAACATGCATGAATACAGACATACAATGCACATGATGACATGACAAGATGCAACACCCAAGCGAATGACATGGCAACAACAGCGAATAACTGGAGAACACCTAGCAAATCGGTCTCGGGGCGTTACAACACTCCACCACTACGAGAGGATCTCGTCCCGAGATCTAGAATGGCACCGGAGGGAAAAACGGAAGAGAAAGAGAAGAGGTAAAACTAAGTTGCTTCTTTGACAAACGAGTGAGACCAAAGAGCCTTGAAAAGGTTAAGCCATTTCAAGAAAAGAATACAACGGAGATGACAAATTTGAAAACACTCCGTTAGAAAAGAGGGACAAGGAAGAACAACTTTGGGTAGCACTTCGGTTGAGAAGGGATGCAAGGCTTGATAAGATGAAAAGAACTTGAGGAAAAAGGCACAACACTCCGGTTAAAAAAACAAGATAGAGAGGGAAAGACTGGTATAATTTGGGCAGCACTTCGACTGAAAATGGAAGGAACTGAACATGATCTTGACAACCAAGATGATGGGTTGAAGAGAGCAACATCACAAAGCCTCCGGAACAAAAGTATGAATGGAATGGAATGAACGACGAGAAAACAAGATCTTGAGGGAGCACGCTTACAACAAGTGCTAGAACGGAGTTGTTGGAAAACCAACAACGGAAAGGATAAACTTGATATGGCCTTATGGAATACATCTCAAATTATGAGGTGACAACCTGCCACTCACGGGAAGAAGAATTGGATTGATAAGAACAAGGAGACAAGAAACTATTTCACTGGGAGGATAAATGAAGAGCTTGGGTCAATTATACGCCTCACAATAGCAAGATCCTTAGGGAAAGCTTTAGGAGAAACATAACCCAAGATAACTTCAATGACGAGATTGATGGATTTAAAATACCTCATTCTTAACCACATGTGAATCATGAAACATGAACTCAAATTATCAAGAATGACATAATACCACCTGCAATGATACGGAAGAAAGAAAACACTCCGGATTACAATATGAAGAAAGTTTGAGCTCTTAGGAAAGAATCTCAACGAACTCTTGGAGAAGGGATATAAATCGTTGATGGACCACCATGTATAGCCTCCATGAAGAAACTCCGGTAATCAAAAGAATAACGAAAATAGAGAGAAGTTGGAAACACAAGCTGAAACCTTGTAATGATTTAGATGGATCTCCGTGATAACATAATTGCGAGAGCTCAAAACTCCGGGAAAGAAAGACGAGCACTTGAAACCAAGAACAAGTATGATGAACCGCTCCGGAAAAACAGGAATTGAATAAACTCGATGCAACAAGAATAAGAATTACATTATGCTTATCCTTCACCAATTAAATTGATGACAAGCAACGGATTTGGTATATTGCTTATTCTCATAGAAAGGATTAAGAGAGATATAGCACAAACTTCGGAAGATCTTCAATGAACCACCGTAAGAATTGAAACAACGAATAAATTGATATGATAAATGAAGGAAGAAGAATCTTGAGCGAACCACCGTAAGAATTAAAAATGAACAAAGAAAGATAAGGAAGGCACCGGGAAGAATTTAGCAAATGAACGAAGATGCTGGAGAGAATTTGGATACATGAGAACGAAGGGATCACGAACTGATTAGAGAACACTTGATGCACCGGTAAGATTGGAGAATGAGAGTTGAAAGCTGAGAATGAAAAAGTCTTCTGAAATGATGGGCTCCGGAGAATCAAACTAAAAATACCCTTGAATAGCTCCTGATGGGTGAAAAGGATTCGGACAATCGAAAATAATTATGAGAGGATGGCAACAAGCTAGCACCATGAATCTTGAAGGGAATGGATAAGATATGGAGGTAAAACTCTTCTTCGGTCTTCAAATGATGACGAGAAACACCACCAAGAATTATTGAGGCACACCGGAATGAAGAATGGAAAAGGTTGAGCCAACGATGAAAAGTATTTGGAAGATCTTGGAGAAATACATTTGACCAATGATGAATCATTCTTACGTCAAACTCCGAAAAGAATTTGAGGATAGCTTCGGACAAATAAGAAGAGTCAGGTAAGATCCTGGGAAAAAAACCTATGGGTTAGGACCCACTCAAAAGAAACACGGTAGAACAATTTAAAAGAGGGAATGCACCAGTTGAATTAAATGACTAGAATGAGATAACATCCTCGAAAGAGTTTGAACGAATGTAGAGTGGAAACACGAATCTTCGAGATATCTTGAGCACTCCGGAATAATTGAATAGCGAGAAGTGGATGATTAAGAGGTGCACTGGCATGAGAAGGCATTGAAATGAGGAAAGGGTAAGATCACCAAAGCTTGACTTGAAACCACCGGAGAAGATAAAAGAAATGAAGAATGATGGACTAGAAGCTCCGTTAGTAACTTTATGAGAATCACCGGATACGAACATTGGAGGAAAAGAATGGAGAGGCTTCACATCAATAAGATGGATACTCAATTAAGAAATCTGAGTCCTCGAAGAAACAAGTGTGGGAGGGAGGGAAAACAAAGGCAAACTTGGAGACAGATGAAACAAACACCGTTGAGAAGAAGTGATAATTGATCTTGCGGAAGTTGAAATGATCGGATCCACTTGAGGAGAAACACACCGGTTGAAAAGAAGTGACATGACAATCTCGATTATCGAGAAGGATTAGTATTCACATCGGAGTACGAGAACACCATTTGAGGAAGGTATGGAATCAACACTTGACATTGAAGCAACTCGAATACCCCAACTCAAAACAAAAACAAAGGATTGGCTTGCAAAATAAGCCGGAACAAACATATGATAGAGATTTCGTCCGAAGTTTTCGTTGTGGGGCCTACACGGGCTCGATCGTACAACACCATCATGTACAAGGCAGTGCACATGACATACGAAGCGTCACCGAGTCGGCATAGCCAAGGACTCTTTAAGACACAACGAGACCACTGTAAAACCAACCGTGAATAGGCGGACCACTAGACGTCGAACCCCAATTTCATATCATACATCTATCGGAAAGATATCCTAAGAGCTACTTGAATTCCCACTTATAAACTCCCGAAATTTTCCGGTTGTGCAATCAGGTGTTGGGGATACAGGGGAAGCATAATATCTCACCCAAAACTAACAAATCCTACATCCAGCTGTATCCATCCTTCAACACATAACCAAGAATCCTTCGGAAATCATCTACCTCAACCTTCGAAAGCATCCGTTATACGAGTTATGGCAATACTCCCGAACTCCCGCCCCAGTACTGGGTGGCGTCGAGGTTATCTCACAAACGAACTGCATAAAAGAGATTTTCGATGTCGGCGTACTAAACTCAGGTATTCCAGAACTGCAACGATAAAATTATGACGACAACACCTCAGAGCTCAACTCCCTGGGACACTTCCACAAAACCCCTGACAGGAGGCACCAAGACAATGTTCTCATCATAAAACCATCGGAACGATTTCAAGATACCCGCGTGATCCTAAATTTTTTTTAGTGAAATTTGAGAAGAGAAGAGTCAAAACTCTACGTCAGGATGCCTTACCAGAGCGATGAGGAGACTGGGAAGTAAAAAGAATTCCTAAACTCTCCGATATATAATTCCTAAATGACTCAAAACATTTTTCTAGACTCAACAACGGCTGCTAAAAATGATCAATCAGTGGGGGCTCCTAAGGTCAGGGAAGGCTCTGATAACCAACTTATAACGCCCTCGATGCGGCTATATCTCCCATGTGTCGAAGCACGACATAGAGGCATAACCGCATTGAAAGCAATGTCGCAAGTGAGGTAATCTTCACACAACCCGTGTAATACATAAAGGGAAAGAGATACATAGTTGGCTTACAATCGCCACTTCACACAAATACATGAAGAAAGCATTACATCAACCAGATACAATCAAGGTCCGACTATGGAACCTAAATAAAAGAAGAACCCCAAATGCGACACGGTCCCCGATCGACCCCAACTGGGCCTCCACTACTGATCAACTAGAATGAAAACAACAAAAAGGACAAGATCTTCATCGAGCTCCTCCTGAGCTTGGTTGCGTCACCTGCACGGTATCATCGGCACCTGCAAACTGGTTTTGGAAGTATCTGTGAGCCACGGGGACTCAGCAATCTCACACCCTCGCGATCAAGACTATTTAAGCTTATAGGTAAGGTAAAGGTATGAGGTGGAGCTACAGCAAGCGACTAGCATATATGGTGGCTAACCTGTTCGCAAAAGACAGCGAGAAGAGAAGGCAAAGAACGATCGAGAAACTATGATCAAGAAGTGATCCTAAAACAACCTACGTCAAGCATAACTCCCACACCGTGTTCACTTCCCGGACTCCGCCCAAAAGAGACCATCACGGTTACACACGCGGTTGATGTATTTTAATTAAGGTCAACTTCAGGTTTTCTACAACCGGACGTTAACAAATTCCCATCTGCCCATAACCGCGGGCACGGCTTTCGAAAGTTCAAATCCCTGCAGGGGTGTCCCAACTTAGCCCATCACAAGATCTCACGGTCAACGAAGGAATAGACCTCCTCCCGAGACATTCCGATCAGACTCGTTATCCCGATTCTACAAGACTTTTTGACAGGGTAAAACTAAACCAGCAACAGCGCCCGAATGTGCCGACAAATCCCGATAGGAGCTGTACATATCTCTTTCTCAGGGCACACCGGATTGTCTAAACTTCCGGTAGGCTAGCCCAGAGTTGCCCCTGGTGGCCACCGGCGGCTGACAAGTTGGACCAACACTCAGGGGAGCACTGGCCCGGGGGTTTAAAATAATGATGACCCTCAGGAGCGCGACTCCCAAGGGAAAAGAAAAGGCTAGGTGGCAAATGGTAAAACCAATGTTGGGCATTGCTGGAAGAGCTTTACTTAAGGCGAACTGTCAAGGGGTTCCCATTATTACCCAACCGTGTAAGGAACGCAAAATCTGGAAACATAACACCGATATGACGGAAACTAGGGCGGCAAGAGTGGAACAAAACACCAGGCATAAGGCCGAGTCTTCCACCCTTTACCAAGTATATAGATGCATTAATTAAATAAGATATATTGTGATATCCCAACAAGTAAAACATGTTCCAACAAGGAACAACATCTCCATGTTCCAACAAGGAACAAACTTCAATCTTCACCTGCAACTAACAATGCTATAAGAGGGGCTGAGCAAAGCGGTAACATAGCCAAACAATAGTTTGCTAGGACAAGGTGGGTTAGAGGTTTGGTTCAACAATATGGGAGGCATGATAAGCAAGTGGTAGGTATCGCAACATAGGCATAGCAAAAGAGCGAGCAACTAGCAAGCAAAGATAGAAGTGATTTCGAGGGTATGATCATCTTGCCTGAAATCCCGTAAGGAAGAAGAACGAGTCCATGAAGAAGACAAACGGACGTAGTCGAACGAATCCTCACACACGACGTTACCGGATACAACCCAAAGAAGCACACCGGAAAGAAGCAAACAACATAGTAAAACAACCACCACATAAACATGGCATGATGCACAATCAAGTATGATGCATGTCCGATTTAATGAAGCATGGCATGACAAAGTGCACAAACAATCCTACAAATTAAGTGGAGCTCATTATGCAACGGAGTTGCATATTGAAGAAAACACCACATGACTTATTTAGTTCTATCTTGTTTGTGTACCCAACAAGATTAAATGTTGTTAGCATGGCAAGAGGGTGAAGCATAATAAAACTATCTAATCTAGGCAAGTTTAAATGAGGCCGGAACAACAAAACAACATGTCCGGAAACTCCTCATGTGCATATTTTAGGTTTTGGTACTGTTCTGCCCTAAACCATATTTTAGAGTTGTTAAACATGCAAAGTAAAGCCACCATGTTAAACTAGGCATTTTTCTACCCCAATTACATATAAAGTTTGTTAAGTTCGGAGCTATAGTTAATTAGTTATGAATTAAAGCATTTTAACATGTCATTTAGCAAAATAAATGCAAACAACATTTTAAGCATGGATGACAGCAGCATATTATGAAACTAGACCAAATTCTAAGCATTTTACATCTATAAGTTATTTACAAAAGATGCACGGTTTATTAGATGTGAACAATGCAAGAATAATGACATTTTCTGTAATTATGCATGCACCGGAAAAACACTAAAACCAGAGAAGGAAAAAAACATATGTGGGCCGGATTGCAACACAGTGTAGCGGCCCAGGAGAAGATTTGGCCCGGCGGTTGAGTGTGTAAAATACCAGGAAAACAGAGCAAAACAATTGGGGCCGGCTGGGATTTGACCCCACGACCTCCTACGTGAAGGTGCGGCGCGAAGACCAGCTGGGCTGAGATGTAACTATGGATTGGAAGGCCTTCGGCTCTGCAATACACGGCTGGTCAAACTGATCTGGACTGAAGAATCAATAGCAAAAAGGGAAAAGGGGCGCCTGGGATTTGAACCCCAGATCCCTCAGATAATCATGCGTGACGATGACCACTAGGCTACCGAAGGGATTGTGCTCAGTTGGGGTGCAATAACTAATAGCTGATCCGAACAGCAAGTCATGGCTTCAGGCACAGACGGCAAAGCTCCGGCGACGACAGCGAGCGAAGTCGATGGCTTCTGCAACTAAAGAGCACCGGCGTGGGTGCGGGATTTGCAGGGGAGGTAGATCGCTGTGCGACGCATGCGTACAGAGGCTCGAGCATGGCACGGCGAGGCGGATGGTAGCGGCAGCTTGGCAGCCATGGGGCGTGAAGCGAGGCGTGCTGCGGGCGTGGGCGTGCGCGTGATCATCGATCAAGTCGATCTTAATGGAATCAACCTGAAGAACAACCAACAGAGGCTGATTGCGCCGTGGCTGGCCAGCTGGGCACGCACGGCAGTGTGCGCGTGTGTGCAGCGAGGAGTGTGCGCAGGTGCATGGGTGGTGCTGCGTGTGTGCGTGGAGGCGCTGAGTGTGGTTGCTCGCGTGCGTGGCCATGGTGACCGGAGTTGGCGGCTCGAGAAGACGACTACGGCAACGGATTGAACAAGAGAGAGGCTGGGAGGAGCGTATGCTCACCAAGGGGAGGCTGCTGGAGTTGTACGAGGTCGTCGGAGACCGAAGACGGCGAGAAGGCGCGCTGATCAGGGCGGCGATGGATTAGCCGGAGGACGAAGATGATGTAGAGGACGTCGTGGAAGGAGCTACGGGACCGTGTGGACGTGTGCGTAGTCGAGGAAGACGACGAAGAGGCACGAGAGGCTCTGGACGAAGAAGACGGCAGCTGCTTGTCGGATCACGACGGAGAGAAGCTCGGTCTCCTGAAGAAGAGGAAGCAGGGGAAGACGACGGCGACGTGGACGTGGACGACGGCATGGAGGCGATCCAGTTCGACCACCCATCAGAATCGGCCGAGGATGGAGACGGGGTGCAGGAGGACATGTCGAAGACGAGCTTGAGGCCCTCTAGCCGCGAGAACGACGACGGACGTCGACAGGCTTATCTCCCTGCTCTCGGTGCATCTGATTTGTTGAAGAACCAGAGGGATGGGAAGGAGGTGGCAGCGGCAAGAGGGGAAGAGGGGAAACCCTAGGAGAGGGAGCGGGGAGGTCTTATAGGGGGCGCGGGCTCGGCTGGCTCGCCACCGTGGCCATGGCGTGCGTGTAAAGGAGAGGGGAGAGGTAGGAGAAAGGTGGGTTAGAGCTACAGAAAAGCCACTGACGCGTGGGTCCAGCTATGCCATGTGGGACGAGTGAGAGAGAGAGGGGTATGTGAGTATCAGGTGGAAAAATGATCTGGAGGGCTAGGTGGGCTGTTGCGGGTGCGCTGAAGATGGGCCACTGCCGGGCTGCTCCCTGCTGCGCTGAGTTGCTGCTGCTCTTCCTTTTCTATTTCTTCAAACAGAAATAAAAGAGCAAAAGCACAGAGGAATTGAAGAGCGTTTTGAGAGATATAAGAATATCCTTGGAGTCCAGAATTTGTGCAGAATTTGAATAAATTGCTTTGGGAATTTTTAAGGACAGAAAAATAATTCAAGTTTGAATTTAATTCAAACTTCAGCCATTTTTGAACCCTACCAAAACAACTCCAAAATGGATGATATTTGACAGAGAGGTATAAGGCATGGAATAAGATCATCAGGAAATAAATGAACATTAAATGAGGAGGGAATAATGTCACTTACAAAAACATGAGGAAGAAGGAAAGGAGATGTGATAATACATGGGACATATGCATAGGGCAAGCAACAGTGTAACATGCATGAATACAGACACACAATGCACATGATGACATGACAAGATGCAACACGCAAGTGAATGACATGGCAACAACAGCGAATAACTGGAGGACACCTAGCACATCGGTCTCGGGGCGTTACATGGAAGCACCGCTGGGTACCAGGCCTGCTCGAGATGCTGCTGATGACGTTAAGAACGTTTGGCAGAGTAAAGTTGATGACTACTCGATAGTTCAGTGTGCCATGCTTTACGGCTTAGAATTGGGACTTCAACGACATTTTGAACATCATGGAGCATATGAGATGTTGCAGGAGTTGAAGTTAATATTTCAAGCAAATGCCCGGAATGAGAGATATGAAGTCTCCAATAAGTTCAATAGCTGGAAGATGGAGGAGAATAGTTCTATCAGTGAACATATACTCAAAATGTCTGGGTATCATAATCACTTGACTCAACTGGGAGTTAATCTTCCTGTTGATAGTGTCATTGACAGAGTTCTTCAATCACTGCCACCAAGCTACAAGAGCTTCGTGATGAACTATAATATGCAAGGGATGAATAAAACAATTCTCGAGCTCTTCGCAATGCTAAAGGCAGCGAGGTAGAAATCAAGAAGGAGGATCAAATGTTGATGGTCAACAAGACCACCAGTTTCAAGAAAAAGGGTAAATGGAAGAAGAAGGGGAACTTCATGAAGAACAGCAAACAAGTTGCTGCTCAGGAGAAGAAACCCAAGTCTGGACCTAAGCCTGAGATTGAGTGCTTCTACTGCAAACAGACTGGTCACTAGAAGCGGAACTGCCCCAAGTATTTGGCGGATAAGAAGGATGGCAAGGTGAACAAAGGTATATGTGATATACATGTTATTGATGTGTACCTTACCAGAGCTCGCAGTAGCACCTGGGTATTTGATACTGGTTCTGTTGCTAATATTTGCAACTTGAAATAGGGACTACGGATTAAACGAAGACTGGCTAAGGACGAGGTGATGATGCGCGTGGGAAATGGTTCCAAAGTCGATGTGATCGCCGTCGGCACGCTACCTCTACATCTAACTTCGGGATTAGTTTTAGACCTGAATAATTGTTATTGGGTGCCAGCGTTGAGCATGAACATTATGTCTAGATCTTGTTTGATGCGAGACGGTTATTCATTTAAATCTGAGTATAATGGTTGTTCTATTTATATGAGTAATATCTTTTATTGTCACACACCCTTGAAGAGTGGTCTATTTGTGTTAAATCTCGATAGTAGTGACACACATATTCATAATGTTGAAGCCAAAAGATGCAGAGTTGATAATGATAGTGCAACTTATTTGTGGCACTGCCGTTTGGGTCATATTCATGTAAAGAGCATGAAGAAACTCCATACTGATGGACTTTTGGAATAACTTGATTATGAATGACTTGGTACTTGCGAAGCATGCCTCATGGGCATGATGACTAAAACACCGTTCTCCGGAACAATGGAGCGAGCAACAGATTTGTTGGAGATCATACATACTGATGTATGTGGTCCAAAGAATATTGAGGCTCGCGGCAGGTATCATTATTTTCTCACCTTCACATATGATTTGAGCAGATATGGGTATATCTACTTAATGAAACATAAGTTTGAAAAATTTGAAAAGTTCAAAGAATTTCAGAGTGAAGTGGAAAATCATCGTAACAAGAAAATAAAATTTCTATGATCTGATCGTGGAGGAGAATATTTGAGTTACGAGTTTGGTCTACATTTGAAACAATGCGGAATAGTTTCGCAACTCACACCACTCGGAACACCACAGCGTAATGGTGTGTCCAAACGTCATAATCGTACTTTACTGGATATGGTGCGATCTATGATGTCTCTTACTTATTTACCGCTATCATTTTGGGGTTTTGCTTTAGAGACGACTGCATTCACGTTAAACAGGGCACCACCAAAATCCCTTGAGACGACGCCTTATGAACTATGGTTTGGCAAGAAACCAAAGTTGTCCTTTCTTAAAGTTTGGGGCTGCGATGCTTATGTGAAAAAGCTTCAACCTGATAAGCTCAAACCCAAATCGGAGAAATGTGTCTTCATAGGATACCCAAAGGAAACTGTTGGGTACACCTTCTATCACAGATCTGAAGGCAAGACCTTCGTTGCTAAGAATGGATCCTTTCTAGAGAAGGAGCTTCTCTCGAAATAAGTGAGTGGGAGGAAAGTAGAACTTGATGAGGTAACTGTACCTGCTCCCTTATTGGAAAGTAGTTCATCACAGAAACCGGTTCTTGTGACACCTATACCAATTAGTGAGGATGCTAATGATGATGATCATGAAATTTTGGATCAAGTTACTACCGAACCTCGTAGGTCAACTAGAGTAAGATCCGCACCAGAGTGGTATGGTAATCCTGTTCTGGAGGTCATGTTGCTAGAACATGATGAACATACGAACTATGAGGAAGCGATGATGAGCCTAGATTCCGCAAAATTGCTTGAGTCCATGAAATCTGAGATGGGATCCATGTATGAGAACAAAGTGTGGACTTTGGTTTACTTGCCCAAGGATCGGCAAGGCATCAAGAATAAATGGATATTCAAGAAGAAGACAGACGCTGATGGTAATGTTACTATCTACAAAGCTCGACTTGTTGTGAAAGGTTTTCGACAAGTTCCAGGAGTTGACTACGATGAGACCTTCTCACCCATAGCAGTGCTTAAGTCCGTCCGAATCATGTTAGCTATTGCCACATTTTATGATTATGAAATTTGGCAAATGGATGTAAAGACTGCATTGTTGAATGGATTTCTAGAAGAAGAGTTGTATATGATGCAACCTGAAGGTTTTATCGATCCAAAAGGTACTAACAAAGTGTGCAAGCTCCAGCGATCCATTTATGGACTGGTGCAAGCTTCTTGGAGTTGGAATAAGCGCTTTGATAGTGTGATCAAAGCATATGGTTTTATACAGACTTTTGGAGAAGTCTGTATTTACAAGAAAGTGTGTGGGAGCTCTGTAGCATTTCTAATATTATATGTGGATGACACATTGTTGATTGGAAATGATATAGAATTTCTGGATAGCATAAAAGGATACTTGAATAAGAGTTTTTCAATGAAGGACCTCGGTGAAGCTGCTTAGATATTGTGCATCAAGATCTATAGAGATAGATCAAGACGCTTAATTGGACTTCCACAAAGCACATACCTTGACAATGTTTTGAAGAAGTTCAAAATGGATCAGGCAAAGAAAGGGTACTTGCCTATATTACAAGGTGTGAAGTTGAGTTAGACTCAATGCCCGACCACTGCAGAAGATAGAGAGAAAATGAAAGATGTTCCCTATGCTTTAGCCATAGGTTCTATCATGTATGAAATGTTGTCTACCCGATCTGATGTGTGCCTTGCTATTACTTTAGCAGGGAGGTACCAAAGTAATCCAGGAATGGATCACTGGACAGTGGTCAAGAACATCCTGAAGTACCTGAAAAGGACTAAGTGTATGTTTCTCTTTTATGGAGGTGACAAAGAACTCATCGTAAATGGTTACGTTGATACAAGCTTTGACACATATCTGGACGATTGTAAATCTCAAACCGGATACATGTTTATATTAAACGGTATAGCTGTCAGTTGGAGCAGTTCTTAACAAAGCGTCGTGGCGGGATCTACATCTGAAGCGGAGTACATTACTGCTTCGGAAGCAGCAAATGTAGGAGTCTGGATGAAGGAGTTCATATCCGATCTAGGTGTCATACCTAGTGCATCGGGTCCAATGAAAATCTTTTGTGAAAATACTGGTGCAATTGCCATGGCAAAGGAATCTAGATTCACAAGAGAACCAAGCACATCAAGAGACGCTTCTACTCCATCCGGGATCAAGTCCAGGTGGGAGACATAGAGATTTGCAAGATACATATGGATTTGAATGTTGCAGATCCATTGACTAAGCCTCTTCCACAAGCACAACATGATCAGCACCAGGGCTCCATGGGTGTTAGAATCATTACTGTGTAATCTAGATTATTGACTCTAGTGCAAGTGGGAGACTGAAGGAAATATGCCCTAGAGGCAATAATAAAGTTATTATTTATTTCCTTATATCATGATAAATGTTTATTATTCATGCTAGAATTGTATTAACCGAAAACATGATACATGTGTGAATACATAGGCAAACAGAGTGTCACTAGTATGCCTCTACTTGACTAGCTCGTTGATCAAAGATGGTTATGTTTCCTAGCCATAGACGTGAGTTGTCATTTGATTAATAGGATCACATCATTAGGAGAATGATGTGATTGCACTACTAGGGAAAAGGCTAGCAGCACCACGGGTTTTAGGTGTTTTAGTAGCGCGGGGACCGGCGCTACTAATAAGCCGCTACAGCTAACATGCAGCAGTAGCGCGTGTTCACCAGCGCTACTGCTACACAAGTGTAGCAGCAGCGCACTTAATGGAAGCTCGCTACTGCTAATAGCTATAGCGCGCTTCTCCTGTGCGCGCTACTGCTACTACCGCGCTGCTGCTAACTTTTCTCCACTCGCTACTGCTAATTTTAGTAGTTTTTTGGGGCATATTTGTTTTGTATTTGAACAGGCTTTATAGAAGAATCTTTAGAATATACAAATTTCATCATGATACACATACAAATGCCTGCAAGACCACAAATGTAATCATAGCATATACATACAAATAGTCTCATCATAATCATCATCCAACACAAAGTGGTATCTTGTCATCATCTCAAAAATAGCGATACATGCAAGTCTTGAATACTTGCAACTACAACGTCATCCATCTAAACAAAGGTATACGCGAGAAGAGCTATCACTATGAGTGAGAGCGGAACTATGCAGTACATGAGGTGGCGGTTACGAGTCCTCTCTCGCGCTAGCGTGAACCTCAAGTAACTAGCTTCTCCTTCTTGTCTGCTTTTGAAGCCTTTATGGTTGGCGCCCGAGAACCCATTCACTTGCACCTGACACTCATGCCACTCGTTGTACACCCCCGGAACCTTCCCTTTGTACACGACATAGCACTTCCATCTCGCCATCAAGAAACTAGGTACCTGTTAGAGATGCATGTTCATGAAGAGGATGTACAATCATATATATGCAACAAAATATACTAGAGAAACACCGAAAAAGAAAGAGTTAGCAACTAGATGAAACATACAGTACGCAAATTAATTAACTAGAGGTACGCAGGTCATCGTACGCAAACTAACAAAGTAGCGTTACGCAAGTTCGGCATGGACCGTGGACATCACAAAGTTTCATCGCTACAAAAGGCATACAAGTTCAACCGACACATATCATCATCATTGGCATCATAAATCACTAGAAGTTCCATCCTTCCATATCATCGAGGATGGACCCTAGCTTCTTGAACAGCGTGAGGTCTAGACGTTGCATGCCTATGTGAGTTCGGACGTCAGCTCGCGATATAGGGCCCTGGTGGAACATCCCCTTCTCATAGACGACTTCTTTCATGATGATCGTCGCAATGTTGCTTTGGATGCGAAAGAAGTCATCTCGAAGTTTATAATTCGCTTCTCCATGAGATTCTAGCCACTTGTGGATATGATCATAATTTCTGCTTTTCATGCGAAGCTTTTGGTGATCCGTGTTGAACTGAATCATGCGATGGACGATGTAGAATCCATCCTTCTTGCTTGGTTTTGGGACATGGATGCAGGAGAAGTTAGTTTTATGCGCGAAAGCCATCTCCTTGTTCCTTTGTTTCCTGATCTGCATGTGGCCACCTCTAATGCTGAAGCCTTGGAGAGCATCATCTAGAATATTCATTATGTGGGTGTAGTCTTTTTTCTCGTAGCCTCTGGAAGGGTCAAAATACACGGCGAGGCAGACTTGCGGGTAAAGAACGATAAGGACGGCGCGCCCGTTGCTGCGGGAAAAAGACACCTCAAATTATTCCCCATATGAGAGAGAAGGAATGATTGAAATGTACGAAAGGGTTGTCCGGAAATGACTTAATTTGGATGATAAGGCACGAGGACAATTTCCTGGTCCTTATTCTGTACCATGAAGTTTTGGAGGTACTCCCTAGCAGTTTCACGCTCAAAGTCACCGAGACTCAAGAAAGACTCGTGCATGTAGTACGGATCCACCACACAGATTTGCGAGACTTCTTCACTCTTCATGACGGAGCTCATATGTAGCGCAAAAAGGTGGACGATTGTAAAATTGAGCCGCCTTGTCAGAAACATCTCAAAGATATGGTCAAACCGCAGGAAGAACACCTCCGCGGGCCGTGTCTCGACGTAGCACTTCCCCTCAGGCACACGAGCCACGTATGTCGGATATCCTGGATCCTTTGAGGCTAGTAGGATTTTCTCAGTCGACAGCACATGGTCGTGCAGTCTCCTGAGATCCCCTAATAGTGCCTCCAGCGGTTTCGGCGGTAGCATCGGCTCGCTCGTGAGATGGAACATGGCCGCACCTTTCACGGGTACACGCCCTTCAGAATGCATCGTCTGGCTGCTATGTCCTCTGGCTTGTTTGGAGGCAACTATCTTCCCCGATCTCTTTCTCTCCTTTTTCTTGGGCACACCTTCTAGACCCTTCCTTAACCTCTGCCCAAGTGTTCCCGGGCTAAGTACTGTACGACCCTCGCGCCCGGCTAGTTGAGCCTCTGTTGAGGCGACATTTTCAGGCGTATCCTGTGAGGATTTCCTGAAGAGAGACTTTTTGCAATCCCTGTTATGACCTTCCTGCCCGGGCATATCATCCATATCCTCATTAGCAAGCTGATAGCCCAATTCGTCATATGGTTGAGTCATCAATTCTATGTCACAGTCATACACGTTTGTATTGAGGAAATCCATAGGGTCGACCTCCGTCTCATCATCCATTCTCTGTTCTACAGGACAAATTACATCAGCCAGTACTATTGCACCCCCTTCATCATGTCGTCCGCCGCTCTCACCCGGCACTACAGGAGCTGGTAATTGCATAGGCGGGGTGGTGGTCTCCGCACATGCTTGTTGATGTGTGGTTATTGGTGTGCTCTCGGCCGGCTCCAGATGAATAAGATTCTTCGGCCAAAGCAGCACCCAACCCTTGCAGCATCTAATCCGGGGCGGGGTCTTGTCGTCCGCTCCCACATGCTGTACTGGAGGAGGCAAATCCTCGTGCCCCGATTTCACACTGGACAAGCTAACCCTGAAGTGCGAAGCGGGGATCGGCTGGTTGTGGAATGTGGGTTGCAAGGGGTCCATTATCATCCCCTTTCCCACGTCTACCTTCTGGCCTATGATCAAGTAGAGTATGGTGCACGGGGTTTCTTTCGCCTGCAAACACATATGTATGTGGCGTAAAACATCCAAAAGGCAACAAAAATGGAATATTAGATATATATATATATATATATGTTGGTGCGACATGTAATTACCACGATGGCATCGAGCTCAGCCAAAGACGAAGGCCCACCGAGTGCGCCAGAGACTGAGGACGGGCTGCTATGAGCGGGAGCGGCTGCGAGAGGAGGCCCGGTTGCGTGGGCAAGTGATGGTGCGATGGTGTTGTTGTTCAGGGAGTTGCTCCCGACGAAACTAGGCAACGGGAAATCATGTACCGTCTTGTCTGGGTTTTCCTTCGTCCATTTGATGATAACTGGAACCAAGTTAGTAGCGAAATCATTTCTGCAGGCAATTACAGCTGCATTGACTGCCTGCTGTAGCAACTCATATTTGTCCTCGGCTGCTTTTTTCATGTGCTTAGCTGCTTTTTTCTCGAACGCAAGCTTCACCTTCGCGTCGATGTCCGCCTAACTAAACTTCTTTTTATGCTTCTTGGCCTCCGGGCCCTCGTTGTAAAACACCTTCCACGTGGCGCCGTCTCCAGCGCCGTGCACACGACCATACTGCGGCCGCTGGCCCAAAGGGAGTCCCTTAAGTTCATTCAAGGCCCGGTTGAGAGGGGTGTCCCACTTGGGCCTCATCGGAGAAGTAGGGCTTTCGGCTGCAAGTTGGTGTTGCTTCTCCAGTAGTCTAATCAATTTCCTCGTGATCTAGTCCATGTAAAAAAACTTTTTTCTCCTTGTCCCACTTGTAGTGGGCCCTGATGAAGTCACGCTCCAAGGGGTTGGTGAACTTCGCGAAGGGGTCTAGGAGACCCGCGGCTTCACGTTCCGCGTCCTCCTAATCCCATATGGTCCTTTTACTGAGGTAGCCACGGCTTCTGAGGCGATGCTTCCCCGTGATCCTGTGTTGAAGGCTCTTGAATTTCGCAGCCTTAGCCTTGGCGTCCTCGGTAGCGCAAGTGTCCTTGAACTTTTCGAACTCCTCTTCCGTAAGTGCCGGATTTTCCACCAGAATCTTGGACAGGGGTTCCTCAGCCTCAATAGCTCGTTTCACCCTCCCTTTCCAGGAGGCCAAATCATTGCTGAACATGCCCATGGCGTGATTATTAATCTTTTTCATCTTCGGATCATCCCACGGTTGTTCTATGTTATCATCCCGGCCGGGGAACTTGAATCTCTTGTGCAACTTCGTTAGGAGCAACTGCGTCAAATGTTCTTTACTCCTTAAGTCATCGTCGTTGATGCTCGCGCATTCCCGTAGGATGCATCCTACTTGGTTCCCATAGCACTTGCGAGGTTCTTCCGGCTCTAATGGCTCAAACATGCCAGGTGCCATCTTTGTGATCACAAGTCATCCAATCCCTAGTTTGTTAGGTTTTCGTATCATCTGCTTCTTATGCTTCCTCTTTTCGGTAGCGGCATCGGCGCCAGTACCTTCCCCGCTGGTATCTTCCCCGCCGGTACCTTCCCCACCGGTCTCGGCGCCGCCATCGGTGCCGGCGCCGTCGGTGTCGATGTCGGCGTCAGTACCATCATAGAGGCGGACCTGCAAACCTTGCTTAGCAGTCAAAAAGTCGAGGTAGTCTTGTTCACCCTGATAATCCATCTCGTATGCATCTTTGTCAGAAGGCCCAGTTTCTTTGTTGTTCGACATGTTTCCTATGATTAAGTGTCCTCATTTATTTCTAAAAGTATGAATAAATGAGAAATGACAGAAAAAAGAAATCTATGTGCCAGCACTCGATATGCCAACTATGTAGCACAAATCATGCCTTTATTCACGGGAAATTTCGGCATGACCTTTGCTAAAAAATGGACATATCAAGCGCCTAAAATTCACCAGAACGGAAATGAATCAACATTCCGGGGTAACATAGGCCACTCGGATCATTTACCAAAACATGACATGTCCAAAACATGACATGTCCAAAACATGACATATCCACATATCACATGTCCAGTTCAAATTTGCTTATAAAATCAGCTAATTTTGAAACCTATCTAAATTCATAACTAAATAGATAACCTAATTAACATAACTAAAACATAAGTAAATTAACTGAAGAACCCTAGCTGGTAGAGAGAGAGAGGGGGGTGGTTTACAGAGGGTGCAGGGGCGAGGAGGCAGGCCCGCCTACGGCCGAGGTTGGGAGGGGAGGAAGCAGAGAAGGGAGGCGAGGGCCGACGGGTCGGGGGTGAGCAACGGCGCCGGGGGTGAGCGCGTGGGTCGGGGGCGAGCGCCGGGGCCGGGTCGGGCGCGGCGGTGCGACGGGGGGAAGAGAGTGGGGATTTGGGGGAAAAGAGGCGGGATGAAGCAGGGAGAGTGAGAATTTTGGGTTAAGTGGACGTAGCAGTAGCGCGTTTAGACAAAACGCGCTACTACTATTAAAGGCAGCTATAGCGGTTTTATACAGAAACCGCTACTGCTACCTTGATTAGCTGTAGCTCTTTTTCCGTAAAGCGCTACTGCTATAACCAGTTTCCCTTTTTCTTTTCCTTTATTTTTCTCACTTTTTTCCGAGACCAGTGAACGAAGGGAAGGCGATATATATTGCATCATTTGACGGTTAAATATGTATGCAAAATAGGAACATATATATTACATCATTGGACCCATGCATAATAATGGCTACGTGTGTATACAAAACAGGAACATATATATATATATATATATATATATATATATATATATATATATTACATCATTTGACCGATTCCTCGGCGCTGACGTTTTTGTTTTGAGTCAGCTTCTTTCCCTTCTTGTTCGTCGAAGAATAATTGAGCCCCTCATTGTGACTTTGCCTTTTCCATGGAGTACGATTTTTCTTAGGTAATGTAGTATTGATTCTTCTTTGTACGTATACTTCATCATCATCGTCATCTTCCCTCATTGGGTTGTCGTACTGATCATAGTCTTCCTCGTTGGCGACTCCTTCCATTCCAATGATGTTCCTTTTGCCTCTCCTCGTGACAACACGACTGGGATTGCATGGGTCGGTTATGAAGAAGCATTGTGTCACGTTCTTAGCGTGTACCCATGGCTCGTTTTTTGCGATAGAGTTCATGGTAGCGCTCTTGGCGTCAGGTATAGTCATGGTAGTGAAAATCTGGTTTTCTCTTTCGACATTCTTAGCCCATCTGACACGGAACATCGTCGTGTTGTGCAGTCCAGAGTAGTCAAGCTCCCAGATCTCCTCGACCCTTCCATAAAATCGTTCAGTTGCGTCGTTGTCGCTACCAGTCATGCATTCCATCGTCACCCCTGAGTTCTGATCATCACTGTCCATATCTTTGGCCTCCGTGTAGAACGTGTATCCATTGATATCATATGGCTGATAGGTTACGAGGTTGGGCGAGGGGCCATGTGCTAAGGCGTATATGAGCAATCCATCCTTAGAGCCCTGCTCCGGGGGATTAGCAATAATATGCTCTTTGAACCAATGCAGGAAAGTGGAGTTGTGCTCTCTAGTAACTTCGGCGTCTGTCTTGCATACCCCCCGGTCACGATACTTCTTTGCGATAATTTCTTTGTGCAGTGCCACGAAAGGATCTACCTCGTCTAGATGTTGTAGCACTACCAAGTTTGCTCTGTCAAAGTCGCTGCATCGATCTGAGTATGCCACGTGCAATTCCCTGCGACCGTTGCAGTGACCTTCGCCTTTGAGCCTCCCATCGTGCTTGTTAATGGGCAAACCAACACTAACACTAGGCGGCTGGTCTGTGCCATATAGAAAATTCTCACAAAAAGAGATGCACTCTTGTGTCAAATAGCCCTGGACAATGCTTCCATCCGGACGGGGCATGTCAAAAACAAATCCTTTGATGATCCCATTCATCCTGTCAAATGGCATCATGTTGTGCAGGAATGACAGCCCTAGGTCTATTATGTCATCCACAATATGGACACACAGATGCACCATGACATCAAAGAACGCGGGCGGGAAGTACATCTCAAGCTCATTCAGTATCACAACGATCTCTTCCTGTAGCCTTCGGAGCTGCTTCACACTGATCGACTTTCGAGAGATGACGTCGAAAAAGTTGCAGACACCAATAAGCGTGTCACGGACGTGCTTGTCCATTATCCCTCTAAGGGCAACAGGTAGTATCCGCGTCATCATCACATGACAGTCATGGGACTTCATCCCGCTGAACCTTTTCTTGTCTGTGTCTAGATATCTGCTTATCTTGCCATAGTAACCGGAACTAACTTTGACTCCGGTAAGGCACTTAAAGAATTGATGGATCTCAGCCTGACTTAAGGTGAAGCAAGAAGGGGGGAATAATCCGCTTTCTTTATTTTCTTGCCCTTCTTCTCCCGTGCCTCTGTCTCCATCTTTGTCTCGTCTGACATTTTACGGGGTGGCATGTGCAGATATTCCCTGATTTTCAAATATTGCAAGTCTTTTCTTGCCTTCGGCCCATCCTTGATCTTATCCAGCATGTTCATCAGTGTTGCGAGCAAGCTCTCAAGGACATTCTTAAAGATATGCATTTGATCCAGGCAATGAGGTGTATCGAGTTTGTGCCAGTACTCCAAGTCCCAGAACACAGACCTCGTCTTCCATACCTTCAGCAGCGGCTCCGGCGCCTTTCTCATCGTCTTTCCCGACGCGGGGCACTCCTTCCAGTTTTTCAACAGCTCATCGATTTCGGCACCGCTCCGCTTACGTGGAGGTCCTCGATGCTCAGTGTGACCATTGAATAGATCTCCATGATTTCTCCACGGGTCATCCTGTTCGAGCTATCTTCGATGCCCCATGTACACGATTTTCCCAGACCCGCCATCTTTCCATGACGTGAACTGCTGAGACGTCGTATCATCCATGCACCGCGTGCATCCGCAATATCCATGGCACACCTGGCCTACCACATATCTGTAACCGAATAGTCCTGCACTGTCGTGATCAGCGCGGCTCTCGTGTTGAAATACTCGCCTTTGCTGGCTTCCCATGTCTTGGCCGGTGTTTACCATAACGTGTCTAACTCCTCTTGAAGTAGCCCCAGATACAAATTAATATTATTTCCTGGTTGTTTCGGCCCTTGAATAAGCATGCTCATGTGAATGTACTTCGATTTCATGCACAACCAGGGGGGAGGTTGTACATCCATACAAACACGGGCCATGTGCTATGGTTGGTGTTCTGATTGCCAAACGGATTCATGCCATCGGTACATGCGCCGAGCATGATGTTCCTTGCATCACATCCAAAATACCGATAGAAGCTGTTCAACGCTCTCCACTGGCTTCCATCCTTGACGTGTTTCATCTTTGGATCATCTCCATCGTCGGGCTTCTTCCTCTCCGCGTGCCAGCGCATTAGCTTTGCTTCCTTGGGATCTACAAAATACCTCTGGAGACGGGGAGTGATCGGTAAGTACCATACCACTTTCTGGGAACATTTCTTCCCAGCCTTCTTGTATCGAGAAGCATTGCACACCGGACAGCTTGTTTTTTCCGCGTGCTCCTTCCGATAAATTATGCAATCGTTGATGTATGCATGGTATCTAACGTGTGGCAGATCAGGAGGGCACACGATCTTCTTGGCCTCTTCAACACTACTAGGACATAGATTACCCGCGGGAAGAACATCCTTTAGGTACTTGAGATGCTCATCGAGGCTAGTGTCGGTCCATTTGTTTTTAGCCTTCGTCTTCAGGAGTTGGAGCGTGAAACTCAAGCGGGTCACCTCAGGATTGCAACCATCATACAATGGAGTGTTCGAGTCTACCACTAGTTGCTCCAGCTTAGCCTCCTCTCTAGAAGAAGCTCTCTCAGTACTCGTCTCCTTGCGAAGCAATGCTTGAACATGAGGGTCCCGCACGATTGAACTTAGTACCGACGAACTCTGCTGCGTGGAGTCCATGTCGTTCTCTCCGCCACCATGTCCGGCCCCTTCTCCGCCGCCATGTCCGGCCTCTTCCTCACCGCCATTATCGATCATCTCTTCGTCTTGCCCCATGTCATCATTGCCTGCCCCGTCGGCATCCTCAACATCGTCATCCTCATCTTCAATTATTCACCGAGTATAGCCATCCATGAAACCAGTCATGAGCAGGTGCGCTTTGACACGACCATCGTCATGGGGGTCGAGCCAAACTATTCCTTTGCATTTTTGACACGGACATAAAACCTCTGTCAGGTTATTTTCCTTCATGTCCTGCACCGCCGACCGCAACCACCTGTCCACCATCGCTCCACTGACCATCGTCAACTCTGCACGGTAATAATAAACAAATTGATTATAAAAATGTGTGCATTCATCAAAGTCATACAAAAATTCGGCATGACCTTCCTTGAAATAGGACATATATAGATCTAGAGTTTGCCCGGAATTCGCTGAAACGGAAATAAATTGACATTTCCGCAAAACATAGGCAACTCAAAAGCACAATTTGGTGTCAACTCATGCCACACACAAAATTTCCATAAACATATCACACACACATAAACATATTTCCATTTTGCAAAAGCATGAAATTTTAATCACATCTATCTCGAGATCGAGCACACGGTGGAGATGATGTTGTAGGGAGATCAAAAGTGCACAAATCTCTTCTTGACAAAGATAGATCTAGTTAGGGGCAAATAGGTCACTTAACTAAATGCTACATCTACCTAGCTACCTAATTTGGGAGGAGACAACTTCAACTAGTGGAGGGGGAAGGAAAAAGAGAAAGGAGATGCATTAATCGAGGTGGTGTAGTTATAGCTAGGAGTAATGAAGAGAGAGAAAGGTAGGTAGAAGAGGGAGAGTAATGGGGGGAGAAGTATTGAGGAAGAAGAAGAGTGAGAGAGGGAGGATGTGGGAGGTAGGGGAAAGGGAGGAGAGGAGATGGGGAGGGGGAGGTGGAAAAAGGTGGTGGGTGCTACGTCTTAGCAGTAGCGCGGGAGCAAAAGGGCGCTGCTGCTAAGAGCGTAGCAGCAGCGCGCTTTCCTATCACGCGCTACTGCTAAACGGGCCAACCGTGTGGACAATTTCAAAATTAGCAGCAGCGACGTGACTAAAAAGAGCGCTACTACTATGGCATTAGCAGCAACGCGCTTCCTGACGCCGCGCTACTGGTAAACTTAGGTCGTTGTGTACTATTGGTGGATTTTTGTAGTAGCGCGGTTTAAACATCACGCGCTACTACTAAATTTGCACCAGTAATGCGCTTTCCATAACCGCGCTGCTGCTAATTAGTAGCAGCGCCTCTTTTTATGTCGTGCTGCTGCTAAGATTCTGTGTATAAGGTTTTCCCTAGTAGTGTTGACTTGACCCATTCCGTTAGCTTAGCGCTGGATCATTTAGTATGTTGCTATTGCTTTCTTCATGACTTATACATGTTCCTATGACTACGAGATTATGCAACTCCCGTTTACCGGAGGAACACTTTGAGTGCTACCAAACATCACAACGTAACTGGGTGATTATAAAGGTACTCTACAAGTGTCTCCGAAGGTACTTGTTGAGTTGGCGTATTTCGAGATTAGGATTTGTCACTCCGATTGTCGGAGAGGTATCTCTAGGCCCACTCGGTAATGCACATCATTATAAGCCTTGCAAGCATTGTAACTAATGAGTTAGTTGCGGGATGATGTATTAAGGAATGAGTAAAGAGACTTGCCGGTAACGAGATTGAACTAGGTATTGAGATATCGACGATCGAATCTCGGGCAAGTAACATGCCGATGACAAAGGGAACAACGTATGTTTTTATGCGGTTTGACTCATAAAGATCTTCGTAGAATATGTGGGAGCCAATATGAGCATCCAGGTTCTGCTATTGGTTATTGACCGAAGACGTGTCTCGGTCATGTCTACATAGTTCTCGAACCCGTAGCACTACTAGGAAAAGGCCTACTAGTGGCGCACCAGTTTTGCCTACTAATGGCGCACTACTGGTGCGCCACTAGTACCACGCCACTAGTATATTTTACTAATGGCGCACCTGTAGTGCACCATTAGTATGCCTAGAGGTGCGCCATTACTATCTGATTTAGTAATGGCGTACCACATAGAAGTGCGCCATTAGTAATATTTTTTTTCAATTTTTTTTCTTAATCTCGGGTCACTATGGCTTAATCTCGGGTCAATATGCTTAATCTCAGGCCAAATCGCACTCCGTGGTCAAACTTCTAGCAAGGTCACCCATCCTCACACTACTCCAGCCCAAGCACGCTTAAATTCAAAGTTCTATCCAACCCCAACACCAACTCACTTCACAGGCACTTGTAAATTTTCCCAACAACTAGACCACATATCACATGGGAAACTTATTTTCTTTTATTTTTTTGACATTTTCATCATTTTTTTTAAAACTAAAAAGGCGGTCCACAGGGGGGGTGCATGCGAGGGAATTTTTGGGCCAAGTTAGTAATGGCGCACTGTGGGAGTGGTGCGCCATTACTAGTGGTCAACTAGTAATGGCGCACCACTCCCACACTGCGCCATTACTAGTTTTCAAAAAATATAAAAAAATTGAAAAAAAATTACTAGTGGCGCACCGTGGATGTGGTGCGCCATTACTAGTTTTGAAAAAAAATTAAAAAAAATTTTGAATTTTTTTTACTAATGGCGCACCGTGGATGTGGTGCGCCATTACTAGTTTAACTAGTAATGGCGCACCACTCCCACGGTGCGCCATTACTAGTTTTGAAAAAAAAATAAAAAAAAAATCTTGTTACTAATGGCGCACCGTGGATGTGGTGCGCCATTAGTATTTGGACACTAATGGTGCACCAACACATGGTGCACCATTAGTATATAGTAGTGGCGCACCACATGTCTGGTGCGCCATTAGTGTCAATTTCATCTATAGCCCTTTTCCTAGTAGTGTAGGGTCCGCACGCTTAAAGTTCGGTGACGATTGGTATTATGAGTTTTCGTGTTTTGATGTATCGATGGTAGTTCAGAGTCCCAGATATGATCACGGACATGACGAGGAGTCTCAAAATGGCCGAGACATAAAGATCAATATATTGGACGACTATATTCGGACACCGGAAAGGTTTCAGACATATACTGGATACCGGGGGGTTACCGGAACCCCCCCCCCCCCCCCCCCCCGAGGGCTTAATGGGCCTTAGTGCAAATAGAGGGCAGCAAGGGGAGTGTGGAGCGCGCCCCCCAAGGCCCAAACTGAATTGGTTTAGGGCAAGGGGGGCCGCTGATGACCCACAAGTATAGGGGATCTTTCGTAGTCCTTTCATAAGTAAGAGTGTCGAACCCAACGAGGAGCAGAAGGAAATGATAAGCGGTTTCCAGCAAGCTATTCTCTGCAAGTACTGAAATAAGTGGTAACAGATAGTTTTGTGATAAGATAATTTGTAATGAGCAACAAGTGACAAAAGTAAATATGGTGCAGCAAGGTGGCCCAATCCATTTTGTAGCAAAGGACAAGCCTGGACAAACTCTTATATGATGTAAAGCGCTCCCGAGGACACATGGGAATATCGTCAAGCTAGTTTTCATCACGCTCATATGATTCAGGTTCGGTACTTTGATAATTTGGTATGTGGGTGGACCGGTGCTTGGGTGCTGCCCTTACTTGGACAAGCATCCCACTTATGATTAACCTCTATTGCAAGCATCCGCAAATACAACAAAAGTATGAAGGTAAACCTAACCATAGCATGAAACATATGGATCCAAATCAGACCATTACGAAGCAACACATAAACTAGGGTTTAAGCTTCCGTCACTCTATCAACCCATTATCTACTTATTACTTCCCAATGCCTTCCTCTAGGCCCAAACAACGGTGAAGTGTCATGTAGTCGACGTTCACATAACACCACTAGAGGAGACACAACATACATCTCATCAAAATATCGAACGAATACCAAATTCACATGACTACTAATAGCAAGACTTCTCCCATGTCCTCAGGAACAAAAGTAACTACTCACAAAGCATAAACATGTTCATAATCAGAGGGGTATTAATGTGCATATAGGATCTGAACATATGATCTTCCACCAATTAAACCAACTAGCATCAACTACAAGGAGTAATTAACACTACTAGAAACCTACTAGCACCAATCCCGGACATGGAGACAAGAATTGGATACAAGAGATGAACTAGGGTTTTGAGATGAGATGGTGCCGATGAAGATGTTGATGGAGATTGCCCTATCCCGACGACAGGAGCGTTGGTGATGACGATGGCAATGATTTCCCCCTCCGGGAGGAAAGTTTCCCCGACAGAACAGCCCCGCCAGAACCCTAGATTGGTTCCGCCAAGGTTCCGCCTCGTGGCGGCGGAGTTTCGTCCGAGAAGATGACTTATGATTGTTTTTCCCATCGAAAGAGTCCATATAGCAGAAGATGGTCACCGGAGGGCCACCAGGGGGCCCACGAGGTAGGGGTGCGCCTAGGGGGGTAGGGCGCGCCCCCACCCTCGTGGGCAGGGTGTGGCCCCCCTGGTGAAGTTCTTGCGCTCAATGTTTTTATATATTTGGAAAACATCATCCGTGAAGTTTCAGGACTTTTGGAGCTGTGCAGAATAGGTCTCTAATATTTGCTCCTTTTCCAGCCAGAATCCCAGCTGCCGGCATTCTCCCTCTTTATGTAAACCTTGTAAAATAAGAGTGAATAGGCATAAGTATTATGACATAATGTGTAATAACATCCCATAATGCAATAAATATTGATATAAAAGCATGATGCAAAATGGACGTATCAACTCCCCAAAGCTTAGACCTCGCTTGTCCTCAAGCGAAAAGGCGAAATCGAAAAATATGTCCGCATGTTTAGAGATGAAGGTGTCGATAAAAATAAAATACGCACATGAGGGCATCATGATCATTCTTGGAGCAGCAACTTATATAATTCTTGTCATATGATATCTTATGCTAGAGTAATAATTCAATCACAATATCAAGTATGAATCGTAAACTTCATTGAAAACTAACAAACTATAATCTCAATCATTGAAGCAATTGCAATTTATCATAACATAGGAAAGAGTCAATGTCTAAGAGCTTTTCAGCAAGTCCACATACTCAACTATCATATAGTCTTTCACAATTGCTGACACTCACGCAATACTTATGGGTATGGAGTTTTAATCGGACACAGAGAAAGATAGGGGCTTATAGTTTTTCCTCCCAATGTTTTACCTCAAGGGTAATGTCAACAGTAATAGTTTATGAAAACCCACATCCAATTAGCCATATATACTAGGATCTTTCCAACATATTGTGCTTGCCAAAGGATAAAATGTAAAAAGGAACTGTGAAGATCACCATGATTCTATTGCAGTATCAGAGATAAAAGTAAAAGATAGGCCCTTTGCAGAGGGAAGTAGAGGTTGTCTTGCACTTTTATGGTTGGATGCACAAAATCCTAATGCGAAAGAACGTCACTTTATATTGCCACTTGTGATATGTACCTTTATTATGTAGTCTGTTGCTTTTATTACTTCCATATCACACGATTGTATAAAGCTTATTTCTATCACACCAATCAATCATACATATTTAGAGAGCAATTTTTATTGCTTGCACCGATGACAACTTACTTGATGGATCTTAATCAACCCATAGGTAGGTATGGTGGACTCTCATGGCAAAACTGGTTTAAGGGTGTTTGGAAGCACAAGTAGTATCTCTACTTGGTGCAATGAATTTGGCTAGCATGAGGGGGAAAGGCAAGCTCAACATGTTGGAGGATCCAAGATAATATAATTTGTCTCAGATGTAAGAAAACATAACCCATTATGTTGTCTTCCTTGTCCAATGTCAACTCTTTAGCATGTCATATTTTAATGAGTGCTCACAATCATAAAAGATGTCCAAGATAGTATATTTATATGTGAAGACCTCTCTTTCTTTATTACTTCCTATTAATTGCAACGATGACCAAAACTATGTTTGTCAAGCCTCAATAACTTTTATTCATCATAATCTTTCTATGTGAGCTCATTACTCTCCATAAGAGTCACATGATCTCTTTGTTTCTTTTTATTTCTTTCTCTTTTCCTTTATTCACTTAGGATCATGGCAAAATAATCAAGCCCTTGACTCAACACTAATCTTTATTATATAGCCCACGGACTCGATTACATAGAGGGGTAATAAAGCAAAACTCACAACTAGATCATACTAAGAACTTTTATTCTACAAGATCAAGATATTTCCAAAAGGATCAAACTAAGAAAAACGGTAAAGACAAAAGTGATGGTGATACGATATCGGGGCACTCCCCCAAGCTTGGCAGTTGCCAAGTGGAGTGCCCATACCAAATACTCAATCCTTCTTTGTTGGAGGAGACGGTGGTGATTTTGTTGATGGCGTAGGCTTGTCGTCCTTCTTCCAAGGCATAGGCTCACCATCATAGATGGATGATCGAGTCTCCGGGATCCTCAAATCTGCAGCCAAACTCATCCTTTTGAATCCATATTCATACTCACAGTTTTGGTTTTGCAGGTCATAGATCTGAGCTTGAAGGTGCTCAATTTTCTCATGAAGCTTGAAGATGGTATCCCCGATGTTGTCGGCGTCCATCTTGTGTTTGTTGGTGAACTCTGCGATCATCATGCAGTTGGAGTTGAGTCCACGCTCCACCATCCCCTGGCACTTGAAAACTTGTTGCTCCATTGCTTCGAGCCTCGTCTCCACGCTTCCGTTCCCCTTCGGTCCCTCAGCATCACGGATGTGCAGTAACCCATCATGCATCTCAATGGTTTGAGGGTGTCGCTGCACCTCCGCGAGGTAAGGGTTGGTGACCTTCTCGAAGAACTTGTCCTTGGGAGCACTTGGAGACGTCATGATAATCTAGATATGTCAGAAAAATAGCTCGAAACAAAGACAGGAGATTTTTGCGTGATACGGGAGTCAAAACCCCCGGGAGGTTATATAATGGATTTTCACCGACCAAAATACGTGTCCTGTAAGAAAACGGAGTCCGGAGAGCACACGAGGTGCCCACGAGGTAGGGGGTGCGCCCAGTAGCGTAGGGCGCGCCCTCCACCCTCGTGGGGACCTCGTGTCCTTTCCGGACTGCTGCTTATATTTCTATTTTTCTAAATATTCCAAAACGGAGAAATATTGCTTTAAAAACTGTTTTGGAGTCGGTTTACTTACCGTACCCCATACCTATTCCTTTTCGGAGTCTGAAACGTTCCGAAAAGTGTCCTTTATGTATTCCTCCGGGGTTACGGTTTCAATAACATTGGTTTCAACATTTATGGGATTACCTGAGATATAGTGTTTGATTCTTTGACCGTTCACCACCTTCGGATTTGTGCCTTCGAAGTTGTTGATTTTTATGGCACCGGAACAATAGACCTCCTCGATAACATAAGGGCCTTCCCATTTAGAGAGAAGTTTTCCTGCAAAAAATCTTAAATGAGAGTTGTATAGCACTACATAATCACCTACGTTGAACTCACGCTTTTGTATCCTTTTGTAATGCCATCTTTTAACTTTTTCTTTAAACAACTTGGCATTTTCATAGGCTTGAGTTCTCCATTCATCACGTGAGCTAATATCAAATAACCTCTTCTCACCAGCAAGTTTAAAATCATAATTAAGTTCTTTGATAGCCCAATAAGCCTTGTGTTCTAGTTCGATAGGTAGGTGACATGCTTTTCCATAGACCATTTTATACGGAGACATACCCATAGGATTTTTATATGCAGTTCTATAGGCCCATAATGCATCATCTAGTTTCTTGGACCAATTCTTTCTAGACTTATTGACAGTCTTTTGCAAAATTAATTTGAGTTCTCTATTACTCAATTCTACTTGACCACTAGACTAAGGGTGATAAGGAGATGCAATTCTATGATTAACATCATATTTAGCAAGCATTTTACGGAAAGCACCATGAATAAAATGTGAACCACCATCAGTCATTAAATATCTAGGGACTCCAAACCTTGGATAAATAACTTCTTTAAGCATTTTACTAGAAGTGTTATGATCAGCACTACTAGTTGGAATAGCTTCTACCCACTTAGTAACATAATCAACATCAACTAAAATATGTGTATAACCATTAGAGGAAGGAAAAGGTCCCATATAGTCAAACCCCAAACATCAAATGTTTCAATAACAAGTGAATAATTCATAGGCATTTCTTGACGTCTACTAATATTACCAATTCTTTGACATTCATCACAAGATAAAACAAACTTACGGGCATCCTTGAAGAGAGTGGGCCAATAAAAACCATATTGCAGTACCTTATGTGTAGTCCTATCTCCAGCATGGTGTCCTCCATAAGCTTCGGACTGACACTTGTGTAGGATCTGTTCCTGTTCATACTCAGGTACACAACGTCTAATAACACCATCTACTCCTTTATAAAGATGTGGGTCATCCCAAAAGTAATGCCTCAAATCATAAAAGAACCTTTTCTTTTGCTGGTATGTGAAACTAGGTGGTATAAACTTAGCAACAATGTAATTAGCATAATCAGCATACCATGGAGCAGTATGAGAAGTATTTATAACATTTAATTGCTCATCAGGAAAGCTATCATCAATAGGTAGTTGGTCATCAAGCACATTTTCTAACCTAGACAAGTTGTTTGCAACGGGGTTTCAGCTCCTTTTCTATCAACAATATGTAAATCAAATTCTTGTAGTAGGAGCACCAATCTAATAAGTCTAGGTTTAGCATCTTTATTTTCCATAAGATATTTAATAGCAGCATGAGCGCTATGAATAGTTACTTTAGAATCAACAAGATAAGGTCTAAACTTATCACAAGCAAATACAACTGCTAAGAATTATTTTTCAGTAGTAGCATAATTTATTTGAGCATTGTCTAGAGTTTTACTAGCATATTGAATAACATTTAGTTTCTTATCAACTCTTTGTCCTAGAACATCACCTACAGCATAATCACTAGCATCGCACATAATTTCAAAGGGTAAATTCTAATCAGATGGCTGAACAATAGGTGCAGAGATCAATGCTTTCTTAAGTATTTCAAATGCTTCTAGACAATCATCATCAAAGACAAATGGTATATCTTTTTGTAATAAATTAGTCAGAGGCCGAGAGATTTTTGAGAAGTCCTTAATGAACCTCCGATAAAAACCGGCATGACCAAGGAAACTTCTTATACCTTTGATGTCCTTGGGACATGGCATCTTTTCAATAGCATCAACCTTGGCTTTATCAACTTCAATAGCTCTTTCAAAAACTTTATCCCCCAAGACAATACCTTCATTAACCATAAAGTGGCACTTTTCCCAATTCAAGACAAGATTAGTTTCTTCACATCTCTGCAAAACTCGATCAAGGTTGCTCAAGCAATCATCAACAGAAGATCCATAGATGGAGAAGTCGTCCATGAAAACCTCACAAATATTTTCACAAAAGTCAGAGAATATAGCCATCATGCATCTTTGAAAGGTAGCAGGTGCATTACGTAAACCAAAAGGCATACATCTATAAGAGAAAGTACCAAAAGGGCAAGTAAAAGTAGTCTTTGATTGATATTTGGTTAACACAGTTATTTGAGAGAAACCAGAATAACCATCTAGAAAGAAAAAATATGTATGTTTGGATAATCATTCTAGCATTTGATCGATAAAAGGTAAGGGGCAATGATCTTTTTTAGTAGCCTTATTTAATTTGCGGAAATCAATTACCATCCTATAACCAGTAATAATTCTTTGAGGAATCAATTCATCTTTATCATTAGGAACAACAGTAATACCTCCATTCTTAGGGACACAATGGACAGGACTTACCCACTTACTATCAGCAACGGGGTAAATTATACCTGCCTCAAGGAGCTTTAGTATCTCCTTTCTTACCACTTCTTTCATTTTAGGATTCAGGCGGAGTTGATGATCACGGACTGGTTTAGCATCTTCTTCCAAATTAATTTTATTTTGACATAGAGTGGGACTAATGCCCTTAAGATCATCAATAGTATACCCAATAGCAGCACGGTGCTTCTTCAGAGTTTTTAATAATCTCTCTTCTTCATGTTCTGAAACCTTAGCACTAATAATAATAGGGTATATCTTTTTCTCATCAAGATGAGCATATTTAAGAGTATCAGGTAACGGTTTAAGCTCAAACACGGGATCACCCATGGGTGGAGGAGGATCTCCTAGGATTTCAACAGGTAAATTGTTTTTCAGCATAGGTTCCTGTTTAAAGAATACTTCATCTAATTCCCTTCTTTCAATCATAAACATATCATTTTCATGGTCTAGCAAATATTGTTCTAAAGGATCACTAGGAGGTACGGCAATAGAAGCAAGACCAATAATTTCATACTTACTAGGTAATTCTTCTTCACGGTATTGTCTACTAAATTTAGAAAAATTAAATTCATGAGTCATATCATCTAAACCGACAGTAACAACATCCCTTGTGCAATCTATGGTAGCATTAACAGTTTTTACGAAGGGTCTCCCAAATATAATGGGACAAAAACTATCTTGTGGGGAACCAAGAACAAGAAAATCAGCAGGATATTTAGTTTTCCCACACAAGACTTCAACATCTCTAACAATTCCCATTGGTGAAATAGTATCTCTATTAGAAAGTTTAATTGTGACATCAATATCTTCTAACTCAGCGGGTGCAATGTCATGCATAATTTCTTTGTATAAGTCAAGAGGTATTGCACTAGCACTAGCACCCATATCACACAAGCCATGATAACAATGATCTCCTATTTTAACAGAAATAACAGGCATGCCTACCACAGGTCTAGATTTTTTTGTATCACGGGGTTTAGCAATTCTAGCAGATTCATTACAAAAATAAATAACATGCCCATCTATATTATAAGACAAGAGATCTTTGACAATAGCAATATTAGGTTCAACTTTAACTTGCTCAAGAGGTGTATATGTTTTAATATTGCTTTTACGAACCACATTTGAAGCTTTAGCATGATCCTTTATCCTAACAGGGAAAGGCGGTTTCTCAACATAAGAAGTAGGAACAATAGGATAATTATAAGTAATAGTCTTTTATTCAACTTTAATAGGTGCAACTACTTTTACTTCTATGGGAGGATGATATTTAAACCACTTCTCCTTGGGGAGATCAACATAAGCAGCAAAAGATTCACAGAAAGAAGCTACTATCTCAGAGCCAAGTCCATATTTAGTGCTAAATTTACGAAAAATATCAGTATCCATAAAAGATTTAACACAATCAAAACTAGGTGTCATACCTAACTCCTTACCATTCTTGAGGTCGCAATCTTCGGAGTTGCGTTTAATTCTTTCCAATAAATCCCATTTGAATACAATAGTCTTCATCATAAAAGAGCCAGCACAAGAAGTATCAAGGATGGTGCGATTGTTACCTGAAAGCCGAGCATAAAAATTTTGAATAATCATTTCTCTTGAGAGCTCATGATTGGGGCATGAATATAGCATTGATTTAAGCCTCCCCCAAGCTTGAGTGATGCTTTCTCCTTTGCGAGGCCAAAAATTATATATATATAATTGCGATCACAATGAACAAGATGCATAGGATAAAACTTTTGATGAAATTCCAATTTCAATCGTTTGTAGTTCCAAGACTCCATATCATCACATAGCTTATACCATGCATGTTGATGCATCTCCCTTCAAAGATAAAGGGAAGACCTTCTTCTTAACAACATCTCCGGGTACACCTGCAAGCTTAAATAATCCACAAACTTCATTTGCATATATTAGATGCTCATCAGGATGTCTTGTTCCATCTCCTAAAAAAGGATTAGCTAGCAGTTTTTCTACCATACCCAAAGGAATTTCAAAGCAAGCATTTTCATTTTCAGTAGGTTCAGTAGGTTGAGGAGAAACTCTTTGCTCTACTGGTCGGGGTGAAGATACCCCGAACAATCCCCTCAGAGGATTACTTTCCATAGTAACAAGTGACAGTAAATTTCAGCACACTATATAAATTTTTCCTTACCAAATTCCACCTACCAAAGGCGCTTCACTCCCCGGCAATGGCGCCAGAAAAGAGTCTTGATGACCCATAAGTATAGGGGATCTATCGTATTCCTTTCGATAAGTAAGAGTGTCGAACCCAACAAGGAGCAGAAGGAAATGATAAGCGCTTTCCAGCAAGGTATTCTCTGCAAGTACTGAAATAAGTGGTAACAGATAGTTTTTTGATAAGATAATTTGTAATGAGCAACAAGTGACAAAAGTAAACAAGGTGCATCAAGCTGGCCCAATCCTTTTTGTAGCAAAGGACAAGTCTGGACAAACTCTTATATGATGTAAAGCGCTCCCGAGGACACATGGGAATATCGTCAAGCTAGTTTTCATCACGCTCATATGATTCGCGTTCGGTACTTTGATAATTTGGTATGTGGGTGGACCGGTGCTCGGGTGCTGCCCTTACTTGGACAAGCATCCCACTTATGATTAACCTCTATTGCAAGCATCCGCAAATACAACAAAAGTATTAAGGTAAACCTAACCATAGCATGAAACATATGGATCCAAATCAGCCCCTTACGAAGCAACGCATAAACTAGGGTTTAAGCTTCTGTCACTCTAGCAACCCATCATCTACTTATTACTTTCCAATGCCTTCCTCTAGGACCAAACAATGGTGACGTGTCATGTAGTCGACGTTCACATAACACCACTAGAGGAGAGACAACATACATCTCATAAAAATATCGGACGAATACCAAATTCACATGACTACTAATAGCAAGAATTCTCCCATGTCCTCAGGAACAAAAGTAACTACTCACAAAGCATAAACATGTTCATAATCAGAGGGGTATTAATGTGCATATAGGATCTGAACATATGATCTTCCACCAATTAAACCAACTAGCATCAACTACAAGGAGTAATTAACACTACTAGCAACCTACTAGCACCAATCCCGGACATGGAGACAAGAATTGGATACAAGAGATGAACTAGGGTTTTGAGATGAGATGGTGCTGATGAAGATGTTTATGGAGATTGCCCTCTCCCGATGAGAGGAGCGTTGGTGATGACGATGGCGATGATTTCCCCCTCCGGGAGGGAAGTTTCCCCGGCAGAACAGCCCTGCCAGAACCCTAGATTGGTTCCGCCAAGATTCCGCCTCGTGGCGGCGGAGTTTCGTCCAAGAAGATGACTTATGATTTTTTCCCATCGAAACAGTCCATATAGCAGAAGATGGTCACCAGAGGGCCACCAGGGGGCCCACGAGGTAGGGGGCGCGCCTAGTGGAGTAGGGCGCGCCCCCACCCTTGTGGGCAGGGTGTGGCCCCCTGGTGAAGTTCTTGCGCTCAATGTTTTTTATATATTTGGAAAACATCATCCATGAAGTTTCAGGACTTTTGGAGCTGTGCAGAATAGGTCTCTAATATTTGCTCCTTTTCCAGCCAGAATCCCAGCTGCCGACATTCTCCCTCTTTATGTAAACCTTGTAAAATAAGAGAGAATAGGCATAAGTATTGTGACATAATGTGTAATAACAGCCCATAATGCAATAAATATTGATATAAAAGCATGATACAAAATGGACGTATCAGCCACCCCCCTCTTTCCTTCTCCTCCTCTCCCTTTCCTTCCCCCTCTCCTACTCCTACTAGGAATAGGAGGAGTCCTAATCCTAGTGGGAGTAGGACTCCCCCTTGGCGCGCCTCTCCCTAGCCGGCCACCTCCTCCCCCTTGCTCCTTTATATACGGGGGCAGGGGCACCCCATAGACACACAATTGATCATTGATCTCTTAGCCGTGTGCGGTGCCCCCCTCCACCATAATCCACCTCGATTATATCGTAGCGGTGCTTAGGCGAACCCCTGCGTTGGTAGCATCATCATCACCGTTACCACGCCGTCGTGCTAACGAAACTCTCCCAGGAAGCTTTGCTAGATCAGAGCTCGCGGGACATCATCGAGTTGAACGTGTGCTGAACTCGGAGGTGCCGTGCATTCGGTACTTGGATCGGTCGGATCGTGAAGACGTACGACTACATCAACCGCGTTGTGTTAATGCTTCTGCATTCGGTGTACGAGGGTACATAGACACACTCTCCCCTCTCGTTGCTATGCATCACCATGATCCTGTGTGTGCGTAGGAATTTTTTTGAAATTACTACGTTCCCCAACAGCGAGTTCATCTACAACGTGACCTCTCTGTGGGGCTACTCTGAAAAACAATATCAAGTATGTAAGCAATAATATTCACAATTTTATTTTATTACCATGATTTGTGTTGTGTTCCATTCATATATATGTATTGACCCCCTTCTTTAAATTAGGTCTGGCAGATGCGGGATGAACTCCTACCACATGATCGCATACGAGCAATTCAAGAGGACTTGGCGGGATTCTTTCTTGACCACGTCATACATAAAGCCGGAGAATACCATGTGGAAATTGATATAGACATGAGATGTTAGGGATTGTAAGAGATGTTATACTGTATAATATGTAGCTAGTTGCGTCGGAGAGGTCACTCCTCTTTGTATATGTTCATGACGATCTTGTGTAATTAATGGTTCCTTCATTTGCTTAATAGCTAGCGTGTCGAGTTCTCTCTATATGTATACAGTAGCTAGCGTCAACCAAGCACAGAGAAAGAGAGCACACTTCTATCTATTAGCTAGCTAACACAATATATGAAACCCCTAAATTAACCCTCCAAAACCCCCAAACCCCTCCCCTTCATTAAAAAAACAAAAACCCTAGCTCCTGCCAGCTGCTGAAGCGTGGATGCCTTTTGGTCCCTGTTGGTGTGTTACAAACCGGGACTAAAGGGCCTACTGCCTGGGCGCCCCGCAGTGGCCACGTGGAGCCCTTTCTATTCCGCTTCGTAAGCAAACCAGGATTAAAGGTTTTGGGCTTTAGTTCCGACCCTTTAGTCTTGGTTTGAGAACCGGGGCTAAAGGGCCTCTAGAACCGAGACAAATGGGTTGTTTTCTACTAGTGTGTGGGAGCTACAATCACCCTTGGGCATTTGGAGTTTTCTCGAAAAAAACCTTGGGCATTTAGCCCTCGGTGGCTCTCACATCCTTTGTAAATTTTGATACTCTTGGATTGCGATGGCATCTAACTCCATGATTCACCCTTCAAGGCTTACTACATAGTATATTTTAAACTATTTCTCCCTTTGGCTCTTTAGATTTAGAGACTCTCTCAACGGGAGGCTACCAAGTCTTGCTGCTTTAACTATCCTCCGACATAGATGCTCTTACGTAATCTGACAAACATATGGAGAACGCTTTTTGGTGCTCGAGCTCGCTGGAGCTTGAAAATTTTAGAAAATTCAAAATTCAAACTTTCCGGTCTCATGTTACGTAGTCAGGCAGTGCTCTGAGTAAAAAATGATGTTATGTGTAAGTGTGTAAATTTTAAGGATGAAATACCTTAAAATGTGATCTGTACAAAAAAGAAAAATTCATGATCTGGGAGTTGTAAGAATAATTTGGAAGCGTAGAACCCTTTGCTCGGCCGCACTTGTATTTATATCAATAATGTCGTGGCTTACAAGATGATCGATCGAAGAGATCATTTACAGAAGGTCGGTTACAGAAACGGGAAGGGGTTGGACAGAAGAAGAGAAAGGGAAAGTGTACAAGTTTAAACATGAGGAGTCCTATATCTATTCAACTATTCCAACACTCCCCCTCAATCTAAACCTAAGTGATTCCAAGGTTAAGATTGTACTTGAACTCATCCAACCTTCTCATGGTAAGAGGTTTTGTAAGGCCATCAACCAGTTGATCTCTAGTGGGTATGAACTTTATGTCAAGTAACTTGCGAGCTACTCTTTCTCTGACAAAGTAGAAATCAAGTTCAATATGTTTAGTACGTGCATGAAACACATGATTAGCTGAAAGATAGGTTGCACCAATATTATCACACCATAACCTTGCAGCTTGTGGAGTTTCTACTCCAAGCTCATAAAGCAAAGTCTAAATCCACATGACTTCAGCTGTGGCATTTTCTAGAGCCTTATACTCAGCCTCAGTACTCGATCTTGAAACTATAGCATGTTTCCTTGCACTCCATGATACAAGATTTGTCCCCAGAAACACAGCAAAACCACCTGTGGATCTCCTATCATCAGCACACCCTGCCCAATCTGCATCTGAGTAGCCAGTCACAAGCATAGATGGCGACTTGACAATTTTAAGTCCAAGTCCTTCTTAGAATTTTAGATACCTCACAATTCTTTTAACTGCTGTCCAATGAGTTGTAGTAGGTGCATGCAAATACTGACAAACCTTGTTCACAGAGTAAGAAATATCTGGACGTGTGAGAGTCAAATATTGTAAAGCACCTACAATACTTCTGTAGTTTGTTGCATCTTCTAGTCCAAGTGCTTCTCCACTTTCAATAGTAAGTTTTTCTGAAGTGGAGATTGGTGTACTTACAGGTTTGTCGTTCTCCAATCCTACTCTCCTGAGTATGTCATGTGCATATTTCTCCTGTGATAGAAGTATACCATCTTTTACGTGTTTGACCTATATACCAAGAAAATAATGAAGATCTCCCAAATCTTTAAGGGCAAACTACATCTTTAAATCCTTGAGCAAACAAGTGGTGGCATCTAGACTTGAACTAGCAACAATAATATCATCAACATATACCAGAACATATATAGTGACATTACCCTTTTTGTAGAAAAACAATGAGGTATCTGCCTTAGATGGTGTAAACCCAAGTTGATGTAACTGTCTGCTCAACCTTGAGTACCAGGATCTTCGGGCCTGTTTCAAACCATATAAAGCTTTTTCTAGCTTGCAAACAAGATGAGGTGTGCTTATATTCTCATAACCTGGTGGCTGCCACATACAAACCTCTTCTTCCAGAACAGCATGAAGAAACGCGTTCTGAACATCTAGCTGCCTTAGGCTCCAACCTCTGGAAACAACAATAGACAACACAAGTCGAATAGTAGCTGCTTTAGCAACATGGCTAAAAGTATCTTCATAATCAATACCAAACCTTTGCTTGAAACCTTTTTGCAACCAATCTAGCCTTATATCTGTCTATGCTTTCATCGGACCTTCTCTTGATTTTGTACACCCATTTACAATCTACGATATTCTTGCCTTTTTCTAGTGGTACTAAATGCCATGTTTTATTTCTCATGAGTGCTTCATATTCATCATCCATGGCTCCCTTCCAATCTTTATTAGCAAGTGCATCATGCAAATGAGTTGGTTCACCCATACTAGTAAGAAAGGCACGTTTTATTATAGCATACCTTATATTACCATCTTTGTACACTTTTTCCTTGATACACCAGATTGAGATCTAGTATGTCGACGTGGAACTTGAGGTGCACGGGCTTGAGTGGTTATTAATTCTACACCAGAATTCTTGTTCACAGACAATCCCGCTGAATCTGCTGTATAAGGCAGTTCCTGATCCGAGGCAATAGAGAATCCTGCTGGATCTGCTGTATCAGGCAGTTCCTAATCCGAGGCAATCCCCCTCGCGATCGTTGTGTCAGTAGGGAGACATCGCGTGTCACCCTCGATGACCTCCCGCTCGGTCTGGCGAGCCGATACAATCGAGCTGGGCCCCACGGATGTTGTTTTGTCACCCGATGGCCCATCCCATGTGGACGTGGCGCATGGAGAGCCGCACCGGCCCGTACTGCTGGGGCTATCGGCCACCAGCGGGCTTGGCGCATGCAGCGCACTGGGATCCTTCTGGGATCGCGCGTTCGCCAGCCCTGCCGCACTGATGCGAGGGTTTTCCTCGGATAATGCGCCGCTGCTGTCGTCTGAATCAGCATGGGATCCCGTGACAGTCTTGTTTTTACCCTCTTGCATAAAATCATACCCTGAATCCGCAGACTTAGCATCAAGATTAAAATTTTCTTTGGAACTAGTCACATGATCAGCATTATTTAATTCACACCCATACCCTTTATGAAGATTACTGTAGCCAAGAAAAACACACTAAGTGGAACAAAACTCAAGTTTGTGTCGATTATATGGACGAAGATTGGGGTAACAAGCACACCCAAAGATTTTGAGAGAATTATAATCAGGCTTTTGATGATTAGTATTTCCAAAGGAGTAGTATTGCCAATGACTTTGCTGGGGAGACGATTGATAAGATAAGTAGCAGTAATGAAAGCTTCATCCCAGTATTTTAATGGCATTGATGCATGAGCTAGGAGGAATAGGCCTACTTCAACAATATGGCGATGCTTACGTTCGGCAGAGCCGTTCTGTTGATGAGCATGAGGGCAAGAAACATGAGCAATTCCAATAATGTGAAAGAAGGAGCTGAGTTTTTCATACTCTCCAGCCGAGTCACTTTGTATTGAGAGAATTTTTCTGTCAAAGTGATGTTCAACAAGCTTCTGAAATTCTTGGAAGATAGAGAGAACTTCATATTTGAACTTAAGAAAATATATCCAAGTGAATTTGCTATAATCATCGATAAAACTAACATAATAATTTTTTCTACCAAAAGAATCTCTTGCATGACCCCATACATCACTAAAAGTAAGTTCCAGCGGAGCATGAGACACACTATTTGACCTAGGATAGGGGAGTTGGTGACTTTTTGCACATTGACAAGCATCACAAACAGACTCAATATGTTGATGGGATGTCAATGGAAGATTGTCTTTATTCACTACTTGCCTAACTATGATCGAAGAAGGATGTCCTAATCTTTGATGCCATCTCGCCAAGGAGGGCTTGACGACGGAGTGAAGTTGATGATGACGCTTTCGACTAAGTGCTTCGGATGTGATGGGGTACAAGCCTCCAATGCATCTACCGTGGTGGATAAGCTCCCTCGTTGCCCGATCCTTGATAAAAAAATATGTCGGATGAGTTTCAAAGAAGACATTATTATCAACAGTTAAATGAGACAAAGATGCTAGATTCTTGTCCGCTTGAGGAACATGAAGGACATCTTTTAAAGCTAGATCACGTTTAAAAGTAGGGGAACTAATAGATGCTTCACCAATGTGACAAATGTCCATACCTACACCGCTAGCGGTGTGAATCTGATCATTGCCGATGTGCTTCTATCTCATGGCTAGTTTCTCAAGTTCATTGGTGACATGATCCGTAGCTCCAGAGTCCGCGTACCAGATGGTTGCATCTCCACCTTGCTTCCTGATTGCAGCTGGTACATGACGGGCATCAGGCACATAATCTTCATCAAAACGGTGCCAACAATCCAAGACTTCATGGCCCAGTTTTTTGCAAGGTTGGCACCGAACCTGGTTGGAAGAAGAAGATCCACCAGCAGAGTTATTGCTGGCGTATCTAGCAGAGGCGTTTGTGTTGGTGTAGCCGCCCCCACCAGTACGCGCGCCCTGATTGTTGCCGCTGCCATAGTACTAGTTGTTACTGCCCTGATTGCTGCGGGCGCGCCCTCCACTGCTACTGCTGTTGCGGTTTCGCCCCTGACCATGCCCATGGCATGCTCCGCGACCACGGGACACTGCATTAACGGAGGACTAGCAGATGTTCATACCATGGAGAAGGTTTAGGCGGGCATCGAAGCTCAGTAGCTGGTTGTAGAGCTCCTGGACAGTCACGGGCTCTACCCGAGCTACAAGTGCTGATACGACCAGGTTATAGTCAAGGTCGAGACCAGCAAGGACATGGGAGACGATCTCAGCGCTGCCTAGCGCTGCTCCGGAGCTGGCAATCTCATCTGAAAGCATCTTGATTTTGGCAAGATACTCCGCCATAGTCAGATTTCCCTTCTTGAGGTTTGTGAGCTCGATGCAGGTGTTGATAGCTTGAGCTTGGGTTTTTGCAGCAAACGTGGCATGGATCGCCGCCCATACCTCTGCCGGCGTCTGAAGAGTGACCACCTGTGCAAGGATTTCGCGCGAGAGAGAACCCATCGAAAAACCTTGTACTTGTTGCTGTTGTGCATACCAGAGGACGCACACGAAGTTGGCGATCTGCTCCTCTTTTCCATCTTTGGTGATGGTGAGAAATTCCGGCGGCGCTTGGCTCTCCGGATCGAGGTGGTGTCCCATCTGTGTGCCCTTGATTTGGGGCAGCATGATGGCTTTCCACATGAGGAAATTGTTCCTCGTGAGCGTCTCTTGGGGAGGTGATCTGATGGACATGGTATGGGAGGTGGACATTGAGGATGGTGCGAAGGTGGATGAGGAGGCAACGAACATGGAGAGCGCACTCATGGTGCTGGATTGGGTGGAAGCGGTGGTCATGGCTAGGTTGGGGTAAAGCTAGATGCGATCTCCTTTTGATCTCTAGGAAGAAGATGATCTGATTACCATGTAAGAATAATTGGGAAGCGTAGAACCCTTTGCTTCAGCTGCACTTGTATTTACATCAATAATGTTGTGGCTTACAAGATGATCGATCGAAGAGATCGTTTACAGAAGGTCGGTTACAGAAACGGGAAGGGGTTGGACAACAGAAGAGATAGAGAAAGAGTACAAGTTTAAACATGAGGAGTCCTAGGAGGGGAACGTTTGGTTCTCGGTACATATGTACCCTATATGGAAAAAATTAGCAATTCAATAAAAAGTCCAAAATTTCTGAAAATATTTTTGAAATAAACATGACCTTTCATTGTACTAGTGAGAAAAGTTTCACAAAAGGAAAATTCCTCTTTGACTTCTTTTCAAAAAAGACAAATTTTCTATCAAAATAGCGTGAATAGTGACCTATAATAGCAAATAAATTTTGTCTTTTTCGCTGTGAAGTCAACGTTGGTTCTTTTTTGGTGAAAACTTATATACTAGTGCGCAAGTAAGTCAAGTTTAATCGAAAAATACATTTGAAATTTTTTGACTTTTTGTTTAATTATTTAAAAAAAAATATCCCATATAGGGTGTATATACATGCGAGAGCCAAAGGTTATTTCCCAGGAGTCCTATCTCTATTCAACTATTCCAACAGGAGTATGTATAATATCATGTGTTAAAAAGCCTCTGATTTGTTTCTTTCTTTTTTGCGCAGCCATCATATTGACGTATTTTGCCCTTAAAACTTACACACACGTATTGTGCCCTAAAAATTTACACACATATGTGTTATGCCTTCATGCATATCTGACTTGTTTTCAGAATTTTATGAATTTTGAATTAGGAGGCATGCATGGAGGCTGAGCTTCAAAAGCAGTTTTCGAAAGATATGCGGCTTCCATTGGTGCCCCCCCCCCCCGGCCCCCCTCCCCGTGTCGGTTCAAAAAACAATTATTTTCATAAATGGCAAAGCACCTTCTATGTTTACACTGGTTATTCCCTTGTGCAGCCGACAAATGAAACAGTCAAACAGGGAAGATTTTTCAGCGTACTACCAATTTAATAAGCAATTTTGCTAAAGCACATCTAGATGTGCCATAAGTATTGCACATCTAAGTTCTATATCACTGATTTTATGTTAAGATTCGTATGGATTTTTTCTTTTTCTTTTTTCTTTTCCTCTTCATACTGGATTCAGTCACTTAGATGTGCAATAAGTAGGGCACATCTAGATGTGCCCTAGACATTCCCATGTATGTGCACAATCTATGCTCTGGTTATTATAAATCTCGGTATCCAAAAGTATTATAAAGAGGTAATTACATCGGTGGTGCTTGAACTTGCCCTGCATGTTCAGTTTAGTGCCTGAAGTTGAAAAATACACCGAACTGGTTCTAAAACTTGGTTGGCGCATGCAAATATGGTGCTAAACACATTTATAGACGTATAATGTGCTGACATGGCACCATATTTAAGTGATGTGGCATGGGTCCACTTGTAATAACGAAATATGATTTGTGCGATGCAAAAAATGATTATTTAAATACTATGACTAGTGGGTCCTGGCTGTCAGTCCAGAAGGAAAATTGAAATTAAAAATCGTGCTTGACAAAGCTCGAATGAGCAACCTGCTGCTTGACTGCTTCCTGGTTGCAGGGCTCTAACCACCACTAGTGCAGAACCGGGCAATAGCACCGGTTCTTAAGGCCCTTTAGTGCCGGTTTAGGAACCGACACTAAAGTTTCGGCACTAAAGGCCCCCCCTTAGTACCGGTTCAGCACGAACCGGTGCTAAAGGGGAACCACGTGGTACGAGCCAGCTCCGGGGGGCCGGGAGCCCTTTAGTACCGGTTGGTAACACGAACCGGTACTAAATGGTTTTGGGTTTTTGTTTTATTTTGTATTTTTCAATTAAATTTGTGTTATCAATTTAATTTAGGATTGTTTTATGTTATAATGAGTTGTAGTCGTTGTCATCGTCATCATCATCGCATATTAATAAATAAATAAACTCTAGCTAGCTAAAAATCATCATAGTCGTCTAATTACCACTATTTAATCATCATAGTCATTACCGCTAGCTATCTAATCATCATCGACGCTGGCTAGCTTAAAGAGGAAACATTCACTTTGTAACAGAAGCAAAGATATCATCAAGTTCAACATAATCATCACCAACATCGAAGTTCAGGACACGGACATGAGACAAGTACTAATTAAGAGCATGAACTAGTAGCTACTGATCCTGCTTCTCCCTCTCAGGTAGAATAGCATAGAACATGTATAGCTCTCCTGATTCATCATACTTGAGCATGCAGATGAATCTATCACCTAATCTTGGGTTGCGCTTCTCCTTACTGCCCCCTAGTACTTCTCTGCGATCGTTAACAATTTTGCTCCAATCTTTCACTATTAAGCATTCTTCGCTTTCAGAAATACTGAATGCACTCATGTGCAATGTAGGAAATCTTGGTCGTAAGCTAACCATTGATATGCGACCTTTTGTCTCGATCCACTGAGGCACAACTGTCATCGGAAGTCCCTGTTGAAGAACATCGTATAGTAATTAATATACTAAGCAATGTATGCAAAAGATGCACTAATTAAGGACAAAATATTTAAAATCTCTTACCATCTTTCGATTATAGATGTGACCGTAGTTCAATACGATCACCATTGGTCGCATGTTTTGAGTACTAACATTTCTAAGTTTAGGAAAAAAAATATCTTGACAGTATTAAGATCCTCAAGCCATGAAACATAATGACTTATCTCCTCGCAGTTTAGTTGAGCCCCGGGGGAGTAGTAGGTCCTGTCTACCAAGCGCCGGACATGTTTGCTTGAACCGAAATAAGCTGACAATACAAATTAGTTGTTAACTATTTTTGAATAAACTGTATCAAAGACATAAACATATGCATGCATGGTTGAGAAAAACTCACCGAATGGTAGAACTGAAGGCGTTTGCACATCGACCCAAATGTCTATATTACCTTCAATATCATCTTCCGGATGAATATCAAAGGTGATAACCATATCAGGCTCAAATGCATAAGCCTTGCATAGTGCTTGCCAAGTTTTGCATTCAAAATGGGTGTATGTGTCTCCATTATATAATTTGACGTTGAAAGTATACCCATGCTCCGTCTTCAAATAAACTCTCTTTACCTCCATATCATCTATAGCACTAAAACCTATATTATCCAAGAAAAAAATTCTTCCATGGCAGGGGATGCGCTAGTAGAATAGTGAAAAATTAAAATTATAAGTTGAAGCAAATAAAGCATAAGTTTTGCATTCAAATAATAATTGACAAAGTGACTTACTATATCAACTTCGAATGTCTCATCCAGCTTGATGTTGAAGCGCCTACCATCAACAAGGAAATTTTGGTCGCACAGGCCGTGTTGGTCTTCACAGTGTTCGCACATAATGAAATCTTTTTTGTCGTCAGATGACATTTCCTATGTTCATATAGGTGAAACATTAAACACCTATATCTAGCCAAATATATATTCATCTAACATTTGACATTAATATATATAACTATATTCATCTCTAACAATTGACAACTGTTGGGCCTAATTAATTAAACTAATTCAACTAACTAGTTCAACTAATTAATTGAACTAATTCATCTAATATCTAACATATATGTTCATATATAGGTGAAACATTAAACACTTACTAGTTCTATTAATTCAACTAAATAAACTAGTTCTATTAATTCAACTAAGCATTTATTAAAAATAAACTAGTTCTATTAATTTCTTACTAAAATAAAGTAGGTAGTTCTATATAGTAATATTTTGATTAGATCATCAAATCTCATATACCTAAATTTTCTTACTAAAAATAAACTTGTTCTATTAATTTTCATACTAAAAATAAACTAGTTATATTAATTCAACTAGTTCAAATAATCTCATATATATACCTAATTAATATCTAGCCATACTAATTCAACTAGTTCAACTTGTTCTAATTCATGTAAAATATATTTGACATTAATATATAACATCTTTTCCATATAATTCATCTAACCATTAACATTCTAACATTATTATCTACGTAATTTATCTAACATTAATCTAAACAACAAAAAATAGAAAATAAGTAAAAATTAACAATGTGTGTGTATGTGTGTGTGTACGTACGACCGGGGGACGGCAGCGTACGAGCGGCGGCAGGCGACGACGGGGGGACGGGCGCGGCGGGCGAGAGGCGGCGGCGACGTACGGGCGCGGCGGGGGCGACGGGTCGGGCGGTGACGGCGATGGGCGGCGGGGGCGGCGAGGGCGGCGCGCGATGGGGCGACGGGCGCGCGGCGAAGAAGTTTGGATCGAGAAGAACTACTGGTGGTCGATGAACTGATTTTTCGTAGGTGCCACATATATAGGAGGGGTCTTTACTACCGGTTGGAGCCACCAACCGGTACTAAAGGCCAATTTTCGCCAGGCCAAGGGGCGGGAAATGACCCTTTTAGTACCGGTTCGTGCCACGAGCCGGTACTAAAGACCCTCCCCCTTTAGTACCGGTTGGAGCCACCAACCGGTACTAAAGGTTGTGCGCTGCCATCGGCCGTGCACAATGTTTAGTCCCACCTCGCCGAGCGAAGGGCAGCCGCACTGGTTTATAAACCCAGCCGCGGCTGCTCCTTCAAGCTTCTCTATATAGCAGGCTTCTGGGCCTAATTAATTAGGGCGTGCTGCCCTGTGAGCCTGCTGGCCCTTCTGGGCCTGCATTTGCACACCCTAGGTTTGGCAGGCCCACTGGGCAGCGCGCCAACAATTTTTTTATATTTTTTTTCTTTTCTGCATTATTTATTTTTTTCTATTTATTTTTGAGTAGTTTTTTATATTGTTTTTTCTTTTCTGCATTATTTATTTTCTTCTATTTATTTTTGAGTAACTTGTAAGTCCAGTTAACATGGATGCTTATGATGCAAGAGCAACAGCAAAAGTGAAAATTTGCCACAAATAGGTAGTTGTGTAACTAAAATAGGTAGGAGGAGAGATAGCTCTTATGTCACAAAAAAGAAGTTGTATCAAACCTTTTATGTCGGATCTAGAACAAACCAATCGGTATCGCCATCATACAGCCCAACCGTGGCTCGTGATGAATATATATATATATATATATATGCATATCAAATGCACGGTTGGACGTATGATGGCGAATCCGAATGATTTGTATTCAGTCGATGAACTGGTAGATGTATGTAGTCGATTAACTGGTAGATGTATGTAGTCGATGAACTGAAAGACTTATGCAGGGAAGACGAGAGGTGGACTATATATAGGGTCGTCTGGCTCACAAAGTGATTATGGTAGTTTCGATCCAACGACTCACCTGAGTTAGGAAGAAACACACCCTTGATCCAACGACTCGCAAGAGCTAGAAAGAAACACACGATCCGTGTGATTCTTCCTGATTGGTGGGATGCACATTAGTATCCACTCTGGGCTTCGGTGAAAGTTGTACATTAGTACCCACTCCGGACTCCGAAACCTTGATACTCGGAAAGAGTTTGTCCAGTTTGTACACGAACTGCGTCCAGTTTTTATATAGTTTTTTCTTTTCTGCATTATTTATTTTCTTCTATTTATTTTTGAGTAGTTTTTCATATAGTTTTTCTTTTCTGCATTATTTATTTTCTTCTATTTATTTTTGAGTAATTTTTTTGTATAGTTTTTTTATTTTCTACATTATTTATTTTCTTCTGGAAATTGAATGCTGCATACTGAACAATTAGGTAAATGACCGAAAACAACAAATGATGTCAGAACATGTTGGAAAATTGATAACGTCGCTTTAAATGCTGCATACTGAACACAAAAGAAGTCCGGAGTTTAAATAAGTTATTAAAAATAAAAAAGAGGTGCAATGCTGGTTAATTTGCTTCAAGCCATTTGGAATAGTGTAGACTGCACTGCACATAGCTCAGTGCAATCTATGCTGCAGTGCAGTCTACACTATTCCGAATGGCTTGAAGCTAATCAACATGTAGGTGAGCATTGCAACTCTTCGTCATTGTCTATGCACTCACGGCTTATAAACCGCTCATACTGCCTCTCTCTTGGCGAGGTGGAACTAAAAACAGCTTGGCATAACCTCATTAGTACCGGTTCGTGATACGAATCGGCACTAAATGGTGATGGTGGAGCCATAGCCTGACCGCAGGCTGACACAGCCTCTTTAGTACCGGTTCGTGGTATGAACCGGTACTAAAGGTTCGCCAAGAACCGGTACTATTGATCGCCGCCACGAACCGACACTAATGTACATATTAATGTCGTCTCTAATTCAAACCGGCACTAATGTGCTTCACGTTTGACCATTTTTCTACTAGTGCACTCTTACATTATTGATTTGTAATATATATAGGCATAAACGTGCTGCAGCCAGTGGCCCATTTAGCACATGTTAATTTTTTAAAAAGTCTGTAAATAATAATAAAAATAAAAATAATTAGATTAAAATATTCGTGTGTTATTAATAATTACCTCATGGTATACGAATATTTGTGTTTTATTAATAATTAACTCATGGTATACAAATATTTGTATTTTATTAATAATTAACTCATGGTATACAAATATTTGTGTGCATGTATTGTTTTGAAAGTTCTATAAATAATAATAAAATGACCACATGGTACACAAAATAAATATATAGAGGTATGTTATAAAATAATACACTAAAAATGTTCCTGTAATTTTAAACATATTCACTTATTATATAGAAAATACTGTTTGGAATATAATATATGATTTTTATGAAATCTTTAGTATACAAACATTTAAAATATACAGTCATGGATTCTCTAAGAATGTTCAATAAATGTTTTTTAAAAAAAATTAGTGAATACAAACATTTTTATACACAAGTCAACTATTAATAAGACATGACATTTGGATCTAATATTTATTATTATGACTATAATTTAGATGTGTTTTACAATTTTTTTAAGTTAACATGTGCTAAATGAGCCACTCGCTGCAGCCCATCTAAGCACCACAAGCCTTTGCGTTTATAATTCATTTATAAGTTTTTCTCAAAAAAATATTAATGAGCAGGACGGGGCAAAGTTTTCGTAGAAGCATAACTGGTGTACTGGTCGGCATGGCTTGTCTTGAAGCTTTTGCTCGCAGGAGCTTCAGGTCGCACGACTTTGTTCGTGTAACTTCTAAAAATTTATTTTTCCTTCTATACTGACAGAAGGGACCCACTAACCATAGAGTTATATATTTTATTAAAGTGATAATGTTTTGTTGCTACAAGCGGGCCCCATGCCACGTCAGCGAAATACAGTGCCATGTGAGCACACTATACGTCTCCATGTGAGATTAGCACCGTATTTGCACATGTCTGTCAAGTTTTAGAACTAATTCGGCGTATTTTTCAAGTTCATGCACTAAACTGAACATCCATGATGAGTTTAGACACCACCGGTGCAATTACCTCTATTATAAACGACACATAAGACATAAAAAAATTTAACAAGAAACTCCACCATCAACAAATTAACAAGAATGGATCAAAGGAAGTGAGACCAGTCAAGAATAACAACAAAAGAAAAAGGCCCTCCTCCTTATTTTGAGACCTACTCAACAAAGGCAGGCCCGGTAAAAAATAATAAAAAGAAATTGTCAAGAAACAAGTATATAGGAAACGATCTTCTGTTATAACAGAATGGCAAACTCAAGTCCTTGCATATCCTTGCATTAGCTTCTGCCAGCCGTGGGCATCCCATGCATGACTGCGTGCATGCAAGGGTACGTCTCACATCATGGTGCATGCAAGGGTACGTCTCACATCATGTTGGCCAGTTGCATGCAATTATTGGCCATCTGGCTGAGCTCTTCGTCGTACTTGAGCATTGGGTTTGGTATCCCGGACTGCTGGAACGGCCGGTCGCACGACTGGAAGTCTTGCACGGCGAGCTGCAGCATGATCTTGGCCGTGCCCTTGTCTTTGAAGGTGATGGCCCGCTGCGCCGCGCCGATGGTGTCCTGGGTGTTCATGTACATGGTGTCGCAGAAGCTCAGCGCCTGGGTCTGCGCCGGTGTCCCCTTGCGGGACGCGCTTGAGACGAACTTCCGGGCCTGCGCCGTTCGCTTGGCAAACGCGTCAACCTGCATGTTAAGCACTGCCAGATTGTCGATGGTCGGGTACTTGTCCGCGTGTTTCCCAGCCGTGCCCTTGCACAGCTCGGGGAACGGTGTATGCGCGCATACGCCGGCAACCAGCGGGTTGATGGGGCCGCCCCTCCCTCTAGCCGTCGCCAGCGGTAGGAAGCTGGCGGATAACATCGCCGCCACGATGAGGACACCAAGCCGTGCGTTCGCTAGCGCCATAGTTTATTTTGTTGGGTCTCTTTGTTGGTGATCGGCAGCTAAATATACATGGAGCGGCGCACCAAGACAAGGCAAGGAGAGGGTAGTGAGATGTGCTAGGGTGGTGACGCTCTTATAGGGGGCTTCCTCGGCCTCGGAAATGGTGGTCGACCTTTTGTCTTGGAGCTGACGACGACCATTGATTTTGTGTTGTTTCGTTGGTCCTCCATGTTTGTGGGGTGCGTTGACACTTGACTCCTGTGCATGTCTCAACCATTCATTTGGTTGGAGATCCGCATGCATGCATGCTTACCTTCTTTGTCTACATGGCTTAATCATTAATTATTTTCGAGCGCTCCATGCATGCATGCTTTTATCGGAGAGTTACATGACCCATCCATCACACCTCCCATGTCCTTTTCATTTCATCATCTAATTTCAATTTACTATATATTTTGAACCAAAAAATGCAAATTAAACTTCATTTGCGTATTTGTGATCATCGCGACGAGAGCTTTTGAACAAGATCGATTTTGAATACATTTCGGCAACTAAAAAAAACTAAATTTCCAGTATTGAAATTTCATAATTATAACATTAATTTTTACCAAGTTTCATCAAGTTTTACCAAATTTTCACATGCTTTTAGGGTTTTAGGGTTCTGGGCTTAGGGCTTACGGTTTTAGTTTTAGTTCTAAAACTTGCTAAATTCATAATTTTTTTTATCAAGTTTTAGTAGTTGAAACTTGCTGGACCACCTGATTTACCTCGCGATCCGTAAGGTCTCCGATTTCGCATGAGGGCACACCAAGTTTTAAGTTTCAGTTTATAAAACTTACATTTTTACCGTTGCGCATACCAAGTTTCAGCAGTTGAAACATAGTGAATTTAAGAACTCGTCAAAACATATTTAAAATGAATCTTGTTTGAAACCATTCGTCATAAGCAACACAAATCTAAAAATGAAAATTAAATTGGACTTGTCATTCAAAATATATAGAAGATTGAAAATTAAATTGTAATAGAAAAGGGATGGTCGCTGGGATGGGTGAAGCAGCGAAAAGTTGCAAAAACTGCATGTGGAGACCTATTTAAAGTAGTATATGCATGGGGCATCCCGTGCGTGCACGCGATAAAATCCACTCTCACCCCCTTCCCTTCCTTTCTTTCTCTCGGTATATGCTTTGTTATTTCATAATAAGTAAAATTCATCTGCAGTAACTAAACTTGACTAGGTGTCTCACTTTTCACTACTCGAGTCGCCGAATTTGCCTAGTTTCAAGTGTTTGCCAAGTGCGTTTTATCAAAAAGTAGGCAAACATGCTCTTTGTCGCTTACAATTTTTTTTTTGCACTTAGCAAACAACTCTTTGCCGAGTGCCATTTTTCTGTACTCGGCAAGCAATTCCCTTTTCTGAGTTTTTTTTTTGCACTTGACAAACATTTTTTTTCCTTTTTCTCCTTCTTTCTCTTTGACGAGTGCCTTTGTCTTGTTTTTTTCTATTGTACATTATTTGTTCTATTTTCTTTTATGCTCCTTCCTTTTTGACACAATGTTTTTTATTTATTTTCTTCCTCCCTCTCTATTTCTTTATGTAGGCATTATGTTAATTCCTAGGCATTAGACGTTCAGTGAATATAAATAAATTGTGAACTACAGTTACATGGAAAAGTTGGCAAATTTAGATTAATAAATAATATTTGTGTTCTCAAGTCTATTTTTGGACGTTATCCAAGAAAAGGGAAGAAAATTTTCACATGAGGGTGTTCGACCTAAAAAACAAGCTTTATTGGGTTTTTAATTTCAGAAATGGCAAACAAAGTCCGAAAAGGATAAAACTCGGCATTTGTCATTATACGATGACTATAGTCCATGATAGAAGGTTGTAACATACACTACTTAGAAAACCGGACTATCTTCGAGGAAGAAACGCGGTGTCGAGAGGAAACAAGTGAGGTTTGAAGACGATGTGTACATTGCTTCAACTATTGACCTTGATTTTTTTTCTACGTTCAAGATACACCATTACACGGTCCATGTAAAAATTTGGCATCTTTGGGGCCCATTTTCTTATATTTAAGTCATTAAGTGCATTCCTAGGCATTTATAAAATAAAAATAAAATTTGAACTATGAGTGCGTGAAAAGGTTACCAAAGCTGGGTCTATAAATCAGATTTGTGTTCTTGAGTCTATGTTTAGGCATTAGATAACAAAAATAAAGCAATTCTAAACATGAGGGTGCGAAGAACCGGCCCCAAACTTGGAGTTTATTGGATTCGAATTTTAAAATTGCAAACAAGGTACGAAAATCATGAAAGTTTGCATGATGTTATTATATGGTGATTAGAGGCCATGGCAAAAAATGGAGAAGGTTTCTCAAATGATATGTGTCGGGTGGTAGGAGCGACATATGCCAACGGGTGGCTTATCATTGTGGGAGCCAATAAAACATCGCCGGTGCCTGGAAACGGGATAAGGCGTAGACATGCATGCCGGCGAATCTTACCCAGCTTCAGGGCTCTCCGAGGAGATAACACCCCTACTGCTGCTCTGCGGGGTCTCCGCATGGTTACTAAATGAACAAGTAGCTACAATGCTCCTCGAGCTGTTTTGGGTGGAAGGAGGAAGAAGGGCTCAGTTAGCTTGCTTCCTCTCCTTGTGTGGTGTCTAGGTCTAACTTGAGAGTCCAACCCTTTGCATGGGTGCACCGGGGGGTTTATATAGGCCTACCCCCCGGGGGTACAATGATAATCCAGCTGGGCGCGGGGCCCAGCTGTCTGTGACTATGCTTGCCGGCTTCTGCGCCGGCTACTGGGGCCCGCCGGCTGGTGGGTCCCGTCGGCTGCCGGCTCCTTGGTCGACAGGCAGGCCCCACAGGCCAGGGCCTGGTCGGTGGCTGGTTACTGTTGCTCCGTGTTGTTGACGCAGGCTTGGTCGGGGTAAGCGTGGCTACAGTAACGCCGCCTTGGCGGGCGATTACTGTAGCCCCGCCGTATCTTGTCTCCTTAATGGGCGTCTCCTTCGAGGAAAGTGGCAGGTCGGCTATGGGAAGCCGGCCCTCTATCTTGCCGGCTTGAGAGGTGGTGCGGCCGCCTTCGGTATCTCTCTGCCCGAAGGGGCCCACCGCCTCGGGGGCCACGCTGGCGGCCCGTTGTGGACGGCGTCGGAGCCGCCGTGGCAACAGTGCCGCGCCGGACGGGTCGTGGCCACCCGTACGGCGCACTGTACCAGGCGTGCTTCGGGTTTTGGGGGTGGCAGGCTCCACTGTAGCCACGCCCCGCTTCATCATCGCAGGGTGGACGCGTACATTGCGGGTACGGCTTTGACTACTTTATGGGAGCCGGCTTCTCGTAGCCGGCCTTGCTGTAGCCGGCTTCTCGTAGTCGGCCTTCCACAGCTTTCTTCGTGAGGGTAAAGGGCGGGCCGCCCCCGAAGCCGGCCTAGGAGGCAGCCGGCTGAGGGGGGAGGCGGCCCTAGGTCTTGAATCTTCTTGAAAGTCGGCCAGGCTTGTAATTTTTTCTGATGGGCCAGGGGAAGCCGGCTAGGCTACCCATGGCTATTTACTCCGACAGTAGTCCCCGAAGCTGGGCGAGCTTCACGGCGGACAGAGGGACGAGAAGCTTGGTCAGCTTCATACCCTGAGGAGCCGACCTTGCCGTCGTAGGCCGACTTCAGAGAACTTTCTTGTTATTAATGTGACCGTGGCTGACCCGCGGGCTGGCCGCGGGCCCCACAACGGGCCACGTGGCGGAGAAGTCCTGCCATCGCACGCGCGCGACGGGACGCCGCCGCAGGCCCGGGCCCGCCACTCCTTGGCCTCGGCCCGGGCATAGATCTTCTGCGGCCCGAGGGGACTGCTCGCCTCCCCGCGGCCGTTTCCTCGTGTCTTCAAGGCGCGCAATTAACGCGGGGCGTGGGGGAGATGGGCACGATCGATCCCCACGATCCCCCACGCCGCGCCTCCTCGGCTCCGACGCATGAGCCTACAAGTAGGAGGGGGAGGGGGAGAGACAAAGGCTCGTTCGCTCCCCCGCTCCCCGTCCCTCCTTGCTCTTCTTCTTTCCTTTCTTCTTCCTCGCGCCCGACGCAGCCTCCCGCCGCAGCCCGCCCACGCCGCCATGTCCATGGCGCTGTCATGGTCATGGGACGGGTCCAACGTCCATGAAGACCACATCGAATTTCTCCGCCAGACCCGCCGCCTGCCCGCCGCCAACCTCATGCAGGCTCGCCTGGCGCCGGAGACGGAGATCTCGCCGGCGCCAGAGGAAGGCGAGCGCATCGTCTTCCGCACGCATTTCTTGCGTGGCTTCGGCTTCCCGGCGAGCGGCTTCATGCGATCCTTCCTCGACTTCTACCATCTCCAGCCGCATCACCTCACGCCCAACGCGGTGATGCAGCTGTCGACCTTCGTCTCTCTCTGTGAAGGCTTCTTGGGCGTGCTGCCGACGCTGGAGCTTTGGGCGGAGCTCTTTCAAAACAAGCTCGGCACCGTGTCCGCCAGCATGCCCGCCCCCTGCGGGGCCTTCATCGCGATGAAGAGGGCAAGAGACAACAACCCCTTCCCGCACATTCCTCTAATCTAATCTGTCAAACTCTAGCAGAAATCGTATTTCTACGTCAAGAACGTCGCCCCGCAAGGAGACTACGTCAATCTGCCGGCTTACGTAGCCGGCCCGCCGGCTGGGAGGCGGCCGTCTTGGGGCTTCCGAGCCAAGTCCTTGTCTCAGGCCGGGAACGCCGCCATCGCCCGGCTTCGGGTAATGATCCAGTCGGAAGGCCTGCGCGGAGCTGACTTGGTGGCCGCCTTCGTCGAGCGCTGGATCCTTCCCATTCAGAGCCGGCCCCACATGCTATGCCAGATGAGCGGCCGCTTCGACCCCTGCCGGCTGAGCACATGGGAGATGCCCCATGCCGAGGTAGCGCTCATGGTGAACTACGTCGCCAACCTCAAGCTCGCCGACGACTAGCAATACGGCAAGGCGCCGTACTCCCGCGCCCATCCTCCGTCCGTGGTGAGTCCTTCTTTCTGTCATCAGCCGGCTTGAGTCGGCCGGCTTCTGACCAGGCGGCTCTTCTCTTTTCTCTTTTATCAGAACCCTCTTCTTCCGCCGCCAGCCGGGGTGGCAGGAGTCGAACGTCAGTATGCCCCGGACCGCACGGTAGACGACCTCGACGACCCGGATTTGGCTGCGGTCGCCATGGAGGACGCCGCCACGGGGGACGTCGCCGAGCCCGGAGGCACGGGGCTCTCGGCCAGCTTTGACGATTGGCCGGATGACGCCGACGCCGAAGAAATCCCGCGCCACCAGCCGGCAACCGACCGCCACAGTGCGGGCTCGTCCGCCGCGCCGGCTGCCGGTGGTGGAAAGTCGAAACGTCGGGCCGCGCTTCCTCTCTTTGGTAGCCGGCCGAAGAAGACGAGGGCCTCCGCCGCGGCCACGAAGCGAGATGAAGCGGCGGCGAAGGCGGCCCGCTTCCGGAAGGCGGTGAAGAAACCTCCAGCAGTCTCCGCGTAAGCCCTCTGGCCGCTTGCGTGCTTGTTTTCCGTGTCTTCCTTTGTTCTAACTCTTCTTCGATTTCTGAGCAGGGCGCCGCTTTCGCTCGAGCGAGGCCCAGGCGGCTCTGTGGTCGGGCCGGGTGCTGGATCTTCAGGGCCCCGCCGCGTGGACCCCGCGCCGATCTTGCAGAAGCCACGGAGCGGAACGCTCGCGAGGCGCGACGAGAGAGGGAGGCGGCGGAGCGGGAGGCCGCCCGGGCGGCGACGGAGCGAGCGAACGCGGCGGCCGAGACTCCATCGGAGCGGGCGGCCGCGGAGACGGAGGCGGAGGGCATGCATAGCCGGCCTCCGCTGCTCGCCATCCCCCTCCACACCTTGGACCCGGACATCCCGCTGCCCACGGCGGAGGAGATCACCCCCGATCAGCCGCCGGTGCAGAGGGATGAACTCTTCGAGATCTTCACGGAGAGGACGCCGCCGGCAGCGCCAGCCGGAGCAGGCGGAGGCGGCCAGTCGTCGGCGGTGCCGGAGGAGCCGGCCCGGGCCGCACCTGAGGCCGGAGCCGGTCTTGAAATTGAGCTGGCGGCAAGCCAGCGTGCCAGAGGGAGCACGGCCCCGCCGGACACGCGCCAAGCCGCGGGTGCCGACCAGACGGCAGACGCCTTGGAGGCGGCCAGCTCCGCCACGTCCGGGTGGACTCCCAGCGGAGGAAGCGGCGAGCTGAACGTGGCGGCCCAAGGGATTCGGAGCCGGCTGCAGGCACAGGCCGGCCTCCTGAGGCAATTTACTCAGGAGTTTCTGTCGACGCGGTCCGCAATCCGGGTAAGCTTTTACTTGTCGACCGCTCTGGTCCTTTGACTTTTTCCGTGGGGGCGCGCTAGCGCACCCACTGGGTGTAGTCCCCGAGATCCGAGCCGACTGCAGCGCAGTCGGGTCGGATCTTTCCCGACGACTATCTTAACTCTGTTTTCTGTCTAATCTTTAGGATTATCACAACTCCCGTGCCGCCGCCTTCAACTCCCAGGCTCGGGAGCTGAGCCGGAGGACCGAAGACCTGGCCAGCAGCCGACGTAAGTGTATTGCTTTTATCTGTTTCTCGTGGGGGCGCGACAGTGCACCCACTGCGTGTAGTCCCCGAGATTCGGGTCGACTGCAGAGCAGTCGGGTTGGATCTTCCTTGACGACTTTTCCCTTGCTGACTTTTTCTCTTTGTCTTTTGCTCGTGCAGAGGCCAACGCCGACTTGCGGAGGGAGCTCGGCAAAGTGCAGGCCGCTCTTCGTGCCAGGGACGCCGAGTATGCCGACTTGGTTCAGGAGCGCGACCGCCTGGTCAAGAAACTGGCCGACCAGGAGGAAAGCCATAAGGCAGCCCTGCAGAAGGCGCAGGACGGCGAGGCTGCCCTGAAGGCGGAGTTCGAGGCCAGGGAGGCGAGCTGGGCCGAGACGCGCCAGGCGCTGGAAGAAGGCTTCGGCCGAATCGAGGATCTGATCGATGGTAAGCCGCCTTTCTTGCCCTTCCTCCATCTGCCGGCCGCCTGAGGTTTTGTTTGACTTGTGCTTGCTTCTTTGCGCAGAATACTTTCCCGGCCACTCCGTCCTCGCCGCCCAAGCCATCGAGGCCCATCGCGAGGCGCGCCGTCAGGCCGGAGTTGTTATTCCGCCGGACGCGAATCGAACGCTGTCGGAGCATCTCGTCGCCATCCAAGCGCGACTGCAGCCGGCCTATCGGATGCTCCGCCGGCTCCAACGTGCCGGGGCGCAGGTGCTGGCCGCGCTCTGGCCTGGCCAGACGATTCCCCGCACCCCGAGTCGGACTGCCGACTGGCTAGAAGTCGCAGTCGGTCGCTTCGAGGCCTGGAAGGTGTCCGCAGCCCGTCTCGGAGCCGGGCGTGCGTTGGAGTTCGTCCGCGCGTGGTACCCAGGGCTGAGCCTGGACCAGCTGCGGACTTGGCGGTTGGAGGCCGACGCGGAGCTGGAGGAGGTGCGGCCGGCGATTGCGCAGCGCGCCTCGACGATCGCCGAGTGCACCGACACCAGCGTCTTCACGCCGGAACTCAACGATGACGACATCGCCCAGCCGGAGGAGTGGTTCGGGCTGAACCCGGCGGAAGGCGAGGACTCGGCCGAGGAGATCGCCTCCAGCGACGAGGGCGAAGACGACGAGGAGGAAGACGGCGGAGATGCCGAGCCGACTGGTGAGACGGCGACCGCCCTCAAGCCGACCGTGCCTCCAGCAACGAGCCACGCGGGAGCGCGCCCTCTGCTGGAGGCGATGATCAGGCCGAAGTTGGCCAGCCGGCCGCTCCTCCAGCCGGCACGACCGCCTCCACCGCCTAGCCCGGCTCGTCAGCGGCCCCGCCGGCTTGATCTGCCGTCCCCTTTTGTTCCTGCTTTTGCTTTTTCGAACAATTTTAAGTTTCCGCAATTCCACCCACTGGGGGTGTATCGAACAATGTTGGATGTTGACCTCTCTGGAGGTCCTTTGTGTAAATATTAATGTATGCATGTGTTGGCTTCCATTCAAGTGCACTTTTTTATCCTTAGGCTTTTTCCTTTGCCGCCTTCCCTCTTTGGGAAGGCAAGTACTCGAGCTTTCTTGGATTTGAAGCAGGCTGAATGTAAGCCGGCCGGCCAGCTACTCTGGTAGTCGGTCGGCGGGAGGCGGCAAGCCGGCTTTTGTTATATATAAGCCCGTTAGTCCCTAGCCGTTTTTCGTGTGCGCACCCTTTCCGGCTTATGACTCTTGCCAGCCAGGCAGTCGGTTCTTCGAACTGCGATTTTGGCAAGAGCCAAGCCTGGGTGTCGGCACATTACATGTCTGACTGCGGGTAGGGCTCCTAATATAACTCCAGTCGGCTAGTCCCCGGGCCGACTCGTCGAACCCGGTGCCGGACAAAATAAATGAACAGGTGATATCATACGCATGATAACTTTCATTCATAAAATAAGGATGGCAGTCCCCGAGTCCTCCTCGGGGAGCCTACTGTTTCGTACTTAATACAAAAGTGGACATAATACATACTGCATTTTAACTGTAAAACTTTCGAAGAAGATTGGCGTTCCATGGTCGTTCCGACTCCTTGCCGGAGTCGTCTCTCTTGCGTGCCTTCGGCTTCTGCGCGTTGATGAGGTAGTAGGCATCGTTGCCTAGAGCTCTGCTGACGACGAAGGGGCCCTCCCAGGGGGCTGCGAGCTTGTGCTGGCCGGCTGTTCGCTGGATCAGCCGGAGCACAAGGTCGCCCTCCTGGAGGGATCTTGGCCGGACCCTCCGGCTGTGGTAGAGGCGCAAACCCTGCTGGTAGATGGCAGACCGGCGGAGGGCTAACAGCCGGCCTTCTTCCAGCAGGTCGACGCCGTCTTCTCTTGCTTCTTTGGCTTCCGCTTCCATGTACATGGTTACCCGAGGCGAGTCGAACTCGATATCTGTTGGGATGACTGCCTCGGCACCATATACAAGGAAGAAAGGAGTGAAGCCGGTTGATCTGTTTGGGGTAGTACGCAGACTCCATAGGACAGCCGGCAGCTCGTCAAGCCAACAGCCGGCTGAACGCTCCAGGGGTACGACCAGTCGTGGCTTGATGCCGGATAGGATGAGGCCATTTGCTCGCTCCACTTGGCCTCTTGACCGGCTGGGCTCGGCCTTCTTCGGGGCGTCCGACCACAATGACGGTGCTGACCACCCGGCTAGTGGCGGCAATATAAAGGAGCATGGGCTCTTTCTCAGTCGGTGCCGCCAAGACAAGCGGCGTGGACAGCATTTTCTTCAGCTCGTGGAAAGCTTGGTCGGCCTGGTCATTCCACTCAAAGTGGGTACTCTTCTTCATGAGGCGGTAGAGAGGGAGAGCTTTCTCTCCAAGCCGGCTGATGAAGCGGTTCAGAGAGGCCAGGCACCCGGTGAACTTCTGAATCTCTCTAAGCTTGGTTGGGACCGCCATCCTCTCGATGGCCTTGATTTTCACAGGGTTGCACTCTATGCCGCGTTCGGAGACCAGAAAGCCTAGGAGCTGGCCGGCTGGCACTCCGAACACGCATTTCTCCGGGTTGAGCTTGATTCGGAACCGGCGCAGGTTCTCTAATGTCTCCTTTAAGTCTTCCAGCAGAGAGCCACGCTTCTCCGTCTTCACCACAATATCATCCACGTAGACATGGGCGTTCTTGCCGAGCTGCGTGAGGAGGCACTTCTGCATGCAACGCTGAAAAGTGGCGCCGGCATTCCTCAAGCCGAACGTCATGGTCAGGTAGCAGAAGGCTCCAAACAGCGTGATGAAGGCGGTCTTCAGTCGGTCATCCGGGTTCAGCTTTATCTGGTGGTATCCCGAATAGGCATCCAAAAAGCTCAACAGCTCGCATCCGGCTGTGGAGTCTATCACTTGATCAATTCTGGGCAGAGCGAAGGGATCTTTTGGGCAGGCTTTGTTGAGGCTTGTGTAATCTATACACATGCGCCACTTGTTATTCTTTTTCAGCACGAGAACCGGGTTCGCGAGCCACTCGGGGAAGAAAACTTCCATGATGAAGCCGGCTGCGAGAAGCCGGGCTATCTCCTCCCCTACGATCCTTCTCTTCTCCTCTGACAGTCGGCGGAGAGGCTGCTTGACTGGTTTGGCATCCTCCCGCACATGTAATTTGTGCTTGGCGAAATCCTTCAGAACACCCAGCATGTCCTTGGGGGACCATGCAAAGATATCCCGATTCTCACGGAGGAAATCGACGAGCTCGCCTTCCTATTTGCTATCCAGGCTCACCCCAATGACGGCAAACCTCTCGGGGTGCTCGGGGTCGAGCTGTATCTTCTTGATCTCCTTGGCCGGCTAGAAAGATCCTTGGGCATCATACTCCTTGGAGTCGGCGGGTTGGTTTAGCTGCTTGCTGGCCAGGGCCACGACCCTGTTCAGCGTCTTCTTCTCCTCGGCAATCATGAGGGATTCGGCTAGCCGGCTGCTGGCCGCGGCGCAGTCGGCGGACTTCTTGTAGTCGCCGACGATGGTGATGACGCCCTTGGAGCTCGGTATCTTCATCTTGAGGTACGCGTAGTGGGGGACCGCCATGAACTTGGCCAAGGCGGGTCGGCCAAGCAAGGCGTGGTAAGGGCTCTCCAGGTCCACCACCTCGAACTAGATTGCTTCCCGGCAGAAATGATCCTTACCCCCAAAGAGTACATCGATCTTGATCTTGCCGATGGGGGCGCAGGACAAACCGGGTACGATGCCATGAAACACTGTTCGAGTCGGCACAAGCTGCTTTGCCTTGACACCCAGCTTCTCCATGGTGTCGCGGTATAGGATGTTGATGCTGCTTCCACCGTCGATCAGCACGCGGGAGAACCGGGCGGCACGCATGTCCGTCGCAAGGGTGGCCTCCAGGACTAAAGCGTAGGAGCCGGGAGACGGCATCACCTCTGGGTGGTCGGCTCGGCTCCAACTGATGGATTTCTTTGACCAATGCATGTGGCCGGCTGGGTTGGCGGCGGCCACATTGACTTCTTGTTGCTCTCGGCGCTTGCTGCGCCGGTCTTTGGGCTGGCTCGTGAAGACAACTTAAGATGCTTGCTCATCGGGGAACTCGTCCTGCACGGCGTCGACCGCGGGCCGAGCGGCCTTGGGCGGCGGAGCCGGAGGCGGCGGGCCGGTAGGCGGAGTCGGCGTGAGCCCTTCGCCCTTGGAGATTCTGGCGAGCCAGTTGCACTTCCGGGTCGTATGGTTGGACGGCTTCGCGCCGCTGTGGAACTTGCACGGGGCATCAAGGGTTTGCTCGTAGGAGAAGGCCGGCTGCCAAGCCGGCCGGCCGCCCTTGGGTTTCTTGGGCGCGGGCCGCCCCTCAGGCGGCGTATCTTCGACCGTGGCCACCTGCCGGCTAGCGGGAGGCGGCGCAGGGCTTTGTGCTTCTGATCATTCTGGTGTTGGCGGCGGCCGGAATCGCCAGCCGGTGCTTGGGGCGCCGGATTGAGCACTTTTCCGGACGCGTCCACCCGGAGCTCGGTCTTCATCGAGGAGTCGGCGGTGGCGTACTTGTCGGCGATGTTCAGGAGCTCGTCGAGGGTAGTCGGCTCATCGCAGAGAAGCTTGTGCTTGAGGAGGGTGCCCTCTCGGCACCCGGCAGTGAAGTATTCGATGGCTTGCACCTCGTGCACCCCTTCGCAGGAATTGCGGAGCTCGGCCCAACGCGTGAGGTAGTCGCGAGTGGACTCGGCTGGGCCCTGTACGCACAGGGAGAGCTGTCTGGGCTTGGGAGCCCGCTTGTAGGTGCTGGTGAAGTTGCAAACGAAGGCTTCAGTGAAATCCACCCAGCTGTTGATGCTGAGAGGCTTGAGGTTGTTAAGCCAAGTCCGTGCCGTGCCTTGCAGCATGAGGGGCACGTACTTCACGGCAACGCGCCGGTTGCCATTGGCGATGCTGACGGCTGTGGAGTAGTCGGTCAGCTAGTCTTCCGGCTTCACCGAGCCGTTGTACTTGGGTGTGTCTCTTGGGAGCGAGAACCCTTTGGGGAAGGGCTCGTCGCGGATGCGGGGGCCAAAGCAAGGCGGGCCGACATCATCTTCTTCTTCTAGCGCCAGGGATCTGACCAGGCGGTCGATCCGGTGGCGGGCGTCGTTTTCGCCGACTCCCTTGCGGCGACCAAGCCGGCCGCTAAGAGTCGGGTGAGCCACTGGAGGTGGGGTGGGATATCTCTCTCCACGAGCTCGAGGCGGAGGCGGGGTGCCCCGCCATTCCATGGCTCGGGGGCGGCCGTCCGCGTCTCGCTCGATGGAGATTTGGGTCCGGCTTCGGCTGGAAGCCGGCTCTTTCTCGCGCCGCGCGCGGGTGTTGCTCGTAGTCGGCGATCGGGAAGTTGTGCCGTGGTCGCGGCGCGGGGGAGGGCTTCCCGCGCAGGCATCGGCTTCGTGCCGCCGGGTGGCTGCGTCGATTAGTTGCTGTATACGCCGCGTGATGTGGGGGAGGTCTTCGGCTTCCAAGCCGTCCAGCTCGTCTACGGCCGCCTGGGCGGCGCACAGATTCTCGAGTGGAGTGGCGTAAACCGGGCGATCGACTCCGAGCGTGTCGGCGATGACGGCGCCGCGTTGCCTGACAGCACCAGCCCGGCTTGGGCCAGCCGGAGCCGGCGTGCCGAAGGCGGCGTGGTCAGCTTCGCGCCGGTAGGCCTCGGTGAGGCGTCTTACGGAGGCCAGCCGCCGGCCCTCTGCGAGGAGGGTGAGGCGGCGTGCCTCTAGTACTTCGTCATTGGCGTCAGCCGGAAGGGGGGCGGACAAGTCGTGGGCCGCCGCGCGTGGGGCGTCGCGGGCGCCCTCGTCAGTCGGGCCATCGAGGCCGATAACCATCACCTCGGAAGTGTCAGAATCGCGATCACCAGCTGGAGGGAGCGGGTCGTTGTAGATCGTGACGTTGGTGGGGAAGGTGTCGTAGGATGCCGTGTCGGAGTCGACAGGCATCGGGTCGGTGGAGCCAACGGACTCCAAATCCGCAGCGGGCTCGCTGGAGACGTGGAGCTGGCCGAGGAGGTTGGCGAGGTGATCGGTGCCCGCATCGGAGGCAAGCTCGTTAGAGATGCAGGCCTTGTCGAAGAGGTCGGCGAGGCTGCTCGCCGCGCAGATGTTGGTGACGCCATGCAGCGCGTCGCGGCAAGCGCCATCGGGCGAGCCGGGCTGGCTACGCTCGCGAGGAAGGAAAAGGGTTCCCGTCCAGAACAGGTCTCCGGACGACGGTGCACCTGGCCCCACGGTGGGCGCCAAATGTCGGGTGGTAGGAGCGACATATGCCAATGGGTGGCTTATCATTGTGGGAGCCAATAAAACATCGCCGGTGCCTGGAAACGGGATAAGGCGTAGACATGCACGCCGGCGAATCTTACCCAGCTTCAGGGCTCTCCGAGGAGATAACACCCCTACTGCTGCTCTGCGGGGTCTCCGCATGGTTACTAAATGAACAAGTAGCTACAATGCTCCTTGAGCTGTTTTGGGTGGAAGGAGGAAGAAGGGCTCAGTTAGCTTGCTTCCTCTCCTTGTGTGGTGTCTAGGTCTAACTTGAGAGTCCAACCCTTTGCATGGGTGCACCGGGGGGGGGGGGTTTATATAGGCCTACCCCCTGGGGGTACAATGATAATCCAGCTGGGCGCGGGGCCCAGCTGTCTGTGACTATGCTTGCCAGCTTCTGCACCGGCTACTGGGGCCCGCCGGCTGGTGGGTCCCGCCGGCTGCCGGCTCCTTGGTCGACAGGAAGGCCCCACAGGCCAGGGCCTGGTCGGTGGCTGGTTACTGTTGCTCCGTGCTGCTGACGCAGGCTTGGTCGGGGTAAGCGTGGCTACAGTAACGCCGCCTTGGCGGGCGATTACTGTAGCCCCGCCGTATCTTGTCTCCTTAATGGGCATCTCCTTCGAGGAAAGTGGCAGGCCGGCTATGGGAAGCCGGCCCTCTATCTTGCCGGCTTGAGAGGTGGTGCGGCCGTCTTCGGTATCTCTTTGCCCGAAGGGGCCCACCGCCTCGGGGGCCACGCTGGCGGCCCGCTGTGGACGGTGTTGGAGCCGCCGTGGCAACAGTGCCGCGCCGGACGGGTCGTGGCCACCCGTACGGCGCACTGTACCAGGCGTGCTCCGGGTTTTGGGGGTGGCAGGCTCCACTGTAGCCACGCCCCGCTTCATCATCGCAGGGTGGACGCGTACATTGCGGGTACGGCTTTGACTGCTTTATGGGAGCCGGCTTCTCGTAGCCGGCCTTGCTGTAGCCAGCTTCTCGTAGTCGGCCTTCCACAGCTTTCTTCGTGAGGGTAAAGGATGGGCCGCCCCCGAAGCCGGCCTAGGAGGCAGCCGGCTGAGGGGGGAGGCGGCCCTAGGTCTTGAATCTTCTTGAAAGTCGGCCAGGCTTGTAATTTTTTCTGATGGGCCAGGGGAAGCCGGCTAGGCTACCCATGGCTATTTACTCCGACAATATGGTCTAAACTACTTAGAGATTGGACCATATTCAAGGTAAAATGTGGTTTGGAGAAGGAATGGTTGAGGTTTTAGGTGTTGCGGCAGTTGCTTAATCCGAGGGCCTTCCATTTTTTTTCTACACTCAATGCACACTATCAAAGTATCCATGTCGATACTTGGCATCTTTTGGAGTCTGTTTACTATAATTTAAGGAAATAAGTGATTTTCTATGCCTTTAGTGAATATCATTGAAATTTCAATTGTGAGTGTGTGAAAAGTTGGCCAAATTGTGTTGAAAATTCCTATTTATGTTCTTGAGTCCATGTTTAAAACTTATACGAAAAAGGAAAGGAATTTCAAATGTGTGGGTGCCAAGACTTGCCCTCAAACATGGAGTTTTTTGTTTTTCAATTTCAAAAAATGCAAGCAAAGTCCTAAAAGCATGAAACATGGCATGTTCTCATTATATGATGACTAGAGTCCACGATAAAAAAAAGTTTCACAAAAGTTTTGGCATACACTGCTTAGAAACAAGACCATCTACGAGGAAGTAACGTGGTTTTGAGAGGAAACATGTGAAGTTTGAAGGCGATGCGATTGTTGCTTCATCCACTAACCTTGAATTTTCTTCTGCACTCAGGATACACCGTTACATGATTCATGTAAAAATCGTGCATCTTTCAGAGCCTGTTTGCTACATTGAAATTATTAGGTGCATTTATAACCTTTTATTAAATATAAATAAAATTTGAAATACAAGTGCCTAACAAAGTTGGTAAAATTGGGTTGATAAATCATATTTGTGTTCTTGCATCTATGATCAAGCATTAGACAAGAACAATAAAGCAATAGAGCCCATGGTAAAAATTTAGAACCTTTCAAAAATTTGTGGTGTACACTATTTAGAAACCGGATCATCTCTAAGGAAGAGTAGTGATTTTGAGAGGCAACACGTCAGGTTTGACAGCGCTGTGACCATTGCTTCATGTATTAGCTTTAATAAAATTCTACACTCAAGACACACAATTACATGACATGTCAAATTTTGGTATTTTTGGGACCATTTTCTATATATAAGCCATCAAGTGCATTTCTAGTCATTTAATGAATATAATTCAAATTTAAGCTATAAGTGCAGGAAAAGTTCACAAGGCTGGATTGAAAAAACATAGTTGTGTTCTTCCGTATATATGTGTGCGCCTCATTGTGGCTCATCGAGCATTTTCCCGAGCAATTAGCGTGCACCCACCAGAGCGAACTAGGAGCACTCAAGGATTTGCACATTGGGTTGGGTGGTGAGCCACGATTGACGGTACCAATGTTGGGGAACGCAGTAATTTCAAAAAAATTCCTACGCACACGCAAGATCTATCATGGTGATGCATAGCAATATGAGGGGAAGAGTGTTGTCCACGTACCCTCGTAGAACATAAGTAGAAGCGTTATGACAACGCGATTGATGTAGTCATACGTCTTAACGATCCGACCGGTCCTAGTACCGAAAGTACGGCACCTCCGCGATCTGCACACGTTCGGCTCGATGACGTCCCACGAACTCTTGATCCAGCTGAGTGTCGAGGGAGAGCTTTGTCAGCACGATGGCGTGATGACGATGATGATTAAGCTACTGGCGCAGGGCTTCGCCTAAGCACTGCAACGATATGACCGGGGTGATTATGGTGGAGGGGGGCACCGCACACAGCTAAGAGATCAATGATCAACTTGTGTGTCTATGGGGTGCCCCCTCCCCCGTATATAAAGGAGTGGAGGAGGAGGGAGGGCCGGCCCTCTATGGCGCGCCCTGGAGGAATCCTACTCCCACCTGGAGTAGGATTCCCCCTTCCCTAGTTGGACTAGGAGAGAAGGAAGGGGGGGGGGGGAGAGGGAGGAAGGAAAGGGGGGGGGGGCACCGCCCCCCTTCCAAGTCCAATTCAGACTAGAGGGGGAGGTGGCGCGCGGCCTGCCCTGGCTGCCTCTCTCTCTCTCTCTCTCTCTCTCCACTAAAGCCCATTAGGGCTCATATACTCCCTGGGGGGTTTCGGTATCCCTCGGGTACTCCGGTATATGCCCGAACTCACTCGGAACCGTTCCGATGTCCAAACATAGGCTTCCAATATATCGATCTTTATGTCTCGACCATTTCGAGACTCCTCGTCATGCCCGTGATCACATCCGGGACTCCGAACAACCTTCGATTCATCAAAACACATAAACTCATAATATCGATCGCCACCGAACGTTAAGCGTGCGGACCCTACGGGTTCAAGAACTATGTAGGCATGACCGAGACTCATCTCCGGTCAATAACCAATAGCGGAACCTGGATGCTCATATTGGTTCCTACATATTCTACGAAGATCTTCATCGGTCAAACTACACAAGAACATACGTTGTTCCCTTTGTCATCGGTATGTTACTTGCCCGAGATTCGATCATCGGTATCTTAATACCTAGTTAAATCTCGTCACTGACAAGTCTCTTTACTCGTTCCGTAATGTATCATCCCGCAACTAACTCATTAGTCACATTCTTGAAAGGCTTATGGTTATGTGCATTACCGAGAGGGCCCAGAGATACCTCTCCGATACTCGGAGTGACAAATCCTAATCTCGATCTATGCCAACTCAACAAACACCATCGGATACACCTGTAGAGCATCTTTATAGTCTGCTAGTTACGTTGTGAAGTTTGATAGCACACTAAGTGTTCCTCCGGTATTCGGGAGTTGCATGATCTCATAGTCATAGGAACATGTATAAGTTATGAAGAAAGAAATAGCAACAAACTAAATGATCATCGTGCTAAGCTAACGGATGGGTCAAGTCAATCACATCATTCTCTAATGATGTGATCCCATTAATCAAATGACAACTAATGTCTATGGTCAGGAAACATAACCATCATTGATTCAATGAGCTAGTCAAGTAGAGGCATACTAGTGACACTCTATTTGTCTATGTATTCACACATGTACTAAGTTTCTGGTTAATACAATTCTAGCATAAATAATAAACATTTATCATGATATAAGGAAATATAAATAACAACTTTATTATTGCCTCTAGGGTATATTTCCTTCAGTCTCGCACTTGCACTAGAGTCAATAATCTAGATTACATTGTAATGATTCTAACACCCATGGAGTCTTGGTGCTGATCATGTTTTGCTCGTGAGAGAGGCTTAGTCAACGGGCCTGCAACATTCAGATCCGTATGTATCTTGCAAATATCTATGTCTCCCTCCTTGACTTGATCACGGATGAAATTCAAGCATCTCTTGATGTGCTTGGTTCTCTTGTGAAATCTGGATTCTTTGCCAAGGCAATTGCACTAGTATTGTCACAAAATATTTTCATTGGACCCGATGCACTAGGTATTACACCTAGATCGGATATGAACTCCTTCATCCAAAGTCCTTCATTTGCTGCTTCCTAAGCATCTATGTACTCTGCTTCACACGTAGATCCCGCCACGACGCTCTTCTTGGATATGCACCAACTGACAGCTCCACCATTTAATAAAAATACATATATGGTTTGTGACTTAGAGTCATCCGGATTAGTATCAAAGCTTGCATCGACGTAACCATTTACGACGAGCTCTTTGTCACCTCCATAAAAGAGAAACATATCCTTAGCCCTTTTCAGGTATTTCAGGATGTTCTTGACCATTGTCCACTGATCTACTCCTGGATTACTTTGGTACGTCCCTGCTAAACTAATAGCAAGGCACACATCAGGTCTGGTACACAGCATTGCATACATGATAGAACCTATGGCTGAAGCACAGGGAATGACTTTCATTTTCTCTCTATCTTCTGCAGTGGTCAGGCATTGAGTCTGACTCAACTTCACATCTTGTAACATAGGCAAGAACCATTTCTTTGCTTGATCCATTTTGAACTTCTTCAAAACTTTATCAAGGTATGTGCTTTGTGAAAGTCCAATTAAGCATCGTGATCTATCTCTATAGATCTTGATGCCCAATATATAAGCAGCTTCACAGAGGTCTTTCATTGAAAAATTCTTATTCAAGTATCCTTTTATGCTATTCAGAAATTTAGTATCATTTCCGATCAACAATATGTCATCTACATATAATATCAGAAATGCTACAGAGCTCCCACTCACTTTCTTGTAAATACAGGCTTCTCCAAAAGTCTGTATAAAACCATATGCTTTCATCACACTATCAAAGCGTATATTCCAACTCCGAGAGGCTTGCACCGGTCCATAAATGGATCGCTGGAGCTTACACACTTTGTTAGCACCTTTTAGATCGACAAAACCTTCTGGTTGCATCATATACAACTCTTCTTTAAGATATACATTAAGGAACGCAGTTTTGACATCCATTTGCCAAATTTCATAATCATAAAATGCGGCAATTGCTAACATGATCCAGACGGACTTAAGCATCCCTACGGGTGAGAAGGTCTCATCGTACTCAACTCGTTGAACTTGTCGAAAACCTTTTGCAACAAGTCGAGCTTTGTAGACAGTAATATAATCGTCTGCGCCAGTCTTCTTCTTGAAGATCCATTTATTCTCTATGGCCTGCCGATCATCGGGCAAGTCAACCAAAGTCCGCACTTTGTTCTCATACATGGATCCCATCTCAGATTTCATGGCTTCAAGCCATTTTGCGGAATCTGGCTCATCATCGCTTCCTCATACTTCGTAGGTTCATCAAGGTCAAGTAACATGACCTCCAGAACAGGATTATCGTACCACTCTGGTGCGGATCTTACTCTGGTTGACCTACTAGGTCCGGTAGCAACTTGATCAGAAGTTTCATGATCATCATCATTAGCTTCCTCACTTACTGGTGTAGGAATCACTGGAACTGATTTCAGTGATGAACTACTTTCCAATAAGGGAGCAGGTACAATTACCTCATCAAGTTCTACTTTCCTCCCACTCACTTCTTTCGAGAGAAACTCCTTCTCTAGAAAGGATCCATTCTTAGCAACGAATATCTTGCCTTCGGATCTGTGATAGAAGGTGTACCCAACAGTCTCCTTTGGGTGTCCTATGAAGACACATTTCTCCGACTTGGGTTCGAGCCTATCAGGTTGAAGCTTTTTTACATAAGCATCATAGCCCCAAACTTTAAGACACGACAATTTGGGTTTCTTGCAAAACCACAGCTCATAAGGTGTCGTCTCAATGGATTTAGATGGTGCCCTATTTAACGTGAATGTAGCCGTCTCTAAAGCATAACCCCAAAACAATAGCTGTAAATCAGTAAGAGACATCATAGATCGCACCATATCTAGTAAAGTACGATTACGATGTTCGGACACACCATTACGCTGTGGTGTTCCGGGTGGCTTGAGTTGCGAAACTATTCCGCATTGTTTCAAATGAAGACCAAACTTGTAACTCAAATATTATCCTCCACGATCAGATCATAGAAACTTTATTTTCTTGTTACGATGATTTTCCACTTCAATATGAAATTCGTAGAACTTTTCAAATGTTTCAGACTTATGTTTCATAATTAGAGATACCCATATCTGCTCAAATCATTTGTGAAGGTGAGAAAATAACGATATCCGCCGCGAGCCTCAATGTTCATTGGACCACATACATCAGTATGTATGATTTCCAATAACTTTGTTGCTCTCTCCATTGTTTCGGAGAAAAGAGTTTTAGTCATCTTGCCCATGAAGCATGGTTCGCAAGTACCAACTGATTCATAATCAAGTGATTCCACAAGTCCATCAGAATGGAGTTTCTTCGTGCGCTTTACACCAACATGACCCAAACGGCAGTGCCACAAATAAGTTGCACTATCATTATCGACACTGCATCTTTTGGCTTCAATACTATGAACATGTGTATAACTATGATCAAGATTTAGTAAAAATAGACCACTCATCAAGGGTTGACACGTCTCCAACGTATCTACTTTTCCAAACACATTTGCCCTTGTTTTGGACTCTAACTTGCATGATTTGAATGGAACTAACCCGGACTGATGCTGTTTTCAGCAGAATTACCATGGTGTTATTTATGTGCAGGAACAAACGTTCTCGGAATGACCTGAAACTTCACGGAGCCACTTTTCAGAAAATAAGAAAAATACCTGCAAAAGATGAAAGCCAGGGGGCCCACCACATCTCCACGAGGGTGGGAGGCGCGCCCCCCTACCTCGTGGGCCCCCTGTTGCCTCTCCGACTCCAACTCCAACTCCATATATTGTGTTTCGGGGAGAAAAAAATCAGAGAGAAGAAATCATTGTGTTTTAGATACAGAGCCGCCGCCAAGCCCTAAAACCTCTCGGGAGGGCTGATCTGGAGTCTGTCCGGGGCTCCGGAGAGGGGAATCCATCACCATCGTCATCATCAACCATCCTCCATCACCAATTTCATGATGCTCACCGCCCTGCGTGAGTAATTCCATTGTAGGCTTGCTGGACGGTGATGGGTTGGATGGGATCTATCATGTAATCAAGTTAGTTTTGTTAGGGTTTGATCCCTAGTGTCCACTATGTTCTGAGATTGATGTTGCTATGAATTTGCTATGCTTAATGCTTCTCACTAGGGCCCGAGTGCCATGATTTCAGATCTGAACCTATTATGTTTTCATCAATATATGAGTGTTCTTGATCCTATCTTGCAAGTATATAGTGACCTATTATGTGTTATGATCCGTTAACCCCGAAGTGACAATAATCGGGATACTTACCAGTGATGATCGTAATTTGAGGAGTTCATGTATTCACTATGTGTTAATGCTTTGTTCCGGTACTCTATTAAAAGGAGGCCTTAATATCCCTTAGTTTCCATAAGGACCCCGCTGGCACGGGAGGGTAGGACAAAAGATGGCATGCAAGTTCTTTTTCATAAGCACGTATGACTATGTTCGGGATACATGCCTCCATTATATCAATGAACTGGAGCTAGTTCTGTGTCACCCTAGGTTACGACTGTTACATGATGAACCGCATCCGGCATAGTTCTCCATCACTGATCCATTTCGTACGAGCTTTCCATATATCGTTCTTCGCTTATTTATTTTCCCGTTGCTATTGCTATCATCACTACAAAATACCAAAAACATTACTTTTACTACTGTTACCTTTTGCTATCGTTACCACTACTATCATATTACTTTGCTACTAAACACTTTGCTGCAGATATTAAGTTTCCAGGTGTGGTTGAATTGAAAACTCAGCTGCTAATACTTGAGAGTATTCTTTGGCTCCCCTTGTGTCGAATCAATAAATTTGGGTTGAATACTTTACCCTCGAAAACTGTTGCGATCCCCTATACTTGTGGGTTATCAAGACTATTTTCTGGCGCCGTTGCCGAGGATCATAGCTCTATTCTTTGAGTCACTTGGGATATATATCTGCTTATCATTATGAAGAACTTGAGAGATCCAAAAACCAAGATCTATCCCTCAACTACGAGGGGTGGTAAGGAACTGCCATCTAGCTCTGCACTTGATTCGCCTTTTTTTATGAGTAAGCTTGTGACACCTAAACCTGCTTCTGCTATTCGTTCTAATATGTCGCATGTTATTGATGATGCCACTTCTGCTATGCATGATACTTATGATGAAACTACCTCTATGCCTAATACTACTGTGCCACTTAGTGATTTTCTTGATGAACAAATTGCTAGGGCTAGAGAGATTGAAAATATTGAATCTGATGATACTGATGAAAGTGATGATGAAGAATCAATTGTTATTCCTAAGGGTTATGTTTTTGATCAAGAAGCTTCTTTCGCTATTTTAGCTTGAAAAAATAGAAATGAACTCAAAAGGTAATTAGCTAAATGGAGTAAGAAATCTCTAAATGCTAGAATGAAACATGGCCCTGCTTTTGCTACTTCACCTATCTGTGTTACTAATAAGGATTATGAATTCTCTGTTGATCCTGATATAATTACTTTGGTTGAATCTAATCCTTTTCATGGTTATGAATCTGAAAGTGTTGTGGCACATCTTACTAAATTGAATGATATAGCCACCCTATTCACTAAAGATGAGAGAACTCGTTACTTTTGCACCCTTAAAATATTTCTGTTCTCATTAAAGGGTGATGCTAAGATATGGTTTAATTCTCTTGATCCTGGTTGTGTGCGTAGTCCCCGGGATATGATTTATTACTTCTCCGCTAAATATTTCCCTGCTCATAAGAAACAAGCTGCTTTAAGGGATATATATAATTTTGTGCAAATTGAAGAAGAGAGTCTCCCACAAGCTTGGGGGAGGGTTCTCCAATTACTTAATGCTTTGCCGGATCATCCTCTTAAGAAAAATGAAATACTTGATATCTTTTATAATGGATTAATCGATGCCTCCAGAGATTACCTGGATAGTTGTGCTGGTTCTGTTTTCAGGGAAAGAACACCGGATGAAGCTGAAATTTTATGGAATAATATGTTGACAAATGAAAATAATTGGACACCTCCGGAGCCAATTCTTGAGCCTATTCCTAAACCAACTCCGAAGAAGAGGGGTATTCTATTTCTCAGTCCTGAGGATATGTAAGAGGCAAAGAAATCTATGAAAGAAAAAGGTATTAAAGCTGAAGATGTTAAAAATTTACCTCCTATTGAAGAAATACATGGTCTTAATTTACCGCCTGTTGAAGAAACATATAATCTTAATCCATTACCTATTGAAGAAACTCATGGTCTTGATAACCCGACATAGGTAGTAAAGGTAAATTCTCTCTATAGATATGATAAATCTGAAATCCCATTTACTAAATTTGCTAGCCCATGCTTAGATGAGTTTCATAAATTTATGGCTAAGCAAGAAGACTTTAATGCTTATTTTGGTAGACAATTGAAATACAATTCAAATGTGCTTGAACACTTGGGTGATTATATGGCTAATGTTAAAGGTGAACTTAAACTTATTAGTAAACATGCTTCTATGGTTACCACTCAAGTAGAACAAGTACTTAAAGCTCAAAATGATTTGCTCAATGAACTAAATAGTAAAGATAATGATAATGCTGTTAGAGTGGCTACTGGAACTGGTAGAATGACTCAGGAACCTTTGTATCCTGAAGGCCACCCTAAGAGAATTGAGCAAGATTCTCAGAGAAATAATATAGATGTACCTAGTTCTTCTAAAAAGAAGAAAAAGAAAAATGATAGAACTTTGCATGCTTCTAGTGATCCTATTGTTGAAACACCTGAGAATCCAAATGATATTTCTATTTCTGATGCTGAAACACAATCTGGTAATGAACCTGAAACAAGTGGTAATGTTAATGATAATGTTCATGATAATGCTCAACCTAGTAATGATAATGATATAGAAATTGAACCTGTTGTTGATCTTGATAACCCACAATCAAAGAATCAACGTTATGATAAGAAAGACTTTGTTGCTAGGAAACATGGTAAAGAAAGAGAGCCTTGGGTTCAGAAACCCATGCCTTTTCCTCCCAAACCATCTAAGAAAAAGGATGATGAGGATTTTGAGCGCTTTGCCGAAATGATTAGACATATCTTTTTGTGTATGCGATTAACTGATATGCTCAAAACCAATCCTTATGCTAAGTACATGAAAGATATTATTACAAATAAAAGAAAGATACGGAAGCTGAAATTTCCACCATGCTTGCTAATTATACTTTTAAGGGTGGAATACCAAAGAAACTTGGAGATCCCGGTGTACCAACTATACCATGCTCCATTAAAAGAAACTATGTTAAAACTGCTTTATGTGATCTTGGAGCCGGTGTTAGTGTTATGCCTCTCTCTTTATATCGTAGACTTGATTTGAATAAGTTGACACCTACTGAAATATCTTTGCAAATGGCTGGTAAATCGACTGCTATACCTGTCGGTATTTGTGAGGATGTGCCTGTTGTAGTTGCAAACGTTACTATGTTAACGGACTTTGTTATTCTTGATATTCCCGAGGACGATAGTATGTCTATTATTCTTGGAAGACCCTTTTTGAATACTGTAGGGGCTGTTATTGATTGCACTAAAGGCAATGTCACTTTTCATATTAATGGCAATGAGCATACAGTGCACTTTCCGAGGAAACAACCTCAGGTTCATAGTATCAACTCTATTGGAAAAATTCCATCGATTGTATTTGGAGGTTTTGAATTTCCTCTTCCTACTGTCAAGAAGAAATATGATATTATTATTATTGGGGATGTGCATATCCCCATTGAGGTAACATAGTGTTATTCGAAATTTCTCCCGTTCCATGTTATTCGGAATGAGTTCGTTAACAAGACTTGATCAACCTTGTTAGTGGATTCCTTTTGATGATCATGAGATGGATGAAACTAGAAGGCACAACCTTCTATACCCCACTTTTACTTTCTATTATTTATATCAAATAAAATAAAAACATATTTTCCTGTCTGTTATCTGATTATCCATGCAATATAAAAATGCCTCGAAAATAAAAGTTCTCCAAATGCCCTGAAATTTAAATATGATTTTTTCTAGAATATTTGAGAATATTTGGCACTGAGAACACAGCAGGGGCCAACCACCTGCCCACGAGGGTGGAGGGCGCGCCCTACCCCCTGGGCGCGTCCCCCCTGCCTCGTGGGCCCACGGTGGCCCTCCTCCACTTATCCTTTCACCCATACACTCCTTCTTCCTCCCACAAACACGAATAACCAGCTCAAACCCGAGTCCAAGCTTGTTTTGCTGCCATTTTCGATATCCTTGCTCAAAGCACCTCTCACAAAACTATTTGGGGAGATTGTTCCTTGGTATGTGACTCCTCCATTGGTCCAATTAGTTTTTGTTCTAGTGATTTATTCATTGCAAATTTTTGCTGCTTAGGTGACCCGTTCTTGAGCTTGCATGTCAAATTTAGATGGTCAAAAGTAGTTTTGATGCATGATATAGGCCCTAGGCACTCGTAGGAGTAGTTGCTATCAATATTATTGAGTTTGGTTTACTTTTATTTTGAAGTTACTAAAAATTTTCGGAATTTTTTAGAGGAAGAAATATGCTTAGGAAAATGTTCCAAGGTGGTTCTGCAAGGAAGCAAGGACCGAGGCTTGCAATGCGTGATGCTGATGACGAGCCACCAAGAGACGCTCTAGTGCGTCCTTGTGAGTGTCCTTCTGAGAACTTTATGGATCAAGCGGGAATTAAGGAAGAATTCAACTCATATTTGCGTAACACTGATCTTGTGAGCTTTGAGGAAGAGAAGTGCAGCCAGTATCACAACCTCACCAGTACCTTTGTGAGGAGGTATGAATTTTCAAATTCACGTAATTCTCCAACTGTCTTGTTTGATCTTTATGATAATTCTTACACTATGGACTTAGAGGATTTTACCACTGCATGCAAACTTCCACAATGGGGTAGTATAAGGGATCCTTGCAAATCTGAATTTAGAGATTTTCTTGCTAGCATAACTGTGGGAGAATCTAGAGATATTACACAAGCTACCATAGGGAACATTCACTTCCCCACTATACATTATTTTGCTGTCTTCATAGGTAGATGCATCAATGGTAAAGATGAGGCATGTCACATGTGTGTCCCAGATCTCAGTATTCTTAGGAGTGTTGTGTTAGGAGACCAATCTTATAATTTGGGAGCCATTGTCGCACGTAGGTTGCACCTTAATAGATTTAATGGAGATTTCTTTGGTGGAATTTATGCAACTCGCATTGCTAATTTTCTTGGTGTAGCCATACGCGAAGATGATACTGAATTACCTACTGCTTATCTAGATTTTAATGCTATGGTTCACCACCAGTTTGTCGAGAGGAATGAATCACCTCTCCAGTATCGACTAATCTTTGACAGACGCCGTGCTGTCCGTATTACTCTCCCTGCTCCTTCCTTCTTTGATTATCAGGCAAGAGGAAGATATACCATTACTAGAGAGGAGGCAGATGAGTACGAGAGGAGAGCAGAGGCCACTCGTCGCCACGCTGCAGCTCAGCAGGCAATAGCTGCTACATCGCAGTACGACCCCAACTACAATTATGGATATCCGCCAGGCCAGCCGTGGCCATAGACCAACTTAGGCCAAAATCCTAAGCTTGGGGGAGTACGTATTTCCCACCGACATTACATTTATGTTCACACACTCATTGCTAGATGTCGGTGCTCATACTTTTTCATTGTATCATCAATGCTAGTTTAATTTCCTTTTTATGCTTTCTTCTTGTGTGTTTAATAAACCTTAAGAAAAACCAAAAAATTAGTTGTAGCTTTTAATCAGTTTAATTTCCATGCTTGTAGTAGTAATTAAAAAGAAAACCCAAAAATATTTCCTGTACTTCTTTTGCTTGTTGGGAGCTTTCCCGTGTAAATAGTTTTATTTATTTTCTTTTCTTTGATGGTCGATAGGAGAAGACCATGATTAAATTGTTGAAGTGGCTCTTATATGCATTATTGTTTATCTGACAAAAGAGCCCATATTGCCTTGTCTTCTCCTGTTTATTGAATGCTTGCAGATTCCAGCTTAGTCCAATGCACGTGCACTATTATTATTATTATTCACACTATTCGGTCGTGCAAGTGAAAGGCAATTATGATGATATATGATGGACTGGCTGAGATGAGAAAAGCTGGTATGAACTCGACCTCTTTTGTTTTTGTAAATATGATTAGTTCATCGTTCCTGATTCAGCCTATTATGAATAAACATGTTTGCAATGACAACTAGAGATCATAGTTTCTTGTGCCATGCTTGATTAGCTATGAGTTATAATGGTTTACCTTGCGTGCCAACATGCTATTGAGATAGTTATGATGTGGTATGATAGGGTGGTATCCTCCTCTGAATGATTTAAGTGACTTGACTTGGCGCACGTTCACACATGTAGTTGAAACAAAATCAACATAGCCTTTAAGATATTTATGTTCATGGTGGATTATATCTCTAGCTAGTCGCTTCCCAGTCTTTTGCTAGCCTTCACCTGTACTAAACGGGAATACTTCTTGTGCATCCAATCCCTTAAACCCCAAAGTTATTCCACATGAGTCCACTATACCTACCTATATACGATATCTATGTGCCGTTCCAAGTAAATTTGTATGTGACAAACTCTAAACCTTCAAATAAATATCCTCTTTTGTATGCTCGAATAGCTCATGTATCAACTAGGGTTGTCTGTATCTTCCATGTTAGGCGAGTTATTCTCAAGAGGAGTGGACTCCTCTCCTCACTCACAAGATAAATGGCTGGTCACCGGGATGCCCAATCCCATGCTTTATGCAAACTAAATCAAAATAATTGCAAACAAAACTCCCCCTGGGACTCTTTTTAGTTGGAGGCACTCGTTGTTTCGAGCAAGCCATGGATTGATGCTTGTTGGTGGAAGGGGGAGTATAAACTTTACCATTCTGTTTGGGAACCGCCTATAATGTGTGTAGCATGGAAGATATCGCTATCTCTTGGTTGTTATGTTGACAATGAAAGTATACCGCTCAAAATATTATTCACCTCTGTTTCAAAACCGAGCTATGGCACCTCTACAAATCCCTGCTTCCCTCTACGAAGGGCCTATCTATTTACTTTTATGCTGAGTCATCATCCTCTTATTAAAAAGCACCAGTTGGAGAGCACCACTGTCATTTGCATTCATTACTATTAATTTACATTGAGTATGACTTGACTGGATCTCTTTTACCATGAATTACAATGTCTAGTCAGTCCTTGGTCTTTAAAGGTGCTCTGCATTTATGTTTTGCGGTCTACGAAAGGGCTAGTGAGATACCATCTTCTTATATCATATTATGATTGTTTTAAGAAAGTGTTGTCATCCGAGATTTATTATTATTGCTCGCTAGTTGATTATGCTATTGATATGAGTAAACTTGAGACCTATGCGTTATTGTGAATGTGGTTAGTTATAATCTTTGCTGAAAACTTGAATGCTGGCATTACATATTTACAACAACAAGAGCAAATAGAGTTTGTAAAAGTTTTTATTTATCACTTTCAGTTTGTCAACTGAATTGCTTGAGGACAAGCAAAGGCTTAAGCTTGGGGGAGTTGATACGTCTCCAACGTATCTACTTTTCCAAACACTTTTGCCGTTGTTTTGGACTCTAACTTGCATGATTTGAATGGAACTAACCCGGACTGACGCTGTTTTCAGCAGAATTACCATGGTGTTATTTATGTGCAGGAACAAATGTTCTCGGAATGACCTAAAACGTCACGGAGCCACTTTTCAAAAAATAAGAAAAATACCTGCAAAAGATGAAGGCCAGGGGGGCCACCACCTCTCCACGAGGGTGGGGGGCGCGCCCCCTTCCTCTGGGCCCCCTGTTGCCTCTCCGACTCCAACTACAACTCCATATATTGTGTTTCGGGGAGAAAAAAATCAGAGAGAAGAAATCATCACGTTTTACGATACAGAGCCGCTGCCAAGCCCTAAAACCTCTCGGGAGGGCCGATCTGGAGTCCGTTCGGGGCTCCGGAGAGGGGAATCCGTCGCCATCGTCATCATCAACCATCCTCCATCACCAATTTCATGATGCTCACTGCCCTGCATGAGTAATTCCATTGTAGGCTTGCTGGACGGTGACGGGTTGGATGGGATCTATCATGTAATCAAGTTAGTTTTGTTAGGGTTTGATCCCTAGTGTCCACTATGTTCTGAGATTGATGTTGCTATGACTTTGCTATGCTTAATGCTTGTCACTAGGGACCGAGTGCCATGATTTCAGATCTGAACCTATTATGTTTTCATCAATATATGAGTGTTCTTGATCCTATCTTGCAAGTCTATAGTCACCTATTATGTGTTATGATCCGTTAACCCCGAAGTGACAATAATCGGGATACTTACCGGTGATGACCGTAGTTTGAGGAGTTCATGTATTCACTATGTGTTAATGCTTTGTTCCGGTACTCTATTAAAAGGAGGCCTTAATATCCCTTAGTTTCCATAAGGACCCCGCTGGCACGGGAGGGTAGGACAAAAGATGGCATGCAAGTTCTTTTCCATAAGCACGTATGACTATGTTCGGGATACATGCCTACATTATATCAATGAACTGGAGCTAGTTCTATGTCACCCTAGGTTATGAATGTTACATGATGAACCACACCCGGCATAATTCTCCATCACTGATCCATTGCCTACGAGTTTTCCATATATTGTTCTTCGCTTATTTATTTTCCCGTTGCTATTGCTATCATCACTACAAAATACCAAAAACATTACTTTTACTACTGTTACCTTTTGCTACCGTTACCACTACTATCATATTACTTTGCTACTAAACACTTTGCTACAGATATTAAGTTTCCAGGTATGGTTGAATTGACAACTCAGCTGCTAATATTTGAGAGTATTCTTTGGCTCCCCTTGTGTCGAATCAATAAATTTGGGTTGAATACGCTACCCTCGAAAACTGTTGCAATCCCCTATACTTGTGGGTTATCATGGGTGCATGACCATAAAAGATATTACTCATATAAATAGAACAACCATTATTCTCTGATTTAAATGAATAACCGTCTCGCATCAAAAAAGATCCTGATATAATGTTCATGCTCAACGCTGGCACCAAATAACAATTATTTAGGTCTAAAACTAATCGCGAAGGTAGATGTAGAGGTAGGTGCCGACAACGATCACATCAACTTTGGAACCATTTCCCACGCACATCATCACCTCGTCCTTAGCCAATCTTCGCTTAATCCGTAGCCCATGTTTCGAGTTGCAAATATTAGCAACATAACCAATATCAAATACCTAGGCGCTACTGCGAGCATTAGTAAGGTACACATCAATAACATGTATATCAAATATACCTTTAACTTTGCCATCCTTCTTCTCCGCGAAATACTTTGGGCAGTTCCGCTTCCAGTGACCACTCCCTTTGTAGTAGAAGTACTCAGTCTCAGGCTTAGGTCCAGACTTTGGTGTCTTCACTTGAGCAACAACTGGCTTGCTGTTCTTCTTGAAGTTCCCCTTCTTCCCTTTACCCTTTTTCTTGAAACTGGTGGTCTTGTTGACCATCAACACTTGATGCTCCTTCTTGATTTCTACCTCCGCAGCCTTTAGCATTGCGAAGAGCTCAGGAATCGTCTTATCCATCCCTTTCATATTATAGTTCATCACGAAGCTCTTGTTGCTTGGTGAAAGTGATTTAAGAACTCTGTCAATGACACTATCATCTGGAAGATTAACTCCCAGCTGAGTCAAGTGGTTGTGGTACCCAGACATTCTGAGTATATGTTCACCGATAGAACTATTCTCCTCCATTTTGCAGCTGTAGAACTTATTGGAGACTTCATATCTCTCAATCTGGGCATTTGCTTGAAATAGTAACTTCAACTCCTGGAACATCTCATATGCTCCATGACGTTCAAAACGTTATTGAAGTCCCGGTTCTAAGCCGTAAAGCATGGCACACTGAACTATCGAGTAGTCATCAGCTTTGCTCTGCCAGGTGTTCACAGCATCTAGCGTTGCTCCTGCAGTAGGTTTGTCACCTAGCGGTGCTTCCAGGACGTAATTCTTCTGTGCAGCAATGAGGATAATCCTCATGTTACAGACCCATTCCGTGTAGTTGCTACCATCATCTTTCAACTTAGCTTTCTCTAGGAACGCATTAAAATTCAATGGAACAATAGCACGGGCCATCTATCTACAACAACATAGACATGCAAAATACTATCAGGTACTAAGTTCATGATAAATTAAAGTTCAATTAATCATATTAATTAAAAACTCCCACTTAGATAGACATCCCTCTAATTAGCTAAGTGATCATGTGATCCATATCAACTAAACCATGTCCGATCATCACATGAGATGGAGTAGTTTTCAATGGTGAACATCACTATGTTGGTCATATATACTATATGATTCACGCTCGACCTTTCGGTCTCAGTGTTCCGAGGCCATATCTGTATATGCCAGGCTCGTTAAGGTTAAGCCGAGTATTCTACGTGTGCAAAGCTGGTTTGCACCCATTGTTTGTGAACGTAGAGCTTATCACACACGATCATCACGTGGTTTCTCGGCACGACGAACTGTAGCAACGGCGCATACTCAGGGAGAACACTTATACATTGAAATTTAGTGAGAGATCATCTTATAATGCTACCGCCGAACAAAGCAAAATAAGATGCATAAATGATAAACATCACATGCAATCAATATAAGTGATATGATATGGCCATCATCATCTTGTGCCTTTGATCTCCATCTCCAAAGCAACGTCATGATCACCATCATCACCGGCTTGATACCTTGATCTCCATCGAAGCATCATTGTCGTCTCGCCAACTATTGCTTCTACGACTATTGCTACCGCTTAGTGATAAAGTAAAGCAATTACATGGCGATTGCATTTCATACAATAAATCGACAACCATATGGCTCCTGCCAGTTGCCGATAACTGTGTTACAAAACATGATCATATCATACAATAAAATTTAGAATCATGTCTTGACCATATCACATCACAACATGCCCTGTAAAAACAAGTTAGACGTCCTCTACTTTGTTGTTGCAAGTTTTACGTGGCTGCTACAGGCTGAGTAAGAATTGTTCTTACCTACGCATCAAAAACCACAACATGCTATAGTGATTGCTTTTTGATCTTCAGAAAAAACCACAAAGTTGGAGAAACTGACACCCACCAGCTACCTGTGTGCGAAGCATGTCGGTAGAACCAGTCTTGCGTAAGCGTACGCGTAATGTCGGTCTGAGCCGCTTCATCCAACAATACCGCTAAATTAAGAATCAACTAGTGATGGCAAGCAAGATGTATATACCCACGCCCACAACTCCTTTGTGTTCTACTCGTGCATATAACATCTATGCATAGACCTAGCTCGGATGCCATTGTTGGGGAACGCAGTAATTTCAAAAAAATTCCTACGCACACGCAAGATCTATCATGGGGATGCATAGCAACAAGAGGGAAAGAGTGTTGTCAACGTACCCTCATAGACCATAAGCGGAAGCGTTATGACAACGCGGTTGATGCAGTCGTACGTCTTCACGATCCGACCGGTCCTAGTACCGAAAGTACGGCACCTCCGCGATCTGCACACGTTCGGCTCGGTGACGTCCCACGAACTCTTGATCCAGCTGAGTGTCGAGGGAGAGCTTCGTCAGCATGACAGCGTGATGACGATGATGATGAAGCTACCGGCGCAGGGCTTCGCCTAAGCACTGCAACGATATGACCGAGGTGATTATGGTGGAGGGGGCACCGCACACGGCTAAGAGATCAATGATCAACTTGTGTGTCTATGGGGTGCCCCCTCCCCCGTATATAAAGGAGTGGAGGAGGGGAGGGCCGGCCCTCTATGGCACACCTTGGAGGAATCCTACTCCCACCGGGAGTAGGATTCCCCCCTTCCCTAGATGGACAAGGAGAGAAGGAAGGGGGAGAGAGGGAGGAAGGAAAGGAGGGAACCGCCCCCCTTCCCAGTCCAATTCGGATTAGTGGGGGAGGGGGCGCACGGCCTGCCCTGGCTGCCTCTCTCTCTCCACTAATGCCCATTAGGGCCCATATACTCCTCGGGGGGTTCCGGTAACCTCCCGGTACTCCGGTATATGCCCGAACTCACTCGGAACCATTCCGATGTCCAAACATAGGCTTCAACTATATCGATCTTTATGTCTTGACCATTTCGAGACTCCTCGTCATGCCCGTGATCACATCCAGGACTCCAAAAAACCTTCGGTTCATCAAAACACATAAAGTCATAATACCAATCGTCACTGAACGTTAAGTGTGCGGACCCTACGGGTTCGAGAACTATGTAGACATGACCGAGACTCATCTTCGGTCAATAACCAATAGAGGAACCTGGATGCTCATATTGGTTCCATCATATTCTATGAAGATCTTCATCGGTCAAACCGCACAACAACATACATTGTTCCCTTTGTCATCGGTATGTTACTTACCCGAGATTCAATCGTCGGTATATCAATACCTAGTTCAATCTCGTTACCGGCAAGTCTCTTTACTCGTTTCGTAATGCATCATACCGCAACTAACTCATTAGTCACATTGCTTGCAAGGCTTATAGTGATGTGCATTACCAAGAGGGCCCAGAGATACCTCTTCGGTACTAGGAGTGACAAATCCTAATCTCGATCTATGGCAAACAAACACCATCGGAGGCAGTCGCAGAGCATCTTTATAGTCACCCATTTACGTTGTGACGTTTGATAGCTGCTACCTATTGAGCATGCGTTGGTTTTCCCTTCAAGAGGAAAGGGTGATGCAGCAAAGCAGCGTAAGTATTTCCCTCAATTTTTGAGAACCAAGTAATCAATCCAATAGGAGACCACATGCGAGTCACCTCGTACCTACACAAACAAATAAGAACCTGGCAACTAACGCGATAAAGGGGTTGTCAATACCTTCACGACCACATGCAAGAGTGAGATCTGATACAGATAATGATAATAAGATAAATATTTTTGGTATTTTTATGATATAGATTGAAAGTAAAGATTGCAAAATAAATAGATTGGAAACTTATTTGATAGAGAATAGACCCGGGGCCACAGGTTTCACTAGTGGCTTCTCTCAAGGTAGCATAAGTATTATGGTGGGTGAAGAAATTACTATCGAGCAATTGATAGAAAAGCGAATATTTATGAGAATATCTTGGCATGATCATGTATATAGGCATCACGTCCGTGACAAGTAGACGGACTCCTGCCTGCATCTACTACTATTACTCCACACATCAACCGCCATCCATCATGCATCTAGAGTATTAAGTTCATAAGAATAGAGTAACGCTTTAAGCAAGATGACATGATGTAGAGGGATAAACTCATGCAATATGATATAAACCCCATCTTTTTATACTCGATGGCAACAATACAATACATGTTGTTTCCCTTTCTGTCACTGGGATCGAGCACCGCAAGATTGAACCCAAAGCTAAGCACTTCTGCCATTGCAAGAAAGATCAATCTAGTAGGCCAAATGAAACTGATAATTCAAAGAGACTTGTAAAGATAACCAATCATACATAAAAGAATTCAGAGAAGATTCAAATATTGTTCATAGATAATCTTGATCATAAACCCACAATTCATAAGATCTCTACAAGCACACCGCAAAAAGAGTTACATCGAATAGATCTCCAAGAGAATCGAGGAGGACTTTGTATTGAGATCCAAAGAGAGAGAGAAGAAGCCATCTAGCTAATAACTATGGACCCAAAGGTCTGAGGTAAACTACTCGCACATCATCGGAGGGGCCATGGAGTTGATGTAGAGGCCCTCCGTGATCAATACCCCTCCGGCGGAGCTCCGGAAAAGGCCCCAAGATGGGATCTCTTGGGTACAGAAGGTTGCGGCAGTGGAAATATGGTTTCGTGGTGCTCCTACATGTTTTTGGGGTACGTAGGTATATATAGGAGGAAGAAGTAGGTCGGTGGAGCCACGAGGGGCCCATGAGGGGGGAGGGTGCGCCTAGGGGGGTAGGCACGCCCCCTGCCTCGTGGCCTCCTCGTTGATTGCTTGACGTCCACTCCAATTCCTCTGGATCACGTTTGTTCCAAAAATCACGCCCCCGAAGGTTTCATTCTGTTTGGACTCCGTTTGATATTCTTTTTCTGCAAAACACTGAAATAGGCAAAAAAAACAACAATTTGGGTTGGGCCTCCGGTTAATAGGTTAGTCCCAAAAATAATATAAAAGTGTAAAATAAAGCCCATTAACATCCAAAACAGATTATATAATAGTATCTAGCAATCAAAAATTATAGATATGTTGGAGACGTATCAAGCATCCCCAAGCTTAATTGCTGCTCGACTCGAGTAGGTAAACGATAAAAACAGAATTTTTGATGTGGAATGCTTCCTAACATATTTTGAAATGTATTTTTTCTTTATTGTGGCATGAATGTTCAGATCTGAAAGATTCGAGATAAAAGTTTAATATTGACATTAAAATAATAATACTTCAAGCATACTAACTAAGCAATCATGTCTTCTCAAAATAACATGGCCAAAGAAAGTTATCCCTACAAAATCATATAGTCTGGCTATGCTCTATCTTCATCAGACAAAATATTAAATCATGCACAAGCCCAATGAGAAGCCATGCAATTGTTTCATACTTTTGATGTTCTCAAACTTTTTGAACTTTCACGCAATACATGAGCGTGAGCCATGGCCATAGCACTATGGGTGGAATAGAATGGTGGTTGTGGAGAAGACAAAAAGGAGAAGATAGTCGCACATCAACTAGGCATATCAACGGGCTATGCAGATGCCCATCAATAGATATCAATGTGAGTGAGTAGAGATTGCCATGCAATGGATGCACTAGAGCTATAAGTGTATGAAAGCTCAAAATAAACTAAGTGGGTGTGCATCCAATTTGCTTGCTCACGAAGACCTAGGGCAATTTGAGGAAGCCCATCATTGGAATATAGAAGCCATGTTCTATAATGTAAAATTCCCACTAGTTTATGAAAGTGACAACATTGGAGACTCTTTATCATGAAGATCATGGTGTTACGTTGAAGCACAAGTGTGGAAAAAGGACAGTAACATTTTCCCTTCTCTCTTTTTCTCTCATTTTTTTATTTGGGCCTTCTTTCTTTTCTTTCTTCTTTTGGCCTCTTTTCTCTTCTTTTTTTATTTTTCGTCCGGGGTCTCATCCCGACTTGTGGGGGAATCATAGTCTCCATCATCCTTTCCTCACTAGGACAATGCTCTAATAACGATGATCATCACACTTCTTTTTTACTTACAACTCAAGAATTACAACTCAATACTTAGAACAAAATATGACTCTATGTGAATGCTTCCGGTGGTGTACTGGGATATGAAATGAATCAAGAGTGACATGTATGAAAAATTATGAAAGGTGGCTTTGCCACAAATACAATGTCAACTACATGATCATGCATGGCAATATGACAATGATGAAGCGTGTCATAACAAACGGAACGGTGGAAAGTTGCATGGCAATATATCTCGGAATGGCTATGGGAATGCCATAATAGGTAGGTATGGTGGCTGTTTTGAGGAAGGTATATGGTGGGTGTATGATACCGGCGAAAAGTGTGCGGTAATAGAGAAGCTAGCAAATGTGGAAGGGTGACGGTGCGTATAATCCAAGGACACAACATTAGTCATAAAGAACTTACATACTTATTACAAAAATCTATTAGTTATTGAAACAAAGTACTACGCGCTTGCTCCTAGGGGGATAGATTGGTAGGAAAAGACCATCGCTCGTCCCCGACCGCCACTCATAAGAAAGGCAATCAATAAATAAATCATGCTCCGACTTCATCACATAACGGTTCACCATACGTGCATGCTATGGGAATCACAAACTTCAACACAAGTATTTCTCAAAATCACAACTACTTAACTAGCATGACTCTAATATCACCATCTCCATATCTCAAAACAATTATCAAGTATCAAACTTCTCATAGTATTCAATGCACTTATATGAAAGTTTTTATTATTCCTAAAAGCAAATTACCATGCTGTTCTAAAGTACTCTCAAAATAATACAAGTGAAGCATGAGAGATCAATAATTTCAATAAAATAAAACCACCACCGTGCTCTAAAAGATATAAGTGAAGCACTAAAGGAAAAACTATATAGCTCAAAAGATATAAGTGAAGCACATAGAGTAATCTAATAAATTCCGATTCAGGTGTGTCTCTCACAAATGGTGCGTACATCAAGGATGATTGTGGTAAACTAACAAGCAAAGACTCTAATCATACAAGACGCTCCAAGTAAAGTTACCGATGAACGAAGAAAAAATAGGGGATGCCTTCCAGGGCATCCCCAAGCTTAGGCTCTTGCCACTCATTGTTCCATAATCCATCAAATCTTTAACCAAAACTTGAAAACTTCACAACACAAAACTTAACAAGAAAATCTCGTGAGCTCCGTTAGCGAAAGAAAACAAAACCCCACTTCAAGGTACTGTAATGAACTCATTCTTTATTTATATTGGTGTTAAACCTACTGTATTCCAACTTTTCTATGGTTTATAAACCTCATTACTAACCATAGATTCATCAAAATAAGCAAACAACACACGAAAAACAGAATCTATCAAAAACAGAACAGTCTTTAGTAATCTGTAACTAACGCAAACTTCTGGAACCCCAAAAATTCTAAAATAAATTGCTGGACGTGGGTAATTTATCTATTAATCATCTTCAATAATAATTAACTAAATATCACTCTCCAATAAAAAATGGCAGCAATTCTCGTGAGCGCTAAAGTTCCTGTTTTTTACAGCAAGATCAAAAAGACTTTTCCAAGTCTTCCCAATGGTTCTACTTGGCACAAACACTAATTAAACACAACCAAAACTGAGGCTAGATAAATTATTTATTACTAAACAGGAACAAAAAGCAAGGAATAAAAATAAAATTGGGTTGCCTCCCAACAAGCGCTATTGTTTAATGCCCCTAGCTAGGCATAAAAGCAAGGATAGATGTAGGTATTGCCATCTTTGGTAGGCAATCCATAGGTGAATATAATAATTGATTCATATGGTAATTTAATTTTATTTCTAGGGAAGTGTTCCATGCCTTTCCTTAACGGAAATTGGAATCTAATATTCCCTTCCTCCATATCAATAATTGCACCAATCGTTCTAAGGAAAGGTCTACCAAGAATAATAGGACATGAAGGATTGCAATCTATATCGAGAACAATGAAATCTATGGGCACATAATTCCTATTTGCAACAATAAGAACATCATTAATCTTTCCCATAGGTTTCTTAATAGTGGAATCCGCAAGGTGCAAGTTTAAAGAACAATCATCAAATTCACGGAGACCTAGCAAATCACACAAAGTTTTTGGGATCGTGGAAACACTAGCACCCAAATCACACAAAACATAGCATTCATGGTCTTTAATTTTAATTTTAATTGTAGGTTCCCACTCATCATAAAGTTTTCTAGGGATAGAAACTTCCAACTCAAGTTTTTCTTCATAAGATTGCATCAAAGCATCAACAATATGTTTAGTAAAAGCTTTATTTTGACTATAAGCATGAGGAGAATTTAGCACGGATTGCAACAAGGAAATACAATCTATCAAAGAGCCATTATCATAATTAAATTCCTTGAAATCCAAGATAGTGGGTTCATTGCTATTTATAGTTTTAACGTCTTCAATCCCAATTTTACCAATTTTTGCATCAAGGTCTAAATACCCCGAATTTTTGGGACGCCTTCTAACTAAAATTGACTCATCTCTAGTCTCACCATTATCAAGATTCATATTGCAAAACACGGATTTAATAGGGGACACATCAATCACTTTTAGATCTTCATCATTATTATCTAACTCTTCTGGTTTAGCGGCCATCTTATTAACTAAAGTGGCCTGCTTATCAGAAATTTGGGCAATTAATTTTTCAAGATGAGCAAACTGAGATTTCAAACCATAAAATTCCTTAGACATATCATCAAGCTCTTTATTTATGAAATCGATAAAACCTTTTTGTTCTTCAATCTCATTTCTAAAGAAATTATTATGCTCAAACTACAAGGACAGAAAACTTCTAACGTTGTTTTCGATTTCTTCCAACCTTCTAAGGTGAGGATCAACACCTTTCGGTAAAGCCATAAGGGCAACAAGGAACAATAGACAAGCGAAAAAGAAGTGAACGGAAAAGTGGGGGCAAATAAAACGACAAGGGTGAAGTGGGGGAGAGGAAAACGAGAGGCAAATGACAAATAATGTAAATCGAAGGATAAGAGTTGTGATGGGTACTTGGTATGTTTTGACTTGGCATAGATCTCCCCGGCAACGGCGCCAGAAATCCTTCTTGCTACCTCTTGAGCATGCATTGGTTTTCCCTTGAAGAGGAAAGCGCGATGAAGCAAAGCGGCGTAAGTATTTCCCTCGGTTTTTGAGAACAAAGGTATCAATCCAATAGGATACCACGCGCGAGTCACCTCGTACATACACAAACAAATAAGAACCTCGCAACCAATGCGCTAAAGGGGTTGTCAATCCCTTAACGGCCACTTGCAAGAGTGAGATCTGATAGAGATAATGATAATAAGGTAAATATTTTTGGTATTTTTATGATATAGATTGAAAGTAAAGATTGCAAAATAAAATAGATTGGGAACTTATATGATAGAGAATAGACCAGGGGGTCATAGGTTTCACTAGTGGCTTCTCTCAAGATAGCATAAGTCTTACAGTGGGTGAACAAATTACTGTTAAGCAAATGATAGAAAAGCGAATAATTATGAGAATATCTAGGTACGATTATGTATATAGGCATCACGTCCGTGACAGGTAGACCGACTCCTGCCGGCATCTACTACTATTACTCCACACATCGACCGCTATCCAGCATGCATCTAGAGTATTAAGTTCATAAGAACAGAGTAACGCTTTAAGCAAGATAACATGATGAAGAGGGATAAACTCATGCAATATGATATAAACCCAATCTTTTTATACTCGATAGAAACAATACAATCGTTTCCCTTTCTTTCACTGGGATCGAGCACCACAAGATTGAACCCAAAGCTAAGCACTTCTCCCATTGCAAGAAAGATCAATCTAGTAGGCCAAACGAAACTGATAATTCGAAGAGACTTGCAAAGATAACCAATCATACATAAAATAATTCAGAGAAGATTCGAATATTGTTTATAGATAATCTTGATCATAAACCCACAATTCATCGGACCTCGATAAATACACCACAAAAAGAGTTAGATCGAATAGATCTCCAAGAGAATCAAGGAGAACTTTGTATTGAGATCCAAAGAGAGAGAAGAAGCCATCTAGCTAATAAGTATGGACCCGAAGTTCTGAGGTAAACTACTCACACATCATTAGAGGGGCCATGGAGTTGATGTAGAGGCCCTACGTGATCAATGCCCCTCCGACGAAGCTCCGAAAAGGCCCCAAGATGGGATCTCTTGGGTACAGAAGTCTGCGGTGGTGGAAATAGGGTTTCGTGGTGCTCTTGGATGTTTTCAGGGTACGTAGGTATATATAGGAGGAAGAAGTATGTCGGTGGAACCACGAGGGGCCCACGATGTGGGAGGGCGCCCCCCTGCCTCGTGGCCTCCTTGTTGATTGCTTGACCTCCACTCCAAGGCCTCTGGATCATGTTTGTTGCAAAAATCACGCTCCCGAAGGTTTCATTCCGTTTGGACTCCGTTTGATATTCTTTTTCTGCAAAACACTGAAATAGGCAAAAAAAACAACAATTTGGGCTGGGCCTCCGGTTAATAGGTTAGTCCCAAAAATAATATAAAAGTGTAAAATAAAGCCCATTAACATCCAAAACAGATTATATACTAGCATCGAACAATCAAAAATTATAGATACGTTGGAGACGTATCAAGCATCCCCAAGCTTAATTCCTGCTCCTCCTCGAGTAGGTAAATGATAAAAAAAGTATTTTTGATGTGGAATACTTCCTAACATATTTTTCAATGTAATTTTTTTATTGTGGCATGAATGTTCAGATCCGAAAGATTCAAGATAAAAGTTGAATATTGACATAAAAATAATAATACTTCAAGCATACTAACTAAGCAATCATGTCTTCTCAAAATAACATGGCCAAAGAAAGTTATCCCTACAAAATCATATAGTCTGGCTATGCTCTATCTTCATCAGACAAAATATTAAATCATGCACAAGCCCAATGAGAAGCCATGCAATTGTTTCATACTTTTGATGTTCTCTAACTTTTTCAACTTTCATGCAATACATGAGCGTGAGCCATGGACATAGCACTATGGGTGGAATAGAATGGTGGTTGTGGAGAAGAAAAAAAAGGAGAAGATAGTCTCACATCAACTAGGCATATCAACGGGCTACGAAGATGCCCATCAATAGATATCAATGTGAGTGAGTAGGGATTGCCATGCAACGGATGCACTAGTGCTATAAGTGTATGAAAGCTCAAAAGAAACTAAGTGGGTGTGCATCCAACTTGCTTTCTCATGAATAACTTGGGAAATTTTAGGAAGGCCATCATTGGAATATACAAGCCAAGTTCTATAATGTAAAATTCCAACTAGTTTATGAAAGTGACAACATAGGAGACTCCCTATCATAAAGATCATGGTGCTACTTTGAAGCACAAGTGTTTAAAAAGGATAGTAACATTGTCCCGTCCCTCTTTTTCTCTCATTTTTTTATTTGGGCCTTCTTTCTTTTTTTCTTCTTTTGACCTCTTTTTTTTCGTCCAGAGTCTCATCCCGACTTGTGGGGGAATCATAGTCTCCATAATACTTTCCTCACTGGGACAATGCTCTAATAATGATGATCATCACACTTCTTTTTACTTACAACTCAATACTTAGAACAAAATATGACTCTATGTGAATGCCTCCGGCGGTGTACCGGGATATGCAATGAATCAAGAGTGACATGTATGAAAAATTATGAAAGGTGGATTTGCCACAAATACGATGTCAACTACATGGTCTTGCATGGCAATATGACAATGATGAAGCGTGTCATAACAAACGGAACGGTGGAAAGTTGCTTGGCAATATATCTCGGAATGGCTATGGGAATGCCATAATAGGTAGGTATGGTGGCTGTTTTGAGGGGTATATGGTGGATGTATGATATCGGCGAAAAGTGTGCGGTAATAGAGAGGCTAGCAAATGTGGAGGAGTGAGGGTGCGTATAATCCATGGACTCAACATTAGTCATAAAGAACTCACATACTTATTGCAAAAATCTATTAGTTATTGAAACAAAGTACTATGCGCATGCTCCTAGGGGGATAGATTGGTAGGAAAAGACCATCGCTCGTCCCCGACCGCCACTCATAAGGAAGGCAATCAATAAATAAATCATGCTCCGACTTCATCACATAACGGTTCACCATATGTGCATGCTACGGGAATCACAAACTTCAACACAAGTATTTGTCAAATTCACAACTACTCAACTAGCATGACTCTAATATCACCATCTCCATATCTCAAAACAATTATCATGTATCAAACTTCTAATAGTATTCTATGCACTTATATGAAAGTTTTTATTATTCCTAAAAGAAAATTACCAGCTGTTCTAAAGTACTCTCAAAATAATATAAGTGAAGCATGAGAGATCAAGAATTTTTATAAAATAAGTGAAGCACATAGAGTAATCTAATAAATTCCGATTCAGGTGTGTCTCTCACAAATGGTGCGTACATCAAGGATGATTGTGGTAAACTAACAAGCAAAGACTCTAATCATACAAGACGCTCCAAGTAAAGTTACCGATGAACGAAGAAAAAATAGGGGATGCCTTCCAGGGCATCCCCAAGCTTAGGCTCTTGCCACTCATTGTTCCATAATCCATCAAATCTTTAACCAAAACTTGAAAACTTCACAACACAAAACTTAACAAGAAAATCTCGTGAGCTCCGTTAGCGAAAGAAAACAAAACCCCACTTCAAGGTACTGTAATGAACTCATTCTTTATTTATATTGGTGTTAAACCTACTGTATTCCAACTTTTCTATGGTTTATAAACCTCATTACTAACCATAGATTCATCAAAATAAGCAAACAACACACGAAAAACAGAATCTATCAAAAACAGAACAGTCTTTAGTAATCTGTAACTAACGCAAACTTCTGGAACCCCAAAAATTCTAAAATAAATTGCTGGACGTGGGTAATTTATCTATTAATCATCTTCAATAATAATTAACTAAATATCACTCTCCAATAAAAAATGGCAGCAATTCTCGTGAGCGCTAAAGTTCCTGTTTTTTACAGCAAGATCAAAAAGACTTTTCCAAGTCTTCCCAATGGTTCTACTTGGCACAAACACTAATTAAACACAACCAAAACTGAGGCTAGATAAATTATTTATTACTAAACAGGAACAAAAATCAAGGAATAAAAATAAAATTGGGTTGCCTCCCAACAAGCGCTATTGTTTAATGCCCCTAGCTAGGCATAAAAGCAAGGATAGATGTAGGTATTGCCATCTTTGGTAGGCAATCCATAGGTGGATATAATAATTGATTCATATGGTAATTTAATTTTATTTCTAGGGAAGTGTTCCATGCCTTTCCTTAACGGAAATTGGAATCTAATATTCCCTTCCTCCATATCAATAATTGCACCAATCGTTCTAAGGAAAGGTCTACCAAGAATAATAGGACATGAAGGATTGCAATCTATATCGAGAACAATGAAATCTATGGGCACATAATTCCTATTTGCAACAATAAGAACATCATTAATCTTTCCCATAGGTTTCTTAATAGTGGAATCCGCAAGGTGCAAGTTTAAAGAACAATCATCAAATTCACGGAGACCTAGCAAATCACACAAAGTTTTTGGGATCGTGGAAACACTAGCACCCAAATCACACAAAACATAGCATTCATGGTCTTTAATTTTAATTTTAATTGTAGGTTCCCACTCATCATAAAGTTTTCTAGGGATAGAAACTTCCAACTCAAGTTTTTCTTCATAAGATTGCATCAAAGCATCAACAATATGTTTAGTAAAAGCTTTATTTTGACTATAAGCATGAGGAGAATTTAGCACGGATTGCAACAAGGAAATACAATCTATCAAAGAGCCATTATCATAATTAAATTCCTTGAAATCCAAGATAGTGGGTTCATTGCTATTTATAGTTTTAACGTCTTCAATCCCAATTTTACCAATTTTTGCATCAAGGTCTAAATACCCCGAATTTTTGGGACGCCTTCTAACTAAAATTGACTCATCTCTAGTCTCACCATTATCAAGATTCATATTGCAAAACACGGATTTAATAGGGGACACATCAATCACTTTTAGATCTTCATCATTATTATCTAACTCTTCTGGTTTAGCGGCCATCTTATTAACTAAAGTGGCCTGCTTATCAGAAATTTGGGCAATTAATTTTTCAAGATGAGCAAACTGAGATTTCAAACCATAAAATTCCTTAGACATATCATCAAGCTCTTTATTTATGAAATCGATAAAACCTTTTTGTTCTTCAATCTCATTTCTAAAGAAATTATTATGCTCAAACTACAAGGACAGAAAACTTCTAACGTTGTTTTCGATTTCTTCCAACCTTCTAAGGTGAGGATCAACACCTTTCGGTAAAGCCATAAGGGCAACAAGGAACAATAGACAAGCGAAAAAGAAGTGAACGGAAAAGTGGGGGCAAATAAAACGACAAGGGTGAAGTGGGGGAGAGGAAAACGAGAGGCAAATGACAAATAATGTAAATCGAAGGATAAGAGTTGTGATGGGTACTTGGTATGTTTTGACTTGGCATAGATCTCCCCAGCAACGGCGCCAGAAATCCTTCTTGCTACCTCTTGAGCATGCATTGGTTTTCCCTTGAAGAGGAAAGCGCGATGAAGCAAAGCGGCGTAAGTATTTCCCTCGGTTTTTGAGAACAAAGGTATCAATCCAATAGGATACCACGCGCGAGTCACCTCGTACATACACAAACAAATAAGAACCTCGCAACCAATGCGCTAAAGGGGTTGTCAATCCCTTAACGGCCACTTGCAAGAGTGAGATCTGATAGAGATAATGATAATAAGGTAAATATTTTTGGTATTTTTATGATATAGATTGAAAGTAAAGATTGCAAAATAAAATAGATTGGGAACTTATATGATAGAGAATAGACCAGGGGGTCATAGGTTTCACTAGTGGCTTCTCTCAAGATAGCATAAGTCTTACAGTGGGTGAACAAATTACTGTTAAGCAAATGATAGAAAAGCGAATAATTATGAGAATATCTAGGTACGATTATGTATATAGGCATCACGTCCGTGACAGGTAGACCGACTCCTGCCGGCATCTACTACTATTACTCCACACATCGACCGCTATCCAGCATGCATCTAGAGTATTAAGTTCATAAGAACAGAGTAACGCTTTAAGCAAGATAACATGATGAAGAGGGATAAACTCATGCAATATGATATAAACCCAATCTTTTTATACTCGATAGAAACAATACAATCGTTTCCCTTTCTTTCACTGGGATCGAGCACCACAAGATTGAACCCAAAGCTAAGCACTTCTCCCATTGCAAGAAAGATCAATCTAGTAGGCCAAACGAAACTGATAATTCGAAGAGACTTGCAAAGATAACCAATCATACATAAAATAATTCAGAGAAGATTCGAATATTGTTTATAGATAATCTTGATCATAAACCCACAATTCATCGGACCTCGATAAATACACCACAAAAAGAGTTAGATCGAATAGATCTCCAAGAGAATCAAGGAGAACTTTGTATTGAGATCCAAAGAGAGAGAAGAAGCCATCTAGCTAATAAGTATGGACCCGAAGTTCTGAGGTAAACTACTCACACATCATTAGAGGGGCCATGGAGTTGATGTAGAGGCCCTACGTGATCAATGCCCCTCCGACGAAGCTCCGAAAAGGCCCCAAGATGGGATCTCTTGGGTACAGAAGTCTGCGGCGGTGGAAATAGGGTTTCGTGGTGCTCTTGGATGTTTTCAGGGTACGTAGGTATATATAGGAGGAAGAAGTATGTCGGTGGAACAACGAGGGGCCCACGATGTGGGAGGGCACCCCCCTGCCTCGTGGCCTCCTTGTTGATTGCTTGACCTCCACTCCAAGTCCTCTGGATCATGTTTGTTGCAAAAATCACGCTCCCGAAGGTTTCATTCCGTTTGGACTCCGTTTGATATTCTTTTTCTGCAAAACACTGAAATAGGCAAAAAAAAACAACAATTTGGGCTGGGCCTCCGGTTAATAGGTTAGTCCCAAAAATAATATAAAAGTGTAAAATAAAGCCCATTAACATCCAAAACAGATTATATACTAGCATCGAACAATCAAAAATTATAGATACGTTGGAGACGTATCAAGCATCCCCAAGCTTAATTCCTGCTCCTCCTCGAGTAGGTAAATGATAAAAAAAGTATTTTTGATGTGGAATACTTCCTAACATATTTTTCAATGTAATTTTTTTATTGTGGCATGAATGTTCAGATCCGAAAGATTCAAGATAAAAGTTGAATATTGACATAAAAATAATAATACTTCAAGCATACTAACTAAGCAATCATGTCTTCTCAAAATAACATGGCCAAAGAAAGTTATCCCTACAAAATCATATAGTCTGGCTATGCTCTATCTTCATCAGACAAAATATTAAATCATGCACAAGCCCAATGAGAAGCCATGCAATTGTTTCATACTTTTGATGTTCTCTAACTTTTTCAACTTTCATGCAATACATGAGCGTGAGCCATGGACATAGCACTATGGGTGGAATAGAATGGTGGTTGTGGAGAAGAAAAAAAAGGAGAAGATAGTCTCACATCAACTAGGCATATCAACGGGCTACGAAGATGCCCATCAATAGATATCAATGTGAGTGAGTAGGGATTGCCATGCAACGGATGCACTAGTGCTATAAGTGTATGAAAGCTCAAAAGAAACTAAGTGGGTGTGCATCCAACTTGCTTTCTCATGAATAACTTGGGAAATTTTAGGAAGGCCATCATTGGAATATACAAGCCAAGTTCTATAATGTAAAATTCCAACTAGTTTATGAAAGTGACAACATAGGAGACTCCCTATCATAAAGATCATGGTGCTACTTTGAAGCACAAGTGTTTAAAAAGGATAGTAACATTGTCCCGTCCCTCTTTTTCTCTCATTTTTTTATTTGGGCCTTCTTTCTTTTTTTCTTCTTTTGACCTCTTTTTTTTCGTCCAGAGTCTCATCCCGACTTGTGGGGGAATCATAGTCTCCATAATACTTTCCTCACTGGGACAATGCTCTAATAATGATGATCATCACACTTCTTTTTACTTACAACTCAATACTTAGAACAAAATATGACTCTATGTGAATGCCTCTGGCGGTGTACCGGGATATGCAATGAATCAAGAGTGACATGTATGAAAAATTATGAAAGGTGGATTTGCCACAAATACGATGTCAACTACATGGTCTTGCATGGCAATATGACAATGATGAAGCGTGTCATAACAAACGGAACGGTGGAAAGTTGCTTGGCAATATATCTCGGAATGGCTATGGGAATGCCATAATAGGTAGGTATGGTGGCTGTTTTGAGGGGTATATGGTGGATGTATGATATCGGCGAAAAGTGTGCGGTAATAGAGAGGCTAGCAAATGTGGAGGAGTGAGGGTGCGTATAATCCATGGACTCAACATTAGTCATAAAGAACTCACATACTTATTGCAAAAATCTATTAGTTATTGAAACAAAGTACTATGCGCATGCTCCTAGGGGGATAGATTGGTAGGAAAAGACCATCGCTCGTCCCCGACCGCCACTCATAAGGAAGGCAATCAATAAATAAATCATGCTCCGACTTCATCACATAACGGTTCACCATATGTGCATGCTACGGGAATCACAAACTTCAACACAAGTATTTGTCAAATTCACAACTACTCAACTAGCATGACTCTAATATCACCATCTCCATATCTCAAAACAATTATCATGTATCAAACTTCTAATAGTATTCTATGCACTTATATGAAAGTTTTTATTATTCCTAAAAGAAAATTACCAGCTGTTCTAAAGTACTCTCAAAATAATATAAGTGAAGCATGAGAGATCAAGAATTTTTATAAAATAAAACGACAATTGTGCTCTAAAAGATACAAGTGAAGCACTAGAGCAAAAACTATATAGCTCAAAATATATAAGTGAAGCACATAGTGTATTCTAATAAATTCTGATTCATGTGTGTCTCTTCCAAAAGGTGTGTACATCAAGGATGATTGTGGTAAACTCAAAAGCAAAGACTCAAATCATACAAGACGCTCCAAGCAAAACACATATCATGTGGTGAATAAAAATATAGATCCAAGTAAAGTTACCGATGAACGAAGAAAAAATAGGGGATGCCTTCCGGGGCATCTGAAATCTTAGGCTCTTGCCACTCCTTGTTCCATAATCCATCAAATCTTTACCCAAAACTTCAAAACTTCACAACACAAAACTTAACAAGAAAATCTCGTGAGCTCCGTTAGCGAAAGAAAACAAAACACCACTTCAAGGTATTGTAATGAACTCATTCTTTATTTACATTGGTGTTAAACCCACTGTATTCCAACTTTTCTATGGTTTATAAACTCCATTACTAACCATAGATTCATCAAAATAAGCAAACAACACACGAAAAACAGAATCTGTCAAAAACAAAACAGTCTGTAGTAATCTGTCACTAATGCAAACTTTTGGAACCCCAAAAATTCTAAAATAAATTGCTGGACGTGGGGAATTTATATACTAATCATCTGAAAAAATAATTAACTAAATATCACTCCCCAATAAAAAATGGAAGCAATTCTCGTGAGCGCTAAAGTTTTTGTTTTTTATAGCAAGATCAAAAAGACTTTCCCCAAGTCTTCCCAACGGTACTTGGCACAAACACTAATTAAACACAAAAACACAACCAAAATAGTGGCTATATAAATTATTTATTACTAAACAGGAAAAAAGCAAGGAATAAAAATAAAATTGGCTTGCCTCCCAACAAGCGCTATCGTTTAACGCCCCTAACTAGGCATAAAAGCAAGGATAGATCTAGGTATTGCCATCTTTGATAGGCAATCCATAGGTGGCTCTCATAATAGATTCATATGGTAATTTAATTTTCTTTCTAGGGAAGTGTTCCATGCCTTTCCTTAACAAAAATTGGAATCTAATATTCCCTTCCTTCAGATCAATAATTGCACCAATCGTTCTAAGGAAATGTCTACCAAGAATAATAGGACATGAAGGATTGCAATCTATATCAAGAACAATGAAATCTACGGGCTCATAATTCCTATTTGCAACAATAAGAACATCATTAATCTTTCCCATAGGTTTCTTAATAGTGGAATCCGCAAGGTGCAAGTTTAAAGAACAGTCATCAAATTGACGGAAACCTACAAAATCACACAAAGTTTTTGGGATCGTGGAAACACTAGCACCCAAATCACACAAAGCATAGCATTCATGATCTTTAATTTTAATTTCAATTGTAGGTTCCCACTCATCATAAAGTTTTCTAGGGATAGAAACTTCCAACTCAAGTTTTTCTTCATAAGATTGCATCAAAGCATCAACGATATGTTTAGTAAAAGTTTTATTTTGACTATAAGCATGAGGAGAATTTAGCACGGATTGCAACAAGGAAATACAATCTATCAAAGAGCCATAATCATAATTAAATTCCTTGAAATCCAAGATAGTGGGTTCATTTCTATTTAATGTTTTAACCTCTTCAATCCCACTTTTTCCAGTCTCATCATTATCAAGATTCCTATTGCAAAACAAGGAATTAATAGGGGACACATCATTCACTTTTAGATCTTCATTATCCTTATCTAACTCTTCTGGTTTAGTGGCCATCTTATTAACTAAAGCCGCCTGCCTATCAGAAATTTGGGCAATTAATTTTTCACGATGAGCAAACTGAGATTTCAAACCATAAAATTCCTTAGACATATCATCGAGCTCTTTATTCATGAAACCGATAAAACCTTTTTGTTCTTTAAGCTCGTTTCTAAAGAAATTATTATGCTCAAACTACAAGGAAAGAAAACTTCTAACGTTGTTTTCGACTTCTTCCAACCTTCTAAGGTGAGGATCAACACCTTTTGGTAAAGCCATAAGGGCAACAAGCAACAAGAGATAAGCGAAAAAGAAGCGAACGGAAAAGAGGGGGCGAATAAAACGGCAAGGGTGAAGTGGGGGAGTGGAAAACGAGAGGCAAGTGCCAAATAATGTAATGCGAAGGATAAGAGTTGTGACGGATACTTGGTATGTCTTGACTTGGCGTAGATCTCCACGGAAACGACGCGAGAAATCCTTCTTGCTACCTCTTGAGCATGCGTTGGTTTTCCCTTAAAGAGGAAAATGTGATGCAGCAAAGCGGCGTAAGTATTTCCCTCGGTTTTTGAGAACCAAGGTATCAATCCAGTAGGAGACCACACGTGAGTCACCTCGTACCTACACAAACAAATAAGAACCTCGCAACCAACGCGATAAAGGGGTTGTCAATCCCTTCACGGCCACTTGCAAGAGTGAGATCTGATAGAGATAATGATAATAAGATCAACATTTTTGGTATTTTTATGATATAGATTGAAAGTAAAGATTGCAAAATAAAATAGGTTGTAAACTTATATGATAGAGAATAGACCCCGGGGCCATAGGTTTCACTAGTGGCTTCTCTCAAGAGAGCATAAGTATTACGGTGGGTGAACAAAGTACTATCTTGCAATTGATAGAAAAGCGAATAATTATGAGAATATCTAGGTACGATTATTTATATAGGCATCATGTCTGTGACAAGTAGACCGACTCCTACCTGCATCTACTACTATTACTCCACACATCGACCGCTATCCAACATGCATCTAGAGTATTAAGTTCATAAGAATAGAGTAACGCTTTAAGCAAGATGACATGATGTAGAGGGATAAAATCATGCAATATGATATAAACCCCCTGTTTTTATCCTCGATGGCAACAATACAATACGTGTCGTTTCCCTTTCTGCCACTGGGATCGGGCACCGCAAGATTGAACCCAAAGCTAAGCACTTCTCCCATTGCAAGAAAGATCAATCTAGTAGGCCAAACCAAACTGATAATTTGACAAGACTTGCAAAGATAATCAATCATACATAAAAGAATTCAGAGAAGATTCAAATATTGTTCATAGATAATCTTGATCATAAACCCACGATTCATCGGATCTTGACAAACACACCTCAAAAAGAGTTACAAAGAATAGACCTCCAAGAGAATCGAGGAGAACTTTGTATTGAGACCCAAAGAGAGAGAAGAAGCCATCTATCTAATAACTATGGACCCGAAGGTCTGAGGTAAACTACTCACACATGATCGGAGGGGCCATGGAGTTGATGTAGAGGCCCTCCGTGATCAATGCCCCCTCCGGCGGAGCTCCGGAAAAGGCCCCAAGATGGGATCTCTTGGGTACAGAAGGTTGCGGCGGTGGAAATAAGGTTTCATGGCGCTCCTGGATGTTTTCGGGGTACGTAGGTATATATAGGAGGAAGAAGTAGGTCGGTGGAGCCACGAGGGGCCCACGAGGCGGAGGTCATGCCCAGGGGGGTAGGCGCACCCCGCTGACTCGTGGCCTCCTTGTTGATTGCTTGACGTCCACTCCTAGTCCTCTGGATCACGTTCATTCCAAAAATCACGCTCCCGAAGGTTTCATTCCATTTGGACTCTGTTTGATATTCTTATTCTGCAAAAAACACTGAAATAGGCAAAAAAACAGCAATTTGGGTTGGGCCTCCGGTTAATAGGTTAGTCCCAAAAATAATATAGAAGTGTAAAATAAAGCCCATTAACATCCAAAACAGATTACATAATAGCATGGAACAATCGAAAATTATTGATACGTTGGAGACGTATTAATAGCACACTAAGTGTTCCTCTAGTATTTAGGAGTTTGCATGATCTCATAGTCATAGGAACATGCATAAGTTATGGAGAAAGCAATAGCAACATACTAAACGGTCATCGTGCTAAGCTAACGGATGGGTCAAGTCAATCACATCATTATCTAATGATGTGATCCCGTTAATCAAATGACAACTCATGTCTATGGTCAGTAAACATAACCATCATTGTTTCACCGAGCTAGTCAAGTAGAGGCATACTAGTGACACTCTGTTTGTCTATGTATTAACACATGTACTAAGTTTGTGGTTAATACAATTCTAGCATGAATAGTAAACACTTAACATGATATAAGGAAATATAAATAACAACTTTATTATTGCCTCTAGGGCATACTTTCTTCAACCAAAAACTACCAATAGACTTTGTAGGGTGGAGTGCATGGCCAAAAGTAATAGAAAGGATCGCACATCGGTAGCTTACCTAGGTCCATGCCTTCATGGTTGAGGTAACACCCTACTCCTACTTTGATTTAATTGATGGTGGAAAATGCCTCGCGCGAGGGGGTTACAAGTATGGGGAGCTACTGAGAAAATGACTATGATGTCGATTCCGTGAGTTATCCCCTTGCCTCACCTTATAAAGGAGGACGGGGCATAGTGTTATAAGAGTCCTAAATTGTCCCATAATTCTCTTCGGCAGAAGAATCCTTAGCATATACGCTAAGACATTATAATTTCCCTAGGGTGGGCTCCCTACATTGGTTGGACGCCTAGAGGATCCTTGAGACAACCCAACATCGGACTTGTCTTCCAATGGGCCACTCTCGACATAGCACGCCGTCAATAGCCCATGAGCACATCGGGAATTCTATCTTGGCAGGATGAAGCATCTTGAGAAGCGAAATGCTGGCGGGCTCCTCATTACACCTGGTTAGTCACGGGGCCATCAGTTCCCTCTTTAACTCTTAAGAAAATTTGGCCTCCACAGCCAGCTTCACCCAAGCAGAGGGGCCTGCTACTACCAGTTTTCCAGGCCAGGCCATGATGTCTTCATGTCAAAATATGTTTCCGATGGCCCAAAGCCCGCTGAAAAAAAGAGCCTTTACTAGAATTATGCCTTGTTCCTCATGCCCGCGCTCTAGTTTGCCGAGAGCCGCTGCACATTTTCCCTTGTTAGCCCCATGAAGACCGGGGTCCCCACGAGATCGTCTTGCATGGGTTGTAGCAGCCCTAACAATGGGAAGTGATACGTATCCAATGTATTTATAATTGTTTTTATTCCATGCTATTATAGTATCAATCTTGGATGTTTTATATGCAATTATATATCATTTTTTGGGACTAACCTATTAACCTACATCAAGTTGCCGTTTTTTGCCCGCTTTTGGTTTTCCAGGAAATCAGTACCAAAGGAAGTCCAAATGCTACGAAACTTTTCGGCGATTTTTTCTCGACAAGATGAAAGTGTGACTAATCCCTAGGTGGTTTTGATAATTTTTACAACATATAGCTCATTTAACTAATATCCGTTCAAGATAATCTTTTCAGAAAGTTCAATAATTGGCATGGCATGGACTAGAGATGTGGACCCCTAAAAATGCTAAGGACACATATTGGCTCAAGCTCAAGACTCTACATTTTCATTTTAGTGATCCAAGAACACATTGAGTCCATAGGAAAAGCCAATACTATTAAAAGGGGATGAGGTGTTGCTTAATGGCTTGCTTTCTCAAAATGCTTAGTGATATGCTCCAAAAGCCCTCAACCACTTTCTCAAATTCACATATGTCCCAAACCAAAAGTCAAACTCGGCCCCACCGATTTGATCTATCTAGCGCCACCAAGTTTATTTGACATAGCCATAGCCAGAAACCCTAATTATTTGGGTCTCACTGATAGGGATCTCGGTCTCACCGAGATGGGATTCAAACTCTCTGTTTCCCTTCGTAACATTTTGGTCTAACCGAGATGAGCGATCAGTCCCACCGAGTTCGCAATGCAAACTCTCTGTTTCCTTTTCGTAACGTTTCCGTCCCACCGAGTTTGCCTGACCAACTCTCTGCTTGCCTATTACAGAAATCGGTCTCACCGAGTTCTTGTGATTGGTCTCACGGATATTACGTTATGACCTAACCCTAATGAAATCGGTCCCACCGAGTTGACATGTTGTCGGAGTAAATGACCATGGGTAGCCTCATCAGGCCCCCATGGTATTTCAAGACATCAAGGCCGGCTGCGCCCCTCACACCTTGCGGGCGGAAGACTGACTCTTCGGGCTGTCTAGTCCGACGGCCGGCTGCCAGAAGATGACGCGCCCCCAACAGATGTCCCCCATGGGGCCGACATGTAGCAGGCGGCCCTGTGCCACCTCAAAGTTTGCACCCATTCATTGCAATGAGACGGAGCATGGCTATAGTACAACTTGTCGCCCCCAAATCTAGGGCTGAGCATGGCCACAGTACGGGCGTACCAAGAGGACACCCCTCACCCAGCGGGGCACTATTGCCACGCAACCCGTGACATCACCTACGACATAGGGAGCCACGCTCCCATGATGGCTGGTCGGTATGGCCCGCAGGCGGCGGGCCCTACCTATCCGTGAGCCACCAGAAGGCTGTCACAGCCCTAGAATTTGATTGCAAATAGTTGCACAAGCATCCATGCAACATGTCTAAATTTATTTGAAAATTGAAATGGGGATTCTTCAAACCCTAGCACTAGATCAAATCAACTAGGTTCAACCTAAAATAATCTTCAATGACCCAAAATACCCTTTGAAGATGTTCATGGTTTCTGATAAGGTGAAAACCTCTGCCAAAAATAATGAACATATTTCTAGGTCATTCCTGAATGTTTGAATTAAATCTTATTGTATTTGAATTGGGATTATTAATTCATATAAAATATTTAGTAGCTCCAATACTTCTAATTTTTGGTGAGGGGCTTTGGAATAATCCAACTAGTCCCTACAAGAACTATCAGAAGCAACAAAAATGATTTAGTGCCTAAAACTAAATCAAAACAAATTATAGAAAATGCATAACAGAAGAAAAAGGAAAGAGAGTTTTACCTGGTGCCCACCAACCGGCCCGGCACTATAGCTGGTGGCCCAGCCCACCAGTTGACGCCAGTTGTCGTCCTCCTGGCTCCAGGAGGACGAGACGCACGGCTTTCGCGCATGTGCCACGCACCTACCCGCCTGCGTGCTGCCTCCCCGCCAGCGCGACGCTACAAGTTTTGTCCGTAGTGCCATCTGGATCGAGCCCTCCCTCGTTCGCTCTCTCTCCCTCTTCCTCGCTCTCTCTCTCTCTCATGGCCAAAGCCGCCATGGCCACACCACCAAGAACCACCATGGCCAGCCACTCCCTTGGTTCATCTCCGCGTCCCCGAGTTCCGTGTCATCGCAGCTTCATCCCCGCCGAGCCAAGCACCGCCTTACGCCTTGCAATGCCGGCTCTATCATCTTCTTCTTCCACGGGCACCGAAGGCCACTAACGACCGATTCGCAGCTACCAGAGCGCCCCCGAGCCCACTGACCTTCCCAACAGACTCGCGGTGAGCCCCCGTTCGAAAGCCCCCTTTCCTCGTTGCCTACCGCGTCCCCTAGCTAGCTTAGTCGCCGGAGCCGAGAGCTCCAGAACTTTGGTAATGTCGCCACCGCGGCCCCAGCTACTTCTACTCGCATTCGAGCGCGCCAACGTACTCACCGTGCTACCAGGAGCCGAGAACACCCACCAGCTCTTCCTCCCATACACCACAATGCCGTTCCAGAGCACGCTGTTCTCCGGGCACCGCCGTTGTGCTTGCCGTCGTCGCCTTCGGGCCCCTCAGCCCGGCCCCGACCACCAATCGATGCGGACGAGTCCCGTCGTCCCGCATATGGCCTTGGCCATCGTTTTGGTCTCCGGAGAAGCAATCCCGAGCAACACCGCCGCGTATGACGTCGTCGGCGTCAAGCTTGTTTAACCCTACTGACCAGGGGTTTGACCTCCCCTGGATCACTGACGCGTGGGCCCAGGGCCCTGACTAATTAGTGTTAGGATAAAATTATTGTTAATTAACTTAGTTAACTAGATGTGAGACTGACAGATGGGTCCCGCTGGTCAGGTTTCACCTGGACCGCCTCTGTTGACCGCTGACATCACAGTGAGGTGGTGCTGACATCACAATCGACTAATGACTGCCATGGCAACCCCATCTTCTTTCTTTGATGAACCTGCAGGATCCTTGGAGGGGACTGCGCTAGCCAAGGCCCTCACAAGGTTCCCTTCACCCTCACCCGCGCGAACCGCTTGCACGTTAAAGGGGGGGGGGTGCCTGAGCATCGCGACTCAGGGCTCTTACTGGCTCTCCAGCCCTCACCCTCTGGCCTTGTCCACGGCATCGCGACCTGGCATACCAGCGACGGCTGAGACAAGCTCGAGGGCCGGGACCCGAGGACGTAGAGCAGAAAGGGGAGCAGAGGCGAGGGGGAAGGGGCTCGCGAGGACCTTGCCGAGCGATTCCGCTCCTACCGACGCGCGAACCCAACGGCACACCAGGAATAATCCCCGACTCTCGAGATAAGTCACCTCCCACAGCGCTGGCTACCGTGGCACTACCCCCACACCTAAATCAATTCCGTACTAGCGACGTTGCTTCCCTTTCTCACCAAGCAACGGCTGCTTGGGCGCCAAAGGGGACTTCCTGAGCATCGCGACTCAGGGGCTCTTACCGGACCCCGGGTCGCTCACCTCCTGGCCTTGACCACGGCATCGCGACCTGGCATACCAGCGACGGGATTGTGTGAAGTGGTGATTGTAAGGCAACTCTTTATCCCTTTCTTATTCAGTACATGGGATTGTGTGAAGATTACCCCACTTGTGACTAAACCACCATGCAGTTATGCCTCTAAGTCGTGCCTCGGCACGTGGGAGATATAGCCGCACAACTCCATTCAATCCTTCTTTTAAGGAGGCTCTTTCAAATTCAATTGTGATAGAAGTTGTTGTTCTCTTCTCTGATCTCCTGATTCCACTCTTTCATTCGTCCTGAAGGCTTTGTGATGTTTTCTTCGACCCATCATCTCATTTTGGAAATCATGTTCTTTTCCTTGCTTATCCATTTAACCAGAGTGTCGTATTTTCATTCGAGCTCTCTCATCTTATCAAGTTTTGCCTCCTTCCTCAACCAGAGTGCTGTCTAAAATCTTTTTACCCCTTCTGCCATTTTTCAATAGTTCCGGAGCCAGTGTGTTGTTGATTCATCAAGTATCATCCCATCTTCTTAGGTTCATGTTAATTCCTTCCATTTTCAGTCGGAGTGCTGTCCAAATTATTTCATTCTTATTCTTTCTCTATCTTGTTTTAACCGGAGTGGCTTCAAAATCTATCTTGTTCCCTAAGCTCTTGGTTCTCATCATGTTCTTTGTTCTTATTTTCTAATGGAGTGTTTGCAATCTCGTTCACCTCCATTGTATTCTTTCTTTCGATTTGTTCAATCTCTCAAGGTTTGTGGGTTTCACTCATTTGTCAAAGAAGCAACGTTGTTTTACTTCTTCCTCTTCAGTTACTCTCTGATGCCATCCTTAGATCTCGGGACAAGATCTCTTGTAAGTGGAGGACTGTTGTGACGCCCCGAGACCGATGCTTCAGAGGATTTCCATTTTTTCGTGATCACCGTGTGTTTCATTTGAGCTTGCTCTTTTATATTTGCATTGCATCATGTCATCATGCCATCATGTCATTAATCTTTGCCTATCAACTCAACTAATAAATTTCATAGATGGTTGATCTATTTAAATCGAGGGAAGGGTGACTTCTCTTTATAACATATCCTCCCAATATTAGGCAGCTATGTTAAATATTTCATTAATTTGGAATTCACCATAACACACTTGCAAAATATCCCAATGCCTTTGTTATCTTAATTCTTGGTCTCCAACCTTGCCATATATTCTTTCATCATATTCCGGAGCTCCACCAAAAGTCCGAACATTTTTGGATCTTTCTTTTACCAAGTCCTAGTTCAAACCCATTTGAATTAAATCCAAATGAGTTTGAATTTACATCTTTCAATCATGACCTTTTCTATTTTCTCGGAACAAGCATATTTTTGTGAGTCCGGGAGAATAATCACATGCCCAAACTCTTTAACCTTTTGTTCACTCCTTTTTCCTTCTTTGCATTTATTTTTCTGCTATGAAAAATAAGAAAATAAGGAGAGAGAGAGAGCCCAGCCGCCAGGCCGGCCTGCTTCCCCGCAGCCCAGCTGGGCCTCTCAGCAACCCACCCCGCGCCGGCCCATTGGCCCATGCCGCCTTCCTAACCCTAGCCGCAACACTAGCCCGATCCCCTCGTATTCTCCCTCTCCCCACGTTTGTTCTTTTCCCTCCAGCGCCGCTAGAGAGGGAACGACAGCACCAAGGAGCCCGATCCCCCATCTCCCGATATCTCGCCCTCTCCCGGCAGCGCCACCACCCTCTCCATCCGGGACGAACCCCGCACCGATCCCCTTGCCCCTCTCGCAGCACCTCCGTCGCCCGCCTCCGTTCGCCTGGTGCTCCTGCCCTTCTTCTTTGCTGCGCCTCTGCTCCGTCGCCGGACTGCTGCCCTCCGCTGTGCCCATCCATCCTTCCATCTCCCTGTGCTGCGCCTCGACAACCTGGAGGCCCGAGCTTTGGCTGGGGCGTCGCAGCTATGTGGCGCCCCTCAACCAAGCAGTCGCGCATCGACGACCATCTCTCCGCCGCCTCCTGCCTAGTGATAAGTCTCCAATGTTTCTATAATTTTTGATTGTTCCATGCTATATTATATTCTGTTTTGGACATTATTGGGCTTTATTATACACTCTTATATTATTTTTGGGACTAACCTATTAACCGGAGGCCCAGCCCAGAATTGCTGTTCTTTGCCTATTTTAGGGTTTCGCAGAAAAAGAATATCAAACGGAGTCCAAACGGAATGAAACCTTTGGGAATGTGATTTTCGGAATGAACATGATCCAGAGGACTTGGACCCTACGTCAAGACATCAACCAGGAGGCCACGAGGTAGGGGGGCGCCTACCCCCCAGGCGCGCCCTCCACCCTCGTGGGTCCCTTGTTGCTCCACCGACGTACTCCATCCTCCTATATATACCTACGTACACCCAAACTACCAGATACGGAGCCAAAACCCTAATTCCACCACCGTAACTTTCTGTATCCACAAGATTCCATCTTGGGGCCTCCTCCAGAGCTCCACCGGAGGAAGATCGATCACTGAGGGCTTCTATATCAACACCATAGGCCCTCCGATGAAGTGTGAGTAGTTTACCTCAGACCTACGGGTCCATAGTTATTAGCTAGATGGCTTCTTCTCTCTTTTTGGATCTCAATATAAAGTTCTCCCCCTCTCTTGTGGATATCTATTAGATGTAATCTTCTTTTGCGGTGTGTTTGTTGAGATCGATGCATTGTGGGTTTATGAGCAAGTTCATCTATGAACAATATTTGAATCTTCTCTGAATTCTTTTATGTATTATTGATTATCTTTGCAAGTCTCTTTGAATTATTAGTTTGGTTTGGCCTACTAGATTGATCTTTCTTGCAATGGGAGAAGTGCTTAGCTTTGGGTTCAATCTTGCGGTGTCCTTTCCCAGTGACAGTAGGGGCAGCAAGGCACGTATTGTATTGTTCATCGAGGATAACAAGATGGGTTTTACATCATATTGCATGAGTTTATCCCTCTACATCTTGTCATCTTGCTTAAAGTGCTACACTGTTCTCTTGAACTTAATACTCTAGATGCATGCTGGATAGCGGTTGGTGTGTGGAGTAATAGTAGTAGATGCAGGCAGGAGTCGATCTAATTGTCTTGGACGTGATGCCCATATACATGATCATACCGAGATATTCTCAAAACTATGCTCAATTCTGTCAATTGCTCAACAGTAATTTGTTTACCCACCGTGAATACTTATGCTCTTGAGAGAAGCCACTAGTGAAACCTATGGCCCCCGGGTTTATCTTCCATCATATTAGTCTTCCAATAATTAGTTATTTCCTTTGTCTTTTATTTTACTTTGCATCTTTATCATAAAAATACCAAAAATATTATCTTATCATATCTATCAGATCTCACTCTCGTAAGTGACCGTGTAGGGATTGACAACCCTTATCACGTTGGCTGCGAGGATTTATTTGTTTGTGTAGGTGCAAGGGACTCGTGCGTGGCCTCCTACTGGATTGATACCTTGGTTCTCAAAAACCGAGGGAAATACTTATGGTACTTTGCTGCATCACCCTTTCCTCTTCAAGGGAAAACCAACGCTAGTGCTCAAGAGGTAGCAAGAAGGATTTCTGGCATCGTTGCTGGGGAGGTTCATGTAAAAGTCAACACACCTAGTACCCATCACAAACACTTATCTCCCGCATTACATTATTTTCCATTTGCCTCTCGTTTTCCTCTCCCCCACTTCACCCTTGCCGTTTTATTCGCCCTCTCTCTCTCTCTCCGTCCTCCCTCTCTTTCTGTATTTGCTCTTTTTGCCTGTTCCTTGTTTGCTTGTCATTATGGCTAGTCCCCTATCTTCTCCGTTGTATCCCAAAAATGAAGTTATTAATTTTAAGCAAAGGGAAGGAGAAAACCTGAAATACGCTTGGTATAGAATTTGCAATGCTCAAAATAGATCTACTAGGAAGCAATCTACTTCTATTCTTCTTCGCAATTTTTATGTAGGTGCTATTCCTTGGCACAGATATGTCCTTGATACCATTACCGGAGGGAACTTCTTGGGTAGCCACACTTTTGATTCCTATAATGCTATGATATATTTATTTGGCCCACCTCCTCTTTTGGTTAATGGAACTATGTTAACTTTGGAACATGTAACGCAAAAACTTGAAATTAATGAAAATAAAGTTCCTACCGTTGAGTTAATTGAAAATTTCGATAAAAAGATCCACAAACAAATTACCCATTATGGGTCTAAAGTAGGAGTAACTTTGAAAAATATTAAAGAGAAGGAACCTATAGTTAATGAAAGAATAAATCATGATTCCACTAGAATCGATAAACTTGAGGGTATCATTACCAACTTGGGAACTGCTTTTTCTACCGTAAAGAATACTCCAAGTCCTCCAACTAAAATTGGCAAGCTTATGTATGTTCGTAAAAATAAGGGTGAATCCTTTAGCAAAGAAATTGCGGATCTCAAATCTATAAGTATTCATCCTAATCTTTTTGCTATCATTAAGGAACCATTTGCTACTAATGATTTTTTCAATCTTGTACCTAGAAGTTTGATTATTGATAAAAGGAAAGAAACTCCTGAAAGTGATAGATGTCTCATTAAAGAATTACCAACTAAATATGGCAATAGGTAGATCTATCCTTGCTATTTATGCCTAGCTAGGGGCGTTAAACGATAGCGCTTGTTGGGAGGCAACCCAATTTTATTTTTATTCCTTGATTTGTTCTCCTGTTTAGTAATAAATAATTTATCTAGACTCTGTTTTGGCTGTGTTTTTTGTGTTTAATTCGTGTTTTTGCCAAGTAGAACCGTTGGGAAGACTTGGGGGAAGTCTTTTTAATCTTGCGGTAAAAAACAGAAACTTTAGCGCTCACGAGAACTGCTGCCATTTTTATTTGGGAAGTGATATTTATCTAATTCTTTTTGAAGATAATTAATATATAAATTCCTCAGGTCCATAAATTTATTTTATAATTTTTGGGGTTCCAGATCTTGCGTTAGCTACAGATTACTACATACTGTTCTGTTTTTGACAGATTCTGTTTTTCGTGTGTTGTTTGCTTATTTTGATGAATCTATGGCTAGTAAAATAGTTTATAAACCATAGAGAAGTTGTAATACAGTAGGTTTAACAGCAATATAAATAAAGAATGAGTTCATTACAGTACCTTGAAGTGGTGTTTTGTTTTTTTCGCTAACGGAGCTCACGAGATTTTCTACTTTAAGTTTTGTGTTGTGAAGTTTTCAAGTTTTGGGTGAAAGATTTGATGGATTATGGAACAAGGAGTGGCAAGAGCCTAAGCTTGGGGATGCCCATGGAACCACATGATAATCAAAGGACACCTAAAAGCCAAAGCTTGGGGATGCCCCGGAAGGCATCCCCTCTTTCATCTACTTCCATCGGTAACTTTACTTGGAGCTATATTTTTATTTACCACATGATATGTGTTTTGCTTGTAGCGTCTTGTATTATTTGAGTCTTTATTTGTTAGATTTCCACAATCATCCTTGATGTACACACCTTTTGAGAGAGACACACATGATTCGGGAATTCTTAGAATACTCTATGTGCTTCACTTATATCTTTTGAGTTATATAGTTTTTGCTCTAGTGCTTCACTTATATCTTTTAGAGCACGTCAGTGGATTTGTTTTATAGAAACTATTGTTCTCTCATGCTTCACTTAGATCATTTTGAGATTCCTACAAAACAGCATGGTAATTTGCTTTAATTATGTTAGGCATTCAAGATTAATAATAAAATTTTCTTATTAGTGTGTTGAATACTATGAGAAGTTTGATACTTGATAATTCTTTTGAGATATTGAGATGGTAATATTAGAGTTATGCTAGTTGAGTAGTTGTGAATTTGATAAATACTTGTGTTAAAGTTTGTGATTCCCATAGTATGCACGTATGGTGAACCGTTATGTGATGAAGTTGGAGCATGATTTATTTATTGATTGTCTTCCTTATGAGTGGCGGTCAGGGACGAGCGATGGTCTTTTCCTACCAATCTATCCCCCTAGGAGCATGTGCATAATACTTTGCTTCAACAACTTATATATTTTTGCAATAAGTATATGAGTTCTTTATGACTAAGGTTGAGTCCATGGATCATACGCACTTTTCTTCCTTCCACCATTACTAGCCTCTCTAATACCGCGCACCTTTTGTCGGTATCGTACACCCACCATATACCTTCCTCAAACAGCCACCATACCTACCTATCATGGCATTTCCATAGCCATTCCGAGATATATTGCCATGCAACTTTCCACCATTCTATTTACTATGACACACTCCATCATTGTCATATTGCTTTGCATGATCATGTAGTTGACATTGTATTTGTGGCAAAGCCACCTTTCATGATTCTTTCATACATGTCACTCTTGATTCATTGCATATCCCAGTACACCACCGGAGGCATTCACATAGTCATATTTTGTTCTAAGTATTGAGTTGTAATTGTTGAGTTGTAAGTAAATAAAAGTGTGACGATCATCATTTTTAGAGCATTGTCCCAAGTGAGGAAAGGATGATGGAGACTATGATTCCTCCACAAGTCGGGATGAGACTCTAGATGAAAAAAGAGAGGCCAAAGAAGCCCCCAAAAAAGTGGCCATAAAAAGGAAAAGGCCCAAATAAAAAAATGAGAGAAAAAGAGAGAAGGAAAAATGCTACTATCCTTTTACCACACTTGTGCTTCAAAGTAGCACCATGATCTTCATAATAGAGAGTCTCCTATGTTATCACTTTCATATACTAGAGGGAATTTTTTATTATAGAACTTGGCTTGTATATTCCAATGATGGGCGTCCTCAAAATGCCCTAGGTCTTCGTGAGCAAGCGAGTTGGATGCACACCCACTTAGTTCCTTTTGTTGAGCTTTCATATACTTATAGCTCTAGTGCATCCGTTGCATGGCAATCCCTACCCACTCACATTGATATCTATTGATGGGCATCTCCATAGCCCGTTGATACGCCTAGTTGATGTGAGACTATCTTCTTCCTTTTAGTCTCCTCCACAACCACCATTCTATTCCACCTAAAGTGCTATGTCCATGGCTCACGCTCATGTATTGCGTGAAGATTGAATAAGTTTGAGAACACCAAAAGTATGAAACAATTGCTTGGTTTGTCATCGGGGTTGTGCATGATTTAAATACTCTATGTGGTGAAGATAGAGCATAGCCAGACTATATGATTTTGTAGGGATAACTTTCTTTGGCCATGTTATTTTGAAGAGACATAATTGCTTAGTTAATATGCTTGAAGTATTATTATTTCTATGTCAATATTGAACTTTTGTCTTGAATCTTTCGGATCTGAATATTCATACCACAATTAAGAAGAATTACATTGAAATTATGCCAAGTAGCATTCCACATCAAAAATTCTGTTTTTATCATTTACCTACTCAAGGATGAGCAGGAATTAAGCTTGGGGATGCTTGATACGTCTCCAACGTATCTATAATTTTTGATTGTTCCATGCTATATTATATTCTGTTTTGGACATTATTGGGCATTATTATACACTTTTATTTTATTTTTGGGACTAACCTATTAACCGGAGGCCCAGCCCAGAATTGCTGTTTTTTTGCCTTTTTAGGGTTTCGCAGAAAAAGAATATCAAACGGAGTCCAAACAGAATGAAACCTTCAGGAATGTGATTTTCGGAACGAACATGATCCAGAGGACTTGGAACCTACATCAAGACATCAACCAGGAGGCCACGAAGTAGGGGGCGCGCCTACCCCCCCCCCCCCCCCCCCAGACGCGCCCTCCACCCTCGTGGGCCCCCTGTTGCTCCACCGACATACTCCTTCCTCCTATGTATACCTACGTACCCCCAAACTACCAGATACAGAGCCAAAACCCTAATTCCACCGCCGTAACTTTCTGTATCCACGAGATCCCATCTTGGGGCCTGTTCCGGAGCTCCGCCGGAGGAAGAATCGATCATGGAGGGCTTCTACATCAACACCATAGCCTCTCCGAGGATGTGTGTGTAGTTTACCTCAGACCTACAGGTCCATAGTTATTAGCTAGATGGCTTCTTCTCTCTTTTTGGATCTCAATACAAAGTTCTCCCCCTCTCTTGTGGAGATCTATTCGATGTAATCTTCTTTTCCGGTTGTTTGTTGATACTGATGAATTGTGGGTTTATGATCAAGTTCATCTATGAACAATATTTGAATTTCTCTGAATTCTTTTATGTATGATTGGTTATATTTTCAAGTCTCTTCGAATTATCAGTTTGGTTTGGCCTACTAGATGGATCTTTCTTGCAATGGGAGAAGTGTTTAGCTTTGGGTTCAATCTTGCGGTGTCCTTTCCCAGTGACTGTAGGGGCAGCAAGGCACGTATGGTATTGTTGCCATCAAGGATAACAAGATGGGGTTTACGTCATATTGCATGAGTTTATCCCTCTACATCATGTCATCTTGCTTAAAGCATTACTCTATTCTCTTGAACTTAATACTCTAGATGCATGTTGAATAGTGGTCGATGTGTGGAGTAATAGTAGTAGATGCAGGCAGGAGTCGGTCTACTTGTCTCGGACGTGATGCCTATATACATGATCATACCTAGATATTCTCATAACTATGCTCAATTCTGTCAATTGCTCAACAGTAATTTGTTTAACCACCATGAATACTTATGCTCTTGAGAGAAGCCACTAGTGAAACCTATGGCTGCTGGGTCTATCTTCCATCATATTAATCTTCTAATACTTAGTTATTTCCTTTGCCTTTTATTTTACTTTGCATCTTTATCATAAAAATACCAAAAATATTATCTTATCATATCTATCAGATCTCACTCTCGTAAGTGACCGTGTAGGGATTGACAACCCCTTATAGCTTTTGTTGTGAGGATTTTTTTGTTTGTGTAAGTGCGAGGGACTCGTGCGTGGCCTCCTACTGGATTGATACCTTGGTTCTCAAAAACTGAGGGAAATACTTACACTACTTTGCTGCATCACCCTTTCCTCTTCAAGGGAAAACCGGCGCAAGTGCTCAAGAGGTAGCACCTAGCCTGCATCCCCGTTGCTCCTCCTCGGTTTCTATGTGAACCTCGTCGCGAAGACCCCAGGACACAGCCCCGGTCTCATGTACCCATGTTGCACCACCTCGACCCGAGGATGCCCTGCTCGACGTGCTTGAGCGCCCTACGGCGACCTCCATCACAGTCTTATTTGCGTGAAGTCCCTACTCCTCCATCATCAGTGCCTGGCGACTCCGTTCCATGCCTTGCTGCTGCTGCAGGCCATGAGCTCTCCGGCTACCGCAGGGACTCCATGGTCAAGACCACCTCCAGATCTCCTCCCCGGTCGCGAGGAACACAAGACGCATCCTGTGTGCAACTCCGCTTGTGGCTGTTAACGTCAAGACCGTCTCAGTTTTTGCCAAGCACCACCACCGTCAAGTACAACTACACCATGTTGATACAGGAACCACTACCGTCGACCTCCAAAGAACATGGTTTTGCCGATTACCCCTTCGTTTTGTCAAGACCATCAAGTCCCTCGACGACAAGTGCACGACTACGCGGATTGTACCAAGTAACCCTTTGTTTCGTCGAGACCGGCAAGTCCGAAGACCCCAAGTACCACGACAACCCCGAAGGGATTCAATTCCATCAAGTTCCTCTACCGATGACCCGAACATCTACAGAAAAACGTGTAAAACTACCATCGAGGACCGATAGTACCACTACTTCTACTACCGTCACGAGGACGACTACTTCATCTACTTCCCTCGACGAACTCGTTCTGCCTCGAAAAACGCACGCTTCAAAGGTATAACCCCAAGAAGACGCCCGTGAACGAATGCATGACTGATGTATGAGATGAACCCCGTGTTTGCACCGTGCCCGTTTGTTTCATGCACGTCCCCGTTTGCCATGTCATTGACCCGTGGGAACCCGTTAACCGGGATCACCCCTCTATATCTAGCATGTCCCGCACACTTGCTTATTTTGGACCATAGTTGTCGGAACCAGAATGTTGAATGGCACCATTTCCGTTGTCACTGCCGTGGCACCCCTTTCGTTTTCGCCACGATGACAAATGCCTCTTAACCTGCTCATGTCAACATTTTCATAAAACTTGCATAAAACTTGCACATGTCATCCGCATCATGTTAACAACATTAAGATGTTTAAAATTGTTGTTTGCATTAAATTGCTAAATGCATATGGGGATTTACAAGAAGTGTTGTTTGTTTTTTCCCGCCTCATTTAAACTTGCCTAAAATGTGTAGTTTACTTATGCTTCACCCTTGGCCATGTTTAATAACATTTAATATTGTTGGGTACATAAACGGGAGAGAACTAAATAATCGAATGTGGTGTTTCGTCAATATGCAACTCATTGCATATTGAGCTCCACTTAACTTGTAGTATTGTTTGTTGCACCTTGTCATGCCATGCCTCTTTAAACTGGACATGCATCATACTTGGTTGTACATCATGCCATGTTTATGTGATGGTTGTTTACTATGTTGCTTGCTTCTTTCCAAGTTGCTTCTCTCGTTAGCTTCACGTTCGTTCTGGAGTTGTGAGGATTCGTTCGACTAGGTTGGGTCGTCTACTTCTTGGACTTGTTCTTCTTCCTTGCGGGATCTCAGGAAAGATGACCATACCCTCGAAATCACTTATATCTTTGCTTGCTAGTTGTTCGCTCTATCGCTATGTCGCGCCACCTACCACTTGTTATATCATGCCTCCCATATTGCCATGTCAAGCCTCTAACCCTCCTTCCTAGCAAACCCTTGTTTGGCTAAGTTACCGCTTTTGCTCGACCCCTCTTATAGCATTGCTAGTTGCAGGTGAAGTTGAAGTTTGTTCCATCTTGGAACATGGATATGTTGGGATATCACAATATCTATTATTTTAATTAATGCATCTATATACTTGGTAAAGGGTGGAAGGCTCGGCCTTATGCCTGGTGTTTTGTTCCACTCTTGCCACCCTAGTTTCCGTCATAACGGTGTTATGTTCCTTGATTTTGTGTTCCTTACGCGGTTGGGTGTTATGGGAACCCCTTGACAGTTCGCTTTGAATGAAACTCCTCAAGCAAGGCCCAACCTTGGTTTTACATTTGCCTAACAACCTATTACCCTTCCCTTGGGTTAGCCAACCCGAGGGTCATCTTAATTTTAACCCCCCCGGGGCCAGTGCTTCTCTAAGTGTTGGTCCGAACCGGGCAACCTGCAGGGCCACCTCGGGGTAACTTGAGGGATGGTTTTACTCATAGCTTGACCTATCCGGTGTGCCCTGAGAACGAGATACGTGCAACTCCTATCGGGATTGTCGGCACATCGGGCGGCTTTGCTGGTCTCGTTTTACCATTGTCAAAATGTCTTGTAACCAGGATTTAGAGACTGGTCAGGTCTTTCTGGGAGAAGGAATATCCTTCGTTGATTGTGAGAGCTTGTGATGGGCTAAGTTGGGACACCCCTACAGGGTATAAACTTTCGAGAGTCGTGCCCACGGTTATGTGACAGATGGGAATTTGTTAATGTCCGGTTGTAGAGAACTTGACACTTGACGTAATTAAAATGAATCAACCGCGTGTGTAGCCGTGATGGTCGCTTTTCGGCGGAGTCCGGGAAGTGAGCACGGTTTTGGGTTATGTTTGAAGATAAGTAGTTTAGGATCATTTCTTGATCACTTCTAGCTTCTCGATCATTGCGTTGCTTCTCTTCTAGCTCTTTTTTGCATATGTTAGCCACCATATATGCTTAGTGCTTGCTGCAGCTCCACCTCATTACCTTACCCTACCCATAAGCTTAAATAGTCTTGATCTCGTGGGTGTGAGATTGTTGAGTCCTCGTGACTCATGGATACTTCCAAAACAGTTGCAGGTGCCAATGATACCAGTGCAGGTGACGCAACCGAGCTCAAGTGGGAGCTCGGACGATCGGGGATCTAGCATTTGGGATTTATCATCCTTTTCTATTGGCTTTGACCGTAGTCAGTCTTTAAGTCTATTTGGATGATGTATGAATTATTTATGTGTTGTGTGAAGTCGTGATTGTAAGCCAACTCTTTATCCCTTTCTTATTCAGTACATGGGATTGTGTGAAGATTACCCCACTTGCGACTAAACCACCATGCGGTTATGCCTCTAAGTCGTGCCTCGACACGTGGGAGATATAGCCACATTGTGGGTGTTACAACCTGTCATTGCCACAGTAAATAGATGAAACCCACTAGGATGAGTAGGAGTTGTTTGAGCCCTGATGTGCCTACGCATTCATGCTTGTTGTCATGCCTGCTACTGCTTAGAGTTAAGTCAGGTCTGATTCATCGGGTATGAATTGGAATGTGGTGAACATGTCCTACTATTGAGAGCTAAGTGTGTGAACACGATTTGGTAAAGGTAACGGTGAGAGGCTATTTAGGAGTGCATGGTGGGTTGTCTCATTGAAACCGTCCTCAGGAACTGAGTTCTGTATTTGTGATCCATGGACAGCTACTACCACGCATTGGAATGCTAAAATGCCCCTCTCGACTTATTAATCGCCTTGATCTATGTCAAGGAGTTGCAAATAGTTTCTGGTGTTTGTAGTATGCTGGAGGCCGTACGCAGCGCTGTCCCGAGGGGTGGGCTGTGATGCGGTAGGCACGTGGCCCGGTGTACCGAGTCACCTGTTTGGTGACTTGGGAACCCTATACACATCGTTTGGGGCCATTGAGGACACCCCGTCCGGATTTCCTTGTGGATGGAACCCGAATAGGCGATAAACCTGGACTAGAGACTTGTGTGGTTAGTCAGGTCGTGGCCGACACCCTCGCCGGGCTTCCGCTTGAAGGTTGTCGAGTACATGTCGTGTAAACGGCGATAAGTGGTGAGGCGTGTGTGAAGAAGTACACCCCTGCAAGGTTAACATGATCTATTCGAATACCCGCGTCCGCGGTAAAGGACTTTTGGGTTGCCTATAGAGTTCATAGACAAGCAAAAGTGGATACTCTAAAAATACTCTAAAATACTCCATGTTGTATTTGCACATATCGGGCACATTGTGTGTATGTTATTGAAATGCTTGGTATGTGTGGGATCTGACAACCTAGTTGTTTATTCTTGGTAGCCTCTCTTACCAGGAAATGTCTCATAGTGCTTCTGCTGAGCCATGGTAGCTTGCTAATGCTCTGGGACACTTAGGCTGGCCGGCATGTGTCCTTATTCGTTCCCGTGTCGGTCCCTTCGGGAAAATGTCACGCGTTGTTCCTTTAAGTCCTTGTAGCTTGCTACGACTTGGGTTCATACGTTGATGAACGACACGTTCGTTGCCGGGTCATGTATGAATCTCCCTATAAGTTAGTGCCACTATGGGTTTGCGACTAGTCATGTCGGTCCGGGTTCTCTATCATATGGATGCTAGCGACACTATCATATGTGAGTCAAAAGGCGCAAACGGTCCCAGGCCAGGTAAGGTGGTTATACGTCTCCAACGTATATATAATTTTTGATTGCTCCATGCTATATTATCTACTGTTTTGAATGTTTATGGGCTTTATATACACTTTTATATCATTTTTTGGGACTAACCTATTAACCCGGAGCCCAGTGCCAGTTTCTATTTTTGCCTTGTTTTAGGGTTTCAAAGAAAAGGAAAATCAAACGGAGTCCAATTGACCTGAAACTTCACGGAACTCATTTTTGGAAGAAAGAAGCCTAGAAGACTTGGAGTGCATGTCGGGGGATCTGCGAGGAGGTCACGAGGCAGGGGGGCGCGCCCACCCCCCTGGCGCGCCCTCCACCCTCGTGAGCCCCTCGTGGCCCCCCTGACGTACTTCTTCCACCTATATATCTCCATATACCCTAAAAACATCCGGGGGCACAATAGATCAGGAGTTCCGCCGCTAGAAGCCTCCGTAGCCACCGAAAACCAATCTAGACCCGTTCTGGCACCTTGCCGGAGGGGGCAATCCCTCTCCGGTGGCCATCTTCATCATCCCAGTGATCTCCATGATGAGGAGGGAGTAGTTCTCCCTCGGGGCTGAGGGTATGTACCAGTAGCTATGTGTTTGATTTCTCTCTCTCTCTCTCTCTCTCTCTCTCGTGTTCTTGATTTGGCACGATCTTGATGTATCGCGAGCTTTGCTATTATAGTTGGATCTTATGTTTCTCCTCCCCCTCCACTCTCTTGTAATGAATCGAGTTTCCCCTTTGAAGTAATATTATTGAATTGACTCTTTAAAGATTTGAGAACACTTGATGTATGTCTTGTCGTGGATATCTGTGGTGACAATGGGATATTAAAGATTTGAGAACACTCCGATCTCTATCATGATCATAGAGGAATCATCCATGGAGCTCGAGGTCTCAACGTCAACATTGCCTTCAGGCGGTCGTGCTATTTTTATGGAAAACGAACTTGTATTCGCCATCGCCACCTCCTCGAGCGTCGGTTTGACGACTGCTTCGATGGAATAGTGCGGAATTACGTCTACAATAGCCGTGCAAAATTTTGTCGAGTTCCGATGGAGGAATCTCCGACAATATACGATATACCGGAGCACTGTCAAATCTGGACGGGAATCTGGACGAGTTTAGGGCGTGGTCTTCAGATCCCAGCTCAGAGGTCCTTTGGAAGATCCAACCGTTCATCTACTGCGGAATTTCCATATCTACCACCCCTCCAAATTTCAGCTCGATCCGACGATTCAAACTCCAGGAACCTTCTGATGAGTGGACCAATTTTTCAATCCGTTTTCTGCGCGAATACGGATCCGACCCGAATTCATGTTTCTTTATGAACGTGATATTGGACAACCTTTTTAGAGGAATTCTCTTCTAGGGTATTGTGCATTGTTTTTAAACACGTGCCCGTAAATTTTTAAGGCTCCCCTGAGGTCATCTTCATCATTATGCTGGTGCCAAACCAGTCCGGCAATATTGCTCCAAGGCTGCTGACCTGCGCTAGACATGTCGTCACTTTGTTGAGCCGAGCTCAACTTCTTCAGATATCCATCTCGGCAAGCCAAAAAAAGTCCGGCATCGTGAAGGATAAATCATCACCAACATCGCCGCCCCACGGATTACACAGAGCGGGCATACCGGCATCGCCGCATGGTCACTTCATCAAGCCGGCATCGACCACGTCACGACCTGCATCGGCAGGGCCGCACTATTGCTTCTTCAAGCTGGTGTCCATCACGCCGACCTACTTCGACTCATCGGCTGACATCGAGGCTTCGACATCTCGACTGGACTGGGGGCTTTGTCATCTCTTCACCAACCTACTCCGGAGACTTCGGCGTCACTAGCCGACCAGCTCCGTCACGTTAGCTTGACCGAGGGCTTTGCCTCGGCGAGCCAACCTTTGCCAGCATTGCCATACCGTCGCTTTATTGCCCATTAGGCAATGGGCGTGCGGATTGAGTCTCAATTTTCGGAATCACCTTTCTTCGGATTGCTACAACAAATAAACCATGTGCTATTAATCCTAGTATTTTTTGCTTGTTCGGGTTCATTTTTCCCAAGAAATTATTACTCTGGTTTGTTCACCATATGTACATAGGTCTATCAAATGACGGCCGCATTAATGACGGTCGCATGGTGGTTCGGTGAGTTTCCGTACATGGTCTGGCGAACGCCGCATCCGGAACTCGGACCGAGCTGTGAATTCAGACTTTGCCATGCCTTAACCGCATCATGCCGACGCCCTGCATGGACATTGACTTTGGCGCCAGGCCATATTTCTTTTATTACTCACTTTGCATAAATTATTAATTATGCAACAATTTTTTTATTATCATTACTATTATCTCCAGTTTGCGCTATTTTTTGTGCACAGGAAAATGATCCGGGTTGGGCAGTATCGTCAACTCGGCGTACTGACATACCATGTCACCTCAGCTGGACGGGGGGCTTCGTCAACACTCCTTTACCCCATGCCGGGGACTTCGGCATCACTCTGGTGGCCTGCATTGACCGTGCTATGTCACCACTTCGGAGTGCCGAGCCCTTTGCTCCGCCACCTCGGGACCGGCTTGGGGGATGGAACCTTGTCCCGCATCAAGCTCGGACTGGGTCATCAATACCGAACACATGAACCAGCTAAGTTGCCTTCATGCTCAAAGTTTTAAATTTTTAACTTGTGTTCGGTTCGACCAAACATTATACTTTTTTGGAAAAAAGTTGCTTGTAAAAAATTTCCTTGTCCAGACTTTGTTTGTGATGCACAAATTCAAATACCCCGTTTATTTGGGGGCTTCCTTTATGAAGCTTTTCCTTGTCCAGACTTTGTTTATGATTATAGTTGTACGGCTTTGTTCCTTGTTCATGTATTACGCCACAATATGCACCATATTGACTTAAGCGATTTGCAAGCTGGGTTACCTGGCTCCTGTGCTTACCCCTATGTTCCCGATTGTTCGGCTAGGGAGTAAAGGGAGCACCCCTGTGATTGTCATGGTCGGGTCCTCCGAGCTCTGACCTCAGACTGGGTGAAGTCGAAAGCTAGCGCTCTTATTGTTTTCTATCATGGTCGGCACACAACGGAACTCATGAGTACAAAAACTCTATTGCACAAGTCTCATAGTAATAATGAGCACCGAAGAAAGGTATCGGTGGAGGTACTATTTTCTTCGAAGATGCTTCTTACACTTCGTCTTTAATATAGCATAAGTTCCCTAAGTGTGCTTTGTCTGTTACAGCCTTATGGCCTGGTTGCCTAGTTATCGGAAACACTGTCGATATTCTCGACAGGTGGAGTACATAACACCTTTTGGTCCTTGACCGAAGAGGGAGCAGTCGATGGTCGGTTAAGACACGTTTAAAGTTTGGGTGAACAAAGATATGATATTAGTACTTCGGTACATACAATCATTATACATAAAATTCTTTTACCCAGTCACTTGGGGGCTCTTAAATTTATATGAGCCATTTTATAATAAGTGTTCTTCTTCTTAGTCGTTGCAAAGTTTTTATTACTATTATTATTCATCACTCCTTTTTTCGAAACGAGTGTGTGGTCACTAGCCGGGGAGCCTAATTTCTCTCTCAAAGCCGCTAGAGTTTAGTTTGCTAAACTGGCCTAATGAGAAGTACTCCGCCTTCGGGATAGGAGGTTGAAGCCATAGGCTGATCCGCCTGAAGTCTTGAGATAGGATTTGTCATGTTAAAGCACGACAGAAGCACTCTTTTTTTTCTAAGACCAATTTTCGGATTGGCACCGAACACTTGATCTTGTTCGGACGTCAAGTATTTACTGACGTTTTTTGGTTTTCCAAGCTTACGACACTTTTAAACTATTAGTGTGTTTTAGCACAAGTCTCGCAGTGCAACGCCGGACACCTTTAGAGATTCGGCAAAAAACATTCTCGGATATTGCTATATATGCATCGGTTTCGAATTGTGTCTTCGGTCAATAGTTGGGTTGCCCGGCTCCTGCACTTGCTTCCTATGTTCCGCTTTGTTTGGCTAGGCGTGCAAAGGGAGAACCACTGCGATTGTGCTTCCAGCGCACATGGTTAAGCACCTCAGTGGAGAAAGCCGAAAACTGACTATCACAAGAAGTGTAAACTGGTCAGTGATCCGATGACTGCGTTAAATGACGGGCCATTCATAACAATGGCCGAAGTGTTTACGGCTTGACCTTGACTGTCGCCGAACACTACCGGGGGCTATTAACTAGCCTCCAAAACTAAATCCTCGATATTTTGCTCTTAAATTAGAGCTAAGGTTTCATGATCATGCTTAGCATGACAACCCAAAGAAAGGAACCGATAGCGGGACTATTTTCTTTGGAAGACATTTCTTATGTTAAACAGTAATATAACATATCTCTCCGCGTACCTTTTTTATAAAACCGTATGGCCAGATTGCCTTGTTTGTTGTTAATCTTTGCCCTCATAAAGGCTTTATAAAGTAGGACAAACACTCCTCGGCTACTAGCTGAGGAGGTGGAAGCCGATGGTCGGTCAACACAATTTTGTACAATGCAGATCCGAGCATTAATGATGTAAAGTACTTGGATACATAGAGTCATTACACATAATTTGTGATTTTACTATGGATATCGATCCTTAATTCGGCCACCCGTGCCCGCATTAAGACTCAGGGGCTACTGGGCTTCGGGCTTATTGTTTACAAATATTAAAGGGGCACATCGATCCCCTGATCTGGTGTTGCCACCTGACCAGTGTCTCGGGGGCTACTGCATTGCCTGTTCAATGCCGAAAATTTTAAGTGCAATACAGTTTCCAACGAAATTTTGATCCTCAGGTTGGTCGGCTGCACCCAACCTGAGTATCGAGGACTGAGCACGCCGCTTTTTGTGTCCCGAAGTATTCTGCCGAGCTAGGACATGATCCTCAGGCCGATTTTGCAAATCAACCTGAGTCTCAGCGGCTACTGGGATCAGCGGTCTTATGTCATCCTTCAGGTGCATCTCGGGTTTTAGACCGATACACACCTTGAGGGCAACTAGCTATATATCTCGGCAGAGAATAAATTGCACCAATAAAAAATATTGACAAAAAATCGGCCCACAGTCGGGGTGGTGCACCACCTCGGAAGCAGTCCGGCATAAAGCTCGGGCGCTAGTTGCTGGCTCCATAGAGGGCATTTCCAGCATTAAGCTCGGCTAAACTCCTTCAACTTTTTTGGACCAAGATGATCTATGACATCTTGGATATAGTCCGACGTTCGGCTTGGACACAGTCTGGCGTTGGAGCTTGGACACAGTCCGACGTTGGAGCTCGGATACATTTCGGTGTTGGAGCTCAGAAGCAGTCCGGCATTGGTGCTCGCCTGCAAAAGATACCTCAAATGTAGTCCGGCGTTAGAGCTCGGACGCAAGAGGACACTGCCTCCCGGGAACAACTTCAAACCCGAGGTGTGGCATAAAAATAACAAGGCATCGATAAAGGCTAGAAACTTAAAGGGGCTCCTCGGATACCCGACGTGTAAACTTGTCGAATGCATCTCGACGATCCTCAAGATCGAAGATGAGAAGATTTGTTGAACCAGTTTTCAAGACTGACAACCGAAGATGAAGAATAGTTCAGAAGAATCGAGGAGCGTCCCCAACTTGAAGACCGGTTCAAGGGACTACTGACGGTGTCCTGGAGTAGGGGGTACCCAACACGTCATCTCCCGATCTGTTAGATTGGGCCGAGGACCCCCATGGTCGTATACTCATCGGCCAGTTCGGACAGCTGCCGCATACATGAAAGATTCTACAAGACTTGGTAATCAAGACAACGACTCCTCCCCACCGGCGTATTCGGCTAGGACTCTTGTTATCCTAGGCCCTTGGTGCATTATATAAACCGAGGCCAGGCTAGTCGATAGATAACATATACAACAATCATACCATAGGCTAGCTTCTAGGGTTTAGCCTCTCCGATCTCGTGGTAGATCAAACTCTTGTAATACTCATATCATCAATATCAATAAAGCAAGACATAGGGTATTACCTCCATCAAGAAGGCCCGAACCTGGGTAAACATCGTGTCCCCTGCCTCCTGTTACCATCGATCCTAGACACACAGTTCGGGATCCCCTACCCGAGATCCACCGGTTTTGACACCGACACCAACCTTCTCACTTCCGCATGCATGCAGGGGATATTAATGTACTTGGTTGCTAGTATGAGGCAAACCCCATCAATTTTGCCTCGATTAGTGTTTGTGGCCTTTTGCAAATTGTAATTTTGATATACTGGCCTTGTGTACAAAAAAATGTAGGTAGTAACTATATTTGACTTCCTTTCCCATTGTGGTGACATCGATGATATCTCGAACATTGTGGTTTGGCGAAGTGCGTTTGACGGAGAACACCATTGAGGGAGACCACGGTAAGTCGTTCGCAAGTGCCGCCTGCAAGCCGAGACAACTGCCTTATTTGCATCCAGGAAGTCCGTTGAACCAAAGGACGCGTAAATGTACTAGTACTACTCGTACACAATAGCGTCGTCCGTCCATCTTAGTGCGGCGAGATGGTTTCTCGAAGAAGACAATTGAGAAGCGGAGTCAGCGAAGAGTGAAATGATGGTTGCTTCGTCCGTGCTTTGTGATTTGACGCCTCACTGCTTTGTGATTCGTGATAGAAGGGACAGGGGAGTAGACTCTGTCCTGTATATTGTACATTCGTCCAAGCACGGGAGAAAGAGGAGAGACGTTGCATTTTTCTATTCCTTCAATCAATCAATCAGGGAGCTTCGGTTCCATCCTTTTGGCTTTGGCAAGACCATCCACAATGGTTCCCACGATGCCAAAAGCTATTTTCACATTTGGCTACACATAGAATCTAGATTAGTAAAAAGGAGGTGATTTTACTACGCGGATGGCATAGGAGGTTTCTTATTTTAAGGGGACGTTGTCCTGGTGGTTTGCTAACATGCGATCCCACGTGTCAGTGCTTTACCAAGCCGATCCGCTTCCCACATGAGGCAGAACAACGGCAGAAGCAACACGTGGTTAACTTGAAGAAGATGAGGGAGAAGCGGATTTAGCAACGAGTGAAATGATGGTTGCTTCGTCCCTCCAACTTATTTTTTAGCATTATTACTTCATCCCTCCAACTTAACTACGGGAAAGGTGCAGCTTTATGATTTGACGCCTCATTGCTCATTACTATGCCGGCGCCATGACTGGGTGCTTCACCCCGGCTGCTCTGCACTGTATTCTGGTATGGCACGTGGAACCGGTAGCTTAATGCCCCACATTTCGGAGAAAGGGTCTAGAAGATTTATGAATGCGAGCATTCCACTCTTACGACGGAGGAGTACATGACACGACAGCCCAGTGAACTGTCACTTGTACTGTATATAGTACTATAGTTTTGCTATTTCGCACGATCCATCGATACAAACCCGATTAAACAGGAAAGGGCGCCATTTTTCCCGCGCGGTATATGATACTGGCCAGACATTTCAAAGGAAATTTTAATGTATGCAAACTGGATAATTATGTAACAATATGATATCTAGTAAAACTAAAAACACATATGATTTATTGTGTTAGAGTGTAGTAGTAGTGCTGTATTGTATAGTTGCTAAATGTATGTGTGGGTGTGAGAAGATAACGAGACATGGGGGCAGAGGGTGTGTCACCGCGTGAGGTCCGGTGGGTCGAGGTGAGGACCTTTGTTCGGTTCCGTCCTGCGCCACATTGGTCGGCCTGTGACGCATTTAGGGAGACCCATGGATGACTGATCATACAAGACAAAGATAGCATAATGGTGAAGGACTCTATGTCCATTGACAAAGTCGGGTAGGATTTGTAACCCTAGGTTCTCGGACTAAGGTAACCCCTTTATCTCTGATATTACTAGTCATACAACCTAACTTTAAAGGGCATCCTACAAAATGCTCTGCTAGAATCATACTCGTCGATTAGGAAGAGAGGTGTGAGACAATACGTGAGAGACAGGCCTAAAGATAATGTGCGTACAGGAGACACGTAGGTAGGTCTATGTATATAGAAAGGGTCGATGGGGATTGTGCATGTGTATGCTTGCGAGAGGAAGAGTGCTTGTGATAATGGTTAGTGAAAACAGTCGTAAATGGTTACGAGAGGGAGGGAGGGTTATATCGAGAGCATCTATGTGAGAAAGACACCTCGGGAGAGATTGTGTGACCATGTCTAAGAGACCACCGATGGAGAGTGAAATTACCCGTACAAGACTATTGTACACATTGATTAAAGATATAAATTGTATCCAAATATTAGGATGGGATCATGATCTTTGCAATTCGCATAAGGAGCGGTCATTGATCCATCAGACATCTAGATTCTATCGAATTTGAGCATGTCTATGTTATTATTCGACACAATTGATCCACATAGTTAGTTTTTTGAACTCCAGACAATGCATCGCTTTAGCAATCGAATATAAACGTGAGTATAGTTCCTGTTGTGTGTGTAAAGCACATTATACATACGAAAGTTACACAATGAACATTATAAATAGCTACATATGACTGAGCATACATTTGAATTCAACTTAAGGTGGTTTAAAAAAATCGAATTCAACATGAAGTCCATTCAATTATTTGAATTTGATATCATGGCATTTGTAAATCATACCTAAATTATGGGGGCACCAATATTTGCTCTGATTTTGTACATAATAGCACATGTAGTCGTGTACAAAATAATCGTAGTTATAGGACTTTCAAGTGTCAAAATTTCAAAAAGAAGCGGATAATTTAATGAGGTTTTCGAACATACAAGGTCAAATTTAACGTTGTCTATTTAGGTCAATCCTCAAAGTTCAAGAGTACTCTAGACATGAATGGTTGTGTTTCAAAATTTTGAACGAAGCGCTAAAAGAGACTCTACTCGCCCGAAACCACATGAGACCAATGTTTGATAGTACAAGGAAATTACTTTTCTAATAACTCCGACCCATGAAACCTACCGGCCCGACGTCCAAAGGTCTAAACCGGGGTAGGTTTGTAGCTTCATCTAGACGCCACACAACCGCCTCCAAAAAACATTCATACACAATGGCCGCCTAAGCACACATGCGCGCGGCCGAAGTCGCTCCCGCCCACTATTTGGGACACCTGGGATTACCATCTTACCCCCGACCCGCTGTAGGTCTGAAATTTAAGAGGGGGGCAAAGTTCATACTTTCCCCAAATTTCAAATAGGAGCGTCCCATCTTCTGCTTAGAAAAGCAAAAAACAAGTGCGTCCGAGACTGAAACATTGTTCTCCCCCCTCCCCCCTGCCCACCCGTCCGATTCCCCATTCGTACTCCGTGGCCACAAAAACAACCTCTCCACCAGCCGCGAAACCACGGCGTCCTCCGTACGCCACCCCATTCCACCCATCAATCGCCGCCCTCCTCCATCACGCCGGAGCCGATACGCCGACATCGTCTTCCAACGCAACCTCAACCGCAACACCCTCCATGGTTAGTAGTTGAAGCCGAGGCCGAGCCGTCCATACCGGAGCCAGTTCAACCACGCCGTCCTGCGCCTCACCGCTGCCGCTCCAACTTTGCCACCCTCCACCACACTGAAGCTATTCTTGCTACACCGTCCTTCGCCGCCTCAGATTTGCTTCCCCTCTGCCGACATACGGCTAGGGCAACACAGTGAACAATTTGGCCATGGGTTCGTCCAAGCCTGCACCCTCCAGAACATCGGTTTCCATGGCAAAAAGAAGAAGATCGGCGCGACATGTGGAGGCAACCACACCAGCAACCGAAAATGGTACTCCTCTTTCCTTATTCGTGCAAATCTTACGTGTCTGCTTGCACGGTATTCATCCCATAGAAGACACTAGTTAACCGCTTCTTCTTGATACGAGATGTTCCTAGTAACTCGCGATGCACAAGGTTTCTCCTCGTATACTATTTCACCTTAGCTAGAGGTTCGTCGCCCCCCTGAATTTCAATTCCTGGTCTGTTGATTCCCAATTAACGGAAGCATTCCCCTGCGTAAGAGGCACTAGTCTGCCTATTACGCCGGAGAAGCAGCGCCTCGGTGTTTATCTTAGGGGCATGTGGGGCCTAGAGCTACTGGCGCCCGATCTTGAGGTAGGATGAGATTAAAGGGATGGCCTGGGGGCGCTGCCAACCACGGCGGTGGTGTGAGGTCGAGGGGAGGGTGGGGCGGCGGAGGTAGGGGTCTGGGCCGGTGGTCATTGGCGGTTCGAGAAAGAGCGTCAACAGTGACTGGCGGGAGGTGGACGAAGGCCATCTGCCCGTTCCTTATAGATCGGACGGTTCATTAAAAAAATGGACTGACCTATTTATTTCTAGTCAACTGTTATCTTGATATGACCACATATGGTGCTGTGCTGGAAGAGTACCTGCATTTCCTGTGCTCATATATTACAAAATCATATGGAGTAGAATCTAATTTTGTTTGCCATGCAATGTTGTAGAGCTATCATATGTCTCCTATCATTTATTTTTTAGCCACATGGTATCTACTACTGTTATAGTGCACTAGTTCTACACACACTTCACCCATACTCTCACTATTGTGTTTTTATGCGAGGGTATTTCAGAGTCTGCCTCGAGAGAAGCAGAAAATAAAAGAGAGAAGTTGCTCCAGCTTGCTACGCGGGTAAGCACGACAAGTTACAATGCTATAAAGGGTGCAGTGTCAGCAGATGGAGACAGTAAATGTAGCTCTGGAGTTGATGACCTCACTTGCAATGAACCACCATCCCAGGTGCTTGCTTTAACTTCGAGGTGTCATATGTGGTTGCATGTTCCATATGGTGTCTAGCTTCTATTCAAAAGGCCAAAGTTGGTCTTTATTAAGATAAGGAAAGATATTTTTTTACATGAACCACCATCGCGTGAGCACCAGAAGACAAATAGCTAGTCAGGGCACTGGGCGAGCCAGTGACAAGCCCAGCGAAGAGAGGCATCACCTGGAAGCCAACTAAAAAGCCGTGATGGTGGCGAAGCAGCCCGCATCCCACCAGGCTCTCAGGTCCTAGATGATTATGCTCACCACTCCAACCGGATGTCTAGCTTGTATTGCTTCCAATTTGGTTAAATTGCATCTGCTTAGCTTACACATTATGCCTTTGCATATGACATGCCTTTCTGTTTTTGGTACATACTACTACATCTATGTATTAACCATGTTCTTACATCGAACTAATGTTCTTGTGTATCCCTCGTCAATCACTTATGATGAGGTAGTCAGGCAAGTGGATTACTCCTCATTTAAAGAATGTAGCGTCAACCTCCCGACATGATTGTCAAGAAACAGCAAGGCTAGATGAAGTTGGTGAACATAGCTCTGTAGTTGATTACCGCATTTCCCGTACACTAGCATCGCAGGTGCTTGCTCTAACTTGGCATCGTGATATATGGTTGCATGTTGCTCATACGGGCCGAAAGATATCATGGGCCATACATGGGCCCGAAGTTAAAATGGGCTGGAATTATATTCGACGCTACCGGGCCTAATCTGTATAGGCCGTAAGCGGACCCTGGGTTAGTGGGTTGTAAATGGGCTATATGCAAACAGGTTGTTAATAGGCTTGTCGTGGGCCGGCCCGCCACCTTTTGACCAAGTCAAACGGGTCGGCCTTTTCACAGGAATGTGACTCTGTTGGACCATGCCACGTGTTGACGTATCATAGGAGCTTTGTGTCCAATGTGTGGATGACATCTGTCCCAATGGTGAGCCGACACGTGTTTCCTCCAGCCAATGATGATTTTACACATGGAAAATCCCCATTGGTCGGGTTGTTAACGGGTTATCAGATCGAAAACCAGACCCAATAGCTTAACAACGTTCCGTTATGGTGGATGCCACGTGTCGGTCACCCTTCACGATAGCACTTCTCTGACGCGCGATTTGTCGTCATGGATGTGGACACTTCTGTGATGATAATTTTGGTAATGTCATGGAACACTTCAACGACAACACAGGTATGACTATCTTGATTCTGTCATAAATTTGTCATGGATGTACATGCATGATAGAAAATGTGACCTACTGCGAGAAACACATATCATCACGGAAGTGTATTTTTTTGTAGTGCTTCACGCCGGCTGCCCTGCGCGTCAGCAGTCGGCGCGCGCGGAGGCACCTCTGCCTCCAAGACGACGGGGTCCCCTCCCCTCTCCAGGACCGGCTGGTCGACACCAGCCCCTCCAATCGGCGCCCGGCCCTCCAGTGACACTGGCTCCGTAGATTGCGGAGCGGTGGACTCCAGAGCTCGGCTACAGGATGCCTCCCCCTCCTATGTCTTAGCGGCAGGTCCGCCTGCTCCTTGGCCGCCGCTTCGGCTCGCGCATTGGCCACTGCGTCGGCCTCCGTTCGTGCCGCCTCCGCCTTCTCCCTGGCTGTAGTCTCCCAGTCCTCTTGCGCCTCCCGTGCATTCTTCTCCGTTGCCTCTCGAAGGGCGGCGAGCGGGTCCACACGACGAGGGCCTACGGAGCTGTCTACCGCCCCAATCACCGAGCCGGGCGGGGCTAGCGATACTGAAAGCGAAGCTCCACGCACCGAAGAAAAAATAAATAAAAAGATTGCAAGAAAAGAAGACAAGCAAATGCAAAACAAAACGCGAGAAAGATCTGGACGCTTACGCGGACACCAGCGGGCGCTGCTTGGGGCCCTTATGGAAGAGCGCCGCTTTTGCAGCCTGTTGCCGCTTGGTCGCGGCGGCCGGGGTCTTGATCTTCATGGGCCAACTGACGAACAACCCGGTGTCAGCCCAACACTTCGGCGCGCCGGCTGCTGCAGTCGGCGCCAAGGATGCGGCGTGGCTGGTCATCCTCCTTGTCGTCATCCGGCCACTCCCGGAGTCCGCCTCCTGCGGCGTCCTCCTGCTCCATGGCGGCCGCCCCAAGCTCGGGGTTGTCCACGTCGCTCTCCTTTCGGTCCACCAGGTACTAATGGCCTGGGGCCACCGTGCCGTCTGCCATCTCACCCGGGAAGCGCTGCATCTCGGTCGGATTTTTAGGCGGCAAGAAGAAATCCGCACAAACAAAAAGAAGAGAACTAGAAGACTTAACGCAGGCGGCGGGTTAGCACGGCTGTATGGCTCCTTGCAGAACCTCTAGTCCATCTCCAAGAGCTTGCAGTCGGAGAAGAAGTTCAACAGCCGGACCACCTCCATGTCTGCAGCACTTTGGTGCACATCCGGCATGGGTCCCGGCGCCCGCTCATCTTGTTTTTTATGTGGGGCCAGGCTTGGAAAGGCAGCACCCGGTGCTCCACGGCGGCCAGCATATCCGAGGCCCTCCGACTCCGTCATCTCCTGGAGCCGGGCGAGAGCGGTGGAGGAGGCGGTCGACAGATTCTTCGGCCGGAACTTCCAGTTGGTGCAGGGCTCAGTAGGCGGGCCAGCTGCATAAGCCGGCAGGTTGACGTAGTCCCGCATCGAGTGGTTGTTCTTGACGTATAAGTATGATTTTTGCCATAGCTTGGCCGACCGTAGCAGGGCGAGGAACAGGAAGCAGACCCCGGAGACCGAGCGCCGCACCGCGACGCAGTCCCCCCACTGGGCCGCCTCATCATTGGCGTCGGTGCCGAGCTTGAGGAAGAAAAGCTACCCCCACAACTCGAGCATGGGGAGCACGCCAAGATACCCCTCGGAGAGGGTGACATAGGTGGAGAGGAGCATCACCGAGTTCGGTGTGAGATGGTGGGGCTGCACTCTAGCTGAGGAACAAGTAGAGGAACCCGCTCACCGACAGGCCGAAGCCACAGAGGAAGTGCGACCGGAAGACGACGCGCTCGCCGTTCGCCAGCGCCGGCGAGATCTCCGCCTTGGGTGGAACACAAAACTTCACGTGCAACATGCAGGGAAGCCGTGTCGTCTGGCGGAGGAACCCCAGATGTTCGTCGTGGACGTTGGAGCCGTCCCAGTCGCCAGAGTTGCTGCTGCGTGCCATTGGCTTGGATGTTCGGTGGCGGTGCGAGGTGGCTGCGCGAGGACGAAGCCGCGGAGATGCGGAGAAGTCCGGCGACGGCAGGCGGTGGCTATGCTCCGATGGCGAGAGAGGCCATGGCGGCAGCAAGAGATATGAAGAAGAGGAAGAGGATGAAGGGCGAGGAGGGGTGCACATGCGTTCTGCCGCACCCTCCTCCCCCTACTTATAGGCCCGCGGCGGCGGAGCCGAGGGGGCAAGCATGGGGTACGTGGGATTAACTACACCCACAACCCACACAACTGCACAGTTAATGAGCCCTGCAAGGGCAACCGTTTGCCTCGGCCGCAGCGGATCCATGCGCGCGCCGAGGCCCTATAGTGGCGGGCCCACGCCTATGGTGACGCCCCATCACGCGCGTGGGCTGACAGGCAGGCCTGGTCTGCGGGTGCCGCATGGCCAGCGAGCAATGGGCGGCAAGCCTATCACCCGGCTGGCGCACCACCCGGCCTCTAGACATTTCAAATTCACCAGTCGTCCGACCGCTCCTTGGCTTGCTCCAAACAGTCGGCATCTCTAAAAGACGGACGAGGCAAGAATACCAGACCACTAGGAGTAGGAAGCTGTTGAGGCTGCTCGATTTCGGCCGTGGCGCCTCATCAGCTTCGGGGACTACTGTCGGAGTAAATAACCATGGGTAACCTCATCAGCCCCCCATGGTATTTTAAGACATCAGGGCCGGCTGTGCCCCTCACACCTCACGGGTGGAAGACTGTCTCTTCGGGCCGTTTGGGCCGACTCCCGGCTGCCCGAAGACGGCGCGCCCCCAACGGACGCCCCCCATGGGGCTGGCATCTAGCAAGCGGCCTTGTACCACTGAGGGAGTCCTGGACTAAGGGGACCTTGGGCGTCCGACCTATTAGACATGGGCCGGACTGATGGGCCGTGAAGATACAAAGACTGAAGACTTTACCAGTGTCTGGGCGGGACTCTCCTTGGCATGGAAGGCAAGCATGGCGTCCAAATATGAAGATTCCTTTCTTTGTAACCGACCTTATGTAACCCTAGATCCCTCCGGTGTCTATATAAACCGGAGTGATCGGTCCGAAGATACCATCCTCATAATGATAGTCAGACATGCTAGACTTTTAGGGTTTACCCATTACGATCTCATGGTAGATCAACTCTTGTAATCCTCATATTCATCAAGATTAATCAAGCAGTAAGTAGGGTATTACCTCCATAGAGAGGGCCCGAACCTTGGTAAACATTGTGTCCCCTGTCTTGTGTTACCATCGACCTTAGACACACAGTTCGGGACCCCCTACTCGAGATCTGCCGGGTTTGACACCGACATTGGTGCTTTCATTGAGAGTTCCACTGTGCCGTAAGCAGAAGGATTGATGGCTCCTTCAATCAGCTACAACGACGCTGTCCAAGGGGAAGTCTTCCTCCCTGGACAGATCTTCATGTTCGGCGGCTTTGCACTGCGGGCCAACTCACTTGGCCATCTGGAGCAGATCGAAAGCTACGCCCCTGGCCACCAGGTCTGATTTGGAAGCTTGAACTACGTCGCAGATATCCATGGAGACTTGATCTTCGACAGATTTGATACCACGACAGCCGCTCCCTGCCACCACGATGAACATGACTTAAATCTGTCATCAGTCCATACACAGGAGATAGTACCTGTAGCTGCTCTGGCCCTAGATCCGGAGCGGATCGCGCCATCCAAAGACGGGAAGCTCAACCTGTCACGAAAGCCGCAGACTCGGCGGCATTGAAGCCGCACATAGACTTAACTTCAAGTGACATCTATGTCGCCGGAACCACAGACTCGTCTCTGGCTATACGTTCCGAACCTTGTGCATCCGCGTACGTCGAGCTTGATCGTTAATCGATCATCGAATTCAGCTCCGCGGACATCTTCCGACACTTGCCTTTGGGGGACGTGTTAAACTCGTTAAGAGCTCTATCCTTAGCAGGGGGCTTATAGCCGAATTGTATCCGGTTCGAACTAGAGGTTGGCGACGGATAATTTTGCTTCCCACCCACCACCCACTTCATACACAGTGTCGAAGACTTAACTGACACAGTCAAGTACGGCTCTGAAGATATCGACAGTACGACGACGATGACGATGAGGAGCCGGGCCAAGACCCGCCGTTTACCGGACGCTGGACGGCCACCTCTTCTTACGATGTGTACATGGTGGATACACCTAAAAGAACTAACGAAGATGACAAAGAAGATCATGTGATACAACCAAAACGCTGGCGTCAGCGGCGCTGCTCTAAGTCGCGTCATGGAAAAGACGGTGATACGGGCACATGGGAAAATAACATTCCAAACGATGCCAAAAATAACGAAGACCCTATTGACATAACCTCCGAACAGGAGGAACGGGAAAACGGGCAAGTTGGCCCTGACGAACAGGTCATAAACGATGACTAGCAGGACAGTAATTATCTTCCACTCTCCGAGGTTGAGGTGAGCCTCGGTAGCGAGGATTTTATCGTGCCTAAGGTACCTCAGGAGCAGGAGCGCTTTAAGCGCCGGCTCATAGCCACTGCAAGGAGCTTGAAAAAGAAGTAACAACAGTTTCAAGCTGAGCAAGATCTGCTCAATGACAGATGGACTCATGTCCTAGCAGCTGAAGAACACGGCCTCAAGCGCCCAGCGAAAAGCTACCTGAAGCGCAAATTGCTACCTCAGTTCGACGATGAGGCGCCAGAGCACATACCATCATGGTCGGGATAGAGCGACAACTCAAGCCAAACACCAACCTTCCCCACCTCATCGTAAAAGCAGAGGTAAAAAAGCTCGCGGTCATACATATGACCTTCGGCAGGACATGGACAATAGAGCTTGACATACCAGATTGATCTACGGATCGCAAGGACCTGCCCTGACACGTGATGACGACTATCTATTCGGGCGTGACAAGCCTAGCCACACCCGGCCCGAAAACCGTAGAGTGACTCCATCAGAGCTACATCGCAATGTGGCCCAACATAGAGGCACCGCACACCCTCTTTGCTTCACACACGAAGTAATGGAGCACGAATTCCTAGAAGGGTTTAAACCCGTAAATATCGAATCATATGATGGAACAACTGATCCTGTGGTGTGGATCGTGGATTTCCTTCCCCATATCCACATGGCCCACGAAGATGACCTTCATGCCATCAAATACCTCCCGTTAAAACACAAAGGTCCAGCTCGGCACTGGTTAAACAGTATGCGGGAAAACTCTATTGACAGCTGGGAGGATTTGGAGGACGCCTTCCGTGACAACTTCCAAGGTACACATGTCCGGCCACCAGACACCGATGACTTAAGCCATATAGTTCAACAGCCTGGAGAATCAGCCAGGAAGCTCTGGTCTAGGTTCTTACTTAAAAAACCGAATCCTTGACTATCTGGACGCGGAAGCCCTAGTGGCCTTCAAACACAGCGTACGGGACGAGTGGCTCGCCCGCCACACCGGTCAAGAAAAACCAAAATCCATGTTAGCCCTTACCGCTCTGATGACCCGCTTTTGTGTGGGAGAAGACAGCTGGCTCTCTCGTAGAAGAAACACCGCCAACGATTCGGGCACTTCCGAAGTCCGAAATGGCAATGGCAAACCTCGACACAGCAAACACAAACAGCAAACACAAACATAATATACGTGACACACGCCGCTATAGAGGAGCATGAGATGCACCCGCTCCGGACTGAGGATCATACTACGTTCCCTCCAGCCGGAGTACAAATCGGTCTTACTAAACCGCATACCTTGTCGGCCATTAAGCCGCCGGTCTCTATTTAGCAGGACCGACCAACTATGGAGCTGGACTAGCAGTTCGGCTTCCGCCGTCCGCCTCATACACCCGTGAAATCTGTACCGCGCATACATAACTACGCACTTAAAATACCATGGGTATCGGCGGAGGCACAATACGGATGGGCCTACAAGTACTCCCATAACCTCCTTCTTTTCTTTTCTAACCAATCTTTCTTTTTCATTATCCTTTACCACAGGTGACTCGCAGGCTGGTCATCTCACCGACTCTATCGGAGTTCCAGTTTGTACATTAATCCAAAAGCTACTCCCTTTAAGGAGCCCCTTCATCAAGGAAAGGCGGCGCAGACGTGCGACAGGAGGTCCAAAACAACATTTTGTAGACCGCGCTCTCTATTTTGCGATCTTGTAAAGTGCCTTCTACCTCAGCCATCGACCCTTGGCATGTCAAATAGCTGGGGTTGTGGCGTTATTATATACAAAACAACGATTAGCATATCACTCAAGTTCTAGTGAATATTATCAGTATCCATTATTCACTTTTCTCTAAAAAACTGCATTTTTCTCCTTGTGTTATTTCACACACCCCAACATAACTCGCCAGGGGATCAATATGGGAACAAAATAAATTGCCAACAAGTCCGCACAGCTTTATAGCATACTTCACCGTAGCGAGTTTGGCCTTATATGCATCATCTCCGAATCATGTCTTGGGTCAATAGTTGGGTTGCCCGGCTCCTGTGCTTGCTACCTTATGTTCTTCTCTATCGGCTAAGGTAGTAAAGGGAGAACTACTACGATTGTTTTTCCGGTTCATCTGGTCAAACACCTTAGTAGAGAAAGCCGAAAATAGACTGTCATGATGCGGCGAGAGCTGGTCAACCACTCGACGACTTATCAAAATCTTTCGCGATTCCCCCCATATTACACGAAGGACCTTTCTTCAGGTCATACATGTACATGCACCTCATTGGGATAACCGCATACATACAAGGGTTTATATCGTAGACCGACCATAAAACTCCTATGGCTAAGTGAAAGTGTTAACGCCCTATAGTCCGATTGCCTCGTTCACCGCAATGACACCTCCTTCAAGGACCAAGACGTTGGGTTAAGAGTGATCAAGTGCTTTTCCGAACACCCCCATATTTTCTACGAGGGGGCTGAAGCCGGCGACTGGAAAACTTTCAGATTATACAAAAACGGCCGCACAGGAGGATCCAAAAGCTTTTAAGCAAATATCATAATATTATCTTTTACAATTTCAATGCATTTCATTCGAATATCATATCTTTCGATCACTGACCCTCTATCAAGTGGGCACCCACTAAGACGTCCTCGAAATAATGGTCCATACCCTTGAGGGGACTCCTCGCTGCAATGTCGATGGCCTTCATCTTCGCCCAGTATGTTTTGACATGGGCAAATGCCATCCGTGCACCTTCAATGCACATTGAACACTTAACAGCGTCGATACGCGGCACCGCATCCACAAGTCGTTGCACCAAACCGAAGTAACTACTCGGAATGGGCTTAGTAGGCCACACCCGGACTATGACGTCCTTCATGGCAGAATCGGATATCCTATGGAGCTCGGACCACTCGGCCATCTACTCATTTAGTAACAGCGGAGGCTTTGACGCGCCGTACTGTGACCAAAAAAGTTTCTCCATGGCACACCCTTCTTACGCTTGGTAAAATTGCGCCGCATTGGAGGCGCTCTTCGACAGGTCCAAGAATGTGTCCGGAGAGCTCCACATTTGATTAAGCGGGGAATACTTCGGATCACCAAACTTCGTCTGTAATAAGAAAGGCTTACCAACCGCTATCTCCCTAGCTTCCCGGATCTCTTCCCGAGCCGCTCTGGACTGAGATCGTGCTTCGCCTCTTGCAAGGCCTTGTCGAGATCGGCCGCTTTGGCTTTGTTATCGCTCTTGAGGAATTCGCACTGGACAGTGGTTTCCTCTAGCTTGCGCGCCATGATAGAAATTCTCTCCTCACACTGGCGCCGAGCGGCATGTTTGGTTTTTAACTCATCAGCTGCCTTATTGGTAGCCGAATTACTCATCGGGGCTTGCTCCTTGGCGAGGACAAGCTCAGCCCGAAGGGCCTCCACCGCAGCAGCACCATCTGCAGTTATGCATGTCTCAGTATACAATTCTAGCTTCGTGCTCATGTTATCATACATATTTATACTGACTACCCCAAAAACGTACCTTGCGCCTCGTCAAGCCGCCTATTGATAAGCATGATTTTATCATCCGCCTCATCCATCTGTCGCTGCAGATCTGCAACCTCTGCGGATCGGGAAGTAGCAGGGGAGGTAGCAGCTTGTGTTCCCAGTAGTCAAATTGTTTCCTGGATATATCTTTTTGATCCTCTCATTGCCTCCCTTGGGAAGCCAATCAGAGTCTCAGGGCTACTATCAATACACAGGAGTATTTTGTGAATAAACCACAATCGAGAGCATTATAGTACAAACCTCGAAGCCTCTTAGCAAGCTCGTGAAGGCCTCATTCAATCCGCTTTTCGCAAACAGGACCTTCTCAACCACCGTACCCATCAAGGTACGATGGTCCTCGGAGACCGATGCCTGTTGCAGCATGTTTGTCAATATATCCGGTGCTTCTGGATCTCCGGAAGCTGCTGTAGCAGCACGGCCTCCCTTTGAAGGGATCCATTCATTCGTCCCTAGAGTTGTCTCCGACTGTAAGCCGGACAGTCCGGGGCCTTTATTGTTGCCCCCCGGACCCTTGGCTACTGAAGTATCACCTTCAGTTAGTGTTTTCATCATCCCTCGCACCACTTGTTGATCAGGAGAGACCCTCCGAGATGACACCTCGAAGTCGTACGCGCTATTGGGCGAGGAGACCGGTGGAGGCGTCTCGCTTTCCTTCATCTCTGGGAGAAGATCCCCCGAGGAAGAGGATTGTTGAAGAAATCTGTGTGCCGAGCTGCAAAAACATATACTGTAGATGTTACCCTGGTCACAAGAGAGGAACGAGACATGTTTAAAATACCCCTGTTCACTTACGATTTCGGCTTGCCCTCCTGGGGGACTGCACGATGACTTCGTCCTCCAAGCCCGAGACGCCCGACAGGGGCATCTTTCCTCGCTTAGGAGCCTTTTCCTCCCAATCTTTGGCGACAACCTTTTTCTTACCATGGGGAGAAGGAATGTTGGCTTCTCCTTTCCTTTCGTCTTTGAGCGATGGAATTTTGATCTCCCCGGACACAACATCTGGTACGGTGCCGGGGCCAACATCCTTGTTAATAAGGGATCCGCTGAGTCTTTGGGAAGGGGGGCCGAACACCTAATTTGCTCCGCTTTCTTTATCCAGCCCTGAAGAGGATAGTATTATCAGTATCGCATTATGGCATACATTGCTATAAATTGTTCAATAGTCAAGAGCTTACCAAGGTATCCGGATGGTTGCAGTCGAGGCCGATGTCCTCGGTGGTGTCCGACCACTGTTTTCGTTTCCTAAAAAAGAGCTTCCACATTCCTTTGTACGTAGTACCGAAGAAGTATTGGAGGGCCCGTGGTCCTTCTGGATTAAACTCCGACATACGGAGAGACCGTCGCTGGCACGGCAGAATCCAGCAGACCAGCATTACTTGGACCACGTTGATAAGGCCGACGTCCTTCTCTAGGAGGCTCCGGATGCGGTTCTGTAGAGTCTGCACTTCGTCAATTGATCCCAGTCCAGCCCCTTATTAATCCATGATGCAAGCTATAATGGAGAGCCAGACCGAAACGCAGGTATGTCCGCCCACTTGGTACCGCGGGGTTCAGTGATGTACAACCACTCCTGCTACCATATGTTCGGAGCTTTGGTGAAAGAGCCTTTTGGCTAGGGAGCATTGGTAAGCTTGCTCACTGTAGCACCTCCGCACTCCGCGTGTTCCCCGTCGACTACCTTCGGCTTCACACTAAGGTCTTGAGCCATAAGCCGAAGTGTGTGGGGAATAAGGAGAAAGGCCTCGCATGTGATAATGAACGTCGAGATGTGGAGGAAAGAATTTGGGGCTAGATCATGAAAATCTAGTCTGTAGTAAAACATGAGCCCCCGGAGGAAGGGATGAAGAGAGAATCCTAGCCCTCGCTGGAAGTGGGAGATGAATACAACCCTCTCGCCGAATCTGGGAGTAGGAATAACCTGTCCTCGAGTAGGAAGCCTGTGGGGGATCTCCGTGATCAGGTATCTGGCCACACGAAGCTTCACAATACCCTCCTCTGTAACAGAGGAGGCCACCCATCGGCCCTGTGGGCTAGGTCCGGACATGATTGGGCAGCTTGAAGCAATGAAGTAGAACCTCGGGTGCTACTACTTGAAGTTGGAAGGGCTAAGGAAAGGGTTGGCGCAAAATAAGACGGCCATTGGCCCGTTTATAAAGGCAATGGATATCGAATGCCTCCTCCTAAACCTGAAAACCTGCCTATTCCTAAGGAACCATACCAATGGAGCGGTTGGGTTACCCACGCTCATATTGATGATAATCCCGTGATCAGGGGACACGATCTCTGCTTCGACAAGATGTGCCAATAAAACTGCGCCTTGAAACATGGAACGGCACGACAAGAAACGGTTCGAAATAATGACCGGGAAAACGTGATGTCACATTACAAAAAGTTGTCAGCAGATTGGACTCGTGATATATTATACTCTCTATGATTGTGTGTGGTACTTGTGTTGCAGATCCGGACATGTTCGTCCGAAGACTATCTCGGAGTATTCGGAAAGGGGAACCTGCCTTGCAATGCCAAAGACAATCTACACGCCAGACACATCGTCATTGAAGCCTGGTTCAGGGGCTACTGAGGGAGTCCTAGACTAAGGGGTCCTCGGGCGTCCGACCTATTAGACATGGGCCGGACTGATGAGTCATGAAGGTACAAAGATTGAAGACTTTACCCGTGTCTGGATGGGACTCTCCTTGGCGTGGAAGGCAAGCTTGGCGTCCGAATATGAAGATTCCTTTCTCTGTAACCGACCTTATGTAACCCTAGATCCCTCCAGTGTCTATATAAACCGAAGGGATCGATCCGTAGATACCATCTTCATAATCATAGTCAGACAGGCTAGACTTCCAGGGTTTAGCCATTACGATCTCGCGGTAGATCAACTCTTGTAATAATCATATTCATCAAGATTAATCAATCAGGAAGTGGGGTATTACCTCCATAGAGAGGGCCCGAACCTGGGTAAACATTGTGTCCCCCGTCTCTTGTTACCATCGACAATAGACGCACAGTTTGGGACACCCTACCCGAGATCGGCCGGTTTTGACACCGATAACCACCTCAAAGTTTGCACCCATTCATTGCAATGAGACGGGGCATGGCTAAAATACGACCTGCCGCCCCCAAATCTTGGGCTGAGCATGGCCACAGTATGGGCGTACCAAGCGGACACCCCTCACCCGGCGGCACATTGTTGCTACGCAGCCTGTGACACCACCTACGACATAGGGAGCCATGCTCCCATTATGGCCGGCCAGTACTGCCTGAAGGCGGCGGGCCCTACCTGTGTGCGAGGCACCATAAGGCGGCTAACCCCAAGCAGGCGACCCTCCTCCCCCTCAGAGTCCACGCACCATTAATCAGATGAGATGGGTTGTGGCTACAGTGAGCGTCCTCCAGGCGGCGGGACTGTAGCCATGCTCACCTCGACAAAGCATCCGTCATCAGGAGCACAACCACAGTATAAAGCAGTCGACTTGGCCCACAGGTGGCGGGCTGATACGTCAATTTTGCATCATTTTCTCTTACTGTTATTTATAATGTTTTTATCCGTAATAATGCTTTTTGGAGTAATTCTAATGCCTTTTCTCTCATAATTTGCAGGGAACACACCAAGAGGGAGAATTCCGGCAACTGGAAATATGGACCTAGAAAAGCTACGTTAGGCCACCTATTCTACACAACTCCACATGGGCTGAAACTTTACGAAGATTTTTATGGATTATTTAAGAAATATTGGAGTCAATAAACACCAGAGGGGGACCACTAGGTGGGCACAACCCACCTGGGCGCGCCAGGCCCCCCTGGCGTGCCCTGGTGGGTTGTGGCCTCCTTGGCCCACCTCTGGTGCCCATCTTCTGGTATATAAGTGGTTTTAACCTAGAAAAAATAGGAGGAGGACCTTCGGGACGAAGCGCCTCCGCCTCGAGGCAGAACTTGGGCAGGAGCACTTTTTCCCTCCGGCGGAGCGATTCTGCTGCGGGAACTTCCCTCCCAGAGGGGGAAATCATCATCGTCATCTTCACCAACAACTCTCCCATCTTGGGGAGGGCAATCTCCGTCAACAACTTCACTAGCACCATCTCATCTCAAACCCTAGTTCATCTCTTGTATTCAATCTTGTTACCGGAACTTTAGATTGTTGCTAGGGGGTGACTAGTAGTGTTGATTACATCTTGTAGTTGATTACTATATGGTTTGTTTGGTGGAAGATTATATGTTAAGATCCAATATGCTATTTAATACCCCTCTGATCTTGAGCATGATTATTATGTTTGAGTAGTTACTTTTGTTCTTGAGGTCACGGGAGAAATCATGTTGCAAGTAAACACGTGAATTTGATATGTGTTCGGTATTTTAATAATATGTATGTTGTGAATCCCTTACTGGTGTCATGTGAATGTCGACTACATGACACTTCACCACATTTGGGCCTAAGGGAATGCATTGTGGAGTAGTAATGCTTTTTGGAGTAATTCTATTATGCATCATGTTTTCTTACTGTTATTTATATTGTCCATTTACGTCCATTTTGCATCATGTTTTCTTACTGTTATTTATAATGTTTTGTCCATAATAATGCTTTTTGGAGTAATTCTAATGCCTTTTCTCTCATAATTTGCAAGGAACACCAAGAGGGAGAATTCCAGCAGCTGGAAATCTCAACCTGGAAAAAGCTACGCCAGGCCAACTATTCTGTATAACTCAAAATGAGCTGAAACTTTCCGGAGATTTTTTATGGATTACTTGAGAAATATTGGAGCCAATAAACACCAGAGGGGGGCCACCAGGTGAGCACAACCCACCTGTGCGCCTGCCCCCCCCCCCCCCCTAGCGCGCCCTGGTGGGTTGTGGCCTCCTCGGCCCACTTCCGATGCCCATCTTCTGGTATATAAGTCACTTTTGACCTATAAAAAAAGAGGAGGACTTTCGCGATGAAGCACCGCCGCCTCAAGGCGGAAATTGGGCAGGACGACTTTTGCCTTCCAGCGGAGCGATTCTGCCGGGGGAACTTCCCTCCCGGAGGGGGAAATCATCGTCATCATCATCACCAATAACCCATCTTGGGGAGGGCAATATCCATGAACATCTTCACCAGGACCATCTCATCTCAAACCCTAGTTTATCTCTTGTATTCAATCATATTACCGGAACTATAGATTGTTGCTAGGGGGTGACTAGTAGTGTTGATTACATCTTGTAGTTGATTACTATATGTTTTATTTGGTGGAAGATTATATGTTCAGATCCATTATGCATATTAGTAACCCTCTGATCATGAGCATGTTTGTTTGTTGTGAGTAGTTACCTTCGTTCTTGAGGTCACGGGATAAATCATGTTGCAAGTAATCATGTGAATTTGATATGTGTTCGATATTTTGATAGTATGTATGTTGTGATTCCCATAGTAGTGTCATGTGAATGTCGACTACATGACACTTCACCATATTTGGGCCTAAGGGAATGCATTGTGGAGTAGTAAATAGATGGTGGGTTGCGAGAGTGATAGAAACTTAAACCCTAGTTTATGCACTATTCTGTAAGGGACCGATTGGATCCTAGAATTTAACGCTATGGTTAGAATTTATTCTTACTACTTTCCTCGTAGTTGCGGATGCTTGCGGGAGGCTTAATCATAAGTAGGAGGTTTGTTCAAGTAAGAACAACAACTAAGCACCGGTCCACCCATATATTAAATTATCAAAGTAGCGAACACAAATCAAACCAATATGATGAAAGTGACTAGATGAAATTCCCGTCTACGCTCAAGAACGCTTTGCTCATTATAAGAAGCCGTTTTGGCCTGTCCTTTGCTCAAAAGGATTGGGCTACCTTGCTGTATACCTATTACAATTATCGTTACTTGCTACAAATTACCTCGCCATCAAACTACTCACTACTTACAATTTCAGCACTTGCAGTCACTACCTTACTGAAAACTACTTGTCATTTCCTTTTGCTCCTCGTTGGGTTCGATGCTCTTACCTATCGGAAAGAGCTACAATTGATCCCCTATACTTGTGGGTCATCACAGGCCCTCCTGTCGACCGAGATCATGGCAGTCGGTGGGACCCATGAAGCGACGGGCCCCAGCAGCCGACAGAGAAGCCGGCGCCCAGAGACACTAACGGTCGGGTCCTGCACCCGGCCGGATTACCATTGTACCCCCAGGGGGTAGGCCTATATTAACCCCCCAGTATTCCCCATGCAAGGGTGTCAGAACCTTTGCTATCCTACACCCACCATAGAAGGAGGAGTTAGGGCCAGCCTTGCTCTTCTTCCTCCTCTAGCCGAAATAGCTCAAGGAGAAATATTGTATCTAGTCTATTGACGATAGTCATCATGCAGAGACCCCGCAGAGCAGGAATAGGGGTGTTATCTCCATGGAGAGCCCCGATCCTGGGTAAGATTCGCAGGCGTATGTGATGACCCACAAGTATAGGGGATCGCAACAGCTTTCGAGGGTAGAGTATTCAATCCAAATTTATTGATTCGACACAAGGGGAGCCAAAGAATATTCTCAAGTATTAGCAGCTGAGTTGTCAATTCAACCACACCTGGAAACTTAGTATCTGCAGCAAAGTGTTTAGTACCAAAGTAATATGATAGTGGTGGTAGCGGCAACAAAAGTAAAGACAAAAAAGTAATGTTTTTGGTATTTTGTAGTGATTGTAACAGTAGCAGCGGGAAAGTAAATAAGCGTAAACCAGTATATGGAAAACACGTAGGCACTGGATCAATGATGGATAATTATGCTGGATGCAGTTCATCATGTATCAGTCATAACATAGGGTGACACAGAACTAGCTCCAATTCATCAATGTAATGTAGACATGTATTCCGTATATAGTCATACGTGCTTATGGAAAAGAACTTGCATGACATCTTTTGTCCTACCCTCCCGTGGTAGCGGGGTCCTATTGGAAACTTAGGGATATTAAGGCCTCCTTTTCATAGAGAACCGGAAGAAAGCATTAGCACATAGTGAATACATGATCTCCTCAAACTATGGTCATCACCGGGAGTGGTCCCGATTATTGTTACTTCGGGGTTGCCGGATCATAACACATAGTAGGTGACTATATTCTTGCAAGATAGGATCAAGAACTCACATATATTCATGAAAATATAATAGGTTCAGATCTGAAATCATGGCACTCGGGCCCTAGTGAAAAGCATTAAGCATAGCAAAGTCATAGCAACATCAATCTCATTACATAGTGGATAATAGGGATCAAACCCTAACAAAACTAACTCGATTACATGATAAATCTCATCCAACCCATCACCGTCCAGCAAGCCTACGATGGAATTACTCACGCACGGCGGTGAGCATCATGAAATTGGTGATGGAGTATGGTTGATGATGACGACGGCGACGAATCCCCCTCTCCGGAGCCCCGAACGGACTCCAGATCAGCCCTCCCAAGAGGTTTTAGGGCTTGGCGGCGGCTCCGTATCATAAAATGCGATGATTTCTTCTCCCTTATTTTTTTCTCTCTGAAAGCGAATATATAGAGTTGGAGCTGGCGTCGGAGGGTTTCCAGGGGGGGCCAGGAGGTAGGGGGCGCGCCCTAGGGGGGGGGCGCCCCCCACCCTCGTGAGAAGGGTGTGGGCCCCCTGGTCTTCATCTTTGGCGACGTTTTTTTATTGTCTTTTCTAAGATGTTCCGTGGAGTTTTAGGTCATTCCGAGAATATTTGTTTTCTGCACATAAAACAATACCATGGTAATTCTGCTAAAAACAGCGTCAGTCTGGGTTAGTTCCATTCAAATCATACAAGTTAGAGTCCAAAACAATGGCAAAAGTGTTTGGAAAAGTAGATACGACGAAGACGTATCAGTATGCGGTCTCGCTCACTCCCGCTTCTAGACCCCGGAGACGTACTCTTGTCCTCATCCATGATAAGCCACCCCCTAGCATATGTCACCAGATATCCCCGACACATGTCGGTCCCACCGAAAAGCCTAACGTTCACATTTTGAACAAAATCGGTCTGACCGAGTTTTATTATTCGGTCCCACCAAGTTTGGTAAATTGTGTGTAACAGTTAGATTTTATGTGCAGGCTATATATACCACTCCGCCAATCCTCCATTCGTGGAGAGAGCCATCAGAATGTGCCTACACTTCTACTACTCATTTTCTCAGAGAGAACCACCTACTCATGTGTTGAGACCAAGATATTCCAATACAACCACAAGAATCTTGATCTCTAGCCTTCCCCAAGTTGCTTTCCACTCAAATCATCTTTCCACCATATCCAAATCTGTGAGAGAGTTGAGTGTTGGGGAGACTATCATTTGAAGCACAAGACCAAGGAGTTCATCATCAACACACCATCGATTACCTTCTGGAGAGTGGTGTCTCCTAGATTGGTTAGGTGTCACTTAGGAGCCTCTGTCAAGATTGTGGAGTTGAACCAAGGAGTTTGTAAGGGCAAGGAGATCGCCTACTTCGTGAGGATCTACCGAAGTGAGGCAAGTCCTTCGTGGGCGATGGCCATGGTGGGATAGACAAGGTTGCTTCTTCGTGGACCCTTCATGGGTGGAGCCCTCTGTGGACTCGCGCAGCCGTTACCCTTCGTGGGTTGAAGTCTCCATCAATGTGGATGTACGATAGCACCACCTATCGGAACCACACAAAAAATCTATGTGTCTACATTGCGTTTTCTCCCTCCAAACTCCTCCCCTTTACCTTCATATGCAATGATTTACATTCCGCTGCTATACTCTTAGAATTGCATGTGTAGGTTGATGCTTGACTTGTGATAAGTTGCCAAATCTTCCAAGACTTCAAATTGGGAAAAGGCTAGATTTTTGTTTGGTCAAGTAATCTAATCACCCCCCTCTAGACATACTTTCGATCTACATAGGAGAGACCCTAGAAGATTCCGGAGGAGACCCGAAGGCGAACAAGGAGACGGCAAGGCAACATGGCATGCCCAGGGGGTAGGCGCACCCTGATGCCTTGTGGGCCCCTCATGGCTCCATCTGACCTAATTCCGCCACTATAAATTATCTAAAATCAGGAAACAAACGGAGAGCCACCCAAAATACTTTTCCTCTGCCGCAAGTTTCTGTTCTTCTGCGATCCCATCTGGAGGCCATTTTTGGCACTCTATGAGAGGGGGAATCAACCACAGAAGGATTTGATAACCCACAAGTATAGGGGACCACAACAGTTTTCGAGGGTAGAGTATTCAATCAAAATTTATTGATTCGACACAAGGGGAGCCAAAGAATATTCTCAAGTATTAGCAGTTGAGTTGTCAATTCAACCACACCTGAAAGACTTAATATCTGCAACAAAGTATTTAGTAGCAAAGTAGTATGGAAGTAACGGTAACAGTGACAAAAGTAACAATAGTAGTTTTGTAGCAATCGTAACAGTGGCAACGGAAAAGTAACGAAGCAAAGATCAATATGTGAAAATCTCATAGGCAATGGATCAATGATGGCTAATTATGTCAGATGGCATTCATCATGCAACGGTCATAACATAGGGTGACACATAACTAGCTCCAATTCATCAATATAATGTAGGCATGTATATCGAATATAGTCATACGTGCTTATTGAAAAGAACTTGCATGACATCTTTTGTCCTACCCTCCCATGGCAGTGGGGTCCTAATGAAAACTAAGGGATATTAAGGCCTCCCTTTAATAGAGTACCGGTCCAAAGCATTAGAACTTAGTGAATACATGAACTCCTCAAACTACGGTCATCACCAGGAGTTGTCCCGACTATTGTCACTCCAGGGTTGCTGGATATACCAGATCAAGAACACAAATATATTCACTGGTGCGCGTCGGTACTAAACAAATGGTTTAAAACCCCTTTCCGCGATGGCATTTGGAACCATCGCCAAGTGACTGTGGGCGATAGGGGGCTCCTTCCCACATGACCCAGAAACCGTCGAGGATAGGCCCCCTACAGTACTCCTACTAGTTTCTCCTCGCATTGCCATCACAGTCGGTATTCTGTGGTGCTACGTTTACGATGCGCGTCCCATTCACAAACGGTTCACTATTATAGAACGTGTATGATGCATGGCCCATCAAAAAACGATTCACCTTAAGAAGATTAGTTAATCGTCGTACGAGTGTCGGACATGATTACAAAACGTTGGACCGTCGTAACATCGTCGTACACGACAACTATCGCATACATTATTCTGTGGTGCAACATTTACGATGCATACTTCATCAAAAACAGTTCATGGTTGCGAATCGTGTACGATAAGGCAACTAACACAAACATTTAGTTTGCCCGCACCATTTGTGATATTGTCTGACATCGCACACACTTTGCAAACGGCAACTGTCTGCATGCTTGCACACGTTTCCTCTCTGTGAACCATCTCCGATTATGGTGCATATCGCAAACGTTTGTGTTTTACCAACCTTGTGTGCCATAACAACCTGGAGAGCGTAATTTCACCGTAACTTAATTGATGCTTTTCCAAATTGTACTGGATTTGGATTTGTATTTGAATGTATGCTACAGCTTTATTCACATCCATCAGGTTCAAACAACCAATGCATTATTCGATTCATAGGTACATATGTTCAAGAATTACATGAGAAGCAAATAAAGAATGATGAACCAGAGTTGTATACTTATACTATTAAAGACGGTAAAGAAAGAGGCGAAATATATTCTGGTTGCTAAACAAGGTGAAGCGAAATGACCATATTCTGCCCTCCTCCATGCAGAAGGCACGCACGACTCTAGTCCAACCCCTTGTGATGGCCGACTGCCCATCCTTCACAGTCTTCATGAAAACATGCATCTAGGTAATCATCGTGTTCTGGTATAAATACTTTAACCTTTGCATGCCCACCAATCATGTAGTTTGAGAGGTAATCTTGAGTAAACTGCTTTGGCAACCACTTCAAAGGAAAAAGATTCAAACATTGTCATCTAACACAACTCATTATGGGCAGTAAAAAGAAGGCTGCAGAGTTCTTACTTACCATCCTACAGTTCGCTATTGTCTTGGATAAAGTGTAAACAAATAGTTCAATTGCCATCTTTGGACCCATTTTACTAACAATCTTTATTAGTGAACACCCACGATGCGGCTATATCTCCCACGTGTCGGAGCACAACTTAGAGGCATAACCGCATAGTAGGCATGTCGCAAGAGTAGTAATCTTAACACATCCCATGTACTGAATAAGATAGAGATAGAGAGTTGGCTTACAATCGCCACTTCACACAATACATTAATATAGCATTACATCTTCCAGAATACAATCAAGGTCTGACTACGAAACAAAAATAAAGACAACCCCAAATGCATAAGATCCCCGATCGCCCCAACTGGGCTCCACTACTGATCATCTGGAAAGGAAACATAGTAACGTCCTGAATCCTCGTCGAACTCCCACTTGAGTTCGGTCGCATCCCCTGTACTGGCATCATCGGCACCTGCATCTGGTTTTGGAAGTAATCTGTGAGTCACGAGGACTCAGCAATCTCACACCCTCGCGATCAAGACTATTCAAGCTTATGGGTAGGAAAAGGTAGTGAGGTGGAGCTGCAGCAAGCACTAGCATATCTGGTGGCTAACTTACGCAAATGAGAGCGAGAAGAGGAGCAAAGCACGGTCGAGAAGCTATAAGATCAAGAAGTGATACTAGAACTACTTACGTTCAAGCATAACACGAGACCGTGTTCTCTTCCCGCACTTCGCCGAAAAGAGACCATCATGGCTACACACGCTGTTGATTCATTTTAATTAAGTTAAGTGTCAGGTTTTCTACAACCGGATATTAACAAATTCCCATCTGCCCATAACCGCGGGCACGACTTTCCAAAGTTCAAAACCCTGCAGGGGTGTCCCAACTTAGCCTATCACAAGCTCTCACGGTCAATGAAGGATATTCCTTCTCCCAGGATGACCCGATCAGACTCGGAATCCCGGTTACAAGACATTTCGACAATGGTAAAACAAGACCAGCAAAGCCACCCGAATGTGCCGACAAATCCCGATAGGAGTCGCACATATCTCGTTCTCAGGTCACACCGGATAGGCAATACGTCGGGTTGGCATAGACCCTAGTTGCCCAGCGGGCGCCGGACATCGCCCAGTTTGGACCAACACTTAGAGAAGCACTGGCTCCGGGGTTGGGGGGGGGGGTTAAAATAAAGATGACCCTTGAGTCTGCGAAACCCAAGGGAAAAAGGATAGGTGGCAACTGGTAAAACCAAGGTTGGGCCTTGCAGGAGGAGTTTTATTCAAGGCGAACTGTCAAGGGGTTCCCATTATAACCCAACCGCTCAAGGAACACAAAATCAAGGAACATAACACCGGTATGACAGAAACTAGGGTGGCAAGAGTGGAACAAAACACCAGGCATAAGGCCGAGCCTTCCATCGTCTACGAAGTATATAGTTGCATTAAAGTAAACAAGATATAATAATGATATCCCAACAATAAACATGTTCCAACAAGGAACAAACTCCATCATCACCTGCAACTAGCAATGCTATAAGAGGGGCTGAGCAAAGCGGTAACATAGGCAAACAATGGTTTGCTAGGACAAGCTGGGTTAGAGGTTTGACATGGAAATTTGGGAGGATGATATAGCAAGTGGTAGGTATCGCGGCATAGCAAAAGAGCGAGAAACTAGCAAGCAAAGATAGAAGTGATTTCGAGGGTATGGTCATCTTGCCTACAAAGTTCTCCAAGTTGACGTAAGCTTGATCCTCGTAAGCATACTCAACGGGTTCCTCGATCACGTACTCGTCTACCGGATCTACCCAAAGCAAGAACACAAGCAAAGGAAACCACAATCAACCACGGTGCAATGCGCAAACAACATGATGCAAAACATGGCATGATATGCGGGATGTGCTATGCAATGCATATGCTTGCTCTGGAAGGAAAAGATTGAACCAGGCCTCAACTTGGCAAACCAAGTGCGCCGGAATCGGATGCACGATTTGCAAATGGCAAGCAAAACAAGAATGGCACGATTTCGCGATTAACAGCATGATGCCATCTAAAATGCAACAAGAAACTAAGCTACTGCACTCTAACATAGCAACAAAGCACGTTGAAGTGACCTGCTCAAGATGCTTGACAAAAGATGAACACTGAGCTATGGCTAAATCACACAAGAGCAAGTTCAAACAAGCATGGCAAAAGTGCAAAAGATATTAGCTTCACTGACTTAGTGAAAATACTAACATGTTAGGAATTAACACCATGAAGCAATGTTTAGAGCAAGATATCAACATGCTACAGGAACAGAACATATCAATACAAGGCATGGCATGAATTTAATCAAAGCATATAACAAAAGTCCCTTACTGACCATAAGCAAAAAAGGATCATAAGATATGATGGCACCCATGTAAACATAGCAAGTTTCGTTAACAGATTTAGACTTAGCAGAAAACTGGACATGGCAAAAATAGAATTATGAAGGCATGTTTGCGAGCTCGATGCACTCATCACAAGGCATTGCATGACAAACTAAGCAAACTACTAGCAATAAGACATGATCAGAAGCTAACCAAGGAAAAAACCATCTCATAGCATGCATGGATCAACTACAATAACCTTGGCAAAATTGATTAACACGTAAACAATCTGCCAGGAACATTTTATAGAAAAAGTAGAGCAAGATAGAGTCATGCTAGGGTACTCCATAAATGCAAACAAGGGCATGGATGGATATATCATAACCATATGTCAAAATCATCCTTACTGAACATACTCAATAGAGGCATGAATCTTACTGTAGCAACATGAATACATGGCATAAAAATAACAACAGGGAAATGACTTAGTAGAATTCTAAGTCCGTGAAATCAGCAATATTACGAGAGCTACTTTGCATGAAAGTGCTAGTCACCACATTGATCACAAAAATACATGGCATACACCCCTATAAAGATGGCATGGCATATCCCAAAACACATGTAGAGCTCATGCCCATATGCAGCACACAATAAACATGGCAAAAATGACAAATGCTCATAAACTGGTAAGAATCAGGAACTAACATTTTATAGAACTCTTGCAATAGTCATTAGGGCATCAAGATGGACCCAAACAAGCATGGTGCAATTGAACAAAATGAACAATTTGATATATGGCATGTGCAAAATGGAGCTACGGATGAGGAGTTATGACATGATGAATAGTTCTTGAAAATGTAACAGAAAAGGACTTAGAGAGAATTCGAAGTCAACCCTAGGGTTCCAGATCCAGATTTGGCGCGCAGAACGAGGTTCACCAGAGGCTTCTCCGAAGTTGGGCAAGGAGGGGGCTGGAGTGAGCTCGCCGGTGTGCTTGGACGGAGGCGAGGTGGCGGAGAGGGGCGTCGGAGTCTATGGGAGGCCAGACGATGGGACGTGGTGCCGCAGGTGAGGCCCTGCGGCAGCGCTGGGTGACGACCGCTGGGGGAAGGCGGTGGAGGCCGGTGCCGAGCGAGGAGGCGGCGGCCGGCGAGGAGCTCGCGGGCAGCGATGCGAGGAGGCGGGCGCCTACGGGTGCGGTCGGGCGGCGATGCGGGCCGGGGGGGAGGGGCCCGACCTGGGCCGCAGCGGGCCGGCACGGGTGCGGCGATGTGGGCGCGGGCGGAGGCGACGTGGCGAGCGGCGATTGGCTAGCGCGGTGGCGGTGGACGTGTCCGGCGGCACGGGGTGGAAGAAAGCTAGGGTTTAGACTGCGATTTGGACGTGGAAGACCTATTTATACATAGAAGGATATAGGAGAGTCCAAATGGAGTGCGGTTTTCGGCCACGCGATCATGATAGAATGGCCGAGAGGATGGTGGGGGTTTGGATGGGTTTTGGGTCACTTTGGAGGGGTGTTGGGCTGCAATACACACGAGGCCTTTCCGGTTCCTCGGTTAACCGTTGGAGTATCAAATGGACTCCAAATGGCACGAAACTTGACAGACGGTCTACCGGTGGTGTACCAAGGCCTCTTGGCAAATCTCGGCCCAATCCGAGAATGTTTAACAGCCGCTCATGAAAAGAGACAAAAGGGGGCGCCGAAGGCCGTAGGAGTGCCGGACAATGGGTAAAATGCTCAGATACATGAGATGAACACATATGCAAATGCGATGAACATGATGACATGATATGATATGCATGACATGAACAAAATGCAAAACAAAGACAAAACCCAACCACGAGGGAATATCATAAATTAGAGCCGAAAATGGCAAGAGTTGGAATACAAATATGGCAAGTTACATACGGGGCGTTACAACACTCCATGACTACGAAAGGATCTCGTCCCGAGATCTAGGACTGAAAGAACTCTGAATATTTGGTACGAAGGTGGTCCTCGCGTTCCCAGGTGGCTTCTCGGTCGGAATGATGTGACCACGTCACTTTCAAAAGTTTGATAGACTTGTTGCGAGTCTTACGCTCGGTTTTTCAAGAATAGCAATGAGATGCTCATGATAAGACATGTCTTCTTGGAGATCAATATCTTCGAAGTTGATGGTGTGGTCAGGAGTCTTGAAACACTTGTGAAGCTAAGACACGTGAAACACGTCGTGCACGTTTGCAAAGTTGGATGGAAGCTCAAGTTGATAGGGGAGATCGCCTCTTTTGCCAATGACCTTGAAAGGACCCACATATCTAGGGGCAAGCTTCCCTTTGATACCGAAGCGACGAGTGCCTTTCATTGGAGAGATGCGGAGGTAGACATGGTCTCCGATCTCGGAAGCCAATTCACGATGCTTGCTATCATAGTAACTCTTCTGGCGTGATTGCGTAGCTTTGAGATTTTCACGGATGACTTTGCACATTTCTTCAACCTCTGTGATTAAGTCATTGCCAAGAAGTTGGCGTTCACCAGTCTCTGACCAGTTAAGAGGAGTACAACACTTTCTGCCATAGAGAATCTCGAATGGGGCCTTGCCCGAACTTGCTTGGAAGCTGTTGTTGTAGGAGAACTCGGCATATGGAAGACACAAGCCTTGAGCATATCTTCAAGAATTTGATTAACTCGCTCGACTTGGCCACTAGTTTGAGGATGAAAGGCTGTGCTAAAGCGAATGTTGGTGCCCATGGCCTTTTGGAAGGAATCCCATAACTTAGAAGTAAAGATTCTTCCATGATCTGAAGATATCAACTGCGGAATTCCGTGCAAGGAGACAAACGTGGAGGTATGTAGCTCTGCCAACTAAGCTGCAGTGATAGATTCTTTGATAGGAAGAAAATGAGCCACTTTTGTAAGCTTGTCGATGACAACAAAGATAGCATCATTTCCATGCTTGGACTTGGGAAATCCAGTCACGAAGTCCATATCAATATGGTCAAACTTCCATTCTGGAATTGTAAGAGGTTGGAGGAGACCAGCTGGCCATTGGTGTTCTGCTTTCACTCTTCTGCAGACATCACATTCATTCACGAACTGAGCAATCTCTCGCTTCATTCGAGTCCACCAATACGACTGTTTGAGTTCATGGTACATCTTTGTATTTCCAGGGTGAATAGATAGGAGTGAATTGTGAGCCTCGTTCATAATGACTTTACAAAGGTCACCTTTAGGAACAACAACAACTCGATCCTCGAAGAAAAGAGTATCTTTGTCATCAAGGTGATAGCACTTGTACTTGGGTTGGCTCTTGGCAATCCCATTCTTCACCTTCTTCACCATTGCATCAAGAAGTTGTGCCTCACAAATCTGATTTTCCAAAGTAGGAGAGACTTGGAGGTTGGCAAGGAATCCTTGAGGGACAACTTGGAGATTAAGTTTGCGGAAAGCTTCACAAAGATCCGGTTGGAAAGGCTTGAGAATCAAACTGTTGCAGCAAGCCTTCCTGCTCAAAGCGTCTGCAATGACATTGGCCTTGCCTGGAGTATATTCAATACTCTGATTATACTCTTGAATCATTTCGACCCAACGAGCCTGCGTGAGGTTGAGGTTGGGTTGAGTGAAGATGTACTTGAGACTCTTATGATCAGTGAAGATGTCCACTTTCCTTCCCAACAAGAGATGTCTCCATGTTAAAAGAGCATGGATAACTGCCGCCAACTCGAGGTCATGAGTGGGGTAGCTCTTTTCATTGGGATTCAAATGGCGAGAGGTATAGGCCACAACTTTCTCCTCTTGCATCAACACAGCACAGAGACCCTGTAGGGAAGCATCACAGAAAACTTTGAATGGTTTGGATTCATCAGGAGGAGTCATAACTGGAGCTGTGACTAACTTCTCTTTGAGGGTGTTGAAAGCGATGTCACATTCAGGCGTCCAGACATACTTCACATGCTTCTGGAGGAGGTTGGAAAGAGGCTTTGCAATCTTAGAGAAATTCTCAATGAATCTTCGACAATAGCTTGCAAGCCCAAGGAAGTCGCGGAGCTGCTTCACATTCTGAGGCGGTTCCAAATTCACCATTGCAGACACCTTCTCAGGATTAACAGCTATGCCCTTGGTGGAGATGATATGACCAAGGTAGAGAACCTCATCGAGCCAAAACTCGCACTTTGAAAACTTCGCCAAGACGAAGTCATTTGTGTAAGGGTTGAAGATGAAGTTCATCATGCGAGAGAACGTTGGAGGAGCATTGACAAGGGCGAAAGACATGACAGTGTATTCATATGAACCATAACTTGTTCTGAATGCTGTCTTGGGGATATCTTGTTCACGAATGTGAATCTGATGATAGCCCATACGGAGGTCAAGCTTGGAGAATACTTGAGCACCTTTGAGTTGTTTGAATAGTTCATTGATGTTGGGAAGTGGGTACTTGTTCTTTATCGTCTTCTTGTTCAATGGACGGTAGTCGACACAAAGTCGGTCCGTGCCATCCTTCTTCTTGACAAAAAGAACACCACAACCCCATGGAGAAGAACTCGGTCGGATCAGACCCACACGCTCTTGTATATCGAGTTGTTTCTTCAGCTCCTTCAACTCTTCAGGTCCAAGCTTGTAAGGACGTTTTCAAATAGGTTTCGTTCCAGGCTCAAGATTGATGACGAATTCAACTGGCCGATGAGGAGGCATTCCTGGAAGCTCTTCCGGAAAGACATCTTGATATTCACAAATGACTGGAATCTAAGAGATGGCATTCAACTCGCGCTTCTCGTTGAGAGAAAACAGTCGAATGGTATTGTCACGAGCAGCATAGATGATCACATCCTTAGACGAGTGTGTCAATTGAATCTGCCTGGCAGCACAATCAAGTTGAGCCTTGTGCTTAGAAAGCCAGTCCATGCCGAGAATTAGATCAATATCCGAGTTACCCAGAACCATTGGAGAGGACAGGAATTTATAATCTCCCATCTGGATAGAAACGTCCGGAGCCATCATTTTGGTGTTCATGAACAAACTCAGAGAGGAAACTGCTATCGGCTTAGGCAAATCGACAGTATGCAAATCGTGCATGGATGCAAAAGGCTTCGATATGAATGACAAGGATGCACCAGTATCAAAAAGAAATCTTGCAGGAATACCATTAACAAGAAGATTACCCATGATCACTTCTGAAGAGTCCTCTGCCTGAGCTGTGTTCATCATGTTGACCTTTGCAGACTTGGGATTATGCTTGACCACTGCATTGCTGGCAGATCTCATAGGAGGAGGAGGCAGAAGGCGCCTATTGTTGAAGCATTTGTTTGCATAGTGACCCTTCTGCTGACACTTGTTGCAAGTAACCTCTGAGAGCGGATGGTGATACGGAGCACTTGACCTTGGAGCATGAGACGGTGCTTTGTTCTGATAGCCTGGGTTGGGTGGGTGGGAAGATCCAATGCCACCTTTACTCTTCTGCTGATAAGGCTGACAGAATGGAGGAGGAGGAGGCAACCAGAACTTTTGCTGCTTAGCTGCCACTTGAGTTGAAGATGAAGAAGGAGTTGCATCCTTGACTCTCTTCTTAGAAGCATCACATTTGAGCTGAGAAGCCTCTTGCTTTAGTGCCATGTTGTAGAACTCATCATACTTTTTCGGCTCAAAAAGCATGAGAGATAGTTGCAGATCTTCTCTGAGGCCACCTCTGAATTAATAAAACATGCTCTTCTTGTCAGGGACGTCTTGTTTAGTAAAGCGAGCGAGCCTCTGGAACAGGATGTTATATTGGTAAACAGACATACTGCATTGCTTTAGATTTTGGAATTCCTCGCGCTTACTCTCAACAACACTTTGAGGAATGTGGTGAGCTTTGAAGTCTTGGCGGAAATCATCCCAGGTAATCACACGACCTCCTCTGGAATCTTTGTATTGTTGATGCCACTCAGTAGCTTGGTCTTTGAGTTGGAACGAAGCAAACTTGACAAAGTCCTCAGGCCTGATGTTGCTCCACTCAAAATGTTTGCAGATATCCATGAGCCAATCGTCAGCGTCTGTGGCCTCGACATAGTTACTAAAGGACTTCGGCTGGTTTGCGAGGAACTGGTTGAGGGTAGCAAACTGAGCTTGATTGTTGCCATGGCCTTGATTTCCTTGGTTGCGCTCTTGCAAGAGTTGCATAAGCATCTGCATGTTGGCGTTGGTGGCGGCCATGACAGCTTGCCATCCCTCCGGAGGTGGAGGTGGTGGCGGAGCTTCCGAATTCTGACGCGTTGGAGGAGCCATCCTCAAGAGGGTGACATCCGTTAGCATCTTGAAAGACATATTTTCAAGCTGAATCAATGGATCGAAATTGCAACATATATCCTTAACATTCGAACAAGAATGAACGAATGAATTCCAAAGTAAATGATCACACTTCCATAAATTGAGAAGCCACTTAGATGAAGATAGATGAATAAAACAACAAGGTATGGACATGAACAAATAATTGGTAAGGATTACCCAATCACAAACCAAATATTTGCGGGAAGAATTACTAGAGCTAAAAGAATTCCCACCAATGAAACTCCTGAAACTTTCTGGTTATGCAATCAGGTGTTGGGGATACAGGAGAAGCATAATATCTCACCCAAAACTAGCAAATACTACATCCAGCTGTATCCATCCTTCAACACAAAACCAAGAAACCTTCAGAAATCATTTACCTCAACCTTTGAAAAGCATCCATTATATGAGTTATGGCGGTTAATAAGTCGAGGGAGCTTGGAGTGCCCGGAGCCCAATGTGTGGTAGTAGCTAGTCATTAGACAACTTACACAGAACTCAGTTCTGAAGGACGGTACCAATGAGACAACCCACCATGTACTCCTACATGGCCCCTGACCGCTACCTTTACCAAATCGTGTTCACACAAATAACTCTCAGCATCAAAACATATCATAACACTCCAATCCTTTCCCAATGAATCAGACCTGACACAACTCTAAGCAATAGGAGGCATGGCATGGTAGGAACAAAACATGGCTCAATCAACTCCTACACATGCTAGTGGGTTTTAACTACTTACTGTGGCAATGACAGGTCATGCACAGGAATGGGTTCAACTACCGCAGAATAAAGTAGCAGTTGAATCGTTGTTGTCCTAATGTAATAAAAGAGAGCAGGAGCGAGAGAGTGGGATTTTATTGGAATGAACAGTGGGGGGGGGGGGGTTGCTTGCCTGGTGATCAACAGGGGGGCACTGCTCCACAGACATGTACTCTGGAGCACTCTCTGGAGCAGGACCTATCAAGAAGGAACGGTGTCAACAATCAATAAACAATAATATCCAACAATATGATGCATGATGGCATGAATATGTGATGTGTTTTGAGCTAATGCATTTAGCATTCAACTGGAAGAGGTCCATTTGAACCAAAGCTTCAAATGCAACTCTAATTTAAGTCCCTTTAAATGCCATATGTGTGTTTTCATATATACATCATGTATAGGTTGGTTTGTCATGCATGAAAATGGTACAGATGGATAGATTGATTTTTTCTGATAATTTTTCATATATAACTTATTTCAATCTGAGCTACGGTTGAACTTCTGTGATTTTTTAAAGTTTATATCATTTTCTGGATTTTCTTGATTTAATTTAATACCAGGAAATGAATAACTGCGTCAGCATGACAGTGGCATGACGTCAGCGAGTCAACCACGGCTGACCAGGTCAAACCTGACGCGTGGGGACCACACGTCAGTGTCATAGTTTGTTAACAGAGTTAATTAGTTGTTAAACTAATCCTAAACTAGAAATTAGCAGGGCCGGGCCCCACATGTCATTGACCCACAGGGGTCAAAGCTGGGTCAACAGGGGGGTTAGACCCGGTTAATCCTGCCAGCGAGGCTGAACGCGGCGGAGGGGATCGGGATCGTCGCTCTGGCGACCATTTGGGCGGCGGAGACCACAGGCGAGGAGCCAGCGCTCTTCCATGTCATCGGAAGCAAGTGGGAGAGGCGGGGACGGCTGGAGCTTGGCGCGGCGGCCCGAGCACGGCTTCGAGCGGGAGCGGGCTGCGGGGCACGGGAAGGCCACCCGAGGGGCTCTGCGGCACCCTCGTGGCACCAGGAGCACGGTGAGGTGCTCGCGGGCGAGCTGTGGTGGCTAGTGCGACGACGACGACATGGACGACGGCGGGGATCTACGGCTGTGGTGGTAGAGCTAGCTAGGCAAGGCAATCGAGCTCGAGAAAAAGGGGGAAACGAAGTAGAGCTCACGGCGATTCGACAGGCGTGCTCAGCGGCTCGGCGGAAGCACTGGTGCGACGAGGAGGAAGACGATGGCGATGGCGGCGTTCCAGGGCGTTCGACGCCGTGCATCTCGACGAGGAGGCGTAGCCCACAGCGGCAGGGCGCGTGGGCATGACGGCGACGCGAGAGGGAGGTTGTGGCCGCGTCGGCATGCGGCGGCGCTTTCCAGTGCGTTTGTGCGTCGCGGGAGAGAACGAGAGAGAGGAGGGGAGAGGCGTAGGAGAGAGGGACTGAGGCCGGGGGGAGCTGGGCGCTGCTGGCGAGGCCAGGTCGAAGAGGGGAGAGGGCAGGCAGGCAGCTGCCATGGCACGCATGCACGCGGCGTGCGGCGACCACGCGCCCTGTCCCTCTGGCGCGAGGAGGGCGACAACTGCCGCTGGCCAGTCGGCTGGGCCGGCACAGAGCTAGGCCAGCAAGTGGCCCAGGTAAGTCTAGGTAAGGGTTTTCCCCTTTTTGTTTATTTTCTACTTTTCTGACATTTGTTTTGACTTAATAATAAATCTAAAAAAAATTTATTTTCTTCTGACAATTTTTGCAGGGACCTAAGGGATTAATCCAAAGCCCCTCACCAAAATTAAGAATTTTTGGACATATATAAAATATATAACATATATATATATCCAATGCAAATATGTATTGCATTAATTCCAAATGGCCAAAATAAATATTTATGAGCTCCTGAAAATATTTGTTTGAATTTTACCTCTGATCAATATTTTTTAGAGAGCAACATGAACATTTTCTTGGACCTTTTTGGAGCAATATTTATCTGGGTTATTTCCAGAATTGATTTCTGAGGGTTTCACAAATCCCCAATTCAAAATTAAATGAAATTGAAACATGATGCACACATGACTAGCTAGTCTAGGTCATACCAGAACTAGGGATGTGCCATTTCCTGAACATATTCTGCATATTGCTACATTTGGATAAAAGGTGCCACATGCACCATATATGTCAAAGGGGTTTTTTCCCCTCTTCTTTCTATATTAGGCAAATTAATGATTTATTGTTCTTTAGATTACTCTCATATTTCCATGACATCATGTTTACCCTATCTGTTTAATTATAGACTTTTGTCCTTCGATTTCAACTGTTGTACAATTCTTTTAATTTTGGCCCATATTTGCATGTTACCATATTTTCTTTAACAATCCTACCATTTTCTGCAGGACATCCCTCGCTATGCAACCGATTATGTAGTGCACAATTTTCCCTTTACATACATCAAGGCTCCGCGAATGTCATACCGCACACAAACCATGGATTTACAATCGTTGCTAGTGTAAGACTTGATGAACGTGGTGACTCCTATTTTGGCACTGGCTTTTGGAATGAAATTGCAAAGTATTATGTACTGAAAGCTGGCACTAAAATTGAACTGCACGTAGAAGGGCCTGGTCATGAGATATATGCTAACTTCCCTGGCAAAATGATCCGTCCAGACTTTGTTCGAAGTAAGTTTTCTTTTCAACTATCTTCATATGTTGACTTACCCAGCAATGTCAAATGAATTGGGTAGTATTTAAGCAACCAATTGTTATTCCCTTTTATTACTATATCCCTACCTAATAACTTCTAGTAACCAATACACTTTTTTATTTCCTTGTTTTAACTAAATATTCCCTGTACTCCCATTTCTATCAGAAAGCGCTGCTGACAAGGAGACTCCAGAGGTGGAGAACGGGGCTGCCAACAAGAGGAGGTGGGGCGAGCTAGAACCGCAAGTGACTCCAGCAGGACTAGACTTAATTAGCAGCCTCCCCGATGATAAGTTGAGAGTCATCATCTCCCTCCTCCCAATCAAATATGGGGCGCAGAGAACCCTCCTTTCCCGGCGGTGGCGCCCCCTATGGAACTCCAGCCCTGTCGACCTCATCGACACCCACGAGCTCTGCCATGGCTATCGCAAAAGCTTGGATGCATTCTCCAAGATCCTTGGCAGTCACCTTGGCCCAACCAATGGCCTTAGAATGGGAAAGTTCCGTTCCAACGGCAAGGACCAAGCCAAGCATGACGATTGGTTCCTATCCCCCAGCCTAGATCAGCTCGAGGAGCTCACTTTTGTTGATGGGCATATGCGGTCGCTGCCAACGTCTGCACTCCGCCTCGCGCCCACGTTGTGCGTCGCCAAGTTTAGGATCTGCCATTCCCCGCCCCTTAATCACGCGCCCTCTCTTATTCTACCACGACTATAGCACCTTGAGCTCATCGTCATCTGCCTCTAAAAGGGTGACATGGAGCGCCTGCTCCGTGGCTGTAGTGCACTCGAGTACCTTCGTCTTCAGGCGATCAATGGGTTGAGTACCTTCCACATCACCTGCATGACTCTCCGGACTATTTATGTGTGTTGCTGGTGCGGCAGGAAGACATAAAAAATGTGGACCATGGTATGGTCATCCAGGACACACCTGCACTTGAGAGATTACTCGTGTGACAAATACTTTGAACTTGTTATTGGATCCACACCCGTCAGGTACAACAGCCGCCTTCTACCTCTCCTTCTACAAATTAACGTTATTTCTAATTTTGAAGATGTTTGTTCATCTGTCATTCATAAAATGATTCCGACAAGATTGACCCTGAAACTGCGCACAGTGAAGGGCTTGGCACTAGAATCTATCGGGCCCAACCTGGAGCAAGTTGTCACTTTCTTGAGATGATTTCCGTGCCTCGAGAAGCTATATATCGAGGTGATGTTCCTTTCCTATTAAATCTTAACCATAAGGGAGTTCAATTTGTGACACCTTTTTCCAATTTTACAATGACAATGTACTACGATTTCTGAAGGTTCACTAGTAGAAAAGGGGGCTTTGGTCCAGGCCGGGTAACCCCATTAGTCTCGGTTCAGTCCAGAACCGGGACCAATGGGGGCATTGGTCCCGGTTCGTGAGCCCAGGGGGCCGGCCAGGCCACGTCGGCCATTGGTCCCGGTTCATATGGACCTTTTGGTCCCGGTTGGTGGGATGAACCGGGACCAATGAGCCTCGCTCCTGGCCCACAACCATTGGTCCCGGTTCGTGCCTCAAACCGGGACTAAAGATTAGACCTTTAGTCCCGGTTTGAGGGACGAACCGGGACTAATGGGGATGAGACCTTTAGTCCCGGTTCGTGCCACGAACCGGTACTAAAGGTCCCATTTTCAAACTCTACCCCCCCTATGGATCGCCTTTTTAGTTTTTAAAAAATAAAAGAAAATGATGGGAATGTCAAAAAAATAAAAGAAAATAAGTTTCCCATGTGATATGTGGTCTAGTTGTTGAGAAAATTTGCAAATGTGAATTTTGACTTTATTTGCAAAATCTCTCTGAAATTTGTAAAAATGGGCATACCTTTTGCATACTAACTCGGATGAAAAAGTTTTTTATATGAAAAATCATCTACTCGAAAAGTTACATCCGAATTTAATCGGGGGAACCCTGTTAAACATTTTCAAAATGCTCAAAAACCTCATAGAAAAAAGTTACGGGGCTTTTAAGATCTAGAGTGAAAAAAATCAAAAAAAAATTCAAACAGTGGGCAAACTGTGGTCAAACAATGGTCAAACTAATTTTTCTAGAATATTAGTGTTACTAAATAATTATTTTAGTTATTTCAATTTTGGTCAAATCTGGTCATACTATGGTCAAACTGTGGTCAAACAATGGTCAAACTAATTATTCAAGAAATATTAGTGTTACTAAATAGTTATTGTTTTTTAAAACAATAGTTTCAAAATAAAACTATGAAATGTGTCACTTCATGCTCAAGCAAAATTCCTGAAGGTTAATAGGATTGACATCTTAGTATTGTCAGGAAAACAACAAGTGCAGACTTGGAGCGAGGGAGAATACAACCCGGAAGTTAAGCATGCTCATGCTGGGGGAGTGGGAGGATGGGTGACCGTTCGGGAAGTTAGATGATTTGGAATGATGAGGGGTGATTAGAGGATAAATTGAGAAGTGATGAGGGGTGGTCATTACAGAATAGAGGTTAAAATAATTCAGAAATCTGAAAATAAAAAAATTCAAAAAAAATTCAATTTTTTTTTCAAAAAAAATGTTCAAAAAAAATCATAAAATTTCCTTTAGTCCGGGTTGGTGTTACCAACCGGGACTAAAGGTGGAGCTCCACGTGGCCGCGCCCTTTAGTCCCGATTCTGGATTGAACAGGGACTAAAGGGAGAGGCATTAGTACCGACATTTTAGTCCCGGTTCCAGAACGGGGACTAAAGGCCCTTATGAACCGGGACTGAAGGCCCTTTTTCTACTAGTGGTTCTTTTGGAGGATTTCAGTACATACATGCCCCCCATATTGGTTGTTTGATCCATATGGTTACGTGCAATAAGCATTTCTCCTTTGGATTCATCTGTACTAGTTTTCTTAAGGAATTTTCATCCACTCCAACCTCTTGTGAAGAAGGCTACATTTTTCTAGAATGTAATCAAATGCCCATGTCAATCATGTCAGATGGAAGATGGCGTGTTAGTGCGTTTTACAAATCCCGCAAACAAAATAGCTAAGACTGTAGTAATGTTCAAAACTGCATGTAGGCACAAACACATTTTTTATTTTGCAGATAAGATTAGGCCCAGTGCTAGATAATGTGATACAATATAACAATCACGGCGGCCCAGCTGGCGGCTCATCAGCACGCGCTGGTTTACCCGACAGCTTTAGTTGAGGCGGGTGTAACTTCTAAGGCTTTCGGTGTGCCGTGTCTAACGGCGGCTCTACAAAATGACCGCTTGCCCAAGGACTTCAAGGGCTCTCATAAGGTGCCTAATTATACAGCCGATCAACCCCCTGAGGCGTGGGTGGAGAATTATGAGATGGCCATGGAGATGATGGATGTTAGTGAGGCTGCATACGCAAAGTACTTCACCATGATGTTAGAGGGGATGGCCCGCACCTGGTTGAAGGGGTTGCCAGGCAACTCCATCGGGTCATGGGCGGAGCTGAAGGCCCGATTTATCCAGAATTTCAAAGACACGTGCAAGCATCATAGGTCAACTGTGGATTTGGTTTCTTGTGTTCAGGCGGAGGGTGAGTCAGCGACCAACTGGGTGCGCCGGGTCTCGACCATCATACATTCTTTAGACAATATCAACGTCGGTTCGGCGGTTCTGATGTTGGAGAAAAATTGCCGGTTCATTCCACTCAAGCAGAAGCTTGGGTGGCTCAAGCGTCATTAGAATGACATGGGGGACCTAATGGTGGCTCTTGTAAAGTATGCCGACTCTGATGGTACCAAGGACCCCGATTCGAAGGAAGAAAGATCAGGAAAGGGAAAGAAGAGTAATGGTATGAAGGGACAATAGTACAACCCTACCAATAAGGGTGGCAATGGCAAGCGCAAGGCTAATGATTTTGTGGCTAACATCAGTGCCCGCGATTATAACCAGTGTCGCAAGGGACCGCCGGCTCAAAGGACATGATTAGACCTTGATGCGATGTTAAGTCCGCCGTGTCCAAAACACGGAACAGATCGGAAGCCGGCTACTCACTTATGGAAAGATTGCCGTATAATGAGAAGATTTAGGGAGTCCATCCAACGCCACCATGGCCCGAATGGCGGATCAGGGTCCGGGTCATGGAGGCGGCGGTTCAAGTTTCGGGTTTCAAGGTCACTGTAACCTGGGTGGTTACAATTAGCAGAGTACTCAGGGGAATCAACAGTAGTAGCAGTCTGGTTATCAGAGCAATCCAAAGCAATTGAATAGTGGGCAGTACCATGTTTTCACCACCAGTTTGTGTAAACTGGATCAGAAGCTTCACAAGAGAGCTGTGAACGCTGTTGAGCCGGTGGTCCCATGTTATCTATGATGGTCAGAGCAGCCTATTATATGGAGTCGGGAGGATCATCCACCCCGGGTTGATAATCCGGGTTACCTGGCTTTGGTGGTGGCGCCTCAGGTTGGGGGCTATAAATTCACCAAGGTACTCATGGATGGAGGTAGCAGTGTTAACATACTTTATTATGAGACCATCCGTCGCATGGGACTGACTGACAAAAATCTTAAGCCGTCAAACACTGTCTTCCATGGTGTCGTGCCGGGTAAGTCAGCCTACCTGGTGGGTAAGATATCGTTAGAAGTTGCCTTTGGAGATGAGCACGATTCCAGGTCTAAGACTTTAACCTTCGAAGTGGTTAAGATCAAAATCCCTTATCATGTTCTGTTTGGGCGGGTGGCTTATGCTAAGTTCATGGCGAGGCCCTGTTATGTCTACTTGCAGCTTAAGATGCCAGGTTACAAGGGCACCATCACAGTGAATCTGAGTCGCAAGGTGGCCCTAGAGTGTGAGGAAGGCGATGCGGCTTATGGTGAATCAGTTTGTGCAACGGAGGAGATGAAATTTTACAAGGATAATGTTGACCCAGCTGACATGACGTCCTTGAAAAAGGCAACCATAGAGCATGATCCTTCATTAAAATTTAAGTCGGCAGATGATACTATATTGATTGACTTTGTCCCTGGCGACTCATCTAAACAGTTCAGCATCAGCGCTAACCTGGATCCAAAATAGGAAAGCGCGCTCATTGAGTTCATCCATGAGAATCGGGACATCTTTGCATGGAAGCCTTCAGACATGCCGGGTGTACGAGGGAACTCACTGAGAACACTCTTAACATTGGTGCTAAGTTTAAGCCAGTTATGCAATTTCTTCGTCAGTTTAATGAAGAAAGGCGAAAGACCATTGGTGAAGAGGTGGCCTGGCTCTTAGCAGCCGGGTTTATCGTTGAAGTTTTCCATCCTGAGTGGTTGGCTAACCCAGTGCTGGTGCTTAAGAAGAACGGCACTTGGAGAATGTATGCGGACTACACGGATTTAAACAAGGCTTGCCTGGCTAATCCTTTGTCTCTCCCTCATATTGATCAAATCATTGATGCTATGGCGGGTTGCGAGCGTTTGAGTTTTTTGGATGCTTATTCAGGTTATCATCATATCAAGATGGAAGTTAAGGACCAAGAGAAAACAACTTTCATTACTCCGTTTGGAGCCTTTTGCTATGTGTTTATGCCTTTTGGGCTCAAGAGTGCCCAGACGACTTATCAGCGGTGTGTACAGAATTTCCTTCATAATCAGATTGGGCGCAATGTTCATGCTTATGTGGATGACACTGTGGTGAAATCCAGAAAGAAGGAGACCCTGGTTGATGATTTAAAGGAGATGTTTGATAATCTCCGTGTCTACAAGATGATGCTTAACCCGGCCAAATGTGTCTTTGATGTACCAGCAGGCAAGCTCTTGGCATTTCTGGTTTCTAACAGAGCCATTTAAGCTAACCCAGTGAAGATCAAAGCCATCACTTCATTAGCTAAACCGGCGTGTGCCAACAATGTTCAGTGTCCGGTGGGTCATATTGCAGCTCTAAGCCGGTTCATAAGCCGGTTTGGTGAGAAGGCTATTCCTCTTTATTAGATGATGAAGAAGACAGATCACTTTGTTTGGAGTGATGCTACTAATAGAGCATTTGAGGATCTCAAAAAATAGTTAGCTGAGCCGCTCGTGCTTGCTGCCCCTATTGATAAAGAGCCTATGCTGTTATATGTGGCTGCTAACAGCCGGGCCGTCAGTGTTGCTATTGTGGTAGAAAGGGAAGAGGCAGGCAAGGAATACCCAGTTCAACGGCCGGTTTACTACATCAGTGAGGTACTTATTGAATCCAAGAAGAGATATCCACACTGGCAGAAACTTGTGTATGGGGTTTTCATGGAAAGTCGGAAGCTCAAACAATATTTTCAGGGTCATCGCGTTACTATGGTTAGCTCTCATCCTTTAGGAGACATCATTCAAAACAGGGAAGCCACATGCTAGGTTGCTAAATGGGCCATTGAGCTTGGACATCATGGTTTAATATATGTGCCTCGTACAACCATCAAGTCCCAAGCACTTGCCGATTTCATCAATGACTGGACAGAGTTGCAGGCGCCGGAGGAAAAGTCGGATAACACATATTGGATTATTCACTTTGATGGATCCAGGCAGTTGGAAGGCTCCGGGGCTGGAGTTGTCTTGACTTCCCCACAAGGTGATAAATTTTCTTATGTACTCCGGCTAATGTTCCCTTGTACAAACAATGCAGCTGAGTATGAGACCTTGCTCCATGGTCTTCGGATGGCTAAAGATATGAATCTGAGCTCGGTGAGGTGTTTTGGTGAATCAGATCTGGTAGCTCCCCAAGTTTCCGGTACTTGGGATTTTAAGGATCCGCACATGGCGGCTTATCACCGAGAGGTTGATGCTATTGCGCATCATTTCAAGGGTTATCAAGTTGAGCATATTGTTCACCGGAAGAACGAGGTGGCTGATACCTTAAGCCGGCTAGGGTCTCAGTGTAAGTCGGTGCCGCTGAACACTTTTCTGGACATTTTGCTTAACCCGTCCGTTAAATTGCCTACAAAGGAGGATCTTGTTGTTCCTGATCTGGAGGCGCAATTGGTGGCGGCTCTTCATGCTATTCCTAATTGGATGGTTCCGTATTTGGCTTACATGACCCGGGGTGAGTTGCCAGAGGATGAGGTCTTGGCCAGACAGATAACCCGGAAGTCTAAATATATGATGATTGTCAATGGGGAGTTGTACCATCGCAGTGTCACAGGGGCGTTTCAATGTTGCGTCTCTCCTGAAGAAGGTTGTGCGCTTTTACGAGAGATCCACGAAGGAGATTGTGGTAATCATGTCAGCTCTAAATCTCTTGTAGCGAAGGCTTTCCGTCATGGGTTCTATTGGTTGATGGCTCATGCTGATGCCGAGGATTTGGTAAGCAGATGTGACGGCTATCAGAAATTTTCACGACGAGATCATGTGCCGGCTCAAGAATTAAAGATGATTCCAATTACTTGGCTGTTTGCAACTTGGGGGCTTGATATGGTTGGTCCTTTTAAGAGGTCCAAAGATAAGAAGACCCACCTCTTGGTGGCAGTTGATAAGTTTACTAAGTGGGTTGAAGCAGAGTCGGTTAGTAAATGTGATGCGGCAACGGCGGTTCAATTCATGAAGAAGGTGTTCTTCTGTTTCGGCTTTCCACACAACATTATAATAGATAATGGCACTAATCTTTCTAAAGGCACTATGGAAGAATTTTTTCAACGGGAGCATATCCGGCTTGACGTTTCCTTTGTGGCCCACCCTCAATCCAATGGGCAAGCAGAATGAGCAAATTAGGAGATTCTGCGAGGTATCAAGCCCCAGCTTATGGTTCCTTTGCAGAGAACGTCGGGTTGTTGGGTGGAGGAGTTACCCTCAGTGTTATGGAGCATCAACACGACCCCCAATAGGTCTACGGGTTACACACCTTTTTTCATGGTTTATGGGGCAGAGGAAGTTCTCCCTAGTGACATCCCTCACGATTCACCCCGGGTGGCGGCTTATGTTGTGGCTGACAATGAAAAGGCGCGTCAAGATGCACTCGAGTTATTGGATGAGGAGCGTGATCTCGTGGCAGCTAATTCGGTGATTTATCAGCAAGACCTACATCATTATCACAGCCACCGGGTTAAAACCAGAACCTTTCAAGAAGGTGACTTAGTGCTCCGACTCATCCAAGATAAGACAGATATGCATAAGTTGTCACCGCCTTGGGAAGGACCTTCCGTGTTCACCAAGAATTTACATAATGTGTCATACTACCTTATCGATGTTCGAGACAACAAGGACTCACGCACATTGGAGGAGGAGACCCGCCGGCCGTGGAACATTGCTCATCTTTGGCCCTACTATACTTGAGCCTCCGGCTCTCATGATGTACATAGTCACCTGATGTTTATATTATAAGCAGTATTATAAGCAGTATAATAAAGCTGGCATCGTTTCACTTCCTTGAAGCTGAGTCTTTATCATCATTTAAGAGGCTCAGTGCCCACAATTTCAGGGACCAAAGAGAGTTGGATGCACAGCACAGCTCAAACATAGGTCCCTGATGAGCGCGATTTGTCAGTGTATCACTTGGGGGCTTCTTGTTCAAACATAGGTGTATTCACCAAAGAGAACATAGCTGTCGGTACCCTCTTGATCGGCTCAACGCCACACTTGTAAGCATGTCACTTGGGGGCTTCCTGTTCGAACATAGGTGTATTCGACCAAAGAGAACATAGTGTTACTACCCTCTTGAACAGGTTTGTTCAAACATAGGCGTATTTGACCAAAGAGAACAAATTCTGACCGGGTCATCCTACCTATAACCAGCTGCTTCAACTCCACCAGGTCATCCTGATTGACCCATGGAACTCTTAACGATCAGTCTTTATGGCGTATTCGACCAAGATCTGAGCTCGATTAAGGCTCAAACGGCGGCTTGTCATGTGAGAGCACAGTTTACAGATAGTCAGGATGAATCCAGGCTTCATAAGTCGCCTTCGTTGGAACTTGGATAAATTGGCCCATGATGTATGTTGTTACTTTGACCCCGCGTACTCCTGATAAGTCTATAAAGCAAGATACGACTTTATCTAGGTTCAAATTTAAATTGGGTACTATGAGTCAGGCTCACAGAATGCACGAACAATCCAGTGGCTCCGGCTAGTTTCATCGAAGAAGACACTTTGGCTTGGCAGCCTACAAAAGCCTCGAATCTCTTTTGATTTATTTATTTGTATTTGGTTTTTTCATTGTCTTCTGGTTTTTTATAAGTTGGGCCCAGCTGCCCTGTTTACGGATCATCTTTGAAGCATACTTTGGGTTTATACAACCCGTCAGGAGGGCAGACTATAAATTGCCAAAGCATAACGAATCCTATGGTCGGAGTCATAGCTCTAACACCTCTAAACTGCACGAAGCTGATAAGTCGGCAGTTTAAGTATATACCACATGTATGACATTTTCCTTAATAATTGTTAGATCGGCCCTGATTATGGACTATTCGTCCTCAGTGGCCTTAATTGGGTTTCATGACCCGCCCGGCGGTAAACCGCCAGGGCACTTGTGACTTATCTGTGCGTAGGAAAATAAGCAAGTTTGATTCACATAAGTCAAAACTTTTATAAGAATCAAAGGTTCATCTGTCAAACCGTTGGATCAGCAGTATTATGCAAAACAGAAATGTGCACGATGGCACGACATATTTAAGTCTTAAATACCCTATTACATGGCTCCATGAGCCAAAATGAGGTCAAATGTTTTTTCAAAGATCATGTATCTAAACCGCCCAGCGATTCAATCTTCTTGGCCTTGCTGATTGGAGGACTCTGGTTCATCCCTTACCAGTTCTTCATCCTCCTCCGCCATCTGGAAGTTCAGTTTTGACTAATCAAAGCCACGCAAGTCATAGAATTCAGCTTCGTCATCGATAAGATTGGATGGGTCAATTTCAGGGGCGAAGGTGTGCTTATGAATTGGAGGAATCAGGTACATCACTTTATACGCTGGGGTAGACATCTTCTGATTGTCTGCATCGTAAGCCGGCTGCTATTTGGAGAGGTTGGTCTCTTCAGCAATGACTGTTGCATGAGGACCAATTTCCTTAACATAGGCGGCGAAGTCTTGCTGATCAAAAGAAGTACCATCCTCTTTAAGCTCGGATACCCACTGGAAACATTTGCCGGGTCTAACTCCGGTACCCATGCCTTTTCATCGCTCAAGGTTGCCATAGCTCCGGCTCTTGCACAAGACTGTTTAATTTCTTTAAGTCTGGTGGGCAAGATGGACAATTTCTTCAACACATCACTTAACAAGTTGGGTCCTTTGTTAGTTGGGGGAGATGGTAGCAAGGGTATGCTGAGCTCCGATGTACAATTGCTCGACAAGGGTATAGACCGCCTTGAGCTTAACAAGCATGTCCCGATTAAGGTTGCTACTCCTGGGACCTGAGGAAAACATAGATCGGTTAAATGGCGGTTTACATTACTATGACAACTACACACTTTGGATGAATAGTAAGGTGACTCACCGAACATAGCAGAAACCATCTCAGATACATGGTGTTTTAAGCCGGTGAGCTCAGTGGTTAACTCCTGAAAAGTTGGGTCTGCTTTTTCAGCCTGCTGCGTTAAAGCATTCTTCTCTTCAGCCCAAGTCTTTTTCTCCGCTGTAAAATGGGACTTCAGTTTTTCTGACTCAGCCGCGCTAAACTGGAATTTTGACTCAGCTTTCAGGGTCTCAGTTTCCTGAGCCACCAGCTAGGTCTTTGCATAGTTCAATTGAGACTCCAGTTCAGCAGTAGCAACCCGTATGAAGCACAGAGTTATCAACACATTTATATCAGGACTACAACAATATAAGTCCCAAGTCCTTTGCAAGCAACAACACTTGGCACTTGGGGGCTAATATCTGTCAAAACAATTTTTCAAAGAAACTACTCTTATGAATAAATTCCCAAGAACTTTGCAAGCAACACTACTTGGCACTTGGGGCTAATGCATATTGCTTGTATCTTAGTAATGATGAGCCGAATGTGCTATAAACAGTCTCAGTCGACTCATGGGGGATATGCAGTTAAGCTCTCCTTTCTTACACAATGATAAATAGGGCCGGATCATTCATACCGATTAGACCGGCCCATGGGGGCTACGGATGCAAAGTTAGACTAATTCAACATCCGGTTTAATTTTAAATCGGACTTGGAGGGAGTCTGTGACAGAAGCTTATGGATTCTTCTATGTCTATAGATTATTCAATCTTTTCATAACCAGAAGACTTGGGGGCTGGCAGGATGTACATAACTTATTTAAAGCTGGACGACATACCTCATATTTCTGGTGCATCTGTTTCACCATCTCAATACCCAAATCACGGCTGGAGTGTACTTGGTTGAGGTAACCAGACAATATTTCAGTGCTGCTCAATTGAGCATAGTGGGACATATCAAACCTCACTTTTCTTCTCTCGATGACTTCTTCCTTTGCAAAATGTTTGGTTAAAACAGTTGGGTTCCCCGGTTTAGTAAAACCAGTGCCAGTGAACAAAACGTCATCAGCGTAAGTCTCTGACGGTTTAAGTGACCTTGACGGTTCAGTATTTAAAGGGTCAATGTTTGTTTGATCAATAGAAAGTTCAGGCATCTCAGCTTGAGTGGTAGAAGCAGGATCTTCTGGTTGTTTTTCACAGGCTTCTGGTGTAGAGGCTTGCTGGTCCAGTTCAGCAACTTTAGGGTCTTCAGCTGGATTGGACACCTTTGCTTTCTTGTTAGGCTTTGCTTTTCCACATAAAGAGTTAGGGCAAGTCAGTATAATGTTGAGGATATGAAAGTACATGATAAAGGTAATTGTTCTTACCCAGGGGCTGTCTTGAAAGCCGATAGCTGGGTCTGACATGAAGCGCCAAAGGAAGAACGAGAAACCTCATGGAAGTTTGAATTAAAAGAATTGAGTGACTAGAAAGAGAGAACCGACAATAAATAAAAAGAGTTAAGAAGAACCTCATTTTGGCATTTCAATGGAATTGGAGTGTTTGGTAAACCTGAAGACAACTCTTCGCCTCCACTATTCCGAGTTTGATGTCGATTCTCATGTTGTTGTCGTTTCAAAAGAAAGTGAGGATCTAAATAAGCCAAGGGGTGTGAAGACCTTACTTTCCGTGTTACTTGCCAAAGTTTCTGTCTTGGCAAATGTTCTGAGCCGAAGGAAATAATAGTTACCTCTTCTTCAACTGCTTGGCTGGCTCCCGTGTCATCCTGATAATAGTCAGTGTCAATAAGATGGTTGAAAACCAAGCCAAGAGAGTCAAGGGCTACCTCCGACTCAGAGGTGTCATCCAGTTTAAGCAGATCAAAGGCTCTTGGTTTCTTCTTTTTCTTAGTTGTCTTCTTGACGGTTTTCTTGGCGGCTTTCTTGGCAGCCCTGGCCTTTTTGGCAGCTTCATGATCATGTGTCTTCTTCCAAAAATCAGACTTAGCCTGTAAAAGTTATCAAAGGTTGAGTAAAACGTTTGAGTAATGAGGTAAAGGTAAATAAGTTCAGAGACTCACATCTGGTGGTGGGTTAAACTTGCAAAAAGAGGCCAGGCCCGTTTTAATGCAATCTTCTGGATCTTCATTAAGAAGGGACTTAACCATTTCGTTTACTGACTCATCAGTTAATGGTGCAAAGTTGTGCCGTAGTGGATCCTTTACACCACAAGAGTAAGTGCACATTAAGCCAGAGCGGCAACTCAAAGGAATGATCCACCAAGAAACCCAGCACTTGACCAGGTCAACACCAGTTAAACCATTTCCTAACAGAGTTGTAACCTTTGCAATGGTAGGAGCAAGGTTTGCCCGTTCAGCGGTGGTAAGCTTCTCTGGAAGATTGTGCTTTGAGTCCAGGCGCTCGACACGGTAACCCGACAGTGGATTCTCTTCAGCTGGAGAGGTATCTTTGCAGTAAAACCACGTTTGGTTCCAATCCTTTGGGTGACTCGGCTGGAGTGCATAAGGGAAAATGGCATCTCTTCTGCGTTGAATCAAGATTCCACCAAGTTCCAAGCTGGGTCCGTTGGTGAACTCATTCTGGCGGTTCAAATAAAAATATTTTCTAAATAGGTCGATGTTAGGCTCGTCTTGAAGGTATACTTCGCATAAGACTTGAAAGTTAGACATACTTGACACGGAATTGGGTCCTATGTCTTGACGATGGAGTTGGAAGAAATGCAGAACATCTTGGAAAAACTTAGAGCCGGGCGGTGAGAAGCCCCGGTACATGTGATCAGTGAATACAATGACTTCACCATCCTTTGGAAAAGGTCTTTCCTTGCCCGGTTCAGGGGTGGGGTAATGCATAACACTCTTTTCAGGAAAGTACCCGACTATGACAAAGTCTTTGAATGTGCCTTCAGTGACGATGGAGGGGACCCAATTGCATGTATAGACTGTCTTTGGCAGCATGGTGAAGAAGGAAAACCTAAAGAGAGGAAGTAATTTGCCCATTCAAATTAGTTAGTGAAATCAGAAGTTAAACAGTTGCAGTATACATTCAGAATGGCGGCTTAAGTGAGGACTAATGATATATATGGTTAATTGTAAACCGGATATGTAAGCCGCCATGGCACGTACTAGTATTCAAGATTTGATAAGAGCAAAATTTTACTAAGTATGGGGACAAACAAGTTTTGTAGATCGAAGCTATGAGATTGAATCTGTGGCAGTTCACGAAAAAGGAAATAAATCCTAAATATAAGATTGTGTCAGGAAGAAAGTGGAGGTGCCTAGATGAGATTTGCTGCAACAAGAATATATTCTAGTATAAAAAACAGATGCTAAAACTGCTACCGTGCGAGGTTTGTACTACTTTCAGATCAAAACTATGGATTTGGGACGATGAAGGGGAGAATGGTGATGAATACCAATGAATAGAGAAACCCTAATGGAGATCTACTACAACATAGAAAGAGAAAAGTACTTACTCCATCTACGGAACAGCTGAGAGGCGTCGCAGTTTTCTGGTCTCGCTCAAGTTGATGCAGCAGCCGAGGTCGAGGAAGATGATGAGCTTCGCGGAGGCTCCGATGTTCAGATGTGCAGATGTGTTGCGAAGGGAGGTAGAAGATGAGAAGGAGAATGAGAGGAGGGCGGTTGACCCTATTTATAAGGAAAGGAGTAACAGGTGGGCCCAAAAAACGAGGAGGCCAAATGATGATTATCCAACTAATTGAACGCCTCGATTTTCGGAAGGTCATTAAAGATAAAAGATCCGTTAAAGATACATTATGTCATGTGCGAAATTAATGGAAGAGGACGTCATGAAGGATTTCTGAAATTTCTGGAGATGACGTCATGGCGGGTTACACTGTTTCACAGCAGATGAAGAAGCAGTTTTCTAAGTGTTGAAGATTGACATGAACAGAGTTCAAATCAACCTAGGGCCTAATGTTGGGGATATGACTATCAGATATGACACGCCCAGGAGGGGCCAGGTCATCCCTATGGCGGTTCACCTAAATAGATCCCAACAGGATACTAACAATGGTGGTTCATAGACAGGCTTAGTAAAAGGCCTAAACCTGAAGGCATCTTAAGGCCCATGAAGTGTAAACCGCCATATATGTGTAGACTTGTAATATAAGATAAAGTCGCCGAGCCGGACACGTTTATGAGCCGGCCGGGACTCTGTAGGTCGTAGGGCATCAACCCATGTATATAAAGGGACGACCCGGGTAGCGGCTTAGGGGAAGAAACAACAAGTCGAAAGCCAGGCAAAGCGTGTTTGCTCCCTGGTAATCGAAACCCTAGCAATACCACCTCAAACTAGAGTAGGCCTTTACCTTCACCGCAAGGGGCTAAACCAGTATAAACTCTTTGTATCCTTTGTCTCATTTAACCCCTTTAAGCTAAGCTCGTTGCAATGGCTCCAGAACTAAGTCCTTCTACAAGGACATCTGTCGTGACACTTCCACTGTAGGGCGGCTGCCGACGACGAGCAGCAGTTCGCCATGCGTGTCGTGGTGGACACCCACAGAAGGTTCATGGACATCTCCGTGGTGTACACCAATGACCCGGTCTGGGCAGAGCACTTCATCCACATCATCGAGCTGTTTCTTGCCGACGAGAAGTACAAGGTGGTCGGGTTCGATCTCGAGTACACCTGCGCTTTGTCCCAAGGTCATCGTCGCCCAGATGTGTGTGCGCCACCGCGCCCTCTTCTACCACAACTACCTGGCCACAAGGCCTTGCGAGTGTTTCGCCAGGTTTGTCAACAACCCCCACTACATGTTCGCTACGGTGGACATCACCAATGATGTAAAGGCGGTGTAGAATTCGGGCATCGCCTGCTAGAATTTTGTCGACATCCAGGGCCAATACAAGATCAGGGGCAGCAAGGAGCATGAGAAGGACTCACTGTTTCACCTCGCCTAGGCCAACATCGACCCCTACTACAGAGACATGAAGGATTCATGTAACAAGGACAAGCATGCCTGGCACTCGGCCTAGATGGAGAAACTTGACAAAGTTCATGTCGTGTACGTGGCCAAGGAGGCGTACACGAGCTACGGCATGTACAGGTGGATCATTGACATGAGGAAGTCCCTCCTTCCCCAAAACGTTCAGGGATCTAGCTGGAAGCAGAGAAATGACAAGCGTCGTCGCAACAATAAGTAGATGATTAGATCCTCTTTTCTCCTACTTTAGTATGCATGCGCTTTCTTTGGTGTGTGCAAATGTTATGTGTGTAGTCACTTGTGTAATTGTATGCCTTATTTGGTTATGCAATGTTGTCTTTTTAAGTATATACGTTGATGATGTAGACAGAGCGTAGATGTTGTGCGGACAAAGAAAATCACATTGCACATGGACTAAACAATGGAACCCGTTGGTGATGTTTTCATCAATCAGTCACAATTGTATACCAGCAATCGTGTGCTCACAACACACAAGTCTTGTTAGCAGTAATCGTCTGTGTTGTTATCAGTCTTCGCACACGTCTCCAATTACAGACATGTTTGCCTCGTATCACACAAACTAGTTTGCCTTGTATCACACACATCTTGTTCATTTGAACCATTTCTGTTCTCATGTCTCAACACAAACAGTTCATCCGAGTGAACCGCATGCCGTATATCGCACACACCTTTGATCTGGCTCACCATTTCCTTTGTGTTGCCTAATCACAAACAGTTCATCCGAGTGAGCCGTATGTTGTGTATCGCACACGCCTTCATCTGGTTGCTTGTTTCTTTTGTTCCTCCACATCGCAAATAGTTCATTGAACTGAACCGTATGCCCTTCATCGCACACGCAAATAAAACCTAAACCGTGTTTGATGCATCCGTCATCGCAAACATTTTAAACATTTCTGATGGTTTTCATACAACACCGTTTGCGATTATTGCATCACACATAGTTTCTCGAAGGGTCTCTAATCATAGTATCACGTTAGCAGCATCCTGCATTAGTGATTCATGAAAACACACTAGGTTCAGAACTGAAATCATGGCACTCGGGCCCTAGTGACAAGCATTAGGCATAACAAAGTCATAGCAACATCAATCTCAGAACATAGTGGATACTAGGGATCAAACCCTAACAAAACTAACTCGATTACGTGGTAAATCTCATCCAACCCATCACGGTCCAGCAAGCCTACGATGGAATTACTCAGACAAGGTGGTGAGCATCATGAAATTGGTGACGAAGGATGGTTGATGATGACGATGGCGATGGATTCCCCTGTCCGGAGCCTCGAACGGACTCCAGATCTGCCCTCCCGAGGAAGAATAGGGCTTGAGGTGGCTCTGTATCATAAAATGTGATGAATCCTTCTCTCTAATTTTTGTCTCTCCGAAAGATAATATATGGAGTTGGAGTTGAGATCGGTGGAGGTCTAGGGGGCCCACATGGTGGGGTGGCGCGCCCGCACCCTTGTGGCCAGGGTGTGGGCCCCTTCACTTGATTTTTCGCCAATATTTTTTATTCATTCCCAAACTTATCTCCATGAAGTTTCAGGTCATTCCAAGAAATTTTTATTCTGCACAAAAAAAACCATGGCAATTCTACTGAAATAAGCGTTAGTCCAGGTTAATTCCATTCAAATCATGCAAGTTAGAGTCCAAAACATGGGCAAAAGAGTTTCAAAAAGTAGATACGACGGAGATGTGTTAACTCCCCCAAGCTTAACCCATTGCTTGTCCTCAGGCAATTCAGTTGACACAGTGAAAGTGATAAAGAAAAACTTTTACAAAATCTGTTTGATCTTGTTCTTGCAAATTTGTAAGGCCAACATTCAAGTTTTCAGCAAAGATCATGAACTAACCATTTTCACAATAACATTTATGTCTCATATTTACAGATATCAATGGCATAATCAACTAGCGAGCAATAATAATAAATCTCGGATGACAACACTTTCTCAAAACAATCATGATATGATATAACAAGATGGTATCCCGCTAGCCCTTTTTGAGACCGCAAGACATAAATGCAGAGCACCACTGAAGATGAAGGACTGACTAGACATTGTAACTCATGGTAAAAGAGATCCAGTCACAGTCATACTCAATATAAGTTAATAAAAATGCATACAAATGATAGTGGTGCTCTGTAACTAGTACTTTTTATAAGAGGAGGATGACTCAGCAATAAAAGTCAATAGATAGGCCCTTCGCAGAAGGAAGCAGGGATTTGGGGAGGTGCCATAGCTTGAGTTTTGAAATAGAGATATATAATATTTTCAGCGGTATGCTTTCATTGTCGACATAACAACTAAGAGATCTCAGTATCTTCCATGCTACATACATTATAGGCGGTTCCCAAACAGAATGGTAAAGTTTATACCTCCCACCACCAACAACCACACTCCACGGCTGGTCCGAAACAACGTGTACCGTCCAACTAACATCAATCCTGGGGGAGTTTTGTTTGCAGTTATTTTGATTTGATTTGCTTTGAGAAAGGGATTGGGCATCCCAGTTACCGGCCATTTTCTCTTGAATGATGAGCCGAGTCCACTCATCATGAGAATAACCCACCTAGCATGGAAGATATTGACAGCCCTAGTTGATACAAGAGCTATTCGAGCAAACAAAACAGATTATTATTTGAAGGTTTAGAGTATGGCACTTGCAAATTTACTTGGAACGACAGGTAAATACCGCATATAGGAAGGTATGGTGGACTAATATGGAACAACTTTGGGGTTTATGGAAGTGGATGCACAAGCAGTATTCCCTCTTAGTACAAGTGAAGGCTACGAAAAGACTGGGAAGCGACCAACTAGAGAGCGACAACAGTCATAAACATGCGTTGAGATTAACCAACATTGAATCTAAGCATGAGTAGGATATAAATCACCATGAACATAAATATCGTAGAGGCTATGTTGATTTTGTTTCAACTTCATGCGTGAACATGTGCCAAGTCAAGCCACTCGAATCATTCAAAGGAGGATACCATCCTATCATACTACATCACAACCATTTTAATCCCCATGTTGGCACGCAAGGTAAACCATTGTAAACTCCTAGCTAATTAAGCATGGCATGAGTAATTATAATCTCTAATTTTCATTGCAAACATGTTTCATTCATAATAGTCTGAACCAGGAATGATGAACTAACCATATTTTCAAAAACAAGATAAGTCGAGTTCATACCAGCTTTTCCTCATCTCAATAATTTCATCATATATCGTCATTATTGCCTTTCACTTGCATGACCGAACGGTGTGGATAATAATAATAGTGCACACTAAGCTGGAATCTGCAAACATTTATTCAAAGGAGAAGACAAGGTAATATGGGCTCTTTGTTAGATCAACAATAATGCATATGAGAGCCACTCAACATTTTCATCGTGGACTTCTCCTCTCGACCCCCAAAAAAGAAAAGAACTTCAAAGAAACCCACACAGATATTTTTGGAGTTTTTGTTTTTCTGAAGGAAGTAAAACAGGAGCGAGAAAAACTATTTACACAGGAAAGCACCCAACAAGCAAAAGAAGAATGTGAAATATTTTTGGGTTTTCTTTTAATATTACTAATAAGCGTGCATAGAAAGTAAACTAACTACAACTATTTTTTTGTTGTTTTTTCTTAAGGTTTATCAAATACAAAAGAAGAAAGCGGGAAAAAGAAATAAACTAGCATGCATAATACAATGAAAAAATATGAACACCGACAACTGGAATGAGTGTGTGAACATGAATGTAATGCCGGTGATAAATACGTACTCCCCCAAGCTTAGGCTTTTGGCCTATGTTGGTCTATGCCCATGGATCAAAGTAGCCCTCTCCGGTGTACTGAGGAGGATCCTGGGGGTTCCACTGGTTAGCGAGATCCTGTGGCTCCCACTGATAAGTAGACACCTGATATGGATCAGGTGATGGCTCTGGCTCAGGAGGTGGGGATCATGTCCCCTCCCACTATGCGTGAATGTCCGCGGGCAAAACAAAGTACTTGCTTGAATGAATATCGAACAAAATAGGTGCAGGCAAGGTAACAATCTGAAAGGTGACCTCGCTAAATACCAAGTTATAAATAAGTCTCTTTTCCTCATAATGGCGAATAAACTTATGTGCTACCATGCTAACATAATCTAAATATATAGTGGGTAGCAGTTTCAGTCAAAGATACCTCCGAAAATAGGACCCTTTGTATGGTTTAAACTCAAACGTTTAGCGACCATAGCGCCCAAATTGTAAGTTCTATCTCTATGTAAAGCGTGGCGCAAAATGGCAAGGTCAGGGACACTAAGGCCTCCACTCTCTCCACGACCAATTAAACATTTCCCAGCAAATAATTAATAATTGCGTAGAACAAGAATAAGTATACTAGCGACTCTTGCTCCCGACACCCCTCTGTTTTCCCCTATGGTAATTTCATGAATAAAACCTTCCACATCACTAGGGTGTGGTTCCTCGACGCTACCCTCATAAGGTAATTTACAAGCCTCACAAAAGTCATAGAGCGTCATTTCCTTGTACTCATCATATAAGTAAAAGTCTACCTTGGGTGGTGATCTCCTAGCTTGAAAGTGAAACTTTTGCACGAAAGTATTTGTGAGTAGGAGATACTGATCACAATTGTCAGGGAGGAAGTCAGTGATGCCTGCATTCTCAGCCAAATAATATAAATCATCATAAACTCCGGCCACCTGTAAGAATGCATCACATGGCCATTCACATGGCCGAATCTCCGTGGCACGAGAAAGATTATACTTGGGCTTCTCGTTCTCTTCATTTTCCTTTTCCTTCGAACCCCGACTCGAGGAGCCTCTCAACAATATCCTCATCATTTTCTTCCTCTAAAAATTTATGAAATTTTTAGGGACTCAAAATAAATGTGAACCAAACTAAACAAGATTAATGGCAACTACTCCTACAAGTGCCTAGAGGCTATATCTTGCATCAAAACTACTTTGGACCATATAAATTTGGAATGCAAGCTCAAGAACAGGGTCACCAAAGCAGCCAAAATTTGCAATAAATAAAGCACTAGAACAAAAACTAATTGGACCATTGGAGGAGTCACATACTGAAGAACAATCCACCAAAGCAGTTTTGTGAATCGGGCTTTGAGCAAGGAGATCAAAAATGGCAGCAAGATGAGCAAGAACATGAGTTTGAGCTATGGAGTGATTTTTTCTGGAGGAAGAAGGAGTGGATGGGTGCTGGATTAAGTGGAGGGGCAATGTGGGGCCCACAAGGTCAGGGTTGGGTGCACCCTCCACCCTTGTGGCCAGCTGGTGAGGCCCCCTGGTGTGTTCTTTGCGCCAGGAATTCAAAAATATTCTAAAAAAATCATACTAAAATTTTAGGGTATTTGGAGAACTTTTATTTCAGGACATTTTTTATTGCATGGATAATGCAGAAAACATATAGAAAATACTAATTTTTCTTTATCTATTCTAAATAACTGAAAGTGAAAGATGGGTATAGAGAGTTGTGCCATCTAAGTTCCTCCATCTCATGCTCATCAAAAGGAATCCATTAACAAGGTTGATCAAGTCTTATTAATAAACTTCTTCCGAGTGACATGAAACCGGAGACCTTTCGAATACACTAGGTTACCTCAACGGGGATATGCATTTCCCCAACAATAAGTATATCATATTTCTTCTTGACAGTAGGAAGAGCGAATTCAAAACCTCCAATAGTAATAGTTGAAAATTTTCCAATAGAGTTAATACTATGAACTTGAGGTTGTTTCTTTGGGAAGTGTACCATATGCTCATTACCATTAACATGAAAAGTGACATTGCCTTTGTTACAATCAATAACAGCCCCTCCAGTATTCAAAAAGGTTCTACCAAGGATGATCAACATACCGTCGTCCTCGGGAATATCAAGAATAACAAAGTCCATTAAGATAGTACCGTTTGCAACCACAACAGGCACATCCTCACAAATATCGATGTGTATAGTAGTTGATTTTTGAGCCATTTGCAAAGAGATTTCAGTAGGTGTCAACTTATTCAATTCAAGTCTCCGATACAAAGAGAAAGGCATAACACTAACACCAGCTCCAAGATCACATAAAGCAGTTTTAACATAGTTTCTTTTAATGGAGCATGGTATAGTTGGTACCCCTGGATCTCCAAGTTTCTTTGTTATTCCACCATTAAAAGTATAATTAGCAAGCATGGTGGAAATCTCAGTTTCAGGTATCTTTCTTTTATTAGTAACAATTTCTTTCATATACTTAGCATAAGGAGGCATTTTAAGCATATCCGTCAAACACATACGCAAAAAGATAGGTCTAATCATTTCAGCAAAGCGCTCAAAATCCTCATCATCCTTTTTCTTGGATGGTATAGGAGGAAAGGGCATGGGTTTCTAAACCCATGGTTCTCTTTCTTTACCATGTTTCCTAGCAACAAGTCTCTCTTATCAAAACGTTGATTCTTTGATTGTGGGTTATCAATATCAACATTAGGTTCAATCTCTACATCATTATCGTTACTAGGTTGAGCATCAACTTGAACATCATCATTAACATTAGCACTAGGTTCATGTTCATTACCAGATTGTGTCTCAGCATTAGAAATAGAAATATCATTGGGATTCTCAGGTGTCACTAATAGGGAAAACCCTAGTAGTAGCATGGGTTTTGGGGCTATTAGAAGCGCGGGCAGCCGCGCTACCAATAAGGCGCTACAGCTAACTGTTAGTAGTAGCGCAGTCCGTACACGCGCTACTACTCTGGACTGTATCATCAGCGCGTTTTCAAAACGAGCTACTATTAATTAGCTGTACCGATTTCCTTGCCCCGCGCTACTGCTATATATTTCATCATTTCCCCCCAGCTTCCTACCCCATTTCAGCTTCAATAAACAGCAATTTCCAAATACTAGGTACTACTAGATATCAATTTCATAAAGCATTATAGGTACTAGGTAGTACTCCCTCAGTTCCAAATTACTCATTGTGGTTTTAGTTCAAATTTGAACTAAAACCACGATGAGTAATTTGGAACCGAGGGAGTACTAGATAATAATTTCATATATACTCAACATGCATCCTCAAGCAGTACAAGGTGATATCGACGACGATCATCATATGAAGTTCTAGATAATATCGACGACGATCATCATATGCAGTTCTACATGATATCGACGACGATCATCATATGTAGTTCTAGATGATATAGCCACACACGCATGTAGTTCTAGATGATATCGATGACGATCATCATTCTCAAGCCTGGGTGGTGGGTGTTCCTGATAGTAATTAGGATGGCATGTCCAACACGAAGATTCTTGCCAACGAGGAATCTCTTCCACCCAACCGAGTTTAAGTGTGTGCGACCGTCTGTGTCCATGCGGTAAGTACAGGTGGCGACGGAGCCCCTTGTAGTAAGGCGTACTCCAGCTGAGCCTTCTTCGGCTCGATACCACAACTCACAGATAGGTTCTTTGGCAATTTCTGATTAAGAAAAACATATCAATTAATAAATAGACTCGCACATACTCTTGCAAATATATTTCTATTAAGTCTAGATTTCTACACTATCAAAAGACACAATACTACGCATTTGTACTAACTAATCATGAATTCTACTAATAAGTATATATGGATTATCTACACTATTAATGGTTCATTGGATTCTACACTAATAAGAGCATGTCATCAGACTCCACACTAAAGCATATCATCGACTAGATTCCACAAAGCATATCATTGGACTCTACACTAAGCATATCATCGGATTCACTAAGCATATCATGAAATAATTTGCATTTGTAAGTATAACAATAAAGCATATATATATATATCATCAAATTACTACAGGCAGTACGTATAACATACCATTTCATGCCGATCGACCATGGTACTTGTCAGGCGGGTCACGAATGGCACCCCGACAAAGTCATCACGTGGCGGAATTATGTCCCATAGGTTGCACACCTCCTCCTCGCTCAGCCTCATTCTTTGAGGTATGATGGCTTCATGAAGTGTGTTCTCATCATCTTCATCGAGTGGGTCCTCATTATCTTCATCATCTTCGTCATCTTCATCATCTTCCACCAGGTTGAGATAAATGACAGCCAGCTTGGGTCTTTCTGCTCTGAAGGAGAAGCTGATCAACTCACCACCAGTAAGACGCATGTGGGCAAGGAAACGGGCCCATCCATCTCCTCCAATCTGCGACATGTTGCATCCTTTCTCGACCTCCATAGTGTACGGCCCCCAGGAGCCTCAAATGTCATAGTGTCTCCTGTCATCTTGTTGAATTTCAACCTCACATTGCATGGGATGATCTGTGTAAAAAAAGCTAAATGACACGATGCAGTAATGCCAACACTAAAAATAAAATAGTTGTTACATTTCATCTAATTTCTTACTGCCGCATGACAAAAACTCGGCTGGAAGTAGATGCCGAACAGCTTGCAAGTTGCAAGGCTGCTGGTGCACCTTGACTTGCACAGTCGACATAGTGGTGGTGGTGGTGTTGCCATTTTCCTAAAGCAATATGAGCAAAGGATTAACGATTCACTTCATAGGAAAGAAAAACAGTAGCATGTGATATTTTTGGTTCTTCCGCGAGAAGCAATTTTTTGGACAAAGCATTTTGGTGGCACCTATTGCTGAAAAAACTTTTCAGAAATATCTACCAAATAAGGGTGCCAACTACCAAGACATTTCATCTCATCTGGCCCCTATTGCCTAAGATAATTGATTAAAAAAACAAGTGGCAAATTTAACTAAATTGGCACCTACATTTTGCCAAAAAATAACTTATTACAAAAAAACAAAAGCATCTATCTATTCATGTACAGAAAAATAACAATAAAATGGTGCATACTGAATCAACTAGCCTACTAAATCCACTAGCATACTAAATCAACTAAATCAAAATGTTCTAAATCAACTAAATCAACTAGCCTACTAAATCAACTGGCCTACTAAATCAACTAAATCAAGATGTTCTAAATCAAGTAAATCAACTACATACTAAATCAACTAAATTAAACAATTCTAAATCAACTAAATCAACTAGCCTACTAAATCAAAATGTAGTAGGGAGGAGGGGTTGTGGATGGTGGAGGGAGGAGGGAGAAGGAGGGGCGACTCGAGGAGGGAGAAGAGCGTAGGACGGAGGAGGAAGATGGAGCGAGGAGGGGCCAGCCGGCAGCGAGTGGAGGGAGGACAGAGAAGGAAGGCAGAGCGAGGAGGGGCCGGCCGGCGGCGACTAGAGGGAGGACGGAGGAGGAGGCTGGTACCGAGTCCAGCGAGTAGGAGGTGGCGGTGGCGCAGATCGGAGGAGGGGCGACGGGGGAGGACCGACGTGGGGGGTTGATGGGGAGATCGAGTGAGTGTGAGTGGATCAGATAGGTCAGAAAGTGGGGAGATGGAATGGCTTAGCAGTAGCACACTATAGCAAAAGGCGCTACTCCTAAACGACCTAGCAGTAGCGCCTTTCACAAAGAGCTCGCTGCTGCTATGTGTCAGCATGTAAAAATAGACATCAAAAACACATTGATCATCAATGATATTTTTGTGTACAATCTGATTTGTCAATATGAATCCCCACCAGTTTAGGAACTGTTGAAGACTCATATGGCGGCCACAAATTTTACACATAGAGTTCAATGAAGACCAAGTGGTTGTGAAAGTTTGAGAAGTAACATATTTAAGGTGGTACAAACTCTATTCACGGAGCGAGGTGAGACTATTTTTTAGTAAACTTAGCAGTAGCGGTTATTGTGTAAATGCGCTACTACTATGGTCTGTAGCAGTAGCGCTCTTCATACAAGTGCGCTGCTGCAAGAACTAGCCTCGCGGCGGCGTTCTGGCAATTATAGTAGTAGCGCATCTTAGAGTGGGCGCACTACTGATACATTCATTTCAGCAGCGAGGTTTGTGCGCGAGCGCTACTGCTAGTTAGCAGCAGCGCCTTATGTTAAAGCGCGCTCCTGGTAAGATTCTGTGTATAGGCTTTTCCCTAGTAGTGTGTGTCTACAGTAGGTTCACTAGCATGCAAAGTCCTATCGGTTTTATTTTTCTTTTTAGTACGTGGACTAGGTGAATCAGTATTAACTCTCTGAGAATCTTGCTCAATTCTCTTAGGATGGCCTTTAGCATACAAAGGTTCCTGGGTCATATTACCACCTTTAGTCATAACCCTAACAGCATTATCATTGTTCTTACTATTCAACTCATTAAGCAAATCATCTTGTGCCTTAAGTACTTGTTCTACTTGGCTTGTAACCATGGAAGCATGTTTACTAATATTCTTGAGATCATTAACAATTGTACTCATATAATCACCCAAGTGGTAAAGCATGTAAGCATTACGTTTCAATTGTCTACTAACATAAGCATTGAAGTTTTCTTGTTCAACAATAAAATTATTAAACTCGTCCAAGCATTGACTAGCAGATTTATTATAAGGGATATCACCTTCATCAAATATTTAGAGAGAGTTTACCTCTACTACCTGTGTCCGGTTATAGAGACCATGTATTTCTCCAATAGGCGGTAAAATTTTAACATCTTCAGCTTTAATACATTTTTCTTTCATAGATTTCTTTTCCTCTTGCATATCTTTAGGACTGAGAAATAGAATACCGCTCTTCTTTGGAGTTGCCTTAGGAGTAGGTTCAGGAAGTGCCCAATCATTATCATTACTCAATATATTATTCAATGGCAATTCATCTTGCTCAATGGTCCTTTCTCTAAAAACACAACCAGCACAACTATCTAGGTGGTCTCTGGAAGCATTAGTTAGTCCATTATGAAAGATATCAAGTATTCAACTTTTCTTGAGAGGATGATCACACAAAGCATTAAGTAATCGGAGAAGCCTCCCCTAAGCTTGTGGGAGACTCTCTTCTTCAATTTGCACACAGTTAAATATTTCCTTTAAAGCAGCTTGTGTCCTATGAGTAGGGAAATATTTTTGAGAGAAGTAATAAATCATATCCCTGGGAGTACGCACACAACCAGGAGAAAGAGAGTTAAACCATATCTTAGCATCACCCTTTAATGCGAAAGGAAACAAATTAAGAATATAGTAGTAGCAAAAAATTTCCTCATGAGCAAATAGGGTGGCTATATCATTTAATTTAGTAAGATGTGCCACAACAGTTTTAGATTCATAACCATAGAAAGGATCAGATTCAACAAAAGTAACTAACTCAGGATCAATAGAGAATTCATCATCCTTATCGATAAAAAAGATAGGTGAAGTAGCAAAAGTTGGGTCATATTTCATTCTAGCATTCAAGGATTTTCCTTTCAGCTTAGCTAACAATTTCTTAAGATCCTCTCTATCATTGCAAGCAAAGAAGTCTCTAGCACTTTCTTCATCCATACCATAACCCTCAGGTACAATAGGCAATTCATATCTAGGGGGAGAGTCATAATCTTCATTTTCAATAATATCACCAGTTTCAGTAATTTCATTCTCTCTAACCCTAGAAAGTTGTTCACCAAGAAATTCACCTATTGGCACAATATCATCAAGCATAGAAGTAGTATCATCATAAGCATCATGCATAGCAGAAGTGGCATCATCAATAACATGCGACATATCAGGATCAATAGCAGGTGTAGGTGTCGCAAGTTTACTTAAAACAAAAGGAGAATCAAGTGCATAGCTAGATGTCAGTTCCTTACCTCCCCTCGTAGTTGAGGGAAAAAATCTTAGTTCTTCGATCTTTGAAATTCCTCATAGTGATTAACAGATATAAATCCCAAGTGATTCAAAGAACAGAGCTCTGCTCCCCGGCAATGGCGCCAGAAAAAGGTCTTGATAACCCACAACAGTTTTCGAGGGTAGAGTATTCAACCCAAATTTATCGATTCGGCACATGGGGAGCCAAAGAATATTCTCAAGTCTTAGAAACTGAGTTGTCAATTCAACCACACCTGCAAGACTTAATATCTGCAGCAAAGTATTTAGTAGAAAAGTAGTATGGAAGTAACAGTAACAGTGGCAAAAGTAATAGTAGCAGTTTTGTAGCAACCATAACAGTGGCAACAGAAAAGTAACGAAGAAAAGATCAATATGTGAAAAGCTTGTAGGCAATGGATCAATGATGGATAATTATGTCAGATGTCATTCATCACACAATGGTCGTAACATAGGGTGACACAGAACTAGCTCCAATTCATCAAAATAATGTAGGCATGTATTACGAATATAGTCATATGTGCTTATGGAAAAGAACTTGCATGACATCTTTTGTCCTACGCTCCCGTGGCAGCGGGGTCCTATTGAAAACTAAGGGATATTCATGCCTTCTATTAATAGAGTAACAGACCAAAGCATTAGCACTTAGTGAATACATGAACTCCTCAAACTACGGTCATCACCGGGAGTGATCCCGACGATTGTCACTCTAGGGTTGCCGGATCATAACACGTAGTAGGTGACTATAACTTGCAATAACATATCAAGAACACAAATATATTCATGAAAGCATAATAGGTTCAGATCTGAAATCATGGCACTAGGGCCCTAGTGACAAGCATTCGGCATAGCAAAGTCATAACAACATCAATATCATAACATAGTGGATACTAGGGATCAAACCCTAACAAAAATAACTCAATTACGTGGTAAATCTCATCTAACCCATCACAGTCCAGCAAGCCTATGATGGAATTACTCACGCACGATGGTGGGCATCATGAAATTGGTGATGGAGGATGGTTGATGATGACGATGGCGACGGATTCCCCTCTCCGGAGCCCCGAACGAACTCCAGATCTGCCCTCCCGAAGAAGAACGTGGCTTGGCGACGGCTCCATATCATAAATCTTGATGAATCCTTCTCTCTGATTTTTTTCTCCTCGAAAGAGAATATATGGATTTAGAGTTGAGGTTGGTGGAGGTCCAGGGGGCCCACAAGGTCGGGTGCCCCCCCCCCCCTTGTGGCAAGGGTGTGGGCCCCCTTCACTTGTTTCTTTCACCAATATTTTTTATTAATTCCAAAACTTATCTCCGTGAAGTTTTACGTCATTCTAAGAACTTCTTATTCTGAACAAAAATAACACCATGGCAATTCTGTTGAAAACAGCGTCAGTCCAGGTTAGTTCCATTCAAATCATGCAAGTTAGAGTCCAAAACAAGGGCAAAAGTGTTTCTAAAAGTAGATACGATGGAGACGTATCAGGATTCTACATCAAGCTAGCTGCCCTTCCGATGATGTGTCAGTAGGTTACGATAGACCTACATGTCCATATCGAGTAGCTAGATGGCTTCGTCTCTCACTTTGATTTTCAATACAATGTTGTCCTCGATGTTCCTAGAGATCTATTTGATGTAATCTTCTTTTGTGGTGTGTTTGTTGGGATCCGATGAATTCTGGGTTTATGATCACATTATTCATGAATATTAATTGAGTCTTCTCAGAATTCTTTTATGCATGATTATTATAGCTTTGTATTTCTCTCTGGTCTATCCACTTGGTTTGGCAACCTAAATTGATTTATCTTGCAATGGGAGAGGTGCTCTGTAATGGGTTCAATCTTGCGATGCTCTCTATCCCAATGATAGAAGGGGACAAGACACATATTTGTATTGTTCCTATTAAGGGGAAACCAATGGATTTTATTCATATTGGTTGGATTTACTTTGTCTACATCATGTCATCTTGCTTAAGGCGTTACTCCATTTTTCATGAACTTAATACTAGAGATGCATGTTGGATAGCGATCGATGGGTTGCGTAATAGTTGATGCAAGTAGGAGTCGGTCTACTTGTCTCGGACATGATGCCTATATTCATGATCATTGCCTTGAATATCATCATAACTATGCGCTTTTCTATCAATTGCTCAACAGTAATTTTTTTACCCACTGTATGTTTTTTGTTCGAGAGAGAAGCCTCTTGTGAAAAATATAGCCCACAGGTATACTTTTATCATATATAAAATCCAAAAATATCTTGCGACAATTTATTTACCATTATTTTATTTTGTGTGTTTAGTGATCTATCTATCACTACTAGATTTGATCCTTGAAAATAACCGCCGAGGGGATTGACAACCCATCTTAATCGCGTTGGGTGCAAGTATTTGCTCTTTTGTGCATAGGTGCTACTGATGAGGTTTCACATGGTTCTCCTACTAGAATGATAACCTTGGTTCTTAGCCGAGAGAAGTACTTATCTCTACTGTACTACATGATGCTCTCATCTTCGAGGAAATCCCAGCACAGCTCACAAGTAGCAGGAAGCTTGGGTCGATGGCCTGCATGGCCAAGTCCATGCCCTACCCGAGTGGCATACAGATCTTCATCAAGATCAAGGCCCTGAGAAGCTACATCATGTGAAGGATCTCACTGGCAGCACAGGGTGTTGCGTCGTGCTTCGGTGCTCCGGTGAAGCATCACGCGCGGTGCTGTTCCGGGTAGATAAGGCATTTTTTAGCAGAAGAGCGATGGGATGGGGCATGATCTTTCTAATTCATGTCGTATAGTAGAAGAGCCAAAGAATGGACGCCATCGTTGCTGATGTGCGCCCCCCTGATGGATCGGACCATACTATCGGCGGACCACACGAACATGCCGCCACTGGCTGTCTTGAACACTCGGCTTCCTGCCAACATGATCTCCATGGTATCCCTTCCCCGACGAGGATGCAATGGTTGACTGGCCCCTCTCAAACCCTGTAATGCTCCGAGACCGTTGTGCGAGATGTCTTCCAGTTATTCGCCTCCATTGCCATGTCTTTTTCTTGCATATTGCACTTTGCCATGTCATCATGGGTATTTCATCTGCATGTTTTTCAAAACTTGCATCTGGTCATTTTCTCCATTGTCTGTTTCGGCATCCGACACTCTCACATGTACCCGCCGCACCTTCCAGATATCATTTCGTGAGTGGGAGAAAAACTTTCTCTGAATGTGCCGAGATTTATCGAGTGGCGTAGGTACATCACCGGTAATCCGCCTGTCAAATTTCATTCCATTTGGACGTCGTTTGATGCCCCGACGGTTAACCCCGTTAACCACCAGACCCCTCTCTCCTTGCAGCCCACCACCCCTCCACAACAACCACTAGCCCATCTAAACCCACTCCAAGCTCTCCGACGTTGGATCATGATTGTCTGGGAGAAAACCGCACCTCAATAGCCCTCTCTTAGCTCCCTCTACCTATAAATTAGCCTCCCCCTCCTCAAATCACGAGCAAACTGTATCCTCCCTCCTCCTCCCGCCGCCAGACGCGTCCGCCGGGCGACCGGACACATCTAGCCGCCGCCCTGCAGCAAATCTTGTGCCGCCATGGCACCCGCCACCATCTCCACCGTGCCGCACCATGCGGGCCCGTGATCCCATCCGCAGCCCCTCCCGCCCCCCCCGCCTCTACTCCACCCCGCCGCCGACAGCGCCGCCGCCACCCTGCCCCTGACCCGCGCGCCTCCACCACCGCTCGGCCGCCGCCCGTCTCTGCCACCCCATGCCCCACACGACGCTGCCCGCTCCACCACTGCCCTGCTCACGCGCCGCCGCCGCCGCTGCCTCGCCATCCGCCTCCATCGTTGCCGGCCGCCGCCGCCGACGCCGGATCCGGTCCCCCGCAGCCAGATCTGCCTCCTATTGGCCACCACCGGCATCGCCGGCGTCCCCGCGGGCTTGCTAGAGCCCCTCGCCGCCCGGACCCGCGTCTGCTCCGACCCGATCTGACCCGCCTTCGACCCAATCCACTCCTTTCACTTTTTCATGGGGTAAAAATCACACCAAGTCCCTAAGTTTTTCCAATGATATGTGTGCATGTTTGTCATCTCATGACTCCGTGCTCGTGGCTCCGATTTGTGCATATGTTATATCAAAATGTTCAGCTCTGAGTTCTCTAGACGATGGTGTTGTTTGCCTGTATGTTACTATTCATCTTTTTGCCTTAATCAATCTGCAAAAGTGTTAAATGTTATGATCTGCTGGAAGTTGTGATAACTTGCTGATTTGTCTTTTTCATATCATATTGTGTGTCTATCTTTTGAGCATCAAGTCTACATGTTTTAGGAGCATATTCATGACATCTTTACAGTGGTGCAATCCACGTATTTTTATGTTCCCTGTGGTGACTAGCACAAGCATGCAAAGTAGGGTACTTGCAGTTGCTGATTTTAGTGACTTGATGATTTCTGCTAAGTCTGAATCTTCTACATTATGTTGCCATGTTAACTTGATGCTACAATTGAATCCATGCATACTCTTGAGATGCTCATTAAGGATGTTTTGTATATCCTATTATGCGGTATGCATCCATGCCATGGTTTGCAATTGTGGCCTGCTGTAGCTTGCCATTACCATGCTCTCAAGTTGCTAAATAATGTTTATGTCAGCCTGTTACCAGTAAGTTCAGTTTTGCCATGTGAATAGCTAGCGTTCTATGCATCATATGACCATGTTCTTGCCACGAGTAGCTGCATGTATATGCCTTCTTGTTGTTGGTTGTATTCTCGTGCCATGATATGCTTTATGTTGAGTTAAAAAAGCTTGCAAACATGCCTACTTGTCGATGTTTCTTCCATGTTCAGTTTATTCCACTAAGTGTGTGAATCTGTTATCATTTTCATTATTGCCATGATGTTTTGAGCATGTTCTAGCAGTAGCTCAATGATCATGTTTTGTAGTTCTCTACCTTTACATGCTTTTCATGCCCGTGTATGCCATGAAATGTTCATGTAGCTTATACTTTTGTTTTCTCAAAGTGTGCATCATGAATCTGTTTTCAGCCTTCCTCTGTTTTTCACTAAGTCCGACAATCTGTTATGACTTGCTTACTTGTCTTGATGATTGCCATTGATCTAAGGGTTATATGGAGATGATTAGTAACCATGTTTTGCCATGTTTAACCTGTACTTTAATGCCATGCTTTTTTACCTTGTTCTTGCAATGTAGCATCATTGTTTCGTGCCTCCAACATGTCAACATGTTATTTCTGCTCACATGTATGCCCTGTTTTGCCCTAAGTCTTAATCTATGTTATAAAGTTGCTTTTGTTGCACTGATCTCATTGGATTAATATTGATGCCTATGAACATGAATCTTATTATTATTTGAACCATGTAATGTGTACTTTAAGTGAATATCAATTTTGTGTCCATATGTTTCCTGTAGTATGTTGTTTCCTTGATTGCAAAGTGCTTAGTTGTTGTTTTGGGCAGGTTGTGATTGAAACTTGTATTGAGTGTATCTGTTGAAACATGGCTCCGTTTGGAGCATGCTCTACATGAAACTTGCGTGGTTTTGCATGTAGTTTTATCTTGCCATGTTGTATCCATGTTTTGGAGTGCTTGTGATTGTGTTTTGCTTGTATTTGCATCAATGTCATGTTTAACTTGTTTTGCTCATAACTTCTAGGCCGTAGCTCCTAATTAGTTGAACCTTATATGTAACTTGACTAGAAAGACGTGTCAATCATCTTGTTACACTTTAGATTTCTTTTTAACAGTTTTAACTTAATGTTTTAAGCAGATTAGGACAAATTCCGAAATTTGCATATGAGGACTTACCGAAATTGTTATATGTTGTTCCTGGCCTCATTTAAACTTGCTTTGGTATGGTGTTCTTGTATGCATCATCTCTTTCCATGAGTAGCATAATGTAGCCTTGTGTGACGCCCGAGTAATCATGCTACAGTAACCTCTACTAATGATGCCACGTCATCGAGGTCACTGTTGTTAATCTCGCGCTAATTCAAAACCCGATCGAATTCAAATTCGAAATCAAACCCAAACGATGAAGTTTTCAAACATTAAAACTAAAATGTTCGGGTTGTGTCAAATAATGCATAGGTAATTATGGTGGAGAAACCACACTTTTATATAATGTTTAAATACTCTAAAATAAATAAAACGGTAGCAAGAACAATTATTTAAAGGCTTTTAAAATAATAAATGATTACAAACTATTGTATTTTAAGTGCCAAGTTAATTCTGGTAGTAGCATTATTACTAATACTATTTTAGGTGCAACTTACGTATTTTATGAAAGCTAAAATTTAATATTAAAGTATTAAAGAAATAAAAGAAAACGGAAAAGGAAATAAATAAAAGAAAAGAGAATATAAAAAAGAGGAAAAGAAAAAAAAGGAGAGAGAACCCCCTCCCCCCACCCACTGGACCAGGCGGCCCACCTCCCCAGGCCGGCCAAAGGCCCAACCAGCCAAGCCCATCCCCACTCCCTTATCCCCTCTCCCCCCCGTAACCCTAACCACCGGCCACCACCCCCACTCCCCACTCGCTCTCCCCCACCCCCTCGCGCTGGATCTGGATCGGGAGGATCCCAATCCCCTCGTCCCACTCCCCCGCGCGCCCGCTGCCGCCTTGAACCGCCTGACGCCGGCGCCCGGAGCTCCTCCCCTGCCGGACTGCTTCCTCCGCCCCACCGGCCTACCTCCTCTACGACATCGTCGCCTTCTTCCTCCTCAACCCCCACTCCCCAGACCCTACGCACCCCGGTGAGGCCCTCGGCCTCCTCTCCCCTTTTCGCCGCATGCTCGCGCCCGCCTCGTCTCGGGTCGGACGAGCCCCCTGGCTCCACCGCGCCCCCCCCCCCTGCCTGGAGCTCTGCTCCCTCACGCGCCCGCGCCCCTTGCTGCAGCTCGCCGGACCAGTCGCCGGCCCCCGCCTTCCCCTATCCCGCTCCTGCCGCCGCTGACTGCCGGCGGAGCACCGTGGCTGCCGCCCCTTCCCTCTCTGCCTCGCCGCGCCACATGCGGCTGCATCCGCCGCCGGCGGCACCCCACCGCCCCGCCATTGCCCGCGGCAGGCCACAGCCAGCGCGCCCAGGCGCCGCCCATCGCCGCCTCCCTACTGCCCGCCCGGCGGGCTCCCCATCGACGGGCGGCCATGCCCTGCTCCCGGGCGGGCGTCGCCCCGCAACCGCGCCCGTTCGGGCGACAACCATCGCCCCGGTGCCCAAAGCCCGTTAAGGCCCCCTGTGCCTATGACAGGGGGGCCCATGACCAGAACGTTTAAAAAAAAGAAAAATAAAAATAAAAATAAATAATAAATATAATAATTAAAATTTTAATTAAGCAATTACAGAATTAATTAAATCGGATTAGATTAACCTAATCATTTAGCTAAAGCTAATTAGCCCTATTTAATTACTATGAGCCTATGACATATGGGCCCCATGCCCCAAATAAAAGGGAATTAGAAAATTATAATAATTAATTAATTAGGATAATTAATTAATTTAATTAATTCTGTTTAGTTAACCTAAACCTAATTAGGCTAATTAATTCTGATAATGAGATAACAGTCAATGACCGACGGGCCCCACCCACCAGTTGACTGGTCAACGGTCAGAGTTGACCGCTGACATCATGCTAACATCATGCTGATGTCATAATTGTATTTCCTAAATTAATTAATACTGTTAGTCCTAAAAATGATTTAAATCTTTAATAATTAATATAAAATAAACCGTAGTTCGGATGAAAAAACTTTGTACATGAAAGTTGCTCAAAACGACGAGACGAATCCGGATACGCAGCCCGTTCATCCGCCACGCATCCCTAACATAGGGAACACGCAACTTTTCCCCTCCGATTCATAAGTCCGAAAACGCGAAACACCGGGAATACTTTACCGGATGTTTTCCGCCTCCACCGGTACCACCTCGTACCGCGTTAGGGCACACCTAGCATCACGCTTTGTCATGTCATGCATCGTCATGCATTTGCTTGCTTAAATATTTATTGTTTCTTCCCCCTCCTCTCTCAATAGACACCGAGACCGACGCCGCTGCTACCCAGTACGACTACGGAGTTGACGACCCCTCTCTCTTGCCAGAGCAACCAGGCAAGCCCCCCCTTTGATCACCAGATATCGCCTACTCTTCTCTATACTGTTTGCATTAGAGTAGTGTAGCATGATACTGCTTTCCTTTATTCCTATCCTGATGCATAGCCTTTCCTTGTTATTACTGTTGTTACCTTTACCTGCAATCCTACATGCCTAGTATAGGATGCTAGTGTTCCATCAGTGGCCCTACACTCTTGTCCGTCTGCCATGCTATACTACTGGGCCGTGATCACTTCGGGAGGTGATCACGGGCATATACTATATACTTTACACAGTTACATTACTTATGATACTGTTCGTACATGGGGGCTGAAGGGGCAGGTGGCTCCATCCCGGTAGAGGTGGGCCTGGGTTCCCGACGGCCCCTGACTGTTACTTTGTGGCGGAGCGACAGGGCAGGTTCCGACCACCTAGGAGAGAGGTGGGCCTGGCCCTGTTCGGCGTTCGCGGATACTTAACACGCTTAACGAGATCTGGGTATTTGATCTGAGTCTGGCCATTTGGTCTATACGCACTAACCATCTACGCGGGAGTAGTTATGGGTATCCCGGCGTCGTGGTATCAGCCGAAGCCTTTGTGACGTCAGCGACTGAGTGGCGCGTGCCGGATTGGACTGGAAAGCCACTAGGCTAGGTCTGCTTCCGACCGCGTACGCAACGTGCAGGTGTGCAAAGGGCGATGGGCCCAGGCCCCTGCGCCATAGGATTTAGACCGGCATGCTGACCTCTTTGTTGTGCCTAGGTAGGGCTGCGACGTGTTGATCTTCCGAGGCCGGGCATGACCCAGGAAAGTGTGTCCGGCCAAATGGGATCGAGCGTGTTGGGGTATGTGGTGCACCCCTGCAGGGAAGTTTATCTATTCGAATAGCCGTGTCCCTCGGTAAAAGGACGACCCGGAGTTGTACCTTGACCTTATGACAACTAGAACCGGATACTTAATAAAACACACCCTTCCAAGTGCCAGATACAACCGATGATCGCTCTCTCACAGGGCGACGAGGGGAGGATCATCGGTTAGGATTATGCTATGCGATGCTACTTGGAGGACTTCAGTCTACTCTCTTCTACATGCTGCAAGACGGAGGCTGCTAGAAGCGTAGTCTTCGACAGGATTAGTTATCCCCCTCTTATTCTGGCATTCTGCAGTTCAGTCCACATATGATACCCTTATTCCATTTGATACCCATGCATATGTAGTATAGCTCCTTGCTTGCGAGTACTTTGGATGAGTACTCACGGTTGCTTTCTCCCTCTTTTCCCTCTATCCCTTCTACCTGGTTGTCGCAACCAGATGTTGGAGCCCAAGAGCCGGACGCCACCGTCGATGACGACTCCTATTACACCGGAGGTGCCTACTACTACGTGCTGCCCGCTGACGACGACCAAGAGTAGTTAGGAGGATCCCAGGTAGGAGGCCTGCGCCTCTTTCGATCTATATCCCAATTTGTGCTAGCCTTCTTAAGGCAACTTGTTTAACTTATGTCTGTACTCTGATATTGTTGCTTCCGCTGACTCGTCTATGATCGAGCTCTTGTATTCGAGCCCTCGAGGCCCCTGGCTTGTAATATGATGCTTGTATGACTTATTTTATTTGTAGAGTTGTGTTGTGATATCTTCCCGTGAGTCCCTGATCTTGATCGTACATGTTTGCGTGTATGATTAGTGTACGATTAAATCGGGGGCGTCACAAGTTGGTATCAGAGCCGACTGCCTGTAGGAATCCCCCTTCCACACTCCTTGGCCGAAGTCGAGTCTAGACATTGCAAAACTTTCTGCTAACATGGCTGTGTGCCTTACGGGCCCACGTCGCCATTTGGGTGGTAATAGGATCTTTTACTCCTTGATCATTACTCTGGGGCTCTAATCTCTCTTCTATTCGGGTTAAAATGAATTTACTAACTCTGACTCTAGGATCTCGTAAATACTTTCTCCCGGAGAGCCCCTTCATTCCAGATGATGGCCTGCTTCACCAGAAGATTCCGAAGATACTCTTTACTATTCCTCTCGAGACTTTGTGCCCATCACTTTTGCTATTCCCGACCACCGATAAATCCTTAGGGATAACTACTCACACTTGCCATTCATACGATCATCCCCCATTGATCTTGTTATTACAAGATACCCCGGAGTCTTCTCTATTGTTCCGAGAATACTTTGTGCCCACTGCCTAGCAGTTCCTTGCCACATGAATACCCCTTCAATTAAATCCTCGCACTTGTCGAGTATCCACTCATCCCCAGTTGTTCATGTGTTTTCACAATGGTCTTCGAAATACTATTCGATCCTCCAAAAATCCTTAGTAGCTTATTGCTCTGCAATACTTGCCTGCTTGCATTATGGATGCTTTCCATATGTCTGGCGATATTCGTTAGTATCCTTAGGCATCGTCTTTTGATCCTATTGATTCAACTTGAGTGCGAATGCACGCAATCGTCAGTTGATCCTTTTAAATTATCTTTCTGGCTCAGACGTTATTTTAAAACATGAGCTGGATCTCGACCAATCAAATTGCTGTCGATTGTACCCTTAAGGCTATTCAACTTATCCATCCCTGATCAGAGCATTGCTTCTGATCCCTTGTCTTGGAATTGATAATTCCTTTGCATTTGAGCCTTGAATTAGTCAGTTGTTTCTAAAGTCTGATCTCCTTGCATTGTTTCTCCCTCTGATTGAGTACCGATGCTCACACCAGATCCCTTGAGGACCACCAGATCATTTGCTGGATTTTATCTGACAGCGTCCTTCATATTCAATAAGTCTGTGAGCCTTTCCTCGGATACATAATACCTTTGGTAAATTGTATCCTCTGCTTTCTCAAACATGCTCTACTATCGAGCTGGTGTTATTTATTCTTGAAACTTGTGGTATATATTTCTAAGAAGCCCCTATGGGTTGAACATATGCCTTCTCTAAACTGTGTGAACTCGAAAGCTTTCACGAGTCATACACCTCTGGTATTTTGCCAGATAAAATTTCAAACACTACAACTTCTTCGAAAGTGAGAAGTGAATGAAAGGTTATGCATTGGAGAAGTGGGAGTCGACCTTGAACTTGTGTTCATGCCCATGGACACGATGTAGATCTTATCGTTAAAGCTTCTCTTAAATTAAATTATTCCTTTGGTATAAGTTCATCTTATATCTAGGATCTGACCTTTTGCAATCGTGGTTCCGACCATGTTCTCCTTTAAATGTCATTTTGCGTGCAAGTTTAAGTGCTTGTCTTCTATAGAGCAATACCCCAGTCCAACCTCTACTTTGATCTGTCATCGAGCATTACCCCCTCTGGTATCTCGAGATTATCATGGAACTGCATAACTTCTTATGAGTTCTTCTTCAAGTATTATTTGACTTCCGATGCATCATCATTTGACTTGATGTCATCGCCAACCGATTACATCTTCATGAAATCTCTCGACAAATGTGTCGTGGTCATCATCAGCATTCTGAGCTCTTCAAGGATATCAACTGAATTCATGATGAGAAATACCATCCTTGTCCCCGATGAATTGTGTTGTCATCAGCCACGTTATTGCCTTCCCTCCCAAACAAACTTGTTCATGTTTTGTGTTATACGTCGGGTTCCTTGCTATCCAGCATTTGTCCTTCTTTACCTTGGAATATTACCACCTTTTATGTCAAGAATGTCATGCTAATTTTACCACCTCTTGAGAATTCTTGATATAATAATATCTCTCGCCTTTTGCGTTCATTTCTTGGTCTCCGTGTTGTTTCTAACCGGAATACCAATAAATGGTCTGTGATGTGTAAATTCTAAACTTCTAGCAACCCTATTGCTTGAAGTTATTGGTCTACGGTTTCATTCTAAGTCTATTGATTATTGAATCATCATTCAAACATTGATCGTGCTACCTAGTCCAGATTCCTGGGTGCACCCTTCTATCATTGTTCAGTTGTGTATGTTTCCCTCGAGCATACATCATTATGACATTTGATCCGACAAATGATATTTCCTTGTTCACATAATTGTGGAAATCAATCCTTTGGAAATCTCGGTGATTTGTTGCTGAGCCTATCAGCCACCTCCTCATCCTCTCCTTGGTTTACTGATGACCTCTTGTTTCAGAGCTCACTTACATAGATCACTTCTGAGAATCTCACAATGTCATCTCGTCAAATTGTGTTCCACCTTTTCTTCTCAGGCATCCCGAGTCTGAGGTATCCTAACACCAATCAAATCTGAATCTCGGTCAGATATGATGATTGGAACATATTTCCAAGAGTTATAACGTTGGTCTTTGAATGACCCGGTAAGGTGGTATCATACCTAGCCCACCTGGCCGGAGGCCCTATTGTTATAGTCCCCTTTTAGCAATGTTATCCATTCTTCCATGAGGAAACTGTAAGACTTATTCCACAAGTTATTCCTAATGGATCCTTTTTGTTTCCAAAGTCTGATTTTCACCTGTTGACCATGTCAGCGCTATCTCGAAGCATGTCTATGGTACTCCGATTTTCAGTAAGAACATTTGAAGCACCATGCTAAATGTTTCTTGTTGAAATTACCGAAACACCGTTGTATGGGTAATGTCATGAAATTTGTCTCTCCTACCTAAAAGAGTTTTCTACCTTCTATCCGGTCTTGGATATCATACTCTGCTTGTTCTTGGAAGGATATACCCCTGAAATATGTGTTTAATCACATTTTTCCTTTCCATTCTTCTGTTTAATCTAAGAATCACATTTTTCCTTTCCATTGTTTGGTTTAACCTTTCTTGTGATCTATATGATCCAAGCAGAAATATTCTCCTGTTTATGTAAACACCGTGGTGTACAATTCTGTTAGCATGACCCTGTTACTATTGTTGATGACATTCCAGTAACCACCGATGGACGAGAACTTTGCCTAATAGCTCGCCTCGTTCAACGAGCAGGAAAATGGTTCTCTTCGTCCCTCGCCCTTGGTACTGACATTGTTGCCGAGATAAATGACAGGCAATCCTCTGACATGCCTTTCTTACATAATCATGCGAGATGTCACCACCCTTCCTACTTTTACCCCACATGGTGGGCCCATAACCCACAGGTCCCAGGATCGAAACCTGACTCCTGTACACCCCTTGTTCCCAAAGTTATTCCTCCCGTGTGGACTCGTATGTAATTCATGAGCCACCTTCCGATGAGATCTTCAATTCTGACATCGGAAACAATAATTATTTCGTTGCTTGAAACCCCTTTCACCTCGTGACTAGGCATTGAATGATTGCCTGGCTGCCTGAAACTTCTTGTTGGACCTTCCAACTTTACTCTCGATGTGTTCTATTTGTTTAACTCGAGAGGTACTCATATGCTCATTCATGGGCTAATCCCAGGCTATTACCCTTATATCATTCTGTCGTTTCCGATCTACCCCGTTACCTATTCGTAAACACAATGAAGATCCCGAAGAAAGGATGCTGACTTCATCATCAGGGCCTCAAGCAGAAAAATGGAGACATCGATGTATTGGACCGATTCTCTTCGAGAAGAGCAAGCCAGAATGGGAAGACCCGCTAGATTCGTAACCAAACCTTCCCCCCTTTCACTACCTCTTAAATCTCGGGACGAGATTTCTTGTAGTGGAGGAGAATTGTGACGCCCGAGTAATCATGCTACAGTAACCTCTACTAATGATGCCACGTCATCGAGGTCACTGTTGTTAATCTCGCGCTAATTCAAAACCCGATCGAATTCAAATTCGAAATCAAACCCAAATGATGAAGTTTTCAAACATTAAAACTAAAATGTTCAGGTTGTGTCAAATAATGCATAGGTAATTATGGTGGAGAAACCACACTTTTATAAAATGTTTAAATACTCTAAAATAAATAAAACGGTAGCAAGAACAATTATTTAAAGGCTTTTAAAATAATAACTGATTACAAACTATTGTATTTTAAATGCCAAGTTAATTCTGGTAGTAGCATTATTACTAATACTATTTTAGGTGCAACTTACGTATTTTATGAAAGCTAAAATTTAATATTAAAGTATTAAAGAAATAAAAGAAAACGGAAAAGGAAATAAATAAAAGAAAAGAGGAAAAGAAAAAAAAGGAGAGAGAACCCCCCCCCCCCCCACCCACTGGACCAGGCGGCCCACCTCCCCAGGCCGGCCAAAGGCCCAACCGGCCAAGCCCATTCCCACTCCCTTATCCCCTCTCCCCCCGTAACCCTAACCACCGGCCACCACCCCCACTCCCCACTCACTCTCCCCCACCCCCTCGCGCTGGCTCTGGATCGGGAGGATCCCGATCCCCTCGTCCCACTCCCCCGCGCGCCCGCCGCCGCCTGGAACCGCCTGACGCCGGCGCCCGGAGCTCCTCCCCCGCCGGACTGCTTCCTCCGCCCCACCGGCCTACCTCCTCTACGACATCGTCGCCGTCTTCCTCCTCAACCCCCACTCCCCAGACCCTACGCACCCCGGTGAGGCCCGAGGCCTCCTCTCCCCTTTCCGCTGCACGCTCGCGCCCACCTCGTCTCGGGTCGGACGAGCCCCCTGGCTCCACCGCGCCCCCCCCCGCCTGGAGCTCTGCTCCCTCACGCGCCCGCGCCCCTTGTTGCAGCTCGCCGGACCCGCCGCCGGCCACCGCCTTCCCCTATCCCGCTCCTGCCGCCGCTGACTGCCGGCGGAGCACCGTGGCTGCCGCCCCTTCCCTCTCTGCCTCGCCGCGCCACATGCGGCTGCATCCGCCGCCGGCGGCACCCCAGCGCCCCGCCATTGCCCGCGGCAGGCCACAGCCAGCGCGCCCAGGCGCCGCCCATCGCCGCCTTCGTACTGCCCCGCCCGGCGGGCTCCCCATCGACGGGCGGCCATGCCCTGCTCCCGGGCGGGCGTCGCCCCGCAACCGCGCCCGTTAAGGCCCCCTGTGCCTATGACAGGGGGGACCCATGACCAGAACGTTTAAAAAAAGAAAAAGAAATAGAAAAAGAAATAATAAATATAATAATTAAAATGTTAATTAATTAATTACAGAATTAATTAAATCGGATTAGATTAACCTAATCATTTAGCTAAAGCTAATTAGCCCTATTTAATTACTATGAGCCTATGACATATACTCCCGAACTCCCGCCACAGTACTGGGTGGCGTCGAGGTTATCTCACCAACGAACTACATAAAGGAGATTTTCGATGTCGCGCACATATCTCAAGTATGCCAGAATTGCAACGATAGAATTATGATGACAACACCTCAGAGCTCAACTCCCCGGGACACTTCCACTAAACCCCTGACAGGAGGCACCAAGACAGTATTCTCATCATAAGCCATCGGAACAAAACTAAGATACTCGCGTGATCCTAAAATTTTTTTTAGTGAAATTTGAGAAGAGAAGAGTCAAAACTCTACATCAGGATGCCTTACCAGAGCGATGAGGAGACTGGGAAGTAAAAAGAATTCCAAAGCTCTCCGATATATAATTCCTAAGGACTCAAAACATTTTTCTAGACACAACTCGGCTGCTAGAAAGGATCAAGCAATGGGGCTCCTAAGGTCGGGGAAGGCTCTGATTACCAACTTGTAACGCCCTCGATGCGGCTATGTCTCCCACGTGTCGAGGCACGACTTAGAGACATAGGCGCATTGAAAGCAATGTCGCAAGTCAAGAATCATTACACAACCCAAGTACATATATAATATAAAAGGGGGGGAATAATAATAGTTGGCTTACACTCGCCACGTCACATCAAAGTACATAAATAGCATCCATCATACAAACACTCATGGCCCGACTATGGCGCCAAAATGGAAAAGACCCCCAACAAGCGACTAGGCCCTGAATCTAACCCCGAATAGGCACCACTACTGATCATCCAGAAAAGAAACATAGTATCGCTGAGAGTCCTCGTCGTACTCCCACTTCAGCTCGAGCGCGCCATCTGGAGAAGTGTCATTGGTCCCTGCATCTGGTGTAATAGTAATCTGTGAGCCACAAGGACTCAGCAATCTCGCACCCTCGCGATCAAGACTATTTAAGCTTAATAGGTAGGAAAGGGGGTAATGTAAGTGGAGCTGCAGCAAGCGACTAGCATATATGGTGGCTAACTTATTCGCAAAGTGGAGCGAGAAGAGAAGGCAAAGCACGAGCGGAAACTACATAGAGCAGACTACGCAAACATAACTCCAACGCCGTGTCCACTTCCCGGACTCCGCCGAGAAGAGGCCATCACGGCAACACACGCAGTTGATTCATTTTAATTAATTAAGTTCAAGTTATCTACAACCGGACATTACCAAATTCCCATCTGCCCATAACCGCGGGCACGGCTTTCGAAAGATCAATCCCTGCAGGGGTGTCCCAACTTAGCCCATAACAAGCTCTCACGGTCAACGAAGGAATAGACCTCCACCCAGGACCCACCGATCAGACTCGGTATCCCGGTACAACAAGATGATTCGACAGGTCAAAACTAGTCCAGCAACACCACCCGAATGCGCCGACAAATCCCGATAGGAGCTGCACATATCTCGTTCTCAGGGCACACTTAGATGAGACATCCTATGAGTAAAACCAACCCTCAAGTTGCCCCGAGGTTGCCCCGCAGTCTACTCGGTCGGACCAACACTCAGAGGAGCACTGGCCCGTGGGGGGCTAAAATAAAGATGACCCTCGGGCTCCGGAAACCCAAGGGAAAGAAAAGGGTAGGTGGCAAATGGTAAAACCAATGTTGGGCATTGCTGGAAAAGCTTTAATCAAGGCGAACTATCAAGGGGTTCCCATTATAGCCCAACCGCGTAAGGGACGCAACAATCCGGGAACATAACACCGGTATGACGAAAACTAGGGCGGCAAGAGTGGAACAAAACACTAGGCGAGAGGCCGAGCCTTCCACCCTTTACCAAGTATATAGATGAATAAAGATAACATAGCAATATAATGATATCCCAACAAGTAAATAAGTGTTCCAACAAGGAACGACTCCAATCTTCACCTGCAACTAACAATGCTATAAGAAGGGCTGAGCAAAGCGGTAACATAGCCAATCAATGGTTTGCTAGGACAAAGGTGGGTTAGAGGCTCAATCATGGCAATTGGGAGTATGACAAGCAAGTGGTAGGCATCGTAGCATTGGCAAAGCAAAAGAGCGAGCAAACTAGCATAGCAAAGATAGTAGTGATTTCAAGGGTGTGATCATCTTGCCTGCACAGTTGTCAGAATTGACTGGATCCTCAAAAGCAACCTCAAAGGGCTCCTCGTTAGCGATCTCGTCTCCCGGCTCTACCCAACAACACAAACAAGCAACAAGGATACAATCAACCACGTGCAAGGGCAAGCAATAATATGCAAAGATGATATGCTATGCGGGATGCGATGCGGGATGCAAAAATGCAACATGTAACAGGAAAAGCATGAACCTGGCCTCAACTTGGAAAACGAAGTGTGCCACTGGATAGAGGGGAAGAAATCCCCTGAAAACGATATAAAGATCATGGCAATCGGAGCTACAGTTTAGAAATGGCAAGCGTTTTACTAAACGAATCGATCTGCGATTTACAACAAGTAGGCTCCTAAATGCAACAAAATGAACATGCTACAGCCACCCAACATGAAAACAAATTGCATGGCAGTGATGTACTCATCAAGCTTAACAAATCATGAGGACTGAGGCATAGGCAAAATCATCCATTAAGGGCTTCAAACAAGCATGGCAAAACTGAATAAGCAAAACAGATTTCAGACTTAGCGAAATTAACGCTAGTCTGGAATTTCAGACCACGATGCTCTCTTCGGAGCAGCAAAACAACATGAAGGAAAACCTGAACATGGCAAGAAAGAGCATGGAATGGAGCTACTCAACAAGCTTAACAAAACACCCAAAATGACCAGGGGCCAAAAGGGTTCACAAAATACTCTACCGAGCACACGAACATTGATGAAACACAATCAGATTTCAGACTTAGTGAAAACTGGGACATGCTGAAACAATAACTCACGGAGGCATGTAAACGAGCTCGATGCTCTCACTACGGTGCAAGTCATGGCAAGGCAAGCATATATCCATTAAGAAGGCACAAAATGCTAGCTAGACATGGCAAGAACAATGGCATAGCATGCATGGATCACTAGCAATCACTCCGGCAAAATCGCAAAAGAGTTCACGATCTGCCCAAAACAGCAACTATCCAAAAGTTGAACTCGATTGAGTCAACCTAGGTTGCTCCAACATAACAACTAAAGACATGGATGGATTAATCACAACAAGCATAACAAATCACTCTTACTAATCATCCTCAAAAGAGGCACGGATCACTAGGAAACAAGCCGGACATATAGCATCGTGAACTAAAACGGCCCAGACTTAGTGATTTTCACTAAGTCCCTGAAATCGATAATCTCAGGCAGCCCTCTTCGCAAGCTTGCACAAGACAACACACACATCCTAAAAATTCATGGGAGGCACCTCTGGAAATAAGACAACATGCTTAACAATTCATCCCAAAGGGGCACAGGCATATCATGCACGGATTAATCATGGCAAAAATGACAAAAGTGCATGTTGAACTAACGGATCTGCAATTTAACTCAACATGCCTCCTTCCAACAGCATTTTGGGCAAAAAGATGACCTCAAATGCAAATGATGCAATGGAATGAAATGATGTACTCGTCGAGACGAAGATTTTGACGTATCATATGCCCAAATGGGAGCTACGGATGCAAAGTTATGGCAGGTCAAAGTTTGCTCAAAAATTAGGGTTCGGGGGAGAAAAGTCAACCGGATCTAGATCTGGATCTGAGATCACTGTTCACCGGCAGGACTCCCAAGGTTGGCCGGCGTGGTGGTGGCTCCGGCGAGGTGGTGGCTCCGGCGAGGAGGAGAGGGGAGGCGAGGCCGGCCTCTCCCTGGCCGGTCCTGGCGGCGGGCGCCGCCCCCGAGGCGCGGGGAAGGTCAGGGGGGCGCGGGGGATCCGGCGGGGAGCTCCGGCGAGGAGCTCCGGTGAGCTCGCGGCCGGAGCTGATGGCAGGCAGCGGAGGCGGTGATCGGACGCGAGGGAGGCGGCGGCGGCTTGCGGGCGAGGAGGCGGCGGAGGGAGTGGGCCTCAGGGGGCCCGGGACGGGCTCCGCGGGCCGGCGGCTGTGGCGGGCGGCGGCGTGCCACGTGGCAGGCGGCGATAGGCGGAGGCGGTGTGTCCGGCCGGGTCGGACAATGTCCGGCCGGCGCAAGGGAATTTTTAGGGTTTCGTGGAGAGGGGAGATCCGAAAACGGAGGGGGTGTATTTATAGGCATAAGTGGAGCTAGGAGAGTCCAAATGAGGTGCGGTTTTCGCCCACACGATCGTGATCGAACGACCAAGACGATGGAGCTGAGTTTGGTGGGTTTTGGGCCAAAATGGAGGGGTTTTGGGCTGCACACACACGAGGCCTTTTCGGTCCCTCGGTTAACCGTTGGAGTATCAAACGAAGTCCAAATGACCCGAAACTTGACTGGCGGTCTACTGGTAGTAAACCAAGGCCGCATGGCAAGTCTCGGCCCAATCCCGAAATGTTTAACCCCCACACACAAAAGAAAGCTAGAAATGCCCACCGGAGGAGAACGAAGCGCCGGAATGCAAAACGGACAACGGGGAAAATGCTCGAATGCATGAGATGAACATGTATGCAAATGCAATGCACGTGATGACATGATATGAGATGCACGAAAACAAAACAACACACGGAGGCAAAGACCCGAACCTGAGAATTTAATATAACTTAATGCCGGAAACGGCAAGAGTTGGAGTACAATTGGGGAAGGTTACATATGGGGCGTTACATACCTTTACCTGCAATCCTACATGCCTAGTATAGGATGCTAGTGTTCCATCAGTGGCCCTACACTCTTGTCCGTCTGCCATGCTATACTACTAGGCCATGATCACTTCGGGAGGTGATCACGGGCATATACTATATACTTTACACAGTTACATTACTAATGATACTGTTCGGATATGGGGGCTGAAGGGGCAGGTGGCTCCATCCCGGTAGAGGTGGGCCTGGGTTCCCGACGGCCCCCGACTGTTACTTTGTGGCGGAGCGACAGGGCAGGTTCCGACCACCTAGGAGAGAGGTGGGCCTGGCCCTGTTCGGCGTTCGCGGATACTTAACACGCTTAACGATATCTGGGTATTTGATCTGAGTTTGGCCATTTGGTCTATACGCACTAACCATCTACGCGGGAGTAGTTATGGGTATCCCGGCGTCGTGGTATCAGCCGAAGCCTTCGTGACGTCAGCGACTGAGTGGCGCGCGCCGGATTGGACTGGAAAGCCACTAGGCTAGGTCTGCTTCCGACCGCGTACGCAACATGCAGGTGTGCAAAGGGCGATGGGCCCAGACCCCTGCGCCATAGGATTTAGACCGGCGTGCTGACCTCTCTGTTGTGCCTAGGTAGGGCTGCGACGTGTTGGTCTTCCGAGGCCGGGCATGACCCAGGAAAGTGTGTCCGGCCAAATGGGATCGAGCGTGTTGGGGTATGTGGTGCACCCCTGCAGGGAAGTTTATCTATTCGAATAGCCGTGTCCCTCGGTAAAAGGACGACCCGGAGTTGTACCTTGACCTTATGACAACTAGAACCGGATACTTAATAAAACACACCCTTCCAAGTGCCAGATACAACCGATGATCGCTCTCTCACAGGGCGACGAGGGGAGGATCATCGGTTAGGATTATGCTATGCGATGCTACTTGGAGGACTTCAGTCTACTCTCTTCTACATGCTGCAAGACGGAGGCTGCCAGAAGCGTAGTCTTCGACAGGATTAGTTATCCCCCTCTTATTCTGGCATTCTACAGTTCAGTCCACATATGATACCCTTATTCCATTTGATACCCATGCATATGTAGTATAGCTCCTTGCTTGCGAGTACTTTGGAGGAGTACTCACGGTTGCTTTCTCCCTCTTTTCCCTCTATCCCTTCTACCTGGTTGTCGCAACCAGATGTTGGAGCCCAGGAGCCGGACGCCACCGTCGATGACGACTCCTACTACACCGGAGGTGCCTACTACTACGTGCTGCCCGCTGACGACGACCAGGAGTAGTTAGGAGGATCCCAGGTAGGAGGCCTGCGCCTCTTTCGATCTGTATCCCAGTTTGTGCTAGCCTTCTTAAGGCAACTTGTTTAACTTATGTCTGTACTCCGATATTGTTGCTTCCGCTGACTCGTCTATGATCGAGCTCTTGTATTCGAGCCCTCGAGGCCCCTGGCTTGTAATATGATGCTTGTATGACTTATTTTATTTGTAGAGTTGTGTTGTGATATCTTCCCGTGAGTCCCTGATCTTGATCGTACATGTTTGCGTGTATGATTAGTGTACGATTAAATCGGGGGCGTCACACCTTGTCATGCACCATGCTTGGTGAGCATCATGCCATGTTATGTGTTGTGTGTTTACTGTTTTGTATGCTTCTTTCCGGTGTTGCTTCTTCTTGATAGTTCCAGTAATGTTGCGATTGTGAGGATCCATTCGAAAACGTGGGTTCGTCTTCTTTATGGACTCGTTCTTCTTCCTAGAGGGATTTCAGGCAAGATGACCGTCACCTTGGATCTCACTGCTATCTTTGCTACACTAGTTATCTTGATGCTATCGCTATGTCGTGCTACCTACCACTTATTTATCAAGCCTCTCAAACTGCCATGATAGCCTCTAACCTTTTCCACCATCCTAGCAACCGTTGATTGTCTATGTTACCGCTTTACTCAGCATCTCTTATAGCGTTGCTAGTTGCAGGTTGTTCCATGTTGGAACATGGATTTCTTGGGATACCACAATATCTCTTATTTAATTAATGCATCTATATACTTGGTAAAGGGTGGAAGGCTCGGCCTTTTACCTGGTGTTTTGTTCCACTCTTGCCGCCCTAGTTTCCATCATACAGGTGTTATGTTCCTTGATTTTGCATCCCTAACACGGTGATGGTTTATGGGCCCCTCTTAACAGTTCGATTTGAATAAAACTCTTCCATCAAGGCCCAACATTGGTTTTAGCATTTGCCAACAATCCACATAAATAGGGGGCCAGTGCTAATGGTGTTGGTCCCAAACTAGAGTTGAGTGCGGCTTCCCCCGGGGCAACTCGGGTCTCAGTTGTTGTACACTGTGCTCATCCGGTCATGGCCTGAGACAAGATACGCGTGGCTACTATCAGGGTGTCGGCACGCCGGGAGGTCTTGCTGGACTTGTTTTACCATTGTCGAAATGTCTTGTGCACCGGGATTCCGAGTCTGGTCGAAGGGTCCCGAGATGGAGGATTGTCTCCATGGATCGTGAGCTTGTGATGGGCTAAGTTGGGGCACCCCTACATGGACTAAACTTTTGAGAGCCGTGCCCGCGGTTATGTGGCAGATGGGAATTTTTAATGTCCGGTTGTTGAGAACTTGACACCAGACTCGAAATAAAATACACCAACCACGTGCGTAACGGTGATGGTCTCTTTTGGAGGGAGTCGAGGAGAGAACACGGTGGGGTTATGTTTGAACGTTAGTAGCTCAGGATCACTTTTTGATCATTACTAGTTTGCAACCATTTGCGTAGTTTCTCATCTTATTCTTGTACTCGTAGGTTAGCCACCATACAACGCTTAGTCGCTTGCTGCAACCTCACCATTTATCCAATCCCTACCCATAAGCTTTGCTAGTCTTGATACCCATGGTAATGGGATTGTTGATTCCTCGTGGCTCATAGATTACTACAACTATAGTTGCAGGTACAGGTAACGCGATGATCATGGTGCGAGAGTGATGTCTACTTGTTTTGGAGTTCTTGTTCTGCTTCTACTTTGTTTAGGCGATAGGTTCCTGGTCAGCAGCCTGGGCTAGCAGGGTGGATGTCATTTGAGTTTTTGTTTGGGTTTCATCCGTAGTCAGATGTTGTTATCATGTATTATGTTTGATGTATTCTTGTGGCATTTGTATGCCCTTTGTATGTATCCCCAGATATTATGTAATGGTACGATGTAATGATATCCACCTTGCAAACCGTTTCAATATATGATTCTATCCTTGGTGGGACCTTCGAGCTCCTCTCGGATAGGATCGAATATTGGGCGTTACAAACCCCTAGAAAGACTGATGGAGCAGACGACGGTGTTCCTTCTCTGGTTCCCCGCTGACCATCTCGCATAGCTCCTCTGGCCCGTCGCCTCACCCTTCAACACCCGGGGATGCTGGCATGCTCCTTTGGTTCATCACCACTGTATTGAGATGAATAAAATAGGATGCATTTTGGTGTTCCCAATTGCATTATCACCGACAATGGCATTCAGTTCACCTACAACACCTTCCTCTCATATTGCGAAGCTCAACACCAGATTCTGCTTTGCTTTAGTCATGCATCCACACATCAATAGACAAGTGGAAAGAGCAAATACGGAAGTGCTATGGGGTATGAGAACATGAACTTTTAACAGGTTGAAATCGAATAAGAGGCTAGATAGAAGAAGTTCCTATGGTCATATGATCCATGCGTAGCATGCCAAATAGGGTCACACATGAAATTCCCTTCGCACTCATCTATGAGGAGGAGGCAGTTCTCCCCTCTAAGCTCACCTACAAGTCTCCCCGGGTCAAGATCTTAAATGAAGCAACCCAGGGAGAAACGAGACATGACGACATCAACTTTCTCGAGGAGATCCGTTGCTGGGCAGCTGTGCGGGCAGGTCGCTACCAGCAGGAACTGCACCATAATCATAGCTGCAGGATCAGCCCTTGTGATCTTGAAGTAGGTGACCGTGTCCTTTGTCGGCTAACGTCCCGATAAGGCGCCAATAAGCTCTCACCGAAATGTGAAGGCCCTTACCAAGTGGTTGGGAGCTTGTTATGAACTCGTGGAGACCAATGATGAGGAACCTGTTATGAACTCCTAGAGACCAATGATGCGGAACATGTTATGAACTCGTGGAATATCGAGCATCTGCAGACATACCGTCCTTGCAACTTCCACCTATAAGGAGCTCAGGCATACCCAGGGCAGACCCTGGAGCTGAAGAAGTGTATCTGAGTCTACCTTGTACCGAACATGTTATCCAGCTTGACTCGTGAACAACCTTGTACTCAGGAACCCGTTCTCTTGTACGTGATAACCCACAAGTATATGGGATCATTTGTAGCCTTTTTCAATAAATAAGAGTGTCGAACCCAACGAGGAGCTAAAGGCAGAACAAATATTCCCTCAAGTTCTATCAACCACCGATACAACTCTACGCACACTTGACATCTGCTATACAAAAAACAAGTATGAAACTAGTTTGTAGGTGTGATGCTAGAACTACTTTGCAAAAATAAAACTAGAAGTACTTTGCAAGATAATAAAAGTTAGGTGTTTAGAAAAATGGTTTTTGCAACAAGAAAGTTATTTGTCCCTAGGAAATTGATAACAACTACCGGTAATCATTCTTGCAACTTTATATGAGGGAGAGGCATGAGCTAACATACTTTCTCTATGTGGATCATATGCACTTATGATTCAAACTCTAGCAAGAATCCGCAACTACTGAAGATCATTAAGGTCATGAAACCCAACCATAGCATTAAGTATCAAGGCCTCTTTATTCCCATTCATCATACCCCACCTACTTGGGTTTAAGTTTCTGTCACTCTCGCAACCCACCATAAGCAAACCATGAACATATTGCAACACCTTACAGCGGGGGCCCCTCACGTTTGCGCGAGAACGGAGGGCACCGTAGGGTAGCACCATAAATAAAATATACAATCATACTAACCAAGATCACGATTAACCCACATGACAAAATGGCTCTACTCAAACATCATAGGATAACCATAGATCATTGGGAAATAATATATGGAGTTGAGCACCATGTTTAGGTAGATATTACAGCGGGGAGGAGAGGTGTTACACCGCTTCATAGAGGGGGAGAAAGTTGGTGTTGACGGTAGCAAGATTGTAGATGTTGATCACCGTCTTGATCGTTGCCCCGGCGGCACTCCAGCGCCACCGGAAGCAAGGTGGAGAGAGCCCCCCTACTTCTTCTCCCTCCTTGGCCTCCCCCTAGATTGGGAGGATAATTCCCCCTCTGGTCTATGGTCTCCTATGGTGGTGGAGGGGCGGGAGCCAATCCGAGATTGCATCTCCCTCTCTGTTCTCTTCTGTTTGGCGTTCCCTAGATTTGGCTGAAAACCGTTTCTTATATTCCCGGAGATCCATAACTCCGATTACGCTGAGATTTTAACATGATTATTTTTCGGATATAAGCTTCCTTGCACCCGAAGTAGAGCTCCAACCAACGTGCGAGGTGGGCACAACCCACCACCAAGTGCTTGGCTGAGGGGTCGGATCCTAATGGGTTGTGCCCACCACGAGACCCCGTTTGCGGTGATTCCAACTCCCGAAAATCACATATATTCCAAAATAGTTCTCTGTAAATTTTTATCACATTTGGACTTCGTTTGATATGGATACTCTGCGATACAAAAAAAATGCAGAAAACAAGAACTGGCACTGGGCACTGGATCAATAGGTTAGTCCAATAAATCATATAAGAAGTTGCCAAAAGTATGTAAAAGTTGTATAAAATTGGCATGAAACAATAAGAAATTACAGATACGATGGAGACGTATTGGTACGCTGGAATAAAATTTAAGTTGTTCCAATTTGGTGGTGCAACTTGCGTTTTATTTCTGCTTTCTGCGCTATTTATGTTAGAATCGTGGCCAAATCCGTCCACGAATCGTGGGCTACTAATACGTCCATTTTGCATAATTATTTCTTACTATAGTTTATCCTTTTTCAATGATGTATTTTAGATTATGGTGCAATTATAATGTATTTTCTCTCTTAAAATGCAAATTATATCAAGAGACGAGGATTACAATCAAATGGAATTCTAGACATAAAATATCAAAAGAAGAGAAAGAAATTCTTCAGAGCTCAAAATGAAGCGTGTATTTTTGGAGAATTATTTTGAAATATATAATTAATATTGGAGCAAAGAAGTACTATAGGGCCCACCTAGCTTCCACATGGCTAGGTAGCGTGGCCTACCCACCCCCCTCATCGCACCACCTGCGCGTGTGGGGCCATGGTGGCTTGCCTCGTGATGCTCTTTGGCCGTAAATTCCCATTCACTGGTGCAGTGATGTGCTATACATATGGTTTCACCCCCTTTTCATGACAGAGTTTTAAACTGTCGCCTTGCCTCTATGTGAGATAGGGGGGTCCTTCCCACACGACCCAGAAACCGTCGGCGATAGGGACTAGGAATGCTTACATTTTGCAAAACTAAGCGTATGCGATGCCCGCATCTATCCCAAATGCGAGTCGCCACACAACTATTCATGATATATCTAATATCCCAAATGCCATGTCCTTGCTACTCGCATGTGCTCGCATTACTATCGCACTCAGTATTATTTGGTGCAACATTTGTGATGCATGCCCCATCACAAACAGTTCACGATTGCGAAACACGTATGATAAGGAGACTACCACACACATTTACTTATCCTACACCGTATGTGATTTAGTGTAAGATTGCATACATTTGTCCCTATAAAACTAGGCCTGAATATATCCCACATGTTGTTGTGTCCATAAACGTTTCCGATATATAAAATTTCCCAAACGATTCATCCGTAATACCCATGTCAGATGAAGGCCTTTCACACGGGTTCTTATATGAGCAAACATTTACGATGTGCATGACATCATAAACAATTCATAATTGCCAAGCATGTGTGATAAGGTGACTTTCACAAACATTTAATAAGAAGGAACTGTTTGTGCACTAGAGATTACACACGTAGAGATCTGAGAAACGTGTCTGATGTTGACATTTATCATAGACCTTTTGCTTTGGCAAACCGTGTGTAGTGTAATGGCCTGTAGAGAATAATTTATCCCTAATTAAATCCCTACATTTAAAATTCACATAATTTGAATTTGAAAGTAGGCAATCACTTATTTCATATCGAACCATGTTTATTACAAGGACGAATGCATAATTCGATGCACAGGTACATATACTGAGGAACTACAGAAGCATCAAGTAAAGAATGATGACCCACAGTTGTACTAGAGACGATAAAGAGAGGCAAAAGACATTATGGTTGCTAGAGAATGTGAAGTGATTGCCCATATTGTGCTCTCCTCCATTCCTAATGCATGTAGGACTCTAGGCCAACACCCTGTGATGGTCGCCCTCCCATCCTTCACTGTACTAAGTAGGAATTCTCGATGCTCATTGTAGTCTTAGTGAAATACTTTAACCTTCATTGCATGTCCACCAATCATGTACTTTTCGATGTAATCTCGAGTAAACTGCTTTGCAAACCATTGCAAACGAAAAAGATCCAGACAATGTTGTCTAACAACACATTATGGGCAGTAAAAAGAGAATGCTACAATGCTCGTAGTTACCATCCTATAGCTCGTGTGTTGGATAGAATGTTGATACGTCTCCAATGTATCTATAATATTTTTTTGTTCCAGGCTATTATATTATCAATATTGGATGTTTTATATACATTTACAAGCAACTTTATATCATTTTTTGGGACTAACCTACTAACTTAGTGTCTAGTGCCAGTTGTTGTTTTTTGCTTGTTTTTTTACTTCCAGAATATTGGTACCAAACGAAGTTCAAATGCCACGAAACTTTTTGGATATTTTTATGCTGATAAGAGACCCTGGAAGCTTCTAGAGGCCATAAGAAGGTGAAGGAGGGGCCAACTAAGCACCGCCACCGCCGCGCCCTGGTGGGTAGTGGGGCCCACAAGCATCTATAAATACTATAAATTTCCAAAACCCTCAATGGAGTCCACGAAATACGTTTTCCGCCGCCGCAAGTTCCAGAACCATGAGATCCAATCTAGAGGCCTTTTCCGGCACTCTGCCGGAGGGGGAAACAATCACAGAGGGGTTCTTCATCATCCTTGCTGCCCCCGATGATGCGTGAGTAGTTTACCACAGACCTACGGGTCTGTAGTTTGTAGCTAGATGGCTTCTTCTCTCCTTTTGATCTTCAATACAATGTTCTCCTTGATGTTTTTGGAGATCTAATTGATGTAATGACTTTTTGTGGTGTGTTTGCTGGGATCGATGAATTGTGAGTTTATGATCATATCTATCCATGAATATTACTTGGGTTTTCTTTGAACTCTTTTATGCATGATAATTATAGCCTTGTATTTCTTGCCCGGTTTATTGGTTTGGTTAGGCCAACTAGATTGATTTATCTTGCCATGGGTAGAGGTGCCTTGTGATGGGTTCGATCTTGTGGTGCTCAATCTTAGTGACAGAAAGAGACAAAGCACACATGTATCATAGCTATTAAGGGTAAAAGATGGGGTTTATTCATACATGAGTTTATGTTGTCTACATCATGTCTTCTTGCTTCATGCATTACTCTGTTTTTCCATGAACTTAATATAGTGGATGCATGCTGGATAGCGGTCGACGTGTGAAGTAATAGTAGTAGATGCAGGCAGGAGTCGGTCTACTAATCTTGGACGTGATATCTATATACATGATCATTGCCTTGGATATCGTCATAAATATTTTCTTTTCTATCAATTGCCCAATAGTAATTTTTTTACCCTTAATTTTATTTATTTATTTTATTTTGTATACATGACGCAGGCATGGTACTTGCGTCTATTTTCGATCATATATTAAAACCAAAAAGATCTTGCTGCAATTTTATTTATTTTATTTTATTCTGTATTTTTTTAGATCTATTTATCAAAACCTATATAACTTAATCTTTCACATAACCATTGAGGGAGTGACAACCCCTCTACGTGTTGGGTTGCAAGTAGTTATTGTTTCTGTGCAGGTGTTGTTTATATAGTATTGATTGGTTCTCCTACTGGATTCATAACCTTGGTTTCATAACTAAGGAAAATACTTATCTCTACCGTACTACATCATCATCTCCTCTTCGGGGAAATCCCAACGTAGTTCACAAGTAGCAGAATATTTTTTGGCGCTGTTGTCGGGAAGACATCATCAACATCTATAAAGTACCTACGCCTATAACTTCACCTCCTTGCATTTACTCTATTTTTCATTTGCCTCTCGTTTTCCTTTGCCTCTTGTTTTCATCTGCCCCACTTCTAATTTTTTTTACAAAAATACAAAATATTTTATGTTTGCCTTTTTCTTGTTTGATCTTTTGCTTGCTTATTATCTTGTTTGCTTAGTCATCGTGTCTCAAGAAAATGCAAAATTGTGTGATTTTTCTAATACTAATAATAATGATTTTATTAGTACTCTGATTGCTCCCCCTACCACTAGTGTGGAGTCTTATGATATTAATGTCGCTTCTATTGAATCTTGTTACAAAAGAACAATTTTCCAGTAATCCTAATGAGGATGTCGTGTCGCATCAAAACACTTCTGTTGAATCGTGTGATATGCAAAAGAAAAAGGATATGGACAATGATATTTTTAAATTAAATTATTGCCTTTCTCTTTGCGTGATCGTGCAAAAATTTGGTTTTCATCTTCGTCGCGAAATAGGATTGATTCTTGGAACAAGTGCAAAGATGCTTTTATTACTAAGTATTTTCTTCCCGCGAAAATTATTTCCCTTCGAAATTAAATTATGAATTTCAAGCAACGTGAGCATGAGCATGTGGCCCAATATTGGGAAAGGATGGAATTGATGATAAGAAATTGCCCTACTCATGGTTTAAATTTATGGATGATCATGCAAAAAAATTATCTGGGATTGAATTTTGTTTCTAGAAATCTTTTAGATTACGCTGTGGGTGGTACTTTTATGGAGATTACTTTCGGGAAGCTACAAAACTGCTTGATAATATTATGCAAAATTATTCACAATGGCAAACTGAAAGAGCTCCTACTAGTCAACAAGTGAATTCTATTAAATAAATTAATACTTTGAGTAATAAGTTCATGCTCTAATGAAATTGGTTGCTAATAAAAATGCTCCTATTGATTCTAATGATGTGCCTTTTTCCACTTTGATTGATCATAATAATGATCCTATAGATGTGAATTTTGTCTTGCGAAACAATTTTAATAATAATGCTTATAGAGATAATGTTAATCCTAGGCCATTTTCTGGAAATTCTTCTAATAATTATGGCTATTCCTATGGTAATTCTTATAATAATAATAATAATAATAATAATAATAATTGTAATAGGATGACCTCTGATCTTGAAAGTAATATTAAATAATTCATCAATGCTCAAAATGTTTTCAATACTATGAAAGAAGAAAATTTGAGTAAACTTGATGACATGTCTAGGATCATCGATAGAATTATCTGTGATGTGGAAAATCTTAAGATCAAATCTTGCCACATAAGGTTGATATTAATGAATCAGTTAAAGCTTTATATGTCTGTATGGATGGAAGTAAGAAAAGAACCGCTATGCTTAGAGCTATAATAGAATTTTTGAAAAAGCGATTCCTCCTGATTTTTTCGTAGTAATGATGAAGAGGTTAAAATGATTGGTGTTTCTTCTATTGGTTCTTTGTTTAGTGATGTTAAAATTTATTATAAGAGGACTGAGGAAGAGTCAACTTTAATTAGTGATGCACCCACTCTCTTGGATTGCAAACATTCGAATTATAATAGTTGCTCTTTGATCGAGTATATTTATTTGTTGAAATCCATGTTAAATGCACCAATGCCTATGAAGAAATAAAGCTTTTACTAAACATATTGTAGAAGCAATGATGAAAGCTTTAGAAGAAAATTTAGAATATTAGAGATCTCAATTCCTAGAAAATTATATGATGAATGGGGACCCACCATTAAAATGAAGATTAAAAATTAAGAATGAAAGGCTATATGTTATTTGGGTACTAGTGTTTCCATAATTCCAAAATCTCTATGTGATGTGCTAGGTTTTACCAATATGGATGAATGTTCTCTTAATTTGCACTTGGCAGATTCTACTATTGAAAATCCTTTGGGTAGAATTAATAATGTTCTTATTCTTGCAAATCGGAACCATGCGCGTGTTGATTTTACGGTTCTTGATTTTGATTGCAATTCATCTTGTCCTATCATACTTGGTAGACCGTTTTTACAAACTATAGGTGTTGTTATTGAAATGAAAGAAGGGAATATGAAATTCCAGTTTTCGTTAAAGAAAGGCATGGAACACTTCCCTAGAACATAATCAAGCCACCATATGAGACAATCACAAGGGCCACCTATGGAACTAAAACCAAAGATGACAATACTTGAAACTATGCATTATGCCTAGCTAGGGGCATAAAACAATAGCTCTTGTTGGGAGGCAACCCAATAGTTATCTTTAATTTTTAATTTTTAATTTTGTTTTTCAATAAATATACAATTATGCCACTATTATGATTGTGTTTTACTGTTTTAATTAGTGTTTGTGCCAAGTAAAGCTTTTGGGATGATTTGGGTGATAGTCGATTTCATTCTACGCATTAAGATAAACTTTTATGTCCTATAGCAGAATTGTTAAAACTCACTGGAGCAACAAAAAAATTTAAATTTCTTACACATGATTGATATAAAAATTTCCCACGTTGTCCTAATTTTTTAGAATATTTGGAGTTACAGAAGTATGGTTAAAGTTCAGATTACTATTGATTAATCTGTTTTTGATAGATTTCGTTTTCGTTGCATTGTGTGCTTATTTTGATCAATCTATGGATTCTATCGGCGGTATAATCCATGGTAAAGTTAGAATACAATAGTTATAGTGAAATAACAAAATATGAATGGATTTGCAATAATACATAAAGTGGTGATTTGCTTTATTATACTAACAGATCTCATGAGGTTTTGTTAAGTTTTGTGTGATTGAAGTTTCATGTTTTTGGTGAGATCGCGATGAATGAAGGAATAAGGAGTGGAAAGACCCTAAGCTTTGGGATGCCCAAGGCACCCCAAGGTAATATTCAAAGACTACCAAGCACCTAACCTAGGGATGCCACAGAAGGCATCCACTCTTTCTTCTAACGACCATCTGTAATTTTACTTGGAGCTATATTTTTATTCGTCACATATCATGAGTTTTGCTTGGAGCATCTTGTATTATATGAGTCTTTGATTTGTTTATTATTTAGTTTGTCACAATCATTCTTTCTTAACACAGTTATTTTAGAGAGCCACACGCATATCATGATTTGCTAGAATACTCAATGTGCTTCATTTAAATCTTTTGAGCTAGGCAGTTGCTCTAGTACTTCACTTATATCTTTCTGAGCGTGGCGGTGGTTATATTTTAAATAAATAAAATCTCTTGCTTAACTTATATTATTTTCAGAGTTGAAATTTTTGAGGAAATATTTATGGTCTCGTGCTTCACTTCGATATTTTTGTGAGTTAAGAATAGTAAAGGTAATTTGCATGAGATAGGAATTTGGTCCCAAAGTGATAGATATCCAATACTAAATACTTTCATGAAGATCATTGGATATTATAAACTTGATTCCTTGCAATAGTTTTGTGATATGGTGATAGTGATATGTCATTCATGTTGATGGATAATTATGCTTTTGTTAGAATATTGGTGTCAAGGTTTGTGATTCGCTCTACATGCATGTAAAGTGAATAGTTATGCAATGAAATTATATCCTACTTGTGGTGCATTATTCAGTGTTAATTATGTTCAAGTCTCGTTTACGACCATTCTCGTTTTTTGCTTGGTTGCTTCTCAACCTATTTGGCAGCCTTGACTTGTACCAAATGGGAATACTGCTTGTGGATCCAACTCCTTACACGAAAAGTTGTGCCAAATGAGTCCACCATGCCTACTAGGGGTGGATGCTCGGTATACACCGAAAATTCAGTTTCTACTATTCGGTGTATTTTGAAATTCAGTTAGGAAACTTAAAAACCAAAAATTGAAGTTTAAAACAACTAACCAAAAATTTGGTTAGCAGATTAAATTGGTTCAGTTTCCGGTTTATACTGAAAATACCACGTGTTTGTAATTGCGATCAAAATGCATCAGCGGTAGCGTATCATATATAGCCAAAACTCCCACCCTCAACTGCTTTGTAGTGCAAGGTGGGATTAATGGAACGAGATGTCCCTTGTGGTTGTTGCATGCTCGCACACATGGGCACACACTTCACAAAAAATCCCACACGAAACTGGGCCTTTTATCATTTTCCATGCGCTGGATCAGGTAGGCCCATTACTTTCACACATGAAGTCAGCAGCGTGCTAGATGCTTAGCACTAGCTACACAGGCGCTTCTCCCAGGAGATCGTTCTGCGTGACTTTGCACTGGCTCACTTATGTTCGGTATATGTTTGGTTAATCGGGATTAAAACCAAAACTGAACTAATAAAGTGCAGTTATTGAACATGAAAACCCAAATTTTTGTTGATAATAGAAAAAACTGAAACTTCGGTTTATTCAGTCTTGGCACCGGTTCGGTCTTCGGTTCGTCGGTTTTTAAGCCCACCCCTAATAGCTACCAATATGCGGTATTTCCATGACGTTCCAAGTAAATTTGTATGTGCCAACTCTAACATTCAAAATGAATTTCCATTTTTTGTGCCCGTACCGCTCATGAAGCGGCTGGGTGTGGCTAATATTTTCCATGCTAGGTATTTATTCTCATGATGACTGTTTATTCACTTGTCATTGCATGAGAGTGTGGCAGGTAATAGAGATGCCCACTCTTGAAATGAAAAAAATTACTATGAGAATAAATTCCTTGGAAAGTTTTGGTATGGAAGGCACCCGTGGATACGGCTAGCCATGGACTGTGAAAGAATGGTGGAAAGGAAATAAAACTTTACTATATGGTTAGGAACCGCCTATAATTTATCTAGCATGGAAGATATTGGTAATTCTCGGCCGTTCTCATTGACTGGAAAAGCATGCCTCTCAAAATAATTTTATATCTCGATTTCAGCTATGAGCTCTGGCACCTCTACAAATCTCTGCTTCCCTCTGCAAAGGGACTATCTATTTACCTTTATTCAATTTTTATGTTTATGTTGAGCATCCATCTTCTCTTATAAAGCACCAACTAGGGAACACCATTGTCATACTTGTGTATTGGATGTAGTTAATATTTGAGTGTGTTTCATGAATGGGTCAATGATTGAGCATAATGGGCTTGGAATAACTTACTTTAGCATTGATATTTTGGAAGACATAGTTGCTTGTTGATATGCTTGAGTATTGACTTTTTTCATGTCAAATTATAGACTATAGCTTTGAATCATTCAAGTCTCAATGTCCAGGCTACAAAGAAAAGAATATGATGAATATGTTAGGTAGCATTCCTCATCACAAATTCTATTTTTATCATTTACCTACTCGAGGGCGAGTACAAATGAAGCTTGGGGATGCTTGATACGTCTCCAATGTATCTATAATTTTTTATCGTTCTCTGCTATTATGTAATCAATCTTGAATGTTTTATATACATTTACAGGCAACTTTATATCATTCTTTGGGACTAACCTACTAACTTACCGCCCAATATGAGTTGCCGTTTTTTTGCTTATTTTCTACTTTATAGAATATTAGTACCAAATGAAGTTCAAATGCCATGAAACTTTTTCGAGATTTTTTTCTGGTGATAAGAGACCCTGGAAGCTTCTAGAGGCCATGAGAAGATGAAGGAGGGCCCACTAGGCACCAGGGCTCTAGAGGCCCCCGACGCGCCCTGGTGGGTAGTGGTGCCCACGCACATCGTTTTGACCTACCTCCAGCTCTATAAATACTCTAAATCCAAAAAGCCTCAAGGGAGTCCACAAAATCTTCAAGGAATTCCTGCAAGAATCTTTCCTCATAAACGATACCATTGCAAAAAATCTTCTATCTGTTAAGCTTATTTTCTAAAAGAGAGATGGGTAAGAAACATGTAGAAAATATGATCAGCATGCTATAAAATTTTATGACGCAAGGATACGCACACGCTTCTTAGAATTGAGTTGACATATTTTTGCTGGGCTGGAGCGGACTAGTTCTTTGGCCACTGGAATCTGCTTATTATCAGGAGGAGTTGGTTTCTCTGTGCTGGAGCAGTATCTATAAAAACTGGAGTTGCTTTATTTTCTCCTGGCGTTTAGATCTTTTGCAAAGGCCTTGTTTGTAACCCTTCAGATTCTAACATAGTCGTCTTCCCCTTGCATGCCTTGTATAGAAGAATGGTGCTTTAATTATAAAACATGCGGCAACAGAGAGATGGAATAGGTACTGAAGAATAGAAAGGCATGACATATTGACATGTATTAACTCCATCCGGAAAAAAATGGATGGGTCTAGGCGTATTTTAGTTCTAGATACATCCTTTTTTATCCATTTCGGCAACATGTGATCCGGACGGAGGGAGTATGGTGTAAGAGCTAGGGATACGATAGGACAACACAGCAAAAAAAACACTAGTTGAATGTAAAACTGTATGCTAGCGGAATACATACAGAAATAACTAAGGCAACATACACGTGTATGATTGGGAAAATAAGATGGCATTGCAACAGAGCACTAGAACAACACTTCAATGTAAAAAAACATGGTATGGTAGACAAATGAAGTACATACTGATGAATAACAATGCATAAGATATTCAGAAGCATGATGTCCACATTAAGCAGATGGCATTGCGATACAGTAGAATGATAGTAATTGAATTTGAAAACATGTTATCATGAATGGAATAGGTACTGGAAAACAGGAAGGCATGACATATTTACATGCATGATCAGCATGCTAAGCACATGGCATTGCAACAGAGTAGATACATTGGGTATCATTGACATCAAGTTTATTGGCCTATACATTGCTCCGTGAGGTTCTTGTGGATATATCAGTGTGTGCAATTATATCTGACATGCATGGACGACAACTCGTAGTTAGATTTATGTTATGAGTGCCTGTAGGAGACGACATAAATAGTAGGACTGGGGTTAACTAGCAGCAACAGGTCTCGTAAACTAAAGGGAGAACTTAGATGAAAGCTACAGAACATGTATCGTTTGTACTTGAGATTAACTAGATGGCACACAAAAGTATTAAAGAACAACATAGGAAATACTAGAAGTGGTATAATACTATAGTCACCAGCCTGTGGGATAGCATTGGCTAATGGATGATAACTATGGAACAGTGTTACCTAAAGAACAAGTATCTTAGCTGAACTATGGAACAACGTTAACTCCTGAACAAGACCCGTAAGAGATCAACATGAATATACAGTGAAATGTGATGATCTATTTTCCATGCATAGATGAATAACAAGGACATAAATGTTGCACACAAGTAAGATGAGGGTACAACCTATTTGGCTGCCATCCATAGGAGTGGGCATCATATGCTGACTTGTCGATGGCCCTGCAGTTGTTGTGGCTGTGCATGTCGGGCACGCGCATTCGATGCAGGGAACTGTTGAGTGGGGACTATAGCTCCCTTCTGGTGTATGCTTCCCTTGTTGGAGCAGCTGCGGTGAGTCAGAAGACGGTGTGTTTGAAGATGCAGATAACGCATAATGTTAAGAACGACATATCTCTTTGATCTGAAGAAATACACTAAGAGATCAACAGCAAGGTACGAGAGTGGTCACACAATTTTATTTTATTTTGGTACTGTCCGATCTACGCCGGATGGCTGGCCGTCTTGTGCCTCCTGGCTGACACTATTCGGAATCTTCCCCGAAGAGCCAGCGACCAACGGCAGAGCAGCCTACCTCCGCCATCCGTGGCCCCGGCCAAAACCCTGCTCCCCGCCCCACCGCACTATCGTGGTTGCGCCGCCCCCGAGCCAATCCACAAAGACTCCCCGTCATCCAGATCCGGCGGCGGCAGTACCTTCAACCCACGCAACTCTAAAAGATAGTCATCTAAGCGCTGCTTCCGCGAAAAACTTGCGGCCCCGCACCCTTACGTTAGACACCAGCCAATCGGTAGCCTAGGAACTCCGCTTCCTCGAGGGGTGTTGCTTCCCATTGCAAATCGATTGGCCCAGAATAAAAATTCAGACAACTGACGCCTAAATAAAGTGATTTGAGATGAGGGTGCGACCTATCTGGCGGCATGGTGAAGTAGGCAGGTCCAGCTGCTGAGACGGTGAGGCCGGCGCGGTTGCGGTGGCGACCGGCGGCAGGGAAAGAGCGATGTCGCGACGGTCGATGGCTACGCCGAAGAAGCACCAGGACTCTGGACAGATCCGAAGTTGGAGCTTCTCCGGCACCATGAACAACGGCGGGGGTGAATCGGCTCCGGTACGGTTCACGCGACCGTCGTCGAGGCAACACCAGCAACATGGAGTAAGAGGCACACGGCCCAGTGCACGGCGGCAAATGGACAGCGTCTCCGGCATTAGGGAGGAGGGCGGCTGTGAAATTGGTGCGGTGGGGGGCGCCATGTAGGTGGGGCTGAGGTTTCGCGGCCCGGGAGAAGGGAGCTTCCTGGGGAGAAGGTGATTTGGCACCCATGAGGTATGAATGGGGGAGGGCGGGGGAAATTGGGAGGGGAGTGGAACCATGTCTTACGGACGCATTTGTCTGAAATGTGAGGGGGAGTTACAGTTCTAACCTTGCCTATAGGCTTCTCGGCTTGGGTCTGTATACTAAGGGTCGGGGATAGTAGAGTAACTTTGCTTCTCCGGGCGGGAGCAATTTCGGGCGAGGAGGGCGTGTTTTGAACTATAGTGGGCGCGAGCAATTTCGGGCGAGGAGAGCGTGTTTTGAAATAGTGGGCGCGAGCTATTTCGGGCGAGGAGAGCGTGTTTTGCCGACCATGGTTTATGAATTATTCGGCACATGTCATTTCGGCGGAGGAGAAGGCGCGCTTGGATGAAGTTACGAACCTGCCCTCGATGTACAATGGGCCAATTGATGTGTGTCCCACATAGGGCGGTAATTTCGCGTCTCCCATTTATTTGCTCAGGCGAATTCCACTGAGCAGATAGAATGTTTAATGGTTCGTTAAAATTTTGGGAGAACGAGCATCCACGTCTACCTTAGCAAGTCTATTCGGATCAAATTTTGAACTATTAGCTTGCCACTTCTTTTTTAGATGGAGAGAAGATGCTCGGGAGTAATGTGTTTTTACATGCTCATTGCTAGCGATTTACTATATGACAAATAGTTGACCCACTCAAAAACGCGAATCAAACCAAAAATGAAATATCTCGATTCAATGAAATAGCTCGTTCAGTAGGTCAAAATAGTGAACTAAATCCAAAATTGAACACCTCAATCGAGTAGCATGTTGTACAGTATTATAGTACTCCATGAACATGTTGAAAGTCAAATTAATGAACTTGTTTGATATACGCATATATCCATTCATGTGTGGATTGCAGACAACATGTTCTCCAATTTAAATATTTGAATGCAAGTTTATATCGAAACATGGTTTATATCAGTCTTTGATGCATAAAACGCGACCTCCCCCTCTCCCGGACTCCTGTTCTCTCTCTCGCCGACAATCTTCAATTCTGTCACATGCATCCGACACAAAAACCTTGTTCGTCCCTCTCCCTTTCTCTCCATCTCTCTTTCTCTCTCTCTCTCTCTCTCTCTCTCTGTGTGTGTGTGTGGGGGGGGGGGTCTTTCTAGTTCGCATGCATATATACACCATCTATAGGTCTCTCTCGCACACTATGTATGATACTCTAGCTAGTCCAATCTAGATATCTTGGGTGCACTCATCGTACGCACACAGATTCCTTGGCTCTTTGCCTGTAACTCTCTCACGCACCACTATGTCGTCTCGGAGCTCTCCCCCCTCTCTCAAACTCTCCATCCACCTAGGTCATACATACACATGCATATCTCACGCGCACTCGATAGGCCCATCTAAAACTCTAACTCTCCCCCTCGTTCTCTCTCCATCTCACACGCGCACACACACAATCTCATGCCCAGCTAGCCAAGTATGATGGTCTCTCACTCAATTGTTGGCACACACAGTCCCCCCTATATGTATATGACTAGCTAATCTTAGTCTCCATCACAAACATGTGCATGGTCTATCTCGATTTCTCTCGGGGCATCTTTCTATCGCGCACGCACTCCCTCGATCTCCCACCCATATAGTCCCCTCACAATCTCGACGGGATCTCTCTATCACAAACACACCCTCTCTCCCTCCCCATGCGTCCATGCCATCCATGTGACCCTCTCGACCTTTGTTCCTTGTTGGCCACACCTCTATTGGACATGTGCTACAGGGGTGTCTCTCTCCGTTGCAAACAACCACACACTAGCTATCTTCATGTATCTCCTCGCCTCGCTTTTCCATCTCGAAGATGCATGCGTGATATGTTTGCATAAGAAACGAAAAAACACACACTCTCTCTAATTTATCGTTTGTTGTCACTTTCTCTTTCACACACATACTCTTTTTTGCACACTTACTCATTCTCCTTCACACGCACTTGATCTGTCTCGACTGAGGCACTCTCCTCGGTCCATAGCATATAGATCTATTGAAAAGTCAAACGTCACAAAGTTTGACCCTGTACATGGAGAAAAAGAATTACATCTAGTACGGCAAACATATACCATTAGATTCACCATGAGATGTAGTTTTGTATGATGTATCTTTGGTATTGTAGATATAAATAACATTTGCGTAAACCTGATCAAAGTTTCAAAAGTTTGACTTCTAAAAAATTTACATGCACTGCATTGTCGAGTGGATGGAATATCTCTTTCCCCCTCTCAGCTATCTGACGCACCACTCAGCCTTATCGGGGCTCCTCAATCTCTCTCAAACTTTATTGGTCAGTTTGGTTTAGGACCTGACCCTCATGCCTTGATGGACGGTACTGCTTGGTGTGGACGTGAGATGTAAAATATTTTTGTGGATGTTTTGCAAAGTCAAACCTCAGAAACGTTTGACCAGGTATATGTGGAGAAAAACATTTACATCTGGAACGATCATTAGATTCATCACAACATGTACTTACTTCATACTATCATTTATCTTTGGTATTGTAGATATAAGTAATTTCTTTATAAACTTGGTCAAAGTTTCGAAAGTTTGACTTAAAAAATTGTTGGAACTACATTATCGAACGGAGGGAGTAGCTCTTTCTCTCTCTCTCTCTTTCTCTCTCTTCTATGTCTCATGGGCCTCCCCTCTCACTCGAACTCTCTATACCGATGGATTATACGCTCACCGTGTCAGCGTATAGCTCCGTATATTGTTTAGTTGACCGGTCAACCAATCCACATGCTGCCTTGTCAGCTCGTGTTCTGTATCTTCATGTGCTAGCCCATGTGGAAGTGGGTGAAAATAAGTAAACTAGAGGCCCATCTGACACGCGGTGAAGTAAACAAAGTGGAAACCACTCGAGGTAGCACCCCACACGCTAGTAAGTTGAAACCAAATTACGATGACTAGTGTAGTGTTCAAAACTGCATCTACGCACTGCACCGAAAGAAATGTTTTTAGGGCTCCTTTGATTCAAAGGAATTTTATAGGAATTCTGGAGGATTAAAATCCTTAGGATTTTTTCCTATGTTGGTCCTTTGATTCATAGGATTGAATCCCATGGGATTTTTTCCTATGGAATCTTTTGTACTACATTTTATAGGAAATCTAACATCCAGTCCAACCTCTTTTTACAATTCCTCTGTTTTTCCCATGCCATCAAACACTCATTCCTAATTCTATAGGATTAAAGTGAGCATGCCACTCCAACCCTATACTTTTCCTATCCCTACGTTTTAAAATCCTACGAAACAAAGAGAGCCTTAGTATTTTTTCTCACGTGATCACCTGCATCGTTTTTATGTTGTACTACTATAGTAGCCTAGGCTAGTCATAGTGGAAAGTAACTTAGACTACTCCAGTAACTCTGTGGTTACCCTAAGACCAAGTACTACCTCCATCCTAGTTTACTCTTCCAATTTTGTAGTATCAAAATTTTACCATAGATTTAACTAACAAAATGTTAATGCATGTCACTAAGAACTATATCGTTGGATTTGTATTTGAACATAATTTCAATTGCTGTAATTTTTAGTGACATGCATTGGCATTTTCTTAGGTAAATCTATGGTCAAAATTTTATACTAAATACGAGGTAGTATTACAAAAGTGGGCTATGTAGGCCAAAACATGTGCCAAATTCACTTGTGATGCATTTGGCATCGATGCCCCTCCATTGCTCACCTGGTGTCCCAATCTGGATCACCTACTTTGCTCCGGTGCTAAATTAACTCACGCAATGAAAAAACACTGTGTGGGAGAGAGAGAGGACTGAGGCAATAAAAAACACTTGTTTGGGAGAGTGAGAGGCTGGTGTAGTTGGTTTGATTGATTTGTTTATGCATGTGGGTCTTTGTGCATAGTGGTGCCAACTCTCTCACATCGCGAGAGTGGTGCCAAAATCTTTTGATTTGACATCGATGTGTGTTATGTGGCATACTTTTGCGAAATATGGCATTGGCCACATAGTGGAAGGCTACAAATGCCCAAGCTCTTCACGTGATCCTAGTTAAATGAGAGGAAACAAAGAGAGAGAGAGAGAGAGAGAGTGAAAAAATATCACTAGCCAGCCAACCCTATCATATGAGAAAATGATATTGGTACCTCTTAGTGACACGGCAATCTTATGCAGCCAGCTGCTCTAATATGTTCTCTTCTATTGCAGATAAAAAAAGACCCGAAAGTGAAAAATGTGATTCACTATAACAATCTCATCGAATGCCTTGATCTCCATCTTACAGAACTTGATTTGATCGACTACCGAGGGAGCACATCTAAGATTAAATTGGCGAAGTTCTTTGTTCTGGAGGCAAGTGTGCTCAAGGTAATGAGGTTTGGCATTCTCTCGCGCAACAATGAATGGTGTGCTGATCACCGCAAGCGTCTAAGCCTAAATGACAAAGTCTCCGCAGAAGCTGAATTTGTTTTTGAAACATCAAGTGGCCAGAGACTCGAAAACTTATTTTCCCATTAGTGACTTGTCAGGGCGTTGGATTTTAGTTTGTATGATAATGCTGCATCCACCTAAAGTAATGAAAGTTCTTACGTAAACTTCCTAGTAATTCCCTCTTCATAGGTGCAACATTACTCCTAAGATTTGTAATATCAGTTTGAAACTTGTAATATTGCCGTGTCCTATTCTTGCGTTTTCAAAATCCTGCGAATCAAAGAGGTCCTGACCTGAGTTGGTGATGATGTTGTGCCTCCCATCTTTCACCAATCGCCGTCGGATCTAGATCTGACGCATACAAACCATGCTTCTCCATTTTTGCAAAAAGATGCCCGCACTGGTTCCCTATTTACAAACAACTCCCTGTGTCTCACAATCAGCCTCATCTCCTCCCCACCACATCTAGGAGTAGAAGGCCGTGGAAAAATCTGGCACGATGGCCGCTGTCGGAGCCGTCCACCCCCAATCTTGGTGTTTGGTGCAATGCACGGGCATCTACGCACGGGAAATTATGTCGAACAGGGCTAGTTGTAAGCAGGCTAGCTCTACAACCAGGATGATAGTGTTTGCAGACGGTGAGGCTGACTATGGTATGCCGAACACGGCGCCTATACTCAGGTGTCATCTCTAGCGCAGGGTCTTGTCACTTCACTGTGACGAGCATCACGTAATAATTTGACCAACGGGTAGTACATTGCTAGTAATCCTACTACTACATTGGTAGTACTACTACTAGTACTAGTAGCACCACCATCTGGATTTAGGAGTACTACCACGTCCATCTGAATTTTAGTATTTGACTAGCAATATCTAGTAATGCATGTCACCAAAAATTTACTACTCCCTCTGTAAATAAATACATGGTGTTTTATTCCTATCGGCGAGAGAACTTAATGTTTTCTTGCTACTCCTAACTAGAGTACTAATAGGATTACATGCAATGAACTAAACACTGCTTGTCATGTTTGGTAGTCTCAAGTCATTGAAAGCATGCACGGCCCACATCTCTCGTTGGTTGATATGTCATGAAATAAGAAACAAGGAGGGAGTTAATGCACCGTGCCTAAGTATTTTGGGATTATTTGGTTTTCGTAAGGTGACTTACACAACATTTTTGTTTACATGCATTAACATTTTATTAGTTAAATCAAAGGTCAAAACTCCGGTGAGATGATTATACTACACCGGCATGGAGGGGGACGCAACTTCATTGACTTACGGCAACTGCCTTTGGGTGAATGACACGTGGCCCCAGGGGGTGGCTGGCCCACCTATCATACAGCCAAAGGCAGGTGCAGTAGAGGGCTGAGGAGTAGTACAAAATCCTACGCACCTACGCACGCTAACCAAGGGCTGAGTGATCACTCGAATCGCAAGATCAGTTGACTAGAAGCTAAGCTAGACCCATGGAGGCGATGAGCGCGAGCATTAGCCGGCTGTGCCAGATGGTCCACGACGGCGTCCTGCGGCCCGACACTGAGGAACGTCTCCAGGTAGTATTGCTTGAGGCCACCAGGGCGAGGGGCCGCTTGGACGACAGCTTCGTCTCCTTGTTCGACGAGGTCCTCGTCGGTTTCCTTGACAAGTTCACCGTCGTCAACAAGCTTGCGAACGGCTTTGATGAAAGCCTCCAGCCGATGCGCCCAGGCTCTGCGATGCCCACCACCCTCAACGGCCACTATGGTAACAACCTCTTTGATGCACTGGTGGCCCTGCAAATGCCCGCCGCCGCGCCGGAGAATGTCCACCTCGAGGTCGCGCTCGCCGGGCAGCGCCTCGCGCAGCAAGACACCATCGACATAATCACCCACGTCTACGCGCAAATCGTCCACAAGGACTACTACGTGCAAGAGGAGGATGATAGGACGCTGGCCTTGTTGGAGCGTAGGGCAACCTTGGACGGCACTGTTCAGAAGCACGTTGAGCTTGCCGCCAACGCCGCTGCTCCTCACACGTTGGTTGGTGACCCGGCGCACTAGGGCGTGAGGATGTCGTTGAACGTTGATGGATCCATATGTATTTTTGTCTTTCCGTCAAATCCATGTAGTAGTATATGATACTACAGTAATTATCTTACCTTTCGCATCAACTTCATAATTTTCGTACGTACTCCATGCATGAACGGCGCCAGAACCAAACTTCTCATTACTCTAGGCAAAATCGTTATTTTCTATCTATCAGTGACGGCATGGAGCAGAACCAAATTTTACAAGTTACGAGTTCAAAAGGAAAAGCCTCCCGTGTTTGCATCGCACGCCCACACGATTGGTCCGGCATGCCACTCAAGCGGGAATGCGTGCGGTGTTGCATTTTCACTTGCAAGTGGGACCGCAGTTGAGCAAACCGACTATCGGCAAACCCCCACCCCGCCCACCGCACGATGGCTGAGAAAACAGGAGGGAGAAGAGATGGCTGTAGGACGGACTCCAAGAAAATTGGTGTTGGATGGCACTCGTGTGGGTGGCGTGTGCCGTACTGCTAGACGTGAATGCTAGTTATGGCCCATGCCACTGTCACACCCTAGCTAGGTTATGCATTAGAGTGTGCATCATGTTTACCTTCATCAGAAAATTGAAATGGGGAAAGCAGAACCCCCAGCACCCCCCCCCCCCTGAAATCAACTAGGGTTTACTAAAAATAAATTCAATGAACCTGAAATGCCCTTCAAATATGTTCACCCTCTTTGCCTTGGGTTAGAACCCTTGGGAAAAATGGTGCATATAATTTTAGGTCAACAAAAGGGGCATTGACTTAATTCATAAATATTTGAATTTGGGCATTTAAATACTATTAAATAATTCAAATGCTCAAATAATGTTGGAATTATTTTTGGGCCACTGAAATATTTCAGAAAGTGTCCATAAATATTTTCAGGATTTTATAAAATGATTTAGTATTTAAACTAAATCAAAACAGAATAACAAAAATAGAAAAAAACAGAATAAATTAGAGAGAGAGAGTACTTACCTGGCGGCCCAGCTGTGGCCCAGCACTGTTGGCCCAGCCCACCTCCTTCCTTGTCTTCTTCCAGCTGCTGCCAGGAGGACGCAGGGCGTGTGCCCACGGTGCGCCGGCACGCACGCGGCCACCGACGGCCAGCTCCTGCTTGCCGCACCCCCCCCCCTCGACGCCTGGACGCCCTGGGAGACGCCACGCAGCCCACTGATCCCTCTCGCTTACTCCCTCGACCTCATCCCCTCCCCTGTCTCGATCTCTCACACACACCCGAACGCGCCGTCGCCGCCGTTCGCTGCCACCACGCTCCCCGACCCCCTCTCGCCTTCCCGTGTTGCGTGGAAGCTCCGCCACTGTCGCCTACGCCTTCTGCACCGAGCCAAGCGAGCCGGGAAGCCTTGCTTCGTCCTCGGCGTCGTCTTCTTCAACCTCGGGACCGCCGGCTATCTCCGTCAAATTCGTCGGCTCCGGACCGTCCCCGAGCCCACCGAGCTGCTCTACGTGACCCCAGTGAGCTCCTGCTCCGAATCCCCCTCTTCCCCGCTTCAATTGATCGCCGTAGCCGTCACCCCCTTGATGACCGAAGTGCGCCGCCGCCTGAGCTCGCTGTCGACGATGCTCCGGTGACCAAATGGTCACCCTGGAGTGTCGAACCTACTCCCCGCGATGCGTAGCGCCCTCCTAGCCCCCTTGCCCCGCTCTTCTACGCACTGAAACACGATCCCGCGCGCAACCGAACTCCGGCGGCCGCCAAAGAGCTCGCCGCCGTCAGCTCCAGCCACCCCAGCTGCTGCCGCTTGTCTCTCTGGATGCGCCTCAATCCCAGGAACCCGTAGGAGAAAACCGTGCATCAAATGGTGGCCTGTAGGCGAAACCCGAGCAACTCTGGTGAAACCCCGCCGCGTATTTGGTCGCCGCCGGCCAAGCTCCGGCGAGCTGACGTGGCGCTGGCTTAATTAGTGCTAATGACCCTGCTAAAACCCCCTAGAGCCACTGCCATGTGGGCCCAGTGCATATTTAGTTTAACTTAATGTTCTGTTTAGATTAGTTATTAACCCAGCTGGCCCCACACGTCAGTTTGACTTTCTGACGTGGCCTTTGACTGGCCCCACCTGTCTGTGACTCGAGCCAGCACTGTGAGACTCACCAGTGGGACCCACTGGTCAGGTTTGACCTGGAGGCAGCTCAGTTGACTTGCTGACATCATCATGACGTCAAGCTGACGCAGTAAATCATTTTCCAGTTTAAAAATAATTCAGGAAATTCCAGAAAATACCCGAAACTTCAAAAATTCATAGAAATTCAACCATAACTCCAAATGAGACAAATTATATATGAAAAATTATCAGAAAAATTCAAGGAATCCATCTGTACCATTTTCATGCATGTTTGAACAATGCTTGCCCTCTGTTTTGGAAAAAACAAATAAAGGGCATTAAATAATCATATATGGGATTGGAATTTGAATCTTGTATTCAAACCAACTCCATTTAAATCATAGCTAGTTGCATTAGCTCAAAACACATCCATATTGCCATGTCATAGCATGCATCATATTGTTGCATATCGTCATGTGTTGATTGTGCTCGGCTGTGTTCTTCGTGGTAGGTTCTGCCTCCGAGGATATTCACGAGTATCCAACTGAAGGGCAGTATCCCGTTACCACTCCATCAGGCAAGCAACCATTGATCATTCCGATACAACCCATGTTCTCGCTCCTGCTCTTGTTTACTGCATTAAGACAACATGTTTCAAACTGCTGTGTGCTACGGTAGTTGAACCCTTATCCTCTGCATGACCTGTCATTGCCACAGTAACTAGATGAAACCCACTAGCATGTGTAGGAGTTGATTGAGCCATGTTTTGTGATTCCTACCTTTCTATGCCTGCTATGCTTAGAGTTGTGTCAGGTCTGGTTCATCTGGGGGATGGGCTAGAGTGAAATGCTTGTGCCAGTAATATGTGGGATGTGTTGAACATGTTTTGGTAAAGGTATCGATGAGAGGCCATGTAGGAGTACATGGTGGGTTGTTTCATTGAAGCCGTCCCTAAGAACTGAGTTCTGTATGCGTGAATTAAGATTCAGCTACTACCACACATTGGGCCCTGAAATATGACCCCGCTCGACTTACCGACCCCTCTCGCCTCAGTCCAGGAGTTGCAACTAGTTTCTGGTGTTTGTAGGATATGTGTTGGCGGCCGTGCGTAGCGCTGACCCTAGGGGTGGGCTATGTTGCGGTAAATACACCATGGCACGGTGTACCGAGTCACCCGTTTGGTGTCTCGGGAACCCTGTTCACATCGTTCGGGGCCGTTGAGGACACCCCGGCCGGATTTCCTTGCGGATGGAACCTGAATAGGTGATGACCCTGGACTAGAGACTTGTGAGGTTAGTCAGGTCGTGGTCTACACCCACGTCGGTTTTCGCTTGAAGTCTGCCGAGCACATTTCGTGTGCAGACGCTAAGTGGTGGAAACATGTGTGACGAAGTACACCCCTGCAGGGTATGAAACTATTCGAATAGCCGTGTCCGCGGTAAAGGACTACTTGATTGCATATACAGTTCATAGACAAGTTAATGGATACTACTAAAAGACTCTAGATAAGTGTGAGTACCGAGGATGGCCCCCTCGCAGGTTACGAGGGAGGATCCACGGTGGAGTATTGTGATGGTGAGTAGTGGACTCGTGTGTGAAAACTGTTTTGCTAAAAGATTCCGTAGGATAGCTTAGCCAAGAGTCAAAGCTGGCTTGCTGCGTAAACCCCACCACCTTCTTGAGAATGAGCATGTACAGTAGGTTCTGATGTAAGACTTGCTGAGTACCTTTGTACTCATGTTTGCTTATTTATTGTTTTCAGACGACAACACTGCCCCCTCCAATGGGTTTTACGTAGATCTTGAAGTCGACGAGTGACTAGCCACCCAGGTGGTGATCCAGGCCATGGAGGGCCCTATGTAGATAGACAGGCTTCGAGAAGCCTTCTTTCTTTCTAGAGTCTGTACTCAGACTAGTTGCTTCCGCATGTGCTTGTATGACTGTATGACTTGAGTGTCGGGTCATGTGACCCATACCTGTATGGATATGTTATGTATGGCTCCCTGGAGCCTTTAAATAAAGTACCTGAGTTGTAGAGTTTTGTTGTGATGCCATGTTGTATGTACTCATATTGAGCATATTGTATGTATGATTGAAATGCTTGGTATGAGTGGGATCCGACAATCTAGTTGTTTGTCCTTCGCAGCCTTTCTTATGGGGAAATGTAGTCTAGTGCTCCTCGAGCCATAGTAGTCCGCTACAGCCCGGTTCACCGGAGTCCTGCTAGCCCAGCACTACTGTTCAGGACGCTTGACTGGCCGGCATGTGTTTCACTTCGTCCCTATGTCTGTCCCTTCGGGGAAATGTCACGCGGTGATTTCCCGGAGTCCTGTTAGCCCAGTGCTACAGCCCGGAATCACTCGTTGATGACCGACATGTTCGTTGTGATTAATGTATGCCTGTCTCCATAGGTCTGTGCCGCTTTGGGTTCACGACTAGCCATGTCGGCCCGGGTTCTCGGACATATGGATGCTAGCGACATTGTCATATATGCGAGCCAAAAGGCGCAAACGGTCCCGGGCCATGGTAAGGCGACACCCGTGGGATACCGTGCGTGAGGCCGCAAAGTGATATGAGGTGTTACCGGCTAGATCGATGTGGCTTAGAATCGGGGTCCTGACAGCGTTGGCATCAGAGCCGGACTGCGTGCAGGTTCGTTCAGCCAAACTGGTCGATGTCGAGTCTAGAAATGCTTTAGTTATATGTAAGGGAATTGATTGTGGGAGGGAACGTAAGGTTCTTTTACTCCTTTACCCTATGCTTCTGATCTGAGTCATTCTCTTCTCATTCAACGTGGGTTAAGGACTAGGCTCTCTTCTTCTATCAGGTTCACGTGTTACTAATCCGTAGTAGTTCATAGGATTATTGCTACGAGTTCCAGTCCAGTTTCTACTATTTTAGTACGTTGCTATTTGAATCAGAACCTTGATATGATGCTGTTGAGCGGTATTGTGAACTGTCGTGGATGTCTCAAATCTTTTTCTGAGCATTTACAGCTGTTATGCTGCCCAATTTTCCCTAGGAATTCTGATGTCTTTGTCTTGTGGTTGTGCTTTCAGATGGCCAATCAGTCTCAAAATCAAGTGGTTCGCCTGACTAGGTGCCTCGACGTGCCCGGTCATACTGCTATGTTGGTCCGGGTCATGATCGAGACAGGATACCGTTGGTATCCCGAATACACTGTTGAAGAGCAGTTCCGCGACTTTAATCAAAGCCAGTATTTATGCACCGTCAGGATATTTCCTTCCTATCCTGGATCTACCGAGCCCCTTCACTGTTCCTATGGACTCGGAGTTACCATTGAGATGGCTGTGCAGGATGCTGCCTATTCCATGATGACCATCTTGCGAGTCCGGACTGGCCTGCTTCGGAACACTGACTTCCGTTACATGCCAGCTTCACTTCCGGGAGCGCAGGGGTATCTTCAGGCTATCTATGCTGACTCCACTCGGGAGGACTCATTAACTCGTACCACCGCTGAGATGCTCGAAGATAAGGACCGAGAGAATCGGGCCTTGAGGCTGGAGCTCTTTAATACCCGTGCTGATCATTGGGCCACATTGACTCGGTTTGCACCCGCGGTGCAAGCGGGATGTATGGATACCAGGGATCTGTATCCTGTGAGAGCAGCTCTGCCAGACATGGTGGATTGGCGTGATGTGGGAGGCATCACCCCACCCCTTGGTCCTCGCAGGCCACCGTTTGTTGGTCCAAGACCTTATCCTAGCCCCTATGGTCCACAGGCTCCTCAGGACCGTCTGTTTCCGGATGATCACGTTGAACTTCCAGGCTATGGAGGTGACTTCTATGAGGACTACTACGGAGCTATCTCAGTTAGTAGTAGTACCACTAGTATTGTAGTAGTTGTATCTCCACTGTCCTGTGTGACTTGTGGAATACGACTTGGTGTGTAATCGATTCCGGAGGTGTAGACAAATAATGTATAGGGACTCGGAATGCCTCCGATGAGATGTAACGTCTACCTTCATAGTTGTACTGTAGCATGGGCTTCTACTAAACTATGTATGACGAGTGTGACCGTTGGTGTATATATGGCATTTTTATATTACCATGGCATACGAATGAGCATCTCTGCATTCCGCGTTATCCTTTACATTCTGCACTTCCCTGTTAAGTTTGAGCCATCCTTGTCTAAACCGTTGTCTTGTTTCCTTCTAGGATGGTCAACACCCGCGGAAACCCTGCTGCCCCGGAGCAGGGGGAAGCCAATGCAGCTAGAGGTGAAAATTTGCCTCATCCGCCTTCCCTGGCCGAAGTGATGCTGGAGGCGGAAAGGAACAAGCGTGAGACCAACCGCTTGCTGGAGCGGATTGAGCAGAACACTGCACGCCACCCACGAAATGACTTGGTGTCAATCAACGACTTTATCAAGCTGTACCCACCAAAGTTTAACCATTCCGTCGAGCCCCTCGACGCGGATGATTGGCTTCGCAGCATCACCCACAAGCTACGTTCTGCCAACGTAGCTGAAGCCGACAAGGTTACCTATGCTGCTTATCATCTTGAGGGCCCCGCTAGCCATTGGTGGGAAAACTACGAAGCTATGCGCCCGGTCGGCCAAATCACTACCTGGGCTGAGTTCAGAGAGGCTTTCCGTGAGCATCACATTCCGGAAGGTCTCATGGATCGCAAGAGGGAGGAGTTCTGCAACTTCACCCAAGGAAGGCTGACTGTGGATGCATATAGCCGAGAATTTGGGAACCTGGCACGCTATGCTCCTGAAGAGGTTTCTACCGACGCCAAGAAGCAGGCAAGGTTCCGTAAGGGACTTAGCCCTGAGCTTCGCCGCGATCTCCGTCTGCACGAGTGCACATCCTTCCAGAAGCTGGTCAATAAAGCTATCAGCGCTGAGACAGGCCAGACTGATTATGACGCTTCACGCAAGCACTCCCGTGATTTTGGGTCTTCATCCAGCTCTGGAGCTCAGAAGCGCCGGGTGTGGATTCCAAGCACCGCACTGCCACCCAGATTCACCCCGAGGCCATCCTTTGAGGCGCCTCGTCCCAACCAGCAATTTGCACCGTCCAAGCCCTATGGTGGCCCCGCTGCTAATGTTGCTCCACGCCCCACTGTGGTAACATGCTTCAAGTGTGGAGAACCGGGTCACTATAGTCGAGAGTGTCCCCAGAACAACCCCAATCAAGCTGGAAAGTCCGTTGGCCGTGGTAAGCCCGCGGGAAAGACTTTCTACGCCAAGCCGGCCACTACTGCACGTGGCCATGTCAACTACGTCTCAGCCGAAGAGGCTCATGAGGATCCCAACGTAGTCCTTGGTACGCTCCTTGTTAACTGCCATCCGGCATCTGTTCTTTTCGATACTGGAGCATCTCATTCATTCATATCCGAGAATTATGCTCGGTTGCATAACACGACATTCTGTGACATGCCCACTTCCATGGTAATTCAAACTCCGGGTTCCAAATGGCAAACTTCTAAGGTAAGCCATGGGAACGAAATTCTTGTCGATAGGCTTGTTTTCCTTGCATCTTTAATAGCTCTCAAGTCCTCCGACATAAACATCATCTTGGGTATGGACTGGATGTCGGCTCATTACGCCAAGATCGATTGTGCCACTAGAACCGTTCAACTTACTCATCCCTCGGGCAAGACAGTTAATGTCTTAACTCGAGTGGCCAAGCGCCAACTTTACTCTCTCAATGCCAACCCTCTTCCAGACCTTGAGGACGTTCCGGTAGTCCGAGACTTCCCGGATGTGTTTCCGGAAGAACTGCCAGGTGTTCCACCTGACCGGGATGTTGAGTTTGTGATAGACCTGGTTCCAGGAACCGTTCCAATTGCTAGAAGACCCTACAAGATGGCACCCTTAGAACTAGCCGAGCTTAAGAACCAACTCGATGAGTCCTTGAACAAAGGGTTCATCCGTCCTAGCTCCTCTCCTTGGGCTTGCCCCGTCCTCTTCGTCAAGAAGAAGGATGGAACGGATCGAATGGTTGTGGATTACCGACCTGTCAATCTGGTCACCATCAAGAACAAATACCCGCTTCCCAGGATCAATGACCTGTATGATCAGCTCGCTGGATCCTCAGTCTTCTCCAAGATGGATTTGAGGTTGGGCTACCATCAAATCAAAATCAGAAATGGGGACATTCCCAAAACAGCCTTTGTTACTCGTTATGGCCAATACGAGTACACCGTCATGTCCTTCGGTTTAACCAATGCCCCGGCCACTTTCTCCCGGTTAATGAACTCGGTTTTCATGGAGTACTTGGACAAATTCGTCGTAGTATACCTCGATGACATACTCATCTACTCCAAGAATGAAGAGGAACATGCCGAACATCTAAGGCTGGTATTGATGAAACTTCGAGAGCATCGCCTTTATGCCAAATTCTCCAAGTGTGAATTTTGGTTGTCAGAAGTGACCTATCTAGGCCATGTAATCTCTGGTAAGGGTATTGCTGTCAATCCCGAGCGAGTTCAAGCCGTCCTTGATTGGACTCCACCTGAAACGGTCAAGCAAGTTCGTAGTTTCCTTGGCCTAGCGAGCTATTGCCGCCGCTTCGTCGAGAATTTCTCCAAGGTTGCTAAACCTCTAACTGAACTCCTCAAGAAAGATAAAAAGTTCGAGTGGACTCCATAGTGCGAGTTCAGTTTTCAGGAACTGAAAAGACGCCTGACATCTGCTCCCGTACTGGTACCACCAGATTTCTCCAAGGACTTTATTATCTATTGCGATGCCTCGCGACAAGGACTAGGTTGCGTACTCATGCAAGATCGTCAGGTACTTGCCTATGCTTCACGGCAATTACACCCACATGAGGAAAATTATCCCACACATGATCTAGAGCTTGCAGCTATAGTCCATGCACTCAAAACCTGGCGACATTACCTCCTCGGTAATCGTTGCGAGATCTTCACCGATCACCAAAGCTTGAAATATATCTTCACCCAACCAGATTTGAATCTCAGGCAAAGACGTTGGGTCGAGTTGATCTCGGATTACGACTTAGGAATAACTTACACCCCTGGCAAAGCCAATGTCATGGCCGATGCGCTAAGTCGTAAGTCCTACTGTAACAACCTGATGTTACAACAAAGTCAACCACTTCTCCATGAGGAATTTCGCAAGCTTAATCTTCACATTTTTCCTCAAGGATTCCTATCCACTCTGGTGGCGAAACCTACCCTTATGGATCAAATCATAGCTGCCCAAAAGCGTGATAAGGGCATATCCCGGATTAAGGGAAAACATTGCTCGCGGAGTAGCTAAATGTTTTTCCATGGATGAGCAAGGTGCTGTCTTCTTTGAGAACCGCCTGGTGGTTCCCAAGAACCAACATCTACGCCAGATGATCCTTAAGGAAGCTCGTGAATCCCCTCTCACCATTCATCCCGGTAGTACTAAAATGTATCAAGACCTACGCCAGAGGTTTTGGTGGACTAGGATGAAGAGAGAAATCGCTCAATACATTGCTAATTGCGACGTTTGTCGTCGTGTTAAAGCAGAGCATCAACGGCCTGCTGGCACCCTTCAACCTTTGGCTATTCCTGAATGGAAATGGGACAAAATCAGTATGGATTTCATCACTGGGTTTCCCAGGACCAAGAGGGGAAATAATGCCATCTTCGTCGTGATCGACCGTCTTTCCAAAGTAGCCCATTTTCTACCTGTTCGTGAGAGTATCACCGCTAGCCAGCTAGCTGACCTATACATCTCCCGAATAGTGTCTCTTCATGGTGTCCCATTGGAAATTAACTCAGACCATGGAAGTCTCTTCACCTCTCGATTTTGGGAAAGTTTCCAAAATGCTATGGGAACTCATCTCTCCTTTAGCACCGCCTTCCATCCTCAATCAAGTGGTCAAGTAGAGCGAGTAAATCAAATTCTGGAAGATATGCTCCGAGCTTCTGTTATCTCGTTCGGAATGAGTTGGGAAAAATGCCTTCCATTCGCGGAGTTTGCTTATAACAATAGCTATCAAGCTAGTTTGGGCAAGGATCCCTTCGAAGTTCTCTATGGACGAAAATGTCGAACGCCTCTTAACTGGTCAGAAACCGGGGAAAGACAACTCTTTGGCCCGGATATGATTCAGGAAGCAGAAGAGCAGGTTCGCGTTATTCGTGAGAAATTGAAAACGGCCCAATCTCGCCAAAAGAGTCAATATGATCGTAAGCATAAGCCTATGACATTTGAAATTGACGAGAAAGCTTACCTTCGGGTTACCCCGTTAAAGGGAACCCATCGCTTCGGTATCAAAGGCAAATTGGCTCCTCGTTACATTGGACCCTTTCGCATTCTTGCCAAACAAGGAGAAGTTGCCTACCAATTGGAACTACCTCCGCATCTTTCCAGAGTTCACGATGTCTTCCACGTTTCGCAACTCAGGCGTTGCTTCGCAGATCCTATCCGTGGAGTGGACCACGAAACGCTTGACTTACAAGATAACCTCTCTTATCGGGAATACCCCGTTCGTATCCTTGATCAAGCCGAGCGTACCACTCGACGTCATAATATCAAGTTTCTCAAGGTTCAATGGTCACACCATTCCGAGGAAGAAGCCACTTGGGAAAGGGAGGATCGTCTTCGACTTGAGTACCCCGCCTTCTTCCCAGATGATCCTAAATCTCGGGACGAGATTCTATTGAGTGGGGGTGAGTTGTCACACCCTAGCTAGGTTATGCATTAGAGTGTGCATCATGTTTACCTTCATCAGAAAATTGAAATGGGGAAAGCAGAACCCCCAGCACCCCCCCCTGAAATCAACTAGGGTTTACTAAAAATAAATTCAATGAACCTGAAATGCCTTTCAAATATGTTCACCCTCTTTGCCTTGGGTTAGAACCCTTGGGAAAAATGGTGCATATAATTTTAGGTCAACAAAAGGGGCATTGACTTAATTCATAAATATTTGAATGTGGGCATTTAAATACTATTAAATAATTCAAATGCTCAAATAATGTTGGAATTATTTTTGGGCCACTGAAATATTTCAGAAAGTGTCCATAAATATTTTCAGGATTTTATAAAATGATTTAGTATTTAAACTAAATCAAAACAGAATAACAAAAATAGAAAAAAACAGAATAAATTAGAGAGAGAGAGTACTTACCTGGCGGCCCAGCTGTGGCCCAGTACTGTTGGCCCAGCCCACCTCCTTCCTTGTCTTCTTCCAGCTGCTGCCAGGAGGACGCAGGGCGTGTGCCCGCGGTGCGCCGGCACGCGCGCGGCCACCGACGGCCAGCTCCTGCTTGCCGCACCCCCCCCTCGACGCCTGGACGCCCTGGGAGACGCCACGCAGCCCACTGATCCCTCTCGCTTACTCCCTCGACCTCATCCCCTCCCCTGTCTCGATCTCTCACACACACCCGGACACGCCGTCGCCGCCGTTCGCTGCCACCGCGCTCCCTGACCCCCTCTCGCCTTCCCGTGTTGCGTGGAAGCTCCGCCACTGTCGCCTACGCCTTCTGCACCGAGCCAAGCGAGCCGGGAAGCCCTGCTTCGTCCTCGGCGTCGTCTTCTTCAACCTCGGGACCGCCGGCCATCTCCGTCAAATTCGTCGGCTCCGGACCGTCCCCAAGCCCACCGAGCTGCTCTACGTGACCCCAGTGAGCTCCTGCTCCGAATCCCCCTCTTCCCCGCTTCAATTGATCGCCGTAGCCGTCACCCCCTTGATGACCGAAGTGCGCCGCCGCCTGAGCTCGCTGTCGACGATGCTCCGGTGACCAAATGGTCACCCTGGAGTGTCGAACCTACTCCCCGCGATGCGTAGCGCCCTCCTAGCCCCCTTGCCCCGCTCTTCTACGCACTGAAACACGATCCCGCGCGCAACCGAACTCCGGCGGCCGCCAAAGAGCTCGCCGCCGTCAGCTCTGGCCACCCCAGCTGCTGCCGCTTGTCTCTCTAGATGCGCCTCACTCCCAGGAACCCGTAGGAGAAAACCGCGCATCAAATGGTGGCCTGTAGGCGAAACCCGAGCAACTCCGGTGAAACCCCGCCGCGTATTTGGTCACCGCCGGCCAAGCTCCGGCGAGCTGACGTGGCGCTGGCTTAATTAGTGCTAATGACCCTGCTAAAACTCCCTAGAGCCACTGCCATGTGGGCCCAGTGCATATTTAGTTTAACTTAATGTTCTGTTTAGATTAGTTATTAACCCAGCTGGCCCCACACGTCAGTTTGACTTTCTGACGTGGCCTTTGACTGGCCCCACCTGTCTGTGACTCGAGCCAGCACTGTGAGACTGACCAGTGGGACCCACTGGTCAGGTTTGACCTGGAGGCAGCTCAGTTGACTTGCTGACATCATCATGACGTCAAGCTGACGCAGTAAATCATTTTCCAGTTTAAAAATAATTCAGGAAATTCCAGAAAATACCCAAAACTTCAAAAATTCATAGAAATTCAACCATAACTCCAAATGAGACAAATTATATATGAAAAATTATCAGAAAAATTCAAGGAATCCATCTGTACCATTTTCATGCATGTTCGAACAATGCTTGTCCTCTGTTTTGGACAAAACAAATAAAGGGCATTAAATAATCATATATGGGATTGGAATTTGAATCTTGTATTCAAACCAACTCCATTTAAATCATAGCTAGTTGCATTAGCTCAAAACACATCCATATTGCCATGTCATAGCATGCATCATATTGTTGCATATCGTCATGTGTTGATTGTGCTCGGCTGTGTTCTTCGTGGTAGGTTCTGCCTCCGAGGATATTCACGAGTATCCAACTGAAGGGCAGTATCCCGTTACCACTCCATCAGGCAAGCAACCATTGATCATTCCGATACAACCCATGTTCTCGCTCCTGCTCTTGTTTACTGCATTAAGACAACATGTTTCAAACTGCTGTGTGCTACGGTAGTTGAACCCTTATCCTCTGCATGACCTGTCATTGCCACAGTAACTAGATGAAACCCACTAGCATGTGTAGGAGTTGATTGAGCCATGTTTTGTGATTCCTACCTTGCTATGCCTGCTATGCTTAGAGTTTGTCAGGTCTGGTTCATCTGGGGGATGGGCTAGAGTGAAATGCTTGTGCCAGTAATATGTGGGATGTGTTGAACATGTTTTGGTAAAGGTATCGATGAGAGGCCATGTAGGAGTACATGGTGGGTTGTTTCATTGAAGCCGTCCCTAAGAACTGAGTTCTGTATGCGTGAATTAAGATTCAGCTACTACCACACATTGGGCCCTGAAATATGACCCCGCTCGACTTACCGACCCCTCTCGCCTCAGTCCAGGAGTTGCAACTAGTTTCTGGTGTTTGTAGGATATGTGTTGGCGGCCGTGCGTAGCGCTGACCCTAGGGGTGGGCTATGTTGCGGTAAATACACCGTGGCACGGTGTACCGAGTCACCCGTTTGGTGTCTCGGGAACCCTGTTCACATCGTTCGGGGCCGTTGAGGACACCCCGGCCGGATTTCCTTGCGGATGGAACCTGAATAGGCGATGACCCTGGACTAGAGACTTGTGAGGTTAGTCAGGTCGTGGTCTACACCCACGTCGGTTTTCGCTTGAAGTCTGCCGAGCACATTTCGTGTGCAGACGCTAAGTGGTGGAAACATGTGTGACGAAGTACACCCCTGCAGGGTATGAAACTATTCGAATAGCCGTGTCCGCGGTAAAGGACTACTTGATTGCATATACAGTTCATAGAAAAGTTAATGGATACTACTAAAAGACTCAAGATAAGTGTGAGTACCGAGGATGGCCCCCTCGCAGGTTACGAGGGAGGATCCACGGTGGAGTAGTGTGATGGTGAGTAGTGGACTCGTGTGCGAAAACTGTTTTGCTAAAAGATTCCGTAGGATAGCTTAGCCAAGAGTCAAAGCTGGCTTGCTGCATAAACCCCACCACCTTCTTGAGAATGAGCATGTACAGTAGGTTCTGATGTAAGACTTGCTGAGTACCTTTGTACTCATGTTTGCTTATTTATTGTTTTCAGACGACAACACTGCCCCCTCCGATGGGTTTTACGTAGATCTTGACGTCGATGAGTGACTAGCCACCCAGGTGGTGATCCAGGCCATGGAGGGCCCTATGTAGATAGACAGGCTTCGAGAAGACTTCTTTCTTTCTAGAGTCTGTACTCAGACTAGTTGCTTCCGCATGTGCTTGTATGACTGTATGACTTGAGTGTCGGGTCATGTGACCCCTACCTGTATGGATATGTTATGTATGGCTCCCTGGAGCCTTTAAATAAAGTACCTGAGTTGTAGAGTTTTGTTGTGATGCCATGTTGTATGTACTCATATTGAGCATATAGTATGTATGATTGAAATGCTTGGTATGAGTGGGATCCGACAATCTAGTTGTTTGTCCTTCGCAGCCTTTCTTATGGGGAAATCTAGTCTAGTGCTCCTCGAGCCATAGTAGTCCGCTACAGCCCGGTTCACCGGAGTCCTGCTAGCCTAGCACTACTGTTCAGGACGCTTGACTGGCCGGCATGTGTTTCACTTCGTCCCTATGTCTGTCCCTTCGGGGAAATGTCACGCGGTGATTTCCCGGAGTCCTGTTAGCCCAGTGCTACAGCCCGGAATCACTCGTTGATGACCGACATGTTCGTTGTGATTCATGTATGCCTGTCTCCATAGGTCTGTGCCGCTTTGGGTTCACGACTAGCCATGTCGGCCCGGGTTCTCGGACATATGGATGCTAGCGACATTGTCATATACGTGAGCCAAAAGGCGCAAACGGTCCCGGGCCATGGTAAGGTGACTCCCGTGGGATACCGTGCGTGAGGCCGCAAAGTGATATGAGGTGTTACCGGCTAGATCGATGTGGCTTAGAATCGGGGTCCTGATAGCCACCCCACTATATCGAGCCTATATCGAGGTACATAGAACAAATTTCCCGTAGTCCATGCTCAGCCCTCCTCTATCTCTCTTCTCAGCCAGCCAGCGGACGCGCGGAGCCCATCGTCTGTTTGCTCACATGCGGCCCCACATGTCAGTGAAAATGCAAGAGGACCCACTGAACCTGCACATCTTTCACCTCGACGTGCTAGTGATGAAAAACAAATCCAATAAAGAACTTCGGTGGCCGCTTTTGGAGTTACTCAAGAGTAGTAAGATTCTATTTATAGTCTAACCCAAGATGCACATCTCGTGGCTTCAACTACCACTCTATTTTCTTTCATGACACGACCTGGATGCTGGATGTCCCACATGTCGGCAAAAGGAGGAAGAACCCAACCAAATCTTCGGTTCTGCTCTCGGATTAGACTAGTTGTGCTAACTTAAAATTTTTATTATGTACTCCCTCCGTTCCAAAATACTTGACTTCCATTTTTCGAAAAATGGATGTACCTATATACTAAGACATGTCTAGATACATATATATTTTGACAAATAGAAGGCATGTATTGTGCAACGGAGGGAGTAGAATGGATGCAAGTTTTTGTATTGGGAAGAAGAGTACATCCATATACTGATAGAGCGCAATTTAGTAGATGTTCTATCACTTTTAGCTAGCACAGACGCAAGATCGAGCCTCCACAGATCAACAATGAATGCATCGAGAAGGCACTAATCCAACTTACAGGAGTAGCAAAATGTATTCTTGTGGTTCTTGTTTTCTTTGGTCTTGCTTTTCTAGTCAAAATTATCGTTGGAGTTCGTGCAAAATGGAGGTGCGTTTGGGGTCGTGCGTTGGAGTTGTCCTTACAAGTGGGACCGCAGTTAAGGAAACCAACTATCGGCAAACCCCCACCTCGCCCGTCGCGCGATGGCTGAAGTTAGAGAAACAACGAGGTTGAAGATATTGCTCTAGCACGGACTCCAAGAAATAATATGGTGTCAGATGGATGTAGTGGTGGTGGCGTGTGCCGTACTCCAGGACATGAATGCTTGTTCTGGCCCATGCCACCCTACTACTCCTACTACTTACTCCTACTATATAGTACTAGTATCGAGGAATCGAGGTGCTGGTTACGTACAGTGAACACATTAACATATGGCTATAGTAAAAACACCCGCCCGACGCGCGAAGCATGTGAAGCTAGTACAAATAGTGTACTACTATTGTAGATTGGCCTCATCCGATAACCTGTTGCAATGCACGTACAACTATGTATTTGGAAAATATTTTTTGCCTCGTCGCACCACGCACTTAGAGAAGCGACTCGAAAGCCATTCATAAATTTAGTAAGTTTATCACAGGCATATCATTTTATTACATACAACAGGTCATCAACCCACATCGACAATGAGGATACACTATAAATACTAAAGTTTTCACCACACAACAAATAACAAGCAATGAAATGAACTTCAACTCAACCATTCCTCGGCGTTGGAAACGCTTGCTTTGAACAACAAGTGATTCTCTGGGACGGGCCATCGATTGTCGAACCGGAAACCAACGCAGGACTGATCATCCAGGCTGAAGTGGCCTACTATATCAGTACCAGGGTAGGGAACCACCCAAATGTCCGAGGTATAGACACAGTTGCTTCTCATAAATGGTACTATTAACATTGTGTCAACAGCAGCTGGATCGCCTTTCACCATCATCTGATAGTTTTGTGCAAGGAAGAGCGAGTTTTCTCCAAGACTATCAATTCTGTACCAGGGAGAAGGAGTTGGCGCTAGCACACTAGTATCCATCCTGAATACCATGTAATGGGTGTTGGAATAGGTCCGGAGAGTGCGACCATGGGAGACTACACCTGCTTCCTTAGTAGTAACATCATCAGTGGGCTGTATACACACAAGAAGAGGTGATCCATTGGAATTAGTTGCCAGGCACCACTGAGTATATGGGTTCTGCTCGTCCTCATGATCGTGATCATCACCATCGTCATCTCCCCTTGGTTATAAAAATTTTCAAGTATAGGTGGTGGGATGTTCACAGGACCTTGGAACCACAAGAAGAAGGTTAATTAGTAAAGGGACACTTGCTAACCCGCATGCATGTGGATGAAACAATTACAATTATGGTGGAAGACAAACGTACCGAAACTACGAGGATCCCACGCAAAAACAGTGCCACGAGTGGTGGCAGCAAACCCAAGGACCTCGTATAGAATTGCATCACAGTACTCATCCGTGTACAGAAACTGATTTTTGAGCAATATCCATCGAGTCGAACAACGAAGGACGGCAACAAGCTTGTCGAAGATAGCAACAACTTGATAGTTGTTGTAATTCCAAGAGCGGTTGGGAACTCGACAAATTGCTATCTTCCGTAGAAGACAGTCACCATGATCGTATTTGAACGTGCGTATAATACCGGTGTGCTCAACCTCTGGGCAGTCTGCTGAGATTTTCGGAAGTGGAACCCAGTCACGAGTGTACACATTCACAAGTTCCCACTCGCAGTTGGACCCAATGTAAACAACCCAATCTCCATTTGCGCCCGCCCAAGCCTTGCCCTCAAGCGATGGCATCTTAACATCATACGTATCATTATCAAGCGGCATCAACTGGCACAGGGCGAGGCCTCCGTCGTGCCGGTGCTAGTCAGGTCACGATGAAGAAGATAGGGGAGATCAAACCGCTCCTTGACTCTTGGGTTCTTTGTAATGATGTTTTTAGTTGAGTCGAGAATGGGCTTGAACGAACCTGCCATGCTAGCCGAGGTGATGACGTCGCACCGATCAATGAGTTCCTCCACCACGTCATCTTTTAGATCGGGGTAAGAATAACAAGGTCGTTTCCGGCCTGTTCCCTCCATGGAGAAGACGATCCAACAATGGCAGAAGAAAGGGTGAAGGGCTAAAGGAAAATGCAGGAGGGAGAGGAAGAGCGTGCGATAGCAGTTCCAAATTGAGAGGGAAAGGCGAAGAGTCGGTGGACGGTTGCGAGTTTTCCATGGTTCACGAAGAGGCGCCCCGGCCTACACGTCCGTTCGGAAATACTCCTACTACTCGCCATCGTCTCACTGATATGTTGGAACGGGACCACATGTTAACGAAACATGGTGTGTAGTTTCTCATGCAAAATGCGATCTGGCCGCGTTGGCCCGAGGTGCCGCATTAGTTATCGACCTTTATTTTTTTAATGGCGTGCCAATCAGTTTTGAAGCACGACTAACTGGTACTGTACGCAGAGAAAATATAAACTACTCTACCACTACTCCACCTCCAGTACTAGTAGTATAAAAAAGATATATAGGCTGGAGCTTGAGCGCTTTCTTGCTAAGGGCTGCCCACTTGCTTCTCATACTACCACCCTCTCTCCAGATGTATAAAAGACGGCCCCTCTCTCCCCCCTCACCGATGGTCACAGATCTGCCGGGGAAGAAAAGCACGTGCAACATTGAGGCACTCATTGTCGGTGAGCGAGGTCATGCACTAACGACAAGGCCGTCCTCTCAAACCTAGCGCTCGCGCGGGATGGCCTCTGTCCCCAAGCTTGTGGCCGTAGTGTGTGCGGAGGACAACGTCCACGAGCGAAGCCACTTCCCACCAACCCTCAGGTATGATACCTCTTTTCGAACCATAACCTTGTTCTATTTCCCCATCTGCCACGTCGTTGCATGTGGATCTTTTTCCACTCCACCATCTTCCCAATTTGCAATCCTCTGCTCTGCTGGCCACGCAGACGAAAACAATAATTTGCACTATTAAAGGGAACCCTACTTCATGCAGACTAATCCATGCCTGGGTTGAATAAGGAAAGGAAGGGAGACTGTACTGTCCAAGAGAGTAGGCATTGAACCCGCATCTAGATTGAAAAGGGGAAAATAAGTAGCTAAGTAACGAGTCTCAGGTCTATTGGTTGAAGAAGGGTAGAAAGGCATGATAACGCAATAGAGAATGACCAGGTCGATCAGGTGGCTAAAGAGAACAAAAATGGGACGTAATCCACGTATGCTTCCTGGATATTTGTTGCTCTGGGCAACCATACCTCCCTCACCACTCTGCGTCCATGGAGGTACATCGTACTGGTGCGCCCACTGTCCGAATGGGCCTCCCATGCTCTTATCGCCACTTTTTATGCTCTTAGTATAACGCCAGCAGTCAAGTCAGGCAATGCTACTACTAAAGTGATGCCACATTTAACTAATGCTGCTCTCAGTCTAATGCCACCGAGGGAGTCCTGGATTAGGGGGTGTCCGGATGGCCGGACTATACCTTCAGCCGGACTCCTGGACTATGAAGATACAAGATTGAAGACTTCGTCCCGTGTCCGGAAGGGACTTTCCTTGGTGTGGAAGGCAAGCTTGGCGATACGGATATGTAGATCTCCTACCATTGTAACCGACTTTGTGTAACCCTAACCCTCTCCGGTGTCTATATAAGCCGGAGGGTTTTAGTCTGTAGGACAACATACAGAACAACAATCATACCATATGCTAGCTTCTAGGGTTTAGCCTCTCCGATCTCGTGGTAGATCTACTCTTGTACTACCCATATCATCAATATTAATCAAGCAGGACGTAGGGTTTTACCTCCATCAAGAGGGCCCGAACCTGGGTAAAACTTCGTGTCCCGTGCCTCCTGTTACCATCCGGCCTAGACGCACAGTTCGGGACCACCTGCCCGAGATCCGCCAGTTTTGACACCGACATTGGTGCTTTCATGGAGAGTTCCTCTGTGTCGTCGCCGTGAGGCTTGATGGCTCCTACGATCATCAATAGCGATGCAGTCCAGGGTGAGACCTTCCTCCCCGGACAGATCTTCATCTTCGGTGGCTTCGCACTGCGGGCCAATTCACTTGGCCATCTGGAGCAGATCGAAAGCTATGCCCCTGGCCATCAGGTCAGATTTGGAAATTTAAACTACACGGCTAACATCCGTGGGGACTTGATCTTCGACGGATTCGAGCCACTGCCGAGCGCGCCGCACTGTCACGACGAGCATGATCTAGCTCTGCCGCCTAACAGTGCCCTGGAGGCCGCACCCGCATCGGCTTTGACCCTTAATTCGGAGCCAACTGCACCGATCGAGGATGGGTGGTTGGACGCTGCATCGGGGGCTGCGATCCCAACGGCGATCGAGGCGAACACCAGCCCCGCACTCTGCGAGACTCATTACCCCAAGGAGCCGGACTCCTCTCCGGACTCCGAACCCGCCGCGCCCCTGCCGATCGAATCTGATTGGACGCCGATCATGAAGTTTACCGCCGCGGACATCTTTCAGCACTCGCCTTTTGGCGATTTTCTGAAGACACTAAAGTCTCTCTCTTTATTAGGAGAGCCCTGGCCGTACTACGGTCAGCAAGGTTGGGATACGGACGATGAAGAAATTCAAAGCCCACCCACCACCCACTTTGTAGCCACTGTCTATGATTTAACCGACATGCTCGACTTCGACTCCGAAAACATCGACGGTATGGATGACGATGCGTGAGGTGAAGAAGAACCACCGCCCACCTCATCAGATGAGGTATACATGTTGGACGCACCAAAAGATGACGACGAGGAGTGGAAGGACGCACCGAAGGCTTGTTCCCTCGAGAAGCAGTCAAAGCGGCGACACAAGCGCCGCCCCAAATCCCACCTCGACAGAAATAACGATCACACAGACCCAGTGCTGGAGCAGGGCGAACCGCTGCCGGACAACGGCAATTCGGATAATCAAACCGAACAAACAAATTCTATCAAGGATAATATTCCGGACGACATAACGCCGGACTGGCACCCGGAGCAGAATGCCCTTAAAAGGCTTGTTGCCACCGCGAGGGGTCTTAAAATGCAGAAGCAAAGGCTCAAGGCTGCGCCAGACACACTCCAAGTCAGATGGAGTAAAATACTCAACACAGCAGCCAGGTACGGTGACAATCGCCCCTCCAAGAGCTACCCAAAGCGGAAGCTGTCGTGGATCTAAGACTGACAGTAGAATGGGGGGTATGTATGGAGAGGCTAGATCTCAGCTATGGAGAAGTTGTAAACACACCAGGATGTACGAGTTCAGGCCCTTCACGGAGGAAGTAACAGCCCTACGTCTCGGTGCCCGGAGGCGGTCGATTGGATTATGTGTGTATGAATTACAGGGGTGCGAACCCTTGCTACTAAGGAGGGGGTGGCTTATATAGAGTTCGCCAGACCCCTCCGGCCCTCAGTAATGCAGGGTTAAAATACATTAAGACTGGGCGTTACTGGTAACGTCCCTAATGAAGTGCTATGATGACCATAAAGACTACTTAATGGCCAACCATTTGCTTGCGGAGTGACTTTAGATCTCCTGTCAGTCGAGTGGTTGGCTTCGTAGTCGAGTGATAGTCTCCTGGTCGAGTGGTTCGACTCCGTCGAGTGGGATACCCTCAAGTCGATTGAAAGGTGACTTCTTCTAAGGATGTCCTTGGGTAGGGCTCTTAGGACAGGTCCATGCCCCAACTATAGGTACATAGCTTCATCATTAGCCCCCGAATGGATCGAGGTTCGAGTGGGGAAGGAGTTGGGGGTCCTTCCATCCGGTCCTTAGCGTTATATGAATGTCTTGTACTGGATCAGTCGTCACGGATGACGTTGTCGACTTCTTTCGGTCACCTTGATCCATTCTTGGTCTCTCGTCGAGTGAATTTCCTTACTTGTGAAATACCGAGCGCCGGCACGAGCGGGATCTTCTGCTTGATGGGTCGTTCGGTAGCTCGTGGATTTCGCGGGATTTGAATTTCAGGAAGCGAGCGGGACGGGAGTGGCCGCAATAATCGGATGGGATAGGATGGAAGCTCCTCGATCCCTGTGCCACCTTTTTCGCCACGTACCGCGCGCGCGCCTGTTGCGGGATTTGACGGGATCGCCTGGGCCTACCGGTCAGCCACTCGGAAGCGGCTCCTTATAAGTTGCCGGCTCGGGGCTCCCCAACAGTGTGCTCTCGCCTTTCCTCCTCCCCCCGCAAGGTCTCCTACTACCTCCGCTCTCACCCTATCGCCGTAGGTCCATTCCAGCCTCGCCGGCGACGATGGTGAAGGACAAGACGTTGGCTTTGGAGCGCGCGAAGAAGGCGGCGGTGCAGGGGAAAGGGAAGAGGTCCGCTCGGGGCGGATCTTCCTCGAGGACTGCTCTGCCCAGGGATTGGATCCAGGGCGACTGGATGCCGTCAGTGATTCGGCAGGAAGATCTTGACGACATGGTCGAGGGGGGGAGTCATTCCCCATGAAGTTGCGCGTCTCCCGGGGAGAGAAGTCGAACCCCAACCTCGTGACGGTGAGTGCGTCCTCCTCGCCACCCATATCGATCGCGGATTTTCTCTACCTCCTCATCCTTTTTATGGAGCTTTTTGAGCATCTTCGGAGCGCAGCTCCTCCATTTCACTCCCAATTCCATCGTGTATCTTGCGGCTTTCGTTTCCTTGTGCGAAAGTTTCTTGGGTTGCCGCCATCATTGGGGACTCTTTAAACACATCTTCACTTGTCGTTCCATATCGGTAAAGAAAGCCAAGTCGAGTGACGAACGGACGCAAGTGATCTAGCTGTGCGGGGGCCTGGCGATCCAGATGAGGGGAAAAGGTTCTTTTCCGTCCATCACCTTTCCCAAGTCGGTCCGTGGTTGGCAGTCGACCTGGTTTTATTGCCAAGACCAGGTGACCCCAGGGCAGTCGACTGGTCTTCCCCCTTTTCTCTGGACCGAGCTAAAAAACCCGCTTCTCTGAAAGTGCTGCCGGAGGAAAAGGCGCAAGTCAAGGTGCTGGTTGGTCGAGTGGTTCAGCTTGTCCGAGAGGGCATGACGGGCATGCACTTGCTGGAGGTCTTCCTTCGGAGGCGCATCCAACCGCTTCAGGCTCGTGACCACCCTATGTGGCTGTACTCGGGTCTCGACGACACCACTCGGATTCACCCAGAGGAGGTCAGTGACGAGATGCTGGAAGGGTGGTTGTCGAGCATCACAGGGAACAAAGACAACCCCCGAGGACCCAAGAGGGTTCCCTCGCTTGACAATACATACGACGTGGACCCGGTGTGTCCTTGTATCCCCGGCTGAGATCTTGCTATCTTCATTTGCTCTCTTTGAATCGGTCGACAGACTTTTGAATTGTCTGCTGTTCTCCAGGCAACTACAGAGATGTACTCGTCACCCAATGGGGCACAGGAGCAGGCCGAAGAAGGGGAGGCGAAAGCGGAGATGAACAGGGGGAGTGGGAATCTGACGGTGAAGGAGAGGGAGACGACGACGTCGACTCTAGCGAAGAGGAGGAGGAGGAGGAAGCTGAACCTCCCCGCTCGGAAAGGCGATCCAAACTTACACACGACCCTGCACGGGAACGTGGTAAGGCGACTGCTCCTGTTGGGCAGTCGTCGAAGCGCCCTCGGACCTCTTCTCCAGTGCCGACTGAAAAAGCTCCCAAGCACCCCCGCACGGCGCCGTCCAAGTCACCCAAGGCTCTGCCCAAGATGAGGATGACTGTCCCCACCATTTCTGGGTAATGATAAAACTTGTTCTCCTTTGTCGACCGTGGACGGATCCTTTGTCGATCCACCGAGCCGACTGACTGTCTTTCAAAATTTAAAGTGCTGTTACTTCCAACCCTGGTATGACTACTGATGTTCTGCCATGAATCGACTGACGATTTCTTATAACTCTGGTTGATTGAATTTTTCTCGTAGCTCCTCCTCATGTTATTAACCTTCCTGACGACGAAGACGACGCGCCGCTGAGAGTGAGGCGGAACAGGAAAGTGTCGGCTGGCAAGACCCCACAATCCACTCTGGTGCCTGAGGCCGTAGCTCAACACGGTGGCGATACCACCCGGGCTTCTGTGACTTTCGCCGATCCTCTGACGAGTGCGCAGCCCTTGACATCGACCATAAATCTGCCTTCGCTCTTCGCCACAGACCACGTCCCTGAGGACCAAGCGGGTGCAGCTAAGGAAGCTATACGCCAGGCAGGCATCATGATGGAGCAGGTCAGGTTGGTTCGAGAAGCCAGCCAAGCGGCTTATGACGCGAGTTCAGCTCTTCAGAGTAACGTCCAGATCAGTCGATTCACTGCTTGTTCTGTTAGGGTATGCTGCCTGAAGAATCTCTGTTCCAAAGATCTTTAAATCTATACACCCACTGGGTGTGTCTGTTATATCTTGGACGAGTGGGGGCACGCTTAGTGCACCCACTGGGTGTAGTCCCCGAGACTACGGTGGACTGCTAGCAGTCGACTGTAGTCTTTATATTGTGTTGCTGTAGTTTTACTTCTTCATTCGGTCTGGCCAGGCCAGGTCGAATTAAACTGTATCCGGTCGACTGCAGGCAGTCGATTTTTTTTTCAAAACCAGTGGGGGCATGCTGAGTGCACCCACTAGGTGTAGTCCCCGAGACTACTGTTGAATGTTTTTGATTCAACTGTAGCCTTAGAAACGCCATCATTGTCTCTTGGTTACTCGGAAACAACTTATCTTGGACCTCTGTCGACTGATTTTTGCAGAAATCCTGTGAACTTGTGGCTCTCTACACCGAGTTGGAGAACAAACAGATCCAGCTCAACCTTGACTTGAAGCTCGCTCAACAAAACCTGCAGAAGGCGCGAGACGAAGCAAAAGGCATGGCTGGTGAGGTTTCTCATTCTTGACGAGTGACTTTCCTTTCTTGCCCATTCTTGATGTTGAGTTCACTCGACGTTCTGTAGATAAACTGGAGGAAGCTCTGAAGAAGAAGGATCAAGATCTTGCCGAAGCACAGAAGGAGGCCTTGAGCAAAATGAAGCTTGCAGAAGAGAAACTGGCTTCGGTCGGAACTCTTGAACAGGAGAACTCCAGACCGAAAGCTGCTCTCGAGACAGCTAATCAAGAGGTCAGGCGACTGAAGAACGACAAGATGGTTCTGCACGACCAGGCGGGTGAGCTGGCGGGGAAGGTAAACAATCTGGAGGTTTATCTCGGTGGACTCGCCAAGAAGCTGTTCGTCATGCTCAAAGGTAATTACTCCGACCCGGCTGTCTTGTAGTTACCAAGCCTGCTTAAGGCCACTGTCTTCTTCTTGAATCGTGTTTGCAGAATTCTGCTAGAGCTTCGAAGAGGAAACCGGTCGAGTGGATCCAGGCTTGGATCCCGCCAATTCTCTCATGAAGGACGAGGCTTCTATGAACGTGCTCCGACTGGAGTCTCGTGTTACCAGCGTTGTTGACTATCTTGCTCGGTAGAAGGTTGCGATGTCGCGGATCGACACATCACTCTGGCCTGGAATGACGCTCCAGAACAACCTTGAGTCCCTGATGGTTCGACTGAATGAAGTCCCGGGTCGAGTGGCGGAATGGAAGAAATCTTCTGCTAGATGTGGTACTGATGTCGCTCTGTCTCTGGTCCGCGTCCATTGCAAGGAGGCGCGAGAAGAAAAGTTGGCCACCATCCAAGTTGCCAATACCAGGAAGCACAACTTTCAAGACTTCATGGAGACTTTCATCGCTGCTGCTACTCGTATTGCAAACGGGATCGACTTGGACGAGTCCGTCGCCCCTTCCAGTCCTCCGCTTGAGGAATGAAAAACTTTTCTGCTTCGCTTTAAATTTGCCTCGGAATGCCGAGTGGATTTTGTAACCGTTAAACTCTGTCGAGCCGAGGGCTCGAGTACTTTGATTTGAGGTCTGGGACCTGTAGGCCTTATCCGAACTTGATTTCTCGTTGAATATCTTCATGGATTGATCCGTCGAGTGGAACTTGATCTTCACTCGGAATAACTTTGTATTTGTCGTGTAATTCCGAAGGAGAAGGTAGCAGTCGATTTGCACCTCGTCGTCCTTGTGGATTGGGTTGTGTTCCGAACTTAGGCGAGCGCTGGGCCGCAGCTAAGCCTCCGAGTGGGAGGTTTGCTCTCCACTTGGTAGGATTTTTTCAAACTTAGGCGAGCACTAGGCCGCAGCTAAGCCCCCGAGTGGGAGGTTTGCTCTCCACTCGGTAGGATTTTTAAACACTTAGGCGAGCACTGGGCTGCAGCTAAGCCCCCGAGTGGGAGGTTTGCTCTCCACTCGGTAGGATTTTTAAACACTTAGGCGAGCACTGGGCTGCAGCTAAGCCCCCGAGTGGGAGTTTTGCTCTCCACTCGGTAGGATTTTTAAACACTTAGGCGAGCACTGGGCTGTAGCTAAGCCCCCGAGTGGGAGTCTGGCTCACCACCCGGTAGGATTTTTAAATGCTTAGGCGAGCACTGGGCTGCAGCTAAGCCCCCGAGTGGGAGTCTGGCTCACCACACGGTAGGATTTTTAAACACTTAGGCGAGCACTGGGCTGCATCTAAGCCCCTGAGTGGGAGTCTGGCTCACCACTCGGTAGGATTTTTAAACACTTATGCGAGCACTGGGCTGCATCTAAGCCCCTGAGTGGGAGGTATGCTCTCCACTCGGTAGGATTTTTAAACACTTAGGCGAGCACTGGGCTGCAGCTAAGCCCCCGAGTGGGAGGTTTGCTCTCCACTCGGTAGGATTTTTAAACACTTAGGCGAGCACTGGGCTGCAGCTAAGCCCGCGAGCGGGAGGTTTGCTCTCCACTCGGTTGGATTTTTTAAGTACTTAGGCAAGCACTTGGCTGCAGCTAAGCCCCCGGGTGGGAGGCTTGCTCTCCACTCGGTAGGATTTTTTTTTACAAACTTAGGCGAAACGGATTCACAGCTAAGTCACCCACTAGGGGATTTCGTACAAAAACAAAAGTGATAGCAATTATAGGAAAACTCTTGTCTTTGATAAAAATGAACTGCAGAAGTTTTTCTTATTACATCTTATCCGAGAGAGAACTCAAGTGTAAAACGGGCGGAGCAGTTCCGCATTCCAAGCTCGCGGCTCGTCAATCTGGCGATCAACATTGTAGAGGTGATACGCTCCATTGTGGAGGACTCTGGTGACGATGAAGGGGCCTTCCCAAGTAGGAGCAAGCTTGTGTGGTTTCTGTTGATCCACTCGGAGGACCAAATCTCCTTCTTGGAAGGCTCGACTCTTCACATTCCTGGCGTGGAATCGGCATAAGTCTTGTTGATAAATGGTTGATCTGATCATGGCCATTTCCCTCTCTTCTTCTAAGAGGTCGACCGCGTCTTGCCGGGCTTGTTCTGCTTCATCTTCGGTATAAAGTTCTACTCGGGGTGTGTTGTGAAGAAGATCACTCGGCAGAACTGCTTTGGCTCCATAAACCAGAAAGAATGGAGTTCTTCCAGTCGACCGGTTCGGGGTGGTCCTCAATCCCCACAGAACTGACGGAAGCTCGTCGACCCAAGCACCTGCCACGTGCTTGAGATCACGCATTAGTCGAGGCTTTAGTCCTTTGAGAACCAGACCATTTGCCCTTTCAGCTTGTCAATTCGACTGGGGTTGGGCGACCGATGCGTAGTCGACTCGTGTGCCTTGTGAGGCGCAAAAAGCTCTGAATTTGTCCGAATCATAGTTTGATCCATTGTTAGTGATGATGCTATGCGGGACTCCATATCTGAATGTTAACTCCCTGATGAAACTGATAGCAGTGAAGGCATCAAGATTCTTGATAGGTTTAGCTTCGATCCATTTGGTAAACTTGTCGACTGCCACAAGCACATGAGTGAAGCTGCTCCTGCCTGTTCTCAATGGGCCAACCATGTCCAGTCCCCAAACAGCGAAAGGCCAGACGAGTGGAATGGTCTTCAAGGCTGATGCAGGCTTCTGTGACATGTTGGAGTAGAACTGGCACCCTCCACACTTGCCGACTATCTCCTTTGCCATTTCATTTGCTCTTGGCCAGTAAAATCCCTCTCGGTATGCTTTAGCCACAATGGTCCGAGAAGACGCATGGTGACCACAGGTCCCCCAGTGGGTGCTTGCTGCCCCAATCAGTAAAGAGCCTCTGCTGCTTTACATTGCAGCCACGGGACAAGTTGTCAGTACAGAACTTATGGTCGAGCGGGAAGAAGAAGGAAAGGCCTTCAGAGTTCAGCGCCCAGTATATTATGTGTCTGAAGTTTTGACCCCTTCAAAACAAAGATATCCTCATTACCAGAAGCTTGTATATGGGATTTATCTGACCACGAAGAAGGTTGCTCATTACTTCTCTCACCACTCCATTACAGTCGTCAGCGACGCCCCACTGTCAGAGATTCTGCACAATAGAGATGCGACTGGTCGAGTGGCAAAGTGGGCGATTGAACTCCTTTCCCTGGATATCAAATTTGAAGCAAAGAAGGCTATCAAGTCCCAAGCAATCGCAGATTTCTTCACCGAGTGGATTGAACAGCAACTTCCGACTCAAATTCACTCGGAGCACTGAACCATGTTCTTCGATGGATCTAAGATGCTAAATGGTTCCGGTGCTGGGGTAGTATTAGTCTCCCCCCCCCCCCCGAGGAGATAAGCTCAGATACGTTCTCCAGATTCACTTCGATTCCTCCAATAATGAAGCAGAATATGAAGCACTTTTGTATGGGTTGCGCATGGCCATTTCACTCGGCGTCCGTCAGCTCATGGTCTGTGGCGACTCGGATTTGGTGGTCAATCAGGTGATGAAGGAGTGGGACGTCAGAAGTCTGGCAATGACAGGTTATTGCAATGCAGTGAGAAAGTTAGAAAAGAAATTTGAGGGGTTAGAGCTTCATCACATCCCCCGACTGAAAAATCAAGCGGCTGACGATTTGGCAAAGATAGGCTCCAAGAGAGAAGCCATTCCCAGCAACGTGTTCCTGGAGCACATCCACTCACAGTCAGTCCAAGAAGATCCTTTTACAGAAGAAGCCCTACAGCCAAAAACTGCCATAGATCCGACTGAAGTCGAAGTTCCTGCTGTGGTCGACCTAATCATGGAAGTCTTGGCAATCACTCCCGACTAGACGATACCGTACATCGCGTATATCCTGAGGAAAGAACTCCCGGAGGACGAGGAAGAGGGTCGACAGATCGTTCGTCGATCCAAGGCCTTCATAGTCATAAAGGGATAGTTGTATAGAGAAAGCGCGACTGGTATCGGTCAGAAGTGCATAACACCAGAAGAAGGTCAGATAATCCGTGATGATATCCCGCTCGATATGCTTTAGCCACAATGGTCCAAGAAGACGCATGGTGACCACAGGTCCCTGAGTGGATATCATCAAGGATTATCTGACCTTCTTCTGGTGTTATGCACTTCTGACCGATACCAGTCGCGCTTTCTCTATACAACTATCCCTTTATGACTGTGAAGGCCTTGGATCGACGGACGATCTGTCGAGCCTCTTCCTCGTCCTCCGGGAGTTCTTTCCTCAGGATATACGCGATGTACAGTATCGTCCAGTCGGGAGTGATTGCCAAGACTTCCATGATTAGGTCGACCACAGCAGGAACTTCGACTTCAATCGGATTTGTGGCACTTTTTGGCTGCGGGGCTTCTTCTGTAAAAGGATCTTCTTGGACTGACGGTGAGTGGATGTGCTCCAGGAACACGTTGCTGGGAATGGCTTCTCTCTCGGAGCCTATCTTTGCCAAATCATCAGCCGCTTGATTTTTCAGTCGGGGGATGTGATGAAGCTCTAACCCCTCGAATTTCTTTTCTAACTTTCTCACTGCATTGCAATAACCAGTCATTGCCGGACTTCTGACGTCCCACTCCTTCATCACCTGATTGACCACCAAATCCGAGTCGCCATAGACCATGAGGCGACGGACGCCGAGTGAAATGGCCATGCGCAACCCATACAAAAGTGCTTCATATTCTGCTTCGTTATTGGAGGAATCAAAGTGAATCTGGAGAACGTTTCTGAGCTTATCTCCTCGGGGGGAGACTAATACTACCCCAGCACCGGAACCATTTAGCATCTTAGATCCATCAAAGAACATGGTCCAGTGCTCCCGAGTGAATTTGGGTCGGAAGTTGCTGTTCAATCCACTCGGCGACGAAATCTGCGATTGCTTGGGACTTGATAGCCTTCTTTGCTTCAAATTTGATATCCCTGGGAAGGAATTCAATCGCCCACTTTGCCACTCGACCAGTCGCATCTCTATTGTGCAGAATCTCTGACAGTGGGGCGTCGCTGACGACTGTAATGGAGTGGTTAGAGAAGTAATGAGCAACCTTCTTCGTGGTCATATAAATCCCATATACAAGCTTCTGGTAATAGGATATCTTTGTTTTGAAGGGGTCAAAACTTCAGCCACATAATATACTGGGCGCTGAACTCTGAAGACCTTTCCTTCTTCTTCCCGCTCGATCGTAAGTATTGTACTGACAACTTGTCCCGTGGCCGCAATGTAAAGCAGCAGAGGCTCTTTACTGATTGGGGCAGCAAGCACCGGCTTTGTGGAGAGCAGAGCTTTGAGCTCTACAAATGCTGCATCAGCTTCTGGAGTCCACTCAAACTTGTCAGACTTCTTCATCAGTCGGTAAAGGGGCAACGCCTTTTCACCGAGACGAGAAATGAATCGACTTAGAGCGGCCAAGCAACCTGTAAGCTTCTGGACATCGTGCACACGCACAGGGCGCTTCATCCGGAGTATGGTGCTGACTTTTTCAGGATTGTCATCGATTCCCCGTTCGGAAACGAGAAAACCGAGTAACTTTCCACCTGGAACTCCGAATGTGCACTTTGATGGGTTGAGCTTGATATCATACCTTCTGAGGTTTGCAAAGGTTTCAACAAGGTCAGTCCACAGGTCGGAACCTTTCCGTGACTTAACCACAATATCATCCATGTATGCCTCCGCATTCCGACTGATTTGGGTGAGTTAACACTTCTGAATCATCCTCATGAACGTGGCTACAGCATTCTTGAGACCGAATGGCATGGTGACATAACAGAAGCATCCGAATCGAGTGATGAAAGCTGTTTTGATCTCGTCGGGTCCATACAGACGGATCTGATGGTACCCGGAATAGGCGCCTAGAAAAGACAATCACTCGCACCCCGCGGTCGAGTCGACTATTTGGTCGATGCGAGGGAGAGGAAAATGATCTTTCGGGTAGGCCCAATTGATATGTTTAAAATCAATGGACATTCGAAGTGACTTGTCCTTCTTGGGGACCATGACAACATTGTCGAGCCACTCGGAGTGGTAAATCTCTCGGATGAACTCCGCTGCTAAGAGCCGAGCCACCTCCTCGCCAATAGCTTTCCTCTTATGGACGGCGGACCGTCGAAGATGTTCTTTCACAGGCTTAAATTTTGGGTCGACTCGTAGACGGTGCTCAGCCAGCTCCCTGGGAACTCCAGGCATGTTACAGGGCTTCCATGCGAAGATGTCCCAGTTCTCAAGGAGGAACTGGATGAGCGCTTCTTCCTATTTGGAGTCGAGCGTCATTGAGATGTGAGTCGTGGCAGCATTGGGGTCGGTCGGGTGAATGTGGGCTGGCTTTGTTTCTCCGGACGACTGAAAAGCTGATTCTGAAGTAGGCTTCTTGGCTCGTATCAATTCACTCGGATCGGCAGTCTTCTGGTACTCTTGCAGCTCGACCACTGCCATCTGAGCATCAGCGATCTTTGAGCCTTTCTGAAAACACTCTTCTGCTTTCTTTCGATTGCCTTTAACAGTGATCACACCTCTGGGGCTAGGCATCTTCAGTTTGAGATACACATAACACGGTCGAGCCATGAAGCGTGCATAAGATGGCCTGCCCAAAATGGCATGATAAGCACTTTCGAAGTCCACAACCTCGAATGTCAACTTTTCCTTGCGGTAATTCTTTGAATCACCGAAAACCACATCAAGAGCAATCTGGCCGAGTGATTCGGCTTTCTTCCCAGGAATGACTCCGTGGAAGCTCATGTTACTGGTACAGAGCCTGGACATCGGAATGCCCATCCCTTTCAATGTTTCTGCATATAGTATGTTCAGGCCACTGCCACCATCCATTAGGACTTTGGTCAGTCGAGTGCCTTCGACAACTGGGTCGACCACCAAAGCTTGCCTCCCAGGGGTGGCAATGTGTGTAGGGTGATCAGACTGGTCGAATGTGATGGCAGTTTGAGACCATTTCAGGTAACTGGGTGTTGCCGGAGCAACCATATTCACCTCATAGTTAATGACTTTCAGTCGACTTTTGCTTTCGACATTAGCAAAAATCATCAGGGTGGAATTGACTTGGGGGTATCCATCGTCACTATCTTCTTTGTCCTCAACTCTGTCTGACTCTTTTTCCTTGTCTTTCGACAGCTTGCCCTGAAACTGCTGGATCAGGAGCCGGCATTGTCGAGTGGTATGTTTTGGGTAAATAAGATTCCCCTCTTCATCTTTCTTGGTGTGGATGTGACATGGCAGATCCAAAACATCATTTCCATCTTAATCCTTAACGTTCTTGGGGTTCTAGGGCCCCTTGGGTTTTCCCTTGAATTTTCCTTGGGTTACGGCCAGGGCCTCCCCAGGGGCGGCTGGCTCGGCCTTCCGCTTCTGTTTCCGACTGGAATTTCCTCCGGCTTCTTGGGCGAGTGCCTTGTGCTTGCCACTCCGGAGGCGATCTTCGTCTTCACCATTAGCGTATTTGGTGGCAATCTCCATCATCCAATTCAGAGACATCTCTCCAGTTCGACCGAACTTTAGATTCAATTCTCTGTACTTAACGCCTTCTTTAAAGGCACAAACTGCTTGATGATCTGGTACATTCTCAACTGTTTGATGCAATGTGATCCACCTCTGGATGTAATCCCTCAGAGTTTCATTTGGTTTCTGCACGCAAGACCGCAATTCTGTAAGGCATGTAGGTCGCTTGCATGTTCCTTCAAAGGTTGTGACAAACACTCGGGAGAGGTCCTCCCAAGTGTAGATGCGGCTGGGTGCTAACTAATTCAGCCACGCTCTGGCTGAGCCCTCCAACATGAGAGGCAAATGCTTCATAGCTACCTCATCATTGCCACCGCCAATCTGGACAGCCACTCGGTAATCTTCGAGGCAAGTGTCAGGCTTAGATTCACCGGTGAACTTGCTGACTCCAGTCGCCAACCTGAAGTTGGGAGGAATCACCGCAGCTCTGATGGCTCGACTGAAACACTCTGGCCCTAAAACATGTACTCTGCTGCTGGCAGACGCATCTCAGTCGAGGCCTTCTCGGTGAGCTCTGTTCCTGTCAACTAGACCATGAATGAGGATGGATCTCGCATCAAAGCCTGGGTCCCTGGGGTCGACTGGAACCCTCCGCCCAACACTATGAGGGTGTCTGTCATCCTGCTGCCGATGCGCATATGACCCACTCCTCGGGGGAGGGGTTGGCACTCGACGCCGATCATCATGATCGAATCGGTGATCATACTGCTCATTTCTTCGGTACTGATCGTGCTGGTCTCCGCGCCCCTCACGCCTCGGGGGCGATCTTGGGCTATGAGCTGACTGGACTGTATCCGTTGCAACGGATCGACTGTGGATCCATTTCCGCGACTGGGAAACAGCGGAATTCTGGTTTCCCGCTGCCTGGAGCAACGCTCTGATTTGCAACAAGCCCCTGCCAGCCTCCGACTGGGAGGGCTGAATCGATTCTGCTATACGGGCTGCGGCCGCCAAATTCTAAACTGGGGTTCGATATACCTGCGTAGGCGGGAAGAGCTGATGTTGACTGGACTCGGGAGCTCGCTGACGCGCCTGCTCGTCGAGTATTCGCTAGAGATTCTCCAGCCGAGTGCGCTCGGCCAAGTTAGCCAAGCGCGCGTCCTCCAAGGCCCGGCCCTCGGGGGTTTCTCCGATGATAGGAGTGTGGAGTGCATCCATGTTCCGGCGGCGAAGCTCCTCTCGCTGCAATGACATGAGAGGTTCGGGGAGATACTCATCATGGGGATGCGACAGGTCGCCTCCGCCCGCGCCTCCATCGGTGCAAGGGAAACCGGGAGGACTGTGTGTTCCCTCGACCGCCAGAACCTCAGCCGCTGGGTCGCTGCTGTCACACTTGGATGTGGTCTCCGCGGAGCCAGTCGACAGGTCAAACAGTCCGTAGAGGGATTGGTCGGGATCGATTGCCGCGACTTGTGGGGCTGCCGATTGGCGACCCACAGCATGCCTCACCCACCTCTGAAGTCTCGACCGACCGGAGCGCTTGCGCCGGTGGGAGACAGGGCGGGAAGATGACACGGGAGCCGACCGATACTGGGTCGACGGCTGCCGCAGGAGGACGCCACGAACACATGCGCGGAAGTGCATCGCACCGCGGACGGGGAGCGTGTCGATGTCGAGTGGAGCCTCCTGAAGCCAAGCGGAGTCGTCGACGATGAAAGTGAGCGCGCCGAGACGGATCTCGCGGCCCTCCACCAAATCTCCGTACGAAAACATGATCAAAGGGATCAGAAAAACCGCAACTTCTCCAACTAGGCGCTAAGACTCCTGCCCCACGGTGGGCGCCAACTGTCGTGGATCTAAGACTGACAGTAGAATGGGGGTATGTATGGAGAGGCTAGATCTCAGCTATGGAGAAGTTGTAAACACACCAGGATGTACGAGTTCAAGCCCTTCGCGGAGGAAGTAACAGCCCTACGTCTCAGTGCCCGGAGGCGGTCGATTGGATTATCTGTGTATGAATTACAGGGGTGCGAACCCTTGCTACTGAGGAGGGGGGTGGCTTATATAGAGTTCGCCAGACCCCTTTGTCCCTCAGTAATGCAGGGTTAAAATACATTAAGACTGGGCGTTACTGGTAACGTCCCTAATAAAGTGCTATGATGACCATAAAGACTACTTAATGGCCGACCGTTTGCTTGCGGAGTGACTTTAGATCTCCTGTCAGTCGAGTGGTTGGCTTCGTGGTCGAGTGATAGTCTCCTGGTCGAGTGGTTCGACTCCATCGAGTGGGATACCCTCAAGTCAATTGAAAGGTGACTTCTTCTAGGGATGTCCTTGGGTAGGGCTCTTAGGAAAGGTCCATGCCCCTACCCTAGGTACATAGCTTCATCAGAAGCTGCTACCTGAATTCGATGAGGAGGCTTCAGACCCCCCACAACCAAATATCAAATCATCCACCTGGCCGGATAGACGACCCCTCTACCAGCACAGAGCTGCATACAACGCCACTCACAATACAACACGCGACCCATGCAAGGGCTCGCACCCAAAGAACGGCGCAACAAGATCCATTTATGGACCACGCAAGCCCGCCCCAGCATACAATGCAACACAACAAACATCCGAACAACGCGGTACACCCAGCTACAGGGGTGCCGCACACCCCCTATGTTTCACCGATGAGGTGCTGGACCATGAATTTCCAGAGGGATTCAAACCCATAAACATAGAGGCATACGGCGGAACAACAGACCCTGGTGTCTGGATTGAGGACTACATCCTTCATATCCATATGGCTCGAGGAGATGATCTCCATGCCATCAAGTACTTACCCCTCAAGCTCAAAGGGCCAGCTCGTCACTGGCTTAAAGCCTTCCCCGAAAGCTCCATTGGAAGTTGGGAAGAGCTCGAAGACGCCTTTTGGGCAAATTTTCAAGGGACTTATGTCCCACCTCCGGATGCGGATGATTTGAGTCATATAACTCAACAGCCCGGAGAGTCAGCCCGAAAGCTTTGGAACAGGTTTCTTACTAAAAAGAACCAGATTGTCGACTGTCTGGACGCCGAAGCCTTGGCAGCTTTTAAGCGTAGCGTCCGGGATGAATGGCTCGCCAGACACCTCGGCCAAAATAAGCCGAGAACGATGGCCGCATTAACAAACCTCATGACCCGCTTTTGCGCGGGTGAGGACAGCTGGCTAGCCAGATGCAGCACCAATGACCCCAGTACATCTGAAGTTAGAGATGGAAACAGGAAATCACGGTGCAACAGCAATAAAAAACGCGGGAATAAAGAAGACAACACGAAGGGCACGGCAGTAAACGGCGGATTCAAAAGCTCTCGGCCAGGTCAGCAAAAGCCGCCCTCTAAAGGCACGAGGGTTGAACTGTCCAGCCTCAACAAAATTCTGGACAAAGTATGTCAGATCCATAGTACCCCTGGTAAACCTGCTAATCATACCCACAGAGAATGTTGGGTCTTCAAGCAGTCCAGCAAGATCAACGCCGTACACAAGGGGGAGGATACACCAAGTGAAGACGAGGACGAGCCTCCCAAGCAAGACACTGGGGAACAAAAGAAATTTCCACCAGAAGTCAAAACAGTAAACGTGTTACACGTGATCAAGGGAAAAAACAACGCGGCACTCCCAGGAAAATATACCCAAGTGCCTGTCACCGCAAAGTCCTGCCACTGGTCGTCTCAACCGATCACTTTCGACCATCGCGATTACTCAGCAAGTATCCAATGCACAGGATGGGCTGCCCTGGTATTAGACCAAGTTATTGGCGGATATCACTTCACACGAGTCTTGATGGACGGTGGCAGCAATCTAAACCTAATATATCAGGCTACAATCCGCGGGCTAACTCGTTAGACCCAACAAAAATTCGCCATAGCAATACTACCTTTAAAGGAGTAACACCAGGCCCAGGGGCTCATTGTTCGGGCTCCCTCCTACTACAAGTTATATTCGGCTCCCTCAATAACTTCCGTCGCGAGCATTTAACCTTCCACATCGCTCCGTTCCAAAGTGGCTATCAAGCACTGCTCGGACACGAAGCTTTTGCTCGCTTCAACGCAATACCACACTACCCCTCCCTCACACTCAAGATGCCCGGTCCACGTGGCATCATTTCAGTGAACGGAAATATCAAGCGATCTCTGCACGCTGAAGAGAGTGCGGCTGCCTTGGCAGCCGCACACTAAAGGCGCCCGGACCAGCAAAAGCATCCAATAGGTCGTCAAGACCTCAGACACAACTAATCAAGTCCGGTGCCGCTATCTATACCGAATAAATGGTCACACCCCTATTTGTCAATACAAGGGGCTCAACGCGCGCAGACAAGTGGCAATTTCTTCTCATCTTGAATTATAAATAGTTTCTTTAAAAACTATCTTTTTGCACGACAACTTTTTCACCTAAATTCATCTCTTTTACACACGATCATCGTGCTACACCCGTCTAGGATACGGCACAACGGAGACACAGGCGCAGACGTGCAGCAGGGACCCGCTCCAAGGATTCTTTTTAGATTAAGACCCTGCGTAAACCTTTTTTACTATCTCTTATTGATACATATCCACCGTTGAGAAGGATGCTGACGTCTTGGCATGTGGCTACGCCAGAACAATGCACGTACCTGGACACAAGGGGCTTCTTACAAAGGCCATTATTTAGTCCCGGTTTATACCACAAAGACCGAATACCTTAGGGAGTGTTCGGCGTCGCGAGTTTGGCCCTATATGCATCAGCTCCGAATCACTGTCTTTGGTCAAATGTTGGGTTTGCCCGGCTCCTTTGTTTTGGTGCCTTACGTTCCGCTTTACCGGCTAAGGTAGCACCAGGAGAACTACTGCGATTGTGCCCTGGTTCATCCGGACGAGCACCTCAATAGAGAAAGCCGAAAACTGACTGTCATGATATAGCGTGAGACTAGTCAACCACTCGATGACCTGTTGGAATGTTAGAATTCCTCCGCCTTAACAAAGGACCGTTTTCCGGCCAGGCATGTACGCACCCCGGAATCGGGAGAGTGCGGAGCCACCAGGGGCTATCTAGTAGCCCCACTGTCAAACTCCAATGGCTAGGTGAAAGTGCTAAAGCATTATAGTTCGGTTGCCTCGCTCGCTCCGCTATCACCTCCTTAATAGGACCAAGACGTTGGGTTAAGTGTGAACGCGTGTTTTTTGCGAGCACCTCCACATTATATGTGTGGGGTTGAAGCCAACGGCTGCAATCTTTCAGGTTATACACATGTATACATAAACGGCCGCCCAGGAGGCATCATATTACTTTTAGGCAAAAGTATAAAAATAGCCTTATAAAAATCTATAAAAGCATTTCTCTTACAATGAGATTACATATCACTCAAACATAATATTTTTGAGCACTGGGTCTCTATCAAACGAGCACCCTCAAGAACTTCTTCAAAGTAGTGCTCAGCAGCCATTCGGCCTATGGCCGAATCCCGCGCTGCAACAGTGGTAGCATCCATCTCCGCCCAGTATGCTTTAACACAGCAAAAGGCCATCGGTGAGCCCTCTATGCACGCCGACCTCTTCATCGCATTAATGCGCGGCACCACGTCAAGGAACTGCTGCACCAAGCTGAAATAGATGTTCGGTTTTGGCCTTTCCGGCCATAGCTGATCCACAACAAACCTCATGGCGCGTCTGGACAACCTATTCAGTTCGGCCCATTCGGCTACTTGGTCAGTCAATGAAAGCGGATGCTCGGGAGAATGGAATTGTGTCCAAAACAGCTGGTCCACTTCACGGTCCATCTGACCCTGGAAGTACTTGACCGCATCGGCAACGCTCGCCGCCAAATCCATATAGACATCCTTCGAACTCCATAGCCGATCCAGAGGGGCATACCATGGATCTCCGAACTTCCTCCGCAACATAAAGGATTTCCCAGCTACAATATCCCCGGGTTCCCGCAGCTCCTCCTTCTTCGCCCTCATAGCAGAGCGGATGTCTTTTCTCGTCGCAGCGGCCTTCTCAAGGTCCGATGCCTTCGCTAGGTTTTCCTTTTCAAGAACCCGGCAACAGTCAGCGGCGGCTTTTAATTCTATGGCCATCTTGGCCATCTTATCTCGGCTCTCGCCATGCATGGCCTTCTCGGCTTTCAACTCTTCGGCCGCCTTCAAAGCAGCCGCATTACCAACCCTCACTTGTTCCTTGGCTCGGCAAGTTCTGCCCGCAAGGCTTCAACAGTGGCAGCTCCATCTGTAGTCACAACATATTAAAGATACTGGCATCATGCTGCTCTTACTATGTGGCGTTTACCAGATAATGACACTTACCCTGTGCCTCGTCAAGCCTTTTGTTAACAAGCTCGATGTCGGCGTCTGCCGCATCCAACTGCCGTTTTAAATGGGCAAACTGTCACTAGTCCGGCTAGCCACCGGAGCTTCCATCACCTGCACATAGAGGCAGTTTGGTTATTACCTGGGAATATGATCCTCTGTTCGTCGTCGTTTCCGACGACAACCAGAGTCTCAGGGGCTACTATCTACACAGGGCACACCTAGCATGTGCAGGACTATCATACATTATTTTACGTACCTCAAAGCCTGACAGTAGACTCATAAAAGCTTCATGCAATCCGCTTTCGGCGGACGAGATTCTATCCATCACCGTATGCATTACCATATGGTGTTCATCTGAGATGGCCGCTTGCCCCACCAACCCCCTCAGAACATCCGATCGCACACCAGACGGTGTCGGACCCTTTTGTCTGCTCTCTTCGGGAGCCGAACACTGGGAGCTTCGGGGGTCAATGTGATTATCTTCTGGCCTCACCGGACTCAGAGAGGCCCTCCGCGACGACACTTCAGCGTCACCCGCTTCCGGAGCCGAGGAGTCCGGAGGAGGCGTTTCGCTCTCCATCATCTCTGGAAGAAGATCCCCCGAAGACGAGCTCATTTGAGAGGGGCTAAGGCCCGAACTGCAAAAATAAATGCGGTGGTTATTCTCTCAGAAGATAAAGAGGGCATACCTGTACTATTAAAGTATTTCGGGTCACTTACGACTCGCCAGAGAATTGATCCCCCCGCAGACTTTGTGCGGCAAAAGCACCCCCCAAGGTAGGACCCTCTGTGGGAGACTTCTTCTCCCGTTTGGAAGCTTCGGCTTCCGAATCCCCGGGCGCAGTCCTTTTCCTCCTCCGATCATCTTCCTTCATGGAGATGCTCGCTCCCTCGGTTAGAGTGGGCAGCATTGGGGGCCCAATTCCGCCCGTATTATCCTCCCCAGTATCTTCCTTCAAGGGCTTCGGGCAAGGTGCGACCTGGAGCATCTTTTCCAATACTGGATTGTCCAAACCCTCAGGGAGGGGGGACGAACACCGAATCAACTTCTCCATTGTTATCTAGTCCCGGTCAAAAAGCGAACTCTCAGAAATAATTTCATAACAAATGAGAGATAGTATGTTCGGCCGGAAGATTCCTTACCTGTTCGGCGGCGCGGTTACTGCTCACGCCCACGTCCTCGGTGATTTCCGGACACCCTACCTAAGGTCCGAAGAATGACTTGTACATCTCCTCGTGCGTCAGGGCGAGGAAATTTTGAATGACACGCGGTCCCTCAGGATTGAACTCCCACAAGCGAAGGGCCCGGCGTTTGCAAGGCTGGACTTGACGAACCAGCATAACTTGTATTACCGCAACCAAACTAAAATCTCCATTGAAGAGATCTCGAATGCGGCTTTGCAGTATAGGCACGTCCTTGGCTGGACCCGAGCTCAGACCTCTGTTGATCCATGACATCAGTTGTGGTGGAGGGCCCGAGCGGAAAACAGGGGCGGACGCCCACTTGGCACTTCTAGGAGCCGTGATGTAGAACCACTCCTGTTCCCACAATTCAGACACCTCCGGAATGGAACCTTGGGGCCATGGAGCTCCCGTCATCTTGCGTATTGAGGCACCTCTGCACGCTGCATGTTGCCCCTCAATCATCTTCGGCTTTACTTCAAAGGTCTTAAGCCACAGGCCAAAGTGAGGGGTAACCCGGAGGAAGGCCTCACACACGACAATAAATGTCGTGATATGAAGAAAGGAGTCCGGAGCTAGATCATGGAAATCTAGCCCGTAATAAACATCAAACCCCTGACGAAAGGATCTAGAGAAAGGCCTAGACCTCGGAGGAAGTGGGAGACGAACACGACGATCTCGTTGGGTTCGAGGGAGGGGACGGCCTGCCCTCGGGCAGGCAGCCGATGCAAAACCTCGACGGTCAGATATCTGGCCTCCCTCAACTTTTTGATGTCTTCTTCCATGACGGAGGAAGGCACCCATCGGCCTTGAAGGCTAGATCCGGACATGATTGAAGGTTTAGAGCACCAGACCTGAACTTTGAGTGTTTGAGCTCGAGGAGGGGGAAGCATTCGATTGAGAACGAGAGGGAAAAAATAAAAGCCTTGTCCCTTTATAAAGAGGGTGAATATCAAGCGTCCTCTCCGTGGCCGTTTGGACTTGCCTATAGTCTAGGAGTCCTAGAAGCGGTTGGGTTACCCACGCTCGTATTGATGAGAATCCCAGAATAAGGGGACACGATCTCTGCTTTAACAAGACGTGCCAAGGAAACTGCCTCGCATGACACACTGAGGTGGGACAATAAAACGATTCCAATAAAGGCTTGGCCGTGGTGCGATGTCACACTACGGAATACGTCAGCAGATTAGATTTGTGTAAATATTATTCCCTCTATGGCAATATGTGGAAACTTATTTTTTGCAGAGCCGGACACTATCTTTGTGTTCAAAATCTTCTATGAAGTACTTGGAGGAGGAACCCGCCTTGCAATGCCGAAGACAATCTACACGCCGGACTCGTCGTCATTGAAGCCTGGTTCAGGGGCTACTAAGGGAGTCCTGGATTCGGGGGTGTCCGAATGGCTGGACTATACCTTCAGCCGGACTCTTGGACTATGAAGATACAAGATTGAAGACTTCGTCCTGTGTCCGGAAGGGACTTTCCTTGGCGTGGAAGGCAAGCTTGGCGATACGGATATGTAGATCTCCTACCATTGTAACCGACTCTGTGTAACCCTAACCCTCTCCATTGTCTATATAAACTAGAGGGTTTTAGTCCGTAGGACAACATACCGAACAACAATCATACCATAGGGTAGCTTCTAGGGTTTAGCCTCTCCGATCTCGTGGTAGATCTACTCTTGTACTACCCATATCATCAATATTAATCAAGCAGGACGTAGGGTTTTACCTCCATCAGGAGGGCCCGAACCTCGGTAAAACTTCATGTCCCTTGCCTCCTGTTACCATCCGGCCTAGATGCATAGTTCGGGACCCCCTACCCGAGATCCGCCGGTTTTGACACCGACAGCCACCCATAAATTTAGGCAATGTCATTTGATGTTACTGGATTATTTCAGGGTTAGCTGTTGATTGTGGATGTATTAAAGATTTTTCAGCTAAGGCATTCTGATGTTGTTGCACAGCCAGCATACCAATGATGAAACTTGTTACTACCTTCAGATTTTTGCACTGTTAATGCTTATAGATTACATACCTCACTTTCATGAGATAAGTTAATTTTTTTGTACAGTTTCACCAAAATGCCAAGGCGCTGATGTCATTTTATTTTGGTTAAACTGCACAGACAATTATGAAGACAAGAGGAAAGGTCAAGAGTGGGAACCTCCTCTGGCTGTTGTCTTGCGGAGGTTTGTATATTTGTCTCTAATGCCTATCGATTACATACCTGAAATCATGATGTAATGTTAAGTCATTTCCTTTTGTACAGTGTCACTGAATCGTCAAGGCGGTGATGGCATTTTATTTTAGTAGAACTGCACAAAATTTGCTTAAAAGAAGAGGAAAGGTCAGGAATGGCTCACTTTTCCAGAAAAAACTATGTATGCCTTCCTGACATCAGCCGATGTTGCTTTATTTATTCCTTCAAACAGGTGGTTAGAAACAGTCTTGCTACCTTTTCCCATTAAGAAATTGGAATGCTTATATTTGTGAGTCTATGCTTCAACTAGTGCCACTTTTAGAGTAATCACGCTTTCAATATCTATGCAAACAGGGATGCTCGATTTTAGTGGAACTGCACAAAAAGTCCAACTGGTTCAACCTCAGGAGCATGTTTTTTTCCAAACCTTTATATCCAATTGGTGGCACTATGAGCTGTTCATTACGAAGGTGCATGGTTTGCTGCTATCTTGCTACTCTTTTGGTACTGTCATTAGATAGTAATACTAGTGGTTTGCATGCGAATTTATTGGCAAGGTGGACCTACATTGGAGGTGCAGGACAAGATTCAATGATTGGATGCTCAATTTCGGTTGTATCGATTTCACCTCTTCCATCACTGCGAACATGTATATCCTTGGTCTGATGAAGAATAGGCACTATATTTCTGCTCTGAACCAGCAAATCAATTCAGTACGATATTGTCCAGGGCGAAACATAACTGTATCAGATTGTCCAGTGCAGAACATGATAGATGCTAAGCGGAAGAGACATGTTTAAACCGAAAATACAAGGTGTGGTATATGTTTACTAGATGCTTGATATTTGTGCAGACAGAGTTGTCTGCCCGTTGCTATTTGGCAAACAAACAAAGTGCCCGCAATTTTGGTTGAACTGCACAAGGGAATAGTATAGTCACTTCATGCAGTGCCATTTGAAAATAGACACAGAAAGATTGGACAGTCACTTAATGGACTTCAGAAAAGTTGTACTGTACTATTTATTAGCCAACACTAGGTGCTTCATTGCTTTGGTCTGATTATACAATGGGCATCATTTTGCCTAAGTTAAAGTTTGTATTCCGAAAATAGTCTCGCCATGTGATCGAGAGAAGACCAACTCATATTGCAGTGGATGTTCCTCCATCATGTGTGGTTTAGTCTCATGGTTCCAGCTGTTGGTGAAACCACTTACATTTGCAACAGGAATCGTAGACTTCACAAACAATGTCTTTCTGTCTGTTCTGAGTGTTGGCCAAGAGAAGCATCCATGTTAGTAGGAAGAACAAATGTTTTTTCTAGATCTTTGCTTTTGGAGCTACATATTTGTATATGATCTGTGAATCATTGAGATGCATTAACATGTTGATCTTATGTATGGGAATCATACTAGTTAGTTTTAGTTGCGACGCATGATCCGAAGTGGCTGATCTTTGCTTTTGGAGCTACATATTTGTATATGATCTGTGAATCATTAAGATGCATTAACAGTTACTTATTTCTGTTCGCTCAGAGTTTACAAGTTACTGATCGATCACTAGCTAGCCTACAAATGCGCTCCTTGCAGTTTTATTTGCGACGCAAGATGCGAAGTGGCAGTTTTTTGAATAAAAATGCCTACCTCTGAGGAAACTGACAGGCTACACTATCGATCCTACACGGATAAAAATGCCTACCTCTGAAGAAACTGACAAGCTACACTATCGATCCTACAGGGATAAATAGAAGATCACGCATGTACTACCTCCTTTCCTGTTTGCGGGGCTAAATTCAAGAAATGGCCTACTCGATCCTACACGAATAAATAGCGGATCACACACGTACTAGTACCCCCTTTCCGGTTTGCAGGGCTTAATTCAAACCTCTCACCAACCAAGGTACTCCCTCCATCCGGGATTTATTAGTCCCGTGAGCAAAGCAGCAAGACAAAGGCATGGCAATAATTAACGGCATGCAGAAGTTTAGGCCTAATTAATTCCAGCGATTTAAGTGGCTGCATGCGTGCCCTCAGCTGCAACTCATTGCATGCTGCTTTGCGTACTGCCTACGAGCGATTCTGAGTGCCTGCATGCAGCCGGCCGTAATTAAGGCAGCTAACTGATGTGAAAAAAGATACACTTTAAATCCGTGGAATCATTATTGACAAGGAGGGAGATGATTCGAGTGCACTCGTTTGACCGCCATGCCGGTGTGCGACTCAGACGGGACGGGACGGCACAGTCATAATTTCAGTTTCTATAGTTTTCCACGGCAAGCTGGCGCGCTAAGACATTATGCATTGAATTCCGATGACCGTCGCGCTACCTTCCGGCTATAAGTACTGTTTCCCGGCCTTCTCAGGTGCCACCGGCCCGACGTCGCTCGTCACGTCCGCCATGCCCCCGCCCGTCCGCGGTAGGCAACGCCGGAGGCGGTCACCGCCGGAACTACTGTTCGGGTTTTCACCGGAAGGCAGACAGAGGGAGAAGGCATTCTATCTGTCTTTAGATGGCAATGCGGAGATCGAGGAGTTGTTGGAGCGTGACCGCATGGCGGAGGAGCAGGAGTTGTTGGAGCATGACCACCTGGCGGAGGAGCAGTGCATCGCCGATTTGCGCCGCCAGCAGGACATGGAGCAGCAGCGCACCGACGCTCTGAGTCGCGAGTAGAGCGCCCGCAACTGGGCCGACCACGTGGAGGTCGGCGCCCGGCAAATAGCCCTGGAGGCTGTCGGGCACGCATGTGTTCGCGACGCCGATTTTTACTACCATCTCGTCAAGTGGGTTTCCCGCTTGGAAGCTGAAGCTTCGGTGGACCACGCCGGCATGGAAAGGGCCAACGTGCGCGAGCAACGCGCCCTATCACACCTCTGGCAAGTCCAAGGTGAGGCAGAGGACGCCGGTGCCGGCGTTTAGCATGGATAGCAGATGGAGGCCGGCATCGTCTAGTTAGCTAAGAGTAAGTTAGTACTTGTACGCTACTAGAGTGTTAGTGGGAGTAGATAGTTAACTTGGCTATGATGGTTGTCAACGTGGAAGTTCAGTACTCTATATGTGGATCAGAGCTGTTACTTTGCTTTGAATGTTGACCTTTCCGTTTGAACGTATGGAATGGGCTGTTATTTTTTTTAAATGGTTTGTATTTGTCCTCCACGGTTTAGAGGCTGGCTTGTGGGCCTAGCAAGTTGACGCATACACAATCAGGAGATGATTGTACGTGGAGAGGATGACAGCAGGGACCCGCCAAGGTCATGGCAGTATGCAAGTAAGTGCCTCCTTATTTCAAGCCAATAAAAAAATGGCTCCTTCTAGTGGATTTCTGACATCTGGGTCCCTTGCCATTGTCAACGTAGGGAAAAAACGAGAGAATTGCAGAATGAGCGGCTGACACCAGGGACCCAGCAGCTCGCCCAGTTATTTTTGTTTTGGGTTAATTTGATAAATGCCACTCCAAATCTGGTGTATCCGAGAAATGCCACTGCAATTTCCAAACTTTGGAAAATGCCATTTCATGCCATTTCTAGTGGCATTTTTCGAAGTCTGGAGTGGCATTTTTCAAAGTTTGCAAAAATTGCAGTGGCGTTTTTCAAAGTTTGCAAAAATTGCAGTGGCATTTTTCAAAGTTTGGAAATTGCAGTGGCATTTTTATGAATCGCCATAATTGGAGTGGCATTTATCTAATTTGTTTTTGAGATAGAAGCAGGGTGTCAACTGGCTTGTGCGTGACATTCTGGCCTGTCTAGACAACCTTTTCTTTTATGTTTACCACAGACCATCCCAATAGTTTTCTTTCTTTTTGAAAATAGCTAGCCAGTTCTTTTGTGATTTGTCAAGTAAGTCGCTTTATCAGGCCTGTTGGGCTGCAAATCTTTCAAGACGAGGCGAGCTTCATTCGGCTGGCCGAGAAAATGGCCTATCAGTAATGAGAAATGGGCTGTACATTTTTTAAACACATCAAACCTGGAATTATTTCCAAATATCTTTTTTTTCATTTCGAGATTTTAAATTGCATTGATTTTTATGCGTGGAAAATTTATTGTATTTTATATTGATACACATTTATTTTTAAAACCAGTCTGAATGTGACTCGAAATTCTGGGATTAAAAACAGTTCAGACGGCACTGACATATGCAAAATTTCCTATAATTTTTTTGCCGTGGCTACAATATGGGCTGTAATGCTAACTTAAAGAATATGGTCTCCAAAAAAACCCGTAAGAATTAGCAAATGGGCTGTAAATTATTTGAAATAATGGAAGATGGGCTGTATGCTGTTTCCACAAATTTGAGGCTATCCACAGATGGCCTGTATACTGTTGGATGTCCATCCAACGGCCGTCGTGCTTCTTCAATCTCTGCTCTTCCTGCTCCAGCCGCTCAAACAAGCGCCGGACTGCCTGCTCCCTCCTCCCCGCGGCAGGCTGTGCTGCCGCGCAGGCCTCACCGCCCCACCGTACTCCCATCGCTGGCCTAGCCATCCCTCTACTCACCAACACCTGCTGTTATTCTCCGGCGACGGCAGACGAACTAGTAAACCCTCGTACAGTCGTACTCCCCTCCGCGTGGGAGACAAAAACAACGGCCGAGTCATCCCTGCCTCCGTGTCGTTCCCTTCCTAGGCCTCTCTGTCCTCCACCGCCCTGGTGCTCTCGGTGTGGCGTGGTCAGCTTGGTCAACGGCCGACATGCATCTGAAGTGGACTGTACGTGGAGAGGCTGACAGCTGGGTCCAGTGCTGCACGCAAGGAAATGTCTCCTTATTACGCGCAAACTAATGATTTCCTCTACCTGACATCTGGGACCGACCGAAACGGCCTCTGTATTTCGTGAAAAAAAAATGTTACCACCGCTGACAGCTCGGACCCACCAGATATATCTTCGCATGCAAGGAAGTGCCTCCTTATTACGCACAAAAAAATGAATACTCCCCGTACTAGCTGGGACCCGGTATAGTGGGCCTACTAAGTTGACGGGGACGAAGGGCTTTGTCAACTTAGTCAATATGCATGATTCTAGCTCGACTGATCGTACGATGTCCATCCAACGGTCGTAGTGCTTCTTCAACCTCTGGTCTTCTTGCTCTAGCCACCCAAAGCAGCGCTGGTCGTGCCGCCTGCTCCTACCTCCCGTGGCCAGCTGTGCTGCCGCGGAGGCCTCACCGCCCCCATACTACTCCCACCGCTGGCCAGGCCATCCCTCCACTCCACTCACCTGCACCCCCTGTTATTCTGCGGCAACGACAGCGCAGCCGAACCAATGAACCCTCATACTCCTCTCCGCGTGGGCATCCACTGCCGCGTCTTCCCTGGCTTCGCATCGTCCCCATCCTAGGCCTCGCCATCGTCCACCGCCGTGGTGCTGTCGGCGCGACGTGGTCAATGTGGTCAACGACCGAATTCCATCAGAAGAATACTGTACATGGAGAGGCTGACAGCTGGGTCCACGGCAGCCGCAAGGAAGTGCCTCCTTATTACACGGAAAATAATTATTCCTCCACCTGACAGCAGGGACCCACCGGACGCCCACCAGTATATCGCGAAAAAACGTTTGCTCCTGACTTCTGGGACCCACCCGACGGGCCACTATATTTCGCCAAAAAAACGTTCCCTCTGTTGTCAGCTCGGACCCACCGGAAGTGCCTCCTTATTACGCACAAAAAAATGAATACCCCCTGCTACCTAGGACCCACCTTGGTGGTTGGCTGACTTGTGGGCCTACTAAGTTGACGGGGACGGAGGGCTTTGTCAACTTAGTCAATATGCATGATTCTAGCTCCAGTGACCATACGATGTCCATCCAATGGCCGTAGTGCTTCTTCAACCTCTGGTCTTCTTGCTCCAGCCGCCCAAACCAGCGCCGGTCGTGCCTCGTGCTCCTGCCTCCCGTGGACGGCTACGTTGCGGCGGAGGCCACACCGCCCCCTACTACTCCCACCGCTGGCAAGGCCATCCCTCTACTCACCCACACCCCCTGTTATTCTGCGGCAACGGTAGCCTCACACCGCAGCAAACCAGTGAACCCTCGTACTCCTCTACGCGTGGGCATCCACTCCCGCATCTTCCTCGGCTCCGTGCCATCCCCTTCCTAGGCCTCGTCGTTGTCCACCACCCTGGTGCTCTCGGCGCGGCGTGGTCAACGTGGTCAAGGAAAGGCTTCCATCGGACATGGACTGTACGTGGAGAGGCTGACAGCTGGGTCCACAGCCGCAGCAAGGAAGTGCCTACTTACTACGAGAAAAATAATTATTCCTCCACCTGATAGTGGGGACCCACCGGACGGGCCACCGTATTACGTGAAAAAATGTTTGCCCCTGACTGCTGGGACCCACCAGCTACATCTTCGTACGCAAGGAAGTGCCTGACAGTCGGGACCCACCTGGTCGAAGCGTACATAGCATTGTCATTCTGGTCGCGAACATGTATGTACACATATACTAGTCGATGTAGAGGCGCGCACGTGTCATAGAAGAGGCGCGCACGTATCATGTACACGTACGTATAACGGCCAGGGTGCAAGAAAGAAAATACGGCCACGTATGTGTACATACGGGCGGGGTCTCGAACGCCTACTCGCGCATACGTACGGGCAGGGCTCGTGTACATGGCTGGGTTGGAACGGAGAAACAGCGTCGTCGTCATGTTCATGGGGAGGCAACGGAATGCGTCATGTACATGGGGAGGCAACAGAGTGCGTCGTGTTCATGGGGAGGCAATGGAACGCGTGTGAGCCAACCGGCTGGGTCGTAACAGAATGCATGGTCATGTTCATCGGGAGGGCTTGGACGGAACAGGCGACGGAAACGATTCCTGGCATACCGCAAAACGGAGGACACGACCTTGTGTTCGACCGGCCATGTTTGAAACAGGATCCTGTTCATCGGGAGGGGTCTGGCGTACCGCAAAACATAGGAAGCAGACCTCCTATGGTCGAAACGGGGGTCATGTTGATCGGGAGGGGTGTGGCGTACCACAAAACGGACGAAACAGACTTGTGTTGGAGCGCTACGGTCGAAACGGGGGTCCTGTTCATCGGGAGGGGTGTGGCGTACCGCAAAATGGGACTCCACGGGATACTGTTCATCTCCACCGTTGACCCCCTCCAGCCTCCACGAGCTACTGTTCATCCACCATCGACCGCCTCTAGCCTCCACCTATGACCGTTCATCCACGAGCTCCTATTCATCCAGCCTCCACCGCGCGATACTCCGCCGGCTACTATTCAAGCAGCCCTCTCCACGGGCTCCTGTTCAACCACCCCTCCACGGGCTCCTGTTCAACCACCCCTCCACCGTCTACTGTTCATCCTGCCCTCCACGGGGTGGTCCTGTTCACCCAGCCCTCCACGGGGTCCTGTTCATCCAGCCCCAACCGGCTCGATCGGTCGGGGTCCTGTTCATCCAGAGGCAACACCACGGGGTCTTGTTCATCCACCCCCACCAGGAACTGTTCATCCATCCCCCCCCGCAATGCTCACTGTTCATCCAGAGGCAGCATCGATCGGCTTCAGTTAGCAGCAGTAGCGAAGGAATCGCTCGATCTGGTTCAGTTAACAGCCCTCGATCGGTCGCTCGGGTTTAGTAACGCGTAGCCTGCAGTGCAACCGCTCGGGTTCAGTTAGAGCCCAATGCCTCCCTCGGGTTCAGTTAGAGCCAACTCCTCGCACACACACGCGCGTACGTGTACGAGAGAAGCGTGCATCACTCGGCCCCCGACCTCCTACCGTAACCGGGAACTCCCTGAAATTTTTCCTCCCCCTCGCTTCTACCACGGTTTTTTCCGTCATGGACGGCCCAAAGAATGTCATGCAGCTGCGTCTCCGGCCCGCCCATGATGAAAAGCCCATTTTTTGTCATGATTCTTTGTCATAGAAGTAGGAGCCCACCACATCTATGAGGATACCGGGTTTTGTCACAATTAACGTCATAGAAGTGTCATATGTATGACAGAAAAAAATTTCGTTCGGCCCAAAATGTCACGGATGTGTCTTTTTTTTGTAGTGATGAGCTCGAACTTTGCTCGGACATGTCAACATGATTCGTCGTAACACGAACCAAGAGGAATCTATTCATGGCCAAACCCCCTCATTGTCAGTCAAAGGGGTGATGTATATATAGACCCCAGGAGCCCACAAATAGGCATGCCATTAAAAACCGCACAAGGAGATGATATGTTTCCATCATATATTTTTTTTATTCTTCGATGACAATATTTTGCAACTTTCATATACTTTTGCCAACATTTTATATTATTTTTGGGACTAATATATTGATGAAGTGCCAGTGCTAGTTCCTGTTTGTTGCATGTGTTTTGTTTCACGGAATATCCATATCAAACAAAGTCCAAACACGATAAAAAATTACGGAGATTTATTTTGGAATATATGTGATTTTTGGGAAGAAGAATCAACGCAAGACGGTGCCCGAGGGGGCATGAGGCACCTGGGCGCACCCATGTGGCTCATGGGGCCCTTGTAAGTTGGTTGATGCCCTTCTTTCCCTGCAAGAAAGATAATATCCACAAGAAAATTGCGTTCAAATTTCAGCCCGATCAAAGTTATGCATCTCCAGGAATTGAAGAAATGGGTTTCAGCCAGAAAATAGGAACGTGGAACAGAAGAGAACACACACACACACACTGATACGTCGACTTCGCATCAAGTTTTCATACTATTATTTATGATGTTTTTATACATAATAATGCTTTTTGTAGTAATTCTAATTCCTTTTCTATCATAATTTGCAAGGTACACATAAAGAGGGAGAATTCCGGCAGCTGAAAATCTGGACCTGGAAAATCTATGTTAGGCTACCTATTCTGCACCACTCCAAACAAGCTGAAACTTCAAGGAGAATTTTTATGGAATATATGAGGAATATTGGAGAAAATAAGTACATCAGGGGGCCCACCAGGTGGGCACAACCCACCTGGGCGCGCCAGGCAGCCCAGGCGCGCTCTGGTGGGCTGTGCTCACCCAGCCCACCTTCGGTGCCTATCTTCTGGTATATAAGTCATTTTGACCTAGAAAAAATAAGGAGAGGACTTTGGGACGGAGCGCCGCCGTCTCGAGGTGGAACTTGGGCAGGAGCACTTTTTCCCTCCGGCAGAGCGATTCCGCCGGGGGAACTTCCCTCCCGGAGGGGGAAATCATCGTCACTATTATCCAACAACTCTCCCATCTTGGGGAAGGCAATCTCCATCAACATCTTCAATAACACCATCTCATCTCAAATCCTAGTTCATCTCTTGTGTTCAATCTTGTTACCGAAACTATAGATTGGTGCTTGTGGGTGACTAGTAGTGTTGATTACATCTTGTAGTTGATTACTATATTGTTTATTTGGTGGGGGATTATATGTTCAGATCCAATATTCTATTTAGTAACTCTCTGATCTTGAGCATGATTATCATTTTTGAGTAGTTACTTTTGTTCTAGAGGTCACGGGAGAAATCATGTTGCAAGTAATCATGTGCACTCGATATGTGTTTGATATTTTGATAGTATGTATGTTGTGATTCTCTTAGTGGTTTCATGTGAACGTCGACTACATGACACTTCACCATATTTGGGCCTAAGGGAATGCATTGTGGAGTAGCAATTAGATGATGGGTTGCGAGAGTGATAGAAGCTTAAACCCCAGTTTATGTGCTATTCCGTAAGGGACCGATTGGGTCCAAAAGTTTAATGCTATGGTTAGAATTTATTCTTAATACTTTTCTAGTAGTTGCGGATGCTTGCGAGAGGGTTATTCATAAGTAGTAGGTTTTTTCATGTAAGAACAACACCTAAGCACCAGTCCACCCACATATCAAATTATCAAAGTAGCAAACACAAATCGAGCCAACATGGTGAAAATGACTAGATGAAATTCCAGGGTACCCTCAATAACGCTTTGCCTATTATAAGAGACCATTTTTCCCTGTGCTTTGCCTCAAAAGGATTGGGCTACCTTGCTGCACTTTTGTTACTACAATCGTTACTTGCTCGTTACAAATTATCTTGCTATGAAACTAATCGGTTACTTACAATTTCAGCACTTGCACACATTACCTTGCTGAAAACCACTTGTCATTTCCTTCCGCTCCTCGTTGGGTTCGACACTCTTACTTATTGAAAAGAGCTACAATTGATCCGCTATACCTGTGGGTCATCAAGGCTATTTTCTGGCATAGTTGTCGAGGAGTGAAGCGCCTTTGGTAAGCGGAATTTGGTAAGAAAACATTTATCTTGTGTGCTGAAACTTATTGTTACTTGCTACTAAGGAAAATAATCCTTTGAGGGGTTTGTTTGGGGTATCTTCACCTCGACCGGAACCAAAATTAGCTTCCCCTCAACCCACTGCACCTACTTAAAATATTGAATATGGAATTCCTTCGGGTATGATAGAACAACTGCTAGATAATCCTTATGCAGGAGATGGAACCAAACATCATGATATGCACTTGATATATGTGGAACAAAGTTGTGGATTGTTCAATCTTGTAGGTTTACCTAGAGATGAAGTTATGAAGAAGGTTTTCCCTTTATCTTTGAAGGGAAAAGCCTTTGCATGGTATAGGCTATGCTATGATATTGGATCTTGGAATTGGAACCGATTGAAATTGGAGTTCCACCAAAAAAATTATCATATGCATCTAATTCATGATCGGAATTATATATATAATTTTTGACCTTGTGAAGGAGAAAGTATCGCTCGAGCTTGGGGGAGGCTTAAGTCAATGTTATATCCATGCCCCAATCATGAGATCTCAAGAGAAATTATTATACATAATTTTTATGCTCGACTTTCTCATAATGATCTATCCATGCTCGATACTTCCTGTGCTCATTCTTTTATAAAGAAGACTATTGAATTCCGGTGGGATATTTTGGAAATAATTAAACGCAACTCTGAAGATTGCAAACTCGACGAAGGTAAAGAGTAGGGTATTAAGCTAATGTATGATTGTGTTAAATCTTTTATGAATACTGATGCTTTTGAAAAGTTTAGCACTAAATATGGACTTGACTCTGAGATAGTAGCCTCCTTTCGTGAATCATTTGCTACTCATGTTGATCTCCCTAAAGAGAAGTGGTTTAAATATCACCCACCTATTAAAGAAGAAATTAAAGAACCGGTACTAGCTAAAGAATAAACTATACTTTATAATGTTGATCCAGTTGTTCCTACTGCTTATATTGAGAAACCACCGTTCCTTGCTAGGATAAAGGAACATGCTAAAGTTTCAACTATGGTTAACAAAAGGTATATTAGAACACCTAAACCTAATGAACAACTCAAAGTAGAACCTAGTATTGCATTGGTTAAAGATCCCCTGGAAAAAAATATAGATGGGCATGTTATTTACTTCTGTATTGAAGCTACTAGAATTGCTAAACCTTATAAACAAGATAAACATAGACCTGTTGTTGGCATCCTGTTGTCTCAGTTAAAATAGGAGATCACTGTTATCATGGTTTATGTGACATAGGTGCTAGCGTGAGTGCTATTCCCTTTACCCTTTATCGAGAAATTATGAATGACATAGCACCCGCTGAAATAGAAGAAATAGATGCCACTATTAAACTTGCTAATAGAGATAAAATCACACCACTTGGGATTGTTAGAGATGTTGAAGTCTTGTGTGGGAAAATAAAATACCCTACTGATTTTTTTGTTCTTGGTTCCCCACAAGATGACTTTTGTCCCATTATCTTTGGTAGACCTTTCTTGAACACCGTTAATGCTAAGATAGATTGTGAGAAACAAACTGTCGGTGTTAGTTTTGGTGATGAGTCTCATGAGTTTAATTTTTCCATGTTTAGTAGAAAGCTTCATGACAAAGAATTGCCTAGCGTGGTTGAAATAATTGGTCTTGGTTCTATTGATGTGCCTCCTACTGATCCTTTAGAACAATACATGCTAGACCATGAAAATGATTTACATATGCATGAAAGAAATGAAATATATAAGATTTTCTTTGAAGAACGTCCTCTTCTTAGACACAATTTGCCTATTGAAACTCTAGGAGGTCCTCCTCCACCTAAAGGTGATCATGTATTTGAATTAAAACAATTGCCAAACACTCTGAAATATGCTTATCTTGATGAAAAGAAGATATATCCTGTTATTATTAGTGCTAACCTTTCAAAACATGAAGAAGAAAGATTATTGAAAGCTCTAAGGAAGCACCAAGTTACTATTGGATATACTCTTGATGATTTAAAGGGCATTAGTCCCACTCTAGGTCAGCACAAGATTAATATGGAACTTGATGCTAAACCCGTTGTTAATCTCCAACATTGGCAAAATCCAAAAACGAAGGAAGTGGTAAGAACGGAAATCATAAAACTTCTAAAAGCAGGTATAATCTATCCTATAGCTGATAGTAGATGGGTAAGTCTTGTTCATTGTGTCCCTAAGAAAGGAGACATTATTGTTGTTCCTAATGATAAGAATGAACTTATTCAACAAATAATTGTTACAGGTTATAGAATGGTAATGGATTTTAGAAAATTGAACAAAGAAACTAGAAAAGATCATTACCCTCTGCCATGGAAACCCGAGGACAAGATCCCTTCTTCATCACCAAAAGAAAATTGAGTATCTGGAATGGGCACTCCCCTTGGCTTCTGCCAAGCTTGGGGGAGGTGCCCCGGTATCGTATCATCATGACTATCTTTTGCCTTTACTTATTTTAGTTTGATCTTTTGCTTTACATGAATAAAAGTTTAGTTCGTTCCTTTCTTTTCGAGAGTTTTCTTAGTGATCTATCTTTGTAATCTTGTGCAATATATATATAATAAAGTTTAGTTTGAGTTTTTGCTTTCTTTACTTTCATATTGCAATAATAAGAAAGGAATTAAATAAAAGGAAAAGAAATAAATCAAGAAGATCATATGCTAATCTTAAAAGGAAAAGTATCAGTAGGAAATTTTATTAGAGATTGACAAACATAGCATTAGTCAATGATGCAACTCATGAAAGAATTAATAAGGGAAGATAAGATTCACATATAAATATACTATCCTAGAAATCTTTTGTGATTGTGAGCCCCCATCAAAATATTATATGCAAAATTGTTGACGTTGGACAAGGAAGACAACTTAATGATTTATGTTTGTTCATATTCACATAAAAGTTATATTGTCATAGATCCTTTAACATGTTGTGCTTGCCCCTATCTTTGCTAGCAAAAAAATCCGCAATAAGTAGATATACTACTTGTGCATCCAAAAAAATCCTTAAATCCAAATCTTATTTTTCAAGAGTCCACCATACCTAACTAGGGATTGAGCAAGATCCCTCAAGTAAGTTGTCATTGGTGCAATAAGGCAATAAAAAATGCTTCTACAAATGTGAGATCATTTAGTGTAAGAGAAAATTAAGCATTGTACAAACTTGTGATGGTGAAGAATAAAAGTGACAAATTGCCTAATTGTGGGATCGAAAGTATGTCTAGAGGGGGGGTGATTAGACTACCTGACAAATAAAAACTTAACCTTTTCCCAATTTTAGTTCTTGGCAGATTTTAGCTATTTTAGGACAAGTCAAGCAATCATCACACAATTCAAGCAAGCATGCAAAGAGTATATTGGCAGCGGAAAGTAAAACATGCAACTTGCAAGAATGTAAAGGGAAGGGTTTGGAGAATTCAAACGCAATTGGAGACACGGATGTTTTCCCGTGGTTCGGATAGGTGGTGCTATCCTACATCCACGTTGATGGAGACTTGAACCCATGAAGGGTAATGGTTGCGCGAGTCCACGGAGGGCTCCACCCACGAAGGGTCCACGAAGTAGCAACCTTGTCTATCCCACCATGGCCATAGCCCACGAAGGACCTGCCTCACTAGCGGTAGATCTTCACAAAGTAGGCGATCTCCTTGCCCTTACAAACTCCTTGGTTCAACTCCACAATCTTGTCGGAGGCTCCCAAGTGAAACCTAGCCAATCTAGGAGACACCACTCTCCAAGAAGTAACAAATGGTGTGTTGATGATGAACTCCTTGCTCTTGTGCTTCAAATGATAGTCTCCCCAACACTCAACTCTCTCTCATAGGATTTGGATCTGGTGGAAAGAAGGTTTGAGTGGAAAGCAACTTGGGGAAGGCTAGAGATCAAGATTCATATGGTAGGAATGGAATATCTTGGTCTCAACACATGAGTAGGTGATTCTCCCTCAGAACATATGAGTTGGAAGTGTATATGTGTTCTGATAGCTCTCTCCACGAATGAAGAGGAGGTGGAGGGGTATATATAGCCTCCACACAAAATCCAACCGTTACACACAATTTACCAATCTCGGTGGGACCGAATCAACAAACTCGGTCGGACCAAAAAGGTAAACCTAGTGACCGGTAGAGATTTTCGGTGGGACTGACATGCAACTCGGTAGGACCGATATGGTTAGGGTTTGGGCATAATGTAATCTCGGTGAGACCGATTACACAAACTCAGTGAGACCGATTTTGGTAATTAGCTTACGAGAGAGTTGGTCAGGCAAACTCGGTGGGACCGACTTGCTCTTTCGGTGAGACCGAAAAGTTACAAAAGGGAAACAGAGAGTTTTCATTGCAATCTCGGTGGGACCGATCCGCTCTTTCGGTGAGACCGAAAAGTTTCGAAAGGGAAATAGAGAGTTTGTAATCCCATCTCGGTGAGACCGAGATCCCTATCGGTAGAACCGAATTGCTAGGGTTTGGCAGTGGCTTATGACAAGTGAAACTCGGTGGCGCCAGATAGAAAGAATCGGTAGGACCGAGTTTGGCTTAGGGTTTAGGTCAAATGTGGATATGGGAAAGTAGTTGAGGGTTTTTTGGAGCATATCACTAAGCACATGAAGCAAGAGGCCCATTAAGCAACACCTCATCCCTCCTTGGTAGTATTGGTGTTTCCTAAAGACTCAATGTGATCTTGGATCACTAAAATATAAAATGAAGAGTCTTGAGCTTTTGAGCTTGAGCCAATCCTTTGTCCTTAGCATTTTGAGGGTTCCACTTTCACATCCATGCCATGCCAATCATTAAGCATTCCTGAAATAATCATCTTGGAATAGCATTAGCTCAATGGGCTATATGTTGTTATGAATTACCAAAACCACCTAGGGATAGTTGCACTTTCAATCTCCCCCTTTTTGGTAATTGATGACAACATATAGATCAAAGCTTCGACAAATGATAATAGGCATGAAATATATCGTCGCTTTGAGAAGTGTGTGATAAGTAAGAGCTCCCCCTAAATTTGTGCATATCTAAGATTTGCTTTGGACTGCAAATGCACAAAGAGTTAGAGTCATGGGTTACTCTTCCATGTCACATACATCTTGGTGGAGCGCTTAAAATGATAAGAATGAAATACATGCACCCATCACCAAGAATAGTGAATGATCACATAAGATAGATAGGGTAATAGCATTAAGCAAGCATTAGGTGTAGCTTATGATCAAACACATGATCATCAATGTCTCACAGATAATGACATAGTAACATAGTACTCAAGCACTCAAAAGCAAACAAAGTTCGAAAAACCACCAAATAAAGCAAGAGAGAAAAGCAACACTCTCTCTCTCGAAGCCTATGATCTATACATTTTCTCCCCCTTTGGCAACAAGTTACCAAAAAGTTCCTAGAAAATGCATAGTTCTGAATCGACACTCAGGCTTGATCTTCAGGTGGTGGTGGTGTCCGGAGCACTCCAAGGACGAAGGCTTCCGTAGACGCGGTTGGAGTTGAAGCTGGAGTAGACGCTGGAGCTGGTAGAACTGAGGCTGTAGCTGCTGCAGAAGTGGTGGCTCTAGTGTCAGCAACTGGCACTGCAGACGACCTCGGACCTCGTGACACTCTGGCAAAGGCATCAGTTGTAGTCTTGCCTCTCCTCTCCTGCATGTCATCTTGGAGCTGCTCCACTGCAGTCTGAATTTCTGTCACCTTGATATCCAAGTCATAGAACTTTTGTTCTATGATCCTCTCTAGGCTTGCTTGGTTCTAAGTTAGGGTGGCTAATCCTTTCTCAATCCGCAGGTTGGATGCAATCAGGTAACCAAGCTGCTCTTGTTTGGTTTTCAAGAAATATTCAGATGCCTCCTCTTAAGTTGGCATCTTGGCAGCTTTCTCCTTCCTTGCCTTCTCCTTCTTGGCTTGTGCTTGTGCTGAAGATGGTTCATTCTCAGTCATAACAACTTGATTATCTTCAAAATCTGGACGGATGGGCAGGTGTTCCTTGTCTAATAAGTATATGCCCGTGCCCATCTTGGAGTTAATGAGCTCCTGAATTTGTGGGGCATACCCACAACTCCTCTTCTTGTCAGCTGCAGTCCTCTTGATGGTCTCTACCATGAGGCTCATCACCTTGAACTTCTGTGGCACATCAAAGATATGTAGCAAATTGATTGCATGGCCTCTGATCATCTTGTGATCACCTGACTTGGGCAACAAGGTGTGCCTCAGTATCCAATTGATGGTTGGCAGCCCTGACAGAAGATAGTGTACTGAGCCAAACTTGAAAGTGTCAAGTGCTTCATTTGGAATCTCCTTGTACATGTTTGACATTGAGTTGTGGTCCATCTTCTTCTTGGCATAGATATCTAAGTCATCCTCATGCTCTTGTGGGGCATTGATTAGCTGAGCCCATTCAGTAACTATAGACTGGTACCTCGTACCCTCAGACATCCAAACAATTCTCCCATCTGAATAAAAATGTGTGGTGGAGTAGAACTGCATGATGAGTTCCTCGTTCCACTTTGTGAGCTTCTGCCCAACAAAGTCCTCTACTCCACATGCCTTGAAGCTGTCCTGCACTCCAGGGTAGTACTCTTCATTGTCCTCGATGTATTTCCAATCAACCCATCTCATATCACATACAATTGGCTTCTTATCTAGTAGCATTGTCTCATAGAAGTCCTGCTATTCCTTGGTGTGAAATCTATAGTCCACAGCAGTCCTCCTCTTGAAGCATATGGATCTGCTTCTCTCCACTTTCGGAGCCCTGAATCTCTCCTGAGCTTCATGTCCTCAGCCACAGGATGAGCATCGTTCTGGTCTGGGATCTTGGGCTTGAGTTTTCTGAGAACTTGCTCTTCATTATCTTCTGCGGTGTCAGGCACTGGGCCTTGTTCTTCTCAGCAGCTGGGATGCTTATTCTATTCCTCTTTGGCTTTGGCTTTGGAGCTGGCTTGGCCTTGGAAGCAGCTGCCCCTGATCTTATGGCATCACCCATCAGCTTGGCTGCCTTTGGTGCTGGTGCAGCTACCTCTTCTTCTTCCTCCTCATCTTCCATGATGGAAGCCTTTCCAAGCACTCTGGCTACGGTCTTCTTTACCCTTTCCTTTCTTTTCTTGCCTTCAGCAGCAACTGGTTCTATGGGAGTGGGCTTCTCAGTTGAAGCTCTGGCCTTTGACATAGGCTGCCTGCCTGCTGGCCTTTTGATCTTTAACCCTGGCTTTGTGCCTTGAGTTGAGCCGTGTTCCTTCTCAAGCACTACTCTCTTTGAAGTTGCTTCCTCTTCTGCCACATAATCCTCATCCTCTGATTCTGAGGTTCTCTTCTTTCTCTGTCTTGTGGCAGCTTTTGGCAGGTTGCTAGGAGTACTTCTGCTGCCATCATCTGAAGAACTTGAGGGACTAGTGCCCTCACTCATCTGCACTTGCTGCTCTGACAAATTCTGGCTATCACTTTGATCAGAGATGTTGCAAACTCTGACTGCTGACCCTGTGAATAGGTTATAGATGAGATAGAGTGGATGGGCATCACAAAATGCAGAGATTTTTGCAAAAGAATAATTCAAAAACTTAGTTTTAGTTTCCAACTGAAATCATCTCGGATCTACCGATTTTTAAACTCGGTGATACCGAAGCAGTTTTTGGCACCTGAACTAGTGAACTTGGTCAGACCGAGTCACAGTTCGGTGGCACCGAGACTGCTAGGGTTTCACAAAGTTCCAAAATCGGTCACACCGATAAGTAATTCTCGGTCAGACCGAGTCTCACTTGTGCAATGGCATAAGCCAAATCGGTGGGACTGAGTTTTTCAACTCGGTGGGTCCGAGATGGTTTCGGCGGAAACCTAACCCTAAAATTTTCGAATTAAGCCTAATCTACGAGTTCATTGACTGGATAGAAGTGTTTCAAACGTGGCAAGAATCATGATGATCACAATGTGCTAAGAATCGGATTGGGGAATAGCACAAAGATCGAGTCCATACCCTAGTTCGGCGGAGACTCGCTACGGCGGCAACGGCGGGATTGATTCCCGTTGACGGCGACAGAGACCAGTGAGTAGAAGCGGCTGGCGGCGAGGAGACGATCCGGAGACCATGTTGGCAGAGCAGGCTATCGCGCGGGCGAAGGGGTTCGGAGAAATTTCCAAATTTTTGCCCGTGACTATATATAGCCCGACCCTGTCGGTGTGAACGAGTGGAACAACTCGGTGGCACTGAGATGCAAAACTGTATACAGTTGTTGCAGCTCGGTGTGACCGAATGGTTCAAATCGGTTGCACCAAGATAGAAAACCTAGATCAACTTAATGATCTCGGTAGGACCGAAAGTAGGATATCAGTCAGACCGAGAATCACAAAGAGGTTTTGGGAGTTTAAGTCTATGACGAATCGGGGACTCCGAGCGCTCCTCACACAGAGTGGTTCGAATCTAACTTGATCAAATTTTGTGATGTAGCATGAATAGAGTTTGAGATGAGAAAAGCATAGATAGCTAGAGGAGGTTCTTAGGCATTCTTGTCCATCCACTTGGCAAAAGGAAATAAAACCAAACAATCAAAACAACAAGTGGATGTCCTCGAATGAGTAAAATATGCAACCAACATGCTCACACAATAAGATGGCAAATAAAATATGTGACAAGGCATGCACAACCAATTCTAGCATCTATCAAGCAATTTGCGATGACTAGGTCATCTATATATGAGTATATTGACTTAGGAGTCAAGTGAGAACACTTGATCATAGGTCATACTCATCGTTTAAGCTCAAGTGGGGTTACCACTTTTACATAAAGCATTGTTGTGTTCACATCTTTAGAGTTGCTTTAGCTCAAGTGTTAGAGTAAAGCCCCCCCTAGATGTGATATCCCCCCTAAGAGGGATGAACTAACCTTGGGTTTTGTCGATGATGACTTCATGTAGATGTTGAAGATGTGGATGCTCAATGTTGATGTAGATCACTTGGAGCTATCCATTTGAGTGAATTGCACTTTCAATACCTACATGCATGGGTTAGTCCCACAAGGAACAAACAAGGATATCCATAGACATAGAGTGATGCACACACAAGATGATGTCCATGAAAACTTTTAGGTTACCTTGTCCCTTGTCTTACCAACAAGAGGGTTTGTGACTCCTTGAACTAGTGCAAGATGTGGAAGTTGATTGCACTTGTTCTTGCCAAAATGATAAGAGTGAAGTATGTTGGCGGAGTCACCCTCAAGAACTCTCTAGTTCTTCTTCTTTTGGATCCACACCATCTTGATGGGAATCCTTGGAGTTGTAGTCATACTTGATGAAGTGGAACTTGACGTCGTCTTGGGAATCCCCTTGACTAAGGTCTTAGGAGCTTCTTCAAATGCATCAGTTTCCTCTTGAAGCTTGTCCTTGCCTTTTTTCTTGTAGCCTTGTGGTGGAAGATCATCTTGAGCTTGTGTTCCCTTGAAGGAAGTATCATGCTTCTCTTGTTGAGGAACAAACTTTGTCTTGGGGTATTGATCTTCTTCCCACTCAACTCCATTGGCATTGAACATTCGTTTGAAACCAACACCTTGATTCTTCCGGTGCATTCCTTACTTCCGCACAATTTCCTCGAATTGCTTACTCCCGGCAAGGCTTTTGTACACTCCTTTCTCTATAATTCCCTTCAATAAGCTATTTTCTTGCTCAAGTGTAACTTGGCTAAGAGAATCATTAGTGGAATCAAGAGAACTACTAGAAGTAACAATATTTGATTTAGCATGATCATTGTTACTACTAGAGGAAGAATCTTTCTTGTTCTTGTTACTAGACTTGACTTGAGGCATGTAAGTGGATAAGAGTAAACGCTTGGCAATGTAAGAAGAACTTTTCTTGCGGAGATCATCATTGATTGCTTATAAAAACTCATGCTCCTGCTCAAGATTGAGCTTTTCAAAGCGTAACTTCTCATGAGCTCTTAAAAGTTCTCGATGATCTTCAAAGATAGTTTCATGAGCTAACTTAAGAGTGTTTAGTTCTTTATTTAGAGCCTCAATCTTCTCCTTATCATTGTCATTCGTTTTATCTTGATTAGCATGATTATTTGACGTTTCATCATAGTATTCATCACTAGAGTTGTCAATAAGCAAATCATCATCACCTAACAAGTCATCTTCATCACTATTAAAATCAACATACTCGGGGTGTGTTACCTTAGGACCTTTTGGCCATGAAGCATCTTCCAATTCCTTCATTTGGTGAGTCAAATATGTCGTAGGAGTTGGTTGATACAAGTGCTAGACCGACAACACCTTCATCTTGAGTATCTTTTGAGTCGGAGTGATAACTTCTCTCGGAGTGGCTGTTGGAGTCGGGGCCGGATACCCATTCACCAACATGAGCTTGATGTCTTCGTTTTGTGTAGCTCCTTGATGATTTTTCCTTCCTTTCCGAATCCTTGCTTCTCCGTGAGTATCTTCATTCATGACGATCATCTCTACTCCTTCTCTCTCTTGGTGGTGATTCTTTGCTTCTTCTTTTTGGAGAGTCTTCTGTTCTCTTGTAGGGTGCCGTACACTCATTAGAATAGTGTCCGGGTCTTCCACAATTGTAGCTGTTTCGCTCTCGACTAGAAGATCTTTTGTTATTGTAGGACCTTGACTTGGAGCTTCTATCTTTGCTTCTACTCTTGTAGAACTTGTTGAAGTTCTTCACCATTAAGCTCAATTCTTCATTGAAGTTTTGTTTCTCACTTGATGATGTAGGGGCTTCACATGAGGCTTTGTAGGCACCACTTGATTTGTTGTGAAGCTCCTCTTTATCCTTAAGTGACATCTCATGAGCAACAATTCTTCCAATCACCTCCGTTGGCTTGAGATCTTTGTAATTGGGCATCATTTGGATCAATGTGCACATGGTATCATATTTTCCATCCAAGGCTCTTAGAATCTTCTTGATGATGAATCTATCGGTCATCTCTTCACTCCCTAAGCCGGCAATCTCATTTGTGATGAGAGCAAGCCTAGAGTACATTTCAGCGACACCTTCACCATCCTTCATTTTGAACTTGTCAAGTTGACTTTGAAGCACATCCAACTTGGATTCCTTGACGGAGTGGGTACCTTCGTGCATATCAATCAAAGTGTCCCAAATTTCCTTTGCATTCTCAAGACGGCTGATTTTGTTGAATTCTTCAGGGCACAATCCATTGAAGAGAATATCACAAGCTTGAGCATTGTATTGCAACATCTTCAACTCATCCGCGGTAGCTTCATGGTTTGGTTCTCTCCCATCAAAGAAGTCACCTTGCAAACCAACACACACAATAGACCAAACGGCGGGGTTATGTCCAAGAATATGCATTTTCATTTTATGCTTCCAACTAGCAAAATTAGTACCATCAAAGTAAGGACCTCTACGGTGATAATTTCCCTCGCTAGACGCCATACTCTCCTAGGTTGTGAAACCAAGGCTATGACCACCAAAAGCTATGGAAATCAAAGCAAATGGAGACCAAAGCTCTGATACCACTTGTGGGGTCGAAAGTATGACTAGAGGGGGGGTGATTAGACTACTTGACCAAATAAAAACTTAACCTTTTCCCAATTTTAGTTCTTGGCAGATTTTAGCTATTTTAGGACAAGTCAAACAATCATCACACAATTCAAGCAAGCATGCAAAGAGTATATTGGCAGCATAAAGTAAAGCATGCAACTTGCAAGAATGTAAAGGGAAGGGTTTGGAGAATTCAAACGCAATTGGAGACACGGATGTTTTCCCATGGTTCGGATAGGTGGTGCTATCCTACATCCACGTTGATGGAGACTTCAAACCACGAAGGGTAACGGTTGCACGAGTCCACGGAGGGCTCCACCCACGAAGGGTCCACGAAGTAGCAACCTTGTCTATCCCACCATGGCCATCGCCCACGAAGGACTTGCCTCACTAGCGGTAGATATTCACGAATTAGGCGATCTCCTTGCCCTTACAAACTCCTTGGTTCAACTCCACAATCTTGTCGGAGGCTCCCAAGTGACACCTAGGCAATCTAGGAGACACCACTCTCCAAGAAGTAACAAATGATGTGTTGATGATGAACTCCTTGCTCTTGTGCTTCAAATGATAGTCTCCCCAACACTCAACTCTCTCTCATAGGATTTGGATCTGGTGGAAAGAAGGTTTGAGTGGAAAGCAACTTGGGGAATGCTAGAGATGAAGATTCATATGGTAGGAATCGAATATCTTGGTCTCAACACATGAGTAGGTGATTCTCTCTCAGAACATATGAGTTGGAAGTGTATATGTGTTCTGATAGCTCTCTCCACGAATGAAGAGGAGGTGGAGGGGTATATATAGCCTCCACAGAAAATCCAACCGTTACACACAATTTACCAATCTTGGTGGGACCGAATCAACAAACTCGGTCGGACCGAAAAGGTAAACCTAGTGACCGTTAGAGATTTTTGGTGGGACTGACAGGCAACTCGGTAGGACCGATATGGTTAGGGTTTGGGCATAACGTAATCTCGGTGAGACCGATTACACAAACTTGGTGAGACCGAGTTTGGTAATTAGCTTAGCAGAGAGTTGGTCAGGCAAACTCGGTGGGACCGATTTGCTCTTTTGGTGAGACCGAAAAGTTACAAAAGGGAAACAAAGAGTTTTCATTGCAATCTCGGTGGGACCGATCCGCTCTTTCGGTGAGACCGAAAAGTTACGAAACGGAAACAGAGAGTTTGCAATCCCATCTCGGTGAGACCGAGATCCCTATCGGTAGAACCGAATTGCTAGGGTTTGGCAGTGGCTTATGACAAGTGAAACTCAGTGGCGCCGGATAGAAAGAATCGGTAGGACCGAGTTTGGCTTAGGGTTTAGGTCAAATGTGGATATCGGGAAGTAGTTGAGGGTTTTTTTGGAGCATATCACTAAGCACATGAAGCAAGAGGCTCATTAAGCAACACCTCATCCCTCCTTGATAGTATTGGCTTCTCCTAAAGACTCAATGTGATCTTGGATCACTAAAATATAAAATGAAGAGTCTTGAGCTTTTGAGCTCGAGCCAATCCTTTGTCCTTAGCATTTTGAGGGTTCCACTTTCACATCCATGTCATGCCAATCATTGAGCTTTCCTGAAATAATCATCTGGGAATAGCATTAGCTCAATGAGCTATATGTTGTTATGAATTACAAAAACCACCTAGGGATAGTTGCACTTTCACTAATAAAGGTTGCCATCCCAAGGGGCAATACAACGTAACGTTCTTTTGCACTAACGGGTTGAGCATACAAAGAAATAAGCGCATGGCAACCTCTGCTTCCCTTTGTGAAGGTCCTGTCTTTTACTTTTATGTATTTACTTTCATCCAAAGAGTCAAAGTTTTATCTCTATTCCTTTTTATTTTCTCCTTTGTCAAGCATCATGTGGTGAGGAACGATCTAGGCACATATGTCTAGTTGAATATGGCTAGCATGAGCTATTATGGTTGACATCACCCTTAAGGTGAATACGTTGGGAGGCGAAACTATAAGCCCCTATCTTTCCATGTGCCCGGTTGAAACATTTTGCTCATGTGTATGCCGTGAGTGTTAGCAATCATAGAATACTATATGATGCTTGAGTATGTGGACTTGCCAAAAGGATCTGACACGTGACCCCTCGTGAAGAGATGTTGAATTGTAGTTGCAGAGTTGACTGAGAACATAGTTTGTTGGTTTGTAATAGAGTTTTTGCTTTATACTTCGATAGTGTGATGAATTATCACTTATTCATGAGAATTCTATGATAAACGTCTTATGTTTAAGTTTGCTGCTGTTATAATAATCTACATGATTCTTTTATGTCCGTATTTTGTTTTTATCGACACCTCTAGCTCTCTCTAAGCATGTGGACATGTTTTTCAATTTCGATTTTCACTTGAGGACAAGCGAGGTCTAAGCTTGGGCGAGTTGATACATCCATTTCACATCATGTTTTCATACTATTATTTATGATGATTCTATACATAATAATGCTTATTGGAGTAATTCTATTGCCTTTTCTCTCATAATTTGCAAGGTACACACAAAGAGGGAGAATTCCGGTAGCTGGAAATCTGGACCTGGAAAAGGTACGTCAGGCTACCTATTCTGCGCAACTCCAAACAAGCTGAAAGTTCTCAGAGAATTTTTATGGAATATATGAGGAATATTGGTGTGAATAAGTACCCGAGGCGGCCCACCAGGTGGGCACAACCCACCTGGGCGCGCCACGCAGCCCTGGCGTGCCCTGGTGGGTTTTGCTCACCCAGGCCCACCTCCGGTGCACATCTTCTGGTATATAAGTCATTTTCACCTAGAAAAAATAAGGAGAGGACTTTCGGGATGGAGCGCCTCCGTCTTGAGGCGGAACTTGGGCAGGAGCACTTTTGCCCTCCGGCGGAGCGATTTCGCCGGGGGAACTTCCCTCCCGGAGGGGGAAATCATCGTCGTCATCATCACCAAGAACTCTTCCATCTTGTGGAGGGAAATATCCATCAACATCTTCAACAACACCATCTCATCTCAAACCCTAGTTCATCTCTTGTGTTCAATCTTGTTACTGGAACTATAGATTGGTGCTTCTAAGTGACTAGTCGTGTTGATTACATCTTATAGTTGATTACTATATGGTTTATTTGGTGGAAGATTATATGTTCAGATCCAATATTCTATATAATACCCCTCTGATCTTGAGCATGATTATCGTTTGTGAGTAGTTACTTTTTTTCTTGAGGTCACGGGAGAAATCATGTTGCAAGTAATCGTGTGAACTCGATATGTGTTCGATACTTTGATAGTATGTATGTTGTGATTCTCTTAGTGGTGTCATGTGAATGTTGACTACATGACACTTCACCATATTTGGGCCTAAGGAAATTCATTGTGGAGTAGCAATTAGATGACGGCTTGCGAGAGTGACAGAAGCTTAAACCCCAATTTATGCGCTATTCCGTAGGGGATTGATTGGATCCAAAAGTTTAATGCTATCATTAGAATTTATTATTAATACTTTACTCGTAGTTGCAGATGCTTGCAGGAGGGTTCATCATAAGTAGGAGATTTTTTCATGTAAGAATAGCATCTAAGCACCGGTCTACCCACGAATCAAATTATCAAAGTAGCGAACACAAATCGAATCAACATGGTGAAAATGACTAGATGAAATTCCCGTGTACCCTCAAGAACGATTTGCCTATTATAAGAGACCGTTTTGGCATGTCCTTTGCCTCAAAAGGATTGGGCTAATTTGCTGCACTTTTGTTACTACTATCATTACTTTGTCGTCACAAATTATCTTGCTGTCAAACTACTTTGTTACTTGCAATTTCAGCGTTTGCAGACATTCCCTTGCTGAAAACCACTTGTCATTTCCTTCTGCTCCTCATTGGGTTCGACAATCTTACTTATCGAAAAGAGCTACAATTGATCCCCTATACTTGTGGGCCATCACACACAGACACACAAACACACACGCACATAGGGAGATCCAATCTCGGAGGGACTCCTACCCTCCGGGTCCCATGTATACCATGGACCAGAGGGGAAACCCTCCTCCCATCTTGAGGGGAGACCAATGAAGAAGAAGAAGGAGGGGGCTCTCTCCCCCTCTCTACCGGTGGCGCCGGAACACCGCAGGGGCAACCATCATGCCTGTGATCTACACCAACAACTTCTTCGCCGTCATCACCAACTCTCCCCCCCGCCTCTATCTAGTGGTGTAACCTCTCTATTCCCGTTGTAATTCTTACTTAAGGATGGTTCTTAATGCTATATATTATTATCCAATGATGTATGTCCATCCTGTGATGTTTGAGTAGATTCATTTTTTCCTCTGGGTTAGCTGATGATCTTGATTGGTTTGAGTTGTATGTTTTATTTTGGTGTTGTCCTATGGTGCCCTCCGTGTCATGCAAGTGATATGTCACAAACGTATACTTGTCCAAACACTTCCGCTCTTGTTTTGGACCCTAGTTTGCATGATTTGAATGGAACTAACCCGGACTGACCCTGTTTTAAGCAGAATTCCCAAGGTGTTGTTTCTTGTGCACAAATAAAAGTTCTCGGATTGAGCTGAAAATTTACGAAGAATTATTTAAAAATATATAAAAAATGTTGGCGAAGGAAATTACCAGAGGGGGGCCACCAGGGCGCCACAATCGTAGGGGCTGATGACCCACAAGTATGGGGGATCTATCATAGTCCTTTCGATAAGTAAGTGTGTCAAACCAAACGAGGAGCAGAAGGACATGACAACTGGTTTTCATCAACGTATTCTCTGCAAGCACTAAAATTATCGGTAACAGATAGTTGTGTGATAAGATAATTCATAATGGTTAGAAACTAACAAAATTAACTAAGGTGCAACAACGTTTCCCAATCCTTTTTGTAGCAAAGGACAAGCCTGGACGAACTCTTATATAATGTAAAGCGCTCCTGAGGGCCCATGGGAATTGTTGTCAAGTTAGTTTTCATCATGCTCATATGAGTCGCGTTCGTTACTTTGATAATTTGATATGTGGGTGGATCGATGCTTGGGTGCCATCCTTACTTGGAAAAGCCTCCCACTTACGATTAACCCCTCTCTCAAGCATCGGCAACTGTGAAAGAAGAATTAAGATAAATCTACCATGGCATGAAACATGTGGATCCAAATCAGCCCCCTACGAAGCAACACATAAACTAGGGTTTAAGCTTCTGTCACTCTAGCAACCCATCATCTACTTATTACTTCCCAATGCCTTCCCCTGGGCCCAAAAAATGGTGAAGTGTCATGTAGTTGACGTTCACATAACACCACTAGAGGGGAAACAACATACATCTGATCAGAATATCGAATGAATACCAAATTCACATGATTACTTATAACAAGACTTCTCCCATGTTCCCAGGAACAAAGGTAACTACCCACAAAGCATATTCATGTTCATAATCAGAGGGGTATTGAATAGCATTAAGGATCTGAACATATGATCTTCCACCGAATGAACCAACTAGCATCAACTACATGGAGTAATCAACACTACTGGCAACCCACAGGTACCAATCTGAGGTTTTGAGACAAAGATCGAATACAAGAGATGAACTAGGGTTTGAGAGGAGATGGTGCTGGTGAAGATGTTGATGGAGATTGACCCCCCACTTGATGAGAAGGTCGTTGGTGATGACGATGGCTTCGATTTCCCCCTCCGGGTGGGAAGTTTCCCCGGCATAACAGCTCCGCCGGAGCCCTAGATTGCTTCTGCTAAAGTTCCACCTGGAGACGGCGGTGCTTCGTCCCGAAAGCTTCATCCTAATTTTTTCCTGGTCAAAACACATCATATAGCAGAAGATGGGCACTGGAGGTCTGACAGGGGGCCCACAAGCCAGGGGCGGACCCCCACCCTTGTGGCTACCTGGTGGGTCCCCTTTGGTAGTTTCTTTGCCCAATTTTTTTTATATATTCCAAAATAATTCTCCATAAATTTTTAGGACTTTTGAAGTTGTGCAAATAAGTCTCTCAGATTTGTTCCTTTTCGGTCCAAAATTTCAGATGTCGGCATTATCCCTCTTTGTATAAACCTTGTAAAATAAGAGAGAAAAGGCATAAGTATTGTGCTATAATGTGTAATAACAGCCCATAATGCAATAAATATCAATATAAAAGCATGATGCAAAATGGACGTATCAACTCCCTCAATCTTAGACCTCGCTTGTCCTCAAGCGAAAGCCGAAATCGAAAAATATGTCCACATGTTTAGAGATATAGGTGTCTATAAAATAAAATACGGACATGAGGGCATCATGAACATCTTTAGAACAACAACCTTTATTGCCATATAATTTCTTATGCCAAAGTAACAATTCATTCACAAGGTAAAGTATGAATCAGAAACTTCATTGAAAACTAACAAACTATGATCTCAGTCATTGAAGCAATTGCAATTTATCATAACATTGGAATGAGTCAATACAAGAGCTTTTCAGCAAGTCCACATACTCAACTATCACTTAGTGTTTCACAATTGCTAACACTCATGCAATACTTATGAGTTCAAACCTTTAGTCGGACACAGAGAAAGATAGGGACTTATAGTTTCGCCTCCCAACCTTTTACCTCAATGGTAATGTCAACAATAATACTTTATGATAAACAACTTCCGAGTGGATATATATATGTATGTATATATGTACATATATATATATATGTATATATATATATATATATATCCGGATCTTTCTCCAACACATAGTGCTTGCCAAAAGAAAAGGTGTAAAAAGGAAAGGTGAAGATCACCATGACTCTTGTATAAGGGTAGAAGATAAAAGTAAAAGATGGGCCCTTCGCAGGGGGAAGCAAAGGTTGTCATGAGCTTTTATAGTTGCATGCACAAAATCTTAATGCAAAAGAACGTCACTTTATATTGCCGCTTGTGATAAAGAACTTTATAATACAGTTTGTCGCATTTATTTCTTCTGTATCACAAGTTCTTATAAAGCTTATTTTCTCCACACTAAAAGATCATACATATTTAGACAACAATTTTTATTGCTTGCACCGATGACAACTTACTTGAAGGATCTTTCTCAATCCATAGGTAGGATGGTGGACTTTCATGGCAAAACTAGTTTAAGGGATGTTTGGATGCACAAGTAGTATCTCTACTTGGTGCAAAGGATTTGGATATCATAAGAGGGAAAAGCAAGCTCAACGTGTTCGAGGATCCATGACAATATAACTTCTATTCGGATATAAGAAAACATAGCCCATTATGTTGTCTTCCTTGTCCAACATCAACTTTTTAGCATGTCATACATTAGTGAGTGCTTAGAATCATAAAAGATGTCCAATATAGTATATTTATATGTGAAACATATCTTTATTTATTACTTCCTATTGATTGCAATGATGACTAAAACTATGTTTGTCAACTCTCCACAAATGTCATTCATCATACTCTTTATATGTGAAGTCATCACTCCCCATAAGATCATTATATGATGTTTTTATTTTTTTATCTCTTTTCTTATTCCCTCAAGATCATAGCAAGAAAGCAAAGCCCTCAACTCAAAACTACTCTTTATTTTATAACTCACGAACTCGATTACATAGATAGATCTCGAAGCAAAACTCAAAGCTAGATCGTACTAAAAACTTTAGTCTACTAGATCAAGATATAAACAAAAGGATCGGACTAAGAAAAACGGTAAAGGTAAAGGTGTGATGGTGATACGATACAGGGGATGTTGGCGTTCTGGGAAGGGGGGTCCCCAGACTTGCCTGCCTGCGGCCCACGGCATGGCTTTGCTAGCAGGCCTGTACGACCCATCTTCATCAACAAGGCAGTCAAGACCCTCACGATGGGCCAAGCCTTGCGAGGCGGATGACGCAAGACCTCCTCAGGAGCGGCCTCACTAGGCAGGCTCGCGAGGGGTGGAGATCTCAAGGCACGGCAAACCTCGTGAGGTTCCCATGACGTGAGCCTTGACGATCGAGACCAAGCGGACGCTAGCACGCACAAAGTCCTTGTTTCCTCTTTGGTGCTAAGGGGGAAAGCACATGCGCAGAGTATCGAGGCATCAAGCAAAGGTTTCCATATTGGTGCAACGAGACCAAGACCAGCATGACGGCGAGACGGAGGTCACCATAGAGCCCAAGGCGGCGTCACCACCAAAGCCTTTTGCAGGAGAAGACCACTTTTGTTAGGATAAGCTGTACTAGTTGTCCCCTTTCAAATTGGCCGTTGTTGGATCCCTTCCCGCTCAATATTTGTGGAGAGGACCAGGGCCTCTATAAAAAGAACTAGCCACCACCGTAGATAGGGCGACCTCATCTGAGATTAGGGGAAACCTGATCTTAGACTAGAACTAGTTCATCCCCACAATCACATCCACCAAGCGTAAGAACACCCCTGCTCAGGAGGTTGTTCTCCCCCCGTACTATTCATCCTCAGCCCGAGAGGCAATCCACCAATACCACACTGGATTAGGATATTACGCCACAATGGTGGCCCGAACTAGTATAAATCGTGTGTCCTTTGTGTTGCGAGTTCGTCGAGTTAGTTCGTAAGACCTTAGCTGAGTTAGGACGTGGATCGGTAGGTGGAGATCTTCGCGCGCACCCTAGAGTTCGAACCTTAAGGGTTTTGCCAGAACCCGTGATCCGACATTTGGTGCGCCTGGTAGGGGTGCGCCGAAGCTTCCCTTCCGCCGCTCCGCGTCACGTCGCTTCATCGTCTCCATGGCGGACGCACGCCACGCCCGCGTCGAGCGCCGGACTGCCCTCACCACTCGCGTTGCTCAGACGGCCCCTGTCAGTAGGCCACCCCATCGCTCTTCGTCCCCTGCCGCTAATGCTGCCACCGGCCCGACGGGGAACGAGCAGCAAGCATCCTTGATGCACCCCTCGGTGCGACAGCACGGCCGCACCGCCACTCCATCACTGACTCCCGCTGGTTCGTCGTCTCACCCTCGTCGCGTTCCCCTGGAAGCACGGGCCACGCTCCTCATGGCGCACGAGCTCCTGCGCTACCGCCCAGTCGACAACCTCTACGGGGACTGGCTTGACTGCATCGGCGAGCTTGTCTGCGCCGCAAGGGGCTCCACTGCGCCATCCCTCTCTCTGCCTCGCCCTTCGCCAGCCACGGGCGACGTAGCTCACGAAGCACCTCCACCACCTCTGCACCAAGACGGAGCCCTAGCACCAAGGCACGTGGCTCCACAGCGTGACCCATCGCGTCCGGCGCCCGCGCGTGAAGAAAGAAGCTGTTAAGAAGTCCCTCGACCGCAAGAGAATGCTCTACCACTCCTCGCACTGCTGCGCCAAGATCGTTTGCTGCTGTAAGGCCCCGCGCCGCTTGCCGTAGCGGCACGCGGCCGCCAAGACCAAGTTCCACCTCTAAGGCAGGCCCTGGTGACCACGGCCGGCGCTGCGCCTTCACCCCCGAGCCGCGTAGCGTCGCCTGGCCGGGAAACTTCAAGCCAAATCTGCCTCCTCGCTACGGCGGCACCCCTAACCCCACGGAGTTCCCGCAGCTCTACGAGCTGAGCATCGAGTCGGCCAACGGCGACGAGGAAGTAATGGCGAACTAGTTTCCCATGGCTCTCAAGGATGGCACCCGCTCCTGGCTCCTGAACCTGCCTCCAAGCTCGATCTCCTCCTGGGACGAGATGTGCGGCCGCTTCGTCGCCAACTTCTAGGGCACTCGCACCGCTCCCTGGCTGCGGGTGACCTGCGTCGTGTCAAGCAACAACCAGGAGAGACCCTCCATAAGTACATCCAGTGCTTCAACAACGTTCGTCTCAAGATCCCCAAGGTGATGGATGAGGCCATCATCTCCGCGTTCCCTGATGGCGTCCGTGACGTCAAGATGAAGGAGGAGCTCGCCATCCACGAGGAGCTATGCACATCTCTGGAGTAGTTCAACCTGGCGACCAAGTGCGCTAGAGCTGAGGTGGGGCGCCTCTCCCTCCTCGAGCTCCCGGCTGCCGACCCGGACGAGAAGAAAGCCAAGGCCAATGACGTGAAGCTCAAGGGAGCAGCCGTGCTCGCAGCGGAACCAGACACCAAGCGCGACAGAGACCAGCCCGAGTCATCCAAGAGCAGCCAACCGTTCTGCGCCCTCCATAACCTGCATACCCACAACACTAGCGACTGTCAAGAGCTCAGAGCCATTTGAGAAGGACGCTTCGGTCGACGCCCCAAGCGCAGCTACCGGGGCTAGGACGTGGTGGCGGACGCTTCAATGACTGTGGCCCGCGCCAGGAGTGGCACGACCAGCCTTGTGAGGGCCGCTGGCAGGATCAGCCTTGCGAGGGTGCCTGGAGGGACCAGCCTTGTGAGGATTGTTCTCAAGGGAATGCTATCCTTCCTCCACTACCGCCACCGCCCAGAAGGAATGACGACCACTATCAAGACGAGGGGGCTGGGGGATTCTAGGAGTCGCGCGGTATCGACTGCATCTTGGGCGGAGCTCAAGCCCCAGCCTCACAGCGTATCTTCAAACAGTTTGCTCGTGAAGTGAATGCAGTTCTCGCCAAGCTTGAGGCCACACGCCCCTCAGATGGTCCAAGTGCCCCATCACGTTCAGTTCGGCAGATCAGCTCAAGTGCGCAGCTACTGCAGGCGTCCTCCCAATGCTTTGTTCACCAGTCATCATCAACGTGCAAGTTACCAAGACCATCATCGATGGCGGCGCAGGGCTCAATGTCCTATCCGTTGAAACGTTCAACAACCTCCATGTGCCATATGACCAGTTTCCGCCTACCAAGCCTTTCTCAGGAGTGACCAACGGCTCTACTACCCCGATCGGGAGGTCCGCCTCCCCGTTACCTTCAGAGAACGCAAAAACTACCGCACTGAACTCATCAACTTTGACATCACCTAAATTCGCCTGCCATACAATGCCATCCTCGGGTATCCAGCCCTGGCCAAGTTCATGGCGGTGACCCATAACGGCTACAATGTCCTCAAGATGCCAGGAATCGGCGAAATCATCACAGTCCCATGCGAGGAAAGAGACGCGGTGTGCTCCCTCGAGCGTGCCTTCCAAGCTGCAGCAATAGAAGACCCCGACAGCTAGGGCGAGCGCCCTGCGGAGGCCACCCCCAAGAAGAAGAAGCAGTTGCGCCACGCATGGCCTCAGGCAAGAGGCGCCTCGTCAGGATCGGCGCCCGCGCCTGGGGCACCTCCCTCCATCGCATAGGAAAGCACGCCCAGCGCACCTCCGAGACAGGGCTCAGGGGTTCTCTTCTCTAGGGCCTTAGACATTGCCAACATCACGAGGGTGGTTCTTGGGCACCACTTGGAGGCGTGCTTCATGGCACGTTTCCCTCACGACAACACAGGGCAAGGAGTGCCCATCGTTTAGGAGTTCATCACCAAGACCACTCAAGAACTGCAAAACGCAAGGGCCATGCGCGGCGGCCGCTGCTCACCAGGCGCAGCCCCCCATCCAGGAGAGAATGCCGGGCTGCGCGTCTGCATCGATGTCCCAGGGCTCAACCGGGCCGCCTCTCAGGAGCATTCCTGGCCTTCGCGCATGGGACGCTGCGAGGGCCCACCTCACAGGTACGTTCGCATGCCTTTTGGCCTGCCGAGCGTGGCGACCGCCTATCAGCGCAACCTGCGTAGCATCCTGCCGGCTCAGGAGGCCAGGCACCACGTTGTGCTGACGGAGATGAAGACGATCCTCAAGGAACCCCCTGGACCCCGAGAGCCTCCCGAGGCTCAGGGCCCCGGTGGCTCATGACGAGTAGCCCCTTCGCCGGATGCCTTCAGCTGCCCCAACTCTCCTTCATCAACAGAACCAGGTGACATTTTCCAAGTTCATTCAGCTGGGAGCGCCCCCAGGGCTGCATCATTCCCAGGCCGTGTGGGTCTGTCCTTGTGGCATGTATCCCTTTTAATGTATTTACCTTACCTTGTTGGGGGCGCCCCTCAGGCTACATCATCCCCAAGCCGCTCCGGCCTAACCTAGTGGCATGCATCTTCCCTGCATTTAACTGAGCTATGTTGTCTTTCATGCTTAATCTATCTATGACTATCACCTGCTTGATTGTCGCCCATCGCGGGAGCCGCGTGCTGGTCATCTTTCTTCAGGACCCTTCACGTGAGTAAGTTAAGCACGACGTCTATGCTCGCGCCCGTCCCTACATCGTTGATAAATCTAGCGGCTGAGCTCTGTCTGGCGGGCCGGCCCCGTTCGCATCACCTCGTGGGGCCATTGGTGCTTATCTTTCTCACACGATAACCTCAGGAGATTCGTTCGGTGCAGGTTGCCTGACCACCTCGTAGGACCAAGACAGCGAACAAGAACCAAGACCAGGCGCAACCCGCCTTGAGGTAGGGCCTCGTTAGTCCCGCGCTGGCTCACGAGTGCCCAAACACACCTTGTTTGCCCTGCTGTGCAAGCCATGTGTCAGGGCAGGGCTGTACACGCCCTGGGGGCTCTCCGCCGTAGGGAGTCCCCTCTCATGCAACGGAAGTGAATCAGCAATCCCACGCGACCAGTGCCCTTCCTCGCGCTAACTTGCAGGAACTTCTTGAGGGTCACATCAGGCGGTACCACAGACTCTCCCTCTTCTCTCATGCAATCCGCTGGCGTGTTAAAACATGGGCTCCTAAGCATCACATCTCAGGAGCTCCTACAGGCTCTCCTGCCCTCACTCCTTGGCCTTGACCATGGCACGCGACCTGGCATACTAGCGGCGGCTGAGCTCGCTCGAGCACCGGGACCTGAGGACATAGAGCACGAAGGAGAGCATGGGAGAGGGGGAGACTCGTATGGGCCTGACCTAGCTACACTACGGTGGCCGATGTACGTGTTCGACATGACTCGAGGAGCTGACCCCGGACAGCCAAGATAAGTTCTCGCTCTGGATCCACCAGTCGCTAAGGCACGAGACCCTCGCTCACTCCCTTCGCTGCCCTGCTGCGGCAATGTTTTCTTCCTTTCCCATACTAAGACAGCTGCTTGCGCGCTAAAGGGGACCTCTTGAGCATCGCACCTCAGGAGCTCTTACCGGACCTCGGGCCGCTCACCTCCTGGCCTTGACCAAGGCATGCGACCTGGCATACCAGCGACAACTGCAACCTGCCTGGGGACCGGGACCTATCAGCGTAGAGCACCAAGCTGCCGCAGGATTGGAAAGGGGAGGCCGAGCCTCGGCAGGATAAGCGCATGCAAATCCTCGTAATCAGGGCTATATTGACAAAAGGCATTACAAACGCTTTACACGCCCCCACGGGGTTCATTTCTTGAATCCTTGCAGGGAACAAAAGGGAAGGAATTCCTAGGATTTCTATCTACACACACCAGATGTCCCGGACGCCATCATCAATAGTGGGCCACGTGAGGCCGGCGCCCACCCCATCTAGATCAGCGGTAACAGCGGTTGGACGTCGCAGCCCTGCTCCAGGCTCGGCGGGAGCTCGGGGCACGTAGCTATCATAGCTCGTCTTCGGAGATTCCACGCTCAGGAGAGTCACTGGACCACTAGGAGTCGCCGCTGTTGTTGGAGGAGCTACTGGCGAAGCCAACGGCAGGCCCATCGCTCGCCGCGGCGCCGTCCTGGCGACCTCCTTCAGGGCAGCATTCCAGGCGGTGGCCTACTTCGTCGAAGACCTTGAAGATCAGCACGGAGGCGCCTCGGTACTCGAAGTGGATCACAAGGGCTCCCTCCGTGCGGCAGACTCGGGCAATCTCGCGCCAGCCTCGGGTCATGAAAATCCATCCGGTGGCGACGGCCTCAATCTCCGCTCGAGTCGCCAGGGCATCGCAGTCGGCGTGCTGTAGCCAAAGCTCGAGAGGGCCCCTCGGCGGCATCTCGGCTGAGTGGAACTGCGGGAGGTGAATCCAAGTGCTCGGGGGCATCGCCGCCCACAACACAAACTCGCGTGGGGAGTCCGCAGCATGGACCTCTAGGGCGACGGCGTGCGCCTTCGCAGCATGGCGACCACGGACTTGGCGCGGGCTGCGCCGCTCACCGCTCCTCCCTCCGGAATCGTCGGCGTGAGCCTATAAGGGCAGCGGGTACCCAGGAGGCGGCCTTTCGTACCAAGGCCGCGACACCACCGGCCTCACGACCATCTCGCGGCGATGTGACCTCCTCTTCTTCGGCGGGAGTAGCTCGGGCTCGTTGAGGGGATGCTTGCCCTTCTCTGCGGCCGAGAACCTCCGAATCAGTGCGATGACTACACCAGCATGCAGTGGAGCATGGAGGAGAAGCGGGGGAGGCAGAGGAGAGACGGGTGATGGGGCTCCGCCCCCACCTCCAATTTATAGCCAAGGGGAGGCTAACCGCCAGCCTCCATGATCCAAGGTAATAATGATGGTTTTTCCTTGCATGTAGCTAGGACTTGTCAAGTTGGGCAGTTGCCGAGGCAGCATGGGGAAGCGGAGATGCCCACCTCCAGTCAACCGCCACGCGTCGACCAAGGCCGCAGGCTATTGGGGCCCGTGGTGCTCCGCACTTGACCTTCGGCTTCTCCTCGAAGCCAAACCCGAGCGCACCTTGGGACCGGGGGCTACTGTTGGCATTCTGGGACCGGGGGTCCCCAGACATGGCTTCCTGCGCCCCGCGGCGTGGCTTTGCTAGCAGGCCTGTACGACACATCTTCATCAACAAGGCATTCAAGACCCTCGCGAGGGGCCAAGCCCCGCGAGGCTAATGACGCAAGACCTCCTCAGGAGCGGCCTCACCATGCAGGCTCGCGAGGGGCGGAGAGATCAAGGCACGGAAAATATCGCGAGGTTCCTGTGATGTGAGCCGTGATGATCGAGACCAGGCGGGCGCCAGCGCGTGCAGCGTCCTTGTTTCCTCTTTGGTGCTAAGGGGGCAAGCACAGTCGCGGATTACCGAGGCATCAAGCAAAGGTTTCCATATCGTTGCAACGAGACCAAGACCAGCAGGACGGCAAGACGGAGGTCACCATGGAGCCCAAGGCGGCGTCACCACCGGAGCCTTTTGCAGGCGAAGACCACCTTTGTCAGGATAAGCTATACGAGTTGTCCCCTTTGAATTTGGCCTTTGTTGGCTCCCTTCCCGCTCAATATTTGGGGAGAGGACCAGGGCTTCTATAAATAGAACTAGCCACCACCGTAGCTAGGGCGACCTCATCTGAGATTAGGGGCGACCTGATCTTAGACTAGAACTAGTTCATCCCCACAATCACATCCACCAAGCATAAGAAGACCCCACCTCAGGAGGTTGTTCTTCCCCTTGTACTATTCATCCTCAGCCCGAGAGGCAATCCACCACCACCACACTAGAGTAGGGTATTATACCACAACGGTGGCCCAAACCAGTATAAATCTTGTGTCCTTTGTGTTGCGAGTTCATCGAGTTAGTTCGGAAGACCTTAGCTGAGTTTGGACGTGGATCAGTAGGGGGGAGATCTTCGCGCGCACCCCAGAGTTTGAACCTTAAGGGTTTTGCCAGAACCCGTGATCCGATAGGGGAACCTCCCCCAAGCTTGGCAGTTGCCATGGGGAGTGCCCATACCCATGTATTTATGTCGGTTTCTTTGGAGGTGGTGATCCAATATTCTTGGGAATAAAACACTTCAGGATGTGATTTTCCTCCTCGATCTTGTTGACTTGTTGTTTAAGATCCATTATTTCCTTATGGAGTTTTCCTGTGATAGCCAGAGCTCCGATCACCCATGGATGCTTCCCGGCTGCGGGGGAAAAAGCAATAGTCTTTTTCATGTTAACATAAGAGAGAAATCTAGCATTGGGAGGTATAACCGAATTCGGTATTGCTAATCTTTTGAGTTCCTCAAGCATGGCTCCTGGTTGAAGGCGAGAGGTAGCGTCTTGGCCCTCCTCCATGGCATCTGCTCTTTTCAGGTTATCCTCCATTTCTTCCTCCGTTGACCAACCAAAGTGGCCAGCTTCACTGTATGCTCTTGGGCCAGGTGTTGGGTGAGAAACCCGACTCTCCCCGACCGACTCTTGTGAAGACATCTTGCTCCAAATCTACTACAAAATTAGCTAAACAAAAGAATAGAGGAATTCATTGTGGTATGGTGGTTAAAACCATCGAGACATAACCATCCTTCAACGTGCAATGAAGAATCACTCCAAAGTTCCTATCTAGCAGATAACATAAGACAGACTTGTTTGTAGGGTACGAAACCACCTCAAAGCTATTATTTCCGATCAATCTATCCTAGAGTTCATACTAAAATAACACGAAGTTATTCTTTCCGATCGATCTAACCAAGAGTTCATACTAAAATAACACCAAAGCAACTTCAGATTCATAATATTCAATCCAACACAAAGAACTTCAAAGAGTGCCCCAAGATTTCTACCGGAGAAACAAAGACAAGAATGTGCATCAACCCCTATGCATAGATTACCCCAATGTCACCTCGGGAATCCGCGAGTTGAGTGCCAAAACATATATCAAGTGAATCAATACGATACCACATTATCACCACGAGTATTGAGTTGCAAGACATATATCAAGTGTTCTCAACTCCATAAATGTATTCAATCCGTTAACAACGAAATCTCAAAGGGAAAAAACTCAATTCATCACAACAAGATAGAGAGGGGAAAACACCTATTGGTGTACTCAAGTCAGAGCCGCGCCCACGGCCACACCAAGCAGAACGAGGGAGGTGAGCCAAGGTAAGATCGAAGCCTAAGGCAATCAAAGCAACGCAAGGCCAAGACCACAAAGAACAGAGGGACGAAGCAAGTTCCCCCGGAAGACCCTTGCCGGGTGGCCTCAGCGGCCCCGGTAAGACTCTTGCAGGGACAGCTCGCCCCGTAGCAACAGGGCGAGCCACCCTTGAGCCCACGTCCCCAAGTGCCATCATCAGCGTGGGGCCAGGACTCGGGAAGGCACCCCTATGGTGGCATATAGATCTTTGTGAAGACATATTCAAGATCAGATCAGAAGATGATGATTCTCGGCAAGATCCTTGCCAAGGATGGCCACTAGACCCCCGGAAAGATCCTTGCCGGGGATGACAACACGCCACGGCGAGACCCTTGCCGGGCCACCCGGCAAGGCTCTCGCTAAAGACGCCAGCAAGGCCACCGCCAAGCGCATGTCAACCAAGCTTCCACCGCCGTTCACATGAAGCTTCCATCCCAACCAGTTGGGCGGGCACCTGCGTGGCAACATGCAGCTCCCAGGCCAACTCATCAAGCGCATGCGTGGCGGCGTGCATATCTTCCTGAAGACTCCACTACCGCGCCAACTCAGCCGCCTGCCTGCCTATATGGCAGCACACGCGTCCCCGGTTGAGGCGCCTGTCGAAGCAAGGAGGAGCGGCGACGGACGGGACGGGCCTCACCCCCGTCCCCGATAAAGTAAGCGGACACCTAAGAGATGCATTAAATGCACCTTGTCTTGTAATACGAGGGATAACCTCGTGCCACTTTAGACCTTTCCACCTCCTGTGTGCCACTGTGGCAACCCCTTTTTCTTATAAAGGAGGCCCTAGGTGACGAGGAAGGGGATTCGGCTCTTTGGAACCACACACTAACCACAGCTAGTTCAGGAGCTCAAGAACTCTCAGAAATACACCCACCAAAGCAGGACTAGGGTTCTATGCATCCTCGCGGCCCGAACCTGGGTAAACGATCCTTCTGCTGTCTACTAGCCCTGCTCTCCTCGCAACCCTGTGCCCCGGCAACCGTAGTAGGGATTCTCGTGATCCCATAGATGTCGTTCCACACCGACATCCTTGGCATGCCAGGTAGGGGGCGCAATTGTGAGAATCTGCTCTTGTAGTTAGCCTACCAGTTATTCATCGCCATGGCCCCTAAGAAGAAGACGGCCATGGCGGTTGAGTCGTTGGGAGCCGAACGACCCGTGCTGGTGCGGACAAGCAGTGGACCGGTCGCAGACAGGACCCGGGCCGCGGCCCGCGAGCAGCAGCATCGCCCAGGAAGTCGGAGCCTGGCGAGCGGCGTCCTTCGCGCGCCAGACGACCGGCTACACGTCACCGGATCCAAGGACGGAGCTGGGCCCCCCGCGGGCGGCGCGGGGCCGTCCAGGGGTGTCGTTGTGCCGATTTCGGGCGGCGCGGTGACCTCCAGGACACCTACACTGGTGACCACCGCGCGTTCTTCCCATGGTGTGCACGCCGAGTAGCGTCACCACGATGGTGACCCAGGGCACTACCGTGGGAAGGGCCTTGTGTGGCATCGGCAATATTAGGGGGTTCAGCACGCTCGCCGAAGCATTGGCAAAAATGGCGCGCAGCCGCTGGGTCATGACGGAACTCCTTCTAACGTAGTTAGAAGTCGAGGTGCGCCGCGATCCACGCAGCAGTCACCGCTGCCCACGCCAGCGGAAGCTTTGGCATGCGCACAGCTGCTCCTCGACTTCCCTACTGATGCGGAGAAGCTTGACGAGTGGAGGGCCACCATCCGGAGCCTCATCGCCGTCGCAAACAAATACGATCCGTGACCAGCGGGGCCCTCGGGCCGGCGCTCCACCGAGCCACTACATGCTGGCGTTGCGAGGACCGGGGGAGCTGCGGCCACGGTGCACTCTCCTCCTCCTCGCCGGCCGCCGCGTGCATCGGCCCATAGCGACGACGCTTGTGACAACATCTCCATAGCGTCATCCGACCCGCGAACCCTTCGCGACCAGCTCCAGGTCCTTTGGGAGCGAGGTCATGAAGACACTCGAACCACCATCGAGTGCCGGCACGAAACGCGCCGCTAGTCAGACAAGTGGGCGGCACCCGCTATGGAGCACCTGGCACCGGGTGGCCTCGGCGGCCTACCTTATGAGGTGGGCCGCCTGGCTTTTACCCGTGAGCTGAGGCAGTTCCAGTGGCCGTCCCACCGCATGTTAAAGCCCGACGTCAGTGAGAAGTACACCGGCAAGGTCCATCCACCCGAGTTCCTCAGCATATACTCCATCGCGATGCAGGCCACTAGGGCTCGCGACGACAAGGTGCTTCCCAACTAGGTCCATCCGCCCGAGTTCCTCCGCATCTGTCCGAGTTCATCAGCATCTACTCCATCACGATCCAGTTGTTCGTCGTTGTTGCCATGTCATTTGCTTGCGTGTTCCACTTTGCCATGTCATCATGTGAATTGCATCCTCATTTTTTCAAAACTTGCATCCGGTCACTTTCTCCGTTGTCCGTTTCGGCATCCGACACTCTCACATGCACCCGTTGCACCACTCAGATTTTGTTTTGTGAGCAGGAGAAAAACATTCTCAAAATTGGACGAGATTTGGTGAGTGGTCTTGGTATATCACCGGTAGACCGCCTGTCAGATTTCGTTCCATTTGTAGGTCGTTTGATGACCCAACGGTTAACCACATTAACCGAAACCCTCCTTCTCTTTGCAGCCCACCACCGCCGCCTTCAAGCTCCGCTGTCGCCGGTGCTCGTTCCCGCCGTTCCCGCGCCGGATCCGACGAGCCGCCGCCCGGGTCCATCCAGCCGCGACGAGATGCGCTCCTCCCTGTCACAGGAGCCTCACCGGCCGCCGCGCCATGTCCGGGCGAGCTCCCCATTCACTCGGGCCACGCCCGCCCCTGCTTCTAGCGTGGGCCCCGTTGCCCAACCGAACCGGCCCAGCTCCCGCAGCCTCGTCTAGGCCTAATCTGACATCCCCGCCAGCCCAACGGGTCTCTGGTGAGCACGCCCCACCTAACCCTCGCCCAGTGCACTATTTACTATATGACGCTCACTTCGTGTGTTTTTTTATATCCCTGAAAATTTGTCCAAGTCCCTGATTTCCAGCATTATGTGTGCATCTTCATCATATCACAACTCCGTGCATGTTGCTCCGTTTTACTTGCGTGATATGTCAAATTGTTCATCTCTGAGTGCTCTTCATGCTAGTGTCTTTTGCACGCATGTTATTGTTCATATGGATGCCCTAATCATCATTGCGAAAGTGCTAAATGTTATAACCTGCTAAAGTTGCCATAACTTGCTAATATGTCCTTTTCATAGCATTTTGTGTGTTTATCTTTTCAGCATCATGTCTACATATTTTAGGAGCATCTTCATTCCATCTTTAAAGTGGTGCAATCCATGTATTTTTACGTGCCTTGTGGTGACTAGCACAAGCTTGTGAAGTGTGCCACTTGATGTTTGCTGCTTTCTGAGACTTAGTGATTTTTGCAAAGCCTATAACTCTTACTTTAAGTTGCCATGTTAACTTGATGCTACCATCAATTCCATGCATAATCTAGAGATGCCTAGTTGACATTCTTTTATTTCCATGTTATGCTCTTTCATGCCATGCCTTGTGATGCCTCGTATATGTCATGTAGCATATGTTTTCATTGACATGAACAAGCCTAAATGATGTTCTAGTTTTCTGTTAACTTCATGATGCCATGTTGTGAGCTTGTTATTGGATAATCTATGCCTATTTTCGAGTTTCTCGAATTACGGGATTTGAAGTATGCTATGAGAACTTTGTCGACATGCCAAGTTTGATAATTTTGGACTACATGTGACCTCTGTTCCAAGCTTGTAAACATGTTATGCTGATGTTGCTGTTTTATACTTGCTAAAACTATTACAACATTCAAACATGTCTTGTTGGTTCCCACTAGTCCATGAGTCATATGGTTATGATGACTTGATGTTAGTTGCTCCTTGTTATGTGTACTTGGATGCCATGTCCTTGGTTTCCTTATAACTTGCTGTAGTTTGTCTCTTTCTTGCTCTCAAGTTGCCATCATGCTAAATATGTCATCCTATTAACAACATGTTCCTTCTTGCATGAATCATAGTAATTACTCCATGCATCATATGAACTTGTTCCCATGGACTAAGTTGAAGTATATCATGTCTACTACATGCCCATGTCTTTTGCATAATCTTTAAAGTTGCTATGCTTGCTGTAATGTGCCTCCAAGTCAGCATGACAATGTTATTGTTTGCATTCCTAGATTTCCTCTAAGTTTGAGAATCTTCTTATATCATGTTGCATCTTGTCTTGTTGATTGCCATTGATCTAGGGGTTATATGGAGATGCTTAGTAAGCATGTTTTGCCATGGTTAACCTGTACTCTAATGTCATGCTTTAGTTTGCCATGTTCTTGCAATGTAGCTTAATTGTTTCATGCCTCCGACATGTCAACATGTTATTTCTGCTCATGTATGCCATGTTTCACTACAATAATCCATGTTATTAAGTTGCTTTTTGCATTAATCATGTTGGATTAATCCTGATACCTATGAACTTGAACCTTAATGTTATTTGAAGCATGTTATCTATACTTGAAGTGCATATCAAGTTTGTGCTCATATGTTTCCTGTAGCATGTTGGTTCCTTGATTGCAAAGTGCTTAATTGTTGTTTTGGGCAGATTGTGTTTAGAACTTGTATTGAGTGTATGTGTTGAACCGTTGCTCCGTTTTGAGCATGCTCTATATGAAACTTGCTTGATTTTGCAGGTAGTTTCATGTTACCTTGTTGCATCCATGTTTTCAAGTGTTTGGGATGTTGTTTGAATGCATTTTGCATCAATGCCAAGTTTAACTTGTTTTGCTCGTATCTTCTAGGCCGTAGCTCCGACTTAAACACACTTTATATGTAACTTGACTAGAAAACCATGTAGATCATCTTGATGCACCTTAACTTGATGTAACATATTTAACATAATGTTTTTGTTAGATCTGGACCAATTTCGAAATTTGCATATGAGGACTTACCGGAATTGTTATATGTTGTTTCTGGTCTCATTTAAACTTGCTTTATTGTGTTGCTCTTGTATGCATCATCTCTTGCCATGAGTAGCATCATGTAGCCTTATCATGCATTATACTTGGTTGAGCATCTTGTCATGTTTATGTGTTGTGTGTTTACCATGTTGTTTGCTTCTTTCTGGTTGTGCTTCTTCTCGATAGTTCATGTTTCATTGCGATTGTGAGGATTTGTTCGACTACGTGGGATCATCTTCTTCATGGACTCGTTCTTCTTCCTAGTGGGATTTCAGGCAAGATGACCATCACCTTGGATCTCACTACTATCTTTGTGATGCTAGTTATCTCGACGCTATCGTTATGTTGCGCTACCTACCACTTGTTTATCAAGCCTCCCAAATTTTCATGATAGCCTCTAACCTTTTCACCCTTCCTAGCAAACCGTTGTTTGACTATGTTACCGCTTTGCTCAGCCCCTCTTATAGTGTTTCTAGTTGCAGGTGCAGTTGCAGGTTGTTCCATGGTTGGACATGGATATCACAATATATCTTATTTAATCAATGCACATATATACTTGGTAAATGGTGGAAGGCTCGGCCCTATGCCCTGGTGTTTTGTTCCACTCTTTCCGCCCTAGTTTCTGTCATACCGGTGTTATGTTCCTTGGTTTTGCATCCCTAACATGGTGAGGGGTATGGGGCCCTCTTGACAGTTTGCTTTGAATAAAACTCTTCCAGCACGACCCAACATTGGTTTTAGAATTTGCCATAATAATACTCAAACTGAATAATCAATTGTCATAGGGCGTCATGAACCCGAGGATTTTCTACATAGCAGGGGGGCCAGTGTTGATGGTGTTGGTCCCAAACGGGCAACCTATGGGTCCACCTCAGGGAAACTCGAGCGCTGGTTTTACTCGTAGCTTGTCCCATCCAGTGTACCCTGAGAATGAGATCGCGCAACTCCTATCAGGATAGGTCGGTGCATCGGGAGGTCTTGCTGGACTTGTTTTACCATTGTCGAAATGTCTTGTGCACCGGGATTCCGAGTCTCATCGGAGGGTCCCATGATGGAGGATTGTCTCCGTGGATCGTGAGCTTGTCCTGGGCTAAGTTGGGACACCCCTGCAGGGTTTAAACTTTCGAGAGCCGTACCCGCGATTATGTGGCAGATGGGAATTTGTTAATATCCGGTTGTAGCGAACGTGAAGTAAACTCAATTAAAATACACCAATCGTGTTGCGTAACCGTGACTGTCTCCTTTGGGTGAAGTTCGAGAGGAGAACACAGTTGGCTTATGTTTGAACGTAAGTAGTTCAGGATCACTTATTTATCATTACTAGTTTGTGACCGTTTGCGTAGTTTCTCATCTCACTCTTGTGCTCGTAAGTTAGCCACCATACATGCTTAGCCGCTTGCTGCAACCTCACCATGTATCCTTTCCATACCCATTAAGCTTTGCAAGTCTTGATACCCATGGTAATGGGATTGCTGAGTCCTCGTGGCTCATAGATTACTACAACAACAGTTGAAGATACATGTATTGCGATGATCATGACGTGAGAGCGATGTTTTGCTTGTCTTGGAGTTCTTCTTCTTCTTCTTCTTCGATCTTGGGTTAGGTTCCTGGTCGACAGCCAGGGCTAGGAGGGTGGATGTCGTTTGAGCTTACGTTTGTGTTTTATCCGTAGCCGGATGTTGTTCTGATGTTTGATGTATTCATGTGGCTTTGTATGCCTTTTGTATGTATCCCAATTATTATGTAATGGTTTGAGCTAATGATATCCACCTTGGAAAAGAATGTCAATATGTGGTTCTATCCTTGGTGGGACCTTTGAGTCTCTTTAGGATAGAGTCGCATATTGGGCGTGACAAGTTGGTATCAGAGCCTCGACCTACCATAGGAGCCCCCTTGTTTGATCGTATAGTTTGGCCGTTGTCGAGTCTACAAGAAAAGTTTTTAGGAGTCTAGTTATATCAGCGAGTAGGAATTCTTTTTACTCCTCAGCCCCTTCGTCGCTCTGGTAAGAAATATTGATGTAGGTGTTTTGATTACTCCTCTTCCCCTTCAATTTTTTAGGATCACGCAGTTGGTTTTCGTTCGTTGCTATGTCAGATCTTTTCATCCGGCGCACTTCTCGTCAAGATGATTCGATCCTCTTTGTCTTTTGCAGGATCAGTCCTCGGTTTTCTCTATGATGTTGTTCCCTAGTATGAAATTGTCTTTTTTTTCACCCGCCCACCTGTAGCGACCCGACCTTAGACGGACAAGTCTCTATACTTCAGTGTCACCCGTGGATTTGTATTGCTGTCACACACAGTACTCGAGGATTTATAACAGAGTTCAATCATAAACTTATTACATTGAATGTCTCAAAAGAGAACTTACTACAATAATATGGCTAAAGTCCATCTAAATACGATAACGGTGGAAGCTTCGAAGGTAGAAGAGTCCATCCAACTCCATGGCAAAACTGAGTGCATGACAATGACATAGCACACCTTACTCTTCTTTTGAAAATTCTGCAACATAATGCGTTGCAGTCTGTGTAGGTTAGCACATGGAATATGCTGGCAAGATAACACTATAGAGCAATGAACAAATAACAACTATCACTGCACGCATATATGGCTGGTGGAGGCTCTACGGTTATCATTTGGATAAAGCTAATTTTTCCCTACAACAAATGAACATATTTTATTTAACTACCAAGTTGTTTGACAATTATTGAGAAGTGTCGTGGAATTGTCACGGCAGTTGACCTAGCAAAAGGACTTAGTAGTAGGGCCATCGCAACTAGGAAGCTTAAAGGGGTTAATCGGGACAAAGGACACGAGAGGTTTTATACTAGTTCGGCCCCTTACGATGAAGGTAAAAGCCTACATCTAGTTGGGTTGGTATTGCTGGGGTTTCGATCACGAAGAGGCTAGTTCGCTGGCTTGGTTATCGATCTCTTGTTTCTTGCCCTAAACCGCCACTGGGTCGTCCCCTTATATACACGGATTGATGCCTGGTGGCCTAGAGAGTCCCGGCCGGCTCATAAATCGTGTCCAGCTCGGTGACTACTTTTACATTCCTTTCCTTACAAGTCTTTCCTTACATACGGCAATTTACAATATTGGGCCATAAGATGCCGCTAGGCCTTTTAGGCCTTCTATAAGGTTTAATAACCTATCACCTTGAATGTCTATTGGGCTTCCTTTGTGAACCGTCATTGGGGCTGACCCGGCCCCTCCTGGGCGTGTCATAACTGATGGCTATATCTGCAACATTAGGCCCTAGGTTGATTTGAATTTCGTTCTTGTAAATCTTCAATACTTAGAAAAAATCCACCTATTATTGTTTTGCGAAAGCTTTGTAACCCGCCATGACGTCACCTCCAGATTTTTCGGTAATCCTCCATCATGTCATCGTTTTTTAACGGATCTTTTATCTTTAATGCCTTCCCAAAAATCAAGGCGCGTGGGTAGCTGGATAATCATGTTTTGGTCTCCTCATTTTTCGCGCCCACTGATCAGTCTTCTCCTTATAAATAGGCACGACTAGCCTTTCTTCATTCTCCCCTTTTCCATCGTCTTCTTCCTCTCTTGCAACCCTTCTGTCGCTCGAGCTCCGCCGCCGCTGCAGCGCTCATCGTCGTCCTCAAGCTCGGCCGCTGCATCACCCTGAACTGTCCAGAGAAACGGCGACGACCCTCCGCAACAGATCCGCATCTGTACGTTCTTGCCTTCACACACCTTTAGATCTGCATTAGGGTTTGCGAGTTCATCGGTGTTCTTCGCTGGTCCTCATGAATCTTCTGGTAGTTATTCCTCCGCAGCCTCTCTTGATCAAAAAGGAACACCTAACTCATGCGGTAGTTGTTTTACACCCATTTTAGATGTTAGTAGATCCTTTTCCTTTGCGTAGATACCTTCTTAGAGCTGATGAACTCATCTGAGCTATATTTTTAGGTCTAGGAAATTTTTCATTTTGAACGGCCATTTGATCCATATGAATATCCAGAAGTTAAGAAACCTGTTTGTCTCCATACTTAACCAATTTCTGCTGCTCGTATTTCTCAAATGTGTGTAGTCATGGCGGCTTACTGTGCCGGCTTACTTTTCCTTATATGACATTAGCCCTTAATTGAGCCGCCATTACTCCTCGGTATCATCTTTTACTTCATCATATTTATTGAATTGAACTCGCATGTTACCTTCCTTTCAGTAAGTTTGCGAACACCATGCCATCCAAACCACCGACTGTCTGCAACTGGGTTCCCTCAACCGTAATTGAGGAACATTTGAAGGAGTTTTTCTCCATAGGATTTATTCTAGGAAAAAATATCATGTCTTACCGTGCACCAGACCCGGACGAAGAATGACCCAACCCAAAAGATGGTGAAGTCATTGTCTTTACTGACCACATGAACCGTGGCTTTTCACCGCCCGGCTCAAAGTTCTTCAGAGATGTCCTCCATTTTTTCAAACTCCATCCTCAAGATATCGGGCCCAATTCCACATCCAATATCTGCAACTTCCAAGTGCTCTGTGAGGTGTACCTTCAGGAAGAGCTGACCGTGGAACTGTTTAGAGAGTATTTTTATCTGAACCGGCAAAACCAGTGCACCAATGGCCTTAGCTTGGAGATTGGAGGCATCTCAATTCAGCGTCGGCAGGGCGCTGTCTTCCCCCTCATTGTCTTGCCGAGTCATCCAAAAGACTGGAATCAGACTTGGTTCTATTGTCAAGACACTTCACCAACAAATGAGAAGCCACTGCCGAGTTATCGCGCCAAGCGTCTTGACTCCAAATTCGTGCTCCCTGGCAAGCTTACTGCTGCTGAATGCAAGAAGCTGACCCCATCTATAAAAAGGATTAACGCCTTATTAGGGAACGGCTTAACCAGAGTTGACCTGACCTGCTGCTGGATCTCATGGCGAGTTATCCCTCTAAGTCATCGATCAAAATTGATGTACGAGTATGGTGGAGGCCCAGATGACTCTCTTCGTCACAGCTCCGTTCAATTAACAGAAGAAGATATTGTTTCAATGTCAACTCTTCTAGTGAACGGAAAATACGAAGACTGCAGTAAAGTAGGGTTAAACCCCTTTTTCAAGCTTAACCCGGTGCTAGAAGTAAGGAAACTCTGATCTCTCTCCTTTGTATTTTCTCCAGCCGTATTGTTTTTAAATACTTGCCTGACCTTTCATCTTGTTTTTACCAGTTTACAGGCCAAATCTGGTTTCTGGAAAGTTAAATATGACCACGAACTGCCGAAAGCGAGAGTCGCCGCCATAAACGCCAAGAAGACGACCCGGAGGTCTAAAATGAAGTAGAAGAGCACCGCTGAAGACATGATGAAGCTTGACGATACTTCTGAGTCGCAGGTAGCCCTTGAATCCCTTGGCCAACTTTTTAATAATCTTATTACCACTGATCATTACCAGGACGACACTGGGGCCAGTCAGGCCGTGGAAGAATAGGTAACTATTTCCTCCGACTGAGCCCATTTGCCAAGACAGAAACTACGAGTCGTAACCCGGAAAGTAAGGTTTTCACACCCTTTGGCTTATCTGGACCCTCATTTTCTTTTGAAAAAGCAGCAACATGAAAGCCGCCGTCAGGCCCGGAACGATGATGAACCGCCCGTTGTTCTTCAACAAACTCCTCAAAAGCGCCGGAACCAGGTTTACTTCTTTGTTTTTGACTCCCTGTTTAATGGATCCTTTCCCTTGCGTGACTTAACTTTACTTTATCTTTGTAGGAGGTGTCTCGCTCTTCTGGTGACTCATCTCAGACCCAGTTTCCGGCCTTCAGGACTACCCCTAGGTAAGGAAAAAATCATCTTTCCTCCATGTTTTTCAAGCTGTATATTTATACTGACAGTCCTATAATATTTCTCTTAGTGGTCAAGCTAAATCCAAGAAGGCAAAGGCAACTAAGCCGGTGGAAGACCAGCCAGTTCCTGTCCCTGAACCGGCCATGTCCTCTTCTCCTACGTTAACTAACACTCTAGTAGACCCGCCTGCCAACACAGAAGCAAATCCTCCTGAGCCGTCAGCCAACAATACCACCGTTAACCCTTCTGCCACTCGACCATCCAGCTTGGCTGACCTGCCATCGCCATCTGCTCAAGACGTTCTGATCACTGGGAGCCGCTTCATTGAACCAGGGAATCCCACCATGTTGGCCCGTCATACTGCGAAACAAGAGGCGCTGGAGAGAAAAAAGTGTCTTTTGATATTTCGCATTATAGCCATCTGAATGCCAATGATATATTATCCGGCTATCTCAGCCATGTGCACTCCAGCCGCGACTCAGAGATTGAAATGGTCAAGCTGTTGCAGCTAAAATATGAGGTATATTCTTCCGGCCTACTTACATTCTGCAAGTCCCCAAGTCTTCAGATTATGAGAGAATCGGAATGATCTGTAGACTTTATGACATAGGCGAAGACCGTACCTTTAGATTTTCCTAAAATCCAATAAAATTTGAACAAAGCTTCACCTGTAGTCCCCAAGGGCTGGTTCATTTAACCATAAATGAACCGGTACTTTGAATTTTATAACTGTCTTGTACCGAATCCAACAAATACTATAATCTGGGTTAACCTTGAGGAACTTTGCTGAATACCATACATTAGCCCCCAAGTGCCAACTGATGTTACTTTGTAAAGTATTTGGGACTTGAAGTATTTTAGAGTCATAAGAAATTGATTTGGCATACATTAGTCCCCAAGTGTCAAGTGGTTTTGCAGTGCAAAGGAACTCGAGAATTGAATCTTGAATCTTAAACTTTAATTGAAATCTTGACTCTTCTAGGTATGTTTTGCAGAATGCCTTATCTGAACTGAGCTCACAATTAACTGATGCAAAGACCCGGCTGGCGGATCAGGAGGCAGAAATCAAGTCTGCTGACTCCAAACTGCAACTGAGTGTTGCTGAGAGGAAAAATTTGAAAACCAGCTTGACTGTCAAGAAGAAAAATTGAGCTGAGGAAAAAACGCTGTTGATACAACGCGCCGAGAAAGCTGAGGCAGCCCTTGAAGAGGTTACAACACAGCTGACCGGATTAAAGGACCGGGTGTCTCAAATGGTGGCCGCCATCTTTGGTAACCCATCTGTATTTGATATTGTGTATTTTCTGTTGATCCGGAATATAAACCGCCAGCTGACTCTTTGTTTACAAAATATGTGCAGGCCCACGAAGCAAGAATCTGAGCCAAGACAATACTTTAGTGGAGCAATTGTATATTGGCGCTCAACAGGAACTTGCTGCTATCTCTCCTGTCAATCAAGGACCCAACCGGGTCAGTGATGTCTTAAAAAAGCTGTCAATCTTACCCGCCAGGTTCCAATAAGTGAAGCGCTCCTGTGCCAGAGCCGGAGCTTTGACTGCCCCGAGCCGCGCCAAGGCTTGGGTGCCAGATCTAGACCCGGCGGATGTAGCCAGAGGGTATCCTACCGTGAAGCAAGACGGATATCGCTTTGACGAAGATGAGTTCGTGGCTTGCGTGCACGGAGTTCGACCTCAGGCGACTATTCTTGGAGATGAAACCAATATCGACAAGTATCAGACGGGTTTTGACTTGGATAATAAGAAGATGGCGACTCCCCCCTACAAAGTGACCTATTTAATCCTGCCTATTCGTGAACATACATTTGCCCCAGAAGTTGATCCGGCCAGCCTGATTGACGAAGAAGCAGAATTTATTGCTGTGATCAGCTTTGATTGGTCAAAGACCAGCTTCCAATCAGCAGAGGGCGGTGAACCGGCGAGGGAGGAGTGATGACCATCTTCATGGGCTTGTAAAAGCCTTGTAATAGATTAGTTTTGAAAACACTGCATATTCTGCCTATGCCATCGCGCATAAGATACCTTGTGTTACTCTGTGCTTTCTGAAGTTAATATATGCATCATTTTTATGGTTGCAATGCAATACTTCAACTATGTTCTTGTAGATAAAAAGGAAACAACTGACTTGACGGCTTAGTACCAAACTGGTTAGAACACCTGGTTTATAGCCAATATATTTATCATAGTAAAAAACAGAACCAGATGTAAAAAGAAAACAAAGCTGAAATAACCTTTGATTAATACAGAAAGCAACTGTTCATAAACAATAGCCACACCTGTACCTTTGATCTCCTGACCACCGGTTTAAATAACCCGAGTGATGAAGTTGATAATCCTATCTTTTTTGAGAAGTCATTCCTCCGGATACTGAATGATTATCATGCCCTGGCGGCTTGTTGTCAAATATTCCAGCCAGTGAAAAGACCATACTGATTATTTGTGAAATTTAGACAACAAAAAACCAATAAGGCAAATAACAGGTGGTAGACAAAATTGACCTTATAATTAAAGGTTGGGGGCTTCTGATTCGAATACGATCAGTAACTCGGACCAAAGGGGTTAAGCTAAGGTTCGAATACGACCATGTAGCCCCGAGTGGCTTTGGCGTTGCACCGATCAAGAGGGTACCGACAGCTATGTTCTCTTTCGTTCGAATACGACCTATGTTTGAACAGGAAGCCCCCAGATGACCTTGAGAGGTTTTTAATGACCCTGATTCAAATACGATCCAAGTCGGACCCAAAAGGGGTTAAGATGTGATTCGAATGCGATCAAGAAGCCCCCTAGTGAGTTTGGCTTTAAGCCGATTAAAAGGATTACGACAGCTATGTTCTCTTTGGTTCGAATACGACCTATGTTTGAATAGGAAACCCCCAAGTGACCATCATAGTTGCGGCTAGATTCGAATACGATCATAGGCCAGACCAAAAAAAGGTTAGACTTGATTCAAATATGATCAGCTCCTTAATAGTCATTTGAAAATAGTAGGAAAAAATAATAAAGATGTGTAATCTTTCTTAAAATAAAAGAGACCGATGGTCGTGCTTTATTACTTATCATAATATATATAACGTCAATGTATGTACATGATGAGAGCTGGTGGCTCAGGTGTAGTATGGCCGAAGTTGAGCAATGTTCCACGGCCGGCGGGTCTCCTCTTCTGACTTACGTGAGTCTTTGTGCTCTCGAACGTCAATGAGATAATATGACCCGTTGATTAAGTTTTTGATGACCACAAAAGGTTCTTCCCAAGGTGGGGATAGCTTGTGTGCATCTGATAAATCCTAGATGAGCCGGAGCACCAGGTCACCTTCTTGAAAAGTCCTGGACATAACCCGGCGGCTATGATAACGACGCAGGTCCTGTTGATAAATTGCTGATTGAGCCGCTACTAAGTCTCTTTCCTCATCTGTCAGATTCACAGGTTCCGGCAGACCCTTAAGGTTCGAACACTGGGGTGCGCGCGGAAATCACACCCTCTACCTCCCCGTCTCACAAAGATCTATACTACTAAAGGAACTGCACAAGGGACACAAGATTTATACTGGTTCGGGCCACCGTTGTGGTGTAATACCCTACTCCAGTGTGTGGTGGGTGGATTGCCTCTTGGGCCTGATGATGATGAACGATAGAAAGAAGAACAGCCTCGCGAGGGTCTGTTCTTGGCTGGGGCGACGAACTACTGGGAGGAGTTCAGTCACCTTCTCTCTCTCCCTCTCACTTACTCTCTCTGCTTGCTAGCCGGATCCACACACCGAACCAACCAACTCCGTGAACCGGACCCCTTGCTACGTGGGTGGCCGGTCCTATTTGTAGGCGAAGGCCCTGGGCCTCTTCCCAAATATTGAGCGGGAAGGGTGCCAACAATTGGCCAATTCGAAGGGGAACATCTAGTACACTTATCCTGACTAAAGTTGGTCTTCGCCTGCGAAAGACCCTGCGGTGACGCCGTGCTGGGCTCCATGGTGACCTCCGTCTCGTAGTCCTCTTGGTCCTGGTCTCGTTGCACCTAAATGGCAACCTTTGCCTGATGCCTCGGTACTCTGCGGCTGCGCTTGCCCCCTTTGCACCAAAGAGGAAAGAAGGACGATGCGTGCGCTGGCGCCCGCCTGGCACCCTCGAGCGTCATGGCTTGCGTCATGGGCACCTCGCGAGGTACCCCGCCTTTATTCCTCTGCCTCCTCGCGAGCCAGCCTGAGGAGGCCGCGCCTGGGGATGCGCTGTGTCGTCCGCCCCGTGAGGCTTGGCCCCTCGCGAGGGTCTTGAGTCTTGTGTTGATGAAGATGGGCCATGCTGGGCCCCCTTTGAGCCACGCCGCAGGCAGGCAAGTCTAGGGACCCCCGTTCCCAGAACGCCGATAGTAGCCCCCGGGCCCAAGGCACGCATGGGCTTGGCCGTGCCGAGAGGCGAAAGGGCAAGGGCGAAGCGCCGCGGGCCCTAACAGCCTGCGGCCTTGGGCGCCGCGTGGCGGTTGATGGGACGTGGGTGCCTCAGCAACCGCGCGGGTTGGTAAAGGAGCGGCATCTGCCCAGACTTCGCCTTTTGCTCTCTCCGGTCGCTGCTCAGATCCCCTTTCTTGCGCCTTCCCTTTCTTCCTCCAAACTTCCAGATCTACTCCCGCTGCGCGACCTAGGAAGCCATGGCGCCTCGCCAGCCTCCGGCCAAAGCTTGGTATTCCCCTGCTTTGGACTTGCCGAATGTGTCCAAGGAGAGCTTTGCCCGGCTGCGCCGGATGGCGACGGCGCAGGGCATCAATGGGACGGAGGTGTTCAAGACCGGCTCCGCCACCCCCGAGGGCCGAGGGAGCACCTCTTATCCTCTCTTTGTAAGCTCCATTGCTGCGGGCCTGGTGCCTCCCTTCTCCGAGTTCTTCTTTTCCGTCCTCCGCCATTACGACTTGCAGGCTCTGCATCTCCACCCCAACTCTGTCTTCCTTCTGGCGATCTTCGCTTACTACTGCGAGGCCCACATAGGGGTGCAGCCTTCGGTGGCCCTGCTGCGCCACTACTTCTCCCTCCGAGTCTCCGACAACTCTTTTTCTGCGTGCGCGGGCTTCATCGCATATGGCGGCACCATTGCCATCTCGAATCCTGGGAAGAGGATTGAGGGCTTCAGGAGCAAGTGGGGCTTGGCAGATGCCGGGCGCATCCACCCTCGGCTGATCTTGCCCGCGGAGCAACCCATGAGCTCCAGCGACTGGTGCCGAGGGGAGCTCTTGGACCCCCGCGCGAAACTGGTGTTGGAGAAGATGGACGCGGACCTGAGGCCGGCCAACATGGCGGCAGCAAAGTTGACCGGTGCGTCGCTGCTGAAGGAGTTCCTAGAGCACCAGCTGGCTCCACTCCGGCAGTACTCTCCTCCAATGTGGAGGCCTCATCCGAGCCCCGAGGCTGTGGACGAAGAGGATGTGACCGCGATTCTCCAATCTCTGGTCGGTGGCGAGGTGGCAAGGTTGAAGGACGCTCCCAAGCCCTTGTTCCTTCGTGACGACTGGAAGCGGGTGGTGAAGTCCATGCCTGTTTTTAACGGGGATGGGCTCGTGCCCGCGGCGGCTTCTGAAGGACCGGTGGATGTGCCCTCCGGCGACTCCAGCGATGAGGAGGAGGAAGAGGAGCAGGGAGAGGGGCCCGACTCTGGGGCGACTGATGGAGAGTCGAGGGCTCCCCTCTCCCGGCGCGGGTCCCGCACTCTCCGCCTTTTGCCGAGGGATGATGATGATGATGACGATGATGTACTGGGTAGCGGGAGCTCGCCCACGATCCCGAAGAAGTACAGGACCGGGCTGATCTCCCGTGGGTCCGCCCTGACTCCGGGGCGAACCATGGACGCGCCTTCTGCCTCTCAGGTCGACCCTTCCAGCTGGCTGTCAGGCTTCAAGTTAGGTCGGAGGCTGCCCGAGCTCACCGGCGAAGATCCGTAAGTGCTTGATCCTTGACCTTTTGTTTCTCGTTCCGCCGACGAGGCTTGATGATCGCTTCTCTTGGATAGGCTAGCGCCAGCGGCGATGAAGCCGAAGGGAGCCCCCGAGGCCCCACCTGCGGCAGCGCCTTCGCCTGCAGGGGAGGGAGATCGTGACGCCCGGGCCTCTCCTGCCTGTTCATCCTTGTGAGGCTTGGCTGAGCTTGCTGGGGCAAGCTCAGCCCCCATGGCCCGAACGGCTCCCGAGGCGCCCCCGTCTGGCGCCGCTGCTACGGCTATGGAGGCGCAGCGGACTCCGTCTCAAGACACTGCGGCCTCGCCGCCGCTACCTTCTCCTCCCATTCCACTGACCGTTGCTTCCCCGGCTCCTCCTGTTGTCTTGGGGCGCACCGACGTTTCTCCGCCTCCTTCCTCCATCTTGGAGCGTGCCGTCGCCGAACTGGACTGGCTGTGGCAGGATCTTGTCGGCGTCGACCCTCGCCTGGTGGCCGGGCGCCTGGAACTGGCTTCGGGTGGATTCGTTCTGATGCTACAATTCGGGCGGCGTTGGTTCAGTCCTCAACGTCCTATGACGGAGAGAGGGAGGCCACCCTCGAGGCGAAGACTGCTCGAGATGCGGCCCTGGGAGAGGTGGTTGGAGTCCGCGGTCGTTGCAAGGCGCTGGAGGACGAGCTGCAAGGCCTGCGGGGCCAGCTCGCGGAGGAGGTCCGTCTTCGCCAGGAACAAGAAGAAAGCATGAAGGCTCGCGAGGCGGCCATCGAGGGCCGGGAGGGCAAGCTCAAGAAGCGTCGCGACCGCCTGAGTGCGCTGGGGGAGGAGCTGGAGGCGACGAGGGTCGAGCTGGACATCAAGGCCAAGGTTCTGGCCGAGGATCGCGTGGCCTTTGTGGACATGGAGAAAGATGCCCCCGCTTCGCTGAAGACGGTTTATGAGAGCGGCCTAGACAGCCCGCTAGCCGGTGATGGTGATGGCCCCGCCAAGCTGCTTTCGTTCCTGGTTAAGGCCCTTGGGGACGTCGCCCTTGGCATCGGCCCCATGGCCGAGGCCGAGGCGCGCGTCCTGTCTTCTGCCGCACTGACGCGGGTCTATGCCCACATCTACCTTCGTGATCCCAACGCCGGCCTCGACGGCCTACTGGAGCCGGTGAGCGGCGAGGGTGCTGCCGCCACTGTCGAAGCCGTGAAGGGGCGCGCGGAGGCGCTGCTGGGGAAGTTCCGGGCCTTCAGCACCAAGGCAAAGCAAGGCGCTGCCGGCTCTGCTGCTCCACGAGGCGAAGCCACTCCGCACAGCTTCACCGCCGACGAGTGACTCCGTTCCATCCCTGTTCTTCTTTTAATCCCTGCACATGCATCACGCCTCGGGGAGGCATTTAAACTTGCGTTTGGTATTGAGACGACCGTATGGACTCTAATATTTTCTTTTAAGTTGCTTGAATTTCATGTTTGTCTTCCCTACTTGCTTGTGTTCAACGCTGGCAGAGCCCGGCCCCGCGCGTGCCTCACCCAGCATTAGCCCCGACCGGAAACCAGGACGGGACCAAAGGAGTGAGGGGCTACGTGACAAGTTAGGCTCCTGAGTCGCGATGCTCAGGAGTCCCCCTTGGCGTGCGAACAACAAGTAGGGAGGCTTGGTGTAGGTGTATCTTCCGTTCTACGTCTGCAGAGCCCGACTCCGCGCGTACCTCACCCAGCATAGCCTTTCGGAACTAAGGAGTGAGGGGCTATGGAGCCAGTTAGGCTCCTGAGTCGCGATGCTCAGGAGTCCCCCTTGACGCGCAAACAGCGGGTGATGAGGTGTGATGTAAGCGGGGCTACCATTCTACGTCTGCAGAGCCCGGCCCCGCGCGTACCTCACCCTGCATAGCCTTTCGGAACTAAGGAGTGAGGGGCTACGGGACCAGTTAGGCCCCTGAGTCGCGATGCTCAGGGGTCCCCCTTGACACGCAAACGGCCTTCATACTTGGCTCCGCTCAGGGAGAGACGCGCGACGAACCAGGCCCGAGGGGCCTGGCTGGGCAGCGTACATCTGGGCCTGACCCAGTCGTAGCCCCCGTGCCTAGCCCCCTCGCGCGGCACTCCCGAGGGGAGGCATTGCAATGAGGCCAGCCACTGAGCTCTGGGCTCCTTGAGGTTAATGCGGCCCGGAGGCCACCCCCAGTTGTTTATCACCAGCGCGGAGCATAGCGCTTCCGTATGTGTACGGGCATAGCCGCTCCTCGGCAGTGTCGTCAGCCAGCGCGGAGCATGGTGCTTCCACTGGTACGTGGGAGGGGGATCCCCTCCGGGAGGAGCCCCCGGGGCGTGTACAGCCCCACCCTGACACGTGGCCGGCACGGTAGGGCTAGGTGAGGTGTCTCTAGGCACCCGTGAGCCAGCACGGGAGTCACGAGGCCCTACCTCTAGTCGGGTTGCGCCTGGCACAGGGTCATATCTTGAGATGTGTCCCTGCAAAATTTGGTTAGATGCCGGTACTCTACGTCCTTGGGTCCCGGCCCTCGAGCTTGTCTCAGTCGTCGCTGGTATGCCAGGTCGCGATGCCATGGACAAGTCCAGAGGGTGAGGGCTGGAGAGCCAGTAAGAGCCCTGAGTCGCGATGCTCAGGCACCCCCCCTTTAACGTGCAAGTGGCCGACATGGAGAAGAAAGGATGCCGCGGACAGGCACCATGCAGTTAAGCGTGATAGGCAATGCATAGTCGGAAATAAACGCGAGGGAGATACACGCCGCTGGGCCTAGCCCGAGCAGCTTGGGGATGATGCAGCCCGAGGGGCGCCCCCAACGAGGCAAACTAATGACCGGAAAAATAAAAAAGCGGATACATGCCGCAGGGACGGACCCACGCGGCCTGGGAGTGATGCAACCCTGGAAGGGTGCTCCCAGCTAGGAATGAAGCTTGGAAGATGTCACCTGGGGATGTCGTCGGCGAAGTGGCATTGGTGCAGCAGACTCGGTGGGCTGCGGAAGCTGATCCTTACAAGCCCCCAGGCCCCGAGGCCTCGGGAGGCTCCGGAGGCGCTGGTGACTCCTCGCGAGCTGTCTTCATCTCCGCCAAGGCGTCGGAACGCCTGTCTTCCTGAGCCTCCATGATGCCCGTCATGAGGTGCTGGTACGCCGCAACCATGCTCAGCAGGCCGTAAGACACGCGAACATAGCTATGTGGTGGTCCCCCGCAGCGCCCCACTTGCGAGGGCCAGAGACGCTCCATCATGGCGATCTGATTGAGCCCTGGTACGTCGACGCAGACGCGCAACCCACCATCCTCGCCTGGATGTAGGGCCATAGCTGGTAGGCGGCGGCAACCTCTCATGATCCTTCTCTCCTGTAGTTCTTGAATGGCCTTGTTAACGAACTCCTGCTGGTCTGACCTTCCTTGCCTGGCTCCTTCTTGGGGAAAACGTGCTTCGAAGGACGCCTCGATATGGTGCCCAAGCGCCTCCCTCGTGACCCTGGCTAGGTCGGTGGCCCTCCAGGTGAGAGCCCCTGAGCCCTGCCTGAGGAGGGCGCCGGGCGCGCTTTCCTATGTGATGGATGGGGGGTCCCCCTGGGCAGACACGGGCCCTGAGGGGCTGAGCCCGACGATGTCTTCTTCTTCTTGGGGGTGGTCTCAGGAAGGCTCCTGCTTCCGCGATCTGGGTCTTCTAGCGACGCGGCCTGATAGGCCCGCTCCAGGGAACACACTGCATCCTTCTCTTCACAAGGCACCGTGATGACGCCGCCACTTCCTGGCATCTTGAGGACGTTGTAGCCGTGGTGAGTCACGGCCATGAACTTGGCCAGCGCTGGGTACCCGAGGATGGCGTTGTACGGCAGGCGGATGTGGGCGATGTCGAAGTCGATGAACTCGGTGCGGTAGTTGCTGCGACCCCCGAAGGTGACAGGGAGGCGGACCTGCCCGATGGGGACTGTGGAACCGTCGGTGATTCCGGAGAAAGGCTTGGTTGGCTGAAGGTGGTCATAGGGTACTTGGAGATTGTTGAATGTTTCCACGGACAAGACATTGAGCCCTGCCCCACCATCGATGAGGGTCTTGGTGACCAGCACGTTGCTGATGACTGGGGAGCAAAGCATCGGGAGGACTCCTGCCGTGGCCACGCACTTGAGCTGGTCTACTGAGCTGAACGTGATGGAGCACGCCGACCACCTGAGGGGGCGCGTCGCTTCGAGCTTGGGGAGAACTGCATTCACTTCGCGGGCGAACTGCTTGAAGATACGTTGAGAGGCTGGGGCTTGAGCTCCGCCCAGGATGCAGGCGATTGCGCGTGGTTCTTGGAAGCCCCCAGCCCCCTTGTCTTGATGGCGGTCTTTGTTCCTCCTTGGCTGAGGCGGCAGCGGAGGTAGGCCTGCGTTCCCATGAGGGCGATCCTCACGAGGCTGATCTCTCCAGTCTCCCTTGCGAGGCAGGTCCCGCCAGCGGTCCTCGCGAGGTTGGTCGCGCCACCCCTGGCGCGGGCCGCGATCTTCCCAGCGTCCTGGGTTTCTTCCTCCCCCTCGGTCGTAGCTCCAGTCAACATGATCAGGGCGACGGCCGATCCTTCCTTCTTGCACGGCGCGGAGTTCTTGGCATTCGTTGGTGTTGTGGGTGTGGAATTCGTGGTACACACAGTACCGGCTGCCCCTGGAGGATTCGGGTAGATCCTTGCCCAGCTTGGTGTATGGTTCTGCGGCGAGTACGGCAGCCCCCTTGCGCTTCACGTCCTTGACCTTGGGCTTCTTCTCTTCTGGGTCCGCGGCAGGCAGCTCGAGGAGGGAGAGACGTCCCTCCTCAGCCCTGGCGCACTTGGTCGCCAAGTTGAGCAGCTCCAAGGAGGTGTTGAGGTCTTCGTGCATCGCCAGCTCCTTCTTCATTTTGACGTCGTGCACGGCATCGAAGAAGGCCGAGATGATGGCTTCCTCGGACACCTTGGGGATCTTGAGGCGCGCGTTGTTGAAGCGCTGGATGTACTTTTGCAGGGTCTCTCCAGGTTGTTGCTTGATGCGGCGCATGTCGCTCACGGCGGGTGGCCGCTCGCGAGTACCTTGGAAGTTGGCAATGAAGCGGGTGCGCATCTGGTCCCAGGAGGAGATCGTTCCTGGAGCCAGATTCAGGAGCCAGGTTCGAGCTCCTTCCTTGATGCCCATGGGGAACTAGTTCGCCATGACCTTTTCATCCCCGCTGGCAGCCTCGATGCCCAGCTCATAGAGCTGGAGGAACTCTGCGGGATCAGTTGTGCCGTCGTAGCGAGGGGGCAGGTCTGGCTTGAACTTGCCGGGCCACGCGACGCTGCGCAGCTCAGTGGTGTAGTCACGGCAGCCTGCGGTGGCCACGAAAGGCTTTGGCCGATGGAGAGCTTGGTCTTGAGGGTCCCCACGCGCTGCAGCTAGGAGCAGAGCAGGGTCTTGGCGCGCCGGAGCTGGAGCAGGGTCGCGGCGTGCCGGAGCAGGGAGCGCCATGGCAGCCCCTTGCGGGCGAGGAACTTCTTGGCAGCTCCGATCTTGTTGCGCTGGCGCCTGACGGAGCAGGTTCCGCCCAGGGGCCAAGCGCCTTGGAGCCATGGCATCTTCTTGGAGTGGAGGCGGCTGGTGCGCCTCTGGAGCTTCGTTGCCCGCGCGGGGCGGAGTGTGGCGCAGAGGAACGGACGGCGCGGAAGAGCCCCCTGCGGCGCGGACAAGCTCGGCGACGCGGTCGAGCCACTCTGCATAGACGTCGTCGACGGGGCGGTAGCGCAGGAGCTCATTTGCCGCGAGGAGCGCAGCTCGAGCCTCCAAAGGTGCGCGGAGCGCGCGGGACAAAGAACTGGCTCGTGCGAGTGATGGAGTAGCGGTGCGGCCGTCTTGGCGCATGGACGGATGCTGAGACGACGCTTGCTGCTCGCCCCCCGCCAAGCCGGTGGCGGCGTTGACGGCGGGCGACGGGGAACGACGAGGACGCCCACCGATGTGGGCCGTCTGGGCGACGCGAGAAGCAATGGCGGCCCGGCGCTCGGCGCGGGCCCGACGAGCGTCGGACATGGATGCGACGGTCGGAGGAGAACGGAGTGGCGGAGGACAGATTCCAGCGCACCCCTACCTGGCGCGCCAAATGTCGGATTCACGGGTTCCGGTAGACCCTTAAGGTTCGAACACTGAGGTGCGCGCAGAAATCACACCCTCTACCTCCCCGTCTCACAAAGATCTAAACTACTAAAGGAACTGCGCAAGGGACACAAGATTTATACTGGTTCGGGCCATCGTTGTGGTGTAATACCCTACTCCAGTGTGTGGTGGGTGGATTGCCTCTTGGGGCTGATGATGATGAACGATACAAAGAAGAACAGCCTCGCGAGGGTCTATTCTTGGCTGGGGCGACGAACTACTGGGAGGAGTTCAGTCACCTTCTATCTCTCCCTCTCACTTACTCTCTCTGCTTGCTAGCCGGATCCACACACCGAACCAACCAACTCCGCGAACCGGACCCCTTGCTACGTGGGTGGCCGTTCCTATTTATAGGCGCAGGCCCTGGGCCTCTTCCCAAATATTGAGCGGGAATGGCGCCAACAATTGGTCAATTCAAAGGGGAACATCTAGTACACTTATCCTGACTAAAGTTGGTCTTCGCCTGCGAAAGACCCTGCAGTGACGCCGTGCTGGGCTCCATGGTGACCTCTGTCTCGTAGTCCGCTTGGTCCTGGTCTCATTGCACCTAAATGGCAACCTTTGCCTGATGCCTCGTACTCCGCGGCTGCGCTTGCCTCCTTTGCACCAAAGAAGAAAGAAGGACGCTGCGCGCGCTGGCGCCCACCTGGCACCCTCGATCGTCATGGCTTGCGTCATGGGCACCTCGCGAGGTACCCCACCTTGATTCCTCCGCCTCCTCGCGAGCCAGCCTGAGGAGGCCACGCCTGGGGATGCGCTGTGTCATCCGCCCAGCGAGGCTTGGCCCCTCGCGAGGGTCTTGAGTCTTGTGTTGATGAAGATGGGCCATGTTGGGCCTCCTTTGAGCCACGCCGCAGGCCGCAGGCAGGAAAGTATGGGGACCCCCGTTCCCAGAACGTCGACATCATCTAACAAGTCCAGTGCATCCTGTCTGGCTTGTTCATTGTTAGCTTCAACATAAGCCGCCACACGGGGCGAGTCATGAAAGATGTCACTAGGTAACACTGCTTCTACTCCATAAACCATGAAGAAAGGTGTGTGACATGTAGATCTGTTAGGAGTGGTGTTAATACTCCACAACACGGAGGGTAACTCCTCTACCCAACAACCCGTCGTTCGCTGCAAGGGAACCATAAGCCGGGGCTTGAGACCTTTTAAGATTTTCTGATTTGCTCTCTCAGCCCGACCATTGGATTGAGGATGAGCTATAGACGAAACATCAAGCCGGATATGCTCGCACTGACAAAACACCTCCATAGCCCCTTGGGATAGATTAGTGCCATTTTCAGTGATAATGCTGTGTGGAAAACCAAAACGGAAGATCACCTTTTTCATGAATTGAACCGTTGTGGCCGCATCACACTTACTCACTGGTTCTGCCTCAACCCACTTTGTGAATTTGTCAACTGCCACAAAAAGATGTGTCTTTTTATCCTTAGACCTTTTGAAAGGTCTAACCATGTCAACCCCCAGACCGCAAATGGCCAAGTGATTGGAATCATCTGCAACTCTTGAGCTAGCACATGTGCTCGTCATGTGAATTTTTGACATCCATCACATCTACTGACCAGATCTTCCGCATCAGCGTGAGCCGTCAACCAATAAAAACCATGACAAAAAGCTTTGGCCACCAGAGACTTTGACTCGGCTTGGTGACCACAAACACCTTCATGGATCTCATGAAGTATTTTTGGCCTTCTTCAGGAGAAACACATCCCTGAAATGCTCTAGGGACACTGCGATGGTATAGTTCTCCGTCAGAAATCGTCATTGACTTCGACCGCCGGGTTATCTGTCGGGCCAGGGTCTCATCCGCTGGCAGCTCGCCTCGGGTACTGTCCAATCTGGGATGATGTGAAGAGCCGCCGCCAACTGCACCTCCGGGTCAGGAACGGCTAGATCTTCTTCTATAGGTAACTTAACAGACGGGTTATGCAAAACATCCAAAAAGGTGTTAGGTGGCACCGACTTACACTGAGATCCCAACCGGCTTAAAGCATCAGCCGCTTCGTTCTTCCTATGGTCAATGTGCTCCACCTGATAACCTTTGAAATGTCCTGCAACAGCATCAACTTCGTGGCGATAAGCCGCCATGCGAGGGTCTTTGGAATCCCACTTGCCTGACACCTGTTGAGCTACCAAATCTAAGTCGCCAAGACACCGGACCCGGCTCAGGCTCATCTCTTTAGCCATTCGAAGACCATGGAGCAACGCTTCATATTCTACTCCGTTGTTAGTGCAAGGAAACATCAGCCGCAATACATAACAAAATTTGTCACCTCGAGGGGAAGTTAAAACAACCCCAGCCCCCGAGCCTTCCAACTGTCTTGACCCATCAAAGTGAATAGTCCAATATGTGTTGTGAGGTTTTTCCTCCGGCATCTGCATCTCTGTCCAGTCATTACTAAATTCAACTGGTGCTTGAGACTTGATCGCAGTACGTGGCACATACTTCAACCCATGAGACCCAAGCTCAATGGCCCACTTGGCGACTCGTCCAGTGGCCTCTCTATCTTGAATGATGTCTCCCAAAGGAGAAGAACTAACCATAGTGATTGGGTGACCCTGAAAGTATTGTTTTAGCTTCCGGCTCGCCATGACCACCCCATATACAAGCTTCTATCAATGTGGATATCTTTGTTTAGATTCAATCAACACCTCACGGACGTAGTAAACCGGCCGTTGAACCGAATGCTCCTTGCCGACCTCCTTGCGCTCCACCACAATTGCCACTCTAACAGCTCGTGAGTTGGCGGCTATGTATAACAATAGCGGCTCTTTCTCAACGGGAGCAGCAAGGACCGGCGGCTCAGCAAGCTGTTTCTTTAGGTCCTCAAAACCAGAGTTCGCAGCATCGCTCCAAACAAAATCATCCGTTTTCTGCATCATCTTATACAAAGGCATCGCCTTCTGCCCTAACCGGCTTATGAACTGGCTCAAAGCAGCAACACAACCCGCCAGCCGTTGAGCGTCATTGATGCATGTTGGCTTGGCCAGGGATGTGATTGCCTTAATCTTCTCTGGGTTAGCTTCAATACCTTGGTTGGACACCAGAAAACCCAAGAGGTTGCCAGCTGGGACTCCAAAAACACACATGGCCGCGTTAAGCATCATTTTGTAGACCCGGAGGTTATCAAAGGTCTCTTTCAGATTTGTGACCAAGGTTTCCTCTTTCCTGGATTTTACCACTATATCATCCACATAAGCATGAACATGACGCCCAATCTGATTGTTAAGGCAATTCTGCATACACCGTTGATAAGTTTCCTGGGCACTCTTGAGCCCGACGGGCATAGACACATAACAGAAGGCTCCAAACGGAGTGATGAAAGCTGTCTTCTCCTGGTCCTTGACTGCCATCTTGATCTGATGATAACCTGAATAGGCATCCAGAAAACTCAGACGCATGCAACCCGCCGTAGCATCAATAATCTGATCAATATGGGGGAGAGCGAAAGGGTCAGCTGGACAAGCCTTATTTAAATCGGTGTAATCCACGCACAAACGCCAGGTGCCGTTCTTCTTTAGTACAGGCACCGGGTTGGCTAACCACTCCGGGTGAAAGACTTCCACAATGAACCCGGCCTCCAAGAGCCGGGCCACCTCTTCTCCGATGGCCTTGTGCCTTTCCTCGTTGAATAGTCGGAGAAACTGCCTGACCGGCTTAAACTTTGGATCAATATTGAGAGTGTGCTCAGCGAGTTCTCTTGGGAGACCCGGCATGTCCAAAGGTTTCCATGCAAAGATTTCCCGGTTCTCACGGATGAACTCGATGAGCGCGCTTTCCTATTTTGGATCCAAATTGGCACTGATGATGAATTGCTTGGATGAGTCGCCGGGCACAAAATCAACCGCCTTGGTGTCATCAGCTGACTTGAATTTCAACACGGGTTCATGCTCCGTTGTTGGCTTCTTTAGAGACGTCATGTCTGCCGGGTCAACATTATCTTTATAAAACTTCAGCTCCCCCATTGCACAAACAGACTCAGCGTATGCAGCATCTCCTTCTTCACACTCCAGGGCTATTTTCCGGCTTCCATGTACTGTAATGGTGCCCTTATAACCCGGCATCTTGAGCTGCAGATACACATAACACGGCCGAGCCATGAACTTGGTGTAAGCCGTTCGTCCAAACAAAGCATGATATGGGCTTTTGATCTTAACCACCTCAAAGGTTAACTTCTCTGCTCTGGAATCATATTCATCTCCAAAGGCTACTTCCAGTTCAATCTTGCCAACTGGGTATGCCAATTTGCGAGGTACCACACCGTGAAAAACAGTGTTAGATTGCTTAAGACTCTTATCAGTCAGCCCCATCGGCGAAATGTCTCATAGTAGAGGATGTTGATGCTACTGCCTCCATCCATGAGCACCTTAGTGAATTTATATCCACCAACCTGAGGCACTACTACCAAGGCCAAGTGACCCGGATTGTCAACTCGGGGAGGATGGTCCTCTCTGCTCCACACAATAGGCTGTTCTGACCACCGTAAGTAACATAGGATCGCCAGCTCAACGACATTGACAGCCCTCTTGTGAAGCTTTTGGTCCCGCTTGCACAAGCTAGTGGTAAACACATGATATTGCCCACTATTCAACTGTTTCGGGTTGCTCTGATATCCGGATTGCTGCTGATTACCATGGCCGGGTTGTGGATTATAACCTCCTTGTTTATCCGCATGTCCCTGACCGTGAAAACCGCCTCCACCTGATCCGGAGCCCGGGCCTTGAAAGCCGCCTCCACCTGAACTGCCGACAGGGCCGTGACTTCTGTCGAATGCATTTGAATTCTTGAATGCCTGCATGATTGTACAGTCCTTCCACAGATGGGTGGCTGGCTTCTCTCGGGTGCCGTGTCTTGGACAAGGTTCATTCAATAGTTTCTCAAGGGTTGGACCTGACCCGCCTGACCGAGGGGGTTGCATACCCTTGCGCCGTTGATTGTTGCCCTGCGCATTGGTGTTAGCCAAAAATTCGTCAGCCTTACGTTTATTACCTCCTTGATTTGTCGGGTTATGTTGGTGACCCTTGTTGTTGTCGTTCTTCTTTCCCTTCCCTATCTTTTCTTCATCAGACACAGGGTCCTTGGTACTATCAGAATCAGCATACTTGACGAGAGCCGCCATCAACTAGCCCATGTCATTGCATTCATGTTTCAGCCGCCCCATCTTCTGCTTCAAAGGTTCAAAACGGAAATTTTTCTCCAACATTAAGACTGCTGAACCGGCATCCATCTTCTCAGATGAATGAATTATCTCCTTGACCCGGCGCACCCAATGGGTTGTGGACTCACCTTCCTCTTGCTTACATTTGGTCAGGTCCACGATTGACATAGGTTGTTTGCATGTGTCCTTGAAGTTCTGAATGAACCGGGCTTTTAACTCCGCCCATGAGCCAATGGAATTGGGGGGAAACCCTTTTAGCCAAGTACGAGTCGTTCCATCCAACATCATGGTGAAATATTTAGCCATTGACACGTCGCTGACCTCCAATAGCTCCATGGCCATCTCATAACTATCAATCCAGGCCCCAGGCTGCAAGTCGGCCATGTAATTAGCCACCTTATGAGTCCCCTTGAAGTCCTTTGGCAAACGCTCATTACGTATGGCAGGCATCAGGCAAGGGATACCTGCGGTTCTCGTGGCCACTCCTGCCTCAACCGAGGTTGCTGGATAAGCCGGCAATGTCTGGTGAGCCGCCTGCTCTGCTGCCAATTGAACCGCTCGCTCAGCTTCTTGTTGGATGCTCTCCTGATCCGCCAAATTAAGGGCTCCATCCTATCCCGGCTCATGCCTGTGCGGCTGGTTGCGGCGTTGAGCATTGCTTGACATGTCAGCTGAATCCATATGCCTACTGTAGCTTGGGCTCTGGCTCGGGCGACGGGTTGAATGGATCCTGTCTCGACTATAAGAGTACGCATCCTGCTGTGCCAGAGCCATTTGAAGTTCTCTCACCCTTCATGTTTCGACCGCCGCCAGAGAGTCGCCCTCTATCGGGAGAGCCGCCAAACGGGCCGAAGCTGCAATGAGGTTTTCCAAGGGATTGGAGAAGTGACCTGGCGGTGTTGGCACATAATGGGGCCGAGCGGTGTGTACACGAGGTGGTTCCATGGTGCGCGGCTGAACCGGTGCCCCGGGTGTCGTGATCCGATTTGCCTCTGGCGGGTTACTTGCCTCGGCCCCGGGTGTATAAAAAAGGTTCCTAGGATCGAGTGTCAGAGGTAGACGTGACTGTGTTTTCTAGTGCCTTCTTCTCATGACCTTGTTCGACGCGTTCAGATCCACCGAGAGCCGAAAATTCTCTGCCTGAAGCTATTGAGCACGAATGTCCAAAGCCGCCCGCTCCCGGCCATCCTGACCTCCTCTACTGCTAAGTTTTCTTTGGCTTGTGCCATCTCCTCACGTACGCGTGCCACCTCTACGTCATCCTGAGCTTCATTCGCGGTTCTACCACAACAGTCAACAGGGTTGTCAATATATCCATGAGGTCCATCAGAATCTGAGCCGGGGGGCATGCGTGGTCTCCTGACCAGGCTGCGGCCGCCCCGGTGGCTGTTGCTGCCGCTGCTGTGGAGTTCTGAACCGGCTGTGTTCCTGCCATGAAGACTCCGGCTCAAGTCGGCGGCTTAAGGGGGTCCGGAATACTGCTGCCATCGGAACAGCCCCCGAGCATGCCATCATGCAGCTGATACAAGGAGTCAGTCTCTCCCGTTAATGATGTGGTGTCAGAATAGACAGCCGTCTCACCGCCATCCACCGATTCTTCAGAGTATTCACCGTGGTGGATGCAACCTACGAAGTCATGCTTCACGGCATATTGAACACGGGTGGACCTCGTGCGTTGAGCCGTTTCGATGAGGTTGGTGTGGACGTCCGGCTCAGGGCCCGACTCACCGATCCGGCCAATGAAGACATGAATTCCGCCGAAGGGGACCCGGTACCCGTACTCAATTGAACCGGCCTCGTGGCCCCAGCCTTCGTCGTCAATGTAGAGCTTGCCGCGACGACTCTTGGTCATCCGGCCCATAGAGTATCCCTTGAGCCCTTCGAAGTTGCCCTTTAAGAACTCAAATCCATCATGCGCTGGCCCCACGGTGGGCACCAATTGTCATGGAATTGTCATGACAGATTTCCTAGCAAAAGGACTTAGTCGTACGGCCATCGCAACTAGGAAGCTTAAAGAGGTTAATCGGGACAAAGGACACGAGAGGTTTTATACTAGTTCAGCCCCTTACGATGAAGGTAAAAGCCTAAGTCTTGTTGGGTTCGTATTGCTGGGGTTTTGATCACCAAGAGGCTAGTTTCAGCGACTTGGTTATCGATCTCTTGTTTCTTGCCCTAAACCGCCACCAGGTCATCCCCTTATATACACGGGTTGACGCCTGGTGGCCTACAGAGTCCCGGCCGGCTCATAAATCGTGTCCGGTTCGGTGACTTCTTTTACATTCCTTTCCTTACAAGTATTTCTTTACATACGACGGTTTACAATATTGGGCATTAAGCCACCGCTAGGCCTTTTAGGCCTTCTATAAGGTTTAATAACCTACCGCCTTGAATGTCTATTGGGCTTCCTTTGTGACCCGCCATTGGGGCTGACCCGGCCCCTCCTCGGCGGGTCGTAAGTGATAGCTATATCCCCAATAAGTAGGTCCCTCCAACTCAATACCAAAATAATAATAATAATGACCCAACAAGTAAATTAAATATATTGACGAGATCAAACCAATAATTCAAGTACCAGATACTCAAACATGTCCATAACCGGGGACACGGCTAACCATGATTAGGTTATACACTCTGTAGCGGTTTGCGCACTTTTCCCCACAATACTCGATCTCCTCCGTTGGATTTTCTTGCACAACATGATGTTTGAGAAATGGATGACCGAGACACGGTCTTTCAGAAGCGTTAACTCTTTACTCTTGGTAGACGGTTGAAAGTGCAACTATCCCTAGGTGGTTTTGGTAATTCATAACAACATATAGCTCATTGAGCTAATGCTATTCCAAGATGATTATTTCAGGAAAGCTCAATGATTGGCATGGCATGGATGTGAAAGTGGAACCCTCAAAATGCTAAGGACAAAGAATTGGCTCAAGCTCAAAAGTTCAAGACTCTTCATTTTATATTTTAGTGATCCAAGATCACATTGAGTCTTCAGGAAAAGCCAATACTATCAAGGAGGGATGAGGTGTTGCTTAATGAGCTTCTTGCTTTATGTGCTTAGTGATATGCTCCAAAATCCTCAACCACCTTTCCATATCCACAAATGACCTAAACCCTAAGCCAAACTCGGTCATACCGATTCTGTCAATCCGGCGCCACCGAGTTTCACTTGTCATTTGCCACTACCAAAACCTAGCAATTCGGTCCTACCGATAAGGATCTCGGTCACACCGAGATGGGGTTGCAAACTCTCTGTTTCCCTTTCGTAACTTTTCGGTCTCACCGAAAGAGCGAATCGGCCCCACCGAGAATGCAATGCAAACTCTCTGTTTCCTTCTTGTAACTTTTCGGTCTCACCGAAAGAGCAAGTCGGTCCCATCGAGTTTGCCTGATCAACTCTCTGGTTAGCTAATTGCCGAACTCGGTCTCACCGAGTTTGTGCGATCGGTCTCACCGAGATTACGTTATGCCCAAACCCTAACCGAATCGGTCCTACCGAGTTGCATCTCAGTCCCACCGAAATTCCTAACAGTAACTAGGTTTACTATTTCGGTCAGACCGAGTTTTCTGATTCGGTCCCACCGAGATTGGTAGATTGTGTGTAACGGTTGGATTTTGTGTGGAGGCTATAAATACCCCTCCACCTCCTCTTCATTCGGAGAGAGAGCCATCAGAACACATACACCATTCCTACTCATATGTTCTAAGAAAGAACCACCTACTCATGTGTTGATACCAAGATATTCCATTCCTACCATATGAATCCTGATCTCTAGCCTTCCCCAAGTTGCTTTCCACTCAAATCTTCTTTCCATCAGATCCAAATCCTATGAGAGAGAGTTGAGTGTTGGGGAGACTATCATTTGAAGCACAAGAGCAAGGAGTTCATCATCAACACACCATTTGTTACTTCTTGGAGAGTGGTGTCTCCTAGATTGGCTAGGTGTCACTTGGGAGCCTCCGACAAGATTCTGGAGTTGAACCAAGGAGTTTGTAAGGGCAAGGAGACTGCCTACTTCGTGAAGATCTACCACTAGTGAGGCAAGTCCTTCGTGGGCGATGGCCATGGTGGAATAGACAAGGTTGCATCTTCGTGGACCCTTCGTGGGTGGAGCCCTCCATGGACTCGCGCAACCGTTACCCTCCGTGGGTTGAAGTCTCCGTCAACGTGGATGTAGGATAGCACCACCTATCCGAACCACGGGAAAACATCCGTGTCTCCAATTGCGTTTGAATCCTCCAAACCCTTCCCTTTACATTCTTGCAAGTTGCATGCTTTACTTTCCGCTGCCAATAAACTCTTTGCATGCTTGCTTGAATTGTGTGATGATTGCTTGACTTGCTCTAAGATAGCTAAAATCTGCCAAGAACTAAAATTGGGAAAAGGCTAAGCTTTTAGTTGGTCAAGTAGTCTAATCACCCCCCTCTAGACATACTTTCGATCCTACAAGTGGTATCAGAGCTTTGGTCTCCATTTGCCTTGATCTCCATAGCTTTTAGTGGTCATAGCCTTGGTTTCACAACCTAGGAGAGTATGGCGTCTAGCGAGGGAAATTATCACCATAGAGGTCCTTACTTGGATGGCACTAATTTTGCTAGTTGGAAGCATAAAATGAAAATGCATATTCTTGGACATAACCCCGCCGTATGGGCTATTGTTTGTGTTGGTTTTCAAGGTGAGTTCTTTGATGGGAGAGAACCAAACCGTGAAGCTACCGCGGATGAGTTGAAGATGTTGCAATACAATGCTCAAGCTTGTGATATTCTCTTCAACGGATTGTGCCCCGAAGAATTCAACAAAATCAGCCGCCTTGAGAATGCAAAGGAAATTTGGGATACTTTGATTGATATGCACGAAGGTACCGACTCCGTCAAGGAATCCAAGTTGGATGTGCTCCAAAGTCAACTTGACAAGTTCAAGATGAAGGATGGTGAAGGTGTCGCTGAAATGTACTCTAGGCTTGCTCTCATCACAAATGAGATTGCCGGCTTGGGAAGTGAAGAGATGACCGATAGATTCATCATCAAGAAGATCCTAAGAACCTCGGATGGGAAATATGATACCGTGTGCACATTAATCCAAATGATGCCCAACTACAAAGATCTCAAGCCAACGGAAGTAATTGGAAGGATTGTTGCTCATGAGATGTCACTCAAGGATAAAGAGGAACTTCACACTAAATCAAGTGGTGCCTACAAAGCGTCATGTGAAGTCCCCACATCATCAAGTGAGAAACAAAACTTCAATGAAGAATTGAGCTTAATGGTGAAGAACTTCAACAAGTTCTACAAGAGTAGAAACAAAGATAGAAGCTTCAAGTCAAGTTCCTACAATGACAAAAGATCTTCTAGTCGAGAGCGAAACTACTATAATTGTGGAAGACCCGGACACTATTCCAATGAGTGTACGGCTCCCTACAAGAGAAGAGAAGATTCTCCAAAAAGAAGAAGCGAAGAATCTCCACCAAGAGAGAGAAGGAGTAGAGATGATCGTTATGACCGAAGATACTCAAGGAGAAGCAAGGATTCGGAAAGGAAGGAAAAATCATCAAGGAGCTATACAAAACGAAGACATCAAGCTCACGTTGGTGAATGGGTATCCGGCTCCGACTCTGACAGCCACTCCGAGAGAAGTTATCACTCCGACTCCGAAGATACTCAAGATGAAGGTGTTGCCGGTCTAGCACTTGTGTCAACCAACTCCTACGACATATTTGACTCACCAAATGAAGGAATTGGAAGATGCTTCAAGGCCAAAGGTCCTAAGGTAACACACCCCAAGTATGTTGACTTTAATAGTGATGAAGATGACTTGTTAGGTGATGATGATTTGCTTGTTGACAACTCTAGTGAAGAATATTATGGTGAAATATCAATTAATCATGCTAAAACGAATGACAATGATAAGGAGAAGATTGAGGCTCTAACTAAAGAACTAAGCACTCTTAAGTTAGCCCATGAAACTATCTTCGAAGATCATCGAGAACTTTTAAGAGCTCATGAGAAACTACGCTTTGAAAAGCTTAATCTTGAGCAAGAGCATGAGTTCTTAAAAGCAATCAATGATGATCTCCGCAAGAAAAGTTCTTCTTACATTGCCAAGCATTTACTATTATCCACTTACATGCCTCAAGTCAAGTCTAGTAACAAGAACAAGAAAGATTCTTCCTCTAGTAGTAACAATGATCATGCTAAATCCAATATTGTTGCTTCTAGTAGTTCTCTTGATTCCACTAATGATTCTCTTAGCCAAGTTACACTTGAGCAAGAAAATAGCTTATTGAAGGGAATCATAGAGAAAGGAGTGTACAAGAGCCTTGCCGGGAGTAAGCAATTCGAGGAAATTGTGCGCAAGCAAGGAATGCACCGGAAGAATCAAGGTGTTGGTTTTGAACGAAAGTTCAATTCCAATGGAGTTGAATGGGAAGAAGGTCAATACCCCAAGACAAAGTTTGTTCCTCAACAAGAGAAGTATGACACTTCTTTCAAGGGGACACAAGCTGAAGATGATCTTCCACCACAAGACTACAAGCAAAAAGGCAAGGACAAGCTTCAAGAGGAGATTGATGCATTTGAAGAAGCTCCTAAGATCTTAGTCAAGTGGATTCCCAAGACCACGTCAAGTTCCACTTCATCAAGTACGACTACAACTCCAAGGATTCCCATCAAGATGGTGTGGATCCAAAAGAAGAAGAACTAGAGAGTTCTTAAGGGTGACTCCGCCAACATATTTCATTCTCATCATTTTGGCAAGAACAAGTGCAATCAACTTCCACATCATGCACTAGTTCAAGGAGTCACAAACCCTCTTATTGGTAAGACAAGGGACAAGGTAACCTAAAGTTTTCATGGACATCATCTTGTGTGTGCATCACTCTATGTCTATGGATATCCTTGTTTGTTCCTTGTGGGACTAACCCATGTAGGTATTGAAAGTGCAATTCACTCAAATGGATAGCTCCAAGTGATCTACATCAACATTGAGCATCCACATCTTCAACATCTACATGAAGTCATCATCGACAAAACCCAAGGTTAGTTCATCCCTCTTAGGGGGGATATCACATCTAGGGGGAGCTTTACTCTAAGACTTGAGCTAAAGCAACTCTAAAGATGTGAATACAACAATGCTTTATGTAAAAGTGGTAACCCCACTTGAGCTTAAACGATGAGTATGACCTATGATCAAGTGTTCTCACTTGACTCCTAAGTCAATATACTCATATATAGATGACCTAGTCATCGCAAATTGCTTGATAGATGCTAGAATTGGTTGTGCATGCTTTGCCACATATTTCATTTGCCATCTTATTGTGTGAGCATGTTGGTTGCATATTTTACTCATTCGAGGATATCCACTTGTTGTTTTGATTGTTTGGCTTTCTTCTTTTGCCAAGTGGATGGACAAGAATGCCTAAGAACCTCCTCTAGCTATCTATGATTTTCTCGTCTCAAACTCTATTCATGCTGCATCACAAAACTTGATCAAGTCAGATTCGAACCACTCTGTGTGAGGAGTGCTCGGAGTCCCCGATTCGTCATAGACTTAAACTTCCAAAACCTCTTTATGTGTCTCGGTCTGACCGATACTCCATTTTCGGTCCTACCGAGTTCATTAAGTTGATCTAGGTTTTCGATCTCGGTGCAACCGATTTGAACTTTTCGGTCACACCGAGTTGTAATAACTGCACACAGTTTTGCATCTCGGTGCCACCGAGTTGTTCCACTCGGTCACACCGACAGGGTCGGGCTATATATAGTGATGGGCAAAATTTTGGAAATTTCTCCGAAACCTCTTCGCCCGCGTGATAGCCTGCTCTGCCTTCGTGGTCTCCGGATCGTCTTCTCGCCGCCAGCAGCCTCCAGTCGCTGGTCTCCGCTGCTGTCTACGGAATTCTGCCGCGCCGTTGCCGCCGTAGCGAGTCTCCGCCGAACTAGGGTATGGACTCGATCTTTGTGCTATTCTCCACTCCGATTCCTAGCACATTGTGATCATCATGATTCTTGCCATGATTGAAACACTCCTATCCAGTCAATGAACTCGTAGATTAGGTTTAATTCGAAAATTTTAGGGTTAGGTTTCCGCCGAAACCATCTCGGACCCACCGAGTTGAAAAACTCGGTCCCACCGATCTGGCTTTTGCCATTGCACAAGTGAAACTCGGTCTGACCGAGAATAACTTATCGGTGCGACCGATTTTGGAATTCTGTGAAACCCTAGAAGTCTCGGTGCCACCGAACTGTGACTCGGTCTGACCGAGTTCACCAGTTCTGGTACCAAAACTGCTTTGGTGTCACCAAGTTTGAAAATCGGTAGATCCGAGATGCTTTCTGTGGAAAACTAAAACTAAGTTTTTGAATTAATCTTTTGCAAAAATCTCTGCTTTTTGTGATGCTCATCCACTCTATCTTATCCATAATCTATTCACAGGGTTAGCAGTCAGTTTGCAACATGTCTGATCAAAGTGACAGCCAGAATGTGTCTGAGCAGCAAGTTGTGATGAGTGAGGGCACTAGCCCCTCAAGTTCTTCTGATGATGGTAGCAGGAGCACCCCCAGCAATCTGCCTAAGGCTGCCACACGTCAAAGGAAGAAGAGAACGTCTGATTCTGAGGATGAAGACTATGTGGCAGAGGAAGAGGCCACATCAAAGAGAGCTGAACCAGCTCAAGGCACAAAGCCAGGGCTGAAAATCAAAAGGCCAACAGGCAGGCAGCCCATGTCTAAGGCAAGAGTTCCCACTTCCAAACCTAGGAAGGCTGCAACTGAAGAAACCATGAAGCTTGCCCTGGAATCTGAAGAGGAAGCAGGTGGCCAAGGCAAGAAGAGGAAAGAGAGGGTGAAGAAGACTATAGCCAGAGTGCATGGGAAGGCCTCCATCATGGTAGATGAGGAAGAAGAAGAAGAAAAGGTAGTTGCACCAGCACCCAAGGCAGCCAAACTCATGGGAGATGCTATAAGGTCAGGAACAGCTGCATCCAAGCCCAAGGAAGCACCTAAGGCTGCATCTAAGCCTAAGAGTGCACCAAAGAGAAACACACGAAGCATCCCAGCTGCGGAAAAGAACAAGGCCCCAGTGCCTGAAGTTATCGAAGAAGAGGAAGAGAGTGTCCTTAGGAAGCTCAAACCCAAGATCCCAGACCACAACGATGCTCATCCTGTGGCTGAGGTTATGAAGCTCAGGAGAGATTCAGAGCTGAGGAAATGGAGAGAAGCAGATCCGTATGCTTCTAGGAGAAGGACTGTCGTGGATTACAGATTTCATACCAAGGAGCAGCAAGATTTCTATGAGACTGATTTGCTTGACAAGAAGCCAATCGTTTGTGACATGAGATGGGTCGACTGGACCTACATCAAGGACAATGAAGAGTACTACCCCGGTGTATTTGACAGCTTTCGTGCGTGTGGAGTTGCAGACTTTGTTGGGCAGAAGCTCACAAAGTGGAACGAGGAGCTGATCATGCAATTCTACTCCACAGCACACTTTTATCCGGATGGCAGCATCACATGGATGTCAGAGGGTACAAGGTACCAATCCACTATTGAAGAATGGGCGAAGTTGATCAATGCCCCAGAGGAGCAAGCTGATGACTTGGACATTTATGCCAAGAAAAAGATGGATCACAACTCCATGTCCAATATGTACAAGGAGATCCCGAATGAAGCGCTCGACATGTTCAAGTTTGGCTCAGTGCACTATCTGCTCTCAGGATTGCCTACGATCAACTTGATCCTTAGGCACACCCTTCTGCCCAAATCTGGAGATCACAAGATGATCAGAGGTCACGCGATCAACTTGCTTCATGTCTTTGACGTGCCTCAGAAATTCAAGGTCATGAGTCTCATTGTGGAAACAATCAAGAGGACAGCTGCAGACCAGAAGAAGAGTTGTGGGTATGCCCCACAGATTCAGGAGCTCATCAACTCCAAGATGCGCACGGGCGTGTATTTATTGGATAAGGAACACCTGCCCATCCATCCAGATTTTGAAGATAACCAAGTGGTTATGACTGAGAATGAACCCTCATCTGCCCATGCACAAGCTCAGAAGGAGAAGGCGAAGAATGAGAAAGCTGCCAGGATGCCTACTCAAGCGGAGGCATCTGATTACTTCTTGAAGACCAAACAAGAGCAGGTCGGTTACCTGATAGCGTCCACCCTGTGGATTGAGCAGAGTATAGCTACCCTGACTCAGAACCAGGCGAGCCTAGAGAGGATCATGGAACAGAGGTTCTATGACCTGGACATCAAAGTGATTGAGATACAGACTGCCATGGAGCAGCTCCAGGACTACATGAACGAGAGAAGAGGCAGAACCACAACTGATGCTTTTTCCAGGGTGCCACAAGGTCCGAGGTCGTCTGCACTGCCAGTTGCTGACACTAGAGCTACAACGTCTGCACCAGCTACAGCCTCCGTTCCACCAGCTCCAGCATCCACCACAGCCTCAACTCCTACCACATCTACTGAAGGCTTCGTCCTTAGCGTGCTCCGGACTCCACCACCACCTGAAGATCAAGCCTGAGCGTCGACTTAGCACTATGCATTCTCTAGGAACTTTTTGGTAACTTGTTGCCAAAGGGGGAGAAAATGTATAGATCATAGGCTTCGAGAGAGAGTGTTGCTTTTATTCTCTCTTGTTTTTATTTGGTGGTTTTTTGAACTTTGTTTGCTTGCGTGTGCGATACTATGTCATTATTCGTGAGTCATCGATGATCAAGTGTTTGATCATAAGCTACACTTAATGGTTGCTTAATGCTTGCTAAATATTATCATTCTATCTATCGTTAGTGATCATTCACTATTCTTGGTGATGAGTGCATGTATTTGAATCTTATCATTTTTGAGCGCTCCACCAAGATGTATGTGACATGGAAGAGTAACCCATGATTCTAACTCCTTGTGCATTTACAGTCCAAAGCAAATTTTAAATATGCACAAATTTAGGGGGAGCTCTCATTTGTCACATACTTCTCAAAGCGACGATATATTTCATGCTTATTATCATTTGTCGAAGCTTTGATCTATATGTTGTCATCAATTACCAAAAAGGGGGAGATTGAAAGTGCAACTATCCCTAGGTGGTTTTGGTAATTCATAACAACATATAGCTCATTGAGCTAATGCTATTCCAAGATGATTATTTCAGGAAAGCTCAATGATTGGCATGGCATGGATGTGAAAGTGGAACCCTCAAAATGCTAAGGACAAAGAATTGGCTCAAGCTCAAAAGTTCAAGACTCTTCATTTTATATTTTAGTGATCCAAGATCACATTGTGTATTTAGGAAAAGCCAATACTATCAAGGAGGGATGAGGTGTTGCTTAATGAGCTTCTTGCTTTATGTGCTTAGTGATATGCTCCAAAATCCTCAACCACCTTTCCATATCCACAAATGACCTAAACCCTAAGCCAAACTCGGTCATACCGATTATGTCAATCCGGCGCCACCGGGTTTCACTTGTCATTTGCCACTGCCAAACCCTAGCAATTCGGTCCTACCGATAAGGATCTCGGTCACACCGAGATGGGGTTGCAAACTCTCTGTTTCCCTTTTGTAACTTTTCGGTCTCGCCGAAAGAGCGAATCGGTCCCACCGAGAATGCAATGCAAACTCTCTGTTTCCTTCTTGTAACTTTTCGGTCTCACCGAAAGAGCAAGTCGGTCCCACCGAGTTTGCCTGATCAACTCTCTGGTTAGCTAATTGCCGAACTCGGTCTCACCGAGATTACGTTATGCCCAAACCCTAACTGAATCGGTCCTACCGAGTTGCATCTCAGTCCCACCGAAATTCCTAACGGTCACTAGGTTTACTATTTCGGTCAGACCGAGTTTTCTGATTCGGTCCCACCAAGATTGGTAGATTGTGTGTAACGGTTGGATTTTGTGTGGAGGCTATAAATACCTCTCCACCTCCTCTTCATTTGGAGAGAGAGCCATCAGAACACATACAACATTCCTACTCATATGTTTTGAGAAAGAACCACCTACTCATGTGTTGAGACCAAGATATTCCATTCCTACCATATGAATCTTGATCTCTAGCCTTCCCCAAGTTACTTTCCACTCAAATCTTCTTTCCATCAGATCCGAATCCTATGAGAGAGAGTTGAGTGTTGGGGAGACTATCATTTGAAGCACAAGAGCAAGGAGTTCATCATCAACACACCATTTGTTACTTCTTGGAAAGTGGTGTCTCCTAGATTAGCTAGGTGTCACTTGGGAGCCTCCGACAAGATTGTGGAGTTGAACCAAGGAGTTTGTAAGGGCAAGGAGATCGCCTACTTCGTGAAGATCTACCGCTAGTGAGGCAAGTCCTTCGTGGGCGATGGCCATGGTGGAATAGACAAGGTTGCTTCTTCGTGGACCCTTCGTGGGTGGAGCCCTCCATGGACTCGCGCAACCGTTACCCTCCGTGGGTTGAAGTCTCCATCAACGTGGATGTAGGGTAGCACCACCTATCCGAACCACGGGAAAACATCCGTGTCTCCAATTGCGTTTGAATCCTCCAAACCCTTCCCTTTACATTCTTGCAAGTTGCATGCTTTACTTTCCACTGCCAACAAACTCTTTGCATGCTTGCTTGAATTGTGTGATGATTGCTTGACTTGCTCTAAGATAGCTAAAATCTGCCAAGAACTAAAATTGGGAAAAGGCTAAGCTTTTAATTGGTTAAGCAGTCTAATCACCCCCCCCCTCTAGACATACTTTCCATCCTACAACGGTACCACCTACATCCCCTACATCTACTAGCCTACCACTGAAAGAGGTCACACAACTTACTCAACTATGTCAGAGCCCATAATGGCTTGTGGCTGCACACGGAAGTTTCTAGCATGAATAATCTTATGATCCCTTTGAGCCTGGGTGGCAAACCATAGGATGATCACACGGGTTCTCCGGGATATCCTAGGACAACACTGGATTGCTCCAGGTGCCCGCAACCAATCCACCCAGATATATATTAAACTAGCCACCTTAAGTTTAACCATTGATTAATAGTAACTCTCACATCTGCATGGATCACTCAAACCAAACCACGTCTACGACCATAGCATAGTAGTATAAGCATAACGTAGAACTCCCGTGGTTTGAATAAAGGTCAATAGGTTCCTACCTCATTAACTACTTCCCAATTACCCACATGTTGTCAAATCCTACTCATGCAATGATTGAGGGTTGAATCTAATGCATACAAACTGGGTAATAAGGGATCTAATCAAAGTGGCCTTGCTGACAATCGGAAAACCCTAGTGATTCGTAGTAGCAAGCCTCGCACTCCGGAAACTCTATCGTGAACAAACAATAGCATACATAAGAACTCAAGCATAATATGCAAAGGTTAAATATAAAAGAAAAGATCCAAACTGAAAGTTCAAGTGAAGATCTTCGATTTGCAAAAAGAATCAACCGAATCGGAGCTACGAAACTCAAACTACAATCAAAAGAAGCTTGAAACCAAATCTGCTTGATACCAAATTTTAAAATTTCAAAATCATGTCCATGTTGATTATCTGGAAAGGGGGGAACAATATGAAGATTTTGGCGTTGGTTTCACTGGATTTGGATAAACGTGCAAAAAGTAGCGGAGGTTTCAATTTTAGGGACTAATCTACGATAAAAGTTATTATGGATAGGTCCCTGGCCGAAAATAAAACTAAAAATAAAAATCTATGAAACAAACGTTCGCTAATAGAGTCTAACAAATGAAAAATGTTCGTCAAAACGACCTAACCAGCCAACGTTTACTAATTAGACTAAACAAGAAAAAACCGATCTAAAACTAGACCGATCTAAAAAAATAAACCAGGAAAACCGAACGGTTGTTATACCATTTAACCGGAGAACACCGACGGCGGGATACGGCGGTTCTTGGCGACGGGGTGATGACGGCGAGGCGGCGGTGCGGGGAGGCGCCGCGGGGCTGCGGCAACGCGGGCAGCGTCTTGACAGCGGCGATAGTGGCTTGGAAGCGGCTTGCGGCGGCGGTGCTGGCAACGATGATGCGGGGTGAGGAGAGAGAGGTCGGGGGGCGGAATTTCTTGGAGGGGGCGAGTCCGGCTTGTGGGAGGGGCAAGCGGGGCGGCGACGGTGTCTCCGACCCAGACTCCAGCAGGAGCCCGGCGCGAGCACGGGGACGAGGTGCAGCGCGCGGAGCCGTGGCCCGGCTACAGCTGGGCCGGCCCAGGAACTATATTTTTAATTTAATTTCGCCACGACCAAAAATCCTAATAAAATACAAAAAAAATCTAGAAAAATTCAGAAACAATTTTCGCCGTCCAAACCTAATATTTAGGACAAGATGAACATTTTTATGGACTAAAATGCAATTTTGAAAAATGCATGTTTTTTCTAATTCAAATAAAATAATATATTCATTTTAAAAAATTCTTCTCCAATATTTCTCTTATGTTGAAGAAGTCATATTATCTTCTCTCATTTATTTTTATTGTTGGAAATAATTGGAGAGAAAATATTAAAATCAAATTGATCCTCTTTACAAATTTGAAGATAAATTCAAATATGAAAATCTATGAAACCTCCAACTCTCTCCTTGGGTCCTTGAGTTGCTTAAGATTTCTAGGATAACAACCAAATACGAATAAAAATGTAATATGCATATGATGATCTATGTATAACATCCAAATTGAAAATTGGGATGTTACAAACCTACCCCCCTTAAGATGAATCTCGCCCTCGAGATTCGGGTTGGCTAGAAAATAGGTGTGGGTGGTCTTTCCGTAGGTCTTCCTCTGGCTCCCATGTGGCTTCCTCCCTGGTATGGTGGCTCCACTGAACTTTGCAAAACTTGATAACCTTGATGCGTGTAACTCGGCTGGCAAACTCGAGAATCTTGACGGGTTTCTCCTCGTAAGTTAGGTCACTCTCCAATTGAATTGCTTCCAGGGGCACCCTATCTCTCAAAGGAATATCGGCCATCTCGGAATGGCACTTCTTCAACTGGGAAACGTGAAACACATCATGAACTCCTGACAAACCTTCGGGTAATTCCAAGTTGTAGGCCACTTCTCCCATACGTTCCAAAACTCGATATGGTCCTAAAAATCTTGGGGCTAACTTTCCTTTGACTCCTAATCGTTTAACTCTTCACAGTGGTGACACACGGAGATATGCCCTGTCTCCGATTTCATGGACAACCTCTTTGCATTTAGTGTCAGCATAACTCTTCTGCCTGGACTGAGCTACCTTCAGTCTATCACGAATCAACTTAACCTTCTGTTTAGACTCCTTGATTAAATCTGGTCCGAACAACTGATGATCTCCAACTTCATCCCACATCAACGGTGTCCTGCACCTCTTACCATACAAAGCTTCGAAAGGGGCCATCTTCAAACTAGACTGATAGTTGTTGTTGTAAGAGAACTCTGCTTAAGGCAAATTATCATCCCAACTAGATCCATAATCTAGCGCACAAGCTCTCAACATGTCTTCCGGAATTTGATTGACTCTCTCGGTCTGTCTATCTGTCTACGGATGAAAAGCTGTACTGAACTCTAATGTTTTACCCAAAGTCGGGTGTAACTGATTCCAAAACTTTGAGGTAAACTTTGTTCCACGATCTGATACAATGGTCCTCCGAACTCCATGCAAACATATGATCCTGGTCATATATATCTTGGCCAACTTCACGCTCGTATAGGTGGTCTTCACGGGAATAAAGTGAGCCACTTCGGTCAAGCGATCTACTACTACCTAGATAGAGTCATGTCCTGATCGGGTCTTGGGTAATCCGGTGATAAAATCCATGCCAATTTTATCCCACTTCCATTCGGGTATCGGCATAGGCTGTAGTAACCCTGCTGGCTTCTGGTTTTCTACCTTAACTCTCTGACATACATCACATATTGCTACATACTCGGCAATATCCTTCTTCATACCGGTCCACCAGAAACGTTCCTTCAAATCCTAATAAATCTTAGTGTTTCCGGGGTGAATCGAGTATGACGAGTCATGAGCTTCCTGAAGTATTAATTTCCTGATCGCTGGGTCATTGGGCACATAAATACGATCCTCAAACCATAAAGTTTCGTGTTCGTCCTCACGAAAACCCTTGGCTTTTCCTTTACTCATCCTTTCCTTTATTTCTGCAATCTCCTTATTAGTCTTCTGGGCTTCTTGAATCTTTCCCAATAATGTGGACAGAACCTCCAATGCTGCAACAAAACCTCTCAGAACTATCTCCAAACGAAGTTCCTTGAGATCGTCGGCTAACTCCTATGGTAGTCCTCCGGTTATGACAGTGTTGACATAACTCTTGCGACTCAAAGCCTCTGCTACAACATTGGTGTTTCCTGGATGATAATGTAGCTTCATGTCATAATCCTTTATGAGCTCCAACCATCTCCTCTTCCTGAGATTCAACTCCTTCTGTGTGAAAGTATGCTTCAAACTCTTATGGTCTATGTATACATCACAACTGTTTCCAATAAGAAAATGTCACCGGGTCTTTAGCGCATGCACTACAGCTGCTAACTCCAAATCATGCGTGGCATAATTCAACTCATGACGTCGAAACTGCTGTGAGGCAAATGAAACAACTCTTTCGTCCTGCATAAGTACACCTCCAAGATCCAGGCGAGAAGCGTCGCAATAAACATGGAAATCCGTGCGTATATCGGGAAGAATTAGCACTAGGGCTATAACCAAACATTTCTTCAATTCCTGAAAACTGGCCTCACATTCCTCGGTCCATTTGAAGTTGGTGTTCTTCTTTAACAACTCTGTCATGGGCTTTGCAATCTTGGAAAAATTCTCAATGAATCTCCTACAGTATCCCGTGAGTCCAAGAAAACTGCGGATCTCTCCAACTGAGGTGGGAGCCAACCACTCAGTGACAGACTGAACCTTGGCAGGGTCGACTGCTATACCTTCTCCTAATATAACATGTCCAAGAAATCCAACTTCCTTCAACCAAAACTCACATTTGCTAAACTTAGCGTATAGTTGATGTTCCCTGAGCTTCTCAAGAACTAAGCGCAAATGTTCCTTGTGTTCTTCTTCGTTCTTCAAGTACACCAATATGTCATCAATGAACACCACAACAAACTTATACAAGAACTCCACGAACACCTTATTCATCATACTCATAAAATAGGCAGGGGCATTAGTCAATCCAAAAGACATGACCGTGTACTCATATAGCCCATACCTTGTGGTAAAGGCTGTCTTCGGTATATCCCGTTCTCTGATTTTCAGCTGGTAGTATCCTGATCGAAGATCGATCTTGGATAATACTTTAGCTCCCTACAGCTGGTCGAACAAATCATTGATCATCGATAGTGGGTACTTGTTCTTGATCATCACCACATTCAATGCATGATAATCAACAACCATTCTCAAAGATCCATCCTTCTTCTCAACTAAGAGCACTTGGGCTCCCCACGGTGATGAACTGGGTCGAATATAACCTTTCTCCAATAACTCCTTAATCTGTTTCTTAATTTCCTCTAGATAATTCGCGGGCATCGAATACGGTCTCTTTGATATTGGTCTGGTGCTAGGAAACAACTCTATAAAAAATTCTATGTCTCGATCTGGTGGTATGCCTGGTAATTCCTCTGGAAATACATCAGGGTAATTCTTCACAACTGGCAGTTCCTCCTGAACAACTTCCGAGAGGGAGTTTACTTGGGTCCTCCTTGGCGCATGCCTAGATACATACTTGATGTTCTTTCCCTCAGGGGTGGTGAGTAGTATCGACTTACTATTACAGTCGATGTTTCCTCCATACTTCGATAGCCAATCCATGACTAGCTAGTATTATATCCAATCATTGTGACTCCAAAATTATTAGGTATAAGGGGAAAACATGGCAACCAATGGTTAATGGTAACTGATCACACCATCGGCAGGCCATATACTCTGCTCCTGGCGAGCTTACTAACATGGATGACCTAAGGGCTAAGGTTGGCAACTTAAACTTGTCCACAAATCCCCTTGATATGTATGAATGCGATGCACCAGTGTCAAAAAGAATGAGAGCGGTAAATGACTTGATCAAAAACTTACCAATCACTACGTCAGGCTGCTCTTCAACTTCCTCCACGTTGATATGGTTCACCTAACCTCTGGTGAAGGGATTTGGCTTCTTCCCTGAGCTTCCATTGCCATTTACATTATTTGCTTCAGGACACTCGGTGGCGTAGTGTCCAGTCTTCCCGCACTTGAAAGAAGTAATGTGACTTAGATCCTTCTTGGCGGATGTAGTGGGGCTGAAACGGTTCTGACCGTCGTTTCCTCCATTCCCATTACCATTCTTGGGGCCATTGTGGTTATATGAACTCCATGGTTATGATGGGTATGTCCTCCTGAATTTGGGGTAAAATGAGGCTTCTGTTGAGCTCCAGAGTTGTACTTCCCTTGTCCATACTTCCTTTTGCGGCTCTCTATCTATTGTTGCTTGCCTTCAATCATGAGGGCCCTATCTACCAACTTCTGGTAGTTGGAAAATGTTTCCCCCATTAACTGCATACTCAGCTCGTCATTCAGCCCTTCCATAAACTTCTCCTGCTTCACGGCATTTGTGGCCACATCATTTGGGGCATAGCGAGCTAACTTACTGAACACATCCACGTACTGCCCCACGGTACGATTTCCCTGGCGTAAGTTGCAAAATTCACGCTTCTTCATACTCATAGCTCCGGTTGAGATGTGTGTAGTGCGGAATGCTTGCTGGAACTGATCCCAAGTGACATTTGCTATGGGGAAAGTGGTTGTTTAATTATCCCACCATGAGGCTGCGGGTTCATCCAATTGGTGTGCGGCAAAGCGCACCTTCTCAGCCTCTGTGCAACCTGCGGTGGTCAGCTCCCTTCCAATCCTGTAGAGCCAATCGTCAACCATAATCAGCTAGGTGCTACTAGAGAACACTGGCAGATTCAACCTTAGAAAACGGGCTAAATTTTCAACTGGTGGCGGTGGCGGTGGGTTGTTGTTATTGTTCTTGCCTTGGTTCTGGACTAGCACTTGCATCAAGGCATTCTGCTGTTGGATCAACTAGGTGAGCTCTGGTGGAAGATAAATCCAGGGTCACGTCTCGAAGGCATCTGATAGGTTTAGAGGGGTGAGAACAGAATAGAGTGAGGTCTAAAGAGAATTTCACTACCCATATGCACATGAGACAAACACACTCATAACACACCACTCAATTGAAACAAGATCATACAATCAATCTAAGCTACTGTTACAAAAAGCTCGGGCTATTAGTATATACATGGGAGAATACTACTGATAATATGGTGGTCGACTAGATATTTGATCGGTGGAAGATTCCATGATATCTTCTCCAGCTTCGTCTCCATAATCATCGTCACTATCGGGGTCGAAGTCGGTGTCGCCGATTATGATTTAGTCTTGAGGATTGTTGTCCTCCTCTGGTTCGGGATCTCCCATGAATATTCCTAGCTTCTTATTCAGGTCTTCATTCTTCTCCAGTAGTACTGGAATTTCCTCTTCATATCCATCCTGTGTAGACTTGATTTCGTCTTCTAGCTCCATGTTCCTGGTCATCACTTTCTTCATGTCTATCATGCTGGCGCACATCTGGTTCTCCTGACGGCGGATGTTCTAGTTTAACTCCTGGATGTAGGCTGCAATGGATCTATCCTTCCTGGTGCAAATCATCTCCCATTGCTCATCTGGGTGTCCACATATCTGGTAGATGGTGTCCTTAAGATCCTTATGGTATACCTCGCCTATGCGTCCAATGGCGATGTGGGCGGCCATGCTCTCTCATATACTCCAGGTTGGTGCATCAAAGGAAAACTCTATGGGCTCAATAACTGGCATGAATGTCCTTCATGGAACATTAACTCGAATCATCCAGTGCTCTTCTTCAGGTAGAGTGGCGGTGTAGGTCCCGGTGAAGCTTGTTATTACGATGCTCAGGTACCTAGTGACTTCCTTCAAGTGTCGTCCAAAAGGTGTTTCATCATCCGATTGAGTGAACTTGTTCCTTGGGTCCCCCATCTATAGAGTAGAAAATGGAGAGAAGTCAGAAATGAGTAGATAAGAGTATCCTGTGCTACTCCTAGTGGTCGCGTCCTACAGTCAGTGCATGCTCTGATACCATATTGTGCAACCCGACCTCAGACGGTCAAGTCTCTGTGCAAAAGTGTCATCCCTGGATCGGTATTGGCGACACACAGTACTCGAGGATTCATAACAGAGTTCAATCACACACTAATTACATCGAATGTCTCAAAAGAGAACTTGTTGTAATAATATGGCTGAAGGCCATCTAAATTCAATAAGAGCGGAAGCTTCGAAGGTAGAAGAGTCCATCCAACTCCATAGCAAAACTGAGTGCATGATAACGACCTAGCGCACCTTACTCTTCATCTAAAAATTCTTCAACATAATATGTTGCAGCCTCTGTAGGTCCACACATGGCTATGCTGGCAAGATAACACTGTAGAGTAATGAACAAATTACAACTATCACTACATGCATATATGGCTGGTGGAGGCTCTACGGTTATCATTTGCATAAAGCTAATTTTTCCCTACAACAAAGGAATATATTTTATTTAACTACGAAGTTGGTTGAAAATTATTGAGAAGGTTCCTCTAACTCAATTCCAAAATAATAATTATGACCCAATAAGTTAATTAAATAGAGTGACGAGATCAAACCAATAATTCAAGTACCAGATACTCAAAAATGTCCATAACCGGGGACATGACTAACCATGATTAGTTTATACACTCTGCAAAGGTTTGCATACTTTTCCCTGCCAGACTCGATCTCCTCCATTGGATTTTCTCGCACTACATGATGTTTGAGAAACGGATGACCGAGACACAGTCTTTCAGAAGCATTAACTCTTTACTCTGGTTAGACAGTACCACCTACATCCCCTACATCTACTAGCCTAACACTAAAAGAGGCCACACAAGTTACTCAACTATGCCAGAGCCTATAATAGCTTGTGGCTGCACACGGAAGTTTCTAGCATGAATAATCTTTTGATCCCTTTGAGCCTGGATGGCAAACCATAGATGATCACACGGGTTCTCCGGGATATCCTAGGACAACACCAGATTGCTCCAGGTGCCCGCAACCAATCCACCCAGATGTGTATTAAAGTAGCCACCTAAAGTTTAACCATTAATTAATAATAACTCTCACATCTGTCATGGATCACTCGAACCAAACCACGTCTACGAGCATATCATAGCAGCATAAGCATAATGTAGAACTCCCAGGGCTTGAATAATGGTCAATAGGTTCCTACCTCATCAACTTCTTCCCAATTACCCACATGTTGTCAAATCCTACTCATGCAATGATTGAGGGTTGAAACTAATTCATAAAAACTGGGTAATAAGGGATATGATCAAAGTGTTACTTGCCTTGCTCACGATTGGAAAACTGTAGTGATTCGTATTAGCAAGCCTCGCACTCCAAAAATCTATCGCGTACAAACAATAGAATACATAAGCACTCGTGCATAAGATGCAAAGGTAAAACCCAAAATAAAAGATCCAAACTGAAAGTTCAAGTGAAGAGCTTCGATTTGCAAAAAGAATAAATCGAATTGGAGCTACGAAACTCAAACTACGATCAAAAGAAGTTCGGAATCAAATTTTAAAATTCAAGTTGATTATCTGGAAAGAGGGGAACAAGGTGAAGATTTTGGCGTTGGTTTCACTGGACTTGGACAAACGACCAAAAAGTAGCGGAGGTTTGAAGTTTAGGAACGAATCTATGATAAAAATTATTACGGATAGGTCCCTGGCCGAAAATAAAAGTAAAAAGAAAAATCTATCGAACGAGCGTTCGCTAACAGTGTCCAACGACCGAAAATGTTCGTTAAAATGATCTAACCAACGAACGTTTACTAATTAGACTAAAAGAAAAAAAAAATGAAAAAACCGATCTAAACTAAACCGATCTAAAAAATAAACCTGGAAAACCAAATGGATTTTATACCGCTTAACCGAAGAAAACCGACGGCGGGATCCTGCGGCTCCTGGTGACGGGGCAAAAACGGCGAGGCGAGGTGGCGGTGCGGGGAGGCGACGTGGGGCAATGGCGGCGCAAGGCAGCGATGGCGGCGGCGGTGCTGGCGACGGCGGTGCGGTGTGAGGAGAGGGAGGTTCGGGGCGGCATTTGTAGGAGGGGTTGAGTCTGGCTTGCGGGAGGGGCAAGCGGGGCGGAGGCGGCGGCTCCGACACAGACTCCAGTGGGTGTCCAGCGTGAGCACGGGAACGAAGTGCGGCGCACTGGGCCGGCCCACGAACTTTGAAAAAAATAGCCATGAACAAAAATCCTAATAAAACACAAAAAAAATCTAAAAAATTCCAGAAACAATTTTTCACCGTCCAAACCTAATATTTAGGATAAGATGAATGTTTTTCTAGACGAAAATGCAATTTTCAAAAATGCATGTTTTTCTCTAATTCAAATAATGTAGCAAATAAAATGCAAATAAAATAATAATTTGATATTAAAAATTTCTTCTCCGAAAGTTATCTTCTGTTGAAGAAGTCATATTATCTTCTCTCATTTATTTTTATTGTTGGAAATAATTGGAGAGAAAATATTAAAATCAAATTGATCCTCTTTTCAAATTTGAAGATAAATTCAAATATGAAACCTCCATCTCTCCTTGGGTCCTTGAGTAGCTTAAGATTTCTAGGATAACAATCAAATGCAAATAAAAAATATGATATGCATATGATGACCTATTTATTACATCCAAATTGAAAATTGGGATGTTACACCACCCCTTTTTTCTTCTCGGAGCTGGAGTCCGTGATCGAGTATCAATCCTACATTCTTTCTCAATTATTTCAACCGGTTTTTTTCTCTTCAAGTTATTAGTTAGTTCCCTGTTCCAAGTTGCCTTTGTTTTACCCACCCTCCCACACCTTTTATTCCCGGAGTCTGAGCCTCTATTCGAGCATCAATTTCATCCGTGTGGAGCCTCTTCAATCTTTCCTTAATTGTCTCAACCGGTGAATTCTCGTCTAGTTCATCATGGTTCGTTTAGTTTTCATTTGGGTGGATTAAATTAATGTTTTCTCAGTTGATCATATTCCTTTCATTGGTTCGAGTGTTCCCCCTTGCTCGTTCACCTCTCGCTAGTTTATCCTTTCGGAGTGCCAAAGACATCTCAGAAGATCCGTGTTTGCATTCAATTATGTCGAGGTTGTCACTTCATTCAAGTCATTGAGTTGTTCCGGGCATTGTCTCTATCTCAACAATCCTTTCCAACGGTGTTTTTTTTCAGTGGGCCCTAACCCACATGTCTTTTCCCAGGATCTTACCTCACTCTTCTAATTTTCATGAAGTTATTCTCAAATTCTTTTCGAAGTTTGACGTAAGAATGAATTTCATCGGTCAGATGCTTTTCCAAAATCGATTTCAAGTTATTTAAATTGTTGGTTCAACCTCTTCGCTTTTCATTCTGTCGGAGTGCCTCAACAATTTTGGCTGGTGTTTCTCGTCGTCATTCTCAACATTTGAATACTGAAGAAGATTTTGCCTCTAAATCTTGTCCGTTCTCCCAAAGATTTGTGGTGCTAGCTTGTTGTTATCCTCTCAAATTGTTTCGAATCATGTCCTTCTTTACATACCCATTCGTAGTATTTCAGGAGCTGTCTTCCGTTTCGATTATCCGGAGGCCATCATTTCAGAATATTCCTTTTTTCCAAGTTTTCACCTTCATTCATTCCCATATTTGTACCAGTGCTTCGTTCAAGCATTCTTTAATTAGTTCGCGATCTCTTCGTTCTCTTGCATCTTGGTTCACTCAAGTATCTTCGTTCGTTTTATAATTCTTTCTGGCGATTCGTTCTCTTCTCTTCGTTCATTTTCATTCTCACGGCGGTTCGTTTAACATTTTCACTTCCATTCTTATCAAATAAATTCATTCGTTCTCTCCAATCCTACCGATGGTTCATGTAGACCTTCTCAAGTTTGCGCTATATCTTTCTTCAATTTTTTTCAAGAATAATAGGTTGCATGCCAAATCCATTTGTCATCAATTAAATTTGATGAAAGATAAGCATAATGTAATTCTTATTCTCATTTCATCGTGGCCAAGTAATTCCTTACTTCAAAGATTGTTCATGATGAATAATTTCTCGGTTCTAAGTTGTTCATCTTTTCTTTTCCAGAGTTCCATGTTTTTTTTCTCGCTTGTCTCGTCACGAAGCTCCATCTAAATCATCGCAAGGCGTCGTCTTATTCTTTTCATCCTTCAGTTTTATCTCATCATCCTTTTGTTATCGGAGTTCTTCATGGTGGTTCATTAAGGATTTAACTCATTCTCGCCAAGGAGTTAATTCATTCTTCAAGTGCTCATCAAGATTCTTGTTGGTGGAGCGCAAGTATCTTTTCCTCTGGCGTCTCGAAGTGTAATTAATTCTCTGTATTCTTTTGAAATGGAGTTTTGCATTTCTTTGTTCTTCTCAGCCATTCAATAATTTCCGTTTGTGGCTGGTTATCACCTCATAATTTTGGAGATGTTTTCCATAAGCCCGCAACAAGCTTATTCTTTTCGTTGTTGAATTCCCAACAACTTCGTTCAATCCTTCCTTCTAAGGATGCTTTCAAACTCAATAGTGGTAGAAGATGTCATTTCTTTTTCGTTGTTTTCATTCAACTTTTTCAACTCTGCCGGAGGTATTTTGTTATTCCTCTCGTCAAGTATAGTTCCATCTTGCCAAGATTATGTTCTATTCCATTCCATGTTCAACCGGGATGCTATCGCAATTCTTCCGTTCTTGTTCCTTTTCTATCTTCTTCTAACCGAAGTGGTTTTAGACTCTATCTTATTCCTTGAGCTTTTGATTCTCGTCATATTCGCCGTTCCTCTTTTCTACTCGAGTGTTCTCGATTTTGTTCATCTTCTCTCTTCCACTCTTGGTTACCTCATCCTCTTTTCTTCAGTCTCGTTCCTAAGATCTCCGGACGATATCTCTTGTTAGAGGAGAGGAGAGTTGTATTGCCCCGAGTCTGATGCGCTAGGTGTCTTCAAGTTGTTCGTCGTTGTTAGCATGCCATTTGCTTGCGTGTTGCACTTTGCCATGTTATCATGTGCATTGCATCCTCATGTTTTCAAAGCTTGCATCTGGTCACTTCCTCCGTTATTCGTTTCGGCATCCGACACTCTCACATGCACCCGTTGCACCCCACAGATTTGTTTCAGCTGGAGAAAAACATTCACAAAATGGGCCAAGATTTGGCGAGTTGTCTTGGTATATCACTAGTAGACCGCCTGTCTAATTTAGTTCCATTTGGAGGTCATTTGATACTCCAACGGTTAACCGCGTTAACCGAAACCCTCCTTCTCTTTGCAGCCTAGCACCCCTTCATAACATCCCACAAGCCCATCTAAACCCACTCCATGCTCTCCGTCGTTGGATCATGATCATGTGGGTGAAGACCGCACCTCATTTGGACTCTGCTAGCTCCCTCTACCTATAAATAAGCCCCTGCCTCCGAAATTTCGGGACCAGACCCTAGCCTTCCTCTTAATCGCGCCACCGGACATGTCCACCCTCGCCGGACATGTCTGGCCACCACGCCCCTTCGGCCAATCAGAGCATGACACGTCAGCCCTCGTCGCCTCTCACCCAACCACGTCAGCCCACGCTAGGCCCATCACGGGCCCACGCGAGCCCGGAGCCGCGTGTCGCCATCCGAGCGCCCCGCACCGAACCCTGCTGCTTTGTCGCTCGCCACCTTCGCCGCACACCGCGCCAGACTGCACCACCCCGCCGCCTCGACCATGCGTGCCGCCTCGCCGGAGCTGGTCCTAGAGCAGCAACGAGCTCGCCACACCGCCGCCTTCAAGCTCCGCTATCTTCGGCGCTCATTCCCGCACCGGATCAGGCGACCCGCCGCCTGGATCCATCCATCCCCGACAAGATGCGCTCCTCCCCTTCGCCGGAGCCTCGCCGGCCGCCGCGCCATCCCCGTTGACTCGAGCCTCGCCCGCCCCTGCTTCTCGCGTGGGACGTGCCTCGCGTGGGCCCCGCAGCCGAACAGAACCGGCCCAGCTCCCGCAGCCTCGTCTAGGCCAAGTCTGACCTCCACGCCAGCCCGATGGGTCTCTGGTGAGCACACCCACCTAACCCTCGCCCAATGCACTGTTTACTATATGATGCTCACTTCGTGTTTTTTTATCCCTGGAAATTCGTCTAAGTCCTTGATTTCCAGCATTATGTGTGCATCTTCATCATATCATAACTCCGTGCATGTTGCTCCGATTTGCATGCATGTTATGTAAAATTGTTCATCTCTGAGTGCTCTTCATGCTAATGTCTTTTGCATGCATGTTGCTATTTAAATGGATGCCTTAATCATCATTGCAAAAGTGCTAAATGTTATAACCCGCTGAAATTGTCATAACTTGCTGATTTGTCTTTTTCATAGAATTTTTTGTGTTTATCTTTTGAGCATCATGTCTACATGTTTTAGTGGTGCAATCCATGTATTTTTATGTGACTTGTGGTGACTAGCACAAGCTTGTGTAGTGTACCACTTGATGTTTGTTGTTTTCTGAGACATAGTGATTTTTGCTAAATCTGTAACTATTACTTTAAGTTGCCATGTTAACTCGATGCTACCATCAATTCCATGCATAATCTAGAGATGCCTAGTTGAGATGTTTTGATATCCATGTTATGCTCTTTCATGCCATGCCTTGTGATGCCTCATATATGTCCTGTAGCATATGTCCTGTAGCATATATGTCCTTGCCATGCCTTGCGCAGCCGGATCTGAGACCCCCTCCCCCGGACCTGCCCGTTCTCGGCGCTCGCGTCGTCGTAAGCCACCGTCGCCGGAGTTCCCTGTCGGCTCGCGTGCCGACCTGCAAGTCCCACGCCGCCGCTGCTCCCCTGTTTCAACCGCTGCTGCCTGCTTCGTCCCCTTCCTCTGTGATTCGGGCGAGCGTGCCCCAGGCCGTTGCTGCACATGCCCGTGTGGGCCACAAGCACGCCCGAGGCCCAGCCGCGCGACCTACCGGTCTCCCTCCTCCACCGAGTGGGCCCAGGCCCATGGTGAGGCCAGCTACGCGCCTCTTTTTTCTATGGTTGGGCGGGCTAGATTAGGCCCGAGTGCCTGTTTTTTTCGCGATCGAATTTGCTAATTATCCAGAGTTGACAAAATTGCAGAAAAACCCTCATACTTCATGCATTTAATAACTTCTCAACCGTGCATCGGTTTAAAATAATTTATATATGAAAAATGCTTAGTTTTTCATCTAGTTTCATAATATGCAACTTTCATACATGTTTGAAAGGTTTAAAATGCTGTTTGGTTAAATTTTGCCCCTATGCCATGCTAAACTGCTTTATTTCATAACTAATTAACCGTAGCTCGGTTTTAAACAAACTTTATATGTAAATGGTGTAGAAAAATGCCTAGTTTAACATGATGCACTCACCTAGCATGTTTAACAACTCTAAAATTATGTTTAGGGCAGAATAGTAACAAACCTAATATATGCATATGAGGAGTTTCCAGACTTGTTTTTTTGTGGTTCCGGCCACATTTAAACTTGCCTAGTTAGATAGTTTCATTATGTTTCACCTCTTGACATGTTAATAAACATTTAATATTGCTAAGTACATAAATGAGGGAGAACTAAATAAGGCATGTGTGTAAGTGCATCTAGTGCCACCCCTAGTTGGTTTTGGAGTATTGACGACAAACCTAGTTGAGGGACTAATGTGTTTGTGAGAATTGCAGGATAACACAAGTAGAAGTCCGTCAATGATTCGGTTTTACTACCAGAGATGACCCCTGAAAATGTACGAAGACATTAAAGACAATGGTGGTATTTGAAGATATTCACATTGAAGACTATGACAAGAGAAGACACCACGTGAAGCCTATGGAACTCGAAGACTTAGATTCTTCGTAGTTTTATTTCATCTGTGTTGAGTCATAGGAACCACCGTACTGTTGAGTGGGGTCCAAGAGAACCAGTCAGAATGACTGAAGTGATGCCTAATTCAAAACCTATATCTTCGAGCGAAGACTATGAGAGCAAATCTTGTCCAGCGTCGGACAAGTCAGCTTTACTTGTAGCCCAAGTAAAGTTGCCATGTGAGTTTGAAATCTGACCGTTGGTACACGTGTCAGTTCCTTAGTGACCCAGGGTCATTTCGGACAAATCAGGTCGGGTTGCCCAGTGGCTACAAAAAGTCCACCCCCTACAACCATAAATGGTTGGTTGCTCAGATTTCAGTGCACGGCTTTTGTCGTTTGAGAGCAACCCACCTTGAAGCCTTTGAGAGAAAATTCCTAGCGAGGAGAAAAGCCCTAACCACCCAGAGCCAGAGTAAATTAGGCATCACTTAAGTCTTCGTGTCTGAGTGATCTGAAGACTTATTACACTTGAGGACTGTGCATCCTCCAGCCGGTTAGGCGTCACGTTCTGAGCATCCAAGAGAAATTGTGGATTGCCAGTGAATGAAGTCTGTGAACGTTTGGGAGTCTACCTTGAAGACTTACCAGAGTGATTGGGCGAGGTCTGTGTGACCTTAGCTCAAGGAGAAAACGGTGAGGACTGGGTGTCCTGAGCTGCGTGTTCAGGACTGGGTGTCCGGGACTATGTGTCGTTTGGTTTAAATACCTAGCCGCTCCAACCAGACGTAACGTTGTCACAGCAACTGGAACTGGTCCAACAAATCATTGTCTTCAGCGTGTCACTAGTTTCATCTTCACTTCCTTTTACTTTCTGTTACACACTGTGAAGCCATTGCATGCTTGCTTTATCTTCTGTCTTCACAACATAACTGTATGATCTATTTGGCTTCATAACTTCTTCCTACCTGATCCTTATTACACTGCAGCTACTTCTCTTGTGCTTTCACTCTGTTGAATACTTGACCATGGCTTGCCTAGTGTAATCTAACTTCCGCTGCTTAAGTGATTGGCATATCTGTACTGTTTGTCTTCATAACCTTCACGTTTTGAAGACTTTCATAAAAATCGCCTATTCACCCCCCTCTAGTCGATATAACGCACTTTCAATTGGTATCAGAGCAAGGTGCTCCCTTGTTCTGTGTGATTCAGTTTAACCACCTGGAGTTTTAGCTATGTCGATTGCAGGGATAAATTAAAGTCTCCGCTGCGTGCCCCGTCTTCGATGGAACTGAATATCCCTACTGGAAGAATAAGATGCGCATGCATCTTGAAGCCATTGACGTCGACCTATGGTATGTCATCGAAAACGGCATTCCCAAGGCTGGAGAAGGTGTCACTGCTGTTGATGTCAAGAAGTTCACTCAACTGGACTCTACTGCCAAGAATATCATCTGTGGTCATATGACCAAGGGACAGTACGGCCGTGTAAGTGCCTTGAAGACATCCAAGCTGGTCTGGGACTGGCTCTCCAAAGTCAATGAAGGCATCTCAACCTAGAGAGATCAGAGAATCAGTGTTCTTCGCAATCTCTTCAACCGCTTCAAGCAAAATGATAGTGAGAATGTCCAGCACACATTTGACCGGCTCACTGACATCACAAATGAGCTTCAAGCCCTCGGCGCCACTGAGATCACCAAACATGAAATCGTCAAGACGCTGCTGAGATCACTTGACAGTTCGTTTGACATCCTAGCCCTGATGATTCAAGAACGTCCAGACTTCAAGACACTCGATCCGTCTAACATACATGAGAGGCTCAACACACATGAGTTTCAGCTTTCTAAGAAAATAGATATCTACGGTCCAAACTATGGGGGAACTCGTGCCTTGAAGGCAAAAGCTGTGTCCTCATCTGAAGAAGAATCTGACAGCAGTTCTGATGATCCACAAGACATTGGACGGGAACTTACAATGCTAGTGAAGAAGTTCCATAAATTCACCAAGAAGAAAGGCTTCAGAAAGTCTTCAAGATCAAGCTCAAGGAATGATGAAGCTTCTGCTCATGACTACAAGAAGAAAACATGTCACAAGTGCAAGAAAACTGGACACTTCATCTCTGAGTGTCCACAGTGGGACAATGAGAGCAGAAAGAAGAAGAAGAGCAAGGAATATGACTCCGACGACAAGAAGAAGAATAAATACTCAAAGTCTTCTTCCAAGTCTTCCTCAAAGTCTTCATCACACAAGAAGAGCTCAACTGGCAAGGCTTGTGCGTTTGTTGGCAAGGAAATGGATTCAGAGGAGGAGTCCGCTTCTGAATGAGGCAGAGGTGGAGTCTGATTCTGGCGTTGCGAGTCTGGCTACAGCCTACGTCGGCAAGTCCATCTTCAACACTGAAGACAATGACTTCATCACCAACACCGATGCAAATAACAAGGACGACTCTACTCCTACCTACTGCTTCATGGCACGCGGTGCCAAGGTAAACACACGCACTACTCACTATCAAACATCTAGTGACGATGACTCTGATTGTGATTCAAAACCCAGCTACAAAACACTTGCTAAAATTGCCACTGAACAACAGAAAACCATGGAACATATTCAAAAACTGTTAGACAGAAGCGATGATCTGTTGGGTGCTGAAATGACTCGATCTGAATCCTTAATTGAAGACATAAAAAATCTTCATGTTAAGTATCAGGAACTTGAAGATCGTCATGATACTCTCTCAACAACTCATGAAAAGCTTTCCTATGATTATCTTCAAAGGAAGCAAGATCTTGAGAAATTGAGAGCGGCTCATGAAGATCTTCAAAAGGAAAACGGGTCACTTCGCGCCGAACAGATCAGTTCCGCTCAGGAAGGATTTGAACCACCATGCCTTAAATGCATTGAGCGTGATAATGCTACTTCAGTTGCTGAATGTTCCACTGCTACTGCTGTTGCAATATCTTCAACTGTTGAAGTGGTAACTAACCCCTCTGCTGAGGATACCACTGCTATTGCTGATGAGAATGCTAGGTTGAAGACATTGCTTGAAACAGGGATGTACAAAACTCTCAAAGGACATCAGACATTATGTGATGTCCTCAAGAAGCAGATTCTGAACCGAAACCCTAGGAAAGAGGGTGTTGGGTTCGTGGGGAAAATTAATGCAGATGGCTCTTACTGGAAACCTGAGCAGTACCCCAAAACCACATGAGTTGCTGCAAAGGAATCCTCAACAGATCCATCCAATCTATCTGGCTTCACTTGTGCTAATCCTATTATCATTGATGAATCCTTTGATGCAAACTATAAACTGTTTAAGAATCAAAATGGTGAAGTATTTGCCAGGTACATTGGTACTAACTGCAGGAATGGACCGCCTATGAAGAAGATATGGTTTCCAAAAACGTGTCTGGAGAATCTTCCGGTGAATGTCCTCATGACACCTCACATGAAGAAGACAAAACCTCAGACCAAAGGCTTCATATGGTCCAAAGGCTTCATACAGGCAGAGGACTCACCTGAGTCGCACTAACGCAAATGTTTTGCAGGGAAACCATGCTCAGGCATATGAGAGCGGTTCTTAAAACCGTCATGTTCATATGACCAAGAACTATTCTGCCTATTCTTATGAGTACTAATGCCCGGCTGCTAGACTGTTTGCTAGGGCTCCAAAGCCAAAATTCTCAGATGCTGCACTTAGACTTATTGCTTCTAAGCCACCCTTCAAGATGTGGGTGGTTAAGAAAGCTTAACTCTCTTTTGCAGGGAAAGGTCTCTAGCAGAAAACCAAAATCTTCTGACGCTATTGCTGGGGACCTTAAAAATCTTGTGGGGCGCAAGATCAAATGCCCGAATGGCATCACTATGTATTTCGTACCTGAATCGCATGCTACTCTCCCTATTAGTCCTAACCTGGATCTAAGTTTTCATAACCCACTGGTTCGTCAAATGTTTTTGCTTCACAATACTCTTCGTGAAGCCTATCCCCCTAACTGCACTGTAGGGTACGACACCAGCGTCTTCAGAGTCTTCAGAATGAATTATTGACAGTGGGTGTACAAATCACATGACTGGCAAAAGAAGTCTTTTTATGGACTCAACCTTACGTCCATCCGACAAGAGCCACATCACATTTGCTGACACTGGTAAAAGTAAGGTATTGGGTCTAGGTAGAGTTGCAATCTCAAAGGATCAACACATGGATAAAGTCATGTTTGTTGAATCTCTTGGCTTCAACTTAATGTCTGTCTCAATGCTTTGCGATTTGAACATGATTGTAATTTTTGAAAAATATCATTGCCTAGTACTAATGGAATCTGACAAGTCTCTAGTGTTTGAAGGGTATTGGAAAGATGATCTGTATGTGGTAGATTTCTCAGCAGGGCCACAACTTGCAGTATGTCTTCTTGCAAAGGCTTCAGAATGCTGGCTTTGGCATCGGAGGCTTGGGCATGCTGGCATGAGGAACCTCCACACCCTTGCGAAGAAGAAGCATGTCATAGGCATCGAGGGCGTCAAGTTCAAGAAAGATCACTTATGTGGTGCCTCTGAAGCAGGGAAGATGACAAGGGCAAAACATCCTTTGAAGACAATCATGACCACTACTCGACCCTTCGAACTGCTTGACATGGATCTCTTTGGTCCCACTCACTACTCAACTTTTTCCACTACTGCTTGCCTCTATGGCTTTGTCATTGTTGATGATTACTCTAGATATACTTGGGTGCACATAATCCTTTACAAGACTGAAGTGTAGGATGTCTTCAGACGCTTCGCAAATCGGGCTATGAACAATTATGGCGCCAAGATAAAGCACATTAGAAGTGACAATGGCACTGAATTCAAGAACACTGGCCTTGATACATATCTGGATACCTTGGGCATCACACATGAATTCTCAGCTCCGTACACGCCACAGCAGAATGCCGTCGTCGAACGCAAGAATAGAACACTCAAGTGGAAGGCATTGACTTCGATGAAACATTTGCTCCTGTGGCCAGAATTGAAGCCATCCGTATACTGCTGGCCTATGCAAATCATCATAACATACTTTTATATCAAATGGATGTGAAGAGTGCCTTTCTCAATGGCAAGATTGAAGAAGAAGTGTATGTTGCACAACCACCTGGGTTTGAAGATCCAAAACATCCTGACATGGTTTACAAGCTCAATAAGGCACTATATGGCCTCAAACAAGGCCCTCGGGCCTGGTATGACACACTCAAATACTTCCTGAAGAGCAAAGGCTTCATACCTGGCTCCCTAGATCCCACTCCCTTCACGAAGACATATGATGGTGAACTGTTTGTTTGCCAAATATATTTGGATGACATTATCTTCGGCTGCACCAATCAGAAGTACAGTGAGGAGTTCGAATATATGATGCAAGAGCAATATCAGATGTCTATGATGGGGGAGCTGAAATTCTTCCTCGGTCTTCAGATACGGCAACAACGCAATGGCATCTTCATATCTCAAGAGAAGTATCTCAAAGATTGCCTGAAGAAGTTCGGTATGCAAGACTGCAAAGGTTTCACAACACCAATGCCAGCCAAACATCATCTGGGTCCTGAAGACAATGGTAAAGAGTTCGATCAAAAGGTATACCGCTCCATGATTGGTTCTTTGCTTTATTTATGTGCATCTAGGCCAGATATTATGCTTAGTCTTTGCATGTGTGCTCGATTCCAAGCGGCACCAAAGGAGTCGCATCACTTAGCAGTGAAGCGAATTCTTCGATATTTGGCTCACACCCGAACTTTAGGGTTATGGTATCCAAAGGGCTCAGAGTTTGATCTGGTTGGATTCTCGGATGCTGATTATGCTGGTGATAAGGTTGATCGGAAGTCTACATCAGGCACATGTCACTTTCTGGGACGATCACTCGTATGTTGGTCTTCAAAGAAGCAGAACTGTGTATCCCTCTCCACTGCTGAATCTGAATACATTGCTGCTGGATCTTGCTGTGCTCAGCTTCTCTAGATGAAGCAAACTCTCAAGGACTATGGCATTCATCTGAAGCAAGTGCCTCTTTACTGCGACAACGAAAGCGCCATCAAGATCGCCAACAACCCAGTTCAGCACTCGAAGACAAAGCACATTGAAATTCATCATCACTTTCTCAGAGATCATGTTGCAAAGGAAGATATTGATATCATACACATCAACACTGAAGAGCAATTGGCAGATATCTTCACCAAGCCCTTGGATGAGAAGAGATTTTGCAAGTTACGGTGTGAGCTAAATATCTTGGAATCCTCAAATGTCCCGTGATCAGGCACACATCCTAACACTTATGCATATTGATGACTTAGATGTGCAACACACGAAGTAACGTACATCTTCAATCAATGAAGACATACATTCTAAGTGTGAATACATTAATGTGGAAATTGACTTCGGAGCACCACGATAATTGTGCGCCGTGTCTGGGTCTAATACTTCCTATATGGTGGGTAACGCCACCACCAAACGTTCAAATTTGAAGTGTTTCACTCACGGCGTTACCTTGCAATGTCTTCACATTTGGTTTGGCTTCAATATCTACATGTCTTCATGATTATCTTCATTACGTGGATTATATAGATATATATATATATATACTAGTGTTCTGTCCTCTACAGCATTCACTTATAGCTATGTCTTCTTGTTTTGAATCTTTTGAACTAAGTGAATGTGATCGGACCCTAATCTCTCCATGCTCTCTATCTCAAATTCTATCTCTCCAAGTCATATCCATCCTATTGAAACTGTCGAATGTCTTCTCTGCGTCCTTGTCAACAGAAGACACAGAGACAAACTTTAAAACCGTTTTCAATGCTCATTCATCCACAAGAAATCCGGAGAAGTAGGAACGACCACCCGACAATCCAGGCGTGCGTGGGATGTGGAACTGCCCCCGAGACTCCGCATGATGGCCACGTGCTGTTCAGATGCGAATCGCCAGGGGCACCTGTGTAATAGCGTAGTGCAGCCCCTCTGACTATAAATACACACTCACCGCGGTCATTATCTCCTTCTCCTTCTTCCTCCCTCGCACGAACCCTAGCGCCACCGCTAGCTCTCGACGACGCCGGCGACGAAGCGCTTCACTGCCGCAACCTCTCCGACGCCGTTTTCACGCCGACCGCGGAGATCACTCTCTCCACCGTCGCCGTAGGTGTCTTCCGTCGCCATGTTATGGCACGTAGGATCGAACTGCTCGGCCTCATCGCCCACTCCGTCTAGCAGTTCCAAGTGTGGTAAATAAAACCTCTTTTTACTGCCTCTTTTGATCCTATAGTTCGGTCACTTTCTGCCATAAGAAGTTTCTATTCACACAAGTTAGATCTGTCTCAGTCTGCATCTCATAACTTGCCTAGTATATTCACTTGTGCTTCATGAAGTAGTTAGATTCCTTACTTGTACTGATCCATGGGTTCATACAAATCTGGAACCAACTTCTTTTCTATAAGTGAATGTCTTCGCACGATGAGGTCAATATCTTCTAAACTGATTTATCTTCAAAATCTTCTGAGAACGCATATGACCTCTTCCCCTTCCCTCGCACCTTAATGCTATCACAGGTACATGTCCGTGGGAGAATCTTTTGGTTCTCATAGTCTGCATTCATTTGCAGAGTTCTTACAGTGTCACATCATTTCTCCTGAAGCCAGTTCCTGTTGGTCCAGCAAAAGAAAACCTTTGAAGCCTTTGAACATTTTGAAGCCTTCCAAGTTATGCTTCATGGCTGCAGAAAAACCAGCAAGGAAGGGTGGCAGAAAGCGTCGAGGGGAATCATCAAGAGATCTGCCCGATGTTCTCTTAGAGCTGTACAATACAGATCCTGAAGAGGATTACAATCAGCGCAAGACACGAATCCAATGGATTCGACGCTATTGGGCGGAGCAATGGTTCCAATACCGCTTCGTCACCAAGGAGTACGCTGAGAAAAGCGCCATCAAGAGACCATGGGGAGACGTACTATAAAAAAATCTCGTGCCCAGGTCTAGAGACGAAGCCATTGCTCAAGGCTTCTATCCATGCATGGTCAGAGGACCGCAGCCTGCTAATGCTCATCCGTCGTCACTACTCTGGTGTCGTGACGACAATCTGTTCAAGCGCAACTTCCAGTTTGCCCAGAGGTCAGCGAAGCACAACAAGAAGAAATTGGGTTTAGACTTCAACCCTGGTCCCTCCGCACCAAGGGAAGATGGCACACGTGAGGCCGACCCCAATATCATCGGTCCATATGCAAATCTTGAGGGCCTCATCACCCGCATCTTAGTCCAAGGGACTACTGTCAATGACCCTCCTGCTGACTCGGAATCTTATGAAGCGCCTGCTGCACCGAAGCCAAAGCAGGCAAAGAAGCCAAAAGCTTCAAAGCAGATCCCTTCACCCAAAATCTCAAGGGCGAAGCCATTGGCAACTGCGCCTCCTGAAGCCAGTGCGTAGTCTAAAGACTTATCTCGAGTCTCCAAGCCCAGGAAGCAAAGAAGCCTCAGCCACACACAGGCAAAGAGCTCACAGCTGCTGCCATTCTGTGCAGCGAAACCATTGATCTGTCCAGCGACGAAGATCTTGGAGATGACGCTCTTGAGCAGCTCATCAAGAGCAAGGAGGAGGCTGAAATCTTCAACAATCTGCCTCTGTTTGATGTAGCAATCATCCACAACTTCATCGATGAGTGGTTTGCTACACCAAATATCAGCTTCGATGATCTGCAGCTGCCCATTGGCTTCAGCGTCGCCTTCCAAGGCGCTATTGCTTCAGAACTTGCAATTGCCCAGCGCATTGTTGAACTGAAGCAGAAAATTGATTTTGAAAAGGCTCAGTTCAAGCAGAATATGGCCAGGCTCAGCGTCCAAGAAGTCAAGGACCTCAAGATCATGTTGCACGAGTTAAAGGAAAACTTTCTGAAGAAACGTGCAGAAGCTCAGGGTTCGCGGGAGCGAATGAAGACTCTGGCTGGTCGCTGTGTGCAGGCCTACAATGAGGCCGAGAAGCGCAAGGCACTTGGGTGTCCCGGCATCGACCCCAGGATGGCCGCGAAGAAAAAGAAGAAGCCTGCTGTGGCTGAACTAGAGGCACCAAGGCAAGAAGTTGTTCCGATTGTCTTCCCCACTGCTACGACTGGCTCGAAGCCAAAGAGCCGGTCAACCGCTTCAGAGCTCAAGAAGACACGGATAGCCGAAGCTGAAGCAAGGCAGAGGAAACACTCTGAAGCCTCTCCTTCTGACCCTACCAAGAAGAAGCGCAAGATCAAGAAAACTCGGGCTGCTCCCACAGAGCCCTTGATAGTTGAACCTCTCTCTGTCCTCTATCCTGACGCAGATCGTCAGCTGACAGTTCATGAGCCTGCTCCCACAGAGGCTCCTGAAGCTGAAGATATTCCAGCAGCCGACCCCATCGCTGCTGAAGACATTGGTCATCAGGACCATGTACAAGATGATGCATCCCTTCCTCAGCTTGAGACAAGCGAACTCATCAGCATTGGTCGTCCTCTGACGCCAATTGCACAAGATGCATCATGGCCGGATTGCCCACAAGTGGAAGAAGAAACTGAGGTCCAGCCCACTCCAACTCCACAGGCGTCGTCTGCATTTCGCAGGCTTCGCAAAGGTCCAAGGCCTCAGGACTCTGCTGACGACATTCCGGCTGCATCAGCCGAAGAGCATGAGAAGTACCACAAGCTCCAACTCCCCTGCTCCAACAAGAAACCGTTCTCCAGGAGAACGTGCTGAAGTCTGTCCCTCCAACTACACAAGTGGAGGCTGAAAATGTTGAGGCTGCCACAACCAACACCGAAGCCATTGTGGCGCCCTCCCCACCCAAAGCTTCTGAAGATAGTGAAGCTACTGATCCAGATACGTCTGTTCATGAGTCTGCTGCAGGTCCTCAAATTGTTTACCATGTTGAGCACAGGCCTCAGGTCCAGACGCCAATCCCTCGACTGCCAAGGTTCCCAGGTCCTGCATCAGCTCCTGGCTCCATCAACATCACTAGCTTCAAGGCCGACAACACGTTCTTCAACAGCTCCACGAACCCCTATTCAAGGGAAATGATTGTATCTGATAGGTTCTGGAGCTATCCTCAGTGCAGTTACTACTCTTGCATCCTCTACAACCAAGGTCGCATCTTCCCGCACAAGCGCCTTGATGTTGAAGCCATTGCTGGACTGCCCTGTTTGGAGGAAGCTTTGGATTGCTTCAAGCAAGTGGGTCTGCTGCAGTTCGTAACTGGTGAAGAGCACTGGAATGAAGAGCTTCTGCTTCAAATCTATGCCACCCTCCACATTAAAGGATACAATAGAGATCCGAAGACTTGGATCCTGGAGTGGATGACCGGCAATGTCCATCACGAAGCCAATGCATTTGATATCATTGAAGCCATGTGCATTTGCGTTCAGAAGCAAATTACTTATATGCACATCTTCAGGGGGAGCCCTTGCAGCTTATGAAGACAATTCCTTTACAATTTCACAAATTATATTCCCCATTGAAAACTTCAACTAGTTTGTCATCAATCACAAAAAAGGGGGAGATTGTAAGTGCATCTAGTGCCACCCCTAGTTGGTTTTGGAGTATTGACGACAAACCTAGTTGAGGGACTAATGTGTTTGTGAGAATTGTAGGATAACACAGGTAGAAGTCCCTCAATGATTGGGTTTTACTACCAGAGATGAACCCTAAAAATGTACGAAGACATTCAAGACAATGGTGGTATTTGAAGATATTCACATTGAAGACTATGACAAGAGAATACACCACGTGAAGCCTATGGAAATCGAAGACTTAGATTCTTCGTAGTTTTATTTCATCTGTGTTGAGTCATAGGAACCACCGTACTATTGAGTGGGGTCCAAGAGAACCAGTCAGAATGAGTGAAGTGATGCCTAATTCAAAACCTATATCTTCGAGCGAAGACTATGAGAGCAAATCTTGTCCAGAGTCGGACAAGTCAGCTTTACTTGTAGCCCAAGTAAAGTTGCCGTGTGAGTTGGAAATCTGACCGTTGGTACACGTGTCAGTTCCTTAGTGACCCAGGGTCATTTCGGACAAATCAGGTCGGGTTGCCCAGTGGCTATAAATAGTCCACCCCCTACAACCATAAATGGTTGGTTGCTCAGATTTCAGTGCACGGCTTTTGTCGTTTGAGAGCAACCCACCTCGAAGCCTTTGAGAGAAAATTCCTAGCGAGGAGAAAATCCCTAACCACCTAGAGCCAGAGTAAATTGGGCATCACTTAAGTCTTCGTGTCTGAGTGATCTGAAGACTTATTACACTTGAGGACTGTGCATCCTCCAGCCGGTTAGGCGCCGCGTTCTGAGCATCCAAGAGAAATTGTGGATTGCCAGTGAACGAAGTCTGTGAAGTTTTGGGAGTCTACCTTGAAGACTTACCAGAGTGATTGGGCGAGGTCTGTGTGACCTTAGCTCAAGGAGAAAACGGTGAGGACTGGGTGTCCTGAGCTGCATGTTCAGGACTGGGTGTCCGGGACTGTGTGTCCTTTGGTTTAAATACCTAGCCACTCCAACCAGACGTACAGTTGTCACAGCAACTGGAACTGGTCCAACAAATCATTGTCTTCAGCGTGTCACTGGTTTCATCTTCACTTCCTTTTACTTTCTGTTACACACTGTGAAGCCATTGCATGCTTGCTTTATCTTCTGTCTTCACAACATAACTGTATGATCTGTTTGGCTTCATAACTTCTTCCTACCTGATCCTTATTACACTGCAGCTACTTGTCTTGTGCTTTCACTCTGTTGAATACTTGACCATGGCTTGCCTAGTGTAATCTAACTTTCGCTGCTTAAGTGATTGGCATATCTGTACTGTTTGTCTTCATAACCTTCACGATTTGAAGACTTTCATAAAAATTGCCTATTCACCCCCCCTCTAGTCGATATAACGCACTTTCAATGTGGTGTTCCGTCAATATGCAACTCGTTGCATATTGATCTCCACTTAACTTGTAGTGTTGTTTGTGCACTTTGCCATGCCATGCCTCATTAAACCGGACATGCATCATACTTGTTTGCGCATCATGCCATGTCTATGCTTGGTTGTTTACTATGTTGTTTGCTTCTTTCCGGTGTTTGCTTCTCTGGGTTGGTTCCGATAACGTCGCGTTTGTGAGGATCCGTTCGACTACGTCCGTTTGTCTTCTTCATGGACTCGTTCTTCTTCCTTGCGGGATTTCAGGCAAGATGACCATACCCACGAAATCACTTCTATCCTTGCTTGCTAGTGGCTCGCACTTTTTCTATGCCTATGCTGCGATACCTACCACTTGCTTATCATGCCTCCCATATTGTTGAACCAAGCCTCTAACCCACCTTGTCCTAGGAAACCGTTGTTTGGCTATGTTAACGCTTTTGCTCAGCCCTCTTATAGCGTTGTTAGTTGCAGGTGAAGATTGAAGTTTATTCCTTGTTGGAACATGGAGATGTTGTTCCTTTTTGGAACATGTTTACTGGTTGGGATATCACAATATATCTTATTTAATTAATGCATCTATATACTTGGTAAAGGGTGGAAGGCTTGGCCTTATGCCTGGTGTTTTGTTCCACTCTTGCCACCCTAGTTTCCGTCATATCGGCGTTATGTTCCCGGATTTTGCGTTCCTTACGGGGTTGGGCTATAATGGGAACCCCTTGACAGTTCGCCTTGAATAAAACTCCTCCAGCAATGCCCAACCTTGGTTTTACCATTTGCGACCTAGCCCTTTTTTCCCTTGGGTTCTGCAGACTCAAGGGTCATCATTATTTTAACCCCCCCGGGCCAGTGCTGCTCTGAGTGTGGGTGCAAACTAGAGTCCTGTGCAGCGCCTCCTCGGGGAAACTCGAGGTTTGTTTTAGTTGTATGGAGCGCTCATCTGAGTGTGCCCTGAGAATGAGATAAGTGCAGCTCCTATCAGGATTTGTCGGCTCATTCGGGTGGTGTTGCTGGATTTGTTTTAACTTGTCGAAGTTGTCTTGGAGAACCGGGATACCGAGTTTGATCGGAATGTCTCAGGAGAAGGTATATCCTTCGTTGACCGTGAGAGCTTGTCATGGGCTAAGTTAGGACTCCCTTGCAGGGATTTGATCTTAAAGCCGTGCCACGGTTATGGGCAGATGGGAATTTGTTAATGTCCGGTTGTAGAAAACCTGAAGTTGACCTTAATTAAAATACATCAACCGCGTGTGTAACCGTGATGGTCTCTTTTCGGCGGAGTCTGGGAAGTGAACACGGTGTTGGAGTCAGGTTTGACGTAGGTTGTTCTAGGATCACTTCTTGATCATAGTTTCTCGATCGTGCTTTGCCTTCTCTTCTCGCTCTCATTTTGTGTATGTTTAGCCACCATATATGCTAGTCGCTTGCTGTAGCTCCACCTCATACTTTTACCTTAACCATAAGCTTAAATAGTCTTGATCGCGAGGTTGCGAGATTGCTGAGTCCCCGTGACTCAACGATACTTCCAAAACCAGCTTGCAGGTGCCGATGAGACCGTGCAGATGACGCAACCAAACTCAGGAGGAGCTCGATGAAGATCTTGTCCTTTGTGTTGTTTCGTTCTAGTTGATTAGTAGTGGAGCCCAATCAGGACGATCGGGGATCTGTGTAGCTTTTGGGGTAGTCTTCTTTCATTTTAGTTCCGTAGTCGGACCTTGATTGTATCTGGTTGTTGTAATGCTTTATTCATGTATTTGTGTGAAGTGGCGATTGTAAGCCAACTATGTATCTCTTTCCCTTATGTATTACATGGGTTGTGTGAAGATTACCTCACTTGCGACATTGCTTTCAATGTGGTTATGCCTCTAAGTCGTGCTTCGACACATGGGAGATATAGCCGCATCGAGGGCGTTGCAACTTTGCAGGGTTTGATGCCCTAGCCATGGCAGCGAGGGAGCTCCAGGAGGGAGGGGAGGAGGAGAGGGAAGAGGACGCGATAGCAGCTCCCGAAGATGGGTGGCTTGCGGCTGGACCGCAAGCCCCTGCACCGGACCCAGATCAGCGCACCCGCATGCGCGCCGTGACCCGAGGAGCAGTGACCTCCAACCTAGCAGTAGCCACCAAGAGGGTGAAAGAAGACCTCCACCAAGTCTACCAAAACTAAGGTGGCATTCTATCAACCCCCTTGTCTTGCTCAGCCCAAGGTTCCCCACTCTAAACGGCTGGCGGCTATGGAGGCGGAGTCCAGCTCCCGCTCCGGCTCGAGTACTTCACAGAGCTCGCCTTCCCCGGAGCTCCTTGCATCGCAGCACGCGCCGAAGCTACCGGGGGGGTCCACCCTTCTACGTTTGAGGAGAGGTAGGGAGTCTCCCCCTCCCACGAAGTTCAATTTGAACTCCATGCTCATCACATAAGAGTAATGAGGGTTTCTCTTTGTGGCAGGCATATTTTTAGATGAATTTGAATGCTTTGGCTAACTAACCTCTCATTTTTGTCGCTGCCAGGAGGGAAGTGGAGGAGGACACGGAGACCCTCGTTCACCATTCTTGGAAGAAGCTCCAGTGCCTCAGGTCACTTGAAGGTGCAGAGGGCTTGGCTTCGGCAGGGAAGGACACTGAAGACCTTGTGCCGAGCCCCCAGCCCAGCCCCCGGCCTGGGAGAGGAGACTTGGCTCCGCCCGCCGGAGATGGTGGAGTCACCCCTTCAGCTTCCCCACATGGAGGAGGTATATAATAGCCTTCTGACAGGCTTTGATGTGGGTGATTTAACTATAAAAAGAATGCCTATGCATAGTCAGGAGCCCCTGAGACTCTGTTCGGCGTTCGTTTAAGAAACGCCAAACAAAGGATCAAATAGTCTTTGCAGGATATTAACATACATGTGTATTTGAACAAACAGGCTTTGAAGTTAGCGGCAACCGCCCATGCCGATGAAGTGTCCGATCTAAACCCGCGGCTGAAGCGGGGCGATCAAGAGCTTATCCGCTCCAACAAACTATTGGAGGAGAAGCAAGGTATGCGATAACTATTCGCATCTGACATGATATTTACTTATTGTTGTGTTATCTTGCTAAGTTTTGTAATCATGCTCAAAAGTTGACGCGTCCAAGGTCGAGACCCTCAAGAACGCATTGGCCGAGGCCAAGAAGGAGTTGGAGGAGGAACAAGCTGCCCGCCGAAAGCATGAGTCATGAGTGGAGGAAGTCCAGCAAGAGCTCAAGGATGCCATAAGCAAATGTGATTCCATAGAGCGCAAGCTTTCGGATCGAGATTCTGAACTTGCTAAGGCCCTCCAAAGCATGAAGGCAGCCCGGGTTGAAGCCTAAGGCGCTTGCCGGGATATCCAAGAAGCAAAGCACATCGCGGCGGATAAGGCCTTTAACATGCAAAGCAAATTTGTAAGGAGGAGGTACATATTGACGACCCAGGTTTGGAGTTCTCTAGGGGCGTCTGTGGATATACCCCGGAGTATTGCCGATGCTGCGGAGTTCTTTCGAGCTGAAGAGGGGAGTTCAATGGAGAAGTTGTTTTGGTCGCAGTACCTTACAGTAGAGCATCCGGTGTCCTTTAGCGATCAGCTGAAGCAGCTGACCGAGCTGCATAGGGTGGCCGAACTAGCCATTAAGGTTGTTATAGTCCGACTTTGGCCAGTCGAACCCATAACCGGCAGTTACTTCGGGCTCGTGAAGCGGCTCGTCAGCGCCTGCCCCCGGCTTGATGCCATAAAGCAGTCTGCCTGTATCGAAGGTGCCCGGATGGCCTTCTCCCATATCAAGGTGTAGTGGGCGAAGATGAACGCCATCAAGCTGGCAACCGAGGGACCGCCCGCGGGCAAAGAGCACCGCACACTGGAGCGGTATTTCAATGAAGTCTTGGAGGATTCCCGCATTGTAGAGGGCCAATGTTCAAAGGAAACTATTTTTGAATGAATGTACCTGTAATGCCCATACTTTGTATTATAAAAAATGCCTTATGTGTAATGTGTTTCTTGTTTTACTTTGAAATCCTTTCCTGCTATGCGGCCATTTACGGCATATGGGAGTTGGCCAATCTTCAGCTTCAGCCCCCACGTAGGTAGTACGGGGGTGTTCGGAATGGCACCTAGACACACTTGACCCAACCAGCATGGACCTTGAAGGAGGTGTCAGTGCGGTGAACCAGGCAATCAGACATGTGGCTTTATCACTCTCACTTAGCCATAGGAGTTTCACAATGAAGTTATAGGCGCAGCCCCTGGTGTTGCTCGATTATCCAAACTTGGGTGCTATGGACACCTGACCGGGCATAGACCGGTCCTTCGCATAATGCGGGCAAAATTGCAAGAGATTTGTAGTTAGTCGCCGAATAGCTGACGAGCTCTCGTCGCACCATCACTACTGCAGGATGCTGCTAACGCGACACTACGATCAGAGACCCTTCAAGGAACTGTGTGTGATGCAATAATCGCAAACGGTGCTGTATGAAAACCGTCAGAAATGTGTAAAACATTTGTGATGATGGATGCATCAAACACAGTTCAGGTTTTAGTTGTGTGTGCGATGAAGGGCATACGGTTCAGTTCAATTAACTATTTGCGATGAGGAGGAACAAAACAAACGGGCAGCAAGATGAAGGCGTGTGTGACACACAACATACGCTTCACTCAGATGAACTATTTGTGATTAGGCAACACCAAAGAAACGGTCAGCCAGATCAACGTGTGTGTGATATACGGCATGCGGTTCACTCAGATGAACTGTTTGCGTTAAGACATGAGAACAGAAACGGCTCAACTTACCAAGATGTGTGTGATACGCGGCAAATAGGTCTGTAATAAGACGTGTGTGTTGTGTGATGGGATTTCATACAGAACAACTTATATATACTCACACTTATAATACATGCTTGCATAACCAAATTAAACATACACTTACGTAGGTGGCTACTACAACCATGGCGTTTGCACACACCGAAGTAAACTTTTACATGCATAATTACATAGGCGGCTACTACACATATGACATTTCCACACACACCAATAAAGTAAACTATATATTACATGCATGATTAACTAGCATAAAACGATCATCTAATCATCATCTACTTCTTTTGATGCTTGCACTGCTTGTGGCTCGATCTGGGCTCGTCGATTTGTGTAACGAGGCACTTCCTCATGTCAAAGATCTGCCTGTGCATCTCGTAGCATGTGTTCACTCTCTTGGCCGCAAACCTGAGGTGAGGTTCATCCAGTTGCCGCATCTAGTCCCCATCCATGATACGGGACTTATTCTCTAGGCATCCTACTTCATCTTTTCGTAGTAGGGGTCGATGATGGTCGAGCCGAGTTCGACTAGGGAGTCCTTCTTCATGGTTCCCTAGACCATGTAGTGGTCATGGATTTCAACAAGGTTCTTGCAGGCCAAGCCCGAACGCTGAGCGCTTTTACATCGTTGGTGGTATCCATCGTGGCAAACTTGTAGTCACTGCTGTTGACAAACCTGTTTAAACGGTCGCAAGGCTGTGTGGCCATGCATTAGTGGTAGATGAGGACATGATGGCGCATGCACAATTGGGCGACGGCAACCTTCTGATCTATGCCGGGATGACCACGGTGTATTGGAGATCGATGCCGACCACCTTGTACTTGTCTCCAGTAAGCAACTGCTCAACGCTGTTGATGTAGTCGTCCACCACGGTGGGGTCAATGGTGTACACCACCGAGAGATCCCTCTCCCTCGCATGGGTCTCCAATCTATGCTCGTCAAACTCCATTGGAGCGCCGCCGGATGTGCCCTCTCTATGTGTCATCGTGGGTGTGCTTGTTGTGTTGTGGGGCGTGATCGAAAGGTTGAAGACACTAAGGTCATAATGGCCGTAGGAATTAAAGGGGAAGTTGGACGGCCAGGAATATCGGCAGGCCTCGTGGTAGTTCTAATTTGTAGTGCATAACTCCATCATGCCACACGTAACTAGATCCAATGGCAACGCGTGCGGCGCAACCGCATGCAAATGGGACCCCTGACATGATCGTGCGCACGCCCAACCGCTGGTAGAGTGCGCACGAAGGGACGCGAGCAAAGCGCTTCGCGGTGGCCTCAAGGAAAAGTTGTCCACAAGCCGAGCACGCCGACAGACGCGAGCAAAGCTCGCCAATGGACGCGACAGAGCGCGTCGTGGTGCCTAACGGCGAGCACAGCATGCTAAGGCGCCTAATGGAAAGCAGAGCTTACCAAGGGACGCGAGAAGAGGACGGCATAGTTATACGTGGCAACTAAGACGAACTATGCGAGCGATGTCGGAGACATCAAGCACGAATCAGATTAGAGTTGTGTGTGCGATACTTTGTAGACAGTTGATCCATCAGAGCCTTAAATTTAACCAAAAAAGTGTTAATGCATGTTACAAAAAATTTATAGCAGGAAACTATGTTCAAATACGACTCCAGCCATATAATCTATGGGGACATGGATTCGTATTTTATTAGTTAAATCATACTCATAAACCAGGGCGGGGGTATAGTAGGTAATAAAATCACAAACGTTTTTTTATTAACTGTATGTGTACGGGTCTTCTCATCCTCCCCTCGCACGTCTTGTCACCCGCTGCCACAGACGGCTTACCGCGCAAGCTTGCGCAGTGCACGGGGGCATTCTTTTGGCCAAACGGTGGCGCCAATGAATCATCGGTGAGCCCGTTCCCACGTAACCTCGCAGGTTCCCGCGCAAGCTTCCTGCCCGACTCGGTGAAATCCCCCAAATTCCCAATGCTTGCCGGCCTGCTATAAAAAACCTCACGGCCGGCTAGTCCTGTGTCAAATTTTCCCCTCCCTCCCTGTAGCTTATCTCGTCTGCTTCTCTCACAATCGCCAATGGCACTGGTCCCTCGTCGTTGATCAGCCACTCTGCCGTCATCAGAGGACAGCTCCAGCTGGGAGGCTACACCGCGGCAGCGGCGCAGTCCCCAACATAGTGTAGTGCGTGTGGCGTCCCTGTTGGGTGTGCGCGGAACACCCACCACACAATCCGCCGCCGCTGCCTGTCGGCAGCTGTTGCCGGCCGCCGTTGCCGCCACACCTCCATCGAAAGCCAGGGCCATCTCCCGCTCCGCCGCCGCGGCCCAAAGGTGGGAGGTGGCCATAGTGGCCACCAACCCACTGCTGGCCACCGTGGCCATCACCCGCTCCGCCATCACGGCTCAAAGGCGGGAGGTGGTGGTCATGGCCGCCAATCTACCGTCCACCGCCGGGATCATAACACCCTCCGCCATCGCTACCCGAAGGAGGGAGGCGGAGGTGGAGGCCCGCATGTGCGTCAGCGACCTTGCGCGCTACATCGAGTTCCTACGCGAGCAGGAGGAGCGCCTCGTCGAGGATGCAAAGAGCCTTACAACAGTCGAGGCCGCAGCACACGCCAACGCGGAGGCGGGGAATCACGAGATCTACGAGCAATCTGGCCGCTTCGAGAGGGATCGTTTTGAGCAGCACTGGGCGTTCGAGCTAGCGAGCATCGCTTAACGTGCAGCTGTGGCAGACACCGTATTGCATTTGTCCAGCTCGTCGGTAGGCTCCTCCTCCTCCTCTTCCTCTTACTGAGCGTGCTCGGCAGAGGAGAGGCTACTGGAAGTAGCACAAAGCCCCTTCGTGGTAGTAGTAGTATTTAGGGGCTATTTTGTTTAGTTCATCTAACTATAGATGTGTCGTCGAACTGTACAACGTACTTAAAATTAGCTAGTATATATAGTTGAACTAGCTATTTCAGTACGTGGTTGGCAACAATTGGGGAGAAGTTTGGTAGTTTCAGCTATCGAGTAGAAATATTTGTATAAATTAAGAATGACTACTTAATCTATGAATGACATCTATGCTTAATTACTGAATTTTAGTTGCAAAAAATACATAGTGCTAATGATTTCTAGCTGCATATTTTGTCAAATCGTAGTGTCACAAGGATTGACAAATGGCAACGTTACTAGATCAACAAATGTAAATCTTTCCAGTTTAACAAATGGCAACGTACCCAATATGACAGATGCAAATCTTACCAAATTGTTTGTATGTGGTTGCACACGGGTCATCCAAAACAACCGTTTGCGTTGTAGGGGTGAACAGATCCTGTGTTGCTCTCACTTAGCATACGGGTGTTATATCTAAATCGTTTGCTATGAAGAGCTGCAGAAATCCTACTCGGCAGTTTTTCTCTGGGCTTCCTGGGGAAGCTGACGGTTTGCATACGGGTGTTCTAACTAAAATGTTTGCGATGAGTGTTTTATACTTAAAAAGCGAATTAAACTGCGGCTTGGGCGCCATTAATGGAGAGGATGCAAGCAAGGAGGGCGGCCATGGAAGTCAAAGGGCTCGCTTCCCGGTGAGCCTACGAAGCGTACAGTTCGCATGCTACCTGGTGAGCCTGCGCACTCAAGGACAGCCTGCACGCCTCTCGGTCAGCCTCCGCACCGGACGACGCTCGCCCGCCTCCCCTTCAGTCAAGGTCAAGCAGCTGTCCGGACGGCACCTCCTACAGCCCTTAAAACCAAGACACGTGGCGTCATGTCTATGGTTAAATGATTTTTGGATTTACTAGAATTTAAGAATCAGGCATCTCAATGTTTTGCCAGCAATCAACGGTGCCCTGGTGTTTGAAATTCATTCCTATTTCTTGCATGGGACCTAAGCATGCACCCAAGGACACATATTTGATTTTTCAACCAATTTATATGCACTAGAGCATGTGCATGTAGTTCAAATTTGAATTATGCACATAAATGCATTGAAACCCAGTTAATGCATAAAAATGTCCAAACAAACCCTGAAAAATCACAAAAATTCACACAACACTCCTGTTGTTCTATGTTGACATGAGAAAAAAATGAGCAGCAATAAGAGGCAATGGATATCGTTTCGTCCCAAAGGTGGGTCGTTCCCTATCGAAAACCATCATGCTTGTTGTGAGAAGCATATACCCAAACCTGCCCCAAATGGGACAAAATTTGTACCACGACATGTTGATGCCGGTCCATGATAGCATGCCAAGTTTCATGAATTTCAAACGAGTTTTGGACTTACTATAATTTAAAAACAAGGTATCTCAATGTTTTGCTAGCAATTAACGGTGCCCAGGTGTTTGAAATTCACTCCCATTTCTTGCATGGGACCTAAGCATGCACCCAAGGACACAGATTTGATTTTTCAACCAATTTATATGCACTAGAGCATGCACATGTAGTTCAAATTTGAATTATGCACATAAATGCATTGAAAAATAAGTTAATGCATAAAAATGTCCAAACGACCCCCGAAAAATCACAAAAATTCACACAACACTCCTATTGTTCTATGTTGACACGAGAAAAAAATTGAAAGCAATAAGAGGCAATGGATATCATTTCGTCCGCAAAGGTGGTACGTTCCCTACCGAAAACCATCATGCTTGTTGTGAGAAGCTCCGGTTTGTTAGATGCATATACCCAAATGGGACAAAATTTGTACCATGGCATGTTGATGCCACTCCATGATAGCATGCCAAGTTTAATGAATTTGAGATGATTTTTGGATTTACTAGAATTTAAAAACTAGGCATCTCATTGTTTTGCCGGCAATCAACGGTGCCCTGGTGTTTGAAATTCATTCCCATTTCTTGCATGGGACCTAAGCATGCACCCAAGGACACATATTTGATTTCTCAACCAATTTATATGCACTAGAGCATGTGCATGTAGTTCAAATTTGAATTATGCACCTAGATGCATTGAAAACTCAGTTAATGCATAAAAATGTCCACATGAACCCCAAAAACTCACAAAAATTCACACAACACTCCTGTTGTTCTATGTTGACACGAGAATTTTTTTTGAAAGCAATAAGAGCCAATGGATATCGTTTCGTCCCCAAAGGTGGGACGTTCCGTACCAAAAACCATCATGCTTGTTGTGAGAAGCTCCAGTTTGTGAGAAGCATATACCCAAACCTGCCCCAAATGGGACAAAATTTGTACCACAGCATGTTGATGCCGCTCCATGATAGCATGCCAAGTTTCATGAATTTCAGACGAGTGTTGGATTTACTAGAATTTAAAAACTAGGCATCTCAATGTTTTGCCGGCAATCAACGGTGCCCTGGTGTTTGAAATTCATTCCCATTTCTTGCATGGGACCTAAGCATGCACCCGAGGACACAAATTTGATTTTTCAACCAATCTATATGCACTGGAGCATGTGCATGTAGTTCATATTTGAATTATGCACATAAATGCATTGAAAACTCAGTTAATGCATAAAAATGTCCAAAGGAACCCCGAAAAATTGCAAAATTGAACACAACACTCTTGTTGTTCTATGTTGACACTCGAATTTTTTGGAAAGCAATAAGAGGCAACGGATATCGTTTCGTCCCCAAGGGTGGATATTCCCTACCGAAACCATCATGCTTGTTGTGAGAAGCTCTGCTTTGTGAGAAGCTTATACCCAAACCTGCCCCAAATGGGACAAAAAATTTACCATGGCATGTTGTTGCCACTACATGATAGCATGCTAAGTTTCATGAATTTCATACGACTTTTGGATTTACTAGAATTTAAAAACCATGTATCTCAGTCTTTGCGGCCGAGTGACGGTGGCAGGGTATTTGAAATTCATTCACATTTCTTGCATGGGACCTAAGCATGCAACCAAGGACACATATTTGATTTTTCAATAAGTTTATATGCATTGAGGATGTGCATGTTGTTGAAATTTGAATTATGTGCATAAAATGCCTGGTAAACCCAGTTAATGTAAAAAAATGTACAAACGAACCCTGAATAATTCCAACTTTTTGACGACACACCTATAGTTGCATGTTCACTGCAGATAAAAGTTCTGACAATTCAAACACCATCCTTTGTAGCTGTGACCCCATTATGCAATTCAAATGATCAAGACGGTAAACGAAGTAGATCGCACACAATTTATTATCACAAATGGTGTGAGATGAAGCACAAAATATCTTGGAGCACCGTCGGTGTATAGTACTATAAATCAAGTGGATCGCACATAGTTAGTCTCCTTTGTGTACCCAAATTATGCAATGACGTGGATGGCCACTGTAACTATGGAATTTCAAACCAAAATTTTTGACGCTCAAACTCAACAGACACGGGTTAAGCTATCTGAATCGTTTCTGATGTTCACATATCGTACACAGTTCTGAATAAGGGACCATGTCTGATGACACTTTGCATGCCAGTTTTTTGGCTGAAGCAATTCCAAATTTTTGGCTTCCGCGGAAATATGTACCTGCCTGCCCCCTCCCCCTTACCAAAAGCCTCATTTCTCCTCTTTCCGCCATCCTTTCCAAGTTGAAACCTTCACTCCTTGCTTGCAGCGCCGCCGCCTCCTCGCCGGCGACCCTCCTTCACGCTCCTCGTCCTCGCCTATCCAAGAAGGTAATCCACACCCGACCCCATCCTCCTCATCCTTCCACATCCCACATGCCCCTACCGTCGACGTGAGCGCGACACCTTCCACCCAAATCACCGAACCATCAAACAAATAAGCGCCGGCCTAAGCCGTGGTGCACACAGTATAGCCAGGACCTCAAGGAGCATGTGGGAGCGGAGAACCAAATCGAGGCCGCACGCGCGGATGAGGTCGCGATGGCTGCCATTCGTGCTGACCCCCATATCGTGAAGGAGCACCTTGCCATTTGCTAGCTACGCCGGTTAAGCATGCTCGGTTTACCCGTTGTATGTGATGCTCCTGCCTTTTCTTCACATATTCTTCTAACTTATGCTACCTAATTTTGCCATGCAATCTATTGCTCTAGTGTATATGTTCTATATGTCGTGCAGTGTGGTGCTCACTTATTAACTGTTTTGTTAATTGGTTGTCGTCTTCAGTTAACTGTTTGGTTTAATTCTGCAAATGTGATGTTCAATTCTTCAGGCTGCAATTTTGTATTTCCTTCCATGTGAGAAATAAATCGAATTTATCTTTACAAAATTGTGGGTGCATTCTGTTATTATATACCATGTGAGGAATAAATTGAATCTGGCTGTAGTATATACATGAGAAACAAATACAATTGCTACAATTGGCTGTAGTTAACTGTTTGGTTAACTGTCTGATCTTCTATTAGGAGTATGTTATATTGCATAATGTGGTGCTCAATTAATGTTTGGTTCATTTGTTGTGGTGTTTAGTTAAATGCTTGGTTCAATTCTGCAATGCGATGTCCAATTGTCGTGGGTAGAATTTTGTGTTGTTGTGCATGTGAGGAATAGATCGAATTTGGCTGCACTTAATACATGTGAAACATGTACATGTACTATATTTCCTAGTTCTTAATCATGCTTTATTTGGATAAATGGGTTTTCCGTGTGGCTTCAATTAATTTGATGAATCTTCAATGTGATTATTTTTCATCAACATATTGTATTGATAGCATGCGAACCCTTACTCAACCTGACGACTAACTACCTTGTATGTGTTGCAGGGAAACAATGGGAAGCACTGAGGTTTCCAATTGAGGTTACCAAGTGCATGGTCTGTTGACTAATAGCACATTATTGTGCAATTGCAGGAACCATTCTAATATTTAGGATTTTAACAATTTGGTGTTGCACATGTAGGTCCTGCTGTTAGAGGTTTTGACCCACTGTTCGACCCTTTTTGCATATGGGGAAATGAGTTGTCCATGAATATCAGTCAAGTCAAGAAACTCAGAAAGATTGTTACGATAAAGAAATTAGCAACAAAAAACAACAAGACCTTTGTCCGCACAATGAAGAAGACATCAGTTCACTATAGGATGGTACTAACTATTATACATTGCCTTTTTTATTCCTTTTCCCCATTTCCAATATAGAGAAGATATTTATGCACATCCTTGTTTTCAGGCCTTTCCAAAGTAGTTCACTTATGATTACCTCTCAAAACACCTGTATGGTTCAATATTGAAGTGTTCCTAAACAGGACGAAGGATGGACGGTTAATCATCCACACGCACTGGCCTAAAGTTACAAAGACCTTCAACATCAATGAAGGCTCAATATTCGCCTTTTACTTCAGCAGTTTTCCAGATGAGATACATCAGTCTATGTACCATCAGTGATGCTAATTTTGAAAGGTTATAGATGTTGCATGTGAAACTTGGCCCTGGTGTAGTTGTGTAATAGGGTAACTGAGCGCTGAAGCTACATGATGTTGTGCTCTGATGTAATTCAATTATGAAAATGCAATATATTGTGTGCTTAATATGAACTAACAATCAGATTACTAAATGGATTATGAATAATCGGATAATTAGCCTGCTAATTGGGTTTTGCTATTGCAAACGGTTGTTGAAAAAATACCGTGGGCGATGACCTCAGGCAACGCAGACAGTTTCTATGAATGAACCGTGTTTGATCAATGAACAATCACACATGACTTTCTCTTCAAAACTATTTGCATTAGGCCACCTTGCGCAAACGTTTACCACATGAAAACTGTGTGTGATGGACAACCTTTGCCACATATTTTCTACCACGGACCGTGTGTGATATATTCAATAACGCAAGCGATTTAATGGGAGAAATTGTGTGTGATGTACCTATGAATGGAAATTTTTTCCTTGGAGAGAGTGTGTGGGATGTACATATAAACAGAAATGTTTAGCGGGGACTAACTGTGTGGGATGTACTTGCGACCGGAAACAATTTCGCCGTATAATTGTATTTTAGCTCTACTGTACGTATTTCCATATTTGAGCGCTCGCCGGTCGCACACAACCTCATTTTGCTGAATGTGTGTGCCAGGAGGGCATATCCCCAACGGTTTCTAGGTCGTGTGGGAAAGGGGTTAAAAACCGTTTGTTTAGAAGCTCGTTGTATTAGTGCGTGTTAGTCAGTTTTTGGCTTTCTCTACTGTGATGTTTATCCGAATGAGTTGTAAACACAATCGGAGTAGTTCTCCCTTTACTACCTTAGCCGAACAAGCAGACCATAAGGCAGTAACCATAGGAGCCGGGCAGCCCAACTATTGACCAAAGACATGATTATGAGCCGATGCATATAATGCTATATTCGTGACGCCGAATTTGCACTGTAAAAGTGTTTCAAACTTAATTTAGTTTTAAGACATGTACGTGGCCGAATGGAGCCCCTGGCGATTTAGGTTGTACCAAGGTGTACATGGGAATCAGACGAGAAAAAAAGAAGGAATACAGGTTAAGAAATAAGCCAGTACCGAATAGATTGGGTGAGAAACTGTTTCCATTATAGTCTGATTGATATGTCCAAATGTATTTTTATAGATGATGCGATAAGCATCGATGCTATTTTACATGCCGTGCACCAGGGAAAGATGTGTGCGGGTCCTAAAAAGGAAGAGGTGATCTTTAAATATCCTTTAGATATTCTGCCACACCTCTATGTTGCTTTTCCTCCTTCGTGTATTATCCTTCGAAGGGATCAACGATCGGGTTCTCATGAGGGACCTAAAAAGGGCCCTTGATACCGTCGAAAGGTGTTGGTGGTTGTAAGGAACCTAGAAAAGAGAAAATTAGAGAAAAAGAAACATGAGGTTCCAGGTAGGGTCGAGTCATATTGTGGACTTTGTCTTTACTATGCCTCCGTCTTGCCAGATGGTATCTTTAGTGCGTAGTTATGTACGAGTGGCACATATGCCGCAATTCGGCTAGGGCTGAGACGGAGGCCAAATTTCAAATTGAGGTCCGGATGAGCCGGACCGTCACTCTGCCGAGTAGTCTGGATGCATTTAAAAGTGTCTGAGGGCTTGACTGCCGACGTAGTGTTTGGCTTGATAAGGCCGCCCTGGACCTCCACTGCAAGGGCTGCAGTGTGCTCCTCAGTACGGAGGGAGCACTCCGTGTTTCCGTTGACTGCTATAACACTGCGTGGTCTGGGCATCTTTATCTTGAGATATGTATAATGAGGGATCGCATTGAAGCGAGCGAACACGGTTCGTCCGACCAATGCATGATAACCACTACGGAAAGGGACGATTTCAAAGATCAAGTCCTCACTTTGGAAGTTGTCTGGCAAACCGAAATCTATTTCCAATGTGATTGAGCCCGTGCAATGGGCCTCTACACCAGGTATTACTCCATTAAAGGTAGTTTTGGTGGGTTTAATTCTTGATGAATCAATACCCATTTTGCGGACCGTGTCCTGATAGAGTAGGCTAAGGCTGCTGCCGCCATGCATGAGGACCCGCTTTACGTGGAATCCGTCGATAATTGGGTCGAATACCAATGTGGTCGAGCCTCGTGACGGATACTAGTCGGATGGTCTCTCTGATCGAAAGTGATCGGACAGGCTAACCATGGATTGAATTTTGGGGCGACTGGGTCTATCGCATAGACGTACCATAGAGCGCGCTTGCGCTCCCGCTTGGGGATGTGAGTAGCGTATATCATATTCACCATTTTGACCTCGGGGGGAATTTCTTCTGTCCCCCAGTGTTTGGTGGGTGAGTCTCATCGTCGTCATCCTCACTGGTTGACCCTTCTCCTTATGTCCGGTGTTTAGCTTACCGACTTGTTTAAAGACCCAACAGCTTCTGTTGGTATGGTTGGCAGGCTTGTCGGGGGTGCCGTGAATTTGGCAAGGTCGATCGAGTATTCAGTCCAGACTAGACGAGTCATCTTTATTTCTTTTAAATGGCTTCTTCCGTTGACCGGATTTGGAGCAACTGAATCCAGCATTGACAGCCGTGTCTTCAGTATTATTGTTGTTACTTTGACGCTTGTGTTTGTTATGTCGGGGCCTGCCGTTGCCGTTTCTGGATTCAGAAGTACCAGGGTCGCTGGTAGCATTCTTGCTATGGGCTAACCAGCTATCCTCTCCCGCACAGATGCGTGTCATGAGTGTTGTAAGTGCTGCCATGGACTTTGGCTTCTCTTGGCCGAGGTGTCAGGCGAGCCATTCATCATGAATGCTGTCTTTAAAGGCCGCTAGAGCTTCGGTGCCCGGACAGTCGACGATTTCGTTCTTTTTAATGAAGAACCTTGTCCATAATTTTCGGGCTGACTCTCCGGGGGCTGTACATAGGTACCTTAGAAGTTGTCTCTAAAGGCATCTTCCAAATCTTCCCAGCTGCCAATAAAATTTTCTGGGAGGCTATTTAACCAGTGTTGGGTTGGTCCCTTAAGCTTTAGGGGGAGGTATTTGATGGCATGTAGATCGTCTACGCGGGCCATGTGAATGTGGAGAAGAAAATCTTCAATGCATACCGCGGGATCTGTTATACCGTCATATGATTCAATGTTCACAGGTTTAAACCCTTGTGGGAACTGGTGCTCCATTACCTCATTGGTGAAGCATAGGGGGTGTGGGGCGCCTCTATACTAGGCGGCATCGCGATGTGATTTGGACGAGGGGCGTATGCAGTTTTTTTCCCGTGCGAGGTTGTGTCTGTCCCACCAAGTCCGATGGCCGCCCTTGTGCATTGGAGCATGCCCTTGGATCCGTAGATTGTTCTTGTTAGACCGGCTCTATTGTCCAGGTCCTTGCGTAAGTCATAGGTATAGAACGAGGCCGTTACCTCCTTGCCTCGAGGGCAGGGTGGTGCGGGCTCGTGTTAGGTATGAGTAGCCGGTCTGTCCCGTCCCCGTGGGGGTCGGTCAGGCTCGTCAGCAGCTTTATGCTTTGGCGGTATGGGCTCAAGGGCCTCATCATCGAATTGAGTAACTCTTAGTTGGGCGCTCAAGGCCGTATTCCTCGGCCGCCAGGACATTAGTCCATCTGTCATTGAGTAGATCCTGATCAGCTTGATGCTGCTTCTGCTTCTTTTTTGGGCTTCTTACTGTGGCGATTAACCATCGTTTGAAGCGTTCTTGTTCGAGGGATTCCCCCGGCATGATGAAATCTTCATAGCCGAGTCTCCGTTCCGATAGGATCATCTGGATTAACTTGCCCATCCTCCGAATCGTCATGTTCGGATGTTAGCTCGACAGGTGCTTCAGGGTCTTCAGTGTTCTCCGGAGTGTTATTGTCTTCGGTGCCGGTATTACTGTCTTTTTGGCGACACGATTTTGAGCGGTGCTGCTGACTTCAATGTTTTGGAGGTGCTTCGGCAGGCTTGTCCTCAACCAGATTTTCCTTGCCGTCATCGCCATCCTCATTGGGTTTGTCCACCATGTACACGTTGTATGCGGAGGTGGCTGTCCATCGTCCGGTAAATGGAGGGTTTTGGCCTTGTTCATCTCCGGCGTCGTCGTCCATACCGTCGATGTCTTCAGCGGCGTAGTCCAGCATGTCGGTTAGATCCCCGACATTGGCTATGAAGGGGGTGGTGGGTGGGACATAAAATTCCCCGCTCTCAGCCCTTAGTTTGGGTTGGGCATAATTCGGAAGTGATCCTTCCATAATGGCGAGTGATCACATTAAGTCCAGAGCCTCGTTTAAAGGTGAGGGTTGGACAGAGAAGCCAGAGTTCGTGGGGCTGTCCGGAGTTGGGGCCTCCTGGCGGCGCCTACTTAACACAGACCTCGAGAGCTCGGACTTAGAGTCCGACAGAGTGTCCGGTGCTTGAGTGCCAAGGGGAGATTGGTTTGTCTTTGGGTTAGCCGATGATGTCGTCCCCTCCAAATCTCCGGTAACAAGTTCCGTAATTGCATAGGATCTAGCGGGTACTAAAGTTCTGTCTTCGGACCCGACAACATGCTCCTAATCTAACGCCGGAGCGGTGATCGGGGCCGCGAACCCTTCGAAGATCAAATCCCATCGGATATCGGCGACATAGTTTAAGTTCCCGAAATTGATCTGATGACCAGGGGCGTAGCTGTCGATCTGCTCGAGGTGGCCAATCGAGTTGGCACGCAGCGCGAAACCGCCGAACATGAAAATCTGGCCTAGGGAAAATACTTCCCCCGAAACAGCATCATTGTGGATGACTGAACGAGCCATCGAATCCTTTATCGACAGCACAGAGGAACTCTCAATGAAAGCACCAATGTCGGTGTCAAAACTGGTAGATCTCAGGTAGGGGATCCCGAACTGTGCGTCTAAGGATCCAAGGTAACATGAGGTAGGCAAAACGATGTTTACCCAGGTTCGAGCCCACTTGATGGAGGTAAAACCCTACGTCATGCTTGATAGACTTTGATGAGTATAGGGTGACAAGAGTTGATCTAGCTTGAGATCATAATGGCTAAACCCTAGAAGTCTAGCCTGTATGATTATGACTATGATTGCCTCTATGGACTAAACCCTCCGGTTTATATAGGTACCACAGGGAGCTAGGGTTTGTATAGACTTGGTTTATAGAGAAAGGAATCTTCATATCCGAACACCAAGTTTGCCTTCCACACCAAGGAGAGTCCCATCCAGACACGGGGGAAAGCCTTCTATCTTGTATCTTCATGGCCCTGACGCCCGGGGACCCCCTAATCTAGGACTCCCTCAAAGCTCTTTGGTTTTCTGGTCTCTGAGAGAGGTATTGTAGCTAACCCGGAGAAAATCAAGGCTATTGCTTCATTAGTAAGCCAATGTGCATTAATGATGTCTAGTGTTTGGAGGGTCGTATTGCAGCCCTAAGCCGGTTTACAAGCCGCCTGGGAGAGAAAGCTATTCCTCTTTACTAGATGATGAAGAAAACATATCACTTTGTATGGAGTGATGCTGCTAATGAGGCCTTCGAGGCACTTAAAAACAATTAGCTGACCCATCGGTTCTTGCAGCTCTTGTTGAGAATGAGACCTTGCTTTTATATGTGGCTCCTAACAGTAGAGCCATCAGCGTGGCGGTTGTAGTGGAAAGGAAGGAAACGGGTAAGGAATATCCAGTTCAAAGGCTGGCTTATTATGTTAGTGAGGTCTTAATTGAGTCTAAACAGAGGTACCCACATTGGCAAAAGCTAGTCTATGGGGTGTTCATGGCCAGTCGCAAGTTGAAGCATTATTTCCTTGGTCATCCTATTACTGTGGTCAGTTCTGCTCCCTTAGGGGATATTATTCAAAACAGAGAAGCCACAGGACGAGTGGACAAGTGGGCCATTGGCCTGGACCCCATGGTTTCAAATATATGCTTACGACAGCTATCAAGTCTCAGGCTCTTGTGGATTTCATCAATGACTGGACAGAGTTACAGATGCCTAAGGAGAAGCCTGATAATACATATTGGACTATTCATTTTGATGGGTCCAGGCAGTTGGAAGGCTCGGGGGCTGGAGTTATTTTGACTTCCCCACGAGGTGACAAATTTTGCTATGTTTTACGGCTCATGTTTCCTTGTACTAATAATGCAGCTGAGTATGAGGCCCTGCTCCATGGTCTTCAGATAGCCAAAGAGATGACTTTAAGCTAGGTGAGGTGCTTTGGCGACTCAGATTTGGTGGCTCGACAAGTCTCAGGAACTTGGGATTCTAAGGACCCGCTCATGGCGTCTCACCGCCGGGCGGTTGACTGTATTGCTGGTCATTTCAAATGTTATCAAGTGGAACATGTTGATCGCAGAAAGAATGAGGTGGCCGATGCTTTAAGATGGCTAGGGTCTTAGCGTAAGCCGGTACCACCAAATGTTTTTCTTGATATATCAAATAACCCTTCAATTAAGCTACCAATAGAGGAGGATCTTGCAATTCATGACCCGGAGGCACAGTTGGTGGCGGCTCTTCATTCTACTCCTGATTTGACGGTGCCATACTTGGCTTATATGACACGAGGTGAGTTGCCTGAGGATGTAACTTTGGCCAATCAAATAACCCAGCGGTCTAAGTCCATGACCATCATTAATGGCGATTTACACCGATGCAGTGTCACAGGCATGTTCCAGTGTTGTGTTTCTAATGAAGAAGGCCGTGAGATTGTAAGGGAAATCGATGAAGGGGATTGTGGACATCACGCTGGCTCTAAATCTCTGGTGGCTAAAGCTTTTCGTCATGGATTTTACTGGTTGACAGCTCATGCTGATGCAGAAGATCTGGTTAGCAAGTATCATGGCTGTCAGAAATTTTCTAAACGAGCTCATGTGTCAGCTCAAGAATTGAGGATGATTCCAATTACTTGGCCATTTGCAGTCTGGGGGCTGGATATTGTTGCACCTTTCAAGAAGTTTAAGGACAAAAAGAGCCACCTCTTGGTGGCGGTTGACAAATTTGCCAAGCGGGTTGAGGCATAGCTGTTCAGTAAGTGTGATGCGGCAACAGCTGTTCAATTCATTAAGAAGGTGATTTTCCGCTTTGGCTACCCTCATAATATCATAATTGATAATGTCACTAATTTGTCTAAGGGTGCTTTGAAAGAGTTCTGTTAGCAAGAGCATATTCATCTTCACGTTTCTTCGGTGGCTCACCCCCAATCCAATGGTCAAGCTGAAAGGGCCAATCAAAAATCTTGAGAGGAATAAAACATCGGCTTATGGTTCCTTTGCAGAGGACGCTGGGTTGTTGGGTTGAGGAATAACCATAATTTCTTTGGAGTATCAATACCACCCCCAACAGATCAACATGTTACACGCCCTTCTTCATGGTCTATGGGGCAGAGGCGGTTCTTCCAAGCGATATTCGTCATGACTCGCCCCGAGTGGCGGCTTATGTTGAAGCTGTCAATGAAAAGGCACGTCCGGATGCTCTTGATATGTTGGATGAGGAGTGTGACCTTGCAGCGGTTCGTTCGGCAATATACCAGCAAGATCTACGTCGCTATCATAGCCGCCGGGTTAAAACCCGTACCTTTTAAGAAGGCGACTAGGTGCTCCGGCTCATCCAAGATCAAACAAATATGCACAAGTTCTACCCATGTTGGGAAGGACCTTTTGTGGTCAGAAAGAACCTGAACAACGGTCATATTAACTCATTGATATTCGAGACCACAAGGACTCACACACATCGGAGGAGGAGACCCGCCGGCCTTGGAACACTGCTCATCTTCGACCTTATTATACCTGAGCCACCGGCTCTTGTGCTGTACATAGTTTCTTCAGTGTAAAAATTATGTTCACTATAATAAAGACGGCGTCCCTAATAATTCAAGGTGTCTGTCGGTTCAATCCTAAAGTGTCTGAGCCTTTATTATTTGTTCATAATGTCAATTGGGGCTTTCTTCTCAATGATCGGAGCCATGCTTACCCTCTTCATCAGGCTTACATACCTTCTCGCGGGTCACTTGGGGGCTTCCTGCTCAAGAGCATAGCCATGCTTACCCTCTTGATCATGCTTACATGACTTTTCGAAGGTCACTTAGGGGCTTCCTGCTCAATGACCTTCGCTGTGCTTACCCTCTTGATCATGCTTATATGCCTTCTCGAGGGTCACTTGGGGGCTTCCTTCTCAATGAGCATAGCTATGCTTACCCTCTTGATCAGGCTTACATGCCTTTTCGCAGGTCACTTGGGGGCTTCCTGCTCAAAGAGAATAGCTATACTTACCCTCTTGATCAGCTTACATGCCAGGTGTAAACACCAAATTTTGGGTTAACCGGCCTGTATGTCGTTGTTACTCCCCCAGGTAATCCTGGAATGACCTACAATGTTCTTGACAATCAATCTTTTAAATAAGACCCTGAGCTCGTTAAAGTTAGAACGACGTTTTTTTATGTGAGGGTCGGCTTACAGGTGTGCTGGAAAATAACTCAGTGGATGTGCGGCCCAGAAAGCACTTGAAGTTTTAGGCTTGGCGGCCTATGAAAGCCTTGTTTTTTCCAGTTTCCTAATTTTTCTGACAATTTTGAGGTCATATCCTTCTTCCATATTAATATATGTTTCTTTTGCAATTCAGTCCATGTAGCCTCGATTTTAGGACTCATACTTGAGTTTGTTGGGTTAATAACCCGCCCTCATAAGCAGACTTTAAGTCACTAGGATAATTCGCCTTGAATAAATTCAAGTCATGATTCTTCATGTTTACGGGCTAACACCAATGCTGGATTACAATAATTACAATGTCATTATAATATCAATCTAGAGGTATGACTTTTCATGTTTTAAATATTTAGGTTTTTTCAAAACCCGTCATGCCTTCGACCTTAAGTCGCTGGCATATATCCGGATTAAATAGCCTTTAATCTTTCTATCAAAGACCATTATATCAGGGTTTCTTCAAATATATTTGTGACCCGCCCTGGCGTAAACCGCCTGGGCATATGTTGTTTTCTTGTGTACAGGAAGTATGATGATGCTTGATCTGGTCCACATATCTAATAATATTGTACGCACAAGTGGCGTGTGATAAAAATCAAGCATGGCAGTTTAAACATTTAGATGATAACACATGCATGATGGCATGGCACATCATTGTTTCAACTAGCCTATTACAAGCCTTTCCAAAGCCCAAATGATTAAGAGTTTTTCAAAGAGAAGCGTCATGCTGCGATCTGAGAGCCGCCCCCTGGATCAGTTATTTTGGTCCTCACGAGTTGAAGCTTCCGGGTTCTTCTTCTTCCTCCATCGTCTAGAAGTTAGGTGATGTCCAGTCGATGCTCGTTAAAGCTTTGAACATAGCTTCGTCATCCATGAGGGTGGATGGATCAACATCAGGAGAAAAAGTATGCTTACGTGTTGGAGGGATCAAATCTACAACTTCATAAGAAGGCGTGTGTAACGCCCTCGATGCGGCTATATCTCCTACGTGTCGAAGCACGACTTAGAGGCATAACCGCATTGAAAGCAATGTCGCAAGTAAGGCAATCTTCACAACATCCCATGTAATATTGATAATAAAAGGGGACGGTACATAGTTGGCTTACACTCGCCACGTCAAACAAAGTACATAAATAGCATTACATCATCCAATCACTCATGGCCCGTCTACGGTGCCAAAATAAAAGATCAACCCAACATGCGACACGGTCCCGATCGCCCCAACTGGGCACCACTACTAATCATCAGGGAAAGACACATAGTAACGGTGGGAAGCTTCATCAAACTCCCACTTGACCTCAAGCACGTCATCTGGAACGGAGTCATCAGGCCCTGCACCTAGCTTGGAAGTAATCTGTGAGCCACAGGGACTTAGCAATCTCGCACCCTTGCGATCAAGACTATTTAAGCTTATAGGTAAGGCAAGGTAATATGTGGAGCTGCAACAAGCGACTAGCATATATGGTGGCTAACCTGTTCGCAAATGAGAGCGAGAAGAGGAGGCAAAGCGCGAACGAATAACTAGAGAACAACCTGTGTCAAACATTACTCCAACACCGTGTTCGCTTCCCGAACTCCGCCGAGAAGAGACCATCACGGTAACACACATAGTTGATTCATTTTAATTAAGTTAAGGTTCAAGTTATCTACAATCGGACATTAACAAATTCCCATCTGCCCATAACCGCGGGCACGGATTTCGAAAGTTCAAATCCGTGCAGGGGGTCCCAACTTAGCCCATGACAAGCTCTCACGGTCAACGAAGGATAAACCTTCTACCGAGACTTTCCGATCAGGCTTGGCATCCTGGTTCTACAAGACATTTCGACAAGTTAAAACAAATATAGCAACACCACCCAGATGTGCCGACAAATCCCGATAGGAGCTGCACATATCTCGTTCTCAAGGCACACCGGATGAGCAAGACGTCAGGTAGGCCAACCCAGAGTTGCCCCTGGTAGCCCCGGACATCGCACGGTTGGACCAACACTCAGGGGAGCACTGGCCCGGGGGTTTAAAATAAAGATGACCCTTGAGTCCGCAAAACCCAAGGGAAAAAGGCTAGGTGGCAAATGGTAAAACCAAGGTTGTGCATTGCAGGAAGAGCTTTATTCAACGCGAACTGTCTAGGGGTTCCCATTATCACCAAACCGCTTAAGGAATGCAAAATCTAGGAACATAACACCGATATGACGGAAACTAGGGCGGCAAGAGTGGAACAAAACACTAGGCGAGAGGCCGAGCTTTCCACCCTTTACCAAGTATATAGATGCATTAAGATAGCAAGATAATATAATGATATCCCAACAAGAAAATAATGTTCCAACAAGGAACAGTCTCCAATCTTCACCTGCAACTAGCAATGCTATAAGAGGGGCTGAGCAAAGCGGTAACATAGCCAATCAACGGTTTGCTAGGACATGGTGGGTTAGAGGTTTGACATGGCAATTTGGGAGGCATGATAAGCAATTGGTAGGCATCGTAGCATAGGCATACCAAAAGAGCGAGCATCTAGCAAAGAAAAGATAGAAGTGATTTCGAGGGTATGATCATCTTGACTGAAATCCCGCAAGGAAGAAGAACGAGTCCATGAAGAAGACAAACAGACGTAGTCAAACGGGTCCTCACAAACGCGACGTTAATGGAACCAACCCGAAGAAGCAACACCGGAAAGAAGCACACGACATAGTAAACAACCACCACATAAACATGGATGATGCACAACCAAGTATTATGCATGTCCGGTTTAATGAAACATGGCAAGGCAAAAAGCACAAAACAACACTACAACTTAAGTGGAGTTCAATATGCAACTAGTTGCATATTGATGGAACACCAAATCAATTATTTAGTTCACTCCCGGTTAGGTACCAACAACAATTTAATTGCATTAGTAATTTAATGGAACACCAAATCCCCATATGCATTAGTAATTTATTGCAACAACAATTTAAACATTTTAATTGTTGTTATCATGATGCGGATGACATGAACAAGTTTATGAAATTTTTATTAAAAGTTTACAAGAGCATTATAAGGCATTTGTCACCATGGTGGAAGGAAAAGGGGTGCCACGGCAACGATAATGAAAACGGTGCCACAGAAGCGTTCCGGTTCCGGTAACTCGATTGAGATACTGATGCAAAGGAGAAGTGTGCAGATGCATGCAAAAGATGGTGGGGCGCTCTCGGATTCCTGGTGTCCCACGGGTTAGTGGCATGGAAAACGAGTGACAATACGGACACGGTGCAGACAAAGGGTGCATCTCATCCAACATGCATTCATGCGTTCACGGGCGTCGTCTCGGGGTTATACCTTCAAGGTGAGACTTTTCAGAACGGATCAAGTTCTTAGCGGAAGCAGACGGTCTCGCCACGTTCATAGAGCTAGTAGTTGTACTCATGTCGTAGTGGAAGTAGTCGTGCTATGGTTCATCTGTGATCACCGGGACGGTAGTAGAAATAGAGGCACACGACATCTTGTCGAAAATCACGATGGCCGTAGTTGTACACACGTGGTAGTCGAACTTGATGGAACCAATGTCCTAGAGGTAGTCGTGGTACTCGTCACGTTCCGAAACCGAAGTGGTACTTGGCAATATCCGGGATGGTCTTGACGTTTCGGTGCGGTGTAGTGGTACATGTCAACGGTCATCGTGGTACTTTGTTCCGGTCTTGTAGTCGTTCTAGGCATCGGTGGACCTTCGAGGGACTTGCGTATCCGAAGGGGTACTTGGCAATTGACGGACGTCGTGGTACTTGATGGTCCGGGTCTTGGTGTATCCAAAACGGTCATCGGTGATGGAACTTGGCGAAACCCAGGGATGCTCAGGTCTGTGCAGGACTTGGTCTTGCGGTTCGGAAGCCGGTACAAAGATCTGCGGTTCGTGGCGCTGCTCATGGAGGTTGGGGCGGTACGGTGGTGGCCTCCACTTTAGCAACAGAAGAAGAAGGAGGCACGGTAGAGGCAAGGGCACATGCAGCGGCGGCTGGCTGGGCTTGGTGTAGCGGAGGATTCCCGCGGTTGACAGAGCAGCGGCTTGATGGGTCACGGCGAGGGACTCGGCGATGGGGACTGTCAGAACTGCTACTGGTGGTGCTCGACGTCCCTGGCAAAGCGGCGGCCTAGGAGGTATGGTGCTCCGGCGAGGTCGAGGAACTTGGCGACGCGGACTTGGGGGCACCGAGGGACTTGGCGAGGAGGGTTTCGCGCGGGAACGACGCAGTCAACGAGCACCGGCGAGCGGGACTTGGAGCTAGGGTCGTCCTCTTGGCTCCCCTGCTTGATGCAGGAGCAGGCGTTGACGGAACTTGGCGCGGGCGTCGGCAACAACAGGTGAGGCCGGCGACGCAGGAGGTCCGGGGCGACGCACCAGCAGGTGAGGCCGGCGATGCAGGAGGTCCGGCTGGAGCTCGGTGTAGGTGACGCAGGCGGGCAGATCCATGACCGGTCCAAGAAGAAGAAGGCGCCGAGGAGGAGGAACCAAGGTCGAGAGGAGGGAGGAGCGAGAGGAAGAGGGCAGTTGGCGGCACTGTTGGAAGAAGGAGGCGGGGCATCGAGGGAGAGATGCGGGAACGAGTAGGGAGATGGGGATCGGGCGTGGGGCTTCTGGCGGCGCTAGAGGAGGAGACGAGGGAGAGTGGGGGTTGGGCTAGGGTTAGAGCAGTTTAGGTCGGCCGGCTGGATGGGCGTAAGTGGCCGGCTATGCTGGGCCTCTCTCTTCCCTCTCCAACTCTCTTTCCTTCATAATTTTTTATAGAATAGGGAAAAAACTTAGAAGAAAAGAATGAAAGGGTAGGAGCGGAATACCCACACGTGACATATTTTTCTCGAGACAGAAAAATATAGAGAATTTATGAAAAAAAGGTCGGAGAGAGTTTAGAATATACAAATTCAAATAAGTTTGAATAACCCTCAAACTATTTGAATGCACATGATGCAAAGATGAAAGCAAAGAAACAAACAACTCACACGACGAAAACCCGGAAACCACGGAAGGCATCTGAAGCTCCGGTCTTGGGGCGTCACAGCGCGTTCACTTTTGAGTTTTCCATTGTATAAGCCGCCTAATATTTGGACAAATCAGTCTCTCCGGTCAATTTGCTCGCCAAAGGTCACATTTCTTCCACGCACATGGTAAAATCTACTTCTTCAAAAGGTAATCCATCCTCCTAAAGCTTGGACAACCAGTGGACATTTCCATCGGGTCTAATTCCGCTTGCCATGCTTTGGCACGGCTCAAAGCAGTGATGGCACCGGCTCGGGCGGATGATCACTTAATCTCTTCAATTCTTTGAGGCATGATAGATACTTTGTCCAGTACCTCTCTGATGAGTGACGGTGGCTACTTTTTGTGTGAGATGGCCACTATGGTTTGCTGAGCGCCTATATATAGCTGTTCCACCAACGTGTAAGCCGCCTTCAGCTTCACCCACATGTCTTGTCCCAGGTTGGAGCTTCTGCGGCCTGCTTGCGCAAACATATGATAAGTCACGAGGCGGGTCAAAGTAAATTACTGGTGCAAGATTGTGATGCAAAGTCACTTACAAAAGATGGAGGCTATCATCTGATTTACATGTCGCTTTAAACCGGATAACTCTTCAGTCACTGACTTAAGAGCAGCTTCAACATCTTCAGCTCTTTTCAATAGAGCCGCTTTCTCGGTGTCTCAGCCGACTCTGTGCGTGTGAAGTCTGTATTTAATTTGTGTGATAGTTCCAAGGCGGTTTTCAGTTTTGATTTGGCCTTTGAAGTTTCTGATTGTTGCAATTTGATTTTCTGCCGCAGATCGACCACCTGAGACTCCTTCATGCTTAATTCAGCCAACAAAGATAATCAAGCAACACTAGGAATTATGATAATCATTCTTTTGAAGTCCCAATCACATTACAAGTAGTGTACTTGGCACTCGGGGGCTAATGGAGGCCATTTTTTCAAATAAATACTTAATGACCCGGCTCAATTTTTTCAAATTAAGCCGGCTCATGGGGGCTACATATTTGGATTTTTTACAACATGGTCTTAAGTCCCGGCTTAACTATTCAGCTTAAGGTGGACCTTGGGGGCTACACATTGGATGTAATGGAGATATGGTAATTTTGAAGAATTGCAAGAAGGCTATCATTTAAGTCTACAACATTTTCAATTCTTTCATGTCCTTTAGACTTGGTGGCTGACATAGATACATGTGAGAAGGTTTTCTGTTGCTTACCTCAAAGCGCTCCTTCATCAGATTCACCAGGCTGGCTTCCATCTCACGGCAGTTCTGAAGGCAGTTCAAATACCCATCATGGATTTCATTGGCATTGAAGCTGGCATAGATTTCAAAGTCAAATTTTCATTTGCCATGGTCAGCAGCTAAAAATTCTTCATGGCGCTGTGCTTTGCCAAGACAGTGGGGTTCCTTGGCTCCATATAGCTAGTCCTAGTAACTACAACGTCTTTGACATTTTCTTCAATAGGCTTGGTGGGACTTGGCGTCCTAGCACTGGGCGGGTCAACACCCATTGGATCCACTGTGATGTTGAGAGTCTCTAGTGGCGGGTCATCGGCAATAGCGCCAGGAGTCTGATGAGAAGCTTCAGATATGGTTTGTTTCTCTGGCTCAGTAACCTTGGGGTCTTCGGCCGGCTTGTTCATCTTTAGTTTCTTGCTAGGTTTGGCTATTCCGCTGAAAGTAAGAGATATAAAGATGTTAATATATCAATATGTAAAGTGCTAAAAAACAAACAGGTTAAATGCTCTCACCCAAGAGCAACTTTGAAGAGAGGAATCTAAGTCCTAGTAGATTTGCCGGAGGAAGAGTGAGAGGTGCCCTGATAATTTGAGTCGTAAGGATTAAGCGGTTGACGGATAAGACCCGCTTTTAGAAAACATAAATTTGAGTTTTGAGGCACCTCTGCTCGTGTTTGCGAGGGGCCGACATGTTGGGTAAGCCGGCATGAAGGTCTCCCCCTCCACTACTCTGGGTTGTATGCCGAGCTTCATGCTGGTGTTCATTCAAAATAAAGTTTGGATCCAATAAAGCTAAAGGGTGAGAAAAGCTTACTTTCCGGGTCACGTACCGAACTTTATTTCTTTGCGAATGCTTTGAGTCAGAGGAAATAATAGTTACCTCTGCAGCATTTGCCCGAATAGTCTCCACGTCATCCTGAGAAGTGTCAGCATCAATAAGATTTGTAAAAAGGAGCCAAGGGAATCGAGTTCTACCTCCGACTCGTCATCATTCAGTGCAAATAGCTCTATTGTGTTTGTTTTCTTCTTGCTAGGTTTCTTGGAGGCTTTGGTCTTGTCTCTAGCCTTTTTGGCTGGCTTTTCTTGCAACTTCTTGCTCCAGAAAAAAGAGTCAGCCTTAAAAGGAAGTAAATAAAGATAATGAATGTGCAGAAAAGTTAAGAGCATAGAAGGTAGATTTAAAGGACTTACATCTGGAGCCGGGTTAAGAGTGTAGAAGGGGTTCATCCCTATTTTCCTGCAGGTCCCTAGACTCTCATTCAGCAGTGTCTTTGTCATGTCATTAATTTCTTTGCCTTCCAGAAGCATTTGATAGTAATGCTACGGATCTTTGGCATCACAAGTATACTCACACATTAAGCCAGGCCGGCTGCTCAAAGGTATGATCCTCCAAGTGACCCAGCATCGAACCAAGTCAACTCCGGTTAGTCCATTGGCTAGCAAGGTCCTCACCTCTGAAAAGTTAGGCATATATTTCGCATGTTCAGTAGTGCTCAGCCGGTATGGAAGCGGATGTTTTGGGCTAAGCCAGCAATCGCGGAAACCCGACAAAGTATTTCAATTTGATGGGCATGTATCTTGGCAATAAAACCAAGTTTGATTCCAGTCCTTTGGGTAACTAGGAAGTGCGGCTGTGGGGAAGATAGCATCTCTTCATCTCTGAATTGAAATACCACCAAGTTGTAAGCAAGTTCCATCCGTAAACTTGGTCTGGTGGTTCAGATCATAGTATTCTCGGAATAGATCGACGCTGGGCTCTTCTTGAAGGTAAACTTCACAAAATACTTGAAAGTTGCAGATGTTGGAAATGGAGTTGGGTCTGATATCTTGGAGGTGAAGTTTGAAAAGTGCAATACCACAAAAGAATTTTGAGCCAGCCGGTGAGAAACCACGGTTCATATGATCACCAGAAACAATGACTTCGCCTCCCTTCAGCTAAGGTCTAACTTCTGCTCCAAGGGCTCGCAAGTGAATAACATCTTTGGATGATAGAAAGCCCACTTGAACATATTATGTACGAGTTTGCTCCGTGAGGTAACAGTCTTTGTTATCTTTGACAATGAACACCTGAGAAATACAGTATGGTGGATCAGTATTATGAGGAAGAACCACCCAATGTTTTCCAATTCATGTTTAAGTCATCCGTTTCATAGAAAAATACTATCGATACTCAATTGGTGAGCCAGCTAATGTTCTGGCGGGTTATGGAAGATTAATGATTAAGCCGCCCAGCGAGTGAATGACGAGTTAGTTGACTATCAAGATAGTTGAAATTTTCCTAAGTATGGAAGAAACGGGTTCCACAATTTGCGGTTATATTTGCAGATCTACAAAAGTTCAGGAAAGTAAAATAATTGCTAGCCCTAAATATGACAGTGTAAGAGCATGCAACCTGGTTTTGAATCTCAGGAAGACAGGATGCATCTGCGATTGGGAATGGATGCTAAAACTGCTACTACGCAAATCTCATACTACTTTTTGGATCAAACTAAGCGTTAGTAGAGAAGCTACGATGAGCAGCGACGAACACCAACAAACACCGACGAACTAGGGTAACTTAATGCGGATTGAGAACAAGTTGAGATGAGTACCTGTTGATCCTGATGTACAGCGGAGGGCACCACGATCTCTGGTTACAGTCTGGTTGATGCAGCGGCCTTGGTCGGAGTTGTTGAGGAAGGTCGATGGTGGTGTTAGAGCTCGTGCTGTGGCAATTGGCACGAGGAAGACGAAGAAGAAGAAGAGGCAGAGGCAAGGGTAAAAATGGAAAAGATGGCCCCCTGTCCCTATTTATAAGGAGGTCATAAGATGGCATTCGCAAAAATCGAGGAGGCAAAATTTATCATGCTGCGGGCGCCTTGACTTTTGGGAGGCCCATTAAGATAAAGATCCGTTGAGATATCTTGGGCCATGTGCGGAATTAATGCACATGATGTCATGGTGGGTTACAATAGTTCTGCTTATGTGACATCATAGCGGGTTATAGCAGACTGATGAAGAATCGGCAATGATACATTTTGCTTAAGTTAAACAGTGGAGATTCATATGACCAAGTTCAAATCAACCTGGGGCCTAATGTTGGGGATATAGCTTCGAGGTATGACCCACCCAGGAGGGGCCGGGTTATACCATTGGTGGCTTAACATGAAGGAGGCCCAGGGAGAGGTATGAAGACAGTGGCTCTTAGAGGCATGCCTGCTAAAGGCCTAGGACCGGAGTTGTGAACTGCCATAGGAGGACCTGCTCTGTAAGGCATGATTAGTTAGAAACCCAGCCGGTGATATTGTGTGAGCCGGACGGGACTCTATAATCCTCCAGTTCGCTACATGTGTATATAAAGGTGAGACCCAGTAGTGGGTTAACTCAAGAAACAAGCAATCGAGAACTAGGTCAAGTGTAATCGCTCCATTGTAATCGAAACTCAAGAAATACAACCAGAAGCAGGACGTAGGCTTTTACCTCGTTGAAAGGGGCCGGACATGGGTAATCTCCTTCTGTCCTTTGTCCCGTTCAACCCCTTCAAGCTCACCAAGTTGAGATGGCGCCACACCTAAGTCCTTTCTCTAGGGTATCTGTCGTGACAAATCCACGACACATCCCAATTGAATTCAATTGTCTTCTTCATAAAAGAACCAATGCAAGAAGTATCGATCGTGGATTGATCATTACGAGAAAGTCGGGCATAAAAATTCCGAATAATAATTTCTCGTGAGAGCTCATGATTGGGGCATATATATAACATTGACTGAGGCCTCCCCCAAGCATGAGCGATACTTTTTCCTTCATGAGTCCAAAAATTATAAATATAATGCCGATCACGATGAACCAGATGCATGGGATAAAACTTTTGATGAAATTCTAATTTCAATCGGTTGTAGTTCCAAGATCCAATATCATCACATAGCCTATACCATGTTAATGCCTTTCCCTTCAAAGATAAAGGGAAGATCTTCTTCTTGACATCATCCTCGGGCAAACCTGCAAGCTTAAATAATCCACAACCATCATCTACATAGATTAGATGCATATTAGGACGTAGTGTTCCATTTCCTGCATAAGGATTAGCTAGCAGTTTCTCTATCATACCCGAAGGAATTTCATAATACATATTTTCAATAGGTTCATTAGGTTAAGGAGCAAACCTTTGCTCTACCGGTCGAGGTGAAGATACCACGAACAAGCCCCTCAACACATTATTTTCCATAGTGACAAGTGACGGTAAATTTTAGCATGTAATATAAATGTTTCCTTACCAAATTCCACTCACCAAAGGCGCTTCACTCCCCGGCAACGGTGCTAGAAAAGAGTCTTGATGACCCACAAGTATAGGGGATTTATGATAGTCCTTTTGATAAGTAAGAGTGTCTAACCCAACAAGGCGCAGAAGGAAATGACAAGCAGTTTTCAGCAACGTATTCTCTGCAAGCACTAAAATTATCGGTAACAGATAGTTGTGTGATAAGATAATTCGTAACGGGTAAGAAGTAACAAAATTAACTAAGGTGCAGCAAGGTGTCCCAATACTTTTTGTAGCAAACGACAACACTGGACTAACTCTTATATAACGTAAAGAGTTCCCGATGACAGATGGGAATTGTTGTCAAGTTAGTTTTCATCATGTTCTCATATGATTCACGTTCGTTACTTTGATAATTTGATATGTGGGTGGACCGGCACTTGAGTGATGTCCTTACTTGGACAAGCCTACCACTTACGATTAACCCCTCTCGCAAGCATTCACAACTATGAAAGAAGAATTAAGATAAATCTAACCATAGCATGAAACATGTGGATCCAAATCAGCCCCTTACGAAGCAACACATACACTAGGGTTTAAGCTTCTGTCACTCTAGAAACCCATAATGTACTTATAACTTCCCAATGCCTTCCCCTAGGGCCAAACAATGGTGAAGTGTCATGTAATCTACGTTCACATAACACCACTAGAGGAGAGACAACACACATCTCATCAAAATATCTAACGAATACCAAATTCACATGATTTCTGATAACAAGACTTCTCCCATGTCCTCAGGAACAAACGTAACTACTCACAAAGCATATTCATGTTGATAATCAGAGGGGTATTGAATAGCATTAAGGATCTAAACATATGACCTTTCACCAAATAAACCAAATAGCATCAATTACAAGGAGTAATCAACACTACTAGCAACCCACATGTACCAATTTGAGGTTCTGAGACAAAGATCGGATACAAGAGATGAACTAGGGTTTGAGAGGAGATGAACTAGGGTTTGAAAGTAAGAGATATAAAGATGTTAATATATCAATATGTAAAGTGCTAAAAAACAAAGAGGGTAAATGCTCTCACCCAAGAGCAACTTTGAAGAGAGGAATCTAAGACCTAGTAGATTTGCCGGAGGAAGAGTGAGAGGTGCCCTGATAATTAGAGTCGTAAGGATTAAGTGGTTAACGGATAAGACCCGCTTTTACAAAACATAAATTTGAGTTTTGAGGCACCTCTGCTCGTGTTTGCGAGGGGCCGACATGTTGGGTAAGCCGGCATGAAGGTCTCCCCCTCCACTACTCTGGGTTGTATGCCGAGCTTCATGCTGGTGTTCATTCAAAATAAAGTTTGGATCCAATAAAGCTAAAGGGTGAGAAAACCTTACTTTTCGGGTCACGTACCGAACTTTTTGTCTTTGCGAATGCTTTGAGTCAGAGGAAATAATAGTTACCTCTGCAGCATTTGCCCAAATAGTCTCCACGTCATCCTGAGAAGTGTCAACATCAATAAGATTTGTAAAAAGGAGCCAAGGGAATCGAGTTCTACCTCCGACTCGTCATCATTCAGTGCAAATAGCTCTGTTGTGTTTGTTTTCTTCTTGCCAGGTTTCTTGGAGGCTTTGGTCTTGTCTCTAGCCTTTTTGGCTGGCTTTTCTTGCACCTTCTTGCTCCAGAAAAAAGAGTCAGCCTTAAAAGGAAGTAAATAAAGATAATGAATGTGCAGAAAAGTTAAGAGCGTAGAAGGTTGATTTAAAGGACTTACATCTGGAGCCGGGTTAAGAGCATAGAAGGGGTTCATCCCCATTTTCCTGCAGGTCCCTAGACTCTCATTCAGCAGTGTCTTTGTCATGTCATTAATTTCTTTGCCTTCCAGATGCATTTGATAGTAACGCTGTGGATCTTTGGCATCACAAGTATACTCACACATTAAGCCAGGCCGACTGCTCAAAGGTATGATTCTCCAAGCGACCCAGCATCGAACCAAGTCAACTCCGGTTAGTCCATTGGCTAGCAAGGCCCTCACCTCTGAAAAGTTAGGCATATATTTCGCATGTTCAGTAGTGCTCAGCTGATATGGAAGCGGATGTTTTGGGCTAAGCCAGCAGTCATGGAAACCTGACAAAGTATTTCAATTTGATGGACATGTATCTTGGCACTAAACCCAAGTTTGATACCAGTCCTTTGGGTAACTAGGAAGTGCGGCTGTGGGGAAGATAGCATCTCTTTGTCTCTGAATTGAAATACCACCAAGTTCTAAGCAAGTTCCATCCGTAAACTTGGTCTGGTGGTTCAGATCATAGTATTCTCGGAATAGATCGACGATGGGCTCTTCTTGAAGGTAAACTTCACAAAATACTTGAAAGTTGCAGATGTTGGAAATGGAGTTGGGTCCGATATCTTGGAGGTGAAGTTTGAAAAGTGCAATACCACAAAAGAATTTTGAGCCAGGCGGTGAGAAACCACGGTTCATATGATCACCAGAAACAATGACTTCGCCTTCCTTCAGCTAAGGTCTAACTTCTGTTCCTAGGGCTCGCCAGTGAATAACATCTTTGGATGATAGAAAGCCCACTTGAACATATTATGTAAGAGTTTTCTCCGTGAGGTAACAGTCTTTGTTATCTTTGACAATGAACACCTGAGAAATACAGTATGGTGGATCAGTATTATGAGGAAGAACCACCCAATGCTTTCAAATTCATGTTTAAGTCATCCGTTTCATAGAAAAAGACTATCGATACTCAATTGGTGAGCCAGCTAAGGTTCTGGCGGGTTAGTTGACTATCAAGATAGTTGAAATTTTCCAAAGTATGGAAGAAATGGGTTCCACAATTTGCGGTTATATTCGCAGATCTACAACAGTTCAGGAAAGGAAAATAATTGCTAACCCTAAATATGACAGTGTAAGGGCATGGAACCTGGTTTTGAATCTTAGGAAGACAGGATGCATCTGCGATTGGGAATGGATGCTAAAACTGCTACTACGCAAATCTCTTACTACTTTTTGGATCAAACTAAGCGTTAGTAGAGAAGCTATGACGAGCAGCAACGAACACCAACAAACACCGACGAACTAGGGTAACTTAATGCGGATTGAGAACAAGTTGAGATGAGTACCTGTTGATCCTGATGTACAGCGGAGGGGCAACACGATCTCTGGTTACAGTCAGGTTGATGCAGCGGCCTTGGTTGGAGTTGTTGAGGAAGGTCGATGGTGGTGTCAGAGCTCGTGCTGTGGCAATTGGCACGAGGAAGATGAAGCAGAAGAAGAGGCAGAGGCAAGGGTCAAAATGAAAAAGATGCCCCCCTGTCCCTATTTATAAGGAGGTCATAAGATGGCATTCGCAAAAATCGAGGAGGCAAATTTATCATGCTGCGGGCGCCTCGATTTTTGGGAGGCCCATTAAGATAAAGATCAGTTGAGATATCCTGGGCCATGTGCGGAATTAATGCACATGATGTCATGGCGGGTTACAATAGGTCTGCTTATGTGACATCATAGCGGGTTATAGCAGACTGATAAAGAATCGGCAATGATACATTTTTGTTAAGTTAAACAGTGGAGATTCATATGAACAAGTTCAAATCAACCTGGGGCCTCATGTTGGGGATATAGCTTCGAGGTATGACCCACCCAGGAGGGGCCGGGTTATACCATTGGTGGCTTAACATGAAGGAGGCCCAGGGAGAGGTATGAAGAGAGTGGCTCTTAGAGGCATGCCTGCTAAAGGCCTAGGACTGGAGTTGTGAACCGCCATAGGAGGACCTGCTCTGTATGGCATGATTAGTTAGAAACCCAGCCGGTGACGTTGTGTGAGCCGGACGGGACTCTATAATCCTCCAGGTCTCTACATGTGTATATAAAGGTGAGACCCAATAGTGGGTTAACTCAAGAAACAAGCAATCGAGAACTAGGTCAAGTGTAATCGCTCCATTGTAATCGAAACTCAAGAAATACAACCAGAAGCAGGACGTAGGCTTTTACCTCGTTGAAAGGGGCCGAACATGGGTAAACTCCTTCTGTCCTTTGTCCCGTTCAACCCCTTCAAGCTAACGAAGTTGAGATGGCTCCACACCTAAGTCCTCTCTCTAGGGTATCTATCGTGACAAATCCACGACACATCCCAATTGAATTCAATTGTCTTCTTCATAAAAGAACCAATGCAAGATGTATCGATCGTGGATTGATCATTACGAGAAAGTCGAGCATAAAAATTCCGAATAATAATTTCTCATGAGAGCTCATGATTGGGGAATATATATAACATTGACTGAGGCCTCCCCAAGAATGAGCGATACTTTTTCCTTCATGAGTCCAAAAATTATAAATATAATGCCGATCACGATGAACCAGATGCATGGGATAAAACTTCTGATGAAATTCCAATTTCAATCGGTTGTAGTTCCAAGATCCAATATCATCACATAGCCTATACCATGTTAGTGCCTTTCCCTTCAAAGATAAAGGGAAGATCTTCTTCTTGACATCATCCTCGGGCAAACCTGCAAGCTTAAATAATCCACAACCATCATCTACATAGATTAGATGCATATTAGGATGTAGTGTTCCATCTCCTGCTTAAGGATTAGCTAGCAGTTTCTCTATCATACCCAAAGGAATTTCATAATACATATTTTCAATAGGTTCATTAGATTAAGGAGCAAACCTTTGCTCAACCGGTCGAGGTGAAGATACCCCGAACAAGCCCCTCAACACATTATTTTCCATAGTGACAAGTGATGGTAAATTTCAGCATGTAATATAAATGTTTCCTTACCAAATTCCACTCACCAAAGGCACTTCACTCCCCGGCAACGGCGCTAGAAAAGAGTCTTGATGACCCACAAGTATAGGGGATTTATCATAGTCCTTTTGATAAGTAAGAGTGTCTAACCCAACAAGGCGCAGAAGGAAATGACAAGCAGTTTTCAGCAACGTATTCTCTGCAAGCACTAAAATTATCGGTAACAGATAGTTGTGTGATACGATAATTCGTAACGGGTAAGAAGTAACAAAAGTAACTAAGGTGCAGCAAGGTGGCCCAATACTTTTTGTAGCAAATGACAAGCCTGGACTAACTCTTATATAATGTCAAGAGTTCCCAATGACAGATGGGAATTGTTGTCAAGTTAGTTTTCATCATGTTCTCATATGATTCACGTTCGTTACTTTGATAATTTGATATGTGGGTGGACCGGCACTTGAGTGATGTCCTTACTTGCACAAGCCTACCACTTACGATTAACCCCTCTCGCATGCATTCACAACTATGAAAGAAGAATTAAGATAAATCTAACCATAGCATGAAACATGTGGATCCAAATCAGCCCCTTACGAAGCAACACATACACTAGGGTTTAAGCTTCTGTCACTCTATATCCTTTGGTTGGACTGTTGGACTTTGAAGATAAAGATTGAAGACTTCGTCCCGTGTCCGGATGGGACTCTCCTTGGCGTGGATGGCAAGCTTGGCAATACGGATATGTAGATCATCTTCCTTGTAACCGACTCTATGTAACCCTAGCCCCCTCCGGTGTCTATATAAACTGGAGGGTTTAGTCCGTAGGACAACAGACAATCATACCATAGGCTAGTTTCTACGGTTTAGCCTCTACGATCTCGTGCTAGACCAACTCTTGTAATACTCATATCATCAAGATCAATCAAGCAGGAATTAGGGTATTACCTCCATCGAGGGGGCCCCGAACCTGGGTAAACATTGTGTCCCCCGCCTCCTGTTACCATCCGCCTCAGACGCACAGTTCGGGAACCCCTACCGGAGATCCGCCGGTTTTGACACCGACATTGGTGCTTTCATTGAGAGTTCCACTGTGTCGTCATCATAAGCTTGATGGATCCTTCGATCATCGGTAATGATGTGGTCCAGGGTGAGGTTTTCCTCCCCGGACAGATCTTCGAATTTGGTGGCTTTGCACTGCGGGCCAACTCGCTTGGCCATCTGGAGTAGATCGACAGCTATGCCCCTGGCCATCAGGTCAGGTTTGGAACTCAAACTACACTGCCGACATCCGCGGAGACTTGATCTTCGACGGATTGAAGCCCAGGTCAGGTGGGCCGCACGATCACGACGAGCATGATTTAGCTCTACCATCGAATAGTGTTCGGGAGATCACACCTACAACTTCTCCGGCCTTCAATCCGGAGCAAATTGCGCCATCCGAGGATCGATGGATAGACCCTGCTATGGAGGCCGCACTCTCAGTGGCGATAGAGCTGGATACTGACTTCACCCCTTACGAGAGCCGTGTTGCCGAACCAATGGATTCGTCTCCGGCCACGGACTCCGAGATGCCTGTGTCCGTGCCTACCGAATCCGATTGGGTGCCGATCATGGAGTTCACCTCTGCGGATATCTTTCAACAATCACCTTTCGGCGACGTGCTAAATTCATTAAGGTCTCTCTCCTTGTCAGGAGAACCTTGGCCGAACTATGTCCGGCTAGAATGGGATGCGGACGACGAAGAAATTCGCTCCCCACCCATCACCCACTTAGTAGCCACTTTGGACGATTTAACCGACATGCTCGACTTCGACTACGAAGACATCGACGGTATGGACGGCGTTGTAGGAGACGAATAGGAACCACCACCCACGTGGTGCTGGACCGCCACATCATCATATGATATATACATGGGGGACCCCCAAAGAAGGAAATGGCGACGAGACAGCGGGGGATGACCCCTCCAAGAAGCAACCGAAGCTCCGACGTCAGCGGCGCCGCTCTAAGTCCCTCCATAGCAAAAGTAGTGATACCGGCACAAGAGACAATAACACTCCGGATAGTGCCGAAGACGACAGCAATCCCCTCCAGCACGATTTAGAGTGGGAGGGTGAACAAGCTAGCCCTCCAGAGCGGGCAGCAGATAGAGAATCGGAGGAGGTCAATTACACGCCTCTCTTCGAAGACGAGGTAAGCCTCGGCGACGAAGAATTTATCGTGCCTGAGGATCCCGTCGAGCAGGAGCGCTTCAAGCGCCGGCTTATAGCCACAACAAATAGCTTCAAGAAAAAGCAACAACAGCTTCGAGCTGATCAAAATTTGCTAGCAGACAGATGGACTGAAGTCCTTGCGGCCGTGTAATATGAACTCGAGCGCCCCCCAAAGAGTTACCCAAACTTACATCACCAGTGTATGATGCGGCTGACCGGCCACCTCGTGGCTGAGACAGAGAGGCATTTCAGCCTAAAGTTCAGCCCGCACCCCGCCGCCACTCAAACCAAAAAACCAAGGCCCGAGGCAACACACGGGACCTGCGAGACGTATTGGAAAGTAGGGTAAAATATGCAAGGTTGATATACGGGTCATGGGGGCGCGCGCCAACGTAGGACGATGACCGTCCCGTCGGATACACTAAAAGTAAATCCGGCCGGGCCGAATACAGCAGACAAGACTCATATGAACTGCGTCGTGATATAGCCCGGCACAGAGGCGCCGCACACCCCCTACACTTCACTGATGAAGTTCTGGATCACGAATTCCCGGAGGGTTTTAAACCCGTAATATCGAATCGTATGATGGTACAATAGATCCCGCAGTATGGATTGAGGATTTCCTCCTCCACATCCACATGGCTCATGATGATGATCTGCATGCCATCAAGTACCTCCCACTAAAACTCAAAGGACCAGCTCAGCATTGGCTGAATAGCTTGCCACAGCAGACTCCGTCAGTAGTTGGGAGGATTTGGAAGACGCATTCCTTGACAACTTCCAAGGCACTTATGTGTGACCACCGAATGCTGATGACTTGAGCCATATAACTCAGCAGCCAGGAGAATCGTCTAGGCAATTCTGGACACGGTTCCTAACTAAGAAAAACCAAATTGTCGACTGTCCGGATGTAGAGGCCTTAGCGGCATTGAAGCATAACATCCATGATGAGTGGCTCGCCTGGCACCTCGGCCAGGAGAAGCTGAGTCTATGGCAGCCCTCACGACACTCTTGACCCGCTTTTGTGCAGGCGAGGATAGCTGGCTGGCTCGCGGCAACAACACATCAAGGAATCCGGCCACTTCGGATACCAAAGATGCCAACGGCATACCACATCGTAACAGACACAAGCGCCGCAACAACGATGATAACGCCGATGATACGACAATCAATGCTGGATTCGGAGGCTCTAGATCCGGTCAGCGGAAAAATCCCAAAAGAAGCACTTCGGGCCCGTCCAGTTTGGATCGCATACTTGATCGCTCATGTCAAATCCATGGCACCCCCAATAAGCCAGCCAATCACACCAACAGAAAATGTTGGGTGTTCAAGTAGGCCGGCATGTTGAATGCCGAAAACAAGGACAAGGGGTTGCATAGTGATGACGAGGAGGAGCCCCGGCTGCCGAACACGGGAGGACAGAAGAGGTTCCGCCCACAAGTGAAGACGGTGAACATGACATACGCAACCCACATTCCCAAGAGGGAACGGAAGCGTGCACTAAGGGATGTCTATGCGATGGAGCACGTCGCCCCAAAGTTCAACAAATGGCCCTCTTGTCCGATCACCTTCGATCGCAGGGACCACCCCACTAGTATCCGTCATGGCGGATCCGCCGCATTGGTCCTAGACCCCATCATCGATGGATTTCACCTCACTCGAGTCCTTATGGACGGCGGCAGCAGCTTGAACCTGCTCTATCAGGATACAGTACGCAAAATGGGTATAGATCCCTCGAGGATAAAAGCCACCAAAACCACCTTTAAGGGCGTCATCCCAGGTGTAGAGTCCCATTGCACGGGCTCAATCACAATGGAAGTGGTCTTCGGATCTCCGGACAACTTCCGAAGCGAGGATTTAATCTTCGATATCGTCCCGTTCCGCAGTGGCTATCACACACTGCTCGGGCGAACCGCATTTGCAACATTCAATGTGGTACCGCATTACGCATACCTCAAGCTCAAGATGCCAGGACCTAGGGGGGTCATAACAGTCAATGGAAACACAGAACGCTCGCTATGCATGGAAGAGCATACTGCGGCCCTCGCAGCAGAAGCACAAAGTAGCCTTTTAAGGTAGACAACCAATTCGGCGATACAGCCCCCGGACACCGTCAAGCGAGTCCGGAGTAACCTGCAACAGGATCTCCTGGCATGTTCAGAGCTCGCCTAACAATTCGGCCCCCGTCCCAGTTCTAGTCATGCAACGAAATGCGGCATACCTTTGTAATTACGCACTGAAAATACCGTGGGCATAGGCGGGGGCACGATCAGGGCACGTCCCGCAATGCGGCTTAACCGCCCTAGGGGCTGCATACCTTTGTCATTTTTTCTCTTTCAGGACCTTACTCTCTGGAAGCCCTTTCCGGCAGTATGATCGCCGGACACATTACGGGAAGGAACAATCAAGGAGGCAAGAAGCTAGGACGTACAAGGGAACCCCTAGGTGGCCTCTAATAACAACTGATATACCCGCTTTTACTACCCATACGCAACTTGCCCTTGGATAGGACATGTCAAATAGTCCTATTTTTTGCTTATTGCACTACTTGTATCAGTACGCTTCGACGTATTATTTAAATAACAATGCATAACATTAGTCTATTATTGCATTATCCATCCCTTTTTTTCTTATATGTTCATTTACGACGACTTGCACCTGTACATTCTGGTATGGTCCGTACGCCAGGGGCTTTCGTTTACCCCAGAATACGGCGTGAGAAGTCCAAACACTTTCGACATTGCGGCACCCCGAACATATAGCATTATATGCATCAGCTACGAATCATGTCTTGGGTAAATAGTTGGGTTTGCCCGACTCCCATGTTTTGGTACCTTACATTCCGCTATATCGGCTAAGGTAGCGCTGGGAGAACTACTGCTATTGTGTCCCGGTTCTTCCGGACGAGCACCTCAGTAGAGAAAGTCAAAAACTGACTGTCATGATAAGGCGAGAGTTGGTCGCTGTTCGAGAGGTCTCCAGTCCTTAAAGACTTTTTCTGCTTCAGGTAGGAGTCGGCCTTGCCCGACTTATTCGTATATAGCGCCCCAAATTCGGCCTTCCGAATAATAGGGGCTTCGCCAAAATTTAAAATTGTAGACTTCTATGGCTAAGTTAGAGTGATAAAGCCTTATAGTCCGATTGCCTGGTTCGTTGTGCTGAACACCTTCCTCGAAGGACCAAAAATTGGGATAAAGAGTGCTCAGGTTTATCCCGAACACCCCAGTACTAGTTACATGGGGGCAGAAGCCGACGACTGGCCAACTCTCAGATTTCATAAACGGCCGCATAGAAGGTAATATTTTAAATTCCAAAAGTGTTGCATAGCACAAATGAACTCGTTTCACATTTTAGGATCACATGAGCATGTTCATTCAAAAATTACATCTCTAGCACATTCCTCCGCCACAAGGCGGGAACCCTTCAGGAGACTGTCATAATACATTTCGGGGCAGCGATGCTCCTTGCCCTCCGGCGGCCGCTCCTTCACCACCTTTATGGCGTCCAGCTTTGCCCAGTGCATCTTCGCCCGGGCAAAAGCCCTGCGCGCACCCTCGATGCAGACAGACCGCTTGATGACTTCAAGTCGTGGGCAGGCATCCACAAGCCGCCTCACCAGACCGATGTAACTATTAGGCAGGGGATCGCCAGGCCACATCCGGACTATAAGACCCTTCATGGCCTGTTCGGCCGCCTTGTGAAGCTCGACTAGTTGCTTCAGCTGGTCGCTCAAGGGCATTGGGTGTTCGGTCCTAGTATATTGAGACCAGAACAACTTTTCAGTCGAGCTCCCCTCCTTAGCTCGGTAAAACTCCACGGCATCCAGTACACTGCGGGGAAGATCTGCGAACACTCCTGGAAAGCTCTGAACTCGGGTAAGTAAAAGGAAAGTTTCCTTCACATGCTTTCTTTGCAATATGAATGCCTTACCCGCTGCTATCTTCTTCACCGCATCAATCTCCTAGAGGGCCTTCTGGGCTTCAGCCTCGGTGCTCCGTGCGCTTCGAAGCGCCTTTGCAAGCTTGGACTCTCGCGTCTTAGAGTCAAGCTCCAATGACTCATTTTTTGGCGAGAGCCTCGAGCTCTTGCTACACCTCGCCTACCCAGGCTTCTTGCTTTTCCTGCTCAATGCGCTCCTTGGCCGCTTTGTCTTCAGCCTCGGACAACGCCTTCTTCAGGGTTGCCACCTCGGTCGTGGCCCTTGGAAAATTCATCATGATCCTATTACTTTACAACCGAATTTCTTTTTAATATATAGACAAGGTATTGCTTACCTTTGCTCTCCTCGAGCTGCCTCTTGGTAAGGCCGAGGTTGTCCTCGGACCGCTCAAGGTCCTGCTTCAGTGCAGCGACCTCCGCAGTACGTGCGGCAACGGCCAAAAGTGAAGCCTGCATATGCACATAGACATATTCTGATTAGACTCCTGAGTCATTATTTGATCCTCTATTCAGCCTTTCTTCGCGAACGCCAAACAGAGCATCAGGGGCTACTGTCTATGCGATAATATTTTCCTATATTTTGTTTGCTTACCTGAAAGCCCTTTAGGAGGCTGGCACAAGCTTCGGTTAGTCCGTTTTTGGCAGACTGAACTTTCTCGATCCCAGCACTTGTGATAGTGCGGTGCTCTTTGTCGATGGAAGCACCGCGAAGCGCTTCCAGCAAGTTGTCTGGTGCCTCTGGATGGACAGAGGCCACCGGCACGGGCGGCTTGCCCCTCTTCACGGGGGATCGCCTCCCGGAGTCCGGAACCACCGAAGGTTCCGGCGCAGTGTTCGGCTGGGGGCCGAACTTGGAGCCCGTGGGAGTCTTGCTCCCTTTGCGCCCAAGGTCCGGAAGGTCGCCTCGAGGCGCCCCCAGGACTACCTCCCCTCGGCTCGGTGCCTTTTGAGACAACACCTCGACATTTTCCATAGGGCAAGGGGTGGAGGCGGTCGGATGTGAATCGCTATTCATATCCGACGAGTCTAAAGAACCGTCCGACGAAGATACGTCGAGACGGGCTCGGGACAGACTACAGAATCATATTCAACGTAAGGAGAAGCAATGCAATAAAACATACCATGAATTACTATGGTATCCAGATACTTACAACTTCGCTAGGGGCTTGTCCCCGGGAAACCACTCATCATCGCTGTAGACGGCCGTCGTGGAGCAGTGCGGAAGGAGGGTCCTACCCTTCTTGGACCCTTCGGCCTCCCCGGTTGGGGCGGCCTTCCTTTTCTAGTCTCCCATGGCTAGGGGGCGAGAACTTTCCTCTTCCTCCTCCTCTTTTTCGTGGGAGGAGTGCGCTTCGGAGTTATTGGACGATGAGTCCGATATCACCTTGCGCCGGAGACCCTTTCGGGTTCCCATGGCCTTCTTCACCAGCACCTCATAAGGCGCGGGAACCAGCATCTCCGTTAGGAGAGCATCTGCAGGATCTTCAGGCAGGGGGGCTGGGCAATCAATCTGCTCCGCTATCTCTACCCAGTCCTGTTAATGGCATGGAAGCTTAGATCCCACACATGATTAAACTTGGGAAAATAAATATCGTGTGAGATATAAAAACTTACCGGATTGGCATGGTGCTTTGCGCTGAGTCCGCGGTCCTCGGTAAGGGGAGGAGGTACCTCGGCGCCCTTGAACAGCACCTTCCAGACGCCCTTGTGTGTCGTGTCGAAGAGCTCTCGTAGCATCTGGTGCTTGGTCGGGTCGATCTCCCACAAATTGAATACCCGTCGTTGACACGGGAGGATCCGGTAGAAGAGCATGACCTAGACCACGTTGACGAGCTTGATTTTCTTGCTCATCATGTTGTTGATGCAGGTCTGGAGTCCGGTCAGCTCTACCGGGGAACCCTAGGACAGGCCCTTCTCTTTCCAGGAAGTGAGCCGCGTGGGGATTCCGGATCGAAATTCGGGGGCCGCCACCCAGTTGGTGTCGCGCGGCTCGATGATGTAGAACCACCCCGATTGCCACCCCTTTATGGTCTCCACATAGGAGCCTTCGAGCCAGGTGACATTAGGCATTTTGCCCATCATGGCGCCTCCACACTCTGCTTGCTAGCTGACCACCACCTTTGGTTTAACATTGAAGGTCTTCAGCCACAGCCCAAAGTGGGGCATGATGCGGAGGAAGGCCTCGCACACGACGATAAACGCCGAGATGTTGAGGATGAAATTGCGATCCAGATCATGAAAATCCAGCCCGTAGTAGAACATGAGCCCGCAGACAAACGGGTGTAGGGGAAATCCCAGTCCCCGGATAAAGTGGGTAAGGAAAACTACCCTCTCATGGGGTTCGAGCGTAGGGATGATCTGCCCCGCATCTGGCAGCCGGTGCGCGATGTCCGCGGCCAGATATCTGGCTTCCTATAGCTTTGTGATGTTCTCCTCCGTGACGGAGGAGACCATCCACTTGCCTCCCGCTCCGGACATGCTTGGAGTGGTTTGAGGAGAAAGACCCGAACTTGGGCGCTGGAGCTCGAGTGTGCGAGAATGGATAAGCAAGGAGGAAGAAGGTGTGGGTAAAAAGGGTGAATCTTTGTCCCTTTATAAGGGCGGAAGAGGCGATTCACCTCAACACTTACTTGGTAAAATCGCTTATTCCCCGAACGCCGTAATTGATGGTGCGGTTGGGTTACTGTCGGAGTAAATAGCCATGGGTAGCCTAGCCGGCTTCCCCTGGCCCTTCTGAAAAAATTACGAGCCCGTCCGGCTCTCAAGAGGACTCAAGACCTGGGGCCGCCTCCCCCCTGCCGGCTATCTTCTAGGCCGGCTTCGGGGGTGGCCCGCCATTTACCCTCATGAAGAAAGCTTTGGGAGGGCCGACTGCGAGAAGCCGGCTGCAAAGAGGCCGACTCCAAGGAGCCGGCTCCCATAAAGCAGTCAAGGCCGTACCCGCAAAGTACGCGTCCACCCCACGATGATGAAGCAGGGCGTGGCTACAGTAAAGCCTGCCACCCCCAAAACCCGGAGCACGCCCAGCACAGTGCGCCGTACGGGTGGCCATGACCCGTCCGGTGCGGCACTGTTGCCACGGCGGACTTGACGCCGTCCACGACGGGCCACCAGCGTGGCCCCCGAGGCTGTGGGCCCCTTCGGGCAGAGAGATACCGAAGGCGGCCGCACCTCCTCCCAAGTCGGCCCGATGGAGAGCCGGCCCCCATAGCCGGCTCGCCATCCTCCTCGAAGGAGACGCCCATTAAGGAGACAAGATACTGCGGGGCTACAGTAATCGCCCGCCAGGGCGGCGGTACTATAGCCACGCTTACCCCGACCAAGCCTGCAGCACGATAGTTGTGATAATCCTAAGGTTCAGACAAAAAACAGAGTTAGGATGGTCGTCAAGAAAGATCCGACCCGACTGCGCTGCACTCGGCCTGGATCTCGGGGACTACACCCAGTGGGGGCACTGGCGCGCCCCCACGGAAGAAATCAGAGGACCAGAGCGATCGACAAATAAAAAACTTACCCGGATAGCAGCCCGCGTCAACAAGAACTCCTGAGTATATTGCTGCAAGAGGGCGGCCTGAGCCTGCAGCCGGCTCCGAACCCCTTGGGCAGCCATGTTCAGCTCGCCACTCCCTCCGCTGGGAGTCCACCCGGACATGGCAGAGCCGGCCGCCTCCAAGGCTTCCGCCGACTGGTTGGCACCCGCGGCTTGGCGTGTGTCCGGCGGGGCCGTGTTCTCTCCGGCGCGCTGGTTCGCCGCCAGCTGAATCTCAAGGCCGGCTCCCACCTCGGGTACGCCCCGGGCCGGCTTCTCCGGCGCCGCCGACGACTGGCCGCCTTCGCCCGCTCCGGTTGGCGCTGCCGGCGGCGTCCTCTCCGCGAAGACCTCGAAGAGCTCCTCCCTTTGCACCGGCGGCTGATCTGCGGTGATCTCCTCCGCCAAGGGCAGCGGGATGTCCGGGTCCACGGTGCAGAGGGGGATGGCGAGCAGCGGAGGCCGGCTACGCGTGCCTTCTGCCTCCGTTTCCACGGTTGCCCGCTCTGTCGGAGTCTCGGCTGCCGCGTCAGCCCGCTCCTTCGCCGCCTGGGCGGCCTCCCACTCCGCTGCCTCCCTCTCCTCTCGCGCCTCGCGGGCGTTCTGCTCCTTGGCTTCCGCAAGGTCGGCGCGGGGGTCCACGCGGCAGGGCCCTGAAGATCCGACACCCGGCCCAACCACAGAGCCACCTGGGCCCCACTCAAGGGAAAGCGGCGCCCTGCCCAGAAGACGGAGGAGGGTTAGAACAAAAGAAGACAACAAAAAACAGGAACGCAAGCAGCCAAAGACTTACGATGAAACCGCCTGAGGCTGCTTCACCACCCTCCGGAAGCGGGCCGCCTTCGCCGCCGCCTCGTCTCGCTTCGTTGCCGCGGCGGAGGCCCTCGTCTTCTTCGGCCGACTGCCGAAGAGAGGAAGCGCGGCCCGGCGCTTCGACGTTCCACCATCGGCAGCCGGCGCGGCGGACGAGCCCGCGGTGTGACGATCGGCTGCCGGCTGGCGGCGCGGGATTTCTTCGGCGTCGGCGTCATCCGGCCAGTCGTCAAAGCTGGCTGAGAGCCCCGTGCCTCCGGGCTCGGCGACGTCCCCCGTGGCGACGTCTTCCATGGCGGCCGCCCCTAGGTCCGGGTCGTCAATATCATCTACCGCACGGTCGGGGGCATATCGGTGTTCGACTCCTGCCGCCCCGGCTGGCGGCGGAAGAAGAGGGTTCTGATAAAAAGGAACCGCCTAGTCAGAAGCCGGCCGATATAAAGCCGGCTGATGACAGAAAGAAGATAGAAAGAAAGACCTACCACGGGCGGTGGGTTGGCGCGAGAGTACGGCACCTTGCCGTATTGCCAGTCGTCGGCGAGCTTGAGGTTGGCGATGTAGTTGACCATGAGCGCCACCTCGGCATGGGGCATTTCCCATGTGCTCAGCCGGCATGGGTCGAGGAGGCCGGTCATCTGGCACATCATGTGGGGCCGGCTTTGGAGAGGAAGGATCCGGCGCTCCACGAAGGCGGCCACCAAGTCGGCTCCGCGCAGGCCGTCCAACTGGATCATTACCCGAAGCCGGGCGATGGCGGCGTTCCTAGCCGGAGATAAGGACTTCGATCTGAAGCCCCAAGACGGCTGCCTTCCAGCCGGCGGGCCGGCTACGTAAGCCGGCAGATTGACGTGGTCTCCTTGCGAGGCGATATTCTTCACGTAGAAGTATGATTTTTGCTAGAGCTTCACCGACTGGATTGAAGGGATGTGCGGGAAGGGATTGCTCTTGCCTGTCCTCTTCATAGCGATGAAGGCCCCGCAGGGGGCGGGCACGCCGGCGATGACGGTGCCGAGCTTGTTCTGGAAGAACTCCGCCCAGAGCTCCAGCGTGGGCAGCACTCCCAAGAAGCCTTCGCAGAGGGAGACGAAGGCCGACAGCTGCATCACCGCGTTGGGCGTGAGGTGATGCGGCTGGAGGCGGTAGAACTCAAGGAAGGAGCGCATGAACCCACTCGCCGGGAGGCCGAAGCCGCGCAGGTAATGCGCGCGGAAGACGACCCGCTCGCCTTCCTCCGGCACCGGCGAGATTTCCGTCTCCGGCGCCGGACGAACCTGCACGAGGTTGGCGGCGGGCAGGCGCCGGGTCCGGCGGAGGAACTCTATGTGATCGTCGTGGACGTTGGAGCCGTCCCACGAGCTCGACAACGCCATGGACATGGAGGCCTGGGGGAGCTGCGATGGGAAGCTGCGTTGGGCGCGAGAGGAAGAAGAAGAGAAAAGAGAACGAGGAGGGATAGGCATCCACAAGCCGCCTCGATGCAGACAGACCGCTTTATGACTTCAAGTCGTGGGCAGGCATCCACAAGCCGCCTCACCAGACCGATCTAACTACTAGGCAGGGGATCGCCAGGCCACATCCGGACTATAAGACCCTTCATGGCCTGTTCGGCTGCCTTGTCAAGCTCGACTAGTTGCTTCAGCTGGACACTCAAGGGCATTGGGTGTTCGGTCCTAGTATATTGAGACCAGAACAACTTTTCTGTCAAGCTCCCCTCCTTAGCTCGGTAAAACTCCGCGGCATCCAGTACACTGCGGGGAAGATCTGCGAACCCTCCTGGAGAGCTCTGAACTCGGGTAAGTAAAAGGAAAGTTTCCTTCAGATGCTTTCTTTGCATATTGAATGCCTTACCCGCTGCTATCTTCTTCACTGCATCAATCTCCTGGAGGGCCTTGTGGGCTTCAGCCTTGGCGCTCCGTGCGCTTCGAAGCGCCTTTGCAAGCTTGGACTCTCACGTCTTAGAGTCATGCTCCAATGACTCATTTTTTTGGCGAGAGCCTCGAGCTCTTGCTACACCTCGCCTACCCGGGCTTCTTGCTTTTCCCGCTCAATGCGCTCCTTGGCCGCTTTGTCTTCAGCCTCGGACAGCGCCTTCTTCAGGGTTGCCACCTCGGTCGTGGCCCTTGGAAAATTCATCATGATCCTATTACTTTACAACCGAATTTCTTTTTAATATATAGACAAGGTATTTCTTACCTTTGCTCTCCTCGTGCTGCCTCTTGGTAAGGCCGAGGTTGTCCTATGACCGCTCAAGGTCCTGCTTCAGTGAATCGACCTCCGCAGTACGTGCGGCAGCGGCCAAAAGTGAAGCCTGCATATGCACATAGACATATTCTGATTAGACTCCTGAGTCATTATTTGATCCTCTATTCAGCCTTTCTTCGCGAACGCCAAACAGAGCATCAGGGGCTACTGTCTATGCGATAATATTTTCCTATATTTTGTTTGCTTACCTGAAAGCCCGTTAGGAGGCTGGCACAAGCTTCGGTTAGTCCATTTTTGGCGGACTGAACTTTCTCGATCCCAGCACTCGTGATAGTGCGGTGCTCTTCGTCGATGGAAGCACCGCGAAGCGCTTCCAGCAAGTTGTCCGGTGCCTCTGGATGGACAGAGGCCACCGGCACGGGCGGCTTGCCCCTCTTAACAGAAGATCGCCTCCCAGAGTCCGGAACCACCGAAGGTTCCGGCGCAGTGTTCGGCTGGGGGCCGAACTTGGAGCCCGTGGGAGTCTTGCTCTCTTTGCGCCCAAGGTCCGGAAGGTTGTCCCGAGGCGCCCCCAGGACTACCTCCCCTCGGCTGGGTGCCTTTTGAGACAACACCTCGACATTTTCCATAGGGCAAGGGGTGGAGGCGGTCGGAAGTGAATCGCTATTCATATCCGACGAGTCTAAAGAACCGTCCGATGAAGATACGTCGAGACGGACTCGGGACAGACTGCAGAATCATATTCAACGTAAGGAGAAGCAATGCAATAAAACATACCATGAATTACTATGGTATCCGGATACTTACGACTTCGCTACGGGCTTGTCTCCGGGAAACCACTCGTCATCGCTGTAGGCGGCCATCGTGGAGCAGTCCGGAAGGAGGGTCCTACCCATCTTGGACCCTTCGGCCTCCCCGGTTGGGGCGGCCTTCCTTTTCTTGTCTCCCCCGGCTAGGGGGTGAGAAATTTCCTCTTCCTCCTCCTCTTTTTCGTGGGAGGAGTGCGCTTCGGAGTTATTGGACGATGAGTCCGATATCACCTTGCGCCGGAGACCCTTTCGGGTTCCCATGGCCTTCTTCTTGGCCTTCTTCACCAGCACCTCATAAGGCGCGGGAACCAGCATCTCCGTTAGGAGAGCATCTGCAGGATCTTCAGGCAGGGGGGCTGGGCAATCGATCTGCTCCGCTGTCTCTACCTAGTCCTGTTAATGGCATGGAAGCTTAGATCCCGCACAAGACTAAACTTGGGCAAATAAATATCATGTGAGATATAAAAACTTACTGGATTGGCATGGTGCTTTGCGCTGAGTCCGCGGTCCTCGGTAAGGGGAGGAGGTACCTCGGCGCCCTTGAACAGCACCTTCCAGACGCCCTTGTGCGTCGTGTCGAAGAGCTCTCGTAGCATCTGGTGCTTGGTCGGGTCGATCTCCCACAAATTGAATACCCGTCGTTGACACGGGAGGATCCGGTAGAAGAGCATGACCTAGACCATGTTGACGAGCTTGATTTTCTTGCTCATCATGCTATTGATGCAGGTCTAGAGTCCGGTCAGCTCTACCGGGGAACCCTAGGACAGGCCCTTCTCTTTCCAGGAAGTGAGCCGCATGGGGATTCCGGATCGAAATTCGGGGGCCGCCACCCAGTTGGTGTCGCGCGGCTCGGTGATGTAGAACCACCCCGATTTCCACCCCTTTATGGTCTCCACATAGGAGCCTTCGAGCCAGGTGACGTAAGGCATTTTGCCCATCATGGCGCCTCCGCACTCTGCTTGCTGGCTGACCACCACGTTCGGTTTAACATTGAAGGTCTTCAGCCGCAGGCCGAAGTGGGGCATGATGCGGAGGAAGGCCTCGCACATGACGATAAATGCCGAGATGTTGAGGATGAAATTGCGATCCAGATCATGAAAATCCAGCCCGTAGTAGAACATGAGCCCGCAGACAAACGGGTGTAGGGGAAATCCCATTCCGCGGACAAAGTGGGTAAGGAAAGCTACCCTCTCATGGGGTTCGAGCATAGGGATGATCTGCCCCGCATCTGGCAGAGCTGGACACTATCCTTGTGTTCAATATCTTCTATGGAGTATTTGGAGGAAGAACCCACCTTGCAATGCCGAAGACAAATCTACGCACTGGACTCATCGTCATTGAAGCCTGGTTCAGGGGCTACTGAGGGAGTCCTGGATTAGGGTGTCTCCGGACAGCCGGACTATATCCTTTGGTCGGACTGTTGGACTATGAAGATACAAGATTGAATACTTCGTCTCGTGCCCGGATGAGACTCTCCTTGGCGTGGAAGGCAAGCTTGGCAATACGGATATGTAGATCTTCTTCCTTGTAACCGACTTTGTCTAACCCTAGCCCCCTCCGCTGTCTATATAAACTGGAGGGTTTAGTCCGTAGGACAACAGACAATCATACAATAGGATAGCTTCTAGGGTTTTGCCTCTACGATCTTGTGGTAGATCAACTCTTTTAATACTCATATCATCAAGATAAATCAAGCAGGAAGTAGGGTATTACATCCATCGAGAGGGCCCGAACCTGGGTAAACATCATGTCCCCCGCCTCCTGTTACCATCCGCGTTAGACGCAGAGTTCGGGAACCCCTACCCGAGATCCGCCGGTTTTGACACCGACAGTTCCCATAGCACCCAACCGCGTAAGGAACGCAAAATCAAGGAACATGTAGCGACCCGACCCGAATGGATCAAGTCTACTATGCTCCGGTGTCATCCATGGATCAGTAATGCTGACACCACACAGTACATCGAAGGATTTATAGCAGAGTGGCAATCACACACTTATTACATCGGTGTCTCAAAAGAGAACTTATTACAATAAATATGGCTTAAGGCCATTTAATATCAACAACAGCGGAAGACTTGGAAGGTAAATGGGTGCATCAACTCCAACGGCATCACTGAGTATAGAACCACGACCCAAAAGCACCTTAATTGTCGTCTGAAAAATCTGCAACATTAACGTTGCGGCCCGAAACGGGTCAGCACATGGAATATGCTGGCAATGTAACACATAGAGAGTAATGGAATGAAATAGCTATACTATATGCATATTTGGCTGGTGGAAAGCTCTATGGTTACTGTTTTGCATAAAGCCAGTTTTTCCCTACTGCAAAGGAGTAAACTTATTTAACTATCATGGTGGTTGTTAAACATTGAGAATGGTTGACAGCATCCTCAATCCCAATTAAAGCTAGTCATTAATAACCCAACAATATTAATTTAGAAGTAACATGATGAGATTCACACGATATTCAAGTACTAGATACTCAAGATGTCCATAACCGAGGAAACGGCTAAGCATGATTAGTTTGTTACACTCTGCAGAGGTTTGCGCACTTTTCCCCACAAGACTCGATCGCCTCCATTGGATTTCTCGCACTACACGGTGTTTGAGAAAAGGATGACCGAGACATAGTCTTTCAGAAGCGCTAGCACCTTACGATGGAGTAGACCGTACCACCTACATCCCCTACATCTGCTAGTCTACCCCTATAAGAGTTCGCACGACTTAGTCAACTATGCCAGAGCCGATATTGGCTTGTGGCTGCACACGTAAGAATTTAGCATGAAAGATCTTATGATCCCTTTGAGCCTAGGTGGCGGTCCAAAATAAAACAGGCAAGTCCTGATAGACATCAGGTGCCTCAATCCACCCAGATGTGTGTTTAAGTTGCCACCTTAGTTAAACCATTAAAATTATCAATCTCACATCTGTCATGGATCTCACTCACCCAATCCACGTCTACTAGCATAGCATGGCATAATAAGCAAACATAGAAGTAACTCCCAAAGGTTTCACAATAAACAGGTAATAGGTACTACCTCATCTACTTCCCATCCCACAATTTAATTAGATCCTAATCATGCAATGTGTGAGGATGGATCTAATGGAATAAAACTAGGTTGTAGAAAAGGTATGATCAAAGTGTTACTTGCCTTGTTGATGATCCGCGAGTCCTAGAGATTCGAAGTAACAGGCGGCGCAATCCGGGTAATCTATCGCAGACAAACAACAAGCATACAATAAGTACTCATCTAATGCACAGGTAAAACTCGAACAAGAGATCGAACCAGATAGTTCAACTTAAGAACTCTGGTTCCAAAGAGAGAAAGAACCGAACAAACAAACCGAAAACAAACGGCGGAAAACAACTCGGTTCTAGCAAGTTGAAACTAGGTCAAATTTTACATAGCAAATCTTAGTTAAAGTTGATTAGTCGGAACGGTGGTTTCGAAACGAAACTCCAGGCGCTTGAATCACCTGATTCCGATAAATGAGCGAGAAGATAGACTAGAACGAAGATCGGATCTGAGATCGCGATCGCGGAATAAATCCGACGAAAAGAAAAAGAAGAACGGTTGAACGAACGGACGATCATTAACCGAGGAAATAATCTGGTGATCACGTTCGTTAGGACGAACAGTCCGGCGAACGGTCTCGAGGCAACTAAACCGAAAAAGAAGACGAATCCGATCTAGGGTTTCGAGAAAAGAAAACCGAACGAAAAACCGATCTTGAAAACGAATCGGAAGAGAAGAAAAGAACCGGAAAGATTTAGAAGAAAACCGATCCGTGGAAAAGAAAGAGATGCGGTGCGGTACCTCGGCGAGGTCTCCGGCGAGGGACTCCGGCGGCGGCGAGCAAGGGCGGCAGCGGCACAAGGGCGGCGGCACGGTGATGCAGGGCAAGGGGCGGCGGCGAGCTAGGGTGGCGCGGCGCTAGGGGCGGCGGCGATGGCGAGCAAGGGCGGCGGCGCGGCGGCTTAGGCGCGGGGTGATGGGCGCGGTTGGGGCTTGGTGCTTGATGTGATGTTTAGAGGGGGGGTGAGTATTTATATAGGTGAGGGGAGAGGATACTTGGGGGAGGGGGCAAGAAAAAGAGAAGGAGAGGAAAGAGGAGATTGGAGTCCAAGTGGGACTCCACTAGGGCGGCGGCGGCGGCTGCCTTGCGCTAGGCACGCGGCGCGCGGCTTGGCCTGGCCCGGCCGGCTGCTGGGCCTTGGCCCAGGGGCGCTGCGGGATTTTTTTGAAATCGGTTATGCGCGCAGAAAAAACAAAAGAAAAGAGAACTAAACGAACTCCAAAACTTCTAAAGTAAATTTTCCCCGACTCCTAAAAATGAGTCGAACAAAATGAACTTTTCTCCGGGCCTAAAATGCAATTTTTGAAAACACGCATTTTTCCCTATCCAAAGAAAAGGCAAATGAAACTCCGACAAAACCAATGATCCTCTTTTCAAAATTTGAGAAAGCTCAAATATGAAAATGATGAAACCTCCAACTCTCTCCGAGGCTCCTTGAGTTGCGTGAAATTTCTAGCATCGGCAAAATGCAAGAAAATATGATATGGATGATGATCTAGTGTATAACATTCCAAATTGAAAATTTGGGATGTTACAAACCTACCCCCCTTAAGATGAATCTCGCCCTCGAGATTCGGGTTGGCTAGAAAATAAGTGAGGGTCGTCCTTGAGCAAATCTTCTTCTCTCTCCCAGTTGGCTTCATCCTCTGAGTGGTGGTTCCACTGAACTTTGCAAAACTTGATAACCTTGCTGCGGGTAACTCTGCTGGCAAACTCGAGAATCTTGACTGGTTTCTCTTCATACGTTAAGTCGTCCTTCAACTGAATTGCTTCTAGCGGTACTGTATCTCTTAACGGTACATCCGCCATCTCGGCATGATATTTCTTCAGCTGAGAAACGTGGAATACGTCATGAACTCCTAACAGTCCCTCTGGTAATTCCAACTTATACGTGACTTCTCCCATAGGTTGCAAGATCTTATATGGTCCAACGAAATGCGGTGCTAATTTTCCCTTAACTCCAAAGCGCTTAACTCCTCAAAGTGGGGATACTCGGAGATACACTCTGTCTCCGGTTTCGTAAACTGTCTCCTTGCGTTTAGAATCTGCGTAGCTCTTCTGCCTGGACTGGGCTACCTTGAGCCTATCGCGAATCAACTTAACTTTCCGTTCAGACTCTTTAATCAAATCTGGTCCAAAGAACTAACGGTCTCCAACTTCGTCCCATGACAACGGTGTCCTGCACCTCCTTCCGTACAAAGCTTCAAAAGGTGCCATCTTCAAACTGGTTTCGTAACTGTTGTTATACGAAAACTCCGCATACGGCAAATTATCGTCCCAACTAGATCCATAATCTAGTGCACAAGCTCTCAGCATATCCTCCCAAATCTGATTGACTCTCTCGGTCTGTCCATCTGTCTGCGGATGAAAAGCGGTGCTAAACTCTAGCCTGGTTCCCAAGGTTTCATGCAACTGATTCCAAAACTTTGAGGTAAATTGGGTTCCTCTGTCTGATACAATACTCGTTGGAACTCCATGCAAACTAATGATCCTAGTCATGTATATCTTTGCCAACTTAGCACTGGTGTAAGTGGTCTTGACTGGAATGAAATGTGCTACCTTCGTCAAACGATCAACTACTACCCATATCGAGTCATATCCTGCTTTCGTCCTGGGTAGTCCTGTGATAAAATCCATGCCTATCTTATCCCACTTCCATTCGGGTATCGGCAATGGTTGTAACAATCCGGTTGGCTTCTGATGCTCTGCCTTTACTCTATGCCAAACGTCACAAACTGCTACATATGCTGCAATATCCTTCTTCATTCCGGTCCACCAGAATGTTTCATTTAAATCCAAATACATCTTGGTATTTCCTAGGTGAATCAAATATGGTGAATCATGTGCCTCTTGTAGAATCAGCTTCCTGATCTCCGGGTCATTTGGCACAAAACACGGTCCTCTAACCATAGGGTATCGTGCTCATCCTCACGAAATCCCTTTGCTTTTCCTTTGCTTAGTTTCTCCTTTATAGCAGCAATTTCCTTGTCAGATTTCTGAGCTTGTCTGATTTTATCCATCAATGTTGACTGAATCTCCAATGCTGCTACATAGCCTTTCGGAACTATCTCTAAACTTAGTTCACGAAGGTTTTCTGCTAACTCCTTGGGTATTTCTCCCGTTATCAATGTATTGACATGGCTCTTATGACTCAATGCGTCAGCTACTACATTAGCTTTTCCGGGATGGTAATGCAATCTCATATCATAATCCTTGATGAGCTCCAACCATGTCCTTTGTCTAAGATTCAACTCCTTCTGCGTGAAAATGTACTTCAAACTCTTGTGATCCGTGTACACCTCACAATGATTTCCAATGAGGAAATGTCTCCACGTCTTCAATGCATGCACTACGGCTGCTAACTCCAAATCATGTGTGGCGTAATTCAATTCATGAGGCTTTAGTTGCCATGAAGCATACGAAACAACTCTCCGTTCCTGCATAAGCACTGCTCCAAGTCCTCGACGTGAAGCGTCGCAATACACCTCATAATCCTTGGTCTGATCTGGCAAAATCAACACTGGTGAGGTAACCAAACGTTTCTTCAACTCCTGGAAACTAGCCTCACACTCCTCAGTCCAAATGAACTTGGTATCCTTCTTCAACAACTCCGTCATAGGCTTCGCAATCTTTGAAAAGTTCTCAATGAATCTCCGGTAGTATCCTACGAGTCCAAGAAAACTTCGGATCTCTCCAACTGTCGTTGGTGCTTCCCATTCAGTTACAGTCTCAACCTTTGTGGGATCAACTGCTATCCCTTCTCCGGATATAACGTGTCCGAGGAATCCAACTTCCTTCAACCAAAACTCACATTTTCTAAAATTGGCATATAACTGATGTTCCCTTAGTTTCTCCAAAACCAAACGCAAATGTTCCTTATGCTCTTCTTCATTCTTTGAATAAACCAAGATATCATCAATGAACACTACAACAAACTTATCCGAAAACTCCATAAACACTTTGTTCATCAGGTTCATAAAATAGGCAGGTGCGTTAGTCAATCCAAATGACATAACGGTATACTCATATAGTCCATATCTTGTGGTGAATGTTGTCTTAGGTATGTCCTGCTCTCGAATCTTCAACTGGTGGTACCCTGATCGCAAATCGATCTTGGAAAACACTTTAGCTCCTTGCAAACGATCAAACAGATCATGGATCATTGGCAGTGTGTACTTGTTCTTGAGGGTTAGTTCATTCAATTCACGGTAATCAACAACCATCCGTAATGATCCATCCTTCTTCTCCACTAGAAGTACGGGTGATCCCCAAGGCGAAGAACTTGGGCGAATGTAACCTTTCTCCAACAACTCCTTAATCTGATTCTTAATTTCCACTAAATCCTTTGCTGGCATCCGGTACGGTCTCTTTGATATTGGTCTAGTGCCTGGCAATAACTCAATCAAAAACTCAATGTCTCTATCCGGTGGCATGCCTGGCAACTCGTCTGGAAATACATCAGGAAAATCCTTTACCACTGGTACTTCTTCCTGCACTACTCCTGTTAAGCAATTTACTTGGGTCCTATTTGGCACATGCCGGGATACATACTTGATCCTTCTTCCTTCTGGCGTTGTAAGCAAAACTGACTTACCAACGCATTCAATATTCCCTTCATACTTTGATAACCAATCCATGCCTAATATCACATCCAATACTTGAGATTCCAGTACTATTAGGTCTGAGGGAAAAACATAGTTACCAGTCCTTAATGGTAACCGATCACACCATCGTCTACCCATAAACTCCGCTCCTGGTGAGCTTACTAACATGGGTGACCTAAGGGCTTGGGTTGGCAGGTTATATTTATCCACAAATCCCCTTGATATGTATGAATGCGATGCACCAGTATCGAAAAGAACGAGTGCGGTAAATGGCTTAACCAAAAACTTACCGATCACTGCATCAGGCTGATCTTCAACCTCCTCCACGCTAACGTGGTTCACCTGTCCCCTATTGAAAGGGTTCGGCTTCTTCCCTGAGCTTCCATTGCCATTTTGATTCTGGCCTTCAGGACATTCATTGGCATAATGTCCGGTCTTGGAACACTTGAAACAGGTGACTTGACTCAGATCTCTCTTGGATGGGGTTGATGGGGTGGTACGGTTCTGGCCGTTGCTTCCTCCATTCCCATTACCATTCTTGTGGCCATTGTGGTTGTGCGAACTACCTCCTCCATGGGTATGCTGAAACAGAAATCCCGATTTAGGGGTAAAACGGGGCTTCTGCTGGGCTCCAGAGTTATACTTCCCTTGTCCATACTTCCTCTTGCGGTTCTCAATCTGCTGTTGCTTCCCTTCAATCATGATGGGACGATCTACCAACTCCTAGTAGTTGTTGAAACTTGCTACCATCAACTGCATGCTTAACTCATCACTCAGTCCTTCCAGAAACTTCTCCTGCTTGGTTGCATCTGTAGCAACGTCATCTGGGGCATAACGTGCTAACTTGCTGAAGTCATCAACATACTGGCCAACTGTCCTTCCTCCTTGGCGTAAGTTGCGAAACTCACGCTTCTTCATGGCCATAGCTCCTACTGAAACATGTGCAGTGCGGAAAGCTTGCTGGAACTGATCCCATGTGACAGTGTCAACTGGGAAAGTGGCTGTGAAATTCTCCCACCATGCTGCCGCCGGTCCTTCAAGCTGATGTGCGGCAAACTTCACTTTCTCACCATCCGTGCATCCTACAGTGGTCAACTACCTTCCTATCTTGCGTAGCCAATCGTCTGCTACTATCGGCTCGGTGCTACTAGAAAACACCGGCGGATTTAGCCTAAGGAAATGGGCTAAGTGGTCAACAGGTGGTGGTGGTGGTGGTGGGTTGTTGTTGTTGTTGTTGTTCTGCTGGTTCTGGACTAACATCTGCATCAATTGATTCTGCTGTTGGATCAACTGAGTGAGCTCCGGTGGAAATCCATTGTCACGTCTCGGAGGCATCTGAGGGTTTAGAAAAGAAGAGATATAAGAATAGAATGAGGTCTAAAGAGAAAACACTACCCCAATGCACATGAGCAAATTCACACAAAATCACTTCATTCAATCAAACAAGGGCTTACAATCGATCTAGCTATCGCAAAAGTGCTCGAACTATAGTGTTTACATGGGGGAAATACTACTAATATTTGGTGGTCATCTAAAAATTTGAACCGGTGGAAGACTCCATGATGTCCGCTCCAGCTTCATCGTCAAAGTCGGGTTCACTTGGATCCGAATCGGTGTCGTTGATGATGATGTAATTGTCCGGACATGCGATGTACATGTCTTCCTTCCTGGATGCTAACTCCCTCTTGAGTTCTTCAATCTCCTGCTTAAGATCGACGTTGTGTCTTGCTAGAGCTACGATCTCATCCATGTAGTCCTTGCGTGTAGCCTTTAGTTCTCCTTCTAGCTCGATGATCCTTGTCTTTGCATTCTTCAACTCCATCATATCATTGCACATCTGGTTCTCGTGGTGTCGAATGTGCTGGTTTAACTCCTGGATGAAAGCTGCAATGGATCTATCCTTCTTGGTGATGATTAACTTCCATTTTTCATCTCGGCGTCCGCAAATCTGGTAGATAGTGTCCTTGAGGTCTTCTTGATAAACTTCTCCAATGCGTCCTATGGTGATATGGGCTGCCATGCTCCTTCCTAGACTCCAAGTTGGTGCATTGAAAACACTATCTATGGGCTTCGTGATTGGCGCGAATGTCCTTCCCGGAACGTGAGCTTGAATCTTCCAGCGCTCCTCTTCAGGCAAAGTGGCGTTGAAAGTTCCCGTGAAGCTTGGTAATCCAATGTTTAGATACTTGGTGACTTCCTTCAGGTGAAATCCAAAAGGTGTGCCTTCATCCGGTTGAGCATACTTGATCTTCGCGTCCTTCATCCTAAAGAGTAGAAAAGATGAGGAGTTAGAAAATGAGGAGAGAATAGTGATCTATGGCTTTAACTTAGTGGTCGTGTCCTACAGTCAGCGTGTGCTCTGATACCATCTCTGTAGCGACCCGACCCGAATGGTTCAAGTCTACTGTGCTCCGGTGTCATCCCTGGATCAGTAATGCTGACACCACACAGTACATCGAAGGATTTATAGCAGAGTGGCAATCACACACTTATTACATCTGTGTCTCAAAAGAGAACTTATTACAATAAATATGGCTTAAGGCCATCTAATATCGACAACAGCGGAAGACTTGGAAGGTAAATGGGCCCATCAACTCCAACGGCATCACTGAGTATAGAACCACGACCTAAAGCACCTTAATCGTTGTCTGAAAAGTCTGCAACATTAACGTTGCAGCCCGAAACGGGTCAGCACATGGAATATGCTGGCAATGTAACACATAGAGAGTAATGGAATGAAATAGCTATACTATATGCATATTTGGCTAGTGGAAAGCTCTATGGTTACTGTTTTGCATAAAGCCAGTTTTCCCTACTGCAAAGGACTAAATTTATTTAACTATCATGGTGGTTCTTAAACATTGAGAATGGTTGACAGCATCCTCAATCCCAATTAAAGGTAGTCATTAATAACCCAACAATATTAATTTAGAAGTAACATGATGAGATTCACACGATATTCAAGTACTAGATACTCAAGATGTCCATAACCGGGGACACGGCTAATCATGATTAGTTTGTTACACTCTGCAGAGGTTTGCGCACTTTTCCCCACAAGACTCGATCGCCTCCGTTGGATTTCTCGCACTACGCGGTGTTTGAGAAACGGATGACCGAGACATAGTCTTTCAGAAGCGCTAGCACCTTACGATGGAGTAGACCGTACCACCTACATCCCCTACATCTGCTAGTCTACCCATATAAGAGTTCGCACGACTTAGTCAACTATGCCAGAGCCCATATTGGCTTGTGGCTGCACACGTAAGTATTTAGCATGAAAGATTTTATGATCCCTTTGAGCCTGGGTGGCGGTCCAAAATAAAACAGGCAAGTCCTGATAGACATCAGGTGCCTCAATCCACCCAGATGCGTGTTTAAGTTGCCACCTTAGTTAAACCATTAAAATTATCAATCTCACATCTGTCATGGATATCACTCACCCAATCCACGTCTACTAGCATAGCATGGCATAATAAGCAAACGTAGAAGTAACTCCCAAAGGTTTCATAATAAACAGGTAATAGGTACTACCTCATCTACTTCCCATCCCACAATTTAATTAGATCCTAATCATGCAATGTGTGAGGATGGATCTAATGCAATAAAATTGGGTTGTAGAAAAGGTATGATCAAAGTGTTACTTGCCTTGCTGATAATCCTCGAGTCCTAGAGATTCGAAGTAACAGGCGGCGCAATCCGGGTAATCTATCGCAGACAAATAACAAGCATACAATAAGTACTCATCTAATGCACAGATAAAACTCGAACAAGAGATCAAACCAGATAGTTCAACTTAAGAACTCCGGTTGCAAAGAGAGAAAGAAGCGAACAAAGAAACCGAAAACAAACGGCGAAAACAACTCGGTTCTAGCAAGTTGAAACTAGGTCAAATTTTACCGTAGCAAAACTTAGTTAAAGTTGATTAGTCGGAACGGCAGTTTCGAAATGAAACTCCAGGCGCTTGAATCACCTGATTCCGATAAACGAGCGAGAAGATAGACTAGAATGAAGATCGTATCTGAGATCGCGATCGCGGAATAAATCCGATGAAAAGAAAAAGAAGAACGGTTGAACGAACGGACATTCGTTAACCGGGGAAATAATCCGGTTATCACGTTCGTTAGGACGAACGGTCCGGCGAACGGTCTCGTGGCAACTAAACCGGAAAAGAAGACGAATCTGATCTAGGGTTTCGAGAAAAGAAAATCGAACAAAAAACCGATCTTGAAAACGAATCGGAAGAGAAGAAAAGAACTGGAAAGATTTAGAAGAAAACCAATCCATGGAAAAGAAAGAGATGTGGCGCGGTACCTCGGCAAGGTCTCCGGCGAGGGAGTCCGGCGGCGGTGAGCAAGGGCGGCGGCGCGGTGACGCAGGGCAAGGGGCGGCGGCAAGCTAGGGTGGCGTGGCGCTAGGGGTGGCGGCGACGGCGAGCAAGGGCGGCGGCGCGGCGGCTTAGGCGCGGGGTGAGGGGCGCGGTTGGGGCTTGGTGCTTGATGTGATGTTTAGAGGGGGGGTGAGTATTTATATAGGTGAGGGGAGAGGATACTTGGGGGAGGGGGCAAGAAAAAGAGAAGGAGAGGAAAGAGGAGATTGGAGTCCAAGTGGGACTCCACTAGGGCGGCGGCGGCGGCTGCCTTGCGCCAGGCGCGCGGCGCGGCGCGGCGCGCGGCTTGGCCTTGGCCAAGGGGCGCTGCGGGATTTTTTTTAAATCGGTTACACGCGCAGAAAAAACAAAATAAAAGAGAACTAAATGAACTCCAAAACTTCTAAAGTAAATTTTCCCCGACTCCTAAAAATGAGTCGAACAAAATGAACTTTTCTCCGGGCCTAAAATGCCATTTTTGAAAACACGCATTTTCCCTATCCAAAGAAAAGGCAAATGAAACTCCGACAAAACCAATGATCCTCTTTTCGAAATTTGAGAAAGCTCAAATATGAAAATGACGAAACCTCCAACTCTCTCCGAGGGTCCTTGAGTTGCGTGAAATTTCTAGGATCGGCAAAATGCAAGTAAATATGATATGCATGACGATCTAGTGTATAACATTCCAAATTGAAAATTTGGGATGTTACAGAACATAACACGTGTATGACGGAAACTAGGGCAGCAAGAGTGGAACAAAACACCAGGCATAAGGCCGAGCCTTCCACCCTTTACCAAGTATAAAGATGCATTAATTAAATAAGAGATATTGTGATATCCCAACATATCCATGATCCAACATGGAACAAACTTCAACTTCACCTGCAACTAGCAACGCTATAAGAGGGGCTGATCAAAAGCAGTAACATAGCCAAACAATGGTTTGCTAGGAAGGTGGGTTAGAGGCTTGACATGGCAATATGGGAGGCATGATATAACAAGTGGTAGGTAGTGCGACATAGCGGTAGAACGAACAACTAGCAAGCAAAGATAGAAGCGATTTCAAGGGTATGGTCATCTTGCCTGAGATCCTGCGAGGAAGAAGAACGAGTCCAAAAAGTTGACGAACGGACGTAGACAAATGAATCCTCAGAACTCCGGAATGAAACCGAGGCTAACAAGAGAAGAAACCCGGAAAGAAGCAACCAACATAGTAAACAACCATCACATAAACATGGCATGATGCACAACCAAGTATGATGCATGTCCGGTTTATCGAAACATGGCATGGCAAAGTGCACAAACAAAAGTACAAGTTAAGTGGAGCTCAATATGCAACAAGTTGCATATTGATGAAACACCACATTTGATTATTTAGTTCTCTCCTATTTATGTACCCAACAATATTAAATGTTATTAAACATGGCAAGAGGTGAATCATAATAAAACTACCTATCTAGGCAAGTTTAAATGAGGCCGGAACAACAAGCAACAAGTCCGAAAAAATCCTCATGTGCATATTTTAAAGTTGGTATTGTTCCTCCCTATACACAATTTTCGAGTTGTTAAACATGCAAAGTAAGTGCATCAAGTTAAACTATGCATTTTTCTACCCCATTTACATATGAAGTTTATTAAGTTTGGAGCTTTGTTTATTTAGTTATGAAATAAAGCATTTTAACATGGCATTTTAGCAAATTTAATCAAACAGCATTTTATACAGGCATGAAAGTTGGATATTATGAAACTAAATGAAAATCTAAGGACTTTGCATATATAAAACATTTTAATTCGATGCACCATTTGTGAGTTATTAAATGCATGATCTAGGGGGGCTTTTCTGTAAAACTGTTTACGCAGGATTAATAGGCAAATTCGTAGAACAGAAAAAAAACACATGGTGGGCTGAATCTGGTGCATGTTAGGCCAACAGAAAAGAAAAGAATAGAAAAAACAAAAAAAAACAAAGGAGGCACTGGGGCCTCACCATGGGCCTTGGCCCATCTGTAGTGGAGGCCGGCTTGGGGCAGCGGGGCTGGGTCTTGGCGCTTGCTGGGACTTGGCAAAGGCGCGGTTAGCGCGATCGATGCAGGGGGAGCATGGTGCGGTCTTCTGCTCGATAGGGAGCAGAAGCAGAGCAGCGGCGTTGGGGATCTCTGGCACGGCGGCGAAGGATGGAGGGTGAAGCAGGTAAAAGCGGCAGCGGCGGACCTGACCGAGATGAGGCCTGCAGGCGGTGGATCCGGGCAAGGGGCAAGGTCCACGAGAGTGAGGAAGGCGCGGTCAACGCCTCATTGTTGTGGCTGGTTGGATCGAAACAGGGCCTGTGGCTGTCATGTTCATGGTCGCCGGCGAGGAAGATGGCCGACGCGGGCTCACGGGCATGGGGGAGGTATGGGTCCGAGTGGGAGGCACCGGACCTCGTCGATTTTGTTCCGTTCCAGGGGTGCAGAGACGTAGCATCGGGCGGTGGCGAACATGGCGTCGGCATCGGCCTCCTGTGAAGGAGACAGAGAGAGGGAGAGGGAGATCGAGGTGAGGTGGTGAAGAGAGTAAACAGAGGGAAACGGGAAGGAATGGCAACGTGGCGGCTTGCTCATCCGCGGACCATGGTGGTCGGCGATCCTGCTGGACCCATGGCCGAGCTGCTCTCCGACGGGTTCCTGTTTGTGAAGGAGAGAGAGAGATAGGCTAGGCATGAGCAAAGGAAAAAGATAGGGGAAAGGAAATGAGCGAAGAGGGACAGGGTGCCGGTGGGAGGCGGAGCATGAGGGCGGAGGTCCTAGTTCCGTGGTCGCCAGAGGGTGGCAGTGGTTCCGCTCGTGGACGAGCTCCAGCTAGAGGGGCACCTGCCCGAGCGCACAGCCTGCTGGCTGGTCATCGGTGGAATGAGCTACTGGCGATCACCTCGGGATCGAGCAGAGGAGGCTCTGGTCGGCTCGCGTGATGGGCAGAGGCGCGATGGAGGCCGCGGACTGCGCGCGGTTGTTCGGTTGGATCCCGAGCTGGGATAAGGTGGCGGCAGGATGGATCAGAGGTGGAGAGGCTTCTGATTGGTAGTGTTAGAAGGGAGAGAGAGATTGGTGGAATGGTTCGTTGTATTGCTTGAGCCTCGTGGGCATATATATAGGAGTACATGATCTATTTGGAGTACAAGGCAAGCCAAAATATTTCCTAGTCTAACATATGTTTCCTAATACAATCACGTTAGTCAACAGCCCCCTGCAGTCACAACGGTAGCGACGCAGACGGTGAGACTGGAGAAGAATCCGAAGGCAAGCCGACGGACACCCCCCACAGTCGTAACGGTCGACGCATCGTGGAGTCGTGGCTGGAGTGAAAACCAACGAGGTTGCTCAAGAAGGCGGTAGCCCTTTGTGCCGTTTGTCGATGTAGCCAAGAGCATGGGTGGTGGAGCTGTGGTCGAGGTAGTCATGCGAATAATGCCGCGGTCGATGTCGAGTCGGGGTGGCCGTTGTCAAGGAAGTCGCCGTGGAGCCGCGGGCGCAATAGGGCGCCGAGTTAGCATGGGCGTAGTGGTGTCGAAGTAGGGGTGTGCCGGGAAGGAAATATTGTTGACGATGCGTCGCGGCATGTTTGCCAAGCCCGGGGACACATCATGGACGAAGGCACACACCGGTGTTGCCAGCACCAGGCATGCGTAGACCGACGAAGACAAAGTTGACGAAGCGCCAACCAGGCTTGCCAGGCCCGGGGACACGTCATGGATGAAGGCATGCATCGGTGTTGCCAGCACCAGGCATGCGCATACGAGGGACCTGCACGAGCTGTACACCTTGTCGGAGAAGTCAGAGGGGCCAGCAGAGAAGAACTCGATGACGATTGCGGCGTCCATCGGCGTGGGGCCGATGTCACCAACGGTGATCGAAGTAGACGAAGTGGTCGGGGTAGATGATGGCGATGCTTGCGACGGGCTGGTGCTTGGACAAAGAAGAAGGGGGTGGACGGGCAGCGGCGGCGGCTACGAAGGTAGCGGCAGCGGCGGCTAAAGAAGAGCGGCGGCGGCGACTAGGTTAGGAGTGCGGCGTCGGTGCTCGAAGTAGGCGAAGAACCCTGACAGCATGACGAAGACCGGCGTGAACGGTGGCGTTCCCGTGCCAAGGAAGATGGCGTGGCGCATACCATGGGAGGTCGACACGCGGTGACGGCGGAGCGCACCGCGGGCCGCTGCACTCCGGCCCGAAGGGGCGACGCAGCAGCAGCAGGCGGGTCGGGGCGACGGCGGGAAGACCTCTAGGCAGCGGCGGGGACCGCTGGCCGTGACACTGAGGCCTGAAGGGGCGACACAATGGCGGTTCGCGAGTCGGTGCATCACGGGGACAACCTCGGGGCGGCGGCATGGACCGCGTATCGCGACATTATGCCCCGAAGGGGCGACACAGCGGTGACGCATGAGTCGATGCAGCCGCGAGGAGAACCACGGGGCAGCGGCGCTGCGGCCCGACGGGGCAACGCAGCGGCAGCCCGATGCTCGATCGGTGGAGAGGCGTGTTGAACTCAGGGACGATCTACACGGGACCTGCGGAGGCGCGCGTAATCGACGGGCCAGGTCGTTCGCGTGGCGTAGATGAGGCGGATCACGGCGGCGAGTGGGTGATCAAGCCAGTTGCGCGCGAGGTCGGGATCACCACTCGGTGGAGGCATGGTGGCGACGTAGTCTGAGATCAAGCCGGCGACGACGGACGGCATGGGACGTCATGTGGACGAGCTTGTCAGCACCAGCACCTGGGCTGCCAAATCAACGCCGGCACCCGAGCAGCGAGGCCCGAGCAACCAACGGAGCAGCGGCGCCTGAGTTGAGGCAGCCGACGCAGATGTCCCGACGCAGCCGAGGACGAGGCCGGTGAGGTAGACCGTCAGGCCGCCGTGCAAACGCGGCGGATGCGGGTGATGTGGATCGATGGGCAGGCCTGCGCTCGAGCGACGGCTATGATTGGTCGTCGCATGGCGCGAGGACACCGGGTCATGGCGATGCATGTGTCCCGGTCAAAGCAGGGCGGTGAGAGCCGGCGCATGGTGACGGGCGAACCGACGCGGGGACGGCGGCTAGCCCTGACGAATCGCCTCGGCGCGCGTGGCCGCCGGGTCGGAGGAGAGGGTGGCTGGTCACGCTAGGGTCGGAGTAGAGGCGCTCGGGGTCGACGGCGGTAGTGGGCGACACAAACCGGTCAAGAATAGATCGGGAAACCAAAAAGAAACCGCGCGATCAAGATGACCGGCGGGAGAGAGAAAACCCCGGAGCAAGGCTCGGAGAAAAGACTCTCTAGGGCAGCCGGTCAAAACAACCAGCGGACAAACCCTAGGTACGGGCGGTGCAGCCCCCGACGGCGGTCATGGAGGCCGAACACCCCGGGGGCGGCGCGCGGGTGCGGGAGCGGCGGCGGCTAGGGTTTAGGATCGACTTGCGATAGATACCATGTTAGAAGGGAGAGAGAGGTTGGTGGAATGGTTCATTGTATTGCTTGAGCCTCGTGGGCATATATATAGGTGTACATGATCTACTTGGAGTACAAGGCAAGCAAGAATATTTCCTAGTCTAACCTATGTTCCCTAAAACGAGGAAAAGGTAGGTGAGTGCGCTGCGGGATCCAAGGATGATGGCGGCGCATGATGGGATGGATGGGACATCTCCTAAAAATTAGGGTTTGGTCTGGTTATAAATAGGTAGGGGAACTAGATGCTGGCGATTTGGTCCCTCTGATCAAAATCTGACGTTCCGGGATAAATAGCTTAGGGGAGTCCAACAAAGAACCGATGATATTTAAGGGATGTTTGGGGATGATCCGGACCCGTCGGTAATGACTTCTTGAGTCGGGTTCGGGACAACTTTCGAACGTGCACGAGGGGTCTGAGCACTGTGCAAGGAGGGGTTTCGGGGCCTGGCGGTTGGTAGAGAGTGGGTTGGGCTGAGAAGAGAGAAGAGAAGGAGAGGCTCAGCACAGTCTTTGGAGATCGAAAACGTCTGACGTATGACCAGCTATATGGCCGCTATAGTTTAACGGTTTGGCTATCAAATGGACTCTAAATGCGACGAAACTTGGCAGGCGGTCTACCGACAAGATAACAACACCGGATGCCAACTCTCATCCCATTTTTAGAACATTTTCCAGCCACTAATAAAATAATATTTCGGAGGTGCCGCGGGCGCGCGCAAGTGTGTCTGGGCTCAGAACGGACAACGGAAAGAACTTGGGAACCCGGACGGATGCAAGTTTTGAAAACATGATGATGCAATGCACATGATGACATGGCAAGATGCAACACAGAAGAAAAAGACAAGGCCACAATAGCGAATAACTCGAAGACACCTAGTGCATCGGTCTTGGGGCGTTACAGCATAAAACCCTACTCCTGCTTTGGTGGATTGATGGTGGAATGTGGATAATGCAACGCAGTACACTTGACCGGCAGAGGTTGCCGTATGGCAGCAGCGACTACGCGCATATGGGGGCGCGTTCCTCAACTTCCCAACCCCTCCTACAGGTGCCATGGGCCTCCTTTTATAGATTAAGGAGTCACCATAGTGGAAAAATGGTCATTATCCACTGATATGATAGCAAATTGTGCCATCATACCTCACTCTGTGAGCTGACAAGGTGCATTAAATGCACCTCTTAGTGTCACATCACTTGTTGCCCGGCAAGGCTTGCCAGGCTATCTTACTAGCTCCGTGCTTGTTTGATTGACACGTCGTAGGACGGGTGTCATCTGTGTGTTCCTTCTGTAGGAAACGGCCGCCATGTGGAGAATGGCTGCCACTTAATCACCGTGCGGCTTGACACCGCACTAATTGACGACATGGGTCGTGCTTGAGTGGTTGGTGGGGCAGCTTTGACTCTGCGAGCCCCAGCAGGCCCTCTCGGGGAGCCTTGGTTGCTTGCTTCTGCTGGTGGCCCAGCCCCTTGCCTGGCTCGCCTGCCCGGCAAGGGAGGCCCTCGTCTTGCCGATATACTGCTCATCTGGCTTGATCTTGATCCTTCTGAGCTGCATGTTGGTTCTTCAAATCACTTGGTCCTTCAATCTCTGACTCCAGCTAATGCTTCAATTCTATTCTTGTGGCTGTGCACAGTCTAGGCAATGGAACCAGGGTCTATTGCACCGATAGAAGCCCACGGGCCTACCCCGAACGCGCTCCTGAGCATAGCCGGTGTAAGGCCTAATAAGTGCACGGGCAGGGTTGCTGAAGGGGTTGACCCCTTGAGATTTCTGTTGCTGCTTCATTAGCCTTGATTTCGGGCCAGTTTCTGGTTTCCCTGCGCATGCTGTAAAGTCAATAGCGCTGGGGCCACTCCAGTGATGGCCCGCGAATGACTTTAACGAACAGGGTAGAAACTGCCAATTTACTCTTCCCACAACACGCCTTTATCCATGGCCACGTATGCTGCATGTATAGAGCAGGGTAGGTAATGGAGACGCGTGGCGCGGGAGAGCAATTTGGAGGGGGCCCGCCCACCTTGAATTGGTGGAGGAGGACGGTGCCCGCCCATTAATAGAGCAGCTGCCCTCCTCCGCCCGACCTATAAAAGGGAGGGGCGGAGGAGGCCGGAGTCATCCACCTTCACATTCCTCCTCTTCTTTCTTTGTTTTCGGCTTCTGTCAGTAATGTCGAGGCTCATTCTTGGGGCTATTATTTCCCCATGCTCGTGATGTAAGCCTAGACCTTGGTGTGGCGAATCTCTTGATCTCTTCAAGGCTCGGCCGGGAGGCCAGGCTGGAGATCGCTGGTAATCTCAACATCGCCCCTTCCGGAGGTCTCGAGGCTGTTGTCAATGAGAGGCGCTCCTTCTTGTCCCCAAGGTGGGGCGCGACGCGCCTCAAGCCCCCCGGCTGCCCCGGCTGCTTGCTATTTCTCCGTTGGAGGCGTCGGACTGGAGTCTTGGCGCTTCCTGGGAGCAGCGGTGGTGAGGAGAAAGCGTGGGAAGACGGAGAAGGCAAGTGGTAGTGGGTCAGGTCGGAGTATGATGGCTTGGATGCCTTCGCCTCCAACCATCGACCTGTCGCCTCATCTTTCCTCTCTTCCCCTCCCTTCTCGACACCGTCGTCACCAGCGTCATCGGGTGATAGCCAGGGAGGGATGTTCCCTTGGTGCCTTCTCCTCACCTCAAAAGTCTTCTCGCTGAGCTTTGGTGGATGACTCAACCGGCGCTCAAGCTGGGGCTTCTCGCTAGCTTTGGAGGTGGCGACCAGAAGGAGCCACCCCATTCCCTGCACTCCTCCTTCACAGCCTCGCCACTCCTGGTCCCAACAGGTCATGCCCGGCAGGGCCTAACGGGATCAGGGTGGGCTCCTATTTGGGTGCTCTTTTTCTCATCTTTTCCTCCTTCCGCCGCAGTGCCTGAAGGAGGGAAAACAAAAAGAGGGGATTACGCGGCACTTACCTTTTTCAATCTTAAATATGTAGGCAATCACCAAATTTTAATTCAAATAAAGTAATCCATCGAGTCCACTTTGGTGTTCTGTAATGCTTGTACTTGTATCAGCATATGAACGAAAAAGATAAACTCTGCCGGGAACTATTGCATGTGTATGTCCATGCAGATGTGGAATGCCTCTTTAATGTATATAAACGGGTTTTCCCCTGTAGGATATCTTGCCGGCACCCTCTTTGTCTACTGGAGAGCTACATCTGCCAGGGAATAGACAGAGGGGCCAGCCCCCCCCCCCCCCAGCTCCCCCTTTTTACCAAAGGCAACTGCGACCATCCTGATCGAAGCAACATTCGAGTCATGAATGGGAGTACTTAAGTTCCAAAGCAGGGGCGAGGTTTTCTCATGCAAAGTTATAGCCTTACAGAAAAATAATGGACAAATGATAAAACTTATCCGTTTGGCCTTGTCGGGGATCACCGTGCCGTGCAATCTTCTCGCCGTTTGTCAAAACCAAGTTCATGGTAGGAACTTGCAACTTCATATAGATAAGAATGAATGTAGGATGCAATCCTATCTATATGCATATGAAAATGCTCATGAGATGCTTATGCAGTGATCTTGGTGTGCTCATGCATGCATGCAATCTTAGTTGGGGCCCCTTCTACAGTGCTTCTTTATTTTCTCTTGCACGGGGTCATTGCCCCGGCTTTGTACAAGGGGTTACATCACTACAAAAAAATACACTTCTGTGATGATACGTGTTTGTCATAGTAGGTCACGTTTTCTGTCATGCATGTACATCCATGACAGATTTATGACAGAATCAAGATAGTCATACCTGTGCTGTCGTAGAAGTGTTCCATGACATTACCAAAATTATCATCATGCAAGTGTCCACTTCCATGACAATAAATCACGAGTCATAGAAGTGCTTCCGTCAAGGGTTACCGACACGTGGCTTCCACCGTAATGGGGCGCCGTTAAGCTATCAGGTCCGGTTTTGGATCTGACAGCCCGTTAATAGCCTGGACTAATGGGAATTTTCAACGTGTAATATTCTCATTGGCCAGAGGAAACACGTGTCGGCTCAATGTTCGAACAGATGTCATCCACTCATTGGACAGGAGGCGCTTATGATACGTCAACACGGGGCCCATTCCGGTGAAAAGGCCGGCCCAGCTAAAGGCCCACCATGTTTTTTCATACACTAGTGGGCTGGCCCATTAACAGCTATCGTGTTTTCGGCCAAATTACGGCCCATATCGAATCTGGCCCATTCACAGCCTATGGTGTTTTGGGCCAAGTTACGGCCCATATCGGATCAGGCCGGTTAACAGGCCACTGTTCCTTTGGGCCCATACTAATACATGTTTATATTTCAGCTTCTTAAATGGTTGTTTACCAGTTCGGCCTGATAATAGTTTCGGCCTGTTCGCGGCCCATGGTGCATCTGGGATGTTGATGACCTGGTTTAACTTTAGGCCATTTAACGACCCATGCAGAAACTGGGATATTTCTTGTCCGAAGTAACTTTAGGTCTCTTAACGGCCCGTAGACTTCGTGGATAAATTTCAGCCCAACTGGCCTATCGACCTGTTAATGGCCCGTGTAATAGTTGGGCCTAATTACAGCCCGCATTGAATCTGGCCTGCTTACAGCCCATCTGATAATGGCCCATGACACTTTTAGGCCTATGGCCCGCGTAGATACCGGCCTGCTTAAAGCCCATAATTTTATTGGGCCAAAAAGGCCCGAGATATATTTTGGCCTGTTAACTGCTTGTCCTATTTGGGCCAAACATGGGCCTTAGGTAGTTTCAGCCTGTATTGGTCCGTAAATTTTTCGGCTCAATGCTAGCCCAATCTAGGATTTAGCCTTTTAAAAGCCCATGGTATTCTCTGGCCTAGCTGGATAGAACTTTACTTGGCATGTTAAAGGCGGGAAACAACTATAGGTTTATACCTGCTAATGGCCCATGATGTAGGCCCAGGTTTTGTCCCATATGAGTAACGGGCCGGCCTGAAGACCGACAACACTGGGATACACTAAACCTTCTGGCCTAAATTATAGCATACCGACCAAGAATAATCCTAGATTATACAATAAAGAAATTACAACATATTACATCCCCTCGGCATCAAAGCTCGCCGCCAGTGATAATAAAGGGCAACCGGACCGTAGATTACATAAACTGGGCATGTCACCACCAGTGGAAGTTAACAGACGGACAAAATAATAGACAGAACCGACAGCACTTCAACACAGTTCAAGAAAGGTTAGCCCGGCCCAGGAGCTGCAACTCAAGCAGCTTAGCAACCTGGTGAGACTGCGCTTCTTTGGCACTCATATCCACCAACTTAAGATGCATAGCATCAATAAACGTCATGTACTTACGGTTAATCTTGCATAGAGATTGGAGTTTCAGTCGTATTTCAGCGGAAGCATGTATTTCTGCTTGAATTTCAGACTGAAGAAGTCAAACAGATTCAGGCGGCGACTTCATCGAGCTTGTGTCACAGAGTAAGTTCGACACTACATCAAGATGTGACTTCGTGATTGTACCCCTACCCTCAATATGTGTTGCCTTCTCCTATGGAATATGTGTTAGAGGGACAAACAATGGGTTCGTCTCACTATCATTGTGGCAATTCTTCCTATCAGTAGTGTTGTCACCCTGAAAGACAAACAAGTAGGTAGATAATAGGTTTTGCACGTATAAGCATCAACGCTGTCAATCCATCTCATTTCTTTGTCAGAAATAAAGAGAGATTGTTTAAAATAGCATTAACATAATAGACATTGTTCATAGTTAAAACGGCAGGAAATGGCATTATGCAGGAGCAACCAGCTTCACTAGCCCACTGATTACAGATGAAGAACACAAGCATATATGTTGTTTTAAACAAGATATAAGCATGAATGGTGAGTGCACTGTCAATTTATACCATTTCAGATTGGTAAATAAAGAGACACGATTTAAATAACATTAATATAATATGGCATTGTTCATAGTTGAGACATAGCAGGATATGACATTGTGTTGTTTTTGGTAGCTCACCACACCACTGGATTATAGATCAAGAACACTAGCATACACATAGTGCTAAAGAAGATAACTTGCTATGTTTAGTCTAATTTACATGGTACGGATAAGGAACTAGATTGGACAACTAAAGACTGAAATTGAGAAGGACAAACTTATGTTTTGTACTTCCGCTTTATAAACTTTGAACAAGCAATTTGATGCAGATGACAAAAATAAACAGCATTTGCACTCATAGCTATCCAAATATAAAAAACAAAGTTTGAAGGCTAGAGGAGGACAAACTTACATTAGTAGTGAAGACAAGCTCTATAAAGGCCTTGTCGATATTGATGGGGGGGGATTCAAGAAGTTTACCGCACACTCTTCTTCAAGAGTATTGCCTTTATTCTACATTTTGTTAAGAGTAAATATAGATGTGAAAATATAGGAACAAATGGAAATTATTTAACTTAAGATGCAGAGTACAAATGTAAATACAGCATAAAGGTAGAAAGGCACTGACAAGGGCAATGCGGAGCTAAACTTCTTCGGTAACATCAGTTTTATTCAATATTTTGGCAAGAGTAAATGTAGATCTGATGTGTAGAAAAATGGAGGACAAGGGAAAATAAGCTGCAAAGTGTACATGAAGAACTAGTTGACAAATATAAGTACAGTGATGAAGGACAACAGATACTTACAAGAACAATGCAGAACTAAATTTCTTCATAGGCATTGGGTTTATCCTACATTAGTTTAAGCATTAATATATATATGATAATATGGAGCGAACAGTGGATAAGCAAGCTATAATGCACAATGATGTCACATAATCCACCAGGTATGAATGTAAGGATAGCGGTAGGACAATACGTACTCACAAGAGCAAAGCAGCGACCAGCATAGTTGTGATATCCTAGGTTTTGCGGCGCTGGTTCTATTGCCAATATACATCGGGTGCTATGTGATTTCTCCAGTAGCACCACCTTTTTTAAGGACTTTGCTTGTACTCCTTCAGGTTCTGCAATCACCATCTTCCTTTTGGATGTGTGAAACACAAGAACATCATTTGAATGGAAAAACATGGTATGATGACAAATGGAATAGGTGTTGATAATGGATGGGCATGGCATCTTCACATATATCATGAATAAACTAAGCAGATGGCGGTTAAACCAAGCGAAAGAAATGCAAGACACCTTAATCAAGATATGTGCAACCAATAAAACCTTGCCAAATTAAAACAAGCACCTTATTGGGTGAACGGTATAGGCCATCTGCCTTTGAGTCCTTGATCTCAGAATAGTCATTAGGATCATATTCTGAATGGGAATCCATAGGTCGGGAGCATGTGGGTTTCATTGCTTCCACAATTGACCTCAATCCCTTGATGCCATGTTTGTTACCCAATGAACTGTTCCGCAATATTCTTATTATGTGCGCATTCTTATATTCATTGTGATTATGTACAATATCTGTAAAGCATGAAAACACAAATAGTAGTGAGATTATCTTTGTAATGCAGATGATATTATAATATAATAGAGGCTCCCTGTAAACCCTTGTGTGCTATCACTGGATTCTGATGAGAGAGCCCCTGTGTGTTGTAATATGGTGAGTAGATTAATATAATCTGGCACAACTACAGAAAAAAATAAGCTCCCTCTTGGGGGCCCCAGATGTAAGGATAGTTGGCAGACGATAGGTTCATAATATACCGTATGGAAAGTTTATTGCCAAACCATGATAACGACAGCGCAGAGCCAATAGGCAGATCGTAGTGTAGATAATAGGGGTACACCATAACCACCATAAATATACCGGGAAAGCGGAACTGGCTAGAAAACATAGGGTTTTGCTGCTACTAATACGCAGCCTATCGATCACGTACAGGCCAACTCTACTCATCTAAAGGCGCACAGCTGTTACTATCAGTTTAGTCTATCAAAGCCCGCGTGGCTCCCACCATTTCTGGGGTGTTATGGCAGACCAACTCGGAGTGCGAAATCATTTAGTAGAACTGGCCCAGTAGAGCTGTCGACTGCAGATGCCCCTGCTCCCCTTCCTGACAAGGAACATATTGTGCTTACTAAAGAAGAACATAAGAGGAACATGTTGAACAATAGTAGAGGAAGCATATTCGACATGTCTGCATGCAAGTCGCGTGACTTTTGTCATTTGGGTCAGTCGACCATTTCAGGCCATTGGATGAAGATCCTACGTCGCCTAACCCTTCTTCCTCCTCGTCACTGATTCTTCCCATATAGAACACCACACGGGCAGCCGGCTGAACCATCAGCCCCGACCCCCCACCCTCCCCTGAACCGCGCCCACCGCCTGTGTTCCTTCGCCACCCCCACCCCCACCCCTCCCCACCCGCGTCGAGTTTTCTTCGTTCGGCAAGGCCCCACCACCACCCCAACAACCACCATCCCAACACGAGCCCCATCATTCGCACTGGCGAACTCCGGCGAGCTCTGAAAAATTAACTAACCCAATTTTGAAATGCAGTCTACTATCATTTAACTAGTGTGGAATATAAAAAGGGGGAAATCATATGCATTGCGAGTATAGTGTTGAGCGTGCCATGGCGGATCTGACGGTGCAAATTGGACAAAGGCAACTTCGTAACCAATGTTTGCTTTCAACTAGCAAGCAAGTGATGGACAAGAAAATCAAACTAGCAAGTAAGTGATGGACAAGAAAATCAGAGTAAAGCAGTGGCGATCTATTTTCTTGCTGCGATAAATAAGTTGAGCATATACGACAGAGTACCACCTCTGGTGTAGCGCCATGTATGCATCTGCTGAGAATTTGACGGTGCTGCGGTGGCGATGGCTGTCGACAGCGTGGAAGCAGATCTAGGAGGGTAGACAGTGGCGGCGGGGTGCGGTGGAGGAGACAGTCGTAGGAGCGGCACCGACAAGGTGGACGATTGGGGGGGGGATGAAGCGAGAGGACGGGTTGCAAGGATCCCGGTTCGAAGCCGTGGATGAGAGAGGTCGATCTCTTGTAATGGAGGAGGCGTTGGGGTATCAGCTCCCGCATGGTGGAGGAGGATGGCGGTGGATGGGGTGGCGGACGGTGGAGGCTGTGGTGGAGAGGTTGTTTTGGCGCCCACAGAGTACGAATGGGGAAATGGAGGGAGAGAGGAAGGGGAACCATGTCTTCAAGGCACGCTTGTCCCAAAAGTGAGAAAATTTACAAACTTAGGCCCGGTTTAAAATTTCCTACATCACAGCAATATTAGTCGGTTGGGGATAGGACGGTAATCTCGCATACACCAAATATTTGTCGACGAGAGTTTCTTTTTGGCGCCCACCATGTATGAATCGGGGAGGGAGTCGATTTCTCCGAGGAGACACTGTGTTTTGGCGGCCATCGTGTATGAATCTGGGTGAGAGGCGGTTATGTCATGTTTGAGTGAAATTACAAACCTACCCCTATCGAAACGTGTATAAATCGAGCCGATAGGCTTTGCGTGTCAGGGATAGGCAGTAATTTCCATCTCGCAGATTTTGTTTTCGGGTGGTTACTATGACTTTCCCCGCTTTGTTCAAACTTTTGCAGAGCAAGAGTGCACGTTTACCATGCCAACTCAATTCAAATCCAGTTTTTATTCTATTTTTTCGGCGAGGATCCATTTGCGACTCAAATAAAATTCTATATACATCATTTTTTATATATTATTGCAAAAGGACAACACCCTGTATACATAAATATGGTTTACAAATGGCATGATCTCCGATTCATAAGGTTGTATTCATCTTAATTTGGATTTCCAAATATTTGAAACCACTTTAGGTTGAAATGCAATGTATGCATACATCGCTAATTGTCTCCAATTAATGTGTGTATCATGCGGTTTTTTTACATCTCAAACATGTATAATGTGCTTCACACACGCAACATATAGTGTAATCCTGTTTAGACATTAATTTCATATAAATCATGCAATGTCTCTAATTAAAGAATCTATGGATCACTAATATTGATAAACTATATAACATTACACGTGTCCCCAAATTCAAATGAATATGCATGTTTGAAACACCAATTTGCGTCATGATATTATCGATGTCGTGATCACTAGTTTAAATATTTGAATCCCCTTTAATCCAGATATTCGTCTCATATAGCTATCACTCATGCTTATATAGGAGTATCTCTCTAGACCTATACGCGTTCATCATCTCTCGGGTATCTCTCGTGCTACCTGTATGTCGACAATGATCTTTTATCTTCGTAACACACTGACGGTAGTCTCTCCCTCGACCTTCATCACTCTATCTCTCTCTAAGTATATCTCGCTCCCTGCTATGTGTCTCTAACTATGATTCTCCATGTGAAATCTCTTTCACTCACACAAACACAAACTTCGTCTCTCGGGGTGTCATTTCTCTCTACTATTCCCCTGTGTGCCACTCGCACACCCACTCTCACATAGAGATGTCTTCCGCTCCTTAGATATGAGAAGCTATGACTCTTCCTCTTAAATATCTCTTTCTCACACACAAACACAAACTCTGTCTCCCAGGGTCTCATATCTCTCAACCATTCTCTTGTATGTCGCTCACACACACTCTCCCCCCCTAGAGATATCTTGCGTTCCCTCATATGTCTCTCTAGCTATCACTCTCGTTGTGAAATATCTTTCTCTCTCGTAGATACAAAAATTAGTCTCTCGGGATCTAATTTCTCTCCGATATTTGTTTGTATGTGACTCGCATGCACACTCTCTCTATCTCTCTCACACCCACACACATAACTCAGCGTTCTGATCCACTCGACTCCTATCTCTAACACACACTAGCTAGCATATTTATCTTTCTATTTATCTATTTCTCCATCAACCTTCTTTGTCGCCCTCACTCTTGCTTCCTATCATGCACACTATGTATGTTTCTCTCTACATGCAGTCATGTACCCTCATTTTATCTTTCTCTCACACACACATAACTTCACCCTCTAAACCTCCCGTCGGTCATCTCCAACATTCAAACTAGCCGATGTCCCTCTAGCTAGCATTTATGTATCTGTATCTATTTGTAATTTCTCCGTCAACATTTCTTTCTCGCACGCACTCTTGCTTCCTATCACCCACACTATATATGTCTCTTCATACATGCATTTATAGGTTGATCTCTGTTGCACAATCGTTGTGTCTTGCTCCCTCTGCAAGCCATAGATGCATGCTCCAGCCCATGCCACTATCTCTTAAAGACAAAAACACATGCTCAATTATCAAGCCTTCCTCCCTGCACTCTCACATGCATGCATATTGTCGTACTGATCTCTCCCATATCGTTGATCTTTTGACTTATGTCTTCTTTCATTTATCTTGATCATGCTCGCACGCGCGCGCGCACACACACACACACATCCAACATATACATGTATACCTCTCACACATGCACGTTCAAGGTCTCCTATGTGTCCATACATAGTTAATTACCCTCAACCCTAACCCCACAACTATTCACTCTCTTCTTGTGTGCACATAACCTACGCCTGGATGGGTAAAACACACACTCACACTTAACAATCTCCTTCTAGCTACCCCCCCCCCCCGGCTCTCACTATTCCCCAATATCCCTGAAACCAATAAGACCATCCCTTCGGTTAATTCCCGCCTACATGCACCATCGATATATAGTAGTCTTCCTCGGTGTCTCTCAAACAAACACATTCTCTCGATGTCGACTCCTCTCACGCGCACACACCTTCTCTTCCCTCTCTAAGGGCGTTTTCTCTCTCGCACCCCTCATTGGTGGCCTCTGTCATACAGTATGATGAAGTCACACACACTTAAATTACATCCGCCAACGAGGACCCCGCGTCACACACACACGCACCCCTCACACACACTAAGACTCCATCTCACACACACATGCTCTAGGTGGAGCCTTTGTTCCTACCACCCTTCGTCCAACTTTACCCATATGATAAGCAATTGCCTTAATTTACTTGTGTAACATGGAAAAATTCCACTTTACTTTAGTATTACCAAACTTATCATCTCTACCCTTATAAAAACATGTTGGTGATGATGGTTTTCCTGCCATCTTGTAATATAGACTGTCCGATCTATATCTGAAAGATATAAAGCAAACTATGATAATTTTACAAAAGATACTCGCACCTCTCTCCACATTTACAGACAAGGCTTTGCCTCGTTCATCGTCCTTATCTCCCACAACCTCATTGCTGAGCAATTAAAAAAGGAAGTCTCTGGAACACTCTAGCATGGTAGCCACTGCCGCCTGCCGGCACCGTCCATCCCCATGCCTACGCCCAGTCCAACCACCAGTTACCACCATCCTCCACTCCTCCTCACCTTATCTCTCATATTTCATTTTTTTTGATGAAATTGTCGAGATACTAGTTTTCCAATAAAATTCTCGAGATATCATTAGTTTTTACACATGGGATTACTCCTGCATGGGTCAGTCACAACTGGTGTTTTGTAAAAAAATGCATATTGATGTTCCGTGCAATGCACGAGCATCTTGCTAGTAATTATATAACGCAAATCACGAGCAGGAAGAGACATTTTTTTACACAACCACATTAACATGGACACGTAAATCAGTAGCTAAAGTGTAATACCATTATACTTATATCCCGATGCAAAATGTTGCCTACATGTACGAAGAGTAGAGTTGCACACATGCACTCTGTCTCTCATAATCTCTCACACACACCAGTTACGTGACACCCACTTAAGCAGACACGTACTCCGTATGTTACATATTTGTGCACCCGCGGGTACACGTGATGGTGCGCATTTATTTAAGCTAGATGGGGAACCCAAACAGTAGCCACATTCATTCCCCTTCCGCCGCCTCTTCTCTGGTTGCCATCGCCTGGTAGCCATGGCCCGGCTGAAGGTAACGACATACGCCATACTCCCGCCGGAGTGGCACTTTAATCTGGAAATTTTAGTGGTCATGCATCCATCTTTTTGTGCTAGCACTCCTATATAAGGGTTGACCGGTCGCTTCCCGCGGACGTGCGCGGGCGGTGGAAGAGGAAGGGGAAGGGAAGCGGACTGTGGAGTAATGTTTTTCACCACATTTTCTTAGGAAACTGAGTGCAATAATTGAGTAGTTTTGCAAACTACCAGTACCACCACCACGCCCGCGTCTGACCGCCCTGACCGACCCAACCCCCCTTCCTCGCCGGCGCGTGCTTGTAACGCCCTCGATGCGGACATATCTCCCACGTGTCGAAGCACGACTTAGAGGCATAACCGCATCGAAAGCAATGTCGCAAGTGAGGTAATCTTCACACAACCCATGTAATACATAAGGAAAAAGATACATAGTTGGATTACAATCGCCACTTCACACAAATACATGAATAAAGCATTACATCATCCAAATACAATCAGGGCCCGACTACGGAGCCAAAATAAAAGAAGAACCCCAAATGCGACAAAGGTCCCCAATCGACCCCAACTAGGCTCCACTACTGATCAACTAGAACAGAACAACACAAAGGACAAGATCTTCATCGAGCTCCTCCTGAGCTTGGTTGCGTCATCTGCATGGTCTCATCGGCACCTGCAAACTGGTTTTGGAAGTAACTGTGAGCCACAGGGACTCAGCCATCTCGCACCCTTGTGATCAAGACTATTTAAGCTTATGGGTAAGGTAAAGGTATGAGGTGGAGCTGCAGCAAGCGACTAGCATATATGGTGGCTAACATACGCAAATGAGAGCAAGAGAAGGCAAAGCACGGTCGATAAAAGTATGATCAAGAAGTGATCCTAGAGCAACCTACGTCAAGCATAACTCCAACAACCGTGCTCACTTCCTGGACTCCGCCGGAAAGAGACCATCACGGTTACACACGCGGTTGATTCATTTTAATTAAGGTCAACTTCAGGTTTTCTACAACCGGATATTAACAAATTCTCATCTACCCATAACCGCAGGCACGGCTTTCGAAAGTTCAAATCCCTGCAGGGGTATCCCAACTTAGCCCATCACAAGCTCTCACGGTCAACGAAGGAATAGACCTCCACCCGAGACATTCCGTATCCCAGTACAACAAGACATTTCGACAGGGTAAAACTAAACCAGCAACACCGCCTGAATGTGCCGACAAATCCCGATAGGAGCTGCACATATCTCTTTCTCAAGGCACACCGGATCGTCCAAACTTCTGGTAGGCCAGCCCAGAGTTGCCCCTTGTGGCCACCGGCGGCTGACAAGTTGGACCAACACTCAGAGGAGCACTGGCCCGGGGGGGTTAAAATAATGATGACCCTTGAGTCTGCAGAACCCAAGGGAAAGAAAAGGCTAGGTGGCAAATGGTAAAACCAATGTTGGGCATTGCTGGAAGAGCTTTACTTAAGACGAACTGTCAAGGGGTTCCCATAATAGCCCAACCGCGTAAGGAACGCAAAATCTGGGAACATAACACCGATATGACGGAAACTAGGGCGGCAAGAGTGGAACAAAACACCAGGCATAAGGCCGAGCCTTCCACCCTTTACCAAGAGTATAGATGCGTTAATTAAATAAGAGAATATTGTGATATCCCAACAAGTAAACATGTTTCAACAAGGAACAACATTGCCATGTTCCAACAAGGAATGAACTTCAATCTTCACTTGCACTAACAACGCTATAAGGGGGGCTGAGCAAAGCGGTAACATAGCAAATCAACGGTTTGCTAGGACAAGGTGGGTTAGAGGCTTGGTTCAACTATATGGGAGGCATGATAAGCAAGTGGTAGGTATCGCAGCATGGGCATAGCAAAAGAGCGAGCAACTAGCAAGCAAAGATAGAAGTGATTTTGAGGGTATGATCATCTTGCCTGAAATCCCGCAAGGAAGAAGAACGAGTCCATGAAGAAGACAAATGGACGTAGACGAACGGATCCTCACAAACGCAACGTTATCGGAACCAACCCGAAGAAGCAACACCAGAAAAGAGCAAACAATATAGTAAACAACCACCACATAATCATGGCATGATGGACAATCAAGTATGATGCATGTCCGGTTTAATGAAGCATGACATGGCAAAATGCATAAACAATCCTACAAATTAAGTGGAGCTCATTATGCAACTCCGTTGCATATTGACGAAACACCACTTTCAAGTTATTTAGTTCGATCTTGTTTATGTACCCAACAATATTAAATGTTGTTAAACATGGCAAGAGGGTGAAGCTAATGAAAAACTACCCATCTAGTCAAGTTTAAATGAGGCCGGGAACAACAAACAACAAATCCGGAAAGTCCTCATGTGCATATATTAGGTTAGGTCCTGTTCTGTCCTAAATCATATTTTAGAGTTGTTAGGCATGCAAAACAATGTCACCATGATAAACTAGGCAAAATTCTACCCCATTTACATATAAAGTTTATTGAATTTGGAGTTACGGTTATTTAGTTATGAAATAAATCATTTTAGCATGGCATTAGGAGCAAATTTAAACAAACATCATTTTAAACATTTTAAACCTGGGTGAAGATGACATATTATCAAACTAGATGAAAATCTAAGCAAGTTTCATATTAAGTTTGTTTTAATCCGATGCACGGTTTGAAAGTTATTATATGCATGAACAATAGGGGGTTTTCTGTAAAACTGCAATTCTGTGGATAAATAGGAAAACCTCCAGAACTGAAAAAAAACATAACGGGCCGAATCCGTCTGGCCCAACAGAGAGGAGGGCTGGATTTGGTGCTCACATTGGGCCTCAGCCTGAAAGTGGAAGCCAAGTGGTGGGCCAGCGGATCTGGGCCGCCAGGTGAGGCCGAAGCCTTCCAGCGGTGGCGCGGTCAATGGGTTGGTCAACGAAGGGCGAACGGGCTCGATCCCGAACTGCTGCTCACAGCAGGGTAAGCAGAGGCTGACAGTGAGGGACTTGGACGACGGCGGCAGACTTGGCGCGCAGAGGAGGCCAGCGGGAGGAAGAGCAGCTCAGTAGCGCTCGGAGTCGAGCTCATTCTGGCTGGGGCCGAGGCGATGTAGTCAACGGAGCGGGGTGGTTGCAGTGGCTGCATCTGCCGCTCGTTGCAGAGGAGATGCGGCGTGGCGAGCAAATTGCAGCGGCGGGCGCCACGCTGGAGAGGAGGCGGGCTTGGCGATGCACTTGGCGAGGACGAGGTCGGGGCGCAGGACTTGATGGATGGCGACGCGGCAGGAGCTCGGTGTGGGGTCATGGGACTCCGGCAGCAGGGAGGCTGGTCCATGGCGAGGCCAGGGTGCGGATAGCGCAGAGACGGCCAGATCCGGGTGGTGCCGCTCCCGGCAAAGAACTTGGCGGCGGCGGGGTCTCGATGATGGGAATGGCGCAGATGAGGCCGCTAGCTGCGGGCACGGGGACGAGGAGGAGGGAGCTCGTGCTCCTAAAGTGGAACACAGGGAAAAAAGAGAGGCTAGAGCAGGGGAAGAAGAAGAACGGGAGGAAGGAGAGGGGGACGACGAGCAGTTCCTGCTGGGCTCCGGCGCGACTGGCTCATGGTCGTCGGCGCTGCACAAAGGCGGGGTAGCTCGGTCTCGCTCGAGAGCTCGGGGCTGCTGGTGGCCTCGATCCCCTCCAGGATCGAGCAAAGAAGTGGCTGGAATCAAGGAGAGGTGGGGATGCACTGGTTGGCTGGTGGTGAGCGATGGTTGGGGAGGGATTGATCCTGATGGGGATTTTGTGGAGTGGCAGCGCGGCTGGGAGGATGGGACAGGTCCCTAGATTTTAGGGTTGTCCAAATTTATATTGCAATAAGATTAGCGTAGGGGCTAACCTAGTCTGTCCGATCGAAATTTGGCGGTCGAAAAAATATAGGCTAGGAAGTCCAATTAAGAAAACGGAGATATTTTGTAGATGTTTGGGGATGATCCGGACACAACGGTAACGATAGTCCGGGTCGGGTCCGGGACAACTTTCGGACGCGCGCGAGAGGCGGTTTGATGCACTGAGCAGAGAGGGTTTGGTTGGGCCTGGCGGTGAGTTGTGAGCTGTGTAGATGGTCTCGACCTGAGAGAAGAGAAGGGAGAGAGGTCCGGCGACTGTTTCTGGAGACCAAAAACGTCCGACGAAAAGACCGGCTATAATGCCGCTATAGTTTAACGGTTAGGCTATCGAACGATCTCCGAACGTGATGAAACTTGGCAGGAGGTCTACCTACACTATAATAAGACCACACGCCAACTCTCATCCCATTCTGAGAACATTTTCCGGCCACATATAAAATACTATTTCAGACATGTCGCGGGCACGTGCAAGTGTGTCTGGGCTCAAAACGAACAACAAAGAGAACGAGGAGGCCGGGACGGATGCAAGTTTTGAAAACATGATGATGCAATGCACATGATGACATGATAAGATGCAACACGCAAGCAAATGACATGGCAACGACAGCGAATAACTGGAAGACACTTGGCACATCGGTCTCGGGGCGTTACAACACTCCACCACTATGAGAGGATCTCGTCCCGAGATCTAGAATGGCACCGGAGGGAAAACAGAAGAGAAAGAGAATTGGTAAAACTAAGTTGCTTCTTTGACAAAACGAGTGAGACCAAAGAACCTTGCGAGGTTGAACAATTTCGAGAAAGAACACAACGATGGTGCATAAGGTCGAAAACACTCCTTTTGAAAAGAGGAAGGAAGAACATTGCGAAAAAGCCTTGAGGTTGAAGGACAAGATATATATTGAAACACTCCGGTTAACGAAGGGGATCAAGGAACACCAAATTCAGGCAGCACTCCGGTTGAAAGAAAAATAATTGAATAAGAACTTGATAAGGTGATAGAACTTGAAAAGAGGGCACGACACTCCGGTTAAATGGACAATCATGAAAAGAATATGATCTTAGGCAAACGAGATGATGGGTTGAGAAAAGAAACATCAATAGACCTCCAGGAGAAAGAATAGAATAAAGATAGTTGAGACAAACGAATATAGAAGACAATGCCAACTTCTGCTACAAAAGAACTTGAAAAGGCATCTTTAAGAGAAGGGTCGAACGGAGTTGTTGGAACACCAACAACGAAAAGAATAATCTCGACAAGTTCGTATGGAATACATCTCGAATTATGAGGTGAAAACCTAACACTCACGAGAAGAAGAATTGGATTGATATGAACAAGGAGGCGAGAAGCTTATTTCACCGGGAGGGTAGATGAAGAACTTGGATCATATATGAGCACCATAAGTAGCAACAATCCTTAGGGAAGGCTTTAGGTGAAATATAACCCAAGATAATTCCAATGATGAGATTGATGGATTTAAAATACCTCATTCAAGACAACATGTGAATCATGAAACATGAACTCAAATTATCAAGAATGACGTAATACCACCTCCAATGGTACGGAAGAAAAAAAATGCACTCCGGATTACCATAAGAAGAAAGCTTGAGCTTCTTGGAAAAGAATCTCGATGAAAAAAAACTTGGAGAAGAAATAACATCCTTTATGAACCATCATGTAGAACCTTCATGAAGAACTCCGGTAATAAAAGAATGATCCAAAATAATTGAATGATGAAAAGAATAAGATTGAAGCCTTGTAATGACTTAGATAGAGATCTCCGTGATAATATAATTGAAAGAGGTTGGAACTCCGGGAAAAAGAGAAGATGAAAACACAAGGTGAAACCTTGCAATGATTGGATGAAGCTATGCAACGAGATAAGTTGAAACTTGGAACTCCGGAAAAGAAAAGATGAAACCAAGAATTTTGATGAACCTCCGGAATAAGAAATTAGACAGTTGGATGAAGCAAGAATAAGAATTATGTTATGTTTAACCCTCGCCAATTAAAATTGTTGACAAACAATGGATTTGGCATATTACTTATTCTCGTAGAAAGGATTAAGATATATGTCGCGCCAACTTGGGAAGGTATTGAACGAACCACCGGAAGGGTTGAAACAACGAATAAATTGATACGATAAAGAAGGAAGAGAAAACTTTTGAACGAACCACCATAAGAATTGAAAGGAACGAATAAACGATAATGAATCACCGGGAAGAATTTGCAAATGAACGAAGACGCTTGAGAGAATTTAGGTACATGAGAGTGAAGAGATCACGAGCTGATTAGAGATCACTTGATGCACCGGTAAAATTAGGAGAACGATAACTGAAAGCTGTGAATGAATAAGTCTTCTTAAATGATGGGCTTCGGGGAAAAGAAATGGAAAACAACTCATGAAATGCTCCGGATGGGTGAAAAGAATTCTCACAATCGAAAAATAATTATGAGAGGATGGCAACAAGCTGGAATCACGAATCTTGAAGAGAATGGAGCAAGATTAAAGAGAAACTCTTCATCGGTCTTCAATTGTTGAGAATGATGGCGAGAAACACCACCAAGAATTATTGAGGCACACCGGAATGAAGAATGGAAAAGTTGAGCCAACGATGAAAAGAATTGTGAAAGATCTAGGAGAAGGCATTTGACTGATGATAAATCATTCTTACGTCAAACTTTGAAAAGAATTTGACAATACCTCCGAGAAAATAAGAAGAGTCAGGTAAGATCCTGGGAAAAGACCTATGGGTTAGGGCCCACTCAAAAGAAAAACACCGTAGAAATGATTTAAAAGAGAGAATGCACCGGTTGAATTAAACGGCTCGAATGAGATAACAACTCAAAATAGGTTGAACGGATCTTGAATGACAAGACGAGCCTTTTGAGAAAACTTGAGCACTCCGGAACAATTGAATAGCGAGAGTGAATCATTATGAGGTGCACCGTCAAAAGAAAACAATAGAAGTACGGAAAAGAATATGATCAAAAGCTCGATTTGAAACCACTCGAGAAGAGAACGAGTGAAGAGTGACAAACTTGATGCTCTGTTAGAATATTCATGAGAATCACCGGATAAGAATATTGATAGAAAAGAATGGAGAGACTTCACATCAATAAGAAGGATACTCGATTAAGAGATCTGAATCCTTGGAGAAAAACAAAGGGAGGGAGGGTGGGAAAAACAAAGGCAACTTGGAGATGGATGAAACAAACACCGTTGAGAAGAAGTGATAATTGATCTTGCTGATGTTGAAGTGATCGGATCCACTTGAAGAGAAAACACGCCGGTGAGAAGAAATTGAAATGACAAACTCAATGATCGAGGAGGATTAGTATTCACATAGGAATATGAGAACACCACTTAGGGAAGGTATGGAATCAACATTTGACTTCGAAACTACTCGAATACCACAACTCAAAACAAAACAAAGGGTTGGGTTGTAGAATAAGCCGGAACAAACATATGATAGAGATTTCATCCGAAGTTTTCGTCATGGGGCCTACACGGGCTCGATCGTACACCACCATCATGTACAAGGCAGTGCACATGACATACGAAGCGTCCCTGAGTCGGCATAGCCAAGGACTCTTTAAGACACAACAAGACCACTGTAAAACCAACCGTGAATAGGCGGACCACTAGACGTCGAATCCCAATTTCATATCATATATCCGTAGGAAAGATATCCTAAGAACTACTTGAATTCCAACTTATAAACTCCTGAAATTTTCCAGTTATGCAATCAGGTGTTGGGGATACAGGGGAAGCATAATATCTCACCCAAAACTAGCAAATCCTACATCCAGATGTATCCATCCTTCAACACATAACCAAGAAACCTTCGGAAATCATCTACCTCAACCTTCGAAAAGCATCCGTTATACAAGTTATGGCAATACTCCCGAACTCCCACCCCAGTACTGGGTGGCGTCGAGGTTATCTCACCAACGAACTGCATAAAAGAGATTTTAGATGTCGGCGTACTAAACTCAGGTATTCCAGAACTGCAACGATAAAATTATGACGACAACACCTCAGAGCTCAACTCCCCGGGACACTTCCACAAAACCCCTGACAGGAGGCACTAAGACAATGTTCTCATCATAAAACCATCGGAACGATTCCAAGATACCCGCGTGATCCTAAATTTTTTTTAGTGAAATTTGGGAAGAGAAGAGTCAAAACTCTACGTCAGGATGCCTTACCAGAGCGATGAAGGGACTGGGAAGTAAAAAGAATTCCTAAACTCTCTGATATATAATTCCTAGAAGACTCAAAACATTTTTCTAGACACAACTCGGCCGCTAAAAATGATCAATCAGTGGGGGCTCCTAAGGTCGAGGAAGGCTCTGATTACCAACTTGTAACGCCCTCGATGGGGCTATATCTCCCACGTGTCGAAGCACGACTTAGAGGCATAACCGCATTGAAAGCAATGTCGCAAGTGAGGTAATCTTCACACAACCCATGTAATACATTAGGAAAAAGATACATAGTTGGCTTACAATCGCCACTTCACACAAATACATGAATAAAGCATTACATCATCCAAATACAATCAGGGCCCGACTATGGAGCCAAAATAAAAGAAGAACCCCAAATGCGACAAAGGTCCCCAATCGAACCCAACTGGGCTCCACTACTGATCAACTAGAACACAACAACACAAAGGACAAGATCTTCATCGAGCTCCTCCTAAGCTTGGTTGCGTCATCTGCACGGTCTCATCGGCACCTGCAAACTGGTTTTGGAAGTAACTGTGAGCCACAAGGACTCAGCAATCTCGCACCCTCGCGATCAAGACTATTTAAGCTTATGGGTAAGGTAAAGGTATGAGGTGGAGCTGCAGCAAGCGACTAGCATATATGGTGGCTAACATACGCAAATGAGAGCGACAAGAGAAGGCAAAGCACGGTCGATAAAAGTATGATCAAGAAGTGATCCTATAGCAACCTACGTCAAGCATAACTCCAACAACCATGTTCACTACCCGGACTCCGCCGGAAAGAGACCATCACGGTTACACACGCGGTTGATTCATTTCAATTAAGGTCAACTTCAGGTATTCTACAACCGGACATTAACAAATTCCCATCTGCCTATAACCGCGGGCACGGCTTTCGAAAGTTCAAATCCCTGCAGGGGTGTCCCAACTTAGCCCATCACAAGCTCTCACGGTCAACGAAGGAATAGACCTCCACCCGAGACATTCTGATCAGACTCGGTATCCCAGTACAACAAGACATTTCGAAAGGGTAAAACTAAACCAGCAAAACCGCCCGAATGTGCCGACAAATCCCGATAGGAGCTGCACATATCTCTTTCTCATGGCACACCGGATCGTCCAAACTTCCGGTAGGCCAGCCCAGAGTTGCCACTGGTGGCCACCGGCGGCTGACAAGTTGGACCAACACTTAGAGGAGCACTGGCCCGGGGGGTTAAAATAATGATGACCCTTGAGTCTGCAGAACCCAAGGGAAAGAAAAGGCTAGGTGACAAATGGTAAAACCAATGTTGGGCATTTCTGGAAGAGCTTTACTTAAGACGAACTGTCAAGGGGTTCCCATAATAGCCCAACCGCGTAAGGAACGCAAAACTTGGGAACATAACACCGAGATGACGGAAACTAGGGCGGGAAGAGTGGAACAAAACACCAGGCATAAGGCCGAGCCTTCCACCCTTTACCAAGTATATAGATGCGTTAACTAAATAAGAGAATATTGTGATATCCCAACAAGTAAACATGTTTCAACAAGGAACAACATTGCCATGTTCCAACAAGGAACGAACTTCAATCTTCACCTGCAACTAACAACGCTATAAGAGGGGCTGAGCAAAGCGGTAACATAGCCAATCAACGGTTTGCTAGGACAAGGTAGGTTAGAGGCTTGGTTCAACAATATGGGAGGCATGATAAGCAAGTGGTAGGTATCGCAGCATGGGCATAGCAAAAGAGCGAGCAACTAGCAAGCAAAGATAGAAGTGATTTCGAGGGTATGATCATCTTTCCTGAAATCCCACAAGGAAGAAGAACGAGTCCATGAAGAAGCCAAACGGACATAGATGAACGGATCCTCACCAAACGCAACATTATCGGAACCAACCCGAAGAAGCAACACCAGAAAAGAGCAAACAACATAGTAAACAACCACCACATAATCATGGCATGATGCACAATCAAGTATGATGCATGTCCGGTTTAATGAAGCATGACATGGCAAAATGCACAAAAAATCCTACAAATTAAGTGGAGCTCATTATGCAACTCTGTTGCATATTGATGAAACACCACGTTCAAGTTATTTAGTTCGATCTTGTTTATGTACCCAACAATATTAAATGTTGTTAAACATGGCAAGAGGGTGAAGCTAATGAAAAACTACCCATCTAGTCAAGTTTAAATGAGGCCGGGAACAACAAACAACAAATCTGGAAACTCCTCATGTGCATATATTTGGTTAGGTCCTGTTCTGTCCTAAAACATATTTTAGAGTTGTTAGGCATGCAAAATAATGTCACGATAAACTAGGCAAAATTCTACCCCATTTACATATAAAGTTTATTGAATTTGGTGTTACGGTTATTTAGTTATGAAATAAATCATTTTTGCATGGCATTAGGAGCAAATTTAAACAAACATCATTTTAAACATTTTAAACATGGGTGAAGATGACATATTATGAAACTACCTGAAAATCTAAGCAAGTTTCATATTAAGTTTGTTTTAATCCGATGCACGGTTTGAAAGTTATTATATGCATGAACAACAGGGGGTTTTCTGTAAAACTACAATTCTGTGGATAAATAGGAAAACCTCCAGAACTGAAAAAAAACATAACGGGCCGAATCCGTCTGGCCCAACAGAGAGGAGGGCTGGATTTGGTGCTCACATTGGGCCTCAGCCCGAAAGTGGAAGCCGAGTGGTGGGCCAGCGGATCTGGGCCGCCAGGTGAGGCCGAAGCCTTCCAGCGGTGGCGCGGTCGATGGGATGGTCAACGAAGGGAGAACGGGCTCGATCCCAAACTGCTGCTCACAGCAGGGTAAGCAGAGGCTGAAGGTGAGGGACTTGGACGACGGCGGCGGACTTGGCGCGCAGAGGAGGCCAGCGGGAGGAAGAGCAGCTCAGGAGCGCTCGGAGTCGAGCTCATTCTAGCCGGGGCCGAGGCGATGCAGTCAACGGCGCGGGGTGGTTGCAGTAGCTGCATCTGCTGCCCGTTGCAGTGGAGATGCGGCGTGGCGAGCAAATTGCAGCGGCGGGCGCCACGCTGGAGAGGAGGTGGGCTTGGCGATGCACTTGGCGAGGACGAGGTCGGTGCGCAGGACTTGATGGATGGCGACGCGGCAGGAGCTCGGTGCGGGGTCGTGGGACTCCAGCAGCAGGGAGGCATGTCCATGGCGAGGCCGGGGTGCAGACAGCGCAGAGACGGCCAGATCCGAGTGGTGCCGCTCCCGACAAAGAACTTGGCGGCGGCGGGGTCTCGATGATGGGAATGGCGCAGATGAGGCCGCTAGCTGTGGGCACGGGGACGAGGAGGAGGGAGCTCGTGCTCCTGCAGTGGAACACGGGGAAAAAAGAGAGGTTAGAGCAGGGGAAGAAGAAGAACGGGAGGAAGGAGAGGGGGACGATGAGCAGTTCCTGCTGGGCTCCGGCGCGACTGGCTCGTGGTCGTCGGCGCTGCAGAAAGGTGGGGGAGCTCGGTCTCGCTCGAGAGCTCGGGGCTGCTGGTGGCCTCGACCCCCTCCAGGATCGAGCAGAGAAGTGGCTGGAATCGAGGAGAGGTGGGCATGCACTGGTTGGCTGGTGGCGAGCGATGGTTAGGGAGGGATGGATCCCGGTGGGGATTTTGTGGAGTGGTGGCGCGGCTGGGAGGATGGGACAGGTCCCTAGATTTTAGGGTTGTCCAAACTTATATTGCAATAAGATTAGGGTAGGGGCTAACCTGGTCCGTCCGATCAAAATCGGGCGGTCGAAAAAATATAGGTTAGGGAGTCCAATTAAGAAAACTGAGATATTTTGTAGATGTTTGGGGATGATCCGGACACAACGGTAACGATAGTCCGGGTCGGGTCCGGGACAACTTTCGGACGCGCGCGAGAGGGGGTTTGATGCACTGAGCAGAGAGGGTTTGGTTGGGCCTGGCAGTGAGTAGTGAGCTGTGTAGACGGTCTCGAGCTGAGAGATGAGAAGGGAGAGGGGCCCGACGACTATTTCCGGAGACCGAAAACGTCCGACGAAAAGACCGGCTATAATGCCGCTATAGTTTAACGGTTACGCTATCAAACGAACTCCGAACGTGATGAAACTTGGCAGGCGGTCTACCTACACTATAATAAGACCACACGCCAACTCTCATCTCATTCCGAGAACATTTTCCAGCCACATATAAAATACTATTTCAGACATGTCGCGGGCATGTGCAAGTGTGTCTGGGCTCAAAACGGACAACAAAGAGAACAAGGAGGCCGGGACGGATGCAAGTTTTGAAAACATGATGATGCAATGCACATGATGACATGATAAGATGCAACACGCAAGCAAATGACATGGCAACGACAGCGAATAACTGGAAGACACCTGGCACATCGGCCTCGGGGCGTTACAGTGCTTCCTGCGTGAAACGGTCATCATCTCCCCGAAACGTCAGTGCCATATTAATGTCCTGCCAGAGCGGAGAAGTGCTCTCACTGGTGCCGGCTTTGAAGCAGCGCGATGGCCGAGAGAGCGCCGCTTCCCGGTGCACGCGACTACTCCGCGTCGAGGCTGGCCATAGTTTGGATGAGTCTCCATCATTGGGAGCCACACTAACTGCGATGATAAGGTCTCCCGTTGCCCACAGTTATGGATCGTTCCATCTATGAAGAACACGTGGGACTAGGACTGTGAGACGGACATGTACCCAGGAGTGGACGTACGAACCTGAGTAATGTAGCGCAGTAAGTGAAGTAGAAAGGCACAAATAGTATGAACATGCATGAAATATAGGTATTTGTCTCTTACTACCACTAAATGTTGTACATGCAATGCCCGGTTATGTTATGGAGTATGTGCCTACTCTACTACTACTATATTAATTGGAGGCACATATTAGTTTTTATATTCGTTTACGTGTATGCCCTGAGACCTTCCAACTAGACGTGTCTTTCTCTCCGGGTCACACTTTGTATCGTTCATACCACTAGTACTACTATGTGTGTGTCGGATTACGGGTTCAGGCAAACCCTTGAGGTTCTTACACTGAGGTGCGCACGAAGATCTCTCTCCCCCTAGCTCACACTCTCGCAATGATCGCAAAGCCTAGCTCGCCGAACCGGAGGAACAAGGTACACTAGAGTTTATACTATTTCGGGCCACTGTTGCGGTGTAATAACCTACTCCAGTGTGGTGTGGTGGTTTGCCTTGTAGGCTGTGGATGAACAAGTACAAGGGAAGAACGACCTCCTGAGGAGAGGTGTTCTTGAGCTCGATGAGCTTGTGTGGTTGGGGATGATCTGAATGATCCATCTCTAGATGAGCCGATCCCTGACTATGGTGGTGCTAGCCCTATTAATAGAGGTCTGGGTCCTCTCCCCAAATATTAGGCGGGAAGGGATCCAACAGTAGCCAATTTGAAGGGGACAAGGAGTAAAAGTGATCCTGACAAAAGGTCGTCTTCGCCTGCCAAAGGCTCTGGTGGTGACGCTGTCGTGGGCTCTGTGATGACCTCCGTGTTGCCGTCCTGCTGGTCTTGGTATCATTGAACTGATATGGAAACCTTTGCCTGACACCTCGAGACTCCTCGCCTGCGCCTACCTCTTTAGCACCAAAGAGGAAACTGGCGCCCTGCGCCCGCTAGCGCCCGCCTAGCCTTGGTCATCATAGCTCACGTCATGGGAACCTCACGAGGTGCCCCTCTCCTTGATATCTCCGCTCCTCGCGAGCCATCCTAGTGAGGCTGCCCCTGAGGAGGTCTTGTATCGTATGCCTCGCGAGGCTTGGCCCATCGCGAGGATCTTGAGCATTGGTTGATGAAGATGGGCTGTGCCAGGCCGCTGGTGGAGCCACGCCCTGGGCCGCAGGCAGGCAAGTTTGGGTACCCCCATTCCTAGGACGTCGACAGTAGTCCCCGGGCCCAAGGCGCACTCGCGCTTGGCTTCACGGTGAAGACAAGGGTCAAGTGGGAAGCGCCGTGGGCCCTAACAGCCTGCGGCCTTGATTAATGCGTGGTGACTGACGGGGCGTGGGCTCCTCCACTTTCCCACGCTACCTCGGCAACTGCCCGACTTGACAAAAAGGCTAGCGCGCATCGCAGTGTCTTCATTGCTTGCCTTCGTCTTTCTTGAGATCCCCTTTCTTGCTCCTCGCTCCCAAGTATCCAGATCTGTACCAATCCTCCTCCAAGCCCGCCATCGATGGATCCTAGCAAGGCAAGAGCCACCCTTCTGCGCTCCTGGTATGAGCCGGCCCTGAACTCGCCCAGCTTCTCGGAGAAGAATCTCGCTGCCACAATCCTCATGATGGCGGAGGGCGGCGATGAGAAGAGGAAGATCACACTTCGGGTTGGCTCTACCGAGACGGAGGCCTCTGGCAGCACCTTCTATCCATTCTTCACGAGCAGCGTTGTAGCGGGGTTGGTTCCCCCTTCTCCGATTTCTTCTACTCCGTCCTCAGCTATTACAAACTGCATGCCCTCCATCTTCATCCCAACTCTGTCCTCCTTCTGTCGATTTACGCCTTCTACTGTGAGGCATACGTCGGGGTGATGCCGTCCGTGGTGCTCGCGCGCCACTTCTTCTATCTCTGGTTGAAGGACGGCCATTTCTCAGGGTGCGCCAACTTTGTTGCGGACAACAAGACCAATGCAATCTCAAAGGCCGAGAAGAATGCCGAGGGCTTTTGAAGCAAGTGGGTCCTAATGGACGCCAAGTGCTCCCACCCCCGGCTTCTACTTCTGACGGGAATGCCCATGTCTCACGACGGGTGATTCCGTGCGAGGCCCACCGACCCCCGCATGGAGCATGTGCTGGAGAAGATGACCGCGATCTGAAGCCTGACGACCCGAATGCGGTGAAGCTGACGGGGGCTATGATTGTCAAGGAATTCCTGTCGCAGTGCATGGCTCCGCTTCAGGCGCGCTCGCACCCGCTGTGGAAGCTTGGGGATGAGGGTGGTGACCTCCTCCTGCATCCAGAGGCATTGTCTGATGAGGAACTAGGCTCTTCTCTCCGCTCCCTGGTCGAGGACGACCAGGGGTACCCTCCTGACAACTTCGTTCCTCTGTACCGCCGTTCCGATAGAGCGAAGGTTGCTGCTGCCATGCCCATCTTCGAAGAAGATGGGCTCGTGCCGCCAGCGCACTCTTCGCCTTGATCTCTCCGCCCCTCGCAAGCCATCCTGGTGAGGCCACCCCTAAGGAGGTCTTGCGTCGTCCGCCTCGCGAGGGTCTTGAATGTTGCTGGTGAAGATGGGTCGTACAGGGCCGCCGGTGGAGCCATGCTACGAGCCGCAGGTAGGCAAGTCTGGGGACCCCCATTCCAAGAATGCAGAAAGTAGCCCCTGTGCCTAAGGCGCGCTCAGGCTTGGCTTCGAGGTGAATCCAAAGGGTAAGCGTGGAGTGCCGCGGGACCCATCAGCCTGTGGCCACGGTTGGTGCGTGGCAACTGATTGGACGTGGGCGTCTCCGCTTCCCCATGATGCCTCGGCAACTGCCCGACTTGACAGGTCCTTGCTGTATGCAGAAAAACATCATTACTACCTTAGATCGTGGAGGCCGATGGTTGGCCTCCCCTTGGCTATAAATGGGAAGTGGGGGGGGGGGCAGAGCCACCATCACCCGTCTATTCCTTGCTTCTCCCGCTTCTTCTTCTACCTTGCTCTACTGTTGGCAGCGACACCCATGGCGCCTGCGAAGAGGCTCTCAGTTGCGGAGAAGGGGAAGGCTCGCCAGGAGGGGCCTGGCTCACCGCCGCCCAAGAGGGCGCGTGACCGTCCCCGCAAGCACCGACGTGACCCCTCGCGGCCATGGCAGTGCCTCTTCTCGTGGTGGAAGCCTCCCAGGTCGTGGTAGTCCTGTTGATGAGGTGAGGCGTGCCGTGGTTGCATGGCCCCCTCGGCCGCGCTTCCATTTAGTGGAGGTGATGCCAGAGTTTGTCGTGTGGTCAGAGAACCCGGCCGGCACTTGGCTTCAGCTCCCGCGTTTCTTTGTCGGCGACCTGCCTATCACTGGCGCAGGCGGTCTTTGGCTACAGGCAAATGGCTGCTGCAGCAAGGCTTCCTGGGTCATGGTCGAGGTCTCCGCCACAGGCAACGCGGTCCTGGCTTGCGGCTGGCAGACATTCACCCACGCGCATAGACTGGGCAGGCAGTGCACCCTCCACTTCAAGTACGACGGCGATGCGACCCTCTTCGTGAGGGTATTTGGGGAAGATGGCCGCCGCGTCGGTTGCTGCCCCGGGGAAAATGACGGTGACAAGGTGCTCGGCCTTCACGATGGTCGTGTCGAGGAGGGAGACGGCTTCATCCTCGGCGCCGGCCGTGCCGACTTCGAAGGTGGCAGCGGGTCATCACGACGCCGTGTTCCTGTGAAGTGCGAGGAGGGGTCTGGCTAAACCCAGGAGAGCGCCAGGGGCCCTTCCTCGCGACCTGCCGCGGGAGCACGTTCTGCTTTTGTTTCGTTCTTCCTTTCCTTCTTGCATTAGAGAGAGACAAGTAGGGCGTGCTACAATTATTATTTCTAAGTGGCTGTGCTATGTTTATCATTCCTGTGTTGTGTTGCAGCGTCATGTTTTATGTATGCGCGTAGAATGACTTAGCTTGATGCGCCTGAGGTAGGTTCTGCCTCACGAGACGCGCGTTCCCCAATGCCTGAGGAGGCTTCCTGTGCTCGGGAGGCGCCTAGGAACTGCAAAATTTCGTTAGGGAATCCTTATTCTTCCGGACCCTGGTCGTAGGTGCTGCCGACCGTAACCCAGTGCTTCGCATCGCGGTACCCGGGGGGCATGTATTGAGAGGGGAGCGCTTGCTTCCGAGCTCTAGCGAGGGTGCCTTGCGAAAGACAAGCCCCTCGCGAGGCACGCGAAAGCCAAGCCCCTTGCTCGGGAGGCGCCTTGCGGAAGAAAAGGAGGTAACAAGGACAATGTAACCAGGGCGGCAAGGAACACCAGAAAGCTAATTCTCAATTAAAAGAAGGGGCAACCAACTTCGGAAAGCAAATGAAAAGCCGTGTCCGGCAGCTAGTCTAGTCGTCTTATCTTCTCACCAGCACCGAGCTAAGTGCTGCCACTAGGCGTGGAAGGGAGCCCCCTAGGCCCGAGGGTGGCACTCCTGAGACTCCGGGGCGTGCACAGGCCCACTCATTATTACGTGCGAGTGTCACGAGCGGAGATTCTTCACAGGCACGCGGCACTAGGCCTAGAGACATGGGCGACCCGAAACGAGCCCTCCCACATGGGTGAGAGCTTGTGCAGCCCTTCCGTAGAGAGCACCCGCCTCAGGACAAGATCACCCACCTCGAGTGTCCTAGAGCGGACGCTGCGGATGTGGTACCGCCGCAGCACCTGCTGGTACCTCGTAGCTTGGAGCGAGGCTTCTCGGCGATGTTCCTCCCCCAGCACGAGATCCATCCCCCGCATGGCGTCCTGCTGCGTTTCATCAAACGCCAGGACCCGCGCGAAGCGATGCCTGACTTTGTGTGGGAGAACCGCTTGTGATCCATAGAGGAGGAAGAATTGGGTCTTGCCTGTCGGCCTGGTGGTGCTGGTGCGGATGGACCACAACACAGACTGGAGCTCGTCGTGCCAGCCCCTGCCGCAGGCCTCGAGCTTCTTCTTGAAGGACCTTGTCTTGAGACCCCTCAGGACCTCCGCGTTGGCACATTCGGCCTGGCCGTTGCTCTTGGGGTGCACCACGGAGGCGTAGCAGATCTGTGTTCCAAGGTTAGCACAATACGTTTCAAAGATATTGCTAGTGAACTGTGAGTCGTTGTCGGTGATGATGCGATTAGGGACCCCAAATCGGCTGATGAGGCCCTTGATGAACTTGATTGCTGACCCGGCTGGGATGGTGCGGACAGCTTCCACTTCCGCCCATTTCTTGAATTTTTGAATTACGACGTAGAGGTAGCGGTAGCCTCCTGGCGCTCGAGGGAATGGGCCCAAGATATCCATCACCCAGACCGCGAATGACCATGAGAGCAGGATAGTCTGGAGTTCCTGAGTAGGCCAGTGGATCTTCTTGTCGTGGAACTGGCAGGCCTCGCAGGATTTTACCAGCTCAGCCGTGTCGTTGAGTGCCGTGGGCCAGTAGAACCCGCTGCGGAAAGCCTTGCCGACCAGGGTGCGCGACGACGAGTGGTGCCCACAGTATCCGCCATGTATGTCGGCCAGCAGCTCCTTCCCCTGTTCCCTGGAACTGCAGTGTAGAGAAACATCATTTGGCCGCTTCCTGTATAGCAGTATGGCGTAGCCTGTCAGGCCACACGCTCTGCGTCCTCCTCCTTCTCCGGCAACGTGCCTTACGTCAGGTACGCCTTGAACTCCTCGATCCAGCACCCCTCCCAAGGCTCGAGCGCTAAGAGGAGGCGCGCTCCTGATGTCGGCCCGCAGGCGGGGGCTCCCGAGGCTGGAGGCTAGGGGAGTTCCTCCTGAGATGGCACTAGCTCCGCAGGGAGAGGTGCTGCTGAAGGCTTGAAGAGTCGCTCCTCGAAGACGCCAGGCTCTTGGGCAGCCACTTGGATCCTCTTCTAGCGATATCATCGGCCCCTTTGTTGCTGCCACGAGGCTCATGCTGTAGTTCCAGGCCTAGGAACTGCTTCCCCATTTTGCGCACCTCCGCGAGGTATGCCGCCATGTGCTCATCCTTTGGCTCGTATACCTTGTTGGAGAAGTTGACGAGGAGCTGCGAGTCTCCATTGACGGTGAGGCGCTTCACCCCTAGGGCCACCAACGATTTGAGGCCGGCGATGAGTCCCTCATACTCTGCGATGTTGTTGGAGACCTTCTTGCCCCGCTGGAAGTAGAGCTGCACGGCGTAGTAAAGCTTGTCCTGAGTGGGTGAGACGAGAATGGCTCCAGCCCCCCCGCCCTGCCGTGCGAACGCGCCATCAAAGTACATGACCCAACCGTCTGGTGCTTCACTTCCTGTCGAGAGGGATCGGTTCTAGCCTGCTTCGAGCACCGGGGTGTCGATGCATTCCACTACAAAGTCGGTGAGTGCAGCCCCCTTGATGACTCTAGTTGTACTGAACTCCAGGTCGAACGCTTGCATCTCGATGTACCATTTGGCGACCCTTCCCGCAGCATTGGGTCTTCTGAGCACTCTCTCCAATGGGTAAGCTGAAACAACCTTGAAGGGGTGACCTTGGAAGTAGTGGTGCAGCTTGCGCTAGGCCACCAGGAGCGCAAGCAAGAGCTTATGAGGCATTGGGTTTCGCGCCCTCGCATCTCGCAGGACCATGCTGACGAAGTGCACTGGGTGCTCGACAAGGTTGGGGGAGCTGACAGAGTATTTGGCTTGATGACCTATCGGGGCAGCCGCTGTCTCAGGAGCACCGCCTTGGTGATGAGCTACCTCATTCGGCTTGGCGACTCCACTTGGCGGGTCCTTGACCTCGGGCCCCTCCCTTAGGGCCACTAGCGCCGCACTGGCGGAGTGGGGTGTGGCGGACCGATAGATATCAAGGGCTCGCGAGGACGAGGCGCCCCCATCACCGGCAGGCTGGTCAAGTATCTCTTAGGTCTTGAAACGCCAGGTCGGTCTCGGGGGTCCACTCGAACGGACCCTTCTTCTTCATCATCTTGAAGAATGACAATGTGCGCTCCCCTAACCTGAAGATGAAGCGCCCTAACGAAGCCACGCAGCCTGCAAGCTTCTGCATCTCCTTGAGGTTTTGTGGTGGGCTCATGTCTTCGATTTCCTTAACCTTCTCTGGGTTGGCCTTGACCCCTTGTGAGACACGAGGAAGCCCAGCAGCTTGCCTAAAGGGACACCAAACACGCACTTCTCCGGGTTGAGCCGTAGGTCCACCTGGCGTAGGCTCGCGAAGGTCTCCTCCAGGTCCTGAATCAGGGTTCTTGCCTCCAGAGCCTTCACCAAAATGTCGTCGACGTAGGCCTCAGCGTTTCTTCCGAGCTGCTGCCCCAAGGTGATGTGCATTAGTCTCTAGAAGGTTGCTCCTACGTTGCGCTGTCCGAACGGCATGCTAGTGTAGCAGTACACCCCGCATGGCATCAGGAAAGTTGTTTTCTCCTCATCTTCCACCGCCATCTTGATCTAGTGGTAACTTGAGAATGCATCCAGGAAACATAGCAGATCGCACTCGGCGGTGGAGTCGACAATCTGGTCGTTGCGTGGTAGCGGGAACGGGTCTTGAGCGCAAACCTTGTTGAGGTTGGTGCAGTTGACACAAATGTGCTCCTTCCCTCCTTTCTTCGGCACGACGACCGGATTCGGCAGCCACTTTGGGTACCGGACTTCGCAGATGACACCCGCTGCTTCTAGCTTGCGGGTTTCCTGAACAATGAAGGACTGCTTCTCCATGGATTGCCGCCTTACCCTCTATTTCACAGGGCGCACATTGGGGCATACCCTCAGATGATGCTCGATCACCCTTCTCGGGACCCCAGCCAGCTACTTGGGTTCCTAGGGAACAGGGGAAGGATCCTGCAAGAAGTCCACCAACTCTTTTTCTTGATCTGGTGCGAGGTCGGCGCCTATAGTAAATGTGGCGCCAGAGGCCCTATCCTCGTCGACCGGTATCTGCTTCGTCTTGGCTTGACCCTGAGTGAACAACAGCTTCTTCTTGGTTGGCACAACCCCCATGGTTCTGGACACTGCCTTGTCGGTCGAGCAAGATGCCACCGTGGCCCTGAAGGGGAGCTTGATGGCCGCCATTGTAACGCCCTTGATGCGGCTATATCTCCCACATGTCGAAGCCTGATTTAGAGGCATAACCGCATTGAAAGCAATGTTGCAAGTGAGGTAATCTTCACAACAACCCATGTAATAAATAAAGGAAAAGATACATAGTTGGCTTACACTCGCCACGTCACACAAATAGCATGAATAACATTACATTCATCCAGTTACACTCAAGGTACGACTACGGAACCAAAAGAAAGATAAACCCCAAATGCAACAATGTCCCCGATCGCCCCAACTGGGCACCACTACTGATCATCTGGAAAGGAAACATAGTATCGTCCTGAGTCCTCATCGAACTCCCACTTGAGCTTAGTCGAATCACCTGGAGCGGTATCATCGGTCCCTGCATCTGGTTTTGGAAGGAATCTGTGAGTCACGGGGACTCAGCAATCTCACACCCTCGCGATCAAGACTATTTAAGCTTATAGGAAGGGTAAAAGTATGAGGTGGAGCTGCAACAAGCAACAAGCATATATGGTGGCTAACATACGCAAATGGGAGCGAGAAGAGAAGGCAAAGGCACAATCGATGAACTATGATCAAGAAGTAATGCTAGAACAACCTACGTTCAATCATAACACAAGACCGTGTTCTATTCCCGGACTCCGCCGAAAAGAGACCATCACGGCCACACACTCTGTTGATTCATTTTAATTAAGTTTAGTTTAAGGTTTTCTACAACCCGACATTAACAAATTCCCATCTGCCCATAACCGCGGGCACGGCTTTCGGAAGATCAAATCCCTGCAGGGGAGTCCCAACTTAGCCCATCACAAGCTCGCGCGGTCAACGTAGGATATTCCTTCTCCCAAGACAATCCGATCAGACTCGGCATCTCGGTTACAAGACATCTCGACAATGGTAAAACAAGTCCAGCAACACCACCCGAATGTGCCGACAAATCCCTATATGAGCTGCACATATCTCGTTCTCAGGGCACACCGGATAAGCAATCCATACAACTAAAACCAGCCCTTGAGTTTCCCCGAGGTGGCGCTGCAAGGGGCTCTAGTTTGGACCAACACTCCGAGGAGCACTGGCCTGGGGGGTTTAATAAAGATGACCCTTGGGCTCCGGAGACCCAAGGGTAAAAGAGGCTAGGTGGCGAATGGTAAAACCAATGTTGGGCATTGCCGGAGGAGTTTTATTCAAGGCAAATTGTCAAGGGGTTCCCATTATAGCCCAACCGTGTAAGGAACGCAAAATCAAGGAACATAACACCGGTATGACGGAAACTAGGGCGGCAAGAGTGGAACAAAACACTAGGCATAGGGCCGAGGCTTCCACCCTTTACCAAGTATATAGGTGCATTAATATAAACAAGATATATTAATGATATCCCAACAATAAACATGTTCCAAACAAGGAACAAACTAGCAACTAGCAACGCTATAAGAGGGGCTGAGCAAAGCGGTAACATAGCCAAACAATGGTTTGCAAGGACAAGGTCGGTTATAGGTTTGACATGGCAATATAGGAGGCATGATAAGCAAGTGGATGGTGTCGTAGCAAAGGCATAGCGAAAGAGCGAGCATCTAGCAAGCAAAGATAGAAGTGATTTCGAGGGTATGGTCATCTTGCCTGCAAAGTTCTCTGAGTTGACTTGATCCTCGTATGCTTACTCAACGGGATCCTCGATCATGTACTCGTCTCCCGGCTCTACCCAAGCAAGAACAACAAGCAAAGGGATACACAATCAACCACGTGCAATGCACAAACAACATGATACGAAACAATGCATGACATGCGGGATGCAGTATGCGATCCATATGCATGATTTGGAAAGGAATGATTGAACCTGGCCTCAACATGGAAATCCAAGAGTGCCACTGGAAAGGGGAGTTGATTTCGGTCAAAATCGATATAAAGATCACCGGAATCAGATGCACGGTTTGGAAATGACAAGCAAAACAAATATGGCACCGGTCCGTGATAAACAACACGAGGCCATCTAAATGCATCAAGAACAACATGCTACAGCACTCTAACATGACAACAAAATACATGGAAGGTATACACACAAGATGCTTGACAAAAGATGAACAATGAGCTATGGCTAATTCACTCAATAGTAGGATCAAACAAGCATGGCAAAAGTGCAAAAGATTACTGGTTATAGACTTAGTGAAAATAACAACAAGTCAGGAATTTAACATCAGGAAGCAATGTTTAGAGCACGTTAACAACATGCTACAGGAACATATCATGGCAAAGCAAGGCATAGAATGAAGTTACTCAAAGCATACAACAAAAGTCCCTTACTGACCATAAGCCAAAAGGGATCAGAAAATACAATTGCAACCACGTGAACATAGCAATTATCGTTAACAGATTCAGACTTGGTGAAAAAAACTAGAACATGGCAAAACAGATATCAAGTAGGCATGTTTACGAGCTCGATGCACTCACCACAAGGCATTCCATGACAAACTAAGCATACACCCAGCAAGCAGACATGGCATGAAAGCTAAACATGGCAAGAACAACAACATAGCATGCACGAATCAACTACAACAAGCTCGGCAAAATTGCCAAACATGTTAACAATCTGCCAGGAACATTTTATAGCAAAAGTAGAGCTCGAATGACTCAAGCTAGGGTGCTCCATAAATGCAAACAAAGACATGGATGGGTAGAGCACCACAATATCTACAAAACATCCTTACTGATCTTGCTGAAAAGAGGCATGGATCACTAGGTAGAAACAAGAACACATGGCATAAAAATTACAGCAGGGCAATGACTTAGAATATTTCTAAGTTCCTGAAATCATGGCATACACCCATGTAAAGATGGCATGGCATACTTAGAATCCGTAAGTAAGCGACATGCTTGTGCTAGTCACCACAGAGATCACAAAAATACATGGCATACACCCATGTAAAGATGGCATGGCCTACTTCAGAACACATGTAGAGCTCAAGATCATAGCATGCACACATTAATCATGGAAAAAATGACAAAAGTGCATTTGCTAATAATAATCTGAAACTAACATCACATAGCCCTCTTCCAACAGCATTTAGTGCATCAAGATGAGCTCAAATGAACATGATGCAATGAGATGAAATGAAGTACTCGTCGAGACAAACATTTTGGTATGCTACACACACGAATCGGAGCCACGGATACAAAGTTATGTCATGTCAAAGTATGCATAAAATGTTACGGTTTTGGTCAAAAGTCAACCGAGGGGATTGGATACGGATCTGGCACTGTAGCAGCACGCAATCCAAAGTTCACCGGACTCCTCGAGGTCGCCGGAGACGTCGGGGTTCGCTGGATCCAGGCCTCTCCTAGCCGGATTTGAAGGAGAAGATGGGCGCGGCGGCACGGGGCTTCGCTCCGGCGGCCTTGGTGACGAGGGGCGTGGCTTTCGGTGTCGGGAGGCGAGGTAGCGGCGCCGGCGGGCGGCGGCCGACGAAGTGGCTGGCGGCGGCAGGCGGGCTCGGGCGCCGCGCGGCACGGGGGAACCGGGCCGAGAGGGCCTACGGCGGGCTCGCTGGGCCGCGTGGTGGGAAGCGGCCGGCATTGCCACGTGGCGACTGCTCACTAGCTCGGGGCGGTGTCCGGCGCGGACATGTCCGGCGGCGGTGCGAGCGGAAATTTAGGGTTAGGGGGAGAGGAGACCCGGGATTTTTGTGGAGCGACCTATATATAGATGTAGAGGGAGCTAGGAGGCTCCAAATGAGGTGCGGTTTGCGGACACGCGATCGTCATCGAATGGCCTAGGTGATGGAGGAGGTTTCGGTGGGTTTTGGGCCACTTTGTAATGGTGTTGGGCTGCAACACACACGAGACCTTTTCGGTCCCTCAGTTAACCATTGGAGTACCAAACGAAGTTCAAATGGCATAAAACTTGACAGGAGGTCTGCCGGTAGTAAACCAAGGCCGCATGACAAGTCTCGGTCCAATCTGAAAACGTTTAACACCCGCACACGAAAAGAGGTAGAAAGGGACACTGGATGACATAGGAGCGCCGGAATGCAAAACGGACAACGGGGAAAATGTTCGGATGCATGAGACGAACACGTATGCAAATGAAATGCACATGATGACATGATATGAGATGCATGACAAAGACACAAACACACGGCGACAAAACCCAACAACGAGGAAATAAAATAACTTAGTGCCGGAAATGGCAAGAGTGGGAATACAAATATAGCAGCTTACATACGGGGTGTTACAGCCATGGATTCTTGGTGTCTCTAACCATGGTGAGGACATCCTTTCTTCCTGGCATCTTCATGAGGTTGTAGGCATGGTGAGTGGCTGCCATGAACTCGGCACGTGAAACACGTCGTGCACGTTTGCAAAGTTGGAGGGAAGCTCAAGTTGATAGGAGAGATCGCCTCTTTTGCGGATGATCTTGAAAGGACCCACGTATCTAGGGGCAAGCTTCCCTTTGATACCGAAGCGACGAGTACCTTTCATTGGAGAGACACGGAGGTAGACATGGTCTCCGATCTCGAAAGCCAAGTTACGATGCTTGCTATCATAGTAACTCTTCTGGCATGATTGCGCGGCTTTGAGATTATCACGAATGACTTTGCACATTTCTTCAGCCTCTGTGATCAAGTCATTTCCAAGAAGTTGACGTTCACCAGTCTCTGACCAGTTAAGAGGAGTACAGCACTTCCTGCCATAGAGAATCTCGAATGGGGCCTTGCCCGAATTCGCTTGGAAGCTGTTGTTGTAGGAGAACTCGGCATATGGAAGACAATCTTCCCACTTCATACCGAAAGAGATGACACAAGCCGTGAGCAAATCTTCAAGAATCTGATTTACTCACTCGACTTGGCCACTAGTTTGAGGATGAAAAGTTGTGCTGAAGCGAATGTTGGTTCCCATGGCCTTCTGAAAAGAATCCAAGAACTTGGAGGTAAAGATGCTGCCACGATCTGAAGATGTTAGCTACATAATGCCGTGCAGAGAGACAATCCTGGAGGTATATAGCTCTGCCAACTGAGCTGCTGTGATAGATTCTTTGATAGGAAGAAAATGAGCCACTTTAGTGAGTTTGTCGATGACAACAAAGATAGCATCATTGCCACGCTTGGACTTTGGTAATCCAGTCACGAAGTCCATCTCAATATGGTTAAACTTTCATTCTGGAATGGCAAGAGGTTGGAGGAGACCAGCTGGTCATTGGTGTTCTACTTTAACTCTTCTGCAGACGTCACATTCGTTCATGAACTGAGCAATCTCACGCTTCATTTGAGTCCACCATTACGACAGCTTGAGGTCCTGGTACATCTTTGTACTTCCAGGGTGAATAGAGAGGAGTGAATTGTGAGCCTCGTTCATAATGACTTTGCGAAGGTCACCTTTAGGAACAACAATGCGATCCTCGAACAATAGAGTATCCTTGTCATCAAGGCGATAGCACTTGTACTTGGGTTGACTCTTGGCAATCCCAATCTTCACCTTCTTCACCATAGCATCAAGAAGTTGGGCCTCACGAATCTGATCTTCCAAAGTAGGAGAGACTTGGAGGTTGGCCAGAAATCCTTGAGGAACAACTTGCAGATTGAGTTTGCGGAAAGCTTCACAAAGCTCGGGTTGGTAAGGCTTGAGAATCAAACTATTGCAGTAAGCCTTCCTGCTCAATGCGTCAGCAATTACATTGGCCTCGCCTGGAGTATTTTCGATACTCGGATTATACTCCTGAATCATCTCGACCCAACAAGTCTGCCTAAGGTTGAGCTTTGGTTGAGTGAAGATGTACTTAAGACTCTTGTGATCAGTGAAGATGTCCACTTTTCTTCCCAACAAGAGATGTCTCCAAGTTAAAAGAGCATGGAAAACTGCCGCCAACTCGAGGTCATGAGTGGGATAGTTCTTTTCGTTGGGCTTCAACTGGCGAGAGGTATAGGCCACAACTTTCTTCTCTTGCATCAACACTGCACCAAGACCTTGAAGGGAAGCATCACAGAAGACCTCAAACGGTTTGGATTCATCAGAGGAGTCAGAACTGGAGCAGTGACTAACTTCTCTTTCAGGGTGTTGAAAGCGATGTCACATTCAGGAGACCATACATACTTCACATGCTTCTAGAGAAGGTTGGAAAGAGGCTTCGCGATCTTAGAGAACTTCTCAATGATCCTTCGACAATAGCTTGTGAGACGAAGGAAGCTGCGGAGTTGCTTCACGTTCCGAGGTGGTTCCCAATTCACAATTGCAGACACCTTCTCAGGATTAACACCAATGCCCTTGGCAGAGATGATATGTCCAAGGTAGAGAACCTCATCGAGCCAAACTCGCACTTAGAAAACTTCGCATAGAACTGATGTTCTCTTTGTTTATCCAGCATCAAACGCAAGTGCTTGCCATGATCCTCCTTGTTCTTGGAAAAGACCAAAATGTCATCGAGTTAGACCAAGACGAAGTCATTTGTGTAGGCATTGAAGATGAAGTTCATCATGTGAGAGAATGTTGGAGGGGCGTTGACGAGGCCGAAAGACATGACAGTGTATTCATATGAACCATAGCTTGTTCTGACTGCTGTCATGGGGATATCTTCTTCACGAATGCGAATCTGATGATAGCCCATACGGAGATCAAGCTTGGAGAATACTTGAGCACCTTTGAGTTGTTCAAACAGCTCGTTGATGTTGGGAAGTGGGTACTTGTTCTTTATGGTCTTCTTGTTCAATGGACGGTAGTGTGGGGACCCCGACTCGTAAGTCGTCATCACCGAATGCACGTGTACAGTGATCCCAGAGATCAATGCTCACTGAACACACAGAAGCTTAATAACAAGAGTCTTACATCCATACATATCATCTTACACAAATTATTACCATTATGGCCAAGTCTTACATAGATAAAGCCTTAAGGGCTGAACGACAAATGAAACATAAGCAGCGGAAATCTTCGTCGATAAGTAGAACCCATGCCATCTGCCTTAACCCTACAGTCATTCTGACTGGGAAATGTCCTAGTTCGCATGTTCGTCTTTAAAGAATTCTTCTTCGAACTCATGTTCCACCATGCCTGGCCAATTAAATAACCAGTGGCAAGCCAATGAGTACTTTGAATGTACTCGCAAGCAACCCATGTTTTGGTTCAAGGTACAACAATGATATAGGTAAATTTTTGCGGAAAGCTAATTTTTGAGTGCAATGACATGTTCAACAGCTTGTAAGGCAATGCATCAGGAGAAATTCAAGTAACCATAAGGACAGGTTATAGACATCAACATAAATAGAGTGGGCACCAACCCAACTCAAACATGTCAAGTCTTTTGACTTGACCCAAGTGGTATAAATAGAGTGGGCACCAACCCATCTCAATCATGTCAAGTCCTTTGACTTGACCCAAGTGGTATAAATAGAGTGGGAACCAACCCATCTCAATCATGTCAAGTCCTTTGACTTGACCCAAGTGGTATAAATAGAGTGGGCACCAACCCATCTCAATCATGTCAAATCCTTTGACTTGACCCAAGTGGTTCTTCCCACACACACACCGGTTAAAAACAAGTGGACGTAGCCCAAGAGCGGTTACCCAACTTGTCGGTGTACTAAAGTAGGGGTACCTTAGTATCCCGAGCTTGTGCACGGGCAGTCGCTGCGACCCGCAGCAAGGCTTGCCAGGCGACCGCCAAGACCCTCCGTGGTTCCTTTGGGGCCTTTCAAGAACAAAGTATCCAAGAGCAAAACAAGGCCCCCGCAAGAGGAGCTTGCCGGGAAGGAGACAAGACCCCGGCAAGAGGAGCTTGCCGGGAAGGAGACGAGACCCTGGCAAGAGGAGCTTGCCAGGAAGACAACCAAAGCATCTCAAGAAGCTCGCTACGGCGCACTGCGCGTCCTGACAAGACCCGGTGAGCGACAAGCTCCCGGACGCAACAAGGCAACATCCGCGGCAAGGCGCTTTGCCGCGGCAAGCTACTACTCCGCAGCCCGCGCCCCAGCTCACCCACCAACGTGTCGCTTTGGAACCGCTCCTGGCGTACGTGGCGGGAGGCTGTGCAGCCGGGGGCATGGGGTGGCAAGCAAGCGCTGACAAGATAGCCATCGTGGCAAACGGTGGCGTTCCTAGCGGTCCCTCTCTGTACCGTCTAGGTGACACAGACAGGCATTTAATACCTTTGTCCCCTGCTGTCAGGGTTAGGTATGATACGACTGTTGTAGGCGGTGGAGCCAACTACCACCTCTTTTACATTTTTACCCCCACCTCTGTTGCCACCTGTCGGTGACCCCTCAGACATATAAAAGGAGGCCCATGCGCAACAGAGAGGGGGAGGACGGCCATTCTCACGCTCGGATCTCGCCAGCTGCTTGAGCGTACTGTAGCACTCATCGCTCCCGAGCAAGAACTCAATACAACCACCAAAGCAGGAGTAGGGTTTTACGCATCCGTGCGGCCCGAACCTGGGTAAACCGACTGCGTCGCTCGTGCGTTCGCCTCGATCTGCTCTTTGTGCATCCACCGCCCCCTGCCGAACCGAAAGGGGCTCGGTCCGCCGATCCCCATAGGTGTACATGGGATCAGCAACCCCCGACATCTTTGGCGCACCAGGTAGGGGGTGCGTCGATGTTGTGCGAACCTGATCCGGCGTTTGCATGAGCCAAATCTTCATCCTCTTCATCAACATGCCGCCGAAGAAGAAGGCTTCGGAGGTAGCCGCTCCGTCTGCGCCGATCCCACCATCGCCAGAGCGAACGGCTGGTGGGGTAGGCGCCGGCGGAAGAGCGGGCGATGACGGGGGGACTCATGGTGCTTCCGGGTCCAAGGACAAGGCTGCGCCGCACGTCGGCGGCGTGGTCGCCTCGCACAACGACCGCGCGCACTCCAAGACCTCGGCGTCCGTACACGCACCGCGCCCGTCCCAGGAGGCGCGGGACCAGCAGCATCATGGTACCCATGGTACCATACGTCTGCTGGGCCAAGATCAAGCTGGCGGATCCCGGAGTGCTCAGGACCAGCATGCACGCCAACATGCTGGCGCGAGCGTGGCGCGGTTGCTTGGACGAGATGTTTCTCCTTCTAACGCAGTTAGAAGTCCGAGCATATCTCCCTCCTCACACCATTCGCCGCCGCCACCCACCACTCCGGCGGAAGCGTTGGCACGTGCCTAGCTGCTCCTAGACTACCCTCCAGCGCCAGAGAAGATCGATGACTGGAGGGCCACTATCCAGAGCCTCATCGGCTTCGCCAACGGTGACAACCCACGGCAGCCGAGCGCATCGCTGCCGTGGCAAGTCAGCCAGGCGCGAGCCGGTGGTGACAAGACCGACGAAGGTGCAACCACTGTGCACTCCCCGCCCCGAAGGCCAAGATCGCCGACTTGCCGGATCCACCTCGACAGCTACTCCACCGCGTTGTCAGATCCGCGAGCTCGTCGCGATCAGCGTCAAGTTCTTCATGAGAGACAGCAGGAAGACGCTCGAACACGCATCGAGCGCCGAAGAGAAGCGCGGCGTCAATCACACCTGCGCGCTGGGCCCTCTGTTGACATGCATGCTCCCGGAGAACCAGGCGACTTGCCGTACGTGGTAGGATGCCCCGTGTTTACCCGTGACCTACGGCAAGTCCAGTGGCCCAGCCAGAAACATTTCAAGCCAGACGTGCCGGAGAAGTACAACGGCAAGTCGCACCCGTTAGATTTCCACAGCATCTACACCATTGCGGTGCAAGCTGCCGGGGGGCGAGACGACAAGGTCCTTGCCAACTACTTCCCGCTCGTGCTCAAGCCCGAAGTCGGATCCTGGCTCATGCACTTGCCGGACAACTCCGTATCCTCTTTGGCGGACTTGTGCCATCAGTTTGTCGGCGCCTTTACAGGCGGCCACAAACCACATGGACAAGAGAGTGACCTCCACCTGCTTGCCCATAAGGAAGGAGAGCCCCTGCGCACGTATATCCAGAGATTCGGCCGCGTGCAGTGCAACATCCCGGGCATCCACCCTGCCGCGGTTATCAGCGCGTTCCATCAGAACGTGCGTAATCGCAGGATGCGGGAGGAGATGGCGATGAGCAGGATCAGAGACGTCAGTGAGCTATACGCCCTGGCCGACAAGTGCACACGCGCTGAGGAAGGGAGGAAACTCCCCGGAGAGACTACTGGAACAGGGGGATCTGACAGTGAGGATGCCGCCCCGGCAAAGAAGAACCGGAGGCGCAATAGGAGGAAGGGCAAAGAGGTGCTAGTCGTCGAGCAGTCCGGTGATGACGGCGCCGCCAAGCAAGCCAAAGTTGGTAGCTCTGGCAAGGAGGTTGCCGCATGCACCAACTGCCAAGCTGTGGCGGCCGCCGACAAGCAGGGCAGCTCCGACAAGCAGTACTGCAAGATCCACCGCACCAAGGGCCACGATCTCCAGAGCTGCAGGAAGGTCGAGCAGCTTGTCCAGCAACAAAAAGCTGAGTACGAGCGGCGTGACAAGGAGAGAGCTCAAGGAGGCTGTGGAGAGGCCTGCAAGAAGCGCGTTGGCCAGGGAGGACGCCGCGACAAGGTCGAGCAGCGGCAAGGAGACAGACCTCCCCGCGGCCGCGACAAGGATGATGATGAAGACGACGACGAAGACATGGATGATGTTGAGAATAGTGAGCAGGAGTTTCAGAAGGCTACAGAAGTCTTGTGTGTTGACGGTGGTGCTTCTCTGCATACTTCCCACCGCCAACTCAAACAGTGGCTCCGGGAAGTTAATGCGGCAGAGCCACCTGTCGAATCACACAAGCTTCTGAAGTGGTCCAGCACGCCTATCATCTTTGACATTGAGGACCACCCTGACCGCACAACTGCGGTCGGGTGCTTGCCGTTGTTGGTTTCGCCAACAATCCGCAACCTCAAGGTCACCAACATGCTAGTTGACGACGGGGCCGGCTTAAATATGATCTCCTCCGCAGTGCTCCAGAAACTCAAGATCCCGGACAGCAAGCTCGAAGAGACCGGTACATTCCAAGGAATTAACCCGGGAAGGAGCAAGCCGAAAGGGAAGGTCACCTTGCCGGTGACATTTGGCAGCGAGCTGACTTTCAGAACGGAGAGGGTCACTTTTGACGTTGCTGATTTCCCATTGCCTTACAATGGGATACTTGGCCGTCCAGTGCTCGCCAAGTTCATGGCAGCCTCTCACTATGCATACAACATGCTCAAGATGCCAGGCCCGATAAGCGTCATCTCTGTCCCTGGCGACAAGAAGGATGACCTTATCTGCGCTGACAAGATCTACCGGGAAACAGCTGCCGCGACCGACCGCAAGACACTTGCCGCTGAAGCTCCCGGGGGGGAAGAAGAAGACCAAGTCCGGCAAGAGCTCTGATGCCTACTCCGGCAAGCACGCCTCTTCGGAGTGCTGCGCTGCCGTCGACGATGCACCATCGAGCTCCACCGGCAAGAGTAAGAAGACGATGGCAGCTCCACCACTTACCAAGAAGGCGTCCGCCAAGGAGGACAGCACTGGTGGTACCTTCACCATCAGTGCCATGCTTGACGCTAAATAGGAAAGCGAGCTCGTTACATTCCTGCGGGCGAATGTCGACGTGTTTGCATGGCAACCGTCTGACATCCCCGGTGTTCCCAGGAAGGTAATTGAGCACCATCTTGCCGTTTGTCCTCATGCGCGGCCCGTCAAGCAGAAGGTCAGGAAACAGGCGGTGGAGCACCAAGAATTCATAGCAGAAAAAATCAAGAAATTGGAAGCAGCAGGCCTTGTCAGAGGGGTGCTCCATCCCACGTGGTTGGCCAATCCGGTTGTAGTGCGCAAGGCGAATGGGAAATGGATGCTTTGTATTGACTTTACTGATGTTAATAAAGCTTGTCCCAAAGATCCATTTCCCTTGCCGCGCATTGACCAGATTGTTGACTCCACAGCCGGATGTGAGTTGCTTTCATTTCTTGACGCATATTCAGGATACCATCAGATCTTCATGGCAGTAGAGGATGAGGAGAAAACTGCATTCATTACTCCATGTGGCACGTACTGTTTCGTACAGATGCCTTTCGGATTAAAAAATGTTGGTTCAACATTTGCCAGAGTAGTCCATATCGCTTTGAAGCCACAGATACACAGAAATGTAGAAGCTTACATGGATGATATTGTGGTCAAAAGCAAAGACAGGGCAACTCTGATCCAAGATTTAGAAGAGACCTTTGCAAATCTGCGCAAGGTCAACCTCAAGCTCAACCCCGAGAAGTGTGTGTTTGGAGTCCCTTCCGGCAAACTTCTCGGGTTCTTTGTGTCTCAGCGGGGAATCGAAGCTAATCCAGACAAGATCAAGGCCATTGAGCAGATCGAAGCACCAAAGCGCGTCAAGGATGTACGGAAGCTTCCCGGCTACGTGGCTGCTATCAGCAGGTTTATCTCTCGGTCTGCTGAGCGCGCCCTGCCGTTTTTCAAAATTTTGAAAAGGGCAAGTCCAATGAAATGGACTCCGGAAGCGGAGGCTGCGCTGCAAGACTTGAAGAGATACCTGTCCTCCACTCCAACACTTGTCGCACCTAAACCACAAGAGAAGCTGCTGCTGTACATAGCGGCAACCAATCAAGTGGTTAGTGCTGCGTTAGTAGCGGAGAGGGAGGTAGATGACGAGCCAGCGACCGCGGCAAGCATATCGCGACAAGCAGGGGGCTTCCCCGACAAGCTCTGGTCTCGACAAGCAAGGGTCTGCGCAGATGCAAGAGGAGATACAGAAGAAGATGGTGCAGCGCCCAGTTTACTTTGTCAGTTCCCTTTTGTAGGGGGCTAGGTCAAGGTACTCTGGTGTGCAGAAGTTGCTTTTCGGCCTTCTCATGGCCTCGAGAAAGCTGCGCCATTACTTCCAAGCACATGAGATCACAGTTGTCACTCGCTTTCCGCTGAAGAGGATATTGCAAAATCCAGAAGCAACAGGCAGGATTGTCGAGTGGGCACTGGAACTGTCAAGCTTTGGCCTCAAGTTTGAGAGTACATCAACAATCCAGAGTAGAGCATTGGCAGAGTTCATAGCAGAATGGACGCCAACTCCAGACGAAGAAATTCCGGAGACGAGCATCCCCGCTGAGGAAGCAAGCAAAGAGTGGCTCATGTACTTTGACGGTGCCTTCTCGCTGCAAGGCACCGGTGCTGGTGTACTGCTTGTCGCACCCACCGGAGAGCACCTCAAGTACATAGTCCAGATGCACTTTCCCAAGGAGCAAGCGACAAACAATACTGCAAAGTATGAAGGCTTGCTTGCCGGTGTCAGGATCGCGGCAGAACTTGGGATTAAGAAGCTCATTGTTAGGGGTGACTCGCAGCTTGTCGTCCGCCAAGTGAACAAGGTTTACCAGAGTCCGTTGATGGAAGCTTACGTTGATGAAGTGAGGAAGCTAGAAGAGCGCTTTGACGGCCTGCAAATGGAACATGTTCCAAGAGCTGAAAACGACATTGCCGATGGCCTGTCGAAGTGCGCTGCACTTAAATTACCTATGGAACCAGGGATTTTTGTGCTCAAGCTGACTCAGCCGTCCGTAACACCATCAACTGGACAGAGCAACAAGAGGAAGTTGATTTCTGGTGACTATCTTCCGGCAGAGCTTCCCGAAGCTGCCGCCAAGAAGGTCCCCAAGAATGCTGAGGAGCAGTCTGCTCCGGCAAGCCCCAGGGTTTGTTCCGTCGAAGCAGATTCTCCCGACAAGTTTTGCTCCGGCAAGCTTGCCGGGGAACGTCAAGCTCCGGCCGAGCCACGGGCTCTTGCCGTAGAAACGGACGTTCCCGCAGCAGCAGATGTGCCTTTAGTCCTTGTTGTCGAGCCACAGGCTCCAACATGGGCGCAACAGATTGTCCGTTTCCTTCAGACAGGAGAGCTTCCCGAGGAACCAGAAGAAGCAGAAAGAGTAGCCCGGCAGTCTAGTATGTACCAGTTTGTCGACAACACACTGTGCAGAAGAAGACTCAACGGTGTGAAATTGATGTGTATTCCTCGGGAAGATGGACAGAAGCTGTTGGCAGAGATACATCGAGGCATATGTGGTCACCACATTGGCGCGAGAGCTCTTGTCGGAAAAGCATTCCGGCAAGGCTTCTTCTGGCCGACAGCCCTCCAGGATGCAACTGCACAAGTAACCAAGTGTGAAGCGTGCCAGTTCCATTCCAAGCAGATACACCAGCCAGCTCAAGCTCTCCAGACGATCCCTTTACCCTGGCCATTCTCGGTCTGGGGGCTCGATATCCTCGGCCCCTTTCCCCGAGCTGTCAGGGGCTTTGAGTACTTGTACGTCGCAATCGACAAGTTCACAAAGTGGCCGGAAGTGGAACCAGTGAGGAAGGTGACAGCATAGTCAGCAGTCAAGTTCTTCAGGTCGATTGTCTACTGTTCCGGATTCCCCAGCAGGATAATCACTAACAATGGTACACAATTTACGAGCCGCACCTTCATGCAGTACGTCCAAGATCTTGGCGCCAAGGTCTGCTTCGCTTCTGTTGCTCACCCGAGAAGCAACGGCCAAGCGGAGAGGGCAAATGCTGAAGTGCTGTGCGGGCTCAAGACCAGGACTTTCGACAGGCTGCACAAGTGCGGACGCAACTGGATCGAGGAGCTACCGGTGGTTCTTTGTTCGATCAGGACGACGCCAAATCGAGCCACTGGCCAGACACCCTTCGCTCTAGTCTATGGAGCGGAGGCAGTTATCCCCACGGAACTCGTATACGGGTCACCTCGAGTGCTCGCTTATGATGAGCTTGAGCAAGAGCAGCTGCGGCAAGATGACGCGCTACTCCTTGAGGAAGATCGTCTTCAGGCTGCTGTGCGAGCCGCTCGCAACCAGCAAGCTTTGCGCCGCTATCATAGCCACAAAGTTAACGCCAGAAGTCTCGAGGAAGGCGACCTTGTTCTTTGGCGCGTTTAGTCCGCCAAGAATTCCAACAAGTTGACGCCGAAGTGGGAAGGCCCTTACCGGGTGAAACGAGTCACCAGGCCTGGCGCTGTCCGCCTGGAGACCAAAGATGGCGTACCAGTGAGCAACTCCTGGAATATCGAGCGTCTTCGTAAGTTTTACCCGTAAGGCGCGGTTGTCGGACCCTGTCCGGCAACCACCCTTTTGTACAAGTCTTGCCGCTGTCGCATGTAATCCTTTGTACAAAGCCAGGCGCAGACCCTGAGCACAAGTAAATGAAGCGCTGGTGCCCAGAGTTATAGCATGCATGCTAGGTCGAGTCGGGTCCTTGGTTAGGGTTGATAGTGCTTAACAGTGGCTAACCCCTAACTTAGAGGTCGAGTGTGCGTCCCTCTGCCTTTCTTTCGTTTCCTTTGGTTCGCAGGGCTCGCATATCCTTGCCGTACCGCCTGGGGACGAAAAGGAGAAGAAGAACGTGCCGGCATCTGGACCCCGGTAAGCAAGTGTTGCCGGGGGCTGCAAGTACCAAGGTTCACCCACGGCAAGCCAGAGTTGCCGGGGGCTGCAATCTCAGATAAGTCTTTCATCCCTCTTCATGCATTCTCTTATGGACTGGGGAATACGAAACCTCGTTTCTTCCCGAAAACTACCGTGCTCCCTTAGCTCTAGGCCCTGGGGCTCGTTCCTGGGGCCAAGTTTTGGTCGTAGTCGCGGCAGCAAAGGGATGAAACGAGGGGCCGCACCCACCTCGTCCCTGCCTACGTCAAAAGCATGAGAAAGGTCGAGCGGCGTGGGAAGACGGCAGGGCCTGTTGCCGGGGAAGGAGTCTCTATCTGAAAGATACCAAGGATTTTCTCCTTGACGTGGGTTCTACCCGCAAGACAAATGACCCGGCAAACATCCCCTTTTCATTAAAAAACATTCCACGCAGGTACAGTCCATAGAGGATGAAAAACATGAAAGAGAGAATTGCAAGTTTTAAATGCAACTAAGGCCCGAAGGCTTACAAATTAAAAAGATATGATGCCCGTAATCCTTTTCTTGTCCCTCCCTTCAGGAGGTAGGTCAAGGAGGCGAGAAGGGCAAAAGGGGCGCCCAGGCGAGCTGCGAGAGCCAGAAGACACCAAGAGAACATCCCGGGGGCCGTCAAGGCTGGACGGTGATGGCGGCGCCGGAAGCGGGGCTCGAAGACGAGGCGGCAGGACGTCAGCATGCTATCGAGGGCACCACGCCCTCGTACTCCGGCTTGACGGCCTTGCCGCCAGCCCTCTTCCTCTTCTGCAGCCTCCCTACGCCAGCCGCCCAAGGAGAAGACCCCCGGGGAGTTCAAGGAGCCGGCGACACGGATGATGGGGTCGCTGGTGCCGCACGGAGCGGCGCCCGACACCTAGTCGGACCCGTCGTCCTGCCGCCCGCTACCCTCGTCGTCGCTGTCGCTCCCCTCCTCGTCACTCTCGCTCGAGGAGGGGCCTTCGCTATCGGAGGAGCTGTCCACGCAGCACTTCGCCCGAGTGCCGAAGCACCCAAAGACCATGAAGGAGAGGAGATCGCCCTCCATCAACTCAAAATGGAGGGTGCGCCCCGCCGTCAAGCTGTGGATACGGGCGAACGTCTTCCACCCTTGACCAAGATACATCACACCGGGGGCTGGGACTTCAATGCGGACTCGCGTGCCGCTGATCCCACAGCCCCTCATGTGCAGTCTCAGTGTCTCGGGTGGGTCCAACTCCATTGCACCCGCAAACGGAGCTGGGAGTCGGAGTCGACGACGAGGCGCCCGGCGCAGCCTGACGAAGAACTTGCAGGGGTCGTCCCCAACATGCACCCCCATGGGAAGAAGAGCCGCCGGCGGAGGCGAAGCCGGCACGTCGCCCCGTCCACCTCTTCCCCGAGCGCCGCGGCCTCGTCCTCGACCTCGTCCACGACCTCGCCCCCTCCCTCTTCCCCTTTCGACTGGCTCCGCCACCACGGGTGCGGGAGAGGGAGGGATGCGCTGTCTGGCGGCGACCCTCGCCGCCACTGATGAAGGACCAGGGTTCCCTTTCTCCATGGTGAATGAGAGAAAGGGGAGCAGGAGCTGAAGGAAGGAGAAGATGAGAGAATGCGGGCTTCCGTCCTCCCCTCCCGCTCTTTATAAAGGAGCGAGGTGGGGGCTCGGCCGCCCCGCTCAGCGAATCAAGACGCGGGAAGGCAGGGAGCTGGGGCCGACCCGCTGCCTCGACCCACGACGGCCCCGTTTCCCGCCTCCGTCGTCCGCGACCCCAAGTGCATGGGAGCCGTGTGGCAGGCGTGCAGAACCGAGGCGACGGATGGGGCGGCCTCTCCCCACCCCGTGATCGTGGGGAGTGGGCACCTCGAAAACCGCCCATGATCTCTCCCACGATGCCACGTTTGACGCGTGCCGTGCGGGGAGGGCGCGGTGGATGCGGAGTGAGTTATGGCGTGACCTAGGCCGCGCGTGCCCGTGCACTGTTTTGGGCCTGGCCCAACAGCGCTCGGCACCGTGTATGGCCCAGGCCCGGGGGCTCCTGTCGGTGTACTAAAGTAGGGGTACCTTAGTATCCCGAACTTATGCACGGGCAGTCGCAGCGACCCGCGGCAAGGCTTGCCGGGTGACCGCCAAGACCATCCGTGGTTCCTTTGGGGCCTTTCAAGAACAAAGTATCCAAGAGCAAAACAAGGCCCCGGCAAGAGGAGCTTGCCGGGAAGGAGAAAAGACCCCGGCAAGCGGAGCTTGCCGGGAAGGAGACGAGACCCCGGCAAGAGGAGTTTGCCGGGAAGACAACCAAAGCATCTCAAGAAGCTCGCTATGGCGCACTGCGCGTCCCGACAAGACCCGGTGAGCGACAAGCTCCCGGACGCGACAAGGCAACATCCGCGGCAAGGCGCTTGCCGCGACAAGCTACTACTCCGCAGCACGCACCCCAGCTCACCCACCAACGTGTCACTCTGGGACCGCTCCTGGCGTACGTGGCGGGAGGCTGTGCAGCCGGGGGCATGCGGTGGCAAGCAAGCGCTGACAAGATAGCCATCATGGCAAACGGTGGCGTTCCTAGCGGTCCCTCTTTGTACCGTCTAGGTGACACAAATAGGCATTTAATACCCTTGTCCCCTGCCGTCAGGGTTAGGTATGATACGACTGTTGTAGGCGGTGGAGCCAACTACCACCTCTTTTACATTTTTACCCCCACCTCTTTTGCCACCTGTCGGTGACCCCTCAGACATATAAAAGGAGGCCCATGCGCAACAGAGAGGGGGAGGACGGCCATTCTCACGCTCGGTCTCGCTAGCTGCTTGAGCGTACTATAGCACTCATCGCTCCCGAGCAAGAACTCAATACAACCACCAAAGCAGGAGTAGAGTTTTACGCATCCGTGCGGCCCGAACTTGGGTAAACCGACCGCGTCGCTCGTGCGTTCGCCTCGATCTGCTCTTTGTGCATCCACCGCCCCCTGCCGAACCGAAAGGGGCTCGGTCCGCCGATCCCCATAGGTGTATGTGGGATCAGCAACCCTCGACACAACTGTCCTTGACCGTGGACATGGCTATTCGAATAGTTTTACACTCTGCAGAGGTTGCACACTTTACCCACAAGATCCGGGGAACTTTCCTGTCATCCACGACCCGCGATACCTCGAGTACCCGGGGTAAGCACCCGATCACTACCTTTCCCTAGACGACACTAACAAGGAGTCCACTCGTTGTTCCGTATCCTCACGATGTACATCATACGAGACTCACTCGAGATCGTAACATCCGAGAGGGGACACAATGGTGTATCCGGTGCCGTGTGAAAACAGTCATGGCCGCCCTACCAGGAACGACCCCGTCCCGTGAGAGCGCACCAACAACTCTCCCGTCACTAGTAATGCGGGCTCCAAGCTAGTATCAGCCTAGGTAATCAATAATGCCCTTTCCCATAGAGGGTAGAGTGGTTGCGGATGTAAGGATGGAATAACGGTCGCAACTTAAACCAATCCATTTTTGAAAACAACACACACACTTGCCTTGGTACACCACTTCGTCATCAAGTGGCTACCCAACTCATCATCTCCCTCGGGCATAAGTGACACCCGATGGGGTTTTCAAAAAGTCCTTTGAAAGTACTTTGCCCCCATCATTATGCATATTCCCGTCCCTTTTTGCGTAGCAACTACTTAGCATCCTATCTACTCCCACCGGCATAACCCTCATAAGAAGGTAGGGACATGCACAATGCAGCTATCAACGAGGAAGTAATGAAGGCAATCCACCAAAGTGGTTACCCTCTCATCATGATTTCCGAATCAATACAAATAAAGTGCTATATGACATGCATAAAAAGGGTTTCATAGACATGGTCAAAGGGCTGCTTGCCTGGCTCAACAAGATCTTCTGGGTCTTCAAAGTCTTCTGGTCCAACTCCTTCGTCAGCAACGCAATCTATCGTCGCAAAATAATAACGAGAAAATAAGGCAATAATAAAACAGAAAAACCAAAGTGCTGAGGAAAATGTCAACTCATTTTTGTAAAATACTAGGTTGAAAACTGAGAAGGGGAAAATCCCTAGTTTTGGATTTGGTGCATCAGAATGGGAGAAATGGATTTACAAAGGCATATTTAAATGCTCAAAATCACATTTAAATATTTACAGTGAAGAAAAGTTTGTTGGATTTGAATGAAAGTTGCACCATTAAATAGGTTGCAATATTTTGGGAATTTAGAAATTGGAATTAATTCATTTGGACATATATTCAGTCCTGTGGAATTTTTGGAAAAGGTGACAAAAAGGAAAAAGAAAAAGGCCCTATGCCAGCTGGGCCGGAACAGCCGCAGGGCAGCAGGCCCAGCCAGCGAGGTGGCCCAGCGCGCTGGTGCATGTGTGCGCGCCAGGTTCAAACCTGACGGGCGGGGCCCAGGTGTCAGGGCGAGAGGCTGACGGACGGGCCCCACGACCGTTGTCATCAACCCTAGGCCAGAGGGGACGGCGAGCTCACCGGCGACGGCGTAGGCCACGGCGATGGCACGGCTGGACTCAGCGTTGCATCGCCGATCGGGTGGAGGTGGCGGGCGTCACCGGAGCTGCCTGGTTCACCGGCGACGAGGTCTCGCGGCGGAGGAGCTTCGGGCGTGGACGGCTTCGGTCGTTTCCGGCTGCAAACGAGGCGGGGAAGAGATTGGAAATGATCAGTGGGATGCAGGGGTTCTAGATCGAGGAAAAGGAGGAGCAAGGGACGCCTATACCTCACGAACTCCGGTGAGCCGAAGCGGCGGAGCTCGAGCTCGGGCGCCTCTGGAGAGGAACTGGGGGTGCATGGGGAGGCTTGGGTGGTGCAGGGAGCGAGTGGTGAGGAGAGAGGGGCTCGGGGAGGCCTTAATATAGGTGAACAGCGAGGTCCCATAGACCCGTGCACTGGCGAGCTCACGCTCGTCGCTACAGGGCTCAGGGGAAGCAGGCGTGGTGTCTGGGGTGCTCCTGGAAATCGACCACGTCGGGTAAGATAGAGAGAGGAGGTGGGGAAGTGGTCCGGGGTGCACGTGTGTGGGCCGCACCATTGGCGCGCTCGGGCGGCCCTTGTTCGCTAGCGCGGAGGCGCGGGGAGGAGGAGAGAGGAGGGGGCCGACCGCGTAGCATGTTGCGGATGCCGAGGCGCATCGGCAGGCGCGCGGGGTGGCCCGAGGTGTCCGGATGTGGCTGGAAGGGGGCGGCTACAGTGCGGGAGCGCACTATAGCCCGCTCCAGAGCGCCCAAATGGCCGGCATGGCCATTCTTTATGCATGGTGAGCATGTCCATTGGTTTCTAGCAGGTCTAGGGGGGAGTAAAGAAGAGGAGAGGGGCATTGGATGCCCTGGGGAGCCAGTAGGAGAGGAGAGAGGGTGAGGGAAAGAGAGAAAGTGGCTCTCCAGAGAGGGAGAGAGAGGTTTTCATCCCCCCACTAATTGAGTTTGGGCTAGGAAAACTTACTAGAGGTAGAATATGACTAGAAGTGGCTGTGGTAAAAATTTGAGCTCACCAAGAGTAGTGGAAGGGGTCAATACAGTGGTTTTTGCAAAATGTCAGAAGGTGTTTGATAATGGTTTGGGCAAGCAAATGAACTCCAATTGCCATGATACTCAACAAGATGGAAAGACACTTAGAAATAAGGTGTGCCACCAAATTTGAGCATATTTGGGAAAAGTTGCCAATGTAACTTTGGCAAACCCTAGAAATTAGCAAAAATGGACTTGTGTAGATCTAGTTGAGCAAATCACTTCTCCATGATGCACCACTTGGTGTAGTGGCCTCATTTGGGGATTTGCACATGATCACAAAATATGGGGTCAAGGAGAGAAAGTTGGTAGTACAAACTTGATCAAATTTGGTTCTGAACAAAAAGGGTTATTGGGCATTTTGGTGAACCAAAATGACTTTAATTGACATGAGGCTTTGCAAGGTGATCACAATATGCATTTGTGACTTGCTGGATTTTTCTTGGATTTTTATGAAAATATTTCCGGTAGAAATATTTCAAATCCTTGAAATGGGCATAACTGGTTTTGGGAGGTTTTGTCCAATATTTTGGACATGACCATGTGTTTAAACTCATATATATGGCAAAATATATGTCCACTGAGCTTCCCTAAATTTTCTCAAATATTTTTGAAACATTAAAATAATTTTATCCTATTAAAGACCATTTTTGGCCTTAAGAAAAAGCCTTTAAATAAAATAGGAAAATAGCTTTTAAAATTTTACTTTTGTGGTTTATGGGAGTCCTATATCTAATAGGTTTCAAATATGCTTTTTGAAAGATTTTTACTGCCCTGAATTAAGCACTTGTAGTACAAATCTGAATTCAGGGGTTTTTGGAAAACTAATTTTTGAAAATACCTTTTGGCCAAATTATCTTTGTAAGAAAATACTATATTGTACTATACACATGGAATGGTCATTGGGCAGAAGTTTGGGGCAAGGAGATGAGGTATAGAAGGTGGAGCTGTGTTGACTTTAAAGAGCACTTGAAAAGCATAGAGAGAAACCAACTCCAAATAAAAGCCAAATAATGCAAAAGTTTTTGTTGGTCCAAATTTTCATGCTTTATTAATGCAAATGAAATGTTACAAAATGCAGGGTGTGACAGACCTACCCCCCTTACAAGAATCTCATCCCTGAGATTCCTAAACTAGGCTTTAAAGAGATATGGAAACTCGGATCTAAGGTCGTCTTCACGTTCCCAGGTTGCTTCTGCTTCAGTGTGGTTGCTCCACTGGACCTTGAAGTACTTGATCGTGCGGCTTCGAGTGGGCCGCTCAGCCTCATCCAAAATGCAGATGGGCCTCTCGCGGTAAGTCAAATCAGGCTGAAGGTCAATGGCTTGGTGATTGACGTCCTTGTAAAGATCAGGCTTGCCTGGAACTTGGAGGCACTTCCGGAGTTGTGACACGTGGAATACGTTGTGCACATCGGATAGTTCAGGTGGCAGTTCCACCTGGTAAGCCACTTCTCCTCATCGGTCAGTGATCTTGAAGGGGCCAATGAATCTTGGGGCGAGCTTTCCTTTGACATGGAAGCGCTGGGTCCCCTTGAGAGGTGTGACCCGGAGATAGACATGGTCTCCAACTCGGAAGGTCATGTCCCTCCGACGAGAGTCAGCGTAGCTCTTCTGCCTTGACTTGGCAGTCTTCAAACGCTCTCTAACAAACTGGACTTGCTCATCTGCTTCACGGAGGATATCGGGCCCAAAGACTAGTCCTTCTCCGGTTTCTGACCAATTGAGGGGTGTGCGGCACTTGCGCCCATACAACACCTCAAATGGTGCCATCTGAAGGCTTGACTGATAATTGTTGTTGTAGGAGAACTCGGCGAAAGGGAGGCAATCCTCCCACTTAGCTCCATATACTAAGACACAGGCTCGGAGCATGTCTTCGAGTGTCTGATTCACTCGTTCTGTCTGACCTCCAGTCTGTGGGTGGAAAGCAGTGCTGAAGGACAACTTGGTCCCCATGGCCTCTTGGAAATTCTTCCAGAACTTTGAGGTAAATTGGGTTCCTCGGTCAGACACAATCTCCTTGGGAACACCATGAAGGCTTACGATTCTGTTGATGTAGAGGCTGGCTAGCTGATTTCCCTTGTAAGTCGGTTTGACGGGAATGAAATGGGCTACTTTGGTCAAATGGTCGACTATGACCCAGATGGAGTCATGTCCCTTGTTTGACCTAGGCAGTCCAGTGATGAAGTCCATTCCGACTTTATCCCATTTCCATTCAGGCACCTTGAGAGGCTGTAACAATCCAGCGGGCCGCTGATGCTCAGCTTTGACCCTTTGGCATATGTCACACTTAGCGACGAAAGTGGCTATCTCTCTCTTCATGCCATGCCACCAGAATCTTTCCTTCAGGTCTTGGTACATCTTGGTTCCTCCGGGGTGAATGGAGTACGGGGTGTCATGAGCTTCTTGCAAGATCAAATTCTTGAGCTCAATCTTGTTGGGTACGCAAATGCGATTCCCAAACCACACAATTCCTTGCTCATCTTCTGAGAATCCTAGGGCTTTGCCTGCCTTGATCTTCCTCTTGATGCCTTCAATGCTTTCGTGTCCCTTCTGAGCTTCCTTAATATCATCCATCAGGGTAGGCTTGACTTCAAGGTTGGCTAAGAATCCTGGTGCAACCAGTTCCAACCCGAAGCTTTCAAGTTCTTCATACAAGGCGGGTAGCCTTTCCTTAAGCATAGCACTCAAGGAACAAGCCTTTTTGCTTAATGCATCTGCCACCACATTAGCCTTTCCAGGGTGGTATTGAACACTGAGGTCATAATCCTTGATCAGCTCTAGCCACCTTCTTTGCCTCATGTTCAATTCCTTTTGAGTGAAAATATACTTCAGACTTTTGTGATCCGTGTATATCTCACACCGCTTCCCTAGGAGGTAATGTCGCCATGTTTTCAGGGCATGAACTACAGCTGCTAACTCAAGGTCATGAGTAGCATAGTTCTCTTCATGAGGCCGTAGCTGCCTTGAAAGGTAAGCTACGACTCTGCCTTCTTGCATCAGAACACCTCCCAGTCCGGTTCTTGACGCATCACAATATATCACAAACTCCTTGTGTATATCTGGTGCGGCCAGAACTGGGGCAGTGGTCAATCTCTTCTTCAGCTCCTGGAAGCTCTCTTCACACTTCGGCGTCCATTAAAACTTCTTGTCCTTCTTCAAGAGCTGAGTCATAGGTCGTGCAATGCTTGAGAATCCTTCAACGAACTTGCGGTAATACCCCGCGAGTCCGAGGAAGCTTCTGACTTCCTTCACATTGCTTGGTGATTGCCATTCAGTCACGGCTTCAATCTTAGTGGGATCGACTGACAATCCTTCTTTAGTCAAAACATGACCCAAGAATCCAACTTCGTGCAGCCAAAATTCGCACTTGCTGAACTTGGCATACAGTTGGTGCTCTCGAAGCTTGTCTAGGACCATCCTCAAGTGTTGCTCGTGCTCTTCTTCCGTCTTCGAGAAGACAAGAAGGTCATCAATGAAGACAACGACAAACTTGTCCAAATATTCCATGAAGACCTTATTCATGAGATACATGAAGTAAGCTGGGGCATTGGTCAATCCAAAGGACATGACCGTGCACTCATACAGCTCATATCTGGTTACAAATGCCGTCTTCGGAATATCTTGGGGTCTGATTTTCAGCTGGTAGTACCCAGGTCTGAGATCAATCTTGCAGAACACCTTGGCTCCATTGAGTTGCTCAAACAGACCTTCAATCTTGGGAAGTGGATACTTGTTTTTGATTGTAACCTCATTGAGGGAGCGGTAGTCAATGCATAAGCGGATGGTACCGTCCTTCTTTGTCACAAACAGAACAGGTGATCCCCAAGGGGAGGCACTAGGGCGGATAAATCCCTTCCTCAACTGCTCTTCCAGTTGCTTCTTCAATTCTGCTAACTCTTCCGATCCCATTCTATAGGGCTTCTTATAGATGGGTCCTGCTCCAGGTATGAGCTCGATGACGAACTCAATGTCTCGGTCAGGAGGCATTCCCGGTAGCTCATCAGGAAAGACATCGGGGTATTCGCATACTACCGGCACCTGCTCCAATCCAACTTCTGACAGAGAGTTGACTTGGGTGGCTTGAGCAGAGGAGGGGTTGGAGGCAAATTTAACTTCGACTCCTTGGTCATTGGTTACAGTGACGGTCCGGTTGGCACAATCTAACAAGCGTTGGTGCTTGATGAGCGAATCCATTCCTAAGATCACATCCAAGCCTTGCGATCTTAAGATGATAAGGTCTGCTAGGAAGTCTACCCCATTAATGACAATCCCGACTCCTTTACATCCTATCTTGGCTCTCATCTCTGCTCCGGGGGTTTGTACCACCATGGGGTTATTCAAGGGTGTAGGGGTCATGCCACTTTTTAATGCAAACTTTTGGGTGACAAATGAATGCGTGGCTCCAGAGTCAAACAAGACAGTTGTAGGTGTTGAATTGACAAGGAACATACCCACCACGACGTCCGGGTCTTCCTGGGCTACTTCTGCAGTGACACGATTCACACGACCCTTGCCGTTGTTGGGCAGGTTGCGGGGGGCTTGGTTCCTTGGTGGCATTCCACGGCCTTGTCCTGGGTTCTGCGCATTGGGGCGTGGTGCGTTGGGCCTCTTGTTGGGGCAATTCTTGGAGTAGTGTCCTGCCTGACCACATCCGAAGCAAGTGACTTGATTGGGGTTGCTGCTCTTGCCGGCATTGTTATCGTGGTTGTTGTGAGCTGGCCTGGGGTTGGAGTACTACTGAGGTGGATAGCTGGTGCGGGGTGCAGGAGCTCTTGGCTACTGATAGGTTGGCTTGACCGAGGCTGGCTGCCATGGGCGAGGCTTCTGGTTGCTGGAGCTACCCTTGTTGATCATCTTGCGCTTACGGGTGTCATCCAAAGCACGTCGCTTGTCCTCAAGCATGAGTGCCTTGTTCACCAGATCAGGAAAGGTCGGGCAGTCACACACAACAAGAGAGTACTGCAGAGTCTGGTTAAGGCCTTCCATGAAGCGCTCCCTTTTGGCAGCATCAGTGTTGACATCTTCAGGGGCATACCTTGAGAGAACACTGAACTTCTGCATGTACTCCTTGGCAGTGTTGCTACCTTGCTTCAGGGCTCGGAACTCACGCTTCTTGATGGCCATGATCCCAGAAGGAATGTGGGCCTTGCGGAATTCTGCCTTGAAGTTGCTCCAAGTGATGTTTTGCTCAGCATGCATGGCCTTGAATCCATCCCACCAAGCTCTAGCAGTTCCCCCAAGACGGTGAGCAGCATATGCCACCTTCTCACGGTCTTCAGTGCATCCGACTAGTTCCAGCAAATCATCAATGGTGCGGACCCAGTCGTCTGCATCCAGGGGTTCAGCAGTCTCGATGAAGGTGGGTGGTGCATGCTTCTTGAACTCCACCAATGTTGAATGTGCATTGCCGTTTCCGCCGGCTGGCGGTTGACAGCTTGCGCGATCATCTGGAGGGCTATAGTGTTGGCTTGGCGTTCCTCTCCGAAGGCTTGGAGAAGCTGAGCCATGTCCATGCTTGGAGGTGGTGGTGGTGGTGGAGCTTGTCCTTGGGTTTGGTCCTGACTGGCTCCTTCTCCGGCTTCTGGCTGCTGGGTAGAGGTACCAGTACGAGTTACAACAGGCATCCTGTTGGAGCGGTCAAGGTCTCATGATTGGGAAAGATGGGGAAACCAATATAAATGGGATGCCTAGTAAGGGGGTTGGTATGACACTAATTGTTTTCATGCAAGGGCCAAAAGGCCAAACACATTCATTAAAATCCAAATGGGTGATGTAGTCACTTACAAGTTCCCGAAGGAAAGTACGACGTCCATTAAACACATCAAAAACAATACTCCATGGTTTCATATGAACCATTACAAGGACTCGACTTCGCATAGGGGTACATGACCTATCCTACCATAGGGGTTACTAACGGGCATATCCGGGCTGCGAATGATGCCTAAGTGGTGGAATGCTCGGTCGCGTAGTCTGGCTCTTCTAGGTCTTCCTCCTCGTCATCGGCGGCCTGACTTTCTTCTTCACTTGAAGGGGTGGGGGAGTGGAGGAGCTCAACACGGCGTTGCTTCGCCGGTGGTGCGAAGAGCTTGCGGTATTCCTTTGCGCTCATGCGGTGTTGCTGTGGTGGTTCTCCATCCTTCGGGGGTCTTCCGCCTCTGTATGCGATTGCGGGTTGTCCAGGGGGAGCACCTTCCTTCTTGATCCTGTCCTTCTTCCCTTGTGCTTGAAGAAGAAGTGCCTTGGTCTCACGAAGTTCCTTTCGGAGTTCCATCGATTCCAAGGCCAACCGTTGTGCCAAACTATCAGCACAAAGGCTGAAGTAGGTCTGGAATCGAAGTGGAAGTCCTTCTTCTAATGGTGGAGCTGGAGCACTGCTCTCGTCCTCACCTTCCTTCCGATAAGGCAAGAAACGGGTTCCCAACTCGTCCGCCATCTCTGGAAGAAGGTCTCGGAGGCGGGTGAGTGCCTTGAGGGTTGCCGTCTCGACGGCAAGGACTAGTGTTGCCATCTGGGGTCCCTCAAAGAACCAGCTTGTTGGGGAGTTGTTGGCCTTCACGATCACTTCCACATGATACTCCGTCTAGGTGTCATTGATCCAATGCTCATGGTAGGTGTAAATGGGGGCTCGGTGGTACTGGCACTTCTTGAGGCTATCCTCGAGAAGCACGGGAAATCCTGTGGTCAGGAAGTCTTCAGGTACGGCAGCCATCTACAAGGTTGAATGGGAGAGGTCAATAAGGGAATATACCTTGGGTTGGGTAAGATTTAGAAAAGAAGAGAAGTTTAGATGGTCTCAAGCTAACTAACGCCCATGCTAACTTAGGCTTCCTACAGTCAAGATGGATCCGATACCAGCTCTGTGGGAACCTCTACTCGTAAGTCGTGATCACCGAATGCACGTGTACAGTGATCCCAGAGATCAATGCTCACTGAACACATAGAAGCTGAATAACAAGAGTCTTACATCCATACATATCGTCTTACACAAATTATGACCATTATGGCCAAGTCTTACATAGATAAAGCCTTAAGGGGTGAACAACAAATGAAACATAAGCAGCGGAAATCTTCGTCGATAAGTAGAACCCATGCCATCTGCCTTAACCCTACAGACATTGTGACTGGGAAACGTCCTAGTTCGCATGTTCGTCTTCAAAGTATTCTTCTTCGAACTCCTGTTCCTCCATGCCTGGCCAATTAATTAACCAGTGGCAAGCCAATGAGTACTTTGAATGTACTCGCAAGCAACCCATGTTTTGGTTCAAGGTACAACAATGCATGATATAGGTAAATTTTTGCGGAAAGCTAGTTTTTGAGTGTAATGACATGTTCAACAGCTTGTAAGGCAATGCATCACGAGAAATTCAAGTAACCATAAGGACAAGTTACAGACATCAACATAAATAGAGTGGGCACCAACCCAACTCAAACATGTCAAGTCTTTTGACTTGACCCAAGTGGTATAAATAGAGTGGGCACCAACCCATCTCAATCATGTCAAGTCCTTTGACTTGACCCAAGTGGTATAAATAGAGTGGGCACCAACCCATCTCAATCATGTCATGTCCTTTGACTTGACCCAAGTGTTATAAATAGAGTGGGCACCAACCCATCTCAATCATGTCAAGTCCTTTGACATGACCCAAGTGGTTCTTCCCAGACACACACCGGTTAAAAACAAGTGGATGTAGCCCAAGAGCGGTTACCCAACTGTCCTTGACCGTGGACACGGCTATTTGAATAGTTTTACACTCTGCATAGGTTGCACACTTTACCCACAAGATCCGGGGAACTTTTGTGTCATCCACGACCCCCGATACCTCAAGTACCCGGGGTAAGCACCCGATCACTACCTTTCCCTAGACGACACTAACAAGGAGTCCACTCGTTGTTCCGTATCCTCACGATGTACATCATATGAGACTCAATCGAGATCGTAACATCCGAGAGGGGACACAACAGTGTATCTGGTGCCCTGTGAAAACAGTCATGGCCGCCCTACCTGGCACGATCCCGTCCCGAGAGAGCGCACCAACAACTCTCCCGTCACTAGTAATGCGGCCTCCAAGCTAGTATCGGCCTAGGTAATCAATAATGCCCTTTCCCATACAAGGGTAGAGTGGTTGCGCATGTAAGGTTGGAATAACGGTCGCAACTTAAACCAATCTGTTTTTGAAAACAACACACACACTTGCCTTGGTACACCACTTCGTCATCAAGTGGCTACCCCACTCATCATCTCCCTCGGGCATAAGTGACACCCGACGGGGTTTTCGAAAAGTCCTTTGAAAGTACTTTGCCCCCATCATTATGCATATTCCCGTCCCTTTTGGCGTAGCAACTACTTAGCATCCTATCTACTCCCACCGGCATAACCCTCATAAGAAGGTAGGGTCATGCACAATGCAGGTATCAACGAGGAAGTAACAAAAGCAATCTACCAAAGTGGTTACCCTCTCATCATCATTTCCGAAGCAATACTAATAAAGTGCTATATGACATGCATAAAAAGGGTTTCATAGACATGGTCAAAGGGCTGCTTGCCTGGCTCAACAAGGTCTTCTGGGTCTTCAAAGTCTTCTGGTCCAACTCCTTCATCAGCAACGCAATCTATCGTCGCAAAATAATAACAAGAAAATAAGGCAATAATAAAACAAAAAAACCAAAGTGCTGAGGAAAATGTCAACTCATTTTTGTAAAATACTAGGTTGAAAACTAAGAAGGGGAAAATCCCTAGTTTTGGATTTGGTGCATCAGAATGGGAGAAATGGATTTACAAAGGCATATTTAAATGCTCAAAATCACATTTAAATATTTACAGTGAAGAAAAGTTTGTTGGATTTGAATGAAAGTTGCACCATTAAATAGGTTGCAATATTTTGGGAATTTAGAAATTGGAATTAATTCATTTGGACATATATTCAGTCCTATGGAATTTTTGGAAAAGGTGACAAAAAGGAAAAAGAAAAAGGCTCTGTGCCAGCTGGGCCGGAACAGCCGCAGGGCAGTGGGCCCAGCCAGCGAGGCGGCCCAGCGCGCTAGTGCATGCGCGCGCGCCAGGTTCAAACCTGACGGGCGGGGCCCAGGTGTCAGGGCGAGAGGCTGATGGACGGGCCCCACGGCCGTCGTCGTCAACCCTAGGCCAAAGGGGACGGCGAGCTCACCGGCGACGCCGTAGGCCTCGGCGAGGTCGGGCGAGGGCAGAGCTGGACTCAGCGTTGCGTCACCGGTCGGGTGGAGGTGGCGGGCGTCACCGGAGCTGCCTGGTTCGCCGGCGACGAGGTCTCGCGGCGGAGGAGCTTCGGGCGTCGACGGCTCCGGCCATTTCCGGCTGCAAACAAGGCGGGGAAGAGAGGGGAAATGATCAGTGGGATGCAGGGGTTCTAGATCAAGGCAAAGGAGGAGCGGGGGAGGCCTATACCTCGCGAACTCCGGCGAGCCAAGGCGGCGGAGCTTGAGCTCAATCTTGAGCTCGGGCGCCTCTGGAGAGGAACTAGGGGTGCAGGGGGAGGCTTGGGTGGTGCAGCGAGCGAGTGGTGAGGAGAGAGGGGCTTGGGGAGGCCTTAATATAGGTGAACAGCGAGGTCCCATAGACCCGTGCGCTGGCGAGCTCACGCTCGTTGCTGCAGGGCTCGGGGGAAGCAGGCGTGGTGTCTGGGGTGCTCCTGGACGTCGACCACGTCGGGTAAGATAGAGGGAGGAGGTGGGGAAGTGGTCAGGGGTGCGCGCGTGTGAGCCGCACCATTGGCGCGCTCGGGCGACCCTTGTTCGCTAGCGCGGAGGCGCTGGGAGGAGGAGAGAGGAGGGGGCCGACCGCGTAGCGTGTTGCGGACGCCGAGGCACATCGGCAGGCGCGCGGGGGAGGCCCGAGGTGGTCGGATGTGGCTGGAAGGGGGCGGCTACAGTGCGGGAGCGCACTGTAGCACGCTCCAGAGCGCCCAAATGGCCGGCATGGTCATTCTTTATACATGGTGAGCGTGTCCATTGGTGTCTAGCAGGTCTAGGGGGGAGTAAAGAAGAGGAGAGGGGCATTGGATGCCCTGGGGAGCCAGTAGGAGAGGAGAAAGGGTGAGGGAGAGAGAGAAAGTGGCTGTCCAGAGAGGCAGAGAGAGGTTTTCATCCCCTCACTAATTGAGTTTGGGCTAGGAAAACTTACTGGAGTTAGAACATGACTAGAAGGGGCTGTGGTAAAAATTTGAGCTCACCAAGAGTAGTGGAAAGGGTCAAAACAATGGTTTTTGCAAAATGTCAAAAGGTGTTTGATAATGGTTTCGGCAAGCAAATGAACTCCAATTGCCATGATACTCAACAAGATGGAAAGACACTTAGAAATAGGGTGTGCCACCAAATTTGAGCTTATTTGGGAAAAGTTGCCAATGTAACTTTGGCAAACCCTAGAAATTAGCAAAAATGGACTTGTGTAGATCTAGTTGAGCAAATCACTTCGCCATGACGCACCACTTGGTGTAGTGGCCTCATTTGGGGATTTGCACATGATCACAAAAGATGGGGTCAAGGAGAGAAAGTTGGTAGTACAAACTGGATCAAATTTGGTTCTAAACAAAAAGGGTTATGGGGCATTTTGGTGAACCAAAATGGCTTTAATTGACATGCGGCTTTGCAAGGTGATCACAATATGCATTTGTGACTTGCTAGATTTTTCTTGGATTTTTATGAAAATATTTCTTGTAGAAATATTTCAAATCCTTGAAATGGGCAGAAATGGTTTTGGGAGGTTTTGTCCAATATTTTGAACATGACCATGTGTTTAAACTCATATATATGGAAAATATATGTCCACTAAGCTTCCCTAAATTTTCTCAAATATTTTTGAAACATTAAAATAATTTTATCCTATTAAAGACCATTTCTGGCCTGAAGAAAAAGCCTTTAAATAAAATAGGAAAATAGCTTTTAAAATTTTACTTTTGTGGTTTATGGGAGTCCTATATCTAATAGGTTTCAAATATACTCTTTGAAAGATTTTTACTGCCCTGAATTAAGCACTTGTAGTACAAATCTTAATTCAGGGGTTTTTGGAAAACTAATTTTTGAAAATACCTTTTGGCCAAATTATTTTTGTAAGAAAATACTATATTGTACTATACACATGGCATGGTCATTGGGCAGAAGTTTGGGGCAAGGAGATGAGGTATAGAAGGTGGAGTTGTGTTGACTTTAAAGAGCACTTGAAAAGCATAGAGAGAAACCAACTCCAAATAAAAGCCAAATAATGCAAAAGTTTTTGTTGGTCCAAATTTTCATGCTTTATTAATGCAAATGAAATGTTACAAAATGCAGGGTGTGACAGTCGACACAAAGTCAGTCCGCTCCATCCTTTTTCTTGACGAAAAGAACACCACAACCAAATGGAGAAGAACTTGGACGGATGAGACCCATACGCTCTTGAATATCGAGTTGCTTCTTCAGCTCCTTCAACTCTTCAGGTCCAAGCTTGTAAGGACGTTTGCAAACAGGTTCCGTGCCAGGCTCAAGATCGATGACGAATTCAACTGGTCGGTGTGGAGGCATTCCAGGAAGCTCTTCTGGAAAGACATCTTGATATTCACAAACGACTGGAATCTGAGAGATGGCATCCAGCTCGCCTTTCTCATTGAGAGAAAATAGTCGAATGGTATCATCCTGAGTAGCAAAGACGATTACATCCCCAGACGAATGTGTCTATTGAATCTCCCTGGCAGCACAATCAAGCTCAGCCTTGTGCTTAGAAGGCCTGTCCATTCCAAGAATAAGATCAATATCTGAGTTAGCAAGGACATTAGGAGAAGACAAGAACTTATAGTCGCCCAACGTGATAGAAACATCCAGAACGAAAATTCGAGAAGTCATTTGTCGGGCCGGAGAAACAATAGCCAAAGGTTTCGGCAAAACTTGAGTAACCAATTCATGCTTAGATGCAAAAGGTCTAGAGATGAAACAATGCGATGCACTAGTGTCAAAAAGAACTTTTGCAGGAATATCGTTAACAGGAAGGTTACCCATGATGACATATAACGAGTCCTCTGCCTAAGCTGCATTCATCATGTTGACCTTGGCATGCTTGGGGTTATGCTTGACCACGGAGGTACTGGCAGATCTCACAGGAGGAGGAGGAGGAAGACGCCTCTAATTTAAGCATTTGTTAGCATAGTGACCCTTCTGCTGACACTTGTTGCACGTGACCTCTGAGAGCGGATGGTGATACGGAGCACTTGATCTTGGAGCATGAGACGAAGTCTTGTTCTGAAAGCCTGGTGAGGGAGTCCTGTATTAGGGGGTCTCCGGACAGCTGGACTATCCCCATTGGCCGGACTGTTAGACTATGAAGATACAAGATTGAAGACTTCGTCTCGTGTCCGGGTGGGACTCTACTTGGCGTGGAAGGCAAGCTAGGCAATACGGATATAGATATCTCCTCCTTTGTAACCGACCTTGTGTAACCCTAACCCTCTTCGGTGTTTACATAAACCGAAGGGTTTTACTCCGTAGGACAACAATCACAACATACAATCATACCATAGGTGTGGGGACCCCGACTCATAAGTCGAGATCACCGAATGCACGTGTACAGTGATTCCAGAGATCAATGCTCACTGAACACACATAAGCTGAATAACAAGAGTCTTACATCCATACATACCGTATTACGCAAGTAGGACCATTATGGTCAAGTCTTGAGTATAACATCGGAGCGGAAATCTTCATCGATAACTTGGACCCATGCCATCTACCTTAACCCTACAGGCATTCTGACTAGGAAGCGTCCTAGCTCGCATGCTCGTCTCCAAAGAATTCTTCTTCATATCCTGTCCTTTCGTGCCTGGCCAATAAAATAACCAGTGGCAAGCCAATGAGTACTTTGAATGTACTCGCAAGCAACCCATGTTTTGGTTCAAGGTACAACAATGCATGATATAGGCAAATTTTGCGGAAAGCTAGTTTTTGAGTGCAATGACATGTTCAACAACTCGTAAGACATGCATCAGGAGAATTCAAGTAACCCTGAGGACAGGTTACAGATATCAGCATAAAAAGAGTGGGTACCAACCCAACTCAATCATGTCAAGTCCTTTGACTTGACCCAAGTAGTGGTATCAACATAAAAAGAGTGGGCGCCAACCCAACTCAATCATGTCAAGTCCTTTGACTTGACCCAAGTAGTTCTTCCCACTCATCCGAACACTCACACTGGTTTGAAAACATGTGGACGTAGTTTAAGCAGCACCGCCCAACTGTCCTTGACCGTGGACACGGCTATTCGAATAGTTTTACACTCTACAGAGGTTGCACACTTTACCCACAAGATCCGGGGAACTTCCATGTCATCCACGACGTGCGGTACCTCAAGTACCCGAGGTAAGCACCCGATGACTACCTTTCCCTAGACGACACTAACAAGGAGTCCACTCGTTGTCCCGTATCCTCACGATGTACATTATACGAGACTCGCTCCAGATCGTAACATGCGAGAGGGGACACAACGGTGTATCCGGTGCCTTCTAAAAACAGTCATGGCCACCCTACCTGGCACGACCCCGTCCCGAGAGAGAGCACCAACTCTCCGCCGTCACTAGTAATGCGGGCCCCAAGCTAGTATTGTCCGAGGTAATCAATAATGCCCTTTCCCATATAAGGGTAGAGTGGTTGCGCATGTATGGTTGGGACAATCAACAAATCTTAAATCTAATCTGTTTTCGAAAACAACACACACACTTGCCTCGGTACACCACTTCGTCATCAAGTGGTTGCCCATCTCATTATCTCCCTCGGGCATAAGTGGCACCCGACGGGGTTTTCGAAAAGTCCTTTGAAAGTACTTGTCTCCATCACCATGCATTTCCCCGATTCTTTTTGCGTAGTACTACTTTAGCATCCTATCTATTCCCACCGGCATAACCCTCATAAGGAGGTGGGGTCATGTACAATGCAAGTATCAACAAGGAGGAAATGAAGGCAACCCGTCAAAGTGGCTACCCTCTCATCATGATTCCGATGCAACAATAATAAAGTGCTATATGAAATGCATGAAAAGGGTTTCATAGACATGGTCAAAGGGCTGCTTGCCTGTTTCATCAGAGTCTTGAGATCTTCTGGTCCTTCTCTAAGTACTCCGTCTACTTCGTCAACTATCGTTGAAACCAACCATAATATGCAACACAACAAGGCAGAAATAAAAGTGCTCCAAAAATATTGATTTGACTTTTCTGGGATACCTCTGCTCATGTGAGGAATGACCAAAGTGATTTCATTGGAACTGGATCAATGGATATTTCTAAACATTTTGATATGATGGAATCAAGGGGTTTATGGATTTGCAAGAAGTGTACAGAAACATATTTTTGAAAATGAGCAAAGGCACCCATTTAAACAAGGATGATTTTAGAAGCATCTAGGAATTGGTTTCACTGGATTTGGAGTTGAAATGATTTTCCTATGAATTTGCAAAGTTGACAAATATGAAGAAATGGATCGTTATCTTGTGTGGCACAGAAAGTATTAGGAAAAATGTTGAAAAACTAAGTTATGAACATAGAAGTATCTAGGATCTTGAATCATGGCATTTGGATCAAATTTGAGCCCTCTGTGATTTTCTAAAGTTTCTCACAGAAATGGAAAAATAAGATTTCATAAACATTTGTGAAGGAAATGTTTCTGGAAAAATGTGCAAATTGCACCTTGTGATAGAGAATGAATTTAGAAACTACTAGAAATTTGAATCATCAAATTTGGAGTTAATTTGAATTGTTTATGGATTTTAGAAACTCACTGGAAACGAATAAAAAGAAATATAAGGCATTACCCTTATCCTGCGCACGGGGCGGCAGATAGGCCATGGGCCGGCCTGAAGGAAATATGCCCTAGAGGCAATAATAAAGTTATTATTTATTTCATTAAAATCATGATAAGTGTTTATTATTCATGCTAGAATTGTATTAACCGGAAACATAATACATGTGTGAATACATAGACAAAACAGAGTGTCACTAGTATGCCTCTACTAGACTAGCTCGTTAATCAAAGATGGTTATGTTTCCTAACCATGAACAAAGAGTTGTTATTTGATTAACGAGGTCACATCATTAGTTGAATGATCTGATTGACATGACCCATTCCATTAGCTTAGCACCCGATCGTTTAGTATGTTGCTATTGCTTTCTTCATGACTTATACATGTTCCAATAACTATGAGATTATGCAACTCCCGTTTATCGGAGGAACACTTTGGGTACTACCAAACATCACAAGTAACTGGGTGATTATAAAGGAGTACTACAGGTGTCTCCAATGGTAGATGTTGGGTTGGCGTATTTCGAGATTAGGGTTTGTCACTCCGAGTGTTGGAGAGGTATCTCTGGGCCCTCTCGGTAATGCGCATCACATAAGCCTTGCAAGCACTGCAACTAATATGTTAGTTGTTGGATGATGTATTACGGAACGAGTAAAGAGACTTGCCAGTAACGAGATTGAACTAGGTATTGGATACCGACGATCGAATCTCGGGCAAGTAACATAGCGATGACAAAGGGAACAACGTATGTTGTTATGCGGTCTGACCGATAAAGATCTTCATAGAATATGTAGGAGCCAATATGGGCATGCAGGTCCTGCTATTGGTTATTGACCGGAGACGTGTCTCGTTCATGTCTGCATTGTTCTCGAACCGTAGGGTCCGCACGCTTAACGTTACGATGATAGTAATTATGAGTTTATGCATTTTGATGTACCGAAGTTAGTTCGGAGTCCCGGATGTGATCACGGACATGATGAGGAGTCTCGAAATGGTCCAGACATAAATATTGATATATTGGAAGCCTATATTTGGACATCGGAATTGTACCGGGTGAAATCGGCATTTTACCGGAGTACCGGGGGGGGGGGGGGTTACCGAAACCCCCCGGGGGTTATTGGGCCAACATGGGCCTTAAGGGAGAAGAGGAGAGGAGGCAAGAGGTGGCCGCGCGCCCCTCCCCTTCCTAGTCCGAATAGGACAAGGGAAGGGGCCGACGCCCCCCCCCCTTTCCTTCCTCTCTTCCTCCTATTCTCCCCCTTCTCTCCTAGTCCAACTAGGAGTCCTACTCCCGGTGGGAGTAGGACTCCCCTTGGCGCGCCACACCTTGGCCGGCCGCCTCCTCCCCTTGCTCCTTTATATACGGGGGCAGGGGGCACCCCATAGACACACAAGTTGATCCACGTGATCTATTCCTTAGCCGTGTGCGGTGCCCCCTGCCACCATATTCCTCGATAATACTGTAGCGGAGTTTAGGCGAAGCCCTGCTGCTGTAGTTCATCAAAATTGTCACCACGCCGTCGTGCCGACGGAACTCTTCCTCGACGCTTTGCTGGATCGGAGCCCGAGGATCGTCATCGAGCTGAACGTGTGCTAAGAACTCGGAGGTGCCGGAGTAACGGTGCTTGGATCGACCGGATCGGGAAGAAGACGTACGACTACTTCCTCTATGTTGTGTGATCGCTTCCGCAGTCGGTCTGCGTTGGTACGTAGACAACACTCTCCCCTCTCGTTGCTATGCATCACCATGATCTTGCGTGTGCGTAGGAAAATTTTGAAATTACTACGTTCCCCAACACGGCCCAGCCGAGCCAGCGCGCGCGCGAGCCAGGTTTGAACCTCACGGGCGGGGCCCAGCTGCCAGTGGGAGAGAGAGGGGGTGAGAGAGAGGTGAGGATGACAGGCGGGACCCGCCTGTCATCTCTGACCTCGCGACCAGAGGGTCAGCGTGCTCACCGGCGACGTTTCCGGGCACGGCAGGGTGAGTTGATGGCACCGTTGGACTCCTCGTCGTGTCGCCGTTCGGGTGGTGCCGGAGTTGGTCGACGGGGTGGCCTGGTTTGCCGGCGACGAGGAGGCACGGCGGAGGAGCTTGGGGAGGTGGACAGACTGCTCCGTTCGGCCTGCAACCGATGCGTAAGAGGGAGAGGAAATGATCAGTGGGCTCCTGCGGCTCCAGATCGAGCAAGAGTGGGGACGGAGAGGGCCCGTACCTCTGGATCGACCACGACCCAAGGCGGCGGAGCTCCGGTCGATCCCGAGCACAGAAGCCCCTTTGAGGATGTTCTGGTGGTGCGAGCGTGTTCTTGGGGGTTTGAGGAGGAGGCGAATGCCACCGAAGCGGCCTGAGGCGGGCTTATATAGCCGCGCGATGGTCCACCGTGGACTCGTGCGCCGGCGAGCTCGTTGCCGTCGCCATGGGTCACGGGAGCTCGTCGCTGTGTGTCTGGGGTGTTTGCAGGGGTGGTCTACACCCAGAGGAAAGGAGAGAAGGAGCGGGGGAGCGTTAGGGCATCGCGCATGTGAGCTCGGCCATTGGAGCTCTCGGGCGGCCGATGCGCGTGCGAAAGGAGGCAACAGGAGGGAGAAGGAAGAGGGGGACAGAGGTGTAGCGTGCTGCGGACGTCGAGGAGCATCGGCGGGCGCGCGGGGGTGGCCCGAGGTGGCCGGAGGCGGTTGGAAGGGGGCGGCTACAGTGCGGGAGCGCACTGTAGCGCGCTCCAGAGCGCCCAAATGGCCGGCATGGACATTCTTTATGCATGGTGAGCGCGTCTTTTGGTGTCTAGCAGGTCTAGGAGCGAGTAAAGAAATGGGGTGGTGCATTGGATGCCATGGATGGCCACCGGAGTGAGGAGGGAGGAAGAAGAAGTGTGCAAATGGGCTGACCAGAGAGAGAAAGTGAGGGTTTCACCCCCAAATAATTGATCTGAGGACTTGCCATTGCTACTGGAGGTATAAGGTGACTACGTTAAGCTCTGTTAAAAATTTGAGCTCATGGAGAATAGTGGATGGGGTCAAAACAGTGGTTTTTGTAAAATGTCAGAAGGTGTTTGATAATGGTTTGGGCACGTAGATGATTTCCATTTGCCATGAGAATTAACAGGATCAAGTGTCACACATAATTGAGGTTGACCACCAAGTTTGAGTGCATTTGAAGAAATTTGCCAATGTAACCTTGGTAAACCCTAGAAATCAGCAAAAATGGATTTACCAAGATTTAGTCATGCAAATCTATTCTCCTCGATGCACCACTTGGTGTAGTGTCATCATTTGAGGATTTGAACATGTCCACAAAAGTTGGAGTCAAGGAGAAAAAGTTGGCAGTACAAACTTGTTCAAATTTGATTTTGGTCAGAGAGGGTTTTGGGGTACTTTAATCAAGAAATATTCTCTCCAACCTGTGCCATTTGGTATAGATGAATAATTAGACCATTTGAGCATGTGCACAAGGTTTGAGAACATTTGGACATGTTTGGCAATGTAAATTTCTTAAACTTCAAAATGGACAGAAATGGGTTTGAGGAGATCGCATGGGGTTATACTTTTCTCCATGACATGATACTTGGCAAGATCATCAAACATGTCATATGTGACATGCTAGAATTTTCTTGGAATTGTTGGGGAATATTTCCTGTAGAAATATTTCAAATCCTTGAAATGGGCAGAAATGGTTTTTGAGGGATTTGACCAATATTTTGAACATGACCATATGTTGAAACTCTTATATATGGACAATATATGTCCATTGAGTTTCCCTGATTTTTGTCAAATATTTTTGAAACAATAAAATAATTTTTCCCTATTAAAGACCATTTCTAGCCTTAAGAAAAAGCTTTTCAATAAAATAGGAAAATAACTTTTAAGATTATATTTTTGTGGTTTCTGGGTATCCTATATCTAATAGGAGTCAAACATATTTTTGGAAAGATTTTTACTGCCCTGAATTAAGTACTTGCAGTACAAATCTTAATTCAGGGGTTTTGGAAAGCTAATTTTTGAAAATACCTTTTGGCCAAATTATTTTTGTAAGAAAATACTATATTGCTCTATACACATGGCATGATCATTGGTTAAAGAGTTTGGAGCAAGGAGATGAAGTATAGGAGTTGGAGGATTTATTTGATTTTTTAGAGCACTTGCAAACAACAGAAAAAATCCAAACAAGGCAAGGTCCAAAACACACAAAAGTTTTTGTCAAACCATATTTTATCATGATTTATTAGCTTAAGTGTTGTGGCATGAAAATCAGGGTGTGACAATAGGCTAGCTTCTAGGGTTTAGCCTCTCTGATCTCGTGGTAGATCTACTCTTGTACTACCCATATCATCAATATTAATGAAGCAGGACATAGGGTTTTACCTCCATCAAGAGGGCCCGAACCTGGGTAAAACATCATGTCCCCGGCCTCCTGTTACCATCCGGCCTAGACGCACAGTTCGGGACCCCCTACCCGAGATCCGCCGGTTTTGACAGAGACACCTGCGTTGGGTGGGTAGGAAGATCCATTGCCACATTTGCTCTTTTGCTGATAAGGCTGACAGAACGGGGGAGGAGGCAACAAATACTTTTGCTTCTTAGTTGCCACTTGAGTTGAGGAAGAAGGAGTTGCATCTCTGACTCGCTTTTTTGAAGCATCGCACTTGAGTTGAGCAGTCTCTTGTTTCAGTGCCATGTTGTAAAACTCATCGTACTTCTGCGGCTCGAAAAACACGAGAGCAAGTTGGAGATATTCTTTGAGGCCACCCCTGAACTGGTAAATCATGCTCTTCTCATCAGGGACGTCCTGCTTGGCGAAACGAGCGAGCTTCTTGAACATGATGTTATACTGATAAACAGACAAGCTGCCTTGCTTTAGGTTGCGGAATTCCTCACGCTTGCTCTCAACAACACTCTGAGGAATGTGGTGAGCTTTGAAGTCTTGACGGAATTCATCCGAGGTAATCACACGGCCTCCTCTGGAATCATTGTATTGTTGAAACCATTCTGCAGCTTGGTCTTTGAGTTGGAATGAAGCAAACTTGACAGAGTCCTCAGGCCTGACGTTGCTGCACTCGAAATGCTTGTAGATATCTAGGAGCCAATCATCAACGTCTATTGCTTCGACACAGTTACTGAAGGTCTTTGGCTGATTAGCAAGGAACTGGTTGAGTGTAGCAAACTGATTCTGATTGTTGCCATGGCCATGATTCCCTTTGTTGCACTCTTGCAGAATTTGTATGATCAGCTGCGTGTTTGCATTGGTAGCGGCCATCACGGCTTGCCATGCCTCCGGAGGTGGAGGTCGTGGTGGCGGATCAGGATTCGGAGTCGTGTGCATTGGAGGAGCCATCTTGGAGAGAGTGACATCCGTTAGCATCTTGACAGACATATATTCAAGCTGAATCAAATGGATAGAAATTGCAACATATAGTCTTCACATCTGAACAAAATGAACAAATGCATTCCAATTGACATGGTCACATTTCCATAAATTGAGAAGCCACTTAGATAGAGGTAGAAGAATAAAACAACAAGGTACAGACATGAACAAATACTTGGTGAGGATTACCATATCACAAACCAAATATCCGCAGAAGAAATACTAGAGCTACATGAATTCCCACCTATGAAACTCCCGAACCTTTCCAGTTATGCAATCATGTGTTGGGGATACAGGGGAAGCATAATATCTCACCCCAATCTAGCAAATCCTACATCCAGTTGTATCCATCCTTCAACACATAACCAAGAAACCTTCGGAAATCATTTACCTCAACCTTCGAAAAGCATATGTTATACGAGTTATGGCAATACTCCTGAACTCCCGCCCCAGTACTGGGTGGCGTCGAGGTTATCTCACCAACAACTGCATAAAAGAGATTTTTGATGTCGGTGAAACTCAGGTATTCCAGAATTGCAACGATAAAATTGTGACGACAACACCTCGGAGCTCAACTCCCCGGGACACTGCCACAACCCCTAAATGGCAGGAGGCACCAAGAACAATGTTCTCGTCACAAAACCATCGGAACGATTCCAAGATACCCACGTGATCCTAAATTTATTTTTGTGAAATTTGAGAAGAGAAGAGTCAAAACTCTACGTCATGATGCCTCACCAGAGCGATGAAGGGACTGAGGAGTAAAAAGAGTCCTACTCTCCGATATATATAATCCTAAATGACTCAAAACATTTTTCTAGACTCAACAACGCTAGCGATTCGATCAAGCAGGGGGCTCCTAAAGTCGGGGAAGGCTCTGATTACCAACTTGTAATGCCCTCGATGTGGCTATAGCTCCCACGTGTCGAAGCACGATTTAGAGGCATAACCGCATTGAAAGCAATGTTGCACATGAGGTAATCTTCACAACAACCCATGTAATAAATAAGGGAAAAGATACATAGTTGGCTTACACTCGCCACGTCACACAAATAGCATGAATAACATTACATTCATCCAGTTACACTCATGGTCCGACTACGGAACCAAAATAAAGATAAACCCCAAATGCAACAATGTCCCCGATTGCCCAACTGGGCACCACTACTGATCATCTATAAAGGAAACGTAGTATCGTCTTGAGTCTTCATCGAACTCCCACTTGAGCTCAGTCGAATCACCTCGAGCTGTATCATCGGTCCCTGCATCTGGTTTTGGAAGGAATCTGTGAGTCACGGGGACTCAGCAATCTCACACCCTCGCGATCAAGACTATTTAAGCTTATAGGAAGGGCAAAAGCATGAGGTGGAGCTGCAGCAAGCAACTAGCATATATGATGGCTAACATACGAAAATGAGAGCAAGAAGAGAAGGCAAAGGCATGATCGATGAACTATGATCAAGAAGTGATCCTAGAACAACCTACGTTCAATCATAACATGAGACCGTGTTCTCATCCCGGACTCCGCCGAAAAGAGACCATCACGGCCACACACTTTGTTGATTCATTTTAATTAAGTTTTGTTTAAGGTTTTCTACAATCAGACATGAACAAATTCCCATCTGCCCATAACCGCGGGCCCGGCTTTCGAAAGATCAAATCCCTGCAGGGGTGTCCCAACTTAGCCCATCACAAGCTCTCATGGTCAACGAAGGATACTCCTTCTCCCAAGACAATCCGATCATACTCGGCATCCCAGTTACAAGACATCTCGACAATTGTAAAACAAGTCCAGGAACACCACCCGAATGTGCCGACAAATCCGGTTAGAAGCTGCACATATCTGGTTCTTAGGGCACACCGGATAAGCAATCCGTACAACTAAAACCAGCCCTCGAGTTTCCCCGAGGTGGCGCTGCAAGGGGCTCTAGTTTGGACCAACACTCAGAGGAGCAGTGGCCCGGGGGGTTTAATAAAGATGACCCTTGGGCTACGGAAACCCAAGGGAAAAAGAGGCTAGGTGGAGAATGGTAAAACCAATGTTGGGCATTGCTGGAGGAGTTTTATTCAAGGCGAACTGTCAAGGGGTTCCCATTATAACCCAACCGTGTAAGGAACGCAAAATCAAGGAACATAACACCGGTATGATGAAAACTAGGGCGGCAAGAGTGGAACAAAACACTAGGCATAAGGCCGAGCCTTCCACCCTTTACCAACATGATATCCCAACAATAAACATGTTCCAAACAAGGAACAAACTCCAATCTTCACCTGCAACTAGCAACACTATAAGAGGGGCTGAGCAAAGCGGTAACATAGCGAAACAACAGTTTGCTAGGACAAGGTGGGTTAGAGGCTTGACATGGCAATATGGCAGGCATGATAAGCGAGTGGAAGGTAACGTAGCAAAGGCATAGCGAAAGAGCGAGCATCTAGCAAGCAAAGATAGAAGTGATTTCGAGGGTATGGTCATCTTGCCTCCAAAGTTCTCCGAGTTGACTTGATCCTCGTAAGTGTACTTAACGGGATCCTTGATCACGTACTCATCTCCCGGCTCTACCCAAGCAAGAACAACAAGCAAAGGGAGACACAATCAACTACGTGCAATGCACAAACAACATGATGCGAAACAATGCATGACATGCGGGATGCAGTATGCGATGCATATGCAAGATTTGGAAAGGAATGATTGAACCTGGCCTCAACATGGAAATCCAAGAGGGCCACTTGAAAGTGGAGTTGATTTTGGCCGGAATCGATATAAAGATCACCGGAATCGGATGCATGGTTTGGAAATGACAAGCAGAACAAAGATGGCACCGGTCTGCGATAAACAACATGAGGCCATCTAAATGCATCAAGAACAACATGCTACAGCACCCTAACATGAAAAAAAAATACATGGCAGGGATCCACTCAAGATGCTTCACAAAAGATGAACACTGAGCCACGGCTAATTCACTCAATAGCAGGTTAAAACAAGCATGGCAAAAGTGCAAAAGTTTACTGGTTACAGACTTAGTGAAAATAACAACAAGTCAGGAATTTAACATCAGGAAGCAATGTTTAGAGCAAGTTAACAACATGCTACAGGAACATATCATGGCAAATCAAGGCATGCCATGAAGCTACTCAAAGCATACAAGAAAAGTCCCTTACTGACCATAAGCCAAAAGGTATCAGAAAATACAATTGCAACCACATGAACATAGAAATTATCGTTAACAGATTCAGACTTGGTGAAAAAAACTGGAACATGGCAAAACAGATATCAAGTAGACATGGCATGGAAGCAAAACATGGAAAGAATAACAACATAGCATGCACGGATCAACTACAACAAGCTCGGCAAAATTGCTAAACATGTTAACAATCTGCTAGGAACATTTTATTGCAAAAGTACAGCTCGAATGACTCAAGCTAGGGTGCTCCATAAATGCAAACAAAGACATGGATGGGTAGAGCACCACAATATCTACAAAACATCCTTACTGATCATGGTCAAAAGAGGCATGGATCACTAGGTAGCAACAAGAACACATGGCATAAAAACTACAGCAGGGCAATGACTTAGAATATTTCTAAGTCCCTGAAATCAGCAACATTAAGTAAGCTAATTTGCATTCTTGTGCTAGTCATCACAGAGATTACAAAAATACATGGCCTACACCCCTGTAAAGATGGCATGGCATACTTCAAAACACAAGTAGAGCTCAAGATCATAGCATGCACACATTAATCATGGAAAAAATGACAAAGTGCATTTGCTAACAATAATCTGAAACTAACATCACATAGCCCTCTTCCAACAGCACTTAGGGCATCAAGATGAGCTCCAATGAACATGATGGAATGAGATCAAATGGAGTACTCATCGAGGCGAACATTTTGATATGCTACACGCACGAATCGGAGCCACGGATACAGAGTTATGGCATGTCAAAGTATGCATAAAATGTTAGGGTTTCGGGCAAAAGTCAACCGAGGGGATTGGATCTGGATCTAGCACTATAGTAGCACACAATCCAAAGTTCACCGGAATCCTCGAGGTCGCCCGAGATGTCAGGGATCGCCGGATCCGGGCCTCTCCTAGCCGGATCTGAAGGAGAAGATGGGCGCGGCGGCACTGGGCTTCGCTCCGGCGGCCTTGACGACGAGGGGCGCGGTTTTCGGCGTATGGCAGCGAGGTCAGTGGCGGCGGCCGACGAAGTGGGTGGTGGCGGTAGGTGGGCTGAGGCACGGGGAAGAGGAGGCGCGGGGCGGCACGGGGGAACCGGGCCGAGAGGGCCCGCGGCGGGCTCACCGGGCCGCATGGTAGGAGGCGGCCGGCGTTGCCACGTGGCGGCTGCTCACTGGCTCGGGGCGGTGTCCGGCGCGGAGACGGACATGTCCGGCGGCGGCGCGAGCGGAAATTTAGGGTTAGGGGGAGAGGAGACCTGGGATTTTCGTGGAGGGACCTATATATAGAGGTAGAGAGAGCTAGGAGGCTCCAAATGAGGTGTGGTTTGCAGCCACGCGATCTTGATCGAACGGCCTAGGTGATGGAGGAGGTTTAGGTGGGTTTTGGGCCACTTTGGAAGGGTGTTTGGCTGCAACACACACGAGGCCTTTTCAGTCCCCCGGTTAACTGTTGGAATATCAAACGAAGTCCAAATGGCACGAAACTTGACAGGCGGTCTACCGGTAGTAAACCAAGGTAGCATGAAAAGTCTCGGTCCAATCCGAAAACGTTTAACACCCACACACGAAAAGAGGTAGAAACGGACACCGGATGACATAGGAGCGCCGGAATGCAAAACGGACAACGGGGAAAATGCTCGGAATGGATGAGACGAACACGTATGCAAATGCAATGCACATGATGACATGATATGAGATGCATGACAAAGACACAAACACACGGAGACAAAACCCGACGACGAGGAAATAAAATAACTTAGTGCCGGAAATGGAAAGAGTTGGAATACAAATATGGCAGGTTACATACGGGGTGTTACAGCCATGGCTTCCTTGGTGTCTCTGACCACGGTGAGGACATCCTTGCTTCCTGGCATCTTCATGAGGTTGTAGGCAGGGTGAGTGGCTGCCATGAACTGGGCCAGCGCCAGGTACCCAACGATGTCATTGTACGGCAAGCCGATGCGGGCGATGTCGAAGTCGATCAGCTCGGTGCGGTAGTTGTCATGCGTGCTGAAAGTCACGGGGAGACGGATCTGCCCCACGGGGTCAGAGGAGCCGCGCCGATCCCAGAAAAAGGCTTGCTGGGGCGGAGCCGCTCGAGTGGTACGTGAAGGAGGCTGAAAGCATCCACAGAGAGTAGGTTGAGGCTGGTGCCACCGTCGATGAGGGTCTTGGTAACGGCGACGCTGAAGATGGTAGGCGTGCAAAGCATCGGAAGCATGCCTGAGCCGATGGTGGTGACTGGCCGATCCCCCGAGTTGAAGATAAGGTCGGCCTTGGGCGCCGCCCCATGTAGGGGAGCTCCCTGCCGCATGGAGACGACACTGATCTGGCGAAAGAGCGGCTTGGCATGACGATTCGAGGGCAGTGCTTGTGAGACACCGAGGAGAGCCGCGATGACAGGGGGTGCTGGTCCTCTGAAGCGCCCAATGAAGAGGTCACGCAGCTCCTCCCAGGACACCATAAAACATTTCGGCAGATGTGGGAGCCAGGTGTGTGGCGTGCCTGCCAGGGCCATTGGGAGCCAGTTGGCCATGACCTTACCGTCACCCCGGCCTCGGAAACGGCTTCCTCGTATGCCAGCAAGAAGCCTGCCGAATCCGTCGCACCATCGTAATGGGGCGGCATCTCCGGCTTGAACTTGTGCGGCCACTGCACCCGCCGCAAGGCAAGGGTGAAGGCCTGGAGCCCCCTGCGCTGTGGAGGGTGCCCGTCGATCTAGTCGGAGAAGAGGCGGGGTTGGCGGCGGGTGACAGAGAACGACGGGGAGGTCCGTCACCAGGGGCGGTCTGAGCGACACGGGTGGCGAGAGCGGCCCGGCACTCAGCGCGGTCCCGGCGAGCGTCGGCCATGAACTTGGCAGAGTTGTGAAGCGTGGATCGACGAAGAGGAAAGCTTTGGCGCACCCCTACCTAGCGCGCCAAATGGCGGTTTTCGGGTTCCGGCAAAACCCTTGAGGTTCGAACACTGGGTGCACACAAAGATCTCTCCCCCTCTCTAGCTCGCCCACTCTACAATCTCACGGCCTAGCTCGACGAACACAAAGAACATGAGACACAATATTTATACTGGTTCGGGCCACCGTTGTGGTGTAATACCCTACTCAGGTGTGGTGTGGTGGATTGCCTCTTGGGCTGAGGATGAACAGTTATAGAGGAAGAACAGCCTCGCGAGGAGAGGCGTTCTTGTGCTTGGTGAACTTGAGTGGTTGGTGTGCTATGGATTCTATCTAGGTCCGGACCTCCTTTTCCTATGGTGGCGGCTAGTCCTATTTATAGAGGCCCTGCTCCTCTTCCCAAATATTGAGCGGGAAGGGATCCCACAATGGCCAAATTCAAAGGGATACAACTAGTACAAGCTATCCTGACAAAACTAGTCTTCGCCTGCCAAAGGCTCTAGTGGTGACGCCTTCTTGGGCTCCATGGTGACCTCCATCCTGTCGTCCTGCTGGTCTTGACCTTGTTGCACCGATATGGAAACCTTTGCCTGATGCCTCAGGACTCCTCGTGTGCACTTGCCCCTTTAGCACCAAAGAGGAAACAAGGACGCTGCGCGTGCTGGTGTCCGCCTGGCACCCACCTGGATCCAGACGTCATGGCTTGCGTCACAGAAATCTCATGAGGTGCCCCTCGCCTTGATCTCTCCGCCCCTCGCGAGCCAACCTGGTGAGGCCACCCCTGAGGAGGTCTTGCTTCATCCGCCTCGTGAGGCTTGGCCCCTCGGGAGGGTCTTGAATGTTTGCTGGTGAAGATGGGCCGTACAAGGCCGACGGTGGAGCCACGCTATGGGCCGCGGGCAGGCAAGTCTGGGGACCCCCGTTCCTAGAATGCCGATAAACGCGTCTGTCAGGGATGCGTTGAGGCAGGCCGTGGCAGTTGCTGAGGAGGGCAAGCGAGCCGCTGACCAAGCTGCGGCCACCCGTGAGGTGGTGCTGAGGGACGCCGAGGCTACCAAGGTGTGGTGCCGGTCGATGGAGGGCGAGCTGGAGACCATGCGCAACGAGCGTGTGGCCAAGGCTCATAGTCGCAGGGCGGAGGAGGAGAAGATGAAGCCCCGAGAATACGCCATCACAAGTCATGACGCCGAGCTGGAGCAATCGGCAAGGGCGCAGGCCGTGGAACATAGCCGCCTAGAGGAGCTGGAGAACAAGATGGCGGCGGAGAAGGCACACCTGGAGGCCAAGGCGAAGGTTCTGGCTGAGGATCGCGCGGCCTTAAAGTCCCTTGAGGAGAGATCCCGCGAGGCGCTGAAGGCACTCTACGAGAAGGGCTTGGAGAAGCCGCTGGCGACAGATGACGAAGGCCCCGCCAGCTACTTCCTTATCTTTTCATGGTGCTCGAGGGTGTCATCGTCGGGATCGTCCCCATGGTGGAGGGGGAAGCCCACGCGCTTTCTTCTTCGGCCCTGACACGCGTCTTCAGCCACCTACATCTTCGTGACCCCAATGCCGACCTCAGCGATCTGCTTGAGCCAGTGGAGGAGGAGCATTGTGCAGCTGCTGCCGTAGCCGTGGAGGGCCAGGTGGAGGCCCTGTCGAAGAAGTTCCGTGCCATCGAGCTTGTGGCTCCAACCGATGGCCCCGCCGTTCCTGCGACTGAGGCCAACGACACTTTTGACGGCGACGTTGCCAGCGGGAAGACGCTCCCTGACGACGGTGCCCGAGGTTGAACAGAAAGGCTTGCTGGTGAAGAATGGCGCTCCTTCTCGTTTTACTTTCCTGTGAGATTTCATGCGACATGAGACGTGCCTCGGGGAGGCATTAAAACTCTGAAGTTTGGGCATAATATGATGTGTAATAATTTATCTAGGTTCTGCGATTTCCTCATCGTTTGCTTGATATTCTACATCGGCAGGGCCCGACCGCACATACCTCAGCCGCCATTGGGCCATCCGGATCACCAGGACGGACCAAGGGTGAGGGGCTACATGGCCAGTTAGGCTCCTGAGTCACGATGCTCAAGAGTCCCCCATGACATGCAAACAACCTGCTGGAAGGAGCTGCTAAAGTAGGCCTTAGTGTTCTATGTCTTCAGGGCTCGACCCCGCGCATACCTCAGCCACCACTGGGCCATCCGGATCACCGGGACGGACCAAGGGTTGAGGGGCTACGTGGCTAGTTAGGCTCCTGTGTCGCGATGCCCAGGAGTCCCCCTTGACGCTCAAACGGCCTTCATACTTGTCCTCACTGAGGTCCCGCTCGGGAGTGGAGCACGACGAGCAGGTCTGAGGGACCTAGCAGGGCGGTGTACGCTAGGCAGGGCTTGAGCGTAGCCCACGTGCCCATCCCCCTCACGCGACTCTCCCGAGGGGAAAGTGTTGCCGTGAGGCTGGACACTGAGCCTGGTGGCTCCCTGACGTTGCTACGACCATGGGGCTGCCCTTAGTTGTTTATCGAGCATAGCCGCTCCTCGACCGTGTCGACTGCTAGCGCGAAGCATGGTGCTTCCACTCGTGCATGGGTGAGGGCTCCCTCTTAGTGGAGCCCACAGGGCATGTATAGCCCCGCCCTGACACGTGGCTAGCACAGTAGGGCTAGACGAGGTGTGTATGGGAACCCGTGAGCCAGCGCAGGACTCACGAGGCTGTACCTCACGGCGGGTTGCGCCTGGTCTTGATTCTTGATAGCTTCAGCGGTCCTATAAGATGGTTAGGCAACCTATGCCGGATGAATTTCCTGAGGCGGTCACATGAGGAGGCCAGACACCAACGACCCCATGAGGTGATGTGAGCGGGGCGGGCCCGCTAGACAGAGCTTAGTCGTTGGATTTATCGACGCTGCAGGAACGGACACGAGCACAGACGCCGTGCCTAGCCTACTCATGTGAGGGATCCTAAAGAAAGACAACTGGTGCGTGGCTCCCGCGGTAACGAGGGCGGTCGCGGGTGGGGTATCAGACAAGAAGGTGATAATCATGAAATGACTCAAGCAAAGACGCATGTTAGCTTAGATAGATGCAAGAATGATACATGCCACTGGGACGGACCCGAGAGGCCTGGGGATGATGCAGCCCAAGGGGCGCCCCGAGCAAGGTAAGCTAGAGATGCAAGAGGATACACATCGCAGGGATATACATGTGCGACTTGGGGATAATGAAGCCCGAGGGGCGCCTGTCGGTGTCAAAACCGGCAGATCTCGGGTAGAGGGTCCCGAACTGTGCGTCTAAGGCGGATGGTTACATGAGGCAGGGGACACGATGTTTACACAGGTTCGGGCCCTCTTGATGGATGTAATACCCTACATCCTTCTTGATTGTTCTGGATGATATGAGTATTAAAAGAGTTGATCTACCATGAGATCGTAGAGGCTAAACCCTAGAAGCTAGCCTATGGTATGATTGTCTGTTGTCCTACGGACTAAACCCTCCATTTATATAGACACTTGAGGGGGCTAGGGTTACACAGAGTCGGTGATCTACATATCCGTATTACCTAGCTTGCCTTCCATGCCAAGGAGAGTCCCATCCGGACACAGGACAAAGTTTTCAATCTTGTTTCTTCATAGTCCAATAGTCCGGCCAAATGATATAATCCGGCTGTCTGGAGACCCCCTAATCCAGGACTCCCTCAGTAGCCCCTGAACCAGGCTTCAATGACGAGGAGTCCGGCGTGCAGTATTGTCTTCGGCATTGCAAGGCGGGTTCTTCCTCTGAATACTCCATAGAAGATTTTGAACACCAGAATAGTGTCCGGCTCTGCAAAATAATTTTCACATACCACCATAGAGAGAATAATATTTCCACAAATCTAATCTTCTAACGTGTTTAGACAACACGACGTTACGTCATGGTCCGGTCATTATTCGAATTGTTTTTCTCAACCAGCACCATGCATATCGCGAGGCGGTTTTCTTAACACGTCTTGTCGAAGCAGAGATCGTGCTCCCCTTATTATGGGATTCTCATCAATACGGACGTGGGTAACCCACTCATGCCCGCTGGTATGACTCCTCGATTTTAGGCGAGCCCCAAAACGACCGCGAGGAGGACGCTTGATATTCACCCTTTTTATAAAGAGGCCAAGACTTGTCCCTTTTTCCTCTCGCGCTCAATCGAATCCTTCCCCCACCTTGAGTTCCAACACCCTAGGCTCAGGTCAGGTGCTTCGGACCTTCAACCATGTCCGGATCCAACCTCCAAGGTCGGTGGATGCCTTCCTTTGTTATAGAGGAGGACATCAAGAAGCTGAGAGAGGCCAGATATCTGACCGCCAAAATTTCGCACAGGCTGGCTGCACGAGGGCAGGTCATCCCCAATCCCGAACCCAACGAGAGTGTTGTGTTCGTCTCTCACTTCCTCCGAGGACTAGGCCTCGCTCTGGATCCCTTTGTTAGGGGACTCATATTCTACTATGGGCTGGATTTCCACGATTTGGCCCCGGATTCCCTCCTTCACATCTCATTGTTCATTGTCCTATGTGAGGCCTTCCTCCGCATTACCCCTCACTTCGGCCTGTGGCTGAAGACCTTCAACGTGAAGCGGAAGATGATCGAGGGGCGGCACGTAGAGTGCGGATGTGCCGTAATAAGCTAAAGCGCTAATGCTCCATGGCTAGAGGGTTCCTTCCCAGAGGTATCTAGTTTTTGGCAGTGGGAGTGATTTTATATCACAGCTCCCCGAAGTGCCAAGTGGGAAGCCATCCCTGTGTTTCGCTCAGGCCCCCCACCACAACTGACGTCATGGATTAGCAAGGGGCTAAACTGGGGTCCAGTAAACGATGTGCCGATATTGTAGAGTCGCATCCGAGATCTCATTGAGAGAGACTTCCACTTGGTCATGGTGATGTAGGTCATGCTAGTTCCCCAGGTCCCGCCTTGCAAATGTAGACCTCTCCATTTGTGGGAGTTCAACCCGGAGGGACCGCGAATCATTCAAAACTTCCTCGGCATGACGCTCGAGGAGATGTACAAGTTGTTCTTCGGATCACAAATATAGTGTCCGGACACCACCGAAGATGCGGGTCTGAGTTGTAATCGCCCAGATACTCAAGTAAGTAATCCCATGGCCGAACACACTGTTTCTCTTATTTATCACAACATCATGCTGAAAAGTCGCTCTTTAACCAGGACTGGATAACAAAGGCGAAGATGATCAGGTGTCCGGCCCCCCTTCCCGAGGGCTTGGCCAATCCAGTACTAGACAGAATGCTGGAGCCGGCGCCTTATAAGTTCCCTTGAAGGAAGATAAAGGGGGAATAAAGAGGCCGGAAGCGAGCCTCACTCACTACTCATCCCAACCGGGGGAATGAGCGCCTCCGCGAAGGAGGACAATCAGGGAGAAGAATCTAACATCCCCTCTCCTCGGGAAGGAAGAGGACCACCTCTGAAGATCCGGAAACAGAGGTTTCCAAATGAGGGAAGAAATCTTCGCCAGAGGGTCCTGCCCCGGGGGGTACCCTTGCCGCACAGTGTCCGCAAGGGAATCAGCCCTCTACCGAGCTGTGAGTAATCGAAAAGTACTTAGTTGTAAAAATATCCTACCTTACATTTGAAGACAATAACCAAACCTTATATCTTGTAGTTCGGATCGTAGCCCTTCTCGACAGAGTTTGTCTTCAGGGGATCTTCTTCCGGAGATGATGGAGACCAAAACACCTCCCCTGCAACACCGCCAAGGCTAGGGGGTAATCCATTGGCCACCCGGAGTGTTGTCGCGGAGGTTTCTCCTGATCCGCCAAGGCTAGGGGGTAATCCATTGGCCACCCGGAGTCCTTAGTATCCGGCTCCTAAAGAGAGCAACAGAAAGAGTCCGAAACCTTATAGTGTGTGGTTGGACGCACTGAAGGATCTTCTGGAGCAAGCGGCCATCTCGAAAGCGCATCGTACTTTAATGAGTATGGTAGTGGAAAGGATTTCATCCATTGAAAGCAGATTGCATGAAGCTTTTATGAGTCTGCTAAAAGGCTTTGAGGAACGTGACATAGTGTATGTTTTTGATAGTACTGCACACGTTAGGTGTGCCCTATGCAGATAGTAGCCCCTGAGACTCTGGTTGTCGTCGAAAACGGCGGCAAACAGAGGATCATAGTCCCAGGTAATAACTAGACCGCCTTTATGTGCAGGTGGCTGATGCACCGGTGGCTAGCCGGACTGATGGGTTTGCCGAGCTAAAGCGGCAACTTGATGCGGCAGATGCCGACATCGTGCTTGTCAACAAGTGGCTTGACAAGGCACAAGGTAAGTGATTTCTCCGGTGATCAACACAAAGTAAGAGGAGCATGATGCCCGTATCTGTAATATGTTGTGACTGCAGATGGAGCTGCCACCGTGGAGACCCTTCAGGCAGAGCTTGCCCGAGCCAAGGAACAAGCAAGGAATAGCGATGCGGCAGCTCTAAGGGAGGTCGAAGAGTTGAGGGCCGAGCAGTCCGCACATCGCCACAGCAAGGAAAGGATAGCCAAGATGGCCATTGAGTTGAAAGATGCCGCTGACCATTGCTAGCTTCTTGATAAAGAAGGCCGGGCAAGGGCGACGGACCTGGAAAAGGCCGTGGTAGCAGCCAAGGAAGCTCGCTCTAAAATCAGAGCGATGAAGGAGGAGTTGCATCAAGCTGCAGATATCGTGGCTGGGAAGCCCTTCTTATTGCGGACTAAGTTTGGAGATCCGAAGTATGCTCCTCTTGACCAACTATGGAGTTCATCGGACGCTTACGTTGATTTGGCCGCAAGTGCTACTGAGGCGGCCGAGTACTTCAAGGATCAAAAATATCGCGAATTGGAAAAGTTGTTTTGGTCATAGTTCCATGCTCCAGTGCGTCCGCTGCTGTTGAATGAGCGAATGGCCGAGTGGGCCGAGCTCCATAGGTTGTCCGGACTCGCCATGAGGTCTGTTGTGGATCTTCTGTGGTCGGGAGGGCCATGGCTAAATAATTACTTTAGTTTAGTGGAACAATTTCTTGGTGTTGTGCCGCACATCGAGGCTATGAAGAGGTCGGCGTGCATAGAGGGTGAGAGAATGGCCTTTGCTTGTGTCAAGACATACTGGGCAGAGATGGAGGCCACCACTATTGCAACACAGGGATCGGCCGTAGGCCGAGTGGGTGCCGAGCACTACTTTGAAGAAGTTCTTGCAGGTGCTCGTTCGATAGAGGCTTAGTGCTTGAAGAATATTATGTTCTAGTGACATGTACTCCCATTGTAAGAACAATGTTTTATTGAGTTTTCAAGGCTGTGTTTATACTTTTGCCTGAAAGTATCATGATGCCTCCTGTGCGGCCGTTTATGTATATATGTATATAACCTGAAAGTTTGCAGTCGTCGGCTTCCACCCCCATGCATATATACTTTTGCCTGAAAGTATTATTACAAGAGTTGATCTACCACGAGATCGTAGAGGCTAAACCCTAGAAGCTAGCCTATGGTATGATTGTCTGTTGTCCTATGGACTAAACCCCCCGGTTTATACAGACACCAGAGGGGGCTAGGGTTACACGGAGTCGGTTACAAGGGAGGAGATCTACATATCCATATTGCCTAGCTTGCCAATAGTCCGGCCACGGGACGAAGTCTTCAATCTTGTATCTTCATAGTCCAATAGTCTGGCCAGGATATAATCCGGTAGTCCGGAGACCCCGTAATCCAGGACTCCCTCAGCGCCCCCAACTAAATGAACTGGAAAGAGTCATCTGATAACGCCATTGGAGTGGTGTTGAAGTAGCCGATGATGCGTGCCGAAGACTTGTTCCACACGAGCCGCCAGGGCCCTGAGCTTGACGAGCCTCCGGGGGCTCGGGTGGTTCCTTGAGGGCCACCGCCAGCTCCACCAGGACAGCGTGATGCCTGGCCTCCTGAGCCGCCAGGATGCTTCGTGGGTGGCGCGGGAAGGTGACGGCCGCGTTCGGCAAGCCAAATGGCATGCGAACATAGATGTGAGGTGGACACTCTTACCGACCAAGACGCGAAGGCCAGAAGCGCTCCTGAGATGCGGCCTTGTTGAGCCCTTGAATGTCAACGTAGACGCGCAGCCTGACATCCTCACCATGATGGGGGGCTACGCCCGACGGTGGGTGGTGGTCTCCATGTATGGCCCTTGCCTCTTGAATCTCCTGGGTCGCCTTGACGATGAACTCCTAAGCACCAGGCGCTCCTCACCCAATGCCCTCCTAAAGGAAACGTGTGATGAAGAACGCCTCGACATGGTGCCCAAGCGCCTCCCTCATGATGTTGTCTAGGTCTAAGGCCCACCAGAAGAGAGCCCCCGAGCCTTGCTCAAGGAGGGTGACTGACGCGCCTTCCTATGCGAGGGAGGGAGGTGCCCAAGCTGTGGGCGTAGGTCCTGAGGTGGTGCCGCTGGAGATGCTGCTCTCCTGAGGCCCTGGGAGGAGTAGTTGCTTCTTCTTCTTGGGGATGACCTCAGGAGGGTACATGATGCCTTCGTTGTCGGGGTCTTCGATCGCAGCAGCTTGGAAGGCGCGCTCAAGGGAGCACACTGCATCTCTTTCTTCGTAGGGGACCGTAATGATGCCTCCACTCCCTGGCATCTTAAGGACGTTGTAGCCTTGGTGGGTCACTGCCATAAACTTGGTCAATGCTGGATACCCAAGGATGGCATTGTACGGCAGACGGATGTGGGCGACATCAAAGTCGATGAGCTCGGTGTGATAGTTGTTATGCTGGGCGGAGGTGATAGGAGGCGGACCTGCCCTATCAGGGTGGTGGAGCCGTCGGTCACTACTGAGAAAGGCTTGGTAGGTTGTAGTTGATCGTATGGCACTTGGATGCTATTGAATGTCTCAATGGATAGGACATTGAGCCCTGCTCCACCGTCGATGAGGGTCGTGGTGACTTGGGCGTTCTTGATGACGAGTGGACAAAGCATCCGAAGGACGCCGGCGGTCGCCGCGCACTTGAGCTGGTCTGCCAAGCTGAAGGTGATGGTGCGCTTGGACCACCTGAGCGGGCATGTGGCCTCGAGCCTAGGAAGGGCCGCGTTAACCTCACGAGCAAACTGCTTGAAGATGCGCTAGGAAGCTGGGGCATGAGCACCACCCAGGATGCAGGCGATAGCGCGCGGCTCCTGGAAGCCCCCAGCCCCCTCGTCTTGGTGGTGGTCGTCATTCCTCCTGGGTCGTGGCGGCAACGGAGGGAGGCCAGCATTGCCCTGAGGACGGTTCCCACGAGGCTGGTCCCTCCAGGCGCCCTCGCGAGGTTGGTCTTGCCAGTTGTCCTCGCAGGGCCGGTCGCACCAGTCCTGACGGGGGCCGCGGTCTTCCCAGCATCCCCCACTTCTTCCTCCTCCTCGACCGTAGCACCGGTCATTGCGCTCAGGGCACCGACCGAAGCATCCGTCTCAAATGGCTCTGAGCTCTTTGGCAATCATTAGTGTTGTGGCCGTGTACATTATGGAAGGAGCAGAACGGATGGCTATGCTTAGACAACTCGGGGTGGTCCCGGCCGCGCTTCGAGTCCGGCTCCGCCGCGAGCACGGCTACTCCCTTGTGCTTCATATCCTTGGCCTTGGCTTTCTTGTCTTCGGGGTCAGTGGTAGGGAGCTCGAGGAGAGAGAGGCACCCCTCCTCAGCTCTTGTGCACTTGGTCACCATGTTGGACATCTCTAGGGCCAAGTATAGCTCTTCGTGGATGGCGAGCTCCTCCTTCATCTTGATGTCGCAGACGCCATAGGAGAACGCGGAGATGATGGCCTCGTCTGTCACCTTGGGGATCTTGAGGCGGACGCTATTCATGTGTTGGATGTACTTTTGTAGGGTTTCCCCTGGTTGCTGCTTCATGCACCGCAGTTCGCCTATGGCTGGCTGGCGGTCGTGAGTACCTTGGAAGTTGGCGACGAAACGCTCGGGCATCTCGCCCCAGGAGGAGATCGATCCCGCGGGCAAGTTCAGGAGCCACGAGCGAGCACCATTCTTGAGAGCCTTGGGAAACCAGTTGGCCATGACTTTCTCGTCGCCGTTGGTTGTCTCGAGGCTCAGCTCGTAGAGATGCAAGAACTCCGAAGGGTCGGAGGTGTCGTCGTAGCACGAAGGCAGATCTGTCTTGAACTTGCCTGGCCAAACGATTGTACGCAGCTCGGGAGTAAAGGCTCGGCAGCCTGCTGTGGTCACTAGAGCCTATCGTGGCAGTGGAATCTGGTCTTGGTACCCACGCACTACCATAGCAGGCGGTGCGCGGTCTGGACGTGGTGGAGCTGGGAGTGCGGCAGCGTTTTCTTGCGGTCGAGGGACCTCTTGGCAACTTCTTTCTTCGTGCACGGGCACACGGCGTGGCGGATCACGCCGCTGGACCACGCGTCTTGGGGCGAGGACACCGTCTTGATGCGGATGAGGCGGGGGTGCTCCGTGAGCTGCGCGTCTCAGTGCGAGGGCGCCGTCTTGATGCAGGGGCGGTGGAGGCGCTCCGTGAGCTATGTCTCCCGCGGCTGGAGGCGAGCGAGGCAGCGAAAGGGATGATGCAGGAGAGCCCACAGTGGCATGGACGAGCTCGGTGATGCGGTCCAGCCAGTCTTCATAGAGTTCGTCGATCGGGTGGTATCGCAGGAGCTGGCGTGCCACGAGCAACGCATCCTGCTCATACCTGGGCGCACGACAAGCATGGGACGACAAGCCGGCCGGAGTCAGCGACGTGATGGCGGTGTGGCCGTCCCGCCGCATAGAGGGGTGTAGCGATGACGCTTGCTACTCATTCGCTGTCGGGCCGGTGGCTGCATTGGCAGCAGGTGATGGAGAACGGCGGGGAGGTCCGCCAACGGGCACCATTTGGGCGACGCGGGAGGTGAGGGCGGCGCGGCGCTCAGCACGGACTCGGCGACTGTCTCACATGGGTGCGATGGGGCCGTGGAACATGGATCGACAGAGGGAAAGCTTCAGCGCACCCCTACCTGGCACGCCAAATGTTGGATAACGGGTTCCGGCAAACCCTTGAGGTTCAAACAATGGCGTGCGCACGAAAAACTCTCTCCCCCTAGCTCACACTCTCGCAATGATCACAAAGCCTAGCTTGCTGAACCCGAGGAACAAGGGACACAAGAGTTTATACTGGTTCAGGCCATCGTTGCGGTGTAATACCCTACTCCTGTGTGGTGTGGTGGATTGCCTTGTAGGTTGGGGATGAATAAGTATAAGGGAAGAACAACCTCCTGAGGAGAGGTGTTTGTGAGCTTGATGAGCTTGTGTGGTTGGGGATGATCTGAATGATCCGTCTCCAGATGAGCCGATCCCTGACTATCGTGGTGGCTAGCCCTATTTATAGAGGCCTAGGTCCTCTCCCCAAATATTAGGCGGGAAGGGATCCAACAATGGCCAATTTGATGGTGGACAATGAGTACAAGTTATCCTGGCAAAAGGTGGTCTTCCCCTGCCAAAGGCTGCGGTAGTAACGCCATCGTGGGCTCTGTGATGACCTCCGTCTTGCCATCCTGCTGGTCTTGGTCTCGTTGCACTGATATGGAAACCTTTGCCTGACGCCTTGGGACTCCTCGCGTGCACCTCTTTAGCACCAAAGAGGACACTGGCACCCTGCGCCCACTGGCGCCCGCATGGCCTTGGTCGTCATCGCTCACGTCACGGGAATCTCACGAGGTGCCCCTCTCCTTGATCTCTTCGCTCCTCGGGAGCCAGCCTAGAGATGCTGTCCCTGAGGAGGTCTTGTGTCATCTGTGTAACGCCTCGAGACCGTTGTGCCCGGTGTCTTCCAGTTATTCGTTGTTGTTGCCTTGTCATTCGCTTGCGTGTTGCATCTTGCCATGTCATCATGTGGATCGCATCATCATGTTTTTGAACCTTATATCCGTCCGTTATCTGTTCTGAGCCCAACCACACTCGCACGCGCTCGCGCCATGTCCGAAATAGTATTTTTATAAGTGGTCGGAAATGTTCTCGGAATGGGGTGAAAGTTGGCATGCTGTATTGTTATAGTGTAGATAGGCCGCCGGCAAATTTTCATCGCATTCGGAGTCCCTTTGGCGGCCCAACGGATAACTATAGTGAGAATATAGTCGGTCAAACATCGGGCATTTTAGTCTCCGAAACTGTCACCATGCCTCTCTCTCTCCTCTCTTCTCAGTCTATCTCTCTAGCACAGCCCACGTAAGCCCTCCTTGCACAGTGCACCGACCCCCTCGAGTGCGCGTCCGAAGCTGTCCCGAACCCGAACCAGACTTTAGTTACCGTTGGGTCCGGATCATCCCCAAACATCTATAAAACATCACCGTTTTCTTATTTGGACTCCCTAATCTATTTTTCCTGACCGTCCGATTTTTATCGGAGGGACGAGATAGCCCCTTACGTAACCAACTCGTTATATATATTTGTCTAACCCGAGATCAAATCCCTAATTTCTAGGGATCCTCCTAGCCGCCGACAGTCCTCTTGTCTCCTCCCACCTCGGTTTCTTCCCCCAATCCATATCCCCCCTTGAATTTCCTACCGAACCAACCCCTCCTCGCCGCCAAATTCCACCCGCAGCCAGCCAGCCACAACCTCCTCCCAATCCATCCACCATGGCCGTCGCCCCGCTTCTTCGAGACCAGCTGCTGCTAATCTGCATCCATGCCGCCTCCTGCCGTCGACCGCAAGCCAAGTAACCTCCCCGTGCTCCTCCACCTCGCCTCGCCGTTCGGCAACCGATGGTACCGCTAGCGACCACTTCCAGCCACCAGGCCATCTTGCACCTTCCCGTGCTCCTTTCTCGCTCCTCTGTCCCGTGATCTCTCCCTGACCTGATCTCTTCCTCTCACTCTCTTTCTCTTTCATAGACAGGAGCCCAACCCCGGTGTCCGCATCGCCAAGCCGCCTCCTTGCCCTCGAGTCCATCCATGGAGCCGTTGTCTTCAAGCCGTCGACTGGCCAAAGCTTCAAAGTCGGCCCAGACCTTCTCTAGTCCTCGAACCGCGAGGGATTTCCGCATCGCGTGAGCTCGCCGTCCGTCGCCGTAAAATAACAGCGTCGTCGTGCTTCTGCCGTCCGCGTCGGCAAGTGCAGCGCCCAGCCACGCCGACCTCCTTCATCTCGTCCCAAGGCTGGACCTGGAACTCGCGACTCCCGCCGGATCTCCGCCTCGCCCTGTACGTCCGCTGCCTCCCGAAGGCCATGGAACCTCGCTGCCGATGCTTGCCCTTGCCGTTGTTTGTCCCTATTGTTCGGCAACTGGATCCAATCTTCCTTCGTAAACTTCTGCCGGATCTACGCTCACCACACCTCGCCTTGCCGGAGCTCCAGCCAGCCGCGCCTCAAGCCCCTGTGTCCCTGCCGTGCGCCAAGTCCCGGATGTTGCCATCGCGCCCTGCTTCTGCCTAGCCTGCTTGTCTTTTTACGCCATGGAAATGAGCGCCTCGCCTGCACCCGTTGACCGCATCGGCCTCCCCTGCATCGCTCGCACGGGCCGGCCTCGCCTGCCGGAGATCCGACCCAGCTAGCCATGCGTGCTTCTGGCTAGATTTGGCCCAATGTGAGTAGCCACCCACATATCCCCCCTGTGCATGTTGGCCCGATTACAGATTCAGCCCGTTCTGGTTTTTTCCCTGCTACTGCGATTTTAGCAATTATCCCGATAACTACATAATTACATATTGCACCCCTAATGTTCATGCATCTAATAACTAATTAACCATGCATCTTATGTAAATAATTTATATATGTAAAATGCTTGGAATCTTGTCTAGTTTCATTATTTCCAACTTTCATGCATTTTTAAAATGTTGTTTGTTTAAATTTGCTCCAATGCCATGCTAAAATGCTTTAATTCATAACTAGTCAACCGTAGCTCAGTTTTTAAGAAAATTTATATGTAAATGGGGTATAAAAGTGCCTAGTTTAACATGGTGGGAGTACTTTGCATGTTAGCAACTCCAAAATTGTGTTTAGGGCAGAATAGTACCAAACCTAAAATATGCACATGAGGATTTTTCCGGACTTGTTGCTCATTGTTCCGGCCTCATTTAATCTTTCCTAGATAGGTAGTTTTATTTTTCTACACCTGTTGCCATGTTTAATGTCGGTGTACAAAAGTAGGGGCTCTCCTTTTGACCCCTTTACTTGTCCGCGAGCGGTCAGAGCCACGTGCCGCGGCCACACTTAGCAGGGCAGAGGAGGTGTAAGGCCCTCGATGCGGCTATATCTCCCACGTGTCGAGGCACGACTTAGAGGCATAACCGCATTGAAGGCAATGTCGCAAGTTAGGCAATCTTCACAACATCCCATGTAATGTTTAGAAAATAAAAGGGGAGATACATATTTGGCCTACACTCATCACGTCAATCAAAGTACATAAATAGCATTACATCATTCAAACACTCATGGCCCGACCATGGCGCCCAAATAAAAGAACAACCCAACATGCGACACGGTCCCGATCGCCCCAACTGGGCACCACTACTGATCATCAGGAAAAGAAACATAGTAACGGCGTGAGTCCTCGTCAAACTCCCACTTGAGCTCTAGTGCGTCATCTGGAACGGGGTCATCAGGTCCTGCATCCGGTTTAATAGTAATCTGTGAGCCACAGGGACTCAGCAATCTCGCACCCTCGCGATCAAGACTATTTAAGCTTATAGGTAAGGCAAGGTAAATATAGGTGGAGCTACAACAAGCGACTAGCATATATGGTGGCTAACCTATTCGCAAAAGAGAGTGAGAAGAGGAGGCAAAGCGCGAACGAGTAACTAGAGAGCAACCTGTGGCAAGCATCACTCCAACATCGTGTCCACTTCCCGGACTCCGCCGAGAAGAGGCCATCACGGTAACTCACACTGTTGATTCGTTTTAATTAAGTTAAGGTTCAAGTTATCTACAACCGGACATTAACAAATTCCCATCTGCCCATAACTGCGTGCACAACTTTCGAAAGTTCAAATCCCTGCAGGGGAGTCCCAACTTAGCCCATGACAAGCTCTCACGGTCAACGAAGGAATAGACCTCCTCCCGAGACATTCCGATCAGACTCGGTATCCCGGTTCTACAAGACACTTCGACAAGTTAAAACCAATCCAGCAACACCGCCCGAATGTGCCGACAAATCCCGATAGGAGCTGCACATATCTCGTTCTCAGGGCACACTTGGATAAGCTATCCGTACAACTGAAACCAGCCCTCGACTTTCCCCGAGGTGGCACTGCAAGGGGCTCTAGGTTGGACCAACACTCAGAGGAGCACTGGCCCGGGGGGGTTTAAATAAGATGACCCTCGGGCTCCGGAAACCCAAGGGAGAAAGAGGCTAGGTGGAAAATGGTAAGACCAAGGTTGGGCATTGCTGGAAAAGCTTTAATCAAGGTGAACTATCAAGGGGTTCCCATTATAACCAAACCGCGTAAGGAACATGAAATCCGGGAACATAACACCGAGATGACGGAAACTAAGGCGGCAAGAGTGGAACAAAACACTAGGCGAGAGGCCGAGCCTTCCACCCTTTACCAAGTATATAGATGCATTAAGATAACATGGCAACATAATGATATCCCAACAAGTAAATAATGTCCCAACAAGGAATGGTCTCCAATCTTCACCTACAACTAGCAACGCTATAAGAGGGGCTGAGCAAAGCGGTAGCATAGCCAATCAACGGTTTGCTAGGACATGGTGGGTTAGAGGTTTAACATGGCAATTTGGGTGGTATGATAAGCAAGTGGTAGGCATCGTAGCATAGGCATAGCAAAAGAGCGAGCATCTAGCAAAGCAAAGCTAGTAGTGATTTCGAGGGAATGATCATCTTGCCTACAAAGTTGTCAGAGTTGACTGGATCCTCGAAAGCAAACTCAACGGGCTCCTCATTAGGGAACTCGTCTCCCGGCTCTACCCAAACAAGATAAACAAGCAATAAGGACACAATGAACCACGTGCAAGGATCAAACAACAAGATGCAAAGATGGTATGCTATGCGGGATGTTATATGTGATGCCTATGCAAGAATTGACAAGGAATGCATGCAACTGGCCTCAACTTGGGAATCCAATTGTGCCACTGGAAAGATGAGATGAAATCGCTTGAAAACGGTGTAAAGATCACCGGAATCGGAGTTATGGTTTGGAAATGGCAAGCGATTCAAATATGACACCGGTCTGCGATTTACAGCAAGTAGTCATGTAAATGCAACAAGATGAACATGCTACAGCACCCAAACATGGCAACAAAATACATGGCAGGGATCCATTCATGATTATTAACAAAAGATGAACACTAAGCTATGGCCAATTCATCCATTAACAGGTTCAAAGAAGCATGGCCAAAATGCATTTGACAAACAGATCTCAGACTTCGTGAAATTAACACTTGTCTGGAATTTCAGATCAGATAGCACACTTTGGAGCATGAAAACAATATGCGACAGGACCTGAACATGGCAAAGTAAAGCATGGCATGGAGCTACCCAAAGAGCTTAACAAAAGTCCATTAGTGACCATGGGCCAAAAGGGATCAGAAAATACATTTGCAAGCATGTGAACATGGCAAAAACATAATCAGTTCTCAGACTTAGCGAAATCTGGAGCATGCTGAAACAGATATCAAGTAGGCATGTTTACGAGCTCGATGCACTCACTACAGAGCATGCCATGACAATCTAAGCATACACCCATCAAGAATACACAAAATGCAAGCTATACATGGCAAGAACAATAACATAGCATGCACGGATCAACTACAACATCCTCGGCAAAATCGCTAACAAGTAGACAATCTGCCCAGATTCACGAAATAGCAAAAGTAGAGCTCGATTGACTCAAGCTAGGGTGCTCCATAATTGCAAACAAAGACATGATGGATAGAGCACTACAAGATTAACAAAACATCCTTACTGATCATCCTCAAAAGATGCCCGGATCACTAGGAAACAACATGAACATATGGCATAATGAGATAAACAGTCCAAGGACTTAGTGGAAATGCGAAGTCCCTGAAATCAGCATTAACGAATGCCTCACTTTGCAAGCTTGTGCTAGTCAGCACACACATAACAAAAATACATGGGCTGCACCTCTAGATAGATGGCAAAACATATAACAGAACACATGTAGAACTCATGGGCATATCATGCACACAATAATCATGGCAAAAATGACAAATATCTAATTGGAGCAGCAGATCTGACAATTATCTCAAATAGCATTCTTCTAGCAGCATTTCGGGCATCAAGATGAACTCAAATGAAAATGATGCAGTGAGATGAAATGATGTGCTCTCTGAGACGAACATTTTGATATGCTATATGCCCAAAACGGAGCTACAGATGCAAAGTTACGATGCGATGAACATAGCCAAAATATTAGGGTTTCGGGCAAAAAGTCAACCTTATCCCGATCTGGATCTGGATGTGCACTGTAGCGGCAGCGTGTTCCACGAGGTTCGCCGGAGATGGCAGCGGCGTTGGCCGGACTTGCCGGTCTTGGGGTGGTGGCCGGAGCTCGCCGGCGTCGGCGGAGCTCGCCGGGGCGGCGTTGGGCGGCCTGGAGGCGCGCGCCGGCGCGGTGGAGACCGGGCGACGGCGGCACGGTGAGCCAGCGCGGCGGTGCGGCGGAGGGCGGCCGGCGGGCGGCGCGCCTCGGCAGAGGAGCCGGGCCTCGGGAAGATGGCCCCGGGCGGCGGCGGGAGACAACGGGCCTCAGGGGCCCCTCCTGGGCCTCCCGGGCCGGCGGCAACGGCGAAGTGGGGCGGCGGCGCGACCCAACGAGCGAGCGACACGTGGCGGCGGCTGGTGGATCCGGACGTGTCCGGCCGGACAAAAAAATGTCCGCTGGCATGAGAAGTGGGTGGTTCTAGGGTTTCGGGGAGAAGGGGAAGAAGATTTTTGGGGGGGTCTTTAAATAGGCATAGGAGGAGCTAGGAGATTACAAATAAGGTGCCGTTTTTGGACACACGATCGTGATTGAACGCTCTAGATGACGGAGAGGGTTTTGGTCGGTTTTGGGCCAAATTGGAGGGGTGTTGGGCTGCAACACACACGAGGCCTTTTCGGTCCCTCGGTTAACCGTTGGAGCATCAAACGAAGTCCAAATGGTACGAAACTTGACAGGCGGTCTACCGATAGTAAACCAAGGCCGCTTGGCAAGTTTCGGTCCAATCCGGAAATGTTTAATCCCCACACACGAAAGAAAAGTAGAAATGACCACCGAAGGAGAACGAAGGGCCGGAATGCAAAACGGACAACGGAGAAAATGCTCGGATGCATGAGATGAACACGTATGCAAATGCAATGCACATGATGACATGATATGAGATGCATGACAACGACAACACCACACGGAGACAAAGACCCGAACCCGAGAAAATAAAATAACTTAACGCCGGAAACGACAAGAGTTGGATTACATATTAGGAAAATCATTTCCGGGGTGTTACAACAGGGAAGCCGGAGAGAAGCCGAAGCACCGAGGAAAACAAGAGGATGCCAAGGCCGAGAGAACAAAGAGAAGAGGGACAAAGCAGGTTCCCCCGGCAAGACCCTTGCCGGGGCAGCTCGCCCAACACCAGCGGAGCGCACCACCCTTGAGCCCACTGTCTCCAACACCATCAACCACGTTGGGCTAGGGCTCGGGAGGCACCTCCATGGTGGCATGGATATCTTTGTGAAGACAAAAAATACTCAAGATCAGATGAGGACCAGAAGACGGCGACCCTCGGTGGGATCCTAGCCGAGGAAGTCCACAAGGCCCCTGGCAAGACCCTTGCCGGGGATGACGGCAACGCCACGGCAGAGACCCTTGACGGGCCCCGGCAAGACTCTTGCCGAGGTCATCACCAGGGCCACTGCCAGAGTCGTACCAGCCAAGACTACCACCAGCGTTCCCATGTAGCTGCCACCCCAACCAGCTGGGCAAGCACCTGCGTGGCAACATGCGAATTCCAGGCCAAGTCAGCAGGCACTTGCGTGGCGGCGTGCGGACCTTCATCAAAGCCCTACCACCACGCCACCTCAGTTGCCTGCCTGTCTACATGGCACTCCATGATTCGCGGGCCTTGGCGCGTGTCGAAGTGAGGAGGAGTGGTGACGGACGGGACATGCCTCGTTCCCGTCCTCGATAAAGCTAAGGGACACCTAAGTGATGCATTAAATGCGTCTTTTCCTGTAATACGGGCGATAAGCTTGCAATACTGTAGGCCTTTCCACCTCCTGTGTGCCACTGTGGCAGCCCCTTTCGACTATAAAAGGAGGCCCATGGCGTACTGGAAGGGGATTCGGCTCTTTTGAACTACACAGTCATAATAGCTAGTGCGAGAGCCCAAGAACACTCAATACATCCACCAAAGCAGGACTAGGGTTCTACGCATCCTCGTGGCCCGAACCTGGGTAAATGATCCTCATGCTGACTGTTAATCCTGCTCTACTCACGACCCCGCGCCCCGGCAACCGTACTAGGGATTCTTGTGATCACATAGGTGTCGTTTCCCACCAACATTTAATAACATTTAATATTACTGAGTACATAACCGAGAGTGAACTAAATGTTTGAATGTGGTGCTTTCTTCAATATGCAATGTCGTGGTTCTAACTCTGACAGTGATATAGGGGGGTGTGTAAGGAGAGGCTAGATCTCAGCTATTGGGAAGTTGTAAACACACCAAGATGTACGAGTTCAGGCCCTTCGCGGAGGAAGTAACAGCCCTACGTCTCGGTGCCCGCAGGCGGTCGATTGGATTATAGGCGTGTGAATAACAGGGGTGCGAACCCTTGATACTGAGGTGGGGGTGGCTTATATAGAATTCGCCAGGACCCCGGCCAGCCCATGTTACCAAGGGTTCAATGTACATTAATGCGGGGCGTTACTGGTAATGCTGGTAATGAAGTGCTATAATGACCATAAAGACTACTTAATAGCCGACCGTTTGCCTACGGAATGACTTTAGATCTCCTGGCAGTCGAGTGGTTGGCTTCACTGTCGAGTGGTAGCTTCTTGGTCGAGTGTCTTAAACCCGTCGAGTGGGTACTTTCAAGTCGATTGAAAGGTGACTTCTTCTAGGGATTTCCTTGGGTAGGGCTCTTAGGACAGGTCCATGCCCCTACCCTAGGTACATAGCTTCGTCATTAGCCCCCGAATGGATCGAGGTTCGAGTGGGGAAGGAGTTGGGGGTCCTTCCGACTGGTTCTTAGCGTCATATGAATGTCTTGTACTGTATCAATCGCCAAGGATGACATTGTCAACTTCTTTCGGTCGCCTTGATCCATTCTTGGTCTCCCGTCGAGTGAATTTCCTTACTTGTGAAACACCGAGTGCCGGCGCGAGAGGGATCTTCTGTTTTGATGAGTTGTTCTGCAGCCCGCGGATTTCACGGGATTTGAACATCGGGGAGCGAGCGGGACGGGCGCGGCCGCAGTAATCGGATGTGATAAGGCAGAAGCTCCTCGATTCCCGCGCCACCTTTTCCGCCACGTGCTGCGCACACGTCTGCTGCGGGATTTGATGGGATAGCCTGGGCCTACCAGTCAGCCACTCGGGAGCAGCCTCTTATAAGCCACCGGCTCGGGTTTCTGAACAGTGCTCTCTCCTTTCTCTTCTTTCTCCCTTCGTGAAGCCCTCCGCCACCTCCGCTCTCACCCTAGCGCCGCAGACCCGTTCGAGATTTGCCGGCAACGATGGTGAAGGGCAAGACGTCTGCTCTGAAGCGCGCGAAGAAGGCGGCGGTGTAGGGGAAAGGGAAGAAGTCCGCTCGGGGCGGATCTTCCTCAAGGACTGCTCTACCCGGAGGCTGGATCCAGGGCGACTGGATGCCGTCTGTGATTCGGCAGGAAGACCTCGACGATATGGTTGAGGGGGGAGTCGTTCCTTACGAAGCTACGCGTCTCCCGGGGGGAGAAGTCGAGCCCCAACCCCGTGATGGTGAGTGTGTCCTTCTCGCCACTCACATCGATCGAGGGTTTTCTCTGCCTCCTCATCCTTTTTTCCGGAATTTTCTGAATTTCTTCGGAGTGCAGCTCCACCACTTCACTCCCAATTCTATCGTGTACCTTGCTGCCTTCATTTCCTTGTGTGAGGGTTTCCTGGGTTGCCGCCCCCATTGGGGACTCTTTAAGCACATCTTTACTTGTCGCTCCCAATCGGTCAAGAAGGCCAAGTCGAGTGATGAAAGGACGCAAGTGATCGAGCTGTGCGGGGGCCTGGCGATCCAGACGAGGGGAAAGAGTTGTTTTCCATCTATCATTTTCCCCGAGTCGGTCCGCGGTTGGCAGGCGACCTGGTTTCACTTCAAAGACTAGGCGACCCCAGGACAGTTGACTGGGCTTCCCCATTTTTCTCTCGACCGAGCTCAAAAACCTACTTCTCTGAAAGTGACGCCAGAAGAAAAGGCCCAAGTCAAAGTGCTGGTTGGTCGAGTGGTTCAGCTTGTCCGTGATGGCGTGACTGGCATGGACTTGCTGGAGGTCTTCCTTCGGAGGCGCATCCAACCGCTCCAGGCTCGCAACCACCCGATGTGGCTGTGCTCGGGCCTCGAAGACACCACTCGGATCCACCGGGAGGAGGTCACTGATGAGATGTTGCAGGGGTGGCTGACGAGCATCACAAGAAACAAAGACAACCCCCGAGGTGCCAGGAGGGTTTCTCCACTCGACAACACATACGAAGTGGACCAAGTCTGACTTTATGCTCCCGACTGAGATCTTGTTTTCTTCATTGGTCTTCTTTGAATTGGTCGACTGACTTTTGTCTTGTCCATTGTTTTCCAGGCGACTACTGAGATGTACTCGACACCCAACGGGGCACAGGAGCCAACTCAGGAAGGGGAGGCGAGTGGAGGTGAGAGTGGAGACGACCAAGGAGAGTGGGAGTCCGATGGCGAAGGAGAGGGAGACGACGACGTCGACTCCAGCGAGGAGGAGGAGGAGGAGGAGGTTGAACCCCGCCGCCCGAAGAGGCGATCCAAGCTCACACATGATCCAGCGCGGGAACGTGGTAAGGCGACTGCTCCTGTTGGGCAGTCGTCGAAACGCCCTCGGACCTCTTCTACGCCGACTGGAAAGGCTCCCAAGCACCCACGCGCGACGCCGTCCAAGCCGCCCAAGGCTCTGCCCAAGATGAAGATGGCTGTCCCCACCATTTCTGGGTAATAACAAAACTTGTTTTCCATTGTCGACCGTGGACAGATCCTTGGTCGATTCATTGAGCCAACTGACTGACTTTCGAGATTTGCAGTGCTGCTACTTCTAAGGTCTCCGCCAAGGACAACGACCAAGAGATGGAGGATGCTGTTACCTCCAACCCTGGTATGATTACTGATGTTCTGCCTTGAGTCGACTGGACTCTTATTGCAACTCTGGTCAATTGAATATTTTCTTGTAGCTCCTTCTCATGTTATCAACCTTCCGGATGACGACGATGACGCACCGCTGAGAGTGAGAAGGACCAGGGGAGCATCGGCGGGCGAGACCCCACAATCCACTCCGGCGCCTGAGGCCGTAGCCCGAGATGGTGGTGAAACCACTCGGGCTTCTGTGACTTTCGCCGTTCCTCTGACAAGGGTGCGGCCTTCAACGTCGACCGCAGATCCGCCTTCGCTTTTTGCCGCGTACCCCGTCCCTGAGACCCAAGCAGCTGCCGCAAAAGATGCCATACGCCAGGCGGGGATCATGATGGAACAAGTGAAAGCGGCTCGAGAGGCCAGCCTAGCGGCTTATGACGCGAGTTCGGCTCTTCAGAGTAACGTCTAGGTCAGTCGACTCAGCACTTGGTCTGTTACGATATGCTGTTTGAAGAATCTTTTTTCCGAAGATCTTTATATCTGTACACCCACTGGGTGTGTCTGCCAATTCTTGGACGAGTGGGGGCACGCTAAGTGCACCCACTGGGTGTAGTCCCCGAGACTACAGTGGACTGCTGGCAGTCGACTGTAGTCTTTATATTGTGTTGCTGTAGCTGTTTTTCTTCACTCAGTCTAGTCAGGCCATGTTGAATGGAACTGTATCCGGTCAACTGCGGACAGTAGACTCTTTTTGGGTCATGTCGAATGGAACTGTATCTGGTCGACTGCGGACAGTCGGCTCTCTCTTTTTTTTAACAGTGGGGGCACGCTGAGTGCACCCGCTGGGTGTAGTCCCCGAGACTACTGTCGAATGTTTTTGATTCGACTGTAGTCTTAGAAATGCCATCATTGTCTCTTAGTTACTCGGAAGCAACTTGTCTTGGACGTCTGTCCGCTGATTTTTCTTTTTGCAGAAATCCTGTGAACTTGTAGCTCGCTATACTGAATTGGAGAATCAGCAGATCCAGCTCAACCTTAACTTGAAGCTCGCTCAAGAGAATTTGAAGAAGGCGCAAGAAGAAGCAAAAGGTATGGCTGGTGAGGTTCTCCATTCTTGACGAGTGATTTTTCTTGCTTGTCCATTCTTGACGTTGATTTCACTCGACGTGCCGCAGATAAACTGGAAGAAGCTCTGAAGAAGAAGGATCAAGATCTTGCATAAGCACAAAAGGAGGTCTTGAACAAAACGAGGCTTGCTGAAGAGAAACTGGCTTCGGTCATAACTCTTGAGCAGGAGAACTCCAGACTGAAAGCTGCTCTCGAGGTAGCCAATCAAGAGGTCACCCGACTGAAGAACGACAACGTGGCTCTGCACGACAAGGCAGGTGATCTGGTGGGGAAGAGGAACGATCTGGAGGCTTATCTCGGTGGACTCGCCAAGAAGCTATTCGTCATGCTTGAAGGTAATTACTCTGCCCTGACTGTCTCGCAGTTACCAAGCCCGTGTAGAGCCACTGTCTGACTCTTGAATCGTGTTTTCAGAATTCTGCCAGAACTTCGAAGAGGAAACCAGTCGAGTGGAGCCAGGCTTGGACCCCGCCAATTCTGCCATGAACGTGTTCCGACTGGAGTCTCGTGTTACCAGCGTTGTTGACTATCTTGCTAGACTGAAGGTTGCGATGTCGCGGATCGACACATCACTCTGGCCTGGGACGACACTTCAGAATGACCTCGAGTCTCTGATGGCTCGACTGAATGAAGTCCCGGGTCGAGTGGCGGAATGGAAGAAATCTTCTGCTAGATGTGGTGCTGATGTCGCTCTGTCTCTGGTCCGTGTCCATTGCAAGGAGGCGCGAGAGGAAAAGCGGGCCGCCATCCAAGTTGCCAATACCAGGAAGCACAGCTTTCAAGACTTCATGGAGACTTTCATCGCTGCTCCCACTCGTATCGCAAACGGGATCGACTTGGACGAGTTCGTCGCCCCTTCCAGTCCTCCACCTGAGGAATGAAAAACTTTTATGCTTCACTTTAAATTTGCCTCGGAATGCCGAGTGGATTTGTAACCGTTAAACTCTGCCGATCCGAGGGCTCGAGTACTTTGATCTGAGGTTTGGGACCTTTAGGCTTTATCCGAACTTGATTTCTCGTTGGATATCTTCATGGTTTGATCTGTCGAGTGGAACTTGATCTTCACTTGGAATAACCTTATATTTGTGGCGTAACTTCTTGTGGATTGGGTTGTGTCCTGTACTTAGGTGAGCACTGGGCTGCAGCTAGGCCCCCCGAGTGGGAGTCTAGATCTCCACTCGGTAGGATTTTTAAACACTTAGGCGAGCGCTGGGCTGCAGTTATGCCCCCGAGTGGGAGGTTTGCTCTCCACTCGGTAGGATTTTTAAACACTTAGGCGAGCGCTAGGCTGCAGCTAAGCCCCCGAGTGGGAGGATTGCTCTCCACTTGGTACGATTTTTAAACACTTAGGCGAGCGCTGGGCTGCAGCTAAGCCCCCGAGTGGGAGGTTTGCTCTCCACTCGGTAGGATTTTTAAACACTTAGGCGAGCGCTATGCTGCAGCTAAGCCCCCGAGTGGGAGGTTTGCTCTCCACTCGGTAGGATTTTTAAACACTTAGGCGAGTGCTTGACTGCAGCTAAGTCTCTAAGTGGGAGAAATTAGGCGAGTACTGGACTGCAGCTAAGCCCCCGAGTGGGAGGTTTGCTCTCCACTCGGTAGGATTTTTAAACACTAAGGCGAGCACTGGGCTGCAGCTAAGCCTCCGAGTGGGAGGTTTGCTCTCCACTCGGTAGGATTTTTAAACACTTAGGCGAGTGCCTGACTACAGCTAAGTCTCTAAGTGGGAGAACTTAGGCGAGTACTGGACTGCAGCTAAGCCCCCGAGTGGGAGGTTTGCTCTCCACTCGGTAGGATTTTTAAACACTTAGGCGAGCGCTAGGCTGCAGCTAAGCCCCCGAGCGGGAGGTTTGCTCTCCACTCGGTAGGATTTTTAAACACTTAGGCGAGTGCCTGACTGCAGCTAAGTCTCTAAGTGGGAGAACTTAGGCGAGTACTGGACTGCAGTTAAGCCCCCGAGTGGGAGGATTGCTCTCACTCGGTAGGATTTTTGAACACTTAGGCGAGCACTGGGCTGGAGCTAAGCCCCCGAGTGGGAGGTTTGCTCTCCACTTGGTAGGATTTTTAAACACTTACGCGAGTGCCTGACTGTAGCTAATTCTCTAAGTGGGAGAACTTAGGCGAGTACTGGACTGCAGCTAAGCCCCCGAGTGGGAGGATTGCTCTCACTCGGTAGGATTTTTGAACACTTAGGCAAGCACTAGGCTGCAGCTAAGCCCCCGAGTGGGAGGTTTGCTCTCCACTCGGTAGGATTTTTAAACTTAGGTGAAACGGATTCGCGGCTAAGTCACCCACTGGGGGATTTCGTATGCAAACAAAAGTGACAACAATTATTGGAACACTCTTGCCTTTGATAAAAATGAACTGCAGAAATTTTTTCTTATTACATCTCGTCTAAGGGAGAACTCAAGTGTAAAAGGGGCGGAGCAGTTCCGTATTCCAAGCTCGCGGCTCGTCGATCTGGCGATGAACATTGTAGAGGTGATATGCTCCATTGTGGAGGACTCTGGTGACGATGAAGGGGCCTTCCCAAGTAGGAGAAACCTTGTGTGGTTTCTGTTGATCCACTCGGAGGACCAAATCTCCTTGGAAGGCTCGGCTCTTTACATTCCTGGCATGGAATCGACGCAAGTCTTGCTGATAGATGGCCGATCTGATCATGGCCATCTCTCTTTCTTCTTCTAGGAGGTCGACTGCGTCTTGCCGGGCTTGTTCTGCTTCATCTTCGGTATAAAGTTCGACTCAGGGTGCGTTGTGTAGAAGATCACTCGGCAGAACTGCCTCGGCTCCATAAACCAGAAAGAATGGAGTTCTTCTAGTCGACCGGTTCGGGGTGGTCCTCAATCCCCACAGAACCGACGGAAGCTCGTCGACCCAAGCACCTGCCGCGTGCTTGAGATCACGCATCAGTCGAGGCTTTAGTCCATTGAGAATCAGACCATTTGCCCTCTCTGCCTATCCATTCGACTAGGGATGTGCGACCGATGCGTAGTCGACTCATGTGCCTTGAGAGGCGCAAAAAGCTCTGAACTTGTCCGAATCAAAGTTTGACCCATTGTTAGTGATGATGCTATGCGGGACTCCATATCTGAATGTTAGCCCTCTGACGAAACTAATAGCAGTGCAAGCATCAAGATTCTTGATTGGCTTAGCTTCAATCCATTTGGTAAACTTGTCGACTGCCACAAGCATATGAGTGAAACCGCTCCTGCCTGTTCTCAATGGACCAACCATGTCCAGTCCCCAGACAGCAAAGGGCCAGACGAGTGGAATGGTCTTCAGTGCTGATGCAGGCTTGTGTGACATCTTGGAATAGAACTGGCACCCTCCACACTTGTCGACTATCTCTTTTGCCATCTCATTTCCTCTTGGCCAGTAAAATCCCGCTCGGTATGCTTTAGCCACAATGGTCCGAGAAGACGCATGGTGACCACAGGTCCCTGAGTGGATGGCGTCAAGGATTATCTGACCCTCTTCTGGTGTTATGCACTTCTAACCGATTCCAGTCGTGCTTTCTCTATACAACTGTCCCCTTATGACTGTGAAGGCTTTGGATCGGCGGACGATCTGTCGAGCCTCTTCCTTTTCCTCCGGGAGTTCTTTCCTTAGGATATACGCGATGTACGGTATCATCCAGTCGGGAGTGATTGCTAAGACTTCCATGATTAGGTCGACCACAACAGGTACTTCAACTTCAGTCGGATCTGTGGCACTTTTCGGTTGTGGGGCTTCTTCTGTAAAAGGATCCTCCTGGACTGACGGCGAGCAGATGTGCTCCAAAACACATTGCTGGGAATGGCTTCTCTCTTGGAGCCTATCTTTGCCAGATCATCAGCTGCTTGATTTTTCAGTCGGGGGATGTGATGAAGCTCTAACCCCTCAAATTTCTTTTTAGCTTTCTCACTGGATTGCAATAACCAGTCATTGCCGAACTTCTGACGTCCCACTCCTTCATCACCTGGTTAACCACCAAATCTGAGTCGCCATAGACCATGAGGCAATGGACGCCGAGTGAAATGGCCATGTGCAACCCATACAAAAGTGCTTCATATTCTGCTTCATTATTGGAGGAACCAAAGTGAATCTGGAGAACATATCTGAGCTTATCTCCTCGGGGGGAGACCAATACTTCCCCAGCACCGGAACCATTCAGCATCTTAGATCCGTCGAAGAACATGGTCTAGTGCTCTGAGTGAACTTGAGTCGGAAGCTGCTGTTTGATCCACTCGGCGACGAAATCTGCAATTGCTTGGCACTTGATAGCCTTCTTTGCTTCAAACTTGATATCTAAAGGAAGGAGTTCAATCGCCCACTTCGCCACTTGACCAGTTGCATCTCTGTTATGCAGAATCTCTGACAGTGGGGCGTCGCTAACGACTGTAATGGAGTGGTCAGAGAAGTAATGTGCAACCTTCTTCGTGGTCATATAATTCCCGTATACAAGCTTCTAATAGTGAGGATATCTTTGTTTTGAAGGTGTCAAAACTTCAGACACATAATATACTGGGCGCTGAACTCTGAAGGTCTTTCCTTCTTCTTCCCGCTCGACCGTAAGTACTATACTAACAACTTGTCCTGTGGCTGCAATGTAAGGCAGCAAAGGCTCTTTACTGATTGGGGCAGCAAGCACCGGCTGGGCGGAGAGCAGAGCTTTGAGGTCTGCAAATGCTGCATCAGCTTCTGGAGTCCACTCGAACTTGTCAGACTTCTTCATTAGTCGGTAAAGAGGCAACGCCTTTTCACCGAGACGAGAAATGAATCGACTTAGAGCGGCCAAGCAACCTGTAAGCTTCTGGACATCGTGCACGCGCACGGGGCGCTTCATCCAGAGTATGGTGCAAACTTTCTCGGGATTGGCGTCGATTCCTCATTCGGAAACGAGAAAACTGAGTAACTTTCCACCCGGAACTCCGAATGTGCACTTTGATATATTAAGCTTGATATCATACCCCCTGAGGTTGGCAAAGGTTTCAGCAAGGTCAGTCAGCAGGTCGGAACCTTTCCGTGACTTGAGCACAATATCATCCATGTATGCTTCCACGTTTTGACTGATTTGAGTGAGCAAACACTTCTGAATCATCCTCATGAACGTGGCTCCAGCGTTCTTGAGGCCGAAGGGCATGGTGACATAACAGAAGCACCCGAATGGAGTGATGAAAGATGTTTTGATCTCATCGGGTCCATACAGACGGATCTGATGGTACCCGGAATAGGTGTCTAGAAAAGACAATCGCTCACACCCCGCGGTCGAGTCGACTATTTGGTCGATGCGAGGGAGAGGAAAATGATCTTTCGGGCAGGCCCGATTGATTTGTTTAAAGTCGATGCACATGCGAAGCGACTTGTCCTTCTTGGGGACCATGACAACATTGGCGAGCCACTCGGAGTGGTAAATCTCTCGGATGAACTCCGCTGCTAAGAGCCGAGCCACCTCCTCGCCAATAGCTTTCCTCTTCTGGACGACAGACCGTCAAAGATCTTCTTTCACAGGCTTGAACTTTGGGTCGACTCGTAGACGGTGCTCAGCCAGCCCCCTGGGAATTCCAGGCATGTCAGAAGGCTTCCATGCGAAGATGTCCCAGTTCTCACGGAGGAACTGGATGAGCGCTTCTTCCTATTTGGAGTCGAGCATTTTTGAGATGTGAGTCGGGGCAGCCTCGGGGTCGGTCAGGTGAATGAGAACTGCCTTCGTTTCACCGGACGAATGAAAAGCTGACTCTGAAGCAGGCTTCTTAGCTCGTAGCAACTCACTCGGATCTGTAGTCTTCTGATACTCTTGCAGCTCAAACACTGCCATCTGAGCGTCAGAAATCTTTGAGCCTTTCTGAAAGCACTCTTCTGCTTTCTTCCGATTGCATGTAACAGTGATCACACCTTTGGGACCAGGCATCTTCAATTTGAGATACACATAACATGGTCTGGCCATGAAGTGTGCATAAGCTGGCCTGCCCAAAATGGCATGATAAGCACTTTGGAAGTCCACAACCTCGAATTTCAACTTTTCCTTGCGGTAATTCTTTAAATCACCGAAAACCACATCAAGAGCAATCTGGCCGAGTGATTCGGCTTTCTTCCCGGGAATGACTCCGTGGAAGCTCATGTTGCTAGTACTGAGCCTGGACATCGGAATGCCCATCCCTTTCAATGTTTCAGCATACAGTATGTTTAGGCCACTGCCTCCATCCATCAGGACTTTGGTCAGTCGAGTGCCTTCGACAACTGGGTCGACCACCAAAGCTTGCCTCCCAGGGGTGGCAATGTGCGTGGGGTGATCAGACTGGTCGAATGTTGTGGTAGTCTGAGACCACTTCAGATAGCTTGGTGTTGCCGGAGCAACCATATTCACTTCACGATTAATGACTTTCAGTCGACTTTTGCTTTCGACATCAGCAAGAATCATCAGGGTGGAATTGACTTGGGGGTATCCATCGTCACTATCATCCTTGTCTTCAACTCTGTCTGGCTCTTTTTCCTTATCTTTGGGCTGCTTGCCCTGAAACTGCTGGATCAGGAGCCGGCACTGTCAAGTGGTATGCTTTGGTTAAATAAAATTACCCTCTTCATCTTTCTTGGTGTGGATGTGACATGGCAGATCCAAAACATCATTTCCATCTTGGTCCTTGACTTTCTTGGCCCTCCAGGGGCCCTTGGCTTTTCCCTTGAAATTTCCCTGGGTTACGGCCACGGCCTCCACAGGGGCGGCTGGCTCGGCCTTCCACTTCTGTTTCCGACTGGAGTTTCCTCCGGTTTCTTGGGTGACTGCCTTGTGCTTGCCACTCCGGAGGCGATCTTCGTCTTTGCCATTGGCGTATTTGGTGGCAATCTCCATCATCCGATTCAGAGACATCTCTCCAGTTCGACCGAACTTCAGATTCAATTCTCTGTACTTAACGCCTTCTTTGAAGGCACAAACTGCTTGATGATGTAGAACATTCTCAACCGTGTGATGCAATGTGATCCACCTCTGGATGTAATCCCTCAGCGTTTCATTCGGTTTCTGCATGCAAGACCGCAACTTTGTAAGGCCTGCAGGTCGCTTGCATGGTCCCTCAAAGGTTGTGACAAACACTCGGGAGAGGTCCTCCCAAGTGTAGATGCTGCTGGGCGCTAACTGATTTAGCCATGCTCTGGCTGAGCCCTCTAACATGAGAGGCAAATGCTTCATGGCCACCTCATCATTGCCACCGCCAATCTGTATAGCCACTCGGTAATCTTCGAGCCAAGTGTCAGGCTTAGACTCACCGGTGAACTTGCTGACTCCAGTCGCCAACCTGAAGTTGGGAGGAATCACTTCGGTTCTGATGGCCCGACTGGAACACTCTGGCCCTGAAACACGTACTCTACTGCTGGCAGGCGCATCTCTGTCGTGGCCTTCTCGGTGAGCTCTGTTCCTGTCAACCAGACCCTGAACGAGGATGGATCTCGCATCAAAGCCTGGGTCCCTGGGGTCGACTAGAATCCTCTGCCCAACACTATGAGGGCACCTGTCATCTCGCTGTCGAGGCGCATATGACCCACTCCTCGGGGGAGGGGTTGGCACTCGACGTCGATCCTCACGATCGAATTGGTGATCATACTGCTCATTTCTTCTGTACTGATCGTGCCGGTCTTCACGTCCCTCACGCCTCGGGGGCGATCTCGGGCTGTGAGCCGACTGAACTGTATCTGTTGCAACGGATCGACTGTGGATCCTATTCCACGACTGAGAAACAGTGGAATTCTGGTTCCCCGCCACCCGGAGCAGCGCTCTGATCTGCAACAAGCCCCTGCTAGCCTCTGACTGGGAGGGCTGAATTGACTCTGCTATACGGGCCGCGGTGACCAAATTCTGAACTGGGGTTTGATATACCTGCGTCGGCGGGAAGAGCTGACATCGACTGGACTCAGGAGCTCGCTGACGCGCTTGCTCGTCGAGTATTCGCTGGAGATTCTCCAGTCGAGTGCGCTCGGCCAAGTTAGCCAAGCGCGCGTCCTCCAAGGCCCGGGCCTCGGGGGTTTCTCCGATGATAGGAGTGTGGAGTGCGTCTATGTTCCGGCGGCGAAGCTCCTCTCGCTGTGATGCCGTGAGAGGTTCGGGGAGATACTCATGGTGGGGATGCGACGGGTCGCCCCCACCCGCGCCTCCATCAGCGCGAGGGAAACCGGGAGGACTGTGTGTCCCATCGACCGCCAGAACCTCAGCCGCTGGTTCGCTGCTGTCACACTCAGATGCAGTCTCCACGGAGCCAGTCGAACAGGCCGCAGAGGGATTCGTCGGGCTCGATTGCCGCGACTTGTGGGGCGGCCGACTAGCGAGCCACGGCATGCCTCACCCACCTCTGAAGTCTCGACCTACCGGAGCGCTTGTGCCGGAGGGAGACAGAGTGGGGAGACGACACGGGGGCCGACCGATACTGGGTCGATGGCTGCCGCAGGAGGATGCCACGAACGCATGCGCGGAAGTGCGTTGCACCGCGGACGGGGAGCGCGTCGATGTCGAGTGGAGCCTCCTAAAGCCAAGCGGAGTCGTCGGCGATGAATGTGAGCGCGCCGAGACGGATCTCGCGGCCCTTCACCAAAACTCCGCACGAAACCATGATCAAAGGGGATCGGAAGAATTGCAACTTCTCCACGGTGGGCGCCAACTGTCGTGGTTCTAACTCTGACAGTGATATAGGGGGTGTGTAAGGAGAGGCTAGATCTCAGCTATTGGGAAGTTGTAAACACACCAAGATGTACGAGTTCAGGCCCTTCGCGGAGGAAGTAACAGCCCTACGTCTCGGTGCCCGGAGGCGGTCGATTGGATTATAGGCGTGTGAATAATAGGGGTGCGAACCCTTGATATTGAGGTGGGGGTGGCTTATATAGAGTTCGCCAGGACCCTGGCCAGCCCACGTTACCAAGGGTTCAATGTACATTAATGCGGGGCGTTACTGGTAATGCTGGTAATGAAGTGCTATAATGACCATAAAGACTACTTAATAGCCGATCGTTTGCCTGCGGAATGACTTTAGATCTCCTGGCAGTCGAGTGGTTGGCTTCACTATCGAGTGGTAGCTTCTTGGTCGAGTGTCTTAAACCCGTTGAGTGGGTACCTTCAAGTCGATTGAAAGGTGACTTCTTCCAGGGATGTCCTTGGGTAGGGCTCTTAGGAGAGGTCCATGCCCCTACCCTAGGTACATAGCTTCGTCATGCAACTCGTTGCATATTGAGCTCCATTTAACTTATAGTTTTGCTTGTGCGCTTTGCCATGCCATGTTTCATTAAACCGGACATGCATCATACTTGGTTGTGCATCATGCCATGTTCATGTGATGGTTGTTTACTATGTTGCTTGCTTCTTTCCGGGTTGCTTCTCTCGTTAGCTTCGGTTTCGTTCCGGAGTTGTGAGGATTCATTCGACTACGTTGGGTCGTCTACTTCTTGGACTCGTTCTTCTTCCTTGCGGGATTTCAGGCAAGATGATCATATCCTCGAAATCCCTTCTATCTTTGCTTGCTAGTTGTTTAATCTATCGCTTTGTCGCGCTACCAACCACTTGTTATATCATGCCTCCCATATTTCCATGTCAAGCCTCTAACCGACTTTTCCTAGCAAACCGTTGTTTGCCTAAGTTACCACTTTTGCTCAGCCCCTCTTATAGCGTTGTTAGTTGTAGGTGAAGCTGAAGTTTGTTCCATGTTGGAACATGGATATGTTGGGATATCACAATATCTCTTATTTAATTAATGCATCTATATACTTGGTAAAGGGTGGAAGGCTCAGCCTTATGCCTGGTGTTTTGTTCCACTCTTGCCGCCCTAGTTTCCGTCATACCAGTGTTATGTTCCTTGATTTTGCATTCCTAACGCAGTTGGGTGTTATGGGAACCCCTTGACCGTTCGCTTTGAATAAAACTCCTCCAACAAGGCCCAACTTTGGTTTTACATTTGCCTAACAACCTATTACCGTTCCCTTGGGTCGGCCAACCCGAGGGTCATCTTTATTTTAACCCCCCCCCCCCCCCCCCGGCCAGGGCTTCTCTAATTGTTGGTCCGAAGTAGAGCCCCTTGAAGCGCCACCTCGGGGAAACTTGAGGTTTGGTTTTAGTTGCACGGATTGCTCATCCGGTGCTGCCCTGAGAACGAGATATGTGCAGCTCCTGCCAGGATTGTCGGCACATCGGGCGGCTTTGGTGCTCTTGTTTTACCAATGTCGAAATGTCTTGTAACCGGGATTCTTAGACTGATTAGGTCTTCTCGGGACAAGGAATATCCTCCATTGACCATGAGAGCTTGTGATGGGCTAAGTTGGGACACCCCTGCAGGGTATAAACTTTCGAGAGTTGTGCCCACGGTTATGTGGCAGATGGGAATTTGTTAATATCTGGTTGGAGAGAACTCGACACTTAACTTAATTAAAATGCATCAACCGCGTGGGTAGCCATGATGGTCTCTTTTTGGTGGAGTCCGGGAAGTGAACATCATTCTTGTGTTATGTTTGTGCGTAAGTAGTTTCAGGATCACTTCTAGCTTACGGCCATTGCGTTGCTTCTCTTCTCGCTCTTATTTACGTATGTTAGCCACCATATATGCTTGGTGCTTGCTGCAACTCCACCTCATTACCCTCTCCTACCGATAAGTTTAAATAGTCTTGATCTCGCTGGTGTGAGATTGCTGAGTCCTCGTGACTCACAAATACTTCCAAACAGTTGCAGGTGTAGATGATACCAGTGTAGGTGATGCAACCGAGCTCAAGTGGGAGCTCGATGAAGATCTTGATCTTTGTTATATGTCTTTTCTGATTGATCAGTAGTTGAGCCCAGTTGGGACGATCGGGGATCTAGCATTTGCGGATGTCATCTTTTATTTTAGTTCCATTGTCGGTGTCAAAACCGGCGGATCTCGGGTAGGGGGTCCCGAACTATGTGTCTAGGCTGGATGGTAACACGAGGCAGGGAACACAATGTTTTACCCAGGTTCGGGCCCTCTTGATGGAGGTAAAACCCTACGTCCTGCTTGATTAATATTGAAGATATCGGTAGTACAAGAGTAGATCTACCACGAGATCAAGGAGGCTAAACCCTAGAAGCTAGCCTATGGTATGATTGTTGTCTATGGAGTTGATGAAGTTGTCCTACAGACTAAAACCCTCCGGTTTATATAGACAACGGATAGGGTTAGGGTTATATAGAGTCGGTTATAACGGTAGGAGATCTTGAATATCCGCATCGCCAAGCTTGCCTTCCACGCCAAGGAAAGTCCCATCCGGACACGGGACGTAGTCTTCAATCTTGTATCTTCATAGTCCTGGAGTCCGGCTACCCGAACACCCCCTAATCCAGGACTCCTTCAGTAGCCCCTGAACCAGGCTTCAATGACGACGAGTCCGGCGCGCAAATTGTCTTCAGCATTGCAAGGCGGGTTCCTCCTCCAAGTCCTTCATAGAAGATTGTAAACACCAAGAGTAGTGTCCGGCTCTGCAAAATAAGCTTCCACATATTGCCATAGAGAGAATAATATTAACAAAAATCAAATCTGCTGACGTATTCCGCAGTGCGCCATCACACTACGGCCAAGTCCTTTACCCGAATCGTTTTTACTTTTCCACCTCACCGTGTCTTGCGAGGCGGTTTCCTTGGCACGTCTTGTCAAAGCAGATATCGTGTACCCCCCCCCCCCTTTACGGGATTCTCATCAATACGGACGTGGGTAACCCAACCGCGCCACTTATCACGGCGCTTGGGAGGCAAGCAAGTTTTACTAGGTAGGTGGGGACGCACAACCGCATCCACCCATATAAGGGGATAAGGATCCACCTTTTTACCTACGCCTTCTTCCTCCTTTGCCTATCCATCTCCTGCGCACTCAACCTCCAGAGCCCAAGCCCGCACTTCCCACCTCAACCTTCTCCAACAATGTCCAGAGCGGGAGGCAAGTGGATGGTCTCGTCCGTCACGGAGGGCCAAGTCAAAAAGCTAAGGAAGGCCGGATACTTGTCCAAGGACATCGCGCACCGGCTTCCCGAGGAGGGGAAGCTTCTCCCCACCCCAAGGCCCCATGAGAGGGTAGTGTTTCTCCCCCACTTCCTCCGCGGACTGGGTTTTCCACTCCACCCATTTGTCCGAGGGCTCATGTTCTACTACGGCCTGGATTTCCACGATCTGGCCCCGAACTTCATCCTCAACATCTTGGCGTTTATCGTCGTGTGCGAGGCTTTTCTCCGCGTCCGCCCCCATTTCGGCCTCTGGCTCATGAACTTCAACGTCAAGCCCAAGGTGGTGTCCGGCAGCCAGGCGGAGTGCGGAGGCGCCATGGCGGGCAAGATGGCCAACGTCCTATGGTTTGAGGGCTCTTTCGTGGAAACCCTAAAAGGATGGCAATCCTTGTGGTTTTATATCACCGAGCCGCACAATCCGAAATGGACCGCGGCTCCCGAGTTCCGATCCGGACCCCCCACGCGGCTTATGTCCTGGAAAGAGACGGGCCTGTCGTGGGGTAATGAAAAAGAGGTGACCGGATTGCAAACATGCATCCAGTCCCTGGTGAACAAGCTAGTCCGGCTTGTTAACGTAATCCAGGTTATGCTCGTCCGCCGGATCTTCCCGTGCCAACAACGCGATTTCAATCTGTGGGAGTTCGACCCGGCGCAGCATCAAACCCTCAACAGGCTCTTCGACACGACGTATGAAGACGCCTGGAAGATGCTATTCAAGGGCGCCGAGGCTCCCGCATCCGCTTTCGGGGACCGCAGATACAGCTCGCAGCGTCATGCTAACGAGGTAAGCCATCTACACATTTTACAGGATGTTTAAGCTTTTTTCATAGTTTGACTCTATGCGGGATCTAAACTCCCTTACCTTTGACATGCTTGGCGGGCGATATCCAGACCGATTAACTGTCCGGCTCCGCTGCCCGAAGACCCAACCCCAGCTCTACTAGTGAAGCTACTGGTTCCGGCGCCTTATGTGGTTCCGGAGAAGAAGGACAAGAAGAAGAAGAAGAACACGGGGACTTGAAAGAATGCCTACAACGTGGTGGTGTTGGACTCGTCATCTGACGAGTCCGAGGCGCCCTCCTCCCATGAAAACGAGGAGGAGGAGGAAGAAAACTCCCCCCCCCCAGCGGGGGAAGGAAAGAAAAGGAAGGACGCCCCAACGGGGGAGGCCGGAGGGTCCAGGAAGAGGAAGACCCCTCCGCCGGACTACTCCCTCGGCGCCGAAGAGGGCGAAGAGGAGTGGCCAGACAGGGCCAACCGTCCGGCGAAATCATAAGTTCGGATATCAGAATAACTCATGGCGTTCCTTTATTGCACAGCTTTCCCTAATGTCGAATATAATTATGCAGTCCACCCCTGGCCGATCTCGATGAGTCGTCGAGCGGCTCCCTGAATTCATCGGACGTGAACTCAGTTCCGCCCGCTGTCTCCCCCCGCCTCGCAGACGACGCCGAAGTGGCGTCGCGATGAGCTCCGGGGCAGGAGGAGGTGGTCCTGGAGGAGCCGCAAGGCGACTTCCCAGACCCCAGGAGTAAAGGGGACAAGACCCCCTAGGGCTCCATGTGCGGCTTTGAGCCGGACACCGCACCGGAATCTACAACAGTTCTGGTCCGCGGTAGGCGAACTCCTTCCAAGAGGAGTAAGCCTTCTGAGCCGGTAGTCTCCGTCCAACCGGAGGTGCCGGAAAATCTGCTAGAGATGCTTGACGGCGCCTCCATCGACGAGGAGCACCGTACTATTATGAGTACGGTGATCCAGAAGGTTCAGTCCGCCAAGAGCGGACTGAGTGAAGCTTGCGCTAGCCTTCTAACAGGCTTCGAGGTAAGTAAAAAATATGTAAAAATATAACCACATAGACAGTAGCCGTTGATGCTTTGTTCGGCGTTCGGAAAGAAAAACCGAATAGAGGATCTATTAAATTTCGCAGGAGTCTAACAACAAAGAGTCAATATACGTATGCAGGCTTCGCTGCTTTCCACCGCCGCATTGACTTCGGAGGTGGGTTCCCTGAAACAGGGCCTCGAATGGACCGAGCAAGAGCTCGGCCTTGCCAAACGGCAGCTCGAGGTGAAAGAAGGTAAAAATACCTTACAGAAAAAGTGCCTATAGAAAGGCTTGATTGCAAAAAATAATGGGATTGTACTGCTTATTGTTGGGGCCACGACTGAGGTGGCGACCCTCAAGCATGTGCTGTCCGAGGCCGAAAAGAAAACGGCTGTGGAGTGCTCCGAGCGAGAGAAACTTGAGGGCCAGGTTGGCGAGGAGCAGCAGGAGCTTTAGGCTCTCATGAAAAAAATGAGAGTTTGGAGCTTGAGTCCAAGACGCAAGCGTCCGAGCTCACGGTGGGCCTTGAGACTGCCTAGTCCGCCAAGGCCGAAGCCCAAAAGGCCCTCCAAGAGTTGGAGGAGATGAAAAAGATAGCGGCGGGTAAGGCATTCTTTATGCAAAGCAGAAGTATAAAAGTAAAGTACTTGTTACTTACCCGAATCCAGAGCTCTCCAAGGGCATTCGAAGATCTTCCCCGCAGCGTATCCGACGCCGCCGCATTCTACCGAGCCGAAGAGGGCAGCTCAACGGAGAAGGTGTTCTGGTCTCAGTATGCTGAGGCTGGACACCCTGTGCCCTTGAGCGACCAGCTGAAACAGTTGGTCGAGCTCCACAAGGCGGCCGAACAGGCCATGAAGGGCTTCGTAGTTCGGCTGTGGCCTAGAGAGGCCCTGCCTGGGAGTTACTTCCGGCTGGTGCGGCGACTGGTGGAGGCCTGTCCAAGGCTCGAGGTCATCAAGCGCTCCATCTGCATCGAAGGTGCCCGTAGGGCCCTTGCCCGTGCAAAGGTGCACTGGAGTAAGCTAGACGGTGAGAAGCTTGTGAGGGATGGGCCGCCGCTGGGGAAGGAGCATCGCAAGCCCGAGAACTACTATAAGGATGTTCTTGCGGGTGCTCGCCTTCTGGCGGATGAATGTACCAAGGATGTAATTTTTGAATGAACTCACTCGTATTATCCTGTGCGCTGAAAACTTGTTCATATGCGCTAAGCAATGCTTGTTGAATTTAAAATATTACTTTATGTGCGGCCGTTTATCAAAAAATTGAGAGATGGCCAGTCGTCAGCTTCTGCCCCCATGCCACTAGTGTCGGGGTGTTCAGGATAAAACTGAGGGCTCTTTTTCCCATAGTTGGGTCCTTCGAGGGAGGCGCTCAGCACAACGAACCAGGCAATCGGACTATAATGCTTGAACACTCTCACTTAGCCATAGAACTCTATAATTTTAAATTTCGGCGAAGGCCCTAGTTCGGAAGACCGAGTTCAGGGCGCTATCCACGCCTTGGCCGGACAAAGCCAGCTCCTCGCTCGAAGCGGCATAAGCCTTCAGGGACTCGAAAAACCTCTCGAACAGCGACCAGTCTCTCGCCATTTCATGACAGTCAGTTTTAGCTTTCTCCGCTGAGGTGCTTAACCAAGCTCAATTGGGGCACAATCGCAGTGGTTCTCCTAGTGCTACCTTAGCCGATATAGCGGAACGTAAGGCACCAAAACATAGGAGCCGGGCAAACCCAACTATTGACCCAAATCATGATTCGGAGCCGATGCATATAGTGCTATAAGTTCGGGGTGCCGCACTTGTGAAAGTGTACGGACTTCTCACGCCATATTTATGGGTACTAAAGCCCCTGGCGTATTTTTCCATATCACAGTGTACGGGTGCAACATGTCATAAACATATATATGAAAAGAAGATAATGCAAAAAATAAACAGAAAGCTATGCATTGTTTATATAGAGGCTATTTATCAAAGATGAACGATACAAATAGTGCGGTAAGCAAAAGATATTGGACTATTTAGTATGTCCTAGCCAGGGGCAGGCCGCGGAATTGTATTTAAAACAGGTGTACCGCTCGTAACAGAGACCACCTAGGAGTTCCATAATGCGGCCTGGCTTGTCTGCCTCCCTGGATCTTGCATTGTTTGTGCGGCAGTCGAATTGCCGAACAGGTTGTCCGAAGTGTGGAGTCCTGAAAGTAAGAAAAAATAAAAAAAAGTCCGGCAGCCCCTAGTACGTTTTAAGCCGTATTTTGGGCGTGCCGTTATTGTGCCCCCTCCCTTGTGCCCATGGTATTTCAAGGGCGTAGTTATGTACGCGAGGTACTGGTTTCGCTATGTCGCGAGAGCTGGGGTTGGGGCCGCATTGCTACGCTTGCTTAAAGTGTGCCAGGAGGTCCTGTTGTGGGTTACTCCAGGCACGCTTGGCAGTGTCTAGCTTTTTAACGGATGGACTGGAGAATTGCCTAAAAAGGCTACTTTGTACTTCTGCTGCGAGAGCCGCCGTGTGCTCCTTCGTACGGAGGGAGCGTTTGGTGTTTCTGTTGACCGTGATTACTCCTCGAGGGCCTGGCATCTTGAGCTTGAGATATGCGTAGTGCGGCACCGCATTGAACTTTGCGAATGCGGTTCGTCCGAGCAGGGCGTGATAGCCACTTCGAAACGGGACTATATCGAAGATTAACTCTTCGCTTCGGAAATTATCCGGTGATCGGGCAGGAGGACCATGGGTTGAACTTTGGGGCGACTGGCTCCATCGCGTATACGTCCCGTAGCGCACGCTTTCGCTCCCGCTTGGGAATGTCGGTTGCGTATATCATGTTCACAGTCCGCACTTGTGGGGGATAGCCCTTCTGTCCATTGTTGTTCGGCGGCTTGGGCTCCTCCTCATCGTCGCTGTGCAGCCCCTTGTCTTTGTTTTCGACTCTCATCTTGCCTGCCTACTTGAACACCCAACAATCTCTGTTAGTGTGATTGGTTGGCCTTTCGGGCGTGCCATGTATCTGGCACAAGCGATCGAGTATTCGGTCCAAACTGGACGGGCCCTAAGTATTCCTTTTGAATGGCTTTTTCTGCTGACCGGATTTATAGCCTTTGAATCCGGCATTGACTGCCGTGTCTTCATTGTTGTCGCTGCTAACGCGGCGTTTTTGCTTATTCTGACGTGTCCTGCCACTTTGTCCTTGGTGTCCGAATTACCAGGGTTCTTTGATAAGTTGTTACTGCGAGCTACCCAGCTGTCTTCTCCCGCACAAAAGCGGGTCATGAGTGTCGTGAGGGCTGCCATAGATTTCGGCTTTTCCTGTCCAAGGTGCCGGGCAAGCCATTCGTCGCGGATGTTATGCTTGATGGCTGCTAGGGCCTCTGCATCCGGGCAGTCGACTATCTGGTTTTTCTTTGTTAGGAACCATGTCCAGAATTTTCTGGCCGATTCCTGTGGCTGCTGAATTATGTGGCTTAAGTTGTCGGCATCCGGTGGTCGCACGTTAGTGCCCTGGAAGTTGTCGAGGAATGCAGCTTCCAGGTCCTCCCAAGAACCGATTGAGTCTACTGGCAAGCTGTTAAGCCAATGCCGGGCCGGTCCTTTAAGTTTGAGCGGGTGGTATTTGATGGCGTGTAGATCATCACCGCGTGCCATGTGGATGTGAAGGAGATAATCCTCGATCCATACTGCCGGATCTGTTGTGCCATCGTACGATTCGATGTTTACGGGTTTGAAACCCTCTGGGATTTTATGATCCATTACATCATTTGTGAAGCATAGCGGGTGTGCGACGCCTCTGTACTGGGCTATATCATGACGCAGCTCGGAAGAGCTATATCTGTTGTGTTCGGCCCGGTCGGATTTGTTGTATCCGAAGTGAAGATTATCGTCACGTGCCGTAGGGCACCTGCGTGATCCGTAGATCGATCTTGTTTGTCTTGCCTTGTCCTCCAGTATGTCTCATAGGTCTGGCGCATTTTCCCGTGCCTTAGTTGAGCGGTGTCGGGGCATGGCTTGGGTGGAGGGCCAAGAGACCTCTCCGTCGCGGCTGCGAGGTGGCCAGTCTGCCATGTCATGTGCTGGTGGTATAGGTGCTTCCTCCTCTGATCGGGGTAGCGGCTTGCGCTTTGGGTAACTCTTGGAGGGGCATTCGAGTTCATACTCTTCGGCCGCAAGGACTTCAGTCCATCTGTCATCTAGCAAATCTTGGGCAGCTCTAAGCTGCTGGTACTTTTTCTTGAGGCTGCTTGCCGTGGCTAAAAGCCTGCGTCTAAAACGCTCTTGTTCGGCGGGGTCTGATGGTATGACGAATTCGTCATCATCGAGGCTTGCCTCGTCTTCGGAGGGAGGCATATAGTTATCATCCTCAACCTATTGGTCTGCTGCTCTCTCATGAGGGTTGGCTTCTCCATCTTCCTGTGCCGAATCTTGCTGAGGTGGGTGTTCTTCGGCGCTATCCGGGGTAGTATTATCTCCCGTGCCGGAATCACCATTTTTGCTTTGGCGGGATTTAGAGCGGCGCCGCTGACGCCGGCGCTTTGGCTGTTGCTTGGGGGTGTCATCCCCCACTGTTCCATCGCCATCTCCATCTTTTGGAGTGTCCACCATATATATGTCATATGACGAGGTGGCCTTCTAGCGCCCTACAGGTGCTGGTTCCTGTTCGTCTCCTACATCGTCATCCATACCGTCGATGTCTTCGGAGCCGAAGTCAAGCATGTCGGTTAAATCATCGACAGTGGCTACAAAGTGGGTGGTGGGTGGGCTTTGAATTTCTTCATCGTCCGCATCCCATCCTCACTGACCGTAATCCGGCCAGGGATCTCCTGATAAAGAGAGAGACTTAAGAGAATTCAGGATGACGCCAAAAGGCGAGTGCTGAAAGATGTCTGCGGCGATGAACTCCATTATCGGCACCCAATCTGATTTGACCGGCGGGGGCGCGAGGGGTTCGGAGTCCAGGGAGGAGTCCAGATCCTCGGAGTCACGGGTCATGCAGAGTGCAGGGCTAGCGTTCGGCTCAATCGCCTTTGAGATCGCAGCCCCCGAGGTGGCGTCCAACCGCTCATCCTCGATTGGCGCAACAGGGTCCGAGTTAGAGGTCGGAACCGAAGCGTGAGCGGCCTCCAGAACACTGTCCGGAGGCAGAGCTAGATCATGCCCCTCGAGATAGTGCGGCGCGCTTGGCCACGGCTCAAACCCGTCGAAGATCAAGTCTCCGCGGATGTCAGCCGTGTAGTTTAAGCATCCAAACCTGAGTTGATGGCCAGGGGCGTAGCTTTCGATCTGCTCCAAGTGGCCAAGAGAATTGGCCCGCAGAGCGAAGCCGCCGAAGACGAAGATCTGTCCGGGGAGAAAAGTCTCACCCTGGACCACATCGTTGTTGATGATCAAAGGAGCCATCGGACCTAACGGCGACGACACAGAGGAACTCTCAATGAAAGCACCAATGTCGGTGTCAAAACCGGCGAATCTCGGGTAGGGGGTCCCGAACTGTGCATCTAGGCCGGATGGTAATAGGAGGCAGGGAACACGATGTTTTACCCAGGTTCGGGCCCTCTTGATTGAGGTAAAACCCTAAGTCCTGCTTGATTAATATTGAAGATATGGGTAGTACAAGAGTAGATCTACCACGAGATCAAGGAGGCTAAACCCTAGAACCTAGCCTATGGTATGATTGTTGTCTATGGAGTTGATGAAGTTGTCCTACGGACTAAAACCCTCCGGTTTATATAGACACCAGATAGGGTTAGGGTTGCATAGAGTCAGTTACAATGGTAGGAGATCTTGAATATCCGCATCGCCAAGCTTGCCTTCCACGCCAAGGAAAGTCCCATCCGGACACGGGATGTAGTCTTCAATCTTGTATCTTCATAGTCCTGGAGTCCGGCTGAAGGTATAGTCCGGCTACCCGAACACCCCCTAATCCAGGACTCCCTCATCCGTAGTCGGACCTTGATTTTACTCTGGATGATGTATGATTTATTTATGTATTTTACAAAGTGGCGATTGTAACCCAACTCTGTATCCTTTTCTTATTTAGTACATGGGATGTGTGAAGATTACCCCTATTGCGACAAGCCTACCATTCGACTATGCCTCTAACTCGTGCCTCGACACGTGGGAGATAGAGCCGCATTGTGGGTGTTACAGTCCACCTCACGAGGCTCGGCCCCTCGCGAGGGTCTTGAGTGTTGGTTGATGAAGATGGGCCGTGCCAGGCCGCTGGTGGAGCCACGCCCTGGGCCGTAGGCAGGCAAGTCTGGGTACCCCCGTTCCCATGACACCGACAGTGTGGTCTCCGACCCAGAAGTGGAGACGCTCTACCACGTTGTTCATGTCTCACTCCTTTGGCTGACGTGTGGGACATCCAGCACGTGTCGTGTTTAGCACTCTTTCATCATAAGAGTTGAAACGCTAGCATTCACCGGAAGTAAAAAATAATATAAATCAGTAGTGATACTATACCACGGGGTTTCCTTGCTCCTCGATATCGGAAAGAATACTTCCGTTCGCCAACATGTGGGACGTTGACCATCCTGGTACACTTGCCATGCCCACAGAACTCCAAGGGAGAGTCACCCCGGTTGTCACGCCGCAGTAATTACTAATGAGCCGTCAAATCACATGCCCATACTTCTCCACTATGAAGATTCTCGGATGAAGGAACCATCATGACTTTGTTGTATTCCGTTTCTTGAAGAAAACTACTATGCCAGCAGTACTGCTAGCGACAATAGTTACTTTAGCAAAGGACTCCTTTGGTTCATAGGATAAGAATTCTATAGGAATATGAAAATCATAGGAAGTGAGATGACATGCATCTCAATTCCTACAGAGAAAGAGATGCCATTTGATGCATAGGATAGGAATTTTTCCATTGAGTCTAGGGTAATGTACTGGTAATTTGGTCTAAAAACTATAGTAGTAACTACTGCCTTCGTCTAGGTGTGTAAGTCACCTTACGAAAACCAAATAATCCCAAAACACTTTGGCACGGTACATTAACTTCGTTCTCGTTTCTTGTTTCCGGACACAGCAACCAATAAGAGATGTGGGTAGTGCATGTTTTCAATTACTTGAGACTACAAAACACGACATGTAGTGGTTAGTTCAATGCATGCAATGCTATTAATTACCAAAACCATTAAGTTCTCTCGTTTTCCCCTCCACCTTGGTCGCCATGCACAACCTAAGATGACTTATACACCTAGACGGAGGGAGTAGTACTGGTACATGCTCGTAACTAATTAAACAAATGTACGGGCGACACAGACACACAGACTAACTACTAGTACTACTACTTCTCACATGCTGGCCAGACACCGTTCTTCTCCTTCCTGGCTTTGTCGGCGACACCCCACCGTGCTTGGATCTCCGCCGACCTCTCCGCAGCAGCCGATGCGTCCTCTTCTTTCCTGTCGCGGCGGTCCTCTCTTTTCTTGAGTGCTTGCTGAGTTTTCCGCTCCCTCTGTGCGGCATTGGCCGCCCCTTGCTCTACCGCCCATTGGGCCTTGGTAGCTTCAAATTCCGCCCACATAGGTGTGAGGTCGCGAGCGGCGATGAACTCGACACGGCGGGATGCCATTGCTTCCCTATCATTCTGTGTGCGGTCGTGGGCAGCGAGGAACTCGGTGTGGCGGGATGCCATTGCTTACTTACCGGTTAGTGTGCAGTGCAGTGTTATGAACGATGCTTGGTGACAGCTCTGAGGTGGAGTGGCCGGACAACCATATAGTGCATTGGTATGTCAAGAGCTCAAGGATAGAAGAAGAAGGAAATTCGAATTCCCCTTCCATCCTGGTCATTTATTACCAAGTAAAATGCATTGGTGGTCATCGAACTTGTCTTGATAGCTCACTTTGATCATTGTATACGAGATATGTGATTATACGGTCACTGGCTCAGTGTATAGCTATATATTTGTTTGGTTGAACAGTCAAACAGTCCGCATGCGCCTCATTAGCTCATGTTCTTTATCTGTCTATCTATGTGGGCCTACCTGTCAGTGGAGAAAGAAATAAAAACCAAAATTATGCGTATGTGAGGAATCAAACAACGGACTCGTCGCTGCAACGCGCACTCGTCACCCAAATGAAAATGAAATACTTTGTGTTAAATGCACAAATATATTTTTTATATTATACGTGATGCACACATTAGCGGACACCGTCCATAGAGGAAAGTAGCATGTACGCGTGCAGACAGCCAGACACTCATGCTCACACTGTCAAACCATGCTAATGCATGCACATCACCCTCTCAATCAAAGTCTTGCTCATGGAGCAACACAAACGGCGAGCCCTTCACCTGTGCGCCCTGGCGGTGCCTGACATTACTCTTTAGACGTTTGCTGGAGGCCTCCGCGAACACCGAGCATGTATTCACCTAGCTCAACACCAACGGCCATACTCGTGACCTGGCACCTTGCTCATGTATATTGTCCATCACAACGACAATCTATAAAATAGCCTAGCTACAGAGGGTACTATGGTACGGAGTATGTACTATCGTGAGCCACCATAGTGCCACTTCACACAAGTGTGTGTCTGATCGATTCGTCCATTATTCGTAATTTATGCATGGTTGTGTGGTGTCTAATGGTGGTCGTCTAAGGCTAGCTAGCGACAGGAGCGGTTGCATGGACGCCTGGTTGTCAATACGTGTCGCATACACTTCAAAGGCTCGTCATCCATGAGTTCACATTTTACCACCACGCCAGCGTCTGACCACCCTGGCCTACCGAAACCCTTCCATCGCTAGCGCGCACTTCCCGCCTGAAACGGCCACCGTCTCTCCAGAACGTCAATGCCGCATTCACCAGACATAACTGCAGGTGCAGTTGTTACACTGACATGCAGGCCAGATGCTCGTTTGGCCCACATGTCAGTGGCACAACGCACCTGTAGTTAATTCACTGAAGCAGTGTCCGCATTCAAACCTGACGCGACCTCTCACTTGAGCCGGCATTGCAGTAACACAATGGCTGAGAGAGCACCACCCGCGCGGCATCCCGGTGCAAGCGATTGCTCCGCGTTAACAACACCACGGCCATCCTTTCGTCCGCCGCCCACATTAGTGACACGCGGTTGCCGATGAACCTACTCCGACGCCAGCCGTCCATCCGTCTGCCGCGGCTCATTGCAATTAGCCTGCTATATTAATTTGAGCCCCAACTCCTAGCCATAGCCAAAGACCCACACTCATTCTCCTCTGGTCACTTCCTTTTGTTGGCACCACTCCAACCATGGCCTCCTGGCACTCCAAAGCTCTCTTGGACATACTGTCGCAGGAGTAGATGAAGGAGATCGCCGGCTCCGCCCCCAGGCCGCCCTCCGTCGCCACGACCACAAAGCCGGCGCGCATGCGAGGGCGCAGCCGACGGCGAGGAAGAGTAGTACACGGTAGGTCCCCGCTGCTCTAATCCCAGGAATGCTACCGCTCCTCCACTCAGTCGATGCTAAGCTTGGTGGGATAAACATCGGAGGCCGATTAGCCGCTTGATGGTGACGTGGAGGCAGAAATCGTCATAACCTTGTGCTCTAGAGGAGGAGGTATCGAGGCGGATGAGGAGGAGGCAATGGAAATACTACAAAAAATACACTTCCTTGATGATACGTGTTTGTCATAGTGGGTCACGTTTTCTATCATGCATGTACATCCATGACAATTTTATGACAGAATCAAGATAGTCATACATGTGCTGTCGTAAAAGTGTTGCATGACATTACCAAAATTGTCATCACGGAAGTGTCCACTTCCATGACGATAAATCACGCGTCATAGAAGTGCTTTCGTCAAGGGTGACCGACACATGGCATCCATTGTAATGGAATGCCGTTAAGCTATCGGGTCCGGTTTTGGATCCGTTAAACCATTAACGGCCCCGACCAATGGGGATTTTCCACGTGTAAAATCATCATTGGCTAGAGGGAACACGTGTCGGCTCACCGTTGGGATAGATGTCATCCACTCATTGGACCCAGAGCGCCTATGATACGTTGACACATGGCACGGCCCAATAGAGGCCCATTCCTGTGAAAAGACCGGCCCATTTGACTTGGTCAAAAGGTGGCGGGCCGGCCCACGGCAAGCCTGTTAACGGCATGTTCGCATATTGCCCATTTACAGCCTGCTAACCCAAGGCCCGTTTACGGCCTATCCGAATTAGGCCCAGTAGCGTCATCTGGGCTATCCAATACAATTCCAGCCCATTTTAATGCCCGGCCCATGTATGGCCCATGAGGTCTTTCGGCCCATATGAGGCCCTTAGTAAACATCGGCCAATTAACGGCCCGTGGTAAAACTGGACTGTAATGAACAGTGTATCACTTTATACCCATTAACGGCCCATTATTCAGTTGGGCCATTTCCAGCCCATGTTATCTTTCGGCCTTCTCAGGGCCCATTTATTCTTGGGCTCATTTCCAGCATTCGTTTACTTTCGGGCCGTTACTATCATTTTCTACTTATGGGCCAAATTCAGCCTGTGGTTATAGTCGGCCCGTTTGTGGCCCGTTAATACGTTGGGCCGTTTTCATAGCGTCATCAAATATGGCCGATTAACGACAGCCCATTATGGTTGGCCCATGAACGGACGATTTCAACTCTAGCCCATTTACGGCCATAATGTCGTCTATTATTGGACCATGTTTGGCCAACCGATCATACGGCCCGTAGAAGGCCCATTGTGTCAACGGCCTGTATAAGGCCCATGGTTTCTACGCCCCGTAGAAGGCACATTGTTTCTATGGCCCGTAGAAGGCCCATTGTTTCTATGGCCTGTAGGAGGCCCATGTCAACTATAGTAAATATGTAGCCCATGGTTAATGTGGTCTAGTTTTAAAAATAGGTTATTGCGGCCACTAGCAAACCACGGAAAAAGAACTGCACTGACTACAAGAAAAAAAATAAACAAGACCATAAGGAAATAAATAGGCAAGCAACTTATGCTAGGCTATCAAGGCTATTACACATATTACATCCACTGGGCATCAAAGTTCGCCACCAGTGCAAATATAGGGAACAAAGCAGCATATAAACGCCACAGCAAAACAAGTCCAGAACTGAAACCACTTGAGAAGAGCTCAAGAAACAATATCCTGGGTACCCATAATGCTGGCAAGATGCTTAGCAAGCTTAATAACTTTCTCTTGTTTGGTGCTTAAATCCTCCAGCACTTATTGCTACACCAGAAAGTATGCATCTGAATTCTGCAGGGACTTCCTCAGTCCTATGGCTTCCTGTCGCATAACATCTGATCGATGTATTTCAACTTGAAGTTAGACTCAAGAAGCCGAACTGATTCAAGCAGCGAGTTCGAAGCTAGTAGTACTAGCCAGTAACTGGAACACTTCATTAAGAAAGGACTTTGGGGTTGTCTCGATGTCTTCGATATAGTTTTTATGAGCTTTCTTGGAGACCAACAGCGATGTCTCACTATCTTGAACCTTATCTGCATTACTTCTTGTACCATTGCATAACGGGGTACTCTTCTCCAATATATTATCCGCACTCTAAAAGAGAAACAAACAAACACATCATAGGTTTACAATGTAGTATATGAAACTCATTTTGGTAAACCAGTTCAGTAGTAAGGTGGACAGGATAATAGCAAGAAACAAACATATATCTATGTAGTATGGTCACTGTATGGTCTGTATCATTCTAGTTTATGTTGCCAAATCAAGATATATACCGTTCGAATCATATCTATTGAAGACAAAGTAGCTGAGACAGAATATAAGTGTGGGAAACTACATAGCAATAACAACACTTGTAAGGTGCATGGCATGAGAATATAACTGTTTATTCAATTGAAAATGAAATCATCATAGAGCAAGTTACAACAGCAAACACGTTAAAGAAACAGGTTTAAAACATACCTGTCGTGCCATTGGAGTTTCAATTGCATCCTTCAAATCTGAAATTAGTTGGTATGAGTAAATACAGTGATGCAAGAGCAAAGTAGTATGAACCATAGCTACGGAACCTGACCTGAGAACAATTCTTCTTCTGCTTTACGCGTTGACTTGGGGTTCAGAGTGGTGGTCCTCGTGCTTTGGGCACTGCAGTTGCCTCACTAACTGCTCGTGTTTGGGTGCTTTGTGGTGGAGACGGTGCTGTGTCAATGGGAACTGGGTTACTATCTGCTGGGGTTGGGGTTATAAGGGGTGTAGCTAGTTCTCTGTCAAACTGGGTAGGGGTACAATCTGTGTGAATCTGGGTTATGTGTGGTGGGGCGGGTTCTTGGGCAAGTACAACCGTGGTTCTATCTCCATTGATAGGTAGCATGATCTTTTCTGAAGACCGTTTTTTTACTCCCACAGATACTGCCATCATTCCCTCCAATTGAAATGGCTGATAAACAAGAAAAGTAATTGAATGTACGGACATTGTAAGATAGATAGGTGCAATGGATAGTAGGGAAGAAAGCAGGGCATGAAATAATTCACATTTATGTTGTCTAACCAAACAGAATAGCAGGACATATTTTCACATATATGATGTCTAATTAAACAGGATAGCATGACACAATTTCACATGTATGATGGCTAACTAAAGAGGATAGAATGGCATACTTCAAAATATGATGATTATGTAAACATGATGAGATGATATAACTATACAATGTGTCTATTAAAGTGGTTGGCATGCCACAAATCACAAACATGCCGTTGATGGAAACATGATGGCATGATATAATTCATGGATAGAATGACATAATTCAAAATATGATGACTATGTGAAGTGTGAAAAGGATGAGATGATATAACTATATTATGTCTTCAGAAAATGGGTTGGCATTCCATAATTCGGATACATGCTGTCTATGTAAACATTATGGCATGATATAATTCAAATATATAATTTATATACTAAGGAAGTGACTAGAGGGCAATCGCATATATGATGTGTCAACTAAGGAGATGGCATTCAGTATTGTGGATATGATGTAAAAACTAAGCATTGCAATACAACATATGCATGATATGAGTAATATAACCCTGCCAAGTTTTAGCATACACCTAAGGGGGATAACAGGACTGGTCATCTACCTCTAAATCCTCCTCTGAAGAGCTATCTGTAACCATCAAGATATCTGCTTCACCAGGTAGTATTGTCTGCTCTGAAGACCTTGTTTTCACTCTAGATTTCTCCATCACCAATTCAAATGGCTGATGCACAGGAAGAGTAATTGAATGTACTAAAATTGTTGACAAATTTAACATGTAATAAAAAATGATGTCATGATATAATTCACATATAAGATGGCTGGCTAACCAGGGTGGCACTGCAAAATTCACATATATGATGTCTAGCTAAACAAGATGGCATTGCATGATTCACATATACGATAAAGAAACTAAATAGATTGCATTGACAGAAAGCATGTCTAAACTAAGCAGATGACATCTTTGATGTATATAGTAAGTAATGCAAGGCACCATATGCATGTTTTTAGTAACATCAGCATGCCAAGTTAGAGCGAAGACCTCATGGGGTAAATAGGAGTGGTCTTCTGCTTCTGAATCCCCCTTAGAACAGTTATCTTCCTCTTGATTACGATCCGAAATGGGTGGAGGGGGCTGACATTGCACCCACCATGGAACGACATCTGCATGCAAATTTGTTGCCATGCAAGGCTCGTCTCTTTTGCTCTACATGTTTAGTTCCATTGTGTACAATAACCGACATGCATAGGAATAAAACATAGTGAGATTATGTAAGGAGTGCATGCACAAATCCAGAGTGATGGTAGCAATCTGTGGATAGACCCAAACCAAATGATAGCATGCAGATAATAGCTTTAGTTAAAAAATACAGATAATTGCTCCTTTAATGTTTGTTTGCACCCAACATGAAACTCATAGTAGACACCCGAGATTAACCAGATAGTAGACAGATAGTGTTGATTGCTGCCCCAATATGTACCCCACAACCATTTAAAACTCTAGTTTCAGCATAAGTTTGGACCTGAGTCAGAGTCTAATAGGTGAACACAATGATAAAGTAGCATGTCATCATATTAAGCAATGCATAACGTTGGCAGACACGAAAGAGTGCGACCTCTCTTGCTGACCCGTGTAGTCCTCAAGGTCATCTGCTCAGTTGCTGATGGTACTGCAGTTGTCGTGGGTGCCGGCAGCGGGGAAGATGATCTGAGGAAGCGAAAGACATTTTGGAGAGCGGATCCCTGCTGTGGTGAACCCTTCCATCATTGGAGCAGCTGAGCTGGGGTGGAACACAACACCGCAAGAGCAGGACAAACCACACAAGGTTTTCTTTCACACATATTTATAACAGAAGTAATTGTGTAAGGGCTTGTTTAAATTTGAGGATTCTAACAATGCAGAGATAGGAAATAGACATGAATAGGATAGGAATGCACGTGCAAACCAGAGAATTTAAAAACACAGGATTTCTGCTAATCTGGGTGTTTGGTTCACAAGAATTGGAAGATCACATGATGCAAAGAAGCATGGTGAGATTAAGACAAACCAGGAGAAGTGTACAACCTCTTTGGCGAAGCCATGTCGATCTCAACGTGATTGGGTTGGCCGGTGAGGATAGTCCGGCTGACTTGGCCATCGGAGGAGGGGAAGAAGATCTTAGGCGTCTGGAGATGGAGCCCGAGGTACTGCTCCATTGTGATGGAGGGTTTCATCATTGGAGCAGCTCCCGTGAGTTGTACAACATCGAGGCTGAAGCAGGACAAGAGAGAGGACGTTAACCTGAGTGGAAATCTAATAGCATCTCCAATAAATGACGTAAAATACATAACCACAAAGTTCTAGATGTATACATTAGCCGCTCATCTCTGAACTTAACTATCGAAACTGAATTTAACTGTCGAAACTGAACTTAACTATCGAAACTAAATTTTGCTGTCGAAACAGAATTTTACTGTCGAAACTGAACGCACTAGAGGTGAGGCTACACGTCAGTCGACTAATGTCGTGGTATTTCTCACGGGGGGCTTGCGAGTCGACAGATGCCACAAGGGCTTAGTGTGTGGGTAGGACTGCTGCTGATAGGACCGGGAGCGGGTATGCGAGTAGCACGCGGTGGTTTACCCAGGTTCGGGGCTCTCCGGAGAGATAATACCCCTACTCCTGCATGTCTGAGTATATCTGGTATATCTGGTACAGAGTCGCTCCTAGAGCTGTATCTAAGGTCAGTGCCATAGGCATCTGACTTGGTAAATGTATGCATGTGGTATGCTAGTGGCCGTGAGAGCATGTGTGCTCTAGTGGCCACGAGAGCATGTGTGCGTGAGGGAATCCATCCTCTCTAGATGGATGGATGTGAGCCCATATATATAGTGTGGAGCTAGCTTGGGGTGTAAGCTATATGGGTAGCTTAGGAAGTAAGCTAGGTAGTGGCGTTGGATGTAAGCTACCTTGGGTAGCTTACATGCCAAGCCACGTAGGCATGGTAAGAGGAATGGTACACGTCATGCTTGTCCCCTGGGATACTTTATAAATCAGTACCCAGGGGACACGTTACACTGTAGATGATGGTATCGCGGTACGGTTGTCTCGTCGATGTCGGGTCGGGCTGCAGTTGGCAGCCGACTGGTTGGCGTAGTCGGCAGCCGACAGTCGGTAGCCGGCTGGTTGGCGCAGTCGGACGGGGAGCCGGCGGGAGCGGCCGGGCAGTCGGACTGAGGGGCTTTGCTAGCCCCGATGTCTTGAAATATCATCTTGCCGTCTTCGGGGTATCCATGTCCCATTACTCCGACAGTAGCCCCCAAGCCTCCGGGCAACTTGGCAAAGTTGGGCGGAGGTTTTTTTGGCAAATGTTCATGAATATGATCATAAAAAGGACAAAGTTAGTCCATGCAGATATATCGAATGCTTGTTTTTAGCATTGCAAGTTTTATGCGGAGGGTGCCGACTCGGTTTCGTCCGAGCCCCCTTAATCTTTTTCATGTTCCCTCCACTCTTTGGTCCGTGCTCTTGCTTGCCGGACAGCCGCTCTGCGGTCTGTGGCTGAGAGTGGGCCGCGAAGTGGAGTGTATAGTACTCAGAGTCTGGGAGCAGATTCAACCGAGTAGATACTTGTAAAGGAAAACGGCCGGGTCGCCCGAACGTTTTTCTTCTCGGGCGTTTTTCGCGTGGGTGGCCTCCAGCGTTCACTCTTGCTAGTCGGCAGCCGCTCTGCAGTTTGTTACTAAGAGTGTGCCTTTGGTACCGCGCACGGTACTAAGCCGTCAGCGGGAACTAACGTCTCAGGCCAAGCGGCCAGCCCCCGGGCCAACTCTGGCTCGCGCCGGGGCGAATAGTGATGCTACTGTAATAAAATGCGGAGGCAGCCCCCGAGCAACGCTCGGGGTTATCCGTGCTTGCGTAGTGCAAAAATATGCGGGTGAAGAGCTCACATTGATTTTCGTGTAGTCGCGGTCGTCGAAGACAGCCGGCGCGACTCGGCGCTCGCGGAGTGCGCCAGCGCACCCGCTAGGTGTAGGGCCGACTGCTGAGCAGTTGGGCCGGATCTTCCGGCAGCTATTTTGTCTTCTTTCTCGCAGGGGCGCGTCAGCGCACCCGCTGGGTGTAGCCCCCGAGATTCGGGTCGACTGCTGAGCAGTCTGGCCGGATCTTCCGGCAACTACTTTGTCTTCTTCTCTCGCGGGGGCGCGTCAGCGCACCCGCTGGGTGTAGCCCCCGAGATTCGGGTCGACTGCTGAGCAATCGGGCCGGATCTTCCGGCAACTACTTTGTCTTCTTTTCTCGCGGGGGCACGTCAGCGCACCCGCTAGGTGTAGCCCCCGGAGCAGGAGGCAGACCAGCCGGCCTGGCATTGCGGACAGCGCAGGTCACGACTGACCGTCCGAGTGGCGTAGAAGGCGGACGAATCATCCGGACGGGTGTTTCTTTTCTTCTCTTTGCCCCAGCCGGCCTCTTTCTCTCTATCTCTCTCTCTTTTTTTAATCGGCTGTGGCAATCGGCCTTTTGACTTTCTCCCCAGCCGGCCCCTACTCCCCTCTTCCTTCGACCCGAGTCTCAGAGCGGCTGGGCAGCCGTCGAGCGGGGCACGAGTAGCGACCCGGGGCCGGCCAAAGGCGGGCGCAGCCAGACCCGGGCAGGCGCGGGGCGGCGCCGGAGATCCAGGCGAGCCCGGGCGCGGGAGCCAGCGACGGGGCGGACCGGAGTCGGCGCGTGCAGACGCCGGGGCGCAGCCAACGCAAGGAGGCCAACGCGCTCGTAGGCGGCCATGGGGCAAGGCAGGAGGCGGCCGGGGGCGGCAAGCCGGCGACGGGGCGGACCGGAGTCGGCCCTACACCTAGTGGGCAGAGGAGGGGCCGGCCGGCTGGAGGGTGCCGCACAGGCGGGCAGAGGAGTCGGCGGGCGTGGAGCAGGCGGGAGCTGGAGGGCGACCCGGCCAGGGGCTCCAGAGGCCGGCAAAGGGGGCGCGGGAGGCCGGGCGCGGCGCCACCGGCACGGGGGAGTCGGCAGCCGAACGCGGGAATCCGGAGCCGGCGCAGAGGACCCAGCGGGGAAGAGCCAGCGCGGACATGCCGGAAGCGGCGACCCGGCCAGCGCGGCAAGGCGGAGGCGGCGTGCAGAGGCGGCAACGGTGACCCGGCCAGTCGGCGGGGCAGACCGGAGGAGCGGCCAGCCGGTAGCCGGCCAGGGGCGGCGCGGGCGCCAAGTCGGCCCGGAGTAGTGGTGGAGCAGGCGGCCGGGGCGGCAGCCGGCGCGGCGCGAGGCGGCCCGCCCAGCCACCGGGTGCAGAGACTGAGCGCGGGGCGAAGGCGGCGTTGCGGGAAGCCGGCTGCAGGAAGGCGGTAGCTGGGCACGAGGAGCAGCCGGCAGTGGGCCGGCGGTCGCCGAGGTGCTGAGCCGGTGCGCACGGGGGCGCAGCCGCCAGTTTGAGCGGAGGAGAGGCGAGGCGCGCGAGGCCGGACGCGGCCAAGGCCAGCCCGGCGGAGGAAGAAACGGGCGTGCGAGGCCGGCGTGGACGGGCGCGAGGACGGCCGGAGCTAGCCGGGCGCTGGAGACGGGGCGAGCTGGCAGCTGGCGCAGGGGACGAAGCACCGCGGGGGGGCGCTGGATGACACACAGCAGCAGCGAGCTGAGGTGAAGGCGGTCGGGCACGAGTCCAGCGGTGAGGCGGGGTTGGCACGACGTGGCGGGAGGACTCGGTCGCGGGAGGTGCTCGGGGAGCAGCCGCGCGTGGCAGCAGGCAGAGCTGGCGGGACGCGGCCGAGGCAGCGCGGGCGCGAGGCCGGCGAGCGCGCAAGGAGCAGAGGCGGGCAAACATATGGATTATCAGGTTTTGCATCTGGCTAGTATATGGCAAGTGGTTTGACCATTGTATGACTAGCATCTAGCTAGCTAGTGTGGATGGTGCAAGGAGGAGCGAAAGCATGTTTCGGCCGGAGCAAGGCGCAACACGGAGGAAAGCCGGCGCGAGAAGCGCGTGGATGGACACGGCCGACTGGAGCGAGGCCCCGCGTGCGGCGCTCGCGCGTGGACGGACTGCTGGCGTCGCAACGGTGGTGATGACGAAGGCGGCGAGGACGCGCCATCCCACACAGCCGCTCCGGGGGCGGGTCGAAGTCGAGCCCCCGAGTGCTATCGGAGAGACGGCGCGACGCCACGGCGGTGGTGGTGGAGATGGTCCCGCCCGAACAGCGAAACCAGCAGCAGCGCGGTAGCATAGTACGGCCCCACGGTGGGCGCCAACTGTCGTGGTATTTCTCACGGGGGGCTTGCGAGTCGACAGATGCTACAAGGGCTTAGTGTGTGGGTAGGACTGCTGCTGATAGGACCGGGAGCGGGTATGCGAGTAGCACGCGGTGGTTTACCCAGGTTCGGGGCTCTCCGGAGAGATAATACCCCTACTCCTGCATGTCTGAGTATATCTGGTACATCTGGTACAGAGTCGCTCCTAGAGCTGTATCTAAAGTCAGTGCCATAGGCATCTGACTTGGTAAATGTATGCATGTGGTATGCTAGTGGGCGTGAGAGCATGCGTGCTCTAGTGGCCATGAGAGCACGTGTGCGTGAGGGAATCCATCCTCCCTGGATGGATGGATGTGAGCCCATATATATAGTGTGGAGCTAGCTTGGGGTGTAAGCTATATGGGTAGCTTAGGAAGTAAGCTAGGTAGTGGCGTTGGATGTAAGCTACCTTGGGTAGCTTACATGCCAAGCCATGTAGGCATGGCAAGAGGCATGGTATACGTCATGCTTATCCCCTGGGATACTTTATAAATCAGTACCCAGGGGACACGGTACACTGTAGATGATGGCATCGTGGTACGGTTGTCTCGTCGATGTCGGGTCGGGCTGCAGTCGGCAGCCGACTAGTTGGCGTAGTCGGCAGCCGGCAGTCGGTAGCCGGCTGGTTGGCGCAGTCGGACGGGGAGCCGACAGGAGCGGCCGGGCAGTCGGACTGAGGGGCTTTGCTAGCCCCGATGTCTTGAAATATCATCTTGCCGTCTTCGGGGTATCCGTGTCCCATTACTCTGACAACTGACTTTTTCATCTCCGGTCAGTCGATTTTGCAGCTGTTGGATACAAAATCAAGGGCCTGCAGTTCATCTTCAACCTCCACCCCCTGATTCGCCAGCCACCATCGGTCAAACAGCCGCCCCCTCCCGCCCGTGGCTGGCGGTGTGCCACCCCGCCCACCCCGAGAACACTCCCCACCGCCGGTCCGCCGCCGCCCTGGCCATCCCTGTAGCCCCCCCCCCCCCCCCCCGTGCCGAGCATTTTCTCTGGCGATCCCCACGCCACCGCCCCACCATCGCCGGCGACCACGACCCCCACCTTGAACCCTAAGACAGATAGTGGGGCACCTCTCCGGTGAGCCCCCCTCCCCGCTACGGCTGGTTATTCCTTAACTCCGGTGAGACCCCCACCCCCTGAAAATCGACTGACCCAAATGTCGATTCAGTCGATTGAAGTGTAGCTAAATCGGAGCAGCATCGCAAGCTAGAGCAAAAATGAGAGCAGCAGTGCGAGCAAGAGCAGACCAGGCAGGGGACCGAGAGCAAGAGCAGAGCAGCAGCGCGAGCGAGAGCTAAAGCAGCAGCAGCTCCTTCCCTCGTGCGCACACGCAAGTACACGGGCGGATGCAATTTTGTACCGAGATCCACCCCATGTGATAATTTGACGTGTGTAAAGTCCTTCACTTCATTGATGGTCAATTAATACAGCGCATGCAAATTGAGTGGATGTGAGGGCGGAAGAAAGACATTACTACTCCACTACGCATGCGAGTAGTTAAAATCATGGGTTGCTAGTAGTACTTCCATTGGTCTCCTTCATATTTTGTGCCAAGTTTTGACAGTAACATAATATTTACGCATCTGAGAAGTGTAGTCCACTTGAAATTTATGTTCCACTAAACTCATCGGGAGTCGTTTCAGGCCTCAAAACCAAAAACCATCAATTAATCTTTACCTTGTTCCCATCACATTCGAAAGTACTAGTGCTACAATTAAGTGCAAGCCTGCTCACACCTACAAGTATGTACCAAACCTGAACGAGTTCCCACTATGCAGGTTTTAGTACTAGTGCTAGTACTTAGGTTATAAAAAGGGGAACTACCTAACTGAAAATTACTCTACCTTCCTCCTCAAAAGTCCTCCTTCTTTGTCCGTCCTTGCCATGGCCTGTGTGTAGAGCTCTAGGTCGAGAACTACTCGTAACAAGGGAGCGGCAACCAAGGCTACGAAAAAAAAGAGAGGGCTCGCCGCCACGTAGAGACCTCGAAAGATCTCACACGGGCAGGCGATGGCTGCCAGGAGCACCCTAGACGCGGAAGCGAACATGCCGAGCTGGCGGCGCTGGAGTCGTTATCCCTTGACGGCATGCCCGATCTGCTCAATAAGCACCTCAATAAGCAGAAGGAGTTCATCCACGGTTTGGTGGAGCTACTAAAGGAGAGCCTCGAGGACATGCCCGCTGAGCTCAATGAGCAGGGGGAGTTGATTGCCGGCTTGGTGATGCTGCTGAAGAAGAGCATTGCCTCGAAAAAGAAGGCGACCGGCAAAATCCTGCAACTTCAGGAGGACAAGGCGAAGCTCTGCCACGAGCTCGACCGGCTGAAGGAGGAGAATGCCGGCTGGAAAAAGTTGCATGAAAATAGTAGTTCCTCGATGAAGATGTTGTAGGCCCTCTTCATGGAACAGAAGGAGGAGTTGGCGAAGCTCCGCATCGAGCACCCGGCTGTTGTCAAGGTACGTAATGTGTCCATGGAACAGAGCACTACAGGAATCCAGTATTTTGCCGTCTGCCACGGCGGACGGCAAAGGCACGGATGACGGACGGCAAACATTGACGGCAAAGACAGGGTCGGCAAACAGGTCCTTTGCCATGTGCTTTTTATCGCGGACGGCAAAGAGCCCTTTGCCTACAGCGGAGGACGGCAAAGAGGAGGAGCGCCAAAAAACTGGACGTCCGCCAGTGTTAGTTCATTAGGCGGCTAATGGCGGCCTCTTTGTCGTCCGCCAGTTGACGTCAGCAATGCGTCAGCGCCCGCTGTGTTTTGCCATTTGCCACGGCGGACGGCAAAGGCAAAGTCTTTGCCATCAGCTTAGCTTTGTCGTCCGCCACGGTAGGCAAATTTGCCAAATGGCCCATCCCTCAGGAAGCACAAGTGGGCGCCACGTGCCCCCTTTGCCGTCTGCCACCAACGGCAAAGGCGTCTTTGCCGTCTGCCACGGACGGCAAGGAGCCTGCACTACCTCTTTTTTATTCTGTTTTTCTTATATCCAACAATTATCACAACACATAAATATCCATCACATAAATATCCAATATAATAAATATCCAGCACATATATATCCATCCATACATACAGAGTAGGTTTCACATAGTTCCATCGATCCATACATATTACAATATGCAAAGTTTCATCATAGCAATCTAGTTTCATCATAGCAAGCGAGCAGAATACAAGAAGTGCATCAAAGGAAAAAAACAAGCAATCCATCATAGGATGCTGGCTTCCGTGAAGTGAATGAAAACTGCAAAATGACAAATAAGAAAGTTAGAAAAAGAAGACTAGAAGAAGAATTAGACTAGAAGAAAAAGAATAGAAGAAGAAGAAGACTAGAAGAAGAAGTATATGCCATTTATTAGCTAACTTAGGTGTACTAGATCATTTATGAGCTAAATTAGTTGAAATGGATCGTTTATGAGCTAACTTAGGTGAAATGGATCGTTTATTAGCTAACCTAGGTGAAATGGATCGTTTATGAGCTATCTTAGGTGAAATGGGTCGTTTATGAGCTAACCTAGGTGAACTGGGTCGTTTATGAGCTAACCTAGGTGAAATTGATCATTTTGGAGCTAACTTAATTGAAATGGGTCGTTTATGAGCTAACTAAGGTGAAATGCCATGTTTTTGAGCTAACTAAGGTGTAATGGATCGTTTTTGAGCTAACTTAGGTGAAATGGGTAATTTTGGAGCTAACCTAGGTGAAATGGGTCATTTTGGAGCTAACCTAGGTGAAATGGGTCATTTTAAAGCTAACGTAGGTAAAGTGGATCATTTAGGAGCTAATCTACATAAAATGGGTCATTTTAGAGCTAACTTCGATAAATTGGATCACTTGTAAGCTAACTAAGGTAAAATGAGTCATTTTAGAGCTAACTTAGGTAAAATGGATCGTTTATGAGCGAACTAAGCTAATTATGCAATTTTTGACATAAGTAAGCTAAGTACATATCGTTTTAGAGCTAACTTAGGTAAAATGGATGGTTTATGAGGTTAGTAAACTTATTAAGTCATTTTGGAGGAAAAGAATCTAACTCTAGGTCATTATGGTAAGCATATTGGAGGAAATAAAGCTAAGTCTAGGTCTTTGTGCATTTGTTAAGCAAAACACTAGAGAAACTTACCGTGATCAGGGAGGTGTAGGAGCGGGCTAGCTCGCGCCTGTAGCTGGAGAAGGATCGTGCGATGCGTTTCTGGAGTTAACCTGCACCAAAGATCATTTCCAATGTCTCGTTAGCATTATGACACTCAAATGTTAGGACTAGCAAGTAATGTCCATTCAAATTAAACTCACCGTGCTCCCAGGAGCAATCACTGGCATCAGCGGAGCGGTCTGACCGGACTTCTCGCACACAGACTGCACATTTGGTTTTCACAATAGAGTCATACTAGTTAGTAATGAGACTCAAATGTTAAGACTAGCAAGTAATCTGCAGAAGAAACTTACCACAAGGAGCTCATACATGGCCCTTGCCTGCATGTCATTCCGTGCACTCTCCTCCTCCAACATCTTTGTCGTCCTCTCCTCCAACTCCCGCTGCCTCTCCGCCGCCTCCGCCAGAATTTCTCCATTCTATCTCTCTCACTCTGTATAGCAGCCTGCAACACCACTCACATAAACCATTGTAATCATTAATGGAAGCGCACACAATGTAATGGAGAAAGATAGCTGAGTACGTATAACTAACCTTGAAGGCGAGTTGGACTAGCCGTTCACAAGGCCTTATCTCAGGAGTGGAGCTCGACTGGCGCGCCTTGATCTCCGAGAGAGTGCTAGGACAACGAATAAATCCATCTCCCATGGCTATGGAGCCATGGGACCTCCCGCCACCAGATATCATGAGCAGCTCTGTATCAATGGGACCCTGGCTCGGGTTAAAGTCCTCCCCTTTCCTCGCCTACCCCTGATCTCTATATTGCACGAGCTTGTCGTGGGCGGAGATGTTGGTGAAGTTCTTTGGATCATCGAGGTCAGATGCAGAGAATGCCTTGACTTTCTTGTAAGGGCCAGTGTGGGCCATGGCATACAGGTCGTACACCTCTGGCACCTTATCCGCCTTATTGTAGCGTGCCTGAAAGAGAGAAACAAAGTAAATTAGTAATTAAAGGGCTAAAGCTAGCATGATGAATGAATTGCATGAATCATGAAGCAAACCACATACCCAGTTCCACCCGTACTAAAATAAGTTGGAGCTGCCTTGGTGGTGTGGCACACCTTCCATTTGGGCACGGGATCCTTCCATGCACACACCAGCCAACGAATAGCGCATACGCCGGCAAGTCATGCGTCGAGTACATGTACCAGACACGCATTATGAAGTTCCATTTTCTATAGGCGTTGTATGTCTTGAACCCATTATCCCAGGCTTCTTGTAATTTGTCCTTAAGCGGCTGCATGTACACATTCATATTTTTCCCCGGATAGTTGGGCCCTGGAATTATCAACGTCAGGAAAATGTTCTTTCTTTGCATAATCTATCCGGGGGGGAGATTGACTGGAAGGCAAATACGGGCCAACAATTGTATTAGGCTGCCGTCATACCAAACACACTGAACCCATCCGTGCTGATGCCAACTCGAGGATGCCTCGGATCTGCCGCTTTGTCAGCATGTAATTCATCAAACTTTTTCCACGCAACACCATCTGATGTGTGTACCATCATCAGATTCCCATCTGCATCTAGTTCGGTTCTTTTGCCTGTTTTGTGCCATGTCATCTGTTTGGTCGTCTCTTCGACCATGAAAAGACGTTGAAGTCTTGGTACGATTGGCATATACCGAAGAACACTAACGGGGATTTTGGTCTGTGTCTTCTCACCCATACCGTTGTCTACCACAATATACCTGGAAGACTTGCAAATGGGACAATAGTTCAAGTCCACATAGTCAAGCCTAAATAAGGCACATCCTTTCTCACAAGCATGTATCTTCTCATAGGGCATCTTCAGTGCACGGAGGATTTTGTCCGACTGGTACAGGTTTGCAGGCATTACATGGCCTTTGGGTAGAAAGCGTCCAAATACTGTCATAATTGCGTCATAGCATTCTCTGCCCAAGGTGAACTAAGCCTTCAGAGCCATTACTTGTGAGATGGCATCCAACTGACAAAGCTCAGTGTGCTCGTGGAGCGGACGTTTTGAAGACTCCAACATTTCATTGAAGGCCTTTGCAGATTCCACCATCTCCTCATCCGAATCCCGAGCAGCATCATAGTCTTGCACCATGTTTTCCATCCCAGTACCATGCTCGTCAGTGCGACGACGATCCACCTCAGCTCTACCACGTTGGGCAGACTCACCATGTATTGTCCACACCGTATAATCGGGCGTAAAACCACTCTTCTGCAGGTGTTCGCCCATTTCAGCCTCTGTCCTCTTTTCCCAATTGCCGCACCGGAAACAGGGGCACCGGTTTTTCTTCTGGCCATTTGCAAATGCGGCTCGCACAAACCCCTTGGTTTTTGTGAACCATTCAGCGCTCCATTTGTTCTGACCAGTGTGACCGGTATACATCCACGCACGATCACTCATCTTGACTTTCAGAGCTACTGGACACACAACAATTATATATGTAATTCACCATGTATATATTCATCAGTTGATCTACTTTGTCAATTTTATTACGTCCATGCAACCTACACTCTAATAGGTAATGATAGGTCCTAATCCCACCCGTGTATGCGTAGATTGGGTTCATTTTCCCATGCAATGCTCCGAATCCGACGCAAAATTTCGGCAGCACCTCCCCGCTGTTCTCCTGATACACGTCTCTACAGTAAATAGAGATGATGTGTACCCGGAGAACAACAGGGGAGGCACTGATGAAATTTATGCGTCGGATCTGGAGCAAAGCATATGGGAAAACGAACCCAATCTACACATACTCGGGCTTTCCATGGAGAGCGTTGGACAATTCGAAAGAATCAAGGTTATAAATATGCAAATGCATGCATATTTATAACTATGATGCTTTCGAACAGGAGACACATATTGGTTACGCATACTGATGATTCAAGACACATATATAGCTAGCTATCAAGTTTCATCGGAATAGATCAAATAATTAATGGGGGAGGAGGACATGTCATTTGTGCTCACCCACGAACGAAGGGGCAGAGCTCGTCAAACGCACAGCGAGGTCGTCGAACACCAAACCTCGCAGCGATGAAACAACTGCATGTTTGAAACTACTCGATCAACACAATTATATATGATGTTTTTCGTAACAAAATTGAAAAATATATGACCTAACTAATAATTCACAAATATATGACCCCGTCGCCCTCTGGAAGGCCAAAGAACACCTTTTCGGGGGGTGTCGGGGGTCGTGGTGTCGTGTCGGGGTGCCGTGTCGGGGTCGGGGGTCGGGGTGTCGTGTCGGTGTTGGGTTGCTGGGTCGGGGTCGGGGTGCTATTTCGGGGTCAGGGTGTCGTGTCGGGGTCGGGGTGTCGGGTTCAGGGGGTCGGTTGTCGGGGTCAGGCTGTCGGGTCAGGCTCGGTGTCGGGGTGTCGGGTCAGGCTCGGGGTCTGGGTCGTGGTCTCGGGGTCGGGGTCGGGGTGCCGGGTCGGGGTCGGGGTGCCGTGTCGGTATCGGGGTCGGGGTCGGGGTGTCGGGGTTGGGGTCGGGGTCGGGGTCTCGGGGTCGGGGTTTTTTCCTCTTCTTTCCTTTTCTTCTTCTTCCTCTTCTTCCTTTTCTTCCTTTTCTTCCTTTTTTTCCTTCTGCTTCTTCTCCTTCTTCTTCTTCTTCTTCTTCATCTTGTTCTTCTTCTTCTTCTTCTTCCTCCTTTCCTTTTTCCTCTTCTTCTTCTCCTCCTCTCCTCTTTTTTCTTCTTCTTCTTCTTCCTCTTCTTATTTTTTCTTCTCCTCCTCCTCCTCTTCTTCTTCCTTTCCTTTTTCCTCTTCTTCTTCTCCTCCTCTCCTATTTTTTTTCTTCTTCTTCTTTCCTAAACTAAACTAAACCTAAACATAAACCTAAACCTAAATCTAAAACTAAAACTAAAACTAAAACTAAAACTAAATCTAAACTAAACATAAACCTAAAACTAAAAAAACAGAAAAAAGGAAAAAACTAAATCTAAACCTAAAACGAAACCTAAAACTAAAACTGAAACTAAATCTAAACTAAACATAACCCTAAAACTAAAAAACAGGAAAAAGGAAAAAAAGAGGAGGAGAGCTCACCCGGGGCAGGGCCGATGGAGGAGGTGGCCGGTGGAGGAGGGGGGCAGGGCGGCCTGGGGCGGCGGCGTCGAGCGGCAGTGGTGACGGGGTCGGGCCCGATCGGGGCGCTGGGGGCGGGGGCGCCGGGGCGGGGGACCGGTGGGGCACCGGGTGGTGGGGCGACGGCGCCGGGTTGTAGTGGTGATGGGGAGGGGGGCCGGTGGGGCGGCGGGGTGGTGGGGCGACATGGCGGCGGCGAGTGGTGGGGGCGGCGGCGCGTGTGTGAAGAGCAGGGAGAAAAACACACAGAGAGAGAGAGGGGCGGGGTGGGGCGCGGCCATTAACGTTAGATATGTTAAATCTTTGTCGTTCGCCCCGCTTTGCCGTCCGCTTAGTTGCTCTTTGCCGTCTGCTAGCAAACGGCAAAGAGGGGGGTCGTTAAGTTTTTTTTAAGCAGCTCGTCTGTGGGGCCCCTCCCTCTTTGCCGTCTGCTAGCGGACGACAAAGAACTGGCTGATGGCAAAGAAGGTCTTTGCCATCAGCCAGTTCTTTGCCATCTGCTTTTGGCTAGCAGACGGCAAAGAGCTGGCAGATGGTAAAGTAGCTGATTCTAGTAGTGGATGATGAAGGCTCGCATCGAGAAGTCCCACGTCATGGACACAATGATGAAGATGGCGGAGGAGACGCACAAGGAGATGGAGGTCGTGGAGGCGATGCAGAAGCACTTATGACTCCGCGGCCAGCAACCCTTCATGTAGTGAGAACAGCGCCCCAGACTTGTGTGTGCGTCTTCCTTCTTTTTCGGGCGTGATAATCTTTGTTCTTCTTTTGCTCCTGTGTTTCTTATTTTGCTTTGGGTGTTTGGCCGCATGTGTCACCTTCTCTGCGAGGCATGAATAGAACAATGCTAAAAATGAGATGACTAGCAAATTAGCTTATTCTTTATCGCCAATAGAACAATGCCTCTTGCTAGTAATATATAATAACAATAGAGAGTAACATATAGAGAGCGCTCCTCGCCAAATTATGCATATACTATATGGCACTACCCACTATGAAGGTAATAGTAACATACACTACTAGGGAAAACCTTATACACAAAAAATTACCAGTAGCGCTCTTCAAAATACGACGCTACTGCTATTTAGCAACAACGCGTGCCGGAAAATGCACTGCTGAAAGAAAAATAGCAGTAGCGCATCATCTCTAAACTGCGCTACTGCTCTAATTGCCATGACCTCGCCGTCCAGCTAGTTATAGCAGTAGTGCCTTACATCGTACCGCGCTACCGCTATTCTCCTTACCTGTAACGCTTTTTCATACCCACGCTACTGCTAACCCTACCTTATCACCACGCGGCCGACCCTCTCTCTCACTCACTCTCCCTCTCAATCACTCTCCCCCGCGCCGATAACCATTGTCGTTCGTCGTCGCCGCCGCAGCCATCGTCCGTCCGCCACCAAGGTACTCCCTCCTTCCGTCCCTCCTCCTCCCACCGCACCCTCGACCCTCCTCCTCCCACCGCGCCCTCCTCCTTCCGCCTGCGGCCGCCCCCTCCTCACTCCTCCGCCGGCAGCCCTCCTCCCACCGCCACTCCCTCCTCCTCCGGCCGGCCCCTCCCCCTCCTCCCCCGGCGCCCCTCCCCCTCCTCTCTGCTCCCTCCCTCACTTGTCTCTATTTTTGCAAATCATAGGTAACTCGTTTATTTAGCAAGTGATTAATATAATGAGCTTATTTATATTAAGTGCTTAATGGACCTAGTTTATTTAGTAAGTGCTTAATAGAACTAATTTATTTAGTAAGTAGTTAATAAAACTAGTTTAATTAGTGTTAGGATTATATATAAGATATTTCTGTTCCGGCAAATTTCAAGCGCTCGATGTGTCCTTTTTTAGCAAAGGTCATGCTGGATTTTTTGGGTTTTGCTATCGAGTTATAATCTCTGAATTTTCAACACAGGAGATGTCTGATGACGATGGGATCCTGGAGTGCGGGTGCTGCTATGATGACCGGGGTGTGTGCGACAGGTTTCCTCACCTGTAAAATGATAGGTTTTTCACCATGAAGCTAGAAGAGACCTTCGATGTTTGTATGGTATGCAATGACAAGCATTTCATCGTAATTAATATCATCACTTGTGCTTCTTTTGTTCAACCTATAATTTATGGATTTTTTTCAATTCGATTAGTACATCTCGTGCCATTCTAGACCATATGTATTGGAGAAGCTTGGTTTTGGTTTAGATGACTTTGAGAATGTGGAGACGAGGAGGGCTCACTTAAAAACTAAACATGGTTACGAGTTTCTGGTTAAGTTCTACAATGCGGTCGATCGCTCCCATTTCGGTTGCTCTAATTGGGAAGCTCTCTGCAAGGCATATGGATTTGAGGAGGGAATGCGAATAAGATTTGATATTTGTCCCCAAGATTATGATGATGATGATAATATCGACATCTGGGTGGATGTGGATATGCCTCCAGTTTTGCCTGGATGTGAGTTTGTCAAACTAATTTGTTAAGTTCAGTAATTTATGTTGTTAATTTAAAAATATTTGATGTTCGTCCATACTAAACTTATTTATTTATAATTTTCAGCCTATTTCTTATCTTCAAGAAATACTCGGAAGGTAGTCGACAACACATACTACAGCTATGACTCCAAGCTTAATTGTGAGGAGAAATGTTATCTTGTCTCATTCATACAAGATGTTGAGGCCTTCAAAACCAGTCACTCTATCAGCCAAAATTATACTAGATACGTGCCACTAGTCCATACATTGCTTGATGATAACTTCATTGCTAAAATCTTGGTAAGATTTTATTAATGATGGTAACTTCATTGCATACATTATTCTTAAGTAAACCATTGCTAACTATATATGTTACTATTTCGTTTTTGAATAGAGGCTCCCGAAGCAGGTTGTGCCTGACATGCTATTTACCGAAGGTGATATGCATATAGTTAGCTTACGACCAACTCCCTTCGGAGGCTTACCATACTGCATACTCCATTTCTTGAGACGATGGATGGCTCAAAATCAAAGAATGGATCAAAGTGATGAATGCGCACACGCAAATAATTGGAGACAAAATGAATGTGCGCAAGCCACAAGTTGGAGATAGGTTTTTGTCCATTCTTCATTATGGTGAAGGACTGGTTTATCTGTTTTATGGTATTTTAGCTAGGAGAGAGGAGTAGGTCCTAAGTATTAAGAACAGTTAGTTACTATTGATTATATATGACTACAATGTCTTAGACTTGATGGTGATGCTGAGTAGGAGTAATGACTATGAGTACTATGATGATGATGAGGACGAGTTGTTATTATAACTAGTGACGAAGTTGTTATATGATGTCCCATCATGGACGAGAATGATGATTATGAGGAGTTATATGACAATGATATATTAAGATGATAAGTTGTTAATGATATTATGATGATGATGAGTAGTTATTATGTCATTGGGTGAAAGAACCGCCGATTAGTTTCAAATGGATGGGTCCAAATTGACCATTGGTTACTTTGGATCCATGCACTTGAAACTAATCCAAGGTTCTTTCACCTAGTGATTTAATAACTCATTACGACGTAAAAACAATCTCTAAATTGCTACTGTATGAAAAATTATATACATGTATATGAATACGACCTAAAATTCAAAAGAAATGAAATATGGAATAACAGTAGTAGCGGTTGTTTTCGAAAGCGCTACTAATAATTAGCAGTAGCGATTGACTTGGAAAGCGCTACTACTAAGTAGATATACCAGTAGTGAGTGCCAGTAGGCGCTACTAATAAGCATTAGCTGTAGCGCCTTATCAGTAGCGCGCCCTAGTAGTGATAGACTAGTAACTAGTCTATGCTACTCTCCACTATGACCAGCCAAAGTCGAGGCGCGGATACCAACGAGGGCCTGGTTGTGTCTATACTTGGACAACTCACCCGACTACATGTGCACCAGGTAGACGAAGCTCGTGTTGTGTTGGTGCCGTGTGCGGCCCGCACATTAACCAAAACCTTGCGCCTCCATCTTAGCCTCCTCATTTTAAACTTCTCAATCTCAAAGCCAAGGAGCAACGTGAAACCTATGATAGAGCCAATCGGATGGTTGAGAACACCACAATTCATAGCTACAGATGCGTGTGTGACAAAGGACGAGTGCGTGCGTGCACCTCTTCTTAGAGTACAACTGTATGTGGGTGGCATTGACCTAGGGAGCAGTGATGGTGCGTGCGAGAAGTCCCGAGAGATAGGTGTAATACATCTAAAAAAGACTAGTCTATAGCACGCCACGAGGCTATTCTTGTCGAACGCCAAGCGTAAGATATGTATCCGATGGTGCTAGTTTTTGCACATACACAGCAGTATAAAAAGAACTAGTACCATGGCATATGCTACACCACGGCTGAGAAAACTTTACGACTTTACGCCATCCGGGAATAGTGCCGCAATTCGAAACTAGAACCGTCAATAAATCTTGAGCCCGTCTCGTCACATTCCAAATTACTACTACTACCACGCTATATTTAATTGCAAACCTGTTCACACCGATCAGAACATAAATGGTTTCCCACTTTGGAGTGTATTAGTAGTACTAGATTATAAATACCACTATGCTAAGATGACTGCACATTCCTCCTCAACTCCTCATCCACAAAAAACAATCAAGTCAATCAAGCCATAGCCAGCGTAAGTTCTGGGTCGAGAGATTTCCACCAGGGAGAGGTAAGCATGGAAGAGGAAGCATGAGAGATGTCCCGCTTCGCCATGAAAGCCGCCGACATGTCCAGCTGAGCGGCAGTAGCAACACAGAGGTCCCGCCACACCGCCAAAGTAGCACAGAGGTCCTACCGCGCTGTCGATGTACCAGACTGGTCCGGCCACGCCGCGGAAGTAGCAGAGATATCCCGCCGCGCCACCGAAGCAGCAGGGAGGTCCCGCTGCACCATGGCGGCCTGGGAAAATTTCTCGCGGGAAGGCGAGGACTCTTATAGGCGCATGCATGCGATAGTCCATAGCCAGATGGATCAGATCTCCGTCTGGGCGAGGATGTAGGACGAGGCTACCGGCGTCATCCGACAACTAAGGGAGGGCAATGCGAAGCTCCGGGGTGTGCGCGACCTGCTGATGGCAAAGATCACCGGAAGGGCGAATCAGGAGGAGGAGACCGCTGCCTTCTTGCAGAGGACGGGCGTTATCATCAAGAAACTTATGGACGAGAATGCCATGCTCCGCATCGAGCGCAACAGCCTGGTGGACGAATCCATGGATGCTGCCAAGCAGCGTATTAAGGACATGAAACTGATGAAAGAGATCATCGCCCGCCGTGTGAACTAGTCTCCGCGACCTGAAGTGCATAAAGAAAGTAGAGATCAATGAGCCAAATCGTTGTATGCATCCTCCTTCTTCTTTTGCCATTACATATTTCGGAGGTAGCCGCATGTGGCTTTTTAATTATCTTCCTAATTATGTAAGACAATTATTATCCAATCTCGTTGTCCTTATATGTATTCATCAGTCTTTCTATAAGTCGTAGTAGATGCTATATAGGTCCATTGGATCTTACATCAAGATCCGTGCAAAATTTTCTTTCATATTTTCTTTTTTCACTCTTAAATCTTAGTCGAGTGAGACATTTCCACGCCATTAAACAGAGGCTCGGGCGCCATTAATGGAGACCTTGGGAGAGAGGTGGACGGTAGATGGAGGTCAAAGGGCTCGCACGCCTCCCGTACTCAAATAGCTACCTTGCACGGCGCCACCTAGCTAATAAAAAAAGGGGACGCGTGGCGGCACGTAAATGGTAAATAGATCACGCATAGTCTCAATAATACTTGTGTTTCCGATTGTAACGTGACATCACTTGTTCCAAAATGACTTTGTTAATTGTTAATGTGTGCGCCTTCGCAAATCGGACAACAAAATTACCACAACATGTTGGTGCCATGTCATGACATCAAGTCAAGTTTCATGATTTTCATGCGTGTTTCGGATTTACCAGAATTAAAAAACCAAGTTTCTCAATGTTTCCAGCCGATCCATGATGCCCAGATGTTTGAATTTCACTCCCATTTCTGGCATGGGACCTAGAAATTTACCCGAGGACACATATGTGATTTTTCAACCAGCTTTGGTGCACTGGAGCATGTGCTTGTATTTAAAATTTGAATTATGCACACAAAGGTGACACGTTCCCTCTCAGAACCACGAGCCTTCTTAAGAGAAGCTCCGGTTTGCAAGAAACTTATACCAAAACTTGTTCCTCTTCTGCAAATTTTTTCGAACAGCATGGTAGTACCATGACATGACACCATGCCAAGTTTCATGATTTTCAGGCATGTTTTGGATTTACAAGAACATTAAACCAAGCTTCTCAATATTATCGGCTGAACCACGATGCCCAGATGTTTGAATTTCATTCCCATTTCGTACATGTGACCTAGAAATTCACCTGAGGACACACATGTGATTTTTCAATCAACTTTGGTGCACGGGAGAATGTGCTTGTAGTTCAAATTTGAATTATGCACATTAAATGATCAGAAACTCAATTAATGTATAAAAAGGCCAAACAAACCCGGAATAATTCCAAAATTTACAGGGCACTCATATAGTTCTATGTTGCCACTGTAAAGAAAATTTGCGGGAGGCATCGTATATTGTTTCGCACACAAAGGTATGAAGAAATAAAGAAATTACCATACCTATTTAATTCTTGGTTTCTTATTATTTATGCCACTAGTTGTGTATCACTACTCAGTTTTTCCATTAGAAGTTATAACTACTCAAAAAATGCCATTGATCCGTGAGATGCCTGCTCAAAATGCAATTAGATATCTAAAAAATGCAATCATTAAGTTAGATATTTGCTCAGAAATCCCATTAGACATTGTTATTTTCATGTCAAACCTGTTGACCATGTGACATGACAAAAATAAGCCGATTCTCACAATGATAACTTAATGGTCTTCAACACAACACACCCCTCAAATAAAACTAAGCACCCTGGAATTCTTTGACAAAACTAAGCACCCTGAAATTCTTTGACAACTAAACTACTCGCTATATGATGTTGGCCATATATATTGTACGTCTATATTGTGAAGAAACGAGTGGTAGTACTATACCAACTAAAATATGAAATGTACAAAATATAACAAGAAGAAACATAACATAGTTCTGCTGGGGGCTCAGCATAACACACCCCTCAAATAAAACTAAGCACACCTGAAATTAAACTAAGCAACTAATCCGGTAGACACTGCATTAGAACCACCATGAGCAACGACACTGAAACCTTACTCGTCCTTGTCCCTCTTCCTCTTGGCCGATACTTATTTGCTTGAACCGCACACTTGGCTCTTGCTCTTCATCCAACCCTTGTAGATATTGAAACAAAGGTAGTCATCCATTGCAGCAGAGTGGATGTGGTCTATATCTAGTACATTCCACTCCATTTCATGATGAAACTTGAACGAAGGTTTCTTCAGTGTATTGTATGAAGGATGAACCATGGCTCCTGCCAGGATCAGCATTGAAGGCTGATCATGGGAGGGCACCAGCCCTTTCTTCTAGAGGTCGAAGTGGTTGCCTACAACGATTCCAATCCGATCTAGGACATCCCTGTCGTTCCTAAAGTCTACAATAACGAATTTGACTCGGCTGTCCTTGAGGAAATTCTTAAAATCCTGGCACTCAATGTCAGGATGGCATATGTGGTAGACCAAGCATAAGTCATGCACGCAAACCTGGATCACGGCGGGCTTCTTCTTCTCTGCCTCCTTTAGATTCTTCTCTCTTCCCAGGACTGTGGTGTACTCAACATCTAGCCCAGCGACCCACTCATCATTTGAGTTTTCGAGCATCCGTTTGAAGCGAGCAAGGCATTCTTTGACCTTTGCGGAAGAACGAGTGTAGATGACATAGAACTCATCGCCGGTGATGGTTCTAACCTTGTACTCACCGCCGATCATGGAGATTTGGGATGCCATGGATTTGCGAGGAGGGTTAGGATTAGTGGAACTGCCGTAATGTGAAAGGACAGCACCACTAGGAGCGGTTTATAGATTGTAAAAATGTCGAGTGGGGGCGTGTGCGAATGACAGGGTAGTGGCTTGCCTGGTGGATAAATGGATTCATGCACAGTACTATGGGGGCCCAATTAGATGTCATGTCTACTCGACGCCTAATTAAATGGTTTTTGATGTCATGTCAAGCATTGGGAAAATTACATGTGACATGAAGCTTTCCATTCTCCCATGATACGGGCTTCAGAGAGCCCTTGGATCTGATATCAAATGGTTGCATGGCGTGATTCTAGACCTATGGGTCAATATCCTATCCTGGAGGGTTATTCTGCAAATTTTCAGCAACTTTGCATGTGACCGTTTGATCTTAGATCCAAGGGCTGCCAGCAGCCCGTATCCTGGTCGCGCCTACCACGACCGTCGCCTCGCTCGCGTGGTCGCTCCCTTGGAGATTTAACACGGTGCGTTAGGCTATCTGATGTTGGCATGTCATACATAGTCATCACTTAGTCACTCATACAACAAGGTTAGCTATAAGGTTGGATATAAGAGTATTTTTTTGTTTACTTCTCTCTATCTCTTTCTTCGTAGTATTTATTGAATTTGCCAAGGAGTGACCTCTTCCAATGAAATGGTGCTTAGATGAGGTGCTATGGGAATTAAATGGCTTAGCAACTCAAGTCCCCAATGCATAGGTCCTTAGTTTTTTGTTGCTAAATTTGCTTCATCTAGGTACACGCGCTTATCACCGTTTCTTCCTGGGGTTACCGAACTAGTCTCTCTCTTCTTAATTAACTTGCCACATCAGACTTTATGCCTATGTGGCAGGCTTAGCACCTGTAAGATCAAGTACAATAGTGAGCTATAAGCCCGCATTACATGTCATTTTTGCATATGTGGGGGAAAGAGGCAAGGAAAAAGTGGAGGAGTGGGCTGTCAAGCAAGAGCCAGCCTATACATGGTGGAGCATCGGGAGAGGCAACTCTATGGACATGGCCAGGAATCGGGAGACTCAAGCCGGTCGTAGCGCCGCAGTTAAAATGATAATGGCAAGTCGAATCACTGGGCCCCACCTATCTAGCAGTAACTCACTATCAAATCACACAACCCTACATTAGCAGCAGCCTATTCCCTCATCTTCTCGCATCTCTGTTGAACCGACTAGGCAGAACTGCCCCGCCTACCGCGCGGGAAAAGCCCCGCCCTCGACTTTTACATGGAGTAAAGCCTCAAGAAAATGGCAGCACACATGTATGGAGTATACATCACGCCCGTCGCGTTCGCGTCGCACCCCAGACGGTCGGTTGGTCTGGCACGCCGCTCCCCGAATGGAACGCGCGTCATATTGCCTTTGCACACACATGTGGGACCATAATTGAGAACCGACCATAGGCACACTCCCCGGCCCCGCAAGTCGGGTGAGTTAATAGAAGTACATACGTTGGTACCTGGACGATCCCTGCAAGACACGGAAGATCAGTTCGTCCATGCATGTGACCAGACTCCAGCAGACACGGCTGGATTGGCTATCATCTACATATCGTGCAGGCTGTGTTGTACAGGGTTGTAGTTCTAGTGAGAAATCTAAAAAAATGTTTCTTGTCATCTCGCAAAATTAGGTGTCATGTGCTTCGGATCACTGCGAGGGTTAAACAGTTACAACTGAGTTGGGCTAGTCATTGGGGGCACATGCACGAAGACTACTCAGCTACCAGCTAGGTCAAGTCGGCTATGTTAATCAGGACATCTATCAACGGACCCCTTTTCTACGAGTTTATCTTTAATTTGAGCTTTGATCCTCGTCTAGTTTGTCCGTCAGGATTCATCTGTATCCTTTGGGCAGTGAGGTTATGATTTCTTGTCATGTGACATTTTTTCGTGTTATATGTTATAATCTGGTGCTTCAGATCAAAATGACGACAACTGCGCCTTCGGGGCACGTGCATGAAGACTTCTCGACAGTCATTGCCGGGGTCAAGCCGGCTCCGGCCGGTAGATAAAAGAAAACTAGTACTCCAGTATATAGGCAGGAGCCTCCACGCTTGCTTGCTAGTGTTGCTCTCTTCACACTATCTCGTCCTCTCCAGATCTAAACACGACAAAGGTGGCCACACACTCTCTCTCTCTACTCACCGCTGGTCACAGATCCACCCGGATCCTTTCCGCCAGGGAAGGTGAGAAGGTGCAACGTTCAGGCGGTCGTCCTTGGCGACAGCTCTTACCCACTGCCGGCGCGTCCCAATCAGCATGCCTTGCCGTTCTCTCCAAAGCATCGCTAGGGAGGGAGGGCCTCCCACCCCTTCTTCCTCGTTGACGTAGTGTGGGCAGATCCGGCCTCCCGCCGCCCACCTAGCGACATCCCGGTGACCCTCAGGTATAACTTCCTTCGAAACCGGCCTTGCTCTACTTCCCGAGCTCCTGACGTCGATGCATTTGTAGCTTTTACTATTTATTAGCACCCCTCATGCAGATAGGATCGATCGGCTATTTGAAAACCACCTATTTTTTTACTGTTAAGAGGTAAAACTAGTTCATGCACTCGAATCTAGTAGTACTTGGTTCAAACAAGGAATAAAGGGGGTGGGGGAAGATTTGTTACCTGAATCTAGGACTTGGTCGAACGAGGAAATAATGGGGGCGAAAAGAAGCAGAGACTGGCTATCAAACTGGTCTCTAGGACTAATAGGGAAATAAAGGGAACACAATACAAACTCAATATAAACCTGATCTATTGGTTGAAAAAGGAAAGAAAGTGGGGACTAGGGGACAAGTCAATAGAGTAAGTTCGGCACTAGATTTGCTAGCCTCACACGATATAAGGTGGCTCCAACCCAGATATCCTCTTCTGATGTTTGTTGCCCCGAGCCGCTCTTATGTAATGCCACTGGTAAAATGTAGCAGTCGCACTATTCAAAGTAAGGACACGTTAAACCAATGTTGTTTTCAGTGTAATGCCTCCAGCAATATGAATCAATGGCACTTTTTTCATGTCCACTAAATTTCCCATTAAGATAAGTTCCTTCTTTTCGTTAGAGATGCAACTGTCCTAGTCCGCATACTCTCTAGGAGCTTCACGACCAACCTTGATGTTGCTCAATCTTAGTGCAACTGATGAAGAAAAAGCTCTGTGGGTTTTTTTCTAATGGAAATGGAACCGGGGTTGGAGCCCTTTTCTTAAAAAAAAGAAGAAGAAGAAGCTGCTAGCTGATGGGATACTGCTTCATTTTAGGTGAACTGCACCAAAAGGTCCCATGAATTGAATCATCCATGTTGGTGACAGGTGTCATCCCTTCTACGATGGCGTTGACTGCAGATATGGTTCCCATCACGAGGTATGTTCCTTTTTGGTTTGATCGTTTGCCAAAGATCCTGCATGTTGATCCTGCTCTTGTGCTACTGTTTTGGCAGTGCCATGATAGAGCAGTAATGTTATTATTTTGCACCTTAATCTAGTGGCACTATTAATTTGAGGCAATGTTTGGCACCACTAGTGCCATTGTATTTTATATATCGAAAGAGGGGGTTCCCTTCGATTTCAATAAAGAAACCTAACCATAGAAAACCATTATATATCCGACAAAATCTCAGTGTAAACGGGCAGTTATGCAAGAACTACTAGAACGGACAGAGTACTAGCAGGAGACAAGTTTGCCACATAATCTAGGCAGGTAGGGGGACGCAGCACCAGCTCGACCAAGTTTGGATTACAACCCAAATGCTACCACAGAAACATCAGGGGGAAGATAGGGACTGAAAGAGCTAGCTTTAGCATCCTAGTCTAATCACCCCCGGCCTTCATCCTTGCGACGCACGGTACACCTCGTTTGCCACCTGCTCGACCCTAGTGTCACTGATAAAATGAAGTAATAATACAATTAAAATAGAGCGAGTGTCCTCTCTATCCTTTCATTTCCAATGTTGATAAAGAAAGTGCTTCTCTTTGTAAAATGTATGTTTCATCAACTAGTCCCATTGTTAATGTTTAAGCGTTTCTACAAACCGGGGTGCTTAATTTTAGTTGATCTGCACAAAAATAGAGATTTGAATGTCTCAAGGCCCCTCCTTGTACTACCGCTGTACACTGATGTTCATCACTCACAGAAGGTGAATCGGGGAGACTTGGGTCCATTTCCAGTATGATGTAATATTTTCTTCTGTTTATTAGTGTATGTTTCATCAACTAGTGCCACTATAATGTAACCATGCCTTTTCATTATCTGTGCAAACAGGGTTCTTCAGTTGCATTTTGGTGGAACTGCACAAATGTACGAATGGAACCGGCATATATGCAGAGGGCGAGGTGCCAAGTAAAAATTTCTGACACCAACATTGCTCCATCTAAGCATTGGCATCCACCACCATTAGTGGGATGTGTGGCGCTCACGGTGGACGGATCTTTCTCGGTAGCAAATCCTCTAACCAAATACTAGTAGCTTAGACTTAAAAAAAATACTAGTATCTTATATTGGCTGTTTTCTAGGGGTGTACTCTTTTCTAAAAAGAAGTACCAATCTTTTTTTCTTTATTTGTACACGGTGTCACAACTTTAACCCAAAGGTCCAGAGCTATTTTAGGGTGATTGGCATAGTACTCGGAGACTGATTGTAAGCATGATTTTTATTAATTGTCGCACTGATTGTAAGCATGAGCAGATGGAAGATTTGGTTAGTGTGAAGCTTACCTTAAACCCTACCGATGTCGTTGAAGCGAGGCTAGCATCGAGGGAACCATGGAGAATAGTGGGGAAGTGACGTCGCGCCATCCGGCCTCCTCTTCCAGTGGGAGAACGAATACTCCTATGGCTCTGGCTGGCTCTATAGCCTCACAAATGGCACACCGTACTTGATCGATTCGTTATCCTCTAGGTGCACGACCTTTGACCTCTAGCCCACCACCTCCGCCTGACATTCGCCTCAAGTGAATCTGTCTACTCCATCTCCGAGAGTAGATACTCGATGAACTCGAATGACTGCAGCGTGACTGCCGCCGAGGAGTACATTGCCGCCCTCATCACCGTCGTCTCGCTCTTTCGAATACATTGCCACATGGCCCTCACCGTCCTCGAAATTTCCCACTCATTGTCAAACCATGTAAGGATCTCCTTCAACCTCGCTAACTTTGCCTGGTCGCCGCTTGTGATCTTTCTGATTCGCCGTGGCATCCCCTCCATAGAAGTCCTTCTGAGTGGTCTGGTGCTAGCTTTGGAAGATGGGAGGAGAGACGGTGGTCTTGCAATAGAGAAGATGGAGTGGCGAGACGGTGGTTTTGGAATGGATATGATGGAGAGGAGAGGGGGTGGTTTTGAAATGGAGAAGAGGGAGAGGCGAGACAGTGGTTTTGGAATGGAGATGATGGACAGGAGAGGTTCCCCTGCCTTTCGGTCACTGACAAGTGATTCTCAGAGAAGAAACTGCAAGTTTCTGCTTCAGATAAGAAACTCCAAGTTCAGTTTCAGATAAGAAACCGCAACTTTCTAAGGCAGAGCATTTATATTGACACGGCCTTTTCAAACAGTGTTAACATCATGCTGGAAGATTTATTCATGGTCGAAACATGAACTACCAGCCAGTTAACATCATGCTGATCAACATTCATGCATAGCACATCTTCGTATGATGCACAGTCAAAAAGATATGCTATTTTCAAGATACCGATACAATGTCGAGTGTGTGAAAAATAGAGAAAACGAGTGATGAAGTTTTGGCAAGTGTTGGACGTGGTGTGCGTAGATGACAATTGGCACCCACATGTCAATAAAGGCAGAGGCAAAAAATTTGGAGATATTTTCTCTGCACAGGTGGAATCGAACCCGGGCGGAATAGCTATAGTGTAGTGTCACTCGGCCACTAGGCTAGTTCAGTTGTTTCGTTACTATTAAGGCACTTCCTCAGGTGGTCAGATCTTCTCCAGCGCCTTTGTGCGCTCGCCAAGACGCCGCTGTCTGCCATTGTGAACATGCTGAACAAACGAGAGGAATTTGGAGAGGACCCTACGTGGAGAGGCGGACAGTCGGGACCCACCAGGTCTATGGCCGTACGCAAGCAAGTGTCTCATCGAAAATATACTTCCTTCTAATTCTATACTAACGTTGGGGCCCACAGGTTTGTCAACATAGTTACATTTTTTTAGGTACTTCAACGTAGTCACTATAGGAGATAAATTCACAACAAAACTGGGGAGCTGCCAGGTATCATTTATTATCACTTGGCAGCAAGTATCAGCTGGGTTTTGGGCTGCCTCGTCTAGGCTTTCTTTTTTAACATGCGCAACCCACGACCTCGGATGGGAGGTCCATAGGCCTGTTTGCATTTTCTTGAGGGCAGTCATGTATCGACCGGCCTATGGACCTCCCATCCAAGGTTTTATTTTTACTGAAAGGTCGGCATCCCAATTTATGTATTTGTTTGAAGAAAACGCAGAGGTATGTTCTATTTTTCTATATATGAATAGGAACGCCTGGTCCAAATTATGTTTCCCTTCTAAATATATTATATATATTTAAATTATTTTATATGTTATTATATATTATTGTTATTGTCATTGTATAGTTAACAGTTACTTACATACGTAAGAAAACAATACCCCACATCTTATTAACTTATAAAAATTACTTCTTAACAATAAAATCCTGGATTTTTTTGGCAACGAATATCCTGGTGATTGTGTACGAAAGCTTGGTAAGATTTAAGGACCAATGTAATAATAAGTCACTTATTATATATATATATATATAACAAAATGCTTAACCCATGTTTATTTTTTGATAACATTGTTGCGCCCACCCCAACATTATAATTAGAATAAGCCCATCAAAATCATGTATTTCAAGAAAGTGCAAATGGCCTATAATTGTTTAGGAAAAACATAGATGGGCAGCATGGACGCTACATTATTTGTTCACCCAGCCCAGCTAATGGACTGTAATTCAAAAAAATCAAATGGACTGTAAATTCTACCCCACAAAAAAAAGACTGTAAATTCTAAAAAAATGGGTTGAATACGTGCCACATTTTTGGAGGCTGAAAAGTGGGCCAATAGGTCGAAGCCAATGCAAGTCGTTGTCAACTTAGTCAAGAAATGATTCTGACATCGTTAGCCGTTGGATTTACATCCAACGACCGGCATCCATCTTCAATCTCTCGTCTTCTTCCTCCAGCGCCACCGGGACCACCTGCTCCCGCCTCCTGCTGCTAGCAGCACTGCTTAGCATGCTTCGGTGTGAAGCGCTACTCCACCGTTGGCCAGGCCATCCCTCCACCCCACCACACCTCCTGTTCTTCTACACCGACTGCCGAACCACAACGCACCAGAACCAGTTAACCCTCGTACACCTCTTTGTCTGCGACTCTACTCCCACGTCTTCCCATCTCTGGCTCGTTGCTGTCTAGGGCCTCGCCGTCGTCCACCACCTTGGATGCGCTCGGCGCGGAGTGGTCAACGTGGTCAACGAACGACAACATCGGAAGTAGATTGTGCGTGGAGAGGCTAACAGCTGGGTCCACGGCCGCATGCGCAAAATTATGATTCGTCCACCTGACAGCTGGGACTCACCGGAAGGGCCTCTTTATTTCACGGAAAACGTTCCCACCACTGACAGGTCGGACCCACCAGCTATATCTTCGCACACAAGGAAGTGCCTCCAGTGACAGTAGTGGGAGGCTGACTTGTGGGCCAACTAAGGTGACGGGGACGGAGGGCTTTGTCAACTTAGTCAATATGAACGATTCTAGCTCCGGTGACAGTATGATGTCCATCCAACGGCCGTAGTGCTTCTTCAACCTCTGGTCTTCTTGCTCCAGCCACCTAAAGCTGCGCTGGTCGTGCCTCGTGCTCCTTCCTCCCGTGGCCGGCTGCGATGCGGCGGAGGCCTCACCGCCCCCTATTACTCCCACCGCTGGCCAAGCCATCCCGCTACTCTCCCACACCCCCTGTTATTCTGCGGCGATAGCAGCCTCACACCGCAGCGAACTAGCGAACCCTCATACTCCTCTACGTGTGGGCATCCACTTTCGCGTCTTCCCCGGCTCCGCGTCGTCCCCTTCCTAGGCCTCGCTGTCATCCACCGCCCTGGTGCTCTCGGCGCGGCGTGGTCAACGTGGTCAAGGAACGGCATCCATCGGACGTGGACTGTACGTGGAGAGGCTGACAGCTAGGTCAAAGGCCGCAGCAAGGAAGTGCCTCCTTATTACGTAGAAAATAATGATTCCTCCACCTGACAGTAGGGACCCACTCGATGGGAAACCATATTTCATGAAAAAACTTCCCCCTGACTACTGGGACCTACCAGCGACATCTTCGCATGCAAGGAAGTGCATTTGGGCAAAAAAATGATTTGCCTAGCTAACTACTAGGACCCACCAGCTACATCTTCGCACGCAAGGAAGTGCCTGACAGTCAGGACACACTGGTCGATGTAGAGGTGCGCATCATGTCGTAGTAGAGGCGCACACATAGCATGTACACGTACGTACAGTGGCCAGGGTGCAAGAAAGTAAATACGGCCACATACGTACATATGGGCGAGGTCTCGAACGCCTACTCGCGGGTACATACGGCCATGGCTCATGTACATGGCTGGGTCAGAACGGAGAAACTGCGTCGTCGTCGTGTTCATGGGGAGGCAACGGAATGCATCGTGTTCATCTGGAGGCAACGGAACGCACGGGAGCCAACCGGCTTGGACGGAACAGCCGATGGAAACGAGGCCTGGCGTACCGCAGAACGGAGGAAACGGCCGTGTGTTCCACTGGCCACGGTCGAAACGGGAACCTGTTCATCGGGAGGGGTCTGGCGTACTGCAAAACGGAGGAAACAGACCTCCTATGGCCGAAACGGGGGTCCTGTTGATCGGGAGGGGTGTGGCGTACCGCAAAACAGAGGAAACGGACTTGTGTTGGAGCGCTACGGTCGAAATGGGGGTCCTGTTCATCATGAGGGGTGTGGCGTACCGCAAAACGGGACTCCACGGGATACTGTTCATCTCCACCGTCGACCCCCTCCAGCCTCCACGGGCTACTGTTCATCCACCGTCGACCACCTCGAGCCTCCACCTGCGACTGTTCATCCACGGGCTCCTGTTCATCCAGCCTCCACCGCGTGCTACTCCACCGGCTACTGTTCAACTAGCCCTCTTCACGGGCTCCTGTTCAACCACCCCTCAACGGGCTACTGTTCTTCCAGCCCTCCACCGTCTACTGTTCATCCTGCGCTCCATGGGGTGGTCCTGTTCATCCAGCCCTCCACGGGGTCCTATTAATCCAGCCCCAACTGTCTCGATTGATCGGGGTCTTGTTCATCCAGAGGCAACACCACGGGGTCCTGTTCATCCACGCCCACTGGGAACTATTCATCCAACCCCCCCCCCCCCCCCAGCAAAGCCCACTGTTCATCCAGAGGAAACACCACGGTGTGCTATTCATCCACCCCCACCGGGAACTGTTCATCCAAACCCCCCAGCAACGCTCATTGTTCATCCAGAGGAAGCATCGATCAGCTTCAGTTAGCAGCAGTAGCGAAGGAACCGCTTGATCGGGTTTAGTTAATAGCCATCGATCGATCACTCGGGTTCAGTAATGCGTAGCCTACAGTGCAATCGCTCAAGTTCAGTTAGAGCCCAACGCCTCGCTCGGGTTTAGTTAGAGCCCAACGCCTCGCACCCACGCGCATCGCTCGGCCCCGACCACCCACCATAACCGGGAACACCCCGACATTTTCCTCGCCCTCGCTTCTACCACGGTTTTTTCCGTCACGGACGGCCAAAAGAATGTCATGCAACTGCGTCTCCCGTCTGCCTAGGACAAAAAGCCCATTTTCTGTCATCATTTTTTGTCATAGAAGTAGGACCCCACCACATCTATGATGATACCGTGTTTTGTCACAATTATTGTCATAGAAGTGTCATAAGTATGACATAATTTTTTTCGTTCGGCCAAAAATGTCACGGATGTGTCTTTTTTCATAGTGCAATGACCGACTTTCTTGGGTTCATGGCTGGACATGCTGGTCGGGCGCCGGCGATCGTTTAGACTAGGTTTACAGTAGGTTTTAGTGCGGTTTGTATGAAATATGTAATGAATTTCGTCCACTTTATAGGAAAAGTTTTCGAAATGTAATGAATTTCATCCGGTTAATTTGAAATTTGCTTTATTTGCATGAATTTCATCCGTTTAGTTCATATACTTGTCGAAAGGGATGCAGGCAGCATTGGATGGCATCCATCAGTGTCCTCGGACAGATGCCAGTGTAAATTTGAGAGCCAGCGTTGGAGATTCCCTAACTATCAAGCTATAATCGCTAATAGTGCTCCATTATTTCGCAGGGAACAATTATCCCTCGATCAAAATCAGATTCGCCGTGTTTCGCGGTCCTGCCACATAAGAGTGTAGACTCTTGCTTACATAAAAATGGACCAAGTGGACGGCACTGTATCAGGTCATATCACTCAAACTAGGCCGCTTAACGCGTGGGAAAGCACCGCCCTCGTCATTTTGTTCTGGATTTCTATCGATTAATCGCACGAAAATGTTACGCTTTGCAAGTTCAAAAGGAAAAGGCGGCACACTTACGACTCGTACGCGTCGAGTTCGCGTTGCACCCCTGGCAGTCTGGCTCGCACGCCGCTCACTAGAGGGGACACACGTTGTCTTGCATTTTCACTGATATGTGGGACTACAATTGAATAAACCGTCGATAGCCGAAATCTAATCGCCTCGGAGGGCGTTGACTGAGAAGAGAGAGATGGGGGAGGGAGAAGAGATTGCCCGCCCACTGCGCATGGACTCAAAGAAATATATGATGATAATGTCAGGTGGGCCATGTGGGAGTCCGGACCGCTTCCAAGACTACTTCTGACCGCCCTGGCCCACCAGAACATCCCCACCACACCACCTTGCTATGCGCGCTCCCCGCTCAGACGCCAGCTACTCGCACTCATAGCAAGTAGTACCAGTAAAATTGTGGGCTATAAGGGCATGTACAATGGTTGATAAGATAGTCTTATCATAAGTCTTGCATGTAATTTAGAGATGACAAAAAACATGTGTACAATGGATCATCTCTTAGCCTTATCTTCAATAACCACTTATTCCTAAAAACATGGTGAAACATATTATGCTAAGAGATCATCTCTTGTCTTCTCTTATTTATTTATCATAAATAAGAGAAGACAAGCCTTTAATTTGAAACAGCCCAAAATTTTAAATTTTGGAATGTTATAATAAATAGATAGATTTGATTGATTGTTTGATTGATTGCGTGAAATTGAGTGAAATTCAAAACTTTTTTGAAAGTTAAATGAGATGGAATAAAAGGACTTTCCCAAACTTTCATTTTGCATTTATGATCTTCGTGAATTCAAATTATTTTCAAATATAGAACCCTACAGAGAAGATGACATGACTTCTTCCATTTATTTAAATGACAAGGGTGTGTTGAAAATATTTGAATTTCATTTGGAAAATATTTCCACTTCTGAAACTTTATGCAACTCAATGATTTTCATGAGAGAAGATAAAATGACTTCTTCAAACATATGAAATATGAGTTGGGAGTTTCGAAGAATCAAATTCAAAGCCCTTTTGAATTTATTTTCAATTTGGAGTTATTTGAGTTTTATTCAAATTATTTTTCTCCAAAAATAAAATATATGGAAAATAGGGTAACATGATTCCCTACAATAGAAAATTGGAGAGAAATAAATTTGAAATCATTTTGATATTTTTAAAATGATTTTTATTGGATTTTATTAGACCAGTAGCACTCTTTGAATTATCTGAATTTGTGTGAATTTTATTTAATGCTAGGAAAATGTTCATCTTGTAGAAAACATTTTCTGAAAATTTTGATATATAATATGCCTATATAAAGTTTTATTTTTATTTTCGTTTTTCAGTATATCGCATTCTGTAAAAAAAGAAAAAAAACTGCACCGCGCGGCCGGCCGAAGGCAAAAAAAAACTGCAGCGTGCGCGCAGCCAAGTACTTAAGGCCCATCGCCTCTTTTCTTCTCTGTTTCGTATAATTTCGTCTACGTTTAGTCCCACATTGCCTAGCCTTTGACCCCTAAGCCTCTTTTCCACCAATAAATATAGACCCATAGAGCCTCCAAAAATCATCCGATTCGGGTTAAATCAATATTTTCGTTTGAATAGATTCATTTAAAAAAATATATTTCTCCTCTCCGGCGCGACTTCTGAAAATTATCTTTTCTCTCCAAAGTCGTCTTTTCTCTGTCTTATAAAGGTATCTTTCTTTGTTTTTTTTTTTTTGCTTCTCATATCTCCGTAGTTTATTATTTTTAGACTAATATGATAAAATAATTAGATTATCAATTAGTCTACGTATTTATACATTAGACCCTAGCCCGTAGCTATTTTTTCTTCCGTAAAACAGCTTGGCCCTGATTTTTTAAATAGCCATAAGTTTTTACTCGTTTGCCCAAATCCAACGAAACCAACGCCCACTTCTTCGTTATGATCTCCTCTATCCAGTAATCCAACTCAAACATGTTTTTGAAAATTTTAAAATTTGAATTAGATCATATTTGAATTCAAACTTCTTTTGATCATATCTTTTTATCCATAACTCCGTTTGAGTTGATTCTTTTTGCAAATCGAAGCTCTTGACCTAAACATTCTAATAAGGCCAAATTCACATAATTTTGGTACTGTTAGAAATTGTTTTATGTTGCAAGAGTTATTTGCTTGGTTTTTATGTTTCTGAATCATTTTCTTCGTTCTTTCTGATCTTTTGAGTGATTGCTTATGTGTGGTTACTATTGCTTGATTGCGATAGATTGACCGGAGTGTGACGAGTAGAGCTATCAAGATTTTTGAGTGCGACTCATCTTCATCAACATTGCAGGCAAGTTCACACTTTGATCATACCTTTTCTACAACCCAGTTTTTCTTGCATTAGATCAATCCTCACACATTGCATGATTAGGATCTAATTAAATTGTGGGATGGGAAGTAGATGAGGTAGTACCTATTACCTGTTTATTATCAAACCCTTGGGAGTTACTACTACGTTATGCTTATATTGCCATGTTATGCTCGTAGACGTGGATTGGGTTTTGAGAGTATTTCATGACAGATGTGAGATTGTTAATTAATGGTTTACTTAAGGTGGCAACTTAAACACACATCTGGGTGGATTGAGGCACCTGGGTATTCCAGGACTTGCCTGTCTAGGCACCTGGGTATTCCAGGACTTGCCTGTTTTTCTTTTGGACCGCCACCCAGGCCCAAAGGGATCATGAGATTATTCATACTACAAACTTCCGTGTGCAGCCACAAGCCATTATGGGCTCTAGCATAGTTGATTAAGTCGTGCGAACTCTTACAGGGTAGACTAGCAGATGTAGGGGAAAGTACATGTACCGGTCTATCCAATGTAAGGTGCTAGCGCTTCTGAAAGACTATGTCTCGGTCATCCATTTCTCAAACATCCTGTAGTGCAAGAAATCCAACGGAGGCGATCGAGTCTTGTGGGGAAAAGTGCGCAAACCTCTGCAGAGTGTACAAACTAATCATGATTAGCCGTGTCCCCGGTTATGGACATCTTGAGTATCTAGTACTTGGATTATCCTGTTGATCTCATCACATTACTTTAATTAATTTGTTGGGTTTTAATGATGATGCTTAATTGGGATTGAGAATGCTGTCAACCATTCTCAATGTTTAACAACCACCATGATAGTTAATAAAATTTGTTCCTTTGCAGTAGGGAAAAATTGGCTTTTCGCAAAAACATTATAACCATAGAGCTTTTCCACCAGCCAAATATGCATGTAGTGATAGCCATTGTTCATCATCTCTCTCTATGGTGTGAATTTGCCAGTACATTCAATGTACTGACCCTCTGTGGCTGCAACATCTCATGTTGCAGAATTTCTTACGACGAGTAAGTGATACATTAGGGTTATGATTTCTACACTCAACTTTGCCGTTGGTGTTGATGGGAATCCACAACCTTGTTGCTTCCGCTATATGGATTGAGGTAATAGTATTTACGTTACTTTATACATGTGATTTACCTCTGTTATAAATCCTTCGAGTACTGTGTGTGTCAGCATACCGATCCAGGGATGACACGTAAGAACAGAGACTTGATCCATTCGGGTCAGTTCGCTACATAATTATGATTTCTCTTTCCTCCACCTCATCATTTATCCTACGTGGCATCCCTACAATAGAACCATTGTACATGCCCTAAGGACGCTTATGTGGAGGAGAGAGAGGCATTGACAAAGTCAAGGAGTGAGATCTGCAGGAGCCCGTCTCTACACGTGCTCCTAGGTATAAAAAAACTAATTATAAAAAAAGAGGCATAAAAATACAATTCTGTCTAAAAAAGAAAGGTGAAAAACATATGAGTGGAAATAGATAGAGAGAAAGTGAGAAAAGTTGTAACCTTATAGCCAACATTATAGTCAACACTATAGTATTACCCGAGGAAGGAGGGAGTGGTGCACATGCCAAGTTCACTGGGCCGCCGTGTTTCACACTCATCCGTCGTAACAGTGGAGACAATAGATTTCAACAAAATAAACAATGAATACTTGTTGCTCATCCACTATATCAGAAATAATACTTTCATTCACCGACATGTGGGATGTCGACCATCCTGGTCCAGCTGTCATGCACAAAATTATCCTGGTCCACCCGGCCGTAGCACATGCCCAACCTTTCCCACTATAAGTTGGTCGGACGAAGGAACCATCATGAATTTGTTGAATTCCGCTTCTTCAAGAAAACTTACTATACCCGCAGTACTGCTACCACACGCGAAGACTGGACGGCACTATACCACGTCATATCACTGAAACCCACTAGGCCAAACTGGCCCGCCTAGGATTTGTACTCCCTCCATTTCAAAATTAGCAGTACAAAGTTGACTCATCTATTTTGGAATGGAGGGAGTACGTCTCTGTACTTCTATGATTTTGTGTTGTACATCTTTGAACTTTTGCTACGATTTTCCTACCCTATGAACAAATGAGACCTGAATGTATCTGGGTCGACTATTGTCTGATCGATTTCTAAGCCTACAATTTTAGGAGCTTGGGCTATTGGCCGATCAACAACGGATCAGTATAAGCGTACCACGAGCTCATCAGCCCCAATGTTTCTCTTCGGTGAGTGTTTTGCAAGTACTATAGCTCGCATAGTAGCTCGCCTACTAACACCAAGAATCATCAAACAAGCCTCGTTGATATGATAAACAGTTCAAACTTACATCTAAGCTTGCCATATATTACATCAAAAGCTGGTGAGGATACATATGTTTCCACAACTCGGAGAGGTTTTGCATGATTCACTATCAAACAAAAGTAGCAAGTACCACCCACACAAGACAATGCACTAGCCCTAAGGTGGTTTGATACCACGCATCATTCTGGTAATTAAACACAATGCAAACTACCCTGAAGGATTAGCATGACCAACTATTTCTTGTCATCGATCTCTTGGGCAATGACCACAGCACGCATAGTGGCATGGGAATCGATCTCTGGGGCGATCTCCACCTCGACATCAGAACCAATCTCTGCGGCGATGTCCATAGGATGGACAGCGGCATCGGAATCGATCTCTGGGGCAGTGTCAACAGGACGGGCCGCGATATCGAAAACGATCTTTGGGGCATTGTCCACAGGACAGGCGGCGACATCAGAATCATCAAGGACGTCCACCGGCACCTGCACAACCCTAACATATTAGCAAGCACATTACAAATAATCAATAACCACAACTATGATAAGCCATTATTTTTTACCTTGTGCAGCTCACCGGGGGATCCCATCCCTCTGGGGGCCATCTCCTTATCCTCGGTGGGGGACATCACCTTGCCAGGGGAATACTGCTTCTCAACGGAGACTATCTTCTCATACTCGGCCTTGAGCCTCGCATAGGTGGCCATTAGAGTTTCTAGGGTAGGCACGGTGGGGATCTTGTTGTTCTTCAAACTTTCTTTAAGTAGTTCATCCGCCAACGTCGTCAACTCTTTGGCTAGTGCTTGTTTCTTGGAGTTCTTCGTCCCCATGGGTTCGCCCACCAACATGGTCAACTCATTGGTCGGTGCTCGCTTCCTGGAGATCGTTGTCTCTAGTGGGTTGTCTGCCGGCAACTCTTTGCCTAGTGCTCTAGGATGCATCAATGAACTGAAAAATGAAAAGCAATCGAAAGGAAACCACAATCGCAATGAAAACGGGAAAAGAATAGGCTGTGAGAATCGGTCAGTGCTTTGCAAAAAGAAGATTCTTGGAATGAAAATATAGTAGCATCACTGATTCGCCCACCTTTCGTTCATCGGCACAGAAGAAAAATTGCAGAAGTGAGTAGCCCGGAGTGAGGTTTTCTTCAAGAAAGGGGAGAAAGGGATTCAACGAGCATTCCAGTGAAATGATGATTGTTTCGTCCAGTCCAACTTCGAGGCCACTTCGAGGCCACATCGGGGTGACCGGCGAGTCTCGACTATAGCACCTCGCCATGATTTGGTGGATGGCACGCATGCCCGGATGCTTTGATGTCCCACATGTAGATAGAGCGGCTAGTCATATAGGAGTACTCAATATTGTGCACCGCGGCCAAGGTGGAGAGAAAAACAAGAGAACTAAGCATTTATTTACGGTGTAGATTCACTCATTTTGCTCTAGTACTACTCATTTAGGGTGTAGTGTAGTCACTTGTTGAAATCTCTAGAAAGGCAAATACTCCTTTCCGGTTTACAGCAAGTAGTACTACAATAGTGGGCTCAAATAGCAATTTTGTCTCATGCAAGAGCCTGGCTATATGCGTGCTCCAAGCCCTTCTCAACCTACTTTTGGGTGTTTGGTAGGGTGTGTGAAGGGTGCATGAGTACGCACTAGCTTAACACAAATACAGTAGGAGCATGCATGAGAAGATCATGCATGAAGAGGGGTGCTGGAATGAGCATGCACGAACAGGGAACAACTATGCTGAGATGAGAATGCAACCAACACATTGTGGTGACCGTTCGCAACTGCCACGTTCGGGTTGCGCATGGCTCTTCGCCTCTTCGAGAAGACGAACAATGATGTTACTACTACTTCTACAGTATCGAATCCACTACTGCATGTCCATCCACCCTGTGCGGGAGGGATAGCTTGTTGCAGTACTCTATAAGGCTAGTTGTAATGGGAGTATCATAGGTAGTACTCCCTGCATTCCTAAATATTTGTCTCTCTAGAGATTTCAACAACTAACTACATACGAAGCAAAATGAGTGAATCTACACTCTAAAATAAGTATATATATGTCCGTATGTGGTAGTCCATTTGAAATATCTAAAAAGATAAATATTTAGGAACGGGGGAGTATCATGCCTGCCAACTAGGAAAATTTGATGAGGTGGCATAGAAGTAAATGTAGAAAGAGAGGGTTGAGTATTGTATCATGATGCCGTATCATATTAAATGTTGTGCTACTATGTGTCATGCATGCTAATAAATGAAGTCATTGATGATACTAACATATGATACTATGCACTACGGATGTGTAGTATCATATGCTAGTATCATACGCATGATGCTAGTATTCCATTACGACCAGCCTAAGCAAAAGCCTGTCCTCTTCTGCGAGCCACCACGCGCATGGGCGAGGGAGAAGGCGTGTAGTAGTAAAATCAAGCTTCTCCTCATTGTACGAGTTGACGCAGACATCATAGCACTGGCCCCACATGGTTGCCTCTAAACATGGCTGAAAGACCCTCAGTGTAGAATACTCCATTTGGTGCAACCTCTAATATTTACGCCACCACAAATTAAAATATATATTCCTTTCTTGACAAGATGAGCGTGCAAACTACAATCACGAGGATGACATGTAGGAACGGAAGATTATTTTAATAAAAAAAGCATGGAGCTGACCCAACGATTTTAAGCTTACATGCATGGTACATGCTATCCTAGACTACTCTACACATGAAACTGCCACATGAGCGTCCGGGATGCGCTTGGCTCTTTGCCTCTTCGGGAATTCGAACATGATGGAGTACTATTGCATGCTTCTGGCCATCTAACACCGATTGAACTGCTGCATGTCCACCGCGTGCAGGAGGGAGAGCGTGTAGCGAACGAAAGCTACTCCTAGTCCTGCTAGCCACCATGCTCATGGGCGATGGAGGGACGCAACTTCATTGACTTACTGCTCCTGCCTTTGCATGCATGACACGTGGGCCCATAGGCGGGTGGCCCACCTGTCAGTGTCAAAACCGGCGGATCTCGGGTAGGGGGTCCCAAGCTGTGCGTCTACAGCGGATGGTAACAGGAGGCAGGGACACGATGTTTACCCAGGTTCGGGCCCTCTTGATGGAGGTAATACCCTACGTCCTGCTTGATTTTCTTAATGATATGAGTGTTACAAGAGTTGATCTGCCACGAGATCAGAGAGGCTAAACCCTAGAAGCTAGCCTATGGTATGATTGTATGTTGTCCTACGAACTAAAACCCTCCGGTTTGAATAGACACTAGAGGGGGCTAGGGTTACACAAGGTCGGTTACAAAGGAGGAGATATAAATATCCGTATTGCCTAGCTTGCCTTCCACTCCAAGTAGAGTCCCATCCGGACAAGGGACGAAGTCTTCAATCTTGTATCTTCATAGTCCAACAGTCCAGCCAAAGGATATAGTCCGGCTATCCGGAGACCCCCTAATCCAGGACTCCCTCAGTAGCCCCTGAACTAGGCTTCAATGACAATGAGCCTGGCACGCAATGTTGTCCTCGACATTGCAAGGCGGGTTCCTCCTCCGAATACACCACGGAAGAGTTTGAATACAAGGATAGTGTCCGACCCTACAAAATAAGTTCCACATAGCACCGTAGAGAGAATAATATTTCCACAAATCTAATATGTTGACACATTTTGACAGCATGACATCACGCCATGGCCCGGTCACTATTTGAACCGTTTTTCTTTAACCAGCCCCGCACATAATGCAAGGCGGTTTCTTGACACGTCTTTCAAAGCAGAGACAATGTTCCCCTTATCACAGGATTCTCATCAATACAAACGTGGGTAACCCAACCGTGCCTGTTGGTATGACTCCTAGATCGTAGGTAAGTCTCAAACGGCCACGAGGAGGACGCCTAATATTCACCCTCTTTATAATGGGGACAAGGCTTTTTCTTTTTTCCCTCCCGCGCTCAATCGAATCCTTCCCCCGCCTCGAGTTCTAACACCCAAAGCTCAAGTCAGGTGCTTCGGACCTTCAATCATGTCTGGATCCAGCCTTCAAGGCCGGTGGATGCCTTCCTCCGTCATGGAGGAGGACTTCAAGAAGTTGAGGGAGGCCAGATATCTAACCACCGAAATTTCGCATAGGCTGCCCACCTGAGGGCAGGTCGTCCCTACTCCCGAACCCAACGAGAGCATTGTGTTCGTCTCCCACTTCCTCCGAGGACTAGGCCTCGCCCTGGATCCCTTTGTACGGGGTCTTATGTTCTATTACAGCCTGGATTTTCATGATCTGGCCCCGGATTCCCTTTCCACATCTCGTCATTCATTGTCGTATGTGAGGCCTTCCTCCGCATTACCCCTCACTTCGGCCTGTGGCTCAAGACCTTCGATGTGAAGCCGAAGACGGTCGAGGGGCAGTACGCAGCGTGCGGAGGTGCTTTAATAAACAAAATTGCTCACGCTCCATGGCCAAAGGGTTCCTTTGCAGAGGTGTTCGGATTGTGGCACGGGGAGTGGTATTACATCACAGCTCCCCGAAGTGCCAAATGGGTAGCTTCCCCCAAATTTCGCTCCCCCCCCCCCCCACCACAACTGATGTCATGGATCAGCAGGGGGCTGAGCTAGGGTCCAGCCAAGGACGTGCCAATACTGCAGAGCCGTATCCGAGATCTCTTCGAGGGAGATTTCAGTCTGGTTATGGTAATGCAAGTTATACTTGTTCGTCATGTCCAGCCTTGCAAACGCCGACCCTCCGCATGTGCGAATTCAACCCAGAAGGACCATGCACTATTCAGCATTTCCTCGGCATGACGCACGAGGAGATGTACAAATCGTTCTTCGGACCCCAAATAGAGTGTCCGGACACCACCGAGGACGTGGGCCTAAGCTGCAACCACCCCGCTGCCCAAGTACGTAATCCCACGGTAGAACATAGTCTTTTTATTTATCATGACATCATTCCGAAGAATCGCTCTTTGACCAGGACTGGATAACAAAGGCGAAGATGATCCAGTGTTCGGCCCCCCTTCCCGAGGGCTTGGACAATCCGGTGCTGGAAAAGATGCTCGAGCCAGCACCTTGTCTAGTGCCCTCAAAGGAAGATGAAGGGGGGAATAAAGAGGGCGAAAGCGGGCCTCCTTCGCTACCTATTCCAACTGAGGGAATGAGCGCCTCCGCGAGGGAAGATAACATAGGGGAATAATCTGACATTCTCTCTCCCCAGGGAAGGAAGAGGACTACCTCTGAAGATCCGGAAACTAAGGTTTCCAAACGGGAGAAGAAATCTCCGCCAGAGGGTCCTGCCTTAGAGCGTATTCTTGCCGCACAATGTCCGCGCGGGGATCGGCCCTCTACCGAGCTGTAAGCAAAAAAATACTTAATAGTGAAGATATCCTACCTTACTTCCGAAGACAATAACCGATGCTTGTAAATTTTAGTCCGAATCGTAGCCCATCTCGACAGAGTTCATCTTCGGGGGATCTTCTTCCGGAGATGAAGGAGAGCGAAACGCCTCCTCGGGACTCCCCAGCTCAAGAAGCGGCCGACCTTGAAGTGTCGTCGCGAAGGGTATCTCTGGATCCACTAGGGACAGAGGATAACCCTTTGGCTGCCCAGAATCCCCAATATCCGGCTCCTGAGGAGAGCCAGAGCAAGGGTCCGTACAGTGTGCGGTCGGACGCGCTGAAGGATCTTCTGTGGAAAGCTGCCATCTCGGAAGCGCATCGTACTCTAATGGGTACGATAATTGAAAGGATTTCATCTGCTGAAACTGGTTTGCACGAAGCTTTTATGAGTCTACTGAAAGGCAGCGAGGTACGTGAAATAATGTATGCCTTTAACAGTACCGCATACGTTAGGTATGCCCATGCAGATATTAGCCCCTGAGACTCTGGTTGTCGTCGAGAACGGCGGCAAACAGAGGATCATAGTCCCAGGTAATAACCAGACCGCCTTTATGTGCAGGTGGTTGAAGCTCCGGTTGCTAGCCGGACTGATGGGTTTGTCGAACTAAAGCGGCAACTGGATGCAGCAGATGCCGACATCGTGCTTGTCAACAAGCGGCTTAAAGAGGCACAGGGTGAGTGTTTTTTCTAGTGATCGTCACATAATAAGATCAACATGATGCCAGTATCTTTAATATGTTGTGACTGCAGATGGAGCTGCCACCATGGAGACCCTTCGGGCGGAGCTTGCCCGAGCCAAGGACCAAGCAAGGAGTAGCAATGCGGCCGCTTTAAAGGCAGACGAAGAGTTAAGGGCCGAACAGGCCGCGCATTGTGAGACCAAGGAAAAAACAGCGAAGATGGCTGCAAAGTTAAAAGATGCTGCTGACCATAACCAGCTTCTTGAAGAAGAAAACCGGGTGAAGGCGACGGACCTCGAGAAAGCCCGGGTGGCTGCCAAGGAAGCCCGCTCCAAAATAAGAGCGACGAGGGAGGAGCTAAATCAAGCTACAGATATCGTGTCTCAGAAGCCCTTCTTGTTGTGGACTAAGTTCGGAGATCCGAAGTATGCTCCTCTGGACCGGCTATGGAGTTCTACGGACGCGTACATGGATTTGGCTGCAAGTGCTGCTGATGCAGCCAAGTACTTCAAGGATCAGAAAGGTCCCGAAGTGGAAAAGCTGTTCTGGTCACAGTTTCAAGCTCCAGTCCGTCCGCTGCTGTTGAATGAGCGATTGGCCGGGTGGGCCGAGCTCCATAGGTTGTTCGGACTTTCCATGAGGTTCGTTGTGGATCACCTGTGGCCGGGAGGGCCAAGGCCGAATAGCTACTTTAGCTTAGTGCAACAATTCCTTGGTGCTGTGCCACGCATCGATGCTGTAAAGAGATGGACGTGCATAGAAGGTGCGCGGATGGCCCTTGCCCGTGTCAAGACATACGGGGCGGAGATGGAGGCCACCACTGTTGCGGCACAGGTTTCGACCATAGGCCGAGTGGCTGCCGAACACTACTTTGAAGAAGTCCTTGAAGGCGCTCGTTCGATAGATGCTCAGTGCTCGAAGAATATTATTTTCCAGTCACATGTAGTCCCATTTTACAAACAATGTTTTTCTGAATTAATCAAGGCTGTATTTATACTTTTGCCCGAAAGTACTATGATGCCTCCTTTGCGGCCGTTTATGTATATATGTATATACCTGAAAGTTTGCAGTCGTCGGCTTCTGCCCCCACGCATATAATGTGGGGGTGTTCGCAAAAGATGGATATCCACACTTGATCCAACGTCTTGGTATGTTAAGGAGGTGATAGCATAGCGAACAAGGAAATCAGACTATATTGCTTTAACACTTTCACTTAGCCATATGAGTTTGACAATGGGGCTACTATATAGCCCTTGGTACTTCTGCGCTCATCCGGATACGGGGCGCGTACGTACATGACCAGGAAACGGCCCTTCGTTAATGCGGAGGAATCCCGAAGATTCCGATCAGTCATCGAGTGGTTGACCAGTCTCTCGCTATATCATGATAGTCATTTTCGGCTTTCTCTACTAAGGTGCTCATCCGGATGAACCAGGGCACAATCGCAGTAGTTCTCCCAGTGCTACCTTAGCCGATATAACGAAACGTAAGGTACAAAACGTGCGAGCCGGGCAAACCCAACATTTGACCAAAGACATGATTTGGAGCTTATGCATATAGGGCCAAACTCGCGATGCCGAATTGTCCCTAAGGTGTTTGGTCTTTATAACATATACCGGGCTAAACAATGCCCTTTATAAGAAACCCCATGTGTCCAGGTACGTGCAAAATCCTAGCGTGGCCACATGCCAATAACGCCGGCATCCTTCTCGGTTGTGTGGAGTATCCGGAGGATGTGAGCAACAAGAGACAGTAAAAAAGGCTTACGCAGGGTCTTAATCTAAAAAGGAACCTTTGGGCAGGTCCCTGCTGCACGTTTGCGCCTGTGTCTCCATTGTGCCGTGTCCTGGACGGGTGTAGCACGATTGTCATCTGCAAAAGGAAAGAACTTAGGTGAAAGTTGCCGTGCCAAAAAGAAGAATGAATTATCAAAATTCCAGAGAAGCCTAGTTGAGCCGGGCTGGCCCTGATTACACGCGGGAAGCCCTACCTGGTGTTCATTTCATAATTCTTCCTGGTGTTCCTTTATCTTTCCTTCGGTCATTTTAATTCTTATGGTGGTTCGTGCAAGAGTTCTCGTCATTCGTTATCATATCAATTCATTCGTTCGTTCCAACCCTACCTGTGGTTCGTTGAAGACCTTCTCAAAGTTTGCGCTATATCTATCTTAATTCTTTCTACGAGAATAAGTAGTATACCAAATCCGTTGCTTGTCATCAATTTAAATTGCTGAAGGATACGCATAACGTAATTCTTATTCTTGCTTCATCCAAGTGATTAATTCCTTATTCCGGAGGCTCTTCAAATTCTCGGTTCCATTTGTTTCATCTTCTCTTTTTCCCGGAGTTCCAACCTCTTTCAATTATATCACCACGGAGATTCATCTAAATTGTTACAAGGATTCACCTTGTGTTTTTCAACTTCTCTTTCCTTTCGTTTGATCATTCTTTGTTTACTGGAGTTCTTCATGAAGGCTCTACAAGATGGTTCATCAAGGATTTAATTCTTTCTCGAAGTGTTCATCAAGTTTCTTTTCAGAGGAGTTCAATCATTCTTCATCTTTCTATCCGGAGTGCAATTCTTTCTTCCGTATCATTGGAGGTGGTATTATGTCATTCTTGATAATTTGAGTTCATGTTTCATGTTCCACATGTTGTTAAGAATGAGGTATTTTAAATCCATCAATCCCTTTGTTGGAATTATCTTGGGCTATATTTCACCTAAAACCGTCCCAAAGGATTGTTGCTATTTGTGGTGCTCACATAGGACCCAAGTTCTTCTTTCATCCTTCCGGTGAAATAAGCTTTCTCGTCTCCTTGTTCATACCAATCCAATTCTTATTCCCGTGAGTGGCAGGTTGTCACCTCATAATTTGAGATGTTTTCCATAAGCCCACAACAAGCATAATCCTTTCGTTGTTGGTTTTCCAACAACTCCGTTTAACTTTCTTGGAAGGGTGATCTTCAAGCTCTTTTGTGGCACAAGTTGGCATTTTCTTCCCCAATCGCCTATTTCAATTATTTATCGCCTATTCTTTTCTTCCAGAGGCATTGTGATGTTGCTATTTTCAATCATCATCTCGAAATGGCGAGGATCGTGTTCTTTTCGTGCTTATCCATTTAACCGGAGTGTTGTGTCATCTCTTCTAGTGCTTTTCATCTTATCAAGTTGCTTATCACTTTTCAACCGGAGTGCTGCCCGAATTTGTTCTTCCTCGTTCCTCTTTTCTAACGGAGATTGCCAACTTTGTTCATCTCCATTGTATTCTTTTCTCGAAATGGCTTAAACTTTGCAAGGTTCTTTGGTTTCACTCGTTTGTCAAGAAGCAACTTAGTTTTACCCCTTCTCTTTCTCTTCCGTTTTTTCCCTCCATTGCCATTCTAGATCTCGGGACGAGATCCTCTCGTAGTGGTGGAGTGTTGTAACGCCCTGAGACCAATGTGCTAGGTGTCCTCCAGTTATTCGTTGTTGTTGCGTTGTCATTGCTTGCGTGCCATGCATTTCATATCATGTCATCATGTGCATTTCATTTGCATACTTGTTCGTCTCATGCATCCGTGCATTTTCCCCGTTGTCCGGTTTGCATTCCGGTGCTCCTATATCCTCCGGTGCCCCTTCCTACCTCTTTTCGTGTGCGGGTGTTAAATGTTTTCAGATTGGACCGAGACTTGTCATGCGGCCTTGGTTTACTACCGGTAGACCGCCTGTCAAGTTTCGTGCCATTTGGACTTCGTTTGATACTCCAACGGTTAACCGAGGGACCGAAAAGGCCTCATGTGTGTTGCAGCCCAACACCCTTCCAAAGTGGCCCAAAACCCACCGAAGACCTATCCATCATCTCGGTCGTTCGATCACGATCACGTGGCCGCAAACCGCACCTCATTTGGACTCTCCTAGCTCCCTCTACCTATATATGTGATCCCCTCCTAAATTCCACGCAGATCAAACCCTAGCCCCGCTCCTCGCGCCGTCGGACAAGACTTCCCACCACCGGCCGGACATGTCCGCCGCCCTCAACCACCTCACTCCGACCAATCGGAGTGTGCCACGTCACCCGCCACGCCTCCTCCTCCAATCCCACCTTGCCACCTCACCCTGCCGGCCCCTCTCTCCCCCCGCGGCCCGCGGAGCCCATCCGGGGCCCGCACGGGCCCAAGCCGCCGCCACCGAAGCCTGGCTTCACCGCCTCGCTCGCCAACCGCCGGAGTCTCGCCGAACTTCGCTCGAGAGACGCCGCCTACCGCCGCCTTCTTCTCCGGAGGTCGCCCGCTCCGCATCGGTGCCTCCCACTCCTGTCGCGAGTGCCGCCCCGAGCGCCCGTTCACCCTCGCCACCAAACAGCGGCTCGCCGGAGTTGCAGGCCATGCCGCCACGGCTCCAGGTCCTCGCCGGCGTCACGTCTCCTTTTCCCTCCGTCCTTCCTCACTTCTCTCTCCCTCGCCTGCAGGTTCTGCCATGTCCGCCCGACCCGAAGCTCATCTCGTCATCGCCGGTCACCTCTTGGGCTGCGGCTCCACCGGATCTAGATCCCCCCTCGCCGGATCTGCCCATTTCTGCCGTCCCGGCCTCCATCCGGCGACCGGCACCGCAACCGTTCACCACCGGAGTGCCGGCGATGTCTCCCTACGGTTGGAGAACGATGACCCATGAGTGGGCCGCCCCTCCATTCATGGGCCTGCATGGTTCAGCCGACCCGATCGACTTCCTCCTCTGCTGGGCTTGGCCTGTGGTGAGCGCCCAACTATCCTCCGCCCCCGTGCGACTTTTGCTATTTGACGTCTAAGTCCTGAAATTTCCTGATTCATATGCGTCCATTCATCATGCCATAACTCATCATCCGTGGCTCCGTTTTGAGCATGTAGCATATCAAAATGGTCACCTCAATGAGTACATCATTTCATCTCATCGCATCGTTTTCATTTCAGCTCATTGATGCACGAAATGCTATTGGAAGAGGGCTTTTCGATGAATTTTTCAGATCTGTTTCAGCAAATGGCATTTTGTTATTTTTTCCATGATTAATGTGTGCATGCGATGACCCTGAGCTCTACATGTGTTTTGTTATGTGCCATGCCATCTTGACATAGGTGCTTGCCATGTATTTTTGTGATATTTTTGGTGACTAGCACAAGCTTGCAAAGTAGGGTAATCGGTAATTCTGATTTCAGGGACTTAGAATTTCACTAAGTCCTTGTCCTGATTTTGTCGTTATGCCATATGTTCATGTTGTTTCCTAGTGATCCATGCCTATTTTGAGGATGATCAGTAAGGATGATTTGTTAAAATTGTGGTGCTCTATCCGTCCATGTCTTTGTTTGCATTTATGGAGCACCCTAGCTTGAGTCAATCAAGCTCGACTTTTGCTATAAAGTGAATCCTGGCAGATTGTTGACATGTTTAGCGATTTTGCCGGGCTTGTTGTTATTGATCCGTGCATGCTATGTTGTTGTTCTGGCCATGTCTAGCTTCTATGCCATGTATTATTGATGGGTGTATTCTTAGTTTGTCATCCCATGCTTTGTAGTGAGTGCATCGAGCTCGTAGACATGCCTACTCGTTAACTGATTTGCATGCTCCAGTTTTTCACAAAGTCTGAGATATGTTTATGCTTTTGCCATGTTCACATGCTTGCAATTGTATTTTCTGATCTCTTTTGGCTCAAGGTCACTAAGGGACTTTTGTTAAGTGCTTTTAGTAGCTTCATGCCATGCCTTGCCTTGCCATGTTAAGTTCCTGTAGGATGTAGTTTTCATGCTCTCAAGTGTGCTTCCTGATGAAAAATTCCAGGCTTGTGTTAATTTCACTAAGTCTGAAACCTGTTATCGTTTGCACTTTTGCCATGCTTGTTTGAACCTGTTAATGGATGAATTAGCCGTAGCTCAGTGTTCATCTTTTGTCAAGCTTCATGAGCGGATCCCTGCCATTTATTTTTCTTATTTATCTTGATGCATTTAGATGGCTACTTCCTGATTATCACAGACCGGTGCCATATTTGTTTTGCTTGCCATTTCCAAACCAAGCATCCGATTCCGGTGATCTTTATATCGATTTCTACCAAAATCACCTCATCTTTCTAGTGGCACTCTTGGATTTTCAAGTTGAGGCCAGGTCCAATCATTCCTTTGCAAATCATGCATATGCATGGCATACTGCATACCGCATATCATACCATGTTCATGTGTTGTTTGTTTACTATGTTGTGTGCTTCTTTCCGGTGTTGCTTCTTCAGGTTGGTTCAGTTAACGTCACGTTTGTGAGGACCCGTTCGTCTACGTCCGTTTGTCTTCTTCATGGACTCGTTCTTCTTCCTTGCGGGATTTCAGGCAAGATGACCATACCCTCGAAATCACTTCTATCTTTGCTTGCTAGTTGCTCGCTCTTTTGCTATGCCTGTGCTGCGATACCTACCACTTGCTTTATCATGCCTCCCGTATTGTTAAGCCAAGCCTCTAACCCACCTTGTCCTAGCAAACACATTGTTTGGCTATGTTACCACTTTGCTCAGCCCCTCTTATAGCATTGTTAGTTGCAGGTGAAGATAGGAGCTTGTTCCATGTTTGGAACATGGTTATTGGTTGGGATATCACAATATCCCTTATTTAATTAATGCATCTATGTACTTGGTAAAGGGTGGAAGGCTCGGCCTTATGCCTGGTGTTTTGTTCCACTCTTGCCGCCCTAGTTTCCGTCATATCGGTGTTATGTTCCTGGATTTTGCGTTCCTTACGCGGTTGGGTTATAATGGGAACCCCTTGACAGTTAGCCTTGAATAAAACTCCTCCAGCAATGCCCAACCTTGGTTTTACCATTTGCCACCTAGCCTTTTCTTTTCCCTTGGGAGTCGCGCTCCAAAGGGTCATCATTATTTTACCCCCCGGGGCAGTGCTCCTCTGAGTGTTGGTCCAAACTAGAGCCCCTTGTAGTGCCACCTCGGGGAAACTCGAGGGCTGGTTTTAGTTGTATGGACTGCTCATCTCAGTGTGCCCTGATAATGAGATATGTGCAGCTCCAATCGGGATTTGTCAGCACATTCGGGCGGTGTTGCTGGACTTGTTTTACCATTGCCGAGGATGTCTTGTAACCTGGATGCCGAGCCTGATCGGATTATCTTGGGAGAAGGAATATCCTTCGTTGACCATGAGAGCTTGTGATGGGCCAAGTTGGGACACCCCTGCAGGGATTTGAACTTTCGAAAGCCGTGCTAGCGGTTATGGGCAGATGGGAATTTGTTAATGTCCGGTTGTAGAAAACCTGAAGTTGATCATAATTAAAATACATCAACCGCGTGTGTAACCGTGATGGTCTCTTCTCGGCGGAGTCCAGGAAGTGAACACGGTGTTGGAGTTATGTTTGGCGTAGGTTGTTCTAGGATCACTTCTTGATCATAGTTCATCGATCGTGCTTTTGCCTTCTCTTCTCGCTCTCATTTGCGTATGTCAGCCACCAAATATGCTAGGCGCTTGCTGCAGCTCCACCTCATACCTTTTACCTTACCTATAAGCTTAAATAGTCTTGATTGCGAGGGTGTGAGATTGTTGAGAACCCGTGACTCACAGATACTTCCAAAACCAGTTTGCAGGTGCCGTTGAACCGTGTAGATGACGCAACCAAGCTCAAGGAGGAGCATGATGAAGATGTCGTTCTTTGTGTTGTTCCGTTTCCAGTTGATCAGTAGTGGAGCCCAGTCAGGACGATCGGGGATCTGTGTAGCATTTGGGGTAGTCTTCTTTTATTTTGGTTTCGTAGTCGGACCTTGATTGTATTTGGATGATGTAATGCTTTATTCATGTAGTGTGTGAAGTGGCGATTGTAAGCCAACTATGTATCTCTTTCCCTTATGTATTACTCCCTCTGTTCCGAATTACTTGTCACAAATATGGATGTATCTAGATGTATTTTAGTTCTAGATACATCCATTTCTGCGACGACTAATTTGGAACGGAGGGAGTACATGGGTTGTGTGAAGATTACCTCAGTTGAGACATTGCTTTCAATGCGGTTATGCCTCTAAGTCATGCTTCGTCACGTGGGAGATATAGCCGCATCGAGGGCGTTACATCTATAGCATTTCTAATATTATATGTGTATGACATATTGTTGATTGGAAATGATATATAATTTTTTGATAACATAAAAGGATACTTGAATAAGAGTTTTTCAATGAAAGACCTCGATGAAGCTGCTTATATATTGGGCATCAAGATCTATAGAGATAGATCAAGACGCCTAGTTGGAATTTCACAAAGCACGCACCTTGATAAAGTTTTGAAGAAGTTCAAAATGGATCAAGCAAAGAAAGGGTTCTTGCCTGTGTTACAAGGTGTGAAGACGAGTCAGACTCAATGCCCGACCACTGCAGAAAGATAGAGAGAAAATGAAAGATGTTCCCTATGCTTCAACCATAGGCTCTATCATGTATGCAATGCTGTGTACCAGACCTGATGCGTGCCTTGCTATTAGTTTAGCAGGGAGGTACCAAAGTAATCCAGGAGTGGATCACTGGACATCGGTCAAGAACATCCTGAAGTAACTGAAAAGGAATAAGGATATGTTTCTGGTTTATGAGGTGACAAAGATCTCGTCGTAAATGGTTATGTAGATGCAAGCTTTGACACTGATCGGGATGACTCTAAATCACAAAAACGGATACATGTTTTTATTGAATGGTGGAGCTATCAGTTGGTGCAGTTCTAAGCAAAGCGTCGTGGTGGGATCTACATGTGAAGCAGAGTACATAGCTGCTTCAGAAGCAGCAAATGAAGGAGTCTGGATGAAGGAGTTCATATCCAATCTAGGTGCGATACCTAGTTCATCGGGTCCAATGAAAATCTTTTGTGACAATACTGGTGCAATTGCCTTGGCAAAGGAATCCAGATTTCACAAAAGAACCAAGCACATCAAGAGACGCTTTAATTCCATCCGCGATCAAGTCAAGGAGGGAGACATAGAGATTTGCAAAATACATACGGATCTGAATGTTGCAGACCCATTGACTAAGCCTCTCTCACGAGCAAAACACGATCAGCACCAAGACTCCATCGGTGTTAGAATCATTACTGTGTAATCTAGATTATTAACTCTAGTGCATGTGGAAGACAGAAGGAAATATGCCCTAGAGGCAATAATAAATTTTTTATTTATATTTCTTCATAAATGTGTTTTATTCATGGTAGAATTGTATTAACCGGAAACTTAGTACATGTCTGAATACATAGAAAAATAGAGTGTCACTAGTTTGCCTCTGCTTGACTAGCTTGTTGCATCAATGATGGTTGTGTTTCCTAACCATAGACATGAGTTTTAATTTGATTAACGGGATCACATCATTAGAGAATGATGTGATTGATTGACCCATCCATTAGCATAGCACGATGATCATTTAGTTTGTTGCTATTGCGTTCTTCATGACCTATACATGTTCCTATGACTATGAGATTATGCAACTCCCGAGTACCGGAGGAAAGCTTTCTGTGCTACCAAACATCACAACGTAACTAGGTGATTATAAAGCTGCTCTACAGGTGTCTCCGATGGTACTTGTTGAGTTGGCATAGATCAAAATTAGGATTTGTCACACCGATTGTCGGAGAGGTATCTCTAGGCCCTCTCGGTAATGCACATCACTATCAGCCTTGCAAGCAATACAACTAATGAGTTAGTTGCAGGATGATGCATTACGGAACGAGTAAAGAGACTTGCGGGTAACGAGACTGAACTAGGTATTGAGACACCGATGACAAAGGGAACAATGTATGCTGTTATGCAGTTTGACCGATAAAGATCTTCATATAATATGTAGAAACCAATATGAGCATCCAGTTTCTGCTATTGGTTATTGACCGGAGACGTGTTTCGGTAATGTCTACATAGTTCTCGAACCCATAGGGTCCGCACGCTTAAAGTTCAGTGACGATCGGTAATATGAGTTTATGTGTTTTGATGTACCGAAGGTAGTTCAGAGTCCCGGATATGATCACGGACATGAATAGGAGTCTCGAAATGGTCGAGACATCAAGATTGATATATTGGAAGCCTATATTTGGACATCGGACTGGTTCCGGGTGAAATCCGGATTTTACCAGAGTGTCGGGGGTTAATGCGCCTTGTTGGGACCTAGTGGAGAGAGAGAGAGGGGGGATGGCCAGGGCAGGGCTGTGTGCCCCTCCCCTTGAGTGCGAATATGACAAGGAAGGGGGGCGGCACCGCCTTGCCTTTCCCCTCACCCACTCCTTGCTTCCCCCTCCTAGTGGGACTAGGAAAGAGGAGTCCTACTCCCACTAGGAGGAGGACTCCTCCTCTTGGCGCGCCCTGCTAGGGCCGGCCGGATTGAGGGATATGAAGTCTCCAATAAGTTCTACAGCTACAAGATGGAGGAGAATAGTTGTGTCAGTGAGCATATACTCAAAATGCCTGGGTAAAACAATCACTTGATTCAACTAGGAGTTGATCTTCCGGATGATAGTGTGATTGATAGAATTCTTCAATCACTGCCACCAAGCTACAAGAGCTTCGTGATGAACTATAATATGCAAGGGATGGATAAGACAATTCCTGAGCTCTTCGCAATGCTAAAGGCTGCGGAGGTAGAAATCAAGAAGGAGCATCAAGTGTTGATGGTCAACAAGACCACCAGTTTCAAGAAAAAGGGTAGAGGGAACAAGGGGAATTTCAAGAAGAACGGCAAGCAAATTGCTCCTCAAGTGAAGAAACCCAAGTCTGGACCTAAGCCTAAGACTGAGCGCTTCTACTTCAAAGGGACTGGTCACTGGAACTGGAACTACCCCAAGTATTTGGCGGATAAGAAGGATGGCAAGGTGAACAAAGGTATATGTGATATACATGTTATTGATGTGTACCTTACTAATGCTCGCATTAGCACCTGGGTATTTGATACTGGTTCTGTTGCTAATATTTGCAACTCGAAATAGGGACTAGGATTAAGCAAAGATTGACTAAGGACGAGGTGATGATGCGCGTGGGAAATGGTTCCAAAGTCGATGTGATCGCGGTCGGCACGCTACCTCTACATCTACCTTCGGGATTAATTTTAGACTTGAGTAATTGTTATTTGGTGTCAGCGTTGAGCATGAACATTATATCTGGATCTTGTTTGATGTGAGACAGTTATTCACTTTAATCTGAGAATAATGGTTTTTCTATTTATACGAGTAATATCTTTTATGGTCATGCACCCTTGAAGAGTGGTCTATTTTTGATAAATCTCGATAGTAGTGATACACATATTAATAATATTGAAGCTAAAAGATGCAGAGTGGTAATATGAGTTTCTGTGTTTTGAAGTACCGAAGTTAGTTCGGAGTCCCGGATATGATCACGGACATGACGAGGAGTCTCGAAATGGTCGATACATAAAGATTGTTATATTGGAAGCCTATATTTGGACATCGGAATGGTTCCAGGTGAAATCGGGATTTTACGGGAGTGCCGGGGGGGGGGGGGGTTACCGGAACCCCCCGGGGGTTAATGGGCCTTGTTGGGCCCTAGTGGAGAGAGAGAGAGGCCGGCCAAGGCAGGGCCGCGCACCCCTCCCCTTGAGTCTCAATAGGACAAGGAAGGGGGGTGCCCCCTTGCCTTTCTCCTCTCCCACTCCTTCCTTCCCCCTCCTAGTGGGACTAGGAAAGACGAGTCCTACTCCCACTAGGAAGAGGACTCCTCATCTTGGCGTGCCCTGCTAGGGCCGGCCGCCCTCTCCCTTGCTCCATTATATACGGGGCAGGGGGCACCCCAAGACACACAAGTTGATCAGTTGATCTTTTAGCCGTGTGCGGTGCCCCCCTCCACGATATTCCACCTCGGTCGTATCATAGAGGTGGTTAGGCAAAGCCCAGCGTCAGTAGCATCATCATCACCGTCATCATGCCATCATGCCGACGAAACTCTCCCTTGAAGCTCTGATGCATCAGAGTTCGTGCGACGTCACCGAGCTGAACGTGTGCTGAACTCAGAGGTGCCATACATTCGGTACTTGGATCGGTCGGATCGTGAAGACGTACGAATACATCAACTGTGTTCACATAATGCTTCCTCTTACTTCGTTCCCCAACAGTGTTGATCTTGTTTTACTTCATTGTAGGCAAGCACTCGAGAGGACCCGTAAATGTGTTCCATGGGGATAACTGCTTCTTCCCCGTAGACCAGGGAGAAGGGAGTCTGCTTGGTAGCTCGATCCGGTGTCGTTCTGAGGGACCAGAGAATTACCGGCAGCTCCTTGGTCCACCACCTCTCGTGCTTCTACAGCGTATCGAAAGTCCATGTCTTGAGTTCACGCAACACTTCAGTGTTCGCCCTGTCAGCTTGTCCATTGCTCCGTGGTGAGCCACAGAGGCGAACGAGATCTTGCATCCGAGGGTACGAACATATTTCATGAAGGCATGGCTCATGAATTGGGTGCCGTTGTCGATGATGATCCTTGCCAGATCTCCAAATCGACACACCAATTCTTTCAAGAACTTGATAGCTGACTGGGCAGTCACCTTTCTCACGGCAGTCCCTTCTGGCCACTTTGTAAACATGTCGATAGCGATGAACAAGAATTCAAAGCCCCTGTTTGCTCGGGGGAAGGGGCCGAGGATATCGAGCCCCCAGACCGAAAATGGCCATCATAAAGGGATTCTGTGAAGGGCTTGGGTAGGCAGGTGTGTTCCTTTGGATTGGAGCTGGAAGGCTTCACATGTCGTGACAAGCTCGACTGCATCTTGGAGAGCTGTGGGCCAATAGAATCCTTGCCAGAATGTTTCCCAACTAATGCCCTTGATCCAATGTGTGAGCTGCACATTCCTCTGTGAATCTCAGCCAACAGTTAATTTCCATCTTCTCAGCAGACGTCATCGACAAACTGATACATATTGGCCCTCCGGGCTACTTTCTTAGCTTCATCTTGGTCGCTGGGAAGCTCTCCGATTGGAGGAAGCGGACGATGTGCCTTTCCCAAGTTGGAGCCTGGGGATCAGCAGCGAGGACTAGCGGCACCTCCTCGGCTGCGGGAGCACCAACCTCATTGGTGGGGTCCATTGGCCTGGCTAGAGGGGGTGGTCTGGCAGGGTGTGAGGAGTTGTTTCCGGCAGGGTCTCTACAAAGAGTGGATGGCTTGATCGTGAGAGGCTTACCATAGTCCAACTTTCTACTTTTCCGAGCCATTGTGGATCGTGATACGTAGAGTTGATAGAGACGGAGAACAAAAGTTCCTGGTTCCACAGGAAGCTTCTGCGCAACACACTTTGACAAGTGGTTAGCTATGTTGTTTTCCGCATGGGGTACGTGCTCTGTTTGCAACCTGTCAAAGTGCTCCTCCTATCTCCTCACTTCCCTGACGTATGCTTCCATCAATGGGCTTTGATAATCCTTGTTGACTTGTCTCACCACAAGCTATGAATCTCCTCATATGGTCAACTTCTTGATTCTTAATTCTGCTGCAATTTTGAGCCCGGCAAGGGGCCCTTCATACTTTGTTGTATTGTTGGTGGCTTCTTCCCGGGCAAAGTGCATTTGGACGACGTACTTCAACTGCTCCCCGGAAGGTGGCAACAAGAAAGCACGCCAGCCCCTGCACCTTGTAGGCAAAAAGCACCATCAAAATACACAATCCATTATTGGGGTGATTCCTTGTCGGGGATAGCTATCTATGTCACTTCTTCATCAGGCTTGGCGTCCATTCAGCAATAAAATCTGCCAGTGCACAGCTCTGAATGGTTGATGTGCTCTCAAACTTCAAACCAAAGCTGGATAACTCCAAAGCCGACTCAACTATTCTACCGGTGGCCTTAGGGTTTCAAATTATCCTTTCCAATGGAAAACGAGTTACAACCGTTATCTCATGGGCTTGGAAGTAGTGGCGCAGTTTCCTTGAGGCCATAATGAGACCAAAAATCAACTTTTGCACGTCAGAGTACCCCGATCTAGCCCGCTGCAACAAGGAGCTGATGAAGTACACTAGGCGCTGCACCACCTTCTTCCTTGCTGCGTCGTTGTCGTCATTGCCATGCTCACTGCTGCTATGATCCTTTTGTGACTCTGCTATTATCTATCCAGTTTCTGGCTCATCCACTTCTCGATGTGCTACCAAGGCCGCACTGACCAGTTGGTTGGTTGCCGCCAAGTACAGCAACAACGGCTCTTGGGGTTTAGGTGCAACCAAGGTAGGCACAGACGATAGGTAGGCCTTCAACTCCTGTAGAGCTGCATCTGCTTCTCGGGTCCACTTCATAGGCCCTGCCTTCTTAAAATTTTTGAAGAATGACAGGGCACACTGGACAGACTTGGAAATGAATCTACTTAGCACGGCAACGCATCCCGTTAAGCGCCTCACATACTTTACTATCCTTGGATTTGCTCGATGGTGTTAATCTTGTCGGGGTTAGCTTCGATCCCTCGATGGGACACGAAGAAACCAAGTAGCTTGCCAGAGGGGACTCCAAAAACACATTTCTCCGGGTAAAGCTTCAAGTTGATCTTGCACAGATTAGCAAATGTCTTCTCCAAATCTTGGATAAGAGTGGTCTTATCCTCGGTATTGACCAAGATATCATCCATATAAGCTTCTATGTATCTGTGTAACTGTGGCTCAAAACCAATCTAAACTGCCCTTGCTAAAGTGGACCCGCCACTCTTTAGTCCAAATGACATGCGGACAAAGCAGTACGTACCACATGGGGTGATGAATGATGTATTCTCTTTGTTATATTTGGACATGAAGCTCTGGTGATATCCGGAGTATTTGTTCAGGAAGGAGAGCAAATCACACCCTGAGGTGGAATCCACAATCTGATCAATACGCAGCAAGGGAAATAGGTCCTTCGGGCAAGCCTTTTTGAGGTATGTGAAGTCAATGCAAAGCCTCCATTTCCCATTAGCCTTACGGACTACCACTAGATTTGCTAACCATGTTGGATGCAGTACTCCTCTGACTAAACCAGCTGCCTCCAATTTCTTGATTTCCTCGGCAATGAACTGTTGCCTCTCCAAGGCATGCTTTCGGACTTTTTGCTTGACAGGTCTGTGGGCAGAGAGCAAGGTGGTGCTCGATTACCTTCCTGGGAACACCGGGGATATCATATGGTTGCGAGGGAACACATCGATATTCACCCGCAGGAAGGCAACAAGCACGCTTTCCTATTTGTCATGAAGTGTGGTGCTGATGGTGAAAGTACCATCAACGCCAGCTAGCCCTGCCGGGACCTTCTTCACTTGGGGTGCAGCAACCCTGGATTTCTTGCTGTTGGAACACTCCGGCACGTCGTCAACGGGTGTCATGCACTCGGAGGGGGCACACTTCCCAGAATCCATGCCGGAGGTCCTACAATCCCTTTTATTTCCATCATTTTCCTTGGCGGGAACCGTTGCTGTCGCAGCCTCTGCCATGACTGCATCCCGCCACATCTTGTCCACGCAGATAATTGCATCCTTCTCATCCGACGGGATAGTGATGACTCCCAGTGGCCCAGGCATCTTCAGAGTGTTATAAGCATAGTGGGATGTTTCCATGAACTTGTCTAGGGACTGGCACCCTAGGATCCCATTGTATGGCATGGGGAGATCAACCACGTCAAACACAACCTTCCACTACAAAAAACTACACTTTCGTGATGATACGTGTTAGTCACAGTAGGTCACGTTTTCTGTCATGCATGTACATCCATGACGATTTTATGACAGAATCAAGATAGTCAAACCTGTGCTGTCGTAGAAGTGTTCCATGACATTACCAAAATTATCATCACAGAAGTGTCCACTTCCATGATGATATATCGCGTGTCACAGAAGTGCTTTCGTCGAGGGTGACTGACACGTGGCATCCACCATAACGGAACGCCGTTAAGCTATCGGGTCTGGTTTTGGATCCGATAACCCATTAACAGCCCCAACCAATGGGGATTTTCCACGTGTAAAATCATCATTGGCTAGAGGAAACACGTGTCGGCTCATCGCTGGGACAGATGTCATCCACTCATTGGACAGAAGGCGCCTATGATACGTCGACACGTGGCATGGCCCAACAGAAGCCCATTCCTATGAAAAGGCCGGCCCGTTTGACTTGGTCAAAAGGTGGCGGGTCGGCCCATGGAAAGCCTGTTAACGACCTGTTCACATATAGCCCATTTACAGCCCGCTAACCCAAGGCCCGTTACGCCCTATTCGAATTAGGCGCAGTACCGTCATCTGGGCCATCCAATATGATTCCAGGACATTTTCACTTCTGGCCCATGTATGGCCCATGACATCTTTCGGCCCATATGAGGCCCTATGTAACTCTTGGCCTATTAACGGCCCGTGGTGAAACTGGCCCGTAATGAACAATGTATCACTTTACACCCATTAACGGCCCGTGGTGAAACTAGCCTGTAAAGAATAGTGTATCACTTTATACCCATTAAAGGCCCGTTATTCCGTTAGGCCGTTTCCAGCCCATGTTATCTTTCGGCCTTCTCAGAGCCCATTTATTCTTGGGCTATTTGCCAGCATTCGTTTACTTACGGCCTGTTACTGTCATTTTCTGCTTGTGGGCCAAATTCATCCCGTGGTTATACTCGGCCCGTTTGCGGTCTGTTAATACGTTGGGCCTTTTTCATAGCATCATCAAATACGGCCTATTAACGATGGCCCGTTATGGTCGGCCCATGAACGGACGATTCCAACTCTAGCCCGTTTACGGCCAGAATGCGGTCTGTTTGGCCCATGTTTGGCCAATCGATCCTACGGCCCGTATAAGGCCCATTGATGATACGGCCCATAGAAGGCCCACTGTTTCTACGGCCCATAGAAGGCCCACTATTTATACGGCCCATAGAAGGCCCACTGTTTCTACGGCCCATAGAAGGCCCACTATTTATACGGCCCGTAGAAGGCCCAGTGTCACTACAGTAAATATTAGCCCATGGTTATTGTGGCCTAGTTTTAAAAAATAGGTTATTGCAGCCACTAGCAGACTGCAGAAAAAGAACTGCACTGACTACAAGCAAACAAATAAACAAGACAACAAGGAAATAAATAAGCAAGCAACTTACACTAGGATATCACGGCTATTACACATATTAAATCCACTAGGCATCAAAGTTCGCCACCAGTGCAAATATAGGGAACACAACAGCATATAAACGCCGCAACAAAACAAGTCCAGAACTGAAACCACTTCATAAGAGCTCAAGAAACAATATCATGGGTACCCATAATGCTGGCAAGATGCTTAGCAAGCTTATCAACATTCTCTTGATTGGCGCTTAAGTCCTTCAGCGCTTGTTGTTGCACCAGAAAGTATGCATCTGAATTTTGCATGGATTTCCTCACTCCTTCGGCTTCCTGTCGCAGAACATCTGATCGATGTCTTTCAACTTGAAGTTGAGACTCAAGAAGACGAACTGATTCAGGGAACGAGTTCGAAGAGCTGGTGCCAGCAGTGGCAGCCAGTAACTCGAACACTACATCAAGACAGGACTTTGGGGTTGTCTCAGTGTCTTCAATATAGTTTTTATCAGCTTTCTTGGAGACCAACAAGGATGTCTCACTATCCTGAACCTTATCGGCATTCTAAAAGAGAAACAAACAAACACATCTCAGGTTTACAATGTAGTATATGAAACTCATGTTAGTAAACCTGTTCAGTAGTAAGGTGGACAGGATAACAGCATGAAACAAACATATATCTATTTAGTATGGTCACTGTATGGTCTATACCACTCTAGTTTATGTTGCCAAATCAAGATAGATACAGTTCGAATCATATCTATTTAAGACAAAGCATCATAGACAGAATATAAGTGTGGGAAACTACACATCAATAACAACACTTGTAATGTGCATGGCATGAGAACATAACTATTTATTGAATTGAAACTGGAATCAACATAGAACAAGTTACAACAGCAAACAGCCAACACGTTGAAGAAACAGGGTTAAAACATACCTATTACGCCATTGGAGTTTCAATTGCATCCTTCAAATTTTAAATTAGTTGGTATCAGTAAATACAGTGACGCAAGAGCAAAGTAGTATGAACCATAGCTACGGAACCTGACCTGAGAACAATTCTTCTTCTGCTTTAAGCGTTGACTTTGGGTTCGGAGTGGTGGTCCTCGTGATTTGGGCAATGCAGTTGCCTTACTAACTGCTCGTGTTTGGGTGCTCTGTGGTGGAGACGGTGTTGTGTCAATGGGAACTGGGTGTCTATCTGCTGGGGTTGGGGTTAGAAGGGGTGAAGCTGGTTCTCTATCCAACTGGGTAGGGGTACAGTCTGCATGAGTGTGGGTTATGTATGGTGGGGCTGGTTCTTGGGCAAGTACAACCATGGTTCTATCTGCATCGACAGGTAGCATGATCTTTTCTGAATACCGTATTTTTACTCCCATAGATACTGCCATCACTCCCACAAATTGAAATGGCTGATAAACAAGAAAATTAATTGAATGTACAGACATTGTAAGATAGACGGGTGCAATGGATAGTAGGGAAGAAAACAGGGCATGAAATAATTCACATTTATGTTGTCTAACCAAAAAGAATAGCAGGACATAATTTCACATATATGATGGCTAATTAAACATGATAGCATGACACAATTTCACATGTATGATGGCTAACTAAACAGGATAGAATGACATACTTCAAAATATGATGACTATGTAAACATAATGAGTAATATAACCCTGCCAAGTGTGAGCATACACCTCAGGGGGATAATAGGACTGGTCATCTGGCTCTGAATCCTCCTCTGAAGAGCTATCTATAACCAGCAAGATATCTGCTCCAGCAGGTAGCATTGTCTGCTTTGAAGAGCTTGTTTTCACTCCAGATTTCTCCATCACCAATTCAAATGGCTGATGCACAGGAAGAGCAGTTGAATATACAAACATTGTCGACAAAAGCAATGAGAAATACAAAAAAAGGACGGCATGATATAACTCACATATATGATGCTTGCCTAAACAGCATGGCATTGCATAATTCACATACTTAATGCCTTGCAACAAGATAACATTGCATAATTCACATATATAATGTCTTGCAACAAGATGGCATTGCATAATTCACATATATGGTAATTAGATACTAAACAGGTGGCATTCACACAAAGCATGTCTAAACTAAGCAAATGACATAGCAATGCAAGATACCATACACACGATATGAGCAACATAACCCTGCCAAGTTAGGGCATGCACCTTGGGGGGGAATATGACTGTTCATCTATCTCTGAATCCTCCTCTGAGGAGCTATCAGTAACCAGCAAGACATGCGCTTCGTTAGATAGCATTGTCTGCTCTAAAGACCTTGTTTCCACTCCAGATTTTTCCATGACCGTGCCGAATGGCTGATGCACAGGAAGAGTAATTGAATGTACTAAAATTGTTGACAAATTTAACACGTAATAAAAAATGATGGCATGATATAATTCACATATAAGATGACTGGCTAACCAGGGTGGCATTGCAAAATTCACATATATGATGCCTGGCTAGACAAGATGGCATTGCATGATTCACATATACGATAAAGAAACTAAACAGATGGCATTGACACAAAGCATGTCTAAACTAAGAAGATGACATCTTTAATGTATACACTAAGCAATGCAAGGTACCATATGCATGATATTACCAACATTAGCATGCCAAGTTAGAGCGAAGACCTCATTGGGTAAATAGGAGTAGTCTTCTGCTTCTGAATACCCCTTAGAATAGTCATCTTCCTCTTGATTACGATCCGAAATGGGTGGAGGGGGGCTGCCTTTGCGCCCACCATGGAACGACACCTACATGAAATTTTATTGTCACGCAAGGCTCGTCTCTTTTGCTCTACATGATTAGTTCCATTGTGTACTATAAGTGGCATGCATAGGAATAAAACATAGTGAGATTATGTAAGGAGTGCATGCACAAATCTAGAGTGATGGTAGGAAACTGTGGATAGACCCAAACCCAATGATAGCAGGCAGATAATAGCTTTATTTAGAAAAATACAGATAATGGCTCCTTTAATGCTTGTTTGCACCCAACATGAAACTCATAGCAGACACCGGAGATTAACTAGATAGTAGACAGATAGTACTGATTGCTGCCCCAATATGTACCCCACGACCATTTAAAAACTCAAGTTTTAACATTAGTTTGGACCACACTCGGAGTCTAATAGGTGAACATGACGATAATGTAGCATGTCATCATAATAAGTGACGCATAACGTAAGCAGACACGGAAGAGTGCGACCTTTCTTGCGAACCCGTGTAGTCCTCAAGGTCATCTGCTCAGTTGATGATGGTAATGCAGTTGCCGTGGCTACCGACAGCGGGGAAGAAGATCTGAGGCGGCAAAAGATAGTCTGGAGAGCGGATCCCTGCTGTGGTGAACCCTTCTGTCGTTGGAGCAGCTGAGCTGGTGTGGAACACAGCGCCGGAGGAGCAGGACAAACCATACAAGGTTTTCTTTGACACATATCTGTAAGAGAATTAATTGAGTAAGGGCTTGTTTGAATTTGAGGATTCTAACAATGCAGGGATAGGAAATAGACAGGAATAGGATAGGAATGTACGTGCAAAACAGAGAATTTAAAAACACAGGATTTCTGCCAATCTGGGTTTTTGATTCACAACAATTGGAAGATCACAGGATGCAAAAAAGCATGGTGAGACTAAATCAAAGCACAAGAAAATGTACGGTTATAATGCTATTATGCTACTATCTCTTAGTCTTGTGCTTGATGAATAGGAATATGAAAGGGAGGAGAAGTGGAAATTAGAATTCCTACGGTTTTTCTTTCAAGGAGACACTAAAGGAACAAATCCTATAGTTTTTCTTTGCTCCATTCCTTTGCACCAAATTCATGAAAAGTAGTACCATATGAAACTTTCCAATTCCGATGTTTTTCATTCACTTTTCCTTTCAAGCACTCGCGATTCTAGTAGGCAGACTTGAGCAAGGAAAATCCTACACTAAAAAATGTTTTTGTGCTACTTCTATTACTTTGGACCCAGGCCACTGCCATACTAGCTCAACTCCCAGGCCCATCGACAAATGCACAACTCAAACGCGTAGAGATAAATAATGGTGGCGTTCAAGAGAGTCCATCACGGATAGCTAAGTTGCCTGGTACCTCACTGCTTGTAATATAGTAGGATAAAATAATCGTATTTCCCGTTACTACGAGTGCTCAGTGGACAATATATATAACATGTAGAGTAAAAAAGAGATGCAACAAGTGTACAACCTCTTTGGCGAAGCCATGTCGATCTCAGCATGATTGGGTTGGCCGGTGAGGATGCTCCGGCTGACTTGGCTCTCTGAGGAGGGGAAGAAGATCTTAGGCGTCTGGAGATGGAGCCCGAGGTACTGCTCCACTGTGGTGGAGGGTTTCGTCGTTGGAGCAGCTCCGGTGAGTTGTACAATGCCGAGGCTGAAGCATGACAAGAGAGACAACGAACAACGTTAACCTGAGTGGAATTCTAATAGCATCTCCAATACATGACGTAAAATACATAACCACAAAGTGCTAGATATAAAATACATCAGCCGCTCATCTCTAAACTTAACTGTTGAAACTGAATTTAATTGTCGAAACTGAACTTAACTGTCGAAACTGAATTTTGCTGTCAAAACTAAACGCACTAGCAAGGTGAGGCTACACGTCGGTCGACTGACTTATTCATCTCTGGTCAGTCAATTTTGCAGCCGTTGGATACGAAATGAAGGGCCTGCAGTTCATCTTCAACCTCCACCCCCCTCAGCCGCCAGCCACCACCGGCCAAACAACAGCCCCCCACCCACCACGGCCGGCGGTGCGCCGCCCCGCCTGCGCCGAAAACACTCCCCACCGCCGGTCCACCGCCGACCCGCCCATCCCTCTAGCCCCCCCCCCCCCCCCCCGTGCCAGGCTTTTTCTCTAGCGATCCCCACGCCACCGCCCCGCCAACGCACCGCCACCGCCGGCGACCACCGCCCCCATCCTGAACCCTAAGATAGATAGTGGGGTACCTCTCCGGTGAGCCCCCTCCCCACAGCGGCTGGTCCTTCCTTCACCCCGGTGAGCACCCCCCACACCCTGAAAATTGACTGACCCAAAAGTCGATTCAGTCGACTGAAGTGTAGCTAAATCGGATCGGCATCACAATCAAGAGGAAGAGGAAGAGGAACAGCGTGAGCAAGAGCAATAGCAAGAGTAGACCAGGCAGGGGACCGAGAGCAAGAGTAGAGCATCAGCGCGAGCAAGAGCTAAAGCAGCAGCAGCTCCTACTGATGTGGACGTCGCCGCTGAGGGAGCGATGCCGTGGAGGAAGTGGCCGGCGAATCCGCCATGGATGGAGCCTCGCCGTGTCGGCTTGGGACCGAGCGCCGGTAGCACAGTTAGGTCGAATCAAGAAGAAAATGCGGCGATTATTGTACAACCTCTTTGGTGGCACCGATTAGGCTGCAGCTTCATCCGAGGAAACGGTGATGATGATGCTCTTCCGGTGGTGCAGGTGAAGACGGCGGTGTGGGAATGGAGGTGGCGCGAAAGATGAGGGCAACATCGGGGCAGCTCCTTGGAGGTGGAGGACGGGGTGGCTGAACTGCGAGATGATGAGATCGACGACAGATCCTCATCCGGTACGGTGGATGAGGGACGTCGAGGTGTTTCTATGGACGACGTCGTCGGGGAAGAGGCTCTGGCTGGGTGGCGGACGGAGCAGGGTATGGGGTTTCGTCACTGGTTTTCGCGGCCTCGGTGTACGAATGGGTGGGCGGATGGGATGGCAGTGGGATGGCTTAGAGACGCGCTTGTCCTAAATGTGGGGTAAGTTACGGAAGTACCCCCACCAATTTGAGGCGGTTCTTTCGGTTCAGGGGTACCACGGGCATTTCGCCTGTCGGGATTTCATAGGAGGTGGGAGTTTTCGCGCACGTTGTAATTTCGAAATAGCAAGGCGCGGGTTGAGATGGAGGGAGTTGTCGGAGCACAACGAGACAAAGATATATCTTAAATATTTCAGGCTAACAAGGCGCGGGTTGAAGAGGCGGGAGTTTTGTAGCACGATAGACAAAGACGCTAGCTTGAATTTTCGGCATAACAAGGCGCAGCTTGAAATTTCAGAAGAACAAGCTTAACGTGTACCAAAAAAAAGACAATTTGCAGCTCAACATGCACAACACACACACAAACACCATTTAGACTAGAGTAAGGTACACGTGCATTGCACACATGATATTTGGCACCCAAATTATGAATAAATAACACATTATATCATGCAAGCTTTGAGCCATATATGCATGATGTAGATGTTCGTTTAATTCTTATAGTTCAGTTCATTCAAAATCATCTAGTTTTTATAAGAAAGCTAATCTATTTTAAGATTCATGGAATTATTCGTTGTAAGACATAAAGTAAAAAAAATAATGGCAAATCATTTAGAAAAACATTTGGGCAAATCTGATACGGAAGATTCTAGAACAAATAAGAAGTGCTTGTGTTTTGATGTTTGTGCATTATGCTTAAGTTCAACGATGGAGTCTTCTAGATTATACATGTGGCAAAATCTGGTGGAATCTAGATGATATCCAACGGCCAGTAGTGCTCAAAATTGCCATCTTTGGACCATCGGATTCGCCTCATCCAACAACCACCTTTCAAAGTTAAAGTTACCCGCACACAATATAAAAAAATATAAAATATAATATATATAGGGGTATAGATATAGATATGTGATGCGAAAGCCGCCCATCATCTCCAATTAGAATAGTGTGTCCATGCACAGATGTGACGTGGCCAAATGATGTCTGCCATCGGTATCTCAAATTCAAATCAGTCGGACCTTGTTCAATGTGTATACATTACAACATGCTCGTTTCCAAACCACACCGCGCGGATCTCCGTTATATTCATGCATGCATGGGTTTCAAACATCAGGATCACTTATTCAAATATTTGAATTCAACTTTACATTGATTATGACCTCACCTATTCTTTTACACCCACACAGTAGTCTTCTCTTTATAATTGTACCACTAACTTTCTCTCGTGCATGCATGCACACACACTACAAGTCGGCATTATCCATCGCACGCATGCAATCTTTTTCTTCAGGTCGGTCTCCCATGAAGGCACAGACTCACACACATCCCCCTCTCCATCATATCGGGCATTCTTTATCTCTCACGCGTGAATGCGCAACGATGGATGTTCCTCTATATATGTATGTGTGTATATAGGTAGGTATTTCATAGTTTTCCACACAAACCGATCAATCGATATATCAAGTGAGGTCTCACCCTCTTTCCCACATCCACATCGATCAATCTATAACTCTCTATATAGGATTAACATATATAGCTAATACACCCACATTAATTATATATCCAACACCCCCCTCTCATCATCCATGCCTTTCGCTTCATCTCTCAGACGCGTGCACAATGGCGAAGACAGGGGGCAGTAAGGGCCCTGCCCCTCCCCACCTAACATCACTATATATCGAGGGTAATATGAATGTGATCATTAGACAATTGCTGCTAAAATGGTTTAAGTTCATGAATTGACCCTCCTCATAAAGGATTAGCAATGCTTGGACCCTAGCTCATTTATTTTTCATGGCTCCATCACTGCGTGCAACAGCGCACGTGTTCGCCCCCTCTCTCTAAATATCGATCTCGCACTTGTGCATTCCTTCATAGTCTCCCTCCACTTGGCCCCTGGCACCATCTTCTAGCCCCCACCGGATTTTGCCACATGTATAATCTAGCAGACTCCATGGTTGAACTTAAGCATAATGCACAATCCTCAAAACAATAGTGGTTCTCTTTTGTTCTAGAATCTTCCGTATCATAACTGCCCAAACTTTTTTTCTAGTTGAATTGCCATTATTTGTTTTTACTTTATGCTTTACAACGCACAATTCCATGAATCATAAAATAGATTAAGGGCTTCTTTGATTCAAAGAATTCTCAAAGGAATTTTGGAGGATTCTAATCATTAGGAATTTTTCCTATCTTGGTTGTTTGATTCGTAGGATTGTAAACCATAGGAATTTTTCCATATGATTCATTTGCACTAGATTTCATGGGAAACATCCCATCCACTCAAACCGCTTTGAAAGAATTCTGCGTTTTTTCTATGCACAATCAAACACTTGTACAATCCTGTAGGATTCAAGACGACATTCCACAATAGTCCCATGTTTTTCCTATTCCCGTGTTCTTAGCTTTTTTATCAAAACTAATTGATTTTGAATGCGATGAACTATAAGAATTAAACGAAGGGCTACATCAGGCATATATGACTCAGATCTTACATGCTATAGTGTGGTATTTATTCATAATTTGGTTGCAAAATATGATGCGTGCAATGCACGTGTACCTTACTAGTACTTCGAACATGTGCAAAAAACGTAAATTAGAATACCAATGGCACGCTACACAGTGTCTCTCTTGAAGTTCATGAAGCCACATGGCACATGTGGAGGCGTTGTCGTGACCTCCTTGCATGGATTGATCACAGTGACATGCTGCTGGTTCCAGAAGAATCTACTCGTCCTCCCTGAGCCATACTGGCGGTACATGCATGAAGCAAAGATGTACACGCACGCCACGCACACACTCATTCCCTCGCACGCACACGCGGGTATACGGGCGGACGCAATTTTGTACCAAGATCCACCCCATGTAATAATTTGACGCGTGTAAAGTCGTTCACTTCATCGATGGTCAATTACTATAGCGCATGCAAATTGAGTGGACGTGAGGGCGGAAGAACTACATTATTACTCCACTGCGCGCATGCGAGTAGTTAAATCGTGGGTTGCTAGTAGTACTTCCATTGGTCTCCTTCGTATTTTGTGCCAATTTTTGACAGTAACATAATATTTACGCATTTGAGCAGTGTAGTACTTGAAGTTTATGTTCCACTAAACTCATCGGGAGCCGTTTCGTGCCTCGAAACCAAAACCATCAATTAATCGTTACCTTGTTCCCATCACATTCGAAAGCCTGCTCACACCTAGTAGTACGTACCAAACCTGAAGGTGTTCCCACTATGCAGGTATTAGTACTAGTTCTAGTACTTAGGTTATAAAAAGGGGAACTACCTAACCGAAAATTACTCGACCTTTCCTCCTCATAAGTGCTTCTTCTTCGTCCGTCGTTGCCATGGCCGGTGTGCAGAGCTCTAGGTCGAGAACTACTCGTAACAAGGGAGCGGCAATCAAGGCTGCGGAAAAAAAGAGGGCTCGCTGCCACGCAGAGACCTCGAAAGATCTCTCACGGGCAGGCGATGGCTCCCAGGAGCGCCCTAGCCGTGGAGGCGAACATGCCAAGCCGGCGGAGCTGGAGTCGTTATCCCTCGACGGCATGCCCGATTAGCTCAATAAGCACCTCAATAAGCAGAAGGAGTTCCTCCAAGGCTTGATGGAGTTGTTGAAGGAGAGTCTCGACGACATGCCCACTGAGCTCAATCAGCAGGGGGAGTTGACTGCCAGCTTGGTGATGCTGCTGAAGAAGAGCATTGCCTCGGAGAAGAAGGCGACCGGTGAAATCCTGCGACTTCAGGAGGACAAGGCGAAGCTCTGCCATGAGATCGACCTGTTGAAGGAGAAGAATGCCGGCTGGAAGAAGCTGCATGAGAATAGTAGTTCCTCAATGAAGATGTTGTAGGCCCTCGTCATGCAACAGAAGGAGGAGTTGGCGAAGCTCCGCATCAAGCACTCGGCTGCTGTAAAGGTACATAATGCGGCCGTGGAACAGATGATGAAGGCTCGCATCAAGAAATCTCGCGTCATGGACAGAATGAAGAAGATGGCGGAGGAGACGCGCAAGGAGATGGAGGTCGTGGAGGAGATGAAGAAGCAGTTACGACTCTGCGGCAAATTAGATCATTTGGGGTGATAATCTTCCTTCTTCTTTTGCTCCTGTGTTTCATCTTTTGCTTCGGGTGTTTCGCCGCACGTGTCACGTTCTCTGCGAGGCATGAATAGAACAATGGTTTTTTTGAGGGAATGAATAGAACAATGCTAACAATGAGATGACTAGCAAATTAGATCATTTTTTATCGCCATATGGCACTGGGTTGTCGTGTTTCGTGCTCCTGCGTCGCTGTACTACTCTAGTGGAAAACATGAGTATACCGCACGGTTCTTTGCTCCTCCTCGATCAGGTCGCCGGCACATTTATACAAGCAGTCAAATCACGAGGCCCCGCCTTCCAGCAGTAATGAGCCGTGAAATCACAAAGGCCCTTGCCTCTCGTGAAACCGACCAAGCTAGACTACCCTGCCCTCTAGCCTTTTAAAAAATGTATACTTTTGTACAACAGTAGTATCGATGGATTGCGCCATGGAGCAAAACTTGAAATTAAAGAAAAGGTGGTACATATAGAGAGCGCTCGTCACCAAATTATGCGGATAGTACTATTTCAAAGGCTAGTCACAATAATGGTGTCCAGCACAACCGTCGAGGAATAATAGTTCCTCTTTGTCGTCGCTGTTAGGCTTGATGGCTCCTACGATCATCGATAGCGATGCAGTCCAGGGTGAGACTTTTCTTCCCGGACAGATCTTTGTGTTCGGCGGCTTCGCACTACGGGCCAACTCGCTTTGCCATCTAGAGCAGATCGAATGTTACGCCACTGGCCACTAGGTCAGGTTTGGAAGCTTAAACTACACGACCGATATCCGCGGAGACTTGATCTTCGATGGATTCGAGCCTCTGCCTTGTGTGTCACACGGTCATGATGAGTACGATTTAGCTGTACCATCAGGCAGTGTTCAGGAGATCGCACCGGCAACCGCTCCGACCCTCAATTCGGAGCCAGTTGCGCTGTCCATGGACGGGTGGATGGACCCCGCCACATCGAGCCGAACATCGACCTTACCCTACACAAGAGCCGTATTGTCAGACTGCCGGATCCTTCTCCGGCCACGGACTCCGAACCGCCTGCGCCCGTTCCTAGCGAATCCGATTGGGCACCGATCATGGAGTTTACCTCCGCGGATATTTTTCAGCACTCGCCCTTTGGCGACATACTGAACTCATTAAGGTCTCTCTCCTTGTCAGGAGGATTCTGGCCGAACTATGTCCGGCAGGATTGGGATGCGGATGACGAAGAAATTCGCTACCCACCCACCACCCACTTAGTAGCCACTATCGACGACTTAACCGACATGCTCGACTTTGACTCCGAAGACATTGACGGTATGGACAACGATGCGGGAGACGAAGAGGAACCATTGCCCACAGGGCACTGGACAGCCACCTCATCATACGAATATATACATGGTGGACACACCCAAAGAAGGCAATGGCGAAGAGAAAGCGAGGATGACCCCTCCAAGAAGCAACCGAAGTGCCGACGTCAGCGGTGGTGCTCTAAGTCCTGCCAAAGCAAAAGTGGTGATACAGGCACATGAGATAATAACACTCCGGATAGTGCCGAAGATCGCAACAATCCCCTCCAGCACGATCTAGGACAGGAGGATGGAGAGGCCAGCCCTCCAGAGAGAGCAGCAGATGGAGAGGCGGAGGATGATAACTACATGCCCCCTCCAAAGACGAGGCAAACCTCGACGATGACGAATTTGTCGTGCCAGAGGATCCCGTCGAGCAAGAGCGCTTCAAGCGCCAGCTTATAGCCACGGCAAATAGCCTTAAGAAAAAGCAGTAGCAGCTTCAAGCTGATCAAGATCTAGTAGCTGACAGATGGACTGAAGTCCTCCCGGCCGAGGAAAATAAACTCGAACGCCCCTCCAAGAGTTACCCAAAATGCAGGTCGCTACCCCGACCGGAGGAAGAAGCGTATGACGCGGCTGATCGGCCACCTCATGGCCGCGATAGAGAGGCATTCCATCCAAAAGCTCAGCCCGCACCCTGACGCCATTCAAATAAAAAGGCATGGGGAAATATGCCAGACCTGCGAGACGTATTGGAGGACAAAGCAAAACAGGCAAGATCGATATACGGATCACGAGGGAGCGCCACTATGCGAGACGATGAACGTCACGCCGGATACAATAAAAGTAAATCCGGTCGGGCCGAACACAATGGGCAATACCCATTGGAGCTGCGTCGCGATATAGCCCAGTACAGAGGTGCCACACACCCTTTATGCTTCACAGATGAAGTAATGGATCATCAAATCCCAGAGGGTTTCAAACCCGTAAACATAGAATCATATGACGGCACAACAGATCCTGCGGTATGGATCGAGGATTTCCTCCCGCACATCCACATGGTCCGCGGTGATGACCTACACGCAATCAAATACCTCCCACTCAAACTTAAAGGACCAGCTTGGCATTGGCTCAACAGCTTGCCAGCAGAGTCCATTGGCTGTTGGGAAGACCTGGAAGCCGCATTCCTCGACAACTTTCAGGGCACTTATGTGCGACCACCAGACGCCGATGACCTGAGCCATATAATTCAGCAGCCAGAGGAATCGGCCAGGCAATTCCGGACATGGTTCCTAACAAAGAAAAATCAAATCGTCGACTGTCCGGATGCAGAGGCCCTAGCAGCTTTTAAACACAACATCCGCGACGAGTGGCTAGCCCGGCACCTTGGTCAGGAAAAGCCGAAATCTATGGCAGCCCTCACGACACTCATGACCCGCTTTTGTGTGGGAGAAGATAGCTGGCTGGCTCGCAGTAATAACATAACAAAGAACCATGGTAGTCCGGATACCAAGGACTGCAATGGCAGGTCATGTCGCAACAAGCATAAGTGCCGCATTAACAATGACAATACCGAGGATACGACAGTCAATGCCGGATTCAAAGGCTCTAAACCCGGTCAACGGAAAAAGCCATTCGAAAGAAGCAGTCCGAGCCCGTCCAGTTTGGACCGTATACTCGATCGCTCGTGTCAAATACACGGCACCCCCGACGAGCCAGCAAACCACACCAACAGGGACTATTGGGTGTTCAAGCAGGCCGGCAAGTTAAATGCCGAAAGCAAAGATAAGGGGTCACATAGCGATGACGAGGAGGAGCCCCGGCAGCCGAAAATCGGAGGACAAAAGAGGTTCCCCCCACAAGTGCGAATGGTGAACATGATATACACAACCCACATCCCCAAGAGGGAGCGCAAGCGTGCGCTCAGGGACATATATGCGTTGGAGCCAGTCACCCCCAAGTTCAACCCATGGTCCTCCTGTCCGATCACCTTCGATCGCAGGGAGCACCCCACTAGCATCTGTCATGGTGGATTCACCGCACTGGCCCTAGATCCAATCATTGACGGATTTCACCTCACTCGAGTCCTAATGGACAGCGGCAGCAACATGAACCTGCTTTATCAGGACACAATGCGCAAAATGGGTATAGACCCCTCAAGGATCAAAACCACTAAAACGACCTTTAAAGGCGTCATACCAAGTGTAGAGGCCCATTGCACAAGCTCAGTAACGCTGGAAGTGGTCTTCGGATCTCCGGATAACTTTCAAAGTGAAGAGTTAATCTTCGACATAGTCCCGTTCTGCAGTGGCTACCATGCACTGCTCGGGCGAACCGCATTTGCAAGATTCAATGTTGTACCGCATTATGCATATCTCAAGCTCAAGATGCCAGGACCTCGGGGGGTCATCACAGTCAATGGAAACACAGAGCGCTCTCTCCGCACGGAGGAGCACACTGCGGCCCTCGCAGCAGAAGCGCAAAGTAGCCTCTTAAGGCAATCCACTAGTTCGGCGATTAAGGACCCGGACAACTTCAAGCGTGCCCAGAATAATCGGCAACAGGACCGCCTGGCACGTCCCGAGCTCGCATAGCAATGCGGCCCCCACCCCGTCCCCAGCCAAATGGCGAAATTCGCGCCACGCGTACATAATTACGCATTAAAAATACCATGGGCACAGGCGGGGAGGGGGGCACAACTACGGAACGCCCCAATACACGGCTTAAACCGCACTAGGAGCTTCCCGCTTTGTTATTTTTCTCTTTCAGGACTTTAATCTCTGGAAACCTTGTCCGGCAGCATGATTGCTGAACACATGATGCAACAACCAAGGAGGCAGAAAGCTACGTCACACCACAAAACTCCCAGGTGGATTACGCTAACGAGTGAAATATTTGCTTTAATACTATCCCTCAGCTTGCCCTTGGAAGGGACATGTCAAACAGTCCTAATTTTTGCTTATTGCACTACTTATATCATTCTGCTTTAACGCACCTTTTTGAATAAACAATGCATAGCATTAAGACTATTATGGCATTCCTCCTTTTTATATATATGTTCATCCACGACATCTAGCACCCGTACACTTTGGTACGGCCAATACACCAGGGGCTTAAGTACCCCACAATATGGTGTGAGAAGTCCGAACACTTTCACAAGTGCAGCACCCCGAACTTATAGCATTATATGCATCAGCTTCGAATCATGTCTTGGGTCAATAGTTGGGTTTGCCCGGCTCCCATGTTTTGGTACCTTACGTTCTGCTATATCAGCTAAGGTAGCACTGGGAGAACTAATGCGATTGTGCCCTGGTTCAGCTGGGCTAAGCACCTCAGTAGAGAAAGCTAAAACTGACTGTCATGATAAAGCGAGAGACTGGTCGCTGTTCGAGTGGTTTTCGAGTCCTTAAAGACTTATGCCGCTTAGAGCAAGGAGTCGGAGCTATCCGGCTTAAGGCGTGTATCGCACCCCGAATTCGGCCTTCCGAATACTAGGGGCTTCGCCGAAATTTAAAATTATAGAATTCTATGGCTAAGTGAGAGTGATAACGCATTATAGTCCGATTGCCTTGTTCGTTGTGCTAAGCACCTCCCTCGAAGGACCCAACAATGGGAACAAGAGTGCTCAGGTTTATCCCGAACACTCCAGCACTCGTGCCATGGGGGCAGAAGCCGACGACTAGCCATCTCTCAGATTTGATAAACAGCCAAACAGAAGGTAATATTTTAAATTCAAACAAGCGTTGCATAGCGCATATGAACAAGTTTTCATAACTACAGGATTACACGAGAAAGTTTACTCAAATATTATATCTTTCGTACACTCGTCCGCTATGAGAGGAGCACCCTTCAGGACACCCTCATAGTACATCTCGGGGTGGCAATGCTCCCTGCCCTCCGGCGGCCCTTCCTTAATCAGCTTCATGACGTCCAGCTTGGCCCATTGCACCTTCACATGGGCGAAAGCCCGACGCGCACCTTCGATGCAGACGGACCGCTTGATGACTTCTAGCCGTGGGCAGGCTTCCACAAGCCGCCTCACCGGGCCGAAGTAGCTGCCGGGAAGGGCGTCGCCAGGCCACATCCGGACTACAAAGCCCTTCAGGGCCTGTTCGGCCGCCTTGTGCAACTCGACCAGTTGCTTCAGCTGGTCACTCAGAGGCATCGGGTGTTCGGTCCCAGTATACTGAGACCATAATAGCTTCTCCGTTGAGCTTCCCTCCTCGGCCTGGTAAAACTGTGCGGCATCCGACACGCTGCGGGGCAAATCTGCGAATGCTCCTGGAGAGCTCCGGACTCGGGTAAGTAATAGGTAATTTACTTTCACATGTTTGCTTTGCATATAGAATGCCTTACCCGCCACTATTTTCTTCATCGCGTCAATCTCATGGAGGGCCTTTTGGGCTTCGGCCTTGGCACTCTTTGCGCTCTCGAGGGCCGCGGCAAGCTCAGACTCTCACGTCTTCAAGTCAAACTCCAACGCATCATGCTTCGTCACGAGAGCGTGGAGCTCTTGCTGCACCTCGCCCACCCGTGCCTCATGCCTTTCCCGCTCGGTACGCTCCTTGGCCGCTTTGTTTTCGGCCTCAGATAGCGCTTGCTTCAGGGTCGCCACCTCAGTCGTGGCCCCTGGCAAATTTACGATGATCCTGTCATTTTGCAATCGCATTCTTTATATATATATCCATAGACTAGGTACTACTTACCTTTCTTTTCCTCGAGCTGCCTCTTGGCAAGGCCGAGCTCGTCCTTGGACTCTTTAAGGTCCTGCTTCAGTGCGGCGACCTCCACAGTCAGTGCGGCAGATGCCAGCAACGAAGCCTGCATACGCATATTGACATACTTATATTAGACTTCGGCGATATTGTTTGATCCTATGTTCGGCTTTTCTTTGTGAACACCGAACAGAGCATCAGGGGCTACTGTCTATGCGGTAATATTTTTTGTATATTTTAAATACTTACCTCAAAGACTGTTAGAAGGCTGCCACAGGCTTCAGTCAGTTCGCTCTTGGCGGACTGAACCTTCTGGACCACCGCACTCATAATAGTGTGGTGCTCCTCATCGATGGAACCGCTGCGAAGTGCTCCCAGCAGATTGTCCGGTTCCTCTGGATGGATAGAGGTCACCGACACAGGCGTCTTGCCCCTCTTGGAAGGAGGCCGCTTGCCCGAGTTCGGAACCACTGGAGGTTCCGACGCGGTGTTCGACTGAGGGCCGAACTCGGTGCCCTCGGGGGCCTTGCTCCCTCTGCTCCCGGAGTCCGGAAGATCGCCTTGAAGCACCTCCGGGATTGTCTCCCCTTGACTTGGTGCATCTTGAGACAACACCTCGGCGTTGTCCGTAGGGCAGGGGGAGGTGGCGATCGGAAGTGGATCGCTATCCATATCTGACGAGTCCACGGAGCCGTCCGATGAAGATATGTCGATATGGGCTTGGGGCGGTCTGCATAATCACAATTCCGCTTTAGGGGAAGTAGTGTGACAAAGGAATACTATGAGTTACTCTGGTATTCGAATACTTACGATTTCGCCAGGGGCTTGGCCCTGAGCAGCCACTCGTCCTCGCCTTCGGCGGCGGTGGTGGAGTAGTCTGGAAGGAGAGTCCTTCCCTTCTTGGAACCTCCGGCTCCACCAGTCGGGGCGGCCTTCCTTTTCTTGTCTCCCCCGACCGAAGGGGGAGCATCTTCATCTTCCTCCTCGTCTTCGGGGGAGGAGTGCATCGCGGAGTTATCGGACGATGATTCCGATAACACATGGTGTCGGGAACTCTTTCGGGTTCCCTTGGCCTTCTTGGTCTTCTCCGGCACCTTATAAGGAGCTGGAGTCAGCATCTCCGTCAGGAGAGCATCCGCAGGGTCTTCGGGCAGAGGGGCCGGACATTTGATCTGCTCCAGTGCCTCCACCTAGTCCTGTCAAAGGCATGGGAGCTCAGACCTTGCACATGGTTAACCAATGGGAAGTAAATATCCTACCAGATGTGCAGAACTTACCGGATTGGCAGGATGCTTCACGCTTAGCCCGCGGTCCTCGATGAGAGAGGGAGGGACCTCGGCGCCCTTAAACAGCACCCTCCAGACGTCCTTGTGCATCGTGTCGAAGAGCTTGTCGAGAGTCTGGTGCCGGGCCGGGTCGAACTCCCATAAATTGAAATCCCGTTGTTCACATGGGAGGATCCGGCGGAAGAGCATGACCTGGACTACGTGGACGAGCTTAAGCTTCTTGCTCTCCATATTCCGGATACATTTCTGGAGTCCGTCCAGCTCCACCGATGTACCCCACGACAAGCCCTTCTCTTTCCAGGAAGTGATCCGTGTAGGGAATCCGGATCGAAACTCAGGGGCCGCCGCCCATTTGGTGTCGCGCGGCTCTGTGATGTAGTACCAGGCCGATAGCCACCCCTTTATGGTCTCCACGAAGGAGCCCTCAAGCCATGTGACATTGGGCATCTTGCCCACCATGGCTCCGCCGCATTATGCTTGCTGACCTCCCACCACCTTCGGCTTGATATTGAAGGTCTTCAGCCACAGGCCGAAGTGGGGCCGGACGCGGAGGAAAGCCTCACAGACGATGATGAACGCCGAAATGTTGAGGATGAAGTTCGGGGCCAGATCATGAAAGTCCAGCCCGTAGTAGAACATGAGACCACGGACGAATGGATGAAGGGGAAACCCCAGTCCGCGGAGGATGTGGTGGAAGAAAACTACCCTCTCATGAGGTTCTGGGTAGGGACGATTTGCCCTGCAGCAGGCAGCCTATGCGCGATATGCGCGGCTAAGTATCCGGCGCCGCGCAGCTTTTTGATGTGCCCCTCCGTAACGGACGAAGCCATCCAGTTACCCCCCGCTCCGGACATGTTTGGAGAAGATTGAGGGGAAGGATGTGGACTTGGGTGTTGGAGCTCGAGTGTGCAAGAACGGATGAGGAAGGAGGAAGAAGGCGTGGGTAGAGAAAGGTTAAACCTTATCCCTTTATAAGGGCGAACGAAACTATGCACCCCCACTAGCCTAGTAAAACTCGCTTATCCCCCAAGCGCCATAATCGATGGAGTGGTTGGGTTACCCACGCCCATATTGATGAGAATCCCGTAATAAGGGGAACACGATCTCTTCTTTGACAAGACGTGCCAAGAAACTGCCTCGCGTTATGTGCGGGGCTAGTTATAGAAAACGATTCAAATAATCGCCGAGCCATGGCATGATGTCATGTTGCCTAAACGTGTTAGTAGATTAGATTTGTGGAAATATTATTCTCTCTACGGTGGTATGTGGAACTTAGTTTGCAGGGTCAGACACTATCCTTTATTTGAACTCTTCTGTGGTATATCCGGAGGGGGAACCCGCCTTGCAATGCCGAAGAAAACACTACGTGTTGGACTTGTCGTCATTGAAGCCTGGTTCAGGGGCTACTGAGGGACTCCAGGATTAGGGGGTCTCCGGACAGCCGGACTCTATCCTTTGGCCGGACTATTGGACTATGAAGACACAAGATTTTAGACTTCCTCTCGTGTCCGGATGGGACTCTACTTGGCGTGGAAGGCAAGCTAGGAAGTACGGATATGGATATCTCCTCTTTTGTAACCGACCTTGTGTAACGCTAGCCCCCTCCGGTGTCTATATAAACCAGAGGGTTTTAGTACGTAGAAGAACATACAATCGTACCATAGGCTAGCTTCTAGGGTTTAGCCTCTCTGATCTTGTGGTAGATTAACTCTTGTAATACCCATATCATCAAGAATAAATCGAGCAGGACGTAGGGTTTTACCTCCATCAAGAGGGCCCGAACCTAGGTAAAACACCGTGTCCCCTGCCTCCTGTTACCATCCTCCTTAGATGCACAGTTCGGGACCCCCTACCCGAGATCCGCCGGTTTTGACACCGACACACCCCTCAAATAAAACTAAGAGGGTGCTTGGATACGTTTTCGTCCCATGACTAAAAGTACTGGGACTAAAACATGCTAACCTCACCCATGCTTGTATCCAAATACTAAAAAGGCTAAAATCAAGTTAATGAGCATTTATTATCCTCCAAACCCTCCAATCCAGAAGTCGCCTGTGTTAAAGGAGAGGATTTAACTGAATAGAGAGAGGACTAATCCACATTTTTGTAGGGGTACCCCTGACTAAAAAAATTTAGTCTCAAGACTAGTTTTAGCCCTGCTTTAGTCAGGGGTGCTTGGAACTTTAGCCTCTTAAAAAGACTATTTTTAGTCAGACTAAAATAAGTCCCTTAGATCCAATCACCCTCTAAGCATCCTGGAATTCTTTGTCAAAACAAAGCACCCTGAAATTCTTTGACAACTAAACTGTTGGCTATATGATGTTGGCCATATATTATACGTATATAATGTGAAGAAACGAGTGGTAGTACTATACGAACTAAAAGATGAAATGTAAGAAATACAAGTATGTACGTACTGAAGAGTTAAAGTAACGAGAAGAAACATAACATAGTTCTGATGGAGGCTCAGCACAACACACCCCTCAAATTAAATTAAGCACACCTGAAATTAAACTTTGCAACTATTCCGGTAGACACTGCCTTAGAACCACCATGAGCAACGACACTGCCACCTTACTCGGAGTCCTCGTCCATGTCCTCAACTTTGTCCTTGTCCCTCTTCCTCTTGGCCGATACTTCTTTGCTTGACCGGACACTTGGCTCTTGAAGCAAAGGTAGCCATCCATTGCAGCGTAGTGGATGTGGTCTATATCTAGTACATTCCACTGCCATGCATGACGATGAAACATGTATTGAGGTTTCTCAAGTTTACCTTATGAAGGATGAACCATGGCTCCTGCCAGGGTCAGCATTGAAGGCTGACGAGAGGACACTAGCCGATTCTTCCGGAGGTCGAAGGTGTTGCCTACAATGAGGCCTATCCGACACATGATTTCTTTGTCGTTACCAAAGTCTACAGTAACGAATTTGACTAGGTTGCTCTGGAGGAAGTCCTTAAAATCCTGGCACTCAACATTGGCATGGCATATGTGGTAGACCAAGCATAAGTCATGCACGTAAACCTGGATCACGGCGGGCTTCTTCCTCTCTTCGTCCTTTAGATCCTTCTCTGGTCCCAGGATTGTGGTGTACTCAACATCTAGCCCAGCGACCCACTCATCATCTGAGTCTTCGAACATGCGTATGAAGCGAGAAAGGCATCCTTTCACCGTCGCGGAAGAACGGGTGTAGATGACGTCGAACTCATCGCCGATGATGGTTCTATGCTTGTACTCACCGCCGATCGTGGAGATTTGGGAAGCCGTGGATTTGGGAGGAGGGTTAGGATTAGTGGAACTACCGTAATGTGAATGGACGAGACGACTAGGAGCGAACCACCGTAGTATTGAAGGACGTGCGGGGACGAGTAGGAGCGAACTGCCAGCGTGCAAATGGCAGGGTAGTGGCTTTCCATTCTCCCGTGATCATGGGGCCCCACCTTTCTAGCAGTAACTCGCTGTCAAATCACACAGCCCTACGTTTGCAGCAGCCTACTCCCTCGTCTTCTCGCGTCTCTGTCAAACCAACTAGGCAGAACTGCCTCGCCTACCGCGCAGGAAAAGCCCCGCCCTCGACTTTTAAATAGTATATAGTATACTAATTTTGTATCCATGGATTGTGCCCACACCATGGAGCAAAGCGTCTAGAAAATGGCGGTACACATGTACGGAGAATACAGCATGCCCGTCACGTTCGCGTCGCACCCCAGACGGTCGGTCGGTCTGGCACACTACTCTTCGAATGGAACACATGTCATATTGCGTTTGCACACACATGTGGGACGGCAATTGAGAACCGACCATAGGCACACTCCCCCGCCCCGCAAGTCGTGTGACTAAATAGAAGAGGGAGACGAGCGATAGTACTAGAGAAGTGTTGTACTATGTTGGTGCCTCGATGATCCCTGCAAGACATGGAAGATCAGTTCGTCCATGCGTGTGACCAGACTCTAGCAGACACGCCTGGATTGGCTATCATCTACAGATCATGCAGGCGGTGTTGTACATGGCTGTAGTTGTGGTGAGAAATCTAAAAAAAGTTTTCTTGTCATCTCACAAAATTAGGTGTCATGTTCTTCGGATCACTGCGAGGGTTAAACAGCAGCAACTGAGTTGGGCTAGTCATTGGGGGCACATGCACGAACAGTTACTACTCGGCTGCCATCTAGGTGAAGCCGGCTATGTTAATTAGGACATCTATCGACGGACCCCTTTTCTACGTGTTTATCTTTAATTTGAGCTTTGTTCCTCGTCTAGTTTGTCCGTCGGGATTCATGTTTTCTCCTTTGGGAAGTGAGGTTATGATTTCTTGTCATGTGGCATTTTTCCGTGTTATATGTTATAATTCGGCGCTTCAGATCAAAATGACGACAATTGCGCCTCCGGGCCACGTGCATGAAGACTTCTCGACAGTCATTTACGAGGTCAAGCCGGCTCCGGTAGACAAAAGAAAACTAGTACTACTCCACTACATAGGCAGGAGCCTCCGCGATTGCTTGCAAGTGTTGCTCTCTTTACACTATCTCGGCCTCTCCAAATCTAAACACGACAGCGGTGGCCACACACACACACTCTCTCTCTTTCTCTCTCTCTCTACTCACCGCTGGCCACAGATCTAGCCGGATCCTCTCCGCCGGGGAAGGTGAGAAGGTGCAACGTTCACGCGGTCGTCCTCAGCGACGGCTCTTACCCACTGCTGGGCGCGTCCCAATAAGCCTGCCTTGCCGTTCTCTCCCAAGCACCGCTGGCAAGGGAGGGCCTCCGACCCATTCTTCCTAGCTGCCATAGTGTGGGCAGATCCGGCCTCCCGCCGCCCACCTAGCGACATCCCGGCGACCATCAGGTATAACTTCCTTCGAAACCGGCCTTTCTCTACTTCCCGAGCTCCTGACGTTGCTGCATTTGTATCTTTTACTATTTCTCAGGCCCCCTCGTAGATGGGATCGATCGGCTGTTCGAAAACCACCTAATTTTTTTTACGTTTAAGAGGTAAAACTAGTTCATGCACTCGAATCTAGTACTACTTGGTTCAAACAAGGAAGAAAGGGGGTGGGGGAGGATTTGTTACCTGAATCTAGGACTTGGTCGAAAGATGAAATAATGGGGGCGAAAAGTAGCAGAGACTGGCTATCCAACTGGTCTCTAGGTCTAATAGGGAAATAAAGGGAAACACAGTACAAACTCAATATAAACCCGATCTATTGGTTGAAAAAGGGAAGAAAGTGGGGACTGGGGGACAAGTCAACAGAGTAAGTCCAGCACTAGATTTGCTAGCCTCACACAGTATAAGGTGGCTATACCGAACAAAAATGGGACCAACCCAGATATCCTGTTCTGATGTTTGTTGCCCCGAGCCACTCTTATGTAATGCCACTGGTAAAATGTAGCACTCGCACTGTTAAAAGTAAGGACACGTTAAACCAATGTTGTTTTCAATGTAATGCCTCTAGTAATATGAATCAATGGCACTTCTTTACATGTCTTGCTAAAATTTCCCATTAAGATAAGTTGGTTCTTTTCGTTAGAAATGCAACTGTCCTGGTGCGCCTACTCTCCCGTGTCGAAAGTAATGTCGTATTTAACGATTGGCATAGTTAATCCTAATGCCCACACTAATATCTAGCAATGCTAGTGCTTTAGAAATTACTATTGTCCTTGTAGCATTGCAATTCAGATAAGGAACATGCTTCTTTTTATTTGATGCATGTTTCATCACTTGTTAGTCACCCTCCTTTCCACCTTTTTTGTGCAAACAGAGATATACATTTCATCTTAGTTGAATTGCACAAATGATATCCAAATTATAGTTGAGCATTCCAGGAGCTTCACAACCAACCTTGATGTTGCTCAATTTTATTGCAACTAATGAAGAAGAAGCTCTGTGGGTTTCGTTTTCTGATGGAAATGGAACTGGGGCTGGACCCCTTTTCTTAAAAAAATTGAAGAAGAAGCTGCTAGCTCACAGGACATTGCTTCATTTTAGGTGAACTTCACCAAAAGGTCCCATGAATTGAATCATCCATGTTGGTGACTGAAAGAGACAACTTCAGCATCCTAGTCTAGGCACCCCCGGCCTCCATCCTTGCGACGCACGGTGCACCTCGTTTCGCACCTGCTTGACCCTAGTGTCACTGATAAAATGAAGTAATAATACAATTAAAATAGAGCGAGTGCCATCTCTATCATTTCATTTCCGATGTAGATAAAGAAAGTGCTTCTCTTTGTTAATGTATGTTTCATCAACTAGTCCCATTGTTAATATTTAAGCGTTTCTGCAAACTAGGGTGCTTAATTTTAGTTGATATGTATAAAAACAGAGATTTGAATGTCTTAAGGTGCCTCCTTGTACTACTGTTGTACACTGATGTTCATCACTGGCAGAAGGTGTATCTGGGAGACTTGGGACGATGTCCAGTATGAGGCGTTCCGTATGAGGCGTCGCAGGACCCATCTCACAGATGATACTATCGCAATATTTTCTTCTATTTATTTTGTGTGTTTCATCAACTAGTGCCACTATAATGTAATCACGCTTTTTCATTATTTGTGCAAACAGGGTTATTCAGCTGCATTTTGGTGGAACTGCACAAATGTACGTATGGAACCGACATATATGCAGAGTGCGAGGTGGTTTTGCAATGGAGAAGATCAGAAGAGGGAGAGGTGAGACGGTTGTTTTGGAATGGAGATGATGGAGAGCAGAGGAGGTGGTTTTGCAATGGATAAGAGGCAGAGGAGCGTGCGGCAGCGATTTAGGATTGGACAAGAGGGCCGGCGTGGTGTGACTGGATCAAAATCAAAATCAATTTACCCTTCAATTAAGAAAGTGACCCCACATTAACTAGTGTCCCTTTTATTCTAGGTCATAATTGACCATGATTTTCGCACATAAAATATATGTTATACGTTGCAAAAATAATATAATTTGAAAGTACATTCAGATACGAACCAAACGATACAATTTTTGATGACATGCATTCACATTTTGCTTGTCGAATACAGTACATGGTCAAACTTTGACCCAAAATACACAAAACAACGAAAAAGTACTTCCAAGACCGGCGCCGCTCTTCCGCTCTTCTCCTCTTAAACCACCGCCGCTCCTCTCCTATTCCAATCTAAATGCAGCGCCGCTCCTCTCCTGTTCCAATCTAAATGCAGCGCCCTCCTCTCATGTTCCAGTCCAAAACCTGCGTCCCTCCTCTCCCGTCCTAATCCAAAACCAGCGCTGCTCCTCTCCTCTTCCATTCAAAAACCACCGCCGGTGAGTGAAGGTGCTGTGGAGAAGTAGATCAATGGAGGAGTACAACCGATACGTGATGATTGTAGACGGCGACCCTGTGAAGCTAGCTAGGATGTTGGAGATACAGTCTTGGTTTGACAACAAGGACCAACTAGTGGTGAAGGCGACATCCATGGCCAAATATCTGCAACAAAGTGAAAAGGCAGCGATACTACCGGATGGAGTCGCGCCGGAGTACATAGAGTTGCTCCTCTGGGCCATGGAGCAAACAGATTCACCGAATCCGATCGTGAGGGAGCGGTGGTGGGAGTATCGATCCCAGATGGAGCATCCACCAGAGATTGAAGGATCGAGCACCTACAGGATGCCGTTTGTGAGGGTGTCCTGCCAGAGCGAGCCGGTGGAGTCTTCGTCCACCGAACCCAACTACATGAGGAGAAAAGCTGTTGGCCCAACGACGCTTCCCCGCCATCGTCTCCCTCGCCGTTCACATCATCTCATGGGGCGGCTGTCTGCCGCCGAGGAATAGGAGGGGGCTCCCCCCCAGCCCAATAGTCGGGTAGATTGTGAATTGTCAGGAGGAGCTTAGGGTTGTCAGCAGTTGCAGGTTGTGAATTGTGTTTCATGTTGTGTATTTTGAGAGTACTTTCAGATATGAATGTCCTTTGAATTTCAGATTTGAAGTGTTGAGCATATGAAGTATTTTATGAATTCTAGAGATCTATTTTTAGCACTTAAAAAATGTAGTTTCATAGGAGTATAAAAGTGCAAACAATGTGATTCTCAGAGAAGAAACTGCAAGTTTCAGTTTCATATAAGAAACTGCAAGTTCAGTTTCAGATAAGAAACTGCAACTTTCAGAGGCCCGGCATTTATATTAACACGGCCTTTTCAAACAGGGTTAACATCATGATGGAAGTTTTATTCATGGTCGAAAATGGAACTACTAGCTAGTTAACATCATGCTGATCAACATTCATGCATAGAACATCTTCATATGATGCACAATCAAAATGCCCACACAATGTCGAGTGTGCGAAACACAGAGAAAATGAGGGATGAAGTTTTGGCAAGTGTTGGATGTGGTTTTGGGCTGCCCCGTCTAGGCTTTCATTTTTAACATGTGCAGCCCACGACCTCGGATGGGAGGTCCATAGGCCGGTTTATCGACCGGCCTATGGACCTCCCATCCGAGGTTTTATTTTTGGCAGCCCAATTTATGTATTTTTTTAAGAAAATGCATAGGTCTGTTCTATTTTTCTATATAAGAATAGAAACGCCAGGTCCAACTTATGTTTCCCTTCTAAATATATTATATATATTTAAATTATTTTATATGTTATTATATATAATTTTTATTGTCATCATATATTTAACAGATACTTACATATGTTTGAAAACAATATCCCACATCTTATTATCTTATAAAAATAATTTCTTAACAAATAAAATCCTGGATTGTTTTGGCACGAAAATCCTAGTGCTTGTGTACAAAAGCTTGGTGAGATTTAAGGACGAATGTAATAATATCACTTATTATTTAAATATATTTATAACAAAATGCTTAGCCCTTTTTATTTTTTGATAACACTGCTGGCCCAACCCAACATTATATTTAGAATCAGCCCAGCAAAATCATGTATTTCGAGAAAGTGCAAATGGCATGTAATTTTTTAGGAAATAAAATAAATGGGCCACATGGACGCTACATTATTTGTTAACCCAGCCCAGCTAATGGCTGTAATTCAAAAAAAGATCAAATTGACTGTAAATACCACTGCGCAAAAAAAGACTGTAAATTCTGAAAAAATGGGTTGAATATGTGCCACATTTTGGAGGCTGAAATGTGGGCCAATAGGTCGAAACCAACGCAAGTCGTTGTCAATTTAGTCAACAAATTATTCTGACATGTTAGCCATTGGATTTACATCCAACGACCGGCATCCATCTTCAATCTCTCGTCTTCTTCATCCAGCGCTGCCGGGACCACCTCCCGCCTCCTGCTGCTAGAAGCTCTACATAGCACACCTCGCTATGAATCGCTACTCCACCATTGGCCAGGCCATCCCTCCACCCCTCCACACCTCCTGTTCTTCTCCACCGACTGCCAAATCACACCGCACTAGAACCAGTTAACCCTTGTACACCTCTCCGTCTACGACTCTACTCCCGCGTCTTCCCATCTACGACTCGTTGCTGTCCGGGGCCTCGCCGTCGTCCACCACCTTGGATGCACTCGGCGTGGCGTGGTCAACGTGGTAAACGAACGACACCGTCGAAAGTAGACTGTGCGTGGAGAGGCTGACAGATGGGTCCACGGCCGCACACAAGGAAATGCCTCTTTATTACGCGCAAAATAATGATAGCTCCACCTGACATCTGGGACCTACCGGAAGGGCCTCTGTATTTCGCGAAAATAACATGCCCCCCGCTGTCGGTGCAGAACGACACCTATGGGATCACAGGAATCCCTATTGTGGTTGGCGGGGCGCGGGGTCGTGAGAAGAGCGGATCTAACAGGTAGCACACGGTTCGTTTATCCAGGTTCGGGCCGCAAGGATGCGTAAAACCCTACTCCTGCTTTGGTGGATTGTATATATGTGTTCTTGGGCTAGCTATGGGGCGTGAGGAGCTCCAAAAAGCCGAATCCTTCTCCTGGTCGCCTCGGGCCTCCTTTTATAGAAAAAGGGGTTGCCACAGTGGCACACAGGAGGTGGAAAGGGAACAATGATGAGAGGTTATCCCTCGCATTACATGACAAGGCGCATTTAATGCGTCTTGCTTAGGCGTCATTGCTTTATTGGGGACGTGGGGGAAACCTGTCTCGTCCGTTGCCGCTCCTTCTTGTGTCGACACGCGCCCTGTCCAGCGACGCCTGCGATGCCATGTAGGTCGGCAGGCAGCTGAGGTGGCGCAGTGGTGGGTCTTCATGAAGATCTGCATGCCGCCACGCCCGCCCAGCTGGTTGGGTCGGTAGCTGTATGCATGCGGTGGTGGAGGTTTAGTTGGCGTGGGCCTGATGGTGGCCCTGCGGGTGTCCTCGACAAGGGCCTTGCCGGGGCCCCGGCAAGGGTCTTGCCGAGGCACCTGCTGTCATCACCGGCAAGGCGCTTGCCAGGGGCCTTGTGGTTTTCCTCGGCTGGGATCCCGTCAAGGGTTGTCTTCTCCTTAGTGCGTATCTGATCTTGAATGTCTTCATGAAGATCTGCATGCCGCCATGGGGATGTCTCCCGAATCATTGCCCTTTGGGAGAAGTGGACTCAAGGGTTATTTGCTCCGTAGGCGCGGGATGAGTCGCCGCGGCAAGGTTCTTGCCGGGGCTGCTAGAACTATCTCCCGGCAAGGATCTTGCCGGGGGAGTTCGCTTCGTCCCCTTTGCTCTTTGTGGTCTTGGCCTTGGCGTCGTTCTAGTTCTCTTGAGCTTCTGTCTTACCCTGACTTACCTCACTTGCCTTGCTTGGTGTGGTGGTGCTCGTGGCTCAGACTGCCCGTGCACAATTATAGGGGTACAAAAAGTGTACCCCTCTTTTTGTACACCGACACCCTCCGACATGTCGGACCCACTAGCTATCTTCGCACGCAAGGAAGTGCCTCCTTATTACGCACAAAAAATGAATATTCCCCCTGCCGGCTGGAACCCAGCATAGTGGGAGACTGACTTGTGGGCCTACCAAGTTGACGGGGACGGAGGGCTTTGTCAACTTAGTCAATATGAAAAATTCTAGCTCTTGTTACCGTATGATGTTCATCCAACGGCTGTAGTGCTTCTTCAACCTCTGGTCTTCTTGCTCCAGCGGCCCAAACCAGGCAAAAAAATGATTCGCCCCCCTGACTGCTGGGACCCACCAGCTACATCTTCGCATGCAAGGAAGTGCGTGATAGTCGGGACCCACCTGGTCGAAGCGTACATAGCGTTGTCATTCTGGTCGCGAACGTGTACGTACATTTATACTGGTGAATGTAGAGGCACTCACGTGTCGTAGTAGAGGCGCGTACGTGTCGTAGTAGAGGCGCGCACATAGCATGTACACGTACATACAGCGGCCAGGGTGCAAGAAAGAAAATACGGCCACATATGTGTACATACGGGCGGGGTCTCGAATGCCTACTCGCTCATACGTACGGCCAGGGCTCGTGTACATGGCTGGTTCGGAACGGAGAAACAACGTCGTCGTCGTGTTCTTGGGGAGGCAACGGAATGCGTCGTGTTCATGGGGAGCCAACCAAATGCGTCATGGTCATTGGGAGGCAACGGAATGCATCGTGTTCATCGGGAGGCAACGGAACGCGTGGGAGCCAACCGGCCGGTTCGGAACGGAATGCGTGGTCGTGTTAATCGGGAGGGCTTGGACGGAACATGCAATGGAAACAAGGCCTGGTGTACCGCAAAACGAAGGAAACGGACCTCCTACGTTCGGAACAGGGTCTTGTTGATTGGAAGGGGTGTGGCGTACAGCAAAATAGAGGAAACGGACCTCCTACGGTCGAAATGGGGGTCCTGTTGATCGGGAGGGGTGTGGCGTACCACAAAAGTGAGGAAACGGACCTCCTACGGTCGAAAGGGGGGTCCTGATGATCGGGAGGGGTGTGGCGTACCACAAAACAGACGAAACAGACCTCCTACGGTCGAAATGGGGGTCCTGTTGATCGGGAAGGGTTTGGCGTACCACAAAACGCATGAAACGGACCTCCTACGGTCGAAACAGGGGTCCTGTTCATCAGGAGGGGTGTGGCGTACTGCAAAACGGGACTCCACGGGATACTGTTCATCTCCACCGTCGACCTCCTCCAGCCTCCACGGGCTACCGTCGACCTCCTCCAGCCTCCACGGGCTCCTGTTCATCCAGCCTCCACCGCGCTCTACTCCACTGGCTACTGTTCAACCACCCCTCCACAGGCACCCTCCACCATCTACTGTTCATCCAGCCCTCCACACAACGGGGTCCTGTTCAACCACCCCTCCACCATCTACTGTTCATCCAGCCCTCCCCACCATGGGGTCCTGTTCATCCAGAGGCAACGCCACTGCTCACTGTTCATCCAACCCCCCCCCCCCCCACAATGCTCACTGTTCATCCCAGAGGCAGCATCGACCGGCTTCGGTTAGCAGCAGTAGTGAAGGAATCGCTTGATCGGGTTTAGTTAACAGCCATCGTTCGATTACTCGGGTTCAGTAACGCGTAGCCTGCAGTGCAATCGCTTGGGTTCAGTTAGAGCCCAACGCCCCGCTCGGGTTCAGTTAGAGCCCAACGCCTCGCTCGGGTTGAGTTAGATCCAACGCCTCGCACACACGCGCGTACGTGTACGAGAGAAAAGCGCATCGCTCGACCCCCGACCTCCCACCGTAACCGGGAACTCCCCGAAATTTTCCTCCCCCTCGCTTCTACCACGGTTTTTTCCATCATGGATGGCCCAAAGAATGTCATGCAGCTGCGTCTCCGGCCCGCCCAGGACGAAAAGCCCATGTTCTGTCATGATTTTTTGTCATAGAAGTAGGAGCCCACCACATCAATGTTGATACCGGGTTTTGCAACAATTGTCGTCATAGAAGTGTCATATGTATGACAGAAAAAAAATTCGTTAGGCCCAAAATGTCACGGATGTGTCTTTTTTTTGTAGTGTTCCTGTAGTGTTCTCAGCGGCAGTGTGTCACACCCTAGCTAGATCATGCATTAGAGTGTGCATCATGTTTACCTTCATCAGAAAATTGAAATGGGGAAAGCAGAACCCCCAGCACCCCCCCCCCCTGAAATCAACTAGGGTTTACTAAAAATAAATTAAATGAACCTGAAATGCCCTTCAAAAATGTTCACCCTCTTTGCCTTGGGTTAGAACCCTTGGGAAAAATGGTGCACATAATTTTAGGTCAACAAAAGGGGCATTGATTTAAGTCATAAGTATTTGAATTTGGGCATTTAAATTCTATTAAATAATTCAAATGCTCAAATAATGTTGGAACTATTTTTTGGGCCACTGAAATATTTCAGTAAGTGTCCATAAATATTTTCAGGATTTTATAAAATGATTTAGTATTTAAACTAAATCAAAACAAAATAACACAAATAGAAAAACACAAATAAATAAAGAGGGAAAGGCCACTGGGCCACTTACCTGGCCCATCTCCAGCTGGCGGCCCAGCCCACCCCCGCTGCCTCCTGTCGTCCCCCTCCTCGGACACAAGGACGCGGGCGTGTGCCCGACGCTCGCCGGCACGCGCGCGCGCCACCTCCCCCCCTGCGCGCCACCTCCTGCTTCCCAGACTCCCTCCCAATGCCACAGAGACGGCCACGCACCCCCAGGCCCTCTCATTCCTCCTTCCCCCCCCCCCCCATGCTCATCCCCTCCTCTGGCTCCCCCTCACTTCCACCGAACACGGTCGCCGCCGCCGACGAGAACCACCACGGCCACAGCCACCCCCTCGCCCCTCGGTTGTGCCCACGAGCTCCGCGACGTCGTCCTCAACCCCCTCACCGAACCACGCCCCGCCGGAAGCCCTGCAGGGCCGACTTCGAGCTCTTCTTCAACATCTGGCCGCCGGCGACCTCGTCTTCGATTTGCGCCGTCTAGGTCGTCCCCAGGCCCACTGAGCTGCGCTTCGTCCTCCCAGTGAGCTCCTCCGTCGTTTCCCCTAACCCCACGGCCTAGCGCTCGTTGTAGCACCACTTCCCATGACGGCCGAAGCACACCGCCGCACGAACTCATCGCCGACGAGGCTCCGGTGGCCAATCGGCCCCGTGCATATGCCCGTTAGCTTTGTGGGAGTCTGCAAAACGCGTAGATGCTACCCGTTGCTCTTCCCGTGCACGGTGGCGCCGTTTTCATCGGCGCCCGAACTCCGGCGACCGCCAAAGTCGTCGCCGGCGACGTCTCTGGCCACCCCGAGCTCAACCCTCACCACCAAGAGCTGCGGCTCGTTCCCAGGAGCTCGTAGATGCTCTCCGCCTCCCGTTTGGTGGCCGGACCGTGCAAATGCACTTCCTCCGCCGCGTCTGGCCTCGCCGGCGGCTAGACGCCGGCGAGTGTTGACCTTGACCATTGACTGGGTGGGCCCAGTTGACTCCCCTGAGTCAATGACAAGCGGGTCCCCCCTACTAATTAAACCTGTTTAGTGCTAATCTAAATTAATTAGTTAATTAACTAAATGAGCCACTGACACACGGGTCCCACAGGTCAGGTTTGACCTATACCGGGCCTGTTGACTTGCTGACGTCATGCTGACGCAAGGCTGACGCAATAACTCTTTTCTGGATTTAATTTTATATAGAAAATTCCAGAAAATTGCCTAAACGTCAAAAAATCATAGAAATTCAACCATAACTCCAAATGAGACAAATTATATATGAAAAATTATCAGAAAAATCCAAGCTATCCATTGGTACTGGTTTCATGCATGTCAGAACAAGTTAAACCTGCTGTTTATGCAATATAATGTGATGCACTAATATGATCAAGTTAAATGAGCTAACACTTGAACCTTTGCTTCAAATAAGCAATTACCCTTCTGTTTTAGCTTGCATTAGGCCAAGACACATCCATATTGCCATGTCATAGCATGCATCATATTGTTGCATATCGTCATGTGTTGATTGTGCTCGGTTGTGTTCTTCGTGGTAGGTTCTGCCTCCGAGGATATTCACGAGTATCCAACTGAAGGGCAGTATCCCGTTACCACTCCATCAGGCAAGCAACCATTGATCATTCCGATACAACCCATGTTCTCGCTCCTGCTCTTGTTTACTGCATTAAGACAACGCGTTTCAAACTGTTGTGTGCTAAGGTAGTTGAACCCTTATCCTCTGCATGACCTGTCATTGCCACAGTAACTAGATGAAACCCACTAGCATGTGTAGGAGTTGATTGAGCCATGTTTTGTGATTCCTACCTTGCTATGCCTGCTATGCTTAGAGTTGTGTCAGGTCTGGTTCATCTGGGAGATGGGCTAGAGTGAAATGCTTGTGTCAGTAATATGTGGGATGTGTTGAACATGTTTTGGTAAAGGTATCGATGAGAGGCCATGTAGGAGTACATGGTGTGTTGTTTCATTGAGGCCGTCCCTAAGAACTGAGTTCTGTATGCGTGATTTAAGATTCAGCTACTACCACACATTGGGCCCTGAAATATGACCCCGCTCGACTTACTGACCCCTCTCGCCTCAGTACAGGAGTTGCAACTAGTTTCTGGTGTTTGTAGGATATGTGTTGGCGGCCGTGCGTAGCGCTGACCCTAGGGGTGGGCTATGTTGCGGTAGATACACCATGGCACGGTGTACCGAGTCACCCGTTTGGTGTCTCGGGAACCCTGTTCACATCGTTCGGGGCCATTGAGGACACCCCGGCCAGATTTCCTTGCGGATGGAACCTGAATAGGCGATGACCCTGGACTAGAGACTTGTGAGGTTAGTCAGGTCGTGGTCTACACCCACATCGGTTTTCGCTTGAAGTCTGCCGAGCACATTTCGTGTGCAGACGCTAAGTGGTGGAAACATGTGTGACGAAGTACACCCCTGCAGGGTATAAAACTATTCGAATAGCCGCGTCCGCGGTAAGGGACTACTTTGTTGCCTATACAGTTCATAGACAAGTTAATGGATACTACTAAAAGACTCAAGATAAGTGTGAGCACCGAGGATGGCCCTCTCGTGGGATACGAGGGAGGATCCACGGTGGAGTATTGTGATGGTGGGTAGTGGACTCGTGTGCGAAAACTATTTTGCTAAAAGGTTCCGTAGGATAGCTTAGCCAAGAGTCAAAGCTGGCTTGCTGCATAAACCCCACCACCTTCTTGAGAATGAGCATGTATAGTAGGTTCTGATGTAAGACTTGCTGAGTACCTTTGTACTCATGTTTGCTTATTTATTGTTTTCAGACGACAACACTGCCCCTTCCGATGGGTTTTACATAGACCTTGACGTCGACGAGTGACTAGCCACCCAGGTGGTGATCCAGGCCATGGAGGGCCCTATGTAGATAGACAGGCTTCGAGAAGCCTTCTTTCTTTCTAGAGTCTGTACTCAGACTAGTTGCTTCCGCATGTGCTTGTATGACTGTATGACTTGAGTGTCGGGTCGTGTAACCCCTACCTGTATGAATAAGTTATGTATGGCTCCCTGGAGCCTTTAAATAAAGTACTTGAGTTGTAGAGTTTTGTTGTGATGCCATGTTGTATGTACTCATATCGGGCATATTGTGTGTATGATTGAAATGCTTGGTATGAGTGGGATCCGACAATCTAGTTGTTTGTCCTTCGCAGCCTTTCTTATGGGGAAATGTAGTCTAGTGCTCCTCGAGCCATAGTAGTCCGCTACAGCCCGGTTCACCGGAGTCCTGCTAGCCCAGCACTACTGTTCAGGACACTTGACTAGCCGGCATGTGTTTCACTTCGTCCCTATGTCTGTCCCTTCGGGGAAATGTCACGCGGTGATCTCCGGAGTCCTGTCTAGCCTGCTACAGCCCGGGATCCCCGGAGTCCTATTAGCCTAGCGCTACAGCCCGGAATCACTCGTTGATGACCGACATGTTCGATGTGATTCATGTATGCCTGTCTCCATAGGTCTGTGCCGCTTTGGGTTCACGACTAGCCATGTCGGCCCGGGTTCTCGGTCATATGGATGCTAGCGACATTGTCATATACGCGAGCCAAAAGGCGCAAACGGTCCCGGGCCATGGTAAGGCGACACCCGTGGGATACCGTGCGTGAGGCCGCAAAGTGATATGAGGTGTTACCGGCTAGATCGATGTGGCTTAGAATCGGGGTCCTGATAGCATTGGTATCAGAGCCGGACTGCCTGTAGGTTCGTTGAGCCAAACTGGTCGATGTCGAGTCTAGAAATGCTTTAGTTATATGTAAGGGAATTGATTGTGGGAGGGAACGTAAGGTTCTTTTATTCCTTTACCCTATGCTTCTGATCTGAGTCATTCTCTTCTCATTCAACGTGGGTTAAGGACTAGGCTCTCTTCTTCTATCAGGTTCACGTGTTACCAATCCGTAGTAGTTTATAGGATTATTGCTACGAGTTCCAGTCCAGTTTCTACTACTTTAGTACGTTGCTATTTGAATCAGAACCTTGATATGATGCTGTTGAGCGGTATTGTGAACTGTTGTGGATGTCTCAAATATTTTTCTGAGCATTTACAACCGTTATGCTGTCCAATTTTCCCTAGGAATTCTGATGTCTTTGTCTTGTGGTTGTGCTTTCAGATGGCCAACCATTCTCAAAATCAAGTGGTTCGCCTGACCAGGTGCCTCGACGTGCCCGGTCATACTGCTATGTTGGTCCGGGTCATGATCGAGACAAGATACCGTTCGTATCCCGAATACACTGTCGAAGAGCAGTTCCGCGATTTTAATCAAAGCCAGTATTTCTGCACCGTCAGGATATTTCCTTCCTATACTGGATCTACCGAGCCCCTTCACTGTTCCTATGGACTCGTAGTTACCGTTGAGATGGTTGTGCAGGATGCTGCCTACTCCATGATGACCATCTTGCGAGTCCGGACTGGCCTGCTTCGGAACACTGACTTCCTTTACATGCCAGCTTCACTTCCGGGAGCGCAGGGGTATCTTCACGCTATCTATGCTGACTCCACTCAGGAGGACTCATTAACTCATACCACCGCTGAGATGCTCGAAGATAAGGACCGAGAGAATCAGGCCTTGAGGCTAGAGCTTTTTAATACCCGTGCTGATCATTGGGCCACATTGACTCGGTTTGCACCCGCGGTGCAAGCTGGATGTATGGATACCAGGGATCTGTATCCTGTGAGAGCAGCTCTGCCAGACATGGTGGATTGGCGTGATGTGGGAGGCATCACCCCACCCCGTGGTCCCCGCAGGCCACCGTTCGTTGGTCCAAGACCTCATCCTAGCCCATATGGTCCACAGGCTCCTCAGGACCGTCTGTTTCCGGATGATCATGTTGAACTTCCAGGCTATGGAGGTGACTTCTATGAGGACTACTACGGAGCTATCTGAGTTAGTAGTAGTACCACTAGTATTGTAGTAGTTGTATCCCTCTGTCCTGCATGACTTGTGGAATACGACTTGGTGTGTAATCGATTCCGGAGGTGTAGACAAATAATGTATAGGGACTCGGAATGCCTCCGATGAGATGTAACGTCTACCTTCATAGTTGTACTATAGCATGGGCTTGTACTAAACTATGTATGACGAGTATGACCGTTGGTGTATATATGGCAGTTTTATATTACCATGGCATACGAATGAGCATCTCTGCATTCCGTGTTATCCTTTACATTCTGCACTTCCTTGTTAAGTTTGAGCCATCCTTGTCTAAACCGTTGTCTTGTTTCCTCCTAGGATGGTCAACACCCGCGGCAACCCTGCTGTCCCGGAGCGGGGGGAAGCCAGTGCAGCTAGAGGTGAAAATTTGCCTCACCCGCCTTCTCTGGCCGAAGTGATGCTGGAGGCGGAAAGGAACAAGCGTGAGACCAACCGCCTGCTGGAGCGGATTGAGCAGAACACTGCACGCCACCCACGAAATGACTTGGTGTCAATCAATGACTTTATCAAGCTGTACCCACCAAAGTTTAACCGTTCCGTCGAGCCCCTCGACGCGGATGATTGGCTTCGCAGCATCACCCACAAGCTACGTTCTGCCAACATAGCCGAAGCCGACAAGGTTACCTATGCTGCCTATCATCTCGAGGGCCCCGCTAGCCATTGGTGGGAAAACTACGAAGCTATGCGCCCGGTCGGCCAAATCACTACTTGGGCTGAGTTCAGCGAGGCTTTCCGTGAGCATCACATTCCGGAAGGTCTCATGGATCGCAAGAGGGAGGAGTTCTGCAACTTCACCCAAGGAAGGCTGACTGTGGATGCATATAGCCGAGAATTTGGGAATCTGGCACGCTATGCTCCTGAAGAGGTTTCTACCGACGCCAAGAAGCAGGCAAGGTTCCGCAAGGGACTTAGCCCTGAGCTTCACCGTGATCTCCGTCTGCACGAGTGCACATCCTTCCAGAAGCTGGTCAATAAAGCTATCAGTGCTGAGACAGGCCAGACTGATTATGACGCTTCACGCAAGCACTCCCGTGATTTTGGGTCTTCATCCGGCTCTGGAGCTCAGAAGCGCCGGGTGTGGATTCCAAGCACCGCACTGCCACCCAGATTCACCCCGAGGCCATCCTTTGAGGCGCCCCGTCCCAACCAGCAATTTGCACCGCCCAAGCCCTATGGTGGCCCCGCTGCTAATGTTGCTCCACGCCCCACTGTGGTAACATGCTTCAAGTGTGGAGAACCGGGTCACTATAGTCGAGAGTGTCCCCAGAACAACACCAATCAAGCTGGAAAGCCCGTTGGCCGTGGTAAGCCCGCGGGAAAGACTTTCTACGCCAAGCCGGCCACCACTGCACGTGGCCATGTCAACTATGTTTCAGCCGAAGAGGCTCATGAGGATCCCAACGTCGTCCTTGGTATGCTCCTTGTTACCTGCCATCCGGCATCTGTTCTTTTCGATACTGGAGCATCTCATTCATTCATATCCGAGAATTATGCTCGGTTGCATAACACGACATTCTGTGACATGCCCACTTCCATGGTAATTCAAACTCCGGGTTCCAAATGGGAAACTTCTAGGGTAAGCCATGGGAACGAAATTCTTGTCGATAGGCTTGTCTTCCTTGCATCTTTAATAGCTCTCAAGTCCTCCGACATAAACATCATCTTGGGTATGGACTGGATGTCGGCTCATTATGCCAAAATCGATTGTGCCACTAGAACCGTTCAACTTACTCATCCCTCGGGCAAGACAGTTAATGTCTTAACTCGAGTGGCCAAGCGCCAACTTTACTCTCTCAATGCCAACCCTCTTCCAGACCTTGAGGACGTTCTGGTAGTCCGAGACTTCCCGGATGTGTTTCCGGAAGAACTGCCAGGTGTTCCACCTGACAGGGATGTCGAGTTTGTGATAGACCTTGTTCCAGGAACCATTCCAATTGCTAGAAGACCCTACAAGATGGCACCCTTAGAACTAGCCGAGCTTAAGAACCAACTCGATGAGTCCTTGAACAAAGGGTTCATCCGTCCTAGCTCCTCTCCTTGGGCTTGCCCCGTCCTCTTCGTCAAGAAGAAGGATGGAACGGATCGAATGGTTGTGGATTACCGACCTGTCAATCTGGTCACCATCAAGAACAAATACCCGCTTCCCAGGATCAACGACCTGTATGATCAGCTCGCTGGATCCTCAGTCTTCTCCAAGATGGATTTGAGGTTGGGCTACCATCAAATCAAAATCAGAAACGGGGACATTCCCAAAACGGCCTTTGTTACTCGTTATGGCCAATACGAGTACACCGTCATGTCCTTCGGTTTAACCAATGCCCCGGCCACCTTCTCCCGGTTAATGAACTCGGTTTTCATGGAGTACTTGGACAAATTCGTCGTAGTATACCTCGATGACATACTCATCTACTCCAAGAATGAAGAGGAACATGCCGAACATCTAAGGCTGGTATTGATGAAACTTCGAGAGCATCGCCTTTATGCCAAATTCTCCAAGTGTGAATTTTGCTTGTCAGAAGTGACCTATCTAGGCCATGTAATCTATGGTAAGGGTATTGCTGTCAATCCCGAGCGAGTTCAAGCCGTCCTTGATTGGACTCCACCTGAAACGGTCAAGCAAGTTCGGAGTTTCCTTGTCCTAGCAAGCTATTGCCGCCGCTTCGTCGAGAATTTCTCCAAGGTTGCTAAACCTCTAACTGAACTCCTCAAGAAAGATAAAAAGTTCAAGTGGACTCCACAGTGCGAGTTCAGTTTTCAGGAACTGAAAAGACGCCTGACATCTGCTCCCGTACTGGTACCACCAGATTTCTCCAAGGACTTTATTATCTATTGCGACGCCTCGCGACAAGGACTAGGTTGCATACTCATGCAAGATCGTCAGGTAATTGCCTATGCTTCACGGCAATTACACCCACATGAGGAAAATTACCCCACACATGATCTAGAGCTTGCAGCTGTAGTCCATGCACTCAAAACCTGGCGACATTACCTTCTCGGTAATCGTTGCGAGATCTTCACCGATCACCAAAGCTTGAAATATATCTTCACCCAACCAGATTTGAATCTCAGGCAAATACGTTGGGTTGAGTTGATCTCGGATTACGACTTAGGAATAACTTACACCCCTGGCAAAGCCAATGTCATGGCTGATGCTCTAAGTCGTAAGTCCTATTGTAACAACCTGATGTTACAACAAAGTCAACCACTTCTCCATGAGGAATTTCGTAAGCTTAACCTTCACATTGTTCCTCGAGGATTCCTATCTACCCTGGTGGCGAAACCTACCCTTATGGATCAAATCATAGCTGCCCAAAAGCGTGACAAGCGCATATCCCGGATTAAGGAAAACATTGCTAGCGGAGTAGCTAAATGCTTTTTCCATGGATGAACAAGGTGCTGTCTTCTTCGAGAACCGCCTGGTGGTTCCCAAGAAACAACATCTACGCCAGATGATCCTTAAGGAAGCTCATGAATCCCCTCTCACCATTCATCCCGGTAGTACTAAAATATATCAAGACCTACGCCAGAGGTTTTGGTGGACTAGGATGAAGAGAGAAATCGCTCAATACATTGCTAATTGCGACGTTTGTCGTCATGTTAAAGCAGAGCATCAACGGCCTACTGGCACCCTTCAACCTTTGGCTATTCCTGAATGGAAATGGGAAAAAATCAGTATGGATTTCATCACTGGGTTTCCCAGGACCAAGAGAGGAAATAATGCCATCTTCGTCGTGATCGACCGTCTTTCCAAAGTAGCCCATTTTCTACCTGTTCGTGAGAGTATCACCGCTAGCCAGCTAGCTGACTTATACATCTCCCGAGTAGTGTCTCTTCATGGTGTCCCATTGGAAATTAACTCAGACCGTGGAAGTCTCTTCACCTCTCGATTTTGGGAAAGTTTCCAAAATGCTATGGGAACTCATCTCTCCTTTAGCACCGCCTTCCATCCTCAATCAAGTGGTCAAGTAGAGCGAGTCAATCAAATTTTGGAAGATATGCTCCGAGCTTCTGTTATCTCGTTTGGAATGAGTTGGGAGAAATGCCTTCCATTCGCGGAGTTTGCTTATAACAATAGCTATCAAGCTAGTTTGGGCAAAGCTCCCTTCGAAGTTCTCTATGCACGAAAATGTCGAATGCCTCTTAACTGGTCAGAAACCGGGGAAAGACAACTCTTTGGCCCGGATATGATTCAGGAAGCAGAAGAGCATGTTCGCGTTATTCGTGAGAAATTGAAAACAGCCCAATCTCGCCAAAAGAGTCAATATGATCGTAAACATAAGCCTATGACATTTGAAATTGACGAGAAGGCTTACCTTCGGGTTACCCCGTTAAAGGGAACCCATCGCTTCGGTATCAAAGGCAAATTGGCTCCTCGTTACATTGGACCCTTTCGCATTCTTGCCAAACGAGGAGAAGTTGCCTACCAATTGGAACTACCTCCGCATCTTTCCAGAGTTCATGATGTATTCCATGTTTCGCAACTCAGGCGTTGCTTCGCGAATCCTATCCGTGGAGTGGACCACGAAACGCTTGATTTACAAGATAACCTTTCTTATCGGGAATACCCTGTTCGTATCCTTGATCAAGCCGAGCGTACCACTCGACGACATAATATCAAGTTTCTCAAGGTTCAATGGTCACACCATTCCGAGGAAGAAGCCACTTGGGAAAGGGAGGATCGTCTTCGACTCGAGTACCCCACCTTCTTCCCAGATGATCCTAAATCTCGGGACGAGATTCTATTGAGTGGGGGTGAGTTGTCACACCCTAGCTAGATCATGCATTAGAGTGTGCATCATGTTTACCTTCATCAGAAAATTGAAATGGGAAAGCAGAACCCCCAGCACCCCCCCCCTGAAATCAACTAGGGTTTACTAAAAATAAATGCAATGAACCTGAAATGCCCTTCAAAAATGTTCACCCTCTTTGCCTTGGGTTAGAACCCTTGGGAAAAATGGTGCACATAATTTTAGGTCAACAAAAGGGGCATTGATTTAAATCATAAGTATTTGAATTTGGGCATTTAAATGCTATTAAATAATTCAAATGCTCAAATAATGTTGGAACTATTTTTTGGGCCACTGAAATATTTCAGTAAGTGTCCATAAATATTTTCAGGATTTTATAAAATGATTTAGTATTTAAACTAAATAAAAACAAAATAACAGAAATAGAAAAACACAAATAAATAAAGAGGGAAAGGCCACTGGGCCACTTACCTGGCCCATCTCCAGCTGGCGGCCCAACCCACCCCCGCTGCCTCCTGTCGTCCCCCTCCTCGGACAGAAGGACGCGGGCGTGTGCCCGACGCTCGCCGGCACGCGCGCGCGCCACCTACCCCCCTGCGCGCCACCTCCTGCTTCCCGGACTCCCTCCCAATGCCACGGAGACGGCCACGCACCCCCAGGCCCTCTCATTCCTCCTCGCCCCCGTGCTCATCCCCTCCTCTGGCTCCCCCTCACTTACACCGAACAGGGTCGCCGCCGCCGACGAGAACCACCACGGCCACAGCCACCCCCTCACCCCTCGGTTGTGCCCACGAGCTCCGCGACGTCGTCCTCGACCCCCTCACCGAACCACGCCCCGCCGGAAGCCCTGCAGCGTCGACTTCGAGCACTTCTTCAACCTCCGGCCGCCGGCGACCTCGTCTTCGATTCGCGCCGTCTAGGTCGTCCCCAGGCCCACTGAGCTGCGCTTCGTCCTCCCAGTGAGCTCCTCCGTCGTTTCCCCCTAACCCCACGGCCTAGCGCTCATTGTAGCACCACTTCCCATGACGGCCGAAGCACACCGCCGCACGAACTCGTCGCCGACGAGGCTCCGGTGGCCAATCGGCCCCGTGCATATGCCCGTTAGCTTTGTGGGAGTCTGCAGAACGCGTAGATGCTACCCGTTGCTCCTCCCGTGCACGGTGGCGCCGTTTTCATCGGCGCCCGAACTCCGGCGACCGCCAAGGTCATCGTCGGCGACGTCTCCGGCCACCCCGAGCTCAACCCTCACCACCAAGAGCTGCGGCTCGTTCCCGGGAGCTCGTAGATGCTCTCCGCCTCCCGTTTGGTGGCCGGACCGTGCAAATGCACTTCCTCTGCCGCGTCTGGCCTCGCCGGCGGCTAGACGCCGGCGAGTGTTGACCTTGACCATTGACTGGGTGGGCCCAGTTGACTCCCCTGAGTCAATGACAAGCGGGCCCCCCCTGCTAATTAAACCTGTTTAGTGCTAATCTAAATTAATTAGTTAATTAACTAAATGAGCCACTGACACACGGGTCCCACAGGTCAGGTTTGACCTGTACCGGGCCTGTTGACTTGCTGACGTCATCCTGACGCAAGGCTGACGCAATAACTCTTTTCTGGATTTAATTTTATATAGAAAATTCCAGAAAATTGCCTAAACTTCAAAAATTCATAGAAATTCAACCGTAACTCCAAATGAGACAAATTATATATGAAAAATTATCAGAAAAATCCAAGCTATCCATTGGTACTGGTTTCATGCATGTCAGAACAAGTTAAACCTGCTGTTTATGCAATATAAGGTGATGCACTAATATGATCAAGTTAAATGAGCTAACACTTGAACCTTTGGTTCAAATAAGCAATTACCCTTCTGTTTTAGCTTGCATTAGGCCAAGACACATCCATATTGCCATGTCATAGCATGCATCATATTGTTGCATATCGTCATGTGTTGATTGTGCTCGGTTGTGTTCTTCGTGGTAGGTTCTGCCTCCGAGGATATTCACGAGTATCCAACTGAAGGGCAGTATCCCGTTACCACTCCATCAGGCAAGCAACCATTGATCATTCCGATACAACCCATGTTCTCGCTCCTGCTCTTGTTTACTGCATTAAGACAACGCGTTTCAAACTGTTGTGTGCTACGGTAGTTGAACCCTTATCCTCTGCATGACCTGTCATTGCCACAGTAACTAGATGAAACCCACTAGCATGTGTAGGAGTTGATTGAGCCATGTTTTGTGATTCCTACCTTGCTATGCCTGCTATGCTTAGAGTTGTGTCAGGTTTGGTTCATCTGGGAGATGGGCTAGAGTGAAATGCTTGTGTCAGTAATATGTGGGATGTGTTGAACATGTTTTGGTAAAGGTATCGATGAGAGGCCATGTAGGAGTACATGGTGGGTTGTTTCATTGAGGCCGTCCCTAAGAACTGAGTTCTATATGCGTGATTTAAGATTCAGCTACTACCACACATTGGGCCCTAAAATATGACCCCGCTCGACTTACTGACCCCTCTCGCCTCAGTCCATGAGTTGCAACTAGTTTCTGGTGTTTGTAGGATATGTGTTGGCGGCCGTGCGTAGCGCTGACCCTAGGGGTGGGCTATGTTGCGGTAGATACACCATGGCACGGTGTACCGAGTCACCCGTTTGGTGTCTCGGGAACCCTGTTCACATCGTTCGGGGCCGTTGAGGACACCCCGGCCGGATTTCCTTGCGGATGGAACCTGAATAGGCGATGACCCTGGACTAGAGACTTGTGAGGTTAGTCAGGTCGTGGTCTACACCCACGTCGGTTTTCGCTTGAAGTCCGCCGAGCACATTTCGTGTGCAGACGCTAAGTGGTGGAAACATGTGTGACGAAGTACACCCCTGCAGGGTATAAAACTATTCGAATAGCCGCGTCCGCGGTAAGGGACTACTTGGTTGCCTATACAGTTCATAGACAAGTTAATGGATACTACTAAAAGACTCAAGATAAGTGTGAGTACCGAGGATGGCCCTCTCGCGGGATACGAGGGAGGATCCACGGTGGAGTATTGTGATGGTGAGTAGTGGACTCGTGTGTGAAAACTATTTTGCTAAAAGGCTCCGTAGGATAGCTTAGCCAAGAGTCAAAGCTGGCTTGCTGCATAAACCCCACCACCTTCTTGAGAATGAGCATGTATAGTAGGTTCTGATGTAAGACTTGCTGAGTACCTTTGTACTCATGTTTGCTTATTTATTGTTTTCAGACGACAACACTGCCCCTTCCGAGGGGTTTTACGTAGACCTTGACGTCGACGAGTGACTAGCCACCCAGGTGGTGATCCAGGCCATGGAGGGCCCTATGTAGATAGACAGGCTTCGAGAAGCCTTCTTTCTTTCTAGAGTCTGTACTCAGACTAGTTGCTTCCGCATGTGCTTGTATGACTGTATGACTTGAGTGTCGGGTCGTGTGACCCCTACCTGTATGAATAAGTTATGTATGGCTCCCTGGAGCCTTTAAATAAAGTACTTGAGTTGTAGAGTTTTGTTGTGATGCCATGTTGTATGTACTCATATCGGGCATATCGTGTGTATGATTGAAATGCTTGGTATGAGTGGGATCCGACAATCTAGTTGTTTGTCCTTCACAGCCTTTCTTATGGGGAAATGTAGTCTAGTGCTCCTCGAGCCATAGTAGTCCGCTACAGCCCGATTCACCGGAGTCCTGCTAGCCCAGCACTACTGTTCAGGACACTTGACTGGCCGGCATGTGTTTCACTTTGTCCCTATGTCTGTCCCTTCGGGGAAATGTCACGCGGTGATCTCTGGAGTCCTGTCTAGCCTGCTACAGCCCGGGATCCCCGGAGTCCTGTTAGCCCAGTGCTACCCCGGAATCACTCGTTGATGACCGACATGTTCGATGTGATTCATGTATGCCTGTCTTCATAGGTCTGTGCCGCTTTGGGTTCACGACTAGCCATGTCGGCCCGGGTTCTCGGTCATATGGATGCTAGCGACATTGTCATATACGTGAGCCAAAAGGCGCAAACGGTCCCGGGCCATGGTAAGGCGACACCCGTGGGATACCGTGCGTGAGGCCGCAAAGTGATATGAGGTGTTACCAGCTAGATCGATGTGGCTTAGAATCGGGGTCCTGACACAGTGGCTTCCCGGTAGGCTGTGCAAGCGGCAGCTTCCCTGCAGTCATCACTTCTTTATCCCTTGGCTTCTTATTGCACTTCTTGCCCTTTCTCTGGCTAGTTGATTCATTTTCATCCTCTACATCAATCTTGATGCAATCCTCCTCTCCGGGCAACTTCCTTCCTTCCTCCATCCGAGCACACTTATCCACCAGTGTGTACAGCTCCTTCACAGTCTTGGGCAACTGCACATTCATCTTGGAATGAATGCAACGGTCGCGCACATTGGACAGGAAAGCTGCTATAACGGCTACCGGATGGATATTTGGAATATTTACGGAGAGTTTCTCCTTGTTTCTCCTGGAGAAGTTGCAGGTCGCTGGGTCTATCAAGCTCTTGGTGGCCACCCGTGAAGGCACCGATGGACTCGTGCCACAGGTCCACCCAAGATGAAATGGAGTTCTCCTGGAGGTGCATCAGCCAAGACCTCATGTTGGACTAGCGGGCCAACGGGAAGTAGTTGGAGAACACCTTCTCATCTCTTCCCCCGGCAGCTTGAACAACGATGGTGTAGATAGTCAAGAACTCTGCCAGGTTCAGCCTTCCGTCTTACTTCTCAGGTATCTCTGGCTTGAACATGCGAACGGACGGCCAATGGACTAGCCACAACTCTCGTGTAAAGGCAGGGCCGCCAACCTCGAAAGGTCGGCACCCACCAACACTGAACGCAGGTTCGTCGACGTCGAGGCCGTCGCACCCGTTGGTCTGGCGGAGGTCGCTGTGGCATCAATTTATGTCGACACGCGCATATCCCCGTCGCCTGTCCTACGGGGCTCGCCGTTGGACTGGATGTGCTCGAGTATTAGAAGAGGCCATCGAGACGTCATCGGGGTCTTGATTCAGCTGCGCCCGTCTTGGCTGCCGTGGTGGGGACTGCACCGTAGGGACGACGCCCTCCATTTGGCCCGCAATACGGGCGGTTGCCGTTGCTTGGGGAGGCCATGGCGGGTCGGCTCATCGTGAGCCCCCAGCTTCGGAGAAACCGAGCAGGCTCTGGATGGTGGCACGCCATTCATCCATCTGCTCGGTCGTGGGTGGAAACCTTAACAGCAGCTGAGCTCACGCCATAGCCTCCGTGGCGGTGCTCGGCATGGATGTTGATGATGTTGGACGCACCGTTGCCTGGCTCCTGATGGCGCCAACAGCGGTGACAGTGGTGGTGCCGCGTCCATGTAGTTGTGGGTCGACCATCTGGGCAGTGGGGTCGCGCGGCGATGGTGCTCGAGGGTCAGCAGCTCCGCCTAGCGCAGCAGCTTGGTCGACTCGTCCGGGAGGAGAAACATGGGCCACGGTCGCTCCCGTGGTGGGGTGGCCGGAGGGCGATGGCTCACCCCGGACCATGTCAGATGTGGGGTTATGGCAAACCCTTAAGGTTCGAACACTGGGTGTGCGCGAAGTATTTCCCTCCTACCAATCTACGCCCTAGCTCACTAAGATCTCGCGGACGAACTTGACGAACTCGCAACGCAGAAAGACACGAGGTTTATACTGGTTCGGACCACCGTTGTGGTGTAATACCCTACTCCAGTGTGGTGGTGGTGGATTGCCTCTAGGGCTGATGATGAACAGTACAAGGGAAGAACAGCCTCCTGAGGTTGAGGTGTTCTTGAGCTCGGCGAGCTTGTGTGTGCGTGGGTGGACTAAATGATCCGTCCCTTACTAAGGTGGTGGCTAGTCCTATTTATATTGGCCTTGGTCCTCTTCCCAAATATCGAGCGGGAAGGGAGCCAACAATGGCGGGCTAATTCGAAGGGGACAGCTAGTACAAGCTATCCTAACAAAAGTGGTCTTCGCCTGCCAAAGGCTCTGGTGGTGACGCCATCTTGGGCTCCACGATGACCTCCGGATTGCCGTCCTATTGGTCTTGGTCTCGTTGCACCAATATAGCAACATTTTCCTGATGCCTCGGTACTCTTCGTCTGCGCTGGCCTCCTTAGCACCAAAGAGGAAACAAGGACGCTGCGCGCGCTGGCGCCCGCCTGGTGCCGTGCGTCATGGCTCATGTCACGAGGGCCTCGTGAGGTTTGCCCTACCTTGATATCTCCGCTCCTCGTGAGCCTGCCTGGCTAGGCTACTCCAGAGGAGGTCTAGCATCGTCCGCCTCGCGAGGCTTGGACCCTCCCGAGGGTCTTGGATGCTTTGTTGGTGAAGATGGGCCGTACGGCCTGCAGGCTTGGCCACACCGCGGGCCGCAGGTAGGCAAGTCTGGGGACTCCCGTTCCCAGGACGCCGACAGTAGCCCACGGGCCCAAGGTGCATTCGGGCTTGGCTTCGCGGCGAAGCCAAGGGCGAAGTACGGAGCGCCGCGGGCCCCAAAAGCTTGCGGCCTCGATTAACGCATGGTGGATGATTGGCCGTGGGCGTCTCCGCCTCCCCACATTGCCTCGGCAACTGCTCGACTTTTCAGGTCCCCGCGACATGCAAGGAAAACCATCATTACCTGCGATCGTGGGAGACGCCGGTTGGCCTTCCCTTCCTTTAAATGGGGAGGGTGCAGAGCCCCCATTCCCCATCTCTTCCTTGCTTGCTTGCTTCTTCCTCCTCGCTCCATCACATGCACTGAGACCCATGGCACCATGAAGGAAGTTCTCCGCCGCCGAGAAGGGGAAAGACCCTCGCGAGGGACCCGACTCCCCGGAGCCCTAGCGCGGCCGCGGCTGCCTGCGTAAACATACCGCGACCCCCGCCATGGCCCATTGTCGAGACAGTGCAACGGCACTCAGAGTGGATCATCCCAGCCATGGTGCTCCAGTTGATGAGGGGAGGCGTGCCATGGTGGCGCGGCGTCCTCGTCCGCACTTCCACACGGCCAAGGTGTCGCCGGAGTTTGTAGTCTGGTCAGAGAACCCGGGCGGCAACTGTCTCCAACTCCCACGCTTCTTTGCGGAAGAACTGGTAGACATTCGCTCGCGCACGCGGCCTGGGCTTGGTGGTGCACCTGTCGGCGTTCTGGGAACGGGGGTCCCTAGACTTGCCTGCCTGCGGCATGTGGCGTGGCTCAAAGGGGGGCCCAGCACGGCCCAGCACGGCCCATCTTCACCAACACAAACTCAGGACCCTCGCGAGGGGCCAAGCCTCGCGGGGCGGATGACGCAGAGCTTCCTCAGGCACGGACTCGTTAGGCTGGCTCACGAGGAGGCGGAGAGATCAAGGCAGGGTACCTCGCGAGGTGCCATGACGCAAGCCATGACGACTCGGGGCGCCAGGTGGGTGCCAGCCTGCGCAACGTCCTCCTTTCCTCTTTGGTGTAAAGGGGGCAAGCGCAGCCATGGAGTACCGATGCATCAGGCAAAGGTTGCCATTTCGGTGCAACAAGACCAAGACCTGGAGGACTACGAGATGGAGGTCACCGTGGAGCCCAAGACGGCGTCATCACCAGAGCTTTGCGCAGGCGAAGACTACTTTTGTCAGGATAGCTGATACTTGATGTCCCCCTTCAAATTAGCCCACCATTGTTGGCTCCCTTCCAGCTCGATATTTGGGAAGAGGACCAGGGCCTCTATAAATAGGACCGGCCACCCACATAGCAAGGGGTTCGGTTCGGTCGCTTCCAGGGGCTCGACAGGTCGGTTGGTTGGAAGCAGAGAGAGAGAGAGAGAGAGAGAGAGAGAGAGAGAGAGGTGACTGAACTCCTCCCAGCAGTTCATCGCCTCAGCCAAGAACAGCCCTCACGGGGCTGTTCTTCCTTGTATTGTTCATCATCATCAGCCCAGGAGGCAATCCACACACCACACACTGGAGTAGGGTATTACACCACAACGGTGGCCCGAACCAGTATAAACCCTGTGTCCCTTGTGTTGTTCATTCCGTAGTTTAGATCCTAGCATGGCGGGGGGTGCAGGTAAGTAGGAGGCGAAATCTCCGTGCGCACCCCAGTGTTCGAACCTCAAGGGTCTGCCGAAACCTGAAATCCGACATTTGGTGCGCCAGGTAGGGGTGCGCCGAAATTCGTCTTCCACCGCTCCGTGCCCCGTCGTGTCGTCATCACCATGCCCGGCGACCAGGAGGGCATCCCAGACCCATGGGCGGTGTGGCCCGCCTGCGCAGAGTCGCTCGCCTCGGGCGACCCCATGCCCCAGGCAACTCGCGGTCCGCAGGGCGCTGCGGGCCGCAGGCAACTCGGACAGGCTTCGACAGCTCTCACACCGCGGTAGGCGCGGTCGGCAGCAAGGGCCTCCAATCACGCCGCGACCACGACACCGTACACTCGCCGGGAGCAGGCGAACTCGAGGGCCGCGCTCACGGTGGCCCGAGAGCTGCTGCAGTGCAGACTGCTAGAGGGCGGCCACGACATGCTGCTGGAGCGAGTGGCAGAGCTCTTGGGCTTCGCCGCCTCGTGGGCTCACCCCTTCTCCACCCAGCTCCCATCTCAAGCCCAGGGTGACCTGCACGGGGGCTCCGCGCGCGCCCGCGGGCTCCAAGGCTACTCCACACCAGCGAAGCTGTCAGCGCCGGACCGGCGGCGGCGCTGCCCCCGCCCCCGGTCCATGAAGGACTCAACGCGACCCGTGGCCCCAGTGGGCGGCCGCGCTGCCACCCCACGATGGGCGCGTCAGGCAGGACCGCGTGACATGCGGGGCATTACCGTGTGGCATTCGGGATGACGGGGCCAGAGGAATACGTGCCCCTCATGATGGACCAAGGACACCCTCACGAGAACGGACATGGCTCGCTCCTCAGCCCAAGCTGGGGGGACGAGGCACTAGAAGCTGAGCCTTTCCAGGAGCCCCGGGACGGTCCCACTGGCCACGCTGGAGGCAACGATTATCGGGTACTGCTAATTCTTCAGCAGCAGGTATACGCTAACCATGGGTCGCAGGAGGTGCAGGTCGCCGCAGCGAGCAGCTGCCCCGCTCCCACAGTCTCCTACCCCTCGGGAGGAGGGCGCAGGGGGCTGCAGGAGAGGGGCCGAGATCCGACATCACCACCGCGGCGTTCGGAGCAAGGTGTTCTCAGGAGGTAGTCCCTCTGCTAGGGAGGTTCCTCAGGGCCTGCCCATGGCGGAGGACCCATGGTCGTCGGGGGAACCGCTGGCGCCCGCCCTACCCCATCGGGCGGCGTCCTGGTTTCCGGTCGTTGCTGATGGCACTAGAGTGTGGCGCAAGGCGGGGCCCTCGTCTGGCGATATGAAGCAAGGCCAGTACGTGTGAAGAGGGCCCAGTGCCTGTGAAGCTCGTGCCCCGTGACACTCTCACGTAATAATGAGTTGGGATGTACACGCCCCGGAGTCTCAGGGGTGCCGGCCTGAGGCCCTGGGGCTCCCTCCCACGCACAGTGGCAGCACTTAGCTCCGCGCTGGTGAGAAGACGTCCAAGACTAGACTAGGTGCCGGACGCGGCCTTTTGTTTGCTTTCGTTGCTCTTCCCTTTGGTTGTCGCTCTCCCCCGCTGGATTCAAGTTGGATTCGAATTTGAGATTTGCGTGTGTCCGGGGAAGGGGTGCTTAGTCTTGTTCGAGCAATTTCTCGCGTTTCGGTTACCACTTCACCTCAGCTGCCTCCCCTCGTGAGCCCCTCGCGAGCCCTGTCAGGCCTAGCTTCCGCGCAGCCCAGACTGCCGCCGCCGCATCCTCTCAGGAGGGCGTCTTACTGCAGATCCAACGGATTCAATCAGGAAACACTCAGGGCACCACAGCCTCCTGCGGGCTGCCCTTAGGCCAGCACGGGACAAAGGTAAACTAGCCGACCAGCGCGTCGCCTAAGCCAACCACTTGGCGCGGGCGCTTGAGCCATGTAGCTCCTACTGATACGATAAGCGCATGTTTTACATGAGGGGCTCCCCCTCCAAAATGCTCTCACAGCTATCAGGCCAAAACCCGAGTTCTATTCATGCAGGGTAAGGAAGCAGGAACGATAGGCAATCAGTCGGATGAATCCCCCAATGCGTCCTCAGGAGCACCACCGGGGCCGTTGCTGGCGTCGCTGAACTCGCCATCGCTGTCTACTTTGCCACCCGCGGCGTCAGAGCCGCCCATCGCGCCGCCCTCGTCGGCCGCCACGATCGCAGCCTCGTTGTCCGAGGCGAAGGCCCTAATAAGAGCATGCGCATTGTCTTCCACCCAGTGCGCCAGCTCACCTCGGACAGCCTAGGGGACTGGGGCGATGGCGGCGTCAAAATCAAAGTGGGGATCCATGCTCCGGAGGTGGCTGAAGACGCGAGAAAAGGCACGCCTGAGCAGGGCGCAGCTCCTCTCCTCCAGCAACCTGTCAGCCCTGATCGACCGCGCCTCCAGCTGCGTCACCACGTCAGTGAAGAATTGAAGATTGCCCACGTAGTTGACCGTGTGCGGCTCACCGGCGGTCTCCTCACAGATGTTGCCCAAGGCCGCGTTGGCCCTCTCCCGGAGCGTGGAGAGCATGTGGCCGTGCTCATGCTCCAGGATCCGGCGCTGACGTATCTCGTCCGTGTTCTGGCGCACGACGGCCTCAGCCTCCTCCACCCACTGGCGAAGAAGGAGCACCTCAGCCTGGGAGGTGGTCAGCTCACCTAGCGCCACCTCAAGGGCGGCCCGGGAAGCATCGGCCCGCCGCGTGACCTCCTCCAGCTTGGCCCTCAAGGTGGCAGTCCTGCCTTCGGCTTTGGCCCAGATCAACCCCAGCTTCTCCTCGAACTCATGCTCCAGGTTCAAATGCACCATCGCCACCCGACGTCCGACCTCCTCCAGGACACGGGCTTCCTGTGCAGCGACATCGTCCTCCGCCTGCATCACCAAGCGCTCCCTCGTCTCCAGACGCTCGTACTCGCGGGTATGTTTGGCGGCTTCCAACGTCAGCGCCTCCTCACGCTTCTGGAGCTCCGCCGAGTCACCGGAGGCCACCTTCATCGACGCGAGGGCTGCCTCGCGCAGCTCCACCTGCTCCTCCAGCGAGTGGCACCAGGCCAGGAGCTCCCAAGCCCGCTCCTCCGCAGCCGTTCGCCGCTGGTCAGCCTCTTGAGCTTCCTCAGCAGCCCGAGACCGGGCCTCCCGAGAGGCCACCAACGACGCCTTGGCCTCTGCTTCACCAAGATCACGCTGACGACACGCATGGGCGATCGCGCCCTCCAGCTCGCGCCTCTCTGCAGCCAGGCGCAGGCCCTCGGCCTCAAGACGCGCGTCTTCATTAGCAAGCTCCTCACCAAGCAGGCTCACTGCGTCAGTCGCCCTTCGAAAGAATCCTTGGTGGAGAGCGCGACGCTCCCGAGCGCGCTCGAGCACGTCTTCCACACCATCATCTGACCCAAGCAAGCGCCGGGGGCTGCAAGTCAGCACTCCCTCTCCGGGCTGGGCGCTGGGGGCTGGTACCCTCGCGACGGTCGGGCATGCCGTGTCAGAAGCCCGGCCTGGGGCCAGCCCGACCTCAGGAGAAGAGCGCAGGAAGCGCCTCAGCCAATCGCAGTCCACGACCAGGCGAGAAGACCATGGCAGGTTGTCTATGCCACGAGAAGGCTCACGAAGGAGGGTCGCGAGGTGCGCGGGGCCACGATACGCCTCGAGATGGTTCACCTCTTTGATCACCCTCACCACAAGGGCTCCGCTGCTCGGAGCGCTCGAGGATGGTGGAGGGGCGAAGCCAAAGGGGACGGCTCCTCAGCCGTCTCAGCAAGCTCGGCTGGAAGGGGCCTGCAGAGCAAGGGTCAGTAAGAGCAACAGAAGGATCAGGAGCAGGGAAAGGAGAAGGCTTACTCATCAGTGGGGAAGTACTTTCTGCGCTTTAGCAGGCAACATGGGTAACCATCGCCCAGGGCCTCCGTTCTCTTCCGGAGGGCCCCAAAGTCCACACAGAAGCGGCCTAAGAGTCGGGCGCAGGGATCGACCTGCGACGAAGATGGAGCGTCAGGACAATCAGCATCAAAGGCGCCTGCCTGATGCACGCCGCCAATCACCTCCCCAAGAGAAGCAGCTAGAGCCTTAGGGGCCCCAGTCGCAGGAGTAGAGGGCAGCTGTTTGTCACCCTCAGCCTCAGCGGCATGGGCCCCGATAACTGCTTCCTCATGAGCCTCGCCCGGCGCTGTCACCACGCCGGGAGGCCCCTCGGCCTCTGGCGCCTCGTGCCTCCCTGCTCCGCCATTTGAGGAAGAGTCACCTTGGCCGATTGCAAGGGCAGTCACCACCACTGGATTCTCGTGAGGTCCCTGGAGGCCGATAGGGCGCAGCCCCCACTCATCAAAGACAGGCATCTGCTTCACGAAGTCGACCCTGCTCTGGCAGAGGTACAGCAAGGCCCCTCCCTGCCGGACGCTGCCAGGGTTGGGGTCCCCAGCCAGGGCCAAGAGCACCGTCTTCAGCACCTCAGGAGCCAGGTCCTCTTCGCGGAGCCTCATACGATCCTCGCGCCCACGGAAGGCCCACATCCGGCGAGAGTGGCGTTGAAGAGGAGCAACGCGGCATAGCAGGAACTCCTTCACCACCTTGGGCACTATCACGCGAAGCGATCTCAAGAGCGCGAAGCGGCGCCAGACGAAGACGAGTCGGGGGCTCTCGAGCGTGTCCTGGCCCCAGCCCGAATTGGGGGCAGCAGACGAGGTCGGCTCCGATAGCAGGGGGCTGGGCACCCCTGCATCCACAAACAGCCACCGCTCGCGGAACCCAACCGCGGGCAGGGGGAGCTTGAAGTCAATCCCAGAGGCCGCAGTCTCAGATGTGGCAACGAAGCTCACGCACGCCCAGCATTGGGTTGGGTCGACAAGATGCAGCGAGAAGAAGTGGCGCAGCAAGGCAACCGAAGGAGGGATGCCCACCATGGCTTCGCAAACAAGGGCGAAGACCAAAAGGAGGGTGATGGATTTAGGACTCAGATGCATCATGTGGATCTGATAGTGGGAGAGCACGGCATTGAAGAAATCAGAAAAGGGGGGAACCAGACCCGCCCACAGGGCGTCGGCAAAATATGGGACCTCGGTAACTATCCTGTCGATGGAGAAGTGGGACGCGGGCCAGGCCGTCGTCCTCCCGCATTCATTGAAGATGGTGGCCAGAGCCAAGCTGACCTTGCCCAGGCCCTCGGCGGGGGCCGCCAACGACGATGGGCAAGGCACGGACACGGGTTTCTTCCCTCTTCCCTTCTTCGTCGGGGCCATGGCGATAGGAAGGGGGGGAGGATTCGAGATTGAATTGAGAACAGAAGCCAGGGTTCGAAAGGAGGAAGGACAGGGGGCGCTCGAGCCACAAAAGGGGAACGGCTGAGTACAACTACGGGTCCGCCTAGCATGGCGCAGAATAAGGAGGGCGTGGGGGAACAGTGCCGCCCACGTCCAATCAACCGCCGTGCGGCGCCTAAGGCCGCAGGCTGTTAGGGCCCGCGGCGCTTCGCTCTTGCCCTTCCGCTTCGCTGCACGGCCAAGTCCGGGCGTGCCTTGGTCCCGGGGGCTACTGTCGGCGTTCTGGGAACGGGGGTCCCCAGACTTGCCTGCCTGCGGCCTGCGGCTTGGCTAAAAGGGGGGCCAAGCACGGCCCATCTTCACCAACACAAACTCAAGACCCTCGCGAGGGGCCAAGCCTCACAGGGCGGACGACGCAGAGCTTCCTCAGGCACGGCCTCGTCAGGATGGCTCACGAGGAGGCGGAGAGATCAAGGCAGGGTACCTCGCGAGGTGCCATCATGCAAGCCATGACGACTCGGGGCGCCAGGAGGGTGCGAGCCTGCGCAGTGTCGTCCTTTCCTCTTTGTTGCAAATGGGGCAAGCGGAACCGCGGAGTACCGAGGCATCAGGCAAAGGTTGCCATTTCGGTGCAACAAGATCAAGACCAGGAGGACTACGAGACGGAGGTCACCGTGGAGCCCAAGACGGTGTCATCACCAGAGCTTTGCGCAGGTGAAGACTACTTTTGTTAGGATAGCTCATACTTGCTGTCCCCCTTCAAATTAGCCTGCCATTGTTAGCTTCCTTCCTGCTCGATATTTGGGAAGAGGACCAGGGCCTCTATAAATAGGACCGGCCACCCACATAGCAAGGGGTTCGGTTCGGTACATTCTAGGGGCTCGACAGGTCGGTTGGTTGGAAGTAGAGAGAGAGAGAGAGAGAGAGCGAGAGAGAAAGGTGACTAAACTCCTCCTAGCAGTTCATCGCCTTAGCCAAGAACAAACCCTCGCGAGGCTGTTCTTCCTTGTATTGTTCATCATCATCAGCCCAAGAGGCAATCCACACACCACAAACTAGAGTAGGGTATTACACCACAACAGTGGCCCGAACCAGTATAAACCTTGTGTCCCTGGTGTTGTTCATTCCGTAGTTTAGATCCTAGCATGGCGGGGGGTGCAGGTAAGTAGGAGGCGAAATCTCCGCGCGACCCGAGTGTTCGAACCTCAGGGGTCTGCCAGAACCCAAAATCCGATAGCACCCTCCACTTCAGGTACGATGGTGGGTCGACCCTTTATGTGAGGGTGTTTGGGGAAGGGTCGCCGTGCCGGCTGCTGCCCCGAGGCAAACGACGGTGAGGAGGTACTCGGCCTTGGGGATGGTCGCGGCGAGGATGAGGGCGACCACACCCTTGTCGGCGATCGTGTCTCATCCAGCTATGGTGGCTCTTCCTCTGGCTATAGCTCCAGTAGTGGCGGCTATGCCCAGTGGCCACACCGCTACACCCGTCTTGAAGGCGGAGGTGGGTCCTGTCATTGCCGCACCTCCGTGAAGCGCGAGGAATGATCTGGTTAGGCTCGGGGTACTGCAAGGTTCCTGTCCTCACGGATCGGTGCAACGTTACTTTTGTTTTGTTCTTTTCCTACATCAAGAATGAAACCAGCATGGGCCCAGGGGGGCATGTATCGAACTATGGTTCCTTGGTTATATCAGTATGCATGTTGTTCTCGTGATGTGTCGTTATTTTGCGCAAAGATAACTTAACCTGGTATACTCAGGACGTCCTCTTCGTCGCGAAGCGTTTATTTCCTCGCATTCATCTTTCCTCGGTGGCATGCATTCACTCAGGAACAGCGAAAAACTCATTAGGAAGTGCGTTAAAAGATTTGCTGCTCATCCTAGCCCTGACCTGGTGCTTTGTGTCGGGTACCCGAGGGGCACGAACTAGGAGAGGCGCACCAGCCTTTGGGCTCGAACGAAGGTGGCTCGCGAGAAGGCGGAAGGGACAAAAAATGCTCGCGAGGGCACCTGCCTAGCCCCCTCGTGAGGCATGCGAGAGAGAGAACATGAGCAAATTCGAGCAGGAAAAGTGTAGTGAGAGGCGAGGGAATCAAATCAGCAAGGAACGCCAAAGGCAAACTTTGATTGAGGAAAAGCGAGTCAACTACGGAAAGCAAAGGAAAAGCCGCGTCCGGCACCTAATCTAGTGTTCAAGTCTTCTCACTAGCGCGGAGCTAAGTGTTGTCCACTAGGCGTGGGAGGGAGCCCCAGGGCCTGAGGCCGGCTCTCATGAGACTCCGGGGCGTGTACATCCCCATTCATTATTACGTGAGAGTGTCTAGGGAGGCGATTCTTCACAAGCACCGGGCCTTCTTCACAGGCTCTGGGCCTTCCTTCTCACGCTCTGGGCCTTCCTTCTCCGGCTCCGGGCCTTTCTTCATGGATAGAACTTCTGGAGGTGCTGGATGTTCCAGGCATTCTGGATAGGTATCCCATCCTGTGTCTCCAGGCGCGCTGCACCCGGCCTGGAGACATGGACGACCCTGAACGGGTCCTCCCACATGGCCGAAAGCTTGTGTGGGCTTTCCCTGGAGAGGACCTGCCTCAGGACGAGGTCGCCCACCTCGAGCGTCCTGGAACGGATGTTGCGGCAATGGTATCGCCGCAGTGCTTGTTGGTACCTTGCTGCCCTCAACGCGGCTTCACGACGGCGTTCCTCCCCTAGCACGAGATCCATCCCCCCATGGCGTCCTGCTGCGTTTCGTCGAACACTAGGACCCATGCGGAGTGATGCTTGACCTCGTGAGGGAGGACTGCTTCAGCTCCATAGACGATGAAGAATGGAGTCTCGCCCGTTGGCTTGGTGGCGTTGGTTCGGATGGACCACATCACGGACTGGTGCTCGTCGTGCAAGCCCCTGCCGCAAGCCTCCAGCTTCTTCTTGAAGGTCCTTGTCTTGAGGCCCTTCAGGACCTCCGCGTTAGCGCGCTCGTCCTGACTGTTACTCCTGGGGTGTGCCACCGAGCGTAGCAGATTTGCGTTCCAAGGTTAGCACAATAGATTTTGAAGAGGTTGCTAGTAAACTGCGAACCGTTATCTATGATGATGCAGTCGGGGACCCCGAAGCGGCTCACGAGGCCCTTGATGAACTTGACAGCAGAGCCGACTGGAATGGTGCAGACGGCTTCCACTTCCGCCCACTTGGTGAACTTGTCGATGGCGACGTAAAGGTAGAGGTAGCCCCCTGGAGCCCGGGGAAACGGGCCTAGGATGTCCATCCCCCAGACCGCAAACAACCATGTGAGCAGGATGGTTTGGAGGCCCTGAGCAGGCTGGTGGATTTCCTTGGCGTGGAATTGGCAAGCTTCTCAGGACTTCACCAGCTTGGCCGCATCATTGAGTGTTGTAGGCCAATAGAACCCACTGCGAAACACCTTGCCGACGAGGGTCCGTGATGACGAGTGGTATCCGCAATCACCGCCGTGTATGTCAATCAGCAACTCCCTTCCTTGATCGCTGGAGATGCAGTGCAGCGTGACATCGTTCGGTCGTCTCCTGTATAACTCGCCGTCTTGGATACAGGATGTTGTGGCCTGCCGGGCAACACGCTCCGCGTCCTCTTCCTTCTCCGGCGGCATCCTGTGCATCAGGTACTCCTTGAATTCCTTGATCCAGCACTCCTCCTGGGGCTCGAGCGCCAAGAGAAGCCGAGCTCCTGAGGTCGGCCCACAGGCTGGGGCTCCCTTGGCCGGGGGCTGCGGGAGTTCCTCCTGAGGCTGAGTCATGCTTGAAAGATGTGGCGAAGCTGATGGCTTGAAGAGCCACTCTTTGAAGACGCCGGGCTCTTGCGGTTGCCACTTGGATGCTCTCCTGGCGATGTCATCGGCTTCCTTGTTGGTGCCGCGGGGCACGTGCTGCAGCTCCAGTCCCGAGAACTATTTTTCCATCTTGCGCACCTCCGCGAGGTAGGCCTCCATGTGCTCGTCCTTCGGCTCGTACACCTTGTTGGAAAAGTTGACGGGGAGCTGCGAGTCGCCTTTGACGGTGAGGTGCTTCACCCCTAGAGCTGCCGCAGCCCTCAGGCCAGCTATGAGGCCTTCGTATTCTGCGATGTTGTTGGAGACCTTCTCACCGTGATGAAAACAGAGTTGCACGGCGTAGTAGAGCTTGTCCTGAGTGGGCGAGATGAGCACTGCTCCAGCCCCCGCGCCCTGATGCGCGAAGGCGCCATCGAAATACATCACCCAGCTGTCTGGTGCCTCTCTTCCTGGGGAGGTGGACCGGTATTCACCTTCCTCAAGAGCCGGGGCATCTATCCATTCTTCCACAAAATCGGCAAGCGCGGCTCCCTTGATGACCCTGGTAGTGCTGTCCACTCAGCGACCCTTCTGGCTGAGTTAGGGCTCCTGAGCACCCTCTCCAATGGGTAGGCTGAGACGACCTTGATGGGGTGGCCCTGGAAGTAGTGCGGCAGCTTGCGTCAGGCTGCCAAGAGTGCGAGCAGGAGCTTTTGCGGCATGGGGTAGCGCGCCCTCGCATCTTGCAGTACGATGCTGACGAAGTACACGGAGTGCTCGATGAGGGCTAGCACACTTTCGAGACTCGAGTCCCGCGGAGATTGTGGCATATCCTGAGGTGGTGGGTATCCTCAGACCTAGCCGTCCTCAGGAGCTTCTGCGATGTTGCCCTGTTGAGCTTGGTCTTCCGCCGCTGATGGCTTTGCCGCGCCTTCCTGACCCTGCGGTGCATTAGCTCTGCCTTGGCGCGGCACACCCTTGCCTCTCCTCCTGAACTGCCACCAGCACCGCGCTGGCAGAGTGCGGGGTGGCGGCAAGGTAGAGCACCAGAGGCTCGAGAGATCGCGGTGCCACCATCACTGGGGGGTTGGTGAGGTATTTCTTGAGGTCTTGGAAGGCCCGGTCGGCCTCCGAGGTCCACTCGAACGAGCCCTTCTTCATCATGAGCTTAAAGAAGGGTAAGGCATGCTTGCCTAGCTTGGAGATGAAACTCCCTAACACGGTCACCCGCCCTGCTAGCTTTTGCATTTCCTTGAGGGTCTGCGGTGGGCTCATGTCTTTGATGGGCTTGATCTTCTCCGGGTTCGCCTCGATCCCTCTGTGGGATACGAGGAACCCCAGTAGCTTGCCGGAGGGGACGCCAAACACGTACTTCTCCGGGTTAAAGCCTCATGTTCACTTGGCGAAACCTCTCGAAGGTCTCCCCCAGGTCTTGACTCAAAATTCTCGCCTCGCGAGATTTGACCGCTATGTCATCAATGTAGGCCTCTGTGTTTCTGTCGAGATGCCGCCCCAAGCCGATTTGCATAAACCGTTGAAACGTTGCGCCCAGGTTGCGCAGCCCGAAGGGCATGCAGGTGTAGCAGTACACCCCACATGGTGTTAGGAAGGCTGTCTTCTCCACATCCTCCACCACCATCTTGATTTGGTGGTATCCTGAGAATGCATCCGGGAAACATAGCAAGTCGCACTCGGCGGTGGAGTCGATGATGTCTACTACACAACCTTCTTCTTGAAGATGTTGTTGGGCCTCCAAGTGCAGAGGTTAGTAGGATGGTAGCAAATCTCCATCAAGTAGATGACCTAAGGTTTATCAATCCGTAGGAGGCGTAGGATGAAGATGGTCTCTCTTAAACAAACCTACAACCAAATAACAAAGAGTCTCTTGTGTCCCCAACACAGCCAATACAATGGTAAATTGTATAGGTGCACTAGTTCGGTGAAGAGATGGTGATACAAGTGCAATATGGATAGTAGATAATAGTTTTTGTAATCTGAAAATATAAAGATTGCAAGGTAACTAATGATAAAAGTGAGCGTAAACGGTATTGCAAAGATAGGAAACAAGGCCTAGGGTTCATACTTTCACTAGTGCAACTCCTCTCAAAAATAATAACATAATTGGATCACATAACTATCCCTCAACATGCAACAAAGAGTCACTCCAAAGTCAATAATATCCGAGAACAAACGAAGAGATTATGGTAGGGTACGAAACCACCTCAAAGTTATGCTTTCCAATCAATGTTGGGCTATTCCAATAAGTGTCACAAACAGCCCTAGAGTTCATACTAGAATCACATCTTAAGACATAAATCAACCAAAACCCTAATGTCACCTAGATACTCCAATGTCACATCAAGTATCCGTGGGCATTATTATACGATATGCATCACACACTCTCAGATTCATCTATTCAACCAACACATAGGACCTCAAAGAGTGCCCCAAAGTTTCTAGCGGAGAATCACGACGAAAATGTGTGCCAACCCCTATGCATAGGTTCATGGGTGGAACCCGCAAATTGATCACCAAAACATACATCAATTGGATCACGTGATATCCCATTGTCACCACAGATACGCACGGCAAGACATACATCAGGTGTTCTCAAATCTTTAAATACTCAATCCGATAAGATAACTTCAAAGGGGAAACTCAATCCATTACAAGAGAGTAGAGGGGGAGAAACATCATAAGATCCAACTATAATAGCAAAGCTCGCGATACATCAAGATCGTACCACCTCAAGAACACAAGAGAGAGAGAGAGATCAAACACATAGCTACTGGTACATATCCTCATCCCAGAGGGAGAACTACTCCCTCCTCGTCATGGAGAGCACCGAGATGATGAAGATAGCTACCGGAGAGGGATTCACCCTCCGGCAGGGTGCCAGAACGGGTATAGATTGGTTTTTGGTGGCTACCGAGGCTTCTGGCGGCGGAACTCCCAATCTATTGTGCTCCCTGATCGTTTTAGGGTATCTGGAGATATATAGGCGGAAGAAGTACATCAGGGGAGCCACGAGGGTGGAGGGCGCACCCCCCTACCTCGTGGCTTCCTCGAAGCTTCCTTGACGTGGACTCCAAGTCTCCCGGGTTGCTTTCCTTCCAAAAATAAGTTCCGTGAAGTTTCAGGTCAATTGGACTCCGTTTGATTTTCCTTTTCTGCGATGCTCTAAAACAAGGAAAAAATAGAAACTGGCACTGGGGTCTGGGTTAATAGGTTAGTCCCAAAAATAATATAAAAGTGGATAATAAGTCCCAATAATGTCCAAAACAGTAGATAATATAGCATGGAGCAATCAAAAATTATAAATACATTGGAGACGTATTAGTTGATGATTTGGTCAATGCGTGGAAGTGGGAACGGATCTTGGGGAAACGCTTTGTTAAGGTTGGTGAAGTCGACGCACATCCGTTCCTTCCTGCCTTTCTTCGGTACTATGACGGGGTTCGCTAGCCATTCGGGGTATCGAACTTCTCGGATGGTACCTGCCGCCTCCAGCTTGCGTGTCCCTTGGACGATGAAGGCCTGCTTCTCAGTGGACTGCCGTCTTGCTCGCTGCTTCACGGGGCATACATTGGGGCACACCCTCAGATGATGCTGGATTACCTCTCTCGGGACCCCTACTAGCTGATTGGGCTCGCACGCGAATATCTGCTTGTTCGCGCGCAAAAACCTCACCAAAGCTTCTTCTTGTCCCGGGTCAAGGCCGGTTCCTATGGTGAAGGTGGATCTTGAAGACCCGTCCTTGTCGACCGGCACCTCCTTGGTCTCCGCCTTGTCTTGAGTGAATAGCGGCTTCTTCTTGGTGGGCGCGGTTTCCTTGGCCTCGGGTGTACCGACGCCGGCTGGCTATGCTGCTGCCACGGTCTTGAAGGCGAGCCTGAGCGCCGCCATGGCCTCCTTAGCATCCCCCTTGATGGTGAGGACGCCCTTTCTTCCTGACATCTTCATGAGGTTGTAGGCTGAGTGAGTCGCCGCCATGAATTGAGCGAGAGCCGGGTACCCGAGGATGGCATTGTACGGGAGACCAATATGGGCGATGCCAAAGTCCACCAGCTCGATGCGATTGTTGTCTCGCGTGCCAAAGGTGATAGGGAGGCGGATCTGCCCCAGAGGGTGAGCAGCTCCACCACCCACCCCTGTGAAGGGCTTGCTGAGGCCGAGCCGTTCGAGCGGCACATGAAGAAGGCTAAAAGCTTCCACGGAGAGCAAGTTGAGGCCGGCGCCGCGGTCGATGAGGGTCTTGGTGACGGCCACGTTGCAGATGGTGGGCGTGTAGAGCATCGGGAGCATCCTGGAGCCGGCGGTGGAGCCGGGATGGTCTTCCGAGCCGAAGGTGAGGTCGGCCTCCGGCGCATCCCAACCCGGCGGAGCCCCCGGGCACTTGCAGGCTGCCCCAATCTGACGGGAAAAAGGCTTGACGTGGCGATCTGAAGGTGGTGCTTGCGAGCCACCCAGCAGTGCCGCGACTACGTGGTGCGCCAGCTGCGCGTAGCGTGTGGTAAAGAGGTCACGGAGCTCCCCCAGGATGCCACCATGGATCCCGGGAGGTTGAGCAGCCAAGCTCGTGGTTCACCGGCGAGGACCATGGGAAACCAGTTGGCCATGATCTGGTTGTCGCCTCCGGCCTCGAGGACTGCCTCCTCGTATGCGAGTAGGAACGGCGCTAGGTCTGCTGCGCCATCGTAATGTGGCGGCATCTCCGGCCTAAACTTTGCTGGCCACTGCACTCGCCGCAGAGCGGGGGCCAGGGCTCGGTACCCGGACTCCCTAGTGATGGTGTTGGCCGCAGAGGTTGGTGGCGGGGCACCTGCCATGGGAGCGTAGTGTGGCATTACGGGGCGCTGGTTGGTGGAAAGCCCCGGCGCACCCCTACCTGGCGCGCCAAATGTCGGATGTGGGGTTCCGGCAAACCCTTAAGGTTCAAACACTGGGGTGCATGCGAAGTCTTTCCCTCCTACCAATCTACGCCCTAGCTCACTAAGATCTCGCAAACGAACTCGACGAACTCGCAACACAGAAAGGGACGAGCTTTGTACTGGTTCGGGCCACCGTTGTGGTGTAATACCCTACTCCAGTGTGGTGGCGGTGGATTGCCTCTAGGGCTAATGATGAACAGTACAAGGGAAGAACAGCCTCCTGAGGTTGAGGTGTTCTTGAGCTCGGTGAGCTTGTGTGTGTGTGTGTGGGTGGTCTGAATGATCCATCCCTTACTAACGTGGTGGCTAGTCCTATTTATATTGGCCCTGGTCCTCTTCCCAAATATCGAGCGGGGAGGGAGCCAACAATGGCGGGCTAATTCGAAGGGGGACAACTAGTACAAGCTATCCTGACAAAAGTGGTCTTCGCCTGCCAAAGGCTCTAGTGGTGACGCCGTCTTGGGCTCCACGATGACCTCCTTCTTGCCAGCCTCCTGGTCTTGGTCTCATTGCACCACTATAGCAACCTTTGCCTGATGCCTCGGTACTATTCGCCTGCGCTGGCCTCCTTAGCACCAAAGAGGAAACAAGGACGATGCGCGCGCTGGCGCCCGCCTGGTGTCGTGCGTCATGGCTTACGTCACGAGGGCCTCGTGACGTTTGCCCTGCCTTGATATCTCCGCTCCTCGTGAGCCTGCTTGGCTAGGCTACTCTAGAGGAGGTCTTGCGTCGTCTACCTCATGAGGCTTGGACCCTCGCAAGGGTCTTGGATTCTTTGTTGGTGAAGATGGGTCGTACGGCCTGCAGGCTTAGCCATGCCGCGGGCTGCAGGCAGGCATGTCTTGGGACCCCCATTCCCAGGACACCGACAGACCGTGCGTCGTTGCTGCGGCTGTGCCCGTCAGTGGGAGGAGAGGGCGTAGACAGAGCGACCCCTTCGCCCGCACGTTGCAGAGCGCGACCGCCGAGGCATTGTTGATGTTGTTCTCCTCCGACGTCTCCATCCCCCTTTTGGCCGTAGGGGGGGTGGCAATGATGCCACCTACTCCAACCACGCCCCTCAGCAGCGTCCACGTCTTCGCTCGCCTCCACATCCTCCGAAGCGCCCGACGCTGCGAGCAGCGGAGCCTTCGAGGTGGACGGATGGGCCGAGGGGCCGACCTTCCTCTTCTTAGGCGCCATGGTCGAGGGCGCCATCAAAGACGAAGATGGTGATGAAGATGATGTGCTGTGCACAGTTTCAGGTTCACGCAAGTGAGCCCCCTACCTGGCGCGCCAAAGATGTCGCGGCATATCCACGGCCACCTATGGGACCTAGGGGGCCCTTGCTGGTTCGGCAGGGGGACGTCATGTTGCACAAAGAGCAGACCAGCGCGCGGCAGCACGACAAAGAGCAGACAAGCAATTTACCCAGGTTCGGGCCGCCACAAGGCATAAAACCCTACTCCTTCTTTGGTGGATTGATGGTGGAATGTGGATAATGCAACACAGTACACTGCCTTGCTAGGGGTCGCCGTATGGCAGCAACGACTACGCGCGTATGGGGGGCGGGTTCCTCAACTTTCCAACCCCTCCTATGGGTGCCATGGGCCTCCTTTATAGATTAAGGGGTCACCACATTCGCAAAATCGTCATTATCCACTGATATGATAGCAAATAGTGTTATCATACATAACTCTGCAGGCTAATAGGGTGCATTAAATGTACCACTTAATGTCACATCACTGGTTCCCTGGCAAGGCTTGCCAGGCTATCTTGCCAGCTCCTTGCTTGCTTGATTGACACGTCGTAGGATGGGTGTCGTCTCTATGTTGCTTCTGTAGGAAACGACTGCCATGTGGCGAATGGCTGCCACTTAATTACCTTGCGGCTTGACACCGCCCTGATTGACGACATGGGTCATGCTTGAGTGCTTGGTGGGGCGGCTTTGCCTCCGCGAGCCCCGACAGGCCTTGCTGGGGAGCCTTGGTTGCTTGCTTTTGGTGGTGGCCCTGCCCCTTGCCGGGCTCGCCTGCCTGGCAAGGGAGGCCCTCCTCTTGCCGATATACTTCTCCTCTTTCTTGATCTTGATCCTTCTGAGATGGATGTTGGTTCTTCAAATATCTTGGTCCTTCAATCTCTGACTCCATCTGATGCTTCAATTTTGTTCTTGTGCCTGTGCACAGTCTGGGCAATGGACCCAGGGTCTATTGCACCGACATCACGCTGTCGCCACCAGCACCGTCAGAAGCCGAGTGATGGTACGATCTACATCATCATCGCCAATGCCAAGCACCACTATAGAGGCCATGGCATGGGCCCAACTGCTATTGAGGTTCCCACCAACGGCTGATCAGATGGATTAATGGAGAGCCACCATTCAGAGTCTGATTGGCTTCACTGAGTATGGGGGCTGACAGCAAGCTATCCCGCCGCGGCCTCCCCAAGTAACTGCAACGGCTCGCACTACTGGCCGTACGGAAGGGACCACCCCCACTGTGCAGTCCCCATCACGGCAACCAGTATGGGCGCTACCGAATCAAGAACCGACGACGTCTCGATGGACTCTTTCGACCCTCGAGCACGTCCAGGCCAACGGCAAGCCCCAAAGGACAAGCGAAGGGGAGGCACGCATGTCGTCATTGAGCGACGCCGCGCTGACCACCGTCGGAACAATGGGTGCAATGGCCCCAACGTCGGTGAGCATGCACTCAAGGATAGCGGGTGCCTGCCTTTCAAGGTTGGGTGCCCTGCCGTTATCCGTGAGCTCTGACAAGTCCGTTGGGCATCCGCTCGCATGTTCAAGCCAGAGATACCCGAGGAAGAGATGAGAACGTGTTTTCCGACTACTTCCCTTTGACACTCAAGTCCAATGTGAGGTCCTGGCTGATGCACCTACCGGAGAACTCCATTTCGTCATGGGCTGACCTATGCCATGAGTTCATTGGCGCCTTCACGGGCGGCCATCAAGAACCAGGGCGGCCCATCGACTTGCAACTTCTCCAACAGAAAGAAGGAGAGACTCTCCGCAAGTATTTGCAGAGATTCAGGAGGGTCCACAAAAATAACCCAAGTATACACAGGGCAGCTGTGATAGCTGCCTTCCGGTCCAATGTGCACAACCGCATAGTTCGTTCCAAGATCAATGTCCGGTTGCCCAAGACTGTGAAGGAGCTTTACACCTTGGTGGGCAAGTGCGCTTGGGTGGAGGAGCGAAGGAAACTCCCTAGAGAGGAGGATTGTGTCCAAGTCGACTCAGAGGATGATGATGAATCAACCAGTCACGAGAAGAAGAGCAAGAAGCGCAATAGGAGGCGCAAGGATAAGGCAGTGATGACCGTCGAAGGATCGGGCACGCTTAGTACCGGCAAGAAAGCTAAGGCCGAAGCCCTCGGCAAGGAAGCTGCCACATGCGATGACTGTCGGGAGGCTGCGGCTGGCGAGAGGGCTGGGAAAGGCGATGGGATGTACTGCAAGATCCATCGGACCAAGGGCCACAATATCCAAGAGTGCCATCAGGGTGAGTAGCTCGTCAAGAGGCAGAGGGCTGAATATGAGAAGTGTGATAAGGAAAAAGGTTAGAATGGCACTAGCGGGAAAAGGGTCGGGGCGGTGAAGCAAATCACCCCTGCAAGGCCTTTCGGAACCAAGGAAAGCCTGCCAGGGGCCGAGAGAAGGAAGTTTGCAATGATGAGACTGATGGAGGGGATGAAGAGGAAACCAGCGAACAGGAATTCCAGAAGGCCACTGATGCCCTGTCCATTGACGGGGGTGCACCTTTGCACTCCTCTCACCACCAACTTAAACGGTGGGCTCGTGAGGTCAATGTCGTGGAGCCAGTAGCAGAGTCTTGGAAGCTTCCCAAATGGTCATGCATGCCCATCATCTTTGATGAAGAGGACCATCCTGACTGCACCACCACGGTAGGGTGTTTGCCGTTGCTGGTCTCTAATGATTCACAACCTCAAAGTCACAAAGATGTTGGTTTACGGCAGGGCCGGGTTGAATCTGATTTCCCCAAAGGTTATCAGCAAGCTTTAGATAGCAAAGGAGGAACTAAAGGTCACGGGCACATTTCAAGGAGTCAATCCTGGTAGGAGTCATCCTAAGGGAAAGATCATGTTGCCAGTGACATTTGGAGGAGAATTGAACTACCGGACTGAGAAGGTTGTGTTCTATGTGGTTGACCTCCCCTTCCTTAGAATGAGATCCTTGCACGCCCAGCTTGGCAAAGTTGATGGTGACATCCCACTATGCCTAAAACACCTTGAAGATGCCAGGGACGGTACGAGTCATTTCCATTCCATCAGATGAGAAAGACGCAATCATTTGCATGGATAAGATGTAGCGAGACACAGTCGCATCACAGGCCACGGCAGCAGCAATTCCTGCCAAGGAGAACAAAGGAAAGAAGAAGGATAGCAGGGAGACTAACATGGAATCCGGGTTGCATACCTCTTGGAGTGTGGTGCGCCTGTTGATGACTTGCTTGAGAGTTCCAGCAACAAGATCTCCAATGTTGCTGCACGACATGTGAAGAAGGTCCCGGCTGGGCTAGCTTGCGCTGATGGTACCATCACTATTAGCGCCACCATTGCTGACAAATAGGAAAGCGAGCTCGTTGCCTTCCTGCGGGCAAATATCAATGTGTTTTCCTGGCAACCATTCGATATCCCCGGTGTTCCCAGGGTGGTAATCGAGCACCACCTTGTTGTTTTCCCACATGCCCGACCCGTCCAGTAGAAGGTTCGAAAGAAGGCCTTGGAAAGGCAGCATATCATTGCCGAAGAGATTAAGAAGCTTGAGGCAGCTGGTTTGGTCAGAGGAGAACTGCATCCGACTTGGTTAGCAAACCGAGTGGACGTGCTCAAAGCTAATGGAAAATGGAGGCTTTGCATAAATTTCATAGATCTCAACAAGGCTTGCCCGAAGGACCAATTTCCCTTGTTGTGCATCAACTAGATTGTGGACTCCACTTCAGGTTTTGATTTGCTCTCCTTTTCAGAAGCATACTATGGGTATCACCAGATCTTCATGTCCAAGCAAGACGAAGAGAAAACCTCATTCCTCACCCCATGTGGTACGTACTGCTTTGTGTGCATGCCTTTCGGGTTAAAGAGTGCCGGGTCCACTTTTGCAAGAGCAGTCGAGATTGGTTATGAACCAAAGTTGCATAGGAACACTGAGGCTTATATGGATGATATTGTGCTCAAGACCAAGGACAGATCAACCCTCATCCAGGATTTGGAAGAGACGTTTGCTAATCTGCGCAAGATCAACTTGAAGCAAAATACGGAGAAGTGTGTGTTTGGCGTTCCCTCCGGCAAGCTACTCTGGTTCTTCATTTCCCATCGTTGGACCGAAGCCAACCCCGACAACATCAAAGTTATCAAGCAGATCCAGGCACCCAGGACCGTCAAAGATGTGAGGTGTCTGATAGGGTGCGTTCCCATACTTAGCAGATTGCAACCAAAGTGGCACACAAGACAAGAAGGTCTTCAAATCTTGTAGGGCTGTGTCTGCTTCTGGGGTCCACTTCATGGGTCCTGCCTTCTTCAAAATTTTGAAGAATCAGAGCGTGCATTGCCACACTTAGCAGATTCATCTCCAAGTCTGCCGAGAGCGCCCTCTGGTTCTTCAAAATTTTGAAGAAGGCGGGACCCACGAAGTGGACCCCGGAAGCATACACAGCCTTACAAGATCCAATGACCTACTTGTCCTGTGTGCCCACTTTGGTTGCCCCTAAACCACAAGAACCATCGCTACTATACTTAGCGTCAACTAATCAAGTGGTTAGTGCAACCCTAGTGGCACATCAGGAAGCAGAGGAAACAAAGACTGAGCAAAGCCTGGTAGGACCGAATGAGGATGAGGACAAAGAGGAGCACGACAATAGGGACAACCCCAAGGACGCGGCAAGGAAGAAAGTGGTGCAGCGCCCAGTGTACTTCGTCAGTTCCCTAGTATAGGGGGCTAGATCGATGTACTCTGGTGTGCAAAAGTTGATTTTTCGCCTCATCGTGGCCTCAAGGAAACTGCACCACTACTTCCAAGCCCATGATACCATGGTTGTCACCCGCTTCCTGTTGCAAAGGATACTCCAAACCCCCGAGGCTACCGGCAGAATAGTGGACTGGGCTTTGGAGTTATCTAGCTTTGGCCTAGAATTTGAGAGCACATCAATAATTCAGAGCAGGGCATTGGCAGAGTTTATTGTAGAATGGATGCCAACCCCTGATTAGGAAGTACTGCAAACAATCATCCCCGACAAGGAAGCGCCCCAAGAATAGATCATATATTTCGATGGTGCCTTCTCCTTGCAAGGTGCAGGATCTGGCATGCTTCTTGTTGCTCCCACAGGGGAGCACTTGAAGTACGTCATCCATATGCATTTTTCCTGGGAGGAGGCAACCAACAATACAGCAGAGTATGAAGGGCTCCTTGCCGGGCTCAGGATTGCCACATAATTGGGAATCAATAAGCAGATCATTCAAGGAGATTCACAACTTGGGGTGAGACAAGTCAACAAGGATTAACAAAGTCCATTAATGGAGGCATACATTGAGGAAGTGAGAAGATTGGAAGGGCGCTTTGACGGATCGCAAACAGAGCACGTATCCCATGCAGAAAACAGCATAGCTGATCATCTATCAAAGTGTGATGCGCAAAAAGTTCCTGTGGAACCAGGGACTTGTTCTCCATCTCACTTAGCCTTCCTTATCCCCGGAAAGAATGGCCCAAAAGAGGAGGAAGTTGGACTCCGGTAATTCTCTCCTGGTAGGGACCCTGCCGAAAACAACTCCCCATCGATTGCCAGGCTGCTCCCTCCTGCCGGGCCACTGGTCCCCGTGGTCGAGGAACGCGCTCCTGCAGACGATGTGTTGTTAGTCCTTATTACCGAACCCTAATATCCTACTTGGCCAAGGTACATAGTCCATTTCCTCCAAACTGGAGAACTTCCCGATGACCAAGATGACGCTGAAAGTGTAGCCCGGAGGTCCAATGTATCAGTTTTTCAATGACACTCCATACAGAAGGAGTCCCAACGGTGTGAAATTAATGTGCATCTGCTCGGAAGAAGGAAAGGAACTGCTGGCAATATTACACAAAGGCATGTGCAGCTCCCACATTGGATCAAGGGCATTAGTTGGGAAAGCATTTCGACAAGGATTCTATTGGCCCACAGCCCTCTGATACATCTCCAACGTATCTATAATTTTTGATTGCTCCATGCTATATTATCTACTTGTTTTGGACATTATTGGACTTTATTATCCACTTTTATATTATTTTTGGGACTAACTTATTAACTGGAGGCCCAGCCCAGAATTGCTGTTTTTTACCTGTTTTAGGGTTTCGAAGAAAAGGAATATCAAACGGAGTCCAAACAGAATGAAACCTTCGGGAACGTGATTTTCTCACCGAATACAACTTAGGAGACTCGCACCCTACGTCAAGCCAATGAACAGGAGGCCACGAGGTAGGGGGCGCGCCCTCCACCCTCGTGGGCCCCCTGTTGCTCCACCGACGTACTTCTTCCTCCTATATATACCCACATACCACCAAACGATCAGATACGGAGCCAAAACCCTAATCCCACCGTCGTAACTTTCTGTATCCACGAGACCCCATCTTGGGGCCTGTTCTAGAGCTCCGTCGGAGGGGGCATCGATCATGAAGGGCTTCTACATCAACACCATAGCCTCTCCGATGAAGTGTGAGTAGTTTACTTCAGACCTACGGGTCCATAGTTAGTAGCTAGATGGCTTCTTCTCTCTTTTTGGATCTCAATACAATGTTTCCCCCTCTCTTTTGGAGATCTATTCAATGTAATCTTCTTATTGCGAAGTTTTTGTTGAGACCGCTGAATTGTGGGTTTATGATCAAGTCTATATACGAATAATATTTGAATCTTGTCTGCATTCTTTTATGTATGATTGGTTATCTTTGCAAGTCTCTTCGAATTATCAGTTTGGTTTGGCCTACTAGATTGATCTTTCTGGCAATGGGAGAAGTGCTTAGCTTTGGGTTCAATCTTGCGGTGTCCTTTCCTGGTGACAGTAAGGGAAGCAAGGCACATATTGTATTGTTGCCATCGAGGATAACAAGATGGGGTTTTCTTCATATTGCATGAGTCTATCCCTCTACATCATGTCATCTTTCTTAAGGCATTACTCTTTTTTTAACTTAATACTCTATATGCATGCTGGATAGTGGTCGATGAGTGGAGTAATAGTAGTAGATGCAGGCAGGAGTCAGTCTACTTGTCTCGGACGTGGTGCCTATATACATGATCATACCTAGATATTTTCATAACTATGCTCAATTCTGTCATTTGCTCAACAGTAATTTGTTCACCCACCGTAGAATACTTATGCTCTCGGGAGAAGCGACTAGTGAAACCTATGGCCCCCGGGTCTATTTACCATATCAATCTCCTACTACTTAGTTATTCACTTTGCTTTCATTTTACTTTGCATCTTTATCATAAAGTACCAAAAATATTATCTTATCATATCTATCAGATCTCACTCTCGTAAGTGGCCCTATAGGGATTGACAACCCCTATTTGCGTTGGTTGCGAGGATTTATTTGTTTTGTGCAGGTATGAGGGACTCGCGCATAGCCTCCTACTGGATTGATACCTTGGTTCTCAAAAACTGAGGGAAATACTTACGCTACTTTGCTGCATCATCCCTTCCTCTTCGGGGAAAACCAACGCAGTGCTAAAAGAGGTAGCAAGAAGGTTTTCTGGCGTCATTGCCGGGGAGGCTCACGCGAAGTCAAGTCAACATTTTATCTCCCGTCAACGAGCCATTTCTGGCACCGTTGCCGATGAGGTCTACGCAAAAGTCAACATACCAAGTGCCCATCACATTACCTTATCTCCCACATTACATTATTTGCCATTTGCCACTCGTTTTCCTCTCCCCCCAATTCACCCTTGCCATTTTATTCGCCCTGTCTCTCTCTATCCTCCCTCTATATTTGCCTCTTTTTGTCCGCTTGCTTTTTGTTTGCTCGTGTGTTAGTTTGCTTGCTTGTCACGATGGATCAAGATAATACTAAATTGTGTGACTTCGCCAATACCAACAACAATGATTTTATTAGAACTCCGATTGCTCCTCTTACTGATGCTGAATCTTGTGAAATTAATACTGCTTTCCTGAATCTTGTCATGAAAGATATGTTTTCTGGCCTTCCTAGTGAAGATGCCGCTACCCATCTAAATAGCTTCGTTGATTTGTGTGACATGCGAAAGAAGAAATATGTGGATAATGATATTGTTAAATTGAAGTTATTTCCTTTTTCGCTTAGAGATCGTGCTAAAGCTTGGTTTTCGTCTTTGCCTAAAAATAGTATTGATTCATGGAACAAGTGCAAAGATGCTTCTATCTCTAAGTATTTTCCTCCCGCTAAGATCATCTCTCTTAGAAACGATATTATGAACTTTAAGCAACTTGATCATGAACATGTTGCACAAGCTTGGGAGAGAATGAAATTAATGATACGTAATTGCCCTACTCATGTGAATTTATGGATGATTATACAAAAAATTTATGCTGGATTGAATTTTACTTCTAGAAATCTTTTGGATTCGGCCGTGGGGGGCACTTTTATGGAAATCACTTTAGGAGAAGCTACTAAACTCCTAGATAATATTACGGTTAGTTATTCTCAATGGCATACTGAAAGATCTACTAATAAAAAGGTGCATGGGATAGAAGAAATTAATGTTTTGAGTGGAAAGATGGATGAACTTATGAAATTATTTTCTAATAAGAGTGTTTCTTCTGATCCTAATGATATGCCCTTGTCTACTTTGAATGAGAATAATAATGAATCTAAGAATGTGAATTTTATTGGTAGGACCAATTTTGGTAACAACGCGTATAGAGGAAATTTCAATCCTAGGCCTTATCCTAGTAATCCCTCTAATAATTATGTCAGATGCCCTCTGATTTTGATTCTAATAATAGAGAATTTACTACTTCGCAAAAGAATTTTAATGCTATGATTGAAGAAAAATTGCTTAAGATTGATGATTTGGCTAGGAACGTTGATAGAATTTCTCTTGATGTTGATTCTTTGAAACTTAGATCTATTCCTCCTAAGCATGATATCAATGAGTCTCTCAAAACCATGAGAATTTCCATTGACGAGTGCAAAGAAAGAACCGCTAGGATGCGTGCGAAGAAAGATGCCTTTATAAAAGCGTGTTCTTCTAGTTCCTATGAAAATAATGATGAAGATCTAAAAGTTATTGATATGTCCCCTATTAAATCTTTGTTTTGCAATATGAATCTTGATAATGATGGGACTGAACATGATCCACCTTTACCTAGAAGGCGTTCCAAGAATTCTGAATCTTTTGACCTTGATGCTAAATTTGATAAAAGTGGGATTGAAGAAATTAAAACCCTAGATGTTGCTAAACCCACTATTATGGATTTCAAGGAATTTAACTATGATAATTGCTCTTTGATTGATTGTATTTCTTTGTTGCAAACCGTGCTAAATTCTACTCATGCTTATAGTCAAAATAAAGCGTTTACTAAACATATCGTTGATGCCTTAATGCAATATTATGAAGAAAAACTTGAATTAGAAGTTTCTATCCCTAGAGAACTTTATGATGAGTGGGAACCAACTATTAAAATTAAAATTAAAGATCATGAATGCTATGCTTTATGTGATTTGGGTGCTAGTGTTTCCATGATTCCAAAGACTTTGTATGATTTGTTAGGTTTCCGTGATTTTGATGATTGCTCTCTAAACTTGCACCTTGCAGATTCCACTATTAAGAAACCTATGGGAAGAATTAATGATGTTCTTATTGTTGCAAATAGGAATTATGTGCCCGTAGATTTTATTGTTCTTGACATAGATTGCAATCCTTCATGTCCCATTATTCTTGGTAGACCTTTCCTTAGAATGATTGGTGCAATTATTGATATGAAGGAAGGAAATATTAGATTGCAATTTCCGTTAAGGGAAGGCATGGAACACTTTCCTAGAAAGAAAATTAAATTACATTATGAATCAATTATTAGATCCACTTATGGATTGCCTACCAAAGATGGCAATACCTAGATCTATTCGTGCTTGTTATGCCTAGCTAGGGGCTCTAAACGATAGCGCTTGTTGGGAGGCAACCCAATTTTATTTTTATTCCTTGCTTTTTGCCCCTGATTATTAATAAATAAATTATTTAGCCTCTGTTTTGGTTGTGTTTTTTGTGTTTAATTAGTGTTTGTGCCAAGTAGAACCGTTGGGAAGACTTGGGGAAAGTCTTGTTGAACTTGCTGTAAAAAAAAAGAAACTTTACCGCTCACGAGAACTTCTGCCATTTTTATTTGGAGAGTTCTATTTAGTAAATTCTTTTTTCATATGATTAACAGATAAATTACTCACGTCCAGAAATTTATTTAAGAATTTTTTGGGTTCCAGATCTTTCTCTAGCTACAGATTACTACAGACTGTTCTGTTTTTGACAGATTCTGTTTTGCGTGTGTTGTTTGCTTATTTTGATGAATCTATGGCTAGTAAAATAGTTTATGAACCATAGAGAAGTTGGAATACAGTAGGTATAACACACATATAAATAAATAATGAGTTCGTTACAGTACCTTGAAGTGGTCTTTTGTTTTCTTTCGCTAAGGGAGCTCACGGGTTTTCTACTTTAAGTTTTGTGTTGTGAAGTTTTCAAGTTTTGGGTAAAGATTTGATGGTTATGGAACAAGGAGTGGCAAGATCCTAAGCTTGGGGATGCCCATTGCACCCCCAATATAATCTATGGACACCTAAAAGCCAAACCTTGGGGATGCCCCGGAAGTCATCCCCTCTTTCGTCTACTTCTATCGGTAACTTTACTTGGAGCTATATTTTTATTTACCACATGATATGTGTTTTACTTGGAGAGTCTTGTATGATTTGAATCTTTGCTTGTTAGTTTACCACAATAATCCTTGCTGTACACACTTTTTGAGAGAGCCATACATGATTTGGAATTTGTTAGAATACTCTATGTGCTTCGCTTATATCTTTTGAGTTATATAATTTTGCTCTAGTGCTTCACTTATATCTTTTAGAGCACGGTGGATCTCTCATGCTTCACTTAGATAATTTTGAGAGTCTTAATATCATGGTAATTTTCTTACAATCCTAATATGCTTGGTATGCAAGATTAATAATAAAACTTTCTTATGAGTGTGTTGAATACTAAGAGAAGTTTGATGCTTGATGATTGTTTTGAGACATGGAGGTAATAATAACAAAGTCGTGCTAGTTGAGTAGTTGTGAAATTGAGAAATACTTGTGTTGAAGTTTGCAAGTCCCGTAGCATGCATGTATGGTAAACGTTATGCAACAAATTTGAAACATGAGGTGTTATTTGATTGTCTTCCTTATGAGTGGCGATCGGGGATGAGCAATGGCATTTTCCTACCAATCTATTCCCCCTATAGGAGCATGCACGTAGTACCGAGGTTTTTGATGACTTGTAGATTTTTGCAATAAGTATGTGAGTTCTTTATGACTAATGTTGAGTCCATGGATTATACGCACTCTCACCCTTGCATCCTTGCTAGCCTCTTCGGTACCGTGCATTGCCCTTTCTCACATTGAGAGTTGGTGCAAACTTCGCCGGTGCATCCAAACCCCATGATATGATACGCTCTTTCACACATAAACCTCCTTATATCTTCCTCAAAACAGCCACCATACCTACCTATTATGGCATTTCCATAGACATTCCGAGATATATTGCCATGCAACTTTCCATCATTCCGTTCATCATGACACGTTCATCATTGTCATATTGCTTAGCATGGTCATGTAGTTCACATAGTATTTGCGGCATAGCCACCGTTCGTAATTCTTTCGTACATGTCACTCATGAGTCATTGCATATCCCGGTACACCACCGGAGGCATTCATATAGAGTCATCTTTTGATCTAGTATCGAGTTGTAATCATTGAGTTGTAAATAAATAGAAGTATGATGACCATCATTTTCTAGAACATTGTCCCCAGTGAGGAATAAAAAAAGAGAGAAAGGCCATATAAAAGGGAGAAGGCCCAAAAAGGAAAAAATGAGAGAAAAAGAGAGAAGGGGCGATGTTACTATCCTTTACCACACTTGTGCTTCAAAGCACCACCATGATCTTCATAGTAGTGTGTCTCTCATGTTATCACTTTCATATACTAGTGGGAATTTTTCATTATAGAACTTGGCTTGTATATTCCAACAATGGGCCTCCTCAAGTGCCCTAGGTCTTCATGAGAAAGCAAGTTGGATGCACACCCAGTAGTTTCTTTTGTTGAGCTTTCATACATTTATAGCTCTAGTGCATCCGTTGCATGGCAATCCCTACTCCTTGCATTAACATCAATCGGTGGGCATCTCCACAGCCCATTTATTAGCCTCGTTGATGTGAGACTTTCTCCTTTTTTGTCTTCTCCACATAACCCCCCTCATTATATTCTATTCCACCTATAGTGCTATGTCCATGGCTCGCGCTCATATATTGCGTGAAAGTTTATAGGTTTGAGATTACTAAAGTATGAAACATTTTCTTGGCTTGTCATCGAGGTTGTGCATGATGATAGCATTCTTGTGTGACGAAAATGAAACATGACTAAACCATATGATTTTGTAGGGATGAACTTTCTTTGGCCATGTTATTTTGAGAAGACATAATTGCTTAGTTAGTATGCTTGAAGTATTATCATTTTTATGTCAATATGAACTTTTGTCTTGAATCTTTCGGATCTGAATATTCATACCACAATTAAGAAGAATTACATTAAAATTATGCCAAGTAGCACTCCGCATCAAAAAATTTGTTTTTATAATTTACCTACTCGAGGACGAGCAGGAATTAAGCTTGGGGATGCTTGATACATCTCCAACGTATCTATAATTTTTTACTGCTCCATGCTATATTATCTACTATTTTGGACATTATTGGGCTTTATTATCCACTTTTATATTATTTTTGGGACTAACCTATTAACCGGAGGCCCAGCCTAGAATTGCTACTTTTTGCCTATTTTAGGGTTTCGAAGAAAAGGAATATCAAACGGAGTCCAAATGGAATGAAACTTTCAGGAATGTGATTTTCTCACCGAATACAACTCAAGAGACTTGGACCCTACGTCAAGCCAATCAACAGGAGGCCACGAGGTAGGGGGGTGCGCCTGCCCCCCCCCCCCCCGCCAAGGTGCACCCTCCACCCTCGTGGGCCCCCTGTTGCTCCACCAACATACTTCTTCCTCCTATATATACCCACGTACCCCCAAACGATTAGATACGGAGCCAAATCCCTAATTCCACCGCTGTAACTTTTTGTATCCACGAGATCCCATCTTGGGGCCTGTTCTGGAGCTCCGCCGGAGGGGGCATCGATCACGGAGGGCTTCTACATCAACACCATAGCCTCTCCGATGAAGTGTGAGTAGTTTACTTCAGACCTACGGGTCCATAGTTAGTAGCTAGATGGCTTCTTCTCTCTTTTTGGATCTCAATACAATGTTCTCCCCCTCTCTTGTGGAGATCTATTCGATGTAATCTTCTTTTTGCGGTGTGTTTGTTGAGATCGATGAATTGTGGGTTTATGATCAAGTCTATCTATGAATAATATTTGAATCTTTTCTGAATTCTTTTATGTATGATTGGTTATCTTTGCAAGTCTCTTTGCAAGTCTTTCTTGCAATGGGAGAAGTGCTTAGCTTTTGGTTCAATCTTGCGGTGTCCTTTCCCGCTGACAGTAAGCGCAGCAAAGCACGTATTGTATTGTTGCCATCGAGGATAACAAGATGGGGTTTTCTTCATATTGCATGGGTCTATCCCTCTACATCATGTCATCTTGCTTAAGGCGTTACTCTCTTTTTAACTTAATACTCTAGATGCATGCTGGATAGCGGTCGATGAGTGGAGTAATAGTAGTAGATGCAGGCAGGAGTCGGTCTACTTGTCTCGGACATGATGCCTATATACATGATCGTACCTAGATATTCTCAAAACTATGTTCAATACTGTCAATTGCTCAACAGTAATTTGTTCACCCACCGTAGAATACTTATGCTCTCGAGAGAAGCCACTAGTGAAACCTAGTTATTTACTTTGCTTTTATTTACTTTGCATCTTTATCATATCAATCTCCTGCTACTTAGTTATTTACTTTGCTTTTATTTACTTTGCATCTTTATCATAAAAAGACCAAAAATATTATCTTATTATATCTACCAGATCTCACTCTCGTGAGTGGCCCTATAAGGATTGACAACCCCTATTTGCGTTGTTTGCGACGATTTATTTGTTTTCTGCAGGTACGAGGGACTCGCGCGTAGCCTCCTACTGGATTGATACCTTGGTTCTCAAAAACTAAGGGAAATACTTACGCTACTTTGCTGCATCATCCCTTCCTCTTCGAGGAAAACCAATGCAGTGCTAAAAGAGGTAGAACCCTCCAAGATGCGGTCGAGCTAGTCACCAAGTGTGAAGCCTGCCAGTTCCATTCCAACAACATCCATCTGCCTACACATGCTCTTCAGACAATCCCTTTACCTTGGCCGTTTTCGGTCTGGGGGCTCGATATCCTCAGCCCTTTACCCATAGCTGTCGGGGGTTTTGATTTCTTGTTCATTGCCATCGACAAGTTTACAAAGTGGCCGGAAGTAGATGTTGTGAGAAAGGTGACAGCTTAGTCAGCTATGAAGTTCTTGAAAGGATTGGTGTGCCGCTTCGGGGTCCCTGCACGGATCATCACCGACAACGGCACCCAGTTCATGAGTCGCGCCTTCATGCAATATATTCATGCCCTCAGAAGCAAGATCTCATTTGCCTCTATTGCACAACCCGGAAGCAATGGACAAGCTGAGAGGGTGCGCTGAAGTGTTGCGAGGACTCAAGACAAGAATATTTGATGCGTTGCAGAAGTGCGGTAGGCGATGGATCAATGAGCTGCACGTAGTTCTCTGGTCCCTCAGAACGACACCAAATCAAGCTACCGGGCAGACTCCCTTCTCCCTAGTTTATAGGGCAGAAACAGTTATCCCCATGGAACTCATTTACGGGTAGCCTCGAGTGCTTTCCTACGATGAAGTAGCGCAGGAACAACACCGGCATGACGACGATGTGCTTCTCGAGGATAACCGTCTCTCGGCTACTACACGTGTTGCATGCTATCGACAAGCCCTGTGTCACTATCACAGCCGAATGGTTCATGCCCGGTGTTTTGAGGAAGGCGACCTTGTCCTTAGGCGCGTTCAGTCCGCCAAGGGTACAAACAAGTTGACGCCAAAGTGGGAAGGCCCTTATCTGGTAGTTCGAGTTACCCGACCTGGCGTAGTCCATGTGGAGACCGGAGATGGCATTTGATTGCAAAAGTCATGGAATATTGAGCATCTCCGCAAGTTCTACCCGTAAGGCGCGGCTGTCGGGCCCTGCCCGGCAGCCACCCTTTTGTATAAGCCTTGTCTCAGTTGCATGTAACCCCTCGTACAAAGCCAGGCGCAGTCCCTAAGCAATAGAGAAATGAATGAAGCGCTGGGGGCCGACAAGTTGCTTGCAAGCATAAGCATCTCATGAGCATTGCATGTGCATATAGATAAGACATATGGCATCATTTCCATCTACATAAGACTGCAGGTGCCTGCCGAGAGCTTGGCCTCAAAGGGAAGCTGGAAAGATGAACCAACACTGCGATCTCCGGCAAGCCAAACAAATAAGTTTTATCTCTTGTCCATATTTGTTTTGTAAGCAAAGTTGTGCATATGAGAACCTAGCTGCTTATTGAAACATAGGTGCTCCCATCCCTCGACTCGAACGTTGCTTCGGTCAGGATGGTCGTAGTGGCCTTTGATGAAAAAAGATTGGCGAGGGGCTAGTTCCTCATCAAAATTTGTGCCCGGTAGGCTTAGTTCCCTGACAAACAAAGTGGAGGGTACCGGCAGGATAGCCTGCCGGGGGAAACTCATTTATTTAAAATATAGAGGCATTCCACCTCTGCATGGACATACATATGCACGAGTCCCCGGCAAGGTTCATCTTTTTCATTAATATGTTGATTAAGCAAGTATAGACCTTACATGACACAAAAATGGACTCAAGAGATTACATTATTTGAACTCAAATTTGGCAAGTGCCTATAGATTTAAGATTGAAAAAAGATAAGTGCCCCGTGATGCCCTTACCCTTGTCCATCTCCTTCAGGGTATTATAGGGAGGGACCAAGGAGGTAGGAGGCAGGCCCAGCTGGGATTCGGCGCCTCTCCAGGATCAGGATGGTGCTGTTTCCCAGCTAGGAAGAAGAAACCAGAGGGCTAGCGCAGATGGTGACGCTGCCGGAAGCCCAGATAGGAGAGACGGAGTCACAGGCAAACATGACTCTTCAGAACGGTCGTCCCCGTTCTTGGTGCATCGTGGGTTGCCGCCGTCTTCCATATCACTGCCATCCGAAGACACCAGCACGTTAGCCGCATCGGGCACCATGCTCTCCAAGTAGTCCCGCAAAGAGCATGGTCGTCCCCAACGGCCATGACATCGGAAACCACTACACGTTCAGGAGACGTGTATGGGAGCAAAAATCCCCCCTGCCCAATAAGAGGACGGCACCTAGCACGGGTCAGATTCGTCTCTGCTGATGGCGAACCCATTCGGCAACCCCTCCCTGGCGCCATGAGAGGAGGAGGAATGGGGCACAACCGACTACCATGCCCTGCGCCCGTTATGAGCCTCACGTGGTGTCGTTTGTGTCACCTCTCACTAGAATTGAAGCTACGGGGGACCCGGCGACTAGTGCACCAGAGTCGCCACCTCCTGTGCTATCGTCGCGCCGCCCGAGCACCCCATGTGGCCCATGCGAAGCTCTAATCTAGGGCCCGGGGCCTGGCCTCGGGTCCTCCTTCTCAGCATGGCCAGCAGAAAGTAGAGGATGGGGGAGACCGGATGCGAGGATGAATGCCTCTGCTCTTCCCCTACCCCTCCTTCTATAGGCGGGAAGGGGAAGAGAGCCGCTACCCGCAAGGGTAACCGCCACCCTCCTCCACCAATTCAAGAAGACCAAGCCCCTACTATGATGCTCTCCTGCACCACACGCCTCCGTTACCTACCCCGCACGACGCGTGCAACATACATGGCCAAGGATAAGGGCGTAGTGGGTAAAGTGAATTGGGTTACTCCCCCATGCGTTAAATTCATTCACGAGGCATTACAAGAGTGGTCCCACCATGATTGGCTTTACGCGATGCGCGGGAAAACCAGAAACTATCCCAGACGCTTATTAATGAAGAATCAAAGAAGATCTCAAGGGGTCAGCCACTTCCACACCCCTGCCTGTGCACTTGTTAGGGCCTACCCCGACGAGGCCCAGCAGCATGTTCGGGACAGGCCCGGGGGCTTCTCTCGATGCAACAAACCCCTGGGTCTGTTGCCCAGACTATGCACAGGCACGAGAGCAAGATTATAACACCAAGGTCGGACTAAAGCACAAGGTATTAGTCCTTCAAGGGACCGGCATGCAGCACAGGAAGATCAAGAAGAGCCAGAAGAGAAAGATACTGCTAAGTGAAAAACCTTGCTTTGCTGGGGTTACCCCTGGAAGCAAGCATTCAGGTTGTCCCGGCAGGCCTGCTGGGGCTTACAGAGGTAGAACCACCTCACCGCACCACCTCATCACAATGCACGTCATCGACTGGTGCGGTGTCAAGCTCCAAAGTGACTAAGCGGCAGCTATTTTCCACATGGCAGCCACTTCCAACAGAAAATCCCTACAAGCGACACCCATCCTACGATGTGTCGAGCAAGAAGGCGTGAAGCTGGCAAAACAGCCCGGCAGGCCCTGCCGGGCAAGCTACAATGTGACGTTGAGCGGTGCATTTAATGCGCTCCGTCAGCCTGCAGAGTTGGGTATGATAGCACCGTTTGCTATCTAATTAGTGCATAATGACTGATTTGCCACTGTGGAGACCCTTTATCTATGAAAGGAGGCCCAAGGGAACCGTAGAAAGGGTTGGCTAATCCACACCCACACACATTCATAGACGCGTAGCCGCTTGAGCCCCGTGGCAACCCTGTCGGGCAAGCATCCTGTGCTCACCACCATTTTTCCACCATCAATCCACCAAAGTAGGTGTAGGGTTTTACGCCTCACGACGACCCGAAACTGGGTAAAGATTGCCTGTGTTATCCCTACCGTGCTATTCCATGCTCCTTTGCTCTTTGTGTAACATGCCATCCCCCCGCCGAACCAGCAAGGGACCCTTGGTCCCATAGGTGGTTGTGGTTTCCCGTGACAACTCCCCTTGTGTCGAATCAATAAATTTGGGTTGAATACTCTACCCTCGAAAACTGTTATGATCCCCTATACTTGTGGGTTATCAAGACATTTTTCTGGCGCCATTGCCGAGGAGCATAGCTCTATTTTCTGAGTTACTTGGGATTTATATATGTTGATCATATGAAAAATCTGAAGGATGATAGAATGAAGATCGTTCCATCTAAGACGAGGGTAGGTAAGGAACTGTCATCTAGCTCTGCACTTGATTCACCTTCTGTTTTGAGTAGGCTTGCGACACCACCACACTACTAGGAAAAGGCATGTTAGTGGCACACCTGTTTTGGCCATTAATGGTGCACTATAGGTGCGCCACTATCATCACGCCATTAGTAACTAATACTAATGGCGCACCACCCCTGGTGCGCCATTAGTGTATCAGACAGTAGTGACGCACCAGGCAGTGCGCCATTAGTATGTCCCATGGTGCGCCATTAGTGTGCCTCCCAGGGGGCCATATTTACCTTCTGCTCTGGGTTACTAATGGTGCACTAACAGGCAATGCGCCACTAGTATTTTTACAGCAGTGCGCCACTAATGTGTTGTATGGTGCGCCACTAGTATGAATATTAGAAATTTTTTTCTTTTCTGATATTTGCACAGGTTACAAAATATATTACTGCACAGAATATATACAGCACCACATAGCAACAGCAGATTTATCGAATACAATAGAATATTAGTCTCCGAATACAATTCATCATATTAGCTAGTCTCCGAATTCAAAATACCAAACAAAGTTAGAACATTACAAGTCTCGAGACCGCGAGAAGTGAGATCATCATCATACAACTTCTACTTGTTATTAATAACAAGTCATACTAATCATCATCATACAACTTCTACTCGTTATTAATAACAAGTCCTACTAATCATCATCATACAACTTCTACTCGTTATTAATAACAAGTCATACGATCATCATCCTCATAGTCATTGAACCAACCCTACTTAATTGTTCTTAGCACATGATCATCAGTATTAGGTAGGACCTAAATACCCTCTTTAAAGTAAAATAGCATAAAACAAAGTAGACCCTGACTCTCCATTATGGAGAATGGAGATCATCCTGTCTCCAATTCTTGCGCTTCGCTTCCTTTTGCTTCCAAGAACCTCCTTATGACTGTCCATACATTTTTTTCCATCCTTTGATTTGCATGTCTCCACTTCTTTTAGAAATCTCGTATGGACAGGTGAGATTCGTAGGATGACCTGGATGTATGTTCAAAACATTAAGGCTACCTTTCTGATACATCAAATGAGGCACACAATTCTCTGGGATTATCTGTTGAAAAACATAGTAATAACTTCATAGTTAGCAATGATGTACTAGTTTTAGAAGTATGCAAAAGATGCACGGATGTCGTAATAGTAAAAAATCTTACCAGGGTATCTCCATGGTAGTTACCGTAGTTGAACACATGCACTAGTGGCACGTATTGAGCATAATGTTGAGGAGTTTGATTGTAGATATTGTAATTCTCAATGTCAGTACAAAATCCGACCAGATGATTTTTCTCCCTGTAAGTTAATTTGGAGCCATCGGTGTAGTGGGTTTTGTCTACCATCTGCCGCACATTCTTTGAACAATGAAAATAAGCTGTCAACTATTATGAAATGAACAATATAAATTAGTTAATAACTAACTATGTTTGAGAAACTCACATAGCGGTAGAACTAGAGGCGTATCAACAAGGACCCAAATGTCCATATTGTCTTGGTCGATGTCAGGATCACCAAGATCCATGGGGACAAGCATACCCTCATCAAAACCATACATCTTGTAAAATGCTTCCCAATTATTGCAACCAAAATGGGTTATGCTCCCAGAATTATAAAGATTTACTTCAAAATCCACATCATGATGAGTCCTTAGGTGAATTTTCTTTGTTTCAGAATTTTCATGGTCTTCAAAATCCATCCTCTCCAAGACATAGCGTCTTGCATGGCATGGGATAAGCTATACTCGAATTGTAAAAGATGAAAATTACACGTTGAAATAGTTGAAGTCATGCTTAATTATGAAAAAAAAAAACTTGTCGTCGTTGTGTAACGTTTCAACTTCGAAGGTCTCCTCGAGCTTAATGCTGAAGCGCCGATCATCATCGAGGTGAGGCCTGTCGCACAGACCTCGATCATCGTGGCACCAGCCGCACTCCCCCAGGAGACTTTCGTCGTCAGATGACGACATTTCCTACATTCATAATTCAAAACTACATCATCTCTTGCGTCCGATGACTTTTTTCATTCAGCCTGCTACATCCATCTCAAGTATTTTTGGTCAAGGGTTAGCAGGGTCATCCAAATAGAAGTTTGTGATATTGCCTAGGTGTTTTGGGATGGAACATATTAGTGTGTTGTTGCTAGGTGTTTTGGGATGGAACCAGTAGCTTCCTTGCAACCCACGAAAGACAAAGGAAAAGGGGCGAAAAGGGGGAGATGGTTAGCTTTGATGAGTAGGCAGCATCTTCCTAACCCCCTTCTTTTTGTCTCCTCTCACTAGCTCTCTCAGACACATGGCAAGCAAGGGTGTCTGAGTGTGTGAAAAAATACTAAACTAATCCAACCACTAAAGCACTAGATCACTAATACTGGTTCATGTCAAGATACGTGCTGATTAATTTTTGTTTCAGTTGAGAATCGGGCACCTTCTAAGTCAAGAAAATTGGGCATGACCTTTGCTAATTTTCCTGACCTAGGACTGCCCCAATCTCAACCGAAACGGAAATTAATCAACATTTCAGGAGAAAGGGGTAACGAAGTGATGGGGCAATTGTGCCAGGCACCACAATGTGATCACAGAAACAAAGCAGCACCACTGGTGTTGGATTCATAGTGTAAATGATGGATGAAAACACCATAGACCATATGGTCCTTTGCTTTCATATGGACAAAATAAAAGTTCACATGAATGGCTACTTGACTCAATGGTGCCAGGTAAACAAACTCCCAAAGTCCATATCCATAGCAAAATATAGCAAAATATTGAAACCTTTGGTAAGCATTATATTACAAAAAAAAGATATGCATTACTATACAATATCCATAGCTAGAAAACAAGACATGCATAATCTTAGGCAGAGTAAAATAGTCCTGCATTCTTGGCAGTTGTCTCATCATCATATCATAAGAAAAATTTGTATTCTTATTCTTATTTACTCCTTGCATTTTCATTCTTCTTCTTACTATCAAAATTCAGAATAAATTCTAGTCTTGTTTGTACTACTTGTGCTTGTAGTAGTAAGATTCAGGAGTAGGAGATCACAAAAGTACAGTCCACAGGTAATACAAGGGTAGTATATGCTCTAGTTTTGCAATTTTGTAGATAATACAAGGCTACAGAAAGGCACATCAGTGCACAGAGCTAGCAATCAGCCAAGCAACCTCTAGATGTTCAAAATCATAAAAGGAGCACTTGGGGTACAGATGCAGTTCAGAACTTAGATGCTCGGCACATGAGACAAATTCCTTTTCATGCTCCTTGGCCAAAACTCAGAACAGCACAACTACAACCACCATCACCAGCTCTAACCCACTATGTTTTGCATTTCTGCCAAATGCCTAACAAAAACACAATATCATCAGCTCACTGCTGGAAAGAACTGTTGCATTTTTCATTTATACGGAGTGCATTCATAACCACTTCACTGAAGAAACAAAAATGATCCATGGAAGAACTCACCTCGATGGATGCGGTCACAGACGAGGTCGTAGACAGCGGCGGGGCAGAGATGAGGTTGCGGACGTGGTCGTGGTGCTCCAGTGGACGCGGCTGCACCAATCGTTTGAATTGACATTTAATCAAACACCTCACAGCCAAGAACCGAAGGTGGAGACAGAGAAGAGAGGAGATCGAGCAGAGAGGGAGAGGGCAAGGAGGGAGGAGCTGAGATGGGATTGAGTTGAGAGGGATAGGGCAAGGAGGGAGGAGCAGAGAGGGAGAGGTCAGGGCGCAGTGGCTCACCGGTGACGTCGGAGGAGAAGCCCCGACGAGCACGTCTACTAGGGGCGGCGGGCGAGCACATCTACAGCGGCGAGTGCCGTCGCGCCTTGCTTCCCCGAGGAAGAAGAGGTGGAGGGGGCTGGACGGGTCGAGCACCGTCGCGCCCTGCTTCCGCAGTTCGCCCGGGAGCAAGGTCGTCGGTGGGTGGGGGAGGGGGTGTTGGGTTGGAAGGGGATCGGCGGTGGTGGTGAGAGGCGAGGGGATGGGAGAAGGATGAATAGTTGGCGAGATGGACAACACACACATACATACAGGGGAAGGTTAGCAATGTCGCACCATCTAGGGGTGCGCCATAAACACAGTGATAGCAATGGCACACCTTCCCCTGGTGCGCCATTACTATTTTTTTCATTTTTATGAATATTCACAAATTTGTTATTTGAAAATATTTATGAATATGGAAAATATCATCAAATTTTTTATTTGAAAATATTTATGAATATGAAAAAATATCATCAAATTTGTTATTTGAAAATATTTTTTTGGATTTTTAGTTGCATCTAATAATTTGAAAATATCATTACTAGTTTTGCAAAACAAAAAAAATGTTAGTAATGGCGCACCGTGTGTGCGGTGCGCCATTACTGGTTAAAACTATTAATGGCGCACCGTGTGTGCCAAGTGAGGTAGAATGACTCAGGAGCCACTATATCCTGAAGGTCATCCTAAAAGAACTGAGTAGAGGATTAATAATGATGTGCCAAGTCCATCTACGAAGCAAAAAAAGGAAAATGATAGGACTTTGCATGCTTCTAGTGAACCTCAGGTAGAAAAACCTTTTGAGAATAGTAATGATGTTTCTATTTCTGATGGTGGGACAGAATCTGGTGATGAACATACACCTAGTGATAATGATAATGATGCTCATGTTGATGCTCGACCAGGAAATTATAAAGAACCTGGTAAAGATGTTGAAATAGAACCTGTTGTGGATCTTGATAACCCACCTTCTAAGAATAAAAGATAAGATAAAAGAGATTTTGTTGCTCGAAAACATGGCAAAGAAAGAGAACCATGGTTTCAGAAACCCATGCCATTCCCAACTAAACCACCTAAGAACTAGTATGAATAAGAATTGAATGCTTTGTTGAAATGTTTAGACCAGTCTTTTTGCTTACTTGTTTGGCTGGTATCTTGAAGATGGCCCCATATGCTAAGTATATGAAAGATATTGTTACTAATAAAAGAAAGATACCTGAAGATGAAATTTCCACCATGCTCACAAATTACTCTTTTAAGGATGGAGTACCTAAGAAACTAGGAGGTCCAGGAATACCCACTATACCATGCTCAATTAAAAGAAGTTATGTTCATACTTCTCGATGTGACTTAGGAGTCGGTGTTAATGTTATGTTTTTCTCTTTATATAGAAGAGTAGATTTGAATAAACTCACATATAGTGAAATATCCTTGCAAATGGTTGATAAATCTACTGCTATACCTATTAGAATTTGTGAGGATATGCGTGTTGTAGTTCCAAATGTTACTATCCTTACAGACTTTGTTATACTTGATATGCCCGAGGACGACAACAAGTCGATTATGCTTGGTGGACCCTTATTGAATACTGCAGGGGCTTTTATTAATTACAACCTAAGGGAGGTCACTTTTCATATTAATGGTAAGGAGCATACAATGCACTTTACGAAGAAACAATTCCAAGTGAATTTTATCAATTCTATTGAAAATGTTTCAACAATTATTATTGGAGGTTTTCAATTTCCACTTACTTCAATCAAAAATAAATATGGAACTCCTATTATTGGGGAGGTGAATATCCCCGTTGAGGTAACCTAGTATAATAATTCTTAGGTTTCTTGTCATTCAAAAATTGTTTGTTAATAACACTTGATCAACCTTATTAGTGGATTCCATTTGAGGGGCATGAGATCGATCAATTTAGTAAGCACAACGTACTATACCCACTACCTACTCTCTGTTATTTAAAGTTAATAAATTAGAAATGCCATGATTTTCCTGTTTCTGAATTTTCCATGCAATAAAAATGATCCAAAAATCAATGTTCTCAGAATGCGCTGAAATTTAGTATGATTTTGTGGAATACTTACGAATTTTTGGCACTGAACACACCCCAGGGGGTGCACCTATGAGCCACAAACTCCCAGGGCGTGCCTAGTGGGCTTGTGGGTCCCATAGGGACACACTCACTTATCCCAGCCGCCAACTCCCTTCTTCTGCCAAAAAAGTCACTAGCTTGCTCAAACCCATATTCTTGCTGCTTTGACTATAATTTTCTATCTCCTTGCTCGGAACTCCATTTTCGAAACTATTATGGGAGGTTATTCTTTGGTATGTGACCCCTCCAATGGTCTAATTAGTTTTTGTTTTATTGCTTTATATATAGCATAGTTTTTCTATGGTTGTGACTATGTTCTTGATCTTGCATGTTAAAATTATACAGTCCAAAGTAGTTTTGATGCATGATATAGCCTCTACGCGCATATGGGAATAGTTGTTATGAATTTTGTTGAGTTTGGTTCACATTTACTTTGAGTCACTAAAAATTTCAAATATTTTTCAGTGGAAGAAAATGCTTAGGAAATGTTCAAAGGTGGTTCCTCGAGCAAGAGTTCTCCAAGGCTTGCTATACGTGAGGCGAACCTCGAACCCCTGCGGGAAGACCTTGTTTGCCCGTGTGAATGGTCATCGGATTCCTTCATGACTGGAGCCGCTATAAAGTTGGAGTTTGGCATGTACGTGCCAGATTGACGGGCTTTGTATCAGATAAGTGCCCATAGTACTATAATCTAACTGATACTTTTGTGTGGAAATTCATGTATGTGCCACACCGAAATTCACATGATGTTATTTTCAACTTGTATAAAATTCGTTTCGCATGAACCTTGAGGAATTTAGCGAAGCATGTAAAATTCCCTATTGGGGGATATGTACAGAGCCTCGTAAATCTGATTGCAATGAATTCTTGCTTAATATTACTAGGGGTGGAACTCGAGGCATAACACAAGCCACTATGGGGAGCATCCTTTTCGTCGCATATATTATTTTGCTATGTTCATAGGTAGATGCAATAATGGTAAACATGATCATAGCCATCTTTGCGCCCCCGATTTGAGCATTGGTGATTTCTTTTGTGGAATATATGCTACTCGCTTAGCCGCTCATCTAGGGGGTACACATTAATGAAGATGATACCATGTTGCCACCTAGTTTTCTTGATTATGATGGTATGGAACGCCACCAGTTCGTTGAGACGAACAACCCTCCGTTCAGATACAGGCTAATCTTTAACAAGAGTCGTGTTTTCCATATTACCTGGCTTGCTCCTACCTTCTTTAATTTATAGGAAAAACATGGACACTTAATACTTGAGGAGGAGGTGGAGGAGTACGAGAGGGTGGTAGAGACTGATCATCTTAATGAGGCAGCATGCCAAGCGATGGCAGCTGCACTTCAATACAACCCCAACTATGATTACGGGGACTAGCCGATGAGGGGTCGTAGACCAACTTAGGCAACAAGTCTAAGGTTGGGGGAGTACATATTTCTCACGGACATTACATTCATGTACCACACATTCATTCCAGTTGTCGGTGTTCTTCCTTTTTCATTGTACATCCATATTAGTTCTATTTTCTCTTTCTTCTTGTGTGTTTGAAAAACAATGAAAATCCAAAAGAATTTCTCGCTTCTTTTCAGTTTTTCTTTCTTACTTAGTAGTATGTAGTATTACAAAGAAAACCCAAAAATATTTCTCCTTCTTCTTTTACTTGTTCGGAGGTTTATCATGTAAATAGCTTTTCTCATTTTCGTTTTCTCCCCTTTGTTAATTTTCTTTCTTCAGAAAAACAAAAACTCCAAAAATATCTTAGTGTGTTTCTCGGAAATTCTTTTCTTTTCTTTGAGTTGTGGTAGGGATAAGACCACAATTAAATTGTTTAGTTGCTCTCGTATGCATTATTGATGATCTAATAAAGAGCCATATTACCTTGTCTTCTCCTTCGAATAAAATGTTTGCAGATTCCAGCTTAGTCCACGGCACACTTGCACTATTATTTTCATATCATTCAGTCGTGCAAGTGAAAGGTAATAATGACGATGACTTGATGAACTGATTGAGGTCAAGAAAAGCGGGTATGAACTACTCTTGTTTTTTGTTTTCGTAAATATGTTTAGCTCAGCTTATTATGAGTAAACATGTTTGTGGTGATTAATAGAGATTATAGTTGCTCATGCCATACTTAAAATGCTAGGAGTGGATACTGATTTATCTTGAGTGTCAACATGCATTAAAATGGTTACGATGTAGTATGACAGTATGGTATCTCCCATTGAATGATTCGAGTGGCTTGACTTGACACATGTTCACGCATGTAGTTGATTCAAAACCAAAATAGCCTCCATGATATTTATGTTCACTAGACGTCAACCCGTGCACCCGCACGGGCTAGAAATTGCTCTTCTTTTTGTCCATTATTGTATAAGAAAAGATGCCATCATACATTCTTGTAGATACTCTTTGTATGCATGAAAATTGGTGCATCTTTTTCAGCTATATTTTGATATTTTTTTGTCTCCGAATCTCCAAGGATTTTTCCTTGTGAAAATTAAACTTCAAATACCACAAAATATTTAATTATAAAATTATTGTAAAGGCGTATAAGATCTAACTTTGATTGATATAACTCACATCAATGTCTATTCCAGATGTTTATTTCCATGGCGATAGGTGTATCATGTTCCTCATGGACCAAAGAAGGTAAAGCAAGCTATATTTACAAAGAGTGTCAGGAAAAACCTATAAATATCAAAGAAAGGCCACTTAGAATTAAAAGAGAGATAAGTGAAAAGTGAACCTGTATCCATTCACAAGTTCATTGATCAAGTGCATGGAGTTGTTATCTTCATGAACTGATAAATATTAATAATCCAACATCTTTAGGACCCACATACATGTTTGTAGACAAAAATGAAACATCCAGGTTTAGATAATCCACTATTTTGTAATTTATAGATGTTTTCCTCACATTTTCTTACATCATCATACCCACACAAATAAAATATCTTAAATAAACATCCATCTTCCTTGAAACTGAAGGATCCAGATGACGCCATAACATATATCTGTCCTATAATTAAGATCTTATTTTTATATGGTGTATAAAAAAGGTTAACTTAGACATGGTATATAGAACTTATATTAGATGAATATGACCTCAGAGTGATCGCTTGGGGGATGGCATGAAAGTGTGACCCATACAGCAGCTTCCCTGTCCCGCTGCTCCGACCGACTTGGCAGGCTCTATCCAGTCCATTGTCTAATCAAACAGCAGCAATACGGCATGACAGAAGTTGCTTTTCCACAGTATGGACTACAAAAATTGCATAGACTTAAATAGATCATTTTTTTCGTATGGCCAGAATAATCTAATTACATTAAATTATGTACCTTCAATCGTAGAGACCGCCATCGAGCAGGGCTGCACGGAGTTGGTACGAAGTAATATTATTGACATGCTGATGCGATCAAAGAAACTTTTGTTATTCAGAAGTGGTAAACCAATAATGTAGAACAATATCATATTCTATCATTCACTCTTAGGCGTAGTATGTTTACATATACATGCCTGCTATATTAAACAGTGGAAGCAGACACATAGTAGCATGAAGCAATGGGACGTTTTACCTCACATCAAAAGCATGGAGGCGATCCAGAAAAAACAAACATTAGTCTCTACATTGTCTAGTGTCACAGAGTGTAATTCCGCGATCGAATCTCATTGAATGGATGTAGGTAGCCGATGAGGCATCAACAGGTGGTCTCACTAAATGGATCTAGCTTTTCCCTAATCAAAGAACCCACAGCAAATAATTAAGTGATATAGTTACCGTCTGCTCTTTAAAAAATTGTACATGGAATTAATGTTATAAAATGGTAAACCTTACAAAGATATACAAACTGTTTCTTCCCTAGGTGCAGCTATCAGCATTGGCAGATTAGTAGCCAAGTAACAAATGATGGAAGTCCTATAATACATGTACGGATAAACATGTATGTCTCCTTGTTTGAGTTTGTTTAGGTGGAGGACAAAGTGCATAATTAACATCTAAAGTAGCATTATCTAGTCTCTCCTTGGTATTGTACGCCTACTGACTATGGTTGAGAATACAAACAGAAACAAAATACATTTTGAGCAGGGACAATACTTTATCTAAGTGGCAAAGATAAAGACCATCTTTCTTAAGTCCTTTCCAGAAGACAACCAACAATGCAAACCTGCGGAGTTTTACTAAAGCTCCACAATTTATGTCAATAAAAGGCCTTCTGCTTTTCCTCTATGTAATATTACTATATATGAAGAGACAGATAATTGATGATATACAATGAGTTACTAACTACTATGACAATCATCAGTTCTTTGCAGCTGTGCATCATCTCCTGAACATTGCTGATTTGTTAATCCAACATGTTTGAAAGGCAAAATCATCATAAACTGAAATTACCAGTATAGTCTCCTTGCCAAATTACTAATGAGATGAGATCGATGCTTGGACTTATAATCAAAATAATTAATGGGATCCACATATCTCCTTTTCTTTGTAGGTTATTATTCTATTTGTCTGCCCTAGTTTCTGGTCGTGTTTTGTATTACCTAGTGACATGTTAGATCCCTCATTTTGAAAGAAAGAAGTGCAATCAGAAAACATGGAGACTTCAGTAATAGATGAGCTATGAGTGAAGTCCATATTCTCTAATGTTCCAAAAGAGTAAACCCACCGCTCACTCGAGAGACCTAAGTACCGTGCTAACTCCAATAATTTTTTATTACTATGTAGACATCTGTTCAATAGCGAATAACAATACGCCCAGATTATATCACACATATCCTAATTGGGGTTTCATCGAAGGTGACATAGTTTTCTCTGATTGCAATAACTTAACGCTATTTCTTTAGTATTCCACCTAAGACACACCTTAATTCGAGCTTGGCATAGAACTGGAAATATTCTAAATATTCCAGCCTTGCATATGATCCGGCTGAACCTATCAAGACACAGTAAAGCCTACCATGTAAATTCGCTACCATTACTTTTTTTCTCAGAACCCACAAGAGATTTGCTTGTCAATATATTAAGAGCTACCTTAACTCTGTAATCACCTGACGGAAAATTGGCTTGGCTGCTAGGATAATGCTGCTAAGTACTACTGTAACAGTAAGAACAATATCTTTGTGTTTTCATTTGAATAAAAAAGGACACAAACCATCATGAGGCCCTTGTTGAATCTGCACGTACTCATGAACCTGATCATGTATTAGATTTATCCTTAAGTTCAGAATATTCAGATCTCACTAGTGGGAAAAACTCCTACCCTGAAAGAACATCAGCGTTGGTTGTATGTAAATAATCATGGGAAGAACATAAGAAAAAACTCTAGCAGGAAACAATCAAACCTGAGGATTCAATTGTTAAGGAGTAGCACTCGTACTGGAGGATTGAATCAGCCATGATGTGTGCTAGTAGGGGGCACATCTTGTCAGCCTTTAGTCCCTATTCCATCTGCAACAATCTGGTGACCACCCGCCCTTGCTTTTTTGTTATCTCAATGACCTCTCTACGAACATGCTTCAACAAGATGCAAGCTAGGTTCTATGGCTGAGGGGTTGCTGATCCTCTCGTACCTGCCTCCGGCGGATCCATGTCTTCTGCCTCCGTCGGCTGCTAATCCTCTCGTTGACAACCCTCTCAGCCTTCGCCGATAGAATATTCCCACATCACGCAGCCAAACTGCTTCGTCAGGAGCACATCAGGGGCAGCAGCGCATGGGCATGTTCAAATGAACAACCACCGGAGGTAGCGCCTGGGTGGTTCCGCATGTGGAATTCGTTGTGGGAGTGGCCGAGGGGGATATCTCCTGCAGAAAAGTACGGGATTCATAATTGTAGGACTCGAGCGTTGTTATCCTTTCCTTGCTGTAAAGGAGAAATTAATTAGAAAAAATTAGTTCTATAATTGCAAGTTAGAAAAAAGAAGTTCCAACTCTTTCAAGCAGTGTTTGTGTTTCTATTGGGCAAAGCAAGAGTTTATTGTAAAAAAAAAATGGAAACGATACTACCAAACGAAGTCTATTTTAATGAAAACTCTAATGTTCCTAAATTTTATGGACTTTCCCAATATCGACGATTCCCAAGATAATAGCTATTATTCTTTTAAGTTACCTATTATTTGAAGTTAGCCGCCATGGTGAAATTGGTAGACACGCTGCTCTTAGGAAGCAGTGCTCAAGCATCTCGGTTCGAATCCGAGTGGCGGCATTCTTGAAAAAGAATACAATAGATTAGAAATCAATTCGAAATTTACAATTTTGTAATGGGACCTTCCCCTTATGCTATTTGCAACTTTAGAACATATACTAACTCATATCTCTTTCTCAACGATTTCAATTGTGATTACGATTCATTTTATAACCTTATTAGTTCGTGAACTTGGAGGATTACGTGATTCGTCAGAAAAAGGAATGATAGTTACTTTTTTCTCTATAACAGGATTCTTAGTTTCTCGTTGGGCTTCCTCGGGACATTTTCCATTAAGTAATTTATATGAGTCATTGATCTTCCTTTCATGGGCCCTGTATATTCTTCATACCATTCCTAAAATACAGAACTCTAAAAATGATTTAAGCACAATAACTACGCCAAGTACTATTTTAACGCAAGGCTTTGCCACATCGGGTCTTTTAACTGAAATGCATCAATCCACGATACTAGTACCTGCTCTACAATCTCAGTAGTTAATGATGCATGTCAGTATGATGTTATTAAGCTATGCAACTCTTTTGTGCGGATCCTTATTATCTGCCGCTATTCTAATCATTAGATTTCGAAATAATTTCCATTTCTTTTCTAAAAAGAAAAAAAATGTTTTAAAGAAATAAAGAAGAAAACATAATGTATACCTCTAGGTCTCTCATCATGATTACTTAATTTCATCTAAATCGTGGACTTAATATTTAAAGGCTAATTTGTGTTTTCTGATGATTAACGTAGAGACATGGCACATGATTTTCTTATGTGTGACAGCCGTAAATTCTGTTACACAACTTTTTCTTTTATCCTGGCCATAAATTCTGTAATCCAACGGTAAAATTAATTTTAATGATGTGGATTAATGAGATCGCTAGAAAGGTGCCTCCGATTAGTAAATAAGACATGGTGTTTCACATCCTACTCATGCTCATATTCATTGTTAATTATCTCAATGCATGTTTATGATTGTTTTCGCTCTCTGGCTTGTCGCTTCTCACTGTAATTGCTAGCCTGCGCTTGTACTAACCGGGAATACTGCTTGTGCATCCAAATCCTTAAACCCAAAGTTGTTCCAGATGAGTCCACTATATCAACCTATATGCGGTATTACTCTATCGCTCCTAGTAAATTTGCATGTGCCACCTCTAAACATTCAAATAAGCATCTGTTTTGTGTGCCCTTACTGCTCATGGAGTGACAGGGGACGGTCACTATCTTCCATGGTAAGCAGATTATTCTCGTGATAAGTGTTTATTCACTTTTCCTTACATAAGAGAGGCTGGTATTCAGGATGCCCGGTCCCATGATCGAATTGCAAAATAATGAAACAAACTCTTCGTAAAGTTGTTGGTATGGAGGGCACCTGAGGATTCGGCTAGCCATGGCTTGCTTGTTGGCTAAAGGGGGGTAAACTTTACCTTTTCGCTCTGGCACCGCTGCAAATTCCTACGTCCCTCTGTGAAGGGCATATCCATTTACTTTTATGTTATTTTCATTTTATTGTTGAGTCATCACCTTCTCATTCAAGCGCTAGTTGGAGAGAACTATTGTCATTCTTATGCATTGAGTATAGTTGATGTTGAGTGTGACATGAATGGATCTTTTTTACCATGAATTACAATGTTTAGTCGTTGCTTCTACTTCAGAGGTGCTTTGCATTTATGTTTTGCAGTCTCAGAAAGGGGTAGCGAGATACCGTGTTATCATATTATATCATGATTATTTTGCAAAATTGTTGGCAGTGTTATCATATTATATCATGATTATTTTGCAAAATTGTTGGCATATGAGATATCTTATTATTGCTCGCTAGTTGGTTATGTCATTGGTATGAGTAACTGTGAGACCTAAATGTTAACATGAACATGGTTAGTTCATAATCTTTGTTGAAAACCTGAACATTGGTTAAGCATATTCACAACAACAAGAACAAAAAGAGTTTGTAAAAGTTTTTCTTTATCAGTTTCAGTTTGGTGAACTGAATTGGTTGAGGTCAAGAACTGAGTTAAGCTTGGGGGAGTTGATACGTCCCAAACATATCTACTTTTCCAAACACTTCTGCTCTTGTTTTGGACTCTAATTTGCATGATTTAATGGAACTAACCCAGACTGACATTGTTTTCAGCAGAATTGGCACGGTGTTGATTTTTGTGTAGAAATAGAAGTTCTTGGATTGACATGATAATTTACGGAGAATTATTTTAGAATATATAAAAATATTGGGGAAGGAAATTACCAGATGGGGGGGCACAAGGGCGCCACAAGCCGAGGGCACGCCTGGCAGGCTTGTGGGCCCCTGGGAGCTCCTGCAACCCTAACACCAACTCCATAAGTACCTATTTGTCAAGAAAAAATAGAGAGAACAAATCATCGTGTTTTACGATACTAAGCCACCACCACCTCATGTTCTTGATCAAGATGGCTGATCTGGAATCCGTTCCGGGCTCCGGAGAGGGGGATTCGACGCTGTCATCATCATCAACCTTCGTCCATCACCAATTTCATGATGCTCGTCACCGAGAGTGAGTAAATCCTTCGTAGGCTTGCTAGACGGTGATGGGTTGGATGATATTTATCATGTAATCAAGTTAGTTTTGTTAGGGCTTGATCCCTAGTATCCACTATGTTTTGATATTGATGTTGCTATGACTTTGCTATGCTTCATTCTTATCACTGGGACCCGACTGTCATGACTTCAAATCTCAACCCTTTATGTTTTCACGAACATATTTGTGTTCTTGATCCTATCTTGCAAGTTGTATCCATCTATTATGTGTTATGATCTGCATACCCCAAAGTGACAGAATTGGGATTCTTTCCAATGATTACCGTAGTTTGAGAGTTCATGTATACACTATGTGCTAATGCTTTGTTCTGGTTCTGTATTAAAAGGAGGCCTTAATATCCCTTATTTTCCATATGGACTCCACTGCCATGGGAGGGTAGAACAAAAGATGTCATGAAAGTTCTTATCGCAAGCACGTAACATGCCTACATTACATTGATGAATTGGAGCTAGTTCTGTGTCACCTAGGTTATGACCGTTACATGCTGAATGTCATCCAAGATAATTACCCATCATTTCTCCAATGCTTATGAGCTTTCCACATATTGATCTTTGCTAACTTAATTTCGTCGCTGCTATTCTCACAATCACTATAAATCTGCTATTGTTACTGCTACCATTGCTACTGCTATCGTTACTACTACTATCAAACTATCATATTACTATGCTACTGATCACTCTGCTGCAAATATTTCGTTCTCCAAGTGTGGTTGAATTGACAACCCAATTGCTAATACTTGCAAATATTCTTTGGCTCCCCTTATGTCGAATCAATAAATTTGGGTTGAATACACTCAAAAACTGTTGTGATCCCCCTATACTTGTGGGTTATCAGCAAGCGTGTGGAATAACCATTGTAGGATGTTGCAATACGTTCATAATTCTCTTGTAGTGGGTGGTGAGAGTGATAGAAGCATATACCAGAGTAAGGGGGTTGTTGCGTATGGAAGTAAAGAGGGCTTCTTACTTCATGATATGGTTGGGTTTTACCTTAATGATCTTTAGTAGTTGCGGATGCTTGCTAGACTTCCAATTATAAGTGCATATGATCCATGTATGGAAAGTATGTTAGCTCATGCCTCTCCCTCATATAAATTGCAATAATGATTACCGGTCTAGTTATTGATTGCATAGGGACAAATCCTTCCCCTGTGTTACAAAAGCTCTCTACTAAAACTAACTTTTATTATCTTGCAAATTACTCCTAGTTTTATTCTCACTAAGTACATATAGTTTTATTCTCGCGAACTAGTTCTTGCATTACACCTACAAATTACTTCTAGTTTTATACTTGTTCTAGGTAAAGCAACCGTTAAGTGTTCATAGATTTGTATCAGTGGTCGATAGAACTTCAAGAGAAGTTAAATTATACCTTTGAGCTCTTTGTTGGGTTCGACACTCTTATTTATCGAGAAAGCTACAATTGATCCCCTATAGTGTGAGGTTATCAAGATCTTTTTCTAGCGCTGTTGCCGGGCAGCAATAGCGTGGGGCAAATATGCTCATGTGTGCTTGTTTGCTTTATCACTAAGTAGATTTTATTTTCTATGACAAAGTAGTTTTTATTCTGTGATCTTGTTTTCCATCTTTAGTTATGGGTAGGAAACACAAAATACCAAAAAAAATAGTTGTACTTGCTGACCTAACGGTTGAAGAAGCACGCAAAATCTATCATACTACTGAAGCTTTCTACTTGGATCATCTTTGATCCCTTTGTGCTCGTGCTAAAACCTTATCTAGCTTAGTTGATGGGAAATCATTAGATGAGCATGCTTATTTTGTGCGACACTGCTTATCTCAAAAAGGGAAACTTTTATGGCATCATATTAATAATTTTCATTGCTACACTTGGAATTTATGCGAAATACCTGACTTTACTTGTTGCTGTGAAGACCCTAAAAACACATTTCCTTCCAATGTAAGTTTAAGGACAAAGGAATCTTATCTTTGTATGCCAAGGGTGTTTATAATTTCTATGATATTTAACAAATTGAAGAATTTGTTTCCTTTAATTGTGCCTATAAAATTGCTTATTTGACTGAAAAGTATAGTCCTATTATCTTTTTGAATTCTCCAAACTACACTATATCCAAGAAGTTTGCACATTTTAAGGATTATATTGATGGGTTGCGTTTTACTAATGCACATGATTATTTTGATTAATACAATATGCATGTGATTTCTGCTCCTATTTGCAATTATTATGAGAGAGGAACTACATCTCCACCCCTCTATGTTTACAATATGATGAAATTGCAAGAAACTGCTAATGCTATGTACCAGTCTTTATTATGTTTGCATGAATAGTTTTTTACGACATGCCGATGCATAGGAAGAGAGTTAGACTCCGTTGTTATGTGATATATGTTGCTTTGTGCTCACTACTAAATTACAAATCATTGTTAATTAAAATCGGCTTTGATATACCTTGGGATCCGGGTGGATCAATAACTTGAGCACTTTATGACTAGCTTAATGGATTTAAATAAAGCGCTACCAGGGAGACAACTTGGAAGTTTTAAAGAGTCATTTAATTATGTTGTGTGCTTTAAAAAGTTTAAAAATAAAAATATATAGAGGGGAACCTAAAACCTTTACAAAAGGAAAAGTGAAAGTGATAAATACGAGCACCGTTGAAGTAGGAGCATGCTTTGAACTTTGTTCATGCCCATCGAAACTTTGTGAATCTTGAATAAAAGAAACTTCTCAGCAAAAATAATTATCCCCTTCTGTAAATTCATTGAATTATAAAATTAATGTGCCAGGAATATTACACACCTGTAAGTAAGCTACAGTGATCTCCTACCTAATGATGCGATGTCATGAGAATTATTTTGCTTATCCTCACTTTGTTTCGAAACAAGGTCAAATTCAAATTCAAATGCCAATTCAAATTTTGATTTCATAAAACAGTAAGTTAAAAATGTTCGTTAGGTTGCAAATATTCACCAGAAAATTTTCATGTATTAACCAACACTTTTTGTAGTATTAAAATGCATTATAAATAATCAAAACCAGGTCCAAGAGCATTCAAATTCACCATTTGAAAATAAACAAATATTTAAACTAGTCCAAAATAGTGGGAACTTGTTGTACTGACCGTTTACCCAGCATAGTATTTATGTGCTAAGTTTTGGGTTTAACTAAATTAATCTGGAGCTAAACTAAAATGCAAAACAGTGAAAGAAATATAAAAACAAAAAAGAATAAAAAAGAAAGAAAGAAAGTTACTGTGTGCCTGGGCTCCAAGCATCTACAGTGCCGCCGAGCCAACCTTGCAGGCCTTCTCCTTCCTTCGTACTGTAGGAAGAGGCAGAGGATATCGAAATCACTAATTAAGGAGTACTCGTTGCAAAGAACACTCCACTTTCCCAGGCCGTGACAAGTCGCGCACGTGCAACGCGCCATTTGTTGCAACCTGGGAGTTTTCCCTTTTTTCGTAGATCCGTTTATTCAACACATTTTATCTCTTAAACCGTGCATCCAAATCTCAAACCGTTTTCACTATTGGATTCCTCGCGTCGAGATCTTCAAAACTTGATCCCATGTTGATAGGTTTTGATGAACTTTTTTTCACGAAAAAAAACGAACGAAAAAACCGAACCGGGAGCATGGTTTTTTCCCTTTCCGAAAGAGGCATGCCCGTGCCTCTCGCGAAATCACAACCGCGCCTCTCGTGAAAGCAAAACCGTGACTCTCGTGGCAGAAAAAAACAGAAAACGCGTATTTTTTTCGTTTCCGAGAGGCATGACCATGACTCTCGCGAAGGCACAATCGTGCCTCTCGCGAAAGCAAAACCGTGACTCTCACGAAAGAAAAAAAAACAGAAAATGTGTATTTTTTCCCTTTCCTAGAGGCACGGCCGTGACTTTCGCGAAAGCACAACCGTGCCTCTTGCGGAAGCAAAACCGTGACTCTCACGAAAGAAAAAAAAACATAAAACGCGTTTTGTTTTTCCCTTTCCTAGAGGCACAGTCATGACTTTCGCGAAAGTACAACCGCGCCTCTCACGGAAGCAAAACCGTGACTCTTACGAAAGGAAAAAAAATAGAAAACACGTTTTTTTCATTTCCGAAAGGCACGGCCGTGACTCTCGCTAAAGCACAACCGTGCCTCTCGCGGAAGAAAAAGCGTGACTTTCCCGAAAGGAAAATAAAAAGAAAACGCGTTTTTTCGCGCAAAAAAATATTTTTTTTCAAAAAAAATTTTGATCGAAAAGCTAAGAAAGACCGGGGGAAAACCAAAACGTCGAAAAAACCCTGGAAAAAAACCAGTTAAAAAGCCGAAAACACATGCGAAAAAATAAAAAACAAAATCCGAAGGGAGCATCCAGAGCGCGACACGTGGCAAATGGCTGAGAGCGTGCCAAGTGGCGCTTATCGTTGCGAGGCTCCCGAAGGAGTGCTCGTTAACTAGTTGCTCCCAGAGGATATCGTGGTGAGCATCCAAGCAGCCATGGCCATGGATGGCCTCCACATACTCTCCCTTGGCCTACAAAATTGTCTTGTCGAAACCCTAGACCTCACTCGTCCGATCCCCTCTCATTCCCAATCGATTCTCCTCCTCACACACTCAAAATTGAGACAAGAAACTTGCACGGTGACCGTGAACATCGTCACCATTACCTTGGCCACCGTCGTCCCCGCGCCTCACCAAGGTGTCCGAAAACTCTGTCCCAACCTTCTTCGTTGTCCACGCCTTCGAGCTCGAGACGGAGAGATCCACATCGAGCGGATAGACGTCTACCAGTTGTGATCCCGCTTGACCATCGAGCCACCATGTGCAACATCATGAGTCTCCACTCCCCCCTCTCTCTCTTCCTAGCTCAATCCCGAGCTCTTGTCGAGCTACTGCTGTCGCCCGATGATTGCTTGTATCTGTGTTGGTATTTCCCTGGAGATGAGAGGATGATGCAACAGAGCAAAGGTAAGTATTTCCCTCAATTATGAAACCAAGGTAATCAATCCATTAGGAGAACCAAGCAACACTATGTAAACAACACCTACACACAAACAACAAATACTTGCAACCCAAAGTGTAAGAGGGGTTGTCAATCCCTACTCGGTATTGAGATAGATTAATGTAGCGACCCGACCTCAGATGGTCAAGTATCTGTGCTTCAGTGTCATCCCTAGATCGGTAATGCTGACACACATAGTACTCGAAGGATTTATAATAGAGTGGCAATCACACACTTATTACATCGAATGTCTCAAGAAAGAACTTAATACAAAAATATGGCTTAAGGCCATCTAATACGATAACAGCGGAAGGCTTGGAAGATAAAGTGAGTCCATCAACTCCAACGGCATAACTGAGCTGCACGGCAATGACCTAACGACCTTACTCCTCGTCGGGAAAGTCTGCAACATGATACGTTGCAGCATGAAAACGGGTCAGCACATGGAATATGCTGGCAAAGTAACACAGTAGAGCAAGAACAGAGTCAAGCTATCACTACATGCATATTTGGCCGGTGGAAAGCTCTATGGTTATAATTTTTGCGTAAAGCCAATTTTCCCTACAACAAAGGAATAGATTTTAATTTAACTATCATGGTAGTTGAAACATAATTGAGAAGGTTCCTCCAACTCAATCCCAATTAAAGTGATTAACATCCCAACAATATTAATTAAGAAATGATGAGATACATGTGATAACCCAAAAACTAGATACTCAAGAATTGTCCATAACCGGGGACACGGCTAACCATGATTAGATTATACGCTCTGCAGAGGTTTGCGCACTTTTTCCCACAAGACTCGATCGCCTCCGCTAGATTTCCCGCACTACAAGGTGTTTGGGAAACGGATGAACAAGACACAATCTTTTAGAAACATTAACTCTTTACTCCGGACAGACCATACCAAACCTACATCCCACTACTTGCTGATCTGCCTCTTCAAGAGCTTCACATAACTTACTCAACTTGAAAGCACAAGTGCTCCCTAGGTGGTTTTGGTAATTGATGACAACACATCTCTTATTGGACTAATACCTTTACCTAGTATATTTCAGATAAGTTCAACAATGGAGTGGCATGGACTAAAGGTTGTGGGAACCTCCTCAAGATGCTAAGGACAAAGGATTGGCTAAAGCTTCAAGCTCAAGACTCTTCATTTTATATATTTTAGTGATCCAAGATCACATTGAGTCTTTAGGAAAAGCCAATACTATCAAGAAGGGATGAGGTGTTGCTTAATGAGCCTCTTGCTTTATGTGCTTAATGATATGCTCCAAAATCCTCAGCTACTTTCCCACTTCCACAAATGACCTAAACCCTAAGCCAAACTCGGTCATACCGATTCTGTCAATCCGGCGCCACCGAGTTTCACTTGTCATTTGCCACTGCCAAACCCTAGCAATTCGGTCCTACCGATACGGATCTCGGTCTCACCGAGATGGGCTTGCAAACTCTCTGTTACCTGTTGCAATATCTTCGGTCCCACCGGATATGCAATCGGTCCCACCGAGTTTGCTTGGCCAACTCTCTGTTTCACTTATTACCAAAATCGGTCCCACCGAGTTTGAGTAATCGGTCAAACCGAGTTTTGGATTTTCCCTAACCCTAGCACATCGGTCCCACCGAGTTGTTCCAGCCGGTCCCACCGAAATCTCTAACGGTCACTAGGTTTACCATTTCGGTCCGACCAAGTTTGATGATTCGGTCCCACCGAGATTGGAAAACTGTGTGTAACGGTTGGATTTTGTGTGGAGGCTATATATACCCCTCCACCACCTCTTCATTCGGAGAGAGAGCCATCAGAACACATACACCATTCCTACTCATATGTTCTGAGAAAGAACCACCTACTCATGTGTTGAGACCAAGATATTCCATTCCTACCATATGAATCTTGATCTCTAGCCTTCCCCAAGTTGCTTTCCACTCAAATCTTCTTTCCATCAGATCCAAATCCTATGAGAGAGAGTTGAGTGTTGGGGAGACTAACATTTGAAGCACAAGAGCAAGGAGTTCATCACCAACACACCATTTGTTACTTCTTGGAGAGTGGTGTCTCCTAGATTGGCTAGGTGTCACTTGCGAGCCTCCGACAAGATTGTGGAGTTGAACCAAGGAGTTTGTAAGGGCAAGGAGATCGCCTACTTTGTGAAGATTTACCGCTAGTGAGGCAAGTCCTTTGTGGGCGATGGCCATGGTGGAATAGACAAGGTTGCTTCTTCGTGGACCCTTCGTGGGTGGAGCCCTCCGTGGACTCACGCAACCGTTACCCTTCGTGGGTTGAAGTCTCCATCAACGTGGATGTAGGATAGCACCACCTATCCGAACCACGGGAAAACATCCGTGTCTCCAATTGCGTTTGAATCCTCCAAACCCTTCCCGTTACATTCTTGCAAGTTGCATGCTTTACTTTCCGCTGCCTATATACTCTTTGCATGCTTGCTTGATATGTATTGTGTATGTTAAAATTGTGCCCGAACTCCACTTAAACCAAAAAAGCTTAAAAAGGGCAACTTTAGCATTAAGTGTCTATTCACCCCCCCTCTAGACACTCCTTCTTCTAGATCCTACAAGTGGTATCAGAGCTTTGGTCTCCATTGCCTTGGTTTAATCACCAGTGGAGGAAGATGGATGTGTCTACTTTGGGGAGTCTTAGACATAGAGTGCCTATTCTTGATGGAGAGTACTTTCATGAGTGGAAAAATGAGATGCTTGTAATCTTCAATCAATATCATTTAAACAAGTATATTGCTAGCCCTTGTGCACCTCATATTGATCCTTTGCATCCTACCCTAGATGAAGATATTGACATGATTCGCAATCTTAGAACCATTGAGCTCATCATTATAGGATTGCCCAAAAATTTGATTGCTAGTTTGCCTACTCTTAATTGTGCCTATACTATATGGAAATTTCTCGAGGAACGATTTCCCAATCATTCCTTGAAAAATTTGGATAAAATTCTCCATAAATCTATTGCCTTGAGTAAAATGAACTCTAGTGATACTAAGTTCGGTGATTGTCTATTTGAGCTTACCAATCTCAAGCATGCTAAAGGAGATGTTGGAATCATTAGTGGTATTATATTTGAAGCTATAAGAATTCATAAAAGTGACCACTTTGATGACCATTTATCTAATGAATTACCCTCTCTAGGAAATGATGAGTCACAAGATCATGATGAACATGGATACTATGATGATGATGATAGTGACTTCGATCTTGATGATGCAATGAGACATTTTGGTCTTACGGCAAATCTCCGGGGATATGCGTCAGGTGGAAAGGAATGGGTTCTTGATAGTGGATGTACTAATCATATGACCGGAGATGAAGAGATGTTCCGTGAGCTTGCTGAAAATGACGGCCCTTGAAAATATGTCACCTTTGGTGATAATTCAAAGGGTAAAGTAGTTGGCCTTGGTAAGGTGGCCATCTCACATGATAGTTCCATTCAAAATGTCATGCTCGTTGAATCTCTCGGCTACAATTTACTTTCAGTATCTAGACTTGCTGATTTTGCCTAAATGTTCTATTTACTGAGGTAGATTGCCAAGTGTTTCGTCGAGACAATCATAAAATGGTATTTACCGGTATGCGTAGAGGTGATCTTTACATTGTCGATTTCTCTAAAAAGGCACAACCTAAAACTTGCTTCATTGCTAAATCCTCAAAAGGTTGGTTGTGGCATAGACGGCTAGGTCACGTTGGCATGAGAAATCTTGACAAGCTTATTAAAGGAAATCATATCCTTGGAGTTAACGATGTCATATTTGATAAGGATAGACTTTGCAGTGCTTGTCAAGCAGGTAAACAGGTTGGAGGAAGGCATCCTGTGAAGAACATCATGACCACAAGGAGGCCACTCGAGCTACTTCATATGGATCTTTTTGGTCCCAACGCCTACAAAAGTCTCGGTGGAAATTCTTTTGGTCTAGTTATAGTTGATGATTTTTCAAGATTTACGTGGGTGTTCTTTCTTAATGACAAGTCGCAGGTCCAGAAGATCTTCAAAAACTTCGCTAGGAAAGCCCAAAATCAGTTTGAAGTGAAGATCAAGAAGGTTCGGAGTGACAACGTAACGGAGTTGAAGAACGCAAATGTGGACACCTTTCTTGACGAAGAAGGGATTTCACACGAGTTCTCGGCTACGTACACACCTCAAAAAAATGGAGTTGTTGAGAGGAAGAACCGGACGCTCATCGAAATGGCAAGAACGATGCTTGATGAATACAAGACGCCAAAGCACTTTTGGGCAGAAGCGGTTGAGACAGCTTGTCACGCAACAAATCGCTTGTATCTTCACAAGCTACTCGGCAAGACAGCATACGAGCTCCACACCGGTAACAAACCCCAAGTTGGATACTTTCGAGTATTCGGCTCAAAGTGCTACATTCTTGATAAGCATCGTCGTTCAAAGTTTGCTCCTAAATCTCATGAAGGCTTCCTACTCGGTTATGGCTCAAACTCTCACACGTACCGTGTCTACAACAATTTCACCCGAAAGGTTGAAGAGACGGTAGATGTGAAGTTTGATGAATCTAATGGCTCGCAAGTATAGCAATTGCCAATTGATGTAGTTGACAAAGACCCTTCAGAAGCAATCCAAGACTTGTCCATTGGCAAAGTTCGTCCAACGGAGGTGAAGGAGAGTACGTCATTCGTCCAAGTGGAAGCTTCTACTTCACGACAAGGTGAACCAAGAATCGACACGGAAGCATCCACAAGTGGGACACACCAAGATGAAGAAGACGAGGAAGTACATCAAGACGAACATCAACAACCTCCTTCCCCACCACGACAAGAAAATGACAACGTCAACAATGAAGAAGGCCAAGAAGAAGAACAAGATGAAGAAGATGCTCAACGAAGACCCAAGCAAAATCTCTCACAAGTTCGAGCAAGAATTGCCAAAGATCATCCCATCGAGCAAATCCTCAATGATATACAAACCGGGAGAATCACTCCCTCAAAAACTCGTTTAGCTACATTTTGTGAAAACTATTCATTCATCTCTAGCATTGAACCTATGAAGGTTGAAGAAGCATTGGAAGATCCGGATTGGATAAACGCTATGCATGAAGAGCTACACAATTTTGAGAGAAACCAAGGTTGGACATTGGTTGAGAAGCCCGACAACAATCACAACATCATTGGTACCAAATGGGTGTTTCGCAACAAGCAAGATGAAGATGGACAAGTGGTCCGCAACAAAGCACGTCTCGTCGCCCAAGGGTACACACAAGTCGAAGGTATGGACTATGGTGAGACATATGCTCCCGTTGCTAGACTTGAGTCCATTCGCATCTTACTTGCCTATGCTAATCACCATAATATCACCTTGTACCAAATGGACATTAAGAGTGCTTTTCTAAATGGTGAAATAGAGGAGGAAGTTTATGTCAAACAACCTCCCGACTTTGTCAATCCCAAGAAACCTAATCATGTTTACAAACGTCACAAAGCACTTTATGGTCTTAAACAAGCTCCTAGAGCATGGTATAAATGCTTGACCAAGTTCCTTATGGCAAGTGGTTTTGAAATTGGTAAAATTGATTCTACTCTCTTCACTAAAAGGGTTAATGGAGAACTATTTGTATGTCAAATCTATGTTGATGATATCATATTTGGTTCAACTAACCCTCTCTTTAGTGAAAAGTTTGGAAAGCTAATGTCAGAGAAGTTTGAGATGTCTATGATGAGTGAACTCAAATTCTTTCTCGGTTTGCAAATCAAGCAAACTAAGGAAGGTACATTTGTCTCTCAAACGAAGTACACCAAGGACTTATTCAAGAAGTTCAATATGCAAGAGTGCAAAGGTATGTCTACACCCATGCCCACTAGTGGACATAATGATTTGACCAAAGGTGGTGAACCGGTTGATCAAAAGGTTTCTCGTTCTATGATTGGTTCATTACTATACCTATGTGCTTCACGTCCCGATATTATGCTAAGTGTATGCATGTGTGCACGATATCAAGCTGCTCCTAAAGAATGTCATCTTAAGGCTGTGAAAAGGATAGTGAGATACTTAATTCACACAACAAACTTTGGCATTTGGTATCCTAAGAGGTCTTCTTTTGATCTTGTTGGCTATTCTGACTCGGATTATGCCGGAGACAAGGTTGATAGGAAGTCCACTTCGGGTACCTGTCAATTTCTTGGCAGATCTCTTGTGTTTTGGTCCTCCAAGAAACAAAACTCGGTATCCTTATCCACTGCTGAAGCGGAATACATTGCCGCTGGTTCATGTTGTGCTCAATTACTTTGGATGACCCAAACTCTTAAAGATTATGGAATTTATGTGAAACATGTTCCACTGCTTTGTGACAATGAAAGTGCTATCAAAATTGGTCATAATCCCGTACAACATTTTCGAACTAAGCATATTGAAGTTCGTCATCATTTCATTCGAGATCATGTTGCTAAGGGTGACATTAATCTTAAGCATGTTCGCACTGACAAGCAATTAGCGGATATATTCACTAAACCACTTGATGAGAAAGTATTTTGCAGGCTAAGAGGATAATTGAACATCATTGATGCTTCAAACATGGAGTAGGAACTCCATTGGACACATGCAACACATGAGCTTATGACTAATCCATGATATATCTCTTATGATGACTATCTTATGTCTTGGATATATTTGTACCTTGCATGTTGTCTAACCCATGTAGGTACTTGGTTGAAACTAATTCCATGGGATTGTGACTCACTCACATCTTGAGAAATCTTTACATCACCAAGTCTCTACACAATGGTGGTTGAAGACAAGGAAGCACAAAACCATTCAAACATATCCTTTGACAAATTCTATGTTGAGCTTCATGATTGTCATTTTTGGATACACAAGTGCTCTTCCTTGCAAGAACTAACCCATGTAGGTAGATGAACTCAAACTCCAAGTGGTGCTCCAAATTCTTGATGGACTACATCAACCCTGAGCACCCACACAAGTTCAACTACATCAGCAAGAACCACTCCACCACCCAAGGTATGTTATCCCATCTTAGAGAAGCTTTACTCCAAGACATGAGTCAAAGCAACTCAACAAGATGTGAATACATCAAGATGCTTAAACGAAAAATCGCAACCCCATTTTGAGCTTAAACGATGAGTATGACCTATGGTCAAGTGTTCTCACTTGACTCCTAAGTCAATATACTCTAACATAGGTGACTATGTCACCGCCCAACTCTAGATGAAGTTCTCTTGTGTTTCTTTCTGTGTTACTGCATTTGTCTCATGCTTGTTTATTTGTTTCCTTCTACTTCATCTAGATCCTTCAGTTTCTTTTCTTTTCTTTTTATTCTGCATTTTCCGCATTCAATTCATTGCAAATCTTTGTGAGATCCTGCTTGTCTTGTGAGCTGAGGTGACAAGTGTTTTTCTCTGTGTGAACTCGGTCTCACCGAATTGTAATTTTCGGTCCAACCGAATTCCTTCGGTACCACCGAATCATACCACTCGGTGCCACCGACTTTGCAACAGGAAAAACAGTTTGTCACATAACCTATAATTCTTCTGATCCAGCTCCACTCAATGAATCTTGTCCTCTACAAGCATCCCAATTTTATTCTTTGCTTTATGCTGAGTCTCAAGGACCAAACCTTTTGGACGGATTCCAGAAGAACCTTCTTGGAAATTGATGTCAAAGGGGGAGAGAGAGATCACATCAAAGCTTATCTTCGGGGAGAAAGAGATCACATCAAAGCACTAAAGGGGGAGAGAACATCTCAAGGATCCCAGATGTCCCAGATAATGCATTAAGGGGGAGAAACAGATCCCTATGGGGAGAGACAATACTCAAGGATCCCAGATGCTTGATGATCAAGAGGAGAGATGTCACATGTCTTTTTAGGGGGAGAGACATGTTCATTTGTTTTGTTTCTTTCAGCTCTGATTTTCTATTCCCTATCTTCTCCCAATATCCCATATAAGATTCAGGGGGAGCAAGACACCTATGGGAAAGAAATCAGTCAAATTCATTGCATATCTTTACTCTTGGGGACATGTTGAATTCAATGCAGTACCTAGTACTTACTCTCTACATGTCATCCCAGTCTTGGTATTCTTGTGGTTTCTTCAGTTTACTCTGGCTAGTGGATGTACCTGTGTTATCTAACCTTGTTTGTGCAGGTTCATTCCGTCCTAAGTCAACCAAAGGCTACAAGGTAAGTGCATGCATCAAAATCATGAGTATGAGAAGTTCTTGCTTATGTACATACTATTTTCAAGAAGGACTCATGAGCATGAAGGTATTTTCCTTAACAATCTTTTACTCTGATGCATATGGCCAAGATACATGTAACACATTGCCCACTCTGTCATGGTTATGCCCTCACATGCCTCTATATTTCATATTCACATGAGTGCATACATGTAGGGGGAGCCTATGCTTGTTACATGTCCTTCCAAAGCTTTACTTGATGTTCTTTATATCTTTATCTAAAGCTTTGATGTATGTTGCCATCAATTACCAAAAAGGGGGAGATTGAAAGCACAAGTGCTCCCTAGGTGGTTTTGGTAATTGATGAAAACACATCTCTTGTTGGACTAATACCTTTACCTAGTATATTTCAGATAAGTTCAACAATGGAGTGGCATGGACTAAAGGTTGTGGGAACCTCCTCAAGATGCTAAGGACAAAGGATTGGCTAAAGCTTCAAGCTCAAGACTCTTCATTTTATATATTTTAGTGATCCAAGATCACATTGAGTCTTTAGGAAGAGCCAATACTATCAAGAAGGGATGAGGTGTTGCTTAATGAGCGTCTTGCTTTATGTGCTTAATGATATGCTCCAAAATCCTCAGCTACTTTCCCACTTCCACAAATGACCTAAACCCTAAGCCAAACTCGGTCATACCGATTCTGTCAATCCGGCGCCACCGAGTTTCACTTGTCATTTGCCACTGCCAAACCCTAGCAATTCGGTCCTACCGATACGGATCTCAGTCTCACCGAGATGGGCTTGCAAACTCTCTGTTACCTATTGCAATATCTTCGGTCCCACCGAGATATGCAATCGGTCCCACCGAGTTTGCTTGGCCAACTCTCTGTTTCACTTATTACCAAAATCGGTCCCACCGAGTTTGAGTAATCGGTCAAACCGAGTTTTGGATTTTCCCTAACCCTAGCACATCGGTCCCACCGAGTTGTTCCAGTCGGTCCCACCGAAATCTCTAACGGTCACTAGGTTTACCATTTCGGTCCGACCGAGTTTGATGATTCGGTCCCACCGAGATTGGAAAATTGTGTGTAACGGTTGGATTTTGTGTGGAGGCTATATATACCCCTCCACCACCTCTTCATTCGGAGAGAGAGCCATCAGAACACATACACCATTCCTACTCATATGTTCTGAGAAAGAACCACCTACTCATGTGTTGAGACCAAGATATTCCATTCCTACCATATGAAGCTTGATCTCTAGCCTTCCCCAAGTTGCTTTCCACTCAAATCTTCTTTCCATCAGATCCAAATCATATGAGAGAGAGTTGAGTGTTGGGGAGACTATCATTTGAAGCACAAGAGCAAGGAGTTCATCATCAACACACCATTTGTTACTTCTTGGAGAGTGGTGTCTCCTAGATTGGCTAGGTGTCACTTGGGAGCCTCCGACAAGATTGTGGAGTTGAACCAAGGAGTTTGTAAGGGCAAGGAGATCGCCTACTTCGTGAAGATCGACCGCTAGTGAGGCAAGTCCTTCGTGGGCGATGGCCATGGTGGAATAGACAAGGCTGCTTCTTCGTGGACCCTTTGTGGGTGGAGCCCTCCGTGGACTCGCGCAACCGTTACCCTTCGTGGGTTGAAGTCTCCATCAACGTGGATGTAGGATAGCACCACCTATCCGAACCACGGGAAAACATCCGTGTCTCCAATTGCGTTTGAATCCTCCAAACCCTTCCCGTTACATTCTTGCAAGTTGCATGCTTTACTTTCCGCTGCCTATATACTCTTTGCATGCTTGCTTGATATGTATTGTGTATGTTAAAATTGTGCCCGAACTCCACTTAAACCGAAAAAGCTTAAAAAGTGCAACTTTAGCATTAAGCTTAAAAGGTGCCTTAGTCCACCCAGATGTTCATTTAAGTTGCCACCTTAAGTTTGAACCATTAATAAACAATCTCACATCTGTCATGGATTTCACTCAAACCCAAACCACGTCTACGAGCATAACATAGCATAGTAATATAAGCAGCGCGTAGAGTAACTCCCAAGGGTTTGAATGTAACAGGGTAATAGGTTCTACCTCAACAACTACTTCCCAACCCACATGTTAATGACATCTTAATCATACAATGTTTGAGGATTGGAACTAATGCAGAAAAACTGGGTGATAAAAGGGATATGATCAAAGTGTTACTTGCCTTGCTGACGGTCTGCGAAACCTAGGGACTCGTATTAGCACCCTTCGCACTCCGGGTGTTCTATCGCAAACAAACAATAACTTACATAAGCAACAAGCAAAGATGTGCAAGACAAACTCAAATAAAAGAGGTTGACCAGAAGGTTCGACATAAGAACTCCGGTTGACAAAAATAATCAAATCAAACGGAGCAACGAAACTCAAATGGCGAAAGAGAGAAGCTTCGTTTACTAATCTGAACCTAGGTCAAATTTTATAGTAGAAAAAACTTATTTGAGTTGGTTAAACGGAAAGAGGGTTTTGATACGAAATTCTAGGCGCTTGAATCGCCTGATTCCGACTAACGAGCGAAAAGAAATACAGAAACTAAGATCGGATCAGAAATCGCGATCAGAAAAATCACGGAATAAATCCGATAAAAGAAAACTAACGAACAGACTAACGAACGAGCGTTCATTAGCTGTATCTAACGGGCGAAAACCGTTCGTTAAAACGAACGTACGGACGAACGTCCGCTAACTAGAAGAACCAAGAAAAAGCGTCGAATCCGAAAAAACGGATCTAGGGTTTCCTAAAAAAACCGAACGGTTTTATAAAAAAACCGGCGGGGGGTCCGGCGGCTACCTCCGGTGAGGGGGCTCCGGCGAGGCGGGGGGGGGGGGGGGGGCAACGGCGGGGCGGCGGCGGCAAGCGGCGGCGGCGCGGGGCTGCGGTGGTGGCGCTGTTGGCGGCGGTGGCGGTGTTGGGGCTCGGGGCGGGCGTATATAAAGGGCGGGGGCGGCGCGACTTGGAGGAGGGGGCAAGGCGCGGCGGTAGGCGGAGTCCGACTCAGACTCCGGTCCGAGCGGCGGCCTGGCTCGGCGGGGCCTTAGGCCCAGTCGGGCGCGGAACTTCTTCTTTTTTTTAAATAATTCCGCCGACAGAAATAAAATCCTAGAAAAATAAATAAAAATCTAAAAATTCCAAAACAAATTTTCACCGTCTAAATAAAATATTTAGAACGAGATGAACATTTTCTTGGCCCTAAAATGCAATTTTTTTAACGTGCATTTTTTCTAATGCAAACAAAATTGCAATAAAATACAAATAAAACAAATATTTGATTTGAATATTTTTCCTCCAATATTTCAATTATCTTGGAGAAGCCATATTATCTCTTCTCATATATTTTAGTATGTAATATTTTCGGAGAGAAAATAATTAAAACCAAAATCCTCGTTTCAAAATTTGATAAGATCAAATTTGAAACCGGGAAAATCTCCAACTCTCTCTGAGGGTCCTTGAGTTGCTTAGGATTTCAAGGATCGCGATACGAAATGCAAATAAAATATGATATGCATGGATGACTATGTATAACATTCCAAATTGAATTTTTTTGGATGTTACAAACCTACCCCCCTTAAGATGAATCTCGCCCTCGAGATTCGGGTTGGCTAGAAAATAGGTGTGGGTGGTCTTTGCGAAGATCATCCTCTCATTCCCAGGTGGCTTCGTCCGAGGTATGGTGGCTCCACTGAACTTCGCAAAACTTGATAACTTTACTGCGAGCGACTCTGCTGGCAAACTCAAGAATCTTTACTGATTTTTCCTCATAAGTCAAATCACTGTCCAACTGAATTGCCTCCTAGGGTACTGTATCTCTTAATGGTATATCAGCCATCTCAGCATGACACTTCTTCAGCTGTGAAACATGAAACACATCATGAACTCCTGACAATCCCTCGGGTAACTCCAACTTGTAGGAAACTTCTCCCATCCGTTCTAAAACACGATACGGTCCTACAAATCTCGGAGCTAGTTTCCCCTTAACTCCAAAACGTTTCACTCCTCGCAAGGGAGATACTCGCAGATATACTTTGTCTCCAATTTCATAGGTTACATCTTTGCGTTTTGAGTCCGCATAACTCTTCTGCCTAGACTGAGCAATCTTCAATCTATCCCGAATCAATTTAACCTTCTCCTCAGACTCGTTGATCAAGTCTGGTCCAAACAATTGTCGGTCTCCTACCTCGTCCCACATCAAAGGTGTTCTGCACCTGGGTACATACAAGGCTTCAAACGGTGCCATATTCAAACTGGCTTGGTAGCTATTGTTGTACGAGAACTATGCGTAAGGCAAATTGTCGTCCCAACTAGATCCATAATCTAGCGCGCAGGCTCTCAACATGTCCTCCAAAATTTGGTTCACTCTCTCGGTGTGTCCATCTGTCTGTGGGTGAAAAGTTGTAATGAACTCTAACCTTGTTCCCAAAGTCTGATGTAACTGATGCCAGAACTTTGAAGTAAACTGTGTTCCTCTATCTAATACGATGGTTCTCGGAACTCCATGCAGACATACGATCCTAGACATATAAACCTTGGGCAACTTTGCACTGGTATAAGTGGTTTTCACTCGGATGAAGTGAGCCACTTTGGTCAAGCGATCAACTACTACCCATATGTAATCATATCCTACTTTAGTCCTGGGCAATCCCGTGATAAAATCCATGGCAAGTTTATCCCACTTCCATTCGGGTATCGGCATAGGCTGTAATAATCCTGTTGGCTTTTGATGTTCTGCCTTCACTCGCTTATATACATCACATACGGCTACATACTCGCCAATATCCTTTTTCATACTAGTCCACCAGAAACGTTCCTTCAAATCCAGATAGATCTTGGTGCTTCCGGGGTGTATCGAGTATGGTGAGTCATGAGCCTCTTGAAGTATTAACTTCCTGATCTCCTGGTTATTGGGCACATAAACTCGGTCCTCAAACCATAAGGTATCGTGCTCGTCTTCATGAAAACCTTTGGCCTTTCCTTTTCTCATCTTCTCCTTTATCTCGGCAATCTCCTTGTCATCCTTCTGAGCTTCTCGAATCTTGTCTAGCAATGTCGACTGGACTTCCATTATTGCAACGAATCCTCTAGGAACAATCTCCAATCGAAGTTCCATGATATTCTCTGCTAACTCCTTCGGCAGTCTCTTACTTTCAAGGATATTAGCATAACTCTTCCTGCTCAAGGCGTCTTCTACAACATTGGCCTTTCTGGGGTGATAGTGTAGCTTCATATCATAAGCTCCAACCATCTCCTCTGTCTAAGGTTCAGTTCCTTCTGGGTGAAGATGTACTTCAAACTCTTATGGTCCGTGTATACATCACATCTGTTTCCAATAAGGTAATGCCTCCAGGTCTTCAATGCATGCACTACGGCTGCTAAGTCCAAATCATGCGTGGAATAGTTCAAATCATGAGGTTTTAGTTGTCGTGAGGCATACGAAACAACTCTTCCATCCTGCATAAGTACACATCCAAGTCCTAAGCGAGAGGCGTCGCAATAGAATTGGAATTCCTTATGTATATCCGACACTGTTAGCACTGGTGTTGTAGTCAACCGTTTCTTCAACTCCTGGAAACATGCCTCGCAATCTTCTGTCCATTTAAACTTAGTATCCTTCTTTAACAGTTCAGTCATTGGCTTTGCAATCTTGCAAAAGTTCTCAATGAATCTCCGATAGTAACCTGTGAGTCCAAGGAAACTGCGGATTTCGCTAACTGAGGAGGGTGCCAACCATTCAGTGACTGACTGAATTTTGCTGGGGTCTACTGCTATACCTTCTCCTGATATAACATGTCCAAGGAATCCGACTTCCTTCAACCAAAATTCGCATTTGCTAACTTAGCATACAACTGGTGTTCCCTGAGTTTCTCGAGAACTAAGCGCAAATGTTCCTTGTGCTCCCCCCTCGTTCTCGAGTATACCATAATATCATCAATAAACACCACAACAAACTTGTCCAAATACTCCATGAATACCTTGTTCATCATGCTCATGAAATAAGCAGGGGCATTTGTCAGTCCAAATGACATGAGCGTGTACTCGTATAATCCATAACACGTTGTGAACGCTGTCTTCGGTATATCCTTCTCATGTATCTTCAACTGACAGTATCCTGATCGCAGATCGATCTTCGAAAACACCTTAGCTCCATGCAACTGATCAAACAGATCGTTTATCATCGGCAGTGGGTACTTGTTCGATAATCAACAACCATCCTTAGGGATTTGTCCTTCTTCTTCAGCAAAAGCACAGGGGCTCCCCAAGGTGATTAACTTCTTTGAATATATAATTTTTCCAATAACTCCTTGATCTGTTTCTTAATTTCCTCCAGATCATTTGCGGGCATACGATAGGGTCTCTTGGATATTGGTCATGTTCCTGGCAACAGCTCTATCAAAAACTCAATGTCTCTATCCGGTGTCATGCCTGGTAACTCCTCTAGAAAAACATCTGGATAATCCTTCACTACAAGCACTTCCTCCTGAACAACTCCTATAAGGGCATTCACTTGGCTCCTCCTAGGCACATTCCTAGACACATACATAATCCTTTTTCCCTCCGGGGTGGTAAGGTAAATCGTCTTACTAGCACAATCAATACTCCCTCCAAACTTTGACATCCAGTCCATACCTAATATCACATCCAATCCTTGTGACTCCAAGATAATTAGGTCGGACGGAAAAACATGTGTGCCAATGGTTAAGGGTACCTGGTTGCACCATCGGCTAGCCATGTATTCTACTCTGGGCGAGCTTACTAACAGAGGGGTCCTAAGGGTTTGGGTTGGTAGCTTAAACTTATCCACAAATCCCCTTGATATGCATGAATGCGATGCACAAGTATCGAAAAGAACAAGAGCGGTAAATGTCTTAACCAAAAACTTACCTATTACCGCGTCCGGCTGCTCTTCAACCTCCTCCATGTTAACGTGGTTCACTTGTCCTTTGTTGAATGGATTAGGCTTCTTCCCCGCGCTCCCATTTCCGTTTCCATTCTTTCCTTCAGGGCACTTCGTGGCGTAGTGTCCAGTCTTCCCACACTTGAAGCAAGTAACGTGACTTAAATCTCTTTTGGTGGGTGTGACTGGATTGGGGTGGTTCTGATTATTGTTGGTTCCGTTCCCATTCCCATTCTTAGAACCATTGTGGTTATGTGATCCTCCTCTAGTGTGGTTGTGACCTCCATGGTTATGAACAAGTCCTCCCGAGTTCGGGGTTAGGCGAGGCTTCTGCTGAGCTCTTGAGTTATACTTCCCTTGTCCATACTTTCTCTTGTGGCTCTCTATCTGCTGTTGCTTCCCTTCAATCATCAGAGCCTTATCTACCAACTCCTGGTAGTTGTTGAAGGTTGCTACCATCAATTGCATGCTCATCTCGTCATTCAACCCTTTCATAAACTTCTCCTACTTCGCGGCGTCGGTGGCCACATCATGAGGGGCATAGCGAGACAACTTGCTAAAATCATCCATGTATTGTGCCACAGTACAGTTCCCCTGACGTAGGTTGCGGAACTCCCGCTTCTTCATCTACATAGCTCCAGTTGAGACATGGGCCGTGCGGAAAGCTTGCTGAAACTGGTCCCAAGTGACGTTGCCTATGGAGAAAGTGGCTGTGTAATTCTCCCACCATGAGGCTGCAGGTGCATCCAATTGATGTGCGGCAAAGCGCACCCTCTCAGCATCCGTGCAACCTGTGGTGGTCAACTGCCTTCAAATACGGCATAGCCAATCATGAGCAACTATAGGCTCGGTGCTACTGGAGAACACTGTCGGATTTCGGGTTTCGGCAGACCCTTAAGGTTTGAACACTGGGGTGCGCGCGAAAATCTCACCTTCAACCTCTCCGTCTCGATGGGATCTAAACTACTAAAAGAACTGCATGAAAGACACAAGATTTATACTGGTTCGGGCCACCAATGTGGTGTAATACCCTACTCTAGTGTGTGGTGGATGGATTGCCTCCTGGGGCTGGTGTGGATGAGAAATACAAGGAAGAACAGCCTCGCGAGGGTCTGTTCTTGGCTGTGGAGATGAACTGCTATGAAGAGTTCAGTCTCCTTCCCTCTCTCTCTCTCTACTAGCGAACCGAACGAACCCACCAACCAACGAAACGACCAAACCCCCCCTTGCTATGTGGGTGGCTAGTCCTATTTATAGAGGCCCTAGTCCTCTCCCCAAATATTGAGCGGGAAGGGATCCAACAATGGCGGGCTAATTTGAAGGGGGACAGAGAGTACATCTATCCTGACAAAAGTAGTCTTCACCTGCCAAAGGCTCTGGTGATGATGCCGCGCTGGGCTCCATGGTGACCTCCGTCTCGTAGTCCTCCTGGTCTTGGTCTCGTTGCACCGAAGTGGCAACCTTTGCCTGATGCCTCGGTACTCCGCTGATACGCTTGTCCCCTTTGCACCAAAGAGGAAAGAGGGACGCTACGCGCGCTGGCACCCGCCTGGCGCCCCGGGTCATCATGGCTTGCGTCATGGGCACCTCGCGAGGTACCCCGCCTTGAACTCTCCGCCTTCTCGCGAGCCAGCCTGACGAGGCTGTGCCTGAGGATGGGCCGTGTCGTCCGCCTCGCGAGGGTCTTGAGCCTCGTGTTGATGAAGATGGGCCGCGCTGGGCCCCCACTTGAGCCACGCCGCAGGCCGCAGGCAGGCAAGTCTGGGGACCCCCGTTCCCAGAACGCCGACAGTAGCCCTCGGGCCCAAGGCGTGCATGGACTTGGCCGTGCCGAGAGGCGAAAGGGCAAGGGCGAAGCGCCGCGGGCCCTAACAGCCTGTGGCCTTGGACGCCGCGTGGCGGTTGATTGGACGTGGCGCCTCCGCTACCCCACAACGCCTTGGTGATCATGCGAGTTGGACAAGTCCCTGTATGCAGAACGTGTTATGATTACCTGTGATCGTGGAGACCGGCGGTTGGCCTTCGCCGGCTATAAGTATGGCAACGCTCATGCCCGTCTAGTCCATCTCCTCTTGCTCTCTCCTTCGCCTCAGCTCTTGCTCCGTCTTGGTGTGATGGCTCCGATTCGCCGATTCTCTGCAGCGGAGAAGGGAAAGGCTCCTCGAGAAGGGCCAGACCCTCTCCCGCCGAAGAAGCGACTCACCCATCGCAGCCGGGACGACGAGGACCATCCGGTGGTGGCGAGGCCCCGGGGCGAGCGGGCTCCGCCGGGGTTCCCGCTGCCTTTGTACGCCCACGTCGAGGGCCCCGGTGGTGTTGATGCTGATCCCCGCGGTCAGCGCCGTCGTCGACGCCGTCGGGTTATGAAGGCGTGGGTGGTTCCTCCTGGAGTCCATGCTGAGGGCTCCTCCCATGAGTTCATGCTCCACGTCGTCACTCCTCTTCATTCCTGGATCCGCCTTCCTCCCTTCTTCGCCTCCATGGTTCTTCCAGGGGGGGGGGCTATGGAGCTCCAGCTGCAGCACGCCGACTGCGGCACCCCCGCGACCGAGGCTGAGGTCATCGTCGCTGCCAGGGGCGCGGTCTACATGTCCCGCGGCTGGAGGGAGATCGCCCGGGTCTGCAGGGAAAGAGGCGTCTTCACGGTCAACTGTAGTATGACGGCGCGTCGGTGATGTTCCTCAAGGTCTTCGACGCGATCGGGCATCGGCTGGAGTGCTGCCGCGGGAGAGGCGACCAGGACCTCGCCCTGGTGAGGGCAAGGCCCGTCGACCGCCCCCTTGGCAGTGGCGCTCGAGGGTCCAGTGGCTCCAGCGAGATCTTCGCGACTCCGGAGACGAGCGACGACAGCTACGAGCCTTCGAGCCGCCGCCGCTCCAGGAGCAGGGCGGACGCGTCACGCCGTCGCCAACCCCGATCTGGATGGAGTTGGCGCCGGTGCCTGATGGCCCACTGTTGATGATGGCGTCTCCCGCAGTAGCTCATGTAGTTAGCATCCCTTAGGATTCGTTCCCTACGAGGAATCAGAATGCGCCCCGTGGGGGCTTGTAAGGTTGTCTGTAGTCCTGTTTGTCAATATGTATGACCTTTTGACTTGGATCCAAGCGAGCTGCTAACTCCGTTATAGTTTAGCCTTCCCTTTCGCACCTCACGAGGGCTTGGTGCTCTATGCCGACAGGTCCCAGTCCCAAGGCGGCGTCAGCCATCACTGGTATGCCAGGTCGCGATGCCGTGGTCAAGGCCAGGAGGTGAGCGACCCGAGGTCCGGTAAGAGCCCCTGAGTCGCGATGCCATGGTCAAGGCTAGGAGGTGAGAGACCCGAGGTCCGGTAAGAGCCCCTGAGTCGCGATGCTCAGGAGGTCCCCTTTGGCGCCCAAGCAGCCATCACTTAGTGAGAAAGGGAAGCAACGTCGCTAGTACGGAGTTGCTTTAGGTGCGGGGGTAGTGCTGCAGCAGCCAGTGCCGTGGGTGGTAACTTATCTTGAGGATCAGGGGCCGTTCCAGGTGCGCCGTTGGGTCCGTGTGTGGACAGGAGCGGAGACGCTCGGCAAGGTCCTCGCGAGGCCCCTTCTTCCCCGCCTCTGCTCCCCTTTCTGCTCTACGTCCTCGGGTCCCGGCCCTCAAGCTTGTCTCAGCCGTCGCTGGTATGCCAGGACGCGATGCCGTGGACAAGGCCAGGGGGTGACGGCTGGAGAGCCAGTAAGAGCCCTGAGTCGCGATGCTCAGGCACCCCCCCTTTAACGTGCAAGCGGTTCGCGCGGGCAAGGGCAAAAGAAACCTCGTGAGGGCCTCGGCTTGCGCTGTTCCCTCCAGGGATCCTGCAGGGTCATCACAGAAAGAACATGGTGTTGCCACGGCGGCCATTAGTCGATCGTTAGTCACTCAAGAGCTTGCTGGTTGAGGTAGGCGAGGCGTATCTGGGCACCCGTGAGCCAGCGCGGGACTCCCGAGGCCCTACCTCCGGGCGGGTTGCGCCCGGCACTGGGCCGTATCTTGAGATGTGTCCCTGCAAAATTTGGTTAGATGTCGGTACTCTACGTCCTCGGGTCCCGGCCCTCGAGCTTGTCTCAACCGTCGCTGGTATGCTAGGTCGCGATGCCATGGACAAGGCCAGAGGGTGAGGGCTGGAGAGCCAGTAAGAGCCCTGAGTCGCGATGCTCAGGCACCCCCCCTTTAACGTGCAAGTGGCCGACATGGGAAGGGAAGATGCTACGGACGAGCACCATGCAGCTAAGCGTGATAGGCAATGCATAGCTGGAAACAAACGCTAGGGGGATACACGCCACTTGGTCTGGCCCGAACGGCTTGGGGATGATGCAGCCCGAGGGGCGCCCCCAACAAGGCAAACTAACGACGGAAAGGTAAATGCAGATACATGCCGCGGGGACGGACCCCACTTGAGCCACGCCGCAGGCCGCAGGCAGGCAAGTCTGGGGACCCCCGTTCCCAGAACGCCGACAGTAGCCCTCGGGCCCAAGGCATGCATGGACTTGGCCGTGCCGAGAGGCGAAAGGGCAAGGGCGAAGCGCCGCGGGCCCTAACAGCCTGTGGCCTTGGACGCCGCGTGGCGGTTGATTGGACGTGGCGCCTCCGCTACCCCACGACGCCTTGGTGATCATGCGAGTTGGACAAGTCCCTGTATGCAGAACGTGTTATGATTACCTGTGATCGTGGAGACCGGTGGTTGGCCTTCGCCGGCTATAAGTATGGCAACGCTCATGCCCGTCTAGTCCATCTCCTCTTGCTCTCTCCTTCGCCTCATCTCTTGCTCCGTCTTGGTGTGATGGCTCCGATTCGCCGATTCTCTGCAGCGGAGAAGGGAAAGGCTCCTCGAGAAGGGCCAGACCCTCTCCCGCCGAAGAAGCGACTCACCCATCGCAGCCGGGACGACGAGGACCATCCGGTGGTGGCGAGGCCCCGGGGCGAGCGGGCTCCACCGGGGTTCCCGCTGCCTTTGTACGCCCACGTCGAGGGCCCCGGTGGTGTTGATGCTGATCCCCGCGGTCAGCGCCGTCGTCGACGCCGTCGGGTTATGAAGGCGTGGGTGGTTCCTCCTGGAGTCCATGCCGAGGGCTCCTCCCATGAGTTCATGCTCCACGTCGTCACTCCTCTTCATTCCTGGATCCGCCTTCCTCCCTTCTTCGCCTCCATGGTTCTTCCAGGGGGGGGGCTATGGAGCTCCAGTTGCAGCACGCCGACTGCGGCACCCCCGCGACCGAGGCTGAGGTCATCGTCGCTGCCCTGGGCGCGGTCTACATGTCCCGCGGCTGGAGGGAGATCGCCCGGGTCTGCAGGGAAAGAGGCGTCTTCACGGTCAACTGTAGTATGACGGCGCGTCGGTGATGTTCCTCAAGGTCTTCGACGCGATCGGGCACCGGCTGGAGTGCTGCCGCGGGAGAGGCAACCAGGACCTCGCCCTGGTGAGGGCAAGGCCCGTCGACCGCCCCCTTGGCAGTGGCGCTCGAGGGTCCAGTGGCTCCAGCGAGATCTTCGCGACTCCGGAGACGAGCGACGACAGCTACGAGCCTCCGAGCCGCCGCCACTCCAGGAGCAGGGCGGACGCGTCACGCCGTCGCCAACCCCGATCTGGATGGAGTTGGTGCTGGTGCCTGATGGCCCACTGTTGATGATGGCGTCTCCCGCAGTAGCTCATGTAGTTAGCATCCCTTAGGATTCGTTTCCTACGAGGAATCAGAATGCGCCCCGTGGGGGCTTGTAAGGTTGTCTGTAGTCCTGTTTGTCAATATGTATGACCTTTTGACTTGGATCCAAGCGAGCTGCTAACTCCGTTATAGTTCAGCCTTCCCTTTCGCACCTCACGAGGGCTTGGTGCTCTACGCCGACAGGTCCCAGTCCCAAGGCGGCGTCAGCCGTCACTGGTATGCCAGGTCGCGATGCCGTGGTCAAGGCCAGGAGGTGAGCGACCCGAGGTCCAGTAAGAGCCCCTGAGTCGCGATGCCATGGTCAAGGCTAGGAGGTGAGCGACCCGAGGTCCGGTAAGAGTCCCTGAGTCGCGATGCTCAGGAGGTCCCCTTTGGCGCCCAAGCAGCCATCACTTAGTGAGAAAGGGAAGCAACGTCGCTAGTACGGAGTTGCTTTAGGTGCGGGGGTAGTGCTGCAGTAGCCAGTGCCGTGGGTGGTAACTTATCTTGAGGATCAGGGGCCGTTCCAGGTGCGCCGTTGGGTCCGTGTGTGGACAGGAGCGGAGACGCTCGGCAAGGTCCTTGCGAGGCCCCTTCTTCCCCGCCTCTGCTCCCCTTTCTGCTCTACGTCCTCGGGTCCCAGCCCTCAAGCTTGTCTCAGCCGTCGCTGGTATGCCAGGACGCGATGCCGTGGACAAGGCCAGAGGGTGATGGCTGGAGAGCCAGTAAGAGCCCTGAGTCGTGATGCTCAGGCACCCCCCCTTTAACGTGCAAGCGGTTCGCGCGGGCGAGGGCAAAAGAAACCTCGTGAGGGCCTCGGCTTGCGCGGTTCCCTCCAGGGATCCTGCAGGGTCATCACAGAAAGAACATGGTGTTGCCACGGCAGCCATTAGTCGATCGTTAGTCACTCAAGAGCTTGCTGGTTGAGGTAGGCGAGGCGTATCTGGGCACCCGTGAGCCAGCGCGGGACTCCCGAGGCCCTACCTCCGGGCGGGTTGCGCCCGGCACTGGGCCGTATCTTGAGATGTGTCCCTGCAAAATTTGGTTAGATGTCGGTACTCTACGTCCTCGGGTCCCGGCCCTCGAGCTTGTCTCAACCGTCGCTGGTATGCTAGGTCGCGATGCCATGGACAAGGCCAGAGGGTGAGGGCTGGAGAGCCAGTAAGAGCCCTGAGTCGCGATGCTCAGGCACCCCCCCTTTAACGTGCAAGTGGCCGACATGGGAAGGGAAGATGCTACGGACGAGCACCATGCAGCTAAGCGTGATAGGCAATGCATAGCTGGAAACAAACGCTAGGGGGATACACGCCGCTGGGTCTGGCCCGAACGGCTTGGGGATGATGCAGCCCGAGGGGCGCCCCCAACAAGGCAAACTAACAACGGAAAGGTAAATGCAGATACATGCCGCGGGGACGGACCCACGCGGCCTGGGAGTGATGCAACCCTGGGAGGGTGCTCCCAGCTGAGAACGGAACTTGAAAGATGTCACCTGAGGATGTCGTCGGCGTAGTGGCGTTGGTGCAGCAGACTTGGTGAGCTGCGGAAGCCGATCCTCACGAGCCCCAGGCCCCGGGGCCTCGGGAGGCTCTGGAGGCACTGGTGACTCCTCGTGAGCTGTCTCCATCTCCTCCCAGGCCGCGGACCGCCTGTCTTCCTGAGCCTCCACGATGCCCCTCATGAGGCGCTGGTATGCCGCAGCCATGCTCGGCAGGCCGTGAGGCATGCGAACATAGCTGTGGGGTGGACCTCCGCAGGGCCCCACTTGCGAGGGCCAGAGGCGCTCCGTTGTGGCGATCTGATTGAGCCATGGTACATCGACGCAGACGCGTAGCCCACCATCCTCGCCTGGATGTGGGGCCACGGCTGGCAAGCGGCGGCAACCTCTCATGATCCTTGTCTCCTGTAGCTCTTCAATGGCCTCGTCAACAAACTCTTGCTGGTCTGATCTTCCTCGCCTGGCTCCCTCTCGAGGGAAACATGCTGCGAAGCACGCCTCCACATGGTGCCCAAGCGCCTCCCTCGCGACCCTGGCTAGGTCGGTGGCCCTCCAGGTGAGAGCCCCCGAGCCCTGGCTGCGGAGGGCACCAGGCGCGCTTTCCTATGCGATGGATGGAGGGCCCTCCTGAGGGGGCACGGGCCCTGAGGGGCCTGCCTCCTGAGGGGCTGAGCCTAACGACGTCTTCTTCTTCTTGGGGGTGGTCTCAGGAAGCCTCCTGCTTCCGCGATCTGGGTCTTCTAGCGACGCGGCCTGAAAGGCTCGCTCCAGGGAACACACTGCATCTCTCTCTTCACAGGGCACCGTGATGACGCCGCCACTTCCTGGCATCTTGAGGACGTTCTAGCCGTGGTGGTTCACGGCCATGAACTTGGCCAGTGCTGGGTACCTGAGGATGGCGTTGTACGGCAGGCGGATGTGGGTGACGTCGAAGTCGATGAGCTCGGTGCGGTAGTTGCTGCGGGCTCCGAAGGTGACAGGGAGGCGGACCTGCCCGATCGGGACTGTGGAACCGTCAGTGATCCCGGAGAAAGGCCTGGTTGGCTGAAGCTGGTCATAGGGCACTTGGAGGTTGTTGAATGTTTCCACGGACAGGACGTTGAGCCCTGCCCCGCCATCGATGAGGGTCTTGGTGACCTGCACGCTGCTGATGACCGGGGAGCAGAGCATCGGGAGGACTCCTGCAGTGGCCGCGCACTTGAGCTGGTCTGCCAAGCTGAACGTGATGGGGTACGCCGACCACCTGAGGGGGCGCGTTGCTTCGAGCTTGGGGAGGACTGCATTCACTTCGCGTGCAAATTGCTTGAAGATACGTTGGGAGGCTGGGGCTTGAGCTCCGCCCAGGATGCAGGCGATCGCGCGCGGCTCCTGGAAGCCCCCAGCCCCTCGTCTTGATGGCGGTCTTCGTTCCTTCTTGGTGGAGGCGGCAGCGGAGGTAGGCCTGCGTTGCCATGAGGGCGGTCCTCATGAGGCTGGTCTCTCCAGTCCCCTCACGAGGCAGGTCCCGCCAGCGGTCCTCGCGAGGCTGGTCGCGCCGCCCCTAGTGCGGGCCGCGGTCTTCCCAGCGCCCTGGGTTTCTTCCTCCTCCCCGGCCGTACCCCCGGTCAGCACGGTCAGGGCGACGGCCGATCCTTCCTTCTCGCACGGCGCGGAGCTCTTGACATTCGTTGGTGTTGTGGGTGTGGAGGTCATGGTACACACAGTACCGGCTGCCTCTGGAGGGTTCGGGCAGATCCTTGCCCCGCTTGTTGTCTGGTTCGGCTGCGAGCATGGCAGCCCCCTTGCGCTTCACGTCCTTGGCCTTGGGCTTCTTCTCTTTTGGGTCCGCGGCAGGCAGCTCGAGGAGGGAAAGACGTCCCTCCTCAGCCCTAACGCACTTGTTCGCCAAGTTGAACAGCTCCAGGGAGGTGCAGAGGTCTTCGTGCATCGCCAGCTCCTCCTTCATCTTGACGTCACACACGCCGTCAGAGAAGGCGGAGATGATGGCCTCCTCTGACACCCTGGGGATCTTGAGGCGCGCGCTGTTGAAGCACTGGATGTACTTTTGCAGGGTCTCTCCGGGTTGTTGCTTGATGTGGCGCATGTCGCTCATGGCAGGCGGCCGGTCGCGAGTACCTTGGAAGTTGGCGATGAAGCGGGCGCGCATCTGGTCCCAGGAGGAGATCGTGCCTGGAGCCAGATTCAGGAGCCAGGTTCGAGCTCCTTCCTTGAGCGCCATGGGGAACCAGTTCGCCATGACCTTTTCATCCCCGCCGGCAGCCTCGATGCCCAGCTCATAGAGCTGGAGGAACTCTGCGGGATCAGTTGTGCCGTCATAGCGAGGAGGCAGGTCGGGCTTGAACTTCCCGGGCCACGCGACGCTGCGTAGCTCAATGGTGTAGGCGTGGCAGCCCGCGCTGGCCACGAAAGGCCTTGGTTGGTGGAGAGCTTGGTCTTGAGGGTCCCTACACGCTGTAGCTAGGAGCAGGGCGGGATCTTGACGCGCCGGAGCTGGAGCAGGGTCGCGGCGTGCCGGAGCAGGGAGCGCCCTGGCAACCCCCTGCGGGCAAGGGATTTCTTGGCAGCTTCGCTCTTGTTGCAATGGCGCCTGGCGGAGCGGGTTCCGCCCAGGGGCCAGTCGCCTTGGAGCCACGGCATCTTCTTGGAGAGGAGGCGGCTGGTGCGCCTCCGGAGCTTCATTGCCCGTGCGGGGCGGAGTGCGACGCAGAGGGACGGACGACGCGGAAGAGCCCCCTATGGCGCGGACAAGCTCGGCGACGCGGTCGAGCCATTCTTCGTAGACGTCGTCGACGGGACGGTAGCGCAGGAGCTCATTTGCCGCAAGGACCGCAGCTCGAGCCTCCAAGGGTGCGCGGAACGCGCGGGACGAAGAACCAGCTGGTCCGAGTGACGGGGTGGCGGTGCGGCCGTCTTGCCGCACGGACGGGTGCTCAGACGATGCCTGCTGCTCGCCCCCCGCCGGGCCAGTGGCGGCGTTGACGGCGGGCAACAGGGAACAACGAGGACGCCCACCGACGGGGGCCGTCTGGGTAACACGAGAAGCGATGGCGCCCCGGCGCTCGGCGCGGGCTCGACGAGCGTCAGACATGGATGCGACGGTCGGAGGAGAGCGGAGCGGTGGAAGACGAATTCCGGCGCACCCCTACCTGGCGCGCCAAATGTTGGATTTCGGGTTCCGGCAGACCCTTAAGGTTCGAACACTGGGGTGCGCGCGGAAATCTCACCTTCAACCTCTCCGTCTCGATGGGATCTAAACTACTAAAAGAACTGCACGAAAGACACAAGATTTATACTGGTTCGGGCCACCAATGTGGTGTAATACCCTACTCCAGTGTGTGGTGGATGGATTGCCTCCTGGGGCTGGTGTGGATGAGCAATACAAGGAAGAACAGCCTCGCGAGGGTCTGTTCTTGGCTGTGGAGATGAACTGCTATGAAGAGTTCAGTCTCCTTCCCTCTCTCTCTCGACTGGCGAACCGAACGAACCCACCAACCAACGAAACGACCGAACCCCCCCTTGCTATGTGGGTGGCCAGTCCTATTTATAGAGGCCCTGGTCCTCTCCCCAAATATTGAGCATGAAGGGATCCAACAATGGCGGGCTAATTTGAAGGGGGACAGATAGTACATCTATCCTGACAAAAGCAGTCTTCGCCTGCCAAAGGCTCTGGTGACCTCTATCTCGTAGTCCTCCTGGTCTTGGTATCGTTGCACCGAAGTGGCAACCTTTGCCTGATGCCTCGGTACTCCGCTGATACGCTTGCCCCCTTTGCACCAAAGAGGAAAGAGGGACGCTACACGCGCTGGCACCCGCCTGGCGCCCCGTGTCGTCATGGCTTGCGTCATGGGCACCTCGCGAGGTACCCCGGCTTGAACTCTCCGCCTCCTCGCGAGCCAGCCTGACGAGGCTGTGCCTGAGGATGCGCCGTGTCGTCCGCCTCGCGAGGCTTGGCCCCTCGTGAGGGTCTTGAGCCTCGTGTTGATGAAGATGGGCCGCGCTGGGCCCCCACTTGAGCCACGCCGCAGGCCGCAGGCAGGCAAGTCTGGGGACCCCCGTTCCCAGAACGCCGACAAACACCGGCGGCTGTAACCTTAGAAAACAGGCTAGGTTGTCCACTGGCGGCAGGTTGTTGTTGTTGTTGTTATTGTTGTTGTTGTTGCCCTGGTTCTGAACTAGCAATTGCATCAAAGTATTCTGTTGCTGGATCAACTAGGTGAGCTCCGGTGGGAAAACAAAACCGGGGTCACGTCTCAGAGGCATCTGATGGATCTAGATGGAAGAGATCAGAATAGAAAAGGGGTCTAATGAGAAAACACTACCCATATGCACATGAGACAAATACAAACATTTCACTCAATCTATCAAGCAAGGGCATACAACCGTTCTAGAACTATCGCAAAAGTGCTCATCTACTACTAATTACATGGGGGAATACTACTAATATTTGGTGGTCATCTAGAAATTTTGATCAGTCGAAGACTCCATGATGTCTGCTCCAGCTTTGTCTTCAAAGTCATCATCACTAGGATCGGAATTGGTGTCGTCTATGATGATGTAGTCCTCGGGGCTTATCTCCTTGGGTTCTTCTTCTTTTATTGGTGCTGGTCCTCCCATGAATACTCCGATCTTCTTGACTAAGCCGTCATTCTTCTCCAGTAGCGTCTTGATTTCCTCCTCATATCCATCGCATGTAAACTTGAGTTCTTCCTCCAGCTCGATGATTTTAGTCTTCGCCTTCTTCAAGTCCATCATGTCCACGCACATCTGGTTCTCCTGACGTCGAATGTGCTGGTTTAACTCTTGGATGAAAGCTCCAATGGATCTATCCTTCCTGGTGCTGATTACTTCCCATTGCTCGTCTCGGCGCCCACATATTTGGTAGATAGTGTCCTTAAGCTCCCTCTTGTAGACTTCTCCAATGCGTCCCATGGTAATGTGGGATGCCATGCTCTTGCCTAGACTCCAGGTGGGTGCTTCAAAAGAAAACTATATGGGTTTAGAAGTTGGCGAGAACGTCCTTCCTGGAACTTGTACTTGAACCATCTAGCGCTCCTCTTCAGGTAAAGTGGCGTTGTACGTTCCGGTGAAACTTGGTATTCCAATGTTCAAGTACCTAGTGACTTCCTTCAAGTGGTGTCCAAAAGCTGTGTCTTCATCCGGTTGCGAAAACTTGTTCTTCATCTCCGTCATCTTAAAGAGTAGAAAATGGAGAGGAGTCAGAAATGAGAAGAGAAGTGTGACCTAGGGTTTATCTTAGTGGTCGTGTCCTACACTCAGCGTGTGCTCTGATACCATCTTGTAGCGACCCGACCTCAGATGGTCAAGTCGATATGCTTCAGTGTCATCCCTGGATCGGTAATGCTGACACACACAGTACTCGAAGGATTTATAATAGAGTGGCAATCACACACTTATTACATCGAATGTCTCAAGAGAGAACTTAATACAAAAATATGGCTTAAGGCCATCTAATACGATAACAACGGAAGGCTTGGAAGATAAAGTGAGTCCATCAACTCCAACGGCATAACTGAGCTGCACGGCAACGACCTAACGACCTTACTCCTCGTCTGAAAAGTCTGCAACATAATACGTTGCAGCCCGAAAATGGGTCAGCACATGGAATATGCTGGCAAAGTAACACAGTAGAGCAAGAACAGAGTAAAGCTATAACTACATGCATATTTGGCTGGTGGAAAGCTCTATGGTTATAGTTTTTGCATAAAGCCAATTTTTCCCTACAACAAAGGAATAGATTTTAATTTAACTATCATGGTAGTTGAAACATCATTGAGAAGGTTCCTCCAACTCAATCCCAATTAAAGTGATTAACATCCCAAAAATATTAATTAAGAAATGATGAGATACACGAGATAACCCAAATACTAGATACTAAAGAATTGTCCATAACCGGGACACAGCTAACCATGATTAGATTATACACTCTGCAGAGGTTTGCGCACTTTTCCCCACAAGACTCGATCGCCTCCGCTAGATTTCCTACACTACAAGGTGTTTGGGAAACGGATAACCGAGACACGGTCTTTCAGAAACATTAACTCTTTACTCCGGACATACCATACCAAACCTACATCCCACTACCTGCTGATCTGCTTCTTCAAGAGCTGCACGTAACTTACTCAACTATGCTAGAGCCCATAATAGCTTGTGGCTGCACACGGAAGTTTCTAGCATGAATCATCTCAGTTCCCTTTGAGCCTGGGTGGCGGTCCATAGGAAGATCACACGGGTACTCCGGGATTTCCAAAAATACAGGCAACACTAGGTACTCCAGGTGCCTCAGTCCACCCAGATGTTAATTTAAGTTGCCACCTTAAGTTTGAACCATTAATAAACAATCTCACATCTGTCATGGATTTCACTCAAACCCAAACCACGTCTACGAGCATAACATAGCATAGTAATATAAGCAGCGCGTAGAGTAACTCCCAAGGGTTTGAATGTAATAGGGTAATAGGTTCTACCTCAACAACTACTTCCCAACCCACATGTTAATGACATCCTAATCATACAATGTTTGAGGATTGGAACTAATGCAGAAAAACTGGGTGATAAAAGGGATATGATCAAAGTGTTACTTGCGTTGCTGACGGTCTGCAAAACCTAGGGACTCGTAGTAGCACCCTTCGCACTCCGGGTGTTCTATCGCAAACAAACAATAACTTACATAAGCAACAAGCAAAGATGCGCAAGAGAAACTCAAATAAAAGAGTTTGACCAGAAGGTTCAACATAAGAACTCCGGTTGACAAAAAGAATCAAATCAAACGGAGCAACAAAACTCAAACGACGAAAGAGAGAAGCTTCGTTTACTAATCTGAACCTAGGTCAAATTTTATAGTAGCAAAAACTTATTTGAGTTGGTTAAACGGAAAGAGGGTTTCGATACGAAATTCTAGGCGCTTGAATCGCCTGATTTCGACTAAGAGCGAAAAGAAATACAGAAACTAAGATCGGATCAGAAATCGCGATCAGAAAAATCACGGAATAAATCCGGTAAAAGAAAACTGACGAACAGACTAACGAACGAGTGTTCATTAGCTGTATCTAACGGGCGAAAACCATTCATTAAAACGAACGTACGGATGAACGTCCGCTAAATAGAAGAACCGAGAAAAACCGGCGAATTGAAAAAAAACAGATCTAGGGTTTTCTAAAAAACCGAACGGTTTTATAAAAAAACCAGCGGCGGGTCCGGCGGCTACCTCCAGCGAGGCGGGGGGGGGGGGGGGGGGGGGGGCTGCAGTGGCGGGGGTGAGGCGGCGACGGTGGCAAGCGGCGGCGGCTGCGGTGGTGGCGGTGTTGGCGGTGTTGTGGCTTGGGGCGGGCGTTTATAAAGGGCGTGTGCGGCGCGACATGGAGGAGGGGGCAAGGTGCGGCGGCAGGCGGAGTCCGACTCGGCAGGAGGCGGCGGCGGCCTGGCTCGGCTGGGCCTAAGGCCTAGTCGGGCGCGGAACTTTTTTTTTAAATAATTCCGCCGAGAGAAATAAAATCCTAGAAAAATAAATAAAAATCTAAAAATTCCAAAACAAATTTTCACCATCTAAATAAAATATTTAGAACGAGATGAACATTTTCTTGGCCCTAAAATGCAAATTTTTTTAAACGTGCAATTTTTCTAATGCAAACAAAATTGCAATAAAATCATAATAAAACAAATATTTGATTTTATTATTTTTCCTCCAATATTTCAATTATCTTGAAGAAGTCATATTATCTCCTCTCATATATTTTAGTATGAAATATTTTCGGAGAGAAAATAATTAAAACCAAAATCCTCGCTTCAAAATTTGTTCAGATCAAATTTGAAAACCGGGAAAATCCCCAACTCTCTCCGAGGGTTCTTAAGTTGCTTAGGATTTCAAGGATCGCGAGACGTAATGCAAATAAAATATGATATGCATGGATGACTATGTATAATATTCCAAATTGAAAATTTTGGGATGTTACAATTAAATTATATGAGATTTGGTAAATAGATCTAACTAAAACAAAAAAATAAAAATTAAAAAAGGTAGTTATGGATTTTATATGATAGGAAATAGACATGGGGGTTGTAGTTTTCACTAGAGGCATCTCTCGACAAAATAGCATACGGTGGGTAAACAAATTACTGTTGGGCAATTGATAGAAAAGTGAATACTCATGACGATATCCAAGCCAATGATCATGTATATAGGTAACACATCCAATATTAGTAGACCGAAACAATTCCGCATCTACTACAATTACTCCACACATCAACCGTATCCAGCATGCATCTATTGTATTAAGTTCGTGGAAAAACAAAGTAATGCAATAAGAACAATGACACTATGTAGACAAGATCTATTCATGTAGGAATAGACCCCAACTTTTTATCCTTAATAGCAACGATACATGTATGTCATGTCTCTTTCTGTCACTGAGACTAAGCACTGCAAGATTGAACACATCACAAATCACCTCTTCCCATGGTACGGAAAATCAATCTAGTTGGCCAAACCAAACAAAAATTTCGGAGAAGAAATACGAGGCTATAAAAATCATGGATAAAAGTGTTCAACAAAGACTCAAATAATATTCATGGATAGAAGTGATTATAAACCCACAATTCATCGGATCACGACAAACACACCACAAAAAGTCATTACATCAAATAGATCACCAGCAACATCGAGGAGAATATTGTATTGAGGTCAAAAAGGGAGAAGAAGCCATCTAGCTACTAGCTACGGACCCGTAGGTCTCTGGTAAAGTATTCACGTATCAACAGAGGAGCAACACGGATGATGAAAAAACCTTCCATGATCATTGCCCCCTCCGGTGGAATGCCGAAAAAGGCCTCTAGATTGGATCTCGTGGTTCTAGAACTTGCGGCGGCCAAAACTATATTTCCTCGACTATCCCAGAATTTTTGGAATTTTAGAGTATTTATAGAGTCAGATGTTGGTGGAGAAGCTTGCCATGGGCTCCACTACACACTAGGGTGCGCTAGGGGCCTCTAGCGCGCTCTGGTGCCTAGTGGGTCCCACAAGCCTCCTCCTGTGCACTTCTTTTGCTCCTTGGGTGTCTTCGTGGCATTTGGACTCCAATTGGTATTGATATTCTGTAGAGTAAAAAACAAGCAAAAACTGCTATTGCCACTGGCACTGGGCGCTATGTCAATAGGTTAGTCCCCAAAAATGATATAAGTTGCTAGTAAATGAATGTAGAACATCCAAGACTGATAATATAACAGCATGGAACAATAAAAAATTATAGATAGGTTGGAGACGTATCAGCATCCCCAAGCTTAATTCCTGCTCGTCCTCGAGTAGGTAAATGACAAAAACAGAATTTTTGATGTGGAATGCTACCTAACATGTTCATCACATATTCTTTTATTTCTATAGCATGGACATTTGGACTTTTAGATGATTCAAAGCAATAGTCTATAATTGACATGAGGACATCAGTACTCAAGCATATCAACAAGCAACCATGTCTTTCAAAATATCGTCATTAAAGAAAGCTATCCCTAGCCCATTATGCTCAATCATAATATTAGCTGTATCCAAATATTCATGAAACACACTCAAATATTAGCTATATCCTATGGACAAGTATTACAATACTATTCCCTAGTTGGTGCTTTGTAAGAGAAGTTGGAGACTCAAATAAAAAATTGTATAAAGTAAATAGATAGGCCCTTCGCAGAAGGAAATGGAGATTTGTAGAGGTACCAAAGCTCATAGCTTAAATTGAGAGATAAATTTTTTTGAGAGGTATGATTTTCCTATTAACGAAACCGACCTAGAATGCCCAGTACATTCCATGCTAGATAAATCATAGGCGGTTCCCAAACATAAAATAAAGTTTATTCCTTTTTCCACCATTCTTTCACAATCCATGGCTAGCCGTATCCATGTGTTCCCTCCATACCAATACTTTCCAAGGAACTTATTATTGATAACATATAAGTAAAAAAATCATTTTGGGATTGGGCATCCCTATTACCTGCCACATGTGATGCCCCAAGACCGGAGCTTCAGATGCCTTCCAGGCTTTCCAGGTTTCGTGTGGTGATTTGTTTGGTTCGGTGCATTCATCATTGCATCATTTGCATTGCATCATGCCATCATGTCATTTCTTTTTCTTAACTCAACTAAACAAACCGTATGGATCTTCGATCCATTTAAACCGAGGGAATTCACATGGTGATTCTCTTTATAACATATCCTCCCGATATTAGGGAGCTATATTAAATATTCCATTAGCTTGGAATCACCCATCACAGAATTGCATTACTCTTCAACTCTTCTTGTATCCGACTTAACTTCATATATTTTCCTTGTCATCTCTCTCTCAAGCCATACTCATGCATCATCACCTCTCACTTCCTTCTTCTTTCCTGTCTTTGCAAGCGACCTTATTCCTCCTCCTTTAATGTTCATCTTTTCCCTATAAATCTTGCCTCTTTCCTACACCCTCTCTGCCAGATTTCGTCCCATTCGAAGTTGTTTTGGTCAGGTTCAAAAATGAATGAAATTTGAGAATAATTCAAACTCTAATTATTTTTCTACCTTCTAAAAATGCCAGAGCAATTTATTCAAACCCTACATAAATCCAAGGTTCCATATATATATATTTATATATCTCATATTCCTAACCAAAAACCCCTGGATTTTCCCCTTTGTAGGTTGTTTATTTATATAAACAATAATTTAAGAAAGGAAAGAGTTTGGAAGGAAGAGGGAGCCCAGCAGCCACACCAGTTGGCCAAGGCCTAGATGGCGCCCTTCCCACTGGGCCGGCTCCAAGGCCCATCTCCCGCAACCCACTGCTCTAACCCTAGCCGTTCGCTCCCTCACCCCTTGCTCCCTTCCCCCGATCCACCTCGCGCCGCCAGAAACAGGGAGCCGCGCTCGACCCGCACCTCTCGCCCACTGTCCCACTCCCTCTCGATCCCCTTTTTCTCCACCATCGCGCCTTCATCGTCTGCTTGAGCGCGCCGCTCGAGAGACACAAGCGCCTACCCGACATCGAACGTCCCCGCCTCCGTCCATAGCGCCCGCGCCCGATGCCCCTGCACGCGAGCCTCCGATGTGCTGCCGTATGACCATGATGCACCCGCGCCACCGGGCTCCTCCTCTTAGACCCTGACCTTGGCCTTCGGCCATGGTGCCGCGCCAACGACCACCAGCAGGATGCTGAACTGCGTGCGTGACCATGCCGGCCTCTCCTTCCTCCTCGCCTGCGTCGCTGCCTTCCCCCGCGTTTACCTCGGAGTCGACCTCCACCACCAGGAGCTGGCGGCTTCTTCCCTGTCACGAGCCTCGTCGCCGGAGTGCCTCGCCATGACGCCCTCACGGCGAGCTTCCCGCGTCCGCCGCCTCCCTGCATACAAGCACCCAACGCCGCCACTTGTCGACCTCCTTGATGTCTACTACACAACCTTCTTCTTGTAGACATTGTTGGGCCTCCAAGTGCAGAGGTTTGTAGGACAGTAGCAAATTTCCATCAAGTGGATGACCTAAGGTTTATCAATCCGTAGGAGGCGTAGGATGAAGATGGTCTCTCTCAAGCAACCCTGCAACCAAACAACAAAGAGTCTCTTGTGTCCCCAACACACCCAATACAATGGTAAATTGTATAGGTGCACTAGTTCGGCGAAGAGATGGTGATACAAGTGGTATATGGATAGTATATAATAGTTATTTGTAATCTGAAAATATAAAAACAGCAAGGTAACTAATGGTAAAAGTGAGCATAAACGGTATTGCAATGATAGTACACAAGGCCTAGGGTTCATACTTTCGCTAGTGTAAGTTCCCTCAACAATACTAACATAATTGGATCACATAACTATCCCTCAACATGCAACAAAGAGTCACTCCAAAGTCACTAATAGCGGAGAACAAACGAAGAGATTATGGTAGGGTACGAAACCACCTCAAAGTTATTCTTTCCAATCAATCTGTTGGGCTATTCCTATAAGTGTCACAAATAGCCCTAGAGTTCGTACTAGAATAACACCTTAAGACACAAATCAACCAAAATCCTAAGTTCACCTAGATACTCCAATGTCACCTCAAGTATCCGTGGGTATGATTATACGATATGCGTCACACAATCTCAGATTCATCTATTCAACCAACACAAAAGACCTCAAAGAGTGCCCCAAAGTTCTATCGGAGAATTATGACGAAAATGTGTGCCAAACCCTATGCATAGGTTCCCAATGTCACGAAACCCGCAAGTTGGTCACCAAAACATACATCAAGTGGCACGTGATATCCCATTATCACCAAAGATATTCACAGAAAGACATACATCAAGTGTTCTCAAGTCTTTAAAGACTCAATCCGATAAGATTACTTCAAAGGGGAAACTCAATTCATTACAAGAGAGAAGAGGGGGAGGAGAAACATAGGATCCAACTATAATAGCAAAGCTCGCGATACATCAAGATCGTGCGAAATCAAGAACAGGAGAGAGAGAGATCAAACAAATAGATACTGGTACATACCCTCAGCCCCTAGGGAGAACTACTCCCTCCTCATCATGGAGAGCATCGGGATGATGAAGATGGCCACCGGAGATGGATCCCCCCTCCGGCAAGGTACCGGAAAGGGGTCCCGATTGGGTTTTGGTGGTTCTGGAGGCTTGCTATGGCGGAACTCCTGATATATCTTGCTCTCTGATGTTTTCAGGGTATATGGAGATATATAGGCGGAAGAAGCATGTCGGTGGAGCTCCGAGGGGCCCACGAGGCAGGGGGGCCCGCCCAGGGGGGCGTGCCCTCCACCCTCGTGACCTCCCCGGAAACTTCTTGGAGTAGGGTCCAAGTCTCCTGGATCACGTTCGGTGAGAAGATCGCGTTCCCGAAGGTTTCATTCCGTTTGGACTCCGTTTGATATTCTGTTTCCTCGAAATACTGAAATAGGCAAAAATTAGCAATTCTGGGGTGGGCCTCCGGTTAATAGGTTAGTCCCAAAAATAATATAAAAGTGGAAAAGAAAGCCCAATATAGTCCAAAACAGTAGATAAAGTAGCCTGGAGCAATCAAAAATTATAGATACGTTGGAGACGTATCAGGCATCCCCAAGCTTAATTCCTGCTCGTCCTCGAGTAGGTAAATTATAAAAAGAGAATTTTTGATGCGGAGTGATACTTTTGCATAATTTCAATGTAAATTTTCTTAATCATGGTATGAATATTCAGATCCGAAAGGTTCAAGACAAAATTTCATATTGACATAAAAATGATAATACTTCAAGCATACTAATCAAACAGTTATGTCATCTCAAAATAACATGGCCAAAGGAAGTTCATCCCTACAAAATCATATAGTTCGGCTATGCTTCATTTTCGTCACACAAAGATGTTCCCAACTTCTATACCCCCGATAACAAGCCAAGAAATTGTTTCATACTCAAATAATCTCAAACTTTTTCAACCTTCACGCAATACATGAGCGCGAGCCATGGACATAGCACTATGGGTGGTATAGAATATGATGATGGGGATTGTGTGGAGAAGACAAAAAAGGAGAAAGTCTCACATCAACGAGGCTAATCAATGAGCTATGGAGATGCCCATCAATTGATGTTAATGCAAGGAGTAGGGATTGCCATGCAACGGATGCACTAGAGCTAAGAATGCTCAACAAAAGAAAACTAGTGGGCATTTTGAGGAAGCCCATCGTTGGAATATACAAGCCAAGTTCTATAATGAAACAATTCCCACTAGTATGAACAAGACAACTTATGAGACTAACTATATGAAATCATGGTGCTACTTTGAAGCACAATATATGAGACTCACTACATGAAGAACAAGGTGCTACTTTGAAGCACAAGTGTGGAAAAAGAGATAGTAGCATTGCCCTTTTTATTTTCTCCTTTTTTTGGGCCTTTCTTTTTTTATTTTTGGCCTTTCTCTTTTTTTTTCTTTTTTTTGATTGGGCAATGCTCTAACAATGATGATCATCCCACTTCTATTGATTATAACATAATGATTACAACTCGATACTAGAACAAGATATGACTCTATATGAATGCCTCCGGCAGTGTACCGGGATGGTGCAATGAATCAAGAGTGACATGTATGAAAAAATAATGCATGGTGGTTGTGCCACAAATACGATGTCAACTACAAGATCATGCAATGGCAATATGACAAAAGTAAAGCATGTCATGATGATGATGATGATGATGGTGGAAGTTGCATGGCAATATATCTCGGAATGGCTATGGAAATGCCATGATAGGTAGGGTGGCTGTTTTGAGGAAGATACAGGGAGGTTTATGTGTGAAAGAGCGTATCATATCACGGGGTTTGGATGCACCGGCGAAGTTTGCACCAACTCTCAATGTGAGAAAGGGCAATGCACGGTATCGAAGAGGCTAGCAAATGGCGGAAAGGTAAAAGTGCGTATAATCCATGGACTCAACATTAGTCAAAAGAACTCATATACTTATTGCAAAAATTTAGAAGTCATCAAAAATCAAGTACTACACGCATGCTCCTAGGGGGATAGATTGGTAGGAGAAGACCATCGCTCGTCCCCGACCGCCACTCATAAGGATGCACAAGCCAGGTGCACTTCATGCTTCAAATTTGTTACACAACTTTAACCATACGTGCATGCTACGGGACTTGCTAACTTCAACACAAGTATTTCTCAAATTCACAACTAATCAACTAGCATGACTATGATATTATCACCTCCATATCTCAAAACAATTATCAAGCATCAAACTTATCTTAGTATTCAACCCACTAAAAAGAAAGTTTCACATATCTTGAATACCAAGTATATTAGCATTAAGCAAATTACCATGCTATTAATGACTTTCAAAATAATATAAGTGAAGCATGAGAGATCAAGTTTCTTTAAAACAAACCACCACCGTGCTCTAAAAGATCTAAGTGAAGAACTAGAGCAAAAATTATCACGCTCAAAAAGATATAAGTGAAGCACATAGAGTAAACTATCAAGCTCAAAAGATATAAGTGAAGCACATAGAGTATTCTAACAAATTTCAATTCATACATGGCTCTCTCAAAAGGTGTGTACAGCAAGGATGATTGTGGTAGACTAACAAGCAAAGACACAAATAATACAAGACGCTCCAAGCAAAACACATATCATGTGGTGAATAAAAATATAGCTCCAAGTAAATTACCGATGGAAGTGGACGAAAGAGGGGATGCCTTTCGGGGCATCCCCAAGCTTTGACTTTTTGGTGTCCTTGGATTATCTTGGGGGTGCCATGGGCATCCCCAAGCTTAGGCTCTTGCCACTCCTTGTTCCATAATCCATCAAAAGAATTCACCCAAAACATGAAAACTCCACAACACAAAACTCAATAGAAATCTCGTGAGCTCCGTTAGAGAAAGAAAACAAAAGACTACTTTAAGGTACTGTAGTGAACTTGTTCTTTATTTGTATTGGTGTTAAAACTACTGTATTCCAACTTCTCTATGGTTTATAAACTATTTTACTAGCCATAGATTCATCAAAATAAGCAAACAACACACGCAAAACAGAATCTGTCAAAAACAGAACAGTCTGTAGTAATATGTTACTAACGCAAACTTCTGGAACCCAAAAAATTCTACAAAAATTAGAAGACCTGGGGAATTTGTTTATTGATCAGCAGAAAATATAATTAACTAAATAGCACTCTCCAAATAAAAATGGCAGCAATTCTCGTGAGCGCTAAAGTTTCTGTTTTTGACAGCATGGTCAACAAGACTTTCCCCAAGTCTTCCCAAAGGTTCTACTTGGCACAAACACTAATTAAACACATAAAACCACATATAAACAGAGGCTAGATGAATTATTTATTACTAAACCGGAATAAAAAGCAAGGAACAAAAATAAAATTGGGTTTCCTCCCAACAAGCGCTATCGTTTAACGCCCCTAGCTAGGCATGATGATTTCAATGATGCTCACATAAAAGATAAGAATTGTAACATAAAGAGAGCATCATGAAGGATATGACTAGCACATTTAAGTCTAACATACTTCCTATGCATAGGGATTTTGTGAGCAAAAAACTTATGAGAACAAGAATCAACTTGCATAGGAAGGTAAAACAAGGATAACTTTAAAAATTTAAGCACATAGAGAGGAAACTTGATATTATTGCAATTCCTACAAGCATATATTCCTCCCTCATAATAATTTTCAGTAGCGTCATAAATGAATTTAACAATATAACCAGCACCTAAAGCATTCTTTTCATGATCTACAAGCATGCAAAATTTACTACTCTCCACATAAGCAAAATTCTTCTCATCAATATTAGTGGGAGCAAACTGAACAAAGTAACTATCATGTGATTGAAAATGAAGATCAAGATGACAAGTTTCATGGTTATCATTATTCTTTAAAGCATACGTGTCATCACAATAATCATCATAGATAGGAGGCATGCTTTCATCATAATAAATTTGCTCATCAAAACTTGGGGGACAAAAAATATCATCTTCATCAAACATAGCTTCCCCATGCTTGTGGCTTTGCATGTCATTAGCATCATGGATATTCAAGGAATTCATACTAACAACATTGCAATCATGCTCATCATTCAAATATTTAGTGCCAAACATTTTATAGATTTCTTCTTCTAGCACTTGAGCACAATTATCCTTTCCATCATACTCACGAAAGATATTAAAAAGGTGAAGCGTATGAGACAAACTCAATTCCATTTTTTTGTAGTTTTCTTTTATAAACTAAACTAGTGATAAAACAAGAAACTAAAAGAATCAATAGCAAGATCTAAAGATATACCTTCAAGCGCTAACCTCCCCGGCAACGGCGCCAGAAAAGAGCTTGATGTCTACTACACAACCTTCTTCTTGTAGACGTTGTTGGGCCTCCAAGTGCAGAGGTTTGTAGGACAGTAGCAAATTTCCCTCAAGTGGATGACCTAAGGTTTATCAATCCGTAGGAGGCGTAGGATGAAGATGGTCTCTCTCAAGCAACCCTGCAACCAAATAACAAAGAGTCTCTTGTGTCCCCAACACACCCAATACAATGGTAAATTGAATAGGTGCACTAGTTCGGCGAAGAGATAGTGATACAAGTGGTATATGGATAGTATATAATAGTTATTTGTAATCTGAAAATATAAAAACAGCAAGGTAATTAATGGTAAAGTGAGCGTAAACGGTATTGCAATGATAGTAAACAAGGCCTAGGGTTCATACTTTTGCTAGTGTAAGTTCCCTCAACAATACTAACATAATTGGATCACATAACTATCCCTCAACATGCAACAAAGAGTCACTCCAAAGTCACTAATAGCGGAGAACAAACGAAGAGATTATGGTAGGGTACGAAACCACCTCAAAGTTATTCTTTCCAATCAATCAGTTGGGCTATTCCTACAAGTGTCACAAACAGCCCTAGAGTTTGTACTAGAATAACACCTTAAGACACAAATCAACCAAAACCCTAATCTCACCTAGATACTCCAATGTCACCTCAAGTATCCATGGGTATGATTATACGATATGCGTCACACAATCTCAGATTCATCTATTCAACCAACACAAAAGACCTCAAAGAGTGCCCCAAAGTTCTACCGGAGAATCACGACAAAAACGTGTGCCAACCCCTATGCATAGGTTCCCAATGTCACGAAACCCGCAAGTTGGTCATGAAAACATACATCAAGTGGCACGTGATGTCCCATTGTCACCACAGATATTCACGGCAAGACATACATCAAGTGTTCTCAAGTCCTTAAAGACTCAATCCGATAAGATTACTTCAAAGGGGAAACTCAATTCATTACAAGAGAGAAGAGGGGGAGGAGAAACATAGGATCCATCTATAATAGCAAAGCTCGCGATACATCAAGGTCGTGCCAAATCAAGAACACGAGAGAGAGAGATCAAACACATAGCTATTGGTACATACCCTCAGCCCCGAGGGAGAACTACTCCCTCCTCGTCATGGAGAGCACCGGAATGATGAAGATGGTCACCGGAGATGGATCCCCCTCCGGCAGGGTACCGGAAAGGGGTCCCGATTGGTTTTTGGTGGTTCTGGAGGCTTGCGGCGGCGGAACTCCCGATCTATCTTGCTCTCTGATGTTTTTAGGGTATATGGAGATATATAGGGGGAAGAAGCACGTCGGTGGAGCTCCGAGGGGCCCACGAGGCAGGGGTGCGCCCAGGGGGCGCCCTCTGCCCTCGTGACCTCCGTGGAAACTTCTTGGAGTAGGGTCCAAGTCTCCTAGATCACGTTCGGTGAGAAGATCACGTTCCCGAAGGTTTCATTCTGTTTGGACTCCGTTTGATATTTTGTTTCCTCAAAATACTGAAATAGGCAAAAAACAGCAATTCTGGGCTGGGCCTCCGGTTAATAGGTTAGTCCCAAAAATAATATAAAAGTGGAAAATAAAGCCCAATATAGTCCAAAACAGTAGATAAAGTAGCATGGAGCAATCAAAAACTATAGATACGTTGGAGACGTATCACTCCTCTATTCCAGTCATGGACAGCCCCTGCCCGAGACGCACCTTCAGCCTTGCCTTGTTTTCCTTGACCTCTTCCCGCGCGCGACCGAGCTGCCTTGCCTCGTTCGACCACCACCATCGACTCACTGCTGCTGCTGCCCTCTGCTGCTCTCCCTTGAGCGCGCCCGCTCCATCGGCGCCTAGCTGCTGCCCAACCGAGGCCTTGTGATGCTTCGTTTCGGAACAAAAGACCATCAAGACCGACAAGACCCAGACTCTGAACGCCAAGTACTACTACAAACCCAAAGAATTCGGAATAATCAAGTCCCCGAGGAGACCCATTTTTCATCAAGTTCGACTACCCGTATCATCAAGTACCACTACGGCCGGAGACCTCGGACACAACAAGTACCCCTTCGAGCTATCAATAGCGCAAGCGCCAAGTTTCACGACGACCCAAGTACCGCGAGAACGTTCGTACCTTTACCGTCGCCGTGGATCCGACAAGTACCCCTACAACTAGTGTACCTCTACCGTCGTCTTCGGAATCGCTAAGAACTTCAAGCACCCCTTCGGATGACGAGGCCGACAAGTTCAATTGACCCCAAGTACCTCTCCGAAAATGAGATGTATACCGCTACCATCGCAAGAATCGAGACCGACAAGTCCAAAGATGCAAGTACCACTCCGAACCATGTACGACGACCGTCGTCGTTGACCCGTGAAATGAATGCATGTTGGATGAGATGCCCCCTTTGTGTCCACCATGTCAGCTTTGTCACCCGTTTTCATGCCACTAACCCATGGGAACCCGGTTACCGGGATCACCCCACCTTCTATCGCATGTCATGCTCCCGTCACTTTTCCTTTTGTACCGGTATCTCCATAAGCTACCGGAACCGATATGTTGCCGTGGCATCATTTTCGGATTCGTTGTCGTGGCACCCTTTCTTTCTGCCACGATGACAAATGCCTGATATCTTATCATGTCAACGTTTTCATAAATACTTGCACATGTCATCCGCATCATGATAATAACATTTAAAATGTTAAAATTGTTGTTTGCTTTAAATTACTAATGCATATGGGGATTTACCGGATTTGTTGTTTTCTATATCCGGCCCCATTTAAATTGTTTAGATAGATAATTCCTTTATGTTTCACCACTTGACATTCTTAACAACATTTAATATTGTTGGGTACATAAACGAGATCGAACTAAATAATTGATGTGGTGTTCCGTCAATATGCAACTCGTTGCATATTGGGATACACTTAACTTGTAGTTTTGTTTGTGCCCTTTTCCATGACATGCATATTTAAACCGGACATGCATCATAATCGTTTGTGCATCATGCCATGATTATGTGTAGGTTGTTTACTATGTTGTTTGCTTCTTTCCGGGTTGCTTCTCGCATTAGCTTCGGTTTCGTTCCGAAGTTGTGAGGATTAATTCGACTACGTCCGCTTGTCTTCTTCATGGAATCATTCTTCTTCCTTGCAGGATCTCAGGCAAGATGACCATACCCTCGAAATCACTTCTATCTTTGCTTGCTAGTTGCTCGCTCTTTTGCTATGTTGATGCTGCGATTCTTACCACTTGCTTATTATGCCTCCCATATTGTTGAGCCAAGCCTCTAACCCACCTTTTCCTAGCAAATCGTTGTTTGGATATGTCACTGCTTTGCTCAGCCCCTCTTATTATAGCGTGCTTAGTTGCAAGTGAAGATTGGAGCTTGCTCCATGTTTGGGACATGGTTATTTGTTGGGATATCACAATATCTCTTATTTAATTAATGCATCTATATACTTGGTAAAGGGTGGAAGGCTCGGCCTTATGCCTGGTGTTTTGTTCCACTCTTGCCGCCCTAGTTTCTATCATATCGGTGTTATCTTCCTGGATTTTGCGTTCCTTACACGGTTGGGTTATAATGGGAACCCCTTGACAGTTCGCCTTGACTAAAACTCCTCTAGCAAGGCCCAACATTGGTTTTACCATTCGCCACCTAGCCTCTTTTTCCCTTGGGTTAGGCCAGCCCAAGGGTCATCTTTATTTTAAACCCCCGGGCCAGTGCTTGTCTAAGTGTTGGTCCAACCCAGAGCATCGTGCGGGGCCGTCCCTTGGAAACTTGGGTTACGTTGGCTCCCGTACGCTTAGCTTATCCGGTGTGCCCTGAGAACGAGATATGTGCAACTCCTATCGGGATTTGTCGGCACAGCGGGTGGTCTTGCTGGAGTTGTTTTACCATTCTCGAGGATGTCTTGTAACCGGGATGCCGAGTTTGATCGAATTGTCTTGGGAGAAGGAATATCCTTCGTTAACCGTGAGAGCTTGTGATGGGCTATGTTGGGACTCCCCTGCAGGCTTTTGAACTTTCGAAGTCGTGCCCGCGGTTATGGGCAGATAGGAATTTGTTAATGTCCGATTGTAGAAAACCTGAAGTTTATCGTAATTAAAAATACATCAACCGCGTGTGTAACCGTGATGGTCTCTTCTCGGTGGAGTCCGGGAAGTGAACACGGTGTTGGAGTAATGCTTGACGTAGGTTGTTCTAGGATCACTTCCTGATCATAGATTTCTCGAACGTGCTTTGCCTTCTCTTCTCGCTCTCATTTGCGTATGTTAGCCACCAAATATGCTAGTCACTTGCTGCAGCTCCACCTCATACCTTTTACCCTTCCTATAAGCTTAAATAGTCTAGATCGCGAGGGTGTGAGATTGCCGAGTCCCCGTGACTCACAGATACTTCCAAAACCAGCTTGCAGGTGTCGTTGAACCGTGCAGGTGACGCAACCAAGCTCAAGTAGGAGCTCTACGAAAATTGTGTTCGCTATGTTGTTCCGTTTCCAGTTGTTCAGTAGTGGATCCCAGTTGGGACGATCGGGGATCTGTGTAGCATTTGGGGTAGTCTTCTTTTATTTTGGTTCCGTAGTCGGACCTTGTGTGTGTTTAGATGATGTAATGCTTTATTCATGTATTGTTGTGAAGTGGCGATTGTAAGCCAACTATGTATCTCTTTCCCTTATGTATTACATGGGTTGTGTGAAGATTACCTCACTTGCGACTTTGCTTACAATGTGGTTATGCCTCTAAGTCGTGCTTCGACACGTGGGAGATATAGCCGCATCATGGGCGTTACACAACACTCTCGTGCAATGACAAGTGAGTAAACACTCATCTTGAGAATAACATATTTAGCATGGAAAATATTGGCCACCCCCCCCCCCCCCCCCCGTCGCCGCTTCGTGATTGTTACAGGTACACAAAAAGGAAACTCATTTTGAAAATGAGAGTTGGCACATACAAATTTACTTGGAGCGGCATGGATGTACCGCATATAGGTAGGTATGGTGGACTCATTTGGCACAACTTGGGTTTAAGATTTTGGATGCACAATCAGTATGCTCGCTTAGTATAAGGAAATGTTAGCAAATAGATTGAGAAGTAACCAACCAAAAACAAAAGCGATAATAAACGAGCATTAAGCATAAATAACACCGAGTAATGCACCATAAGTCGGATATAACTTCATTGCATAACTATTGACTTTCGTGCTTGCATAGGGAATCACAAACCTGAACCCAATATTCTTAATAAGCATAATTACTCACGAACATGACTGACATATTACTATCTCCATCTCTCAAAACTATTACAAGGAATCAAGTTTATATTGTCCAATGATCATCATGAAAGTTTTTATTATATCCCCCTTGAATATCTATCACTTTGGGACTAAATTCATATATTACCATTGCTACTTTTCAAGACTCTCAAATAAATTTAAGTAAAGTATAAGTGCATAATATTTCTTCAAAAAATTTAACTCTCAAAATAATATAATTGAAGCATGAGGGCATTTCTTCAAAAATTAAACCACCACCGTGCTCATAAAGATATAAGTGAAGCACAATAGCAATTCCATAGCTCAAAAAAAAAATTAAGTGAAGCACATAGAGCAATTCTAACAAATCATAACATCATTATGGCTATCTCAAATAGGTGTCTCCCGCAAGGATGACTGTGAGAAACTAAAAAGCAAAACACGCAAATACTCATATAATACAAGATGCTCCAAGCAAGACTCATGATATGTGACGAATAAAAATATAGCTCCAAGTAAAGTTACCAATGGTCGCTAGAAGAAAGAGGGGATGCCTTCCGGGGCATCCCCAAGCTTAGTTGCTTGCCACTCCTAGAAGGTTAACTTGGGGTACCATGGGCATCCCCAAGCTTAGGCTATATCCATCGTGATCACACCCAAAACATGAAAACTTCAATCACACAAAACTTAACAAAAACCTTTGTGAGATCCGTTAGTATAATAAAGCAAATCACTACTTTAAGTATTGTTGCGAACCCATTGATATTTTATTATTGCATGATAACTACTGTATTATCACTTTAACATGGCTTATACCCCCGATACAATCCGTAGATTCATCAAAATAATCACAAAATGCAACGAAAACAGAATCTGTCAAAAACAGAACAGTCTCTAGTAATCTGTATTTTAACCATACTTCTGTAACTCCAAAAATTCTGAAAAACTAAGACAACATAGGCAATTTGTATATCAATCATGTCTAAAATATTTAGAATTTTTCAACGCTCCAGAAGAGCACATCAATTGTACTACAAAACGTTAAAGTTTATGTTTTCCAACAGGATCAAATCAACTATCACCCAAGTCATCCTAAAGGCATTACTTGGCACAAACACTAATTAAAACATAAAAACATAATATAACAGAAGCATAATTGTGCAAACACACAAGAATAGAAATAAAAAGTGAAAAATTTATTTTATTCATTGGGTTGCCTCCCAACAAGCGCTATCATTTTAAAGCCTTTTAGCTAGGCATTGATAATTTTTGTGATGCTGGCATGAAAGACAAGAATTGAAGCAGAAAGATAGCATCATATGGAATATGAAAATCACATTTAAGTCTAACATACTTCCTACGCATAGGAATTTTATAAGAAAACAAATTATCAAAACAAGGAAAAACTAGCATATGCAAGGAAGAAGAATGAAACAATAGCAATCTCAACATAACGAGAGGTAATTTAGTTATATAAAAATGCGTACAACCATAGTTTTATCCCTCATAATAATTACATGTAGGATCCTAATCAAATTAAAAAATATAGATATGATATAAAATTTTCTCTTCATGATCCACATGCATAAAAGTTTTATAATCTTCCAAGATAATGGGATTAACATAAAATAAAGTCCTGACCTATGCAAACACACTTTCATTAGAAATTTCATTAGAATTAACACTATCCAAATGTGTGGAATTATTTTTACCTAAAGTTGACGCTCTGCCAAACCCACTTTCAATATTATTGCAAATATTATATTCATCATAAGGCTTAAATGTTTAAGATCATAAGAAACACTATCACCCTAATCATGATCATTGCAATAAGTAGTAGACATAAAAAAATTATCATCCCCAAAATTGTAGTTTAGCATATTATTAACATAATTGACAGTAGTAGAATTTATAATAATATTATTGCAATCATGTTATTCATTCAAGGAGCTATCATGAATCACTTTATAAATTTCTTTGTTTAACACTTCATCACAATTTTCAGATTCATGATTTTCAAGCAAAACTTCATAGAGATAATTAAGTGCACTCAACTCACTAGCAATTGGTTCATTAAAATTTGGTATTTTGAAAATATTAGCAAGTGGATGAGGATCCATATCAATAGATTTTTATCAAGCAAAGATGCAAGCAAATAGAAGGCACATGAGAACATAAGCAAAGATAGCAAACAAGCAAAAAAGGGAAATGGAAAATATTTTGTATTTTTGAGAAAACATTTTAGAAGTGGGTGGGATGAAAATGAGTGGAAAATGGCAAATAAAGTAATTGCAAGGAGATGAGAGTTTATGCGTAGGTACTTGATAGATGTTGATGATGTCTCCCCGGCAATGGCGCCAGAAATTCTTCCTGGTTGCTTGTATCTGCGTTGGTATTTCCCCGAAGAGGAGAGGATGATGTAGCATAGCAAAGGTAAGTATTTCCCTCAGTTATGAAACAAAGGTTATCAATCCATTAGGAGAACCAAGCAACACTATGTAAACAACACCGGCACACAAACAACAAATACTTGCAACCCAACGCGTAAGAGGGGTTGTCAATCCCTCCTCAGTATTGAGATAGATTAAATTGTATGAGATTTGATAAATAGATCTAACTAAAACAAAATATAAAATAAAGAAAGAAAATTTGCAGAAAGGTATTTTTGGATTTTATATGATAGGAAATAGACACGGGGGCCATAGTTTTCACCACAGGTTTCTCTCAAGAAAATAGCATACGATGGGTAAACAAATTACTGTTTGGAAATTAATAGAAAATCGAATAATCATGATGATATCCAAGGAAATGATCATGTATATAGGCATCATGTCCAATATTAATAGAATGAAACAATTCTGCATCTACTACTATTACTCCACACATCGACCGCTATCCATCATGCATCTAGTGTATTAAGTTCATGGAAAATAGAGTAATGCAATAAGAACGATGACATGATGTAGACAAGATCTATTCATGTAGGAATGCAAGGCTATAACAATCACGCGTAAAAGTGTTCAACAAAGATTCAAATAATATTCATGGATAGAACTGATCGTAAACCCACAATTCATCGGATTCTAACAAACACAGTGCAAGAAGTCATTACATCAAATAGATCTTGAAGAACATCAACGAGAACATTGTATTGAATATCAAAAGGAGAGAATAAGCCATCTAGCTACTAGCTATGGACCGATAGGTATATTATAAATTAGTCACGCATCCTTGAAGGGGCAACAAGGATGATGAAGAACCTCTCCATGATCGTTGTGCCCTCCAACAGAGTCCTGAAAAATGCCTCTAGATTGGATCTCGTGGCTCCAGAACTTGCGGCGGCCAAATCTGTATTTCCTCGACTCCCCAAGGGTTTTGGGATTTTAGAGTATTTATAGAGTTGGATGTCGGTGGAGAATCTTCCTATGGGCTCCATTACCCTCCAGGGCGCGCCAGGAGCATCTGGCATGCCGTTGTGCCTAGTGGGCCCCAGGAGCCTCCTCCCATGCAGTTCTTTCGATCCGTGTGTGTCTTCTAGGTAGAAAAAAATCTTCAAAACATCTCGTGGATTTGGACTCCGTTTGGTAATAATATTCTGCAAAGTAAAAAACAAGCAAAAAAACAACAACTGGCACTGGGCACTATGTCAATAGTTTATTCCAAAAAAATTATATAAAGTTCCTAGTAGATAAATATAAAGCATCCAAGATTGATAATATAACTGCATGGAACAATAAAAATTTATAGATACGTTGGAGATGTATCACCCGACCTCCGTTTTCCGCCCTGCCGGAACCCTCTGTGGGCTCGTGCGGCCCGCGCGTGCCTCGTGCCACCCTCACTTCAGCCAGCCAGCCACCCCCCCCCCGCGCGGTCGCCGTGCCCTGGCCCTGTCCCGGCGTGCCAACACTTCCCCAGCCCCGTGCTACGCGCGTTCCCACACACCCCACATCACGGCCCCGCACTTTCCTACTGCTGCTTACTGCTCCTGCCATTGCTTTGCTGCCCGCCGCTACGCTAGCCTGCTGCTGTGTGCGATCCCATGCCCCCGTTGGTCTCCTGCTGCTACTGGCCGCCGCCTGCTGCTCGCTGCTGTTACTAGCTGAAGCCGATGTTGCCACCGCTGCCTCCCGGTTCCTGCGCCGCTGCTCGCCGCTAGCCGCGGCGCCCGTCGGCGCTCTCCTGTTCACGCGCGCGTGCAACCCTGGCCGGCCAGCGCCCCTGTCGAGTGGGGAAGCCCCTGCTAAATTAGCAGCTAATCACCCCCTAACCCCACTGACACTTGGGCCCCATGCGGCTAATTAAAATAAATAACCCGCATCACTTTAGTTAGTGTGTATGACATGTGGGTCCCGTGTTAATTAAACTATTTTAATTAAAATCTATTAGGCAGCAGACATTGACATGTGGGCCCCCTGATCAGCTTGACCAGTCAACTAGTCCATAGTTGACTGTTGATTAAGCAGTCAACTGGGCCCATTGTAGCCATAGATGCACCCATCTGGGTACACTTTCTATGTACCCATAGCATTTAATTTTTAATGTAATTTTGAATTTAATTAAATTCAGTAATTCAGGAGATGATTAAAACACTGAAAAATCATATAAAATAATTCGTAGCTCAGTTGAAAATAATTTATATATGAAAGTTGATAAGAAAAAATATAATGAATCTGATTATGCCACCTTCATACCTGTTGTTCCTTTCTAACATAACAAACATGGAACCTTCCCCTCCGGATCAATATACCGAATAATACCCGAGGCCGGGAAAATATCACCGGATATTTTCCCTCTTCTTTTTAAATGATTAGAGATGCATTAGAGCATGTAACCCACAAATCTTGTCATGCCATTGCATCTGTGTTGCATTTTATTGTTTCCCCCTCCGCTACTTCCTTTCAGGTAAACTCCGAGACCATTGATGATATGGTGATCGACTACACCTCTGAGGATCTGTTTTCGTCTGCAGAGCAGGCAAGCAAGCAAAACCCCCTTGATCATTAAGATATCGCCCATTCTTTCTCTCTTATTTTTGAATTAGCTTTTGCTACTATTGATGTTCTGATAGATCCTATTCTGGTGCATAGCCTGTTTTCGTAACATGTTATCCTAGCATGCCTAGATTAGTTATGTTAGTGCCCCATCAATAGCCCTACATCCTTGTATGTGTTTCCATGTTGTACCATATGGGTGATCCGAGATGACTGACTATTGTACCAAGACTAGAACACCCCTAAAGGCCCTTACAATTGTACATCTCTACCGAGTCGTATCAAGTGTGATCTACTAAGGGTTATTCCTTGTATTTCACTCTCGATGACGACTCGGTAGTGTAGCACATCTAGTGTGATCTACTGAGGGTGATTACTTGTATTTCACTCTCGATGACGACTCTACAGTGTAGCATATCTAGTGTGTTCTATTGAGGGTGATTCCTCATATTTAACTCTAGGTGATGACTCTGCAGTGAAGTATATCAAGTTAAACCTATCGAGGGTGATTTCGCAGTTTCACCTTGATGATAGGGAACTGAACCCTGATTGTTACGTTGATAATGATGGGTCAGCCCCAAGGGTACCCGAGAGAGATAATGTGGTGCAATGATAGGGCAGGTGGAGACCATCCAAGAGAGAGCTGGATGTGTTCCCTAGTCGTGGTCCACGAGTTACCAAGTTGATGCGACGGGAACCATGTTCGTGTCCGCGAACTACTAATAACACGCTTAACGAGATTGGGTATTTGACCTGAGTAGGCCATTGGCCTATACGTACTAACCGCCACATGACATAATGTTATATGGGACCCTCGGCGTCATATGATTTCTCTCGAAAGCTTTGTTAGATGTCCAGTTCAGCAATGCGGAGTGGTCGGCAAAGCGGATCCTAGAAGACTTCCATTTGATCATGGTCGCCCTTGCAATGTCCTGAAGTGCTTAGGGGTGAGCCGCTGAACAACCCCTTCACACTTAGGATGTAGACCGGCAGGGACCTCTCTGCGGAGTCTAGGTAGGACTATAGCGTGTCGATTGCCCAAGGCCGGACATTAACCAGAAAAGTGTCTCTAGCTAGAGGTAATGGAGCATATCGGGTAATGTCAGCCTTGTAGGGAGGTTAAACTATTTGAATAGCCTTGTCCATGGTAACAGGACACTTGGATATATGAGAGTATCCCGATCGTATACAACTTGAACCATATACTTGATTAATTACATTGATTTATATATATGGAATGCCTGCGGATCTTTTCACGTAGGGAGTCGAGGAAGGATCTCAGGGTATTGTATTGTTGTGTTAATTACAAGTTGATATCATATAAGCTCCTTGCTCCTGCTTCTGCAAGATCATGGCTACAAGAAGATGTAGACTTTGATGGGATGAGCTTCTCCCTCTTATTCTGGCATTTCTGTAGTATAGTCCACATATTTACCCCCATTACTTTGATGTCATTGCATATGTAGTATAGATCTAATGTAAGTCTTGCGAGTACTTTGGATGAGTACTCAACATTGCTTTGCACCCCTTTTCTTCTATCCGGTTGCTGCGAACTGGCAATGGAGCCCAGGACAGAGGGTTCCTATCTTGGCTAATACGTGGAGTTCGGCATCGAAGAGTAGTTCGGAGGTCCCAGCCAGGCGGCCTCCACCTTTTCGATCTAGAGTTGTTGTTTATTGTCGCCTTCTTAAGCCACCTTTGTAAATGGATGTAGTCAGACCTAACTCTTGTCGTAATTTTGGGTCTTGCGACCCTGGCTTGTAATTTATGAGATATACGTTTATCCTTTGTATCGTAGAGTTTTGTTGTGATATTTTCCCGTGAGGGTATGATCTTGTTCTTGCATGTTTGCTGTACGATTTTTGCACGATTGAGTCAGGGTGTCACAAAGATTTACCTTTAGGGTGTTTAAATTTCTTGTTTGATGTGTGCTACTTGTGATTAGCGTTGGTATTTCCCCGAAGAGGAGAGGATGATGCAGCACAACAGAGGTAAGTAGTTCTCTCAGTTATGAAACCAAGGTTATCAATCCAGTAGGAGAACCAAGCAACACTATGTAAACAACACCTGCACACAAACAACAAATACTTGCAACCCAACGCGTAAAGGGGTTGTCAAACCCTCAACGGTATTGAGATAGATTAAATTCTATAGGTTTTGATAAATAGATCTAACAAAAATAAAAAATAAAATAAAGAAAAGAAAAGAAAATTGCAGCAAGAATTTTTTGAGTTTAATGTATGATGGAAAATGGACCAAGTGGCCATAGTTTTCACTGGAGGCTTCTCTCAATAAAATAGCATATGGTGGGTAAACAAATTACTGTTGGGCAATTGACAGAAAAGCAAGTAATTATGACGATATCCAAGGCAATGAGCATGTATATAGGTATCATCTCGAATATTAGTAGACCGACTCCTGCCTGCATCTACTACTATAACTTCACACATCGACCGCTATCCAGCATGCATCTAGTGTATTAAGTCAATCGAAAAATTGAGTAATGCAATAAGAACGATGACTAGATGTAGACAGGATAAACTCATGTATGAATAAACCCCATCTTGTTACCCTTAATAGCAACGATACATGCATGTCATGTCCCTTTCTGTCACTGAGATTGAGCACCGCAAGATCGGACCCATCACAAAGCACCTCTTCCCATGGCCAGATAAATCAATCTGGTTGGCCAAACCAAACCATCAGAGAAGAAATACGAGGCAATAACAATCATGCATAAAATAGTTCAGAGAAGACTCAAATAATATCCATGGATAGATCTGGTCATAAATTCACAATTCATCGGATCCCGACAAACACACCGCAAAAAAGAGTTACATCAAATGGATCTCCAAGAACATCGAGGAGAACATTGTATTGAAGATCAAAAAGAGATAAGAAGCCATCTAGCTACTAACTACGGACCCGTAGGTCTGTGGTAAACTACTCACGCATCATTGGAGGGGCAAGAACGATGATGAGGAACTCCTCTGTGATCATTACCCCGTCTGGCAGAGTGCCGGAAAGGCCTCTAGATTGGATCTCGTGGTTTCGGAACTTGCGGCAAAGGAAAAAGTATTTTGCTGACTCCCCTAGGGTTTTTGGGATTTGAGAGTATTTATAGAGGCGAAGGTAGGTTAAGGCGGTGCTCGTGGGCCCGACTACCCACCAGGGCACGCTAGGACCCCCTGGTATGCCCTGGTGCCTAGTGGGCCCACGGGCCTCTTCTCGTGTACTCCTGAAGCTTCCAGGGTCTCTTCTTGCCAGAAAAAAATCTCCAAAGATTTTTATGGCATTTGGAATTCGTTTGTATGGATATTTTGCAAAGGAAAAAAACAAGCAAAAAACAACTAGCACTAGGCACTAAGTCAATAGGTTATTCCCAAAAAAATGATATAAAGTTGCCGGTAAATGTATATAAAACATCCAAGATTGATTATAATAGCATGGAACAATAAAAAATTATAGATATATTGGAGACGGATCAGCATCCCCAAGCTTAATTCCTGCTCATAATCGAGTAGGTAAATGATAAAAATAGAATTTTTGTTGTGGAATGTTACCCATCATGTTCATTATATATTCTTTTCTTTTGTAGCACGGACATTTGGACTTTAAATGATTCAAAGAAATAGTCTATAATTTGACATGAAGACATCAATACTCAAGCATATCAACAAGCAACCCTGTCTTTCAAAATATCATGCTAAAGAAAGCTATCCCTAGCCCATAATGCTTCATGAAACACACTCAAATATTAGCTACATCCAATGGACATGTATGATAATAGTGTTCCCTAGTTGGTGCTTTATAAGAGAAGATGGGGACTCAATATTTTTTTTGCATAAAAGTAAATAGATAGGCCCTTCGTAGAGGGAAACGGGGATTTGTAGAGGTGCCAGAGCTAATAGCTTAAATTGAACGATAAAATTGTTTTCAGACGCATGCTTTTCCTGTCAACAAAGACGACCGAGAATTCCCAATATTTTCCATGCTATATAAATCATAGGTGGTTCCCAAACATAAAATAAAGTTTATTTCCTTTTCCACCATTATTTCACAATCCATAGCTAGCCGTATCCACGGGTGCCTTCCATACCAACACTTTCCAAGGAATTTATTATTGACAACATATAAATATATTTTTTCATTTTGGGAATGGGCATCCCTATTACCTGCCACACTCTCGTGCAATGACAGAAAAAGCAAATTCATTTTGAAAATTAGAGTTGCCACATACAAATCACTTGGAATGGCATGGAAATACCACATATATGTAGGTATCACTACAAAAAAACACATCTGTGACATTTAGGCCCAAAGAAAAAAATTGTCTTGGTTATGACACTTCTATGATGATAATTTTGACAAAAACACGTATCATCATAGATGAGGTGGGCTCCTGCTTCTATGTCAATAAATCATGATAGAAAATAGGATTTTCGTCCTGGGCGGGCCGGGGACGCACCTACATGACATTCTTTGGGCCACCGATGACATAAGAAATCGTGGTAGAAGTGAGGGCGAGGAAATTTTCGTGGAGTTCCCGGTTACGGTGGGTGGTAGGGCCGAGCGATGCAGTGTGGTTTGCACGTTTCTCTCTCCTATGCGCGTGTGGTGCGAGCCGTGTTTGCTATACCTCAACCCAAGCGAGGCGTCAACCCGAGTGATCGCACTCCTACGTACTGAAGCCGATCGATCGATCCCTTCACTGCTAACTGAACCCGACTGACTCCGCTGCAAAATTAACCCGATCGATCGCGATGCTGCTACTTATTGAAGCTGATCGAACCCCCATGCGAGACGTGGCTAGAAGGTTGGGTTCCCTATAGATGAACAGTGCCCATTGTTGTGGCGCGCGTGATACGTAGAACAAGTCAAGATGTGGTGAGTTGAGCCGGTTGGGTTCGGTGTCGATGAACAATTCCCTCTGGGGGTTGGATGAACAGGACCCCGACTGTGTGTAGGCGGTTACCGCTGGATGAACAGGACCCCGTGGTAGTACGTGGTTGCCACTGGATGAACATGACCCCGTGGTAGTGCGTGGTTGCGCTAGATGAATAGGACCCCGAGGAGGCCACCACACACGCCCAGTAGGTTCGGGTGGATGAATAAGACCCCATGGAGTCTGGATGAATAGTAGATGGACAGTGGCTGGTTGAGGCTGGAGGAAGTTGACGGTGGATGAACAGTAGCTCATGGAGTCCTGTTTTGTGGTACGCCACACAGCTCACTGCTGAACAGGACCCTGTTTTGACCTTAGGCGGTTGGAGACAAGTCCGTTTCATTCGTTTTGCGATACGTCGGAACCCTCTTGATGAATTGGACACAGTTTCGACCGTAGGCGTTGGAGAGAAGTTCATTTTGTCCATTTTGCGGTACGCCAGAGCCCTCCCGATGAATAGGACCCTGTTTCGGCCATAGGCGATTGGAGAGAACTCCATTCCCTCCATCTTGCGGGACACGAGACCTTGAGTCGATGAGCAGGACCCCGGTTGGGCCGTTCCGTACAAGTCGGTTGGCTCCTGATGAACAGGACACATTCCGACCCAGTCCCTTGCCTCCCGATGAACACGACACGGTTTCCTCCGTTCTGACCCAGTCGGTTGGCTGCCGATGAATAGGACGCCATCACTGTACATGTCCGAGACCCCTGCTCGTATGTCCGTACATAGCCGTATTTACTTTCTTCGAGCGTGGCTGTACGTATGTGTACACGATTTAGATAGGATTGTCTCAACTGCTACGTCACACGTGCCGCTCCTTGCTCGGCCACGGTTCATCCTTGCAGAGAGACCGATCGACCAGTATGTACGTACACGTTCGCGACCAGAGAAACAACCCAACATACGGTTCCACCGGGTGGGTCCCAACTATTTGGGGAGGATATGGAGGCACTTCCTTGCATGCGAAGATACAGCTGATGGGTCCCAGCTGTCAAGGGGAGGAATCATTTTTTTGCCCGTAATAAGGACGCACTTCCTTGCATGCGAAGATATTGCTGGTGGGTCCCAGCTGTCATGGGGAGAAAACATTATTTTTAGGGTAAAAAGGGTGCAGTTGCATGCATGCATCCATGGGCGTGGTGCGCCCCCACTATCAGCCTCTCCAAATAAAATCATCTTCCGATGACCCTCGTTGGTTGAGCATGTTGACCAAATCGTGCTGAGCACACCAAGGCCGGTGGACGATGGGAGGCCCCAGACTGGAACAACCTGGAGATGGGGAAGACGCGGCAGTGGAGTTGCAGATGGAGAGGAGTGGGAAACTTGACTGGTTCAGGTGCGTGGTGGGCCTACACTCTACAGAGAATAAGAGGAGGTGCGGAGGAGTGGAGGGATGGCCTGGCCATCGGTGGGGTAGTGTTTCGCTGTGAGCTGTGCGAAACAACGCCGCTCGACGCCGGAGGTTGGATCAGGCGATCCCAGCAGCGGTGGAGGATGAAGACAAGAGATTGAAGAAGAATGTCGGCTGTTGGATGTAAATACAACGCCTTGCTTAGTGTTCAACCTTTGTATTTTTTTTGCGAAAGTGCTTAGGCTTCGACCTACTGGCCCACATGTCAGCCTGTCCATATGTTTGTTTAGTCCATTTGCTGGGCTAGGTGAAACAATGATGTAGCGTCTATGCAGCCCGTTTATGTATTATGTTAGAATTTATAACCCATTTGCATTTTTTTCGAAATTCGCAGGCTTGCTGGGCTGGGTGAAAATATCATGTTGGGCAGGACGGAATAATGTTATAAAAATGTAAACACATGATTGCATGTCTATTACTTCATTGGTCAGTAAAATCTTTGCAAGCATATGTACGCAATCACCACGAGTTAACTTGCCAAGTTATATATAACCAATTATTTTTTTGTAAGAACTTTCGATTTACCAAAAAAATATAACTTTAATTTGATGAGTTAATAGGACATGGGGTATTATTATTTGTTAGGCTAGACGTGGGATAGTTGAGTTGGTTCTAGGGAAAAGTACTGGGAGAAAACTCATATTACATCAAAAAAGAAATTGGGAAAAAAATCAGATATAGGATTAATAAAAATGAAAATTAAAAGAAGTGGGAAGGTCTATACAATGGTTGGAAGAACAATAGTTTTAATGAAACCATATGTTGTTTCTATTATATATATGTAATAAAATAAGATATAAATAGAAATATAAGCAAATATATACTATTACAGAAGGGAAAACATAGGTTTAGTTTTGCATTCTTATAGAAAAAAAGAACTGAGCTGTGTGTTGTCTTGAAAGAACAAACATAACTGGGGCTGCTGATGTTATAAACAAGCTAGGTTGGGAGGCCCGGAGGCCACTTGATACCCGCTGGACCCTCAAAAAAGTTGAAACTTGATGGATCAACTTTGTCTGCATGTCGTGGGTGCACGTGTTAAACAACAAAATCTAGGCCATGGACCTGGTGGGCCCGGACGGTCATCCTCTCAACAAACAGTCGTTCCCTGATTCCTCTTATCTTGTTGACCATGTTGGGAACGATAGACGGAAGCGCCACGGCGAGAGAACCAAGGCGGACGATGACATTGAGACCTTAGATCGGAACGAACAGGAGCCGAGGAAGACACATACGGAGGGGAGTACCGAGGGTTGACTTGTTCGGGTGCAGGGCGGACTGTTGGTGCTAACGCTGTCAGAAAATGTGTGGGAGTAGAGGGATGGCCTAGTGTCGGCGTTCTGGGAACGGGGGTCCCCAGACTTGCCTGCCTACGGCCCACGGCGTGGCTCTTCAAGTGGGCCTGTATGGCCCATCTTCACCAACAAGCATTCAATACCCTCGCGAGGGGCCAATCCTCGCGAGGCGAATGACACGAGACCTCCTCAGGAGCGGCCTCACCAGGCTGGGTCGCGAGGGGTGGAGAGATCAAGGCCATGCAAACCTCGCGAGGTTCAAGTGACATGAGCCATGACGATCGAGACCAGGCGGGTGCCAGGCGGGCGCCAGCTCTCACAGTGTCCTTGTTTCCTCTTTGGTGCTAACGAAGCAAGCGCAGACAAAGAGTACCGAGTCGTCAAGCAAAGGTTTCCATATCGGTGTAACGAGACCAAGACCAGCAGGATGTCAGGACGGAGGTCACCGTGAAGCCCAAGACGGCGTCGCCACCAGAGCTTTTGGCAGGTGAAGAGGGCTTTTGTCAGGATAACTTGTACTAGATGTCCCCTTTCAAATTGGTCGTTGTTGGCTCCCTTCCCGCTCAATATTTGGGGAGAGGACCAGGGCCTCTATAAATAGGATTAGCTACCCCAGCGGATAGAGGACCGACCTCATCTTAGATGTGAGCCATTCCATCCTTAGCCACACACCAACCAAGCACAAGAATACCTCACGTCAGGAGGCTGTTCTTCCACTTGTACTATTCATCATGAGCCCAAGAGGGAATCCACCACACCACACTAGAGTAGGGTATTACACCGCAACGGTGGCCCGAACCAGTATAAATCTTGTGTCCCTTGTGTAGTGAGTTCGTCGAGCTAGCCTTTGAGATCGTGAAGTGATTGAGGGCGTGATCGGTGAGGGAGAGATCTTCACGCGCACCCTAGTGTTCGAACCTTAATGGTTTTGCCAGAACCCGAAATCCGACATTTGGCGCGCCAGGTAGGGATGCGCCGAAGCCTTCCTCTTCGTCGACCCACGCTTCATCATTCCACCAAGCTCATGGCGATGCTCACTGAGCCCGCGCTGAGCGCCGGGCCGCCCTCGCCACCCGAGTTTCTCAAACGGCTCCCGTCGGCAGGCCACCCCGTGGTTCTCCGTCACCCGCTGGCAACGCCGTCACCGGTCTGGCGGCAAACAAGCAGCATGCCTCTTCACTGAATCCTTCCATGCGCCGGGACGGCCACACCGCCACCCCGTCGCTGACTCCGGCCGGCTCGTCATCTCACGCTCGCCGCGCCCCCACGGATGCGCAGGCCGCACTGCTCATGGCACGCGAGCTCCTGCATTACCGCCCGGTCGACGACCTCTATGAGGACTGGCTGGACTGCATCGCCGACCTTGTCACCGCCACGGGAGGCTCTCCTACACCATCCCTCTCGCTGCCTCGCCCTCCGCCAGCTGCGGGCGATGTGGCTCATGGGGCGCCTCCGCCTCCTCCACAACAAGATGGCGCCCGTGCGCCATGGCTTGTGGCTCAGGGAGCACCTTAGCCTCCCCCGCGCCAGGGTGGCATCATCGCTCCAGGATGTGCGGTCCAGCGGCGCGAGCCACCACGCCGCGTGCCGACGCACGAGGAAAGAAGCTGCCAAGAGATTCCCCGTCCCTAAGGAAGTGCTCCACCACTCCCAGCTCCGCTTTGCTAGGATCGCTTGCTCCGACAGGACCATGCGCCGCATGCCGCGGCGGCGCAGGGGCACCACGACCAGGCTCCACCTCCAAGGCGAGCCCTGGTGACCACGGCCGGCTATCGCGCCTCCACCATTGAGCTGTGTAGCGTCGCTTGTCCAGGCAAGTTCAAGCCAAACCTGCCTCCGCGCTACGATGGCACCCCGACCTCCCAGTGTTCTTGCAGCTCTTTGAGCTGAGCATCGAGGCGGCCAGCAGTGACGAGAAAGCCATGGCGAACTGGTTCCCCATGGCTCTCAAGGATGGCGCCCACACCTGGCTCTTGAACCTGCCTCCTGGATCCATCTCTTCCTAGGAGGAGATGTGCGACTATTTTTTCACCAACTTCCAGGGCACTCACGACCGCCACCCGGCCGTGGGTGACCTGCGCCACATCAAGCAACAACCAGGGAGACCCTCCAGAAGTACACCCAGCGCTTCAAAAACGTTCGTCTCAAGATCCCCATGGTGACTGACGAGGCCATCATTTCTGCGTTCTCCGATGGCGTCCGTGACATCAAGATGAAGGAGGAGCTCGCCATCCATGAGGAGTTGTGCACATCCCTGGAGCTGTTCAACCTAGCGACCAAGTGTGCAAGGGCTAAGGAAGGACACCTTTCCCAACTCGAGCTCCTAGCTGCTGACCCGTAGGAGAAGAAAACCAAGGCCAACGATGTGAAGCACAAGGGAGTCACCGTGCTTGCGGCAGAGCCAGACATGAAGCGTGGCAGGGACCAGCCTGAGTCATCCAAGGGCAGCTGACCGTTCTGCGCCTTCCACAATGTACACCGCCACAACACCAACGATTGCCAAGAGCGCAACGACTGAGGCTACGGCCGAGGAGGAGGACGCGGCGGAGGACGCTGGGACGACCGGGGCCCATGCCAGGAGTGGCGCGACTGGCCTCATGAGGACCGCTGGTAGGTTCAGCCTCACGAAGGTGCCTGGAGGTATCAGCCTCGCGAGGAACGTCCTCTGGGCAATGCTAGGCTTCCTCAGTGCCGCCACCAAGAAGGAACGACGACCACCACCAAGATGAGGGGGCTGGGGGCTTCCAGGAGCCGCGTGCTATCGCCTGCATCTTGGGCAGAGCTCAAGCCCCAGCCTCACAGCGTATCTTCAAGTAGTTTGTTCGCGAGGTGAACGCATTCCTTCCGAAGCTTGAAGCTACACGCCCGCTCAGGTGGTCCAAGTGCACCATTACCTTCATCTCAGCAGATCAGCTCAAGTGCGCGGCCACCGCTGGCGCTCTCCCAATGCTTTGTTCACCCGTCATCAGGAACGTGCAAGTCACCAAGACACTCATAGACGGTGGCGCAGGGCTCAACGTCCTGTCTGTCGAGATGTTCGACAACCTTCAAGTGCCATACAACCAGCTTCAGCCTACGAAGCCTTTCTCAAGAGTGACCGAGAGCTCCACCATGCCGATAGGTCAGGTCCGCCTCCCAGTCTCCCTTGGAGAACGCAACAACTACCGCACCGACCTCATCGACTTCAAGGTTGCCCACATTCGTCTGCCGTACAATGCCATCCTCGGGTATCCGGCCCTAGCCAAGTTCATGGTAGTGATGCACCATGGCTACAACGTCCTCAAGATGCCAGGAAGCGGTGGGATCATCATAATCCCCTGCGAAGAAAGAGATGTGGTGTGCTCCCTCGAGCGCGCCTTGCAAGCAACGTCAATTGAAGACCCTGGCAACAATGCAGCTCGGTACCCCCCCTGAGGTCGTCCCGCAAGAAGAAGAAGCAACTACTCCATGCCGGACGTCAGGACGGCAGCACCGCAAGTGGCACCCCGTCAGGATCAGCGCCCGCACCAGGGGTGCCTCCCTCTGTCGCATAGGAAGGCGCGCCCGGCGCCCTCCTTAGGCAGGGCTCGAGGGCTCTCTTTTGGAGGGCCTCAGACCTTGCCAACGTCACGAGGGAGGCGCTCGGGCACCACTTGGAGGCGTGTTTTGCGGAACGTCTCCCTCAGGAGGACATCGGGCAAGGTGCGCCCGACGCTCAGGAGTTCATCACCAAGGTATCTCAGGAGCTTCAGGAAGCAAGAGCAATACACGGCAACCGCCGCCTACCTGGCATTGCTCCCCACCCAAGCGAGGGTGGTGAGCTGTGCGTCTGCATCGACATACTAGGGCTCAACCGAGCCGCGTCTTAGGAGCACTTCTGGCCTTTGCGTGTTGGGCGCTGTGAAGGTCCACCTCACAGCTACATTCGCATGCCGTTTGGCCTGCCAAGCATGGCTACTTTCTTCCAGCGCAACCTGCGGAGCGTCATGTAGGGTCAGGAGGCAAGGAATCACACAGTCCTGGCAGAGATGGCGACGGTCCTGAAGGAACCGCCTGGACCCCCAGAGCCTCCTGAGGCTCAGGGCCCCGATGGCTCATGAGGAACAACCCCTTCGCCGCGTACCTTCAGCTGCCTCAACACCCCTTCATCAACGGAACCAGGTGACATTTTCCAAGTTTAATTAGCTAGGAGTGCCCAGGGGGCTACAATATTCCCCGGCCACGTGGGTCCGTCCCTATGGCATGAATCCCTTCTTTTTAATGTCTTTAGCTTACCTTGCTGCCGGCGCCCCTCGGGCTGCATTATCCCCAAGCCGCTCTAGCTGGACCCAGTGGCGCGTATTGTTCATGCATTTACCTGATCTAGTTTGCCTTCCATGCTTAATCTATCTTTGATTATCGCCCACCACGGGAGCTGCGTGCCGGTCGTCTTTCTGGAGGACCCTTCGCGTGAGAGGGTTAGGCACGGCGTCTGTGCTCAGGTTCGTCCCTGCAGCATCGATAAATCCAACGGCTGAGCTCTGTCTGGCGGGACGGCCCCGTTCACGTCACCTCCTGGGCCATTGGTGCTTGGCTTTCTCACGAGATAACCTCAGGAGATTCATTCGGCGCAGGTTGTCTGACCACCTCGCAGGACCAACACAGTTAACAAGAATCAAGATCAGGCGCAACCCGCCTTGAGGTAGGGCCTCGTGAGTCCCGCACCGGCTCACGAGTGCCTAGACACACCTCATCTAGCCCTGATGTGCAAGCCAGGTGTCAGGGCAGGGCTGTACACGCCCCGGGGGCTCTCCGCAGCAGGGGGTCCCCTCCCACGTACCAGAGGCGGATCGGCAATCACCATGGCGATTGGTTCCCTTCGTCGCACTAACTTGCAGGAACTTCCTGAAGGCTACAGCAGGCGGTGCTGCGGACTCTCTCTCTTTTCCCGTGCGATTTGCTTGCGTGTTAAAAGGGGGGCACCTAAGCATCGCGACTCAGGAGCTGTTACTAGCTCTCCAGCCCTCACCCGCTGGCCTTGACCACGGCATCGTGACCTGGCATACCAGCTGTGGCTAAGCTTGCTCGAGGGCTGGGACCTGAGGACGTAGAGCACTAGGAAGAACATGGAGAAGCACCAGCAGCGGCGGACGCCCATGCTCGGCATCTCGCAAAGGACCAACCCTGGATTGCCAAGATAAGTTTCACGCTCATATCAACCAACTGCTACAACGTAGAGTTCTCATTTGTGTTGCCCCGTTGCGGCGACGTAATCTCCCTCTCTTACCTCTCGGTGGCCACTTGCATGCCAAAGGGGACCTACTGAGCATCGCATCTCAGGGGCTCTTACTGGACCTCGGGCCACTCACCTCCTGGCCTTGACCACGACATCGCAACCTGGCATACCAGCGATGGCTGAAGCCTGCCTGGGGACCGGGACCTGTCGGCGGAGAGCACCATGCCATCGCAAGGTTGGAAAGGGGAACTAGAGCAGGAATGGAGCACGCACACGCACATCTTCATAATAAGGATGATATCAACAAAGGACATTACAGACGCCTTACACGCCCCATCGGGGTCTATTTCAATTCCTCGGAGGGAACAAAAGGAAAGGAATCCCTAGGAGCTCTATCTACACGCGCTGGATGATGCTGACGTCATTATCAACAGTGAGCCATGAGAGGCCAGCGCCAACCCCATCCATATCATCGATAGTGGCGGCCAGACGCTACAGCCTTGCTCCGAGCACGACGGGAGCTCGGGGGCACGTAGCTGTCGCCGCTCGTCTCCGGAGACTCCACGAGCTCAGGAGCGTCGATGGACCACCAGGAGTCGCCGCTGTCGCTGGAGGAGCTGTAGGCAACGCCTGCGGCAGGCCCACCGCCCGCCGCTGCATCGTCCTGGCGACCTCCTTCAGGGCAACACTCCAGCCGGTGGGTTTCCTCGTCGAAGACCTTGAAGAGCAGCACGGTGGCTCCGTCGTACTCGAAGTGGATCGCGAGGGCGTCCTCCGCGCGGCAAACTCGGGAAATCTCACCCCAGCCTCGGGTTATGAAGATCCTCCCGGAGGCTATGGCTTCAATTTCTGCTCCAGTTGTCGGGGCGTCACAGTCAGCATGCTGCAGCCAAAGCTCAAGGGGTCCCCTTGGCGGCATCTCTGCAGAGAAGAAGGAAGGGAAGCGAATCCAAGTGCTCATCGGCATCGCCGCCCACAGCACGAACTCGCGCGATGAGTCCGTGACAAGGAACCCTGGAAGATGGAGCTTGCCCCACGGCACGGCGGCCTTGGCCCTGGCGCGGGCAGCGGTGCTCACCGCTCCTCCCTCCGGAATCATCGGCGTGAGCATACAAGGGCAACAGGTACCCAGGAGGCGGCCTCTCGTACCACAGCTGTGACCCCACCGGCCTCACCACCATCTCGTGGCGATGGGACCTCCTCTTCTTCAGCAGGAGCAGCTCGGGCTCGTTGAGGGGAGCCTTTCCCTTCTCAGCGGCCGAGAACCTCCAAATCGGCGCCATGACTGCACCAGCAAGGAGTGGAGCCAGGAAGGAGAAGAAGCGGGAGCGGCAGAGGAGAGACGGGTGATGGGGCTCTGCCCCCACCTCCCAATTATAGCCAAAGGGAGGCCAACCACCGGCCTCCATTATCTAAGGTAATAATGATGGTTTTTCCTTGCGTGCGGCAGGGACTCGTCAAGTCGGGTAGTTGCCGAGGTTGCGTGGGGAAGCGGAGACGCCCACGTCCAATCAACCGCCACGCGTCGACCAAGGCCGCAGGCTATTGGGGCCAGCGGCGCTCCGCACTTGCCCCTTGGCTTCGCCTCGAAGCCAAGCCCGAGCACGCCTTGGGCCCGGGGGCTACTGTTGGCGTTCTGGGAACGAGGGTCCCCAGACTTGCCTGCCTGCAGGCCACGGCGTGGCTCTGCAAGCCGGCCCGTACGGCCCATCTTCACGAACAAGCATTCAAGACCTTCGCGAGGGGCCAAGCCTCACGAGGCGGATGACACAAGACCTCCTCAGGAGCGGCCTCACCAGGCTGGCTCGCGAGGGGCGGAGAGATCTAGGCCAGGCAAACCTCGCGAGGTTCCAGTGACGTGAGCCATGACGATCGAGACCAGGAGGGCGCCAGCTCTCACAGTGTCCTTGTTTCCTCTTTGGTGCTAAGGAAGCAAGCGCAGATGAAGAGTACCGAGGCCTCAAGCAATGGTTTCCATATCGGTGCAACGAGACCAAGACCAGCAGGACGGAGGTCACCATGGAGCCCAAGACGGCGTCGCCACCAGAGCTTTTGGCAGGCGAACACTGCTTTTGTCAGGATAACTTGTACTAGTTGTCCCCTTTTAAATTGGCCGTTGTTGGCTCCCTTCCCGCTGAATATTTGGGGAGAGGACCAGGGCCTCTATAAATAGGTTAGCCACCCCAGCGGATAGAGGACCGACTTCATCTTAGATCTGAGCCATTCCATCCGTAACCACACACCAACCAAGCACAAGAACACCTCACCTCAGGCGGTTGTTCTTCCCCTTGTACTGTTCATCATCAACCCAAGAGTCAATCCACCACACCACACTGGAGTAGGGTATTACACCGCAATGGTGGCCTGAACCAGTATAAATCTTGCGTCCCTTGTCTTGTGAGTTCGTCGAGCTAGCCTTTGAGATCGCGAAGTGCTTGAGGGCTGATCGGTGAGGGAGAGATCTTCGCGCGCACCCTAGTGTTTGAACCTTAAGGGGTTTCCCGGAACTCGAAATCCGACACCTGGCTAGCACCATCGGCTAGGATGGGTCACTGAGGCGTCCGCGGCAGCACTGATAGCCGTCGTAGGAAGAGGACGAAAGATTGAACAAAATAAAGAAAGACAAATAGCCAGGTGGTTGGTCCAAAATGTCTGTGTACGAGACCTGCTGGGTCCACCTGAGAAGGGGAATATGTTGGGAGGAAGGAGATTCCAAGCACGACAGCCTAGTGAAGTAGTTACATACATATGAAAATAGCCACTCAAAAAAGCAATCAGGTTAATGGCTTCTTAGATGAAATATTTCGGACAAAACGGATAATTATGACACATAGGCTAATGCATGAAACACTCATATGATAAAGGTGCTTAAACAGATATAGTACATCATGTAGACCTTCCTGGAACGCTTGATCATGACATTCCGGCTATTTGTGAACTCGTTGGTCACGAGAAGCAGACACAACCTCATGCCCATGATCCGTATGTACATGTCGTAGCATGCATATGCATCCTTTACCGCGTAGGTTATGTAGGGTAGATTCAGAGGTACCTCCCATGTGTTCAGGTCCTTGGTATCGACGTCCTCTTTCCTGTTGGCGTACCAGGGGTCGAGATGGTCGCGGCAAGGTCAAACACGGAGTCCTTCTCATGTCCGTTGCCGACGATCTTGTACTGCTTCTAGATGTCGACAAGCTTGTTGCACAAGATGGCTGAATCGTAAAGCAAAGTCGTGTTCTTCCTGCTCTCCACCATAGTGAAGGTGTAGACTAAGGTGCCGATGAAACGGGCGAATGCTCCAGAACCTTTGATGGCCCTACAGTATTTGTGGACGAGAACCTCCTCCCACACGCATACCTGGGTGATGGCGGTCTGCTGGTCCCTGTCAGGAGATGAATGGTTGGGCACAAGGTCTAGTCCCATGACCTTGTGCTTTCTCCTCCAGTCGGTACTGCTTGAACTTGGCGAGGAAGAGCTTCACCGAGTCCGGGTCGTTGTTGTACATCACATTCAACTTGGTGCTGCCATTGGTGAACTCAAAGGTGAACTCCTTACTAAGCTCCATATCCAACGGGCTCACCCCTCGGATCGCCATTGGAGTCTCTTCTCACGTAGAGTTGACATGGCGGTTCCCATTTTGTGGGGATTGGAGGCATGTAGGGGGGAGGGGGAGACAAAGACGATCGGTATGTGCTGGAGTAATGGGGGCAACACCGCGGCAGCAGCAGTTTGTGTTTCCAACTGCAAGTGAATGAGTGGGTAGGCGGCGGCAGTTTGTTTTTCCGCCCATGGGGAACTGCATTCAACAGTAAACTGAGTGTGTACAGGTGACATCAGTTACTACCCCTCCCTCGCCCACTGCATGTCTGACAGAACATGCCCCCTCAGGTTCACGAGCGGGTCTGTATTGGTACAGTAAGAGCAAGTGTTAGTGGTCACTTTACTTAAATTTATTAGCTTTAATTAAAATTTATTCTTAAAACAAGCAAAGCATTGGCTCGTTCTATCAGTTCCACAGGATCAACATGCACAGCAATTAGAATTATTATTCTCAGGACGCACACGGTCATCTCATTTGCCGCACTTTCACATAGAAAATACTACCAAGTTTGAACAACTTGTTATTGTTGTTGTCCTGTGCATCATCATGCCGTGTCTCCCAGCTTGCAAGATTCAGAACCAACCAATAAGATTCAAATAATAAGTAAAACAAACATGCCTACATATCACAACGATTCTCAGCTTGCAAGACTCAGAACCAACCCATTAGATTCAAATAAGAAGTACAATAAAGATGCCTACACATCCCAATGATTCATAGATCAGAGCCAGTCGTAACTGTACAACTCAATCATTGTGAGAATATGAACAAATAAATAAAAATTGATCGATGCTTCATGTAATCAATTTGATCCACAGATTTTCTTAAATATTGAAACTAGTCCTTTTAAGGCCACGCGGGTCAAACATAGGCAACTGAAATATTCTGCATCACTGGTGGCACTACCACTTCCAATATATGCACAAGAGGGCCTTCTAGATTTTCTAGTGTGTATAGAGCCTCATCCTTAGTATTTAACAAATACATATAGCAGAATCTAGTGGAATCATAAATCAGCGCCCTAAAATACCTCTTTCCACGTTGCACACACGCATGGCACTTTAGAGCCTTTGGATAAAGTGAATCCCTGGATTAAATCCATCTTTCCTAGCCATGTCATACAACCCAAGAACTTGGTGAATGCTTTTGACCATCACAACATCTGTAGTTGAGTATTCTTTTTTGCATAGATAAGAAAGAGCATGATTACTATAATAGTGGCACTAGTTAAAGCAACTTTATTTCCAAAATGAGAAAATATTGCGATAGAATTGCTTTATTAAAAAAATACAACGTTAGTACAGTATGACAAAGCACAACCATGTTGATAAAGGACAATACTGACCTGTGTGAGATGACTTTGGGAGATCAAGTTATTCTTCATGTCCCCATATCTTGCCATGAAGGCAATTCATTGACATCCATTAACACCCCAGTGTGGCAGTAGAAGCTGGAGCGTGGACTCATTTCTATCACTTTTTTGTGTAGTTAACCTAAAATTATGGTGCCCACCAGTTAGAGAGGGGGCCCACGCCACCTCAACTTTATGCGTGATGGACTCAACTTTTTCAGTGCAGGTATGTGATTGATGCAGTGTGCATCAACTTGATTCTGCCGGATAGGCCTTGCGCAAGTTATCTACATTGGAAATGAAATGTAGATAAGATAGTAGCTCTATTTTAAATGTATTATTACTTCATTTTGTGAGTGGTAGGTGCGGTGCCAAAAGATTGCCTCAAATTATTATTGGCATGAAATTAAGATGCAAAAACAATATCATTATTGCTTTCTCTTAGCAGTGCCAAAATAGTAGCACGAGATCACTAGCTGGATGAAGAGTCAAAATCAACCAAAAAGGAACATACCCAGTCATGGGAACCATTACTGAGACAGGGGCCCTACGCCACCACGACTCGATGTGGTGAACCTGCATATCTACTCAGATGATTCAATTCATGGGACCTTTTTTCACAGTCCAGCTGAAATGAAGCAAAGATTGCATCATGCAGCAAGCAAAAAGAACTTGTTCTCATGAGCTAGTAGGTTCTTCTTTAGTAGTTGTACTAAAACTGAGCAACATTAAGGTTGGCTGTCCTGCTCATGCAAGGTGCAACTATAATTTGCTTATCCTTTTGTGCAGATCCACTAAAATAAAGTGCCATTGTGGTGGTAGTGACGGCTCATCTCGCAAAGGCTAATAAAATGTTGCACGAGAATACCGGCAGAGTTTTACAGAATTGTGAGACGTTGCCCACGTGACATTTTAGTTGAACTGCACAAGACACTCATTCCAAAAAAGTGTTTTGTGTAGTTCACAAAAAGGTCACAATAGAAACGAGGTGAAATGGATATCCCTATCCACACAAAAAGATAGAAAGAAAACATTTATTGGTCAATAAGAAGATACGAAACATACGTGAAATGAAAAGAAGCATCATCATTATGTTCATGGCAATCAGACAAGGATAGTAGAGATTTTAAAACAGCAACATTATGTTCATGATCAATAATGACATTCATCAAATATGGGATTACTTTTTTTTAAAGGAGGATTACCTTCGGCAAATATGGGATTACTTTTATGCTGGAATTGCTTGTTTACTAGATACAGTAGATCAACATCAGCTAAATAGTTGGTTTAATGGCATGGGACAGTGGGGACACCAGGACACATAACAGCGTAAAGAAGCAACTTACTTACGATACTGGAAAAAATAGCAGGAGTACCATTTATAACACAGTTTAATTGCATCATATTACTGAAGGCATTAGATTAACAATAACATTGGTTACACATGTCCTTACAGTAACAGTGTGATTGCTTCATTTTACATGCGCCCTTACATTAACAACAGCAAAAAGTTGGTATAAGGACATGCGACAGTGGACACATCAGCACAATATACCTACCAGGAGGCATAAAGTGGTGATGCCGAGTTTGTTCATATTATGTGAGGGCAGCAAATCTAATCCTGGACATACTCTGTTGACTTGTCCACCAGCCTCCACTTTCTATCCTGTTTTCAACCAATAATAGATCTATTCCTTATCCAGTTTCTACTGCTTTTTCCATTAATTTCCCTTTTAAACCAAGAGATCGGTTGGATATCCAGTCTACTACTTTCCTCATATTATTTCATCTTCGAATCATGTCCTAGATTCATGCTACAACTTACCCCCTTTCTTCGCTGTTTGAACCAAGTCCTATATTCGACTGCATGAAGTAGCTTTACCTCTAATAATACAAAAAATTTAGGTGGCTTTGGAAGAGCTGATGGAAGTAGAAAAAGATCCACATGTAGACACATGGGGAGCTGGGGCAGTGGAGAAAGGCCTCTTTCGAAGGAACTTATACCTGAGGGTCGTTGGGATGTGGCTAGGAGGATGGTTGTAGGTCGGATCAGCCCACAATACGGCGTGGAGGAAGAAGGGGTCAGAGGACCAGCCGAGCCGGTGCTGTGTCGGAGAGAACGGCACGAGCAGTGGATGAGGACCCGCCGATAGTTGTGGGTTTCCTCCCTCGCCGCCGATGATCGCGTGAACGTTGCACCTAGGCCCCTACACACACCGGCCAAAGGGATCCCGCCGGATTTGTGGCCAGTGGTTAGCAGAGAGAAAATGTCGCTACCACTGTCTTGTTTAGATCAGGAGAGGATGAGAGAATGAAGAGAGCAACCCTAGTAAACCAAGCACTCAGGCCCCTGCTTATATATATATAGTGGAGTGGTTATCTGTTGTAGGGTGAAATCCTAGAGGGGATCTTTTCACACTTGGAGGGGGGAAACTGACGAACACATAAGAACACAAGGGGGAAATCACTCAAACAAACGCAAATAACACATTCACTAGAGTAGCATACATGATATTCATAAGCATACAAGAACAATTCAAGGGAAATAGCACTAGGGTAAAAAAATTCCCACTCCTAGGAGATGAGGTCTTGATGTTGATCTTCTCCAAGAGGAGGCCTTGATAATCTACAAGGATTCTTCCCAAAGTGGGGGATTGATCTCCCAAAGGAGGGGATACAAGGAGCAAAGCTCTCTAGTGTCTATCAAATACTGTGCTAAACTCACTAATGAGCTAGGGGAAGAGTTTATATAGGCTAGGGATGAAATAAGATGAAAATGGGGGTACAAGGGTCATTTTTAACCCAAATGCACGCAGACATAGCGGAGGTGACCGGGCACCCGGGGAAAAGGGGTCCGGGCACCCGGACCGGTCAAGAAGCCGGTTGAAGGTGGACCGGGCACCCGGGGGTCCCATGCTCGGGCACTCGGGCGGTATTAGCGGCTGGAGGACCGAGGCCGGGCACCCGGGGGTCCAAGGCCCGGGCAGGGGCTGACGGCTGGAGTAGGGAGGCCGGGCACCTAGGGTTGAGGGCCCAGGCACCCGGGGCGTCGCCTGGGAGGAGAGGGGCCGGGCTCCCGGGGTGTCGAGGGTCTTTGCCCACCCCGCAGTTCCATGCCCGGGCACCCGGGGTCCTTATGTCCGGTCACTTGGGTGTCCAGGGGAGCTCCGGTTCTCTGCGTCTTGGGGCTCCTTTTCCTGCTCCTTCACTTTGGGTCTTCGGGTGGACTTGGTGATCCCTCCATGCTTCCTCGCGATGATCTTCCATGTACCTAAGAATGCATAATGTGTCTCTTTGAGGTAAAACCCAATTCTCAAGTGAATCCGAACAAAAGTCTAAGAGGAAAGAATTGACCTCGTTCTCGATGGCGCGTGCGCGTTCTCTTGTTATTGGTCACCTTGGTGTTTGTGGTCGTGATGGAGTGTCCATGTGGATGGTTGAGGGGTGCTCCGCATCATCTCCCCCCCCCCTGGGAGAGATCCATCCGCAGATCATTATCTTCATCACCATGGTACTTGGCCAGGTCCTTGACGTTGAAGATGTCGCTTACGTTGTACTTGTCACATGGAATGTCGATCTTGTAGGCATTGTCGTTGTAGCATGCGAGCACCTTGAAGGGTCCATCGGCTCTCGGAAGTATCTTGGACTTGCGCTCCTTGGGGAAGCGGTCCTTGCAAAGATGTAACCATACGAGATCTCTCGGTTGGAACACTATTGGTGACTTGTTGATGTTGATCTTGGTGGCGAGGCGATGTACTTGACGCTCGATCATGGACCTTGTTTCTTCATGCATCTTCTTGAGGTAGGTGGCTCTTGCGCTAGCGTCCATGTTCACCCGTTCTTGTAGCGGTAGAGGAACGATGTCCAACGGTGACAAAGGGTTGAAGCCATGGACAACCTCGAAGGGGGACTTGCCGGTAGTAGAGTATCTTGCGCAGTTGTAGGCATACTCAACAATGGGTAAGCACTCCTCCCACTCCTTAATGTTCTTCTTGATCAACACGCGTAGGAGAATGGAGAGCGTCCGGTTGGTGACTTCTATTTGGCCATTGATTTGAGGATGATATGCCGTGGAGAATAGTAGCTTGATGCCGAGCTTGGCGCATAACGTCCTCCAAAAGTAGCTTAAGAACTTGACGTCTCAGTCCGACACAATTGTCTTTGGCACTCTGTGTAACCTCAAGATTTCCCTAGAAAAAAGATTTGCAACATGTGAAGCATCATCTATCTCATTGCAAGGGATAAAATGAGCCTTTTTAGAGAATCGGTTCACAACAATGAATACAGAATCCTTGCCAGTTTGAGTCCTAGGTAATCCAAGCACAAAATGCATGCTAATATCTTCCCATTGTTGATGTGGAATAGGAAGTGGCGGATGTAAACTATGGGATTGAGATTGTGACTTAGCTTTGCGGCATGTAGAGCACCGGTTGGTGAAGCGTGAGACATCGCGGAACATATTGGGCCAAAAGTAGTTCTTGGAGAGAATGCCAAAAGTCTTGTCGCGTTCAAAATGTCCCATGAGTCCTCCTCCATGAGCCTCTTGCAAAAGTAACAAACGAAGAGAAGACTCGGGGATGCATAGTTTGTTAGCTCTCATTAGATAACCATGTCTGATATAATATCATTCCCAAGATGTATGCGTCACACACTTTTCATAAGTAGTAGAAAAAGTCACATTGTGCTCATACAAGTCTTTGATATGGTCAAATCCAAAAACATTCAATTCAACTAGAGTAACTATCATGCATTTGCGGGAAAGAGCATCCGCCACAACATTTTCTTTGCCCTTAATGTACTTGATCACATAAGGGAAAGATCTAATAAATCCACTCCATTTAGAATGTTGTTTATTAAACTTGGTTTAACCTTTAAGGTACTTAAGTGTCTCATGATCAGTATGTATGAAAAATTCATGTGGGAAAAGGTAATGCTCACAAACATGCAATACACGCACTAAAGCATACAATTCTTTGTCATATATGGGATATTTAAGTTGAGCATCAGGAAGTTTTTCACTAAAATATGCAATGGCTTTCTTTTCTTGCATCAAAACTCAACCAATTCCATTACCACTAGCATCACAAAGAACCTCAAAAGTATTGTCAAAGTTAGGCAACGAAAGAATCAGAGCATGAGTAAGCAAAGATTTGAGCTCATCAAATGTGGTAGATTGCAAGGGTCCCCAAACAAAGGGTGCATTTTTCTTACTCAAGGCATGTAACGGTGTGTCAATAGTGCTAAAGTCTTTCACAAAGCGATGATAAAAAACCACAAGACCAAGGAAACTAGGCACTTGTTGCAAATTAGTGGGTTGAGGCCAAGTTTTAATTGCTTCAATTAAAGATGGACACACTTTGAAGAAACAACAAACCCCAAGAAAACAAGCTTGTCAACACCAAATGTGCATTTTTTTCATATTGGCATCAAGACGTTCTTTTGGAATAGTGTGTAAAACGGCCCTAAGATTATTCGCATGGTCTTTGAGGGATTTGCTAAACACGAGTATGTAATCAAAATAGACCACAACCAACACTCCAATGTATGGACGAAGCACAAAATGCATAACACGCATGAAAGTACTGGGAGCTTCCGATCAACCCATAGGCATGACTAACCACTCAAAAAAGCCAAACTTAGTTTTAAAAGAGATTTTCCATTCATCATCTTCCTGAATGCGGATTTTGGAATAGCCAGTCTTAAGATTAATTTTCGAGAAAATGGTGGCACCGCTAAGCTCATCTAGCATATCATCAAGGCGTGGAATGGGATGCCTATAGCGAACGGTGATAGCATTCACTACAAAAAAACACTTCCATGATGATACGTGTTTGTCACAGTAGGTCACATTTTTTGTCATGCATGTACATCCATGACGATTTTATGGCCGAATGAAGATAGTCATACCTATTCTGTCATAGAAGTGTTCCATGACAATACAAAAATTATCATCACAGAAGTGTCCACTTCCATGACAATAAATGGTGCGTCATGGAAGTGCTTTCGTCAAGGGTAACCGACACGTGGCATCCACCGTAAGGGGTCGCCATTAAGCTATCGGGTTCCGGCTTGGATCTGATAACCCTTTAACAGCCCGGACCAATGGGGATTTTCCACGTGTATATAGCTAGCTAGGTCACATTTTTTTTGCTCTAACAAATGGATGTACACCGACCGATCTCCTACTATACATATAGCTAGCTAGGTCCTTATAACTCGTTTTCCCCACACGTCGATCTATCTACCTCATTAGTTATGTCTCTCCCTTCCTCCAACAAACAACAATTGATCAACTGATCTAGTTAGGTTTGCTTACCAAACACATGGTTCCCCTTCATCATCCATGCATGTGTCCCGACACATGTATCATGCACAGGCACACTCAGAAACACATCCCCACTCTTATTGATAATATTGCAGTTCTACCCTCAGTTTTTCTAGTAGGCCTCTCCCACAATCTTCGAGAAGCAACTGCATCACCCATCCAACACTCTACCCTCTCCCTCCCCCCTCTCTCTCTCTACTCTATCTCTCTCTCTCTCTCTCTCTCTCTCTCTCTCTCTCTCTCTCTCTCTCTCTTTGTCCCAACCTATTTCCCGTCCTTCAGTTATGTACGGATGTTGACTGATCTCCCTCAAGACATAGCTGGGTCTCCCCTAGTTAGGCCTCTGCCTCCCCCCTCCTCCCCCCCCACACACCGATACATCGAGCGCTCTAGTCAGGTCTCCCTGCCACACACAAACTTGCCCTATGCCCTCCGACGTCTTGGTAGGTTAGTCTCCCTATATCTTTGACTTGCACACCCACAATTTCGATGGCTCTCTTTATTGATCTCGCACCCACCCACTTGATCCTCTCTTCGACTCTCTCGATATCTATGACCCCTCCAACTCTTCTCGTGGATCGCCCCCTCTATATATGATATCGATAGGCCTCTATTTCACACACATTGCATGTGTCAAATTTTTGTTTGATATGTCACCGACACATATTCCCACAAATACATTCACGAAATCACCCCCCCAAACAAAAAACACTCACGAACGCACACACCATATGTCTAGGTTTGTATCTCTCTCACACACACCCACGTAGGTGGGGGACGTGCACGAAGAGAAGAGGTGGACGCATGCCGCACGTACTCCCGTCTCTTTCCCAACCACACTCACGCGGGTACACGGTGGAGCTCATTTCTATACGAAAGGCAGCCCACGTGGTAATTTGACACGCGTACTGGTTGTCCACTTGATGGAGGATTGTCTACCATGGGTGAACAAACAAATTGCGACTTGACGCTTTATGTTCAAAACAGAGGCAAACCATGTGGGGCCTACCTTAGATGCAATGCTCTATACAATCGGGATGCTTTGTGTGAATTACTTTTGATGTGTCCTGTCAACTCGCAGAACGAGGAGACGCTTGCTTAGTATGCCGTCTCACCCACCCACAGGCGCGGTGGCTCGTAGGACGTGGTGAAGCTTTCTTACTACGCCATTACACCCGCTCCCTCACCCACACGCGCGGTGGCTCGCAGGACGAGGTGAAAATTTTACTACTCCCTCCGTTTACTCCTTGTCCTACCTTGGTTAGAGAGATTATCATATTGTTTGGAATATATGTCCTTTTGTAGATCTCGACATGAACTACTAGTACATACTCTAAACACTGATGTATATAGATGCATTTTCGAATGTAGATTCACTCATTTTGCTCCGTATGTAGTCAATATTGAAACGTACGTAATAGTACACACTCTTCCTCACCCACGTGGTGGACGTGTAACAATTCATTCGGTCTCATATAGCTAGAACGATATATATTGCAGTACCATTATTCCTCGACTTCCCGAAGAGGCGAAGAGCCAATCACGAGGTTAATATTTTGGAGATGCCAAGCGCAAGGTTTATAGGAGAACGAGTAGTAGTAGTACTAGTAGTACGTACCAGTGGTACATACTGTACGAGGAAGAAGGCAACAAGATGTATATTTTGCGTGACAGTCTCTTCTTACAGGACGAGCTAGACCTAGTGGACCTCATTGTTGCAATGGGACTACTCCCTATCATAGATGGCACGATTCAGAGTGGTGGGCAGCGGGCATAATTCAAAGCTACTTACGCTAGTCATAGTGGGAGTAACTTATGTAGTAACATGACACATCCCAAGACAAATTTGCTTATGTGGCATGGAGTTAATGAGGGAAGAGATGCTTGTGGTAACATAATATGTGACTGTAACATAACACACCCCAAGGTAAAATGAGTCTATGTTTCAATTAATGAAGGTTTGTATGTTACCATCTATATGTTACTACCCATTATCAAGGTAGTAACATGGACTAGTAACAAAAGCATGTTACTAGTCTAAGTTACTCCCCACTATGACCAGCCTTAGTCTTAAACCCCATGAAGAAGTCCCATCGAAAGAAATAGGCATCCTCTACACGTGCTCCTATGTAAAATGAGTAAATAAGACAAAAAGAAAAGAGACAAAGTAAATAAAATCACCAGCCTTAGATCCAACACTATTGTATCAATGAATGATATTTCTACGTCGTGATTGACATGGCTATATTATTAACCATGCTACGGAGGTAGAAGCAGATTTTTATTTATTCGCGGAGGTAGCAGTGGATGGATATTCAACAAGGAGTGAAATGATGGTTGTTTCCTCAGTCAAACATAGCGAAAGGTGGGCCTTGTGATTTCACGGTTTATTATTCATTATTACTGCCTATACTCTTTGCCCATATATAATAACCGCGTGGTAGTACAGTAGTGGGCTATACTTTTAATAACCATGCTCGAAGAGAAGAGGTGCACGCACCCACGCACGTAGTGTACTAGTAGCACTCTTTGCGTCTTTTCCGTCTTCCCCAACCACACACATGACACGGTGGAGCTCATTTCTATAAGATGATGCAGCCCACGTGATAATTTGACGCGTCTAGTAGTAGTTACTCACTTAAAAATAATGGAGGGTCGGGAACCATGCATGAACGATGCCGCGTCATTTATAAATAAAGTTTTTTTCTTTAGTGGCACATACGCAATATAAATAGGTTCATATGGAGAGAAAAGGAAACCGCCCCACTATATACATAGCCAGGACGAGCCTACATGGTTGCTTGTTGGGGTTGGTCTCTTCACACTCGCTCGCACAGAAAGACTGTGGCCACATCTCTAACATCCTGGCGGATCACGCCAGCCGGGCGAAGGGGTGGATGCTTAGTGTAGATGCGGTCGCTGTCGCGACGGTGAATACCCACTGTCGGCACGTCCCGATCAGGGGTCCCCGCGATTCTCTCTCACAAAGCCGGTGAGGTTGCCTTCGTCCCTTGCTCACTACCGCAACATCGGCAGTTGCCGCCTCCCGATGCCCTCCTCTAGGTTGAGCTATGTCCCGGCATCCCTCAGGTACAACTTCCTTTACAGCCGGCTTGCACCACTGCTCCAGCTGCCCACATCTCTCCATGTGGATATTTCTCTACTTCTTTACCCCGCACATACCTCTACTGGCTTCTACATACTGTATTTGTGATGAGTTTATGTCTCATCAACTAGTCCAAGTAATCTTATTCTAATCATGTTTCTTCAATTTCTTTGCCACGCGGATTCTCATCTCTATTTTGGTGAAACTGCACAAAATGATCCGATGGTCAAAGGGTTGCAAACTTCATTTCTTCGGAAGCTCCAAAATTGCTAGCAAATTAAAGCCTGGTTAGGGTTTACGATTCAAGGGCTAGGGACTGCATGGATTGTTTTTTTCTTTAGCTATCTCTATTCCAAAATAGGTGTCAACTTTACAAGTAGTACAACTTTGTACTAAAGTCTGCATTAGGTTGAGACAGTTATCTTGGAACGGAGGCAGTACATATTGGCTATGATCTGTCAATCATTGAGATGCAATAGCATGCATGTTAGTCTCCTTTGTATTTGGTGAAATGTTGCAATGGCCAACCTTGGACGCAATATACATGAAACGGAAGCTGGAAGCTTCATAGCATTGTATAGATTTATCTCGCTGATAAATTATAGTAAGTACTATACTAGTACTATGTAAAGAGTTAGGTGTCGCACGATGTCCGGAAAATATGGTGATAATGTGAGGTGGGCCATGTAATCACTGAGCCTGTGTGTTTTCACTGCTCTCGCACTCCTCCGCTGTACGAATCGAGAAAATTGTAATCTAGTAGTACCTCCTTTCGTCGAAGTGTGGGACATCAAGCAGTCCTATGACCTCTGTAATAATGACCAATGAGTCGTCAAATCACATAGACCCAACAGTAAGTTGGACGGACAACGCAACCATCACTCTTGAATCCGCTTCTCTCTTCAACGCAGGCGCCAGCGAGAGGTCGCGTCCGCTCTGCCCGGGCATGAATGCGGCACCGATTCTTTGGAGCGGCGCTGACTATTTCGGGCGGGAAACGTGCGCGGGCGATGGAGGGGCTTTGGCTGGGCCAGGCTGGTCAAGAGCGGGCGTGGCAGCGGTTCGCCTGTCCCGATCGGACGCCCATGAAACGAGAGGATGCACCGACTCTCGTGGCTAAATCATACACTCCACACCATCTCTCTGTAGGAGTAGGTCGATGTGTCTCTCTCTCTAACACACACATGCTGTTAAACGCACACACACACACACAGGTTTATAGAATAGGAATATCGTGCGAGTTACTTAGGGAGCATTTGGATCCTTAGCTAGAACAGTTTATAGCCTAGCCGGGTAAGGTTAGGCGTTTGGAACTATTAAAATATGCTAGCTTTTGAGGGCCAGCTAGCTTGGGCTGGCTAGAAAAACCTTGCTAGCTCATTAGAGCTAGACCGGCTCGCTTTCGATGGCAAACTTCGCGTACTACGTCCGTCCTAGTTTACTGGTCCCCATTGTATTTCGTGTCAAATTTTGACCATAGATTGAACTAATAAAATGTTCATGCATGTCACAAAAAATTATATTAATTTTTATTTCATGGACTAACATTTTCCTTATTAATTTGTTTGCTTCACCCTATGACTGGTGGGACCCAATGTACTACGTGGAGAGAGGTAAGGTGACTAAGGCTGCATTATTTCTGTACTGCCAATAATGCTTTAAATCCCAAAAGACCTTACCACCAAAGCTACATGACACGATTATGATTTAAATCCCAATGACTCCCACACAAGAAAACATGGCATGCTTGTCACACGAATGCAAGAATGTATAAAAGGTTACTTTCCTCTCATTAAACATAACGTGAGGGTGGTGTAGTTGGTTTGCCTGTTCGCTCATCAAACTAGAGGTCTCGGGTTCGATAACCACACTTGAGCATAATTTTGTTTTTGTTCGACTTCTTTCTTCCACCCAATGACAAGTAGGCCCCGCATGACAGAGAGAGAAAGTGATCTGGGGCGGTGCCAGGAGGATTCTTTGACTGGTCAAAATGGATGGATACGGAGTTATACGATCTCGCCCTCGACGCTTGTTTTCTAGGATTTGCACTCTTCACACTCTCTCTCCACTATATATATACACGCTGGAGCCTCAGCGCTTGTAGTTGCTCTCTTAACACTCTCTCACCCTCTCCAGATCTAAACAAGACTTCACTGGTCTCTCTCTCTCCCCCTCACTGCTGGTTAAAGAGCCAGCAGGATCCGTCTGCCGGGAAGGGAAGGAGGCTTAACGTTGTCGCCGTCGGCGATGGAGGGAATCCACTACCGTCGCAGTTGTTCTCTTTCACCCAGCGGTGGTGCAGGAGGGCCTCTGACCCCTTCTTCCTTGCCGCCGTACATAGCATGGGCAGAACGGCCTCCGTTCGCCCACCGAACCACACCCCAAGAACCTTAAGGTATAATTTACTTAATCCACATGCATTTCTCTAGCTGCATGTGGGCTTTTTCGGCTTCTGCACTCGAATCTTGGTGTTGGATCAAACAGAAAGTAGTGGGGAAAGTTGTATAGCATGAATCTAGGCTTTGGTTCAAAGAGGAAAGGAATAGGGGGGAGTAGTGGCGAAAGTTGTATCGCATGAATCTAGGACATGGTTCAAAAAGGAACGGAAGGGGGGAAGTTGTGGGGAAAGTTGTATAGCATGAATCTAGGACGTGGTTCAGGAAGGGGGGAAAGTAGTGGGGAAAGTTGTATAGCATGAATCTAGGACGTGGTTCAAAGAGGAAAGGAATGGGGGAAAGTACTAGTACAGACTGGCTATCCAGCACCTACATTGGTCGAAAAGGAAAAATAATGACAAACGCAGTACACACATCTGTAACAAACTGATCTTTTTGTTTTGGGGGACAAGGATGTAGAGTTTTAGCAGGACTAGATTTGTTGCGCTCACATAGGGAAAGGTGTCTAAAGATAACAAAACTGCAACACAAATATGCTCCTTGGTTATTTGTTCTTTGTTTCAACAGACTGTGCATCACCCCTTCGTACATTGGTAGATGCACATGGTGATGGTGAGTCCATTGTCCCGTGCAACTCTTTAGTTGTTGTTAATCTAAGGCCCTGTTTTGTTAAAAAGTCCTAGGATTTTTTAGTCCCAACTAAAAAGTCCCTAGTCCCTATCTGCTAGGTTTCAAGTACTATACATGGACTAGAGGTTATTAAATGACAAGCTTAAAGACCATGTTACCCCTAGTAATGAACTAATAGAGATAAGGTGCGATGTGGGGCAGGGCAACTGTTGGAAAAAGTCCCAAAAATACTCTCCCTCGGGGTCTTCTTTCTTTAGTCCCAAATGCCCACTTTTAGTCCCTAAAAGTCCATCCCGTTTGGTTTAGATGGGACTGAAAGGGACTTTTTTTAGTCCCTATACCAAAAAGTCCCTCTAGACAAACACCCTCTAATAATGCCGCTAGAAAATTGATGTAATGCCACAGTTAAAAGCAAATTACATGTTTAACTAATTTTATTGTTAATATAATATCTATGTTAATATGAATTAATGCCACCGTTTTAGAAATGATACTACCTTGCTTTATTTCCCAATTAGATAAGTTAGATGCTTCTTTTTGTTGGTTCTGTGTCATCCACCGTTATTGACCACTTGTTTCCTTTGGACCTCTGTGTAAACAGGGTTATCTACTTCACCTCGTTGCTATTGTGACCTTTTGTTGCACTGCACAAAACACTTTTATTTTAAGAGTGTTTTGTGCAGTTCAACCAAAATGTCACACCGACAACGTTGCTTGATTGCTTGATCTTAGTGGAACTGCACAAGAGGATACCTTACTTCCTATATGTGTTGGCAAATTTGGTTCAGATCTTCTTCTTGTGAGTTGTTTGAATTCCGCGTCATGAGAGGTCAATACTAGCCTTCTTTCACATGATTGTGCAGTGTGCTTTCATATGTTGTGCTACTTGTACGGTAATGTTTCTTGGTTTTAGTGACCTGCACAAATGGAGACAAGACTTCAAATCTGCATGTGCACCGTAATATCCCATTGAGGTAAGATAAGGTTATTGCAGAACTTTTGGCCTGTTTTTTGCCACTTTCATGAGAAAATTAATGTCGTTGTTCAATGCTATACTTGTGCTCCCTAATTGACATGCCAAATCTTGCATTGAAGGCGAAGCTTGTCTGTTATTGAACCAAGTGATGAAGGAGAAGAACAAGCGGAAGAAAAACAAAAATCAACTCTCAGTGCTGTAATGAAGCACTGGAACTGTGATGACACAAGTAATAATATAGTTTTGCATCTTAATTTATTGCTATGGCTGGAACGAGCAATTGTTTTGCCACTGATTTGATTCCACTCTTAATGTAATATGTAATTATCTCTACTTGTGGAAACAGGGATCTTCTTTGAAGATACCATATATTTTTAGTGGAACTGCACAAGAAGATGTTGGAAACATTAAACTAATCGAGGATGGTTTCGGAGAAGTGCTTGATCTGTATGCTCTACACAATAAGCCTCCTGAACAAGGTTGTTACTCCCCATGGATTTTGTAAATATGATTGAGCTTTGTCATTTCTATTGGTATTGTGCTACTATTTAGATACTGTCATGAGGAAGTGGTATTGTCCTTGAGAAGTGCTTCATCTGTGTTGTTTTAAATATTTACTTCCCTTTTTTTGAGCAAACAGGGATACAAGCATTTAGGTGTCCTCTCATCTTTGCACAAAAGGATCATCCTCCTCTAAAGAAGAATATGGAGTACATGAAGTGAATCGTTCCGATTATGCCAGGATGAAGAAGCCCTGTCTATCTTCTCATCAGAAGGAGCAGTGGAAGGATGGTTACATTACTCCCCACAAGACCAAACTAACTTCATCTCGGAAGGACTGACAAATCTCCATCTTTTTTGTTGTGATGCACAAGTACAATGTTGTTCTAGGATTCTTTCCGGTGGTTTCCATTTCTTAAAGTGTGCTCTACATGGACCATGTAGGTGCTTGTTCAAACTGTAAATTCATAGTATAGTTTGCTTTATACTAATCACTTATTTTGTATTTGTGCAAACATGGGTGCTCAGCTTGATTTCAATGGGAACTGCACAAAATGTTCATAAATACATCGAATAATTCATTTCCACCACAAGAAAGGAGGTCTCGATATGTTCAAGGTGTTGCAATGTATAAAGGCGAAATCATACAAGCTACGCGCGAATTTGGTTGATTTTAGTGGAACTGAACAAAAAGAACAGCTGGTTTATTTAGCACGAGGTGCCATGTCAATGTCTCACCTGACGGCAAACCCTGCCCATTCGACAATCGTTGTCATCTGATATTTTGGAATGGGAAAACCTTGTCAAAGTTTGCTCATTGATGTATGCAAAACAACACACATTTGACATTCCGCAATGGGAAAACCTTGTCAAATTTTTCTCATTGATGTTAGCAAGAAAACATGCGTTTGATATTTTTGAATGGGATGCCATTTGCTGTCAGTAGCATTGATCGATTTTTCTTTATTGTTTAGTTGTGAAGTAAATATTGGATTTGACATGTGAATCACTGAGATGCATAATCATCTATTGTTTTCAATGTTCTCTATGAATTGTCAGGTGTGTGTGTTTGATTGCAATGTACGAGAATGCTAAAAAGAAGCTCAAATTCTTTGTACTCCCTTTGTTCCTTTTTACTTCACATATTAGATTTCTTTCAAATCAATTGATTTTACATTGTGAATGTTCATACTTTATTCTAAAAGATTGGTCAAAGTAGATATACTTTAACTATAGACAAAACTTGTATACATACTAAAAAGGACCAGATGGAGTACATGTGAAACTGCTGCAAACGAGGTGATCACCCTAGGAATAATCCTAGTATGTATTGTTTTGCATGTTCATCCAATGCCAGTGATACAAGAATTCAAACTAATCAAACTAAATTCATTCATACACGGTCGGATTTCATATAGACATGCCGGATTTCATTACATTTCATACATTCTTCAACTAAACAGGGGTTCCCTGGAGGTATAATTAATTAATAGAATCTACCCACCTGTGTCTGGCTGAGCCGAACAGAAGCTTATTCTCCAGCGGACTGAGTTTCAGTGACATAACTGCAGGTGCAATTGCGTAACTGACATGTGGCCCAGATGCATGTTGGGCCCACGTGTCAGTTACCCAACTGCACTAGCAGTTAAGTAACTGAAGCAGCGTCCTTCTCCAACGTAGCTCTCTAACTCCACAATGACGCCAAGAAGCTAATCGGCCGTTAATGGTCAACCCGCGTAGCTTGGCTTCAACCGGAGGGTAGCAGCGGTAGCCTTACTTGGACCCGAGCGGCGGTGACCTACCGTGTTCTACTCATCCTTGTTTTCTGTGTGGCGCGGCCTCATTGGTAGCGGGGCGCGGCCTCGACGGAGCCAGGATGTCCTCGGTCTCGTTGCCGGCAGGGTGGGGCGTCGGCGGAGACGGTGATGTCCTCTGCCTCGTTGTTGGTGGGGCGGGGCCTTAGTGGAGTAGGGCCTTGCCGAAGCCGGTAAGGTCCTCCGCCTCGGTGCCGGCAGGGCAGGGCCTCAGCAGAGCCGGTGGTGTCCTCTGCCTCGCTATTGGCACCGCGAGGCCTCGGCGGAGTAGGGCCTCGTCAACGCCAGTGGAGCGGGGACTCATCGCAGCCGGCATTGTCCTCTTCCTTGTCCTCGGTCTCGCCAAAGAGCGCCTCGCCCACTTCATCGCCCTCTTTGTAGGCGGCTACAGCCTCCGCCACCCACATGTGGTACCGCCAGCGCTCGAGGAGGCCCTCGTGGGAGGAGCAGTATGAGTCGAGCAGCGCCTCCTGCTTTGCCCGCTCCGCGTTGATCTGCTCCTCCGCCTGCTAGTTCTCCTGGAGGAGATGGTGGTTGTAAGTGGCGTTGGCCTGCGCCTCCTGGAACTGCTCCTCACGCTTCTGCCTCACCGTTTCCATGTATTGGGCATGGGCCTCGCCGATGGTCATGGTGCAATGCACCAGCGAGGATGGCACGGAGGAGGGGTTGGCGCCGGATCGTCGACTACTATGTTATCCATTAGGACGTCGTCATCCTCCGGTTGCCTGCCGGCCAGCCAGTCGGCAGCAATGGCTGCCATCTCCTTGTGGTCCATCGTTCGCCCATCCTGAAGAGCAATGGAGCGCGAGGAAGCCATGGTGGGCAATAGTGGTGTGGAGAGGAGAAAGGGAACGGAGGCGGATGACTACGGCTATGGCTTGCGCAGCAGTTTAAATAGCAATGGTGAGCAACAGAGGGATAGACGTGTGGCGCCGGAGTATCCACCTCGGCAACCGTGTATCATTAATGTGGGTGGCAGTCGGACGGACGGACGACACTTGTGTCGTTTAAAGGCAGAGCAATCGCTTGCACCAGGAAGTGGGGTGTGCGGCGCTTACCATTTTGGGAGGAAAGCATGCGCGGGCAAGGGAGGCGGTCTGGGTGGGCCACGACAGTCAGACTCGTGCTTGGCAGTGGGTCGGTCTAGCAGCCGGACATGCTGGCTCGCCAGCGAGCTCGGCGAGCTGAGCGTCGACAATTAGACGATGGACGTAGCTTCCGACCAGGAGCCAGCGCCACTGTCCAAGCCGGTTCATGCCGTGTTCACCATAGAGCAGGTGCGGCCACACTTCGACGTCCTAATGGCAGAAGAGCTACAAGCACAGGAGGACCTGTGCTGCAACATCCATCTCCTCAACGAGCACTAATGAACAAGTGAACGACAATGCCGTCGCGGACATGGGGCCCTACGATCCATCCCGAATGAGCAGTGGGCGTTGTATCAGACCATCCGTAGGGCCCGCAACGCCCTATCCACCGTCCTTCGAGTTTTTGCGCTCTCCGTGGCGCCGCCGTCTCGCGTTGTCAACATGGTCAACGAACATGGGGAATGAGGAGATGACTTTACTTGGAGAGGATGACAGTGGGGATCCACCAGGGCCATAGCCGCACGTATGCAAGTGCCTCCTTATTATATACAACTATAATATTTTTTTCTTCCTCCTAGTTTCCTGACATCACGGTCCCACACCATTGTCAACCTATGTAGTCAATAAATGAGACAATTGCACAAGGAGCGGCCGATAGCTGGGACCAAGCAGCTCGAGCAGTATTTGTGTTTTTGAGGTGCGAGCACTGCAGAGTTTTTCTTGAGCAATGTTTTCATTGTTCTTCAGAGGAGAGCAGGGTATTAACTGGGCGGGCTATGGCCCGTCTAGCCCAGGACAGATATCCAACCCAGATATTAATTTTTTTCAAGCTGGAAATGGCTATCCCAGCTATATTTTTTTTGAGGAATACCTAGGAAAGGTCAACTTTTTATTCTTCGCCCCGCTGGGCTGCAAATCTTTCCAAGGAGGGATGTATAAGGCTTAACAAGAAAATGATCTTTAAGAAATAATAAATGGGATATCATTATAAAAAATGGGCAGTAACTATAAAAAATGAACCAAACACGTAATTAGTTTATAATTTTTTGTTTGGATTTTGAAAATTTTAATTTCATTAATTGTTGCGCGCGCAATGTTTCTTTAGAATTTCTACGTACTACAAATTTATATTGAAATTGTATTTAATCTGACTAAAAATTTTGGGATAAAAATATTTCGAATCCCATCAAAATGTGGGAAATTTTATTGAATTCTGTTTTGAACGGTTGGTTGACATTATTAATTATTGTCCTAGCAAGAAAATGGGTTGTACTTTTAACAAACTGTAAATGGGATGTAGTAAATTCCATTAGAATTCAAAAATGGGTTGTACATTCTTGCAAATCACAATTGGGCTATAAGTTCTCTGCCACACAATTGTGGGCCTACTAAGTTGACGCGTCCCCTAAAAAAGTAAGTTGACGCTTATGCAAAGCTTTGTCAACTTATAGTCAACACACGGTTCTAGCAGCAGTGGCCCTTGGATGTCCATCAAACGGTTGTCGTGCTTCTTCTTCAATCTCAGATATTCTAGCTTTAGCCGCCCAAAAAATGATTCCTCCCCCTGACATTTGGGGGCACCATTTTGGAGGCTGGCCTGTGGGCCTACCTAAGTTGACGCGTACCAAGGGCTTTATCAACTCAGTCAATATAAACGAGACTAGTTGCAGAGACCGTACGATGTCCATCCAACGGTCATAGTGCTTGTTCAACCTCTGGTCTTCTTGCTCCAGCCACCCAAACCAGCGCCGGTGGGACTGCCTGCTCCGGCCTCCCGTGGCCGGCTGTGCTGCCGCACCGCACCGCCCCACCCTACTCCATTGCTAGCCAGGCCATTCCTCTACTCACCCACACCTCCTATTATTTTCTTGCGATGGTAGCAGGACCAATAAACCCTCGTACTCCCCACCGCGTGGGCAACCACTACCGAGTCTTCCCCGGCTCCATGTCGTTCCCTTCCGGGTGCTCTCAGCGCGCCGTGGTCAACATGGTCAACGAACGACATCCATCGGATGTGAACTGTACGTGGAGAGGCTGACAACTAGGTCCATGGCCGCACACAAGGAAATGCCTCCTTATTACACGCAAAATAATGATTCCTCCACCTGACAGCAGGGATCCACCGAACGGGCCACCGTATTTCGTGAAAAAAACATTTCCCCTGACTAATGGGACCCACCAGCTCCATCTTCGCACGTAAGGAAGTGCGTCCATATTATGGCCAAAAAATAATGATTCACCCCCTGACTGCTGCGACCCACCAGCTACATCTTCGCACGAAAGGAAGTGCCTGACAGTCGGGACCCAGCTGGTCGAAGCGTATGTAGCATTGCCATTCTGGTCGCGAATGTGTACGTACATATGATCGGTTTGTCTGTAGGCTGCAGCGATGAACCATGGACGTGTAAGGAAGGGCACGTGTCGTCGTAGAGGCGCGCACGTGTCGTAGTAGAGGCGCGCACGTAGCATGTACACGTACGTACAGCGGCCAGGGTGCAAGAAAGTAAATACGGCCATGTACATACATACGGGTGGGGTCTCGAATGCCTACTCGTGCATACGTACGGCTAGGGCTCCTGTACATGGCTGGGTTAGAACGGAGAAACTGCGTCATCGTCGAGTTCGTGGGGAGGCCATGAAATGCGTCGTATTCATTGGGAGGCAACGGAACATGTGCTGTTCATCGGGAGCGAACCGGCTTCAATGGAACAGCGACGGAAACGAGGCCAGGCGTACCGCGGAACGGAGAAAACGGCCTTGTGCTCAACCAACCACGGTCGAAACGGGATCCTGTTCATCGGGAGGTGTCTCACGTATCACAAAACAGAGGAAACAGACCTCCTACGGTCGAAATGAAGTCTTTTTGATCGGGATGGGTGTGGCGTACCGCAAAACGGAGGAAACAAACTTGTGTTGGAGTGCTACGGTCGAAACGGGGGTCATGTTCATCTGGAGGGGTGTGGCATACCGCAAAAAGGGACTCCATGGGATATTGTTCATCTCCATCGTCGACTGTCTCCACGGGCTACTGTTCATCCACCGTCGACCTCCTCTAGCTGGGGAGTCCTGGACTAATGGGTCATCGGGCGTTTGACCTGTTGGACATGGGCCGGACTGATGGGCTATGAAGATACAAGACAGGAGACTCTCACCCGTGTCCAGATGGGACTCTCCTTGGCGTGGATGGCGAGATTGGCGTTCAGATATGAAGATTCCTCTCTATGTAACCGACTTTGTACAACCCTAGTCTCCTCTGATGTCTATATAAATCAGAGGGTCTAGTCCATAGAGACGATCATAATCACATAGGCTGGACTTCTAGGGTTTTAGCCATTACGATCTCGTGGTAGATCAACTCTTGTAATACTTATATTCATCAAGATTAATCAAGCAGGAAGTAGGGTATTACCTCCATAGAGAGGGCCCGAACCTGGGGAAACATTGTGTCCCCTGTCTCCTGTTACCATCAACCTCCGACGGTCAGTTCGGGACCTCCTACCCGAGATCCGACGGTTTTGACACCGACATTGGTGCTTTCATTGGGAGTTCCATTGTGTCGTCATCAGAAGTTTTGATGGCTCCATCCATCATCTACAACAACGCTTCCCGGGGGGATGTCTTTCTCCTTGGCCAAATCTTCATATTCGGCGGCTTCGCACTGCGGGCCAAATCGCTTGGCCATCTAGAGCAGATCAACAGCTACGCCCCTGGCCGTCCGGTTAGGTTTGGAAGCTTGAACTACGTCGCTAATATCCGCGGAGACTTGATCTTCGATGGATTTGATACCATGACAGTCGGTCTCTGCCCTTGCGATGAACATGACATAGATTTGTCATTGGACTATACCCATGAGATTGCGCCTGTAAGCCCTCTAGCCCTAGATCTGGAGCAGCTTGCGCCATACGAAGACGGGAGGCTTGACCCCGCCACGGAAGCTGCAAACTCAGCGACATTGGAGCCGCACACAGATACGACCTCGAGCGGGATCTACGTCACCGGACCCCCGGATTCATCTCCGGCCACTGGGCCCGAACTGCGTGCATCCGCATCTGTCGAGCCTTACCCGACGCCGATCGCCGAATTCAGTTCCGCGGACATCTTCTGGCACTCACCTCTAGGCAATGTGCTAAACTCACTAAAAACCCTCTCTTTAGCAGGGGAATCACAGCCGAATTATATCCTATTTCAACTGGGGGCTGACGACTTGGAATTTCGCTTCCCACCCACCTCCACTAAATAGCCACTGTCCAAGATCTAACGGACATGCTCGACTACGACTCCGGAGACATCGATGGTATGGACGACAATACTGAAGAGGAGCAGGCCCAAAACCCGCCATTTACCGGGCGCTGGATGGCCACTTCCTCCTACGATGTGTACATGGTGGATACACCCAAAGAAGTTAACGGCGATGACTAAGAAGATCCAATGGAAGATAAAACCCCTGCGATACAGGCAAAGCACCCAGGATAGCGGAACCGCTCTAAGTCATGCCATGAAAAAGATAGCAATACCGGCATAGGAGAAAATAATACTCTAGACGATGCCAGAGACAATGAAGACCCCATTAAGCCAGCTTCCGAATAGGCCGAACGGGAAGATGGGCGAGTCAGCCCTGATGAACAGGCCATGCACGAAGACACGGAGGACAACAATTATCTTCCCCTCTCTGAGGATGAGGTGAGCCTCGGGGACAAGGATTTTATCGTGCCTGAGGAACCTCTCGAGCAGGAGCGCTTCGAGCGCCGGCTAATAGCCACTACAAGGAGCCTGAAATATAAATAGCAATAGCTGCAAACTGATCAAGATCTGCTCAATGATAGATGGACTAACGTCCTGGAAGCCGAGGAATACTGCCTCAAGCGACTACTCAAAAGTTACCCAAAGTGCAAATTACTACCTCAATTCGACGACGAGGCGTTGGAGCCCGTGCCATCAACACATAATGCGGCCGACCGACCACCCGTGGTCAGGACGGAGCGGCAACCCAAGCCGCGCACCAGCCCGCACTGCCTCGCCATCAAGGCAGAGACAAAACTGCTCAGGGATACACGTATAATCTCCGGCAGGGCCTAAAGAATAAAGCAGGCCCGGCCAGATCGATCTATGGATCATGGGGGCATGCCTCGACGCGCGATGTTGACTATCAAGCCGAACACGGCAAGCACAATTATGTCCTAGACGAAAACTGCACACGGACTCCATTCGATCTATGTCGCGACCTGGCCTGACATAGCGGCGCCACACACCCCCTGTGCTTCACTGATGAAGTAATAGATCATCAATTCCCGGAAGGGTTCAAAACTGTGAATATCGAATCATATGATGGAACCACAGATCCTGCGGTATGGATTGAAGACTTTATTCTCCATATTCACATGGCCCGCGGCGATGATCTTCATGCCATCAAATACCTCCCCCTAAAGCTCAAGGGGCCAGCCCGACACTGGCTGAACAGCCTGCCTGAAAACTCTATTGGTAGCTTGGAGGACTTGGAAGAAGCCTTCCTTGACAACTTCCAAGGTACCTATGTTCGACCTCCGGATGCCGACGACTTAAATCACATAATCCAATAGCCCGGAGTCATCTAGGAAATTCTGGACTAGATTCTTAACCAAAAAGAACCAGATCATCGACTGTCCGGATGCCGAAGCCCTAGCGGCATTTAAACATAGCATCCAGGATGAATGGCTCGCCTGACACCTCGGCCAAGAAAAGCCGAAGTCCATGGCAGCCCTCACGGCACTCATGACCTGCTTTTGCGCGGGCGAAGATAGTTGGCTAGCCCGTAGCAATAACAATACATGCAAACCTGGCACTTCGGAAGCCAGAAATAGCAACGGCAAGCCCCGACGCAATAGACGTAAGCGTCGAAGCAACATTGATAATACCGATGACACAGCGGTCAATGCCGGATTCAGTGGCTCCAAGTCCGGTCGGCGGAAGAAGCCATATAAAAGAAATAATCAAGGCCCTTCCAGCCTGGACCACATACTCGATCGCCCATGTTGGATCCATGGCACCCTTGATAAACCAGCCAATCATACACACATGATTTTTTGGGTCTTCAAACAGGCTGGCAAGTTAAATGCCGAAGACAAGCAGAAGAGGTCATAAAGAAAGAACAACGATGAGGAGCCCCGTCCACTGAACACAGGGGGACAGAAGAAGTTTCCCCGTCAAATCAAAATGGTGAACTTGATATACGCCACCCATATCCCCAAGAGGGAGCACAAACGCGCGCTCAGGAACGTCTATGTGATAGAGCCAGTCACCCCAAAATTCAACCCATGGTCATCATGCCCGATCACCTTTGATCGTAGGGATCATCCGACCAGTATCCGTCATGGCGGGTCAGCCGCACTGGTCCTAGACCCAATAATTGATGGAATTCACCTCACATGAGTCCTCATAGACAGAGGTAGCAGCCTGAACCTGCTTTACCAGGATACAGTGCGCAAAATGGGCATCGATCCATCAAGGATCAAGCCCACCAAAACTACCTTTAAAGGAGTTATACCAGGTGAAGATGCCCGCTGCTCGGGCTCAATCACATTGGAGGTTATCTTTGGATCTCCGGTCAACTTCCGAAGCGAGGAGTTAATCTTTGATATCTTCCCCTTCCGCAGTGGCTATCATGCACTGCTCGGACAAACTGCATTTGCTCGATTCAATGCGGTACCACACTATGCTTATCTCAAGCTCAAGATGCCTATACCACGTGGTGTCATAACAGTCAATGGAAATACGGAGCGCTCCATCCGAACCGAGGAGCACACCGCTGCCCTAGCAGCAGAGGTACAGAGCAGCCTCCACAAGCAGAACCTTAATTCGGCAGCCATACTCCCGGACACTGTCAAACGAGTCCGGGCTACTATGTGCCAGGACAGCCCAGCTCATCAAGAGCTCAACTAGCAATTCAGCCTCCGTCCCAGACCACACCAAGTGGCAGCGTTCACGCCGCGCGTACATAAATACGCACTCAAAATACTGTGGGCATAGACGGAGGCATAACTAGATTGTGATCTATAATATGGCTCGACTTCCCCTGGACACCCATACTTTCATGTTTTCTTTTTTTCTTTTCTTTTCCCCCCATCACATTTCCTTTCCGCAGGCCCCTCTCGACGACCTCATAATCGGTCCTTTCAAAGGACGGACACACCAAGGTGGCAAGTTGCACAGACATGCAGGGGAATCCCTAGATGTCCTTCTTGACAATCATTCTACCTATTTTCAAGACCCGTACGCAGCTCCCCCTTGGTCTTGGCATGTTAAATAGCCACTGTTGCTTCTCGCACTTTTTGTTCAAGTACGCTTTGACGTGTTAATTAAAATTATAATGGAAACAGTTTGTGGCCCAACATATATATGTGGCAATAGCTTCTTATTTATTTTTTGTTTCGCTATTTTAAATTTGCATCCGTACACCATGGTACGCCGTAATCCGCCAGGGGCTTTATTGCGCCCCAAACTATGGCAACAAGTCCGAACACTTTTAAAGTATAGTTCGGCACCCCAAATTTAAAATTATATGCATTGGCTCCGAATCATGTCTTTGGTCAATAGTTGGGTTGCCCAGCTCCTTTGCTTACTACCTTACGCTCCGCTATATCGGCTAGGGTAGTAAAGGGAGAACTACTGAGATTGTGTCCTGGTTTATCCGGATGAGCACATTAGTAGAGAAAGCCGAAAACTGACTGTCATGATGCGGCATGAGCCGGTCAGCTCTTCGGAGGTTTCAAATCTTTAGTGATTTTTCCCGCATTATGTGACGAATCGGTTCTTATCCGATCAGGTGTTTACAGCACCCTACTATGGATACTAGGGGCTGCGCCTACATTTTCATTGTCAAACTCCTATGGCTAAGTGAGGGTAATAAAGCCACATAGTCTTATTGCCTGGTTCGTTGCGCTGAACACCTCCTTTAAGGACCAAAATCTTGGATATAGAGTGTTTAGATTCATCCTGAACAACCCCATACTACCTACGTGGGGGCTGAAGCCGAGGACTGGCCAACTTTCAGACTTGATGAAACGGCCGCGCAGGAGGTAAAACTATAAATAAACAAACTGCAAAGCATTATATTACATATCAAGCCTTGTTTCCATCATATAGGACAGGATTACATGAATGTATTCATTCAAAAATAATGTCCTTAGCACATTGCTCTGCCACAATATGGGATCCCTTCAGAACATCTTCAAAATACCGCTCGGGCGTGCGGTGCTCGTTGCCCACGGGCGATCCTTCGGTCGCAAGCTTGACGGCGTCCATCTTCGCCCATTGTATCTTGACACAAGCAAAAGCCATCCGCGCACCCTCTATGCAGACCGACCGCTTGATGGCGTCAAGCCTAGGGCAAGCATTGAGCAGCCGCTTCATGAGTCCGAATTATTAAATCCTTCGTGGCGAGTTCGGCCACCCTATGCAGCTCGACCAGCTGCTTCAGCTGGTCTCTAAAAGCCACCGGATGTTCTGGCACAAGATATTGTGACCAGAACAGCTTCTCCATTGAGCTCCCCTCTTCGGCTCGAAAGAATGTCGCAGCGTCAGAAACACTGCGGGGCAGATCCGGAAACGCCCCTGGAGAACTCCAAATCCGGGTTAGCATGACATATATCTTCTTCACATACTTGCTCTACATAATAAAAGTCTTACCAGCTGCATTTTTCTTGGCCTCCTGGATTTTCTGGAGGGCGCCATGGGCTTCGACCCAGGCCTCTTGTGCACATTGATGGGCCTGGGCAAGTTCGGACTCTTGGTCCGTATTCTTGCACTCCAAGGCCTCGCACATCTTCACGGCCTCGTGGTTTTTGCGGGCGGCCTGCTCATCTGTCGTCCTCTTATGGGCTTCGGCCAGCCCTGCCTTGAGGGTTTCCACCTCGGACGCCGCCCCTACTAATTATCACACGATCCACACAAGCAATTCATATCTAGCTATATTTGAATAGGTCGTTACATACCCTGCTTGTCCGTGAGGTACTTTTTCGCACGACCGAGCTCTTCCTCGGTCTGCTCCAGCCTCTTCTTCACTCCGGATACTTCGACAGCATGCGAAGTCACGGCTAGAAGCAACGCCTATGTTGGAGTAAATAGCCATGGGTAGCCAAGCCGGCCTCCCCTTGCTCTTCTGAAAAAATTACGTGCCCGCCCGGCTCTCAAGAACCCAAGACGTGGGGCCGCCTTCCCCTTGCTGGCCGTCGCCCAGGCCGGTTGTCGGAAGGTGGCCCGACTTTAACCCTCGCAAGGAGGCCACGGGAGGGCCGGCTTCAAGAAGCCGGCCTCGAGAAGGCCGACTCCAAGAAGCCGGCTCCCACAGAGCGGTCGCGACCATACCCTCAAAGTTTGCGTCCGCCTAATGGCGGCGTGACGGGGCGTGGCTACAGAGAAGCCTGCCACCCCCAAATCCCGGAGCACGACTGGCACAGTGCGCTGTACGGGTGACTATGACCCGTCTGGCGCAACATTGTTGCCATGTTGACCCTGATGTCGTCCACGACGGACTGTCAGCACGGCCCACGGGCGGTGGGCCCCTTCGGGCAGAGAGACACCCGAAGGCGGCCCTGCCTCCCCTAGTTGGCCCAAGACATAGCCGGCTCCCAGTAGCCGGCTTGCCGCCTCCCTCGAAGGAGACGCCTCATTAAGGAGACAAGACACGGTGAGGCTACAGTGATCGCCCACCGGGCGGCGGAACTGTAGCCACGCCTACCACGATGAAGCCCACGTCACCAAGATAGAGCAACAGTGACCAGCCGCCGACCAGATCCTGGACGGTGGGGCCTGCCTGTCGACCAAGGGGTCGGCAGCTGGCGGGACCCACCAGTCGGCGGGCCCCAGCGGCTGGCGCGGAAGCCGGCGAGCGCAGTCACAGACGGCTGGGCCCCGCGCCCAGTCGGATTACCATTGTACCCCCGGGGGGTAGGCCTATATAAACCCCCCGGGGCACCCATGCTAAGGGTTCGACCCCCAGCTAGTTTTAGACACCTCACGAGGAGAAGAAGCAGGCCAGCCGACCCTTCTTCCTCCTCTCACCGAACAGCTCAAGGAGCATTGTGTAGTTACTTGTCCTTCTAGTGATCATGCGGAGACCCCGCAGAGCAGCAGTAGGGGTGCTATCTCCATGGAGAGCCCCGAAGCTGGGTAAGATCCGCCGGCGTGCATGTCTTCGCCTCATCCCGTTTCTAGGCACCGGCGATGTCTTACTGGCTCCCACAATGATAAGCCACCCGTTGGCATATGTCGCACCTACCACTCGACATTTGGCGCCCACGGTGGGCGCCAACTATCGTGGTATTCTCACGGGGGGCTTGCGATTCGACAGATGCCACAAGGGCTTAGTGTGTGGGTAAGACTGCTGCTAATAGGACCGGGAGCGGGTATGCGAGTAGCACGCGCTAGTTTACCTAGGTTCGGGGCTCTCCGGAGAGATAACACCCCTACTCCTGCATGTCTGAGTATATATCTGGGGTGTACATCGGGCAGTTCAAAGTGCTCCTAGAGCTGTATCTGGGATTAGTGCCAAGTGCATCTGATCTAGTATATGCATGCGTATGGCCGGCTCTAATGGCCATGTATGGCGATGGCTTGTGGCCGTGAGTGGCCTTGTGGCCAAATGAATGTGGCCGTGACCATCCCCTGGATGGATGGATGTGTGCCCCTTTTATAGTGTGGGCTAGCTTACTATGTAAGCTATGTGGGTAGACATGGGTGAGGCATGGTGCATGTCATGCTTGTCCCCTGGGTCACTTCATAAATAGTGCCAGGGGACAAGTGACACTATACATGATGTCGTCGCGGTATGGTTGTCTTGTCTGCGGTATGGCCGTCTCGTCGGTGTCTTGTCGATGTCGGGTCGGGCTGCAGTCGGTAGCCGGCTGGTTGGCACAGTCGGTAGCCGGCTGGTTGGCGCAGTCGGCAGCCGGTAGGTTGGTGTAGTCGGCAGTCGGCAGGTTGGTGTAGTCGGCAGCCGGCTGGTTGGCGCAGTCGCCAGCCGGCAGGCGGACTGAGGGGCTTTGCTAGCCCCAATGTCTTGAAATATCATCTTGCCGTCTTCGGGGTATCCGTGTCCAATTACTCCGACAGTAGCCCCCAAGCCTCCGGGCAACTTGGCAAAGTTGGGCAGAGGTTTTTTGGCAAATGTTCATGGAAATGATCATAAAAAGGACAAAGTTAGTCCACACAAATATATCATATGCTTGCTTTTAGTGTTGCAAGTTTTATGCGGAGGGTGCCGACTCGGTTTCGTTCAAGCCCCCTTAATCTTTTTCGTGTTCCCTCCGCTTTTTGGCTTGTGCTCTTGCTTGCCGGACAGCCGCTCTGCGGTCTGTGGCTAAGAGTGGGCCGTGAAGTGGAGTGTACAGTACTCAGAGTCTAGGAGCAGATACAACCGAGTAGATACTTGTAAAGGAAACGGTCGGGTCGCCCGAACGTTTTTCTTCCCGGACGTTTTTCACGTGGGTGGCCTCCAGCGTTCACTCTTGCTAGTCGGACAGCCGCTCTGCGGTCTATGACTAAGAGTGGGCCTTTGGTACCACGCACGGTACTAAGCCGTCTGCGGGAACTAACGTCTCAGGCCAAGCGGCCAACCCTCGGGCCAACTCTGGCTGGCGCCGGGGCGAACAGTGATGCTACTGTAATAAAATGCGGAGACAGCCCCCGAGCATCGCTCGTGGTTATCCATGCTTGCGTGGTGCAAAAAATATGTGGGTGAGGAGCTCACATTGATTTTCGTGTAGTCGCAGTCGTCGAAGACAGCCGGCGCGACTCGGCGCTCGCGGAGCACGTCGGCGCACCCGCTGGGTGAAGCCTTCGAGCCTCCGGGTGCTCGAAGGGGGGTCCCGGCCGGTCAGGCTCGACCGGCTAGGCGGTGGGGCACCTTGCAACGCCCTTTTTCTTCTGTCGGCTGCTGACAGCCGGACAAAACTCTTCTCTTGTCTGCAATCTTTGCGGGGGCGCGTAAGCGCACCCGCTGGGTGTAGCCCCCGAGATTCGGGCCGACTGCTGAGCAGTCGGGCCGGATCTTCCGGCAACTACCTTGTCTTCTTTCTCGCGGGGCGCGTCAGCGCACCCGCTGGGTGTAGCCCCCGACATTCGGGCCGACTACTGAGCAGTCGGGCCGGATCTACCGGCAACTACTTTGTCTTCTCTCTCGCGGGGGCGTGTCAGCGCACCCGCTGGGTGTAGCCCCCGAGATTCAGGCCGACTGCTAAGCAGTCGGGCCGGATCTTCCGGCAACTACCTTGTCTTCTTCTTCTTCTGGCAGGATGGGCGGACCCCGACATAGCAGTCGGGCTCTTTACGGCCGGACAAGTAGCCAGCGGTCGGACACACACACACAGCCCTTGTGGCATCTGCCGACTCGCAAGCCCCCCGTGAGAATACCACGACAGCCTACTTATTCACATAGACATACATGGTTAGACTCCTGCAAAAAAACTATTTGATCCTCTCTTCGTATTTCTTTCCGAAACCCGAACATAGTCTCAGGTCCTACTATCTATACAATGACTTTCTTTTCACAAGTTGCATTGCTTACCTGAAAGGATGATAAAAGGCTTGTGCAGGCTTCGGTCAGTCCGCTCTTCGCGGACTGAATCTTCTCAATCACCGCACCCATCAGGGTGTGGTGTTCCTCTATGATGGAAGCGCTTCGCAGCGCTCCCAGTAAAGTATCTGGCGCCTCTAGTTTGACTTAGGTCACCGGCGGAATGGGCACACCTCCTTCCAATGAAGGAGGCTGCTTGCCGGATTCCAGAGCCATATAGGACTCCGGGACCGTATTCGGCTGGGGGGCGAATTGGACATGGCCCCCATCACCAGTCTCCATGGGGATCTGCTCCCCCATGTGTTCGGCGGCCGAGGTCTCACCTTCTGGCGCCGTCCTGACGGCCTCCTGCATCTCTCCCTGGCCGGGGGTCCTTCGATACAACACCTCGGTGTCGTCCAGGGCACTGGGAGAGGAGGCCATCGGAGGGGACCCTCTATCCATCACCTTCGGGTCCAGCGAGTTCCCCAAGACGAGGATCACTCAAGGGCGGAACGAGCTGGACTGCAAATACATGATTTGACATGTTAAAATTATGAAGTAAAGAGGCAGATATATGAATGCATTAGGATCTTCGGATACTAATGATTCGGCCAGGGGCTAATCTCGAGGGCGCCGTTCTGGGCTCCTATCGATGTCCCACACGGAGCTATCTGCGAAGGAAGCCTTTCCCTTCTTGGACGCCTCCGCTTCCAGGTCTGTGGAGGCCGCCCTCTTCCTTCTCCCCTCGGGGAGGGGGAAGTTGCTCTCTTCCTCCTCCTCATCTTCTTCGGCGGCGGAGTGAGTTTCGGCGTATTCGGACGCCATGTCCGAAGAACCCTTGGAACGGAGGCCACCTCTGGTCCCCTTGGCCTTCTTCTCTAGCGCCTTGTAGGGCACCGGAACCAGCATCTGCGTCAGATGCGGGATGGCTGGATCCTCGGGCAGCAGAGCTGGACACTGAATCCACTCTGCCTTCTTTGTCCAAGACTAAAAGAACAAATGGGAATGTTCGGACACCCTCCTTGAATAAGCAAGTAAGGAATACACCTTGTAACAACGAAAAACTTACCGAACTGGCGGGATGAGCCAGTTCATGTCCATGATCCTCGGTGGTCTTCAGCCATGTCTCGCTGGCCTTGAAGAGCACCTTCAAGATATCTTCGTGTGTAGTTCTGAAGAACCGCTGTAGGGTGTTGTGCTTGGCTGGATCAAACTCCCATACGTGGCAAGCCCGGCTCTAGCATGGAAGGATCCACCAGACTAGCATCACCTGAATCACATCGACAAGCTTGACGTTCTTGTCCATCATGCTCCTGATGTGTGTCTGGAGTGCTGCCAGCTCGTCCGACGAAGGCCAATCCAGGACCTTCTCCTTCCAGAAGGTTAGCCGCATTGGGGCCCCGGATTTGAATTTGCGAGCCATGGGCCAGGTATGTTGCAGGGCTCTGTGATGTAGAACCACAATTTATGCCACCCCTTGACGGTCTCCATGAAGGTGTCTTTGAGCCACGGGACATTGGACATCTTCCTCACCATGGCACCTCCGCACTCCGCGTGCTCGCCGCCCACCACCTTCGGCTTCACGTTGAAGGTCTTTAGCCATAGTCCGAAGTGGGGGGGGGGGGCGCGAAGGAAAGCCTCACACACGATGATGAACGCCGAGATAGTAAGGAAGGAATTTGGGGCCAGATCATGGAAATCTAGCCCATAGTAGAACATGAGTCCTCGGACAAAGGGGTGGATTGGAAATCCTAGCCCGCGAACAAAGTGGGGGATGAAGGCTACCCTCTCATGGGGCTCCGAGGTAGGGATGATCTGCCCTCGGTCGGAAGCCGATGGGCGACCTCCTTGGCCAAATATCCGGCCTCCCAAAGTTGGATGATGTCTTCTCCTTGACTATGGAGGCCATCCACTTGCCCTGCGCTCTGGACATGGCTAGAGTGCTTTCTTGGGGTAGGAAAGATGAGAACTTGAGTGCTGGATCTCGAGAGTGGGTAGGCGGAAACAGAGAAGGCGTGGGTGGAAGAGATGAATCCTTATCTCCTTATAAAGGCAGTGGATATCAAACGCCTCCCCACTCGCCATGAAACTCGCCTATTCCCAAGGGGCCCTGCGGGCAACATGGTTGGATTACTCAGACCCGTATTGATGAGAATTTTGTAATAAGGGGACACGATCTCTGCTTTGAGAAGACGTGCCAATGGAGCCACATCTCGAAATATGGAGCGGCAGGCAGAGAAATGGTTCGAAATAATAATAGGGTGGGGACATGTTGTCACATTACAAAAAGTTGTCAGCAGATTGGACTCGTGAAATATGATAGTCTCTGCGGTGGTGTGTGGTACTTGTGCTGCAGACCCGGACACGTTTGTTGTGTTCGAAGACTATGTCGAAGTATTCGGAGGAGGAACCCGCCTTGCATTGCCGAAGACAATCTGTGCGCCGGACTAAGGGGTCCTCGGGCATCTGGCCTGTTGGACATGGGCCAGACTGATGGGCTATGAAGATACAAAACCGGAGACTCTCACCCGTGTCTGGATGGGACTCTCCTTGGCGTGGATGGCAAGCTTGGCGTTCAGATATGAAGATTCCTTTCTATGTAACCGACTTTGTACAACCCTAGTCCCCTCCATTGTCTATATAAACTGTGGGTTTAGTCCATAGAGACGATCATAATCACATAGGCTAGACTTCTAGGGCTTTAGCAATTACGATCTCGTGGTTGATCAACTCTTGTAATACTCATATTCATCAAGATCAATCAAGCAGGAAGTAGAGTATTACCTCCATAGAGAGGGTCCGAACTTGGGTAAACATTGTGACCCATGTCTCCTGTTACCATCAACCTCCGATGTACAGTTCGGGACCCCCTACCCGAGATCCGCCGGTTTTCACACCGACACCAGCCTGCACCTATGACTGTTCATCCCCGGTCTCCTGTTCATCCAGCCTTCGCCGCGCCCTCCTCCACCGGCTAAAGTTGAACTAGCCCTCTCCACAGGGTCCTGTTAAACCACCACTCCATGAGCTACTATTCATCCAGCCCTCCACCGGCTACTGTTCAACCGGCCCTCCACGGGGTCCTGTTCATCCAGCCCTCCATGGTACTGTTCATCCAGCCCTCCACGGGGTCCTGTTCATCCAGCGGCTCGAATGATCGGGGTACTGTTCATCCAGCGGCAGCGGCCTCTATTACCACAGGGTCCTGTTCATCCAACCCCCCACCAGGAACTGTTCATCCACCCCCCCTAACAACGCTCACTGTTCATCCAGAGGCAGCATCGATCGGCTTCAGTTAGCAGCAATAGCGAAGGAATCACTCGGGTTCAGTTAACAGCAAGGGATCGATCGATCACTCGGGTTCAGTAACGCGTAGCCTGCAGTGCAATCGCTCGGGTTCAGTTAGAGCCCAACGCCTCGCTTGGGTTCAGTTAGAGCGCCACGCCTCGCACACACGCGCGTACGTACGAGAGAAATGTGCATCGCTTGGCCCCCGACCACCCACCGTAACCAGGAACTCTCCCGATATTTTCCTCGCCCTCACTTCTACCATGTTTTTCCGTCATGGTTGACCTAAAGAATGTCATGCAGGTGCATCTCTTGCCCGCACAGGAGGAAAAACCCATTTTCTGTCATGATTTTTTGTCATAGAAGTAGGATCCCACCACATCTATGATGATACCAGGTTTTGTCACAATTATCGTCATAGAAGTGTTATAAGCATGATAGAAAAAATGTTTGGCTCAAAATGTCACGGATGTGTCTTTTTTGTAGTGGCAGACGGAGGAGGCTGGTGAGGGGATAGTGTTCTAGCGCGGATGCTGTATGAATGGGAAAATGGAGGGAAAGGTACGGGGAACCATGTTTTAGGAACGCACGTGTCTGAAATATGGGAAAGTTACGAACATAGCCCCCGTTTAAAATTTGGACATATCGGCGGTTAGGGATAGGACGGTAATCTCGCATCTCACCAATATCTGCCCAGAGCGATTTCAGGCGAGGGGAGGGTGTTTTGGCCCCCACGGTGTATGAACGAGGTTGATAGGTAGGGCACCTGTGTCACGTCTGAGTGAAGTTACAAACCTGCCCCTATTGAAAATATTTGCCTACATTGATTTCGGGCGAGTCGAGTTTGTTTTGCCGCCCACCGTGTATGAATGGGGAAATTGAGCGAGAGACATAGGTCTTTCGAACAAGCTTGAATCAAATGTGTTTTCCACCCATGTTTGTCGCCCACTGTGTCAGAATGGGATCAAAGGCGGTCGTGGCACGCCTAATTGAAGTTACTAACCTACCCCTATTGAGAGAAGTGGAAATCAGGCCGATGGATTGTCCGTGTAAGGGGTAGACAGTAATTTCCATCTCCCAAACACTGGCTTCGGGAAGCCGGCGTGGGAGTGGACATTTTGCCGCTTCTTTCGAATTTTGGGACAATAGGCATCCATGTTTAACCTGGCAACTAAATTTGAATCCATTTTGTATTCCTATACGAATCCTAAGTGTTTTTATATATCTTCAAAAGCACGATAAAGATGTATTCCACTGTCATATATGAATATGATTTACAAATGCCGATACTCGAATTTAGAAGCTAGAATCCAGTTTAAGGTGAATTCGAATATTTGAAACCACTTTATGTCCAACTCAAGTGTCACACACAGCATAATGTGTACTCCCATTTAGATATGTACACAAGCGATGTATCAAGATTGAAATAACGAGTCAATCAACCAATAATGTACAAAACTAATAGACATATAAACACTTATAGAGTATATAGATCAACAATAGCAACTAACATTCATTTGCTAGGCCGTTGTATTTTTTTGCTAGAAGAGCATCCTTTTTTTAGCGAAGCTAGTATAGCATCTCGGCCCTTTCAGATGTGTGCCACTTAAGGACCATCTATACTACTATTATTCTTGAATGCACATTCAGCCCGATTGGCATATTTGTAGGTCTGTCACAACAATCAAAATGAAATATCTCAGAGTCTTATCAATTAATACAGACTTGTGCTAAAAAATTACAAACCAAAAACCAAAAAACTATTGTTACGTGATCACTAAAACAAATGGTTTGATCGATTACATGAACAAACAACACAAAGGTTATTCAACAATGGAAAGAACATTTCACCTATGATTTACGAAGTGGGAATTTAATTTCCCTTTTCCTTCAAGACCTTAACAAGGCGGTCAGTCTCAGCTTGCTTCGTTTTGAAATCCACCAAATATTTAATGGTTTTCTTGAGTACTTCTTGTGATTGTGTTGTTTGCTTCCTCAACATGTCAACTTCAACTCTAAGTGTAGAAGCAGAATCTCTTTCTACCAATAGTTTAGCCTCTAGAGCATCAGCAGTTGTCAATTCATGATGCATGATTGGGCCGGTTCCACTTTTGTGGGATGATAGAATGTCCATGGCGACCTTGCTCTTTGATCTTGGGCTAACCTGTTTTGTCATTAAAGTTCCAATTGGATTCAGAAAAGTTGAAGTTAGAAAAACGAGTTATAATAGCAAACCAGTTAAACAAACAAGCAATTAAAGAGTTTCAATTGGATACTGAAAAGTAGTTATTAACATCATTGTAACTAGTTGCAATAGCAAAGTGGTTAAACAAACAAGTTTTGCAAAAGGTACTTGTTGTGGCATTGGAGATTCTCTTGGATCCTGAAAAATTGAGTAGCCAGTAACGTGATTAGAGCAACTAGTTGCAGTAGCAAAGTAGTTAAATGAACAAGTTTTGCAAAAGGAACCTGTTGTGGCATTGGAGTTTCTCTTGGATCCTGAAAAGTTGAATATTTAGTAACTTAATTAGAGAAATAAGTTACATCAGCAAAACTATTACACAAATATATTTTTGAAAATGTACCTGCTATGCAATTGGACTTCCAATTGGATCATAAAAACTTGAACTTGGTAAGATGATTACAGCAACAAGTTACAGCAGCAAACCAGGTAAACAAGGATGTTTCTGAAAACATACCTGTTATGCCAACTAAGTTTTAGTTGGATCCTGCAAACTTTAATGTTAGCAATCATAAATAAATTGTTGCAAGAGACATAAGAAACTAGCATCAAACTAGTAAAACTAACCAGTTTTGGCAACATGTTTAATTACACATGAACTAGTAAAACTAACAAGCTCTTGGCAACATATTAAAGTAAGAAGTCACCCTAGAACTACATATGACCAGCTATCTATGTGCTTAAGTAGCTATTTAAGTTCAACCAAACAGGTAATTCTTAATAGTAAGTATCAAGCACACAGATAGGCGCAGTCTATAATAGGATTAATAGGCTATGGCATTGTGTAATTAGTAGCAAACTAAATTAAGCCAGGCAACGTAATTGAACAATTTTGCAATAAGTGGCTAAGTAAAATTCCGAGAAGCAGGTAACTAAACTTACGCTAGCTCTTTGTAAAGGCACACTGTAACTTCTTTTTTCGCTTACAAGGTTCTACGAAGGAGTCCATGGCATCAATTGCTTGGATACGCAGTCCCAATACTTCTTTCTACCCACACTGCATTGGTATATTGAATGGTTAATCTGATAAGATGGTGCGTCCTTGATATGTTATATGAGGACGGGTTGTCAGACTAGTTGCCGCCACACACATCACACTGGCTTTAACTGTATATTTCATGCGATTACATTTGGCATATCAAGATATAAGCAATCTGCAATAGGATGAAAAGACTGGCATACTTCACATTATTGGCGAACTCAGTTCATAGAAACAAGCAATTCAACCATTCCGTGGGTAAATCAAAGGCGCCACTGGAATATTTTCACTACCCCAATCATACACGCAAAAAGGGGTGACGCCACTGTAGGGGCTGGTATGGGCAGCCGCCTCAGGTGGCTAGAAAGTGTGCACCTAGTTTGAGTCGTCCCGGTTGGCCCATGCTAGCTTTGTTCATCCCAACGCACGAGCAGGCAATGTAAAAAATGAATAAAAATCCCAATTCGATCAATAGTAGGAAAAATCCCAATTCATTTGCTCCAGCCTCTTGTCTGGTTCACTCCTAACCTAGCCGTCAGTGGACAGACTGACACAGCACTTCCTCACGCCCTTGTTAGACTCCGGTCGCCGGGCTTCAAGCGAATGGAAGGACAAGAAGATGAAGATCCAACCCTCGGAGTAGCCTGTGTGGGAGGCAGCGGTGGCAGCATGGGCATGGCATCGAGCTTGTGCAAACAGATAGTCACGGCTAGCAAGAGCAGCATGCACAACGAGCAGGTACATCACATCCCTGATTATATCTAATTCAACTCTTCAATTTTTGGCCAATAGGTAAACCTGATGGTCTTGTAAAACTGCTTGTATGTAGGGAATCTATGAGAAAATGAAACCAATTTCTTCTTATTTTATAACTCGCCCAATCAATACTAAACTAACTAAACCTAATGTATCTATTCAAGTTTCTGGTGCAAACATACAAGCTCATGTTGTTCTTGAGCCTGAAGTGTCTAATGAATAGACTGCTAATGAATGATTTGGTGCAAACATACAAGCTCATGTTGTTCTTGAGCCTGAAGTGTCTAATGAATAGACTGCTAATGAATGATTTGGTGCAAACATTTTACATGCTCCTGGTGATGAACATATAGTGTCTAATGAGGGATCAAATGCAAGCATTTTGCAAACTCCCATTGAAGGATTTAGTGTCTAATGATGATCTTCTATGCTGACGGAGACATAGAGATTTGCAGGCATTGATGACAAGCAAATTATAGTACATTTTCATGGCTTGAGGAGACGTCGAGGCCATCTACCAGAAAGTCCACGTATCATGACAATGTAGCATAAATACTTTTCTAATCTATTGTTTGAAACTATTGGCATACTTCTGCAAGATAGATATATCAATATGCAGTTTGTCCACTGGTTATAGGTGCAATTACACTTCGATATTTTTAGCCAGAGAAGGAACAATTCAAGCAGGTACATACCATGTTAGTAGTCCTTGTAAACCATGTGGCATTTTGTGTTTTTTGGTGATTACATCATTTAGTGTTTTATAATCTGAACTACTTTGGATCATTAGCTGGTTTTCAAAGTGCATGTAGATTCATATTTCTCATGTTATGTCTATTTCTGGAGTGCAAGTGCCTTTGTATTTTTTAAGTTAAATTTTCGCTCTTGGTAACTTCAATCCATGGATCCGCCACTACACACAAATCATACACGCAGGCCAGTATGAATTAAATGAAATGCAGGGACTTACGCTAGCTCGTCGTACAGGCTCACTATAGCTCTGCTTGCGCTTGGGATGTTCCATGTACAAGTCCATGTTACAACTTGCTTGGATGTGCAGGCCTTGTGTTCCTTGCATCCCCCTCTACCTTTCTAACACGTTGAATGGTTGATCAAATAAGAGGAATCGACCTTTGTGTTGTACCGGAGGACAGGTACTTACAATGTCGTGGAATTGTCACGACAGACGTCCTAGTGAAAGGACTTAATCATGGAGCCATCACAACTAGGAAGCTTAAAGGGTTTATATTGGTTCGTCCCCTTACGATGAAGGTAAATGTATTGTCCCGGATACGACTTTCCATATTCGTACTCCGACTCTTGCCTATTCTAGAGATGCGTTCTGAGTTTCCCTTCATGGTTGGGTTTTGTCTTCCTTTTGCATTGTATCCATGTCATGCATTTCATGTCATGTCATCATGTGCATCGCATTTGCATACATTTTCGTCTCATGCATCCGAGCATTTTCCCCAATGTCCGTTTCTCAATTCGACACTCCTACGTCCTCTAGCGCCCCCTCTTTTGTCTCTTTTCTTTAGCGGCTGTTAAACTTTCTCGAAATGGACCGAGATTTTCCAAGTAGCCTTGGTACACCACCAGTAGACCGCCTGTCAAGTTTTATGCCATTTGGAGTCCGTTTGATATCCAACGGTTAACCGGGGAACCGCAAAGGCCTTGTGTGAGTTGCAGCTGAACACCCCTCCAAAACGGCCCAATAACCCGTCCAAACCCCTCCATCCTCTCGGTCGTTCGATCATGATCGCTTGGCCGAAAACCGAACATCACTTGGACTCTCCTAGCTCCCTCTACCTATATATTTGCACCTCCCCCGAAATTTCGCGTTGCAAACCCTAGATCTTCCTCCTCCGCGCGCGGGACATGTCCACTCCATCGCCCGACATGTCCACCTCTGCCCCCTCGTCCAATCGGATCGTGCCACATCATCCGCCGCCGGCCTCTCTCTCTCCTTCGCGCTGCTGTTGCGCCGCGACCTCGCCGTCTGCCGCACGCGCTCTAGGAGCTCTGGCGCCGCCCGTGCACCCCATCTCCATCCCCGGCGAGCTCCGTCCTCGTCGCACCGGCCGTCTTCCTCTCCTAACTGCGGCCACAGCGGCGTCAAACTCCGACAAGGATCCGGCGAACCTTGGGGAGAGCACGAACCCTAGATCTATTCCAGAGGTTGACCGAAATTCCACTGTCATTTTATTTTACATTCTGAGCCTTGTTCATCGCATCATAACTCTTCATCCGTAGATCCATTTTGCATGCATGATATATCAAATTGTTCATCTAGGCGTGCTCTACATTTTGTTCCATTGTGCCATGCTTATTTGAGTCCATCTTGGTGCCCAAATTGTTGATGCAAGAGTGCTATAAAATGTTAGTTCTTGTTTCTTAGCAGATCTTGAGCATTTGTCATTTTTGCCATGATTATTGTATGCTGCATATGGGCATGAGATCTACATGTGTTTTCGGCTATGCCATGCCATCTTTACAGGGGTGTATTCCATGTATTTTTGTGATCAATGTGGTGACTAGCACATGCATGCAAAGTAGCTCTCGTGATATTGCTGATTTCAGGGACTTAGAATTTCACCAAGTCATTTCCCTGCTTTTATTTTTATGCCATGTATTCATGTTGCTACAGTGCGATCCATGCTTATTTTGAGTATGTTTAGTAAGGATGATTTTGACATATGGTTGTGCTCTATCCATCCATGTCCCTGTTTGCATTTATGGAGTACCCTAGCATGACTCAATCTTGCTATACGTTTGCTATAAAATGTTCCTGGCAGATTGTTTACATGTTAATCAATTTTGCCAAGGTTTTTGTAGTTGATCCATGCATGCTATGAGTTTATTATTGCTTTGTTTAGCTCCAAAAACATGTCTTCTTGTTGATGCTATGCTTAGCTTGTCATGCAATGCCATGTGGTGAGTGAATCGAGCTGGCAAACATGCCTTCATAATTCTGTTTTATGACATGCTCAGTTTTTTTGCTAAGTCTGAATCTGTTAACAAAACTTGCTAAGTTTACATGGGTGCCATCATATCTTCTGATCTTTTTTGGCTTATGGTCAGTAAGGTACTTTTGTTATATGCTTTGAGTAGATTCATTCCATGCCTTTGTTTGCTATGTTCTGGTCCTGTAGCATGTTGTTACCTTGCTCTAAACATGTCTTCCTGATGTTAATTCCTGGCATGTTGATATTTTCACAAAGTCTGTGGTGCTGATATCTTTTGCACTTTTGCCATGCTTGTTTGAACCTGCTATTGTGTGATTTAGCCGTAGCTCAGTGTTCATCTTTTGTCAAGCATCTTGAGTAGATCACTGCCACGTGTTTTGTTGCTATGTTGGAGTGCAGTAGCTTAGCTTCTTGTTGCATTCTAGATGGCATCGTGCTGTTGATCGCAGAATTTGTGCCATTATTGTTTTGCTTGCCATTTGCAAACCATGCATCCGATTCCGGTGATCTTTTTATCGATTTCGACCGAAATCAACTCATCTTTCCAGCGGCGCACTTGGTTTGCCAAGTTGAGGTTTGGTTCAATATTTTCCTTCCGGAGCATGCATATGCATTGCATATCACATCCCGCATATCATGCCATGTTTTGCATCATTTTGCTTGCGCATTGGACCGTCGTTGATTGTTGTTTCCCTTGCTTGTGTTCTTGCCTTGGGTAGAGCGGGGAGACGAGTTCGTGATCGAGGAACTCGTTGAGTACGCTTACCAGGATCAAGCTTACGTCAACTCGGAGAACTTTGCAGGCAAGATGACCATACCCTCGGAATCACTTCTATCTTTGCTTGCTGGTTGCTCGCTCTTTTCCTATGATGCTATACCTACCACTTGCTATATCATGCCTCCCATATTGCCATGTCAAACCTCTAACCTGCCTTGTCCTAGCAAACCGTTGTTTGGCTATGTTACCGCTTTGCTCAGCCCCTCTTATAGGGTTGTTAGTTTCAGGTGAAGATGGAGTTTATTCCATGTTGGAACATGGATATTTGTTGGGATATCACAATATCTCTTATTTTAATTAATGCATCTATATACTTAGGTAAAGGGTGGAAGGCTCGGCCTTATGCCTGGTGTTTTTTTCCACTCTTGCCGCCCTAGTTTCCGTCATACCGGTGTTATGTTCCTTGATTTTGCGTTCCTTACGCGGTTGGGTTATAATGGGAACCTGTCGATAGTTCGCCTTGAATAAAACGCCTCCAACAAGGCCAAACCTTGGTTTTACCATTTGCCACCTAGCCTTTTTCCCTTGGGTTCTGCAGACTCAAGGGTCATCTTTATTTTAACCCCCCCCGGGCCAGTGCTTGCCTAAGTGTTGGTCCAAACCTGTCAGCCGTCGGTGGCCACGAGGGACACCTCTGGGCTGGCCTATCGGATTCTTGGACAATTCGGTGTTGCCCAAAGAACGAGATATGTGCAGCTCCTATCAGGATGTCGGCACATCGGGTGGCTTTGCTGGTCTTGTTTTACCATTGTTGAAATGTCTTGTAACCGGGATTCTGAGTCTGATCGTGTCATCCTGGGAGAAGGAATATCCTTCGTTGACCGTGAGACCTTGTGATGGGCTAAGTTGGGACAGCCCTGCAGGGTTTTGAACTTTCAAAAGCCATGCCTGCGGTTATGGGCAAATGGGAATTTGTTAATATCCGGTTGTAGAGAACTTGACACTTAACTTAATTAAAATGCATCAACCGCGTGTGTAGTCATGATGGTCTCTTTTCGGTGGAGTCTGGGAAGTGAACACGGCTTTGGAGTTATGTTTGAACGTACGTAGATTCAGGATCACTTCCAATTCACGACCGTTGCTTTGCTTCTCTTCTCGCTCTTATTTGCGTAAGTTAGCCACCATTTATGCTAGTGCTTGCTGCAGCTCCACCTCACTACCTTTTCCTACCCATATGCTTAAATAGTCTTCATCGCAAGGGTGTGAGATAGCTGAGTCCCCGTGACTCACAAATACTTCCAAAACAGTTGCAGATGTCGATGTTACCAGTGCAGATGACATAGCTGATCAGTAGTGGAGCCCAGTCGGGGCGATCGGGGATCTTTTGCATTATGGGTTGTCTTTCTTTATTTTGGTTCCGTGGTCGGACCTTGATTGTATTCTGGATGATGTAATGCTATATTTATGTAATGTGTGAAGTGGCGATTGTAAGCCAACTCTTTATCCCTTTCTTATTCAGTACATGGGATGTGTAAAGATTACCCCTCTTGCGACATGCCCACTATGCGGTTATGCCTCTATGTCGTGCTTCGACACATGGGAGATATAGCCACATCGTGGGTGTTACAGTAAAGGACTAATCTAGTTTGAGGTGGTATTACTTATGTTTCGATTACTAGAGAGCGAATTAGCTTGACCTAGCTTTCGATCTAATCTTCCTTGCCCTGAACCGCCGCCAGATCGTCCCTTTATATACAGAGGTCGACGCCCAGCAGCTCACAAAGTCCCGGCCGGCTCATAAATAGTGTCCGTTTCGGTCTCTAACTATCCCTGCCTTACAATACAAGTTAAGTACATATGGTGGTTTATCTCTACGGGCCTTGAGTCACCTTTGGACCTTGGGCCATTAAGTGAACAGCCATCATCCATAGCTATCTTGGGCTTCATGAATCGCCATAGGTATAACCTGGCCCCTCATAGGAGGGTCATACCTAATAGTTATATCCCCAACATTAGGCCCTAGATTGATTTGAACTGGTTCAGGTCAATCTTCAACACTTATAAAAAATTCTTCTACCCCTCATTGTGCGAGAATTTGTAACCCGCCATGACGTCAGCTTCTGGATTTGTGATAACCCGCCATGACGTCATATGTCATTACTTCACAGTTTATCCAACGTATCTCAATCGGATCCTTATCTTAATGACCATCCCAAAAATCAAGGCATCCTGGTAGCTGGATAACCATATTTTCGGCGTCCTCTTTATTCGCACCCACTTAAGAGTCTTTCCTTATAAATAGGTACGACCTGTCTTTCCTCATTCTCCCCTTTACAACGTCTTCTTCCTCTCGCGACCCTTCTACCGCTCGAGCTCCTCCGCTGCCGCAGAGCACCTCATCTTCCTCAACCTCGGCCGCTGCATCAACCTGAATCGATCCAGAGAATGGTGGCGATCCTCCGCAGTAGATCTGCAGCTGTAAGTTTCTGCCTTCTCATGCCTCAGGTCCGCATTAGGGTTTGCGAGTTTCTTTGTGTTCTTCGTAATCCATTGTAGTTCATCTTACAGGCTGTACCGCGAGATTCTTTGATCTGAAAATGGTGTTCAACCAATGCGGTAGTTGTTTTGTTTCCACTGTTGATATCAGTAGATCCCCTTTCCTGGAAGAAAAATCTTGTGAAAGCTCATTAACTCATCTGTACTGGTTTTTAGGTCTAGATTTATTTTTCCTTTCCTGCAAACCCGTTGATCCAAAATAATAGTTGCAGCCTGTGAAACTTGTTTATGTAACACTTAGGAAAAAACTGGATTTGTTAGATCCATCTAGGCATGGCGGCTTAAATTGCCGACTTAAATTGAAATGCTCAATAGACGTCATCAAACTTATCACGGCGACTTCAATAATTTTGTACTACTCATGGTGATTTTTACGTAACTTGACATAATTTAGTCATATACCATTAGGCCCCTTTGTAAGCAGCCATCTTGAATATGTATTGCAATATTTTTCCTCTCCGGCTTAATTTTGAACCGGCAATTTCACTCCTTGTTAGGCTTCCATCTTCACAATGCCGCCCAAAACACCCACTTCATAAAATTGGGTCAAGTCCATCGTCACAGATAGTACACTTGACGACTTTGTGAAGACTGGCTATCTGCCAAAGAAGGAAGTCATGTCCTACCGTGCACCTAATCCAACGGAGGAAAAGCCTCAGCCCAAAGAGGGGGAAGTCATCGTCTTCACTGACCACATGAACCGGGGCTTTTCCCCACCCGGATCAAAGTTTTTTAGAGACCTCCTACACTTTTTTGACCTCCATCCTGAAGACATCGGACCCAATTCCATGTCTAATATTTGTAACTTTCAAGTGTTCTGTGAAGTGTATCTTGGGGAAGAACCCAGCTTGCTACTCTTCAGAGAGTTATTTTATTTGAACTGTTAGAATGAATGTGCGAACGGGGCTAGTTTGGAACTTGGTGGGGTCTCAATCCAACGACAGAGAGACGCCATTTTCCCTTATGCAAACACACCAAGCCACCCCAAAGATTGGAACTAGACATGGTTCTATTTCCAAGACACTTCTCCAGCTGGTGAGAACCCTCTGCCCGGCTTTCGCGCCATGCGCCTTGAATCTAATCATCCTCTACCAGACAAGTTCTTCGCTGTTGATCATTAGAAACTTGTCCCTACCATGGCTAAATTCAAGGTCTTTTGGGGAATGGTTTAAGAGGTATCGACTTGGTCCGGGTTTGGCTTGCCAGGAGGATCATTCCATTGAGCCGCCGTCCTCGTTTGATGTGCACCTATTCAGGCAAGAAGAATGATCCTCTGCGGCACAGCCCCGACGATTTACCTGACGACGTCATTGGTGATATGAGAAAGTCACTCTTGAACGAAAGCCTAGCAGACTGTGGCAAGGTGGGCTTAAGCCCTTTCCGCAAAGCTAACCCGGCTCCAGCGGTAAGCCGCCAATTTGAGCATTTTTACCTTCATCCTTGATGTTTTGTCTTTACTTAGACTTTTGTTGATTCTCACAGGCTAATGACAAATTTTGGAAAAGCAAAGTACGATCATGAGGTTGCGAAGAGAGCCAGGAAAGCCAAGAGAGCCGCTAGCAAAACCGCTGCCAAGAAGAAGGGAAATAAGACCAGCCCCTCTGAGTTGCTTCAAGTAGAAGATACCTCTGAGTCAGAGGTAGCTCTTGATTCTCTAGGCTCCTTTTTTAACCACCTTATTGACACTGATTATCATCAGGAGGACACAGGAATGAGTCACGGAGTGGGTGAAGAGGTAACTATTATTTCCTCTGACTCCGAGCCTTTGCCAAGACAGAAAATCTGAAGAGTAACCCAGAAAGTAAGATTTTCACATCCTTTAGCTTATCAAGATCCTCAATTTCTTTTGAAGCGGCAGATGCATGAGAGCCGGAGGCAGGCTCAGACCAGGAAGGACGCAGAACTCTCCTCCGGTTTACCAAATACACCAAAGAAGCGACCGAACGAGGTCACCTCCGACTTAACCCCTTTTTATCCTTTGGCGGGTCTTACACGTCAACCACTCTACTCTTTTGACTCGAATTATCAGGAAACTTCACCTTCCTCCGTGGACTCAATCCAGTCCAACATGCCAGCTTTTAAGAACGCTCTGAGGTAATGATAATTTACTTATCTTGTATTTATTTCAATTTTTATATTTGTACTGACATTTTGACCTTTATGCAGCGGAAAAGCAAAGCCCAGCAAGAAGGTGAAGAAAACCAAGCTAGCCGAAGAGCCCTCCATCAATGAGTCAGAACTCTAGACGGCCACACCGGAAGCCTCTGTTCCCGAGCCGCCGCTTGAACTGGCTCATGATATGACAACGCCAACCGCTGACCCGCCTGATGATCAAGCCGCCGATGGCCCTGAAAACCCTGTAGTCTCTAGCCCGGCGAAGACAGACGGACCACAAGATGCTGATGTTGAAATCACCAAGACTGGCTACACTGAACAAGGGAGACCTACTGTGCTAGCCAAGCGTTCTTCCAAAGAGGAACATCTGGAACGCCGTAAGGTCAGATTTGACATTGCTGATTACACTCACATGAGCATTGGGGAAGTTTTTTCTGGCTATCTTAGCCAAGTGCACAACAGCCGTGACCTTGAAGTTGATATGGTGAAGAAAATGCCGCAGAGATTTGAGGTGTAAACTCTTCCCTTTACTGCATTATCCTTACTATGCCAACCCCCAAGTCTATTTCTTATGATGAATATGATGTAGACTTAGAATAAACATATAAGCCTTAGTAATATTCTTTGGTCAAACCTATAAAAAAATTGACTTACTCCATAGTCCCCAAGGGCCGGGTTAATCAACCTGAATGAACCAGTCCTTCACATGCTTGTGCAGAATATAGTCCTCGTGTAGATTTAATAGCAATATGCATTAGCCCCCAAGTGCCAAGTACTCTGGCTTGCAAAGTGCGTGGGACTTACTCTTATGAACTGCCACTTAGATAAAACCTTCGTTAGACATTAGCCCCCAAGTGACAAGTGTTGTTGCTTGCAAAAGACTAGGGACTTTAATATTATATGCTAATATTCATGTTTTTTGACGCGGTATTTGTACAGACCACCACTACTCAACTTCAATCAGAATTATCTGAATTGAAGAACCGTCTGGAGGCTGAGGAGACTGAAACTCAAAAGGCCAATTCCAAATTTGAATTCAGTGTGGCTAAACAAGAGAAATTGAAAACCGAGTTTGAGGTTGAGAAGAAAGCCTGGGCTGAAGAAAATATTGCCTTAACCCGACAAGATGAAACAACATAAACGGCTCTTGGAGAGGTGACTACTGAATTGTCCGGCTTAAAATGCCATATATCTCAGATGGTCTCAGCAATCTTTGGTAAGTCGCTCTGCAAGTGTAAAATGTTGAACCTTTCGAGTGATCATATGACTTGTCATTAACTTACCTGATATTGCTATGCAGGCCGCAGGAGCTCCAACCTCAATCAGGACATGCTGGTGAAGCTGACGGCGGTTTACACGCTCATGGAACAACTTTATACGGGATCTCAGGGTGCCTTGGCTATAGTTTCCGTATCAAACGGAGTCACCACACTCCTGGTGGATGTGCTAAAGGGGCTTTCTGTGCTTCCCCAGTAGTTTAATGAATTAAAACGATCATCTGCAAGAGCCGGAGCCTTGGCTGCTTTAAGCCGGGCCAAGGCGTGGCTACCGGAGTTAGACCCGACATACATCGCCATTAGATATCCAAGCTTTAAGGAGGATGTCACATCATTTTAACAGGAGGACTTTGCCGCTTGTGTGAAGAAAATACACCCTGTGGCCACCCTAATTGCTGCTGAGGCGGTTCTCACCAAGTACCAGCCGGGTTATGATGCGGAAAATCAGAGGATTCCAACGCCGCATTATAGAGTGACCAGCCTGATCCCTCCAATCTGTAAGCATACCTTCGCCCCTAAAGTTGACCCGGCCGGACTAATTGATGATGAAGCTGAGTTTGAAGCTTTGAATGACATTTACAGGTCATCATCAACCTTCCGGAACAGGGAACATGACGGAGGAGCGGAAAGGGTTGATACGGAAGCTTCAGGCCAACAAGAGAATTGACCCACCAAGCGGCTCATATTTGTACCTTGCTAAAAAAACAATTTAATCATTTTGACTTGGTGAGTCATGTAATAGGGTAGAAATGATTTTGCTTCGTCGTGCCATCATGCACATTTTGGTTCTCAACATTGGTAAGCCGCCACCTTTATACTCTCCCCTTATTAAACTTATCATCCGTTTTCTTTATTCATAAAAGTCTTTAAACTGTCCTGCACATAGAAATAGATCACAAGATCCCTTGGCGGCTTACTGTAGGGCGGGTCATAATATCTTATATACCACCATTAATATTGAAAGAAGAGACACATATAAGCCTGTTATGAATTATAGCTTTGAAATACAACTGTAATTTCATACCTGTGATTTTGAATTTGCACTACCGGTTCATGTGAGCTGAACAGTGAGGGTGATAACCCAATCCTTTTAGAATCCAACAGTTCCATATGTATGATGACTGTCATACGCTGGCGACCTTATCGTCCAAAACCAAGATGGGTTAAATTTAAACCATACTTATACTTAAATCTGGATAAAAAGTCTGAAAACAAAAAACAAAGATTGTTTTCAAAAAACTTAAATAGAAAGAAAAATTCGAGGCTTATGATTCAAATACGATCAGTAAACCGGACCAAAGGGGTTAAGCTAGGATTCAAATATGATCATGTAGCCCCCCGGTGGTTTTGGCGTTGCGCCGATCAACAGGGTACCGACAGCTATGTTCTCTTTGGTTCGAGTACGACCCATGTTTGAACGGGAAGCCCCCAAATGACCTTGAGATTTTTTTAACGACTCTGATTCGAATACGATCAAAGTTGGACCCAAAAAGGGGTTTAGCAATGATTCGAATACGATCAAGAAGCCCCCTAGTGAGTTTGGCATTGTGCCGATCAAGAGGGTACCGACAGCTATGTTATCTTTGGTTTGAATACGACCTATGTTTGAACAGGAAGCCCCCTATTGATCATATGGTTTAACGGCTAGATTCGAATACGATCATGAGCCGAACCAAAGGGTTAAGCTGGATTTGAACACAATCCAGCCCCAAATGGTCGTTTTGAAATTATAATGATGAAGACATATGATCATTGAAGATGAAAAGGATAGAGGTCCTGCTTTATTACTTATAATAATATATACAACGTCAAAATATGTATATCATGAGAGCCATTGGCTCAAGTATAGTAAGGCCGAAGATGAGCGATATTCCACGGCCGACGTGTCTCTTCCTTCGACTTACGTGAGTCTTTGTCCGCTCGAACATCGATAAGGTAGTATAACACATTGTTCAAGTTCTTATTGACAACAAAAGGCCCTTCCCAAGGTGGGGATAACTTGGGTGGATCAATTTGATCCTGGATTAGCCGGAGCAGCAAGTCACCTTCTTCAAAGGTTCTAGACTTAACTCGGCGGTTGTGATAACGGTGCAGGTCCTGTTGGTAAATCACCAAGCGGGCTGCTGCCAAGTCACGCTTTTCATCTAACATGTCAAAGTGCATCCAGATGGGCTTTCTCGTTATCAACTTCAATGTAAGCCTCCACGCGGGGTGAGTCATGATGGATGTCACTAGGTAGGACTGCCTGTGCTCTATAAACCATGAAGAAAGGCGTATAACCCATAGACCTGTTAGGGGTAGTATTCATGCTCCATATCACACAGGGTAACTCCGCCACCCAACAACCCGGCGTCTATTGTAAAGGAACCATAAGCCGGGGCTTGATACCTTTCAAGATTTCCTGATTGGCTCTTTCAGCTTGATCGTTGGATTGGGGGTGAGCTACTGATGAAACATCAAGCCGGATATGCTCACGTTGGCAGAATTCCTCCATGGCATCCTTGGACAGATTAGTACCATTGTTAGTTATAATGCTGTGTGGAAAGCCAAAACGGAAGATCACCTTCTTCATGAATTGAACCGCCGTGGCTGCATCACACATACTAACCGGCTATGCCTCAACCTACTTTGTGAATTTGTCAACTACCACCAAAAGGTGTGTCTTTTTATCTTTGGATCTTTTGAAAGGCCCAACCATGTCGAGACCCCAGACTGCAAACGGCCAAGTAACTAGAATCATCCGCAATTCTTGAGCCGGCACATGTGCCCGTCATGAGAATTTCTGGCAACCATCACATTTACTGACCATATCGTCCGCATCAGCATGAGCCGTCAACCAATAAAATCCATGACGGAAGGCTTTGGCTACAAGGGACTTTGAACCGGCATGATGGCCATGATCTCCTTCATGGATTTCACGAAGAATTTCGTGACCTTCCTCAAGAGAGACACAACATTGAAACGCCCCCGTGACACTGCGATGATGCAACTCACCATTGGCAATTGTCATTGATTTAGACCGCCGTGTTATCTGTCTAGCCAAGGTTTCATCTTCAGGCAACTCGCCCGGGGTCATATAGGCCAAATATGGCATTGTCCAATCTGGGTCGACGTGAAGAGCCACCACCAATTGTGCTTCTGGGTCTGGAACAGCCAAGTCTTCCTCCATATGGAACTTGACAGAAGGGTTATGCAGAACATCTTAGAAAGTGTTAGGTGGCACCGGCTTACGCTAAGACCCCAGCCGACTTAAAGCATTAGCCACTTCATTCTTTCTGCGATCAATGTGCTTCACTTAGTAACCCTTGACGTGTCCAGCAATGGCATCAACTTCACGGTGATAAGCCGCCATGAGATGATCCTTGGAATCCCACTTGCTTGATACTTGTTGAGCCACCAAAGCTGGGTCGCTAAAGCATCTTACCCGGCTTAAGCTCATCTCCTTAGCCATCCGAAGACCATGGAGCAAGGCCTCATACTCACCTGCATTGTTAGTACAGGGAAACATCAATCGTAGCACATAAGAAAATTTGTCACCTCGAGGGGAAGCTAAAACAACTCCATCCCCCGATCCCTCGAATTGCCCAGACCCATCAAAATGAATAGTCCAATATGTGCTGTCCGGCTTCTCTACAGGCATCTGTAGCTCTCTCCAATCATTGATGAAGTCCACTAGTGCTTGAGACTTGATAGTAGTGTGTGGCACATACTTTAAACCATGAGGCCCAAGTTCAATGGCCCATTTGGTGACTCGTCCTATGGCTTCTCTATTTTGAATGATATCTCCTAAAGGAGCAGAACTAACCATAGTGATGGGATGACCCTGAAAATATTGCTTAAGATTCCGGCTTGCCATGAATACCCCATAAAGGAGCTTCTGCCAGTGCGGATATCTTTTGTTGGACTCAATAAGGACCTCACTGACATAGTAAACCGGCCGTCGAACCGGATATTCCTTGCCAGCATCCTTGCGCTCGACTACAATGGCCACACTGACAGCACGTGTGTTAGCAGCCACATACAACAACAATGGCTCCTTATCAATAGGAGCAGCAAAGACCGGCGGCTCAGCGAGCTGTTTCTTCAAATCTTCAAAGGCAGCGTTAGCAGCATCACTCCAGACAAAGTTGTCTCTCTTCTTCATCATCTCATACAGCGGTATGGCCTTCTCACCTAACCGGCTTATGAAACGGCTTAAAGCAGCAATACGACCCGCCAAACGTTGAACATCATTGATACACGCCGATTTTGCCAAAGAAGTGATTGCCTTGATCTTGGCCGGGTTAGCCTCGATGCATCTGTTGGAAACCAGAAAACCCAAAAGCTTGCCAGCTGGCACTCCAAAAACACAATTGGTCGGGATAAGCATCATCTTGTAGACCCAGAGGTTATCAAAGGTTTCCTTCAGATCATCCATCAAGGTCTCCTTTTCTCTGGATTTCACCACAATGTCGTCCACATAAGCATGAACATTGCGCCCAATCTGATTGTGAAGACAGTTCTGCACACATCGCTGATAAGTCACCTGGGCACTCTTAAGCCCAAAAGGCATAGACACATAGCATAAGGCTCCGAACGGAGGGATAAAAGTCCTCTTCTCCTGGTCCTTAACCGCCATCTTGATCTGATGATAACCAAAATAAGCATCCAAAAAGGTCAAACACTCACAACCCGTCGTAGCATCAATGATTTGATCAATACGAGGGAGAGCGAAAGGATCAGCCTGACAAGCCTTATTTAAGTCTATGTAATCCACACACATACGCCAGGTGCCCTTATTTTTAAGCATGAGCACCGGGTTAGCCAACCATTCTAGATGGAAAACTTCAATAATGAACCTAGCCGCCAAGAGCCGGGCCACTTCCTCACCAATGGCTTTACGCCTCTCCTCACTTAACCGCCGAAGAAACTGCTTGACTGGCTTAAACATTGGATCAATATGGAGAGTGTGCTCAGCGAGGTCTCTCGGTACACCCGGCATGTCAGAAGGTTTCCATGCAAAGATGTCCAGGTTCTCACGGATGAACTCGATGAGTGCGCTTTCCTAGTTGGGATCCATATTAGCACTGATACTGAACTGCTTAGACGAATTGCCTGGAACGAAATCGATAAGTTTGGTGTCATCAGTCAACTTAAACTTCAGCACTGGCTCATGTTCTGTGGTTGGCTTCTTCAAGGACGTCATGTCCGTCGGGTCAACATTGTCCTTGTAGAACTTCAACTCCTCTGTTGCACAAACAGTGTCGGCGTAAGCAGCATCGCCTTCCTCACATTCCAAGGCTATCTTCCGACTCCCATGCACTGTGATGGTGCCCTTATGACCCGGCATCTTGAGCTGCAAATAAACATAACATGGTCGTTCCATGAACTTGGCATAAGCCGGCCGTCCAAACTGGGCGTAATACAGGCTCTTGATTTTGACCACCTCAAAAGTTAACTTCTCAGCCCTAGAATCATGCTCATCTCCAAAGGCTACTTCCAGTTCAATCTTACCCAATGGGTACGCCGACTTATCTGGCACCACTCCATGGAAAATAGTGTTGGACGTCTTAAGTTTTTTGTCAGTTAACCCCATGCGACGGAAAGTCTCATAATAGAGGATGTTGATGCTACTGCCTCCGTCCATGAGCACCTTAGTGAATTTATATCCACCAACCTGAGGTGCCACCACCATGGCCAGGTAACCCATATTGTCAACCCGAGGAGGGTGATCTTCCCTACTCCATAGAATAGGCTGCTCAGACCATCTCAAATAACGAGGAACTGCCGGCTCGATATCGTTCACAGCCCTCTTATGAAGCTTCTGGTCCCGTTTGCGCAAACTAGTGGTGAACACATGATATTGTCCACTAATCAACTCCTTTGGATTACTCTGATATCCAGGCTGCTGCGGTTGCTGACTTCCTTGGCTAGATTGTTGATTATAGCCACCTTGATTTCCTTGAGAGCCATGAAAGTTGGAATTTGAACCGCCACCAGGCCCATGGGAACCGCCGCCACCTGAGCCGCCGCCTGGCCCATGATTGCCGTCAAACATGTTAGAGTTCTTGAAAGCCTTCATGATCGTACAGTCCTTCCATAGGTGAGTGGCTGGTTTCTGCCGAGTTTCGTGCCTTGGACAGGGCTCATTCTACAGCTGCTCCATAGTGGGACCTAACCCACCGGACCGAGGAGTGGTCTCCCCTTACGTCGTTGGTTGTTGCCCTGCGCATTGGTGTTAGCCACAAACTCCGAGCTACTATAAGCCTTACGTTTATTATTGCCTCCTTGATTCATCGGGTTATGTTGATGACCCTTGGTATTGTCGTTCTTATTTCCCTTCCGTGTCTTCTCATCGTCGGACTCAAGATCCTTGGTACTATCAGAGTCGGCGTACTGGACTAGAGCCGCCATTAGCTAGCCCATGTCATTACAATTGCGCTTGAGCCACCCCAGCTTCTATTTCAAAGGCGTAAAACGGTAATTTTTCTCCAACATTAAGACTGAAGAGCCGACATCCATCTTATCAGATGAGTGTATTATGGCTTTGACCCGGCGCACCCAATGGGTCATGGACTCACCTTCCCCTTGCTTACAATTAGTCATATCCAGAATTGACATGGGCTGCTTGCATGTGTCTTTGAAATTCTGAATAAACCGGGCCTTTAACTCTGCCCATGAACCAATGGAATTAGGTGGCAGCCCCTTCAACCAAGTTTGGGCCGTTCCATCCAACATCGTGGTGAAGTACTTGGCCATCCCCGCGTCACTAACCTCCAGTAGTTCCATGGCCATCTCATAGCTTTCAATCCATGCCCCGGGCTGTAAATCGGCCATGTTATTAGGCACCTTTTGGGGCCCCTTGAAATCCTTCGGCAAACACTCATTACGCAGAGCAAGTACCAAGCAAGGGACACCTCCAATCCTCATGGTCACGCCTGCCTTAATAGAAGTCGTCGGATAAACCGGAAAAGACTGGTAAGCTGCCCGCTGAGCCGCCTGCTCAGCCTGTCGGTGTTCTGGGAACGGGGGTCCCCAGACTTGCCTACCTGCGGCCTGCGGCGTGGCTCAAAAGGGGGGGCCCAGCACGGCCCATCTTCACCAACACAAACCCAAGACCCTCGCGAGGGGCCAAGCCTCGTGGGGCGGACGATGTGGATCTTTCTCAGGCACGGCCTCGTTAGGCTGGCTCACGAGGAGGCGGAGAGATCAAGGCGGGGTACCTCACGAGGTGCCTGTGACGCAAGTCATGACGACCAAGGGCGCCAGGCGGGTTCCAGCCCGCGCAGTGTCCTCCTTTCCTCTTTGGTGCAAAGGGGGCAAGCACAGCCACAGAGTACCGAGGCATCAGGCAAAGGTTGCCATTTCGGTGCAACGAGACCAAGACCAGGAGGACTACGAGACGGAGGTCACCATGGAGCATGAGACGTCGTCATCACCAGAGCTTTGCGCAGGCGAAGACTACTTTTGTCAGGATAGCTGATACTTGTTGTCCCCCTTCAAATTAGCCCGCCATTGTTGGCTCCCTTCCCGCTCGATATTTGGGAAGAGGACCATGGCCACTATAAATAGGACCAGCCACCCATAGAGAAAAGGGTCGGCCGGTTGGAAGGGAGAAAGAGAGAGAAAGGTGACTGAACTCCTCCCACCAGTTCATCGCCCCAGCCAAGGACAGACCCTCGCGAGGCTGTTCTTCTTTGTATTGTTCATCATCATCAGCCCAAGAGGCAATCCACCATACCACAGACTGGAGTAGGGTATTACACCACAACGGTGGCCCGAACCAGTATAAACCCTGTGTCTCTTGTGTTGTTCTTTCCGCAGTTTAGATCCTAGCATGGCAGGGGGGTGCAGGTAGGTAGGAGGCGAAATCTCCGCGCGCACCCCAGTGTTTGAACCTCAAGGGTCTGCCGGAACCCGAAATCCGACATTTGGCGCGCCAGGTAGGGGTGCACCAGAATTCGTCTTCCACCACCCCGTTCTCCTCCGACCATCGCGCCCATGTCTGACGCTCGTCGGGCCCATGCGGTGCGCCGGGCTGCCCTCGCTACCCGCGTCGCCCAGACGGCCCCAGTCGGCGGGTGTCCTCGCCGTTCCCCGTCACCTGCCGTCAACGCCGCCACCGGCCCGGCGGGGGACGAGCAGCAAGCATCATCCCAGCATCTGTCCGTGCGGCAGAACGGCCGCACCGCAACTCCCTCGCTCGCCCTAGCTGGATCTTCGTCCCGCGTGCTCCGCGCGCCCATGGAGGCTCGGGCTGCACTCATCGCGGCAAACGAGCTCCTGCGCTACCGTCCCGTCGACGACATCTACGAAGAATGGCTCGACCGCGTCGCCGAGCTCGTCCGAGCCGCAGGGGGCTCTCCTGCGCCGTCCCATCACGCTAGACCAACACCCCCGGTCGTCGCGGCCCTCCTGGGTGGCTAGCACGCGCCGCCCACAAGTCACCACGTCAAGCTGTTCATCCGCCGGGTCAGCGCCGCTTCCACGCGACAGGGGGCTCCCCTGGATCGGGCGGCGCCCGAGACCGGCCTGACCTTTAGGTCGGAGGACCACCCCTCCAACTCGGCCTGCTCGGGTGCGCTCCCCATTTTGTGCACCCCCACCATCTTCCAGGTGGCCGTCACCAGAACCCTCATTGATGGCGGCGTGGGCCTCAGCATGCTCTCGGTCGAGGCCTTCAATCTCCTCTGCATACCCCAGGAACGGCTGCGAGCCAGCCGGCCCTTCTCAGGCGTTGGGGGTGGATCGTCCAGCTCCTTGGGACAAATCCGGCTCCTAGTAACCTTCGACACCTATGACAACTTCTGCACGGAGCTGGTCGATTTCGACATCGCCCCCATCGGCCTCCCCTACAACGCCATCCTTGGCTACCCAGCGCTGGCCCAGTTCATGGCCGCGACGCACCCGGCGTACAACCTTATGAAGATGCTCGGGAGCAGCGGTATCCTCACCATGCACAGCGACACCGGGGATGCTCTGCGGGTGCTCAAGCTCATCTTCAAGACAGCGGCGTCGGCACAGCCCGCCGACTTGGAAGCCCCCGAGCCCAAGGGAGCTGTGCCCGCCAAGAAGAAATAGTTGTTCACCCAAGACAAGGCAGAAACCAAGCAGATACCAGTCGATGAGGACGGGTCCACCAATGCCACTTTCACCATAGGTGCCCACCTCAAACCCGAGCAAGAGGAGGCCCTGGTCGGGTTCCTACGCGCAAACAAGAAGGTATCGCTTGGGAGCCAGACCAGTAGGCGGGGATCCCCAGGAGTGTAATCAAGCATCACCTCAACATGTGCCTCAACGTGCGCCCTGTGAAGCAGAAGGCCAGGCGGCAGTCCACAGAAAAGCAGGCCCTCATCGTCTAAGGGACCTGCAAATTAGAGGCCGCTGGGGTCATTCGCGAGGTCCGATACCCAGATTGGTTGGCCAACCCTATCGTTGTGCCAAAGAAGGGAGGGAAGGAACGCATGTGTGTCGACTTCACCAAGCTCAACAAGGCGTGCCCGCAAGATCCATTCGCGCTCCCCCGCATCGACCAGATCGTCGATTCCACTTCGGAATGCGACCTGTTATGCTTCCTGGATGCCTTCTCTGGGTATCACCAGATCAAGATGGCGGTAGAAGACGTCGAGAAGACAGCCTTCCTAACCCCGTGTGGGGTGTACTGCTACACATGCATGCCATTCGGGCTGCGTAACGCAGGGGCTACCTTTTAGCAGCTGATGCACATCACCTTGGGCCCGCAGGTCGGGAAGAATGTTGAAGCTTATGTCGATGACATTGTCGTAAAGTCTCGGGAGGCCAGGACCTTGATACAAGACCTGGAGGAAACCTTCGCAAGCCTCAACGGAGTGAACCTACGGCTCAACCCATAGAAGTGTGTGTTCGGAGTCCCCTCTGGCAAGCTTTTGGGTTTCCTCGTGTCCCACCGAGGCATCGAGGCTAACCCGGAGAAGGTTAAGGAAGTGGAAGACATGTGCCAGCCAAAGACCATCAGAAAAATGCAGAAACTCACGGGGCACATGACCACGTTAGGGCGCTTCATCTCCAAGTTGGGGGAGCGAGCGCTACCCTTCTTCCAGCTAATGAAGAAAAAGGGGCCCTTCGAGTGGACTGAAGAGGCCGACAAGGCGTTCCAAGATCTCAAGAGATACCTGACCAGTCGACCGGTCATGGTGGCTCCGCGTCCTCAAGAGCCCCTGGTGCTTTACCTCGCCGCCACTCCCTACTCCGCCCGCGCAGCCTTGGTGGCAGTCAGAGAGGAGCGTCGAATCAAAACCGCGGCAGCGGCTCGGGACAAGGCGGAACAGGAACGAGGAAGGCCCACAGAGACCTCCACAGTGGCTGAGGAGGATCAGCCACCGCAAAGGGGCGCACCGGAGGTGGAAGAGGCCCCTCTCCCAGGTGGCCAGTCTCAGGAGGCCTCATTGCCTCAAGAGGCGCCAAGGTCTCCGAAGGGAGCCACCAGCACTGACGCACTCCAACTCGGTGAGCACCCAGTATACTTCGTCAGCACGGTGTTGGGGGATGCAAGGGCGCGGTACCCCATGCCTCAGAAACTCCTCCTCGCGCTACTGGTGGCCTCGCGCAAGCTGCGGCACTATTTTTAGGGTCACCCCATCAAGGTCGTCTCGTCATACCCCCTGGAGAGAGTGCTCAGGAGCCCCAATTCAGCTGGAAGGGTCGCCGAGTGGAACATAGAACTGCAAGCGTTTCAGCTCGAATTCAGCACGACCAGAGTCATCAAGGGAGCAGCGTTGGCAGATTTTGTGGCAGAATGGACGGAGGCGCCACGCCTCAAGGATGACGAGGATCGGTCCCTATCCCCGGGAAGCGAGGCGCCAGAAGGATGGGTCATGCACTTCGATGGGGCGTTCTCTAGGCATGGCGCTGGGGCTAGGGCGGTGCTTATATCGCCCACTCAGGACAAGCTCTATTACGCTGTGCAGCTCTATTGCCAGCAAGGTGAAAAGGTCTCCAACAACATAGCAGAGTATGAAGGTTTAATAACGAGCTTGAAGGCTGCAGCTGCCCTGGGGGTGAAACGTCTCACCATCAAGGGCGATTCGTAGCTCCTTGACAATTTCTCCAACAAGGTGTACGAGCCGAAGGATGAGCACATGGAAGCCTACCTTGCGGAAGTCCGCAGGATGGAGAAGCAGTTCTGGGGCTTGGAGTTGCAGCATGTGCCCCGTGGCACCAATCAGGAAGCCGACGACATCGCCAAACATGCGTCCAGGCGATTACCTCAGGAGCCTGGCGTTTTCGAGGAGCGGCTCTTCAAGCCCTCAGCCCTGCCGTCATTATCAAACGAGGCTCAGCCCCGGGAGGAGCTCCCCCAGCCACCTGCCTCAAGAGCTCCGACCTGTGGCCCGGCCTCAGGAGCATGCCTGCTCCTGACGATGGAACCTCAGGAGGGATGTTGGATCGCGGAGCTCTGGAGCTACTTAACGCAAGGGACCCTGCCGGAGAAGGAAGAGGAAGCGGAGCGAGTGGCACGCCAGGCCACGGCATACTGCATCAAAGATGGAGAGCTCTACCGGAAGCGACCAAACAATGTATCCCTACGCTTCATCTCCAGGGAGCAAGGGAAGGAGCTACTGGAAGATATACACGGCGGAGACTGCGGACATCATTCATCATCACGGACCCTCGTCGGCAAGGCGTTCCGCAGTGGGTTTTATTGGCCCACCGCGCTCAATGACGCCGTCAAACTAGTGAAAGCTTGTGAGGCCTGCCAGTTCCACGCCAAGCAGATCCATCAGCCAGCAGGAGGCTTGCAGACTATCCCCCTTTAGTGGCCATTCGCAGTTTGGGGGCTGGACATCTTGGGCCTGTTTCCTCTGGCGCCAGGGGGCTACCGCTACCTTTACGTTGTCGGGGACAAGTTCACCAAGTGGGCTGAAGTAGAGGCTGTCCGCACCATTCCCGCGGGTTCTGCGGTCAAGTTCATCAAGGGCATCGCGAGCCGGTTAGGGGTGCCGAATCGCATCATCACGGACAACGGTTCGCAGATCACCAGTAACCTCTTCAAAACATACTATGCTAACCTTGGAACGCAGATATGCTACGCTTCAGTGGCGCACCCCCGAAGCAACGGCTAGGCCGAGCGAGCCAATGCAGAGGTCCTGAGGGGCCTCAAGACCAGGACTTTCAAGAAGAAGCTGGAGGACTGCGGCAGAGGTTGGTACGACGAGCTTCAGTCCGTGTTGTGGTCCATCCGCACAACCGCGACCAAGCCGACTGGGGAGACCCCGTTCTTCCTGGTCTACGGAGCCGAAGCGGTCCTCCCTCACGAGGTCAGACGTTGCTCCGCGGGGGTCCTGGCGTTCGATGAGGCGCAATAGGACGCCATGCGGGGGATGGACCTCGTGCTGGGGGAGGAACGTTGCCGAGAAGCCGCGCTACGAGCGGCGAGGTACCAACAAGCACTGCGGCGATATCACTACCGCAACATCCACCCCAGAACTCTCGAGGTAGGAGACCTCGTGCTCAGGCGGGTCCTCTCCAGGCAGGGGCTGCACAAGCTCTCTCCCATGTGGGAGGGCCCGTTCAAAGTTGTTCATGTTTCCAGGCCCGGCTCCGTGCGCTTGGAGACTCAGGAGGGGGTGCCAGTCCAGAACGCATGGAACATCCGGCACCTCCAGAGGTTCTACCCCTAAAAAGGCCCAGAGCCTGTGAAGAAGGTGAATGCCCGTGAAGCTATCGCATTTTGGAAAAGGCCTGGAGCATGTGAAGGAGGCGAATGCCTGTGAAGCTATCGCGTTTTGGAAAAGGCCCGGAGCCTGTGAAGAAGGCGAATGCCCGTGAAGCTATCGTGTTTTGGAAAAGGCCCGGAGCCTGTGAAGAAGGCGAATGCCTGTGACGCTATTGCGTTTTGGAAAACGCCCGGAGCCTGTGAAGAAGGCCAACGCCTGTAAAGCTCGCCGCCCGTGACACTCTCACGTAATAATGAGTTGGGGTTGTACACGCCCTGGAGTCTCAGGAGCGCCGGCCTCAGGCCCTGGGGCTCCCTCCCACGCCCAGTGGCAGCACTTAGCTCCGCGCTGGTGAGAAGACGTCGAAGACTAGATTAGGTGCCGGACGCGGCTTTTCATATGCTTTCCGCAGTTGGCCTGTTTCTTCTCATTCGAAGTTTTATTGAAGTTGTTGCCATCTTTGTCTTGCGGTTCTTCGACTTTTCATTCTCCTGCCTCGATTTCTCTTGGGCAAATCCTCACGAGGGGGGCAGCCGAGCGCCCTCGCGAGTGTCCCTATCCTAGTCATTCAAAGGGTTCACGACCTGGGCCCCTTGCAGGAGCACCCCTCCAGTCCGTGCCCCTCGGGCACCGTGACACAAACACATGGCCTGGGTCGGTCGCCCCCATGGCTGGGGCCGGGAACCATCCACGCGCGGGCACGTAGCCGGAAGGTACGATAAAGAAAGCAAAACGATGATTAACAGCAATAACCCATACACGCCCCCGCGGGGCTCCACACTACTGTCCTTTTTACGTAGGAAAAAAGAAAAGAAAGAAAAAATCTGGTGCAGCTCGCCTCACACCGGCCCGCAGGGAAGCCCGAGCTGCCTCCGGAGCTCAGGCGGACTCCCTCTTGCGCTTCACCAGGGTGCGATGGTGGGCGGACACGCTACCACCTCCCAAGCAGATACGACGGCGTGGAGGCTGACCACGGCCACCGCTAGAAGAGTCGCCGCCTGAAGAAGAACCGGAGAAGCTTGAGGAACCCTGAGCGCTGCCAGCCGCGCGAGCACTGCCCTCTCCATCATCGCCGGAGCCGGGCTCCCAGCCGCGGTCGTCACCCTCGGGGCAACACCCTACGCGGCGACCATCTTCCCCAAACGCCCTCACGTAGAGGGTGGCATCACCGTCGAACTTGAAGTGTAGGGTGCACCTATGCCCCAGGCCACGCGCGCGGGCAAACGACTGCCAACCGCGGGCCAGGGCCAGGCTCCTGGCTGCGGAGACCTCCAGTGAAACCCATGAGGCCCGGCTGCAGCAGCCGTCGGCCTGAAGCCGGAGGCTGCCCGGGGCGCCGACCGGGAGCTCGCCAAGGAGGAAGCGAGGAAGTGGAAGCCGGGTGCTAGTCGGCTCCGCCGACCACACGACGAACTCCGGTAGCACCTCAGCAGCGCGAAAGCGCGGCATGGGGGGACGCGCAGCCGGAGCGCACCCCCCGGTCGCAGCAATCCGCCCGCCACCGTGCTAGAAAGCGTCTACGCGGCCGCGGGGAGCTGCCGTGGTGGCCACAGGATGTTTGCGGGGTGCCCTCGGCCGCGCTTGGGCAGAGGAGAGGCATGCTCAACCCGGCAAGCCTTCCCCTTCTCTGCGGCCGAGAACCTCCTTGACGGGGCCATGAAGAAGAAGAGCAAGCAAGGGGAGATGAACTGGAAGGGCGCGTGTCGATCAGTACTTATAGCTGGCGTGGGCCAACCGACAGCCCCCACGATCACAGGTAATCATGACCCGCTTTGCATGCAGGGAATTGTCCAATCCGTGCAGTTGCCGAGGCGCCATGGGGAAGTGGAGACGCCCACGTCCAATCAACCACCACACGGCGCCCAAGGCCGCAGGCTGTTAGGGCCCGCGGCACTTTGCTCTTCCCCTTTTGCCTCCGTGCACGGCCAAGCCCGGGCGCGCCTTGGGCCCGGGGGCTACTGTCGGCGTTCTGGGAATGGGGGTCCCCAGACTTGCCTTCCTGCGGCCTGCGACGTGGCTCAAAAGGGGGGCCCAGCACGGCCCATCTTCACCAACACAAACCCAAGACCCTCGCGAGGGGCCAAGCCTCGCGGGGCGGACGACGCGGAGCTTTCTCAGGCACGGCCTCGTCAGGCTGGCTCACAAGGAGGCGGAGAGATCAAGGTGGGGTACCTCACGAGGTGCCCGTGATGCAAGTCATGACGACCAAGGGCGCCAGGCGGGTGCCAGCCCGCACAGTGTCCTCCTTTCCTCTTTGGTGCAAAGGGGGCAAGCACAGCCGCGGAGTACTGAGGCATCAGGCAAAGGTTGCCAGTTCGGTGCAACTAGACCAAGACCAGGAGGACTACGAGATGGAGGTCACCATGGAGCCCGAGACGGCGTCATCACCAGAGCTTTGCGCAGGCGAAGACTACTTTTGTCAGGATAGCTGATACTTGCTGTCCCCCTTAAAATTAGCCTGCCATTGTTGGCTCCCTTCCCGCTCGATATTTGGGAAGACGACCAGGGCCACTATAAATAGGACCAGCCACCCATAGGGCAAAGGGTCGGCCGGTTGGAAGGGAGAAAGAGAGAGAAAGGTGACTGAACTCCTCCCAGCAGTTCATCGCCCCAGCCAAGGACAGACCCTCGCGAGGCTGTTCTTCCTTGTATTGTTCATCATCATCAGCCCAAGAGGCAATCCACCGTACCCCACACTGGAGTAGGGTATTACACCACAACGGTGGCCCGAACCAGTATAAACCCTGTGTCTCTTGTGTTGTTCTTTCTGTAGTTTAGATCCTAGCATGGCGGGGGGGGGGGGTGCAGGTAGGTAGGAGGCGAAATCTCCGCGCGCACCCAAGTGTTCGAACCTCAAGGGTCTGCCGGAACCTGAAATCCGACACAGCCGCCTGCTGAGCCGCCCGCTCAGCCTCTTGGCGTATCCTGTCCCGATCCACCAAGTTAGGAGCTCCATCATGTGCTGGGTCATGCCTGCATGGCTGGTCACAGTGCCAGGCATTCCTTGAAACGGCTGCTGAATCTATATGCCTGCTATAACTCGGGCTCTGACTTGGGCGACGGGTCGAATGAACTCTGTCTCGACTATAAGAATATGCTTCCTGCTGCGCCAGAGCCGTCTAAAGATGTTCTCTGACCCTTCGGGTTTCAATCGCCGTCGGAGAGTCGCCCTCCACCGGGAGAGCCGCCAATCGTGCTGTCACAGCGATCATGTTCTCCGAAGGGTTAGAATAATGGCCCGGTGGTGTTGGTACATAATGGGGTGGAGAAGTATTCATACGAGGAGGTTCCATCACCCGTGGTTGAACCGACGTCCCAGCCCCGGGTGTTGCAACCCGGTTTACCTCCAACCGTTACTGGGGCCTGCCCCGGGTGTGTGGAAGAGGTTTCTAGGATCATAAGTCAGAGGAAGATAGGATTGAGCCTTCTGGTGCCTTCTCCTCATGACCTCATTTGATGCGTTCAGATCCATCGTAAGCTGGAAAGCCTCTAATTGAATCTGCTGAGCTCGAGCATCCAAAATCGCCCGCTCAGTGGCCATCTTGATGTCCTCCGCTGCTAGGTTTTCCTTGGCTTGTGCTACCTCCTCACGTAACCGTGCTACTTATGCATCATGTTGAGTCTGATCTGCCGGATTAACCACGGCGGTTAACTCGGGTGTCATCCTATCCATGAGTTCCATCAGCACCTTAGCCGGTGGGCGTACAGGGCCTCCTGCCCCGGCTGCTCCTGACCCGAAAGTTATCGCTGCCAAAGCCATAGATTTTTGAACGGGTTGCATGCCAGCCATGAGAATCCCCGCTCTGGTCGGCGGCTCAAAGGGGCCCGAAAAACTGCTGCCGTCGGAACAACCCCCAAGCCTGCTGTCTTGCAGTTGATACAACGAGTCTGTCTCACCCGTGGACGACTCACCATCAGAGTAGATGGCCGTCTCACTGCCAGGCACAGATCCTTCAGAAAATTGCCCTCCGTGGATGCATCCCATGAAGGAACGCTTCATGGTGGGCTGAGCCCGCGCGGGTTTCGCACGCTAACCCATCTCGACGATGTTGGTGTAGATGTCCGGCTCAGGGCCTGGCTCGCCAATCTGACCGATGAAGATGTGAATTCCGCCGAAGGGGACCCGGTACCCGTACTCAATTGACCCGGCGTCGGGGCCCTAGCCTGCATCGTCGATGTAGAGCTTGCCGCGATGACTCTTGGTCATCCGACCCACAGCGTATCCCTTGTGTCCTTCAAAGCTGCCTTTCAAGAACTCAAATCCAACATGCGCAGGCCCCATGGTGGGCGCCAACTGTCGTGGAATTGTCACGCCATATGTCCTAATGAAAGGACTTAATCATCGAGCCATCGCAACTAGGAAGCTTAAAGGGGTTAAAACGGGGCAAAGGACTGTAAGTGCATCTAGTGCCACCCCTAGTTGGTTTTGGAGTATTGACGACAAACCTGGTTGAGGGACTAATGTGTTTGTGAGAATTGCAGGATAACATAGGTAGTAGCCCTCATTGATTCGGTTTACCTATGAGAGATGACCCCTAAAAATGTGTGATGACATTGAAGAGAATGGTGGTCTATGAAGAGTTTCACATTGAAGACTATGACATGAGAAAACATCACATGAAGACTATGGATTATGAAGACATGGTTGTTTCATAGTTTCCTTTTCTTCTTTGTTGAGTCATAGGAACCACCGTACTGCTAAGTGGGGTCCAAGTGAACAAAGTCAGAGTGACTGAAGTGATGCTCAACCAAATCCTAAGTCTTTGAGCGAAGACAATGAGAGCAAATCTTATCCAGAGTTGGATGAGTCAGCTTTACTTGTAGCCCAAGTTAATTTGTCGTATGTGTTTGAAATCTGACCATTGGAACATGTGTCAATTCCTTAGTGACCCAGGGTCATTTCGGACAAATCAGGTCAGGTTGCCTAGTGGCTATAAATAGCCGACGCCCTACACCATAAATTGGTGGCTGCTCAGAGTTCGTGCACGGCTTTTGTCGTTTGAGACCAACCCACCTCGAAGCCTTTGAGAGAAAAATCCTTACGAGGACAAAGCCGTAAACACCCAGAGCCAAAGAGTGTTAGGCATCACTGAAGTCTTTCTGTCTGCGTGATCTAAAGACTTGTTACACTTGAGAACTGTGAATCCTCCAACCAGTTAGGCGTCGCATTCTGAGCATCCAAGAGTCATTGTGGATTGCCGATGAACAAAGTCTGTGAAGGTTTTGAAGTCTACCTTGAAGACTTACCACAGTGATTGGGCGAGGACTGTGTGTCTTTATCTCAAGGGGAATAAGGTGAAGACGCGGTCTTCTGAGTTGAATCTCAGCCTCCCTAACCACACGTACAGTTGTCACAGCAACTGGAACTGGTCCAACAAATACCTGTCCTCACCAAGCAACTGGTTCTATCCTTACCTCTCTCTTACTTACAATTTGTCTTCGTGAACTAATTGCTTGCTTGCATGATATGGTTGACTTCACTATGTGAAGACTATTGTTGATTGGTTTCATACTTTCTTCCATCTTGATGCATACTACCTAGCTACTGATAGTCTTCGTCCTTTCACTTCATTGCTTACTTGACTATGGCATGTCTAGTGTAGTCTACCTTCCGCTGCATATCAATAGGTTCATTTCTACTGTTTATCTTCAAAGCCCCCGTGTTTTGAAGACTTCCATAAAAATAGCCTATTCGCCCCCCTCTAGTCGATAACTAGCACTTTCAATTGGTATCAGAGCAAGGTGCTCCTTTGTTTTGTGTGATTTGGTTTAACCAGCTGGAGTTTTAGCTATGTCGACTGCAGGGATAATCAAGGTCTCCGCTGCGTGCCCTGTCTTCGATGGCACTGATTACCCTTATTGGAAGAATAATATGTGCATGCATCTTGAAGCCACTGATGTCGACCTCTGGTATGTCGTCAAGAATGGCATTCCCAAGGCTGGTGAAGGCGTCATCGCAGCTTATGTCAAGAAGTTCATTCAACTAGATTCTACTGCCAAGAACATCATCTATGGTTACCTGACCAAAGGATAGTTTGGCCGTGTGAGTGCTCTGGAAACTGCAAAGCTAGTCTGGGACTGGCTCTCCAAGGTCAATGAAGGCGTCTCAACCCAGAGAGACTCAAGGATCAGTGTTCTTTGCAATCTCTTCAACTGCTTCGATAGAAATGACAATGAGAATGTTCAGCTGACATTTGATCGCCTCACTTACATCACAAATGAGCTCCATGCGCTCGGCGCCACTGAAATCACAAAGCATGAAATCGTCAAGACACGTGAGATCACACGGCAGCTCATTTGACACCTTGGCCCTGATGATGCAAGAACGCCCTGACTTCAAGACTCTCGATCCATCTGACATACTTGCCAGGCTCAACACACATGAATTCTAGCTATTTGGCAAACGAGACATCTATGGTCCCAACTATGGCCGAGCTCGCACCTTGAAGGCAAAGGTTGTTTCCTCATCTGAAGAAGAATCTGACTGTAGTTCTGAGGATTCTGAAGACATTGGAAAGGAGCTTTCCATGCTCGTGAAGAAGTTCCAAAGGTTCACTAGGAAGAAAGGCTACAGACAGTCTTCAAGATCCATCTCAAGAAATGATGAAGCTTCCTCGCGTGACTACAAGAAGAGAACATGTAACAAGTGCAAGAAACCTGGTCACTACATCTCTGAATGTCGTCAATGGGACAATGAGAACAAGAAGAAGAAGAAGAGCAAGGAATATGATTCTGATGACAAGAAAAAGAAGAAATCCTCAAAGTCGTCTTCTAAGTCTTCATCAAAGTCTTCATCACACAAGAAGAGCTCATCTAGCAAGGGTCGTGCATTTGTTGGCAAGGAAATGGATTCAGAGGAGGAGTCTACATCTCAGGAGGTGGAGATGGAGTCTGAAGAGGAATCTGATTCACGCGTGGCAAGCCTGGCTTTAGCTTCAGCGTACATCGCCAAGTCCATCTTCAACATTGAAGATGATGGCCTCTTCACCAACGCTGATGCTAACGAAGATGACTCTGCACCCACCTGTTGCTTCCTGGCATGTGGTGCCAAGGTAAACTCACGTGATGCTCACTATCAAACATACAGTGAAGATGACTCTGAATGTAAATCTAAACCTAGCTACAAAACACTTGCCAAAATTGCAACACAGCAACAGACTGCTATGGAACATATTCAAAAATTGTTAGACAAAAGCGATGAACTGTTGGACGCGGAAATGACCCGAACTCAGTCCTTAATTGAAGACATTAAAAATCTTCATGTTAAGTACGAAGAGCTTGAAAGTTGTCATGAAACGCTCTCAACTACTCATGAAAATATCTCCTAGGATTATCTTCAAAGGAAGCAAGAACTTGAGAACTTGAGAGCGGCTCATGAAGATCTTCAAAAATAAAACGAGTCACTTCGTGCTCAACAGACCAGTCCCGCTCAGGAAGGATTTGAACCACCATGTCTAAAATGCCTTGACCATGATAACGCTACTTCTGTTGCTGGATGTTCTACTGCTACTGCTACTGCTACTGCAATATCTTCAACTACTGATGTGGTAACTAACCCCTCTGCTGAGGATACCACTACTACTGCTAACGAGAACGCCAGATTGAAGACGTTGCTTGAAACAGGAATGTACAAGTGTCTCAAAGGGCATCAGATACTATGTGATGTCCTCAAGAAATAGATTCTGAACCGAGACCCTAGGAAAGAGGGTGTTGGGTTTGAGAGGAAAATGAATGCTGATGGTTCTTACTAGAAGCCTGAGCAGTACCCTGAAACCACATGGGTTGCAGCAAAGGGACCTCCAGTGGATCAATCTACCTTATATGGCTTCACTTGTGCTAACCCGATTATCATTGATGAATCCTTTGATGCAAACTCTAAACTGTTTAAGAATCAGAATGGTGAATTGTTTGTCACAGTCCTAGATTTTGCTTGCCATTAGTGTCCTTAAAGCATCCATGCATCATGTTTATTTTTCAATTAAATTTCAAATGGGGATGATCAAACCCTAGCACCACATGAAATTCAAATAGGTTCAAATAAAATCTTTTTCAAAGACCCCAAAATGCCCTTTGAAAATGTTCATGATTTATGATAAAGGTGAAAACCTCTGCCAAAAATGATGATCATATTTCTTGGCCATTTATGGATTTTTGAATTAATTCATATTGTATTTGAGTTGGAGCAAATAAATGCTATAACTAATTTCATAGCTCCCAATATTTTGAAAGTAATTGTGGATCGCTGGTATATTGCAGAGAGCTCCCACAATTATTGTCAGAATTTATATAAATGGTTTAGTTTTCAAACTAAAGCAAAACAGAGAAAAATAAATAGAAAAACAGAGTTAAATGAGAGAGAAAGAGAAGTGCTTACCTGTAGCCCACCTGGCATAGCCACCTGGCCCAGCACAGGAGGCCCAGCCCACAAGGGCATCCTTGTCTTCTACACCTGCCAGAAGGCAAAGGCAAACCAGACCACGACGCCGGCCGTGCCAGCTCCTGCTTCGCGCTGGCGAGCTCCCCTTCTTCCCAACCACGCCTGGAGAACGCGCTGGCCCCTCTCGCTTCCCCTCCTCTCTCTCGGTGCTCTCTCCCTCTCCTCTAGCTCCTCCCCCTCGCGTTCTCGCAGCCACCCGAGAGCCACCCGTCGCCGCCATGCTTCGCTCGCGTGGCCACCGTCATTCCAAGCGCCACCGCCCTGTTCCAGATATCCACCTCCTCGCGTTACTTCCTCCTGTTGACGCACGCGAGGCAGGGAGCAACAGAACATCGCCTCCTTCGTCTCCATCGCCGTCTCTGCTTCGTCATCGCCGTCGTCGATTTGCCAGCCACAGCGCTTCCCCGGCCTCTTCTTCGACTCCACCCGAACCGTGGTGAGCTCGCGAACGAAACCCCTCTCTCGCCCCGGCCTCGCACGTCCTCTAGCCGCCGTTCCCGCAAGCTCCCGAGCTCGCCACTGCTGGCCATCGCACCGTCGTGGCTAGAGCTGCCGCAACCCGCGTCCGGGCCCGCCAACGAGCTCCGCACCCTCCCAGGAGACGAACACCACCACAGTTCCCCCTCACGTGCGCTGTAGCGTCATTTCTGCCGACGCCCGATCTCCGGCCGCCGCCCCGGTGCTCGCTGTCGTCGACTCCGGGCACCCCGTGACCTGCCGTTGCCTCTGCTGGATGCGTGGGAGCGTGGGCTTCCTCCTGGTGCCCTCAGCACACCTAGCCACCGCCCCTGGCGCCACTCCGGCGAGCCACCGCCGCTCTGGGTCATCGCCGTCGTCTGACCGCCGGCGCAATCCGACGTGGCCGCGTGATTAGCGCTAATGACGCCAAACTAATCCCCTAGCTCACTAACACCTGGGCCCCACTTCCTATTTAACCGAGGTTTTATTTCTGTTTAGACTAAACTAATCCCACGGGCCCCACAGGTTAGTTTGACCTGGCCATGTCACACGTTGACCAGGCCCACCTGTCTGTGACCCTAGCTTGCACTGTGTCACCGAAGTGTGGACCCCACACGTCAGGTTTGACCTGGACCTGTCCTGTTGACTGGATGACGTCATAGTGACGCAGTGATGAGGTCATAAATGCTTTTCTGGATTTTAAATAAATCAGAAATGATTTATTTAATTTAGAAAATGTCCAAAACTTCAAAAATTCATAGAAATTCAACCGTAACTCCAAATGAAATAAATTATATATGAAAAATGATCAGAAAAATCCAAGGAATCTAAATATGGCATTTTCATGCATGTTTGAACAACTTAACCTCACTATATAGTCCAAAACATGATAATGCACTATTTGAATTCATAGTTTGAATTTGAATTTGAACTTAGGGTTCAAACCAACTCCATTTAACATGTTGCTAGTTGCATTAGCTCAAACCACAGCATATTGACATGTCATGATCATGCATCATATTGTTGCATCGCAATGATTGTGTTCTTCCTTGTTTGCCGATAAGTGTCCCCTCTCGGTAGACGCTGCTCCGCGCTGTGATCGTTGACACTAATGAAGACTCAATGTTATCTTCAAAAGTGCCAGGCAAGCACAACCCCCTTGTTCACTCCGATACAAGCCCACTCTCTCGCTCCTGCTCTTTTTACTGCATTAGGACAACAACGATTCATCTGTTACTTGTTGCGGTTGTTGAACCCCTTATTCTCTGCATGACCTATCATTGCCACTGTAAATAGATGAAACCCACTAGCATGAGTAGGAGTTGTTTGAGCCTTGATGTGCCTACTCATTCATGCCTGTTTGTCATGCCTGCTATTGCATAGAGTCATGTCAGGTCTGGTTCACTGGGGATGAACCAGAGGTGTGTAAACATGTCCTACAATGTGTGAGAAAAGTGTGTGAACACGATTTGGTAAGGGTAGCTGTGAGAGGCCATGTAGGAGTACATGGTGGGTTGTCTCATTAAAACCGTTCTTAGGAACTGAGTTCTGTGTTTGTGATCCATGAAACAGTTACTACCACGCATTGGGCCTGAAACCAATGGACCCTCTCGGCTTCTTGATCACCTTTGTCCTCTGTCCAAGAGTTGCAACTAGCTTCTGGTGTTTATAGGATATGTGTTGGCGGCCGTGCGTAGCGCTGACCCCAGGGGTGGGCTATGTTGCGGTAGATACACCGTGGTCAGGCATGCCGGGCGCCCGTTTGGTGTCTCGGAACCCTGTACACATCGTCCGGGGCCGTATGTGGAAACCTCGGCTGGACTCCCCGAGGATGGAACCTGGATAGGCGATAAACCTGGACTAGAGACTTGAGTCTTTAGGTAGGCCGTGGCCGACAACCTCTTTGGGCTTCCGCTTGAAGGTTGCCGAGTACATGTCGTGTAAACGGCGGTAAGTGGTGAGAGCATGTGTGAACAAGTTCACCCCTGCAGGGTTATAAATGATCTATTCGAATAGCCGTGTCCGTGGTAAAGGACTTCTGGGTTACCTATAACAGTTCATAGATAAGTGAAAGTGGATACTCTAAAACTCGCAAGATAAGTGTGAGTGATATGGATGGCCTTCTCGTAGGGAGATGGGAGCGGATCCATAGTGGTGTATTGAATGGTGAATATGTGGACTCGTGTGCGCCGCCTCAAAAAAAGTTGCTTGCAGTCGTAGTTCAGGTTAGCCACTGAGTCAAAGCTGGCTTGCTGCAGTTAAACTCCACCACCCCTTTATTGATACCGATGCATATGTAGATAGTTCTGATGTAAGTCTTGCTGGGTACATTTGTACTCATGTTTGCTTAATTTATGTTTTGCAGAGAGATTTCAATCTCGCTAGTAGTTCCATGGGGACTCCGACGTTTAGCTTGTTACCTCAGCTACGATCTTGTGCCCTCAGCAGGATCTGGTAGATAGTCAGGCTTCTCACCCTTCTTCATTTGTAGTTGTCTGTACTCAGACAAGTTAAGCTTCCGCATGTGCTTGTTGCTTGTATGCTCTGTATGTTGGGTCATGAGACCCATGTTTGTAATATCTCGCTCCTCGGAGCCTAATGAGTAAATACTTGAGTCGTAGAGTCTTGTTGTGATGCCATGTTGTATTTACACATACCGAGCATATTGTGCGTATGATTGAAATGCTTGGTATGTGTGGGATCCGACAATCTAGTTGTTTATCCTTGGCAGCCTCTCTTATGGGGAAATGTAGTCTAGTGCTTCCATGAGCCATAGTAGTCCTGCTAGCCCAGCACTACTACTCAGGACACTTGACTGGCCGGCATGTGTTTCACTTCGTTCCTGTCTCTGTCCCTGCAGGGAAATGTCACGCGGTGACATCCGGAGTCCTACCTAAACTGCTACAGCCCGGGTTCCCGGAGTCCTGTTAGCCTAGTGCTACAGCCCGGATTCACACGCTGCTGACTGACATGCTCGAAGTTGATTCATGTATGCCTATCACCATGGGTTAGTGCCGCTTTGGGTTCACGACTAGCCATGTCGGCCCGGGTTCTCTGTCATATTGATGCTAGCGACACTATCATATACGTGAGCCAAAACGCGCAAACGGTCCCGGGCCAGGTAAGGTGGCACCCGTGGGAATACCGTGCGTGAGGCTGCAAAGTGATATGATGTGTTACATGCTAGATCGATGTGGCTTATGATCGGGGTCCTGACAGCGTTGGTATCAGAGCCTGACTGCCTGTAGGATTACCAAGCCAACCGGTCGAAGTTGAGTCTAGAAATGCTTTAGTTATGTAAGGGAATTGATTGTGGAAGGGAACGTAAGGCTCTTTTTACTCCTTATACCTCATGGCCTTCTGATCTGAGTCATCCTCTTCCTTTCTACGGGGACTAAGAACTAGGCCTTCTCATCTATCTATCAGGATGACGAGTTACTATGATATAGACTTGTAGGATTGATGTATTCAAGCCTCTGTTCAGTTTCTACTACTTCTATGTGTTCACAGTTGATCTCAGAACATTGATATTGTGATGTTGAGTGGTTATGCCACCATTTTGCAGGATGTCTCAAATCATTTTGAGCATTACAGCCGTTATGCTATCCGAGTCATCCCAGGTGTCTAAATAGTCTGATGCATTTGCAAATCCCTTCTTCCCGTTCCCAATGTTTCTTCGGGCCAGTTTAACCACACTAATCGGTGATTTGAGGTACTCCGTTGCCTTGAAATATATGTTGGAGCTATTATTATGACCCTAGGTGTCTTAGGGAGTCATCTAGTAATCTAGAAATGCTATGTGTTCCTGGTGTGATGATTTTGGCCACCATTCTCGAAAGCATTCCGTGATGCCATTCAGTTAGTAGGTATTCTATTCCTGGGTTCTTGAACCCGAGATTCACCCTACATACCTCATGTTGATAGTGTTGCTAGTTCCTTTAGGATATTACTAACCTTTTCATTAGTCCTCGAGGTACGTGGTATTTCCTTCTTCCAAATACTATGAACCACTTATGGCAGAAGTTCTTGAACCAAAGGATCACAACAAGAGTGCTCTTGATGAGTTCTTCATTCTATATTGTTGCTCTGCCAGTTCTACCTTTCTGCATGGGTTATCCGGAAGAAATATGTTGAACTCGTTCGACATACTAATCTATGCATCCACAACTCAGAAAGTTATATGTTCCTTTGAGTTGTCCCCCTTCATTATATTCCGACCATCATCTATCAATTGATAGTAAGGAGTAGTTGGCAATCGTGTTTATCTTTGCCTATTACTCTAGTGGTCCGTCAAGTCATTCTATTTCAGAATGACTAGGAGAAACAAACTCCAGTACCTCATCCATATCTAGGATTGGGTCAAACCAATTGTACTTCGCAAATCAAAATCCCAATCCAGCTTTTGTTCTGTTCTACCTTGGAGTATTACCCCCTTTGTGTCAGGATTATCATGAGAATTGCACCATCTCTCATGAATTTTTGACACAGTGATACTTCTCGCCATCATTATTCATTCCTCGGTCTCCGTGTTGTTGTGACCGGAATGCCGACAAGTGAACCGTGATGTGTGAAATCAATACTCCTAGCAACCCAGTTGCTTGTTAGTTAATGGACAATAATTTCATTCTCAGCATGTTGGTTATTAAATCATCATTCTAAGATTAATCGTGCTACCTAGTCCTTATTTCCGGTGCAGTCTTCGATCAATGAGTTAGGATTATTCAATCCCTTACTCTTCTGATCATGTCGTCTTGCCTTGAAAAGCAAGATTGTTCTCGAGCTTAGAGACATATCAGTGGTTCGTGATTTTCCGGATATCTTCATGGGAGTATCACCAGGTCGTCCCCTGACCGATATGTTGAGTTCGTGATCAAGTTGGTTTTCCAATAAACCACTCTTTCTCCAAGAATCTGTGTTGGATACCCTGAGCTAGTTGATTAAGCTAAACAACAACTTGGAGAGTTGGAAGATAAAGGCTATATCCGACTTAGTTCTTTCCAAAGGGATATCTCTTTGTATATGTGTGTTGAAGAAAGATGATATCTTCATCGATTGCTCTCCGTGACCAATTGGTGGAGCTATTGTTTTGTCCAAACTTTGACTCAAGTATGGGCCATCGTCAAGTCAAATCAGAACCAAGGATGTTCGTAATGTTGTCTTACTCGTGGTTGATCCCTCGAGCATACACCATTACATCTTTTGGTCTGAGCAATGCTACCACAGTGTTCACATGATGGTGGAAGTCCAGTGATATGGAAATTCCGATGATTTGTTGTTGAGCCCATCAGCAACATTTTGTCTCCCCCATGATTCATATTGAACAATAACCTAGTGTTGAAAACTTTGTAAGCAATGCCTTCGTGTTCCGTTCATGAAGCTTATGCTTGGATGGAAGAAGTGACTTCCTCGAATTCATGTGCATTTGGTGCAAGTTGCCGCCCATGAGTTTGAGAAAGATTGTTTTTCCCTCCTCTGGAATCATCCCAAGTTAGTCATGCACGTGTGAAGTGCTCTATGGTTTGATAGGTTGGCCGCCTCCACTCCATATGTGTTCCTAGCACACCAAGCCACTGATTGATTTGTTCGAGAAAAAGGAGTTGTTGTGCGAATACTAGTTCATGCACAAGATTCCAATATCCTCGAAGATGGTTCCCCACCTGATCTTGGTAGTGTTTTATTATAAGAGTACTACGTGATCATGCTTGTGTGGGATAGTGTGTTCACATGTATGTAGCAGAACCAGCTAAGGTTTTGGAGCTTGCTATCGTAGTTCATTTCTCGAGAATCTCGCAACGTCATCTCATCGGTTTGTGTTGCAAACTTCCTTTTTCCGGACATGCTGTCTGAAATATCCTGTTACCAGCCAGATCTGAATCTCAGGCAGATATGATGGTTGGAACGTTTCTCAAGAGCTATAATATTGGTCTCTCGATAACCGGTAAAGTGGATGTCGTGGCCAACACATCGAGCCGGAAGACCTATTATTGTAGTATCTCGATTGAAGAAAGCTGGCCACCTTCCCATGAGGATTTTGTAGGATTTACCTTCGTAGTTAATCCTTACGGATTCTTGAGCTTCCGAAGTCTAACCTTTACTTGATGTCCTAGATACCAAACCGTATCAATAAATGGGTTATCCTAGCACATCAAGGAGAACATTAGAAGCGGAGTGCTAAATGTCTCTCGATCGATCATCCAGATTTTGTTCCCTTGGCCTCGCTAAGGTGAAATCTGAGAAAGTGTTATCTTCCTTTGCATCTGCATTATCCATCACCATTCATCATGGTGGTATGTTGTGTTGCCAGGATCCTTGACACGGATATTGGTAAAACCTTGATTAATACGGAAATGCTCAAGTTCTTGAGAGCACGCGTAAGCACTAGGATTTATCATCGGCATTAACTGAGATCCGTTCTCAGTTTCTTCAATTATGCCATAACCTTCAAACAATGGAATCTCTCTCTACTGTTGGGCTTCTCCCCAGTTACTAGAATCATTCGTAGCATTTGCATTTTGTTCCCAGCTTGCACCGCCATTGTGTCATCCTACTACGGACTACCCTTCTCAGTAATTACTGATCAGGATCAACTTCAAAGTGGTCCTACCACGGGTTTCATCCATTTTCGATGATAAGCAAAAATCATCCATTGTGTTCTCTTCAACAAGATAGTCCACATCATCCTTTCTAGTCCAAGTTTATCATTCCATTGAATTCCTTCAAATGATCGATTGTGATTGCCTTAGGCTGGCATAAAGAGTTTCAATGATCTCCGAATCAAAAGTAATTCTTTTTGCCACTTAAGGGAATAATTCTACGAGTCACCTTCCCCGAGGTATCACGTTATGAAATCATGGCAAATATTTTCTTGCTACTTTGAAATTCATGCTCCATCTTATTCGGTTATGGAATTGTTGCCTACCTAGTGAACCTTCGCCATCCGTTTCACTCCATCCCTCTAGGTGTATGCTTCGTGTCTCAGCTCAAGAGATGTTACTATGTCTCATTCCATGAGTTGATCTTGTGATCATTAAGATGATCCTAAGTTGCTCGAACCTCAGGGAGGTCGATTCTTCTTAAATTCTCCCTTTCTACTCGTTGTCATGTTGGATGTAGTTCTCAAAGCAAGATGTCGAGATCAAGCTGATGCAATGAATCAACATCCTCGAGAAAGACGTCTGGATCGTGAAGGTCGTGTTAACTGTGTATCCCCTCTATCTTCTTACCTCACGTCTTGAATCTCGGGACGAGATTCTTATTTTAGTGGGGGTGAGTTGTCACAGCCCTAGATTTTTCTCGCCATTAGTTGCCTTAAAGCATCCATGCATCATGTTTATTTTTCAATTAAATTTCAAATGGGGATGATCAAACCCTAGCACCACATGAAATTCAAATAGGTTCAAATAAAATCTTTTTCAAATACCCCAAAGTGCCCTTTGAAAATGTTCATGATTTATGATAAAGGTGAAAACCTCTGCCAAAAATGATGAGCATATTTCTTGGCCATTTATGGATTTTTGAATTAATTCATATTGTATTTGAATTGGAGCAAATAAAATCTATAACTAATTTCATAGCTCCAAATATTTTGGAAATAGTTGTGGATCGCTCGTATATTGCAGAGAGCTCCCACAATTATTGTCAGAATTTATATAAATGGTTTAGTTTTCAAACTAAATCAAAACAGAGAAAAATAAATAGAAAAACAGAGTTAAATGGGAGAGAGAGAGAAGTGCTTACCTATAGCCCACCTGGCATAGCCACCTGGCCCAGCACAGGAGGCCTAGCCCACAAGGGCATCCTTGTCTTCTACCCCTGCCAGAAGGCAGAGGCGAACCAGAGCACGACGCCGGCCGTGCCAGCTCCTGCTTCGCGCTGGCGAGCTCCCCTTCATCCCAACCGCGCCTAGAGAACGCGCTGGCCCCTCTCGCTTCCCCTCCTCTCTCTCGGCACTCTCTCCCTCTCCTCTAGCTCCTCCCCCTCGCATTCTCGTAGCCACCCGAGAGCCACCCGTCGCCGCCGTGCTTCACTCGCGTGGCCGCCGTTGTTCCAATCGCCACCGCCCTGTTCCAGATATCCACCTCCTCGCGTTACTTCCTCCCGTTGACGCACGCGAGGCAGGGAGCAACAAAACGTCGCCCCCTTCGTCTCCATCGCCGTCTCTGCTTCGTCATCGGCGTTGTTGATTTGCCAGCCACAACGCTTCCCCGGCCTCTTCTTCGACTCCACCCGAACCGTGGTGAGCTCGCGAACGAAACCCCTCTCTCGACCTGGCCTCGCACGTCCTCTAGCCGCCGTTCCCGCAAGCTCCTGAGCTCGCCACCGCTGGCCATGGCACCGCCGCGGCTAGAGCTGCTGCAACCCGCGTCCGGGCCCGCCAACGAGCTCCGCACCCTCCCAGGAGACGAACACCAACACAGTTCCCCCTCCCGTGCGCTGTAGTGTCATTTCCGCCGACGCCCGATCTCCGGCCGCCGCCCCGGTGCTCGCCGTCGTCGACTCCGGGCACCCCGTGACCTGCCGCTGCCTCTGCTAGATGCGCGGGAGCGTGGGCTTTCTCCTGGTGCCCTCAGCGCACCTAGCCACCGCCCCTGGCACCACTCCGGCGAGCCACCGCCGCTCTGGGTCGTTGCCGTCGTCTAACTGCCGGCGCAATCCGACATGGCCGCGTGATTAGCGCTAGTGACGCCTAACTAATCCCCTAGCTCACTGACACCTGGGCCCCACTTCCTATTTAACCTAGGTTTTATTTATGTTTAGAATAAACTAATCCCATGGGCCCCATAGGTCAGTTAGACCTGGCCATGTCACACGTTGACCAGGCCCACCTGTCTGTGACCCTAGCTTGCACTGTGTCACCGACGTGTGGACCCCACACGTCAGGTTTGACCTGGACCTGTCCTGTTGACTAGATGACGTCATAGTGACATAGTGATGAGGTCATAAATGCTTTTCTGGATTTTAAATAAATCAGAAATGATTTATTTAATTTAGAAAATGTCCAAAACTTCAAAAATTCATAGAAATTCAACCGTAACTCCAAATGAAATAAATTATATATGAAAAATGATCAGAAAAATCCAAGGAATCTGAATATGGCATTTTCATGCATGTTTGAACAACTTCACCTCACTATATAGTCCAAAACATGATAATGCACTATTTGAATTCATAGTTTGAATTTGAATTTAAACCTAGGGTTCAAACCAACTCCATTTAACATGTTGCTAGTTGCATTAGCTCAAACCACAACATATTGACATGTCATGATCATGCATCATATTGTTGCATCACAGTGATTGTGTTCTTCCTTGTTTGTCGGTAAGTGTCCCCTCTCGGTAGACGCTGCTCCGACGCTGTGATCGTTGACATTGATGAAGACTCAATGTTATCTTCAGAAGTGCCAGGAAAGCACAACCCCCTTGTTCATTCTGATACAAGCCCACTCTCTCGCTCCTGCTCTTTTTACTGCATTAGGACAACAACGATTCATCTGTTACTTGTTGCGGTAGTTGAACCCCTTATCCTCTGCATGACCTGTCATTGCCATAGTAAATAGATGAAACCCACTAGCATGAGTAGGAGTTGTTTGAGCCCTGATGTGCCTACTCATTCATGCCTGTTTGTCATGCCTGCTATTGCATAGAATCATGTCAGGTCTGGTTCATCGGGGATGAACCGGAGGTGTGTAAACATGTCCTACAATGTGTGAGCCAAGTGTGTGAACATGATTTGGTAAAGGTAGCGGTGAGAGGCCATGTAGGAGTACATGGTGGGTTGTCTCATTGAAACCGTTCTTAGGAACCGAGTTCTGTGTTTGTGATCCATGAAACAGTTACTACCACACATTGGGCCCGAAACCAATGGACCCTCTCGGCTTCTTGATCACCCTTGTCCTCTGTCTAGGAGTTGCAACTAGTTTCTGGTGTTTATAGGATATGTGTTGGTGGCCTTGCGTAGCGCTGACCCCAGGGGTGGGCTCTGTTGCGGTAGATAAAACGTGGCCGGGCATGCCGGGCGCCCGTTTGGTGTCTCGGAACCCTGTACACATCGTCCGGGGCCATATGTGGAAACCTCGGCCGGACTCCCTGCGGATGGAACGTGGATAGGCGATAAACCTGGACTAGAGACTTGAGTGTTTAGGTAGGTCGTGGCCGACACCCTCGTTGGGCTTCCGCTTGAAGGCCGCCGAGTACATGTCGTGTAAACGACGGTAAGTGGTGAGAGCGTGTGTGAAGAAGTTCACCCCTGCAGGGTTATAAATGATCTATTCGAATAGCTATGTCCGCGGTAAAGGACTTCTGGGTTACCTATAACAGTTCATAGATAAGTGAAAGTGGATACTCTAAAACTCGCAAGATAAGTGTGAGTGCTATGGATGGCCTTCTCATAGGGAGACGGGAGCGGATCCATAGTGGTGTATTGAATGGTGAATATGTGGACTCGTGTGCGCCACCTCAAAAAAAGTTGCTTGCAGTCGTAGTTCAGGTTAGCCACTGAGTCAAAGCTGGCTTGCTGCAGTTAAACTCCACCACCCCTTTATTGATACCGATGCATATGTAGATAGTTCTGATGTATGTCTTGCTGGGTACATTTGTACTCACATTTTCTTAATTTATGTTTTGTAGAGAGATTTCAGTCTCGCTAGTAGTTCCACGAGGACTCTGACGTTTAGCTTGTTACCTCAGGTACGATCTTGTGCCCTCAGCAGGATCTGGTAGATAGTCAGGCTTCTCAGCCTTCTTCATTTTAGTTGTCTGTACTCAGAAAAGTTAAGCTTCCGCATGTGCTTGTTGCTTGTATGCTCTGTATGTTGGGTCATGAGACCCATCTTTGTAATATCTCGCTCCTCGGAGCCTAATGAGTAAATACTTGAGTCGTAGAGTCTTGTTGTGATGCCATGTTATATTTACACATATTGAGCATATTGTGTGTATGATTGAAATGCTTGGTATGTGTGGGATCCGACAATCTAGTTGTTTATCCTTGGCAGCCTCTCTTATGGGGAAATGTAGTCTAGTGCTTCCATGAGCCATAGTAGTCCTGCTAGCCCAGCACTACTGCTCAGGACACTTGACTGGGCGGCATGTGTTTCACTTCGTTCCTGTGTCTGTCCCTTTGGGGAAATGTCACACGGTGACATCCAAAGTCCTACCTAGCCTACTACAGCCCGGGTTCCCAGAGTCCTGTTAGCCTAGTGTTACAGTCCGGATTCACACGCTGCTGACCTACATGCTCGAAGTTGATTCATGTATGCCTGTCCCCATGGGTTAGTGCCGCTTTGGGTTCACGACTAGCCATGTCGGCCCGGGTTCTCTGTCATATGGATGCTAGCGACACTATCATATACGTGAGCCGAAAGGCGCAAACGGTCCCGGGCCAGGTAAGGTGGCACCCGTGGGAATACCGTGTGTGAGGCCGCAAAGTGATATGATGTGTTACATGCTAGATCGATGTGGCTTAGGATCGGGGTCCTGACAGTGTTTGCCAGATATATTGGTAATAACTGCAGGATTGGACCACCTTCGAAGAAGATCTGGGTGCCCAAGAGTTGTCTTGAAAATCTTTAGGTGAATGTCATCATGACACCACCTGGGAACAAGAAAACCCCAGACCAAAGGCTTCACATGGTCCAAAGGCTTCATACTGACAGAGTGTTTTTCAGGGAAACCATACTCAGGCCTATGAATATGAGCGTGTTTCATCAAACCGCCATGTTCATAAGACCAAGAACTACTCTGCTTATTCTTATGAGTATTATTCACCTCCTGCAAGACTATTTGCTAGGGCCCCAAAGCCAAAGTTCTCAGATGCTGCACTTAGACTCATTGCTTCGAAGCCACCCCTGAATATGTGGGTGGTTAGGAAAACCTAACTATCTTTTGCAGGGAAAGGTCTCCAGCCAGAAATCAAAGGCGTCAGATGCTATTGCTGGGGACCTAAAACATCTTATGGAGCGCAAGATAAAATGCCCAAATGGTCTTATTATGTATTTCATTCCTGAGTCGCTTGCCACGCATCCTATAAGTCCTAACATGGATTTGAGCTTTCATAATCCACTTGCTCGCCAAATGTTTATGCTTAACAACACTCTTCGTGAAGCCTATTCCCCTAACTGCACTGTAGGGTATGACACCAGCTGCTTCAAAATGGATTATTGATAGTGGATTCACTAACCACATGACTGGCGATCAAAGTCTTCTCATGGAATCAACCTTCCGTCCATCTGACAAGAGTCATATCACATTTCCTGACACTGGTAAAAGCAAGGTATTGGGTCTAGGTAGAGTTGCAATCTCAAAGGATCAGCACATGGATAAAGTGATGCTTGTTGAATCCCTTGGTTTCAACTTAATGTCTATCTCAATGCTTTGTGACTTGAACATGATTGTGATATTTGGAAAATATCGTTGCCTTGTGCTAATGGACTCTGACAAGTCTCTAGTCTTTGAAGGGTACCAAAAAGGTGATCTGTACATGGTAGATTTCTCAGCAGGACCATAGTTGGCAGTATGTCTTCTAGCAAAAGCTTCAGAGTAATGGCTCTGGCATCGGATGCTAGGGCATGCTAGCATGAGGAGCTTGTACACTCTTGCGTATAAGAAGCATGTCCTAGGCATCGAGGGCGTCAAGTTCAAAAAGGATCATCTGTGCGGTGCCTGCGAAGCCGGGAAGATGACTAGGGCCAAGCATCCTTCAAAGACAATCATGACTACATCACGTCCCTTTGAGCTGCTTCACATGGACCTATTCGGCCCTACTCATTGCTCCACTCTTACTACTACTACTTGTCTCTATGGCTTTGTTGTTGTTGTTGATGATTGCTCTAGATATACATGGGTGTATATAATTCTCTACAAGACTGAACTGCAGGATGTCTTCAGACGATTCGCCAATCGTGCCATGACAAACTATGGCATCAATATCAAGCACATAAGAAGTGACAACGGCAAAGAGTTCAAGAACACCGGCCTCGACACTTATCATGATACATTGGGCATCACTCATGAATTCTCCGCTCCATACACACCTCAGCAGAATGGCATTGTGGAGCGCAATAACATAACACTCATTGAGATGGCTCAGACGATGCTTCACGAATACAAGCCTCCAAGGAAGTTCTGGCCTGAAGCTATTGATACTGCATGCCATGTCATCAACTGCGTTTATCTTCACAAGCTTCTAAAGAAGACATCATATGAACAACTGACTGGTAAGAAGGCAAACGTAAGCTACTTCAGAGTATTTGATGCAATGTGTTGGATCAAGGATCCACATCACACTTCAAAATTTGCACCGAAAGCACATGAAGGTTTTCTACCTGGTTATGGGAAGGATTCGCACTCCTACAGAGTCTTCAACCTCTTTCACTGTAAAGTGGCTGAAACTGTGGATGTGCGGTTCAATGAGACTAACGGCTCCCAAAGAGAGCACCTGCCAAATGTGCTAGATGAAGTTCCACCTAATGAATCCATCAAGCTTATGGGTACTAGAGAAATCATACCTTCAGAGGCACGGGCTGAAGAGGAACTTATCGTTTCTGCACCAAATCAACCTGAAGAATCTGCTCAGCCTGAAGCCAATACTGGAGATGAAGACAATGATCAGCAAAGCAAAGTCTTCATCCAGTTCATCCTCGTGTTGCGAATGAAGTACATATTGAGAAGATAATTGATAGCATCAATGCACCTGGTCCCCTTACTCGTTCAAGAGCAACGCAACTAGCAAATTTCTATGGGCACTTTGCATTTGTCTCTATATCTGAACCCAAGAAAGTTGCTGAAGCCTTCATGGAACCTGAGTGGATTCAAGCTGTGCAAGAAGAGCTTCAGCAGTTCGAACTGAACAATGTGTGGGAATTGGTCAAGCGTCCTAATCCTCGCAAGCACAATATCATAGGCACAAAATGGATCTATCGCAACTAACAAGATGAGCATGGTCAAGTTGTCAGAAACAAGGCTTGTCTCGTTGCTCAAGGATATACTCAAGTAGAAGGAATTGACTTCGATGAAACATTTGCTCTGGTGGCTAGGCTTGAAGCCATTCGCAATCTGCTAGCCTATGCCAACCATCACAACATCCTCCTGTATCAAATGGATGTGAAGAGTGCTTTCCTCAATGGCAAGATTGAAGAAGAAGTGTATGTTGCACAACCACCTGGCTTTGAAGATCCAAAACATCCTGACATGATTTACAAGCTCAACAAGGCATTGTATGGCCTCAAACAAGCCCGTCGTGCTTGGTATGACACACTCAAAGACCACATGAAGAGCAAAGGCTTCAAACCTAGTTCACTGGATCCCACTCTCTTCACGAAGACATACGACGGTGAACTGTTTGTGTGCCAGATCTATGTGGATGACATTATCTTCGGCTGCACTGACAAAAGATACAGTGATGAGTTTTGACACATGATGCAAGAGCAATACCAGATGTCCATGATGGGTGAGCTGAAGTTCTTTCTTGGTCTTCAAATTCGTCAGCAAAGCAATGGCATCTTTATATCTCAAGAGAAATACCTCAAAGACTGCCCGAAGAAGTTTGGAATGCAATACTGCAAGGGATACACGACGCCAATGCCAACCAAAAGTCACGTGGGCCCTGACGAAATGGTAAAGAGTTCAATCAAAAGTTATACCGCTCCATGATTGGTTCTTTACTCTACTTATGTGCATCTAGGCCAGATATCATGCTTAGCGTTTGCATGTGTGCCCGATTCCAAGTGGCACCAAAGGAGTCTCATCACTTAGCTATGAAGCGAATTCTTCGACATTTGGCTTACATCCCAACACTAGGATCATGCTATCCAAAGGGCTCAGAGTTTGATTTAGTTGGATTCTCAGATGCTGATTATGCTGGTGATAAGGTTGATCGCAAGTCTAGATTAGGCACATGTCACTTTCTTGGATGATCTCTTGTCTGTTGGTCTTCAAAGAAGCAGAACTATGTATCTCTCTCCACTTCTGAATCCAAATACATTGCTGCTGGATCTTGTTGCACTCAGCTTTTGTGGACGAAGAAAACTCTCAAGGACTATGGCATCCATCTGAAGCATGTGCCACTCTACTGTGACAATGAAAGCGCCATCAAGATTGCCAACAACCCAGTTTAGCATTCAAAGACAAAGCACATTCAAATCCATCATCACTTTCTCAGAGATCATGCCATGAAGGAAGATATTGATATCATTCACGTCAACACTAAAGTGCAATTGGCAGATATGTTCACAAAGCCCTTGGATGAGAAAAGGCTTTGCAAGTTGCAGTGTGAGCTAAATATTTAGAATTCTCAAATGTCATGTAATTCGACACACATCCTAACGCTTATGCATGTGATGACTTAGATGTGCAACACACGAAGTAACACATATCTTCAAACAATGAAAACATACACTCTAAGTGTGGATACATTAAGCGGAAATTGACTTCGGAGCACCATGATAATTGTGCATCGTGTCTGGGTCTAATACTTCCTATACTGTGGGTAACGCCACCACCAATCTCCCATTTGAAGTGTTTTTTATTTGACGTCTCATTTGCATAGTCTTCACATTTGGTTTGTCTTCAACATTGTTTCAACTTCATGTTTATCTTCACAATGTTGATTTGGTATCATATTGGTATATACTTATAATAGTGCTCTGTCGTCTACAACATTCACTTATAGCTATGTCTTCACGTTCGAATCTTTTGACCTAAGTGAATGTGATCGGACCCTAACCCCCTCTATGCTTCTACCATAGATTCTATCTATCCAAATCATATGCATTCTATTGAATCTATCGTTTGTCTTCTCTGAGTCCTCGTCAGCAGAAGACAAAGAGAAAAAATTGAATCTGTTTTAGTGCTATATCTCTTTTGACAGAAAACCGGAGAAGTGGGAACGACCACCCGACAATCCAGGCATGTGTGGGAACATGGAATAACTTCCAAGGTGTTGCATGCATGCCACGTGTCCCTCAGATGTGAACCGCCAGGGGCACCTTCGTAATATCGATGTGTCATCCCTGTCTCTATAAATATACATCTCACCGCAGTCATTATCCTTTCTTCCACCTCTCCCTCTCGCACAAACCCTAGCGCCACCGCTAGCTCTCGACGGCGCTAGCGACGAAGTGCTTAGCTGCCGTGACCTCACCGCCGCCATCCTCACGTCGGCCGCGGACCTCGTCTCCTCCGCCATCGCCGTAGGTGTCTTCCGTCGCCAATTTAGTGCACGGAAGATCGAAATGCTCGACTTCCTCTCTACTCCGTCTAGCAATTCTTCGTGTGGTAAATAGAACCTCCTTTTTACTATCTTTTTGATTCGATAGATTCATCCTTTTCAACCACAAGTGGTTTCTGTCCCTACAAATTTGGATCTATCCTATTCCGCATCTCATATCATGCCTAGTATATTCACTTATGCTTCAAAAAGTAGTTAGATTCCTCACTTGTACTTATTCTTAGATTCATACAAATCTGGAACGATCTCTCACCATATAAGTGAATGTCTTCGCACTATGAAGTTAATGTCTTCAAACTAATTTATCTTCAAAATCTTCTAAGAATGCATATGACCTCTTCCCCTTCCCTTGGATATCTAATGTTGTCACAGGTACATGTATGTGGGAGAATCCGTTGGTTCTCATAGTCTGCATTCATTTGCAGAGTTCTTACAGCGTCACATCAATTCTCCTAAAGGCAGTTCCTGTCTGACCAGCAGATGGAAGCCTTTGCAAGTTCTGAAGCCATTCAATCTAAACTCCATGCCAACAGAGAAGTCAAGAAGAAAGGGCGGCAGACAGCGCCATGGGAACACAGCCAAGGACCTGCCACCAGATCTCTATGAACTATACAAGTCAGATCCTGAAGAGACTGCAAGAACCGAATCCAATGGATTCGAAGATATTAGGCAGAGGAATGGTTCAAGTACAAATTTGTCACTGAAGAATATGCTGAAAAATGCCATCAAGGGCCCGTTGGGAGATATTGTATACAAAGGTCTTCATCCCAAGTCCAAGTTCGAAGCCATTGCTCAAGGCTTCTACCCTTGCATTGTCCGTGGACCTCACCCTCCTAATGCCGACCCATCCAGTCTGCTATGGTGTCGTGAAGACAATCTCTTCAAGCGCAACTTCTAGTTTGCCAAAGAGTCTGCAAAGAAGAACAAGAAGGACCTTGGACTCGACTTCAACCTGGGTCCATCTGCTCCTCGTGCTAATGGCACTCGTGATGCCGAACCCAATATCATCGGGCCTTACTACAACCTCGACGGTCTCCTCACTCACATTGTTGTTTAAGGGGAAGCCGTGGAGCACTCTACAGACGACGCTGATTCTGATGAAGAACCTGCTCCTCCTAAGCCACAGAAGCAGAAGAAACCAAAGGCTTCAAAGCCCTCCACTGCACCAAAAGCTTTGCGTGCGAAGCCTCTGGCCACTGCACCTCCTGAAGCCAGTGTGCAGTCTGAAGATCTCTCTTGCATCTCCAAGACCGGGAAGAAGAAGAAGAAGCCCATCTAGATTTCTGGTCAAGCACTGACCCCAACTGCCGTTCTGAGGAACGAAAATGAAGCCATTGATCTGTCAAGTGACGATGATCTAGGTGATGATGCTCTTGAGCTGTTGATAAAGAGCAAGGAAGAGGCGGAGATCTTTAATGATCTACCACTTTTTGACATGGACATCTTGACCAATTTCATTGATGAATGGTTTGAGAACCCCAACATCAACCTCGATGATCTTGAGCTTCCAATTGGCATCAGTGTCTCTTTCCACAATGCCATTGCTACTGAGCTGGATCTGGCTTAGAAGATTGTTGAATTGAAGAACAACATTGATTATAAGAAAGCTCAGATCAAGAGGAACATGGCAAACCTCAGTATGGCTGATGTTCAAAGCTTCAAGTAGACGTTGCATGAGCTCAAGGAGCAGTTTCACCAGAAATGCCAAGAAGCAAAAGGTTCAAGAGAGAGAATGAAGTATTTTGCTGAGAAAAGTGGTCAAGCTCACAATGAAGCAGAGAAGCATAAGGCACTGGGGTGCCCTGGCATCGACCCCAGAATGGCTGCTAAAAAGAAGAAGAAGCCTACTGTGGCCCAAGCTAAAGCATCATGGAAGGAAGAACCTCGCATTGTCTTCCCCGCCAGCATGACAGGCATGAAGCCTAAGGTCCCCATAGCTACTTCAGAACACAAGAAAACAAGGACAGCTGAAGCCCAAGCCTGAAAGTGCAAGACCAAGAACACCACTGACGATGCTCCACCGACCAAGAAGAGAAAGACAAAGAAGAAAGATCTGGCTACTCCCACAAAGCCCCTTGTCGTCGAGCTAATCTCAGTTGCTCATCCTACGTCTGAACACCGAGAGCGTTAGTTAATAGTTCATGATCCTGCTTCCACAAAGGGTCCTGAAGCTGAATACATTCCAGTTCCTGAAGCTGAAGACATTGTTCATCACGACAATGTAGAAGATGATGAAGTCCTTCCTCAGATTGAGCACCAAATAGTATCATCGCCTGTTCTGCCGAACAGCGAACTCATCAGCATTGGTCGTCCTCTGACGCCAATTGCTCAGGATGATTCATGGGCTGATCACCCTCGAGACTCCCCCTGTCAAGAATCACCAAGTACTCCCCCACCTCAAGCCACCACTCCGGTGCCTGAAGATTATGACTTTGTGGTCCAGCCGACTCCCTCTCCAAAGGCGTCGCCCGCACTCCACCGGCTTCGCAAAGGACCAAGGCCACAAGTCACTCTATCGAACGTTCCAGAACAAGGAGAGCCACACAACTCAGTGGCACGACAAGTGTTCCCTGAAGCCACTCCAATTGTGAATGTCTCTGAGTTTGAAGAAAAAGCTGCTGAAGACATTCTGGCTGCATCAGCCGATGATCCACAAAAACCACAAGAACCCCGTCAAGAAGAAGAGCGAGTTGCCACACCCCCTACCAACCAAGAAGCTGTTCTCGAGGAGAACGAGTCTATGCCCGACCCTCCAGCTACTCAAGTGGAGGTTGAAAACACTGAGGCGGACACCCACAACAGAACTGAAGCCAATGACGTTGTCTTGGCTGAAGCTAATGTGGCACCTGAAGCGAATACAGTGCCTGAAGCCAATGCTGCACCTGAAGAAAATCTGCAGCTCGAAGACAATGCCTCTGCTCCTGTACCACCTCCAAGACCTCACACCATTGAGCAAGCATACGATCGTGGTCAGATTGTTACCATTTGCTGGCCCATTCTGGTTCCTCCGCCTGCTCCCGGACCATAATTTGACTATCATGTGGAGCACAGGTCTCAGGTCGAGAAGCCAAAGCCAAGGCTGCCAAGGTTTCCAGGTACTACAACTTCACAAGGATCGTTTAATGTGAATGGATTCATAGGACACAACACCTTCTTTGATAGCGCCAAGAACCCATATTCCAAGCCAAGAATATCATCTGATAGGTTCTCGAGTTATTAGCAGCGCAGTTACTATTCCTGCATACTATACAATCAGGGGTGCATTTTTCCTCATATGCGTCTAGACTGCGAAGCCATGGTTGGCCTGCCCTGCCTGGAAGAAGCCCTTTACTGCTTGAGAGATGTTGGCCTTCTACAATTTGTGACCGATAAAGAGCATTGGAATGAAGAGCTTCTGCTACAATTCTATGCGACTCTCCACATTCGCGGCTACCACAGGGATCCGAAGACTTGGGTCCTTGAGTGGATGACAGGCGATGTACACCATGAAGCCAAAGCCCAAGACATAATTGAGCTTACTGCCCTGCCCACTCCTGGTGAACACTATGAACCAGGTTCTCCGCTGCACCATGATGCTTTGGAGAGCATCTTCCAAAATCCTGAGCCCAACATGAGCGAAATGCTGAGCAAGATGAAGCCACTTCCACAAGACAATGAATATCCAAAGGAGTTCTTTGTTGAAGACATAGAGTATCTACCCCGCACTATTTATCATATTATCAGGCGAACTCTATGGCATGTCAAAGGACATTCTCCTGCAGCGAAGCTTGAAGGACCAATGAAGACATTGGTTTTCTATATCTTCAATGGCACCAGCTTCAATGCTCAAGACTTCTTCATTAGGCAATTGGCTGCATCTGGCTTCGATATATTTGGTCTAAGTTTCTATGCTCCATGGGTAATGCGCCTCATCAAGCTTCACTCTGCGATGAACTATCAGCATTCTGCGCGCAATCATATCATATTCTTGCCAGAGGTTGATCTGTCTGTCAAAGCCATATACCCAGAGCTTGCCAAAGAGCCAATTTGTATTCACAATGCCGATCACCAAAGCTTCACTCAACCCATTGAAGGAGTTCTTGCTGCCTCTCGAGTTGATCCTTTGTTTGGAAATACACGTGCACCTCGTGCCCATACTAAAGCCACTAAAAGCACAAATGCCCAAAGGCCTTGGAAGCGATCTCGTGTTCTCAATGACCGAGAGCTTCTCATCACCCTGCATCAAAAACAGGATAATCATCATGACTGGCTCAAGTGTCAGATGCAGAGCCTCTTGGTGGATGTCAATCGCATTTGCAACCTTGCCACCAAGAATGCATTTGTCACTCATGAAACCTATCGGCAGTCGTGGAAGAGTCCGACTATGCTGAGCTCTGAAGATGATCTTCAATAGGATGGCTTCACGGAGAGATTCAAGTTTGATTCCACTCCTCCCCAGAATGCTCACCTGCGTCGGACTCCCTCACTCGAAGACTCTGACTACTCATCTTCAGCGGCAACTCTCAATGCCAGACTCATTGATGACGAAGATGATGCTACTTCACCAACTACAATGTCACCGTGTATCGACACTGCCCCAAGTTCTTCTGCACCACCAGACCTCAATGACGACCCTGATGCTTCGCCTACTCCTCATGGGAACGACTAGAAGCTCTATGTCTTCAAACCTTTTTCATCCTCACTGACAAAAGGGGGAGAAGCATATGAGTTGATAGTCTTCATAAGGGTGGTTGCTATACTTTTGCCAAGTGCTTACAACTCTCGCTTTCGATACATTTGGTTCTTTTGAGTTGTAACACTTAAACTTGATGGTCGTCTGCTACCTTTTCTGTCAATTATGTGATGCAATGATAAATTCCGCATGTGCAACGATAAATTCTGCACGAAGTCATTTTGTAGACGTCCATTTATCATTATGTATATCATTATCTTTGTTACATCTTTTCATGCATGATGAATTGTCTTCATAAGTTGAAGAGGATCTCCACAAGTACAAGCTGCCAGGTGCATTTGCATTCAAGCGCAAAATACTTATATATGCACATCTTCAGGGGGAGCCTTCTGCTACTTATGAAGATAATACCTCAATCCTTTACAATTTCACATACTTTTATCCCCGTTGAAAACTTCAACCAGTTTGTCATCAATCACCAAAAAGGGAGAGATAGTAAGTTCATCTAGTGTCACCCTAGTTGGTTTTAGAGTATTGACGACAAACCTGGTTGAGGGACTAATGTGTTTGTGAGAATTGCAGGATAACACGGGTAGTAGTCCCTCATTGATTCGGTTTACCTGCCAGAGATGACACCTAAAAATGTGTGAAGACATTGAAGACAATGGTGGTCTGTGAAGAGTTTCACATTGAAGACTATGACATGAGAAAACATCACATGAAGACTATGGATTGCGAAGACATAGTTGCTTCATAGTTTCCTTTTCTTCTTTGTTGAGTCATAGGAACCACCGTACTGTTAAGTGGGGTCCAAGTGAACAAAGTCAGAGTGACTGAAGTGATGCTCAACCAAATCCTAAGTCTTCGAGTGAAGACAATGAGAGAAAATCTTATCCATAGTTGGATGAGTCGGCCTTACTTGTAGCCCAAGTTAAGTTGCCGCGTTTGTTTGAAATCAGACCGTTGGAACACATGTCAGTTCCTTAGTGACCTAGGTCCATTTTGGACAAATCAGGTCGGGTTGCCTAGTGGCTATAAATAGCCCACCCCCTACACCATAAATTGGTGGCTGCTCAGAGTTAGTGCACAGCTTTTGTCGTTTGAGAGCAACCCACCTCGAAGCCTTTGAGAGAGAAATCCTTGCAAGGACAAAGCCCTAAACACCCAGAGCCAAAGAGTGTTAGTCATCACTGAAGTCTTTCTGTCTGCGTGATTTGAAGACTTGTTACACTTGAGGACTGTGAATCCTCTAGCCAGTTAGGCGTCGCATTCTGAGCATCCAAGAGTCATTGTGGATCGCCGGTGAACGAAGTCTGTGAAGGTTTCAAAGTCTACCTTGAAGACTTACCAGAGTGATTGGGCGAGGACTGTGTCTCCTTAGCTCAAGGGGAATAAGGTGAAGATGCGGTCTTCTGAGTTGAATCTCAGCCTCCCTATCCAGACGTACAGTTGTCACAGCAACTGGAACTGGTCCAACAAATACCTGTCCTCACCAAGCAACTGGTTCTATCCTGACCTCTCTCTTACTTAAAGTTTGTCTTCGTGAAGTCATTGCCTGCTTGCATGATATGATTGACTTCACTATGTGAAGACTGTTGTTGATTGGTTTCATACTTTCTTCCATCTTGATCCATACTACCTAGCTGCTGATAATATTCGTGCTTTCACTTCATTGCATACTTGACTATGGCCTGTCTAGTGTAGTATAACTTCCGCTGCATATCAATAGGTTCTCTTCTACTGTTTATCTTCAAAGCCCCCGTGTTTTTAAGACTATCATAAAAATCTCCTATTCACCCCCCTCTAATCGATAAGTAGCACTTTCAAGGACACGAGGGTTTATACTGGTTCGGCCCCTTACGGTGAAGGTAAAGGCCTAATCCAGTTTGAGGTGGTATTGCTTATGTTTCGATTACAAGGGAGCGAATTACCTTGACCTAGCTTTCGATCTGATCTTCCTTGCCCTCAACTGCCGCCAGGTCGTCCCTTTGTATACATAGGTCAACACCCAGTGGCTCATAAAGTCCTGACCAGCTCAAAAACAGTGTCCGGCTCAGTCTTTAACTATCCTTGCCTTACAATACAAGTTAAGTACAGATGGCAGTTTATATCTATGGGCCTTGAGTCACCTTTGGGACTTGGGCCCTTAACTGAACCACCATCATCCAGAGTTGTCTTGGGCTTCATGAATCACCATACGTATAACCCGGCCCCTCATAGGCAGGTCATATCCTAATCACGTAGCACCGGTGTGCAGGATATGTACCAGATCACGTAGCACCGTCACGCTTCGCTAAAAAATGGTTTTGCTTGTTTCAGATGATACCTCCAGAAGAAATAAGAATTAAAGTCAGAGTTGCTTAGGTGTGTAAGCTAAGAGAGAGTGAAAGGATATCCAAACATCATCAGAATAGTGCACAAGGGAGTGATATGTGGATACCTAGTTCGGGCTAGCATTTGGGCATGCTCACCTAGCTAGAGTGCGGGTCACTTCAGAGCCGTTGAGGGTGATGCACTGGCGTTGGCTGGCCGCGCACGGATGTAGATGTTTATTGGAAGCGGAGCGCTATGATGCGGTGGACGAGCCCATTTGTGAAGCCCCAACGGCCTCGGGGGCGGAGGTGCGACGATGTGCTCGGTGAAGTAGCCTAGGTGAGATGGGAGACGGCGTCGGTGAAGCGCATGCACCTGATGCGGTGGAAGTCGATGTCTGTGAGGCACGTTGGTTATGGCAGCTGACAGTGTCGATGGACCACCCGGTGCGGTGGACGAGGGTGTAGATGAGGTAGCTCCGATGCGGTGGTGAAGCGCGACCGTCGTCTTCGTCATCGTCGTCTGCCACAGAGGTGGGGAAAGAGAAGAGATGAGGGGATATTTGAACTTTGCTTGGGTTGGCGGTGAATTGGGGATTTGAGCGCTCTGGGCATAGAAGGGTACGGTGGAGAACGGAGATTTTGCAGGGTTGGAATTGGGGCTGCAAAATAATTCAATCTGAAACGTGGAAGCATGAACTTATTTTGTCGTCGCTCTTTTTTTTGGGGGGCGGGGGTGGGGGGGGAGGGAGTGGGTGGGTGGCTAGGTGCTAGCGTCCGTACGACACACGCGACCACCATGACACGACCCTGGTCTACCTGGTGTGCCTACATTTGAGAATACAAATGAATCGTCTTTCATTTGCAAACGAATCTGTATGTATTACCATGCTCGTGTTTTCCTTGCAAATAATTAGACATTCAAGACGAGATACTATAAATTAATTAATGAGGAGTTATTTGAATTAGAGTGTGTGTCACATAGCAATCTTCAATTCTAACGTGGATTTCGCATTTCACGATATCCACGCTACCTTTTTAATACAAATTCATATGTATATGATGAACACCATGGTAGTGAAAAAACTTCGGGTGGATCCAAACATATGACCTACAAAATATCACAACAATTGAGTCATTGTGAACTTTTCCAAACCTAGTATGGCACGAATTCAAAATAATTACCCATATGCATGGTCCTTAATTCAAATCTTACTATGTACACTAAATTGAAACATCGACATTAAATCTCGTAATATCTACATTCAAAAGTTGTTTTTAGCCTCACCCCCCTCGGCACAGACGCTACATACTTCCTGTATCGATCAATCTTCCGCCCTTAACCACATTAGGAAGCTATTGGTTTCCGACACACGTTCATTCTTTCTCTCCATGTTTCGATCTCTAACTCTCTCAACTACACAACCCCCTTTTTCCACTCTGTAACCAAATGTATCTACCTCACACACCCGCCATTGCACCCCATGCGAGCTCTCTCTCTCTCTCCCTCCCACCTTATCTCGCTAGATACATGCATTGCCTATCTAGACCCTCCTCTCATGCGCATGCACACACATTGTCTATATAGGTCACTCTCTCGAGACTGTCTCACACTTTCTTCCGCACGGCGGGCCACACTCACTCAATCTCGCTCCCTTTATCTAAGTCTCGATTAACCTCGCTTTCTTTCACACACAAATGATATATCTCCTTGTTTGGGCCTCGATCGACAGACTCTATCCTCTCTAACGCAGATTGCCTATCTTGGTCAGTCCATACAAGCCGCCCCCACTCTTTCGACCTCATGCCGGGGCATGCTTGCTCAATCTCTCTCTCTCTCTCTCTCTCTCTCTCTCTCTCTTTGTATGTCTCGATTGACCTCGCTCTTTCTCGGACACAAACGATATATCTCCAAGTTTGAGCACAATTCGACATATTCATATTGTATACTCTCTCACGCACGTTGTCTATCTAGGTCACTCTCTCCAACTTGTCTCACACTTTCGATCGCACGACGACACACACTCGCTCAATCTCTCTCCCATTATATATGGAATCGATTGACCTTGCTTCCTCCCACATGCGAAATATATCTACATGTCTATGAATGGATCATCTCTCAAGCTCTATCTATCTTCCCAAAAGCCCAATCGGACAATATCTCTCCAGAGCATATATATCTTTTCAACGAATGCCGGACCACACTCACTTTGTCTGTCTATCTCACTACTAGGGAAAAGCCTAGCAGTAGCGCGGGTTTTGGGCCTCTCAGTAGCGCGGGGACCGGCGCTACTAGTAAGGAGCTACAACTAACGTATAGAAGTAGCGCCTGTTGTCCCACGCTACTGCTATACATGAATAGTTGTAGCGCTCTTTAGAAAAGGGCGCTGCTATTATCTGCAGCACTGTTTACTGGGAAGCGCTACTGGTAAGGCGGTGCTACTGCTAAATTTTCCCCCCTCGCTACTACTAGTTTTATTAGTTTTTCCCTGCATATTTGTTTTGTATTTGAATATGCTTTATACAATAATCTTTATCATATCATACACATACAAATGTAATCATAGCATATACATGCAATTAGTCTCATCAAATCACGTCGTCATCATAATCATCATCCAACACAAAGTGGTCTCTCGTCATCATCTCGAAAATAGCGATACAAGTCTCGATTACTTGCAAATACATCGTCATCCATCTAAACAATGATATACGCGAGAAGAGCTATCACTTTGAGTACATGAGTTCGTATCCCTCTCTCGCATTAGCGTGAACCTAAACTAACTACTGCCTATCGCTCGAAAACCGAAAACAGGTACACCTCGGCCTGACACTCCGGCCACTTGTCGTATATATACTGTTGGCGTAGCACTTCTTCGCCATCTATGATCTATGCACCTGCATCATCACATGAGTCAATGATATGCAACATTTATAGTTGAGCAACAGAAAGAGACAGACTTGGCAAAAATAGAAACAACATATCATAAGCATAAATAACAAAGTTCATCGTACCCCAAAAATGCCCTAACTAGAGTGATGTTCGCTAGTCGAGGAGGAGGACGGTTTAACTACATCACAAATAAAGTTTCACCATGCATAACTCAAACTTTTATCATACAGAAAGTATGGACTAAACCGACACATTGTCATATATCGACAATCACTCCAACATGTCGTTCCATCGATCCAAGTCAGGGAGATAGTCCTCGAGCTTAGTGAAAGGCTTCATGTCGAGAGGCTGAGAGGCTTCATGTCTTATGGCCGAAGGCGACCCTGCCGCCCCTTCACTTCTTGTCCCTGACCTCTCCACCCCTTGCTTGGTAGTAAAACATAGCATTGTCGAGAACATCCTTGATGTGGGTGTAATCCTTTTTGTGAATGTTCTTCGACGAGTCCAAGTAAAGAGTGTGGGAGAATCGGGGGTAGAGGATGATGAGGACGGCGCGCCCGCCGCTGCGCAAAATAAGTACACCTCAAATTAATTAGCCTCCACCGTGCAAATGAATGATTGAAATCGAAGGAAGGATAGGAACGCGGATGACTTACACGGGATGATAAGGCACGAGAATCCCCTCCTTGCCCTTATTGGCGAGCATGAAACTGACGATGTAATCCCTCACGTATTCACGGTGCTTTGCGCAGACTCCCAAGAAGCCCTCGTGCATGTAGTACGGGTCAACGACACAGATATGAGATATCTGCTCAACCCCAATGATGTAGTTCATGTGCAAGGCATAAAGGCGGACAAACGTAAAATCCAGCTTCTTCACGTGAAACATGTCGAATACGTAATCGAATCGGAGGAAGAACTTATCCGCGGGGAAGCTGTCGACGTACGACCTTTGCCGCGGAATGTTAACCACGTAGAGTGGGTATCCTGGATCTTTCGAGGAGATGAAGCATTTCTCTACCCGTAGCACATCGTCATGAAGTCTCCTTAGATCGCCGAATCTGACCCGTAGCGCTGCTATAGGAAGGATTGGTTGACTGGGGATATGCCATTTATCCGCATCGGGGATATCTATACGGTCCTGAAGCCGAGGCTGCTGAGGCGGCTGGATCATAGAATCAGCTTTTTTGCCTTTCCTCGCCCTCTTCCTAGACATCTTTACTACCGGAAGGTCGTCCATAATACGTTGAGACGGCAATTCAGGCACCGACTCATGACGCTCAAACCCTGAGGAGGCGCCAGTATAGACATACTGTTCAGCGCCATCGTCGTCCTCATCCTCATCCATGGCGACATCATCAGCGACTAATGGAGCCTCCTCCTTACCTCGTCCGCTATCACCCAACCCGACACCCGACGCTAATAGGGTAGGTGGGGTGTTGATGTTCATACCTTGCTGAGGCTGCGCGCTCGTGGGTGTGCTCCCGGCCACCTCTAGACAAAGTAGACTCTTTGGCCACAACAGGACCCACCCATTGCAACAATCACCAAGCCGCCACCGTGTCTCGTTGTCATCCCCCACTAGTATTGGAGGAGGCAAATTCTCATGGCCCGGTTTGACACTGGCCGTGGAAACCTTGAAGACGTTCGGGGGTATCGGCCCGCTGTGGAACAATGGTTCCTTTGGCTCTATTATCGTTGCCTTCCCCACGTCCACCTTCTGGTCGCCGATGGTGTACAATATGGTGCACGGTGTTTCGTCGGCCTACATAGAATAGTCTGTGACGTGAGACATCCAAAAGGCAACGAAAACAGGAGATTATATATTTATATTGAAGGGGGCCGGTGTGACAGATACCGTGAGGGCGTCAAGCTCAGCCAAAGACGAAGTACCACCGAGCACGTCCGGTGCGGGAGCCGGTGCAGGAGCAGGTGCTGGTGCAACGCTAGTCGAGCTGCTCCCCAAGAAGTCAGCAAGGGGAAAGTCCTCTGCATTTTTTTCTGGATTTTGCCTTGTCCAAGTGAAAACGCCCGTCACCAAGGAAGTAGACAAATCTGCAACCACCTGTTTTGCGACAGCTACTGCTGTTGCGACTGTCTGAGATGATTTCTTCTCAACCACAATCTCAGCCTTCTTGTCGATGTTTTCTTCAGTTAACCTCCGTCTTTCCTTTCTCTCCACCGTGGTCTCACTATAGTACTTCTTCCACGTGGCACCGTCTCCGACACCGTGCACGCATCCATACGACGGTCGAGTATCCACCAGTTGTCATTGCCATATGTGCAACGCCTGTTTGAATGGAGTGTCCCACTTGGGCCTCGACAATGCCTCAGATGGCGAGTCGCTTTTGACCGCAATCCGGTGCTACTCTCTCTACAAAAGGCACAAGGATCGTTTACAAATATGACTAACATGTGCAGTCCAAATTATTAGAAACTAAAATTACCAACAGTCTCTTGAACTCCGTAATGACCGGTTTTGTCTCGTAAACCTTCTTCACTGGGTCCCAACGGTGTCGGCCCCTAAGGACGTCACGCTCTTGTGGGACGGTGAAATCCGCCAAGGGGTATGGGATGCCCAGACTCGCGGCTTCCGCGTCCTCCTTGGCCCATTTATACCTCTTTTCGCCGTAACCACGGCTTCCGAGGTGGTGGCTCCCAATGTTCCTCTCTTGAAGCCCCTTCATGTACTTAGACTTTTTTGGTAGCTTCGGCCTTGCAAGCCTCCTTGAATATTTGAAACTGCTCTTCCATGATTGTCAGATTATCCTTTACAATCTCGGAGTAGGGTTTCTTCTTGTCGATGATCTTTCCTTTCACTCGATTTTTCCAGGCGGCCAACTGGTCGCCAAACTTGGTCATGGTGTGTTTGTTTATCTTCTTCATTGCCGGGTGTCGTGGGAACGATTCCGACAATAAGAGAGGGGTAGGATAAAGGAGCATGATCTATCGAGATGCAAATGGGTGACACGGTGGTTTTAGCGAGTTCGGGCCTCTCGTGGTGGAGATAACAACCCTACGTCTCGTGCTCCGGAGAGGCTTTGCTTTATCTGTCATGAACATGGAGTTACATGGTGTATTTGGGTGGTGTATTTGAGAGAGAGAGGGGAGAGCGGATCTCCATGCCTGAGCTATGTCCTGAGACGAATGGTCAGAAAGAGAGAAAGGTGGAAGGCCCCCAAAAAGCCCCCAAGTCTAGTGGTGGGGTGGCTTATATAGAGTGTGCCACCCCCTCACCTCTTATGTTACAAAGTGGGGCATGAATGCCATAATGCCAGCTCACTACCAAGCCTTCACTATGAGAATGATGCTTTGACTGCTTTGCTGCCTGCTGGTCTTCGTATGCCCGAGTGAGTCGTACGGTCGAGTGGAGAACTGTCATCGGAGTGGATTGTATGTTGCCTGTCCGAGTGGATAGTATGCTACTTGTCTGAGTGGTTGTTGCCATCCGAGTGACTTTCAAGTTGCGGTACATCTGACGGCGATCTGGCCCAGGGGCCCGATACAAAGTGTACGGTGTCTATGGGTAGGGTCTTTAGGTCAGGCCTCTTACCCTACCCCCAATACATGTCCTCGTCATTAGCCCCCGAATCGGTCGAGGTTGAGCGGGTCGAGCCAAGGTGAATTCCCATATGAGTCGAGTGCTACGGAGGCACTTATGAACTCCTTTGGTCACCCGGCGGTCTTATCTCCGTGTGTTGCCTTGACGGATTTCGGACTGCATGGTGTCCGAGTGAAATGAGCTCAAACGGGTCCGCGGAGGAGCGTTAAACTCACCTTATAGCAATTTTTTGTAGTGATTTGGAGGTGGTCCTGCATCGAGTAACTGATTACTCGAAATTTCTTCACGCCTGGAACGTGTGTTTTTTTGTTGTTTGGCCGTCACTCAGACCGGGCAGACCGTTCCGAGTGGATACCATTCCAGTGGGGGCACGCTGAGTTTGGAGCTGGTCCTGCATCGAGTAACTGATTACTCGGAATTTCTTCACGCTTAGAACGTGTCTTTTTGTTGTTTGGCCGTCGCTCAGACCAGGCGGACTGTTCCAAGTGGATACCATTCCAGTGGGGGCATGATCAGTCGACGGGAGTCTTAGAGCCTGTCTTTTTGTTGTTGTTCATCACTCGGACTGGTCAGGCCATACCGAGTGGAGATTACTCCAGTGGGGGCACGCTGAGTGCACCCACTGGGTGTAGTCCCCGAGACCGCCGTCGACTGCGGGCAGTCGGCGGGGGTCTGAGAGAACTAAAACTCTTCTTAGATGGTACTGATCGTACTTGTTCTTCTCTGACTCGGAGCTCGAGTAATTCTGGAGCTGGTTTTGCATCGAGCAAAATGTTTCTTTCCGAGTTCTCTTCCATTGGGGCATGCTGAGTGCACCCGCTGGGTGTAATCCCCGAGCCTCTATCGGACTAGATGAGTCGGGCATTGGGTTTAAGTCTCCTGGTAAACCTCCACGCAGTCGACACGGTAAATATCTTTTAGTCTGAAATCGAGTCAATCGGATGCATCTTCAGGTGCTTCACATGGTAAATAAGCTCAGCCTGGAGCTGAGTCAGTCGCAATGATCTTCGTGCACTCGACACGGTAAATAAATTCAGCCTGGAACTCAATCAAGCAGGTGAATCTTCGTGCTCTCGGCACGGTGAATGAATTCGGCTTTGAAACTGCCGACTGTAGAAAAAGGCCGGACACTCCAGGGAGTAATCATTCCAGTAGTACTTCTTATATTGACCATCAGATTTTGCGTGAAAGGAGTATTTGTCCGAGTGGACGTGCTCCCCAGCTGATCGGGGTATGTTGACTACAAGGAAAAACTTGGTGGCACTCGTATGTCTCCGGGAGGAGATAGACTAGTGGTCTGACATGGACGTGCCATGAAACCCGAGTGGCGAGGCTAGTGTGTGGGCTGACTCTCCCGAGAGATGCCACTCATTATCCCGGGGGAACACCAACACATGCCATCTCTGAGTCCAAGTTTGTGAAACTGACGCCTTGGAGCCTAGGATAAGGGCCAAGTGTATCCGTAGAGGAGCATCGTTTTCGCCCTTTTGCAGTCATGAAGATGATTTCAAGAAATAATTTGGGCGATCGTCCGAGTGGAAAGTACTACCCTTATAGATTTTCGGCAGACCGAGCATGTCTGGTCAAAAGAAATATTCTTGATGTGATCAATAGGTTGACCAAATGGGCGTAACCCATGAGGGCAACATGGCCCAGGGCTGTGCGAAGCCCCAGAGTGATGCTCGAAAAAGGTAAGATTGCTATAGAGTGTGATATGAGGTTTGAACATATGAGTAACTTAGTCGTTCCCGTGCTGGGGGTGTAGAGATAAAGACATGCCCAACTGATGGTGACGCGCGAGGTGGCTAAGGGGCGATGATGTGTACAACCGAGTGACGACGCGTGGGGCGTTCGAGTGGTGAAGACATGCACAACCGAGTGGCGACGCGGGGAGCGGGAGTCATGATGTGCGAGGTGGTCGAATGATGAAGACATGCACAACTGAGTGGCAACGCGCGGGGTGTCCGAGTGGTGAAGATGTGCACAACCGAGTGGCGATGCGCAGGGCGGCCGAGTGAGGATGCGCGAGGTGTCCGAGTGAAGGACTACGTGTCCAGCCAAGTGGTGACGCGCGGGGCGGCCGTGTGGCGAAGGCATGCACAACCGAGAGGCGACGCGCGGAGCGACCATGTGGTGAAGAAGTGCACAACCGAGTGGCGACATGCGGGGCGGCCGAGTGAGGATGCACGAAGTGGCCGAGTGAAGGATTACGTGTCCAGTCAACGGGTGATGCATGGGGCGGCCGTGTGGTGAAGGCATGCACAACCGAGAGGCGACGCGCGGAGCAACAAAGCGGTGAAGACGTGCGCAACCGAGTGGCGACGTGTGGAACAGCCGAGTGAGGATGCGCGACGTGGCTGAGTGAAGGACTAGTGTCCTGCCAAGTGGATGAAATTGTCTTCGAAGGAGTTAGCCAGATGCTTTCGAAGTTAATGTAGCGACGAGATTGATGTAGTGTGGTTGCGACGCAACATGACCGGCATGACAACTGAGTCTAAGTAGGAATAAAGATGGCGCGCATAGCATCTGGGTGATTATAAAGCTTGTCAAAGTGGCGGATCGAATGCACTTGTTGAAGTGAAGGATCTGACTGGTGATGAAGTACTCAACTACTCAGAAGAGTGTCATTCCAAATGAGATGCAGCACCCGAGTGTGGCGTAGCCCCCGAGCGTACTACAGGCTTCGACAACGGACATGTCGAAATACGAGAAATATATTGTTGAATGGATAATTTGTAATTCATCGAGTCGGACTCTGGTAAAGATGATGAGAAGCTTCCGAGTGATGCTCGAAAGAGGCAAACTCGCAAAGGAGTGAAGTCTGAAGTTTAATTGTAAAAGGGACTTATCAGTCTCATGCCTGGCGGGGTCTATATCATTGATACGATGAAGAGGATTCCACAGATGGGTTGGCTGGATTTGTTTGAAGTCAACAGAGCGACAAGGCCGGTGTTGTGCTGCGCTAGGACCGGTTCGGTGACCGAGTCCGAGCAGTGATGAAGTTGGCGCATAGGGATGTCGAGTGATCGCGTAACTTGTGTAAAAATGGCACAAGCCAATGAAATAATTTCTCAAGGAAATTTGATGTGTGCTGAAATGATTTGTGTGAATAACACCTATAGACACCCGCTGGAAGTTCAAGGGGCTTGCTGGTTAACCAGCAAGAGTCTGAAAGAGCGAAGGATCCGTTCGAATTTGTCGAGGTGACAGATCCGACTAAACTCAGTGGAATACTGGCTCAAATAAAAGGGAAGTGTAGTGTTTCAACTGAGTTGCAACCCCGGAGGACCGACGCAAACTCGAAATGAAGAATGACACATGGTGTTCGTGAATGATGTATGCGAAAAAATGGAAGCCGGACTCGTGAGTCACATAACCAGTACTAAGCAAGTATGTGAAAATAAGCAGCCGAGCGTTGAGGTACACTCGGTGGCGTGGCCTCCGAGTGAACGTGATGTGTGAATTACGGGACACTCGGGAAGACGGAAATAACAAGATGTAAAATGACTTAGCTGTCTGAAGGCGCGCGAGTGGCCGAGTGGTGACGAGGCGATGGTGACAGTTGACCTTCGTCTCGGTTTCCTTGCGGATAGGGATGGAGCGCACATTATACTTGTGATGCATCTCCTTGAGTTAGAGGTTTGCTCTTGTCTCAGTCGAATTTTGGCTACGTAGGCGAGTCCTTGGACTGCAGCTAAGCCTCCGAGTGGGAGGCTTGCTCTCCACTCGGTAGGATTTCAAACACTTAGGCGAGCACTGGACTGCAGCTAAGCCCCCGAGTGGGAGGTTTGCTGTTCACTCAGTAGGATTTTTTCAAACTTAGGTGAGTACTACACTGCAGCTAAGCCCCCGAGTGGGAGGTTTGGTCTCCACTTGGTAGGATTTTTTTCAAACTTAGGCGAGTACTGGACTGCAGCTAAGCCCCCGAGTGGGAGGTTTGCTCTCCACTCGGTAGGATTTTTTCAAACTTAGGTGAGTACTGGACTGCAGCTAAGCCCCCGAGTGGGAGGTTTTCTCACCACTCGGTAGGATTTTTTCAAACTTAGGCGAGTACTTGACTACAGCTAAGCCCCCGAGTGGGAGGTTTTCTCTCCACTCAGTAGGATTTTTTTCAAACTTAGGCGAGTACTAGACTGCAGCTAAGCCCCCGAGTGGGAGATTTGCTCTCCACTCGGTAGGATTTTTTCAAACTTAAGCGAAACAGATTCGCAGCTAAGCCCCCGAGTGAGAGGCTGACTCATCACTCGGTAGGATTTCTAGAACTTAGGTGAAACAGATTCGCAGCTAAGTCACCCACTTGGGGATTTTGGTTACAAGTATAAGCAACAACAATTATTTCAGAAAAAACTGTTAAAATCAGTGTGGTGACGAGGTGACCAATCGATGGCAACGCGTGGGGCGGCCGAGTGGTGATGAGGTGACCAACCGAGTGGCGACGCGCGGGACGGCCGAGTGGTGATGAGGTGGCCAACCGTGGCGACGTGCGGGGCGGCCGAGTGGTTATGAGGTGACCAACCGATGGCGACGCGCGGGGCGGCCGAGTGGTTATGAGGTGACCAACCGAGTGGCGACGCGCGGGGCGGCCGAGTGGTTATGAGGTGACCAACCGATGGCGACGCGCGGGGCGGCCGAGTGGTTATGAGGTAACCAACCAGTGGCCACGCGCGGGACGGCCGATTGGTTATGAGGTGACCAACCGAGTGGCGACGCGCGGGGCGGCCGAGTGGTTATGAGGTGACCAACCAATGGCGATGCGCGGGGTGGCCGAGTGGTTATGAGGTGACCAACCGATGGCGACGCGCAGGGCAGGCGAGTGGTTATGAGGTGACCAACCGAGTCGCGACGCGCGGGGCGGCCGAGTGGTTATGAGGTGACCAGCCGAGTGGCGACGCGCGGGGCGGCCGAGTGGTTATGACGTGACCAACAGATGGCGACGCGCGGGGCGGCCCATTGGTTATGAGGTGGCCACCCGAAGGCGACGCGGGGGGCGGCCAAGTGGTTATGAGGTGACCAACCGAGTGGCGACGCGCGGGGCGGCCGAGTGGTTATGAGGTGACCAACCGATGGCGACGCGCGGGGCGGCCGAGTGGTTATGAGGTGACCAACCGATGGCGACGCGCGGGGCGGCCAAGTGGTTATGAGGTGACCAACCGAGTGGCGACGCGCGGGGCAGCCGAGTGGCTATGAGGTGACCAACCAAGTGGCGACGCGCGGGGCGGCCGAGTGGTTATGAGGTGACCAACAGATGGCGACGCGCGGGGCGGCCGAGTGGTTATGAGGTGACCAACTGATGGCGACGTGCGGGGCGGCCGAGTGGTTATGAGATGACCAATCGAGTGGCGATGCGTGGGGCGGCCGAGCGGTTATGAGGTGACCAACCGATGGCGACGCGTGGAGTAGCCGAGTGGTGTACACGCGTCCCGTGGAGTGGCGATGCGCAGAGCGTCCGGGTGATGTAGACGCGTGCCGCGGAGTGACGATGCGTGGAGCGTTGGAGTGAAGTAAACGCGTGCCACAGAGTGACGATGCGCAGAGCGTCCGAGTGAAGTAGAGGCATCCTGCGGAGTGGCGATGAGCGGAGCGTCCGAGTGACGTAGACGCGTCCCGCAAAGTGGTGACACGCGGGGCGTCCGAGTGGTTGCTGGACCAAAACGTCTTTGTCCGACTGTCGTAGTGGTTTGTTAACCATCCGAGTAAATTCGTCTGAGCATGCGTGCGAATCGTTCGAGTGGACGGTCGTTCGAGTGTGCTTTAGTCCCATCCGAGTGAACCTGGGTTCGAACAGAAAAGGGACTGTTAAGAAATTGTATAGTAATTTAAGAACTAAATTGTAAAATGATCGGAAAGGTTAAGGTCCTTAATCCTTTGTCGAGTGGCTGGGGACTTGTTCCACCTGGTTCATCGTAGACGTTGCATATGAGGCTGGAGTCTACGACAAGCCGGACGACACTGGTGGCCGTGCGCGGAGGTTCGGCGACGGCCTTGCAGACGAAGCCGGAAACGACGACGAGGCGGATGGCGCTGGTGACTGCATATTGAAGCCAACCAACCGAATAGCCTGCACATTAATTGTCCAGAGTGCAAAAAATCATCTCCGGGCTAGCCGGTCGAGTAAACCTGTTCATTAGTCTGTCGAGTGAAAAGGTGGATCGATTAAGTGAACCATAGTTGGGCTGCGATCCGGTCGACACACCATCAGTCGAGTGGAATAAATGACGAGTTAGTCAATCGACGTTGCTCGTCTCAGTAAGCCTGCAAGTTAGTACATCCACGAATATTGTTTTGTTGGACTAAGTGTCCCTGCATGGATTGCTATTGTGCAAGGATTAAAGACCAGGATGGTTATGCATGCATAATTAACCGGCATGGGAACGGCGGAAGTTTTGGCTGCAGTAAATAGGTAATTGGTGCTGAAAGATGCTCACCTAAATGGCCGCTTAATGAGGTGATTAACTTAACGAAATGGTAACTGGCCCATAAATTGCACTTGGGTCAAGTACGTTTGCCAATTGAGTGCATGCATGCACTAGCACTACCATACGGGAGTCCACGGAAGCGTGCCTGGGTCAACCCGGGTGAAGCATGCAAAGATACGTGCATGCATGGCTTAACTTTCTGGTACGGACGCATCTGGCAGTAATCACGCATAACGGGGCACGCAAAGAGACTGCGTATATCGAAAGAGAGAGCACGCCCTGTGCGGAAGAAAAGAGGAGGTGGAGCACCATGCGATGACCATTAATTGGCCGCCGTAATTAGGCACTCACTCCATGGAGTAACTTGCGTTGGAGGAAATCCATACCTAACTGGCCGCTTAATGAGGCGATCACCTCAACGAAACGGCCAACCCACCGCACAGAGAATTATGAGGCTCACGTTATGTAATAGGGATTGTGGGGTACGTACTCTCCGATGTAGACGACGCAGACGAAGGAAAGTAGGAGACGCATGTGGCAGGGCAGCATGTGCTACCAGCGATGTAGGCAAGGGCCAGCGAGCGCGCCGCCTAGCGGCACGTGTGGCGCAGGGCTACAGAGCGCACCGCAAGGCGGGCGAGCACGGCGATGGGCCGACAAGTGCGGCGCAGGGCCGGCGAGCACGATGTAGCACTTCACCGCTCCAATGGTCGGACGGGTCCGATCTCCTCGCCCACTCGTCCGCATGTGCGCCGGCCATGCACGAGAGAGCGGCGACGGCGTTTGCAGACGAGATCGAAGATGACGAGTCAACGGCGCAGAAGCGCAGCGTGATTGAAGAAATAACCATCCACATCATGGCTCGATAGACGCCATGCTCCAAGGTGGGAGCCAACTGTCGTGGGAACGATTTCGACAATAAGAGAGGGGTAGGATAAAGGACCATGATTTATCGAGATGCAAATGGGTGACACAGTGGTTTTAGCGAGTTCGGGCCTCTTGCGGTGGAGATAACAACCCTATGTCTCGTGCTCCGGAGAGGCTTTGCTTTATCTGTCATGAACACGGAGTTACATGGTGTATTTGGGTGGTGTATTTGAGAGAGAGAGGAGAGAGCGGATCTCCATGCCTGAGCTATGTCCTGAGACGAATTGTCAGAAAGAGAGAAAGGTGGAAGGCCCCTAAAAAGCCCACAAGTCTAGTGGTGGGGGTGGCTTATATAGAGTGCGCCACCCCCTCACCTCTTATGTTACAAAGTGGGGCATGAATGCCATAATGCCAGCTCACTACCAAGCCTTCACTATGAGAATGATGCTTTGACTGCTTTGCTGCCTGCTGGTCTTCGTATGCCCGAGTGAGTCGTACGGTCGAGTGGAGAACTGTCATCCGAGTGGATGGTATGTTGCCTGTCCGAGTGGATAGTATGCTGCTTGTCTAAGTGGTTGTTGCCGTCCGAGTGACTTTCAAGTTGCGGTACATCTGACGGAGATCTGGCCCAGGGGGGCAGTACAAAGTGAACGGTGTCTATGGGTAGGGTCTTTAGGTCAGGCCTGTTACCCTACCCCCAATACATGTCCTCGTCACCGGGTCCTCATCAGGATCTTCATAATCCCTCTCATTCCGGCCCGGGAACAAGAATATCTGGTGAAACTTCTTTAGGAGGGAGCTCCTCATATTTTCTATCTTCTGTAGTTTCTCATTGTTGATGGTGGCGGCTGTCCGTAAGATGCAGCCTATTTGATTGCCGTAGCATCGACGCGCTTCCTCGGGCGCCTTTGGCTCAAAATTGCCGTCGTCCACCTCCGTGACCACCAGTCCAGTAGCCTTGTGTTTGTTAGGAAGTCGTTGCCTCTTTGCTTTTGGTTCTACACCCACTCCGCTCCCCGAGGCAGCACCGGTCTCAGTCTCAGCACCGGTCTGCGTGTCAGTGTCTGTCCCTGATGCCACCGGTTGATCGTCGGCAAGGCTAAAAAATTCGTCTGCCGCCCGGTAGACGTCGTCACAATCACCAGAACCCTGTCCTTCATCGTTGCTAGCCATGTTTCCTACGATTAAATCTAGTAAATTAATGCTAGACCTAATAAAATGAATAATGACATACAAAAGGCCTATGTTTTGCAGGAATGTTGACTCCTTCCTGGTGCGGCAAATCCCGGGAACTCGATATGTCCTAGTTTGTAGCACAAGTCATGCCAAAATTCACGAAGAATTTCGGCATGACCTTTGCTAAAAAGTGGACAAATTGAGAACCTGAAATTTGCCAGAGCGGAAATGAATCAACATTCCGGCAAAACATAGACCACTCAGCTTCATTACCTGGAAACAACAAAAGGCCACTTGGGCACAATCGAAACATCGACAAACACAATTGAGGAATTTGCATATATCCTAACCACTTCAAATTTGCATATCCTAGCGTTTGACACTTCAAGAAAATCTACACAAATCACATGCTCTCTCAAACTCAATTCAAAAACAAAATATATAATATATTTAGTTAATTACTGAACTAAACTTTACTCTAAACTAAACCCTACTGCCCTAATTAACATCTAGTTAAACAAACTCAATTCAAAAACTAAACCCTACTGAACTAATTAACATCTACATTATCTACTACTTAACATCATCTATGATTACCCTAACTAAAAAACATCAACATTATCTACTACTTAACATTAACATCTATTAACTAAAAAGGATGCGTTGGGGGGCTTAGAGAGAGGGGAGAGACGGTGGCGGGGAGGTGCTTGGCGACGGAGGTAGGGGCGGGGTGGGCGGGCTCACGATCGGGACGCGGCGGTCTTGGCGGGCTCGGGGGCGGTGAGGTCGAGGGCGGCGACGGTGAGGTCGAGGGTGGCTCGAGAGGCGGCGGCGGTGAGGCTGGGCGGCCTCGTGCGGCAGCCGTGAGGATGAGCGCGGCGTCGACGCTGGCAGGAGACGGTGGCGAAGTGGGGGCGACAGTGAAGAGGGAGAGACGGCGGCGAAGTGGGGCGAGGGATCGATTTGGGGGAGAAGTGGTGGTCGGGGGGGAACCGTTGTTGGTTAAGTCAAAAGTAACGGTAGCGCGTTACAAAAAACGCACTATAGCTAAGTTAGCTATAGCACGTTTCAGAGAGCGTGCTACTACTACGTCTTCATCATTTTTTCCCTTTTTCATTTATTTTTCTTTACATTCTATATTTTTCCTTTCTCCTTTTTCTATTTCTTTCATTTTCATTTACTTCTCTATTCGTTTTTCATTTCATTTTGTTTTCATTAGCAATAGCGATTTACACATAAACGCGTTGCTATAAGTTTATTAGCGGTAGCGCGGTTTTTGGAAGATCGCTACTACTATGTGTAGCCCATCGGCTAAGTGATTGGAATTTTAGTAGTAGCGATTTTTCGGTGAGACGCACTACTGATATATGTCCATCTGCAGCGCGCTTATTTTGCATGCGCTACTGCTATCTAGCAGTAGCGTGCTCTTTTAACAAGCGCTACAGCTAATGTTCTGTGTATAACGTTTTCCCTAGTAGTGTCTATCTATCTATCCGTGTCTCGATTGACCTCACTTTCTCACACCATATCTCCCACACATTGAAGCTACCTCTCCATCCCTTGCAGAGCCAGAGCTATTTACATCGTGAGGGGGACTCCAACCTTGGATTACTTTGTGAAGGTATTTATTCCGGTGGGTTTAGATTATATTTTCGTAGCATTCGGCCAACAACTACTCCAAACACCGTTGTAACCGCCACACCTCCCCCAATTGATTTCCCTGTGGATCGGTCATCCTCTCTTGCACGTGCTATCTCGCCTTTAACGTCGCACCATGGTATGTTTGCAAAAAAAACTCTGTTGTTCTCTTCAATTATTACTACAAATAAGCTACAAAACTACACACTTCTACCTCTTGAGCCTGCGTTGGTTTTTCCCTTGAAAAGGAAAGGGTGATGCAGCAAAGTACAATAAGTATTTCCCTTAGCTTTTCAGAACCAAGTTATCAATCTAGTAGGAGACAACACACAAGCCACCGAATACCTGAATAAACAAACACCAACTTGCATCCAACGCGACAAAGGGGTTGTCAATCCTTTCAAGGTTATTTGCAAAGTGATATCTGATATAGATAGATAAATGGTAAAGTATTATTTTTGGTATTTTTGGTTTATGGAACAAAGAGTAAGCGATTGCAAAGAAAGTAAATATGAAACTAAAATTGTAGATCGGAAACTTATATGATGGAAAATAGACCCAGAGGCCATAGGTTTCACAAGAGGCTTCTCTGAAGATAGAAAATATTACGGTGGGTGAACAAATTACTGCCGAGCAATTGATAGAAAAGCGCAAAGTTATGACGATATCTAAGGCAATGATCATGGATATAGGCATCACGTCTGTATCAAGTAGACCTACTCCTGCCTGCATCTACTACTATTACTCCACATATCGACCGACTCCTACCTGCATCTAGAGTATTAAGTTCATGAAGAACAGAGTAACGCATTAAGTAAGATTACATGATGTAGCGGGATAAACTCAAGCAATATGATGAAAACCCCATCTTGTTATCCTCAATGGAAACAATACAATATGTGTTGGTTCCCCTTCTATCACTAGGATCGAGCACCGCAAGATTGAACCCAAAGCTAAGCACTTCTCCCATTGCAAGAAAAACCAATCTAGTTGGCCAAACCAAATCGATATTTCAAATAGACTTGCAAAGATATCAAATCATGCATATAAGAATTCAGAGGAGACTCAAATAATATTCATGGATAAGCTGATCATAAATCCTCACTTCATCGGATCTCGTCGAACACACCACAAAAAAGTATTACATCGAATAGATCTCCAAGAACATCGAGAAGAACATGGTACTGAGAAACAAAGAGAGAGAGAAGAAGACATCTAGCTACTAGCTATGGACCTGTAGGTCTGTGGTAAACTACTCACGCTTCATCGGAGAGGCAATGGTGTTGATGTACAAGCCCTCTGTTTTGGAATCACCCACCGGCAGGACGCCAGAAAGGCCCCTAGATGGGATCTCACGGGTACAGAAGGTTGCGGCGGTGGAAAAGTGGTTTCGTGGCTCTCTTGGAAGGTTTTGGGATATTTGAGAATATATAGGCGGAAGAAATAGGTCAGTGGAGTCACGAGGGGCCCACAAAGGGTGGGGGTGCCCTACCCCCTGGGCACGCCTCCCGACCTTGTGGCCACCTCGTGGCTTTCCTGACATGCACTCCAAGCCCTCTTGATGTCTTCTAGTCCAAGAAAAATCATTGCAAAAGTTTCATTCTGTTTGGATATTCCTTTTCTGTGGAACTCTAAAACAAGGAAAAAATAGGTACTTGCATTGGGCTCTATGTTAATAGGTTAGTCCCCAAAATAATATAAAATAGCATATTAATGCATATAAAACAACCAAAACACATAATATAATAGCATGGAACAATCAAAAATTATAGATACATTGGAGACGTATCAGGCATCCCTAGGCTTAATTCCTGCTCGTCCTCGAGTAGGTAAACGATAAAAACAGAATTTTTTAAGTGGAATGCTACCTAACATATTTATCCATGTAATTATATTTATTGTGGCATGAATGTTCAGATCCGTATGATTCAGAACAAAAGTTTAATATTGACATAAAAACAATAATACTTCAAGCATACTAACAAAATAATTATGTCTTCTCAAAATAACATGGCCAAAGAAAGCTTATCCCTACAAAATCATATAGTCTCGCTATGCTCCATCTTCACCACACAAAATATTCAAATCATGCACAACCCCGATGACAAGCCAAGCAATTGTTTCATACTTTTGACGTTCTAAAACCTTTTCAACTTTCACGCAATACATGAGCATGAGCCATGGACATAACACTATAGGTGGAATAGAAAGTGGTTGTGGAGAGGACAAAAAAAAAGAGGGAGATAGTCTCACATAAACTAGGCGTATCAATGGACTATGGAGATGCCCCTCAATAGATATCAATGTGAGTGAGTAGAGATTGCCATGCAACGGATGCACTAGAGCTATAAGTTTATGAAAACTCAAAAAGGAAACTAAGTGGGTGTGCATCCAACTTGCTTGCTCATGAAGACCTAGGGAATTTTGAGGAAGACCATCGTTGGAATATACAAGCCATGCTGTATAATGAAAAATTCCAACTAGTATATGAAAGTGACAATATAGAACACTCTGTATCATGAAGATCATGGTGCTACTTTGAAGCACAAGTTTGGTAAAAAGGATAGTAACGTTGTCCCTTCTCTCTTTTCTCTCATTTTTTGGGCCTTATCTTTTTTTATTTGGCCTTTCTTTTTTTTCCTCACATGGGACAATGCTCTAATAATGAAGATCATCACACCTTTATTTACTTACAACTCAAAAATTACAACTCGATACTAGAACAAAATATGACTCTATATGAATGCCTCAGGCGGTGTACCGGGATTTGCAATGAATCAAGAGCGACATGTATGAAAGAATTATGAACGGTCGCTTTGGCACAAATACAATGTCAACTACATGATCATACAAAGCAATATGACAATAATGGAGCGTGTCATAATAAACGGAACGATGGAAAGTTGCATGGCAATATATCTCGGAATGGCTATGGAAATGCCATAATAGGTAGGTATGGTGGCTGTTTTGTGGAAGGTATATGGTGGGTTTATGGTACCGGCAAAAGTTGCGCGGCACAAGAGAGGCTAGCAATGGCGGAAAGGTGAGAGTGCTATAATCCATGGACTCAACATTAGTCATAAAGAACTCACATACTTATTGCAAAAATATATTAGTCATCGAAACAAAGTACTACGCGCATGCTCCTAGGGGGTAGATTGGTAGGAGAAGACCATCTCTCATCCCCGACCGCCACTCATAAGGAAGACAATAAAAAATATCTCATGCTCCAACTTCGTTACATAACGGTTTACCATACGTGCATGCTACGGGACTCACAGACCTTAACACAAGTATTTCTCAAATTCAAAACTACTTACTAGCATGACTCTAATATAACCATCTTCATATCTCAAAACAATCATAAGGAATCAAACTTCTCATAGTATTCAATGCACTTTATATGAAAGTTTTTATTATATCCCTCTTGGATGCCTATCATATTAGGACTAATTTTATAACCAAAGCAAATTACCATGCTGTTTTAAAGACTCTCAAAATAATATAAGTGAAGTGTGAGAGCTCATCAATTTCTATAAAATAAAACCACCACCGTGCTCTTAAAAAGATATAAGTGAAGCACTAGAGCAAATTTGCCTAGCTCAAAAGATACAAGTGAAGCACATAGAGTATTCTAATAAATCATGATTCATGCGTGTTTGTCTCAAAAGGTCTGCACAGCAAGTATGATTGTGGAAAACTAAAAAGCAAAGACTCAAATCATACAGGATGCTCCAAGCAAAACACATATCATGTGGTGAATAAAAATATAGCCTCAAGTAAAGTTAGCGATAGACGAAGACGAAAGAGGGGATGCCTTCCGGGGCATCCCCAAGCTTAGACTCTTGGTTGTCCTTGAATATTACCTTGGGGTGCCTTGGGCATCCCCAATATTGGGCTCTTGCCACTCCTTATTGCATAGTCCTTCAAATCCTAACCCAAAACTTGAAAACTTCACAACACAATACTGAACAGAAAATCTCATCAACTCCGTTAGTATAAGAAAATAAATCACCACTTTTGGTACTGTTGTTAACTCATTCTTTATTTATATTGGTGTAATATCTAATGTATCCCAACTTTTCCATGGTTCATACCCCCCGATACTAGCCATAGATGCATCAAAATAAGCAAACAACACATGAAAAACAGAATCTGTCAAAACACAACAGTATGTAGAAATCTGGAGATTTAAAATACTTCTTTAACTCCAAAAATACTGAAAAATTAGGATGACCTAAGCAATTTGTTTATTAAAATTCTTCATAAATAATAGCTATTTTATCGTGCTTCTACTAAAAATGAAAATTAATCTCCTGGGCGCAAAAGTTTCTTATTTTCAGCAAGATCAAATCAACTATCACCATATGCTATCCCAAAGGTCTTACTTGGCACAAACACTAATTAAAAAACAAAACCACATCTAACCAGAGGCTAGATGAAATATTTAATGCAAAGCAGAACCTAAAAAGCAAAAAACTAAAATAAAATTGGGTTGCCTCCCAACAAGATCTATTGTTTAATGCCCTTAGCTAGACATAAAGCACGAATAGATCTAAATGTTATCATCTTTCGCATGTAATCCATAAGTGGTTCTCATAATAGATACGTAAGGAAATTTATTTTCCTTTCTAGGGAAGTGTTCCATGCCTTTCCTTAATGGAAATTGAAATCTAATGTTTCCTTCTTTTATATCAATAATTGCACCAATCGTTCTAAGGAAAGGTCTACCAAGAATAATAGGACATGTAGGATTGCAATCAATATAAAGAACAATGAAATCTACGGGCACATAATTCCTATTTCCAACAATAAGAACATCATTAATCCTTCCCATAGGTTTCTTAATAGTGGAATCCGCAAGATGCAAATTTAAAGAACAATCATCAAATTCACAGAAACCTAACACATCACATAATGTTTTTGGAATCATGGAAACACTAGCACCCAAATCACACAAAGCATGGCATTCATAATCTTTAATTTTGATCTTAATAGTAGGTTCCCACTCATCATAAAGTTTTCTAGGGATAGAAACTTCCAATTCAAGCTTTTCTTCAATAGATTGTATCATAGCATCAACGATATGTTTAGTAAAAGCTTTTTTTTGATTATAAGCATGAGGAGAATTCAACATGGACTACAACAAGGAAATGCAATCTATTAAAGAACAATTACCATAATTAAATTCTTTGAAATCCAAAAGAGTGGGTTCATTGCTATGTAAAGTTTTGACCTCTCCAATCCCACTTTTATCAATTTTTGCATCAAGATCTAAAAACTCCGAATCATTGTGACGCCTTCTAACTAAAGTTGACTCATCTCCAGTCCCATATTTATCAAGATTTATATTAGAAAACAAAGATTCAATAGAAGTCACATCAATCACTATAAGATCTTCATCATTATTCAAATCCTCTGGTTTGGTGGCCATTTTGTTTACTAAAGTAGCTTGTTTATCAGAAATTTGCCCTACTAAATTTTCGAGATGCGCAAACTAAGATCTCAAACCGTAAAATCCCTTAGACCTATCATCAAGCTATTTATGAATGTATTCCATAAAGCTTTTCTGCTCCTTAAGCTCGTTTCAAAAGAAATTGTTATGCTCAAATTGCAAACACATGAAGCTTCTAACATTATTTTCAATTTCATCTAACCTCCTAAGGTGAGGGTCAACATTTTTTGGAGGAGGAATGTGTTGGGGAACGCAGTAATTTCAAAAAAATTCCTATGCACACGCAAGATCATGGTGATGCATAGCAACGAGAGGGGAGAGTTTCGTCCACGTACCCTCGTAGACCGTAAGTGGAAGCGTTATGAGAACGCGGTTGATGTAGTCGTACGTCTTCACGATCCGACCGATCCAAGTCTGAACGTACGGCACCTCTGAGTTCAGCACACGTTCAGCTCGGTGACGTCCCATGAACTCTGATCCAACAGAGCTTCGAGGGAGAGTTTCTTCAGCACGATGGCGTGATGACGGTGATGATGATGCTACCGATGCAGGGCTTCGCCTCAGCACCGCTATGACATGACCGAGGTGGATTATGGTGGAGGGTGGCACTGCACATGGCTAAAAGATCAACTGATCAACTTGTGTGTGGATGGGGTGCCGCCCTCCCCCCGTATATAAAGGAGTAGAGGAGGGGGAGAGCCGGCCCTCTACTATGGCGCGCCCTGGGGAGTCCTACTCCCACCGGGAGTAGGATTCCCCCCCTTTCCATGTAGTAGGAGTAGGAGAGAAGGAAAGGGAAAAGAGAAGAGAGGGAAGGAGGGGGCTCTGCCCCTCCCCCTAGTCCAATTCAGACTAGGCCTTGGCGCGCGCATCCTCTCCTCTCTCTTTCCACTAAAGCCCAATAAGGCCCATATACTCCCCGGCGAATTCTCGTAACTCTCCGGTACTCCGATAAATACCCGAACCACTCAGAACCCTTCCGATGTCAGAATATACCCTTCCAATATATCGATCTTTACGTCTCTAACATTTTGAGACTCCTCGTCATGTCCCTGATTTCATCCGGGACTCCGAACATCCTTCAGTACATCAAAACACACAAACTCATAATACCGATCGTCACCGAACTTTAAGCATGCGGACTCTACAGGTTCGAGAACTATGTAGACATGACTGAGACTCATCTCTAGTCAATAACCAATATCGGAACCTGGATGCTCATATTGGCTCCTACATATTCTACGAAGATCTTTATCGGTCAAACCGCATAACGGTATATGTTGTTCCCTTTGTTATCGATATGTTACTTGCTCGAGATTCGATAGTCGATATCTCAATACCTAGTTCAATCTCGTTACCAGGAAGTCTCTTTACTCGTTCTATAATGCATCATCCCACAACTAACTCATTAGTCACATTGCTTGCAAGGCTTATAGTGATGTGCATTACCGAGAGGGCCCAGAGATACCTCTCCAACAATCGGAGTGACAAATCCTAATCTCGATCTATGCCAACTCAACAAGTACCATCGGAGACACCTGTAGAGCACCTTTATAATCACCCAGTTACGTTGTGACATTTGGTAGCACACAAAGTGTTCCTCCGGTATTTGTGAGTTGCATAATCTCATAGTCAGAGGAACATGTATAAGTCATGAAGAAAGCAGTTGCAACAAACTAAAAGATCATCATGCTAAGCTAACGGAATGGGTAAAGTCAATCACATCATTCTCTAATGATGTGATCCCATTAATCAAATGACCACTCATGTCTATGGCTAGGAAACTTAACCATCTTTGATTCAACGAGCTAGTCAAGTAGAGGCATATTAGTGACACTCTGTTTGTCTATGTATTCACACATGTACTAAGTTTCCGGTTAATACAATTCTAGCATGAATAATAAACATTTATCATGATATAAGGAAATAAATAATAACTTTATTATTTCCTCTAGGGCATATTACTTCAGTCTCCCACTTGCACTAGAGTCAATAATCTAGTTCACGTCTTTATGTGATTAGTTCACATCTCCATGTGACTAATACCCGAAGGGTTTACTAGAGTCAATAATCTAGTTCGCATCGCTATGTGATTAACACCCAAAGAGTGATCATGTTTTGCTTGTGAGAGAAGTTTAGCCTACGGGTCTGCAACATTCAGATACGTATGTATTTCGCAAATTTCAATGTCTACAATGCTCTGCACGGAGCTACTCTAGCTAATTGCTCCCACTTTCAATATGTATCCAGATCGAGATGTAGAGTCATATAGATGGATGTAAAAAGCGTGCATCGACGTAACTCTTTACGACGAACTATTTTATCACCTCCATAACCGAGAAATATTTCCTTAGTTCTCTAAGGATAATTTTGACCGATGTCCAGTGATCTACTCCTAGATCACTATTGTACTCCCTTGCCAGAATGATGCTAAGGTATACAATAGGACTGGTAAACAGCATAGCATACTTTATAGAACCTATGACTGAGGCATAGGGAATGATTTTTCTTTCTCTTTCTATTTTATTTTGTGGTCGAGTTTTTTTCGAGTCTTTACTCAACTTCATACCTTGCAACACAGGCAAGAACCCCTTCTTTGACTGTTCCATTTTGAACTACTTCAAAATCTTGTCAAGGTATGTACTCATTGAGAAAACTTATCAAGCGTCTTGATCTATCTCTATAGATCTTGATACTCAATGTGTAAGCAGCTTCATCGAGGTCTTTCTTTCAAACACTCCTTTATGCTTTCCAAAATATTCTACATTATTTCCAATCAACAATATGGCATTCACATATACTTATCAGAAATGTTGTAGTGCTCCCACTCACTTTCTTGTAAATACAGGCTTCACCGCAAGTCTGTATAAAACCATATGCTTTGATCACTTTATCAAAGCATATATTCTAACTCCAAGATGCTTGCACCAGTCCATAGATGGATTGCCGGAGCTTGCTCACTTTGTTAGCACCTTTAGGATCGACGAAACCTTCTAGTTGCATCATATACAACTCTTCTTTAAGAAATCCATGAAGGAATACAGTTTTGACATCCATTTGCCCGATTTCATAAAATGCGACAACTGCTAACATGATTCGGACAGACTTTTAAGCATCAATACGAGTGAGAAAATCTCATCGTATTCAACACCTTGAACTTGTCGAAAACATTTTGCGACAATTCGAGCTTTGTAGATAGTAACACTGCTATCAGCATCTATCTTCCTCTTGAAGATCCATTTATTCTTAATGACTCACCGATCATCGGGTAAGTCAATCAAAGTCCATACATTGTTCTCATACGCGGATCCCATCTCAGATTTCATGGCCTCAAGCCATTTTGCGGAATCTGGGCTCATCATCGCTTCCTCATAGTTCGTAGGTTCGTCATGGTTAAGTAACATGACATCCAGAACAGGATTACCGTACCACTCTGGTGCGGATCTCACTCTGGTTGACCTACGAGTTCCTATAGTAACTTGGTCTAAAGTTACATGATCATCATCATTAGCTTCCTCACTAATTGGTGTAGGAGTCACGGGAACAGATTTCCGTGATGAACTAGTTTCCTATAAGGGAGCAGGTACAGTTACCTCATCAAGTTCTACTTTCCTCCCACTCACTTCTTTCGAGAGAAACTACTTCTCTAGAAAGGATCCATTCTTAGCAACGAATGTCTTGCCTTCATATCTGTGATAGATGGTGTACCCAACTGTCTCCTTTGGGTATCCTATGAAGACAAATTTCTCCGATTTGGGTTTGAGCTTATCAGGATGAAACTTTTTCACATAAGCATAGCAACCCCAAACTTTAAGAAATGACAACTTTGGTTTTTTGCCAAACCACAGTTCATATGGCGTCATCTCATCGGATTTAGATGGTGCCCTATTTAACATGAATGCAGCTGTCTCTAATGCATAACCCCAAAACGATAGTGGTAAATCGGTAAGAAACATCATAGATTGCACCATATCTAATAAAGTACGGTTACGATGTTCGGACACACCATTACGCTATGGTGTTCCAGGTGGCGTGAGTTGCGAAACTATTCCACATTGTTTCAAATGAAGACCAAACTCGTAACTCAAATATTCTCCTCCACGATCAGATCGTAGAAACTTTATTTTCTTGTTACGATTATTTTCCACTTCACTCTGAAATTATTTTAATTTTTCAAATGTTTCAGATTTATGTTTCATCAAGAAGATATACACATATCTTAATCAAATCATCTGTGAAGGTCAGAAAATAACGATACCTGCCGTGAGCCTCAACACTCATTGGACTGCATACATCAATATCTATTATTTCCAACAAGTCTATTGCTCGCTCCATTGTTCCGTAGAACGGAGTCTTAGTCAACTTGCCCATGAGGCATGGTTCGCAAGCATCAACTGATTCATAATCAAGTGATTCCAAAAGCCCATCAGCGTGGATTTTATTCATGCGCTTTACACCAATATGACCTAAACAGCAGTGCCATAAATAAGTTGCACTCTCATTATTAACTTTGCATCTTTTGGCTACAATATTATGAATATGTGTACCACTACGATCGAGATTCAATAAACCATTCACCTTGGGTGTATGACCATTGAAGGTTTTATTCATGTAAACAGAACAACAATTATTCTCTGACTTTAAATGAATAACCGTATTGCAATAAACATGATCAAATCATATTCATGCTTAACTCAACCACCAAATAACATTTATTTAGATTCAACACTAATCCCGAAAGTATAGGGAGTGTGCGATGATGATCATATCAATCTTGGAACCACTTCCAACACACATCGTTACTTCACCCTTAACTAGTCTCTGTTCATTCTGCAACTCCCGTTTTGAGTTACTAATCTCAGCAACTGAACTAGTATCAAATACTTAGGGGTTGCTATAAACACTAGTAAAGTACACATCAATAACACGTATATCACAGATACCTTTGTTCACCATGCCATCCTTCTTATCCGCCAAATACTTGGGGGAGTTCTGCTTCCAGTGACCAGTCCCTTTGCAGTAGAAGCACTTAGTCTCAGGCTTAGGTCTAGACTTGGGCTTCTTCCCTTGAGCAGCAACTTGCTTGCCATTATTCTTGAAGTTCCCCTTCTTCCCTTTGCCCTTTTCTTGAAACAAGTGATCTTGTCAACCATCAACACTTGATGCTTTTCTTGATTTCTACCTTCGTCGATTTAAGCATCACGAAGAGCTTGGGAATCGTTTCCGTTATCCCTTGCATCTTATAGTTCATCATGAAGTTCCAGTAACTTATCTGGAAGATTATCTCCCAGTTGATTCAAGTGATTGTAGTACTCAAACATTCTGAGCACATGCTCACTAGCTGAGCTATTCTCCTCCATTTTGAAGGCAAAGTACTTTTCAAAGGTCTCATACCTTTCGACATGGGCATGAGTTTGAAATACTAATTTCAACTCTTGGAACATCTCATATGCTTTGTGGCATTCAAAATGTCTTTGAAGCCCCGATTCTAAGCCGTAAAGCATGGTGCACTACACTATCAAGTAGTCATCATATGGAGCTCGCCAAACGTTCATAACGTCTGGATCTGCTCCATCAATCAGTTTGTCACCTAGAGGTGCATCAAGGACATAATTCTTCTATGCAGCAATGAGGATAATCCTCAGATCACGGATCAAATCCGCATCATTGCTACTAACATCTTTCAACTTAGTTTTTTCTCTAGGAACATATCAAAATAAACGGGGAGCTACATCGCGAGCTATTGATCTACAACATAGTTATGCAAATACTATCAGGACTAAGTTCATGATAAATTAAAGTTCAATTAATCATATTACTTTAGAACTCCTACTTAGATAGACATCCCTCTAGTCATCTAAATGATCACGTGATCCAAATCAACTAAACCATGTCTAATCATCATCTGAAATGGAGTAGTTTTCAATGGTGAACATCACTATGTTGATCATATCAACTATATGATTCACGCTCGACCTTTCGGTCTCCACTGTTCCGAGGCCATATCTGCATATGCTAGGCTCGTCATGTTTAACCTGAGTATTCCGTGTGTGCAAAACTGGCATGCACCCGTTGTATGTGAATGTAGAGCTTATCACACCCGATCATCACGTGGTGTCTCAGCACGACGAACTGTAGCGACGGTGCATACTCTGGGAGAACACTTATACCATGAAATTTAGTGAGATATCATCTTATAATGCTACAGCCGAACTAAGCAAAATAAGATGCATAAAGGATACACATCACATGCAATCAAAATATGTGACATGATATGGCCATGATCATCTTGCGCCGTTGATCTCCATCTCCAAAGTACCGTCATATTCTCTATCTTCACCGGCATGACACCATGATCTCCATCATCTTGATCTCCATCAACGTGTCGTCACATGGTCATGTCGCCAAGTATTGCTCTTGCAACTATTGCTATCACTTAGCGATAAAGTAAAGCAATTAATTTGTAGTTGCATCTTATGCAATAAAGAGACAACCATAGGGCTTCTGCCAGTTGCCGATAACTTCCACAAAACATGATCATCTCATAGAACAATTTATATCTCATCATGTCTTGACCATATCACATCACAACATGCCCTGCAAAAACAAGTTAGACGTCCTCTACTTTGTTGTTGCAAGTTTTACGTGGCTGCTACGGGCTGAGCAAGAACCGTTGTTACCTACGCATCAAAAACCACAATGCACGATAGTAATTGCTTTTTGATCTTCAGAAAGGACCCTATTCATTGAATCCGATTCAACTAAAGTTGGAGAAACAGACACCCACTAGCCACCTGTGTGTGTAGCACGTCGGTAGAACCAGTCTCGGATAAGCGTACGGGTAATGTCGATCTGAGCCGCTTCATCCAAAAATGCCACTGAATCAAGAATCAACTAGTGACGACAAGCAATATGTTTATACCCACGCCCACAACTCCTTTGTGTTCTACTCGTGCATATAACATTTACGCATAAACCTGGCTCTGATACCATTGTTGGGGAACACAGTAATTTTGAAAAAATTCCTACGCACACGCAAGATCATGGTGATGCATAGCAACAAAGAGGGGAGAGTTTCGTCCACGTACCCTCATAGACCGTAAGCGGAAGCGTTATGAGAACGCGGTTGATGTAGTCGTATGTCTTCACGATCCGAACGATTCAAGTACCGAATGTACGGCACGTCCGAGTTCAGCACATGTTCAGCTCGGTCACGTCCCACGAACTCCGATCAAGCAGAGCCTCGAGGGAGAGTTCCATCAGCATGACGGCGTGATGATGATGACGACGATGCTACCAACGCAGGGCTTCGCTTAAGCATCTCTACGATATGACTGAGGTGGATTATGGTGGAGGGGCCACCGCAGACGGCTAAAAGATCAACTGATCAACTTGTGTGTGCATGGGGTGCCCCCTCCCCCGTATATAAAGGAGTGGAGGAGGGGGAGTGCCAGCCCTCTACTATGGCGCGCCCTGGGGAGTCCTACTCCCACCGGGAGTAGGATTCCCCCCTTCCATGTAGTAGGAGTAGGAGAGAAGGAAAGGGAAAAGAGAAGAGAAGGAAGGAGGGGGCGCCACCCCCCCTAGTCCAATTTGTACTAGGCCTTGGGGGGTGCGCAACCTCTCCTCTCTCTTTCCCCTAAAGCCCAATAAGGCCCTTATACTCCCCGGTGAATTCTCGTAACTCTTCGGTACTCCAATAAATACTCGAACCACTCAGAACCTTTCCGATGTCCGAATATAGCCTTCCAATATATCGATCTGTATGTCTCGAACATTTTGATACCCCTCGTCATGTCCCTGATCTCATCCGGGACACCGAACAACCTTCGGTACATCAAAACACATAAACTCATAATACTGATCGTCCCGAACGTTAAGCATGTGGACCCTATAGGTTCGAGAACTATGTAGCCATCGGTATGTTACTTGCCCGAGATTTGATCGTCAGTATCTCAATACCTAGTTCAATCTCATTACCTGCAAGTCTCTTTACTCGTTCCATAATGCATCGTCCCGCAACTACCTCATTAGTCACATTGTTTGCAAGGCTTATAGTGATCTGCATTACCGAGAGGGCCCAGTGATACCTCTCCAACAATCAGAGTGACAAATCCTAATCTCGATCTATGCCAACTCAACAAGTACCATCGGAGACACCTGTAGAGCACCTTTATAATCACATAGTTATGTTGTGACATTTGGTAGCACACAAAGTGTTCCTATGGTATTCGGGAGTTGCATAATCTCAGAGTCAGAGGAACATGTATAAGTCATGAAGAAGGCAGTAGCAACGAACTAAACGATCATCGTGCTAAGCTAGCAGAATGGGTCAAGTTAATCACATCATTCTCCAATGATGTGATCCCGTAATCAAATGATAACTCATTTCTATGGCTAGGAAACTTAACCATCTTTGATTCAACGAGCTAGTCAAGTAGAGGCATACTAGTGGCACTCTATTTGTCTATGTATTCACACATGTACTAAGTTTCCGGTTAATACAATTCTAGCATGAATAATAAACATTTATCATGATATAAGGAAATAAATAATAACTTTATTATTGCCTCTAGGGCATATTTCCTTCATAATGGTGGCAAGGCAAGCAATCCAACACACGAGCACACAAAAAGCAAACGAAGAAGAAGGACGGAAGAGGGGCGAAGAAAAGGCAAATCTTTTCGAAAATCATTTTAGAAGTGGGGAGAGGAAAATGAGAGGCGAATGGCAAATAATGTAATGCGAGGGATGAGAGTTTATGATGGGTACTTGGTATGTCTCGGCTTGGCGTAGATCTCCCCGGCAACGATGCTAGAAATTCTTCCTTCTACCTCTTTAGCTTGCGTTGTTTTTTCCCTTTAAGAGGAAAGGGTGATGCACCAAAGTAGAGTAAGTATTTCCCTCAGCTTTTGATAACCATGGTATCAATCCAGTAGGAGATTACGCACAAGTCACCGAATACCTGCACAAACAAACACCAACTTGCACCCAACGCGACAAAGGGGTTGTCAATTCCTTCATGGTTATTTGCAAAGTGAGAACTGATATAGATGGATAAATTGTAAAGTAATATTTTTGGTATTTTTGGTTTATGGAACGAGAAGTAAAAGATTGCAAAGAAAGTAAATAGGAAACTAAAATTGTAGATCGGAAACTTATATGATGGAAAATTGACCCGGGGGCCATAGGGTTCACTAGAGGATTCTCTCAAGATAGAAAATATTACGGTGGGTGAACAAATTACTGCTGAGCAATTGATAGAACAGCGCAAAGTTATGATGATATCTAAGGCAATGATCATGAATATAGGCATCACATCCGTATCAAGTAATCTGAATCCTGCCTGCATCCACTAATTTTACTCCACACATCGACCGACTCCTGCATGCATCTAGAGTATTAAGTTCATGAAGAACAAAGTAACACATTAAGTAAGATGACATGATGTAGCGGGATAAACTCAAGCAATATGATGAAAACCTCATCTTGTTGTCCTCGATGGCAACAATACAATACGTGTCGGTTCCCCTTCTATCACTAGGATCGAGCACCGCAAGATTGAACCCGAAGCAAAGCACTTCTCCCATTGCCAAGAACACCAATCTACTTGGCCAAACCAAATCAATAGTTCGAAGAGACTTCCAAAGATATCAAATCATGCGTATAAGAATTCAAAGGAGATTCAAAATAATATTCATAGATAAGATGATCATAAATCCACAATTCATCAGATCTCGTCAAACACACCATAAAAAAGTATTACATCGAATAGATCTCCAAGAACATCAAGAAGAGCATGGTATTGAGAATCAAAGAGAGAGAAGAAGCCATCTAGCTACTAGCTATGGACCTGTAGGTCTGTGGTAAAATACTGACGCTATGGACCTGTAGGTCTGTGTTGATGTAGAAGCCCTTCGTGATGGAATCCCCCTCCGGCAGGACATCGAAAAAGGCCCCTAGATGGGATCTGACAGGTACAGAAGGTTGCGGCGGTGGAAAAGTGGTTTTGTGGCTCTCTTGGAAGGTTTTGGGATATTTGAGAATATATAGGTGGAAGAAATAGGCCAGTGTAGTCACGAGGGGCCCACAAGGGTGGGGGGCGCGCCTCCCAACCTTGTGGCTTTCCTGACGTGCATTCCAAGCCCCCTGGATGTCTTCTAGTCCAAGAAAAATCATCACGAAAGTTTCACTCCGTTTGGGCTCCGTTTGGTATCCCTTTTTGCGGAACTCTAAAACAAGGAAAAAACAGGAACTAGCACTGAGCTCTAGGTTAATAGGTTAGTCCCAAAAATAATATAAAATAGCATATTAATGCATATAAAACATCCAAACCAGATAATATAATAGCATGGAACAATCAAAAATTATAGATACGTTGGAGACGTATCACACACCGTTGTTGTCGTACTCCTGGACATTGGCCCTAGCTTCAAGGAAGGCCAGAATGTTATGGACTTCGGTCTCCAGGAGCGAGTCAACTAGCGGGAGGAGGCGAAAGGGGTTGGTGCAAGGAGGCAGTCGACGATGGCCATCCATGCCGCTGTGGGGGGCACTGGCACCCACGCGGGGATAGACGCTGGCAACAGCGCAGCGGAGACATTCATGTGCATGGGCACCGGCATGAGGGCGCGGAGCAGTGCACGCGCACACGCATCCGCTAGCAGGTGCACGGGCACGTGAAAGTCGGCGAGGACCTCGTGGAACCCCGTGGCATCAAGCTAGGTAGAAACGTGCTGCTCCCATCCCATCAATGCCACGGGGATCGATGCTGGCTCAGTCGGGACGACGGGAGCCAGAACGGGAGCGGGGACAGGCGCGACGTCTGGTTTAAGCTCGTCCCAAAGCGCCTTATGTTCTTGAGACTCCGGTTGGGTGTCTTCCTTAGGAAACTTGAAGACTAAGGGCAGACCATCGTGATACGTCATGGCGTACGGTTAGGTCAGGCTGGTTGGAGGTAGACGACAGGAGAATCGGAGAGGAAGAGAGAAGATTGTAGCAATACCGGGTAGTGCGGGGGTGATTTTAAACTGTGGCACCGGCGTCGTTAAATGTGGGGGCAGTTGTGAAGGAAATATGCCCTAGAGGCAATAATAAATTTATTATTTATTTCCTTATATCATGATAAATATTTATTAGTCAGGCTAGAATTGTATTAACCGGAAACATGTTACATGCGTGAATACATAGACAAACAGAGTGTCACTAGTATGCCTCTACTTGACTAGCTCGTTGATCAAAGATGGTTAAGTTTCCTAGCCATTGACATGGGTTGTCATTTGATTAACGGGATCACATCATTAGGAGAATGATGTGATTGACATGACCCATTCCGCTAGCTTAGCACATGATCGTTTAGTATGTTGCAACTCCCGTTTACCGGAGGAACACTTTGTGTTCTACCAAACTGGGTGATTATAAAGGTGCTCTACAGGTGTCTCCAAAGGTACTTGTTGGGTTGGCGTATATCGAGATTAGGATTTGTCACTCCGATTGTCGGAGAGGTATCTCTGGGCCCTCTCGGTAATGCACATCACTTAAGCCTTGCAAGCATTGCAACTAATGAGTTAGTTGCAGGATGATGTATTACGGAACAAGTAAAGAGACTTGCTGGTAACGAGATTGAACTAGGTATTGAGAAACCGACGATCGAATCTTGCGCAAGTAACATACCAATGACAAAGGGAACAACGTATATTGTTATGCGGTCTGACCAATAAAGATCTTCGTAGAATATGTAGGATCCAATATGAGCATCCAGGTTCCGCTATTGGTTATTGACTTGAGACGTGTCTCGGTCATGTCTACATAGTTCTCAAACCCATAGGGCCCGCACGCTTAACGTTACGATGACAGTTATATTATGAGTTTATATGTTTTGATGTACCGAAGGTTGTTCGGAGTCCCCGATGTGATCACGGACATGACGAGCAGTCTCGAAATGGTCTAGACATGAAGATTGATATATTGGAAGCCTATGTTTGGATATCGGAAGTGTTCCGGGTAAAATCAGGATTTTACCGGAGTACCGGGAGGTTACTGGAACCCCCCGGGAATCAAATGGGCCTTAGTGGGCCTAGGTGGAAGAGAGGAAAGGAGGCAAGGGCTGGTCGCGCGCCCCTCCCCCCTAGTCCGAATAGGACAAGGAGAGGGGGGCGGTGCCCCCCTTCCTTCATTCTCCTCCATTCCTTCCCCCCCAAGTCCTAATCCAACTAGGAAAAAGGAGGGGAGTCCTACTCCCGGTGGGAGTAGGACTCCTCCTGCGCGCCTCCTCCTATGGCTGGCCGCACCCCCCTTGCACCTTTATATACGGGGGCAGGGGGCACCACATAGACACAACAATTGATCATTGATATCTTAGCCGTGTGCGGTGCCCCCCGTCCACCATAGTGCACCTTGATAATACTGTAGCGGTGCTTAGGCGAAGCCCTACGTCGGTAGAACATCAACATCGTCACCACGCCGTTGTGCTAATGAAACTCTCCCTCAACACTCGGCTAGATCGGAGTTCGAGGGACGTCATCGGGTTGAACGTGTGCTGAACTCGGAGGTGCCGTACGTTCGGTACTTGATCGGTCGGACCGTGAAGACGTACGACTACATCAACCGCGTTGTGCTAACGCTTCCGCTTTCGGTCTACGAGGGTACGTGGACAACACTCTCCCCTCTCGTTGCTATGCATCACCATGATCTTGCATGTGCGTAGGATTTTTTTTGAAATTACTATGTTCCCCAACAGTGGCATCCGAGCCAGGTTTTATGCGTTGATGTTATATGCACAAGTAGAACACAAGTGAGTTGTGGGTGATATAAGTCATACTGCTTACCAGCATGTCATACTTTGGTTCGGTGGTATTGTTGTATGAAGCGGCCCGGACCGACATTACGCGTACGCTTACGTGAGACTGGTTCTACTGACGTGCTTTGCACATAGGTGGCTGGCGGGTGTCAGTTTCTCCAACTTAGTTGAACCGAGTGTGGCTACGCCTGGTCCTTGCGAAGGATAAAATAGCACCAACTTGACAAACTATCATCGTGGTTTTGATGCGTAGGTAAGAACAGTTCTTGCTAAGCCCGTAGCAGCCACGTAAAACTTGCAACAACAAAGTAGAGGACGTCTAACTTGTTTTTGCAGTGCATGTTGTGATGTGATATGGTCAAGACATGATGATAAATTTTATTGTATGAGATGTTCATGTTTTGTAACCGAGTTATCGGCAACTGGCAGGAGCCATATGGTTGTTGTTTTATTGTATGCAATGCAATTGCCCGGTAATGCTTTACTTTATCACTAAGCGGTAGCGATAGTCGTGGAAGCATAAGACTGGCAAGACAACAACGATGCTACGATGGAGATCAAGGTGTCGCGCCAGTGACGATGGTGATCATGACGGTGCTTCGGAGATGGAGATCACAAGCACAAGATGATGATGGCCATATCATATCACTTATATTGGTTGCATGTGATGTTTATCTTTTATGCATCTTATCTCGCTTTGATTGAGGGTAGCATTATAAGATGATCTCTCACTAAATTTCAAGATAAAAGTGTTCTCCCTCAGTATGCACCGTTGCCAAAGTTCGTCGTGCCCAGACACCACGTGATGATCGGGTGTGATAAGCTCTACGTCCATCTACAATGGGTGGAAGCCAGTTTTGCACACGCAGAATACTCAGGTTAAACTTGATGAGCCTAGCATATGCAGATATGGCCTCGGAACACTGAGACCGAAAGGTCGAGCGTGAATCATATAGTAGATATGATCAACATAGTGATGTTCACCATTGAAAGCTACTCCATTTCACGTGATGATCGGTTATGGTTTAGTTGATTTGGATCACGTGATCACTTAGAGGATTAGAGGGATGTCTTTCTAAGTGGGAGTTCTTAAGTAATATGATTAATTGAACTTAAATTTATCATGAACTTAGTACCTGATAGTATCTTGCTTGTCTATGTTTGATTGTAGATAGATAGCCCGTGCTGTTGTTCCGTTGAATTTTAATGTGTTCCTTGAGAAAGCAAAGTTGAAAGATGATGGTAGCAATTACACGGACTGGGTCCGTAACTTGAGGATTATCCTCATTGATGCACAGAAGAATTACGTCCTGGAAGCACCGTTGGGTGCCAGGCCTGCTGCTGATGCAACTGACGACGCTCAGAACGTTTGGCAGAGCAAAGCTGATGACTACTCAATAGTTCAATGTGCTGTGCTTTACGGCTTAGAACTGGGACTTCAACGACGTTTTGAACGTCATGGAGCATGTGAGATGTTCCAGGAGTTGAAGTTAATATTCCAGAAGAATGTCCAGATTGAGAGATATGAAGTCTCCAATAAATTCTATAGTTGCAAGATGGAGGAGAATAGTTCTGTTAGTGAGCATATACTAAAGATGTCTGGGTATTGTAATCACTTGATTCAACTGGGAGTTAATCTTCCGGATTATAGCGTCATTGACAGAATTCTCCAATCACTTCCACCTAGCTACAAGAGCTTCGGGATGAACTACAATATGCAAGGGATGGATAAGACAATTCCTGAGCTCTTCTTAATGCTAAAGGCTATGGAGGTAGAAATCAAGAAGGAGCATCAAGTGTTGATGGTCAACAAGACCACTAGTTTCAACAAAAAGGGCAAAGAGAAGAAGAAGGGGAACTTCAAGAAGAACAACAAGCAAGTTGCTGCTCAGGAGAAGAAACCCAAGTCTGGACCTAAGCCTGAAACTGAGTGCTTCTACTGCAGGCAGACCGGTCACTGGAAGCGGAACTGCCCCAAGTATTTGGCAGATAAGAAGGATGGCAAGGTGAAGAAAGGTATATGTGATATACATGTTATTGATGTGTACCTTACTAGAGCTCACAGTAGCACCTGGGTATTTGATACTGGTTCTGTTGCTAATATTTGCAACTCGAAACAGGGACTACAGATTAAGCGAACACTAGCAAAGGACGAGGTGACGATGCGCATGGGAAACGGTTCCAAAGTCGATGTGATCGCGGTCGGCGCGCTACCTCTACATTTACCTTCGGGATTAGTATTGGACCTAAATAATTGTTATTTGGTGCCAGCGTTGAGCATGAACATTATATCTGGATCTTGTTTAACGCGAGACGGTTATTCATTAAAATCAAAGAATAATGGTTGTTCTATTTATATAAGTAATATCTTTTATGGTCATGCACCCTTGAAGAGTGGTCTATTTTTGATGAATCTCAATAGTAGTGATACACATATTCATAATGTTGAAGCCAAAAGATGCAGAGTTGATAATGATAGTGCGACTTATTTGTGGCACTGCCGTTTAGGTCATATCGGTATAAAGCGCATGAAGAAACTCCATATTGATGGACTTTTGGAACCACTTGATTATGAATCACTTGGTACTTGCGAACCATTCCTCATGGGCAAGATGACTAAAACGCCGTTCTCCGGTACTATGGAGAGAGCAATAGATTTGTTGGAAATCATACATACAGATGTATGTGGTCCGATGAATGTTGAGGCTCGTGGTGGATATCGTTATTTTCTCACCTTCACAAATGATTTAAGAAGATATGGGTATATCTACTTGATGAAGCATAAGTCTGAAACATTTGAAAAGTTCAAAGAATTTCAGAGTGAAGTTGAAAATCATCGTAACAAGAAAATAAAGTTTCTACGATCTAATTGTGGAGGAGAATATTTGAGTTACGAGTTTGGTCTACATTTGAAACAATGCGGAATAGTCTTGCAACTCATGCCACCCGGAACACCACAGCGTAATGGTGTTTCCGAACATCGTAATCGTACTTTAGTAGATATGGTGTGATCTATGATGTCTCTTACAGATTTACCGCTATCATTTTGGGGTTATGCTTTAGAGATGGCCACATTCACGTTAAATAGGGCACCATCAAAATCCGTCGATACGATGCCTTATGAACTATGGTTTGGCAAGAAACCAAAGTTGTCGTTTCTGAAAGTTTGGGGCTGCGATGCTTATGTGAAAAAGCTTCAACCTGATAAGCTCGAACCCAAATCGGAGAAATGTGTCTTCCTAGGATACCCAAACGAGACTATTTGGTACACCTTCTATCACATATCCGAAGGCAAGACATTCGTTGCCAAGAATGGATCCTTTCTAGAGAAGGAGTTTCTCTCGAAAGAAGTGAGTGGGAGGAAAGTAGAACTTGATGAGGTAACTATACCTGCTCCCTTATTAGAAAGTAGTACATCATAGAAATCGGTTTCTGTGACACCTACACCAACTAGTGAGGAAGTTAATGATGATGATCATGAAACATCAGATCAAGTTGCTACTGATCTTCGTAGATCAACCAGAGTAAGATCCGCACCAGAGTGGTACGGTAATCCTGTTCTGGAAGTCATGCTACTAGATCATGATGAACCTACGAACTATGAAGAAACGATGGTGAGCCCAGATTCCGCAAAATGGCTTGAAGCCATGAAATCTGAGATGGGATCCATGTATGAGAACAAAGTGTGGACTATGGTTGACTTGCCCGGTGATCAGCAAGCAATTGAGAATAAATGGATCTTCAAGAAGAAGACTGACGTTGACGGTAATGTTACTATCTACAAAGCTCGACTTGTTGCGAAAGGTTTTCGACAAGTTCAAGGGATTGACTATGATGAGACCTTCTCACCTGTAGCGATGCTTAAGTCTGTCCGAATCATGTTAGCAATTGCCACGTTTTATGATTATGAAATATGGCAGATGGATGTCAAAACTGCATTCTTGAATGGATTTCTAGAAGAAGAGTTGTATATGATACAACCGGAAGGTTTTTTCGATCCAAAGGGAGCTAACAAAGTGTGCAAGCTCTACCGATCCATTTATGGACTGGTGCAAGCCTCTCGGAGTTGGAATAAACGCTTTGATAGTGTGATCAAAGCATTTGGTTTTATACAGACTTTTGTAGAAGCCTGTATTTACAAGAAAGTGAGTGAGAGCTCTGTAGCATTTATGATATTATATGTGGATGACATATTGGTGATTGGAAATGATATAGAATTTCTGGATAGCATAAAGGGATACTTGATTAACAGTTTTTTAATGAAAGGCCGCGGTGAAGCTGCTTATATATTGGGCATTAAGATCTGTAGAGATAGATCAAGACGCTTAATTGGACTTTCACAAAGCACATACCTTGACAAAGTTTTGAAGAAGATCAAAACGGATCAAGCAAAGAAAGGGTTCTTGCCTGTGTTACAAGGTGTGAAGTTGAGTAAGACTCAATGCCCGACCACTGCAGAAGATAGAGAGAAAATGAAAGATGTTCCTGATACGTTTTCGTCGTATCTACTTCTCCAAACACTTTTGCCCTTGTTTTGGACTCTAACTTGTATGATTTGAATGGAACTAACCCGGACTGACGTTGTTTTCAACAAAATTGCCATGATGTTGTTTTATGTGCAGAAAACAAATATTCTCGGAATGACCTGATACTCCACAGGAGGTCTTAGAAAAAATAATAAAAAATCCTTGCCAAAGATGAAGACCAGGGGGCCCACACCATTCTCACGAGGGTGGGGGGTGTGCCCCCCTAGGGCGCGCCCCCTACCTGGTGGGCCCCCTGGAAACCCTCCGACGCCAACTCCAACTCTATATATTTGCTTTTGGAGAAAAAAATAGGAGAGAAGAAATCATCGCGTTTTATGATACGGAGCTGCCGCCAAGCCCTAAAACCTCTCGGGAGGGCTGATCCGGAGTCCGTTCGGGGCTCCGGAGAGGGGGATTCGTCGCCGTCGTCATCATCAACCATCCTCCATCATCAATTTCATGATGCTCACCACCGTGCGTGAGTAATTCCATCATAGGCTTGCTGGACGGTGATGGGTTGGATGAGACTTATCATGTAATCGAGTTAGTTTTGTTAGGGTTTGATCCCTAGTATCCACTATGTTCTGAGATTGATGTTGCTATGACTTTGCTATGCTTAATGCTTGTCACTAGGGCCCGAGTGCCATGATTTCAGATCTGAACCTATTATGTTTTCATGAATATATGTGAATTCTTGATCCTATCTTGCAAGTCTATAGTCACCTACTATGTGTTATGATCTGGCAACCCCGAAGTGACAATAATCGGGACCACTCCCGGTGATGACCATGGTTTGAGGAGTTCATGTATTCACTATGTGCTGATGCTTTGTTCCGGTTCTCTATTAATAGGAGGCCTTAATATCCCTAAGTTTCCAATAGGACCCCGCTGCCACGGGAGGGTAGGACAAAAGATGTCATGCAAGTTCTTTTCCATAAGCACGTATGACTATATACGGAATACATGCCTACATTACATTGATGAATTGGAGCTAGTTCTGTGTCACCCTATGTTATGACTGTTACATGATGAACCACATCCGGCATAATTATCCATCACTGATCCGGTGCCTACGAGTTTTCCACATACTGGTTTATGCTTATTTACTTTCCCGCTGCTACTATTATAATCACTACAAAATACCAAAAACATTACTTTTCCTATCTTTACTTTTGTTGCCGCTACCACCACTATCTTATTACTTTGCTACTAAACACTTTGCTGCAGATACTAAGTTTCCAGGTGTGGTTGAATTGACAACTCAGCTGCTAATACTTGAGAATATTCATTGGTCCCCTTGTGTTGAATCAATAAATTTGGGTTGAATACTCTACCCTCGAAAGCTGTTGTTTTCCCCTATACTTGTGGGTTATCAAGACTAATTTCTAGCGCCGTTGCCGGGGAGCATAGCTCTATTCTTTGTGTAACTTGGGATTTATATCTGCTTATCATTATGAAGAACTTGAGAGATCCAAAAACCAAGATCTATCACTCAACTACGAGGGGAGGTAAGGAACTGCCATCTAGCTCTGCACTTGATTCACCTTCTGTTATGAGTAAGCTAGCGACACCTACACCTGCTTCTGCTATTCTTCTGATATGTCGCATGTTATTGATGATGCCACTTCTGCTATGCATGATACTTATGATGAAACTGCTTCTATGTCTGATACTACTGTGCCCCTGGGTGAATTTCTTGATGAACAAATTGCTAGGGCTAGAGAAAAAGAAATTATTGAATTTGAATACGATGATGATAGTGATGATGAAAATATGCCTGTTATCCCTAAGGGTTATCTTTTTGATATGGAATCTTCTGCCGCTATTTTTCCTTGCAAAGATAGATATGAGCTTAAGAGGTTATTAATTAAATGGAACAAAGAATCACTTAGAGATAAAATGAGACCCGACCCTGCTTTTGCTTCTTCACCTATATGTGTTCCTGATAAAGATTATGAATTCTCTGTTGATCCTGATATAATTACTTTGGTAGAATCTGATTCGTTTTTTGGCTATGAATCTGAAACTGTTGTGCCACATCTTACTAAGTTAAATGATATACCTGCCCTATTCACTAATGACGAGAGATCGCTTTACCTCTATTTACTCAAAATATTTCCGTTCTCCTTAAAGGGTGATGCTAATATATGGTTTAATTCTCTTGATCCTGGTTGTGTGCGTAGTCCCCAGGATATGATTTATTACATCTCTGCTAAATATTTCCCTGCTCCTAAGAAACAAGCTGCCTTGAGGGAAATATACAACTTTGTGCAAATTAAAGAAGAGAGTCCCACAAGCTTGGGGGAGGCTTCTCAAGTTACTTAATGCTTTGCCTGATCATCCTCTTAAGAAACCCAAAATACATGATATCTTTTATAATGGACTAACCGATGCTTCCAGAGATTACCTGGATAATTGTGCTGGTTCTGTTTTCAGGGAAAGAACACCGGATGAAGCTGAAATTCTATTGAATAATATGTTGACAAATGAAAATAATTGGGCACCTCCTGAGCCAGCTCCTGAGCCAATTACTGAGCCTATTCTTAAACCAACTTCGAAGAAGAGAGGTGTTCTATTTCTCAGTCCCGAAGATATGCAAGAGGCAAAGAAATCTATTAAAGAGAAAGGTATTAAAGCTGAAGATGTTAAGAATTTACCTCCTATTGAAGAAATGCATGGTCTTAATATACCGCCTGTTTAAGAAACATATGATCTCAATTCTTTATTTGTTGAAGAACCCCCTGACCCTGATATCCCGACACAGGTAGTAAAGGTAAATTCTCTCTATATATATGATAAAGTTGAAGTTCCTCCTGCTAAAATTACTAGTAATTGCTTGGATGAGTTTGATAACTTTATGTATAAGCAAGACGACTTCAATGCTTATTTTGGTAGACAATTAAAAGAAAATGCTTATATGATTAGATGCTCGGGTGATTATATGGCTGATATTAAAGATGAACTTAAACTTGTTAGCAAACATGCCTGTATGGTTACCACTCAAGTAGAACAAGTACTTAAGGCTCAAAAAGAAGTGCTTGATGAAATGAATAGTAAGAAAAATGATTATGCTGTTAGAGTGGCTACTAGAACTGGTAGAATGACTCAGGAACCTTTGTATCCTAAAGGCCACCGTAAGAGAATCGAGCAAGATTCTTAGAGAAATAATATTGATGTACCTAGTTCTTCTAAAAAAAGAAAAAGAAAAATGATAGAACTGTGCAAACTTCTAGTGAACCTATTGCTAAACCACCTGATAATCCAAATGGTATATCTATGTCTGATGCTGAAACACAATCTGGTAATGAACATGAACCTAATGAAAATATTAATGATGATGTTCATGATGATGCTCAACCTAGTAATGACAATGTTGTGGAAATTGAACCTACTATTGATCTTGATAACCCACAATCAAAGAATCAACGTTATGCTAAAAGAGGCTTTGTCGCTAGGAAACATGGTAAAGAAAGGGAACCTTGGGTTCAGAAACCCATGCCTTTTCCTCCCAAACCATCCCAGAAAAAGGATGATGTGGATTTTGAGCGCTTTGCTGAAATGATTAGGCCTATCTTTTTGCGTATGCGATTAACTGATGTTCTCAAAACAAATCCTTTTGCTAAATATATGAAGGATATCATTACTAATAAAAGAAAGATACCGGAAGCTGAGATTTCCACCATGCTTGCTAATTATACTTTTATGGGTGGAATACCAAAGAAACTTGGAGATCCCGGAGTACCTACTATACCTTGCTCCATTAAAAGAAATTATATTAAAACTGCTTTATGTGATCTTGGAGCCGGTGTTAGTGTTATGCCTCTCTCTTTATATCATAGACTTGACTTGAATAAGCTGACACCTACAGAAATATCTTTGCAAATGGCTGATAAATTAACTGCTATACCCGTCGGTATTTGTGAAGATGTGCCTGTTGTGGTTGCAAACGTTACTATTTTAATGGACTTTGTTATTCTTGATATTCCCAAGGATAATAGTATGTCTATTATTCTTGGAAGACCTTTTCTTAATATTGCAGGGGCTGTTACTGATTGCAACAAAGGCAATGTCACTTTTCATGTTAATGGTAATGACCATACGGTACACTTTCTGAGGAAACAACCTCAAGTTCATTGTCGGGGGTGTCTGATCCCTCGCACACCTATGGGGATCGGCGGACCGAGCCCCTTTTTGTTCGGCAGGGGGCGGTGGATGCACAAAGAGCAGATCGAGGCGAAACACACGAGCGAGACGATCGATTTATCCAGGTTCGGGCCGCACGGATGCGTAAAACCCTACTCCCGCTTTGGTGGTTGTATTGAGTTCTTGCTCGGGAGCGGCGAGTGCTACAGTACACTCAAGCAGCTGGCGAGACCGAGCGTGAGAATGGCTGTCCTCTCCCCCTCTCTATTGCGCATGGGCCTCCTTTTATATGTCTAAGGGGTCACCGACACGTGGCGACAGAGGTGAGGGTAAAAACGTAAAAGGGGTGGTAGTTGGCTCCACCGCCTACATGTCGCATCCTACCTAACTCTGATGGCAGGGGACAAGGGCATTAAATGCCCGTCTGTGTCACCTTGATGGCCCAGAGAGGGACCGCTAGGAACGCCACCGTTTGCCATGATGGTTCCTTGTCAGCGTCTGCTTGCCACCGCATGCCCCCGGCTGCACAGCCTCCCGCCACGTACGCCAGGAATGGTCCCAGGGCGACACATTGGTGGGTGTGCTGGAGCGCGGGCTGCGGGGTAGTAGCTTGCCGCGGCAAGCGCCTTGCCGCGGATGTTGTCTTGTCGCGTCTGGGAGCTTGTCGCTCACCGGGTCTTGTCGGGGCGCGCGGTGCGCCGCAGCGAGCTTCTTGAGATGCTTTGGTTGGTCTTCCTGGCAAGCTCCTCTTGCCGGGGTCTCGTCTTCTTCCCGGCAAGCTCCTCTTGCCGGGGTCTTGTCTCCTTCTCGGCAAGATCCTCTTGCCGGGGTCTCTGTGCTTCGAGTAGCCTTCCCGGCAAGCTCCTCTTGCCGGGGCCTTGGATACTTTGTTCTTGAATGGCTCCTGAACGAACCATGGAGTGTCTTGGCGGTCGCCCGGCAAGCCTTGCCGCGGGTTGTTGCGACTGCCCGTGCACAAGTTCGGGATACTAAGGTACCCCTACTTTAGTACACCGACAGGAGCCCCGGGCCTGGGCCATACACGGTGCCGAGCGTTGTTGGGCCAGGCCCAAAACAGTGCACGGGCACGCGCGGCCTAGGGCACACCATATCTGACTCCGCACCCACCGCACCCTCCCCAAACGGCACGCGTCGAACATGGCGCCGTGCGTGACGTGGGCGGCGTGCGCGGGGCCGCGCCCTGCGCGCATGCGTCACGTCGTGGTAAAAGGGGACGGTTGGCGCGCTCCTCCCTGTAAACGGAGGGAGGCGTGGAGGCGTGGTGGGCGGAATCGTGGGTAGCTGTTTATTCGCGACGGCGAAACGTCCGCCCCCCTCCTCTCCCTCTTTGTAAGCAGAGGAAGCAGGGGTACGGCGCCATCTGCCCATTGCTACTTCCAATCTCAAAACCTCCGCCGCTCCCTGTCTTCTCAGAGCAACAAGAGAGCAGCGCCCTGCTCCCCCATTACCACCAGCACCACCACCACCGTCGGCCTCCTCCACCACCCTCGCCATGGCTCTGAAGGGCGACAAGGGAAAAGCGGTGAAGTCGACCGAGGCCCAGCGGCTCGCGACGATGCGGAAGGAGCGGGCCATCTTCCCTCCCAAGCTCGGCGCGAAGGCGTTGCGGGAGCGGTATTACCTGTTCTGGTCGGCGGAGACGCGAGCTCACCCGCGGACCAGGGTGCTCCCGGCTGAAGCCCACACAAAGGCTCCTGACGGGTACCCTTTCTTTGTTGTGTTCTTCTACTGCGGGCTCTGCCTGCCCTTTTCTGAGTTCTTCTGCGATATTATGAACACATATGGCTTCTACCTCCTTGACTTCACCCCAACGTCGTTCTCACCATGGCAGTTTTCGCACATCTTTGCGAAAACTTTGTCGGAGTCCACCCTAGTGTAGCTCTCTTCCGCCATTTCTTCATCCCTCGGGTAGAGAGAGGAGAGACTCTGTCTGGCGGAATCGCCTGGGTCTCAAGAGCCGGCAAGAAGGAATCTTATCTGGAGGGGGAGTTCCGCGGCAAGTGGGAGGAGTGGAGAGCAGATTGGTGCTGGATTATCGAGGAGAGCCCGCAGTCATTCACCGTCCGGCGCCAAGCAGCAGCGGTGCGCGGCAATGACTGGAGCGACTTGGCCCCGGAAGACAGCAAGCTGAGGATTGCCGTCACCAGGATCCAGCGCCTTAGGCTTTCCGGACTCACAGTAGGTGCTGTTGGCGCAGACTTTCTTCGCCACCGCATTGCCCCTCTGCAGGAACGGGGTAGGCCTGCCTGGGAGTTCAAGAACGCGGCGGACATTATGAGGCTGCGCCCAGGCCTCAATTATAAATTTACTGTCCTCGAGCACTCCAGCATGCTGCAGGAGCTCTTCAAATATGATTCGGATCACCCCGAAGTCTTCAGGCTGCCGCAGGGCGTCGTCCCCTTGTGCAACAACTCTGCGCTTGACCGCACCCGGGCGATGATGCTGTTGTGTGACTCGCACGGAATCGAGCTAACTTGGCAAGAGCCCGCAGACAAGGTCGTGCAGCAGTTCTTCGACGACCTGGTGGAAGTGCCAATCCGCGCCGACGAGAGGGACGGCCTCATCCGTGACACCACCGAGGCGGAGCTGGCGCGCATAGCCACCAGGTTGGAAGAGGCAGCGGCGGCCGCAGCGGCAGACGATTTTGGGTTTACTCTGGAGGAAGCGGCGGCAGAAGAGGCAAAGACTCGTGCCGAGCGAGAGGAGTTACTCGGCAAGAAAGAGCTCGCCCGGCAAGAGGAACTTGCCGGCAAGGAAGATCTTGCCGGGGGCAGCGCCGAGCCGAGCGAGCCTGCCGGGGACGCAAGTGACTCGCTGGAGATCGACTCTTCCTCCACTTCGTCTTCTGACAGCCCACCGCCGGCTGCGCCTCCGTCTCCACCAAGAAGGCGTCTCCGCAAGGCCACGGATGTATCGAGGCAGTAGGCGCTCCAGCAGTCGCCGCGCCGCACGACGCGCTCCACCGCGGCAAGCACTATTGCCGCGGGAGCGCCCCATGCTGCCGCTGCAACCGGAGCGGGATCTTCCCGGGCTGCCGCCTCTGTTCCCGCCAAGCGGCCGAGGGAGCCTACTCCTCCACCTTCCCGCGCCAACTGCGGGCCGGATTTCGACTTCTCCGCGTTTAGCTCCAACGAGGGAGAAGAGGAGGCGTAAGTTCTTCTCATTGTACTTGCAATTCCTTGATTTCCGCTGCTTTTGTCTTGTCTTGTTTCTCACTTGCCTTCCTCTGCACCTCTTCCTTTTCAGGACTCTGGCGCAGAGAGCGGCGAAGAGGGCCAGGGTACCGGTGATCGTCATCGAGGACGAACCCACTGCATCAACAGCGGATGCGCCCGAGACGAACTTGTCGGACCCGGCGGCTGATCTTCAGAGCAGCCCCCAGCGTAAGTGTTTTGTTTACTTCCCGCTGTTGGGCGCGCACGAAGATCCTTACTGTGCTGATACTTGTTTGTTGACTTGTGCAGGAGCAGAACAGCCTCACCAGGGGAGCCTGGAGACCGTTCCCTAAGCCCCAAGGGGGAGTCCTCCGGCGGGGGAAAGGTCCCCGGCAAGGGAGGTGACTCCGGCAAGGGAGGAGGCTCCGACAAGGGAGGAGCCCCCGGCAAGGGAAGGGGCTCCGACAAGGGAGGAGCCCCCGGCGAGGGAGGAGACTCCGGCAAGGGAGGAGCCCCCGGCCCGGCAAGGATCTCCGGCAAGGGACCGCGCCAGCGATCCTCCGGCGACGGAGACCTCAGCGGCGGGCCCTAGCATAGGTAACTCCCTTGCTTCTTTGGCTTCTTGATCTTTCCCATGGATTTGCTCGAATTTCGCTTGAATCTTCTCCCCCCTTCCGGCTATCAGATCCATTTGCTGCAGAGCCGACGGAGACGGAGGTCGCTGCCGAGGAAGCAGCCGGCGCCGGCGAGGAGGCCGCCAGGGCTGCTGCCGCGGAGGCGGGCGGGGAGTCTGGCGGTCGTACTGACGACCCGAAGGCCACAGGAGTGCCAGGCGCTGCTCCGACCATCGACTCTTCCGCCGTTGCCGCTGCGGCAGGCTCCGAAGAGCCCCAGCCTGGCGTCTACCTGAAGGCCAGCGAGAACATCTTCATCAGCCTCCCCTGGGCGTCAAGCTCCAGGGCGCCGATCGAGGGGGAGATGCTAGACGGAGAGGTGCTTGCCTCTGCCGGGCTGAAGCTGGTTGATGCGCCAAGCAGCAGTAGCGGCGATCCCGAGGAGGAGCGCCTGCTGCGGAAGCTAGTGGTGCTCTACCGCACCCGGCAGGCCAAGTTGGAGTCCCGCGAAGCACTCGTGGCGAAGGCTGGCGCTGACATCGAGAAGCGCGCAGAAGAGCTCCGGGGCGCCCACCAAGAAGCTCTCCGCTCTCTGGCAAGGGAGCGGGAGGAACTTGCCGAGGCGCAGCAAGCCTTCCTCCTCGAGAAGGCCGATGTCGAAGAGCGCCAACGGCTCGTCGTGGAGAAGTTGTCTTCGCAGGAGGGTGACTTGGCGCAGCAGTCGGTCAACCTCGACAACCACGAGGAGGAACTTGCCACGCGCGAGCGGGCAGTTGGCGGAGCCGTCAAGCAGGCCATAGACACCGCCGCAGCTGCCGAGGCTGCCAAGGCTGAGCTGGAGCTGAAGGTGACGTAGCTGGAGGCGGACCTCAAGGCGAGCGGCGACGAGCTTGCCGTGCTCAGGCTTGAGCGTGAGAGGGACGCCAACAGCTATTCGGAGCTGCAGGCCCTCCTCACCGAGAGAAGCAAGGAGCTGGACGCCGCCAAGAACTCCAATGCCGATCTCGAAGGGAAGCTGGCGGCCCTGACCAGATCTCTGGACGGCGCCAAGGAGCAGGAGACGGCCCTGAAGGAGGCGGTCATGGCCGTCAAGGTGCTGTTGGCGAAGGCCGCCGCCGCCCGGAATACTTTGGCGGAGGACATGGAGCGCTGGACGGAGGGTCTGGTGGACGTCGCCGCGGATGTCGACAAGGAGCTAGCGCAGTTGGGGATGGTGGATCTCGCGTACTCCTCCGACGAGAACCTCCAACCCAGCGCCAAGCTCACTCTGTTCTTCAAAGGCTTGGCGACGGCGCTCCAGCGAATCCGGGAGCAGTTCCCAAAGCAGCTTGCCGACGAGTCGCGCAAGATCTGCGCGGGAGCTCTCCAGAAGGTGCTGATGAAGGTGGCCTTCCGCAACCCAGGCCTCCGCCTCAACAACGTCCTCCGAAGCCTGCCGCCCGATGTTGATCAGGAGGAGCTCAAGGCCCTTGTCGCACCTATTGTGGACAAGGTGAGCGGCATCAGGAGGGTCGAAGGCGACCACGTAGACTAGGCCATTTATCTTCTTCTTTCCTTGTCGCTGTCAATCATGTTATGCAAAACAGTCTGTTAGAGCTGCGACAAGTTATTCTGTAATATATTACTATCTTGGATAGTAATTGCTATGTTATTTCCTTTACTTGCTTCCCTCCCTTGTATGTTTTTACCCTACGCTTTTAGGGAACTTGCCGGTGCGGGCACCTTGCCGCGAGCGCTGAGTGCGGAACATCAGCAGCGGAACTGCAACCGACAGGAAACCTCATCGCAGAGCTAGTCGCAGCTTACTTAAGTCGTTGAGCGGACTCGAAACGGCAGTAAGGCAACTAGCTATGAGTTTGTTCCCTGCCGGCGGTGCCGCAACCGACAAGAAACCTTGTCGCGGAGCTAGCCGCAGTTCACCTAAGTTGTTGAGCGAACTCGAACCAATAGTAAGTGCGCGACTAGCTACGAGTCGGTTCCTCCGCGCACAGGTTTTTCCATACAAGGGGCGGTCTCTCAAGGAAGATAACTCTATGAATTTAATTGCTCTGTTATTTCCTTTACTTGACTCCTTCCTTTGTATGTTTTTACCCTGCGCATATAGGGAACTTGCCGGCGCGAGCACGCATGCCGCGAGTGCTGAGTGTGGAACGTCATCGATCTGCGGGCGGTGCTGCGGCCGACAAGAAACCTCGTCGCGGAGCTAGTTGCAGCTCACTTAAGTTGTTAAGCGGGGCTCGAAACAACAGTAAGGGCGCAACTAGCTACGAGTCGGCTCCTCCGCGCCCAGGTTTCCCATACAAAGCACGGGCGTTCAAGGAAAAGAACCTAAAAACTTAAGGGAAGTCTGATTGCTCAAACTTTGGCACTTATCTTTCTCTGTTGTTTGCTTTCCCGGGGCATGTGCTGAGCACATAATCTTTAGGCACGGGGTCTGCGCCCGGCTTTGTACAAAGGATTACATGCAACAGCGGCAAGACTTTGTACAATGGGTGGTTGCCGGACGGGGTCCGACAACCATGCCTCACGGGCAAAGCTTGCGAAGATGCGCAATATTCCAGGAGTTGCTCACTGGTACGCCATCTTCGGTCCCAAGGCGGACAGCGCCAAGACTAGAGACTCGCTTCACCCGGCAAGGGCCTTCCCACTTCAGCGTCAACTTGTCAGAAACCTTGGCGGACTGATCACGCCAAAGAGACAAGGTCCCCTTCCTCGAAACTTCTGGCTTCAGCTTTGCGGCTATGATAGCGGCGCAAATCTTGCTGGTAGCGAGCGGTTCGCACAGCAGCCTGAAGACGATCTTCCTCGAGGAGCGGCGCGTCAGCTTGCCGCAACCGCTCTTGCTCAAGCTCATCATAAGCGAGCACTCGAGGTGACCCGTATATGAGTTCCGTGGGGACAACTGCCTCCGCTCCATAGACTAGAGCGAAGGGTGTCTGGCCGGTGGCTCGATTTGGCGTCATTCTGATCAACCAAAGAACCACCGGCAGCTCCGCGCCAAAGCCTCTGCCGGAGAGGCGGGCCGTGGCGGCGAACGGTGCGAGGAACGAGATATGCTCGGACTTCTAACCGTGTTAGAAGGAGCAACATCTCGTCTGAGCGACTGCGCCACGCTCGTGCCAGCATGTTTGCGCGCATGCTGATCCTGAGCCCTCCGGGATCCGCCAGCTTGATCTTGGCCCAGCAGACGTATGGTACCGTGGGTACCATGACGCTGCTGGTCCCGCGCCTCCTGGGATGGGTGCGGTGCGTGTACGGACGCCGAGGTCTTGGAGTGCGCGCGGTCGTTGTGGGAGGCGACCGCGCCGCCGACGTGCGGCGCAGCCTGGTCCTTGGACCTGGCAGCGCCACGAGTCTCCCCATTGGCGCCCGCTCTTCCGTCAGCGCCTACTCCACCAGCCGTCCGCTCTGGCGACGGCGGGCTCGGCAGACGGAGCAGCTGCCTCCAAAATCTTCTTCTTCGGCGGCATGTTGATGAAGATGATGAAGATTCGGCTCGTGCGAATGCCGGATCAGGTTCGCACAACCTCGACGCACCCCCTACCTGGCGCGCCAAAGATGTCGGGGGTGTCTGATCCCTCGCACACCTATGGGGATCGGCGGACCGAGCCCCTTTTGTTTCGGTAGGGGGCGGGGGATGCACAAAGAGCAGATCGAGGCGAAACACACGAGCGAGACGATCGATTTACCCAGGTTCGGGCCGCATGGATGCGTAAAACCCTACTCCTGCTTTGGTGGTTGTATTGAGTTCTTGCTCGGGAGCGGCGAGTGCTACAGTACACTCAAGCAGCTGGCGAGACTGAGTGTGAGAATGGCTGTCCTCTCCCCCTCTCTGTTGCGCATGGGCCTCCTTTTATATGTCTAAGGGGTCACCGACACGTGGCAACAGAGGTGAGGGTAAAAACGTAAAAGGGGTGGTAGTTGGCTCCACCGCCTACATGTCGCATCCTACCTAACTCGGACGACAGGGGACAAGGGCATTAAATGCCCGTCTGTGTCACCTTGACGGCCCAGAGAGGGACCGCTAGGAACGCCACCGTTTGCCACGATGGTTCCTTGTCAGCGTCTGCTTGCCACCGCATGCCCCCGGCTGCACAGCCTCCCGCCACATACGCCAGGAATGGTCCTAGGGCGACACGTTGGTGGGTGTGCTGGAGCGCGGGCTGCGGGGTAGTAGCTTGCCGCGGCAAGCGCCTTGCCGCGGATGTTGTCTTGTCGCGTCTGGGAGCTTGTCGCTCACCGGGTCTTGTCGAGGCGCGCGGTGCGCCGCAGCGAGCTTCTTGAGATGCTTTGGTTGGTCTTCCCGGCAAGCTCCTCTTGCCGGGGTCTCGTCTTCTTCCCGGCAAGCTCCTCTTGCCGGGGTCTTGTCTCCTTCCCGGCAAGCTCCTCTTGCCGGGGTCTCTGTGCTTCGAGTAGCCTTCCCGGCAAGCTCCTCTTGCCGGGGCCTTGGATACTTTGTTATTGAATGGCTCCTGAAGGAACCATGGAGTGTCTTGGCGGTCGCCCGGCAAGCCTTGCCGCGGGTCGCTGCGACTGCCCGTGCACAAGTTCGGGATACTAAGGTACCCCTACTTTAGTACACCGACATTCATAGTATCAACTCCATTGGAAAAATTCCATCGATTATATTTGGAGGTTTTGAATTTCCTCTTCCTACTGTCAAGAAGAAATATGATATACTTATTATAGGGGATGTGCATATCCCCGTTGAGGTAACTTAGTGTTATTCGAAATTTCTCCGGTTTCATGATTATCATAATGAGTTTGTTAACAAGACTTGATCAACCTTGTTAGTGGATTCTTTTTGATGAGCATGAGATGGATGAAACTAGAAGCACAACCTTCTGTACCCTTTCTATATTTTCTGTTAATTAGTAGAAATAAAGTAAAAATAGTATTTTCTGTCTGTTTCCTAGCTTATCTGTGCAATATAAAAATATCCCGAAAATAAAAGTCCTCAGAATGACATGCCAATTTAATATGATTTTTTCGGGAATATTTGAGGATTTACTGTGCAAAAATCACCGAGGGAGGAACTGCCACCTGGCCACAAGGGTCGTGGGTGCGGCCCCCCTATAGGGCACTTCCCCCTACATCGTGGGCCCACGGTGGCCCTCCTCCACTTATCCCAGCACCCATCTTCTTCATCTGTCTCACACAATCCCGAAAAACCATCTCAGGCACGAGTTCCAGCCCTCTTTGCTGCCATTTTCGATCTCCATGCTCAAAGCACCTCTCACAAAACTGCTTGGGGAGATTGTTCCTTGGTATGTGACTCCTCCATTGGTCTAATTAGTTTTTGTTCTAGTGCTTTATTCATTGCAAATTTATGCTGCATAGGTGACCATGTTCTTGAGCTTGCATGTCAAATTTATATGGTTCCAAGTAGTTCTAATGCTTGATATAGGCTCTAGGCACTTGTAGGAGTAGTTGCTATCAGTTTTATTGAAGTTGGTTTACTTTTGTTTGAAGTTACTAAAAATTTCAGATTATTTCGGAAAAATAATGAGGAGATTCTTGAGGGGCACATCAAGCCAAAGCTCAAAGGAAAAGGCACGGAAGCCTAAGTATAATCTGCCTCGCACCACGGAGATTCGGGCGTGTGAATGGCCTTCCAAACATTTCTTGAGAGCAGCCGGTATCTATGAAGATTTTCATGAATTGGCTCACAATGCAGGCCACACCGCTTTCCTCCATAACAAATGCGATCAGTATCTCTTACTCACAAATACCTTTGTGCAAAACTTTCAATTTCATTCTAGGAACTCACCACCTACAGTGGAGTTTCATTTATATGATGAGCATAAGGAGATGTCACTTTGTGACTTCTGTTGGATTTGTTTAGTCCCTTTTGAGGGCAAGACAAAAGAACCACATCATGATGATGTGGAGGGATTTATTAATAATATCACTGTAGGAGAAACCATGAAGGTTTCCGATGCATGAATCACTAGCATACATTTTCCTGTTTTACGTTACTTTGCATTATTTGCTAGTCGTTGTTTAATTGGACGCGGAAACTATGGAAAACTTAGTATCCCTGATATAATTATTCTACTTCAAGGTTTATACAGTGATAACACTTTTAGTATGGCCGGTATTATTGCTAGACGGTTAAATATGAACCGTACTAAGGGCCCCATCTTTGGATGCATTTATGCTACACGCCTAGCCGCACATTTTAACATACCTATTAGGCATGCTGAGAAGGAAGAAAAGGTGCTGCCCCGTGTTTATCTAGATCATAAAAGTATGGTAGCACATGATTTCATTGTTAAGAATAGGGCAGGGGAGCTTAAATATCAATTGTTCTTTAATAAACATCATCCTGAGACTATTACCTTGCCTGCTCCTTCTTTGCTTGATTTGACTGCAGGCACGTACCTTGTTCCGTTGACGGCTATTCACGCCTACCGGAACCCTGCACCAACCGAGGAGCCAGAACAGGAACCACAAGATGAGCCTCCACGACAATCTATTTATTCTTGGGATCCAGAGATGACTGTCAGCCAGTGGCAGTCAGAGTCTTCTTCTTCATCACAGTATGATCCCAACTATTCTTCATCACAGTACGACCCCAACAACTATTATTATGGATATCCACCAGGCCAACCGTGGCCATAGACCAACTTAGGCCAAAAGCCTAAGCTTGGGGGAGTACGTATTTCTCACCAACATTACATTTATGTTCACACACACTCATTGCTAGATGTCGGTGCTCATACTTTTTCATTATAATATCCATGCTAGTTTATTTTCCTTTTTCTTCTTTCTTCTTGTGTGCTTGTTAAACCTTCAGAAAAACCAAAAAAATTAGTAGTAGTTTATTTTTCTGCTGTAGTAGTAATAATTAAAAAGAAAACCCAAAAATATTTGCCGTTCTTCTTTTGCTTGTTGGGAGCTTTCCCATGTAAATAGTTTTGTTTCTTTTCTTTTCTTTGGGGGTTAGTAGGAGAAGACCATAATTAAATTGTTGAAGTGGCTCTTATATGCACTATTGTTGAATTAACCAAAGAGCCCGTATTGCCTTGTCTTCTCCTGTTTATTGAATGCTCGCAGATTCCAGCTTAGTCCAATGCATGTGCACTCTTTATTCACACCGTTCGGTCGTGCAAGTGAAAGGCAATTATGATGATATATGATGGGCTGACTGAGATGAAAAAAGCTGGTATGAACTCGACCTCTTTTTTTTGTAAATATGATGAGTCCCGCGTTCTTGATTCGACTTATTATGAATAAACATGCTTGCAATGTCAATTAGAGATCATAGTTTCTTGTGCCATGCTTGATTAGCTATGAGATATAATGATTTACCTTGTGTGCCAACATGCTATTGAGATGGTTATGATGTGGTATGATGGGGTGGTATCCTCCTTTGAATGATTTAAGTGACTTGACTTGGCACATGTTCGTGCATGTAGTTGAAAAAAATCAACATAGCCTTCATGATATTTATGTTCATGGTGGATTATATCCTACTCATGCTTGCATCCAATGTTTATTAATTTTAATGCATGTACATGGCTGTTGTCGCTCTCTAGTTGGTCGCTTCCCAGTCTTTTGCTAGCCTTCACTTGTAATAAGCGGGAATACTGCTTGTGCATCCAATCCCTTAAACCCCAAAGTTATTCCAGATAAGTCCACTATACCTTCCTATATGCGGTATCTACCTGCCGTTCCAAGTAAATTTGTACGTGTCAAACTCTAAACCTTGAAATAAACATTCTGTTTTGTATGCTCGAATAGCTCAAGTATCAACCAAGGCTGTCCTTATCTTCCGTGTGAGGCGGGTTATTCTCAAGAGGAGTGGACTCCGCTCCTCACTCACGAGAAAATGGCTGGTCACCGGGATGCCCAGTCCTATGCTTTATGCAAACCTGATGTATGTTGGAGGCACTCGTTGTTTCGAGCAAGCCATGGATTGATGTTTGTTAGTGGAGGGGTTGTATAAACTTTACCATTCTGTTTGGGAACCGCCTATAATGTGTTTAGCATGGAAGATATCGCCATCTCTTAGTTGTTACATTGACAATGAAAGTATACTGCTCAAAATACAATTTATCTCTATTTCAAAACCGAGCTCTGGCACCACTATAAATCCCTGCTTCCCTCTACGAAGGGCCTATCCATTTACTTTTATGTTGAGTCATCACCCTCTTATTAAAAAGCACTAGCTGGAGAGCAGAACTGTCATTTGCATTCATCACTATTAAGTTATGTTGGGTATTACTATGATTTGATCTCTTTTACCATGAATTAGAATGTCTAGTCAGTCCTTGATCTTTAAAGGTGCTCTGCATTTACGTTTTGCGGTCTCAGAAAGGGCTAGCGAGATGCCATCTTGTTATATAATATTATGATTGTTTTGAGAAAGTGTTGTCATCCGAGATTTATTATTATGACTTGCTAGTTGATTATGCTATTGATATGAGTAATTATGAGACCTGAGCATTACTGCAAATGTGGTTAGTTATGAACTATGTTGAAAACTTGAATGCAGGCTTGACATAGTTACAACAACAAGAGCAAATAGAGTTTGTAAAAGTTTTTATTTCTTTCTTTCAGTTTGTCAACTGAATTGCTTGAGGACAAGCGAGGGTTTAAGCTTGGGGGAGTTGATACATCTCTGTCGTATCTACTTTTCCAAACACTTTTGCCCTTGTTTTGGACTCTAACTTGTATGATTTGAATGGAACTAAGCCGGACTGACGTTGTCTTTAGCAGAATTACCATGATGTTGTTTCATGTGCAGAAAACAAATATTATCGGAATGACCTGAAACTCCACGGGAGATCTTAGAAAAAATAATAAAAAATCATCCCCAAAGATGAAGACCAGGGGGCCCACACCCTTCTCACGAGGGTGGGGGCGCGGCCCCTACCTTGTGGGCCCCCTGGAAACCCTCCGACGCCAACTCCAACTCTATATATTTGCTTTCGGAGAGAAAAACAAATAGGAGAGAAGAAATCATCGCGTTTTATAATACGGAGCCACCGCCAAGCCCTAAAATCTCTCGGGAGGGCTGATCTGGAGTCCGTTCTGGGCTCCGGAGAGGGGGATTCGTTGTCGTCGTCATAATCAACCATCCTCCATCACCAATTTCATGATGCTCACCGCCGTGCGTGAGTAATTCCATCATAGGCTTGCTGGATTGTGATGGGTTGGATGAGATTTATCATGTAATCGAGTTAGTTTTGTTAGGGTTTGATCCCTAGTATCCACTATGTTTTGAGATTGATGTTGCTATGACTTTGCTATGCTTAATGCTTGTCACTAGGGCCCGAGTGCCATGATTTCAGATCTGAACCTATTATGTTTTCATGAATATATGTGAGTTCTTGATCCTATCTTGCAAGTCTATAGTCACCTACTATGTGTTATGATCCGGCAACCCCGAAGTGACAATAATCGAGACCACTCCCGGTGATGACCGTGGTTTGAGGAGTTCATGTATTCACTATGTGCTAATGCTTTGTTCCGGTTCTCTATTAAACGGAGGCCTTAATATCCCTAAGTTTCCAATAGGACCCCGCTGCCACGGGAGGGTAGGACAAAAGATGTCATGCATGTTCTTTTCCATAAGCACATATGACTATATACGGAATACATGCCTACATTACATTGATGAATTGGAGCTAGTTCTGTGTCACCCTATGTTATGACTGTTACATGATGAACCGCATCCGTTATAATTATCCATCACTGATCCGGTGCCTACGAGTTTTCCATATACTGGTTTACGCTTATTTACTTTCCCGCTGGTACTGTTACAATCACTACAAAATACCAAAAACATTACTTTTTCTATCTTTACTTTTGTTGCCACTACCACCACTATCATATTACTTTGCTACCAAACACTTTGCTGCAGATACGAAGTTTCCAGGTGTGGTTGAATTGACAACTCAGTTGCTAATACTTGAGAATATTCTTTGGCTCCCCTTGTGTCGAATCAATAAATTTGGGTTGAATACTCTACCCTCGAAAGCTGTTGGGATCCCCTATACTTGTGGGTTATCAGTTCCATAAGCTTCAGCCATAGGCTCTATCATGTATGCAATGCTGTGTACCAGAACTGATGTGTGCCTTGCTATAAGTCTAGTAGGGAGGTACCAAAGTAATCCAGGAGTGGATCACTGGACAGCGGTCAAGAACATCCCGAAGTACCTGAAAAGTACTAAGGATATGTTTCTCGTTTATGGAGGTGATAAAGAACTCATCGTAAATGGTTACGTTGATGCGAGCTTTGACATTGATCCAGACGATTCTAAATCGCAAACCAGATACGTGTTTGCATTGAATGGTGGAGCTGTCAGTTCGTGCAGTTCTATACAAATCGTCGTGGTGGGATCTACATGTGAAGCGGAGTACATAGCTGCTTTGGAAGCAGCAAATGAAGGAGTCTGGATGAAGGAGTTCATAACCGATCTAGTTGTCATACCTGGTGCATCGGGTCCAATGAAAATCTTTTGTGACAATACTGGAGCAATTGCCTTAGCGAAGGAACCCAGATTTCACAAGAGAACCAAGCACATCAAGAGACGCTTCAATTCCATCCGGGATCTAGTCCAGGTGGGAGACATAGAAATTTGCAAGATACATACTGATCTGAATGTTGCAGACCCGTTGACTAAGCCTCTTCCACGAGCAAAACATGATCAACACCAAGGATCCATCGGTGTTAGAATCATTACTGTGTAATCTAGATTATTGACTCTAGTGCAAGTGGGAGACTGAAGGAAATATGCCCTAGAGGCAATAATAAAGTTATTATTTATTTCCTTATATCATGATAAATGTTTATTATTCATGCTAGAATTGTATTAACCGGAAACATAATACATGTGTGAATACATAGACAAACAGAGTGTCAGTAGTATGTCTCTACTTGACATGGGTTGTCATTTGATTAATGGGATCACATCATTAGGAGAATGATGTGATTGACATGACCCATTCCGTTAGCTTAGCACACGATCGTTTAGTATGTTGCTATTGCTTTCTTCATGACTTATACATGTATCTATGACTGTGACATTATGCAACTCCCGTTTATCGAAGGAACACTTTGTGTGCTACCAAACGTCACAATGTAACTGGGTGATTATAAAGGTGCTCTACAGGTGTCTCCAAAGGTACTTGTTGGATTGGCGTATTTCGAGATTAGGATTTGTCACTCCGATTGTTGGAGAGGTACCTCTGGGCCCTCTCGGTAATGCACATCACTTAAGCCATGCAAGCATTGCAACTAATGAGTTAGTTGCGGGATGATGTATTACGGAACGAGTAAACTGACTTGCCGGTAACGAGATTGAACTGGGTATTGAGATACCGACGATTGAATCTCGGGCAAGTAACATATCGATGACAAAGGGAACAACATATATTGTTGTGTGGTCTGACTGATAAAGATCTTCGTAGAATATGTAGGAGCCAATATGAGAATCTAGGTTCCGCTATTTGTTATTGACCGGAGACGTGTCTCAGTCATGTCTACATAGTTCTCGAACCCGTAGGGTCCGCTATTGTTTTGATGTACTGAAGGTTGTTCAGAGTCCCGGATGTGATCACGGACATGACGAGGAGTCTCGAAATTGCCGAGACATGAAGATTGATAAATTGGAAGCCTATATTTGGATATCAGAAGTGTTCCGGGTAAAATCGGGATTTTACCGGAGTACCAGGAGGTTACCGGAACCCCCCAGGAATCAAATGGGCCTTAGTGGTCCTAGGTGGATACTGAAAAGATTCAAATGGTGATTTTGGCACGCTTGTATTATTGATAGTGGAGAGTGTCTCGACCACTGCATCATAACATAAATTAGGAGGGGAACCAAACAGATTAATCATGAGTTATTGGCATAATACCTAGCCTAGATTTATTGGAAAGAAACAATGGGGTTGCCTTGCTGTTTTCAGAGTTTGTCTTCTTATCTTCAGCAGGCTACACCAAATTAAGACACTAGCATTGCTATCATTGGCCAAGTCAGATAATAGGAAAGCAACATTGGCACAATGAACGTTTGGGCAACTAGCCAACCCCAAATTAACACAATATGGCACAACTATCATCAGCCAAGTAAGGTAATACGAAAGAAACATTGACACAATGAATGAATGGGCAACCAGAGCAGCACTACAATTCAGTAATGTGCATGATATGAGATAGTACACTAATGCAGCTCAGTATGCAAAACTACCAGGCAGTTTTCTTTACAAAAATCAACATTGGCGCCTTTAACATTTTTCTACAACTAATTTTAGATCAGACAAAGGTTGGATTCATGCCGATTAAGAAAATACATGCTGATGTAAAAATATAGTGATATACAACAGGTACTTACATCAGCATTGGAGCACAGAGAATTCCCGGAAGATATTTTCCTCGAATACAATCCCAATTAAGGAAATCTTATATCATTTAACCTTATTTTCTAAAAGAGAGATGGGTAAGAAACATGTAGAAAATATGATCTGAATGCTATAAAATTTCATGATGCGAGGATACACACACGCTTCTTAGAATGGAGTTGACATTCTTTTGCTGGACTGGAGTGGACTAGTTCTTTGGCCACTGGAACCTTCTTATTATCAGTGGGAGTTGGGATTCTTTGTGCTGGAGCAGTATCTATGAAAAATGGAGTTGGTTTATTATCTCCTGGTGTTTGGATCTTTTGCAAAGACCTGGTTTGTAACCCTTCAGATTCTAACATAGCCGTCTTCCCCTTGCATGCCTTATATAGAAGAATGGTGCTTCAATTATAAAACATGCTACAACAGAGATGGAGTAGGTACTGAAGAATAGAAAGGCATGACATATTGAAATGTATTCCCTCCATCCGAAAATAAATTGATGGGTCTAGGCGTATTTCAGTTCTAGATACATCCACTTTTATCCATTTCTGCGACATGTAATCGGACGAAGGGAGTATGATGTAAGAGATAGGGATACGACAGGACAACACAGTAAAAAAACACTGAAAACCCACTGCAGAATCAAAGTAATCAAACCCACTGATACGAGATAGTACACTCATGCAGCTCAGGATGCAAAACTACCAGGCAGTTTTCCTTACAAAAATCAACATTGTGGCCTTCAATCATACATTTTGCTACAACTAAATTTAGATCAGATAAAGGTTGGATTCACGCCGATTAACAAAATACATGCTGATGTAAAAATATAGTGATATACAACAGGTACTTACATCTGCATTGGATTATAGAGAATTTCTGCAATAATCTTTTCTCAAAAACGATACCAGTGCAGAAATTCTTCTATCTATAAAGCTTATTTTCTAAAAGAGAGATGGGTAAGAAACATGTAGAAAATATGATCAGCATGCTATAAAATTTCATGAGGCAAGGATGCGCACACGCTTCTTAAAATGGAGTTGACATATTTTTGCTGGACTGGAGCGGACTAGTTCTTTGGCCACTGGAATCTGCTTATTAGCAGTAGGAGTTGGGTTTCTCTGTGCTGGAGCAGTATCTATAAAAACTGGAGTTGGTTTATTATCTCCTGGTGTTTGGATCTTTTTCAAAGACCTAGTTTGTAACCATTCAGATTCTAACATAGTCGTCTTCCCCTTGCATGCCTTGTATAGAAGAATGGTGCTTCAGTTATAAAACATGCTACAACAGAGAGATGGAATAGGTACTGAAGAATAGAAAGGCATGACATATTGACATGTATTCCCTCCATCCAGAAAAAATGGATGGGTCTAGGCGTATTTCAGTTGTAGATACATCCTTTTTTATCCATTTCGGCAACATGTAATCCAGACGGAGGGAGTATGGTGTAAGAACTAGGGATACGACATGACAACACAGTAAAAAAACACTAGTTGAATGTAAAACTGTATGCTAGCGGAAAAAGTATAGAAAAAACTGGGGCAACATACACATGCATGATTGGGAAACTAAGATGGCATTGCAACACAGCACTAGAACAACACTTGAATGTAAAAAAACATGGTATGGTAGACAGATGAAGTACATACTGACGAATAACAATGCATCAGATATTCAGAAGCATGATGTCCAAATTAAGCAGATGGCATTGCGATATAGTAGAATGACAATACTTGAATTTCAAAACATGTTATCATGAATGGAATGGGTACTGAAAAACAGGAAGGCATGACATATTTACATGCATGATCAGCATGCTAAGCACATGGCATTGCAACAGAGTAGATACACTCCAGGACATTATATGCATGTTGTACCTATATCACGGGCCAAGTTACTGGCCTTTACATTGCTCTGTGAGGTTCTTGTGTATATATCAGTGTGTGTAATTATACCTGACATGCATGGAAGACAACTAGTAGTTAGATTTATGTAATGAGTGCCTGTTGGAGATGACATAAATAGTAGGACTGGGGTTAACTAGCAGCAACAGGTCTCAAAAACTAAAGGGAGAACATAGATGAAAGCTACAGAATATGTATCGTTTGTACTCGAGATTAACTAGATGGCCAGAAAAGTATTAAAGAACAACATAGGTAATACTAGAAGTGGTATAATACTACAATCACCAGCCTGTGGGATAGCATCGGCTGATGGGTGATAACTATGGAACAACATTACCTAAAGAACAAGTATCTTAGCTGAACTATGGAACATCGTTAACTCCTGAATAAGACCCGTAAGAGATCAGCATGAATATACAGTGAAATTTGATAATCTATTTTCCATGCTTAGATGAATAACAAAAGCCATAAATGTTGCACACAAGTAAGATGAGGGTACAACCTATCTGGCCGCCATCCATAGGAGTGAGCATCATGTGTTGACTTGTCGATGGCCCTGTAGTTGTTGTGGCTGTCCATGTCAGGCACGCACATTCGATTCAGGGAAGTGTTGAGTGGGGACTATAGCTCCCTTCTGGTGTATGCTTCCCTTGTTGGAGCATCTACGGTGAGTCGGAAGACGGTGTGGCTGAAGATGCAGATAACACATAATGTTAAGAACGACACATCTCTTTGATCTGAACAAATACACTAAGAGATCAACATCAAGGTACGAGAGTGGTCACACGTCTATTGATTGAGACTAAATTGGGGTCACACAATTTTATTTTATTTTGGTACTGTCCGATCTACGCCGGATGGCTTGATGACCGTCTTGTGCCTCCCGGCTGACACTATTAGGAATCTTCCCCGAAGAGCCAGCGACCAACGGCAGAGCAGCTTCCCTCCGCTGTCCGTGGCCCTGGCCAAAACCCCGCTCCCTGCCCCACCGCACTGCCGTGGTTGCGCCGCCCCCGAGCCAATCCACAAAGACTCCCCGTCATCCAGATCCGATGGTGGCAGTACCTTGAACCCACGCAACTCTAAGATAGCCATCTAAGCGCTGCTTTCGCGGAGAACTTCCGGCCCCGCACCCTTACGTTAGAGACTAGCCAACCGCCACCTCGAGGGGTGCTTCTTCGCATTGGTAATCCATTGGCCCAGAAAAAAAATTCAGACAACTGACGCCTAAATAATGTGATTTGAGATGAGGGTGCAACCTATCTGGCGGCATGGTGAAGTAGGTAGGTTCAGCTGCCGAGTCAGTCAGGCCGGCGCGGTTGCGGTGGCCACTGGCGGTAGCTAAACAGCGATGTCGCGACGGTCGACGGCTACGGGGAAGCATCACCGGGGCTCCGGAGGGATCCGAAGTTGGAGCCGCTCCGGCACCATGAACAACGACATGGGCGAATCGGCTCTGGTACGGTTCACGCGGCCGTCTTCCAGGCAGCTCCAGCAGCACGGAGTAAGAGGGACACGGCCCAGTGCACGACGGCAAATGGAAAGCGTCTCCTGCATTAGGGAGGAGAGCGGTTGTGAAATTGGTCTGGTGGGGGGCGCCATGGAGGAGGGGCTGAGGTTTCGCGGCTCGGGAGAAGGGAGCTTTCGGGGAGAAGGTGATTTGGCGCCCACGATGTATGAATTGGGGGGATTGGGAGGGGAGTGGAACCATGTTTTACAGACGCATTTGTCTGAAATGTGAGGGGGAGTTACAGTTCTACCCCTGCCTTTAGGCTTCTCGGCTTGTGTCTGTGTACTGAGGGTCGGGGATAGTAGAGTAACTTTGCTTCTCCCCAAATAGTGGGCGGGAGCGATTTCGGGTGAGGAGGGCGTGTTTTCAAATGTAGTGGGCGCGAGCGATTTCACGCGAGGAGAGCGCGTTTTGAAATAGTGGGCGGGAGCTATTTCGGGCGAGGAGAGCGTGTTTTTCCGACCATGGTTTATGAATTATTCGGCACATGTCACTTTGGCCGAGGAGAAGGCGCGCTTGGATGAAGTTACGCACCTACCCTCGATGCACAACGGGCCAATTAATGCGTCTCCCACATAGGACGGTAATTTCACGTCTCCCATTTATTTGCTCGGGCGAATTCCACCAAGCAGAGGATGTTTAATGGTTCGTTCGAAATTTGGGAGAACGAGCACCCACGCCTACCTTACCAAGTCGATTTGAATCAAATTTAGAAATATTAGCTTGCCACTTATTTTTTAGATGGAGAGATGATGCTCGGGAGTAATGTGTTTTCACATTCTCGTTGCTAGCGATTTACTATATGACAAATAGTTGACCCACTCAAAATCGGGAATCAAACCCAAAATGAAATATCTCGATTCAATGAAATAGCTCATTCACCAGGTCAAAATAGTGAACTAAATCCAAAATTGAACACATCAATAGAATAGCATGTTGAAAGTCAAAGTAAAAGTAATGAACTTGTTCGATATACGCATATATCCGTTCATGTGTGAATTGCAGACAACATGTTCTCTCAATTTAAATATTTGAATGCAAGTTTATATTAAAACATGGTTTATACCAGTCTTTGATGCATGAAACACAACCTCCCCCTCTCCCGGACTCCTGCTCTCTCTCTCTCTCTCTCTCTCCTCTCTCTCTCGCCGACAATCTTCAATTCTGTCGCACGCATCCAACACACAAACTTCTTGGTCCTCTCTCTTTCTCTTCATCTCTCTCTCTTTGTGTGTGTGCATGGGGGGGGGGCTTTTCTAGTTCACATGCATATATACTCCATCTATAGGTCTCTCTCGCACACTATGTATGATTCTCTAGTCCAAGCAAGATATCTTGGGTGCACTCATCGTACGCACACAAATTCGTTGGCTCGTTGCCCGTAAATCTCTCATGCACCACTCTGTCATCTCGGAGCTCTTCCCCCTCTGTCTCAAACTCTCCATCTACCTGGGTCACACATACACATGCATATCTCACTCGCACTCGATAGGCCCATCTAAAACTCTATCTCTCTCCCTCGTTCTCTCTCCATTTCACAGGCACACACACACAATCTCATGCCTAGCTAGCCAAGTATGATGGTCTCTCACTCGATTGTAGGCACACGCAGTCCCCCCTATATGTATATGACTAGCTAATCTTAGTCTCCATCACAAACATGTGCATGGTCTATCTCGATTTCTCTTGGGGCATCTTTCTATCGCGCAAACACCTCCCTCGATCTCCCACCCATATAGTCCCCTCACGATCTCGAGGGGGTCTCTCTATCACAAACACACCCTCTGGCCCTCCCCATGCGTCCATGTTCTCCATGTGTCCCTCTGGACCTTTATTGGACATGTGCTATAGGGGTGTCTCTCTCCGTTGGCCAGACCTCTATTGGCCATGTGCTATAGGGGTGTCTCTCTGCGTTGCAAACAATCACACACTAGCTATCTTCGTGTATCCCCTCGCCTCGCTTTTCTATCTCGGAGATGCAAGCATGCTATGTTCGCCTAAGAAACGAAAAACACACACTCTCTCTAATTTATCGTTTGTTGACACTTTCTCTTTCACACACATACTCTTTTTGCACACTTACTCATTTTCCTTCACACACACTTAATCCCTCTCGACTTAGGCACTCTCCTCGGTCCATACCATATTAATTTATTGAAAAGTCAACCATCACAAAGTTTGACCATGTACGTGGAGAAAAACAATTACATATGGAACGGCAAACATATACCATTAGATTGACCATAAGATGTAGTTTCGTATCACTACAAAAAAAAGACACATCCGTGACATTTTGGGCCGAACGAATTTTTTTTCTGTCATACATATGACACTTCTATGACGATAATTGTGACAAATCCGGTATCATCATAGATGTGGTGGGCTCCTACTTCTATGACAAAAAATCATGATAGAAAATGGGCTTTTCGTCCTGGGCGGGTCGGAGATGCAGCTGCATGACATTGTCTGGGCCGTCCATGATGTAAAAAACCATGGTAGAGGTGAGGGTGAGGAAAATTTCAGGGAGTTCCCGGTTACGGTGGGAGGTCGGGGGCCGAGCGATGCGCGCTTCTCTCGTACACATATGCACGTGTGTGTGAGGCGTTGGCTCTAAATGAAACAGAGCGAGGCATTGGGCTCTAACTAAACCCGAGCGATTGCACTGCAGGCTATGCGTTACTGAACCCGAGCGATCGATCAATGGCTGTTAAATAAACCCGATCGAGCGATTCCTTCGCTACTGCTGCTAACTGAAGCTGATCGATGCTGCCTCTGGATGAACAGTGAGCATTGCAGGGGGGTGGATGAACAGTTCCCGGTGGGGGTGGATGAACAGGACCCCGTGGTGTTGCCTCTGATGAACAAGACCCCGATTGATCGAGCCGGTTGGGGCTGGATGAACAGGACCCCGTAGAGGGCTGGATGAACAATAGACGGTGGAGGGCAGGATGAACAGTAGCTCGTGGAGGGGTTGTTGAACAGGAGCCCATGGAGAGGGCTGGTTGAACAGTAGCTGATGGAGTAGCGCGCGGTGAAGGCTGGATGAACAGGAGCCCGTGGATGAACAGTCGCAGGTGGAGGCTGCAGGAGGTCGACGGTGGATGAACAGTATCTCATGGAGGCTGGAGGGGGTCGACGGTGGAGATGAACAGTATTGCGTGGAGTACCGTTTCGCGGTACGCCACACCCGTCCTGATGAACAAGACCCCCGTTTCGACCGTAGGAGGTCCGTTTCCTCCGTTTTGCGGTACGCCCGACCCCTCCCGATCAACAGGATCCCGTTTTGAACATGGCCGGTCGAACACAAGGCCGTTTCCTCCGTTCTGCGGTACGCCAGCCCTCGTTTCCATCGCCTGTTCCGTCCAAGCCCTCCCAATGAACATGACGCATTCCGTTGCCTCCCCATGAACACGACGACGATGTTGTTTTTTCGTTCCGACCCAGCCATGTACACGAGCCCTGGCCGTACATATGCGCGAGTAGGCGTTCAAGACCCTGCCAGTATGTACACATACGTGGATGTATTTTCTTTCTTGCACCCTGGCCGCTGTACGTACGTGTACATGCTACGTGCATGCCTCTACTACGACACGTGCGCGCCTCTACATCGACCAGTATATATGTACGTACACGTTCGCGACGAGAATGACAACACTATGTACGCTTTGACCAGGTGGGTCCCGACTGTCACGCACTTCCTTTCGTGCACAGATGTAGCTGGTGGGTCCCAGCAGTCAGGGGCAAACGTTTTTTTCGCGAAATACGGTGGCCCGCCTGGTGGGTCCCCGCTGTCAGGTGGAGGAATAATTATTTTGAGTGTAATAAGGAGACACTTCCTTGCTGCGGCCGTGGACCCAGCGCTCAGCGTCTCCATGCACAGTACTTTTCTGATGGAAGTTGGTTGTTGACCACATTGACCACGCAACGTCGAGAGCACCACGGCGGTGGACGACGACTAGGCCTAGCAGGGGACGATGCGGAGCCGGGGAAGACGCGGAAGTAGAAGCCCGCACGGAGACGAGTACGAGGGTTCACTGGTTCGGCTGTGGTCTGAGACTGCCGTCGCCGCGGGGCCTGGCCAGCGGTGGGAATAGTAAGGGGCAGTGAGGCCTCCGCGGCAGCACAGCCAGCCACGGGAGGCAGGAGCATGCGGCATGCCCGGCGCTGCTCGGGCGGCTGGAGCAAGAAGACCAGAGGTTGAAGAAGCACTATGGCCGTTGCATGTACATCGTATGGTCAGTGGAGCTAGAATCGTTCATATTGACTAAGTTGACAAAGCCCTTCGTCCCCGTCAACTTAGTAGGCCCACAAGTCAGCCTCCCACCAAGGTGGGTCCCAACTAGCCGGGGGAGTATTCATTTTTTTGTGAGTAATAAGGAGGCACTTCCGGTGGGTCCGAGCTGACAGCAGGGGGAACGTTTTTTTCGCGAAATATGGTGGCCCGTCCAATGGGTCCCAGCAGTCAGGGGGAAACGATTTTTTTGCAAAATACTGGTGGCCCATCCGGTGGGTCCCCGCTGTAAGGTGGAGGGATAATTATTTTGCGCGTAATAAGGAGGCACTTCCTTGCTGCGGCCATGGACCCAGCTGTCAGCGTCTCCACGCACAGTACTCTTCCGATGGAAGTCAATCATTGACAACATTGACCACACAGCGCCGAGAGCACCACGGCGGTGGACGATGGCTAGGCCTAGGAAGGGACGACACGGAGCCGGGGAAGACGCGGCAGTGGAAGCCCGCACAGAGAGCAGTACGAGGGTTCACTAGTTCAGCTGCGGTGTGAGGCTGCCATCGCCGCAGGGCCTGTCCAGGGGTGGGAATAGTAGGGGGCGGTGAAGCCTCCGCGGCAGCACAGCCGGCCACGGGCCGCAGGAGCATGCGGCGCGACCGGCGCTGCTTTGGGCGGCTGGAGCAAGGAAACCAGAGGTTGAAGAATCACTACGGCCGTTGGATGGACATCGTACGGTCACTGGAGCTAGAATCGTTCATATTGACTAAGTTGACAAAGCCCTTCGTCCCCGTCAACTTAGTAGGCCCACAAGTCAGCCTCCCACCAAGGTGGGTCCCAGCTAGCCGGGGGAGAATTCATTCTTTGTGCGTAATAAGGAGGCACTTCCGGTGGGTCTGAGCTGACAGCGAGGGGAACGTTTTTTTCACGAAATACGGTGGCCCATTCGATGGGTCCCAGCAGGCAGGGGAAACGATTTTTTTCCCAAAATACTGGTGGCCCGTCTGGGGGGTCCCCGCTGTCAGGTGGAGGAATAATTATTTTCCGCGTAATAAGGAGGCACTTCCTTGTGGCTCCCGTGGACCCAGCTGTCAGCCTCTCCACGTACAATACTCTTCCGATTGAAGTCGATCGTTAACCACATTGACCATGCCGCACCGAGAGCACCATGGCGGTGGACGACGGCAAGGCATAGGAAGGGGACGACGCAGAGCCAGGGAAGACGCGGTAGTGGATGCCCACACGGAGAGGAGTACGAGCGTTCACCGGTTCGGCTGCCGTGTGAGGCTGCCATCACCGCAGAATAACAGGGGGTGTGGGTGAGTAGAGGGATGCCCTGGCCAGCGGTGGGAGTAGTAGGGGGCGCTGAGGCCTGCGCGACAGCATAGCCGGCCACGGGAGGCGGGAGTGGGCGGCCTGACGGTGCTGCTTTGGCGGCTGGAGCAAGAAGATCAGAGATTGAAGAAACACGACGGCCGTTGGATTGACATCCAAAGGTTACGTCTGCCAGAATCGTTTGTTGACGTATATAATAACTAAAAAATCTTTCATACGCGTCAACTAAACAGGCCCACAAGTCAGACTGCTCCCTCTTTTTTTAATAATTTATATATAGCTCATGGCAACTTCTTATGCAATTTATTGCAGTCGTTTTTTTTGGTTGGCCAGGGCCAATTTCGCATATTTCTGTGGGTTCCAAACTATTTTTAATACCGAAATGTCCAGCCAGATTTTAAGTATGTTGAAGATATATTTAAATTAGGTTAATGCCGAGTGAAATAGGAATATGAAAATGTAATAAAATTCAGAAATTATAAAGTAATTGCCAATTTGTCATCTGTTTTTATATTTACAACCCATTTCATATTACTTTCAATATTTGCACGCGTCTTGAAAGAGTTGCAGCCCATAAGGGCGTAGAAAAATAAGTTGGCCTGGATTGGGTATTCTTCAGAAAAAATAAACTGGGCTCATTTTCACAAAGGAAAAATAGCTGGGCTGGTCACATGGTGAACATAAAATATAAGCCTGGGCTAGACGGGCCATAGGCTAGTTCAAACCCCGCTCCGTGTCAACAATACCAAACAAAAAAAATACTCCTCGAGCAGCTACGTCCCAGGTGTCAGGCGATCTTGTGTTGTTCTCTTGTCTATTGACTATATACGGTCACAATGTTGTGGGTCCAAGATGTCAGGAAAACACTGGGAGGAAGCATTTTATTTTTCCATACGCTGACGTGGTGGGCCCCTACTGTCATCCTCTCCACGTACTTCTGCCAATTCCTGTTGTTTGTTGACCATGTTGACAACGCGAGAGGGCGGCGCCGCGGTGAGCGCACCAAAGCGCACGGAGGATGTCGGCGTTAACGATTTAGGAGACGGTGGGGCGGCGATGCGTGCGCTGTGGCGTAGCCAACTGTGGGAGGCGGAAGCAGGCGGCCCCGCCGGCGCTGGTTTGGTTTTAGCGGCTGGAGGAAGACAGGACTGAAGAAACACGACAGATTGTAAAAGCAGCAGGAGTACTTAACAACATTAACTGAAACCAGTAGGGGCACTTAACAACCAAAGCTGAAAGCAGTATGAGTACTTATACAGGTTCAACCATAGAAAGCACGCCTTGAACAGTGCTACTTTGCCTATAGTTAACCAAGGGTGAGGCCGCCAAGCCCCAGGACAAGGCCCAGGCGCCACCCCACGCATCCACAACCTTCTGAAAGCGGCTTCATCTTGCAACGTGGTCAATAAACAGGATATTCGCTTTAGAGCCATGGAAAAGCATGAACATAATCTTCTGTCCTATTCTCCAAGATGGACGGGCCTTCATTATTTGAGACCACCCATGAATAAATATCTTTTCACCTCCAAGGGGAATTGAGTAGGTCGACATAAACATCATGTTGTGACCAAGCGCAAGTCTGACCCGACCATGGTCAGGCATCTGTATAGGAACAATAGAACTCGGCAGTTCTTGTTTCAAGAAGATCACAACTGTAAAACTATGTATAAGCAATAGTTTATGAACAACATATATAACAGAAAACAGCTCGTACCATAAGTTTCTCGACACAATTGGACCTGTTCAACGAGTGCAGCAGTGGCACACGTATCCCACGTGGCCTTCCACCATTGAAACGCCCCACAAGGACCTCAAGATGATCAATAAAGTGTAGGAACTTGTGGATGTCGATCCAGTCAACTTCATTGCCATTAGTAACAGCCGAGTTATTACAGAGTAACAAACGAGCAGACTGCTTAACTCTGAAAAATCCTACACGTGCCACCAATTATAAGAAAATATTAGTTAGAAGTAGCATCTTCGTGAGAGATTCGTTGCTACTTATAAAGTTAAATTGTGATTAGTTAGACAGGCTAGGTGGATTAAGAAGTAATCGAGGCAACAAGCAAGAACCAGATACAAAACTAACATGGATGAACAATAGGAACGACGTCGGGGTGGAAGATCGCAGTGAAGATGAGACCAGGTTCTGCTATTTCCATCAACATTCGTGCGCCAACTTTCAGTCCGTAACACTTGAGAAAGTTTACCCAAGTTCGGCCATAAAAAAAGCAGCAATCTTCTTGGTTCATGAACCCAACTCGGAACTTATATCCATGGCTTGTCTTCACTGTGACCATTAAACTAGTGTATTCAGTTATGGCAAGGCCGAGCATCTTGAGTACATGTGTTCTGGCAGAGAAAATAATACACTGCAGGAAAAATAATATTGCGGCGCTATGACCGGGGTGTGTCTACCGTGAAGTTATGCACTCTAATTTGTGCATATGGCATGTGGACCCCATTGCCGGTTGCCCCACATATCAGCGAAAGGAAGTAGAAAGACAGGAGTAACTAGTTACACATAAATATATTTTTTGACAAACAGATACTCCCTCTGTAAAGAAATATACAAATCTTTTATATCACATGCTCACCTTGCCGAGAAATATACTCCCTCTGCAACGCACGGACATTATGGGGGTTCAGCTGAGAATATAATACTAAGATTTTTTTGAGGGATAAAAACTGCTTTATTGAAGATTAACAGTCATAGGTATACAAATAATTTCAGGGGTTCCTATGAGCCAAAGATGGCGTCCACAGGGCAAAGAAGTAGCAGCTTTTGCGAGCACATGCGCTTCAACATTACACTCGCGTTTTTCATGTATGATCTCCATGGTTTGGAACATTTTCTTCTTCATCTTGATCTCGTCCATAATAACTTTGCTGGGCCCCAAGTTTGCCTCTTCGATATGCTTGACCGTTGCTGAACAATCGATGCTAATCTGAACTTTTTGCAGGTTTAAGTCAAGAGCCAGAGATAGCCCCTCGCAACATGCCATTGCCTCTAGGATCTCTGGATCAGTAACACTTTCGCACACCAGTGTCGATGCTCCAAGGAAGAAGCCTGTATGATCCTGGCTCACAACTGCCAGGGCTCCCCTTTCACCATTGCGAGATAACGCAGAATCAACATTCATCTTCGCCCAACCCACAGCAGGAGGAGGATGCCACTTCTGCATTGAGCTAGTGCTTCTCGAAACTAGGTTGTGGACTTGGGCCGCAGGCCGACCCTACATGTTTGGGGCCCATGTGTTCTACCTCAGCGCTTTTCATATTGCAAGCGATCGGTACGGCGCTGGTTTTAGATGCTGTCACAAGGCGAATACACAAAATTGAATAAAGCACGACAGCTGTTGGAATGAAATTGAACGACGGTTCCTAACCAGCAATTAGAGTTGCAATTCTATCAACGATATACCATGTGATAAATAATACTATCGTACTACTTATACACACAGGACACTTGTTTCACCATGCCAGATTATTACATAAAAATCTCTCGGAGGATAGATCAGTTAGGCAGTTGTGTGCTGCTACTGAAGAATTTTAAAGTCGATTTGGACCAGCTCTCCTTGCCGAGAAATTTCGATTTGGACATCATCCCCTACCGCAAGATATCATTTAGATTTGAACCTTGACCATCCTTTAGCATCAATCATCATGCGACCATCCTTTGTACTAACGATATATTGAGCAGGTTCATTCACACCAAGGCTGCTCATGGTAAGAGAAACTTGGCCGCAGTCGCCCGGATTGTTGAATGACTCCCTCGTTGCTCTAGGAATTCTCTGTTTGCAAACAACAAGACATACCCAAATAGTTAGATCAACACAGTGAATCATGTGAAACAACATGGAAAGAAAAAAGAACGAAGCACTTGGGCGGCCAATGCTTACCAAGAAGGTGGACATGTCGGTTTTTCTAAGGACTTTGGTATATGAAGTGCGAACTGCGGCCCAGTCTGTTGCCGGTGCAACTGCACGGGCCGGAGCAGATGCAAGTGCAAGTGTTGGTGCAGGTGCCGAAGCCGCTGCTGCTACCGGAGATGGTGCTCCTTGTAGAGCTGGTGCCGGTGTTGGAGCAGGTGCCGGTGTCGATGCCCGATCCTCCGGTATATCGGACTGATCCGCTGACGCGGTCGGTGCCCAATCCTCAAGTGGATAAGACGGAGCTGCTGCCGCTGTCAGTGCTAGAGCAACTGTCGGTGCTCGATCTATGCGAGACAGCGGCGATCGTGTCTGGTCTGCTATGATCAACTTTCTAACTTGACTAGGATCCGTGACCATGATCCAGTTTTTTTCTTCATTTCTTTTAAACGCGAGAAGGACTAATTGTGGCGTTTTTGTTAAACCAAACTGCAGTTCATCATAGGGATTCAGCTTGTACTCAGACAATAGAATGATCCAATTTTTTCCAGTAATATAAGTGATGGACAGTGCCTTTGTTACTGACAAAACATAAGAGGTGAAACCTAAAAAAATAGCCATCATAGAGCAAACCAAACGGTTTATTCCGTGATGAATGTCACATGGCAAAACTTGCATCGTAAAATTGTAGGAAAAGAAAGAAAACATGACATTAAATCAATAAGATTTAGACAGTAAATCAATAAGATTTACTTGATGTGACACGAGTGAATCCTTACCAGGAAATCACTAGGTTGAAGTACTAAACAGAAGATTGACCGTCCAACTACGCGTGGGATGCAGGGGCCCCGCCTACTCCCACAAGCAGGATAGTCCAAAGGTCATGACAAATCGTATGGACCAAACATCCATGGGGCTGGAAATCCTGGTGGGTGCAATAAACCCTGCAATGCATACAGATATTGGAGTGTAACCATAATTGATAGACCGTCCTCACAAAAAATATGATATGGATAGTTCAAAATATACAGACTCAATTGAGTGGATAGACATTAACATAGACAATTCTCAGGACTGACCACACACCAAATGCAGCAGTACTAATAAACAATACAGGGTTCACAAACACAAATCAAGTACTGAACAATAGTACTTACTACAGACAAGCAAAGTTGCTCTAACTAAACTCTGCAGACTATTTTTTGCCACCGACCTATGGGATGAACCCCGCATAACTGACTAGGCCATGGACTTCGTGTGAGATGTCTACATGCACCATCACCATCTTGTCAACCTTGGAGAACCTAACAGAGTGGTCTTTCCACTCATAAACATGATGATGAAGACAGGCCGCATTAGATTTGTTGGGAAGTTTACAAGAACCACACCCTTCGTAATCGAAGGCACAACCAGGAAATTGTTGTGGTCAAGTACAGCCTCGAGAACACGCCTGACAACAATGCTACAGGAAAAACACTAGTTCAGGACACGTGGCGACAAGGACACAACAGCTAGATAGTTCAGCAGTAGAACTCATCATCAGGTCTTCCAGTCACACGGCATGACTTTGAGAACTTCATCTCCACCGCGGACCTGGTTCTAATTCAAACAGAAACCATATTTTATTACTACCTTTGTTCAGAAATATAAGATGATTTTCGATATTATACTCCATATATGACTACATATACGCACAGAAATGAGTGAACAAAGACACTAGAACATGCCTTCAAAGGCATGAGAGCAGAGGGATTACATGCAATATCCATAACACAAGTTACTGAGGAAAATATACCCTCTTAAAAGGTAGCATTGATGTTCATAAAGTACTCCCTGCACCCCAAAATTCTTGTCTTAGATTTGTCTAGATACGGATGTATCAAGTCACATTTTAGTATTAGATACATCCGTTTCTAGACAAATCGAAGACAAGAAATTTGGGACAGAGGGAGTAGTTGAAAGTAATCTATAAGAAATTAGTGTCAACCTCTTGCATGTTTTGGTCAAAAGAGGAATTTAGAACCGTCATTTGGCACACAAAAATCACATGCAAGATTGCCTAGAAAGTTGTACTACTAGTACTAGTACTGCGTGTTAGATGAAAAAACACAATCAAGATCGAGAAAAAGATCGTAGAGAAGAGATATTACCTGGACTTGCTTAATGAGGGATCCCGGAGAGGGGAGCTTGGACAGGGCGATGGCTTTGAGCTTGTCTGCGGTAGTCTCGGCGGGGTTCTTGCGCTTCTTCGTACCATGAGACTCAGCGGTTTTGGCCGGAGCCATAGACATCACTTCGGCCGGTGCTCCAGCGTCCATCAAGAAACTATCAAATAGAAATAAAATAAAAGAAACCATAATCGCAAACCCAAAAGAAGAAAAGACCGGGCCTTGGCCAGAATCACCATTGATGTGCTCACCTTTCCTTCTTTGGGAGAGAAGAACAATGGCAGAAGCAGGTCGGGGATTTCTTGAAGAAATGAGGAACAAGATGAGGTAGAAGCGAGGGTTGGGTAGAGAGGAAGCTGAGAGAGAAGAGTGAAATGATGGTTGCTTCGTCCGTCGAACTTACTGCTGGAAAGGAAGGGGTTTTGTGGTTTGACGGCTCATTGGGCATTACTGCGCCGCTTCGATCGGGGTAGTCTACCGTCACTCTACTACGGAGTAATTTAGTGCATGGCTGGTGGACCCCGATGCTGGCTGTCCCACACGTCGGCGAAAGTGAGTAATTTAGTGCATGGCTGGAGGAGGATCCGCACGGTACATCGTGTCCACTATTTTTTAGAAGAAAAAAATGATTACAGCAAGCGTTTCCACTCATATGACGAAAGAGTGTGAAACACAGAAGCCACTTGAACATACACAGTGCTCCTACTACTACGCATGTGCAGTGGTTCATACATCAGTACTACACAATCTTGTTGCTAGTATAGTAAGATATGACGATAATAAATGATGTTGTGTGCATGTCAACTACTCCTATATGTAACATCATACCGCTTTTTCAACTATCCGGTCGAGAATGGACGGTGAGATCAATGTTGAAAGAACTAGGTCCACAGCGCACAGAGAGTACGGTGCTACAGTACTCCACGAAACATGAACCATATGAAGCACGAATAGTGTTAGGCAGGGTGTATGAAGGGTGCATGGTATGGGAGCAAAAGTTCCCTTCTCGACCCACTTTTGGGTGTTTGGCAGAGTGCATGAAGGGTGCATGAGTCCACACTAGTAGGTTGACAAAAATACACGAAGAGGAAACAACTATATTGAGATGAGAATGCAACCAAACACACCCACACGCTTTGTGCTACAGTGACTGATCTGCACCGTCTGAGTTTGATCCAACGGTCATGTTGCGCCAAGACATGGACATGCCCATGCGGAGGGTGCCTAAACACCACTGAAGTCCCTCTACTTCTCGAGGCGCACGACGTTGGTGATGCAGGGTGCAACTGCCCGCAGAGCCCGCTCCCGGTCGAAGGGAGCCAGCTCGTCAAAGACGGCGTCCAATGGCACGAATGGATTCCGGTGACGGAGCCCTGAAAGGATTCGCCCGGCAACGGCGATGGAAGCCCACAACCCCTCCTTGTCCAGCTCAGCCCCCACCATCGCCCGGAGACGGCTCAGCTCCTCGGAGATATAGGTGAAGAAGGAGACCAGGTCAGGAAGCCACAACTCGTTGAAGTCGACCGGGTGGTCGAATATGTTTAGCCCGACAGTCGGCATCGTCGCGCTGGCACGACGGTAGGCATCGTGTAGCCGCAACACGTGTGTGGCAACTTGGTTCACCAAGTGGCTAGGGCGATCCTGGACCTCGTCACGATCGGCCCGCTCGCGCTCCAGCCGGCTCCCCTGATGGCCTATCGTATCTCCCACTTTCTGCAGCAACGCCGCCGACGCCTCGAGCATCTTTGTGGTGGAAGCCTGCCGCTTTTGAAGCTCCGTGAACTTCCGCACATAATGGAGGAGCATGGCACTCCGCTCCTCCTTGAGCTCACGAAGCTCCACGTCCTTGGCCCTGAGCTCTGCATCCTTGGCATGGAGCTCGTGTGTCAGGAGCCTCACCTCGGACTCCGTGATCTGCTGCGCCACCATGGCACCAGGTAGAAGCAATGGGGAGAGGAAGCAAAGGGGGCGAAATGGCTGAAAGGCAATGCAATCTACGGGAAGGCGGAGGGAGTGGGGAATCTTTTGGTTTTCACCATGGTAAAACACCAGTCGATGACTTCTCACATCAGGGAGCAGTGGGTACAGGTGGAGTCATCGTGACTAATTGCTGCCGCGCCTGCTCCCGTCAATCAAAAAATTAAAAATCCTGCCGCGCCTGTTCCCGTCAATCACAAAATTAAAAATCCTGCCGCACCCAAACACCAGAGGAACGCCGCGGTGGATATTTAAATTTACCTGCCGGCAAATAGATAAAAAAGGGGTGAGAAAAAAATGTGGCGGCGGCTTAGCTAATCGGTCAAACTAGCCCAACTAGCTAGCCACCGTGCTTCACTGATGTACTTGGCGGGAAAGGTGGTCTTTCGTGATTTGACGACTCATTTACTTGCTTCGGCGCTACGACCGAGGAGGATCCAGAAAACGCGTGGTAGGGCGTCCCACGTCAGGAAGAATATATGCGTGCACCACCCGGGAGGACTCCGAAACCGAACGGTAGGGTGTGCCATGTCTCGGCACGGAGGAAAAATGTGCGTGTAAGAATATACTGTATCAGACGTAGTACCTATGGTTCGACCTCAGGACCCAGCCAGTCAGTTGAAAACACCCCACTAGCCACACAACTTCATCATGCAAACGTGGCACGGAGGATAGATGTGGTTAGCTCCATCTCGACCAGCCACAACGTCTCTTGTTCCAGGCGATTCTTCTATTTTCCAAGTTTTTTTAGTCTTAATAACACCACGGCAAGCTAGCGCCACTCTTCGTGTGTGCCCGTGCAAAGGTTAGATGATGGAGAGAAGAGAGATTGAGATCGCAGAAATGAAGAACTCACCAGTAAATGAGATAACGGTCATGCACGTGTTGACGAGGAACTCCCTCTACTCTACTCAACGCAAGTACTGTATAAAATCAAGTTATGGGACAAAGCCAAGAACCGCTCGTTTTTTCAGGCTATCAACTTACGCTTTGTAGTCCAGGTTGCCAGTTCGAATCTCGTCTTTCAGATTTGTTAGTTTTAGGTCCAAATTTGATTAATGACAAGTGGGACCGCCGTGTGTTGTTCCGATATTTCAGTGTAGGATGGTTTTTTTGAACAAACACTTTGCGCGGTTAGACAAGTAACGGCATGAGTTACACGTTTTTTGCAAGTTTACGAACAAAAATGACAGCGGCAGAGAATATCACATCCACCCCGCAGCTTAGATCCAATGGCTTGGGAGTAGTCTGTGTAATTATGCACAATTTCCAAACTCTCCAAAGGTTTTTTTGCAAATAAAACATTCAGGCCTCGTGTGTTCTGCTGCATCTTCGATCCAACGGCTCCCCGGTGCTCATATTAGGTGCTCCCCGTAGCTTAATTACCCTCTACGGTGACTGGAGTAGTTGTGGGCCGAATGCTACGAAAATATAATCTAAACCAACCGGAATAAATGCCTACACAAATTAATCCAAGGTTGGAGTGCCCCTCGCAATGTAAATAGCTCCGACTTTGCGAGGGATGGAGAGGTAGTAGATTCAACGAGTGGAAGATACGGTGTAAGAAAGCAAGGTCAATCGAGAGACATATAGATAGAGAGACAAAGTGAGTGTGGTCCGACATTCATTGAACAAATATATATGCTCCAGAGAGATATTATCCGATTGAGCTTTTTGTCAAGGGTGAGGGTTGTAAGATAGAGCTTGAGAGATGATCTAGTCAGAGACGTGTAGATATATTTTGTGTGTGGGAGGAAGCAAGGTCAACCGATCACATAGGGTCGCCGTGCGGTCGAAAGAGTGAGACGGGTTGGAGAGAGTGACCTAGATAGATGATGTGCGTGAGAGAGTATACAATGTGAATAAGTTGAATTGGGCTCAAACATGGTGATATATCATTTTTGTCCGAGAAAGAGCAAGGTCAATCGAGACATATGGAGAGAGAGAGAGATGAGAGATTAAGTTAGCATGGCCCACCATGAGGTCGAAAGAGTGGTGGCGGCTTGGATGGACTGACCTAGATAGACAATCTGCGTGAGAGAGTATAGAGTGTGTCGATCGAGGCCCGAACAGGGAGATATATCATTTGTGTGTGAAAGAAAACAAGGTTAAACGAGGCTGAGATAAAGAGAGCGAGATTGAATGAGTGTGGCCCGCCGCACGGAAGAAAGAGTGAGACAGTCTTGAGGGAGTGACCTAGATATACAACGTGCGTGCGTGCGCATGCACGAGAGATTGGGGGGCTAGATAGGCAATGCATGTATTTAGCGCGAGAGGGTGAGAGGGAGAGGGGGGAGAGAGAGATCTCGGCATGGGGTGCAATGCCGGGTGTGTGAGGTAAATACATTTGGTAACAGAGTGGAAAAAGGGGTTGTGTAGTTGAGATATTTAGAGATCGAAGCATGGAGAGAAAGAATGAACGTGTCTTGGGAACCGATAGCTTCCTAAGGTGGTTAGGAGAGGAAGATTGACCGATACAGGAAGTATGTAGCGTATGTGCGGTGGGGGGGGGGGCTAAAAAGAACATTTGAATGTACATAGTACAAGACTTAATATCGATGTTTAAATTCGGTGTACATTGTAAGATTTGAACCGAGGACCAGGCATACGGGTAATTATATCGAATTCGTGCCATACTAAGTTTCGAAGAGTTGACATTGAGTCAGTTTGTTGTGCTATTTTTTAGGTCATATGTTTGAATCCATCCAAAAGTTTTCTCACTACCATGGTGTTCACCATATACATATGAATTTGTATTAAAAAAGTAGCGTGGATACAGTGAAATGCGAAATCCATGTTAGAATTTGAGATCGCTACGTGACACACACACTCTAATTCAAATAACTAACTACGTGACACACACTCTAATTCAAATAACTAATTATGTGACACACGCTCTAATCCACGTTAGCGTGGGTACTGTTTCGATTTTTTTTCAAATAACTCCTCATTAATTAATTTACAGTACTCCCTCTATTCACTTTTATAAGACCTTGAAGACATTTCAGACAATGTGCAAAACAGTTCATTTTAAGTTGTCTGAAACGACTTACAAAAGTGAATGGATGGAGTATCTCGTTTCGAACGACTAATTATTGCAAGGAAAACACGGGCATGGTAATACATACAGATTCATTTGCAAATGAAAGAAGATTCGTTTGCATTCTCAAATGTAGGTGCACCAGGAAAACCAGGATCGTGTCAGGGTGGACGCTGCTTCGGTGCCTTAAAGGCAACTGCCTTTGGGTCACTGACATGTGGACCAGCCACCTGTTGGGCCCATATGTCAGGGACACAAAGGCAGGTGCTTTAAGGCACCGAAGCATAGTCCTGTCCGGGTGTTCGCATGTGTCGGACGGACACGTAGCACCCAGCCACCCACCCCCTCCCCGCAAAAAAGGATGACAACAATCTAAGTTCGCGCTTCCATGTTTCGGATTGAAATATCTGGCGGCCCCAATTCCAGCCCTGCAAATTCTCTCTTCTCCACCGTCCCGTTCCGCGCCCAGATTGCTCAAATACCTAATTCGCCTCCAACCCTCGAATTGCCCCTCGTCTCGTCTCTTTCCCCAACATTCCCCACCACTGTGTCGGACGACGGCGACGAAGATGATGGTCGCGCTTCACCACCTCACGGGAGCTACCTCATCTACGCCCTCGACCACCGCACTGGGTGGTCCAACGACAACGTCGGGCGCCGCAATCGACGTGCCTCACAGACACCGAGTTCCACCGCATCAGGTGCGCTTCACCAACGCCGTCTCCCAGCTCACCAGGGCTACTTCACCAAGCACATCGTCACACCTCCGCCCCCCGTGGTCGTTGGGGCTTCACCAACGGTCTTGTCCACCGTATCGTAGCGCTCTGCTACCACTCAAGATCTGCATCCGTGCGCGGCCGCCCAACGCCAGCGCATCACCCTCAATGGCTCCGAAGTGACCCGCACTCTAGCTAGGTGAGCATGCCCAAACGCCGGCCCAAACTAGGTATCCACACATCACTCCCTTGTGCACTGTTCCGACGATGTTTGGATATCCTTTCACCGCTCTCTTAGCTTACATGCCTATGCAACTCGGACCTTAACTCTTATTTCTTATGGAGATATCATCTGAAACAAGCAAATCCATATTTTAGCGAAGCATGACGGCGCTATGGGATCTGGTACACATCCTGCACACCTGTATAACCTTGTAAGTATCTGTCCTCCGGTACAACATCAAGGTCGATTCGTCTTATTTGATCTACCATTTGCCGTGTCAAAAATGCAGAGGGGTATGCAAGGAGCACAAGGCCTGCACATCCCAAGCAAGTGGTAACATGGACTTGTACATGGAACATCCCAAGCGCAAGCAAAGCTGCAGTGAGCCTGTACAACGAGCTAGCGTAAGTCCCTGCATTTCATTTAATTCATACTGGCATTCGTGTATGATTTTGTGTGCAGTGGCTGATCCACGAATTCAAGTTACCAGGGGCGAATATTTAACTTAAAAAATACGAAGGCACTTGCACACCGGAAATCAACATAACTTGAGAAATGTGAAGCTACATGCACTTTGAAAACCAGCTAATGATCCAAAGTAGTTCAAATTATAAACACTAAATGATGCAAGCACCAAAAAACTCAAAATGCAACATGGTGTACAAGGACTATAAACATGGTCTGTACCTGCTTGAATTATTCGTTCTCTGGCTGAAAATATCGAAGTGTAATTGCACGTATAACCAGTGCGCAAACTGCATATCAATATATCTATCCTGCACAAGTATGCCAATAGTTTCAAACAATAGATTAGAAAAGTATTTATGCTATGTTGTCATGATACGGGGACTTTCTGGTAGATGGCCTCGACGTTTCCTCAAGCTATGAAAATGCACTATAATTTGCTTGTCATCAATGCCTGCAAATCTCTGTCTCTCTCAACATAGTAGATCATCATTAGACACTAAATCATTCAATGAGCTTGCAAAATGCTTGCATTAGATCCCTCATTAGACACTACATGTTCATCACCAGGAGCATGTAAAATGTTTGCATCAAATCCTTCATTAGCAGTCTGTTCATTAGACACTTCAGGCAAAAGAACAACATGAGCTTGTATGTTTGCATCGGAAACTTGATTAGATACATCAAATTCAGTCAGTTCAGTATTGGTTGGGGGAGTTATAAAATATGTAGAAATTGGATTCATTTTCTCGTAGATTCCCTACATACAAGCAGTTTTACAACACCGTCAGGTTTAACTATTGGCCAGAAATTGAAGAGTTGAATTAGATATAATCAGGGATGTGATGTACCTGCTCGTTGCGCATGCTCGTTGCGCATGCTACTCTTGCAAGCTGCGACTGTCCGTTTGCGCAAGCTCGATGCCATGCCCGTGTTGCCGCTGCTGCCTCCCACGCAGGCTACACCCATGGTTCGATCTTCATCTTCTTGTCCTTCCGTTCGCTTGAAGCCCGGCGACCACCCTCCAACGAGGGTGTGAGGAAGTGCTGTGTCGGTCTGTCTAGCGGCAGCTAGGTTAGGAGCGAACCAGACTGAAGGCTGGAGCGAATGAATTGGGATTTTTCCCGCTGTCGATCGATATGGGAGGCGCTCGTTTGGGCCGCGAGCCTGCTATAGGGCATGCCTTGCACTTATGTTATTGGCCCATCCAAATTGAAACATTTTTCTTCATTTTTTACATTGCCTGCTCGTGCGTTGGGACGAACAAAACTAGCGTGGGCCAACCTGGACGACTCAAACTAGGTGCACACTTTCCAGCCACCTGAGGCGGCCGCCCATACCAGCCCCTATGGTGGCGTCGCCCCTTTTTGCGTGTATGATTGGATAGTGAAAAATATTCCAGTGGCGTTTTTGATTTACCCACAGAATGGTTGAATTGCTTGTTTCTAAGAACCGAGTTCGCCAATAATGTGAAGGATGCCAGTCTTTTCATCCTATTGTAGATTGCTTCGATCTCGATATGCCAAAAGTAATCGCATGAAATATACAGTAAAAGCCAGTGTGATGTGTTTGGCTACAAGTAGTCTGACTACACGTCCTCATATAACATATAAAGGACGCACCATCTTACCAGATTAACCATTCGACTTACCCATGCAGTGTGGGAAGAAAGAAGTATTGGGACTGCGTATCCAAGCAATTGATGCCATGGACTCCTTCGTACAACCTTGTAAGTGAAAAAGAAGTTGCAGTGTGCTTGTACAAAGAACTAGCATAAGTTCAGTTACCTGCTTCTCGGAATTTTAGTTAGCCACTTATTGCAAAATTGTTCAATTACGTTGCTTGGCTTAATTTAGTTAGCTACTTATTACATACTGGCACGTCCTATTAATCATATTATAGACTGCGCCTATCTATATGTTTGATACTAACTGTTAAGAATTACCTGTTTGCCTTAACTTAAATATCTACTTGTTTGTTTAACTACTTTGCTACTATAACAGCGGGTTACAATGATGTTAATAACTACTTTTCAGCATCCAATTGAAACTCTTTAATTCCTTGTTTGTTTAACTAGTTTGCTGTTATAACTCCCAGTTGAGATGTTTTGCTAACTTCAACTTTTCTGAATCCAATCGGAACTTTAATGACAAAACAGGTTAGTCCAAGATCAAAGAGCGAGGTCCCCATGGACGTTGCATCATCCCACAATAGTGGCACCGACCCAATCGTGCATTATGAATTGCCAACTGCTGATGCTCTAGAGGCTAAACTAGTGGTAGAAAGAGATGCTGCTTCTGCACTTAGAGATGAAGTTGACATGTTGAGGAAGCAAACAACACAATCACAAGCAGTACTCAAGACAACCATTAAATATTTGGTGGATTTCAAAACGAAGCAAGCTGAGACTGACCAGATTGTTATGGTCCTGAAGGAAAAAAGGAAATTAAATTCCTATTTGGTAAATCATAGGTGAAATGTTCTTTCCATAGTTGAATAACCTTTGTGTTGTCTGTTCATGTAATCAATCAAACCATTTGTTTTAGAGATCATGTAATAATTGTTTTTTTGTTTGTAATTCTATTTAAGCACAAGTCTGTATTAATTGATAAGACTCAGAGACATTTCATTTGGATTGCTGTGCCAGACCTACAAATATGCCAATCGGGCTGAATGTGCATTCGGCAATAGTAGTACAGATGGACCATAAGTGGCACGCATCGGAAAGGGCCAAGATGCTGGCTAAAAAAAGGACGTTGTTGTAGCCAAAAAAAGTACAGTGGCCTAGCTTATGTATGTTAGTTGATATTATTGATCCATATACTCTATAAGTGTTTATATGTCTGTTACTTCCATACATTATTGGTTGATTGACTCGGTATTTGAATCTTGATACATCGCTTGTGTACATATCTAAATGGGAGTACACATTATGTTGCGTGTGACATTTGAGTTGGACATGAAGTGTTCCAAATATTCGAATTCACCTTAAACTGGATTCTAGTTTCTGAATTTGAGTATCGGCATTTGTAAACCATATTCATATATGATAGTGGAATACATCTTTGTCCTCCTTTTGAAGATATATAAAAACACATAGAATGATTTATGAAGATTCATATAGGAATACAAAATGGATTCGACTTTAGTTTCCAGGGTAAACGTGGATGCTTATTGTCCCAAAATTCGAAAGAAACAGCAAAATGTCCACTCCCACATCGGCTGCCCGAAGCCAAGTGTTTGGGAGATGAAAATTACTGTCTACCCATTACACGGACAATCCATCGGCTCGATTTCCATTGCTCTAAATATGGGTAGGTAAGTAACTTCAATTAGACGTGACACGACCGCCTCTGAGCCCATTCCGACACGGTGGGCGCCAAACATGGGCGGCAAAACTAATTTGATTCAAGCTCGTCCGAAAGACCTCTGTTTCTCCCTCCATTCCCCATTCATACACGGTGGGCAGCAAAACACCCTCTCCTCGTCCGAAATAGATGTAGGCTAATATTTTAAATAGGGGCAGATGTGTAACTTACATCATACGTGACACAACCGCCCTACCTATCAGCCTCGTTCATACACCGTGGCGCCAACCATGGGCGGCAAAACACCCTCTCCTCGCCCGAAATAGTTACCGGCAAATATTTGGGAGATGCGAGATTACCGTCCTATCCCCAACCGACGAGAGGTCCAAATTTGAAACGGGGAATAAGTTCGTAGCTTTCCCATATTTCAGACAGGCGCGTCCCAAAAACATGGTTCCCCATACCTCTCCCTCCATTTTCCCATTCATACAGCGTCCACGCTAGAACAACCCATTCCCACAGTAGCCTCCGTCCGCCACCCCATCCATCGCCGCCGTCCTCCACCACATCCATCGCCACCGTCCTCCACCATGTCGGAGCGCCTACCAAGACTGCGTAGTCCACTGCTAGAGATGGACATTTCTCATCCACGGCGATGGACCAATAGCCTTGCATCGCGTCCTCTCGCTTCATCGGCGCCGTCGTCCTCTTTGCCAGGGCCGCTCACACGACCTTCTCTTCCACCACAACGGGACTTATCCCCTGATGCACCTATCTACCGTCGCAGATCTGCTTCAATGCCACCGACAGCCATCGCACCCCCGATGCCTACACGGCGCCGCAAGAGAGGTGGTACTTCATATCTCCTCAACTTTTTGATCTCAACCAGAAAATAGATCTTAACTTGGTTACTCTTCTTTCTTTTCAGCTCTTAGAATTTAGTTCTTAGTTCGAAGCAAACAATGGATGCTGAATATCATTTATCCGGTTTGTAGCTTCAAATTTGCCATGGCACAGCCATAATACGGTTTAATTGATCATGCTTAGAGTTTAATTGATCATGTTTGTTCCGTCATGATTTATTTCATAGAAATCAGAGGGGAAACCCTCTTTTGCTAAAAATTATATGCTTAGAGTTTCCCCCTTTTATGATCACTATACGATCAGAATACATGTTTCGTGTCATAATAACACTGCTCCACCCATCAAGCTAAACAAGCTTAGTTGTTCAAATACGAATCTGATATTATCAAAACAGAGTTGTTTAATTGGTCAGCTAAATGTTCCTAAATTAGTTTCGAAAATGCATGTTCGTCGCTCGGGTGTGTATCTCTGTGTGTGGTCTGGTCAGCACGGTTGGGGAGGTGAACTTTGCATATGTAGGGGTTTATAGGGAGACACTCTCCGAGTTGAAACCGCAATGCATTCCATAGATAATCTGACTACTTTTTATGTTTTCATGAATCTTAGATTCTAAATAGCATCATAATGATTATGAGCTTGCGCGCATGAAAAGAATAAAGCAGAACAATGCCATGGCTGTCAAACTTGGCATTAAGGGACTGAAATCAAGTCTAGATGCAATGCAATGCAAACACTCTCCACCTACAGATTCATGCTCAGAATATGATCCTAACAGTGATTCTGAGCTAGAGGGAGACATTAGTCAATGTAGCTCCCTAGTGGAGGAGTCAGAGGAAGATGCCCTATCTTATTCACCCATCAAGGTACTTGCTCTAACTTTCCAAGGTTACATTGCTCGAACATATCTTGCAACTGATGCTTTGCATTCCTTCTACTTTGTTGAACTGCCATTAGCTTAGTTTACACATCGTGTACGTGAATACGCCCAGCGAATCCATTTTCAGTACATATTCCATCTGTCATCATACCATATTTATCCATTCAAATGTCGTTCTTGTGTATCAGATGTTCAAAAGGAAGAGGGCGATTGCTGATCATGGAGGAGCACAAGCAAAGTATTTGGAAAAGGTAGTGGCACCTGATAAATCAAATAGCCCATTAGGTGTAGTTGCAATATCACCTGACCCACAAAATACCCCAACTCTAACAGACTCTAGCCCTACTACACTGGTCATTTCTGATGCCCCAACTCAGCAGACCCCAACTGCAGCAAATAGTATGATTATGCCAGTTGACATAGCACCAGCTGTACGACGCAAAACCCCCCATTCCAGCAAAGAGTACACCAAATCCAGTTGCCAAATCCCTTTTCGAACCAGAGAGAACCCCAATTGCAGCAAATAGGACCCCTATTCCATTTCTTCCCAGTTTAGAAGACGAAGCTTATGTTGTTGTCAGGAACTTTGTGCGCATCTTTCCTTCATGGAAAGATTATAACACACACAGAACAATTTCCAGTCTTCCTCCGCAACTTACGCGTAAGTAATGTACTAATGTTATTCATGGTCATTACTGCATATGTTTCTGGTGACAGAAGACATAAGATTTCATTATTTTAAATTGGCGAGGCGCAAACTGGATTGTGATGACGAGCAAGGGTTGGTTGCGCTTTTCAAGCACTCATTGATGAAGTATCGTTCCTACCTGAGCCAAGCGCACTTCGGTGGCAAGCCTCTGAATGAAATTTCTGTAAAGTCTCCGGTGCTACATTTATCCGACGGTGACTAGAATAATCATGTTACACATTGGTCTCGGCTGCAGTGTAAGGTACTGTCTATGATATCACATCACAATTTGAACTACGTGTCTGCATTTGCCTTAATATCTCACTTGTACGAAAACTGTTAGCAAAAGAACATTCGTTCTCAAGGGACCATAGAATCTCGCAACTATACTACACACTGCATTGCTCTTGTGAGTACCTCTTTCCCTGTATGACCATACTTACTTTCATAGTTGTTTGATTATGTAGCATCACTGCACATGTTAGCCTCGTAATCGTCCATTTGGTGGACATTATAAGATCCATATGGACTCTTACATAAATTTAGAATCAACCCAATGCTTTTGAAGAGGGTTAGCTTTGCAGTCCTCTTGTAAGGACTGAACGTGGTCTATCACTGTACTTACATTAACAGCTACTCCCTTCGTCCCATAATATAAGAACGTTTTGTACATTACACCAATGTTCAAAACACTCTTGTATTATGGGAAGAGGGATTAGTTAATTTTGTAGCATTCTGCATCTTATCTTCCTCGCCCACCATTTACTAAAAAAGTGTAACGCCCCGAGACCGATGTGCCAGGTGTCTTCCAGTTATTCGTTGTTGTTGTGTTGTCATTGCTTGCGTGTCATGCATTGCATATCATGTCATCATGTGCATTTCATTTGCATAGATGTTCGTCTCATGCCTCCGAGCATTTTCCCCATTGTCCGTTTTGCAATCCGGCGCTCCTATGTTACCCGGTGCCCCTTTCTACCTCTTTTCGTGTGCAGGTGTTAAACGTTCTCAGATTGGACCGAGACTTGTCATGCGGCCATGGTTTACTACTGGTAGACCACCTGTCAAATTTCGTGTCATTTGGACTTCGTTTGATAGTCCAACGGTTAACCGAGGGACCGAAAAGGCCTCGTGTGTGTTGCATCCCAACATCCTTCCAAAGTGGCCCAAAACCTACCTAAAACGCCTCCATCATCTCGGTCATTCGATCATGATCGTGTGGCCGAAAACTGCACCTCATTTGGACTCTCCTAGCTCCCTCTACCTATAAATATGTGTCTCCCTCCGAAATTTCCGCGCAGATCAAACCCTAGCCCCGCTCCTCGCGCTGCCGGACAAAAGCTTCCCACCGTGCAGGACATGTCCAGCCGCCACGTCCCTTCAGCCAATCAGAGCGCGACATGTCACCAAACCCCGCCGCCTCAGCCACTCCGGGCGCGCCACGTCGCAGCGCACCGCGCCCACCTCGTCGGGGCCAGGCGGAGCCCAGATCCAGCCCTCCCCGGGCCCGAGTCGGACGCAGCTTCCCGCGCGAGCCGCGCCCCTGCGTCCGTCATCGTCTCCGTTTCCGGTCGCCGGACTCGCCGCGCCCGAGTCGCCGGCAGCCGCCGCCGCCGTCTTCGTTCGCCGGAGCAGCGCCCCATCGCCCTATCGCTTCCTCGCCGCTGTCCTGGGGCGCATCGACATTGAACCCGGCCCAAGGAGAGCCCCGATGCTGCCTGCTTCTAGATCCGACGCTGCCGTTGCGGCTCCGGCCATCCCCGTCGCCGGAGTTCCTATTACGCCGCCGCCGGCCAGGATCGAGGGAGCCCCGATCCGCCTCCCCTGTTGACCGCTTCCCTCGCGTGGGCCACCGCAGCCTCCGACCCAGTGCACCGCCAAGCCGGCCCAGCTTCCCCCGGCCCATCTGTGTCCCCGCCGGCCCGCTTCTTCCGGGCGTTGTTTTTTCCCCGCGAGGTGATATGACTAAGTCCCAGATCTGCTATATTTTTTATGCCTCCTTCATCATACCATAATTCACGCGTGTAGCATATCAAAATGTTCGTCTCGACGAGTACATCATTTCATCTCATTGCATCATTTTCATTTGATCTCATCTTGATGCCCGAAATGCTATTGGAAGGGGGCTATGTGAATAATTTGTCAGATCTGTTTCAGCAAATGGCATTTTGTCATTTTTGCTATGATTAATGTGTGCATGCTATGATCCTGAGCTCTACATGTGTTTTGTTATATGCCATGCCATATATTATAGTGGTGCTTGCCATGTATTTTTGTGCTATTTGTGGTGACTAGCACAAGCTTGCAAAGTAGCGTAATCGGTAATGCTGATTTTAGGGACTTAGAATTTCACGAAGTCCTTGTCCTGATTTTGTTGTTATGCCATATGTTCATGTTGTTTCCTAGTGATCCGTGCCTCTTTTGAGCATGATCAGTAAGGATGTTTTATTAATATTCTGGTGCTCTATCCATCCATGTCTCTGTTTGCATTTATGGGGCACCCAAGCTTGAGTCAATCGAGCTCTACGTTTGCTATAAAATGTTCCTGGCAGATCGTTGACATGTTTAGCGATTTTGCCGAGGTTGTTGCTATTGATCCGTGCATGCTATGTTGTTGTTCTTAACATGTCTAGCTTCTATGCCATGTATTCTTGATGGGTGTATTCTTAGTTTGTCATGCCATGCTCTGTAGTGAGTGCATCGAGCTCGTAAACATGCCTACTCGTTAACTGATTTGCATGCTCCAGTTCTTCACCAAGTCTGAGATCTGTTTATGTTTTTGCCATGATCACATGCTTGAAATTGTATTTTCTGATCCCTTTTGGCTCAAGGCCACTAAGGGACTTTTGTTAAGTGCTTTGAATAGCTTCATTCCATGCCTTGCTTTGCCATGTTAAGTTCCTGTAGCATATAGTTTTCATGTTCCAAAGTATGCTTCCGGAAGATTAATTCCTGACATGTTGTTATTTCACAAAGTCTGAAACCTCTTATCATTTGCACTTTTGCCATGCTTGTTTGAACCTGTTAATGGACAAATTAGCCGTAGCTCAGTGTTCATCTTTTGTCAAGCTTCTTGAGTGGATCCCTGCCATGTATTTTGTTGCCATGTTTGAGTGTTGTAGCATATTTATCTTGTTGCATTTATTTGGTCACTTGCTGATTAGCGCAAACCGGTGCCATATTTGTTTTGCTTGCCATTTCCAAACCGTGCATCCGTTTCCGGTGATCTTTATATTGATTTCAACCGAAATCACCTCACCTTTCCAGTGGGACTCTTGGATTTCCAAGTTGAGGCCAGGTTTAATCATTCCTTTACAAATCATGCATATGCATCGCATACCGCATCCCGCATATCATACCATGTTCATGTGTTGGTTGTTTACTATGTTGTGTGCTTCTTTCCGGTGTTGCTTCTTCGGGTTGGTTCCGGTAACGTCATGTTTGTGAGGACCCGCTCGTCTATGTCCGTTTGTCTTCTTCATGGACTCGTTCTTCTTCCTTGCAGGATTTCAGGCAGGATGACCATACCCTCGAAATCACTTCTATCTTTGCTTGCTAGTTGCTCGCTCTTTTGCTATGCGTATGCTGCGATACCTACCCCTTTCTTATCATGCCCCCCATATTGTTGAACCAAGCCTCTAACCCACCTTGTCCTAGCAAACCGTTGTTTGGCTATGTTACCGCTTTGCTCAGCCCCTCTTATAGCGTTGTTAGTTGCAGGTGAAGATTCAAGTTTGTTCCTTGTTGGAACTTGTTTACTTGTTGGGATATCACAATATATCTTATTTAATTAATGAATCTATATACTTGGTAAAGGGTGGAAGGCTCGGCCTTATTCCTGGTGTTTTGTTCCACTCTTGCCGACCTAGCTTCCGTCATATCGGTGTTATGTTCCCGGATTTTGCGTTCCTCACGCGGTTGGGTTATAATGGGAACCCCTTGACAGTTTGCTTTGAATAAAACTCCTCCAGCAAGGCCCAACCTTGGTTTTACCATTCGCTACCTAGCCTTTTCTTTTCCCTTGGGAGTCGCGCTCTCAAGGGTCATCATTATTTTAACCCCCCGGGCCAGTGCTCCTCTTAGTGCTGGTCCACCTTGTCAGCCGCCGGTGGCCACCAGGGGCAACTCTGGGATGGCCTACCGGAAGTTTGGACAATCCGGTGTGCCCTGAGAACGAGATATGTGCAGCTCCTATCAGGATTTGTCGGCACATTCGGGTGGCTTTGCTGGTCTTGTTTTACCATTGTCGAAATGTCTTGTAACTGGGATTCCGAGTCTGATCAGGTCTTCCCGGTAGAAGGAATATCCTTCGTTGACCGTGAGAGCTTGTGATAGGCTAAGTTGGGACACCCCTGCAGGGATTTGAACTTTCGAAAGCCGTGCCCGCGGTTATGGGCAGATGGGAATTTTTTAATGTCCGGTTGTAGCAAACCTGAAGTTGATCTTAATTGAAATACATCAACCGCGTGTGTAACCTTGATGGTCTCTTTCCGGCGGGGTCCAGGAAGTGCAGACGGTGTTGGAGTTATGCTTGACATAGGTTGTTCTAGGATCACTTCTTGATCATAGATTCTTGAACGTTCTTTTGCCTTCTCTTCTCGCTCTCATTTGCGTTGTTAGCCACCAAATATGCTAGTTGCTTGCTGCCGCTCCACCTCATACCTTTAGCTTACCCATAAGCTTAAATAGTCTTGATCGCGAGGGTGTGAGATTGCCGAGTCCCCGTGACTCACAGATACTTCCAAAACCAGCTTGCAGGTGCCGATGAGATCGTGCAGATGACACAACCAAGCTCAGGAGGAGCTCGATGGAGATCTTTTCCTTTGTGTTGTTTCGTTCTAGTTGATAAGTAGTGGAGCCCAGTTGGGACGATCGGGGATCTGTGTAGCATTTGGGGTAGTCTTCTTTTATTTTGGTTCCGTAGTCGGACCTTGATTGTATTTGGTTGATGTAATGCTTGTTTCATGTAATTGTGTGAAGTGGCGATTGTAAGCCAACTATGTATCTCTTTCCCTTATGTATTACATGGGTTGTGTGAAGATTACCTGACTTGCGACATTTCTTTCAATGCGGTTATGCCTCTAAGTCGTGCTTCCACACGTGGGAGATATAGCCGCATCGAGGGCGTGACAAGTTGGTATCAGATCCTTCCCTGACTTTAGGAGCCCCCTGCTTGATCGAATAGTTGGCGTTATTGAGTCTAGAAATGTTTTGAGTCATTTAGGAATTATATATCAGAGTGTTTAGGAATTCTTTTTACTCCTCAGTCCCTTCGTTGCTCTGTTAAGGCATCCTGACGTAGAGTTTTGACTCTTCTCTTCTCAAATTTCACTAAAAAAAATTTAGGATCACGCAGGTATCTTGGAATCTTTCCGATGGTTTTGTTACGAGAACATTGTTCTTGGTGCCTCCTGTCATTTAGGGGTTGTGGCAGTGTCCCGGGGAGTTGAGCTCCGTGGTGTTGTCGTCACAATTTTATCGTTGCAGTTCTGGAATACCTGAGTTTAGTTTCGCCGACATCGAAAATCTCTTTTATGCAGTTGTTGGTGAGATAACCTCGACGCCACCTAGTACTGGGGCAGGAGTTCGGGAGTATTGCCATAACTTGTATAACGGATGCTTTTCGAAGGTTGAGGTAGACCATTTCTGAAGGTTTCTTGGTTATGTGTTGAAGGATGGATACACCTGGATGTAGGATTTGCTAGTTTTGGGTGAGATATTATGCTTCCCCTGTATCCCCAACACCTGATTGCATAACTAGAAAGTTTCAGGAGTTTGTAAGTGCGAATTCACGTAGCTCTTAGGATATCTTTCCGACGGATGTATGATACGAAATTGGGGTTCGACGTCTAGTAGTCCGCCTATCAACTGTTGGTTTACAGTGGTCTCGTTGTGTCTTAAAGAGTCCTTGGCTATGCGGCTCGGGGACGCTTCGTATGTCATGTGCACTACCTTGTACATGATGGTGTTGTACGATCGAGCCCGTGTAGGACCCACCCCGAAAACTTCAGACGAAATCTCTATCATATGTTTGTTCCGGCTCATTTTGCAAGCCAATCCTTTGTCTTTTTGTTTTGAGTTGTGGTATTCGAGTTGCTTCAAAGTCAAATGTTGATTCCATACCTTCCCCAAATGGTGTTCTCATACTCCGATGAGAATACTAATCCTTATTGATAATCGAGATTGTCATGGCAAACCTTTTTCAACCGGCATGTTTTCTCTTCGAGTGGATCCGATCTTTTCAACATCCGCAAGATTCAATCTCAGTTCTTCTCAACGGTGTTTGTTTCATCCGTCTCCAAGTTGCCTTTGTTTTTCCCACCCTCCCACCCTTGTTTCTTCAAGGACTCGGATTTCTTAATCAAGTATCATTTTATTCATGTGAAGTCTCTCCATTCTTTTCCTTCATGTTCTTACCTGGTGATTCTCATGAAGATTCTGACGGAGTTTCAAGTTATCATTATTCGTTCTTTTCATCTCCAGTGGTTTCAATTCAAGCTTTGTTGAGTATATCCTTTCCTCATTTCAATGTTTTTTCCATGCCGGTGCACCTCATTATCATTCCACTTCTCGCTATTTATTATTCTGGAGTGCTGAAGATATCTCAAAGATTCGTGTTTCCACTCTACATTCGTTCATACTCTTCCCACGATGTTAAATCAACCGGTGCATTCTCTTTTTTTAGTCGTTCAACGGTGTATCTTTTCAGTGGGCCCTAACCCACAGGTCTATTCCTAGGATCTTACCTGACTCTTCCTATTTTCCCAGACTATCCTCAAACTTCTTATCGAAGTTTGACGTAAGTATGATTTATCATGAGTCATATGTGTTTTCCTCCAAGATCTTTCAAATTCTTTTCATTGTTGGCTCAACCTCTTCGTTTTGATTCTTCCGGAGTGTCTAAATAATTCATGGTGGTGTTTCTCGTCATCATTCTCGGACTTTGAAGACTGAAGAAGATTTCCTCTTAAATCCTTATCCATTCTATTGAAGATTCGTGATTCTAGCTTGCCGCCATCCTCTTATAATTGTTTTTAATTTGTGAGAATTCTTTTCACCCATCCGGAGCAATTCAGGAGTCTTTTCAGTTCGATCATCCGGAGTCCATCATCTCATAATTATTCATTCTCAGCTTTCAGTTATCATTCTCCAATTTTCCCGGTGCATCATTCAAGTAATCTCTAATCGACCCGTGACATATTCGTTTCACTTGTATCTAAATCCCCTCAAGTATCCTGATTCATTCTCTAATTCTTACCGGTGATTCACCCCTTTACTTCGTTTATTTTAATTCCAACGGTGTTTCATTCAAGAGTTCTCTTATTTATCAATTTATTCGATGTTCCAATCCTACCGGCGGTTCGTTGAAGACGTTCTCAAGTTTGTGTTATATCTCTCTTAATATTTTCTACGAGAATGAGTAATATATCAAATCCGTTGATTGTCATCAATTTAATTGATGAAGGATAAGCATAATATAATTCTTATTCTTGTTTCATCCAAGAGATTAATTCCTTATTCCGGAGGTACATCAAATTCCCGGTGTCAATTGGTTCATCTTTTCTTTTCTCGGGGTTCCAAGCTCTCTCTATTATTTTATCACGAAGATCAACCTAAATCATTGCAAGGATTCACCTTGTGTTTTCAACTTCTTTGTCCTTCCGTTTGATCATTCTTTTGTTTAACAGAGTTCTTCATGGAGGCTCTGCATGATGGGTCATCAAGGATTTAATTCCTTCTTGAAGTGTTCATCGAGATTCTTTCCAGAGGAGCTCAAGCATTCTTCATCTTGCAATCCGGAGTGCAATTCTTTCTACCATATTAATTGGAGGTGGTATTATGTCATTCTTGATAATTTGAGTTCATGTTTCATGATTCACATGTCATTAAGAATGAGATATTTTAAATCCACCAATCTCTTCATTGGAGTTATCTTGGGCTATATTTCACATAAAGCTTTCCTCTAAGGATTGTCGCTCTTACGGTATTTATCAATGATCCAAGTTCTTCGTTTATTCTCCCGGTGAAATAAGTTTCTAGTCTCCTTGTTCTTATCAATCCAATTCTTTTCCTGTGAGTGGCAGGTTTTCACCTCATATTTTTGAGATGTATTCCATAAGACCATGCCAAGCTTATCCTTTTCGTTATTGGTTTTCCAACAATTTGGTTCGACCCTTCTCCTAAGGATACCTTTTCAAGCTCTTTTGTAGCAGAATTTGGCATTTTCTTCTACATTCTTTTATCTCAATGATCTATCTTCTATTTCTCTCTTCCGGAGGCATTGCGATGTTGCTCTTTTCAACCCATCATTTTGTTGTGTCAAGATCATGCTTCTTTCTTTTGCTTATCCATTTAACCGGAGTGTTCTGTCCTTTTTGCTCAAGTTCTTGTCGCCTTATCAAGCCTTGCATCCCTTCTCTACCGGAGTGCTGACCGAATTTGTTCTTCCTAGTTACTCTTCTCTACCGGAGTCCTTTCAACTTTGTTCATCTCCGTTGTATTCTTTTCTCGAAATGGTTTAACCTTCTCAAGGTTCTTTGGTCTAACTCGTTTGTCAAAGAAGCAACTTAGTTTTACCTCTTCTCTTTTCCTTCCGTTTTCCCTCCGGTGCCATTCTAGATCTCGGGACGAGATCCTCTCGTAGTGGTGGAGTGTTGTAACGCCTCGAGACCAATGTGCCAGTTGTCCTCCAGTTATTCGCTGTTGTTGCGTTGTCATTGCTTGTGTGTCATGCATTGCATATCATGTCATCATGTGCATTTCATTTGCATACATGTTCGTCTCATGCAACCGAGCATTTTCCCCATTGTCCGTTTTGCAATCCGGCGCTCCTATGTCACCCGGTGCCCCTTTCTACCTCTTTTCGTGTGCGGGTGTTAAATGTTCTCGGGTTGGACCGAGACTTGTCATGCGGCCTTGGTTTACTACCGGTAGACCGCCTGTCAAATTTCATGTCATTTGGACTTCGTTTGATACTCCAACGGTTAACCGAGGGACCAAAAAGGACTCGTGTGTGTTGCAGCCCAACACCCTTCCAAAGTGGCACAAAACCCACCTAAACCTCCTCCATCATCTCGGTCGTTCGATCATGATCGCGTGGCCGAAAACCGCACCTCATTTGGACTCTCCTAGCTCCCTCTACCTATAAACATGTGTCTCCCTCTGAAATTTCCGCGCAGATCAAACCCTAGCCCCGCTCCTTGCGCCGCCGGACAAAAGCTTCCCACCACGCCGGACATGTCCAGCCGCCATGTCCCTTCAGCCAATCAGAGCGCGACACGTCACCAAACCCCGCCGCCTCAGCCACTCCGAGCGGGCCACATCACAGCGCACCGCGCCCACTTCGTCGGGGCCCGGCGGAGCCCAGATCCGGCCCTCCCCGGGCCTGAGTCGGACGCCGCTTCCCGCACGAGCTGCGCCCCTGCGTCCGTCATCGTCTTCATTTCCGGTCGCCAGACTCGCCGCGCCCGAGTTGCCGCCAGCCGCCGCCACCGTCTTCGTTCCCCGGAGCAGCGCCCCGTCGCCCTATTGCTTCCTCGCCGTCGTCCTGGGCGCATCGACCTCGAACCCGGCCCAAGGAGAGCCCCGGTGCCTCCTGCTTCCAGATCCAACGCTGCCATTGTGGCTCCGACCATCCCCGTCGCCGGAGTTCCTATTGCGCCGCCGCCGGCCGAGATCGGGGGAGCCTCGATCCGCCTCCCCCGTTGACCGCTTCCCCCGCAAGGGCCACCGCAGCCTCCGGCCTAGTGCACCGCCAAGCCGGCCCAGCTTCCCCGCGGCCCATCTCCGTCCCTGCCGGCCCGCTTCTTCCGGGCGTTGTTTTTTTCCCGTGAGGTGATATGACTAAGTCCCAGATCTGCTATATTTTTTATGCCTCCTTCATCATGCCATAACTCTGCATCCGTAACTCCGATTCACGCGTGTATCATATCAAAATGTTCGTCTCGACGAGTACATCGTTTAATCTCATTGCATAATTTTCATTTGATCTCATCTTGATGCCCGAAATGCTGTTGGAAGGGGGCTATGTGAGTAATTTGTCAGATCTGTTTCAGCAAATGGCATTTTGTCATTTTGCTATGATTAATGTGTGCATGCTATGATCCTGAGCTCTACATGTGTTTTGTTATATGCCATGCCATATTTGTAGTGGTGCTTGCGATGTATTTTTGTGATATTTGTGGTGACTAGCACAAGCTTGCAAAGTAGCGTAATCAGTAATGCTGATTTTAGGGACTTAGAATTTCACAAAGTCCTTGTCCTGATTTTGTTGTTATGCCATATGTTCATGTTGCTTCCTAGTGATCCGTGCCTCTTTTGAGGATGATCAGTAAGGATGTTTTGTTAATATTGTGGTGCTCTATCCATCCATGTCTCTGTTTGCATTTATGGAGCACCCTAGCTTGAGTCAATCGAGCTCTACGTTTGCTATAAAATGTACCTGGCAGATCGTTGACATGTTTAGTGATTTTGCCGGGGTTGTTGCTATTGATCCGTGCATGCTATGTTGTTGTTCTTGCCATGTCTAGCTTCTATGCCATGTATTCTTGATGGGTGTATGCTTAGTTTGTCATGCCATGCTCTGTAGTGAGTGCATCGAGCTCGTAAACATTCCTACTCGTTAACTGATTTGCATGCTCCAGTTTTTCACCAAGTCTGAGATCTGTTTATGTTTTTGCCATGTTCACATGCTTGCAAGTGTATTTTCTGATCCCTTTTGGCTCAAGGCCACCAAGGGACTTTTGTTAAGTGCTTTGAGTAGCTTCAGGCCATGCCTTGCTTTGCCATGTTAAGTTCCTGTAGCATATAGTTTTCATGCTCCAAAGTATGCTTCCTGATGATAAATTTCTGACATGTTGTTATTTCACTAAGTCTGAAACCTGTTATCATTTGAACTTTTGCCATGCTTGTTTGAACCTGTTAATGGACGAATTAGCCATAGCTCAGTGTTCATCTTTTGTCAAGCTTCTTGAGTGGATCCCTGCCATGTATTTTGTTGCCATGTTTGAGTGATGTAGCATATTTATCTTGTTGCATTTATTTGGTCACTTGCTGATTATCGTAGACCGGTGCCATATTTGTTTTGCTTGCCATTTCCAAACCGTGCATCCGTTTCCGGTGATCTTTATATCGATTTCAACGGGAATCACCTCACATTTCCAGTGGCACTCTTGGATTTCCAAGTTGAGGCCAGGTTCAATCATTCCTTTCCAAATCATGCATATGCATCGCATACCGCATCCCGCATATCATACCATGTTCATGTGTTGGTTGTTTACTATGTTGTGTGCTTCTTTCCGGCGTTGCTTCTTCGGGTTGGTTCCGGTAACGTCGCGGTTGGGACGACCTGTTCGTCTACGTCCGTTTGTCTTCTTCATGGACTCATTCTTCTTCCTTGCGGGATTTCAGGCAAGATGACCATACCCTCGAAATCACTTCTATCTTTGCTTGCTAGTTGCTCGCTCTTTTCCTATGCCTATGCTGCGATACCTACCACTTGCTTATCATGCCTCCCATACTGTTGAACCAAGCCTCTAACCCACCTTGTCCTAGCAAACCATTGTTTGGCTATGTTACCACTTTGCTCAGCCCCTCTTATAGCGTTCTTAGTTGTAGGTGAAGATTGAAGTTTGTTCCTTGTTGGAACATGGAGATGTTGTTCCTTGTTGAACATGTTTACTTGTTGGGATATCACGATATATCTTATTTAATTAATGCATCTATATACTTCGTAAAGGGTGGAAGGCTCGGCCTTATGCCTGGTGTTTTGTTCCACTCTTGCCGCCCTAGTTTCCGTCATATCGGTGTTATGTTCCTGGATTTTGCGTTCCTCACGCGGTTGGGTTGTAATGGGAACCCCTTGATAGTTCGCTTTGAATAAAACACCTCCAGCAAGGCCCAACCTTGGTTTTACCATTCGCCACCTAGCCTTTTCTTTTCCCTTGAGAGTCGCGCTCTCGAGGGTCATCATTATTTTAACCCCCCCAGGCTAGGGCTCCTCTGAGTGTTGGTCCACCTTGTTAGCCGCCGGTGGCCACCAGGGGCAACTCTGTGCTGGCCTACCGGAAGTTTGGACAATCCGGTGTGCCCTGAGAACGAGATATGTGCAGCTCCTATCAAGATTTGTCAGCACATTCGGGTGGCTTTGCTGGTCATGTTTTACCATTGTCGAAATGTCTTGTAACCCGGATTCTGAGTCTGATCGGGTCTTCCCACTAGAAGGAATATACTTTGTTGACCGTGAGAGCTTGTGATGGAATATCCTTCGAAAGCCGTGCCCACGATTATGGGGAGATGGGAATTTTTTAATGTTCGGTTGTTGAAAACCTGAAGTTGATCTTAATTAAAGTACATCAACCGCGTGTGTAACCGTGATGGTCTCTTTCCGGCGGGGTCCGGGAAGTGAACACGGTGTAGGAGTTATGCTTGACGTAGGTTGTTCTAGGATCACTTCTTGGTCATAGATTCTCGATCGTGCTTTTGCCTTCTCTTCTCGCTCTCATTTGCGTTGTTAGCCACAAAATATGATAGTCGCTTGCTGCATCTCTACCTCATACCTTTACCTTACCCATAAGCCTAAATAGTCTTGATCACGAGGGTGTGAGATTGCTGAGTCCTCGTGACTCACAGATACTTCCAAAACCAGCTTGCAGGTGCCGATGAGACCGTGCAGATGACACAACCAAGCTCAAGAGGAGCTCGGTGGAGATCTTGTCCTTTGTGTTGTGTCATTCTAGTTGATCAGTAGTGGCCCCCAGTTCGGATGATCGAGGATCTGTGTAGCATTTGGGGTAGTCTTCTTTTATTTTGGTTCCGTAGTCAGACCTTGATTGTATCTGGTTGATGTAATGCTTTATTCATGTAATTGTGTGAAGTGTCGATTGTAAGCCAACTATGTATCTCTTTCCCTTATGTATCACATGGGTTGTGTGAAGATTACCTCACTTGCGACATTGCTTTCAATGCGGTTATGCCTCTAGGTCGTGCTTCGACACGTGGAAGATATAGCCGCATCGAGGGCGTTACAAAAGGATCAGATCTATATTTAATCTTACCAATAAGTAGAATACACAGACAATGCCAGTGCAGAAGTGTAGCCCATTGCTCTTGTCAGTACATTTTGTACTATAACGCTTGTACTTCGAGGGACTGGTAGCTGATTATGTAGCGTCAATCTGCATCTTAACTTCATTCTCCTCTATCCCTTCCAGTATTATCATATCTGTAATTACTCTCTTCAAAATGTAGAGTACAGGCAGTACTTATGAAGAAGATTATGTGCTGAAATTCTTGAGTTATCCTTCCCTTGCCATGGTGAAGGGCATTATAAAGCCGGCGTTAACTGTTAATGTAAGTCAGTCCTTCGAAAGCCTTTATCCTCAACTGCTATTTAATTTGCTCATACTCCCAGTCGTTTACTGCTATTTAGTTTGTTGTTTCTACCAAAATGCATGTTCATAAGAACAATAAGTTCTAAGTTTTACTTGTAAAACCAAATTCCTTATTCATACCATGCACATTACTTGATACTCCCTATATGTATGCTTGTTTTGTGGATCTATAATCTAGTGTGTGGTGAAGCAGCCCATGTTTCCACCTTGTCATCTCCTGTTTTATCTTACTGATGTGGCTGATGATATGAACAACATGCCATGCACATTATCCAAAATAGATACAATGATTTTCTTTGCCCTTCATCTATGCTTGTTATGTTGACATGGTAATCCAGTAGTGTGGTGAAGCTCCCCGCATTATGAACAATGCCAAATTATGCTATTGATATTTTGAACATACTCTTTATTTTCTAATTGGAAATTGGATAGAATTGACAGAACAGTTATCATCTTTGTTTATACACGTGCAAAACCTGTCATCTCTTTGCTTTGTTTCAGGGTGTTCTGCCTGATGGCATGCACAAGTCTGCTGAAGGCTGTGAGACAAACCCAACATATATTGTAGCAAAGAAGGCAAAACATCTTGAAGATAGCGAGACAACCCCAAAGTCTTGTCTTGATGCAGTGTTCAAGTTACTTGAGACTGACAGTCAGACTAGCTCACAGAATTCGTTGTCTGAATCAGTTCGACTTCTTCAGTCCCAAGTTCTAGCAAAAAGGCATTCTGCAACTCAACTTCGACTTGAAGTCCTATCTCTAAGAACGATTGCAGATAACACCAATGAGAACCTCATCTCTAAACAGCTACACCTGGCAGCTATGACTGACATGCTAGGCCGGTCTCACAGCCTTGCTCAGCAGCTTGCGCAGCAGTTCCTTCGCAAGGCTAACCTTTCTTGAACTGTCTTGGAAGTGTTCTCGGTTCAGTATTATTTTGTTACGCTGCAATGGTGCCTAGTTTTTGTAATCTGCTTCTTTGTTGCGCTTTATTATCACTGGTGGCGAACTTTGATGCCCAATGGATGTAATATACCTTAAATCCTTTATTGTGTAGTGTAGGTTTATTCTTAGTTACTATGCCGTAATTTCTTTATTGTATATAGTAGGTTTGTTCTTAATTTGTACTAGTTACGCAGCAGCCCGAAATGAAACCCGGCCCATGATTGTGCAAATCAAATCACGGCTTTTTCACATGCCAAAATTGTCTGGGTCCTTGTATGGCCCAATCAGATATCGGCTGCGAGTAGGCCGGATGCAAACCGGGCTGTATTTAGGCCCAACTATATGACGGGCTTTTAACAAGCCGAAATTAATATAGGGCCGAAATGTTAAACAGGCCTTTTATAGGCCAAAACTAATATCAGGTCGAATTACTAAGTGGGCCTTTAGCAAGTGGGCCCAAAAGCATAGTGTCCAGTTGACGGGCCGAATCTAATATGGGCCATAATTGAGCCCAAAGCCACTTAAAGGGTTGGACCTGATATGGGCCGTAATTTGGCCCAGAACGTGGTAGGCTTTTAATGGGCCGGATCACATATGGGCCACTATTAGGCCCGGAGCATGGCAGGCCATTAATGCAGCGGATCAAATATGGGCCGGCATTTGGCCCAAAACATGGCAGCCAGTTAATGGACCGGCCTACTAGGGTCCTCAAAATCTTGTGGGCCTACAACTAGGCCGGCCCATTAATGTCCATCAAATCTCATGGGCCTTTAGCTGGGCCATCCCATTATGACCTGCAATAATCTTGTGGGCCTTTACCTGGGCCGGCCCATAATGGCACACAAAATCCTTGTGGGCCTTTACCTGCGCGGGCCCATTATGGCCCGCAAAATCTTGTGGGCCTTTAGCTGGGCGAGCCCATTATGGTCCGCAAAATCTCGTGGGCCTTTAGCTGGGCCGGCCCATTATGGTCCGCAAAATATTGTGGGCCTTTAGTTGGGCCGGCGCATTTAAACTTGTTGGGTCGTGCCACGTGTTGACGTATTATAGGCGCATTCTGTCCAGTGATTGGATGACATCTGTCCCAACAATGAGTCGACACGTGTTTCCTCTAGCCAATGATGATTTTACATGTGGAAAATCCCCATTGGTCGGGGCTGTTAACGGGTTATCCGATCCAAAACCCGACCCGATAGCTTAACGGCGTTCTGTTACGGTGGATGCCACGTGTAAGTCACCCTTGACGAAAGCACTTTTGTGATGCGCGATTTATCGTCATGGAAGTGGACACTTCCGTGATGATAATTTTGGTAATGTCATGGAACACTTCTACGATAGCACATGTATGACTATCTTGATTCTGTCATAAATTTGTCATGGATGTACATGCATGAAAAAAAAAGCGACCTACTGTGACAAACACGTATCATCACGGAAGTGTATTTTTTTGTAGTGTATGATGTATCTTTGGTATTGAAGATATAAAAAACACTTGTGTAGACCTGATCAAAGTTTCCAAAGTTTGACTTCTAAAAAATTACACGCACTGCATTATCTAGCGGATGGAATATCTCTTCCCCACTCTCAGCTATCTGACGCACCACTCAGCCTTATCGGGGCTAGTCAATCTCTCTCAAACTTTATATCTCCCTGGTTCACACATACACATGTCTTGCTCGTGCTGTACATATAGACCCATCCAACACTCTCCCCCTTGTTCTCTCTATGTGACACGCACCTCCCTAATAAGTACCATAATCCCTCACTCCATCATAGGCGCAAGCACCCACCCCTAAGTATGATTATCTCTCACTAGCCATCAGGAACACACGTATTGTCTCCTTCCATACATACTTCTATCTCGATATCTCTCGGGGTATCTTGTACCATGCACACACCTTGTCACTCGATCTCCCACCCATGTAGTCCCATCACGATCTCCAGGGGATCTCTCTATGAAAGACATACACTCTCTCCTCCCCTTGTCTGCATTTTCTCCGTACGTCTCTCTCGACCTATCTCCCTTGTTTGTCAGACCCCTCTTGTCCACGTGCTAGGGGTCTTGCTCTCTCGGTTGCAAACAACCACACACTATCTCCTCACCTTGCTTCCGTTGTCGAAGATGCATGTGTGATATGTTTGCATAAGACACACACGTTTTTTCTCGATTTTTATCGAATGTTGTCCATGTCTCTTTCACGCACGCACACACACTTTTTTCACTCACTCTTTCTATTTCACTCTCTCTCTCTCTCTCTCTCTCTCTCTAGTTAGGGACTCTCTCACGTCCATAAGCATATGTATGTTTGAAAAGTCGAACCTCAGAAAAGTTTGACCAGGTATATGTGGAGAAAAACATTTACATCTGGAAAGATCATTAGATTCATCACAACATGTACTTACTTCATACTATCATTTATCTTTGATATTGTAGATCTAAGTAATTTATTTATAAACTTGGTCAAAGTTTTAAAAGTTTGACTTTAAAAAAAGTGTTGGAGCTACATTATCGAACAGAGGGAGTAGCTCTTTCTCTCTCTCTCTCTCCTATCTCTCACGTGCCTCCCCTCTCACACGAACACTCTATACCGACGGATTATACGGTCACCGTGTTAGCGTATAGCTCCGTATATTGTTTAGTTGACTGGTCAACCAGTCCACATGCTGCCTTGTCAGCTCGTGTTCTGTATCTTCGTGTACTAGCCCATGTGGCAGTGGGTGAAAATAAGTAAACTAGAGGCCCATCTGAAACGCGGTGAAGTAAACAAAGTTGAAACCACTCGGGGTAGCACCCCGCACGCTAGTAAATTTAGGGCGCCCCCACCCTCCCACCCACACCTAAACCCTAGCCCACCGGCGATCTCCACTCCTCTCCACTAATTTGGTGGATTGATCCACTCATCTTGTTCGGCGTCTCAAGATCTCTCTGCTTATGTCTTCGGTGATGGATTCTTCTTCGGGATCTACCCTTGATCTGAATTTCTCCAGGGGTAGAGTTTTTGCTGATGAGATCTATAGGGCGTCTGGCCTCACTGTCCATCCCATGGATGGCAGAGGGGCATTTACCCTAGTTGTCTCCTTTAGCAGGCATGAATTTAGGCTTGATGAGGATTCTGTGGCTGCAGCTCTAGAGTCGGCGTTGGGAGGATCGGCCATTTATCTTTGGGTCTCATACATTGCTGATAAGGTATTTAGTTTCAATGTTTCATGCAAGGATGTTGGTTTTCATATTGTGGACACTAGATCATACTCTTGCCCTCAATTCAAATGTTATTTTCATTTGTGGGGAAATGGGGGTCCAAATTGGTTACGAGAATTCAAAATTTGGAAAAAAGAGTGTGATGCTGAGTGGATTTTGGTCAGTCCGTCTAAACGAAGGGCAGCCTTGGGCCTTCTTGCAATGCACAATCCCCCATCAAAGTCAGCCATTAAATCCAGGTCTTCTCTTCAGAAAAAGTTATCTTTTGCTACGTTTCAACAATATGATGCATGCAAAGGGTATAGTTATCATGCTACGGCAGAATGTATCGCGGACTGTGAGAGTGCTGGCTATGAGATCCCCGAGAGGGAGCGACAGGTCATTTCTCCGCCCCAATCTGATGTTCTTGTTTGGACTGTTGCTTCGCCACCGATCGTCTTTGGCACGGTGAGCTCGTCGGAGATCCAACAGCACATCGCGTCAAGGGGTACTACCTCGGATCTTTTGCCGGCAGGTTCGAGCGGGATTTCTGGATCAAATTTGCCTCTTTTGGGCCCTTCAGCTGCTGGCCCATCTAGCTGCACTGCCGTGCCGATCCCATCCCAGGCTGAGGCCTCTTTTGATCAAATGATAAATGATATGGTCGATGAAATTGTTACATGTTAGACTTGTTTTAAGCGGGGGCATTTTTCTTCTTCATGCACGTCAACTTTAAAGTGCTTGGGTTGTTCTCGGGTCGGCCATACTAGGCGCGATTGCGCCCGTTTTGCTATGAGATTGGGTCTGGTTTGGAAACCCAAGCCCGCTAACGATTCAGTTTCCGAGGCTATAGCTACAGGGAGCGAGAATATCTCTCTGACAGTAATTTTACCTAATGTGGACTCCTCGGTTTTGATTGCACCGTCCACATCGACCAACTCTGTTCATCTCGGTCCAAGGACGCCTCCAGGCTCTCCGCAAGCACCACCACCGCCGCCTTCTAAGCCACCCTCGCCACCACCGGCCATGGCAAACTTCTCCATTGACCCAATGCAGTATGTCCCGGTGGGACATCACATCATCAATGCGGGGGATGCAAGATGGCCGCGTACCTTTGTCACGCCGCATGTTCCCATCGTGCGCCGCCACAAGGACTACATGCTTGCTGAAGTCATGCCCATGCCTGCTGCCAATGAGATTGGTGTTGCTCGTGAGGAGGTTGCTGAATGGCTGGAAGCTCATGGCTATCAGGTTCGTTCTATTCAGCCATGGATCAATGCTGTAGGGCTGTTTCGTGTCAGGGATCCCGCAGTGCGTTACTCTCTTATAAATCTCCCTCCACAACACCTTGGCAATGATCGGTTTGTCCGCTTTATGAAACATGATGAGGGGAGGGTTTTCGTGGATTTAGGGCTTTCGTCAGGGTTTGATTATGATGCTGGGCATCCCTCTGGATCTTCGCAACACTGACAATATTAGAGCGGCAGTGAATACTTTTGGCAAATTCCATCATTGGAACAGTGAGGATCCATACCTAGTTATATCCCTTGTGTTTGCTTCTTTTCCTGAGGACGTCCTAGTGCCTCGTGATGTCGTTTTCAATGACTACGCTGCATGGGGTGGGGCCAGAGTGTCTTGGATAGCGCCCATATACATTCTTGGTGCCAACTTTGCACAGCAGATGCCGCAAGATGAGGATTGGATGCCAATAAATGGAAATCCTCACCCCTTCCTGGGGTTCCCTTTCCTGATCTTCCCCAGTTTGTCCTGCCTAATTACCCTGCTTTAGGTTGGAATGAGGTGCCACCACCTCCTCCAAAGCAACCTGACATGGGTGACAATTGGAGTAATGCAATTTGGGGGATGATGAACAGGGGCAGAATGATGTGGAAGTGGAGCAAGAATCTATGATTCTTGATAACTCTGAAGATCAATCTCTGTCAATGGAACAACATATTCAACCAAATTTTGTGCTCATTTATGATGTGGATCAACCTGTGGAGCCAGAAGTGGGACTGGAGCAGCCAGTTGTTGTGGAAAACAATGTTGCTCCAGTTTATAATCCTGATGACTGGGCTTTAGTGGCCTATCAGCCACCTGCACATTGTCCTACACATAATTCTGCTATGGAGGAATCTTCTGAGTTGGAGATGGTCATGACTGCTCCCCTTCTCCGTGACTCAGTTGTCACTGCTGCTAAAATGTTTGGACCTGAGTTGCCACCTGAGATGATCCTCAAAAGGAACTTTGAGGCCATCCTGCATTCAGATATCTGCTATGAAATCCCTAAGCCAATACAGGTGTTGCCCTTGCAGTCTGATCTGCTCTCTAAAAGAAGCTGGGACTTGGCCTTTCAGGTGCCAAGACTGACCTATTATAACACAAATCTGGAGCACAGGCCTATGGCTAGGGTTGTTTTTCCAGCTCAGCAGCCTGAGTCCTCTTCTATTGGTGAGGCAGTGCAAGAGCCACCTGAGCAACCTGAAGTTGAGCAGAAAAAGGTTAGAAGGCCCAGGAAAACCATGGTCCCCACTCCAGTTGTGGAAACCTCAGTAAGAAGGTGCACTCGAGGATCTTTGCAGAGAGATGGCTTCAAGCCAACTTTTCAAGAGCTTCCGATGCAGGCAAAAAGGAGGAAACCCAAGGCTAAGCCCTTCTCAGCTACAGTGTCTCAGAACATGCAAGATGAGCAAGTTGAAGATATTCCACCACCTACTCCCATATCCAAGCTGCAGCAGATTGGACAGGAGCTGGGAATTGCTGATGATCTGATTACAGTGGAACAGCTTATGGCTGATCCCTCAACTCCAAAGACCAGTACTGCAAATGTGTAGTTTTCAAATGGCTAGTTGGAGGTGGTAGTTGTTCTGTTTATTAGGGTTCTTCTCTTTTGCTACTGTTTGTAATAATTTAAAAGACTCATGTTGGACATGTGTGCTTGTTGTGAGTGGTGGCATTAGGTGTCACCAGACTGCTCTATCTGCTACTTTTGGTTTAAATGAGTAATTCCTGTAAGAACTGGAGTGTTTTATGCTGGAATGTTAGGGGGCTAAATTTTGAAACTAGGCAAAGAGTTGTCAGACAAAAGTTGGATGAAAGTCAGTGTGTTATTGCCTGCTTCCAAGAAACCAAATGTGCTTCTTTTGATTTCAGATCTATTAGATCCTTTTGCCCTAAAAGATTTGATAGTTTTGCTTTCTCCCCTTCTGTGGGTGCTTCTAGGGGCATTTTGATAGTGTGGAATTCCTCTGTCTTCTGGGGGACTGTGGTTGAAATTCAACAGTTTGCAGTTGTAATTCAGTTTGTCTCTAAGCAAAATAATGAGCACTGGTCTCTTGTTTCTGTGTATGGTCCATGCCAAGGGGTAGCCAAGGACAATTTTGTCAACTGGTTATATAACCTTCAAATTCCAATGGGAGATAACTGGCTATTGGTGGGAGATTTTAACTTCATGAGATCTCTGGAGAATAGAAATCTACCTGGTGGTGATCTGAATGATATTTTCATTTTCAATGAAATAATTGCACATCTTGGGCTGCTGGAGCTTCCACTTAAGGGGAGATCTTATACATGGTCCAATATGCAGGATAATCCCTTGCTAGAGCAGTTAGATTGGTTTTTTACTTCTGCTGATTGGATCTCCTCATATCCCATGATTGAAGTGTTACCCTTGGCCAGAACTGCATCTGACCATGTGCCATGTGTGGTCAATATTAAGACTTCTATTCCTAAATCGTCTATATTTAGGTTTGAGAACTACTGGGTTGAGCTTGAGGGGTTTATGCAATGTGTCCAACAGGCTTGGCAGAAGCCATCTCACAACTTTCATATCACTGCTAGAATTGCAGACAAGTTCAAAACCCTGAGAGGGGCCCTTAAGAGATGGCACATGAGTATCTCTAAGATAAAAGTGCTGATCTCAAAATGCAATGAGGTCATTCTGTGTTTAGATGGCCTTGAGGAGGTTAGACCTTTATATAGACCTGAATTTAACTTCAGGAAGGTGGTGAAACTGCATGTGGAAAAACTTTTACATATCCAGTTTGTATATTGGAAGAAGAGGTGTACAATCAAGTATATTAAAATGGGTGTAGAGAATACCAAATTCTTTCGTGCTATGGCCACTGAGAGGCATAGAAGAAATTCCATATCTTCTCTAACAGATATTGATGGGACTATGGTCTCTAGTCATGCTCAGATGGAGGGCATCATATGGAATTGTTTCAAAAATAGAATGGGAGTTTCTGCTGGTATAGTAATGGGTTTTGACCTGAATGCTTTGCTCAAGCCAGTAGATGGATTAGATTTCTTAATTGAACCATTTACAAAAGAGGAAATGGATGATACTGTCAAGCATATGCCCATTGATAAAGCCCCTGGCCCAGATGGTTTTAATGGGTTATTCTTCAAGAAATGTTGGCACATTATTCGTCAGGATTTTTATGATCTGGCTGAAGCTTTCCATAATGGTACTGCAAACCTGGAGAATATAAATGGTTCTTTCATTACACTCATCCCCAAAAAATTGGCCCCTGAAGGTGTTGGAGATTATAGGCCAATCTCTTTGACTGGGATGGGTCTCAAATTCCTGTCTAAAATGGCTGCTAACAGGTTTCAGAGGATCATTATGGAATGCATACATAAGAATCAATATGGGTTTATTAAAAGCAGGACAATTCAGGATTGTATTGGCTGGACACTTGAATATCTGCACCAATGTCATCAGTCAAAGAGACCTATTGTTATTCTTAAGTTGGACTTTGAGAAAGCCTTTGACTCCATTGAGCATGAAGCTATTTTGCTAATTCTCAAGCACAAGGGACTTAACCAAAAATGGATTTCTTGGGTCAAGCAAATGCTATCAACTGGAACTTCATCTGTCCTCTTAAATGGAGTACCTGGTAGACAATTCCTTTGTAAAAAGGGAGTTAGGCAAGGTGACTATCTTTCACCCTTGCTTTTTGTAATTGCTGCTGACCTCTTGCAATCAGTAGTAAATGATATGTTCAAAAGGGGAATCTTAAAGCTGCCAATTCCATGCCATGACCAAGACTATCCTATAGTTCAGTATGCTGATGATACCTTAATCATCCTGCCAGCAGACAAAACTCAAATTTTGGCTCTCAAGGACATGCTCCATGTGTTCTCCACCTCTACTGGACTAGTGGTGAACTACCACAAATCTTCCATGGTTCCCATTAATGTGGATGAGAACACTACCACCAGTTTGGCTGCTGCCTTTGGTTGTCAGGTTGGCAAGATGCCCTTTACATATCTTCGGCTACCTGTTGGTACAACCAGACCAACAATGGTGGATTTTATGCCCCTTGTGGATTGCATGGAGAGAAGAATGTCAGCTAGTTCTTCTTTCCTAAACAAGGGGGAAAGGCTACAGTTCTTAAATTCTGCACTGTCTTCCATGCCCATATTCTATCTGGGCAGCCTCCTTGTCCCTGCAGGGATTTTAAAACAATTGGAGAGAACACAGAGATGAGCCTTCACCATCCCTGGCAGCCTGGGACCTAATTTGCAGGCCCAAAAACAAAGGAGGGCTGGGCATTTTAAATCTGGGTGTGCAGAACATGGCCCTATTGCTGAAACATCTGCACAAATTCCTAAATAGATTGGACTTGCCATGGGTTTCACTTATATGGGATACATATTACCACTCTTCTGTACCACAGGGGACTAATACTTGTGGTTCTTATTGGTGGAAGGATATATGTAAATTGCTGGATCATTTCAGGAGCACAACTTGGGTTCAGATCAACTCTGGGACTTCTGCTTTGTTTTGGTCTGATAAGTGGAAGATAGATGACACATCCATCACTTTGCAAACCAGATTTCCAAGGCTCTTCTCATATGTCAAAGATCCCTGGATTACTGTCTCTGAGGCTTTCCATTCACAGAGTCTCATAGAGTTGTTCCATTTACCTCTATCTGCACAGGCTTACCAGGAGTATATGACTGTGCAAAACATGATGGCCAATTGTAATAGGGAAGTGGAAGCAAATGACATCTGGTTCTGGCAGGGTTCTAGCCAACCTTTTAAGCCCAAGCTGTTCTACTCCTTATTGCATTCCCAAATGTCTTTCAACCCTCTCCTTTTATGGATCTGGAGATCTTCCTGCACAATGAAAATCAAGGTGTTTGCTTGGATGTTAATCATGGATAGATTGAACACCAAAGATATGGTTGAAAGAAGACACTGGCATCTGGAGGATGGGGTAAACTGTGTTCTTTGTCCTTTGGGGACACATGACACCAGGAACCACTTATTTTTTGAGTGTAACTTCAGTGTGAGAATATGGAATTAGCTTCAAATACCATGGCCACCTGGAGAGGATATGTCCACAATTGTCATGCAAGCTAAGCAAGATTTTGCTAAACCTTTCTTTACTGAGGTTGTCTTTGTTGCTTGCTGGAATATTTGGATAATGAGAAATGCTAGAGTCTTCAGACATGAGAGGCAAAGCTTTAATAGATGGAGATGTGCTTTCATCCATGATATTACACTCATGCAACATAGAATCAAGCAAAGATATAAGGAGGAGCTGCTTAGATGGATTTCCTTTTTACCTCCTTGAGGTTCTGTAATCTAGTCCCTTAGTGTAGTCTTTTATATTTTTGTATAGATTACCCCTTGTAATCCATTTATTGTATTGTCCCTTTCTTTTTTAATAATTCTGAATGCTGTGGGGGGTTTCCCTACAGTTACCAGTCAAAAAAAATTTAGGGCGCATTGAGGACACACTTCTTCCGCGTGGAGGTCGCACTCGCGCACAAGTTCACCACTGCGCGGCGGCACGCATAGAAGGATGCACTCGCGCACACCCAACACACAACACACACCAGCACACGTGTACACCAGCGTCGCCGCCGGTTGAGATGGACGGCGAGCCAGCCAACAAGTGGAGGCGGCTCGAGCCAAAACCACATCCGGTGAACCTGGACTTCATCAGCAGCCTCCCCAATGACATGTTGCTTGTCATCATCGGCCTCCTCGCCACCAAATCTGCCGCGCGGACCGACCTGCTCTCTCGGTGATGGCGCCCCCTCTGGCGCTGTGTCCCCCTCAACCTCACCGTCGACAGCTACCTCTGCGATGGGGATTGCAAACGCATGGCCGCAGTCTCCAAGATCCTTTCATCACACCCCGGGCCAGCCCGACACCTTGACATCCGCATGTTCAGTACCAACTGCAAGGTCCAACCCAAGTTTGACGAGTGGTTCTTATCCCCCGCCCTAGATCAGCTCGAGGAGCTCAGCTTTGAAGTTGGACGATGTCGCTCTCGACCGCCGTCCGCGCTCTGCCTCGCACTAACGCTGCGTCGCGCCAGCTTCAGCTCTTGCTATCTTCCCCAGATTAATGACGCACCCGCCCTTCTTCTCGCTCAACTCAAGAAGCTCGACCTCTTCGACATTGTCATCTCGAACAAGGCTATGGAGCACCTACTCCGCAGTTGTACTGCTCTCAAGTACCTTCGCTTGAGCAGATCCACGGGTTCATTAGCCTCCACATCGCCTTGACGAATCTCTGATGGATTTATGTGTCTTGCTGGCCCCACAATAAGACATCAATTGGGAAGAGATCACTCCAGCTTTTCCACATTAAGGTCATTGAGAATGCACCTTTCCTTGAGAGATTGCTTGTATTGGATCTAGCAGGTCCAACAAAAACCAGGGTCATTGACGCGCCGAAATTGACAACGTTGGTGCACTTGTCTGCCAAATTCTCCAAACTCTTTATTGGATCCGTAATTGTTCAAGTACAACACTCATCTTCTTCTCCGTCTTCTTGAAATTCACATTTTTAAATTTCTTCTTGATGTATTTACGACCATCTTCCAGAAAATGATTCCCACAAGCTTGACCCAGTCTATGTGCACAGTGAAGATCTAGGCAATAAAATCTATCGGCCCCAATCTGGATCAGGTTGTTGGATTCCTTACATGCTTTCCGTGCACGGAGAAGCTACTCATTGCGGTGAAACTTCTTCCTATTAGTAAACAAATGGTAATCACAACGTAGCGCAAATTTTTCGTAATTTTCCCAAATTATGATGACAAGTGTAGTGTTCAAAACGGCATCTACGCACTTCACCGAAAGAAATGTTTTTAGTATTTTTTCTCATGTGATCACCTGCATCGTTTTTTGTTGTACTACTATAGTAGCCTAGGCTAGTCATAGTGGAAAGTAACTTAGACTACTCCAGTAACTCTATGGTTACCCTAAGAGCAATTACTACCTCTGTCCTGGTTTACTCTTCCTATTTTGTAGTATCAAAATTTGACCATATATTTAACTGACAAAATGTTAATGCATGTCACTAAGAACTATATCGTTGGATTCGTATTTTAACATAATTTCAAATGGTGTAATTTTTAGTGACATGCATTGGCATTTTTGTACGTAAATCTATGGTCAAAATTTTATACTAAATAAGAAGTAGTACAAAAGTGGGATATAACGGCCCTCCACTGTGTAGGCCAAAACACGTGCCAAATTCACTTATGATGCATTTGGCATCGATGCCCCTCCATTGCTTACCTGGTGCCTCAATCTGAATCACCTACTTTGCTCCTTTGCCAAATTAACTCACACAATGAAAAAACACTTGCGTGGGAGATAGAGAGGACCGAGGCAATAAAAACACTTGTTTGGGAGAGTGAGAGGCTGGTGTAGTTGGTTTGATTGATTTGTTTATACATGTGGGTCTGTGTGCACAGTGGTGCCAAAATCTTTTGATTTGACATCGATGCGTATTATGTGGCATACTTTTGCAAAATATGGCATTGGCCACATTGTGGAAGGCAACAAATGCCCAAGCTCTTCATGTACTCATAGGTAAATGAGAGGAAAGAGAAAGAGAGAGAGAGAGAGAGAAAAAATATCACTAGCCAGCCAACCCTATCATATGAGCGAATGATATTGGTACCTCTTGATGACATGGCAATCTTATACAGCCAGCTGCTTTAATATGTTCTCTTCTTTTGCAGATAAAAAAAGACCCGGAAGTGAAAAAATGTGCTGCACTATAACAATCTCATCGAATGTCTTGATCTCCATCTTACAGAAATTGATTTGATCGACTATCGAGGCAGCACATCTGAGATTAAATTGGCCAGGTTCTTTTTTTAAGAGGCAAGTGTGCTCAAGGTGATGATGTTTGGCGTTCTCTGGTGTAACAATGAATTGCGTGCTAATCACTGCAAGTGTCTAAGCCTAAATGACAAAGCCTCCGCAGAAGCTGAATTTGTTTTTGAAACATCAAGTGGCCAGAGACTCGAAACTTATTTTCCCATTAGTGACTTGTCAGGGCGGTGGATTTTAGTTTGTACGATAATGCTGCATCCACCTAAAGTAATGAAAGTTCTTACGTAAACTTCCTAGTAATTCCCTCTTTGTAGGTGCAGCATTACTCCTAACATTTGTAATATCAGTTTGAAACTTGTAATATTGCCGTGTCCAATTCCTGTGTTTTCAAAATCCTATGAATCAAACAGGTCCTGAGTTGGTGATGATGTTGTGCCTGCCAGCTTTCACCAATAGCCATCGGATCTAGATCTGACGCATACAAACCAAACTTCTCTAGTTTTGCAAAAAGATGCCCGCACTTGTTCCCTATTTACAAACAACTCCTTGTCTCTCAGAATCATCCTTATCTCCTCCCCACCACATCTAGAAGGACATGGAAAAATCCAGCCCCAATCTTGGTGTTCGGTGCAATGCACGGGCATCTATGCACGGGAAATTATGTCGAACACGACTAGTTGTAAGCAGCCTAGGTCTAGAGCCATGATGATAGTGACTGCAGACGGTGAGGCAGACTATGGTATCCGAACATGGCGCCTATATTCAGGTGTCATTTCCGGCGTAGGGTCTTGTCACTTCACTATGAGGAGCAGCACATGATAATTTGACCAACGGGTAGTACAGTGCTACTACATTGGTAGTACTACTACTACTAGTAGTAGCACCACCGTTTGGATTTAGTAGTACTACCATGTCCATCTGGATTTCATATTTGACTAGCAATATCTAGTAATGCATGTCACAAAAAATGTACTACACCCTCTGTAAATAAATACATGGTGTATTGTTTTATTCCTATCGGTGAGATAACTTAATGTCTTTTTGCTAGTTAATATGATTACATGCAATGAACTAACCACTTCGTGTGATGTTTGGTAGTATCAGGTCATCGAAAGAATGCACGTGCACGAAGGGGGGCGCAACTTCATTGACTTACTGCACCTGCCTTTGGGTGTATGACATGTGGGCCCAATGGGTGGCTGGCCAACCTGTCATACAGCCAAAGGTAGGTGCAGCAAAAGGGCGAGGAGTAGATGGCCAACATGCATGTGAATTCAATTGACTCTGCACTTCACATAGAAAGGCTCCCGCCAGTCCAATCTACGAAATCCTACACACCTACGCACCCAAGGGCAAGAGTGATCACTCCAATCGCAAGATCAGTTGAGTAGAAGCTATACCCATGGAGGCGATGAGCGCGAGCATCAGCCAGCTGTGCTAGATGCTCCACGATGCCGGCATGCGCCCCGACACCAAGGAACGTCTCGAGGTAGTGCTTGAGGTCGCTAGGGCGAGGGGCCGCTTGGACGACAGCTTCGTCTCCTTGTTTGACGAGGTCCTCGTCGGCTTCCTCGACAAGTTCACCATCATCAAGAAGCTCGCGGACGACCTTGACGTATGCCTCCAGCCCACGCGCCCAGGCTCTGCAATTCCTGCCACCCTCAAGGACCTCTATGGTGACAACCTCTTCGACGCACTGGTGGCCCTACGACTGTCTGCCGTCGTGCCGGAGAATGTCCACCTCCAGGTCGCGCTCGCCGGGCAGCGCGTGGCGCATCAAGACACCATCGACATAATCACCCACGTCTACACGCAAATCGTCCAGAAGGACTACTACATGCAAGAGGAGGACGATAGGACGCTGGCCTTCTTCGACCGCAGGGAAACCTTGGACGACATTGTTCAGAAGCACATTGAGCTTGCCGCCAACGCTGTTGCTCCTCACACGTCGGTTGGTGAATCGGTGCACTAGGGTGTGAGGATGTCGTTGATGGATCCGTATGTATCTTTATCTTTCCGTCAAATCCATGTAGTAGTATATGGTACTACTAGTAATTATCTTACCTTTCACATCAACTTCATAATTTTCCTACGTACTCCACATTACTCTAGGGAAAATCGTTACTCTAGGGAAAATCGTTATTTCTATCTATCGGTCGCGCCATGGAGCAGAACCAAATTTTACAAGTTACATGTTCAAACGGAAAAGCCTCCCGTGTCCGCGTCGCACCGCCACACGGTTGGTCCGGCATCCCGCTCAAGGGGGAATGCCTGTTGTGTTGCATTTTCACTTACAAGTGGGACCGCGGTTCAGCAAACCGACTATCGGCAAACCCCCAACCCGCCCACCGCGCGATGGCTGAGAAAACAGGAGGGAGAAGAGATGGTTGTAGCACGGAATCCAAGAAAATTGGTGTCGGATGGGACTCGTGTGGGTGGCGTGTGCCGTACTGCTAGACGTGAATGCTAGTTATGGCCCATGCCACCCCACTATATCGAGGTGCTGGTTACGTAGAACAAATTTCCTCGAGTCCATGCTCAGATCTCTCTTCTGAGCCAGCCAGCAGACGCACGGAGCCCATCATCTGTTTACTCATATGCGGTCCCACATGCCAGTGAAAACACAAGAGGACCCAATGAACCTGCACATCTTTTACCTCGACGTGCTGGTGATGAAAAACAAATCCAATAAAGATCTTTGGTGGCCGCTTTTGGAGTTACTCAAGAGTAGTAAGATTCTATTTATAGTTTAACCCATGGTGCACATCACGTGGCTTCAACTACCACTCTATTTTCTTGCATGACATGACCTGGATGCTGGATATCCCACGTGTCAGCAAAAGGAGGAAGAACTGTACCAAATCTTCGGTTGTGCTCTCGGATTAGACTAGTTGTGCTAACTTAGAATTTTATTGTGTAGAATGGATGCAAGTTTTGGTATTGGGAAGAAGAGTACAACGATATATTGATAGAGCGCAACTTAGTAGATGTTCTAGCACTTTTAGCTAGCATAGAGGATTGAGATGAGACTAGTGCACTTGTTGATAGAAGAGAGGCTAGACACGTCTACTTATTTACACTCGAAGAAGAAAGAAGCACGTAGGATCGAGCCTTCGCAGATCAACAATGAATGCATTGAGAAGGCACTAATCCAACTTACAGGAGCAGTTATGGAAGTTGGATATCTTCTAAAATGTATTCTCGTGGTTCTTGTTTTTCTAGTAAAAATTTTGGTGATGTATTTCCATGTACCGAAAAATCAATGATTAAAAAAGATATGTGTTTGCAAAGAAAAATGTACGCGGCCGGGATGGGTCCGCGCGTTCGGCGACGGCCACCGCATCCAAGAAATGGGCGGACATGACACCATTGCCCTACCAACGGAAAGAATACGGGCAAAATAGAGGTCCGTTTGGGGTCATCCGTTGGAGTTGGCTTTACAAGTGGGACCGCAGTTGAGGAAACCGACTATCGGCAAACCCCCACCTCGCTGCCGTGCGATGGCCGAGTTAGAGAAACGACGAGGTTGAAGAGATTGCTGTAGCATGGACTCCAACAAATATGGTTTCAGATGGAAGTCGTGCTGGTGGCATGTGCCATACTCCTAGACGTGAATGCTTGTTCTGGACCATGCCACCCTACTACTCCTACTACTTATAGTACTAGTATCAAGGATTCAAGGTGTTGGTTACGTACAACGAACACATTAACATATGGCCCACCTCATACTGTGGCCAAATTTCCTGGAGTCTGTGCTAGGTTAAAAAGTGTTCTTTGTGAGGATGGGTGGCTGGTCTCAAGTTTAAAACTTGTTGTATTACGTACATAGATGTAGAGATAGTGCAACATGTGAAGCTAGTACAAATAGCGTACTATTGATGATTGGCCTCATCCGATAACCTGTTGCAATGCATGTACAATTATGTATTCGGAAAATATTTTTTTGCCTTGTCGCAGCAACCACTTAGAGAAGCGACTCGAAAGCCATTCATAAATTTAGTGAGGTTATCACATGCATATCATTTATTACATACAATAGGTCGTCAACCCACAATGACAACGAGGATACATTATAAATACTAAAGTTTTCATCACACAACAAATAACAAGCAATGAAATGAACTTCAACTCAACCAATCCTCGACATTAGAAACGCTTGCTTTGAACCACAAGTGATTCTCTGGGAATGGCCAGCTACTCTCAATCTCGAGACCAACGCAAGATTGATCATCTAGGCTGAAGCGACCTACTATATCCTGACCATGGTAGGGAAGCACCGCAATGTCCGACATATAGATAAAGTTGCTTCTCATAAATGGTAGTAACGTTGTGTCAACAGCAGTTGGATCGCCTTTCACCATCATTGGATAGTTTTTTCCTAGGAAGAGCGAGTTTGCTCCAAGACTATCAATACTGTACTAGGGAGAAGGTGTTGGCCCTAGCATAGTAGTACCCATCCGGAATACCATGCAACGGGTGTTGGAAAAGGTCCGAAGAGTGCGATCATGGGAGACAACACCTGCTTCCATAGCAGTAACATCAGTAGTGGGCTGTATACAGATAAGAAGGGGTGATCCATCGGAAGTTGCCTGGCGCCACTGATTATATGGGCCCTCCTCGTCCTCGTGCTCGTGATCATCACCATCATCATCTCCCCCTTGGTTATAAATTTTTTCAAGTATATGTGGTAGAATGTTCACAGGACCTTGGAAACACAAGAAGAAGGTTAATTAGTAGAGAAGGGAAACTTGCTAACTCGCATGCATGTGGATGATACAATTATAATTATGAACGAAGACAAACGTACCGAAACTATGAGGATCCCATGCAAAAATAGTGCCACGAGTGGTGGCAGCAAACACAAGACCCTCGTATTCAATTGCATCACAGTACACGTCCATGTATAGAAACTGATTTTTGAGCAATATTCATCCAGTTGAACCACGAAGGGCGGCAACAAACTTGTCGAAGATAGCAACAACTTGATAATTCTTGTAATTCCAAGAGCGGTTGGGAACTCGAGAAATTGCTATCTTCCGTAGACGACAGTCATCATGATCATATTTGAACGTACATAGATCATTTGTGTGCTCAACCTCAGGGCACTCGGAGAATTTTGGAAGTGGAATCCGCTAATGAATGTACACATTCACAAGTGCCGAAGACGACAACAATCCCCTCTAGCACGATTCAGAGCGGGAGGGTGAACAAGCTAGCCCTCCAGAGCGGGCAGCAGATGGAGAATCGGAGGAAGACAATTACATGCCTCTCTCCGAAGACGAGGTGAGCCTCGGCGATGAAGAATTGATCGTGCCCGAGGATCTCATTGAGCAGGAGAGCTTCAAACGCGGGCTTATGGCCAAAGCAAATAGCATGAAGAAAAAGCAACAACAGCTTCAAGCTGATCAAGATTTGCTAGCAGACAGATGGATCGAAGTCCTTGCGGCCGAGGAATATGAACCCGAGCGCCCCTCCAAGAGTTACCCAAAGCACAGGTTGCTACCTCTCCTCGAGGAAGAAGCATTGAAACCTACATCATTAGCATATGATGTGGCTGACGGGCCACCTCATGGCCGAGACAGAGAGGCATTTCAGCCCGAAGTCCAACCCGCACCCCGGCACCAATCAAACAAAAATACCAAGGCCCGGGGTAACATGCAAGACCTGCGAGATATATTAGAAAACAAGGCAACACGTGCAAGATCGATCTACGAATCACAGGGGCGCGCACCAACACGTGACGATGATCGTCACGCCAGATACACTAAAAGCAAATCCGGATGAGCCGAACACGGCAGCCAAGACTCGTATGAACCAAGGTCTCACATTTACTAACGTCCTCTTGCAGCTCCGGCTCAGCTTTAATAGCTTTGGCCTCGTGTTTCTCATGAAGAGTCCGCTCTGTTGCCGCCTTTTTCTCAGCCTCCGCAATGGCCTTTTTGAGGGCCTCGACTTCGGTCATAACCCCTAGCACAAATTATGCGGCTTATTTCGTACTGAACATTTATTTCACAATAAATGCACACAACGCTTGTGCATACCTTGTTTATCCCTCAACTGCATTTTCAATTGGCCAAGTTTTTCTATGGCCCGCTCCAGACTTTGATTCAGTCCGGAGATCTCCGCAGTATGAGAGGCAGCAGCCGCTACAGGTACCTGCTTGAAACATAAGAGAAATCAATGTCATTCAATGAGTCTTCCTGCGATCATCAATTCGGTCCCCTGTTTGGTTCTTTCTTTCACCAAACAATGTATCAGGGGCTACTATCTATACTATGACACTCTTCGACAACTCATAAAAACATACCTCAAAGCCTCTTATAAGGCTGATACAGGCTTTGTTCAGTCCACTCTCGGTTGACTGACTCGTCTCAATCACCGCACCCATAAGGGCACGATGTTCATCAAAGATGGAGGCGTCTTGCAACGCCACCAACAAAGCATCCGACACTGCTGGATGGACAGAGGTCGGAACAGGCACGCCCTCTCCAGCCGAAGGAGGCTGCCTTCTTGATTCTGGAGCCGTAGAGGTCTTTGGAATCTCATCTGGTGGGTAGCCGAACTCAGGATCGCCCCCGCCGTTAGTCCCAATGGGAATCTTTTCCCCCATGTGTCCGGTCCCTGCGTTTTAACCTCCAGACGCCGCCTTGACGGATTCTTCCTTTCCTCCTTGGCCGGAGTCCTTCTGGGAAGAAGCCTCGGTATTATGCACATGTTTGGAGGAAGGGGCCTTTGGGGGCGTCCTGCTCTCCATAGCATTTGAGCTCAGCAGGTCCTCTGATGAGGATTGTTTGGTACGGGACCTCGCTGGACTACGCAAAAAATATATATGCTCAGGTTAAAATACTAAGCCACGATGAGTCCGGATGCTTAAATGTACTCGAATTTTATATACTTATGACTTCACCAGGGGCTGGGCCTTGGGATCCCATGCCGGGCCGCTGTCGGCGGCGGCAATGGACTCCTCCAGAAGAGGAGCCCTTCCCCTTTTGGGCAGTTCGGCCTCCAAGGGTGCGGAGGCCGTCCTCTTCCTTCTTCCCCTGCAGGGGATTCATCTTCCTCCTCCTCTGCGTCCTCTTAGGAGGCGTAATGGGCACCAGGACCTTCAGATATTGTGTCCGAAGTGCCGCGGCGTGGAAGGCCGCCGTGGGGCTTTTTGGCCTCCTTCTCTGCCGTCTTCTTCGGCAGCTTGTAAGGCGCTGGGACCAGCATCTTCGTCAGAAAGTGGGATGGCCGGGTCTTCGGCCAGTGGGGCCGGACAATGGATCCGCTTCGCCTTCTTCGTCCAGCCTTGGGAGAGTTGAATAACACGCGTTAAGCGCTTCCTTTGGGTCATGCATATAGAAAAGTTTGATAAACTCACCGAACTTGCAGGGCGGGATAGTTGGTACCCGCGGTCCTCGGCCGAGTCCGGTCATGATTTGCTGGACTTGAAAAGCACCTTCCAAATGTCCTTGTGCAAGGATCCAAAGAACCCTCGCAAGGTTCGGTGCCTGGCCGGATCGAATTCCCATAGATTGCAAGTCCGGTGTTGACAAGGCAGTACATGGCGGACTAACATCACCTGGACTACGTTGACAAGTTCAATGTTCTTCTCTCCCATATCTTTAAAGCGCGTCCGGAGCCCCGACAATTTGTCGGACGAGGACCAGTCCAGGCCTTTCTTAACCCAGGATGTAAGCCACAGAGGGGTGCCGGATCGAAACTCGGGAGAGGCAGCCCATTCCTTGCCGCACGGCTCAGTGATGTAAAACCACTGTTGTTGCCACTCTTTGATAGATTCATTAAAGGTTCCCGTTGGCCGTATGACGTTGGGCATCTTGCTCACCATAGTGCCCCCGCACTCGGCGTGCTCGCCGCCCACCACCTTGGGCTTCACATTAAAAACCTTCAGCCATAAACCGAAGTGTGGTGAAATGCGGAGAAAAGCCTCGCACACGACAATGAATGTCGAGATGTTGAGGAAGGAATTAGGGGACAGATCGTGAAGATCAATCCCATAATAATACATGATCCACGAACGAATGGGTGGAGGGGAAACCCTAGCCTACGGACAAAGTGAGGTAGGAATACAACCCTCTCATGGGGTTCCGGAGTGGGGACGATCTGTCCTGCCGTCGGGAGACGGTTGCTGATTTTCTTGGCCAGATACCTGGCCTCCCAAAGCTTTTTGATATCCTTCTCTCGGATGGTAGAGGCCATCCATTTGCCTCCTTCTCCGGATCCGGACATCTTTGGAAGACCTTTTGTGGGCAGGTAAGGTGAACGCTTGGGCGCTGGAGCCTGAGCAGAAGGGAATGAATCGGGAAGAAGGCGTGGGTGAAAAGAGTGAATCCTTGTCCCTTTATAAGGGAGGAAGAGGCGATGCGCCTCCCCACTCACCTGGTAAAACCTCTCATTCCCCAAGCGCCGTAATTGATGGTGCGGTTGGGTTACCCACATCTGTATTGATGAGAATCCCGTGATAAGGGGACATGATCTCTGCTTCAACAAGATGTGCCAAGGAAACCACCTCGCGATATGTGTAGTAGCTGGTTGAGAAAAACGGTTCGAATAATGACCGGGCCGTGGTATGATGTCATGTTGTCAAATGTGTCAGCAGATTGGATTTGTGGAAATATTATTCTCTCTACGGTGGTATGTGGAACTTGTTTTGTAGAGCCAGACACTATCCTTGTGTTCAAAATCTTCTATGGAGTATTCGGAGGAAGAACCCACCTTGCAATGCCGAAGACAAAACTGCGCGCCGGACTCATCTTCATTGAAGCCTGGTTCAGGGGCTACTGAGGGAGTCCTGGATTAGGGGGTCTCCGGACAGCCGGACAATATCCTTCGGTCGGACTGTTGGACCAAGAAGATACAAGATTGAAGACTTCATCCCGTGTCCGGATGGGACTCTCCTTGGCGTGGAAGGCAAGCTTGGCAATACAGATATGAAGATCTCCTTCCTTGTAACCGACTCTTTGTAACCCTAGCCCCCTCCGGTGTCTATATAAACCGGAGGGTTTTAGTCCGTAGAACATACAATCATACCATAGGCTAGCTTCTAGGGTTTAGCCTCTACGATCTCGTGGTAGATCAACTCTTTTAATACTCATATCATTAAGATCAATCAAGCAGGAAGTAGGGTATTACCTCCATTGAGAGGGCCTGAACCTGGGTAAACATCGTGTCCCCCGCCTCCTGTTACCATCCGCCTTAGACGCACAGTTCGGGACCCCCTACCTGAGATCCGCCGGTTTTGACACCGACAAGAGGGAAAGACGAAGAGTCGATGGACGGTTGCTAGTTTGCCACGGTACATGAGGAGGCGTCCCGGCCTACACGTCCTTTCGGAAATTGTACAAAAGGACTCGTCGTCGTCTCACTGACATGTTGGAACGGGACCACATGTCAACGAAACATGGTGTGTAATTTCTCATGCAAAATGCGATCTGGTCGCATTGGCCCGAGTTGCCGCATTAGTTATTGGCCTTTATTTTTTTAACATACAATCTGAGTGGATAGCTCATAGGTGGGTTAGGTGGGTAGGCGGCAACAATCTAAGTGCTAAAAGAGTTGATCTCGGAAAAGGAGTTGATCCAATGCTTGGTTTTGTTTGGATTTTCCAACTATAACCATTGGATAGAGTGAATCAATGGCTTACATTCAAAGTTATTCTCATAGTACTATAGAATGGTATAGGAACATGGAGAGACTTGGTTGATTTTATATCGCTGAATAATATAAAATATTATGAGTGTAGATGCTCCACCCCGAGGTTTGTAGCTCCTTCTCGGTCGTCGGGAATCTATGTTCTTCCACTCTTTCGGTTAAGATATGAGCTTTGTTCATCCTGTTGCCGGCACGCGGGACATCTATATGCCTCCATTTTACAAAATCATACTATATGCTTCCTTGACACGCGGGACATCTAGCATCAAGGTGGCGTGTCATGCAAGAAAATGGAGATATGCAGTTCGTAAGTGAGTCGTGCACTTCGATGGCACCTAGTACTACGCAATATTTTTTCTTCTCGATGGCACGTGAATAGTGCATATACTCAATGATAGAGCACGCGATGGTAGCCATGGACATGGCCATCCCTTATTGAAGAGAGTACTAAAAAATACGTAACTTTGATGTGTCCCATCAACTCGCAGAACGACGAGAAGCTTGCTTACTATGCCTTCTCCCTCGCCAACGTGTGCGCGGTGGCTTGCTGCACGAGGAGAAACTTTTGCTTACAAGTGGTGGACATGCAACAGTTCATTTGGTGTCAGATTGCCAGAAGTAGTACCATCATTATTGTTCGACTTCCGGAAGAGGAGAAGAGCAGAGCGCAAGGTCACCTACTAACCTAGTACATTACTGCTATAGCCAAAGTTGGTCCGCCTTTTTAGAGCATGGCTAATTAATATAGGAGGCTTGCAGCGACACATCATTTTGAGCAAGTACTCTCTTCGTAGGATCAAAGTAAATGAAACAAAAGTTGGAGTGGATGCTAGATTGCCAATTAAAACATGATTACATAGGGAAGAATATCATATAGCATTCTATCCTATGAATCAAATGACCAATGTAGGAAAATTATGAGGGGGGTCTCTCCAACAGTGTTCTTCGGCTTGCACCTAGCATCACGCTGGTCGAACTTGCGGTCATTCATCTGGTACATGTGGCATCTCAGATCTGGTTCTCCAATATTAGGTTGGCTCTATGTGATGTGGCAACTTCATATACTAACCAGATGATGGATATACTACTACGGTACTCACACTCCAAGAAGTGACTCGAAAACCATTCATAAATTGAGTCTATGACACGCATTTGCAAATGTACCATTCATTACATACAACAAGTCATCAACACACAACGACAACGATGATACATGTTGGATTATAGATTATTTCCAACAAAACATTCTAGTAAATACTGAAGTTTTCATCACACAACAAATAACAAGCAATGAAATGAACTTCAACTCAACAAATCCTCGGCGTTGGAAACGCTTGCTTTGAACCATAGGTGCTCTGGGAAGGGACACCTATTGTCAATATTGAGAGCAACACAGGACTGATCATCCAGGCTGAAGTGGCATATATCAGGAGCAGGGTAGGGAGCCACCGCAATGTCTGAGGTATAGATACAATTGCTTCTCATAAATGGTAGTAACATTGTGTCAACAGCAGCTGGATCGCCTTTAACCATCATTGGATAGTTTGGTCGAAGGAAGAGCGAGTTTGCTCCAAGACTATCAATACTGTACCAGGGAGAAGGTGTTGGCGCTAGCACACTAGTATCCATCCCCTGCAACGGGTGTTGGAATAGGTCCGGAGAGGGCGACCATGGGAGACAACACGTGCTCCCTTACTAGTAACAATCTCAGTGCACTATATACAGACAAGAAGAGGTGAGCCATCGGAATTAGTTGCTAGCCGCCATTTAGTATATAAGTCCTGCTCATCCTCATGATCATGATCATCACCATCGTCATCTCCCCCTTGGTTATAAATTTTTTTAAGTATAGGTGGTGGAATGTTCACATGACCTTGGAAACACAAGAAGAAGGTTAATTAGTAAACGGAAACTTGCTAACCCGCATGCATGTGGATGAAACAATTATAATTACAGTGGAAGACAAACATACCAAAACAATGAGGATCCCATGCAAAAAAATGCCACGAGTGGTGGAAGCAAACACAAGAGCCTCGTATTTAATTGCATCATAGTACTCATCATTCACGTACAGAAACTGATTTTTGAGCAATATCGATGGACGAACCATGGAATCAGTAACGACAGCAACTAGCTTGTTGAATATAGCAACAACTTCATAGTTCTCGTAATTCCAAGAGGGGTTGGGAACTCGACGAATTGCTATCTTCCGAAGACGACAGCCACCAAGATCGTATTTGAACGTACGTAGGTCATCTATGTGCTCAATCTCAGGGCACTCTCAGATTTTTGGAAGTGGAATCCGCTGACGAGTGTACACATTCACAAGTTCCCACTCGCAATTGTACCTAATATAAACAACCCAATCTCCATTTGCGCCAGCCCAGGCCTTACCCTTAAGCGATGGCATCTTGACATCACACGTATCATTAGCAAGCGGCATCAACTTGCACAAGGCGAGGCCTTCGTCGTCCGCGCCCATGCGAACAGGCTTATAGCGAAGAAGATAACACTACTATGGAAAAGCCTAGTAGCAGCGTGGGTTTTAGGCCTATCAGTAGCACGGGATGGTGCCCTACTGGTATGGCGCTACAGCTAAAGGTTAGCAGTAGCGTGGGTTAACCGACGCTACTGCTATATCGACTTAGTAGTAGCGTTTCCTCCAAACAGCGCTACTGGTAATTACTAGTAGCGCTTCTCCCTGCACGCACTACTACTATTATTTCATATTTTATTTCTTTTTCATTTCACGTTTTATTCATACACCTTCATACAAGTTTTCATACAGCAACAATTTAGAGGATGTTTTTACATCATAATGAGTTATTACATCACTGGGTGAAAGAACCATGGACTAGTTTCAAGTGGATGGACATCCACTTGAAACTAATCCGCGGTTATTTCACCCAATGATATAATAAATATCATCGTCGTCATCATCATCAAATCATTAACAACTTATCATTATAATACATCATTGTCATATAACACCTCCTCATGATCATTCCTTTCATCAATGAGACATCACATAACAAGTTGGTTACTAGTCATAATCACAACTACTCCTCATCATCAACTCTAATACATTGTACCACATAATAATTATTGTACCTCATAGGACCTACTACATTCTCTTAGGACCTACTATATTCTCTTAGGTAAAATAACATAAAACAAGATAGCCCCTGACTCTCCATTATGGAGAATGGAGATTATCCTATCTCCAATTCTTGCCTTTTGCACAATGTTGCTTCCAAGTAGCTCCTTACGACTGTCCATGCATTTTTTCCATTTTGTGATTTTCATGTCTCCATCTCTTTTAGAAATCCGATATGGACAGGTGAGATTCGTAGGATGGCCTGGCTGTATGTTGAAAACATTAAGGCGACCTTTCTGATACATCAGATGAGGCACACAATCATCCGGGATTTTCTGTTGAAAAACATAGTAATAACTTCGTAGTTAGCAATGTAGTTAAGTTTTAAAAGAATTTATGCAAAAGATGCACGGATGGTCGTATTCACCATAATGTGGAGGAGTTTTATTATAGATATTGTAATTCTAAAGATCGGTACAAAATGGGGCCAGATGATTTTTCTCCTGATAAGTTAACTCAGAGCCATCGGTGTAGTAGGTTCTGTCTACCATGTTCCGCACATTGTTTGAACAATAAAAATAAGCTGTCAATGGAAATAAGCTGTCAACTATTTTGAAATGAACAATATAAATTAGTCAATAACTATGTTTGAGAAACTCACATAATGGTAGAATTGGAAGCGTATCAACAAGGACCTAAATGTCCAAATTTTCTTGGTTGATGTAAGGATAACCAAGATCCATGGTGACAAACATACCCTCTTGAAAAACATACATCTTGCAAAGTGTTTCCCAACCCGGTCACCCAAAATGGGATACGCTCTAAGAATTGTATAGATTTACCTCAAAATCTATACCATGATGGGTCCTTAGGTTAATTTTCTTTGTTTCATTCCTCTCATGATCTTCAAAACCCATCCTCTCCAAGACATAGCGTCTTGCATGGTATGGGATAAGCTAGTCGAATTGTAAAAGACAAAAATTACACGTTGAAGTACTACAAGTCGAGCTTAATAACGAAAAAACACTTTTCGTCATAGCTTCCGTATCACAATCGAAGGCCTCCTCGAGCTTAATGCTGAAGCGCCGATCTTCGTCCAGGTGAGGCCTGTCGCAGAAACCCCAGTCGTCGTGGCACCAGAAGCACTCCCCCGGGAGACTTTCGTTGTCCGAGTACGACATTTCCTATGTTCATAATTCAAATATTAAACTTGTACAATTAAATATATGTACTATAAAAATTAAATTAGATCATTATTATTCATCACGGGTTGACTATCGGTCTGCCGAGTCTATATGGTGGAGACTGTCCCTCACTGATTCCTACTCTCTGACATTTGCGACCATCGGTGATAGTCGTTACACCTTATTTCCCTAGTGCATAACAAAGGTCTAGCACAAGGAAAAATAGAGAAACGGCCCCCACGACAACAGTCGGGATTCTTCGTCCTCTCTCATATATGGTGGATACACTCCCTCGCTGGTTTTTCGACCTTCGGTGATGGAGCCTCGGCAGACTTAATGTCAACCCGAAATGTCGTTTAAATATTTTTCTAGAAAATCCAGGCCACTCGATATTTCCTACATATTCTAGCACAAGTCATGCCAAAATTCATGAAAAATCCCGACATGACCTTTGCTAAAACAGGACATATCGAGCTCTTGAAATTTGCCGGAACGGAAATGAATCAACACTTTGTCAAAACATAGGCCACTCGGAGGTGTAACATGAACATGACCGACCACTTGGGCAACCACATATCCTATTTGAGCAAGACAAGATATACATGTTTTTATCCACATCATATCTTATAGGACTCATATTGACATGGAGATTTGGCTGGTCTCACCTTGAGGTCGGAGGGGGTCGGTGAAGGGGATGACGGCGGGGATGATGGAGGGGCTCCTTGATTTCTGCAAAAACAAAAACCATATAAATAAAACCCTAGCGAAGGAAATCGATGCGGGAATAAATGATTAAACTAAATAATAGCAATAAATGTGACATGTTCAACTAGTATTATTAATTCAAATACTTCTTACTAAATATAAACTTACTATAAATAGAAATAAACTAAAAATAAACTAGTTCAACTAGTTATATTAATTTTCTTACTAAAAATACTTTAGTTCTATTAATTCAACTAGTTCAACTAGTTTATTAATTTACTTACTAAACTAGTTAAACTAAAACTAAACTAGTTCAACTAGTTTATTAATTTACTTACTAATTATTTCAAACACTTACTAAAAATAGTAAAAAAACTACATTATACAATAGTAAAAAAAACATCTACTATTAACCATACTGCCCTAGTTAACTAGTATCATCACTAGTACTAATTAACATCTACTACTACTAAAAATCTTTATCTATGAACCCTAAATTAACATCTACTACTACTAAAAAACATCTACTAACTAAGCAGAAAGAGGGGGGGTGGGGGCTTACAGAGAGGGGAGAGACGGTGGCGGGGAGGTGCTCGGCGACGAAGGTAGGTGCGGCAAGGGCGGGCTCCGGATCGGGAGGCGGTGGTCCTGGGCGGGCTCGGGCGGCAGCGGTGAGGTCGAGGGCGGCGACAGTGAGGTCGAGAGCGGCGGCGGGCGGCGGTGGTGAGGTTGAGCGCGGCCTCAAGCGGCGGCGGTGAGAGCAGGCTCGGGCTCGAGTGGCGGCGACTGAGGAGTAGGGGAACAAGGGGGAAAGGAGGACTTAGCAAAATTTTGAGCCTGCGCGCGGGTGGCTAAGTCGAACTAGCAGTAGCGCTCTTAAGTAAACACGCTATAGCTAATTTAGCTATAGCACGTTTTAGGAAAAATGCTACTGCTAAAGGAAGCAGTTATTTTGTGTAGAATAAAAAAATATACATTGGTCATCATTGATCTTTTTGTGTAGAATCTAAATAGTCAACATGAATCTTCACCGTACCTGTATAGGCACAGGCGAAGATTCATAATGCAGCCACAAATCCTACACATATAGTTCAATGAAGACCAAGTGCTCGAGATAGTTTGAGAAGTAACCTATTTAAGGTGGTAAACACCTTGTTCCCTTAGCAGTATGGGACTAAACATAATTAGTTTCAGCGATACTTAGCAGCAGCGAGTTTTCAAGAAAAACGCTGCTACTGAGTACTTTCGCAGTAGCGCGTCCAGGAGAAGGGCTCTACTACTATATCTAGCATGGGGCAACGCCCTAGCAATTATAGTAGTAGCGCTTGTTTCACCTAGAGCGCTACTGCTATCGGGATGTTAGTAGTGCGGTTTCCTGGAGCTCGCTACTGGTAATTAGCAATAGTGTTTGTTTATAAACGTGTTGCTGCTAAGATTTTGTGTATACGGTTTTCCCTAGTAGTGTAAGGGAGATCAAACCGCTCCTAGACCCTTGGGTTCCTTGTAATGATGTTATTAGTTGAGTCGAGAATGTTCTTGAACGAACCTGCCATGCTAGCCGAGGTGATGGCGTTGCACCGATCAATGAGTTCCCACACCACGTCATCTTTCAGATCGGGGCAAGAATAACAGGGTCATTTCTGGCTTGTTCCCTCCATGGAGAAGACAATCGAACAATGGCAGAAGGAAGGGTGAAGGTAAATGGAGGAGGGAGGAAGAGCGTGCAACAACAGTTCCAAATCGAGAGGGAAAGGCGAAGAGTCGATGGACGGTTGCCCGTTTGCCACGGTACACGCAGAGGTGCCCTGGCCTACACGTCCTTTCGGAAATTGTACAAAAGGACTCGCCGTCATCTCACTGACATGTTGGAACGGGACCACATGTCAACGAAACATGGTGTGTAATTTCTCGTGCAAAATGCGATCTGGCCGTGTTGGCCTAAAGTGTCGTATTATTTCTTGACTTTATTTTTTAATGGCGTGCCGTTCAGTTTTGAAGCACGACTAACTGGTACTATTTGCACAGAAAATATAAACTACTCTACCACTACTCCACCTATAGGCTGGAGCTTCAGAGCTTTCTTGCTAAGGGCTGCCCACTTACTTCTCACACTATCGCCCTCTCTCCAGATGTAAAAAAGAGGTCTCTCTCTCCCTCCTCACCGGTGGTCATAGATCCGCCGGGGAAGAAGAGGACGTGCACCATCGACGCACTCATCGTCGGCGAGCGAGGTCATGCACTGACGACAAGGCCGACCACTCCGACCTAGCGCCCGCGCGGGATGGCCTCTGTCCCCAAGCTCGCTGTCTTAGTGCGTGTGGAGGACGACTACCATGAGCGAAGCCACTTCCCGCTGACCCTCGGGTATGCTACCTCTTTTCGAACCATACCCTCGTTCTATTGCCCCATTTGCCATGTCGCTGCATCTGGATTTTTTTATCCACTCCATCATTTTCCCAATTTGCTATCCTCTGCTCTCCTGGTCACGAAGACGAAAACCTTAAACCCTACTTCATGCAGACTAATCCATCTCTGGGTTGAATAAGGAAAGGAAGGGAGACTGTACTGTCCAAGAGAGTAGGCATCAAACCCGCATCTAGGTTGAAAAGGGGAAAATCAGTAACTAAGGAACGAGTCTCGTGTCTCTTGGTTGAAGAAGCGTAGAAAGGCATGACAACGCAATAGGGAATGACCAGGTCGATCAGTTTGTTGTCCTCACATACGAAAAAGGTGGCTAAATGTAACAAAAATGGGACGTAATCTGCATATGCAGCCTGGATATTTGTTGCTCTAGGCAACCATACCTCCCTCACCACTCTATGCGTCTGTGGAGGTACATCGTACTGGTGCGCCCATTGTCCGAATGGGCCTCCCATGCTCTTATTGTCACTTTTTTGCTGTTAGTATAACGCCAGCCGTCAAGTCAAGCAATGCTACTGCTAAAGTGATGCCACATTTAACTAATGCCGCACTCAGTCTAATGCCACCAATAATTTTTTTTGAATATTGCCAACAATAAATTTAAGCAATGCCATTTAATGTCACTGGATTATTTCAGGGTTAGCTGTTGATTGTGGATGTATTAAGGATTTTTCAGCTAAGGCATTCTAATGATGTTGCACAACCAGTATACCAATGATGAAACTTGTTACTACCTTCAGATTTTTGCACTGTTAATGCTTATAGATTACATACCTCACTTTCATGAGATAAGCTAATTTTTTGTACAGTGTCACCAAAATGCCAAGGCGCTGATGTCATTTTATTTTGGTTAAACTGCATAAAAAATTATGAAGACAAGAGGAAAGGTCAAGAGTGGGCACCTCCTCCTCCGGCTGTTCTCTTGATTCGTTCGATCAAGTTTTTATGTTTGATCGATTATCAAGATTGGGATAGCATTTTTTGAGGTCCCCCCGAGTTCGAAATGATATTTACCTTGGAGGTACATGGTTTGCAATATTTTTATACTGTCATTAGTTAATAATGCTAGTTACCTTCAGACTTTTGTATTTGGTTTAATGCTCATGCACAACTAGTATACCAATGTTGAAACGTGTTACCTTTACATTTTGTATTGTTAATTCTTATAGAAATCTTCCAGTGCCAGAGCTTATTGAAATTTGTTCAGTAAAACCATTGTATTGTTCCCTGTAATAAAATAACTACTCTACTGTTGCACTAGCCACTGGATTACTGTATATTTGTATTATTCGAAATTTTGAATGGTGTTGCATTAGCGTATGGACATAAATAAAGTATGGCAAGCTTTCCCAGATATGTGCTCAAGAAAACTACTACCTGTTTTTCTAAATAATATACGTTTGGGTACTTTAAACTGAACTGCAAAAATGTCTTATATTAAGGAACAGAGGGTGTAGAGTTCACTCAAAGTATCCTGGTAAATCTAGTCACACCTTTGTTAAAATTAATTTTCATTATGTTATCGGAGGAGGTATGTAAGTTTGTCTCTAATACCTATCGACTACATACCAGACATCATGATCTAATGTTAAGTCATTTCCTTTTGTATAGTGTCACTGAATTGTCAAGGAGGTGATGGCATTTTATTTTAGTTGAACTACACAAAATATGCTCAAAAGAAGAGGAAAGGTCAGGAATTGATCATTCTTTCAGAAAGAACTATATATGCCTTTCTGACATCAGCCGATGTAGCCTTATTTATTCCTTCAAATAGATGGTTAGAAATAGTCTTGCTACCTTTTCCCATTAAGAAATTGGAATGCTTATATTTGTGAGTCTACGCTTCAACTAGTGCCACTTTTATAGTAATCACACTTTCAATATGTATGCAAACAGGGATGCTCGATTTTAGTGGAACTGCACAAAAATCCCAACTGGTTCAACATTAGTAGCATGTTTTCTTCCAAACCTTTATATCCAATTGGTGTTACTATGATGTAACGCCCCGAGACCGATGTGCCAGGTGTCGTGCAGTTATTCACTGTTGTTGCCTTGTCATTGCTTGCGTGTCATGCATTGCATATCATGTCATCATGTGCATTTCATTTGCATACGTGTTCGTCTCATGCATCCGAGCATTTTCCCCGTTGTCCGTTTTGCATTCCGGCGCTTCGTTCTCCTCCGGTGGCCAAATTTACCTTTCTTTCATGTGTGGGGATTAAACATTTCCGGATTAGACCGAGACTTGTCATGTGGCCTTGGTTTACTACCGGTAGACCGCCTGTCAAGTTTTGTATCATTTGGACTTCGTTTGATACTCCAATGGTTAACCGAGGGACCGAATAGGCCTCGTGTGTGTTGCAGCCCAACACCCGTCCAATTTGGTCCAAAACCCACCAAACTCTGCTCCATCATCTAGAGCGTTCGATCACGATCGCGTGGCCGCAAACCGCACCTCATTTTGACTCTCCAGCTCCCTCTACCTATATATATGTCCCTCCCCCCGGAATTCGCGGTCTAAACCTAGATCCACTCCTCTTCCGCGTGTCCGGACGCATCTGCGCCACGCCGAACATGTCCGCCGCTCCCCTCCACGTTGCCCCGGCCAATCGAAGCATGCCACGTCAGCTGCGCTGCCGCGCCCGGTCAACCGGCGAGCGCCACCTCAGCCGGCCGCCTCTCTCTCCACCGCGCGGCCCGCGGGGCCCAGATCCGGCCCGCGCGGGCCCAGTCGCCGCCGCCAGCCACCTGGCTCTCCTCCCTCCCAAGCCTGCGGCGCCCTCCCCGCCGGCCGCCCGTGCTCCGCCGCACCTCGCCGCCTCCTGCCATGCCTCATCGCCCGAGGTCACCGGTGACCTCCAGGGCACCGCTCCACCGCCGCCCAGTCGCCGGCCACCACCGCCGCCTCGCCGCCCCGTTCTGGCCGTCGCCAACGCCGGCGAGCGCCGCGGCTACTCCGGCCAGATCCGGCGACCACTCCCCCACCTCTCCGGCCGTCTTCCCCGTCTCTGGCGAACTCTCCCCAAGACCGGCAAGTCCCGCTCCGGCAAGCTACAGGAACTCCGGCGAACTGTTGAACGGCGGTGAACCTCGTAAACCGCGCCGGATCTAGATCTGGAAATATCCCCCTCGGTTGGCTTTTCTCCTCCGAACCCTAATTTTTGTGCTATCTTTGACCTGCCATATCTCCGCATCCGTAGCTCCGTTTTGGACATATAGTATATCAAAATGTTCGTCTCAACGAGTACATCATTTCATTTTCTCCTCCGAAATGCTGTTAGAAGAGGGCTTCATGAGTTAATTGTCAGATCTGCTAGTTCATCTTAGACTTTTGTCATTTTTTCCATGATTGTTGTGTGCATGATATGCCTGTGAGTCCTTCATATGTTTTGTTAAGCATCTTGTTATCTTTAGGGTGTGTGTGGTGACTTGTGCAAGCTTGCAAAGTGAGGCACCTGGTAAATCTGTTTTTAGGGACTTAGTAGTTTTCACTAAGTCTGGAATTGTTTAGTTCATGATGCCATATGTTCATGTTGTTTCCTAGTGATCCGTGCCTCTTTTGAGGATGATCAGTAAAGGAGTTTTGTTAATATTGTAGTGCTCTATCCATACATGCCTTTTTTTGCAGATATGGAGTACACTAGCTTGATTCAATCGAGCTCTACTTTTGCTTCGTTGTGAATCTAGGCAGATCGTCAACTTGTTTGCGATTTTGCCAATGCTATTGTAGTTGATCCATGCATGCTATGCCATTGTTCTTGCCATGTCTAGCTAGCATTTTGTGCCTTATTAATGTATGTATGCTTGCCTTGCCATGACTTGCACCGTAGTGAGTGCATCGAGCTCGTGAACATGCCTTCGTGAGTTATGTTTCAGCATGTCCCAGTTTTCACTAAGTCTGGAAACTGATTATGTTTTTTCTATGTTCGTGTGCTTGTTAGTATATTTTGTGATCCCTTTTGGCTCAAGGTAACTAAGGGACTTTTGTTAAGCTTGTTGAGTAGCTCCATCCCATGTTCTTCTTTGTTATGTTCAGGTCCTGTAGCATGTTGTTTTGTTGCTCCGAAGAGGGCTTCATGATCTGAAATTTCAGACAAGTGTTAATTTCACTAAGTCTGAGATCTTTTTACCATTTGCGTTTTTGCCATGCTTGTTTGAACCTCTTAATGGATGAATTGGCCGTAGCTCAGTGCTAGACTTTTGTTAAGCATCTTGAATGCTTCCCTGCCATGTATTTTGATGCCATGTTTGAGTGCTGTAGCATGTTCATCTCATTGCATTTAGATGCCTACTTGCTGTAAATCGCAGACCGGTGTCATATTTGAATTGCTTGCCATTTCCAAACCGTAACTCCGATTCCGGTGATCTTTATATCGTTTTCAAGCGATTTCATCCCATCTTTCCAGTGGCACACTTAGTTTTCAAAGTTGAGGCCAGGTTCATGCATTCCTTGTACAATCATGCATATGCATCGCATCCCGCATCCCGCATATCATACCATGTTCTTGTGTTGGTTGTTTACTATGTGTGTGCTTTCTTTTTCGGTGTTTGCTTCTTCGGGTTGGATCCGGTTACGTCGTGTTTGTGAGGACCCATTCGACTACGTTCGTTTGTCTTCTTCATGGACTCGTTCTTCTTCCTTGCGGGATTTCAGGCAAGATGATCATTCCCTCGAAATCACTTCTATCTTTGCTTGCTTAGTTGCTCGCTCTTTTGCTATGCCTATGCTGTGATACCTACCACTTGCTTGTCATGCCTCCCATATTGTTGAACCAAGCCTCTAACCCACCTTGTCCTAGCAAACCGTTGATTGGCTATGTTACCGCTTTGCTCAGCCCCTCTTATAGCGTTGTTAGTTGTAGGTGAAGATTGAGGTTTGTTCCTTGTTGGAACATGGAGATCATTCCTTGTTGGAACATGTTTATTTGTTGGGATATCACAATATATCTTATTTAATTAATGCATCTATATAATTGGTAAAGGGTGGAAGGCTCGGCCTTATGCCTGGTGTTTTGTTCCACTCTAGCCGCCCTAGTTTCCGTCATATCGGTGTTATGTTCCCGGATTTTGCGTCCCTTACGCGGTTGGGCTATTATGGGAACCCCTTGACAGTTCGTCTTATGTAAAGCTCTTCCAGCAATGCCCAACATTGGTTTTACCATTTGCCACCTAGCCTTTTCTTTCCCTTGGGTTCTGCAGACTCAAGGGTCATCATTATTTTACCCCCCCCGGGCCAGTGCTCCTCTGAGTGTTGGTCCACCTGTCAGCTACCGGTGGCCACCAGGGGCAACTCTGGGCTGGCCGACCCGTACCTAAGACAATCTGAGTGTGCCCTGAGAAACAGACATGTGTAGCTCCTATCGGGATTTGTTCGCACATTCGGGCGGTGTTGCTGGTTTAGTTTTACCCTGTCGAAATGTCTTGTTGTACTGGGATACCGAGTCTGATCGGAATGTCTCGGGTGGAGGTCTATTCCTTTGTTGACCGTGAGAGCTTATCATGGGCTAAGTTGGGACACCCCTGCAGGGATTTGAACTTTCGAAAGTCGTGCCCGCGGTTATGGGCAGATGGGAATTTGTTAACGTCCGGTTGTAGAAAACCTGAAGTCGACCTTAATTAAAATGAATCAACCGCGTGTGTAACCATGATGGTCTCTTTCCGGCGGAGTCCGGGAAGTGAACACGGTTGTTGGAGTTATGCTTGACGTAGGTAGTCCAGGATCACTTCTTGATCATACTTCTATTGACCGTGCTTTGCCTTCTCTTCTCGCTCTCATTTGCGTATGTTAGCCACCATATATGCTAGTCGCTTGCTGCAGCTCCACCTCATACCTTTATGTAAGTGCATCTAATGCCACCCCTAGTTGGTTTTGGAGTATTGACGACAAACCTAGTTGAGGGACTAATGTGTTTGTGAGAATTGCAGGATAACACAGGTAGAAGTCCCTCATTGATTCGGTTTAGCTACCAGAGATGACCTCCAAAAATGTACGAAGACACTGAAGACAATGGTGGTTCGTGAAGACATTCGTGTCGAAGACAATGACATATGAAGACTCCCCATGAAGCTTTTGGAACTCGAAGACTTAGATCCTTCGTAGCTTTACTTCATTCATGTTGTGTCATAGGAACCACCGTACTGTTAAGTGGGGTCCAAGAAAACCAGTCAGGATGACTGAAGTGATGCCTAATTCAAATCCTATGTCTTCGAGTGAAGACAATGAGAGAAAATCTTGTCCAGAGTCAGACAAGTCAGCTTTACTTGCAGCCCAAGTAAAGTTGCCGTGAGAGTTCAAAATCCGATCGTTAGTACACGTGTCAGTTCCTTAGTGACCCAGGGTCATTTCGGACAAATCAGGTCAGGGTTGCCAAGTGGCTATAAATAGTCCACCCCCACAACCATAAACGGTTGGCTGCTCAGATTTCAGTGCACGGCTTTTGTCGTTTGAGAGCAACCCACCTCGAAGCCTTTGAGAGAAAATCCTTAGTGAGGAGAAAAGCCCTAACCACCCAGAGCCAGAGTAATTGGGCATCACTTAAGTCTTCTTGTCTGAGTGATCTGAAGACTTATTACACTTGAGGACTGTGCATCCTCCAGACGGTTAGGCGTCGCGTTCTGAGCATCCAAGAGGAATTGTGGATTGCCGGTGAACGAAGTCTGTGAAGGTTCGGGAGTCTACCTTGAAGACTTACCAGAGTGATTGGGTGGGGTCTGTGTGACCTTAGCTCAAGGAGAAAACGGTGAGGACTGGGTGTCCTGAGCTGCGTGTTCAGGACTGGGTGTCCGGGACTGTGTGTCCTTTGGTTTAAATACGTAGCCGCTCCAACCAGACGTACAGTTGTCACAGCAACTGGAACTGGTCCAACATATCATTGTCTTCAACGTGTCACTGGTTTCATCTTCACCTCCCTTTACTTACCAGTACACATTGTGAAGCTATTGCATGCCTGCTTAATCTTCTGTCTTCACAACCTGACTGTATGATCTGTTTGGCTTCATAACTTCTTCCAACCTGATCCTCATTACACTGAAGCTATTTGTCTCTGTGCTTTCACTGTACTGTATATTTGACTATGGCTTGCGTTGTGTAATCTATCTTCCGCTGCATATTGATAGGCTTCAAGTCTGTTTGTCTTCATAACTTCCACGTTTTGAAGACTTTCTTAAAAATCGCCTATTCACCCCCCCTCTAGTCGATATAACGCACTTTCAAGTGGTATCAGAGCAAGGTGCTCCCTTGTTCTGTGTGATTCGGTTTAACCACCTGGAGTTTTAGCTATGTCGACTGCAGGGATAATTAAAGTCTCCGCTGCGTGCCCCGTCTTCGATGGAACTGAATATCCCTACTGGAAGAATAAGATGCGCATGCATCTTGAAGCCATTGACGTCGACCTATGGTATGTCGTCGAAAACGGCGTTCCCAAGGCTGGAGAAGGTGTCACTGCGGCTGATGTCAAGAAGTTCACTCAACTGGACTCCACTGCCAAGAATATTATCTGTGGTCATCTGACCAAGGGACAGTATGGCCGTGTGAGTGCCTTGAAGACATCCAAGCTGGTCTGGGACTGGCTCTCCAAGGTCAATGAAGGCATCTCAACCCAGAGAGATCAGAGAATCAGTGTTCTTCGCAATCTCTTCAACCGCTTCAAGCGAAATGACAATGAGAATTTCCAGCACACATTTGACCGGCTCACTGACATCACAAATGAGCTTCAAGCCCTCGGCGCCACTGAGATCACCAAACATGAAATCGTCAAGACGCTGCTAAGATCACTTGACAGTTCATTTGACATTCTAGCCTTGATGATTCAAGAACGTCCAGACTTCAAGACACTCGATCCGTCTGACATACTTGAGAGGCTCAACACACATGAGTTTCAGCTTTCTGAGAAAAGAGATATCTACGGTCCAAACTATGGGCGAACTCGTGCCTTGAAGGCAAAAGCTGTGTCATCATCTGAAGAGGAATCTGACAGCAGTTCTGATGATCCTGAAGACATTGGAAGGGAACTTGCAATGCTAGTGAAGAAGTTCCAGAAATTCACCAAGAAGAAAGGGTTCAGAAAGTCTTCACGATCAAGCTCAAGGAATGATGAAGCTTCTGCGCATGACTACAAGAGGAAAACTTGTCACAAATGCAAGAAAACTGGACACTTCATCTCTGAATGCCCACAGTGGGACAATGAGAACAGAAAGAAGAAGAAGAGCAAGGAATATGACTCTGACGATAAGAATACGAAGAAATACTCAAAGTCTTCGTCCAAGTCTTCCTCAAAGTCTTCATCACACAAGAAGAGTTCATCTGGCAAGGCTCGTGCATTTGTTGGCAAGGAAATGGATTCAGAGGAGGAGTCCGCTTCTGAGGAGGCAGAGGTGGAGTCTGAGGAAGAGTCTGATTCAGGCATTGCAAGTTTGGCTATAGCCTATGTCGCCAAGTCCATCTTCAACACTGAAGACAATGACTCCATCATCATCACCGATGCAAATGACAAGGACGACTCTACTCCCACCTACTGCTTCATGGCACCTGGTGCCAAGGTAAACACACGCACCACTCACTATCAAACATCTAGTGACGATGACTCTGGTTGTGATTCAAAACCCAGTTACAAAACACTTGCTAAAATTGCAACTGAACAACAAAAGGCCATGGAACATATTCAAAAACTGTTAGACAGAAGCGATGATCTGTTGGGTGCTGAAATGACTCGTTCTGAATCCTTAATTGAAGACATAAAAAATCTTCATGTTAAGTATCAGGAACTCGAAGATCGTCTTGAGACTCTCTCAACTACTCATGAAAAGCTTTCCTATGATTATCTTCAGAAGAAGCAAGATCTTGAGAAGTTGAGAGTGGATCACGAAGATCTTCAAAAGGAAAACGAGTCACCTCGAGCTGAACAGATCAGTTCTGCTCAGGAAGGATTTGAACCACCATGCCTTAAATGCATTGAGCGTGATAATGCTATTTCTGTTGCTGAATGTTCCACTACTACTACTGTTGCAATATCTTCAACTGTTGAAGTGGTAACTAACCCCTCTGCTGAGGATACCACTGCTATTGCTGATGAAAATGCTAGGTTGAAGACATTGGTTGAAACAGGGATGTACAAAAGTCTCAAAGGACATCAGACACTATGTGATGTCCTCAAGAAGCAGATTCTGAATCGAAACCCTAGCAAAGAGGGTGTTGGGTTCGTGAGGAAAATTAATGCAGATGGCTCCTACTGGAAACCTGAGCAGTACCCCAAAACCACATGGGTTGCTGCGAAGGAATCCTCATCAGATCCATCCAATCTATCTGGCTTCACTTGTGCTAATCCAATTATCATTGATGAATCCTTTGATGCAAACTATAAACTTTTTAGGAATCAGAATGATGAAGTGTTTGCCAGGTACATTGGTACTAACTGCAGGAATGGACCGCCTATGAAGAAGATCTGGGTTCCAAAAACGTGTCTTGAGAATCTTCCTGTGAATGTCCTCATGACACCTCACATGAAGAAGACAAACCTCAGACCAAAGGCTTCATATGGTCCAAAGGGTTCATACAGGCAGAGGGCTGATCTGAGTTGCACTAACACAAATGCTTTGCAGGGAAACCATGCTCAGGCTTATGAGAGCGGTTCTTCAAACCGTCATTCTCATATGACCAAAAATTATTCTGCCTATTCTTATGAGTATTATTGCCCACCTGCTAAACTGTTTGCTAGGGCTCCAAAGCCAAAATTCTCAGATGCTGCACTTAGACTTATTGCTTCTAAGCCACCCTTGAAGATGTGGGTGGTTAAGAAAGCTTAACTCTCTTTTGCAGGGAAAGGTCTCCAGCACAAAACCAAAATCTTCTGATGCTACTGCTGGGAACCTTAAAAAACTCGTGGGGCGCACGATCAAATGCCCGAATGGCATCACTATGTATTTCATATCTGAATCGCATGCTACTCTCCCTGCTTGTCCTAACCTGGATCTCAGTTTTCATAATCCACTGGTTCGTCAAATGTTTTTGCTTCACAACACTCTTGGTGAAGCCTATCCCCCTAACTGCACTGTAGGGTACGACACCAGTAACTTCGGAGTCTTCAGTATGGATTATTGACAGCGGGTGTACAAATCACATGACTGGCAAGAGAAGTCTCTTTATGGACTCAACCTTACGTCCATCTGACAAGAGCCACATCACATTCGCTGACACTGGTAAAAGTAAAGTACTGGGTCTAGGTAGAGTTGCAATCTCAAGGGATCAACACATGGATAAAGTCATGTTTGTTGAATCCCTTGGCTTCAACTTAATGTCTGTCTCAATGCTTTGCGATTTAAACATGATTGTAATCTTTGGAAAATATCGCTGTTTGGTACTAATGGAATCTGACAAGTCTCTAGTGTTTGAAGGGTATCGAAAAGATGATTTGTACGTGGTAGATTTCTCAGCAGGGCCACAGCTTGCAGTTTGTCTTCTCGCAAAGGCTTCAGAATGCTGGCTTTGGCATCGAAGACTTGGGCATGCTGGCATGAGGAACCTGCACACCCTTGCTAAGAAGAAGCATGTCATAGGCATCGAGGGCATCAAGTTCAAGAAAGATCACCTATGCGGTGCCTGTGAAGCTGGGAAGATGACAAGGGCAAAACATCCTTCGAAGACAATCATGACCACTACTCAACCCTTCGAACTGCTTCACATGGATCTCTTCGGTCCTACCCACTACTCAACTTTCTCCACTACTGCTTGCCTCTATGGCTTTGTCATTGTTGATGATTACTCAAGATATACTTGGGTGCACATAATCCTTTACAAAACTGAAGTGCAGGATGTCTTCAGACGCTTTGCAAATCGGGCAATGAACAATTATGGCGCCAAGATAAAGCACATCAGAAGTGACAATGGCACAGAATTCAAGAACACCGGCCTTGACACATATCTTGATACATTGGGCATCACTCATGAATTCTCAGCTCCATACACGCCACAACAGAATGGCATCGTCGAACGCAAGAACAGAACACTCATTGAGATGGCCAGAACAATGTTAGATGAGTACAAGACACCAAGAAAATTCTGGACTGAAGCCATTGACACTGCATGCCATACTATCAACCGTGTGTATCTTCACAAGCTGCTGAACAAGACATCTTATGAACTTCTGACTGGCAAGAAGCCAAATGTAAGTTACTTCAGAGTATTTGGATCGAGATGCTGAATCAAGGACCCTCACCACACAGCAAAATTTGCTCCAAAAGCACATGAGGGCTTCATGCTTGGATATGGAAAGGATTCGCACTCCTACAGAGTCTTCAATCTCTTTCACTACAAAGTGGTTGAAACAGTGGATGTGCGGTTTGATGAGACCAATGGGTCACAAAGAGAGCAACTACCAGATGTACTAGATGAAGTTCTAGCCAGTGAATCAATCAAGCTAATGGGAACTGGAGAAATTATACCTTCTGAAGCTCGTCCTGAAGAAGAACTTATCATCTCAGCACCTGATCCACATGAAGACAATGCTCAGCCTGAAGACATTCCTCCCCATGACAACGTAGATCAGCAAGAGCAAAGTCTTCGACCCCTACATCCTCGTGTTGCCAATGAAGTGCAAATTGACAGAATAATTGATAGCATCAATGAACCTGGTCCACTGACTCATTCAAAGGCAACTCAACTGGCAAACTTTTGCGGACACTTCGCATTTGTTTCAATCACAGAACCCAAGAAAACTGATGAAGCCTTTATGGAACCTGAATGGATTCAGGCTATGCAAGAAGAGCTTCAACAATTTGAGCTGAACAATGTATGGGAGTTAGTTAAGCGTCCTGATCCACGGAAGCATAACATAATAGGCACCAAATGGATATACCGCAACAAGCAAGATGAGCATGGCCAAGTCGTCAGAAACAAGGCTCATCTCGTTGCTCAAGGATATACTCAAGTGGAAGGCGTCGACTTCGACGAAACATTTGCTCCTGTGGCCAGACTTGAAGCCATCCGTATACTGCTGGCCTATGCAAATCATCACAAAATAATCCTGTATCAAATGGATGTAAAAAGTGCCTTCCTCAATGGGAAAATTGAAGAAGAAGTGTATGTTGCACAACCACCTGGGTTTGAAGATCCAAAACACCCTGACATGGTGTACAAGCTCAAAAAGGCACTATATGGCCTCAAACAAGCCCCTCGGGCCTGGTATGATACACTCAAATACTTCTTGAAGAGCAAAGGCTTCATACCTGGTTCCCTGGATCCCACTCTCTTCACAAAGACATATGATGGTGAACTGTTTGTGTGCCAAATATACGTGGACGACATTATCTTCGGCTGCACCAATCAGAAGTACAGTGAGGAGTTCGGATATATGATGCAAGAGCAATATCAGATGTCTATGATGGGGGAGCTGAAATTCTTCCTCGGTCTTCAGATAAGGCAAAAATGCAATGGCATCTTCATATCTCAAGAGAAATACCTCAAAGACTGCATGAAGAAGTTCGGTATGCAAGATTGCAAAGGCTTCACAACACCAATGCCAGCCAAACATCATCTGGGTCCTGACGACAATGGTAAAGAGTTCGATCAAAAGGTATACCGCTCCATGATTGGTACTTTGCTTTATTTATGTGCATCTAGGCCAGATATTATGCTTAGTGTTTGCATGTGTGCTCGGTTTCAAGCGGCACCAAAGGAGTCGCATCACTTAGCAGTGAAGCGAATTCTTCGATATTTGGCTCACACACCAACTCTAGGGTTATGGTATCCAAAGGGCTCAGAGTTTAATCTGGTTGGATTTTCGGACGCTGATTACGCTGGTGACAAGGTTGATCGGAAATCCACATCAGGCACATGTCATTTCCTGGGCCGATCTCTTGTCTGTTGGTCTTCAAAGAAGCAGAACTGTGTATCTCTCTCCACTGCTGAATCTGAATACATTGCTGCTGGATCCTGCTGCGCTCAGCTTCTATGGATGAAGCAAACCCTCAAGGATTACGGCATTCATCTGAAGCAAGTGCCACTTTACTGCGACAACGAAAGCGCCATCAAGATTGCCAACAACCCAGTTCAGCACTCGAAGACCAAGCACATTGAAATTCGTCATCATTTTCTCAGAGATCATGTTACAAAGGAAGACATTGATATCATACACGTCAACACTGAAGAGCAATTGGTAGATATCTTCACCAAGCCCTTGGATGAGAAGAGATTTTGCAAGTTACGGTGTGAGCTAAATATCTTGGAATCCTCAAATGTCCTGTGATCAGGCACACATCCTAACACTTATGCATGATGGTGACTTAGATGTGCAACACACAAAGTAACGTATATCTTCAATCAATGAAGACATACATTCTAAGTGTGAATACATTAACGTGGAATTTGACCTCGGAGCGCTACGATAATTGTGCGCCGTGTCTAGGTCCAATACTTCCTATACGGTGGGTAGCGCCACCACCAAAATTTCTTCTGCTTGAAGTGTTTTACTCATGGCGTTACATTTGCTATGTCTTCACATTTGGTTTGGCTTCAATCTCAACATGTCTTCATGATTATCTTCACTATGTTGACTATATATGCACTGGTGTTCTGTCCTCTACAGCATTCACTTATAGCTATGTCTTCTTGACTGAATCTTTTGAACTAAGTGAATGTGATCGGACCCTAACCTCTCCATGCTTCCTACCTCAAACTCTATCTCTCCAAGTCATATGCACTCTATTGAAACTGTCGAATGTCTTCACTGCATCCTTGTCAGAAGAAGACACAGAGACAAACTTTAAAACAGCTTTCAATGTCTTTCCATCAACTAGAATTCCGGAGGAGTAGGAACGTCTCCCGACAAACCAGGCGTGCGTGGGGTGAAACTGCCCCCACAATTCCGCATGCTGGCCACGTATTGATCAGATGAGAATCGCCAGGGGCACCTGAGTAATAGCGCAGTGCCGCCCATATCCCTATAAGTACACGTTTCACTGCGGTCATTATCTCTTCTTCCTCCCTCGCACAAACCCTAGCACCACCGCTAACTCGCAACGACGCCGGCGACGAAGTGCTTCACTACTGCGACCTCTCCGACGCCGTTCTCACGCCGACCGCTGCCACCAGTCTCTCCGCCGTTGTCCTAAGTGTCTTCCGTCGCCAAGTTCGGGCACGGAGGATCGAACTGCTCAGCCTCACCTCTCTTCTCGTCTAGCAGTTCTAACTCTGGTAAATAACAAGCTTTTTTACAGCCTCTTTTGATCCTATTGATCCATCACTTTCTGCCAAAAGAGGTTTCTATTCCTTCAAGTTTCATTCCTCTTGTCTGAATCTCATAACTTGCCTAGCATATTCACTTGTTCTTCATGAAGTAGTTAGATTCCTCACTTGTACTGATCTATGGGTTCATACAAATCTGGAACCAACTTCTTTTCTATAAAGTGAATGTCTTCGCATGATGAGGTCAATGTCTTCTACACTGATTTATCTTCAAAATCTTCTGAGAATGCATATGACCTCTTCCCCTTCCCTCGCACCTTAATGCTGTCACAGGTACATGTCCGTGGGAGAATCTTTTGGTTCTCATAGTCTGCATTCATTTGCAGAATTCCTACAGCATCACATCAATTCACCCGATGCAAATTCCTGTTGGTCAAGCAAAAGGAAGCCTTTGAAGCCTTTGAAACCTTTGAAGCCTTTGAAGCTTTTGAAGCCTTCCAAGTTAAGCTTCATGGCATCCGAGAAACCATCAAGGAAGGGAGGCAGACAGAGACGGGGTGACACATCAAAGGATCTGCCTGCAGATTTGGCAGAAACGTACCAAACAGCTCCTGAAGAAACCTATGCTCAGCGCAAGACATGAATCCAATGGATTCGCAGGTACTGGGCAGAGCAGTGGTTCCTATACCGCTTCGTAACCAAAGAATATGCAGAGAAGTGCGCCATCAAGCGGCCATGGGGAGATGCCCTGTACAAGAATCTCGTACCCCGAACCAGAGACGAAGCCATTGCTCAAGGTTTCTTTCCATGCATGGTCAGGGGACAACAGCCTGCTGATGCACATCCATCGTCCCTTCTCTGGTGTCGCGATGACACTCTGTTCAAGCGCAACTTCCAATTTGCCCAGAACTCTGCGAAGCAAAACAAGAAGGAGTTTGGATTGGACTTCAACCTGGTCCCTCCAGACCAAGGGCAGATGGCACACGCTACGCTAATCCCAATGTCATCGGGCCATTTGCCAATCTCGACGGCCTCATCACTCACATTATAGTCCAAGGGACTGCCGTGAACGACCCTCCAGCAGACACTGAGTCTGATGATGCTCCTGCTGCCCCAGCGCCGAAGCAGATGAAGAAGAAGCCAAAAGCTTCCAAGCCAGTCGCCTCCCCCAAGATCTCCAAAGCGAAGCCATTGGCCACTGCACCTCCTGAAGCCAGTGTGCAGTCTGAAGGCTTATCAAGAGTCTCCAAGCCTCAAGAAGCAAAGAAACCACAGCCACACACCAGCAAAGAGCTAACTGTCGCTGCCGTTCTTCGCTGCGAAGCCATTGATCTGTCCAGTGATGAAGATCTTGGTGATGACGCTCTTGAGCAGCTCATCAAGAGCAAGGAGGAGGCTGAAATCTTCAACAACCTGCCTCTGTTCGATGCAAAAATCATCCACAACTTCATAGATGAGTGGTTTGACACGCCCAACATCAGCTTTGATGATCTGCAGCTGCCCATTGGCCTCAGCGTAGCCTTCCAAGGAGCTATCGCTTCAGAACTCGCTATTGCTCAGCGCATCGTGGAACTGAAGCAAAAGATAGATTTTGAAAAGGCTCAGTTTAAGCAGAATATGGCCACGCTCAGCGTCCAAGAGATCAAAGACTTCAAGGTCATGCTGCATGAGCTGAAGGAAAACTTCATGCAGAAACGTGCAGAGGCTCAGGGCTCGCGCGAGCGCATGAAGAATTTGGCTGATCTCTGCGTACAGGCCTACAATGAGGCCGAGAAGCGAAAGGCACTTGGGCGTCCCGGCATCGACCCCAGGATGGCCGCCAAGAAAAAGAAGACGCCCACTGTGGCTGAAAAAGAGGCCCCACGCCAAGAAGCTATTCCAATTGTCTTCCCCACTGCCAAGCCTAGCTCGAAGCCAAAGCGCTCACCCGCTTCAGAGCTTAAGAAGACAAGGATAGCCGAAGCTAAAGCAAGGAAGAGGAAACACTCTGAAGCCTCTCCTTCAGACCCCACCACCAAGAAGCGCAAGTCCAAGAAGTCTCGGGCTGCTCCCACAGAGCCCTTGATAGTTGAACCCCTTTCCGTTCGCCGTCCTAATGAAGATCGTCAGTTGACCGTCCATGAGCCTGCTCTCACCGAGGCTCAGCGTGATGAAGACATTCCAGTAGCCGACTCCACCGCTGCTGAAGACATTGGTCTCCAAGACAATGTACAAGATGATGCAGTCCTTCCTCAGCTCGAATCGAGTGAATTGCTCAGCATTGGCCGTCCCCTGACGCCAATCACACAAGATGCATCATGGGCAGATCGCCCACAAGAGGAAGAGGATGAGCCCCAGCCCACTGCAGCTCCACCTGCGTCGCCTGCACTCCGTAGGCTTCGCAGAGGACCCAGGGCTCAGACTGCTGACGACATTCCGGCTGCATCAGCCGAAGCACAAGCAGAAGAGCATGAAGAACCTCAAGCTCCATCTCCCCCACACCAGCAAGAAGAAATTCTCAAGGAGGCTGACACCACTGCGGCTGCCACACATAATACTGAAGCATTTGTGGAGCCAGACCAACCAACAGCTTCAAGAGATACTGAAGCAACTGCCTCTGACCCTTCTGTGCCTGTGTCTGCTGCCGGACCACAGTTCAATTATCATATTGCGCACAGGCCCCAGGTACAGAAGCCAATCCCACGACTGCCAAGGTTCCCAGGTCCAGTCACTGCTCCTGGCTCCTTCAATGTCAATAGCTTCAGGGCAGACAACACTTTCTTCAACCGCTCCAAGAACCCCTACTCAAGGGAAAAGATTGTGTCAGATAGGTTCTGGAGCTACCCACAGCGCAGCTACTACTCCTGCGTCCTCTACAACTAGAACCGTATCTTTTTGGTCATCACTGACAAAAGGGGGAGAAGCATATGATGTTTATAGTCTTCAAGCGGGTCAATAATATGGGCGGGTGCTTTATATTTTGCATTTTGCTTCGTGCTTACAACTCTCGTTTTGCTACATTTGGTTCTTTGAGTTGTAACACTTAAACTTGATGGTCGTCTGCTACTATTTTTGCCACTGTGTTCTTGCGAAGATAAATTCCGCATGTACGACGATAATTTCCGCACTCTTATCATTTCGCAGACGTCCATTTTTCATTATGCATATCACTATCTTCATATATCTTTACGTGCATGATGGATTGTCATCATAAGTTGAAGCGGATTCCCACAAATACAACCTGCTGTGTGCATTTGCATTCCAGAAGCAAATCACTTAATATGCACATCTTCAGGGGGAGCCCTTGCAGCTTATGAATACAATTCCTTTACAATTTCACAAATTATATTCCCCGTTGAAAACTTCAACTAGTTTGTCATCAATCACCAAAAAGGGGGAGATTGTAAGTGCATCTAGTGCCACCCCTAGTTGGTTTTGGAGTATTGATGACAAACCTAGTTGAGGGACTAATGTGTTTGTGAGAATTGCAGGATAACACAGGTAGAAGTCCCTCATTGATTCGGTTTAGCTACCAGAGATGACCCCCAAAAATGTACGAAGACATTGAAGACAATGGTGGTTCGTGAAGACATTCGTGTCGAAGACAATGACATATGAAGACTCCCCATGAAGCTTTTGGAACTCGAAGACTTAGATCCTTCGTAGCTTTACTTCATTCATGTTGTGTCATAGGAACCACCGTACTGTTAAGTGGGGTCCAAGAAAACCAGTCAGGATGACTGAAGTGGTGCCTAATTCAAATCCTATGTCTTCGAGTGAAGACAATGAGAGAAAATCTTGTCCAGAGTCAGACAAGTCAGCTTTACTTGCAGCCCAAGTAAAGTTGCCGTGAGAGTTCAAAATCCGACCGTTAGTACACGTGTCAGTTCCTTAGTAACCCAGGGTCATTTCGGACAAATCAGGTCAGGGTTGCCAAGTGGCTATAAATAGTCCACCCCCACAACCATAAACGGTTGGCTGCTCAGATTTCAGTGCACGGCTTTTGTCGTTTGAGAGCAACCCACCTCGAAGCCTTTGAGAGAAAATCCTTAGTGAGGAGAAAAGCCCTAACCACCCAGAGCCAGAGTAATTGGGCATCACTTAAGTCTTCTTGTCTGAGCGATCTGAAGACTTATTACACTTGAGGACTGTGCATCCTCCAGACGGTTAGGCGTCGCGTTCTGAGCATCCAAGAGGAATTGTGGATTGCCGGTGAACGAAGTCTGTGAAGGTTTGGGAGTCTACCTTGAAGACTTACCAGAGTGATTAGGTGGGGTCTGTGTGACCTTAGCTCAAGGAGAAAACGGTGAGGACTGGGTGTCCTGAGCTGCGTGTTCAGGACTGGGTGTCCGGGACTGTGTGTCCTTTGGTTTAAATACCTAGCCGCTCCAACCAGACGTACAATTGTCACAGCAACTGGAACTGGTCCAACATATCATTGTCTTCAACGTGTCACTGGTTTCATCTTCACCTCCCTTTACTTACCAGTACACATTGTGAAGCTATTGCATGCCTGCTTAATCTTCTGTCTTCACAACCTAACTATATGATCTGTTTGGCTTCATAACTTCTTCCAACCTGATCCTCATTACACTGAAGCTATTTGTCTCTGTGCTTTCACTGTACTGTACATTTGACTATGGCTTGCGTTGTGTAATCTATCTTCCGCTGCATATTGATAGGCTTCAAGTCTGTTTGTCTTCATAACTTCCACGTTTTGAAGACTTTCTTAAAAATCGCCTATTCACCCCCCTCTAGTCGATATAACGCACTTTCACTTTACCTTACCCATAAGCTTAAATAGTCTTGATCGTGAGGGTGCGAGATTGCTGAGTCCCTATGGCTCACAGATACTTCCAAAACTAGCTTGCAGGTGCCGATGAGACCGGGCAGATGACGCAACCCAGCTTAGGAGGAGCTCGATGAAGATCTTGTCCTTTATGTTGTTTCATTCTAGTCGATCAGTAGTGGAGCCCAGTTGGGGTCGATCAGGGACCTTTGTCGCATTTGGGGTTCTTCTTTTATTTTGGTTCCGTAGTCGGACCTTGATTGTATCTGGATGATGTAATACTTCGTTCATGTTATTGTGTGAAGTGGCGATTGTAAGCCAACTATGTATTACATGGGTTGTGTGAAGATTACCTCACTTGCGACATTGCTTTCAATGCGGTTATGCCTCTAAGTCGTGCTTCGACACGTGGGAGATATAGCCGCATCGAGGGCATTACAAGTTGGTATCAGAGCCTTCCCCGACCTTAGGAGCCCCCACTTCTTGATCGTTTTTAGTGGCCGAGTTGTGTCTAGAAAAATGTTTTGAGTCATTTAGGAATTATATATCGGAGAGTTTAGGTATTCTTTTTACTTCCCAGTCTCCTCATCGCTCTGGTAAGGCATCCTCACTTAGAGTTTTGACTCTTCTCTTCTCAAATTTTACTAAAAAAAATTTAGGATCACGCGGGTATCTTGGAATCGTTCCGGTGGTTTTATGATGAGAACATTGTCTTGGTGCCTCCTGTCAGGGGTTTAGTGGAAGTGTCCCGGGGAGTTGTGCTCCAAGGTGTTGTCATCATAATTTTATCATTGCAGTTCTAGAATACCTGAGTTTAGTACGCCGACATCGAAAATCTCTTTTATGCAGTTCGTCGGTGAGATAACCTCGACGCCACCCAGTACTGGGGCGGGAGTTCGGGAGTAACGCCATAACTTGTATAACGGATGCTTTTCGAAGGTTGAGGTAGATGGTTTCCGAAGGTTTCTTGGTTATGTGTTGAAGGATGGATACAGCTGGATGTAGGAATTGCTAGTTTGGGTGAGATATTATGCTTCCCCTGTATCCGCAACACCTGATTGCATAACCGGAAAGGTTCGGGAGTTTCATAGGTGGTAAATCAAGTAGCTCTTAGGATATCTTTCCGACAGATGTATGATATGAAATTGGGGTTCGACGTCTAGTTGTCCGCCTATTCCCGATCGGTTTTACAGTGGTCTCGTTGTGTCTTAAAGAGTCCTTGGCTATGCCGACTCGGGGACGCTTCGTATGTCATGTGCACTGCCTTGTACATGATGGTGTTGTACGATCGAGCCCGTGTAGGCCCCACCACGAAAACTTCGGACGAAATCTCTATCATATGTTTGTTCTGGCTTATTCTGCAAGCCAAAACTTTGTTTTGTTTTGAGTTGTGGTATTCAAGTTGCTTCGAAGTCAAGTGTTGATTCCATACCTTCCCCATATGGTGTTCTCATACTCCGATGTGAATACTAATCCTTCTTGATCATCGAGATTGTGTTGTCAATCCTTTTCACCGCTGTGTTTCTCTTCGAGTGGATCTGATCATCTCAACATCCGCAAAATCCAATCTCATTTTTTCTTCAATGGTGTGTGTTTCATCCGTCCCCAAGTTGCCTTTGTTTTTCCCACCCACCCACCCCTTTTTCTTCAAGGAATCAGATTTCTTAATCACTATCCATTTTATTAATGGAAGTCCCTCCGTTCTATTTCCTTCATGTTCTTATCTGGTGATTCTCATGAAGATTCTAATGGAGTTTTAAGTTCGTCTCTCATCACTCGTTTTCTTCTCCGGTGGAACCAATTCAAGCTTTCGGTGTTGATCATATCCCTTTCCTCGTTTCAAATACCTTCTCATGCCGGTGCACCTCATATTCATTCACTTCTCGCTATGTAATAGTTCCGGAGTGCTGAAGATATCTCGAAGATTCGTGTATCCACTCTTCTTTAATCCAAGATATTTCGAGGATGTTATATCATTCAAGCCATTTAATTCAACCGGTGCTTTCTCTCTTTTAATCATTTCAACGGTGTTTCTTTTGAGTGGGCCCTAACCCACAGGTCTTTCCCAGGATCTTACCTGACTCTTCTTATTTTCCCGGAGGTAACCTCAATTTCATTTCGAAGTTTGGCCTAAGAATGATTCATCATCATTCATATGTGTTTCTCCATGATCTCTCAGTTTCTTTTCTTCGTTGGCTCAACTTTTCCATTTTTCGGTCCAAAGTGCCTCTACAATTGTTCTTGGTGTTTCTCGTCGTCTTTCTCATCATTTGAAGACCGAAGAAGAGTTTTTCCTCCATTTCTTGCTCCATTCTCTTCAAGATTCGTGATTCTAGCTTGTTGCCATCCTCTCATAATTATTTTTCGATTGTGAGAATTCTTTTCACCCATCCGGAGCATTTCATGAGTTGTTTTCCATTTCTTTTCCCCGAAGCCCATCATTTAAGAAGACTTATTCATTCCAGCTTTCAGCTCTCTTACTCTAAATCATACCGGTGTCTAAATCAAGGATTCTCTAATCAGCTCGTAATCTTTTCGTTCTTATGGATCTAAATTCACTCAAGCATCTTCGTTCATTTGCTAATTTTTCCCGGTGTTTCTTTATCTTTACTCCGTTCATTTTCAATTCTTACGGTGGTTCGTACAAGATTCCTCTTCCTTCGTTATCATATCAATTCATTCGTTGTTTCGATTCCACCGGTGTTTCGTTGAAGGCATTCTCAAGTTGCGCTATATCTATCTTAATCCTTTCTACGAGAATAAGTAGTGTGCCAAATCCGTTGATTGTCATCCATTTAAATTGGTGAAGGATAAGCATAATGTAATTCTTACTCTTGTTTCATTCAAGTGATTTAATTCCTTATTCCGGAGGTTCATCAAAATTCTTGATTTCTTTTGTTCATCTTTCCTTTCTGGAGCTCCAAGTTATTTCAATTATATCACCACGGAGATTCATCTAAATCGTCGCAAGGCTTCGCTTGTGTTTTCAACTTCTCTTTCCGTTTTGATCATCCTTTTATTACCAGAGTTCTTCACGGAAGTTCTACATGATGGTTCATCTATGATTTAATTCATTCTCGAAGTGTTCATCGAGATTCTTTTATAAGAAGCTCAAGCTGTCTTCATTTCGTAATCCGGAATTCATTCTTTCTTCCGTATTATTGAAGGTGGTATTATGCCATTCTTGATATTTTGAGTTCATGTTTTCACGATTCACATGCTGTCAAGATTGGGATATTTTAAATCCATCAATCTCCCCATTTGAGTTGTCTTGGGTAATATTTTCACCAAAAGCCTTCCCTAAGGATTGTTGCTATTATGGTGCTTATAATGACGCAAGTTCTTCAATTATCCTCCCGGTGATATAAGTTTCTCGACTCCTTGTTCATATCAATCCAATTCTGCTTCCCGTGGGTGGCAGGTTGACACCTCATAATTTGAGTTGTATTCCATTAGACCATATCAAGCTTATCCTTTCGTTATTAGTTTTCCAACAATTCCGTCTAGCATGTGTTGTAAGCGTGCTCTCGTTTTTCCCTTCGTTCATCCCATTCTTACTTTTGTTCCGGAGGTATTGCAATGTTGCCCTCTTCAACCCATCTACTTGTTTTGTCAAGATCATTTTCTTTTCCTTTGCCTATCCATTTAACCGGAGTGTTGTGCCATTTTGCTCAAGTTCTTTTCATTTTATCAAGTTTTTTGCCTTCCGTTTCAACCGGAGTGCTATCCGAATTTGTTCTTCCTTGAAACTTTTCCCTACCGGAGTGCTTTCAACTTTGTTCTACTTCGTTGCATTCTTTCTTTCAATTTGTTCAACCTTTCCAAGGTTCTTTTGTCTCACTCGTTTGTCAAAGAAGCAACTTAGTTTTACCTCTTCTCTTTCTTTTCCGTTGTCCCTCCGGTGCCATTCAAGATCTCGGGACGAGATCCTCTCGTAGTGGTGGAGTGTTGTAATGCCCCGAGACCGATGTGCTAGGTGTCATGCAGTTATTCGCTGTTGTTGCCTTGTCATTGCTTGCGTTTCATGCATTGAATATCATGTCAACATGTGCATTTCATTTGCATACGTCTTCGTCTCATGCATCCGAGCATTTTCCCCGTTGTCCGTTTTGCATTCTGGCGCTTCGTTCTCCTCCGGTGGCCAAATTTACCTTTCTTTCATGTGTGGGGATTAAGCATTTCCAGATTGGACCGAGACTTGTCATGCAGCCTTGGTTTACTACTGGTAGACCGCCTGTCAAGTTTCGTATCATTTGGACTTCGTTTGATACTCCAACGGTTAACCGAGGGACCGAATAGGCCTCGTGTGTGTTGCAGCCCAACACCCCTCCAATTTGGTCCAAAACCCGCCAAACTCTGCTCCATCATCTAGAGCGTTCGATCACGATCGCGTGGCCGCAAACCGCACCTCATTTGGACTCTCCTAGCTCCCTCTACCTATATATATGTCCCTCCCCCCCGAAATTCGCGGTCTAAACCTAGATCCACTCCTCTTCCGCGCGTCCGGACGCATCTGCGCCGCGCCGGACATGTCCTCCACTCCTTTATAGGTATAAGTGGAGCTAGGAGAGTCCAAATGAGGTGCGGTTTTCGGCCACGCGATCGTGATTGAACGCTCTAGATGATGGAGCAGAGTTAGGTGGGTTTAGGGCCAAATTGGAGGGGTGTTGGGCTGCAACACACACGAGGCCTTTTCGGTCCCTCGGTTAACCGTTAGAGTATCACACGAAGTCCAAATGATACGAAACTTGACAGGCGGTCTACCGGTAGTAAACCAAGGCCGCTTGGCAAGTCTCGGTCCAATCCGGAAATGTTTAATCCCCACACAAAAGAAAGCTAGAAAAGACCACCGGAGGAGAACGAAGCGCCGGAATGCAAAACAGACAACGGGGAAAATGCTCGGATGCATGAGACGAACATGTATGCAAATGAAATGCACATGATGACATGATATGCAATGCATGACACGCAAGTAATGACAACACAACAATAGAGAATAACTGAACGACACCTGGCACATCAGTCTCGGGGCGTTACAACACTCCACCACTACAAGAGGATCTAGAATGGGACCGGGGAAACAAACGAAAGAGAGAAAGAGAAGAGGTAAAACTAAGTTGCTTCTTTGACAAACGAGTGAAAACCAAGAACCTTGAAGAGGTTAAACCATATCGAGAAAAGAATACAACGGAGATGAATGAAGTTGAAAACACTCCGTTAGAAAAGGAGAACAAGGAACAATAAAGGTCAAATACGACAACACTCCGGTTAAAGAAAGGGATCAAGGAAGACCAAATTCGGGCAACACTCCGGTTGAAATGAAAAATACTTGAATAAGAACTTGGTAAGGTGATAGAACTTGAAAAGAGGGCACGACACTCCGGTTAAGTGGGCAATCATGAAAAGAACATGATCTTACACAAACGAGATGATGGGTTGAGAAGAGCAACAACAATAGACCTCCGGGAGAAAGAATAGGATAAGGATAATTGAGACAAAAGAATGTAGAAGAAAAAGCTAACTTCTGCTACAAAAGGGCTTGAAAAGGCATCTTAAGGAGAAGGGTCGAACGAAGTTATTCGAAAACCAACAACGAAAGGATAAGCTTATATGGTCTTATGGCATACATCTCAAATTATGAGGTGACAACCTGCTACTCACGGGAAAAGAATTGGATTGATATGAACAAATTTATGAGAAAGTATGTCGCACCGAAAAGGACAAATGAAGAGCTTGGATCATTTATGAGCACCATAATAGCAACAATCCTTAGGGAAAGCTTTAGGTTAAATATAACCCAAGATAACTCGAATGGCAAGATTGATGGATTTAAAATATCTCATTCTTAACAACATGTGAATAATGGAACATGAACTCAAATTATCAAGAATGACATAATACCACCTCTATTGATACGGAAGAAAGAATTGCACTCCGGATTACAATATGAAGAAAACTTGAGCTTCTTAGAAAAGAATCTCGATGAAAAAGTTGGAGATGGAATTAAATCCTTGATGGACCATTATGTAGAACCTCCATGAAGAACTCCGTTAAACAAAAGGATAACGAGAAGAAAGGGAAGTTGAAAACACAAGGTAAAACCTTGTAATGATTTAGATGGATCTCCGTGATGATATAATTGAGAAAACTTGGAACTCCAGGAAAATAATAGATAAAGCATCTTGGACCGAGAATTTGATGGGCCTCCGGAATAAGGAATTAATCACTTGGATGAACAAAAATAAGAATTACGTTATGTGTATCCTTCATCAATTAAATTGATGATAATCAACGGATTTGACATATTACTTATTCTCGTAGAAAAGATCAAGAGAGATATAACATAAACTTAAGAAGGTCTTCAACGAACCACCGGTAGGATTGGGAAGCAATGAATAAATTGATATGATAAATGAAGGAAGAAGAATCTTGAACGAACCACCGTAAGAATTAAAATGACCAAAGAAAAGAGATGAATCACCGGTAAGAAATTGAAAACGAACAAAGATACTTCGGGAAATTTAGATACAAGAGAACGAAGAGATCAAGAGCTGATAAGAAAATACTTGAATGATGCACCGGTAATATTTAGAGAACCATAGCTGAAAGCTGAGAATGAATAAATTCTGAGATGATGGGCTCTGGGGGAACAAACTGAAAAGAATCTTGAATTGCTCCGGATAGGTGAAAAGAATACTCATGATCAAAACAATTATGAGAGGATGGCAACAAGCTAGAATCATGAGTCTCTGAGAGAATGGATAAGGTATGGAGGCAAAATCTTCTCCGGTCTTCACATGATGAGAAAGACGACGAGAAACACCACCATGAATAATTTAGACACTCCGGAAGAATCAAAAGCGAAGAGGTTGAGCCGACTATGAAAATAATTGTGAAAGATCTTGGTGAAAAGCATTTGGCTGATGATAATTCATTCTTACGTCAAACTTTGAAAAGAATTTGAGAATAACTCCGGAAAAAGAGAAGAGTCAGGTAAGATCCTGGGAAAATACCCGTGGGTTAGGGCCCACTGAAAAGATACACTGTTGAATGATTTCTTGAAAAGGATATTGCACAGATTGAATTAAAATGCTTGAATGAGATAACAGCCTTGAGATAGGTTGAACGGATCTTGAATGACAAGACGAGCCTTCTGAGGTATCTTCAGGGCACCGGAACAACTGAATAACGAGAAGTGGATGATTATGAGGTGCAACGGTATGAGAAAAAACATTTGAAACGAGGAAAAAGGGGTATGATCCACAAGGCTTGACTTGGTTCCACCGGAGAATAAAAGAATGAATAATGGTGAACTTGAGGTTTCGTTAGAATCTTCATGAGAATCACCGGATAAGAACATTGAAGGAAAAGAATGGAGAGGCTTCACAACAATAAGATGGATACTCGATTAAGGAATCTGGGTCCTTGAAGAAACAAAGGGAGGGAGGGTGGGAAAAACAATGGCAACTGGAGATGGATGAAACGAACGCCGTTGAGAAGACTTGAGTTGATCTTGCAGATATTGAAATGAGCAGATCCACTTGAAGAGAAGCACACCGGTTGAACAAGATTGGCATAACAATCTTGATTATCAAGGAGGATTGGTATCCACATCGGAGTATGAGAACACCATTTGGGGAAGGTATGGAATCGACATTTGACTTCGAAGCAACTCGAATACCACAACTCAAAAACAAAACAAAGGATTGGCTTGCAGAATAAGCCAGAATAAACATTTGATAGAGATTTCGTCCGAAGTTTTCGTGGTGGGGCCTACACGGGCTCGATCGTACAACACCATAATGTACAAGGCAGTGCACATGACATACGAAGCGTCCCCGAGTCGGCATAGCCAAGGACTCTTTAAGACACAACGAGACCACTTTAAAATCAACCGTGAATAGGCGGACCACTAGACGTCGAACCCCAATTACATATCATACATCTGTCGGAAAGATATCCTAAGAGCTACTTGAATTCCCACTTATAAACTCCCGAAATTTTCCAGTTATGCAATCAGGTGTTCGGGATACAGGGGAAGCATAATACCTCACCCAAACTAGCAAATCCTACATCCAGCTGTATCCATCCTTCAACACATAACCAAGAAACCTTCGGAAATCATCTACCTCAACCTTCGAAAAGCATCCGTTATACAAGTTATGCCAATACTCCTGAACTCCCGCCCCAGTATTGGGTGGCGTCGAGGTTATCTCACAAACGAACTGCATAAAAGAGATTTTCGATGTCGGCGTACTAAACTCAGGTATTCCAGAACTGCAACGATAAAATTATGACGACAACACCTCAGAGCTCAACTCCCCGGGACACTTCCACTAAACCCCTGACAGGAGGCACCAAGACAATGTTCTCGTCATAAAACCATCGGAACAATTCCAAGATAACCGCGTGATCCTAAAATTTTTTTTTAGTGAAATTTGAGAAGAGAAGAGTCAAAACTCTATGTCAGGATGACTTACCAGAGCGATGAGGAGACTGGGAAGTAAAAAGAATTCCTAAACTCTCTAATATATAATTCTTAATTGACTCAAAACATTTTTCTAGACACAACTCGGCCGCTAAAAACGATCAATCAGTGGGGGCTCCTAAGGTCGGGGAAGGCTCTGATTACCAACTTGTAACGCCCTCGATGCGACTATAGCTCCCACGTGTTGAGGCACCACTTAGAGACATAATCGCATTGAAGGCATATGTCACAAGTGAGGTAATATTCACACAACCCAGGTAATACATAAGGGAAAGAGATACATAGTTGGCTTACAATCGCCACTTCACACAAATACATGAATAAAGCATTACAACATCCAAATACAATCAGGGCCCGACTACGGAGCCAAAATAAAAGAAGAACCCCAAATGCGACAAAGGTCCCCGATCGACCCCAACTGGGCTCCACTACTGATCAACTAGAACGAAACATCACAAAGGACAAGATCTTCATCGAGCTCCTCCTGAGCTTGGTTGCGTCATCTGCACGGACTCATCGGCACCTGCAAGCTAGTTTTGGAAGTATTTGTGAGCCACGGGGACTCAGCAATCTCGCACCCTCACGATCAAGACTATTTAAGCTTATGGGTAAGGTAAAGGTATGAGGTGGAGCTGCATCAAGCGACTAGCATATATGGTGGCTAACATTCGCAAATGAGAGCGAGAAGAGAAGGCAAAGCACGGTTGGTAAAAGTATGATCAAGAAGTGATCCTATAACAACCTACGTCAAGCGTAACTCCAACAACCGTCTTCACTTCCCGGACTCCGCCGGAAAGAGACCATCACGGTTACAAACGCAGTTGATTCATTTTAATTAAGGTCAACTTCAGGTTTTCTACAACCGGACGTTAACAAATTCCCATCTGCCGATAACCGCGGGCACGGGTTTTGAAAGTTGAAATCCCTGCAGGGGTGTCCCAACTTAGCCCATGACAAGCTCTCACGGTCAACAAAGGAATAGACCTCCACCCGAGACATTCCGGTCAGACTCGGTATCCCAGTACAACAAGACATTTCAACAGGGTAAAACTAAACCAGCAACACCGCCCGAATGTGCCGACAAATCCTGATAGGAGCTGCACATATCTCTTTCTCAGGGCACACCGGATCGTCCAAACTTCCGGTAGGCCAGCCCAGAGTTGCCCCTGGTGGCCACCGGCGGCTGACAAGTTGGACCAGCACTCAGAGGAGCACCGGCCCGGGGGGGGGGGGTAAAATAATGATGACCCTTAGGAGCGCGACTCCCAAGGGAAAAGAAAAGGCTAGGGGGCAAATGGTAAAACCAATGTTGGGCATTGCTTGAAGAGCTTTACTTAAGGCGAACTCTCAAGGGGTTACCATAATAGCCCAACCGCGTAAGGAACGCAAAATCCGGGAACATAACACCGATATGACGGAAACTAGGGCGGCAAGAGTGGAACAAAACACCAGGCATAAGGCCGAGCCTTCCACCCTTTACCAAGTATATAGATGCATTAATTAAATAAGATATATTGTGATATCCCAACAAGTAAACATGTTCCAACAAGGAACAACATCTCCATGTTCCAACAAGGAACAAACTTCAATCTTCACCTGCAACTAACAACGCTATAAGAGGGGCTGAGCAAAGCGGTAACATAGCCAAACAACGGTTTGCTAGGACAAGGTGGGTTAGAGGCTTGGTTCAACAACATAGGAGGCATGATAAGCAAGTGGTAGGTATCGTAGCATAGGCATAGCAAAAGAGCGAGCATCTATCAAAGCAAAGATAGTAGTGATTTCGAGGGTATGATCATCTTGCCTGAAATCCCGCAAGGAAGAAGAACGAGTCCATGAAGAAGATAAACGGACGTAGACGAACGGGTCCTCACAAACACGACGTTACCGGAACCAACCCGAAGAAGCAAAACCGGAAAAGAAGCACACAACATAGTAAACAAACCATACATGAACATGGTATGATATGCGGGATGCGGTATGCGATGCATATGCAAGATATGACAGGAAATGCATGAACCTGACCCCAACATGGAAAACCAAGTGTGCCACTGGAAAGATGGGATGAAATCTCTTGAAAACGATATAAAGATCACCGGAATCGGAGTTACGGTTTGGAAATGGCAAGAGATTCAAATATGACACCGGTCTGCGATTTACAGCAAGTAGGCATCTAAATGCAATGAGATGAACATGGTACAGCACTCAAACATGGCATCAAAATACATGGCAGGGAATCATTCAAGATGCTTAACAAAAGACTAGCACTGAGCTACGGCTAATTCATCCATTAAGAGGTTCAAACAAGCATGGCAAAAACGCAAATGGTAAACAAATCTCAGACTTAGTGGAATCAACACTTGTCTGGAATTTCTGATCATGAAGCCCTCTTCGGAGCAACAAAACAACATGCTACAGGACCTAAACATGACAAAGAAAGACATGGCATGGAGCTACTCAACAAGCTTAACAAAAGTCCCTTAGTGACCTTGAGTCAAAAGGGATCTAAAAATATACTAACAAGCGCACGAACATAGCAAAAACATAAACAGTTTTCAGACTTGGTGAAAACTGAGACATGCTGAAATTTAACTCATGAAGGCATGTAAACGAGCTCGATGCACTCGCTACGGTGCAAGTCATGGCAAGGCAAGCATACATCCATTAAGAAGGCACAAAACGCAAGCAAGACATGGCAAGAACAATGGCATAGCATGCATGGATCAACTACAATAACATCGGCAAAATCACAAACAAGTTGACGATCTGCCCAGATTCACAACGAAGCAAAAGTAGAGCTCGATTGAATCAAGCTAGGGTGCTCCATAATTGCAAGAAAAGGCATGGATGGATAGAGCATAACAAGATTAACAAAACTCCTTTACTGATCATCCTCAAAAGAGGCACGGATCACTAGGAAACAGCATGAACAGATTTACCAAATGCCTCACTTTGCAAGCTTGCACAAGTCACCACACACATCACACAAATGCATGGGTTGCACCTCTGGAAAGATAACAAGATGCCTAACAAAACATATGAAGGACTCACAGGCATATCACGCACACAATAATCATGGCAAAAATAACAAAAGTCTAAGATGAACTAGCAGATCGGACAATTAACTCACGAAGCCTCCTTCTAACAGCATTTCAGGCATCAAGATGAACTCAAATGAAAATGATGCAATGAAATGAAATGATGTACTCATCGAGACGATCATTTTGATATGCTATATGTCCAAATCGGAGCTACGGATGCGGAGATATGGCAGGTCAAAGTATGCACAAAAATTAGGGTTCGGAGGAGAAAAGTCAACCATCAAAATTTCAGATCTGAGATCTGGATCGGCACGGAATCCGAGGATCGCCGGAAAACACTGTTCACCACCGGAGTCTTACGAGAGAGGAAGAAGGCCAAGGCGGGGACGAGGAGGGAGATGCCGGATCCAGGCTCCGGTCGCCGGAGAGGAGCGGGCGGCGGGGCGGCGGCGGCGGCCCGCGGTGGCGGCGGCCCGGCGAGGCGGCGGCGTGGGGCGCGGCTGAGGATGGCGGCGGGGCGGATCGGCGTCGGGGACGAGGTCCCGGGCGGCGGCGGCGGTGGCCCAGGCCTCGGGGGCCCAACGCGGGCCGGGCGGGCCGCGCGGGGAGGCGCCGGCGGGGAAGCCACGTGGTGGGAGGAGAGTGGCTGAGGCGGTGGCGGCGATTTTTGTCCGGCACCGGGCGGACGTGTCCGGCGCGCGCGGTGAAATTAGGGTTTCGGGGAGAGGGAGAGATCCGAAAATGGGGGGGGTCTATTTATAGGCATAAGTGGAGCTAGGAGAGTCCAAATGAGGTGCGGTTTTTGGCCACGCGATCGTGATCGAACGCTCTAGATGATGGAGAAGAGTTAGGTGGGTTTAGGGCCAAAATGGAGGGGTGTTGGGCTGCAACACACACGAGGCCTTTTCGGTCCCTCGGTTAACCGTTAGAGTATCACACGAAGTCCAAATGATACGAAACATGACAGGCGGTCTACCGGTAGTAAACCAAGGCCACTTGGCAAGTCTCGGTCCAATCTAGAAATGTTTAATCCCCACACGAAAGAAAGATAGAAAAGACCACCGGAGGAGAACGAAGCGCCGGAATGCAAAATGGACAACGGGGAAAATGCTCGGATGCATGAGACGAACATGTATGCAAATGAAATGCACATGATGACATGATATGCAATGCATGACACGCAAGCAATGACAACACAACAACAGCGAATAACTGAACGACACCTGGCACATCGGTCTCGGGGCGTTACACCTGGTCAATGTGGTCAACGACCGACATGCATCTGAAGTGGACTGTACGTGGAGAGGCTAACAGCTGGGTCCACGACCGCACACAAGGAAATGCCTCCTTATTACGCCCAAAAAAATGATTCCTCCACCTGACATCTGGGACCCACCAAGAGGGCCTTTTTATTTCGTGAAAAAATGTTACCACCGCTGACAGCTCGAACCCACCAGCTATATCTTCGCACGCAAGGAAGTGCGTCCTTATTGTGGAAAAAATTGAATACTCCCCTGCTAGCTGGGACCCAGTATAGTGGCAGGCTGACTTGTGGACCTACTAAGTTGACGGGGACATCGTGCTTTGTCAACTTAGTCAATATGAACAATTCTAGCTCAAGTGACCGTACGATGTCCATCCAACTGCCGTAGTGCTTCATCAACCTCTGGTCTTCTTGCTCCAGCCACCGAAAGCAGTGCCGGTAGTGCCACATGCTCCTGCCCCCTGTGGCCGGCTGTGCTGCCATGGAGGCTCACTGCCCCCTACTATTCCCACAACTGGCCAGGCCCTGCGGCGACATCAGCCTCACACCGCAGCTGAACCAGTGAACTCTCGTACTCCTCTCCGCGCGGGCTTCCACTGCCGTGTCTTCCCGGCTCCACGTCGTCCCCTTCCTAGGCCTCGCCGTCGACCACCGCCCTGGTGCTCTCGGCGCGGCATGGTCAACATGGTCAAGGAATGACCTCCATCGGAAGACTACTCTACGTGGAGAGGCTGATAGCTGGGTCCACGGCCGCAACAAGGAAGTGCCTCCTTATTACGCGCAAAATAATTATTCCTCCACCTGACAGCGGAGATCCACCAGGAGGGCCACCATATTTTGCGAAAAAACATCCCCCTGACTGCTGGGACCGACCAGCTACATCTTCGCACGCAAGGAAGTGTGTCCGGGAAAAAAAAGATTCGCCCCCTGACTGCTCGGACCCACCAGCTACATCTTCACACGCAAGGAAGTGCCTGACAGTCGGGACCCACCTGGTCGAAGCTTACGTAGTGTTGTCATTCTGGTCGCAAACGTGTACGTACATACTGGTCGATGTAGAGGCGCACACGTGTCGTAGTAGAGGCGCACACGTAGCATGTACACGTACGTAAAGTGTCCAGGGTGCAAGGAAGTAACTATGACCACATACGTACATATAGGCGGGGTCTCGAACGCCTACTCGCGCATACGTACGGCCATGGCTTGTGTACATGGCTCGGTCGGAATAGAGAAACTGCGTCGTCGTTGTGTTCATGGGGAGGCAACAGAATGCATCATGTTCATCGGGAGGCAACGGAACGCTTGGGAGCCAACCGGCTTGGATGGAACAACCGATGGAAACGAGGCCTGGTGTAACGCAGAACGGAGGAAACGGCTTTGTGTTTGACCGACCACATTCGAAACGGGATCCTGTTCATCGGGAGGGGTCTGGCGTACCGCAAAACAGGTGAAACAGACCTCCTATAGTTGAAACGGGGGTCCTATTGATCGGGAGGGGTGTGGCGTACCGCAAAACAGAGGAAACAGACTTGTGTTGGAGCGCTACGGTCGAAATGGAGGTCCTGTTCATCAAGATGGGTGTGGCGTACCGCAAAACGGGACTCCACGAGATACTATTCATCTCCACTGTCGAACCCCTCCAGCCTCCACGGGGTACTATTCATCCACCGTCGACCTCCTCCAACCTCCACCTGCGACTGTTCATCCACGGGCTCCTTTTCATCCATCCTCCACTGCACGCTGCTCCACCGGCTACTATTCCACCAGCCCTCTCCACGGGCTGCTATTCAACCACCCCTCCACGGGCTACTGTTCATCCAGCCTCCACCGCACACTACATCACCGGCTTGTGTTCAACCAGCCCTCTCCATGGGCTCCTGTTTAACCACCCCTCCACGGGGCTACTGTTCATCTAGCCCTCCACCGTCTACTGTTCATCCTGCCCTCCACGGGTGGTCCTGTTCATCCATCCCTCCACGGGGTCCTGTTCATCCAGCCCCAACCGGCTCGATCGATCGGGGTCCTGTTCATCCAGAGGCAACACCATGGGGTCCTGTTCATCCACCCCCACCGGGAACTTTCCATCCAAATCCCCCAGCAACGCTCACTGTTCTTCCAGAGGCAACACCACGGGGTCCTGTTCATCCACCCCCACTAGGAACTGTTCATCCAAACCCCCCAGCAACGCTCACTATTCATCCAGAGACAACATCGATCGGCTTCAGTTAGCAGCAGTAGCGAAGGAATCGCTCGATCGGGTTCAGTTAACAGCCATCGATCGATCGCTCGGGTTCAGTAACGCGTAGCCGGCAGTGCAATCCCTTGGGTTCAGTTAGAGCCCAACGCCTCGTTTGGGTTCAGTTAGAGCCCAACGCCTCGTTTGGGTTCAGTTAGAGCCCAATGCCCCGCACCCACGCGCGTGCGTGTACGAGACAGAAACGCGCATCGCTCGGCCCCGACCACCCACCATAACCGGGAACACCCCTATATTTTCCTCGCCCTAGCTTCTACCATGGTTTTTTCCATCATGGACGGCCCAAAGAATGTCATGCAGCTGTGTCTCCGGCCCACCCAGGTCGAAAAGCCAATTTTCTGTCATGATTTTTTGTCATAGAAGTAGGACCCCACCACATCTATGATGATACCTGGTTTTGTCACAATTATCGTCATAGAAGTATCATAAGTATGACATAATTTTTTTCGTTCGGCCCAAAATGTCACGGATGTGTCTTTTTTGTAGTGGGAGGACCTCATATTCTCATGTATGTAAGAATATCATGTTTACCACACCTTAGATGCTCTGGTGATCCAAACTCTTTGGAGCCGTTGGATCTATGATCCAACAACTCCTCGGTGGTTTGAATGTTTTTTTGCAGAAAAGCCCCCAAAGAGTTCGGCAACTTCTTATAAGCACAAAGACTGCTTAGAAGCTCGTATCACCGTAGCATCCAAGCTGCGAGAGAACCTGATGTTTTCTCGCACGGGAGAATATGAGGTGCTCCCGCACAATAGATTCTATGGTGATATGAATTCCCGAAGATCTAACGGCTCATAGTAGGAGGTTTGAATGTTTTTGCAACATACGCCCGAGAGAGTTTGGGAATTGCGTAGAAAGTACAAGTACTACGCATGTGGCATCAGAGCACAGATCATATGACCTAGATGCTCGTATCATCGTAGTGGCTAATTAAGCTATGGGGAGCACCTAATATGAGCAACTAGGAGCCGTTGTATCCAAGATACGGCGGCACACATGAGGCATGAATGTTTTATTTGCTAAAAAACCTTGGAGAGTTTGGAAGTTCTGCATAATGCAAACACTACTCCCAAGCCATTTTATCTCAGTTCCAACAATGTAAAAACTCATATCACCATAGCATCTAAGCTGCGGGGTGGATGTGATATTCTATGTCGCTGTCATTTTTGTTCATGAACTTGCAAAATACGTGTAGCTGGTGTTGTTACTTGTCTAACCATGCAAAGTGTTTGTTCAAAAAAACCATCCTACAATAAAATATCGAAACAACACATTGGGGTCCCACTTGTCATTGATCAAATTTGGACCTAAAACTAAAAAATCTGAAAGACGAGATTCGAACTGGAAACTTGGACTACAAATTGTAAGTCGATAGCCTGAAGCAACAACGGTTGTTGGCTTTATCCCATAACTTGATTTTATACAATATTGCATTGAGTAGAGTAGATGGACTGGCTCGTCAACACGTGCATGATCATTGACTCACTTACTGGTGGGTCCTAGGTCTGCGATCTCTCTCTCATCTCCGTCGTATAACCTTTAGATGCACAAGCACACACGAAGAGCGGCTCTAGCTTGCCGTCGTGTTATTATAACTAAAAAAGCATGGAAAATAAAAGGGTCACCGAGAAAAAGAGACATAATGGCTGGTTGAGACGGAGCTAACCACACCTATCCTCCGTGCCATGTTATCATAATGAAGTTGTGTGGCTTGTGGGGTGTTTTCGACTGACTGGCTAAGTCCCAGGTCAAACCATAGGTAGTACGTCTGATAGAGTATATTTTTACAAACACATTTTTCCTCCCCAGTGAGACGTGGCACACCCTACCGCACGGTTTCGGGGTCCTCCCAGTGGTGCATGCATATTTTCTTCCTTCCCGAGAGATGTGTTGGTGTTCTGGGAACGGGGGTCCCCAGACTTGCCTGTCTGCGGCCCGCTGCGTGGCTAAGCTAGCAGGTCGTATGGCCCATCTTCAACAACAAGGCATCCAAGACCCTCACGAGGGGCCAAGCCTCGCGAGGCAGACGACACAAGACCTTCTCTAGAGTAGCCTAGTCTGGCAGGCTCACGAGGAACGGAGATATCAAGGCGAGGCAAACCTCACGAGGCTCTCGTGACGTGAGCCATGACGATCGACACCAGGCAGGCACCAGGTGGGTGCCAGCGCGCACAGCGTCCTTGTTTCTTCTTTGGTGCTAAGGAAACCAGTGCAGGCGAGGAGTGCCGAGGCATTAGGCAAAGGTTGCCATGTTGGCGCAACAAGACCAAGACTAGAAGGATGGCAAGACGGAGGTCATTGTGGAGCCCAAGACGGCGTCACCACCAGAGCCTTTGGCAGTCGAAGACCACTTTTGTCAGGATAGCTTGTACTAGCTGTCCCCCTTCAAATTTTCCCGCCATTGTTGGCTCCCTTCCCGCTCAAGATTTGGGAAGAGGACCAGGGCCTCTATAAGTAGGACTAGCCACCACCATATGCAGGGAGACGACAGCTTAGATCATCCCCAGCCACACAAGTTGGCCATGTACAAGAACACCCCAACCTCAGGAGGCTGTTCTTCCCCTTGTATTGCTCATCATCATCCCAAGAGGCAATCCACCATCACTACACTCGAGTAGGGTATTACACCACAACGGTGGCCCGAACCAGTATAAATCTTGTGTCTTTCTGTGTTGCGAGTGCCTTGAGTTCGTCCGTGAGATCTTAGCGAGCTAGGGCATAGATCGGTGGGAGAAAAAGACTTCGCGCGCACCCTAGTGTTCGAACCTTAAGGGTTTGCCAAAACCCCACATCCGACATTTGGCGCCAGGTAGGGGTGCGCCGTAGCTTTCCTTCCATCAGTTTGTCGCTCCGTCGCTCCACCGTCTCCATGGTGGACGCTCGCCGTGCTCGAGCTGAGCGTCGGGCTGCCCTTACCGCCCGCGTTGCTCAGACGGCCCCCATCGGCAGGCCACCACGTCGTTCTCTGTCTCGCGCCGCCAACGCTGCCACCGGCCCGGTGGGGAACGAGCAGCAAGCGTCTTCGCTGCATACTTCGGTGTGGCAGGACGGCCGCACCGCCACTCCATCGCTGGCCCCAGCCGGTTCTTCGTCTCATGCACACCGCGTTCCCATGGAGGCGCGGGCCGCAATCCTCGCCGCAAACGAGCTCCTCCACTACCGACCCATCGACGACCTCTACGAAGAGTGGCTTGATCGTGTTGCCGAGCTCGTCCACACCACAGGGGGCTCCCCGGCGCCGTCCCTCTCTCGGCCTCACCCTCAGCCAGCCACGGGCGACGAGGCCCGAGGCGTGCCTCCACCAGCCCAGCCCAAAGAAGGCAACTTGGCACAAAGGCATGTGGCCCCACGATGCGATCCGCCACGCCAGGTGCCCGCGCGCGAAGAGTGAAGCTGCCAAGAAATCCCACGGCCGCGAGAAGCTGCACCCGCATTTCCCGTGCCGCCTCAACAAGACCTTGCGCCACTTGCGGCAGCGTCACGCGGGCCTCGACAAGACCAAGCTCCACCTCCAAGGCGGGCCCCAGTAACCACGGCTGGCTGCCGCGCCTTCACCCCCGAGCTGCGCAGCGTCGCCTGGCTAGGCAAGTTCAAGCCAGACCTGCCTCCTTGCTACGGCGGCACCGCCAACCCCGCGTAGTTCCTGTAGGTCTACGAGCTGAGCATCGAAGTAGCCAACGGTGATGAGAAAGTCATGGCGAACTGGTTTCCCATGGCTCTCAAGGATGGGGCCCGCACCTGGCTCCTGAACCTGTAGCACGGCTTGATCTCCTCCTAGGACGAGATGCGCGACCGCTTCATCGCCAACTTCCAGGGCACTCGCGACCACCCACCGGCCGTGACCGACCTCCGCCGCATCAACCAACAACTAGGGGAGACCCTCCAGAAGTACATCCAACGCTTCAACAGCACCCGCGTCAAGATTCCCAAGGTCACGGATCAGGCCATCATCTCCGCGTTCTCCAACAGCGTCCGTGACGTCAAGATGAAGGAAGAGCCCGCTATCCACGAGGAGCTCTGCACGTATCAGGAGCTATTCAACCTGGCGACCAAGTGCGCAAGAACTGAGGAGGGGCACCTTTCCTTGAGCTACCAGCCGTAGGCACACAGGAGAAGAAAGCCAAGGCCAAGGACGTGAAGCGCAAGGAAGTGGTAGTGCTAGCCGTGGAGCCCGACAACAAACGGGGCAGAGATCAGCCCGACTCATCCAAGAACAGCCGACCGTTCTGCGCCTTCCACAACGTGAATACCCACAGCACCAGCGACTGCCAAGGGCTCCGAGCCCTACGCGAGGGGCGCTACGGTCGATGCCGTGAGCACAGCGACCGGGGCTATGGCCGTGGAGGAGGACGACGAGGCGGACGCTGGGACGACCGTGGCCTACGCCAGGAATGGCGTGACATGCCTCGTGTGGACCGCTGGCAGGACCATCCTCGCGAGGGGCCCTGGAGGGACCAGCCTCGCGAGGATCGCCCCTAAGGCAACACCGGTATTCCTCCACTGCTGCCGCCAAGAAGGAACAATGACCATCATCAGGACGAGGGGGTTGGGGGCTTCCAGGAGCCGCGTGCAATCGCCTGCATCTTGGGCGGCACCCAGCCCCAGCCTCTCAGCACATCTTCAAATGGTTCGCTCGCGAGGTGAACGCGGCGCTCCCCAAGCTTGAGGGCGCGCGCCTGCTCAAGTGGTCCCAGTGCACCATCACTTTCGACTCGGCAGATCAGCTCAAGTGCGCGGCCACCGCTGGCGTCCTCCCGATGTTGTGTTCCCCAGTCATTAGCAATGTGCGGGTTACCAAGACCCTCATCGACGACGGTGCAGGGCTCAACGTCCTGTCCGTCGACACCTTCGACAACCTCCAAGTGCCATATGAGCAGCTCGAGCCTACCAAACCTTTCTGAGGAGTGACCGACGGCTCCACCACACCGATAGGGCATGTCCGCCTGCTTGTCACCTTCGGCACATGCGACAACTACCGCACCGAGCTCATCGACTTCGACGTCAAGCATATCCGCCTGCCGTACAATGCATCCTCGGGTATCCGGCCCTGGCAAAGTTCATGGCGGTCACCCACCACGGCTACAATGTCCTCAAGATGCCTGGAAGTGGTGGGGTCATCACGGTCCCGTGTGAAGAATGGGATGCGGTGTGCTCCCTTGAGCACGCCTTCCAAGCTACAGCAATCGACGACCATGACAGCAGAAGTGAGGGCCCTCCGGAGGCCATCCCCAAGAAGAAGCAGCTGCGCCGCGCAGGACCTCAGGAGGATGGTGTCACGGCAGGAGCCTTGTCAGGATTAGCGTCCGTCCCAGGGGCGCCTCCCTCCATCGCATAGGAAGGCGCGCCCAACTCCCTCCTCAAGCAGGGCTCATGGGCTCTCTTTTGGAGGGCCTCAGACCTTGCCAACCTCATGAGGGAGGCGCTCGGGCACCACTTGGAGGCGTGCTACACGGAACGTTTGCCTTAGTAGAACATAGGGCAAGGGGTGTCCACCACTCAAGAGTTCATCGCCAAGACCACACAGGAACTGCAAGACGCAAGAGCCATGCGCGGCGACAGCCGCCCACAGGGCGCGGCTCACCACCCACGCGAGGGTGCTGAGCTACGTGTCTGCATCGATGTCCCAGGGCTCAACAGGGCCGCGTCTCAAGAGCGCTCCTGGCCTTCGCGTGTGGGCCGTTGCGAGGGCCCGCCACACAGCTACGTCTGCATGCCCCTTGGCTTGCCGAGCGTGGTGCCGACCAATCAGCGTGCCATGCGGCGTGACCTGACGGCCCAAGAGGCGAGGTGCCGCGTCGTCCTGGAGGGAATGGAGACGGTCTTCAGGAAGCCTCCTGAGCCCCCAGAGCCTCCCGAGGCTCACGACTCCGGTGGCTCATGAGGAGTCCTTTATTCGACGCACGCCTTGAGCTGCACCAACTCTGCTTCATCTACAGAACCAGGTGACATCTTCCAATCTCGTTAAGCTAGGAGCGCCCCTTGGGATGCATTATTGCCAGGCCATGTGGGTCCGTCCCTACGGTATGTATCCCATTTGCTTATGTCTTTAGCTTAGCTTGCTGGGGGCGCCCTTGGGCTGCATCATCCCCAAGCCGCTCGGGCCGGACCTAGTGGCATGTATCTTCCTACATTTACCCAAGCTGATTTGCCTTCATTGATTAACCTGCCTATGGTTATCGCCTGTTCGATTGCCACCCACCACGGATACATTCACCCTGTGCAATTCGCTTGCGCGTTAAAAGGGGGCTCCAGAGCATCGCAACTCAGGACCTCTTAATGGCTCTCCAGCCCTCACCCCCTGGCCTTGACCACGGCATCGCGACCTGGCATACCAGTGGCGGCTGAGCTCGCTCGAGGGCCGGGACTTGAGGACATAGAGTGCTTGCACCTGACCTCCTTTTAGGAACACACAGTCACCAACACAAAAGACCAAGTGCAACCTGCCTCGAGGTAGGGCCTCGTGAGTCCCGCGCTGGCTCACGAGTGCCCAAACACACCTCGCAGCCCTGCCGTGCAAGCCATGTGTCAGGGAGGGGTTGTACACGCCCCGGAGCTCCTCCCGGAGGGGGCCCCCATCCCACGCACAAGTGGAAGCACCATCCTCCGCGCTGGCCGTCGACACTGCCGAGGAGCGGCTATGCCCATGCACAAGCAGAAGCACTATGCTCCGCGCTGGTGATAAACAACTGAGGGCAGCCCCATGGTCGTACCAACCTCAGGGAGCCCAGAGCTCAGCGTCCGGCCTCACCGCAACACCTCCCTTCGGGAGAGCCACGCGAGGGGGCTGGGCACGGGAGCTGCGCTCGGGCCACACCCAAGCGCACACCACCCAACAAGGTCTCCCGGACCTGGGCGTCGCGCGCCCCTCCTGAGGCCTTGGCGAGGGCAGGTATGGAAATTGTTTGCGCATCAAGGGGGACTCTTGAGCATCCTGACTCCTTGGAAAGCCCTGGTCTCCGGTCCGCCCAAAGGCGGTTGAGGTATGTGCGGGGCCGGGCCTTGCCGACGTAGAACATCAGTCTATCCTCGCGAACTCTCCCTATAAGTTGTTTGCGCGTCAAGGGGGACTCCTGAGCATCGCGACTCAGAAGCCTAACTGGTCACGTAGCCCCTCACTCCTTGGTCTGTCCTGGTTTCCGGTCGGCCCAATGGCGGATGAGGTATGCGCTGGGCCGGGCTCTGCCGACGCAGAATGCAAAGCAAATAGGAAGGAAATCGCAAAATCTCGAAGCAAATATTACAGAGATATTGTCCTCACACCTTGTCCTCACGATACCAAATGAAAAGTCTAAACGCCTCCCCGAGGCCTAATGCATGTTGCAGGAATGAAACAGGAGAGTAGCCGCAGGTCACCCCTGGACGCCGCCATCACCTGCGGAAGGTGTCACTTCATGAGAAACCTTGTCTTCGCCTTCACGACCAGCTGCAGGATCGGCGACATCGCCGGACAGAGGAGCGGAGACAAAGCCGCAGAAGGTCTCCAACAAGGCCTCCACCTGACCTTGCACAGCTGCGGCTGCAGCCTCGTATTGGTCTTCAGCCAGAGGCTCCAGCAGCTTGTCAGGGAAAGCGTCGGGGTCACGAAGGTGCAGGTGGCTGAAGACGCGAGTCAATGCAGCTGAAGACAAGATGCGAGCCTCCGCCTCCGCCATAGGACCAACGCCATCAACGACTTCCTCGAGCGCCTGCACCAAGAGAGGAAGCAGCTTGGCGGGGCCGTCCTCGTCGGTGGCCAGCGACCTCTCTAGGCCGTGCTCGTAAAACGTCTTCATCAACTTGTGGGACCTCTTCTCGAGATCCGCAAAGGCCGCATGGTCTTCGGTCAGGACACGCACCTTGGCGTCGAGCTCAGCCTCCCTCGCCTTCGCCTCCCGCTCCAGCCCTTCCAATCGGTTGCGCTCGGCGGCCTGTGTCCTCCCCAACTCCGCCAGCTCGGCATCACGGTTCTTGACGGCGTCCTCCCGAGCCTTCATTGCCCCCTCCTTCGTTTGGTGGCAGCGTGCTTCTTCGGCGAGCTTGGTGCACAGGCCCTGCAATTCGTCCTCCAGCACCTGGTAGCGGTCGGGGGTGACCTTGGCATCTTTCAGCGGCATCTCATGATCGGCTGCGGCATTGGCGGCACTCTGCTTCTTCTCAGAAGCCGCAGCAGCCTAGCCCAGCGCCGCGCGAATCGCCGAGTCGGAATGGAGCTAGCCTAAAGCCAGCTCCAGGCGCCCGGCCACAAGGCATGGGTCTGCGCCCAGGAGATCCGCCTGAAGCTGGGTCATCTCCGAGAGAGCACGTTCCAGAGTAGCAGCAGGGGCAGAAGAACGTGGAAGTGGAGGTGCAGCAGTGGGAGGAGGCGACATCATCACCAGGACCTGGGAGACCGCAACCTCCGGAGTAGCTGGGACCTCATTAGCCGCACCAGGCACCGGCACTTCCGGAGCAAGCGGGGCCATGGGGGCTGGTTCCACGTGGCGATGCTCCTCTTGGCCCCGCGAGGACGACCGGGCTGTGGACATGCGGGCACTGCTCCCACCTTTCCCTTAGGAAGGTGGCACGGACGCCGCATCCTCCTTCATCTTCTTCGCAGAAGACGTTGGCCTGACCAACCAAGGGCCGGCATCAAGAAATGAAGAGTGCAAACATGGACAAGGAGAAGCTTGAGACACTTACTGATCCACCGCGACATACTTCCGCTTAGGAAGCCTGAACCCTGACAGCATCGTGGCGGAGGCGGCATAGCGAGGCACCAACGACAACCTATCCCTCGTCGGGATGTGCGGCTGCTCCCTCTCCCTTTGGTGGGCGTCGGCCTCGGCATCGTCAGCAAGGGCGCGGAGGATCTTGGACTTGCTCAGAGGGGAAGTCTCCCCCACCTCTTCCAGAGTCTTCTCCGGGTGCACCTCCTGTTCCCCCTCCCCGTGGGGCTCGCCAGAAGACACCTCCACCAGTTTTGGTTCCGCGGGGTCTCCTAGGAGCACCGACAGCACCAACCCACGCGCATCAAAGGTCGGCCTGGAGGTGACGAATTCCTCCTGATCCTTGCGCTGGAATAGGGGACGAAGGCGCTTGGTGGGTACTCCTAGTTGTCCCCAACTATGAGGCGCAGGACAACGACCAATTCATCGTTAGGGAGGGCCCCTACCTCAGGTGGCTCATGTTCCCCTCTTCTTCAAGCTCCCACAAGGGGCGTGCACACGCCTGGAGTGGAGCTACTCGCAGGGTTAAGAACTCCCTCAGAAGCATGACCCCCGTCACCTTTGCCGCCCTTGCGTTGCCCGGTTTCAGGTCGGTCACCATCTGCCCCAACACTGACGAGGCCCCCTCATCAGCAAGCTCCGCCCTGGGCCATCCCCCGTGGAAAGAGGGCGCCACCATGGGCAACGCTAGACGTGGATCAGTGCACTTGGCGTCCATCATGACCCATTTGGATCGAATGTTGTCGGCCCTCTTCCTGGTGCTCGATATCGAGTTGGCCTTGCCGAATGCAACGAAGTTAGCGCATCAAGAGATGTTACCCTCGCTGACATGGAGGAAGAAGAAATGGCGCAGGAGAGCCACGGACGGCATCACGCCCAGGTACGCCTCACAGTAGTAGGCTAAGATAGAAAGGAGGAGGATAGAGTTGGGATGGAGATGCAACGCCTACAGCCCGTAGTGGCGAGGACTTCGTAAAAGAAATCGGAGAAGGGAGGAACCAACCCGACGGCGATGCTGCTCGAGAAGAAGGGGAACAAGGTGCTTTCCTCGGGCTCCGGCGCGTCGGTGGAAAGCCGGAGCTCGGTCTTCCCCCACTCATGGCTCTCGCCTGGCGTCAGCAAGCGCACAGAGGCGAGGCTCTTCTCCATGACGGTGGGCGCCTCAAGGGCCGGCTCGTACCAAGCCGGCGCTGAGGAAGCCTTGGCCTTGTGCGGCGCCATGGATCGCAGCTACGGGATGAGATTGGAGCGGATCTATAGATAGCGGTGGCGGAGAGCAAGGTAGGGGATCTGGAGCAAGGCGAGGAAGAAGCAATGAAGGCAAGTGCTGCCTGCGCCAGCCTTTTGTCAGGTTGAGCAGTTGCCGAGGCAGCGTGGGGAAGCGGAGACACCCACGTCCAATTAACCGCCACACGTCAACCAAGGCTGCAGGCTTTTGGGCCCCGCGGTGCTCCGTCCTTGGACCTTGGCTTCGCCGGGAAGCCAAGCCCGAGTGCACCCTTGGCTCGGGAGCTACTATCGGCATTTTGGGAATGGGGGTCCCCAGACTTGCCGGCCTACGACCCGCTGTGTGGCTAAGCCAGCAGGCCATACGACCCATCTTCATCAACAAGGCATCTAAGACCCTCACGAGGGGCCATGCCTCGCGAGGAGGACGACACAAGACCTCCTCTGGAGCGGCCTAGTCAGGCATTCTCACGAGGAGCGGAGATATCAAGCCGAGGCAAACCTCACGAGGCTCTCGTGACGTGAGCCATGACGATTGACACCAGGCTGGCGCCAGGCAGGCGCCAACGCGCGCAGCTTCCTTGTTTCCTCTTTGGTGCTAAGGAATACAGCGCATGCGAGGAGTACCGAGGCATCAGGCAAAGGTTGCCATTTTGGCGCAACAAGACCAAGAATAGAAGGACGGCAAGATGGAGGTCATCGTGGAGCCTAAGGCGGTGTCACCACTAGAGCCTTTGGCAGGCGAAGACCACTTTTGTCAAGATAGCTTGTACTAGCTGTCCCCCTTCAAATTTGTCCGCCATTGTTGGCTCCCTTCCCGCTCAAGATTTCGGAAGAGGACCAGGGCCTCTATAAGTAGGACTAGCCACCACCATAGGCAGGGAGGCTACATCTTAGATCATCCCCAGCCACACAAGTTGGCCAAGTACAAGAACACCCCAACCTCAAGAGGTTGTTCTTCCCCTTGTATTGTTCAACATCAGCCCAAGAGGCAATCCACCACCACTACACTGGAGTAGGGTATTAAACCACAACGGTGGCCCGAACCAGTATAAATCTTGTGTCTTTCCGTGTTGCGACTGCATCAAGTTCGTCCGCGAGATCTTACTGAGCTAGGGCATAGATCGGTGGGAGAAAAAGACTTCGCACGCACCCCAGTGTTCGAACCTTAAGGATTTGCCAGAACCCCACATACGACCACATGGGACGCCCTACCGCGCATTTTCTAGGCCCCCATCAGTCGTAGCACCGAAGCAAGTAAATGTGTCATCAAATCACGAAAGACCACCATTCCCACTAAGTACATCAGTGAAGCATGGTGGCTAGCTAGTTGGGCTAGTGCGACCAATTAGCTAGGCCGCCAACACATTTGTTTTTTCACCCCTTTTTATCTCCTTGCCGGCAGGTAAATTTAAGTATCCACCGCAGCATTGCTTTGGACTTTGGGTGCGGCAGGCGCGGTAGGACTTTTAATTTTTTGACTGACGGGAGCAATCGCGACAGCAATTAGTCTCGATGACATCGCTTATAAAACCCACTGCTCCTTGATGTGAAAAGTCATCGACTGGTGTTTTCCCATGGTGAAAACCAAAATATTAACCTCGCTCCTCAGCTTCCTACCTCCGCATACCCGTAGATTGCATTGCCTTTCAGCCGTTTCGCCCGCTTTGCTTCCTCTCCCCATTGCTTCTACCTGGTTCCATAGCGATGCACCAGATCATGGAGTTTGGGGTAAGTCTCCTAACACAGGAGCTCCAAGCCAAGGATACGGAGGTCGGGGCCAAGGACGTGGAGCTTTGTGAGCTCAAGTAGGAGAGGAGTGCCATGCTCCTCTTTTATGTGCGGGTGTTCATAAAGCTTCAAAAGCGGCAGGCGTCCACCACAAAGATGCTCGAGGCGTCGGCTGTGTTGTTGCAGAAAGTGGGAGGTACGATAGGCCGTCAGGCGAGCCGGCTGGAGTGTGAGCGGGCCGATTGTGACAAGGTCCAGGATCGCCCTAGCCACTTGGTGGACCATGTTGCCACGCACGTATTGTGGTTGCACGATGCCCACCGTCATGCCAGCGCGACCATGCTGGGCGTCAGGCTAAACCTCTTCGACCACCCCGTCGACTTCAATGAGATGCGGCTTCCTGACCTGGTCTCCTTCTTCACCTATATCTCCGAGGAGCTGAGCCGTCTCCGTGCGATGGTGGGGGCGGAGCTGGACAAGGAGGGGCTGCGGGCTGCCGTCGCCGTTGATGGGCGAATCCTCTCAGGGCTCCGTCACCGAAATCCATTCGTGTCATTGGACGCCGTCTTTGACGAGCAGGCTCCCGTCGACCGGGAGCGGGCTCTGCGGGCGGTGGCACCCTGCATCACCAATGTCATGCACCTCGAGAAGTAGAGGGGCTTCAGTGGTGTTTAGGCGTCCTCTACATGGGCATGTCCATGTCGGTGCAACATGACCGTTGGATCAAACTTGGACGGTGCAGATCAGTCACTGTAGCACAAAGCATGGGAGTGTCTTTGGTTGCATTCTCATCTCAATATAGTTGGTCCCTCTTCGTGCATGCTCATCTCAGCACCCCTCTTCATGCATGTTCCTAGTATATTTGTGTTAACCTACTAGTGTGGACAAATGCACCCTTCATGCACTCTGCCAAACACCCAAAAGTGGGTCGAGGAGGGAACTTTTGCTCCCATCCCATGCACCCTTCATACACCCTGCCTAACACTCACTACTAGGAAAAGGCGTACTAGTAGCCCACCTGTTTTGCCTACTAAAGGCGCACTACAGGTGCGCCACTAGCGTCATGCCATTAGTATTTTTTTCTAATGGCGGACCTGTGGTGCGCCATTAGTATCTGGAATACTAATGGCGCACCACATAGAAGTGTGCCATTAGTAACAATTTTTTTATTTTTTTTCAAAAAGATTTTATATTTTTTTCATTTTTTTTCTTAATCTCGGGTCACTATAGCTTAATCTCGGGTCAATATGCTTAATCTCAAGTCAAATCGCACTATGTGGTCAAACTTTCCGGAAGGTCACCCATCCTCACACTACTCCAGCCCGAGCACACTTAACTTCGCAGTTCTATCCAACCCCAGCACCAGCTCACTTCACATGTACTTGTTGATATCTCTATCATATCAATCCTATTAAACCTTGTTGATGTCTAGGACTTTGCTCACGTTCATGAGTATGATGAAATTTTGAAAAAATATTTCAAACTTCCTGGTCATATTACGTATCATATTTTGAAAGAAGTTCCAATTTTTTTAAACCATTTTTTTTCTGTTACTAGTGGCGCACCTAGCAAATGGTGCGCCACTAGTAAGTTTGATTTTTTTCATTCCCCCCCAACTAGATCTTAAAAGCCCCGTATCTTTCATTCTGTTAGGTTTTGGGGGAGTTTGAAGATTTGGAATTTTTTTTCATTTCCCCCCCTCTCGATTTTGAAGAAATTTTGCAAATAAAGTCGAAATTCATATTTGTAAGTTTTCCCAACAACTAGGCCACATATCACATGGGAAACTTATTTATTTTTATTTTTTTGACATTTCCATCATTTTATTTTATTTTTTTAAACTGAAAAGGCGGTCCATGGGGGGGTGGGGGGGGGGGGAGGGGGTGCATTTAGCACCAGGGTTACTAATGGCGCACCACATATCAGGTGCACCATTAGTACCCTGGTGCTAAATATATTACTAATGGTGCACCTGGTGTGTGGTGCGCCATTAGTAGTTTTGAAAAATATAAAAAAAATTGTTACGCCATTACTAGTAACTAGTAATGGCACACCGTCCACTGGTGCGCCATTACTAACAATTTTTTTCAAAACTACTAATGGCGCACTATCCCATGGTGCGCCATTACTATCAAAAAAATTTAATTGTATTTTTCAAAACTACTAATGGCGCACCACACACTAGGTGCGCCATTAGTAATATATTACTAATGGCGCACTTGTATCTGGTGCCCACTGCTATATAGTAGTGGCACACCACATACACACTGCGCCATTAATGTCCATATCATCTATAGCCCTTTTCCTAGCAGTGACTGATTCGTACTTCATATGGTTCATGTCCCGTGGAGTACTGTAGCACCGTAATCTCTGTGTGCTATAAACCCAGCTTTGTTAACATTGATCATCTCACCGTTCATTCTCGACTGAACAGTCAAAAAATGGGTACTATGTTACATTATTGTTCATATAGTTGACATGCGCACAACATCATTTTTATCATCATATCTTACTACACGAGCAACAAGATGATGTATCACTGACGTATGAACCACTGCACATGCCTAGTAGTAGGAGCACTGTGTAAGTTCAAGCGGCTGTCGTCTTTCGCACTCCTCCCTCGTAAGACTGGAAATGCTTGATGTAATCATTTTTTCCTCAGAAACAGTGGACACCCTCTACCGTGCAGATCCTCCTCGATCGTCATCGGGAACCTTGCTACTCACTTTCGTCAACGTGTGGGACAGCCAGCATCAGGGTCCACTATCCATGCACTAAATTACTCCGTACTAGAGTGCCCAACTTCATGGTAGACTACCCAGATCGAAGCGCCACGGTAATGCCCAATGAGCCGTCAAATCACAAAACCCCCACCTTTCCAGCAGTAAGTTGGATGGACAAAGCAACCATCATTTCACTCCTCTCCCTCAGCTTCCTCTCTTGAAGAATGAAAGTGCATTATATCGACTAGAGGGCGGTGAATAGGAGATTTTTACAAATTCGTCACTTAGGAAATTCAAGGTGAAGAATTTTCTAGGTCACGAACAACTAGCAGCGGAATAAGTACTCAGATGCGAGCGTCACAGAGTAGTAACACAGTCATCATGATGAAATGAAAACAAGCAACGGAATAAGTACAAGAACCGTATAAATAGGATAAGCAGGCTGAAGACAAAGTGACTGAAGAATTAGGATTAAGGAAATTGAGAAAGTCGTCAGTCAAAGTCTTCAAACAGTGAAATGAAAGGGTTGAGGATATAGAACCAGTAGCTTGGTGAAGACGATGATTTGGTAGACCAGTTCCAACTATTGTGACAGTTGTACATCTGGTTGGAGCAGCTAGGTATTTAAACCTGAGGACACATAGGCCTCACAATATTATCCTTGAGCTAATGTCACACAGACCTCACCCAATCACTCGTGGTAAGTCTTCAAGTGACTTCCAAACCTTCATAGACTCGGTCACTCGTTGATCCACAATTTCCCCTTGGATGCTTTAGACCATGAGACCTAACCGTTTGGAGGATGCACAGTCCTCAAAGGTAACAAGCATCGGTTCTATACAGGAACAATCTCTTCAATGATGCTCAATCACTTTGGCTTTGTAGGTGTTTGGGTTTGGGTTTTTCCTCACTTGATGATTTTCGCTCAAAGTCCTCGGAGGATGGGATGCTCTCAATGACAAGTGTCAGTTTCACTCGGAGCAGCCAACAAACTAGTGGTTGTAGGGGGCGGATATTTATAGGCTAGGGGAGCAGCCTGACATGATAAGACATAAATGCCCTTCAATGATATGACTGTTAGGTGGGTAGATATTTTGGGACAGCTGGCGTGTAGCACAGCAACGGTCAGATATTTGAGTATCAAATTCCTCAGGGCTATCATGTTTCTCACTTGTAGGGAGTCCGCACTGGCGAACTCCTAACTCCTCAGTTAGAAAAAATTCCTCAGAGACTAGAAGAACTTCCTCTTTGTCACTGAAGAAATTGACTGAACTGTATGAGATTTCCAATGGATTCACTCGAAAGGATTGGGTAGGTGTCGGACTTTGAGATGAGCATCACTTGGAAACTTTTCCTTCGTTTTATCTCGACCCCCTTTAATAGTACGGTGTTTCTAATGAATCAAGAAAGAGAATATAAAATTACGAAAACGTAAGTCTTCATGCTTCATAATCCTCGCATGAATATCAAGTCTTCAAAGGTCACGCGAATTTTCTCACTTTCAAAGTCTTCAAGAAAACCAAAGTCTTCAGCTGAAGACATTCATTTTTAGGGGTTGACTTTCATCGTAAGTATCAAACTCCTCATAGACTTATAGACCTGTGTACACTCACAAACACATTAGTCCCTTAACCTATAAGTCTTCAATACACCAAAATCACTAAGGGGCACTAGATGCACTTAAAATCTCCCCCTTTCTGGTGATTGATGACCATATAGGTTAAGTTTTCAATGGGGAGAAACATATGAAGTGTAAATACTGATATTGAGGAATTTGATTGCAAGATATAGAAGAACTCCCCCTGAAGATGTGCATATATGAGAATTTTGCGTTGGATAGCAAATGCACATTGTAGAGTAAAATCATGGAGATCTCTCCCTATTCTTGCAATTCATACACGCATTTAACATATGATATGAAGAATTCGAAATGCATGATGAAATATGGTGTCTGATGAAATTCAGCATGCGTGCATTAAGGTATTGAGGAAATAGCATGCAGAAAGCAGAGCAAAAGTATCAGACCACCATAGGACTTAAGATTACAACTCATCAGAGAAAACACCTTAGAAGAGCAGGAGTTGTAACTTAACGAAAAAATGGCCATATAATAGACCCGCTTGATGACTAACTCAAATTTCTCCCCCTTTGTCATTGAACGACAAAAATGGATGAAAGGTGAGGACTAATGCCCCTGAAGAATATCATCAAGATGCTGATGGAGGAGCGGCAACGTTGTTGGGGTCATCCGTTGCAGTACGGCCTACCGCGGTATTGTTCAAGTCTTCAGCTTCATCCGTCTCGCGTGATGAGGAATATGAGCTAGCGACCAAGTGAGGAACTTTGTCTTTCTTGAATTTCTTCGAAGGTGGTTGTGACTAGTCAAAGTCCTGTTGGAAACCCATCTGTTTGAGATCTTCATCACCGTAGAGGTGAGACAATACAACCCAAGAGCGATCAAATACTTCATGCAAGTAGTAGTGATTCTTCTTTACAGTATTCCGCGTGATCGTCATGTTTTGATGAATTGAACCAAACTGACGCTTGACCCACTTGTGGTTGTGATCAACCTTTTGATGAAGACTGTGGAGAAGCTCACGATCAGTCGTCACACCCGGAGCAGTGGCTTGAGGATATTGCTTTGAAGCTTTTGTGGCAGAAACTTGTGTAGTAGAATCTTCATTGGTGGAATAGGATGCAGCTTTGGGAAACTATACATCCAATGGACAAGTGCCTTCATCAACGACAGTAGGCTTTCCCTTCTCATCAACTAAAGAAATAGTCCTTTTGAGGACCTCAGGTGGTGGCAAGTAGCTGAGATGATTTTGACAATTATCCTTGTATTGAATGGAAGACCTTGATCTGATGAATCTCATAATCCATGGAGCGTAAGTCTTCAACTCAAAAGGTGATAGAGCTGCATTGGCCAAAGTCCTCATTAAGAAATCATGATAGTTGATAGGAATACCATGTATGATATTGAATAGTAGATTCTAGATTATGCCAACAACTTCTTCGTCATCGGAGTTGTGGCCCTTGATTGGACTAAGGGTTTCGGTCAATATTATGTATATCGTCCCTGGCACATAGAGCAATTCCTTGACGAGGAATCTAGTCCTTGGAGGTTGGCCAGGCTTCAAAGGCTTCATCAGCACTTGCATCAGATGATTTGAATGTTCAGGTTCAACATAGATGCGCCTTGCACCTTCAGTGGGAGGACTCACTAGAACGACATGAAGCAATTTAGAGGTCGGTGCTTTGTAATGAGTGTTTTCGGTTATCCAGTCAAGCACCAATGAATTCACATCTTCAAGATTTCCAGTGATGTGCAGCTTTGCATAGAATTGAAGAATTGGTTCTTCATTCCAGTTGCAGATGTCGGTGTACAAGTTGAGTAGCCCAGCATCATGAAGAAAACCGAGGACTGGTGTGAAGAATGGAAGACACTCCATATCCACTTGAGGAATTTGCTCATGGTCAAAGATCTTGTCCATATCAAACAACAGTGAGGAATAGAAATTCATTTCACCGGCAGTCCAGAAATGCTTGCAATGAAATCGAAAAGAGTCATAGGGATTGTAGTTAGTGAAGAAATGATGTTCAGCGAAGAAATCATCAGCTTTGAATTTATGCTTCTTGGTGTGAGGATTTTGTGGCTTGGGCTGAAGATTAGCAATTGAAGTCTTCACAGCCTCTTGATGCATAGCTTCTGGAGCCACTGGATGAGGACTTTGAGTAGCAGGTTCAGCAGAAGCCTTGGCCTCCATTTCTTCAGCACTAGTGGCTGGAACTTCTTCTCGAATAGAAAGAAGTGAAGCTTGATGTCCTTCAGTGCCCATATGAATTTCTTCAGTTTGGACTGGGGACTGAGGATGTTGATGCAGAGGTGTTTTTAGAGGTGAATTGGGGTGATGAATTTCCTGATAGTCATCATTCACAATAGGAGTTGTTGACCCAATATCCACATCTTCGTCTTCTTCATCAATTTCTTCCACGCCTGCCTCTTCAGCTATGAACTAAGGCATGGGTGATGATACCAAAGTAGTTGAAGGGATATTATCCACTTCAATTTCTTCATCCAACTGCTCCGACGAAGCAGCAGAAGGATTATCTTCATAACTGTCATCTGGAATGACATATTCCTCACCGAAGGGAACAATCTCCTTTGATGGCATGCTTGATATAGGAAAAACATCAATTGGGTTTGCAAAAGAGCTCTTCAAAGTCTTCACTTTATTAGGAGATGAAGACTCGGAGGTTGTAGATGATTTCCTCTTTTTCACTGATGCCTTCTCCGCAGCTTTGGTCTGCTTCGCTTCTGATGCAGAAGGAAGGTTCATACTTTTCATCCATGATGACTTTGTAGGAGGAGCAGAGGAAATATGTTCAATTTCTTCAGGCGCAACTGATGCACTTGCCCTGGCATGTTCAGATTCTTCAGGCATAGTAGCAGATGCTTCAACTGGCCTGGTTTGTTCTTCAGGCGCAACACCGGAGGTAGCCCTCGCAGTTTCTTCATTGGCTGGAATTTCTTCAGCAGCCCTAGTGCTTTCATTTTCTTCAACAGCCTGATTTTCATCAGGTGTGCTTGCATTTTCTTTAGTAGGCTGAGCAGATGTCTCAGCCTGAGGATTTCATGTTGCGATGAAGCTACAACATTTGTTGTAAAACCCTTCGCCATTTTGTGGAATCTAACTTTGGCGCCTAGCCAATCAACATAGTATCTGTCAAATTCATCACTGAGTCCCTCAAACTCATTTTACAAAGCCACAAGTTCATCAGGAGATAACTTCAGAACATTTTTCTTCAGAAAGCGCTCTTTCTTGTACTGAGCTTTCTTAACTTTCCTCCTCTGTTCAAATTTCCATTTTTCTTCATCAATGAAGGCCATCAACACATGACTTTGGCCAGGATTGAGGTTTAGCTTTGTCGGCGTCTAGGGAATGGGGGTCCGTAGACTTGCCTACCTACGGCCCATAGCGTGGCTCCACCAGCGGCCCCGTGCGGGCCATCTTCACCAGCAAACACTCAAGACCCTTGCGAGGGGCCAAGCCTCGCAAGGTGGACGATGCAAGACCTCCTCAGGGGCGGCCTCACTAGGCTGGCTCGCGAGGGGCGGAGAGATCAAGGCATGGGGCACCTCGCGAGGTTCCTGTGATGCAAGCCATGACGACTAGGGCCAAGCGGGCGCCAGCACGTGCAGTGTCCTCGTTTCCTCTTTGGTGCTAAATGGACAGGCGCAAGCAAGGAGTCCTGAAGCATCACGCAAAGGTTTCCACATCAGTGCAATGAGACCAAGACCAGCAGGACGGAGGTCACCATGGAGCCTAGGACGACGTCACCACCAAAGCCTTTGGCAGGTGAAGACCAAATTTAGTTAGGATAACTTGTACTAGTTGTCTCCCTTTAAATTTGGCTGTTGCGGCATCCCTTCCCGCCAGCATTTGGGAAAAGGACCAGGGCCTCTATAAATAGGGCTAGCCAACAAAGTAGGAGGCGACTGAATGGAACTGAACTGATCGGAGGCCATTCAGATCATCCTCATCCACACAAACTCACCAAGCACAAGAGCACATCTCCTTAGGAGGCTGTTGTTCCCTCATAACTGTTCATCCTCAGCCCAAGAGCCAATCCACCACACCACACTGGAGTAGGGTATTACACCACATCGGTGGCCCGAACCAGTATAAATCTTGTGCCCTTTGTTCTACGAGTTCGACGCGCTGAGCCTTGAGATCGCAGTGAGGGCGTGACCTAGAGGGAAGAGAGATCTTCGTGCGCACCCTAGAGTTCGAACCTCAAGGGTTTTGCCAGAACCCGAAATCCGACATTTGGCGCGCCAGGTAGGGGAGCGCTAAAGCTTTCCTTCCATTGATCCACATTCCACCGGTCCACTGCATCCATGTCAGATGCGCGTCGAGCCTGCGCCCAGCGCCGGGCCGCCCTCGCCACCCGTGTCGCTCAGACAGCCCCTATCGGCGGGCCTCCCTGTCTTTCTCCATCTCCTGTTGCCAACGCCACTACCGGCGCGGCAGCAAACGAGTAGCAAGCGTCCTCATTGCACTCCTCCGTGCGGTGGGACGGCCGCACCTTCACCCCGTCGTTGACTCCGGCCAGCTTATCATCTCACACTAGCCGCGCACTCACGGACGCGCAGGCTGCGCTGCTCATGGCATGCGAGCTCCTGCGCTACCACCCGGTCGACAACCTCTATGAGGACTATTTAGACCGCGTCGCCGAGCTCGTCAGCGCCGCAGGGGGCTCTCCTGCACCATCCCTCTCACTGCCTCGGCCACCTCTAGCCGCAGGCGACGTAGCTCATGGAGCTCCTCCACCGCCTCCACATCAAGACGGCGCCCTTGCGCCAAGACACGTAGCTCACGGAGCGCCACCGCCCCCTCCGCATGAAGACGGTATCCTCGCCCTAAGATGCACAGTCCTGCGGCATGATCCGCCATGCTGTGTGCCCGCGCAAGAAGAAGGAAGCTGCCAAGAGGTTCCCCGGCCACAAGTAAACGCTCCAGTGCTCCCGGGACCACAACGACAAGACCGTGTACTGCCTGCGGCGGCGGTGCGGGGACATCAAGGGCAGGCTCCGCCCCTGCAGAGGGCCCCGGTGGCCATCGCAGGCTGCCGCACCTTCGCTCTCGAGCTGCGCACCGTCGGTTGGCCGGGCAAGTACAAGCCAGATCTGCCTCTGCGCTATGACGGCAACCCGACCCCGCGGACTTCCTGCAACTCTATGAGCTGACCATCGAGGCGGCCAACCGCGACAAAAAGGTCATGGCGAACTGGTTTCCCATGGCTCTCAAGGATGGCGCCCGCTTATGGCTCCTGAACCTGCCTGTGGGATCAATCTCCTCCTGTGGTGAGATGCGCAACCGCTTCATCGCCAACTTCCATGGAACTCGCAACCGCCCTCCAGCCGCGGGTGACCTACGCCGCATCAAGCAACAGCCAAGAGAGACCCTGCAAAAGTACATCCAGCGCTTCAACAGTGTTCGTCTCAAGATCCCCAAGGTGACGGATGAGGCCATCATCTCAGCGTTTTCCGATGGCGTCTGCGACGTCAGGATTAAGGAGGAGCTCGCCATCCACGAGGAGATATGCACGACTCTGGACCTGTTCAACATAGCAACCAACTGTGCAAGAGATGAGGAGGGGTGTCTCTCCCTCCTCGAGCTCCCTGCTGCCGACCCAGAGGAGAAGAAGGCCAAGTTCAAGGACGTGAAGCACAAGGGAGTAGCTGTACTCATGGCAGAGACGGACACGAAGCGTGGTAAGGACCACCCCGAGTCATCCAAGGGCAGGCGTTCATTCTGCGCCTTCCACAACGTGCATAGCCACAACACCAACGATTGTCGAGAGCTCAGGGCCATCTAAGATGGATGCTTCGATCGACGCCCCGAGCGCAACGACCGGGGCTACGGCCGAGGAGGAGGACGAGGTGGAGGACACTGGGACCACTGCGGCCCCCGCCAAGAGTGGCGCGACCGGCCTCGTGAGGACCACTGGCAGGAGCAGCCTCGTGAGGGCGCCTGGCGCGACCAGCCTCGCGAGGACCGTCCTTAGGGAAATCATGGCCTTCCTCCACTGCCGCCACCACCAAGAAGGAACGACGAGGGGGATGGGGGCTTCTAGGAGCCGCACGCCATCGCTTGCATCTTGGGTGGTGCTCAGGCCCCGGCTTCCCAGTGCATCTTCAAGCAGTTCTCTTGCGAGGTGAATGCAGCCCTCCCCAGGCTCGAGGCCACATGCCCGCTGAGGTGGTCCAAGTACGCCATCACCTTCAGCTCGACGAACCAGCTCAAATGTGTGGCGACCGCCAATGTCCTCCCGATGCTCGGCTCGCCCGTCGTCAGCAATGTCCAAGTCACAAAGACCCTCATCGACGGTGGCGCGGGGCTCAGTGTCCTGTCCATCGAGACGTTCAACAGCCTTTAGCTGCAGCCTACTAAGCCCTTCTCAGGAGTGACCGATGGCTCCACCACCCCAATAGGGCAAGTTCGTCTGCCTGTCACCTTCGGTTAGCGCGACAACTACGACATCGAGCTCATCGACTTCGACGTCGCCCACATCCGTCTGCCGTACAATGCCATCCTCGGGTACCCAGCATTAGCCAAATTCATGGCAGTGACCCACCACGGCTACAACGTCTTCAAGATGCCAAGAAATAGCTGAATCATCACAGTCCCCTGCGAAGAAAGAGATGCGGTGTGCTCCCTCGAGCGCGCCTTCCAAGCCGCAGCAATCAAAGACCCAGATAGCGAGGGCACGCAGTACCCTCCTGAAGCCATCCCCAAGAAGAAGAAGTCGTTGCTCCACATTGGGCCTCAGGGGAGCGGCGCCTCTAACGGTGCCACATCAGGATCGGCGCCTGCACCTGGGGCGCCTCCCTCCCTCACATAGGAAGGCGTGCCCGGCGCCCTCCTTGGGCAGGGCTCGGGGGCTCTCTTCTGGAGGGCCTCAAACCTAGCCGATATCCTGAGGGAGAAGCTCGGGCACCACGTGGAGGCGTGCTTCGTGGCACGTTTCCCTCAGGAGGACACCGGGCGAGGAGCACCCAGCTCTAAGGAGTCCATCGTCAAGGCCACCCAGGAGCTTCAGGAAGCAAGGGCCATGCGCGGTGACCGCCGACCACCTGGCACCGTTCCCCATCCAGGCGAGGGTGGCGAGATGCGCGTCTGCATCAATATCCCAAGGCTCAATAGGGCCGCATCTCAGGAGCGCTTCTGGCCTTCGCGCACTGGCCGGTGCGAGGGTCCACCTCACAGCTACGTTCGCATGCCGTTTGGCCTACCGAGCATGGCAGTCGCCTTCCTACGCAACCTACGAAGCATCCTAGCAACCTAGGAGGCCAGGAATCACGCGGTCCTCGCGGCGATGGAGACGGTCCTCAGGGAGCCACCTGAGCCCCCATAGCCTCCCGAGGCTTAGGGTATTGGCGACTCATGAGGAGTGACTTCTTCAGCACGCGCCTTCAGCTACCACAACGCTCCTTCGACAACAAAACCAGGTGACATTTTCCAAGCTCATTCAGCTAGGAGCGCCCCTCGGGTTGCATTATTCCTAGCTCGCATGGGCCTGTCCCTGTGGCGTGTATCCTCTTGCATCTTTACCTTACCTTACCACGGGCGCCCCTCGGGCTGCATCATCCCCAGGCCACTCGAGTCCGTCCCACTCATGATTTAATTATAGTCATCCCTTGCTTGATTGTCACCCATCGTGACCGCCCACGTGGCTGATCTGCCCCATGCTCGTCCTACAACGGGAGCTACTCACGCTGGCACGGCTCTTGTGCTCGGGTCTGTCCCTGCAATGCTGACAAATCTGAGTGGTCGAGCTCTGGCTCGCGGCACGCCCGCACACGTCACCTCACCAGACAGTTAGTGCCTTCATCTTCTTGCGGAGCGACCAGTGGCAGACTGGCAATCGTAGTGGCAATTTGTGTCCCTCCTCGCGCTAACCTGCAAGAACTTCCTAAGGACAACAGCAGGCGGTACCGCGGGCTCCCTCTTCTCCCATGCAATTCTCTTGCGCGTAAAAAGGGGGGCTCCTGAGCATCGCGACTCGGGAGCTCTTATTGGCTCTCCAGCCCTCACCCCCTGGCCTTGACCACGGCACCGCGACTTGGCATACCAGCGGCGGCTGAGCTCGCTCGACGCCCGGGGCCTGAGGACATAGAGCACATAGAAGAGCGTGGAGAAGAGGCGGAGGCTCGTACGGGCCTAACGTAGCTACACCATGGCCGTCGATGCACAAGCCTGGCGCTGCATAAGGAATCAACTCTGGACTGCCAAGATAAGTTTCGCACCCAGGTCGACCGAGCGCTACGGCATAAGATTCCCACCTGTCGCAGCCCTGCTGCAACGACGTCGCCTCCCGTTCCCACATTTAGGGGACCTATTGAGCATCTCGCCTCAGGAGCTCTTACTGGACCTTGGGCCGCTCACCTCCTGGCCTTGACCACAACATCGCGACCTGTCATACCAACGACGGCTGTAGCCTGCCTGGGGACCGGGACCTGTCGGCGTAGAGCACCAAGCTGTCGCGGGATTGGAAAGGTGAGACCGAGCTGAAACAGGACATGTGTTCGCAAATTTTCATAATAAGGATAATATCAACAAAAGACATTGCAGACCCTTTACATGCCCCCGCGAGGTCCATCTCGATTCCTCGTAGGGAACGAAAGACGGGAGTTTCTAGGGGCCCTATCTACAGGCGCCAGCGCGGCCAACACCATCATCAACAGTGGGCCACGGGAGGCCGGCGGCAACCCCATCCAGATCAGCGACGGCGGCGGCCGAATGCTACGGCCTTGCTTCGGGCGCGGTGAGAGCTTGGGGGCACATAGCTTTCATCGCTCATCTCCGGGGTCCCATAGGGCTCAGGAGAGTCGGTGGACTCACAAGCACCACCACTACTGCTGGAGGAGCTGCTGGCGAAGCCAGCGGCAGGCTCGGCATTGGCCGCTGCGCCGTCCAGATGACCCCCTTTAGGGCAGCACTACAAGCGGCAGCCTTCCTCGTCGAAGACCTTGAAGAACATTATGGAGGCGCCGTCGTACTCAAAATGGATGGCTAGGGCGCCTTCCGCATGGTAGACCTAAGGAACCTCGCCCCAGCCACGGGTCATGAAGATCTTGCCTAGGGAGACGGCTTCAACCTCCGCTCCAGTCGCTGGGCATCGCAGTCAGCGTGCTACAGCCAAAGATCGAGGGGGTCCCTCGGCGGCATCTCGACGGAGAAGAACTGCGGAAAGCGAATCCAAGTGCACAGAGGCATCGCCGCCCACATCACGAGTTCGCGCGTGGAGTCCGCGGCGTGGGCTCCTGGACGACCGCGTGCGTCACCATGGCGTGGTGACTACAGCCATGGCGTGGGCGGCGCCGCTCGCCGCCTCTCCCTCCGGAGCCCTCAGCTTCGGCGTACAGAGGCAGCGGATACCCGGTAGGTGGCCGCTCAAACCAAGGCCTCGACACCTCCATCCTCACGTCTACGTCGCAGTGGTGGGCCAGCCTCTTCTTCGGCGGACCTGGCCCGGGCTCATCGCGGGGGGGGGGGGGGGGTCCCTTCTCGGCGGCGACAGAGAACCTCCGAATTAGAGCCATGGGAGACGTTGTGCAGCAGCAAAGAAAGGAAGAAGAAGAAGATGCAGGAGGAGCGAAGGAAGAGATTTGTGGCGGGGGCTCCTCTCCCCCCATCCCATTTATAGCCACTAGGAGGCCAACCGCCGGCCTCCATGATCTAAGGTAATAATGACCCTTTTCTGCATGCAATAGGGAGTCGTCAATTCAGGCAGTTGCCAAGGCAGCGTGGGGAAGCGGAGACGCCCATGTCCCATCAATCGCCATGTGTCAACCGAGGCCGCATGCTGTTGGGGCCCACGGCACGCCGCACTTGCCCCTGGGCTTCGCCTCGAAGACATGTTCGAGCACGCCTTGTGCCCGGGGGTACTATCAACGTCCTGGGAATGGGGGTCCCCAGACTTGCCTACCTACAGCCCACCGCATGGCTCCACCAGCGGCCTCGTGCGGCCCATCTTCACCAGAAAACACTCAAGACCCTTGTGAGGGGCCAAGGCTCGCAAGGCGGATGATGCAATACCTCCTCGGGGCGGTGTCGTGGTTCTAACTCTGACAGTGATATAGGGGGGTGTGTAAGGAGAGGCTAGATCTCAGCTATTGGGAAGTTGTAAACACACCAAGATGTACGAGTTCAGGCCCTTCGCGGAGGAAGTAACAGCCCTACGTCTCGGTGCCCGGAGGCGGTCGATTGGATTATAGGCGTGTGAATAACAGGGGTGTGAACCCTTGATATTGAGGTGGCGGTGGCTTATATAGAGTTCGCCAGGACCCCGGCCAGCCCATGTTACCAAGGGTTCAATGTACATTAATGCGGGGCGTTACTGGTAACGCTGGTAATGAAGTGCTATAATGACCATAAAGACTACTTAATAGCCGACCGTTTGCCTGCGGAATGACTTTAGATCTCCTGGCAGTCGAGTGGTTGGCTTTACTGACGAGTGGTAGCTTCTTGGTCGAGTGTCTTAAACATGTCGAGTGGGTACCTTCAAGTCGATTGAAAGGTGACTTCTTCCAGGGATGTCCTTGGGTAGGGCTCTTAGGACAGGTCCATGCCCCTACCCTAGGTACATAGCTTTGTCATTAGTCCCCGAATGGATCGAGGTTCGAGTGGGGAAAGAGTTTGAGATCTTTCCGATTGGTTCTTTGGGCTACATTAGTGCCTCGTTTTGGGTCAATCGTCACGGGTGACGTCATCAACCTCTTTCAGTCGCCTTGATCAATTCCAGGCCTTTCGTTGAGTGAATTTCTTTACTTGTGACATACCGAGTGTTGGCGCGAGCGGGGTCTTCTGTTTTGACAAGTTGTTCTGCAGCCTGCGGACGTCACGGGATTCGGATTTCGGGAAGCGCGCAGGACGGGAGCGGCTGCAGTAATCGGAAGCGATAAAGCGGAAGCTCCTCGAGTTTTGCGCCACCTTTTTCACCACGTACTGCGTGCATGTCTGCTGCGGGATTTGATTGGATAGCCTGGGCCTACGAGTCAGCCACTCGGGAGGGGCCTCTTATAAGTCGCCGGCTCGGGGTTTCCAAACAATGTGCTTTCTTCTTCCTCTCTCCCTTCGCAAGTTCCTCCGCCACCTCCGCTCTCACCCTAGCGCCGCAGGCCCGTGCAAGATTTGCCGGCAACGATGGCGAAGGACAAGACATCCGCTCTGGAACACGTGAAGAAGGCGGCGACGCAGGGGAAAGCGAAGAGGTCTGCTCGGGGCGGATCCTCCTCAAGGTCTGCTCTACCCCGATTGGATGCCTTCGGTGATCCGGCAAGAAGATCTCGACGACATGGTCGAGGGGGGAGTCATTCCCCACGAAGTTGCGTGTCTCCCGGGGAGAAAGATCGAACCTCAACCCCACGACGGTGAGTGCGTGCTCCTAGCCACCCATATCGACCGCGGGTTTTCTCTGCCGCCCCATCCTTTTTCCGGATCTTCCTGAACTTCTTCGGAGCGCAGCTCCACCACTTCACTCCCAACTCCATCGTATACATTGCTGCTTTCATTTCCATGTGTGAGGGTTTCTTGGGTTGCCGCCCCCATTGGGGACTCTTCAAGCACATCTTTACCTGCCGTTCTCAATCGGTCAAGAAGGCCAAGTTGAGTGATGAAAGGACGCAGGTGATCTAGCTGTGCGGGGGCCTGGCGATCCAGATGAGGGGAAAGAGTTGTTTTCCATCTATCACTTTCCCAGAGTTGGTCCGTGGTTGGCAGGCGACCTGGTTTTACTGTCAAGACCAGGCGACCCCAGGACAGTCGACTGGTCTTCCCCCTTTCTCTCTCGACCGAGCTGAAAAACCTGCTTCTCTGAAAGTGACGCCGGAAGAAAAGGCCCAAGTCAAAGTGTTGGCTGGTCGAGTGGTTGAGCTTGTCCATGAGGGCGTGACTGGTGTGGACTTGCTGGAGGTCTTCCTCCGGAGGTGCATCCAACCACTCCAGGCTCGTGACCACCCGATGTGGCTGTACTCGGGTCTCGACGACACCACTCGGATCCACCCGGAGGAGGTCACTGACGAGATGCTGGAGGGGTGGCTGTCGAGCATCACGGGGAACAAAGACAACCCCCGAGGAGCCAGGAGGGTAATTCCACTCGACAACTTGTATGACATAGACCAGGTATGTCTTTATGCTCCCGACTGAGATCTTGTTTTCTTCGTTTGTCTTCTTTGAGTTGGCCGATTGACTTTTGTCTTGTCTGTTGTTTTCCAGGCGACTACGGAGATGTACTCGACGCCCAACGGGGCATAGGAGCCAACTGAGGAAGGGGAGGCGAGCGGAGGTGAGAGTGGAGACGATCAAGGCGAGTGGGAGTCCGACGGTGAAGGAGAGGGAGGCGACGACGTCGACTCCAGCGAAGAGGAGGAAGAGGAGGTTGAACCCCCCCCCCCCCCCCCCCGCCCGGAGAGGCGATCCAAACTCACACACGATCCAGTGCGGGAACGTGGCAAGGCGACTGCTCATTCTGGGTAGTCGTCGAAACGCCCTCGGACCTCTTCTCCTACGCCGACTGGGAAGGCTCCCAAGCACCCACGCGCGATGTCGTCCAAGCCGCCCAAGGCTCTGCCCAAGATGAAGATGGCTGTCCCTACCATTTCTGGGTAAAAACAAAACTTGCTTTCCTTTGTCGACCGTGGACAGATCCTTGGTCGATTCATGGAGCCAAGTGACTAACTTTTGAGATTTGCAACGCTGCTACTTCTGAGATCTCTGCCAAGGACGACGACCGAGAGATGGAGGATGTTGTTACCTCCAACCCTGGTACGATTACTGACGTTCCGCTTTGAGTCGACTGAACATTTATTGCCACTCTGGTCGATTGAATGTTTTCCTTGTAGCTCCTCCTCATGTTATCGACCTCCCGGATGATGACGACAACGAACCGCTGAGAGTGAGGAGGAACAGGAGGGCGTCGGCCGACAAGGCCCCCCAATCTGCTCCGGCGTCTGAGGCCGTAGCTCGGGATGGTGGTGACACCACTCGGGCTTCTGTGACTTTCGCCATTCCTCTGACGAGTGTGCGGCCCTCGACGTCGACTGCGGATCCGCCTTCGCTTTTTGCCGCGTACCCCATCCCTGAGGACCAAGCGGCTGCTGCAAAAGAGGGTATACGCCAGGCAGGGATCATGATGGAGCAAGTGAAGGTGGCTCGGGAGGCCAGCCAAGCAGCTTATGATGCAAGTTCGGCTCTTCAGAGTAACGTCTAGGTCAGTCGACTCAACACTTGGTCTGTTACGATATGTTGTTTGAAGAATCTCTTTTCCGAAGATCTTTGTATCTGTACACCCACTGGGTGTGTCTGTCAAGTCTTGGACGAGTGGGGGCACGCTAAGTGCACCCACTAGGTGTAGTCCCCGAGACTACGGTGGACTGCTGGCAGTCAACTGTAGTCTTTATATTGTGTTGCTGTAGCTGTATTTCTTCACTCGGTCTGGTCAGGCCATGTCGAATGGAACTGTATCCGGTCGACTGCGGACGGTCGACTTTTTTTTTTACAATGGGGGCACGCTAAGTGCACCCACTGGGTGTAGTCCCCGAGACTACTGTCGAATGTTTTTGATTCGGCTATGGTCTTAGAAACGTCATCATTGTCTCTTAGTTACTCGGAAGCAACTTATCTTGGACGTCTGTCGACTGATTTTTCTTTTTACAGAAATCCTGCGAACTTGTGGCTCGCTATACTGAGTTGGAGAATCAGCAGATCCAGCTCAACCTTAACTTGAAGCTCGCTCAAGAGAATTTGAAGAAGGCGCAAGAAGAAGCAAAAGGTATGGCTGGTGAGGTTCTCCATTCTTGACGAGTGATTTTTCTTGCTAGTCCATTCTTGACGAGTGATTTTTCTTGCTAGTCCATTCTTGACGTTGATTTCACTCGACGTGCCGCAGATAAACTGGAAGAAGCTCTGAATAAGAAGGATCAAGATCTTGCAGAAGCACAGAAGGAGGTCTTGAACAAAACGAGGCTTGCTAAAGAGAAACTGGCTTCGGTCGTAACTCTTGAGCAGGAGAACTCCAGACTGAAAGCTGCTCTCGAGGTAGCTAATCAAGAGGTCACCCGACTGAAGAATGACAACGTGGCTCTGCATGACAAGGCGGGTGAGCTAGCGGGGAAGAGGAACGATCTGGAGGCTTCTCTCGATGGACTCGCCAAGAAGCTGTTCGTCGTGCTCGAAGGTAATTACTCTGCCCCGACTATCTTGCAGTTACCAAGTCTGTGTAGGGCCACTGTCTTATTCTTGAATCGTGTTTGCAAAATTCTGTCAGAACTTTGAAGAGGAGACCAGTCGAGTGGAGCCAGGCTTGGACCCTGCTAACTCTCTTGTGAAGGACGAGGCTGCAATGAACGTGCTCCGTCTGGAGTCTCGTATTGCCAGCGTGGTTGACTATCTTGCTCGACTGAAGGTTGCGATGTCGCGGATCGACACATCACTCTGGCCTGGGATGATGCTTCAGAACGACCTCGAGTCCCTGATGGCTCGACTTAATGAAGTCCCAGGTCGAGTGGCGGAATGGAAGAAATCTTCTGCTAGAAGTGGTGCTGATGCCGCTCTGTCTCTGGTCCGTGTCCATTGCAAGGAGGCGCGAGAAGAAAAGCTGGCCGCCATCCAAGTTGCCAATACCAGGAAGCACAACTTTCAAGACTTCATGGAGACTTTCATCGCTGCTGCCACTCGTATTGCAGACGGGATCGACTTGGACGAGTTCGTCGCCCCTTCCAGACCTCCTCCTGAGGAATGAAAAACTTTCATGCTTCACTTTAAATTTGCCTCGGAATGTCGAGTGGATTTGTAACTGTTAAACTCTGCCGAGCCGAGGGCTCGAGTACTTTGATCTGAGGTCTGGGACCTTTTAGGCTTTATCTGAACTTGATTTCTCGTTCAATATCTTCATGGTTTGATTCCTCGAGTGGAACTCGATCTTCACTCGGAATAACCTTGTATTTGCGGCGCAACTCCGAAGGAGAAGGTAGCAGTCGACTTGCGCCTCGTCGTCCTTGTGGATTGGGTTGTGTCCTGTACTTAGGCGAGCACTGGGCTACAGCTAAGTCCCCGAGTGGGAGGTTTGCTCTCACTCGATAGGGTTTTTAAACACTTAGGCGAGCGCTGGGGCTGCAGCTAAGCCCCCGAGTGGGTGGTTTGCTCTCCACTCGGTAGGATTTTTAAACACTTAGGCAAGCACTGGGCTGCAGCTAAGCCCCGAGTGGGAGGTTTGCTCTCACTCGGTAGGATTTTTAAACACTTAGGCGAGCGCTGGGCTGCAGCTAAGCCCCCAAGTGGGAGGTTTGCTCTCCACTCGGTAGGATTTTTAAACACTTAGGCGAGCACTGGGCTGCAGCTAAGCCCCCGAGTGGGAGGTTTGCTCTCCACTTGGCAGGATTTTTAAACACTTAGGCGAGCACTGGTCTGCAGCTAAGCCCCCGAGTGGGAGGTTTGCTCTCACTCGGTAGGATTTTTGAACACTTAGGAGAGCGCTGGGCTGCAGCTATGCCCCCGAGTGGGAGGTTTGCTCTCCACTCGGTAGGATTTTTCAAACTTAGGCGAGTGCTGAACTACAGCTAAGCCCCCGAGTGGGAGGATTGCTCTCCACTCGGTAGGATTTTTTCAAACTTAGGCGAGTGCTGGACTGCAGCTAAGCCCCCGAGTGGGAGAACTTAGGTGAGTACTGGACTGCAGCTAAGCCCCCGAGTGGGAGGATTACTCTCCACTCGGTAGGATTTTTTCAAACTTAGGCGAGTGCTGAACTGCAGGTAAGCCCCCGAGTGGGAGGATTGCTCTCCACTCGGTAGGATTTTTTCAAACTTAGGCGAGTGCTGGACTGCAGCTAAGCCCCCGAGTGGGAGAACTTAGGCGAGCACTGGAGTGCAGCTAAGCCCCCGAGTGGGAGGATTGCTCTCCACTCGGTAGGATTTTTTCAAACTTAGGCGAGTGCCTGACTGCAGCTAAGTCTCTAAGTGGGAGAACTTAGGCGAGTACTGGACTGCAGCTAAGCCCCCGAGTGGGAGGACTGCTCTCCACTCGGTAGGATTTTTCAAACTTAGGCGAGTGCCTGACTGCAGCTAAGTCTCTAAGTGGGAGAACTTAGGCGAGTACCGGACTGCAGCTAAGCCCCCGAGTGGGAGGATTTCTCTCCACTCGGTAGGATTTTTGAACACTTAGGCAAGCACTGGGCTGCAGCTAAGCCCCCGAGTGGGAGTCTGGCTCTCCACTCGGTAGGATTTTTGAACACTTAGGCAAGCACTGGGCTGCAGCTAAGCCCCAAACTGGGAGTCTGGCTCTCCACTCGGTAGGATTTTTCAAACTTAGGCGAAACGGATTCGCAGCTAAGTCACCCACTAGGGGATTACGTATGCAAACAAAAGTGACAGCAATTATTGGAACACTCTTGTCTTTGAGAAAAATGAACTGCAGAATTTTTTTCTTATTACATCTCGCCTGAGGGAGAACTCAAGTGTAAAAGGGGCGGAGCAGTTCCGCATTCCAAGCTCGTGGCTCGTCGATCTGGCGATCAACATTGTAGAGGTGATACGCTCCATTGTGGATGACTCTGGTGACGATGAAGGGGCCTTCCCAAGTAGGAGCAAGCTTGTGTGGTTTCTCTTGATCCACTCGGAGGACCAAATCTCCTTCTTGGAAGGCTCGACTCTTCACATTCCTGGCATGGAATCGACGCAAGTCTTGCTGATAAATGGTCGATCTGATCATGGCCATCTCCCTCTCTTCTTCTAGGAGGTCGACTGCGTCTTGCCGGGCTTGTTCTGCTTCATCTTCGGTAGAAAGTTCGACTCGGGGTGCGTTGTGAAGAAGATCACTCGGCAGAACTGCTTCGGCTCCATAAACCAGAAAGAATGGAGTTCTTCCAGTCGACCGGTTCGGGGTGGTCCTCAATCCCCACAGAACTGGCGGAAGCTTGTCGACCCAAGCACCTGTCGCGTGCTTGAGATCACGCATCAGTCGAGGCTTTAGTCCTTTGAGAATCAGACCATTTGCTCTCTCGGCTTGCCCATTCGACTGGGGATGGGCGACCGATGTGTAGTCGACTCACGTGCCTTGAGAGGCGCAAAAAACTCTAAACTTGTCCGAATCAAAGTTTGACCCATTGTCAGTGATGATGCTATGCGGGACTCCATATCTGACGAAACTGATAGCAGTGCAAGCATCAAGATTCTTGATGGGCTTAGCTTCAATCCATTTGGTAAACTTATCGACTGCCACAAGCACATGAGTGAAACCGCTCCTGCGTGTTCTCAATGGACCAACCATGTCCAGTCCCCAGACAGCAAAGGGCCAGACGAGTGGAATGGTCTTTAGTGCTGATGCAGGCTTGTGTGACATGTTGGAATAGAACTGGCACCCTCCACACTTGTCGACTATTTCTTTTGCCATCTCATTTGCTCTTGGCCAGTAAAATCCCGCTCGGTATGCTTTAGCCACAATGGTCCGAGAAGACACATGGTGACCACAGGTCCCCGAGTGGATGTCGTCAAGGATTATCTGACCCTCTTCTGGTGTTATGCACTTCTGACCGATTCCAGTCGCGCTTTCTCTATACAACTGTGCCCTTATGACTATGAAGGCTTTGGATCGGCGAACGATGTCGAGCCTCTTCCTCGTCCTCCGGGAGTTCTTTCCTTAGGATATACGCGATGTACGGTATCGTCCAGTCGGGAGTGATTGCCAAGACTTCCATGATTAGGTCGACCACAGCAGGGACTTCAACTTCAGTCCGATCTGTGGCACTTTTCGATTGCGGGGCTTCTTCTGTAAAAGGATCCTCCTGGACTGACGGCGAGCAGATGTGCTCCAAAAACACATTGCTGGGACTGGCTTCTCTCTTGGAGCCTATCTTTGCCAGATCATCAGCTGCTTGATTTTTCAGTCGGGGGATGTGATGAAGCTCTAACCCCTCGAATTTCTTTTCTAGCTTTCTCACTGCATTGCAATAACTAGTCATTGCCGGACTTCTGACGTCCCACTCCTTCATCACCTGATTAACCACCAAATCTGAGTCGCCATAGACCATGAGGTGACGGATGCCGAGTGAAATGGCCATGCGCAACCCATACAAAAGTGCTTCATATTCTGCTTCATTATTGGAGGAATCAAAGTGAATCTGGAGAACATATCTGAGCTTATCTCCTTGGGGGGAGACCAATACTACCCCAACACCGGAACCATTAAGCATCTTAGATCCGTCGAAGAACATGGTCCAGTGCTCCGAGTGAACTTGAGTCAGAAGCTGCTGTTCGATCCACTCGGCTATGAAATCTGCAATTGCTTGGGACTTGATAGCCTTCTTTGCTTCAAACTTGATATCTAAGGGAAGGAGTTCAATCGCCCACTTCGCCACTCGACCAGTTGCATCTCTGTTATGCAGAATCTCTGACAGTGGGGCGTCGCTGACGACTGTAATGGAGTGGTCAGAGAAGTAATGTGCAACCTTCTTCGTGGTCATATAAATCCCGTATACAAGCTTCTGATAATGAGGATATCTTTGTTTTGAAGGTGTCAAAACTTCAGACACATAATATACTGGGCGCTGAACTCTAAAGGTCTTTCCTTCTTCTTCCCACTCGACCATAAGTACTGTACTGACAACTTGTCCTGTGGCTGCAATGTAAAGCAGCAAAGGCTCTTTACTGATTGGGGCAGCAAGCACCGGCTGGGTGGAGAGCAGAGCTTTGAGGTCTGCAAATGCTGCATCAGCTTCTGGAGTCCACACGAACTTGTCAGACTTCTTCATCAGTCGGTAAAGAGGCAGCGCCTTTTCACCGAGACGAGAAATGAATCGACTTAGAGCGGCCAAGCAACCTGTAAGCTTCTGGACATCGTGCACGCGCATGGGGCGCTTCATCCGGAGTATGGTGCCAACTTTCTCGGGATTGGCGTCGATTCCTCGTTCGGAAACGAAAAAACCGAGTAACTTTCCACCCGGAACTCCGAATGTGCACTTTGATGGATTAAGCTTGATATCATACCCCCTGAGGTTGGCAAAGGTTTCAGCAAGGTCATTCAGCAGGTCGGAACCTTTCCGTGACTTGACCACAATATCATCCATGTATGCTTCCACGTTTCGACTGATCTGAGTGAGCAAACACTTCTGAATCATCCTCATGAACGTGGCTCCAGCGTTCTTGAGGCCGAAGGGCATGGTGACATAACAGAAGCACCCAAATGGAGTGATGAAAGCTGTTTCGATCTCATCGGGTCCATACAGACGGATCTGATGGTACCCGGAATAGGCGTCTAGAAAAGACAATCGCTCATACCCCGCGGTCGAGTCGACTATTCGGTCGATGCGAGGGAGAGGAAAATGATCTTTCGGGCAGGCCCGATTGATATGTTTAAAGTCGATGCACATGCGAAGCAACTTGTCCTTCTTGGGGACCATGACAACATTGGCGAGCCACTCGGAGTGGTAAATCTCTCGGATGAACTCCGCTGCTAAGAGCCGAGCCACCTCCTCGCCAACAACTTTCCTCTTCTGGATGGCGGACCGTCGAAGATGTTCTTTCATAGGCTTCAACTTTGGGTCGACTTGTAGACGGTACTCAGCCAACCCCCTGGGAATTCCAGGCATATCAAAAGGCTTCCATGCGAAGATGTCCCAGTTCTCACGGAGGAACTGGATGAGCGCTTCTTCCTATTTGGAGTCGAGCGTTGTTGAGATGTGAGTCGGGGCAGCCTCGGGGTCGGTCGGGTGAATGAGAACTGCCTTCGTTTCACCGTACGACTAAAAAGCTGACTCTGGAGCGGGCTTCTTAGCTCGTAGCAACTCACTCGGATCTGCAGTCTTCTGATACTCTTGTAGCTCAACCACTGCCATCTGAGCGTCAGCAATCCTTGAGCCTTTCTGAAAGCACTCTTCTGCTTTCTTCCGATTGCCTGTAACAGTGATCACACCTTTGGGACCAGGCATCTTCAATTTGAGATACACATAACATGGTCGGGCCATGAAGCGTGCATAAGATGGTCTGCCCAAAATGGCATGATAAGCACTTTGGAAGTCCACAACCTCGAATGTCAACTTTTCCTTGCGGTAATTCTTTGAATCACCGAAAACCACATCAAGAGCAATCTGGCCGAGTGATTCGGCTTTCTTCCCGGGAATAACTCCGTGGAAGCTCATGTTGCTGGTACTGATCCTGGACATCGGAATGCCCATCCCTTTCAATGTTTCAGCATACAGTATGTTCAGGCCACTTCCTCCATCCATCAGGACTTTGGTCAGTCGAGTGCCTTCGACAATTGGGTCGACCACCAAAGCTTGCCTCCCAGGGGTGGCAATGTGCGTGGGGTGATCAGACTGGTCGAATGTTATGGCAGTCTGAGACCACTTCAGATAGTTGGGTGTTGCCGGAGCAACCATATTCACTTCATGATTAATGACTTTCAGTCGACTTTTGCTTTCGACATCAGCAAAAATCATCAGGGTGGAATTGACTTGGGGGTATCCATCGTCACTATCATCCTTGTCTTCAACTCTGTCCGGCTCTTTTTCCTTATCTTTGGGCTGCTTGCCCTGAAACTGCTGGATCAGGAGCCGGCACTGTCGAGTGGTATGCTTTGGGTAAATAAAATTACCTTCTTCATCTTTCTTGGTGTGGATGTGACATGGCAGATCCAAAACATCATTTCCATCTTGATCCTTGACTTTCTTGGGCTTCCAGGGGCCCTTGGCTTTTCCCTTGAAATTTCCCTGGGTTACGGCCAGGGCCTCCCCAGGGGCGGCTGACTCGGCCTTCCGCTTCTGTTTCCGACTGGAGTTTCCCCCGGTTTCTTGGGCGACTGCCTTGTGCTTGCCACTCCGGAGGCGATCTTCGTCTTCGCCATTGGCGTATTTGGTGGCAATCTCCATCATCCGATTCAGAGACATCCCTCCAGTTCGACCGAACTTCTGATTCAATTCTCTGTACTTAACACCTTCTTTGAAGGCACAAACTGCTTGATGATCTGGAACATTCTCAACCGTGTGATGCAATGTGATCCACCTCTGGATGTAATCCCTCAGCGTTTCATTCAGTTTCTGCACGCAAGACCGCAACTCTGTAAGGCCTGCAGGTCGCTTGCATGTTCCCTCAAAGGTTGTGACAAACACTCGGGAGAGGTCCTCCCAAGTGTAGATGCTGCTGGGCGCTAACTGATTTAGCCATGCTCTGGCAGAGCCCTCTAACATGAGAGGCAAATGCTTCATGGCCACCTCATCATTGCCACCGCCAATCTGTACAGCCACTCGGTAATCTTCGAGCCAAGTGTCAGGCTTAGGCTCACCGGTGAGCTTGCTGACTCCAGTCGCCAACCTAAAGTTGGGAGGAATCACTGCGGCTCTGATGGCCCGACTGAAACACTCTGGCCCTGAAACACGTACTCTGCTGCTGGCAGGCGCATCTCTGTCGTGGCCTTCTCGGTGAGCTCTGTTCCTGTCAACCAGACCCTGAACGAGGATGGATCTTGCATCAAAGCCTGGGTCCCTGGGGTCGACTAGAATCCTCTACCCAACACTATGAGGGCGCCTGTCATCTCGCTGTCGAGGCGCATATGACCCACTCCTCGGGGGAGGGGTTGGCACTCGACGTCGATCCTCACGATCAAATCGGTGATCATACTGCTCATTTCTTCTGTACTAATCGTGCCGGTCTCCACGTCCCTCACGCCTCGGGGGCGATCTCGGGCTGTGAGCCGACTGGACTGTATCTGTTGCAACGGATCGACTGTGGATCCTATTCCGCGACTGAGAAACAGCGGAATTCTGGTTCCCCACCGCCCGTAGCAGCGCTCTGATCTGCAACAAGCCCCTGCCAGCCTCTGACTGGGAGGGCTGAATTGACTGTTATACGGGCCGCGGTAGCCAAATTCTAAACTGGGGTTCGATATACCTGCGTCGGCGGGAAGAGCTGACGTCGACTGGACTTAGGAGCTCGCTAACGCGCTTACTCATCGAGTATTCGCAGGAGATTCTCCAGTCGAGTGCACTCGGCCAAGTTAGCCAAGCACGCGTCCTCCAAGGCCCGGGCCTCGGGGGTTTCTCCGACGATAGGAGTGTGGAGTGCGTCTATGTTCCGGCGGTGAAGCTCCTATCGCTGCGATGCCGTGAGAGGTTCGGGGAGATACTCATCGCAGGGATGCGACGGGTCGCCCCCACCCGCGCCTCCATCAGCGAGAGGGAAACCGGGAGGACTGTGTGTCCCATCGACCGCCAGAACCTCAGCCGCTGGGTTGCTGCTGTCACACTCGGATGCAGTCTCCGCGGAGCCAATCGACAGGTCGAACAGGCCGCAGAGGGATTCGTCAGGCTCGATTGCCACGACTTGTGGGGCGGCCGACTGGCGAGCCACGACATGCCTCACCCACCTCTGAAGTCTCGACCTACCGGAACGCTTGCGCCGGAGGGAGACAGAGCGGGGAGACGACATGGGGGCCGACCGATACTAGGTCGATGGCTGTCGCAGGAGGACGCCACGAACGCATGCGCGGAAGTGCGTCGCACCGCGGACGGGGAGCGCGTCGATGTCGAGTGGAGCCTCCTGAAGCCAAGCGGAGTCGTCGGCGATGAATGTGAGCGCGCCGAGACGGGTCTCGCGGCCCTCCACCAAAACTCCGCACGAAACCATGATCAAAGGGGATCGGAAGAATCGCAACTTCTCCAATTAAGCGCTAAGATTCCTGCCCCACGGTGGGTGCCAACTGTCGTGGTTCTAACTCTGACAGTGATATAGGGGGGTGTGTAAGGAGAGGCTAGATCTCAGCTATTGGGAAGTTGTAAACACACCAAGATGTACGAGTTCAGGCCCTTCACAGAGGAAGTAACAGCCCTACGTCTCGGTGCCCGGAGGCGGTCGATTGGATTATAGGCGTGTGAATAACAGGGGTGCGAACCCTTGATACTGAGGTGGGGGTGGCTTATATAGAGTTCGCCAGGACCCCGGCCAGCCCACGTTACCAAGGGTTCAATGTACATTAATGCTGGTAATGCTGGTAATGAAGTGCTATAATGACCATAAAGACTACTTAATAGCTAACCGTTTGCCTGCGGAATAACTTTAGATATCCTGGCAGTCGAGTGGTTGGCTTTACTGTCGAGTGGCAGCTTCTTGGTCGAGTGTCTTAAACCTGTCGAGTGGGTACCTTCAAGTCGATTGAAAGGTGACTTCTTCCAGGGATGTCCTTGGGTAGGGCTCTTAGGACAGGTCCATGCCCCTACCCTAGGTACATAGCTTCGTCAGGCGGCCTCACTAGGCTGGCTCGCGAGGGGCGGAGAGATCAAGGCAAGGGGCACCTCGTGAGGTTCCTGTGATGCAAGCCATGACGACCAGGGCCAGGCGGGCACCAGCGCACAGTGTCCTCGTTTCCTCTTTGGTGCTAAAGGGACAGGCGCAGGCAAGGAATCCCGAGGCATCAGGCATAGGTTTCCATATCAGTGCAACGAGACCAAGACCAGCAGGACGGCAGGACAGAGGTCACCATGGAGCCCAGGACGGCGTCACCACCAGAGCCTTTGGTAGGCGAAGACCACCTTTAGTCAGGATAACTTGTACTAGTTGTCTCCCTTCAAATTTGGCCGTTGTGGCATCCCTTCCAGCCAGCATTTGGGAAGAGGACCAGGGCCTCTATAAATCGGGCTAGCCACCACAGTAGGAGGCGACTGAACGGAACTAAACTGATCCGAGGCCATTCAGATCATCCTCATCCACACAAACTCACCAAGCATAAGAGAACCTCTCCTCAGGAGGCTGTTCTTCCCTTGTAAATGTTCATCCTCAGCCCGAGAGGCAATCCACCACACCACTCTAGAGTAGGGTATTACACCACATCGGTGGCCCGAACCAGTATAAATCTTATGTCCCTTTGTTCTGTGAGTGCGATGCGCTGAGCCTTGTGATCACAGTGAGGGCGTGAGCTAGAGGGAAGAGTGATCTTCGTGCGCACCCTAGAGTTCGAACCTCAAGGGTTTTGCAGGAACCCGAAATCTGACAAGCTCAGGCAAAGGAGTATTGGGGTCCTTGTTCCGTAGGTCGATGAATTCGAGGATCAACTTTGGATCTAGCATGAGTGGCACGGTACTTCTTTTGGCTCTAGCAGCCCTTTGCTGCCTATCTCTGATGATTTTAGTCAATTATTCATCATCAGCATCGTCATCACTTGATGGTACTTGAAAGGCAACCTGGTTCTTGTGAGGACTTGGCCTTTGCCTCGTCCAGAAGTTGCCTTTTTCTTCAGCAAGGTTGGGCCTCTTGAGAACTGTGGAGGAGCTGAAGAACTTGAAGATGCTCCTGAAGTAATAGATATTCTAGTGGTCCTTTGGTAATAGGCAAGATGCGCAGGTGCCGAGGACTTTGCAAGAGCGGCTGAATATTTTGCAGTTGAGGGAATTGGAGCTGCTTTTGAAGATGTAGCTTGAGGAATTGGTCGTGAGGGCTTTTAGGAGCTTGGCTATGAGGGCATTGCAGCTGATGAACTGGGTTTATTAGCTGGTTTCTTTGGCATAGCCTTCTTGGGTATGCTTGCAGAGGCCTCAGCAGCGGCAGGAGCTGAATCCTCAATTTCTTCACTGCTTCCTTGGCGATTTTGTTCAGCTTAGCTTGGTGGTTGGCCCATACTTTTGGAAATTCTTCCCCTCTTTTGATGCTTGAGGGATCAACCTCTTGGCTTGGAGCCAATGGAGTCACATATCTGTACTCCCTCCACTCTCTGGCCCATCTCCTCTCTATCCTCTGAATGTGCACTTTGCGCTTATTCTTCGTCTCCTTCCCATGAGTTGCTTCATCAGAAGTACAATACCCCGCATAGATATCGTCAGGGATTTCAAAAGCAGTATTCACTTATGTTTTCTTTCCTCCATTCTGAGATCTTTTACCATCAGCCATTTTCTTCACTTGAGGATTTTGAACAGTTGAGTTTTCTGAAGAGGTATGCAATTTGTCTTCAAGGAACGCTGCAAATGATTTAAGTTCATGAGAACCTAGAGATTTAGCAGCGGGCATGTGTACCTGTGAACAGAGTATAGGTGCAAAGATTTTGGAGAGGTCATATCCTTTCTCAGATGTTATTCAAAAGAATCAAGTTTGAGGAATTTGACCAGGGGTCTATTGAGGAATTTCACTAAGAATTCTTGACTTAGGTTCTAGAGTTGTATAGATTTAAAATCCACACAATTGAGATTTCTGGAGGAAAAACGTTGCTTAGAGAAACAAGTCAAGAACAGATGCAACTATGGTGTTTAAGGGAACGAAAGTTAAAGAATAAACACATTTCGAAGATTTTGTGGAAATCATCAGAATCAACGAGGGCAGGAAAAACATATTTTATTTACCCTTGACGAAGAACACGACGAACTGGGAGTTGGAATTGAGAAGCTCGTCCATTCAGATCTTCCGCACCCTAACTTAGCGGCGGAAGACAACTACGGTGGTGGCGGAGTGAAGATTTCTACGGTCGGCGCAAATACGACGGCGACAAGGTTGAGGCAATGAAGCTCTTCCTCATCGGCGATGATGGAGAGTAGCGGCGGCACTAGGTCAGACAGCTTGAGTGAGGGGAGTGAGATTGAGCGGAGTAAATGAGGTCTGAGGAGGGCGAGGGGTATTTACAGCTGAGGTGAAAAACTGCTCGTCCGAAGAAAATGGATGAACATACCCATGACCCTTCTCATCCTAGCGACATGTGTCACCCATCTACTATGAAGTGGAGATCATGTTAGATCGTGGGTGAATAGATAACTCATAATGTGGGATGTGGAACGGTTTGAGCGGCAAAAGCCAAAAATTCAGATAAGAATATTTTAAAGTTATGTTCGCAAATTCCTTAGCTGACGAGGACACATCGAAGATATTGAACGGGTTTCAAATAGAACGCACATGAAGAATTTGTGAACAGACAGGTCCGATCACATTAACTTAGGCAAAAATTCAACTTGAAGAAATAGCAATAAGTGAATGTTGTAGAGGACTGAAAACTCTAATATATATATATAGCCAATGAAGAACATAGTCAGAAAGAGTGAAGACTTTGCAAAGTTGAAGAATTTGAACAACTAAGGAATTTCAAAAAAAACTGAAGAAAAACTCAAATTGAAGATTTTCAACATTTGTTGGTGGCATGACCCACCGTATAAGAATGATGATTTCAGACGCCGTGTACAATTGTCATAGGACTCTGAGAATAAAATTATTCTTTAATTTCTTCACATTTAGGGGGTTAGTCTTCATTGATTGAAGAAAAAGTTAATTCGTGTGTTGCACATCAAAGTCATCCATTTTGCATAAGTGTTAGGATGTGTGTACTTTTCAAAGAACATTCGAAGATTCTATGATATTTAGGTCACAACGCAACTTGCTAAATCTCTTCTCATCCAAGGACTTCATGAAGATATCAGCTAGCTGTTCTTCAGTCTTCACGTGCTTGATAGAGATGTTGCCCTTCAACACATGATCTCGAAGAAAATGATGACGAATCTGGATGTGCTTTGTCTTCGAGTGCTGAACTGGGTTATGAGCAATTTTGATGGCACTCTCATTGTCACAGAAGAGTTTCACATTCTTCACATTGATGTCGTAGTCCTTGAGGGTTTGCTTCATCCATAGCAATTAAGCATAGCGCGAACTAGCAACAATGTACTCAGCTTCAGCAGTAGAGAGTGATACACCGTTCTGCTTCTTCGGGGACCAACATACTAAGGATCGTCCGAGGAAATGGCATGTGCCTGATGTTGACTTGCGATCCACACGATCACCAGCATAGTCAGAGTCAGAATATCCAATGAGATCCAAAGCCGAGCCCTTGGGATACCATAATCCAAGTGTTGGAGTGTGAGCTAGATATCAAAGAATATGCTTCAGAACCTTCTGGTGTGATTCCGTCATTGTAGCTTGAAACGGGCACACATGGAAACACTAAGCATAATATCTGGCCTAGATGCACATACATACAATAAAGAGCCAATCATGGAGAGGGTTGGTTCAATAGTAGCCGGTGGAGGAGCGGTGGAGGCTGGATGAACAGGAGCCCATGGATGAACAGTAGCTGGTGGAGGCAGGAGGGAGACGCCGTGGATGAACAGTCACAGCTGGAGGCTGGAGGAGGTCGGCGGTGGATGAACAGTAGCTCGTGGAGGCAATGGAAGATGGATGAACAGTAGCCCGTGGAGTCCCATTTTGTGGTATGCCACACCCCTACTAATCAACAAGACCCCTATTTCGACTATAGCGCTCGAACACAAGTCTGCTTCCTCTGTTTTGCAGTACGCCTCACCCCTCCCGATCAATAGCACACCGTTTTGACCGTAGGAGCTCGAAGACATGTCTGTTTCCTCTGTTTCGTGGTATGCCAGACCCTTCCCGATGAACAAGACCCTGTTTTGACCATACGCGGTCAAACACAAGGCCGTTTTCCTCCATTTTGCGGTACGCCAAACCTCGTTCCGGCTGTTCCGTCCAAACCGGTTGGCTCCCGATGAACACGACGCATTTCATTGCCTCCCAATGAACACGATTGTCGGTGTCAAAACCGGCGGATCTCGGGTAGGGGGTCCCGAACTGTGCGTCTAGGATAGATGGTAATAGGAGACGGGGGACACAAGGTTTACCCAGGTTCAGGCCCTCTCTATGGAGGTAATACCCTACTTCCTGCTTGATTTATCTTGATGAATATGAGTATTACAAGAGTTGATATACCACGATATCGTAATGGCTAAACCCTAAAAGTCTAACCTGGCTTTGATTATTCGAGAGGTATCTACAGACCTAGCCCTTCGGTTTAATAGACACAGGAGGGATCTCGGGTTACACAAGGTCAGTTACAAAGAAAGGAATCTTCATAGTTGGTCGCCAAGCTTGCCTTCCACGCCAAGGAGAGTCCCATCCAGACACGGGTAGAGTATTCGGTCTTCGTATCTCCCCGGCCCAACAATCCGGCACATATCGAATAGGTCGGACACCTGAGGACCCCTTAGTCCAGGACTCCCTCAGTAGCCCCCGAACCTGACTTCAATGACGAGGTGTTCGGCATGCAAATAGTCTTCGGCATTGCAAGCGGGTTCCTCCTCCTATGACTTTAAAGTGATGTATTTGACCCTCCATTTAATGTCGCACCCCTTGTCTTCCATGCCTTCCTGACTTCAGCTTCCACGTGTCGAGTGAATACAAGAGGTCGGGGTATTTTTACATATACCACCCTAACCGTACTAGAAAGGTGCCTATTTAAAGAGAATAGGTCTCAGATCCCTTCCAAATCCCACGGAAAAAATCCTCAGAGCTTGCGGAGTAGAACCACCCCAATATGGCTAGTGCTCCCAGCTCTTCCTCTCGTCCCCACGACTCTGAAAAGAGGGATTGGGAGATATGTTCTGTTTCTCATAGTCAGTTGGTGGAGCTGCAAACATAGGGATTTCTTCCTACCGCGGATTTGGTCCCCGTACGAGCAGGGATGACATCCTTCAATGTCGGGGCTCAAGCGAAGAACTTCCCCAATCCGTCTAGGGGGGAACGAGTATGCTTCGTCCCCTTCTTATTAAGAGGTGTCAGATTTCCAATCCATTCCTTCATCCGAGGTATGCTGGAGTATTGCGGCCTCCAACTGCAGTCTCACTCCTTCCTCCATGCTGCATATTGTGGGTTATGTCGCTCTATGCGAGCTATTACTGGGCTGCCAGGCCCATTTCAATTTATGGAGAAGACTGTTCTGACTCGTCCGAAGTGTGGCGCATCGCCGGCACCGGATACCTGTCAGGCACACCGAAGAAGGCTTCCAAAGAGTGGCCTTCCGAATGGTTCTATATCGACGACATTGCCCTCCCCGACCCAGTCCGTATGGGCCTACCCGAATTTTCAAGTGCTCCGTTGAAGAAATGCCATAGCTGGCGTCCTCTAAGCCTCGATGAAGAGGATAGCGCAGACATCAGTCTCCTGCTGGGCAAGATTAAGATGCTCACCCAGTCCGGATTGTCAATAGTCGAGGTAATGGCGATCTCCATGGCGCGGGGGGTCCAACCACTCCAATACATAGGGCTACCCATGTGGCACTACAATGGGGAAGACGGCGCCTCACGCTGATGTCGGAAGGGCCCAAAGACCCCCGCCACTCTGTCTAAAATATTAGACGAACTATATAAAGGGGAGAAGGAGGAGTTCACCCGTCTCCAATAACGAGATGGATTTTCCATGTGTAAGCCTCCTAGCTGGGTAAGCTCTAACTCCACCATTTTACTCCTCTGCCCAAATTATCTTTGACAGGGATTATCCTATCCACTCATGATAGGAATGGCGAAAGGTTGTCGAGGGGATCCATGACCTTCCCCTTATCCGGAGAATCACAACCGAGATCTTGACCCCGGATATGAAGAAGATCTGGACATATTTGTGGAGCTCGAGGATGGAATATTCTATCAGACGAGCTATGACCGCACAGATATACCTATCATCGCCGATTACCCCGGCCTCCTTCCTTCTTCACATGTAAGTAATTCAAAAGACACTTTCTTCAAAAGAGTTCCCTTACTATGACTCACCCACCACACCATTCCGTGTTCCAAAGGGAGACGCTCAGCACCGCAATATGAACTAGCAGCATCTCCAAGGAGAGAAGCACCCATGCCTGGCATGTCTTTGAAGAGGAAGGAAAATGATAACATGGAAGAACCCTCATCAAAGAGGTCAGGCTTTTCTTTTCAAGAATACCATTTCTGATCGTCACATCAAATTGCAATGCCCTTCACCACATCCTATCAGGAAAAGTATCCACCCGACTGTGTCCGGGGATCTAGCCAGACAGGCCTCCACTAGTCAGGTTCTGGACCCCATCCAAAGGACGGGGCCCGACACGGGAGCGGTGCCGAACTATCCTTCCATAGAGGATTCGGACGACATGTCCATCACGAACTCTGAAGTGGAGAGCGCTGTTGGGGAACATAGTAAATTCAAAATTTTCCTACGCACATGCAAGATCATGGTGATGCATAGCAACGAGAGGGGAGAGTGTTGTCTACGTACCCTCGTAGACCGAAAGCAAAAGCATTATCGCAACGCGGTTGATGTAGTCTTACGTCTTCACGGCCCGATCGATCAAGCACCGAAACTACGGCACCTCCGAGTTCTAGCACACGTTCAGCTCGATGACGATCCTCGGACTCCGATCCAGCAGAATGTCGGGGAAGAGTTCCGCCAGCACGACGGTGTGGTGACGATCTTGATGTTCTACGGTCGCAGGGCTTCGCCTAAGAACCACTACAATATTATCAAGGACTATGGTGGAGGGGGCACCGCACACGGCTAAGAGATCAGTGATCAACTGTTGTGTCTCTGGGGTGCTCCCTGCCCCCGTATATAAAGGAGCAAGGGAGGGAGGCGGCCGGCCTAGGAGGAGGGTGCGCCAAGGGGGGAGTCCTACTCCCATCGGGAGTAGGACTCCTCCTTCCCTTGTCGGAGTAGGAGAGAAGGAAAGAGGGGGAGAGGAACAAGGAAAAGTGGGTTGTACCCCTTGTCCAATTCGTACCAGAGGGGGGCGCGCGCCTCCTTCCTTTTGGCCTCTCTCTTCTATTCCCGTATGGCCCAATAAAGCCCATATACTCCTCGGCGAATTCCCGTAACTCTCTGGTACTCCGAAAAATACCCGAATCACTCGGAACCTTTCCGATGTATGAATATAGTCGTCCAATATATCAATCTTTACATCTCGACCATTTCGAGACTCCTCGTCATGTCCCCGATCTCATCCGGGACTCCGAAATCCTTCGGCACATCAAAAATCATAAACTCATAATATAATTGTCATCGAAACCTTAAGCGTGCGGACCCTACGGGTTCGAGAACTATGTAGACATGACCGAGACAGGTCTCCGGTCAAAAACCAATAGCGGAACCTGGATGCTCATATTGGCTCCCACATATTCTACGAAGATCTTTATCAGTCAGACCGCATAACAACATACATTGTTCCCTTTGTAATCGGTATGTTACTTGCCCGAGATTCGATCGTTGGTATCTCAATACCTAGTTCAATCTCGTTACCTGCAAGTCTCTTTTACTCGTTCCGTAATACATCACCCCGCAACTAACTTATTAGTTGCAATGCTGGCAAGGCTTAAGTGATGTGCATTACTGAGAGGGCCCAGAGATACCTCTCCGATAATCAGAGTGACAAATCCTAATCTCGAAATATGCCAACCCAACAAGTACCTTCGGAGACACCTGTAGAGCACCTTTATAATCACCCAGTTACGTTGTGATGTTTGGTAGCACACAAAGTGTTCCTCCGGTAAACGGGAGTTGCATAATCTCATAGTCATAGGAACATGTATAAGTTATGAAGAAAGCAATAGCAACAAACTAAACGATCAACTGCTAAGCTAATGGAATGGGTCAAGTCAATCACATCATTCTCCTAATGATGTGATCCCATTAATCAAATGACAACTCATCTCTATGGCTAGGAAACATAACCATCTTCAATCAACGATCTAGTCAAGTAGAGGCATACTAGTGACACTCTGTTTGTCTATGTATTCACACATGTATTATGTTTCCGGTTAATACAATTCTAGCATGAATAATAAAAATTTATCATGAAATAAGAAAATAAATAATAACTTTATTATTGCCTCTAGGGCATATTTCCTTCAGTCTCCAACTTGCACTATAGTCAATAATCTAGTTCACATCGCCATGTGATTTAACATCAATAGTTCACATCACCATGTGATTAACACCCATAGTTCACATTGTCATGTGACCAACACCCAAAGGGTTTACTAGATTCAATAATCTAGCTAGTTCACATCGCTATGTGATTAACGCCCAAAGAGTACTAGGGTGCGATCATGTTTTTCTTGTGAGAGAAGTTTAGTCAACGGGTCTGCCACATTCAGATCCGTAAGTATTTTGCAAGTTTCTATGTCAACAATGCTCTGCACTAAGCTACTCTAGCTAATTGCTCCCACTTTCAATATGTATCCAGATTGAGACTTTGAGTCATCTGGATCAGTGTCAAAACTTGCATCAACGTAACCCTTTACGACGAACCTTTTATCACCTCCATAATCGAGAAACATATCATTATTCCACTAAGGATAATTTTGACCAATGTCCAGTGATCTACTCCTAGATCACTATTGTACACCCTTGCCAAACTCAGGGCAGGGTATACAATAGGTCTGGTACACAGCATTGCATACTTTATAGAACCTATGGCTGAGGCATAGGGAATGACTTTCATTCTCTCTCTATCTTCTGTTGTGGTCGGGTTTTGAGTCTTACTCAACTTCACACCTTGTATCACAGGAAAAAACTCCTTCTTTGACTGTTCCATTTTGAACTACTTCAAAATCTTGTCAAGGTATGTACTCATTGAAAAACTTCTCAAGCGTCTTGATCTATCTCTATAGATCTTGATGCTCAATATGTAAGCAGCTTCACCGAGGTCTTTCTTTGAAAAACTCCTTTCAAACATTCCTTTATGCTTTGCAGAATAATTCTACATTATCTCCGATTAACAATATGTCATTCACATATATTTATCAGAAATGTTGTAGTGCTCCCACTCACTTTCTTGTAAATACAGGCTTCACCGCAAGTCTGTATAAAACTATATGCTTTGATCAACTTATCAAAGCGTATATTCCAACTCCGAGATGCTTGCACCAGTCCATATATGGATCGGTGGAGCTTCCATATTTTATTAGCACCTTTAGGATTGACAAAACCTTCTGGTTGCATCATATACACTCTTCTTTAATAAATCCATTAAGGAATGCAGTTTTGTTTAGCCATTTGCCAGATTTCAAAAAATGCGGCAATTGCTAACATGATTCGGACAAACTTAAGCATAGATACGAGTGAGAAACTCTCATCGTAGTCAACACCTTGAACTTGTCGAAAACCTTTTGCGACAATTCTAGCTTTGTAGATAGTAACACTAGTATCACCGTCCGTCTTCCTCTTGAAGATCCATTTATTTTTATGGCTTGCTGATCATCGGGCAAATCAACCAAAGTCCACACTTTGTTCTCATACATGGATCCCATCTCAGATTTTATGGCCTCAAGCCATTTCATGGAATCTGGGCTCATCATCGCTTCCTCATAGTTCATAGGCTCGTCATGGTCAAGTAACATGACCTCCAGAATAGGATTACCATACCACTCTGGTGTGGATCTCACTCTGTTTTACCTACAAGGTTCGGTAGTAACTTGATATGAAGTTTACATGATCATCATCATTAGCTTCCTCACTAATTGGTGTAGTAGTCACAGGAACAGATTTCTGTGATGAACTACTTTCCAATAAGGGAGCGGGTATAGTTACCTCATCAAGTTCTACTTTCCTCCCACTCACTTCTTTCGAGAGAAACTCCTTCTCTAGAAAGGATCCATTCTCAGCAATGAATATCTTGCCTTCGGATCTGTGATAGAAGGTGTACCCAACATTTTCTATTGGGTATCCTATGAAGATGCACTACTCCGGTTTGGGTTTGAGCTTATCAGGTTGAAACTTTTTCACATAAGCATTGCAACCTCAAACTTTAAGAAACGACAGCTTAGGTTTCTTGCCAAACCATAGTTCATACAGTGTCGTCTCAACGGATTTAGATGGTGCCCTATTTAATGTGAATGTAGCTATCTCTAATGCACAACCCCAAAACGACAGTGGTAAATCGGTAAGAGACATCATAGATCACACCATATCGAATAAAGTACGGTTACGATGTTCGGACACACCATTACACTGTAATGGTGTTCCAGGTGGCGTGAGTAGTGAAACTTTTTCACATTGTTTTAACTGAAGGCCAAACTCATAACTCAAATATTTTACTTCTGCGATCATATCGTAGATACTTCTATTTTTGTTACAATGATTCTCCACTTCACTCTAAAATTCTTTGAACTATTCAAATGTTTTGGATTTGTGCATAAAGTAGATATACTCGTATCTGCTCAAATCATCTATGAAGATCAGAAAATAATGATACCTGCCGTGAGCCTCAATATTCATCGGACCACATACATCAGTATGCATGATTTCCAAAAAATCTGTTGCTTGCTGCATTGTTCCAGAGAACGGAGTCTTAGTCATCTTGCCCATGAGGCATGGTTCGCAAGCATCAACTGATTCATAATCAAGTGATTCCAAAAGTCCATCAGCATGGAGTTTGTTCATGCGCTTTACACCAATATGACATAAACGGCAGTGCCACAAATAAGTTGCACTATCATTATTAACTTTGCATCTTTTGGTTTCAATATTATGAATATGTGTATCACTACGATTGAGATCCAATGAACCATTTTCATTGGGTGAGTAACCATATATGTAAACAGAACAACAATTTATTCTCTTACTTAAATGAATAACCGTATTGCAATAAACATGATCGAATCATATTCATGCTCAATGCAAACACCAAATAACACTTATTTAGGTTTAACACTAATCTCGAAAGTATAGGGAGTGTGCGATGATGATCATATCAATCTTGGAACCACTTCCAACACACATCGTCACTTCACCTTTAACTAGTCTATGTTCATTCTGCAACTCCCGTTTCGAGTTACTACTCTTAGCAACTGAACTAGTATAAAATACCGAGGGGTTGCTATAAACACTAGTAAAGTACACATCAATAACATGTATATCCAATATACCTTTGTTCACCTCGCCATCCTTCTTATCCGCCAAATACTTGGGGCAGTTCCGCTTCTAGTGACCAGTCCCTTTGAAGTAGAAGCACTCAGTCTTAGGCTTAGGTCCAGACTTGGGCTTCTTCACTTGAGAAGCAACTTGCTTGCCGTTCTTCTTGAAGTTCCCTTTCTTCCCTTTGCCCTTTTTGAAACTAGTGGTCTTTGTCAACCATCAACACTTGATGCTTTTCTTGATTTCTACCTTCTTCGATTTCAGTATCACGAAGAGCTTGGGAATTACTTTTGTCATCCCTTGCATATTATAGTTCATCACTAAGTTCTAGTAACTTGATGATAGTGACTAGAGAACATTGTCAATTACTCTCTTATCAGGAAGATTAACTCCCACTTGATTCAAGCAATTGTAGTACTCAGACAATCTGAGCACATGCTCACTGGTTGAGCTATTCTCCTCCATCTTGTAGGCAAAGTACTGTCAGAGGTCCTCTCGACATGGGCATGAGTATGAAATACCAATTTCAACTCTTGGAACATCATATATGCTCCATGGAGTTCGAAACGTCTTTGAAGCCCCGATTCTAAGACGTTAAGCATGGTGCACTAAACTATCAAGTAGTCATCATATTGAGCTAGCCAAACGTTCATAACGTCTGTATCTGCTCCTGCAATAGGTCTGTCACCTACCGGTGCATTAAGGACATAATTCTTCTGCTCAACAATGAGGATAATCCTTAGATCATGGATCCAATCTGCATCTTTGCTACTAACATCTTTCAACTTAATTCTCTCTAGGAACATATCAAAAAATAAAACAGGGGAGCTATACGTGAGCTATTGATCTACACCATAGATATGCTAATACTACCAGGACTAAGTTCATGATAAATTTAAGTTCAATTAATCATATTACTTAAGAACTCCCACTTAGATAGACATCCCTCTAATCTTCTAAGTGATCACGTGATCCAAATCAACTAAACCATAACCGATCATCACGTGAAATGGAATAGTTTTCAATGGTGAACATCACTATGTTGATCATATCTACTATATGATTCACGCTGGACCTTTCGGTCTCAGTGTTCCGAGGCCATATCTGCATATGCTAGGCTCGTCAAGTTTAACCTGAGTATTCTGCGTGTGCAAAACTGGCTTGCACCCATTGTAGATGGACGTAGAGCTTATCACACCCGATCATCACGTGGTGTCTGGGCACGACGAACTTTGGCAACGGTGCATACTCAGGGAGAACACTTTTTATCTTGATATTTAGTGAGAGATCATCTTATAAAGCTACCGTCGAACTAAGCAAAATAAGATGCATAAAAGATAAACATCACATGCAATCAAAATATGTGACATGATATGGCCATCATCATCTTCTGCCTTTGATCTCCATCTCCAAAGCATCGTCATGATTTCCATCGTCACCGGCATGACACCATGATCTCCATCATCTTGATCTATATCAATGCGTCGTCACATGGTTGTCTCGCCAACTATTGCTCTTGCAACTATTGCTATCGCATAGCGATAAAGAGAAGCAATTATTTGGTGCTTGCATCTTATGCAATAAAGATATAACCATAAGGCTTTTGCCAATTGCCGATAACTTCAACAAAACACGATCATCTCATACAACAACTTATATCTCATCACTTCTTGACCATATCACAACACAACGTGCCCTGCAAAAACAAGTTAAACGTCCTCTACTTTGTTGTTGCAAGTTTTACGTGGCTGCTACGGGCTGAGCAAGAACTGTTCTTACCTACGCATCAAAACCACAATGATAGTTTGTCAAGTTGGTGCTGTTTTAACCTTCGCAAGGACCGGGCGTAGCCACACTCGGTTCAACTAAAGTTGGAGAAACTGACACCCGCCAGCCACCTGTGTGCAAAGCACATCGGTAGAACCTGTCTCGCATAAGCGTACGCGTAATGTCGGTCCGGGCCGCTTCATCTAACAATACCGCCGAACCAAAGTATGACATGCTGGTGAGCAGTATGACTTATATCGCCCATAACTCACTTGTGTTCTACTCGTGCATATAACATCAACGCGGACCCTACGGGTTCGAGAACTATGTAAACATGACCGAGACACGTCTCCGGTCAATAACCAATAGCGTAACCTGGGTGCTCATATTGGCTCCCACATATTCTACGAAGATCTTTATCGGTCAGACCGCATAACAACATACATTGTTCCCTTTGTCATTGGTATGTTAGTTGTCCGAGATTCGATCGTCGGTATTCAATACCTAGTTCAATCTCGTTACCGGCAAGTCTCTTTTACTCGTTCCATAATACATCATCCCGCAACTAACTTATTAGTTGCAGTGCTTGCAAGGCTTAAGTGATGTGCATTACCGAGAGGGCCTAGAGATACCTCTCCGACAATCGGAGTGACAAATCCTAATCTTGAAATATGCCAACCCAACAAGTATCTTTGGAGACACCTGTAGAGCACCTTTATAATCACCCAGTTACGTTGTGACGTTTGGTAGCACACAAAGTGTTCCTCGGTAAATGGGAGTTGCATAATCTCATAGTCATAGGAACATGTATAAGTTATGAAGAAAGCAATAGCAACAAACTAAACGATCAACTGCTAAGCTAATGGAATGGGTCAAGTCAATAACATAATTCTCCTAATGATGTGATCACGTTAATCAAATGACAACTCATGTCTATGGCTAGGAAACATAACCATCTTCGGTCAACGAGCTAGTCAAGTAGAGGCATACTAGTGACACTCTGTTTGTCTATGTATTCACACATGTATTATGTTTCCGGTTAATAGAATTCTAGCATGAATAATAAACATTTATCATGAAATAAGGAAATAAATAATAACTTTATTATTGCCTCTAGGGCATATTTCCTTCAAGCGCTATGAATCATCGTCGTCGCAGGGTTGTTCTTTGTAACCCTAGTTTTTCAAAGGAGGCATTTGATGCCTTTAATTCGGCCGATGCGCACATCCGAGCTGCTCGGGATGGGCTTGTCAGAGCCACAGACCAGCATCTGAAAGATATGCGGGCAAGCGTAAACACCAAGAGCCCTCGAGACTTAAAGTAGTTGATACAACTGATTTAAGGATCAATATATAACCAGGTGCTTAGGAGAAGAACAACCTGTTATCTCAGGAACTAGAAAAGTGTCAGAGCCAGCTAAATGCTGCCAATGCCGAACTGGAAAAATCCAAGAAGGTATCTCTTGGTAATGTTTCCCTCCATTGAGAAACATAATGGTATACCAATAATGCTAACAAGGTCGCTTACCTCTTAATTGGATCATTAGGTCCACTACAAGAACAACTGGAAGCCACTCGAAGCGGAGAGCGAGGATCCAAAAAACTGCTAGTCGCGGGCGAGCGTGTGTTAACAAAGGTCGTTGTGGAGAAAAACAAGCTCCGGGAATCGAACACCCAACTGGGTGAGGAGCTGAAGGATGTGCGGGCCCAACTGAGTCCTGGTGACTATGTACATTCCTTGACATCCGTAACTCTAGCTGAATTATAAAAACAATTGTCATGGAAGACCTTTTTGCTTCAACCTCTGGACCCGAAGGTGCGAAGTGTCTCCAAATGCCATAATGGTAAAATAGACTGGGGAATGCGTGGGAACCAGGCGTAGGGGTCATAGTTTCTTGAACAGACAATGTGTATCCGGCTAGTTATGTTGTATTACATTCTGATTGTAAGAAACATCTTCTAGGGAGAATAGTTTCATTAGGGGTTCCTTTCCATGGGTGTGCACGCATTAAAATGCATGTCCGAACTATGATTGATAATATTACAGTATAGGTAATCATCTGGGGGTTCATAATGGAAGGAATATAAAGCATCTTTAGTCCGCCGACCGAGTATGTTGTCAAGAACGCTAGCTTTCGGCTTCACCCAGTCTGAGGTACACATCTGGATGACCTGATAGTAACAATCGCAGAGGTGCTCGCTTTATGCCCTAGGCGAACTAACGGGAACATAGGCCATAAACAGGAGCCAGACAACCCAGCTTTGCCAAAACTAAAGTCATATCGATGCATATAATGGTGAAGAAAAAAGGAAAAGGTACATATGAGAAGAAACACATATGTGATGAGCTTGATGCTCGGAAAATAAGCTTCTGTCCGGGAAGCCCCCAGGTATAGCGGACATACATTCTCAAGAATGTGTACATCACAAGTGCTTCTTCGGAGTCTAGCCGCGTTCTAGGGGTTTGGCTCTAGGCGATTGTCTGATGCAGCGCGCAGGCGGTTTGTTCCTCCCGTGAGAACCTCGTCAATTATGAAGGGACCGTCCCACTTGGGCTTGAGTTTGTCCTTTTTCTTCTCCGGCAAGCATAGGACGAGTTCGCCGACATTATAAGTTTTGGCCCGTACTTCTCTGCTTTGGTATCTGCGGGCTTGTTGTTGATAAAATGTGGAACGGGCTTTTCCAACATCGCTCTCCTCCTCCAGGGTATATAGGCTGTCCTGCCGATCAAGCTCGGCTTCTCTCTCTTTGTACATGCGCACTCGAGGTGACTCATGGATAATATCACAAGGCAACACAGCTTCCGCACCGTACACCATGGAGAAAGGTGTACATCTAGTAGTGCAGTTGGGTGTGGTCCGCAGCCCCTAGAGTACGGAGTCAAGCTCCTCAACCCAGTTCTTGTCTAATTCTTTCAAAGACCGCACTAGTCTAGGTTTGATGCCACTCATAATAAGACCATTCGCCCGTTCGACTTGACCGTTTGTTTGCGGGTGATAGACAGAGGCGTAATCGAACTTAATGCCCAGATTAGCACACCACGTTTTCACCTCATTCGGCCGTGAAATTGGAGCCGTTATCGGAGATGATGTTGTGTGGAACACCATAACAATGCACCACGCCGGATATGAAGTCTATTACTAGCCCCACCTCGGCCGTTTTGACTGGTTTGGCCTCTATGCACTTAGTGAGTTTATCCACCATGACCAGCATATACTTTCTCTTATGGCTTCCTCCTTTAAGGGGTCCGACCATATCAAGCCCCCAGACCGCGAAAGGCAAAGTGATGGGGATTGTTTGTAGAGCGGTGGGGGCATGTGGCTTTGGTTGGCGAATAGCTGGCATCCGATGCAATGTTGGACAAGGTCCTATACATCTGCTCAGGCCGTTGGATAGTAAAAACCTATATGGATGGCCTTGCTAACAAGGGCCTGAGCTGCAACATGGTGCCCGCCGAGTCCGGCGTGAATTTCAGCCAAGAGTTGCCGCCCCTCTTCCTCGGAGATTCATTTTTGAAGAACTCTGGTAGCGCTTTTCTTGTAGAGCTCTCCTTCATGAACCTTGTAGGCCTTCGAGTGTCGAACAATGCGGCGAGCCTCATTCTGGTCCTCTGGGAGTTCCTTCCTAATAAGGTAGGCAAAGAAGGGTTCGGTCCATGGGGCAATGACAGCCATGATTAGGTGGGCCAACGGTGTTATTTTGGTGCGTGAGCCCGCGATTATATCGTTGTGTTCTGAGGGTGGGTTTGTGTTCGGATCCGGACTGGTGTTGCTGCTCTCGCCTTGCCACACCACGGACGGCTTGAAGATCCTTTCCAGAAAGATATTGGGCGGGACGGGATCGCGCTTGGTGCCAATGCGAGCGAGGACGTCCGCTGCTTAATTACTTTCTCAAGCCACATGATGAAACTCAAGCCCCTCGAATTGAGCCGACATTTTTAGGACATCATTGCGGTAAGCCTCCATCTTCCGATCTTTGGCATCAAAATCTCCATTTATTTGAGATATTGCGAGGTTTGAATCCCCGCGCACTTCCAGGCGTTGTATGCCCATAGAGACAGCCATCCGGAGACCATGTAATAATGCCTCGTATTCAGCTCCGTTATTGGAGTCTGCGTATAATGTTTGGAGTATGTACAGGACTACACCTCCAGTGCGGGACGTTAAAATGACGCCTGCTCCTAATCCTGCCAACATTTTGGAACCATCGAAATACATAACCCAGTTGGAATATGTGTCGTACTCTTTAGGGAGTTCGGCCTCTGTCCATTTGGCGACGAAGTCCGCCAGTACATGGGATTTGATGGCTCGGTGCGGTTTGTATGTTATGTCGAATGGAAGGAGCTCAATGGCCCATTTGGCTATCCGGCCGGTAGCATCGCAGTTGTTTATTATATTATTGAGTGGTACTTCGGAAGCCACCGTGATAGAACATTCTTGGAACTAGTGTTGTAGCTTCTGGGATGCCATGAAGACCGCGTATGCTATATTTTGATAATGAGGTTACCGGGACTTGCATGGTGTGAGGACGATGGATACGTAATATACCGGCTTCTGAATTGGGAATTTGTGTCCGTCGTTGTCTCGTTCCACGACGAGCACAGCGCTCACCACCTAGTGTGTTGCCGGTATGTATAATAACATGGGTTCGCCGATGTTCGGTGCAGCCTGGATTGGGTTGCTAGCAAGCAGGGTTTTTATTTCTTCCAGTCCGGTTGTTGCTGCATCTGTCCACTCGAAGTGATCGGTGCACTGGAGGAGGCGATACAATGGCAATGCCTTTTCCCCCAATCTAGAGATAAAGCGGCTTAAAGTTGCCCCGCACCCAGCAAGTTTTTGGACCTGCTTAAGGTCTGTTCGTGTGGCCAATTGTGACAAGGCTCAGATTTTGGCTGGATTTGCTTTGATTCCTCTATTGGAAACGATGAAGCCCAGCAGCTTTCCAGCAGGCACGCCGAAAACACACTTTTCCGGATTGAGCTTGATGTCATATGTATGGAGGTTGTCAAACGTGAGACGTAAATCGTCTATTAGTGAGTCGATGTGCATAGTTTCAATGACGACGTCGTCCACGTATGCTTCAACTGTCTTGCCGATCTATTTCTCCAGGCATGTTTGAATCATGCATTAGTAGGTGGCCCCGGAGTTTTTGTAGAATAGCCCGTATGGGGTAATGAATGATGTTCATGCTTGATCGGGCTCCTTCATTTTGATTTGATGGTATCCAGAATATGCGTCGAGGAAGCATAGTGAATCGTGTCCTGCGGTGGCATTGATAATCTGGTCGATGTGGGAGAGGGGGAAGGGATCCTTAGGCCAGGACTTATTGAGGACTTTGAAATTAACGCACAGGCGCCAGGATTTATCCTTCTTTGGCCCCATCACCAAGTTTGCTAGCCAGTCCGGGCGTTTTATTTCTCTAATGAATCCGGCCTCGATTAGCTTGGCTAGCTCCTCCCCCATCGCTTGACGTTTGGGTTTGAAAAAATGCCGCAGTGTTTGTTTGAATGGTTTGTATCCCTTCAATATGTTTAGGCTGTGTTCGGCCAATCTGCGTGGGATTCCTGGCATATCAGAAGGATGCCAGGCAAATGTATCCCAGTTTTCGCGCAGAAATTCTTGTAGCGTGGTGTCGACCATTGGGTCTAATTGTACCCTGATAGATGCTGTCTTCATGGGGTCCGCTGGATGTATTTGGAATTTGACCATTTCTTTTGCCGGTTTGAAGGAGGTGGATTTGGGTCGTTTGTCCAAGATTACGTCGTCCTTATCCACCATGGAGTGTAATGTGGTTAATTCTTCGGCCGTGAGGGCTTCAGATAATGCCTCAAGGGCCAGTGATGTAGTTTTGTTTTCGGCGCTGAGTGCTATGTACGGATCACTAGCAAGAGTGATTATGCCGTTGGGATGGCATCTTGGGCTTCATATACCCATAGTGAGGTATATCTTGTAAGCGTGTGAATGCATCTCGCCCCAATAGGGCGTGATATCTGCTGTTGAAAGGGGCCACTTGGAAGGTTAGTTCCTTCGGTCCGATTGTTCTCCGGTGTGCTGAATACCACATCGAGGGTAATTTTTCCCGCACATCGTGCCTCCCGACTGGGAAAAATCCACGGAAGGTCGTGCTACTTTGCTTGACGTGGCTCCTGTCTATGTCCATTATACTGAGTGTGTCATTGTAAATGAGGTTTAGTCCGCTACCGCCGTCCATGAGAACCTTGGTGAGCCGAAGCCATCCATGATCGGACTGAAGACCAAGGCGTCTTGTGCCCAGATTTTCCTTACTTTTGGTTCATCATCGGCACTGAAAGTAGTGGCCGTGTCGTTCCAAGGGTTTGTTGTTGTGATTTGGCAGACTTCGGCAAGGTCGCGAAGTGCCCTTTTACGCTTATTTTTTGAAGCGAAAGTCTCGAAGACCGTTAGTACTCTGGGGTCGTTATCTTCTGGAGGGTATTACTCTAGGTTATTTTTGGTGAGGATATCCTCGCCGCTCTTGGCCACCTGCCGGAGTAACTAAGATGCTCTAAGGTTGTGAATTGATATAGTATCCGGTGTTGTGTGTAGCTTGCATCGTCCATCGAGCCATCCCTCCAGAACCATTCTGCATCTCCTGATGGGCTTGTATTTCTTTGTCATTGAACCGGGCATGCCACTAGGGTCCATCCTTTTCACCTGAACGAGGGATTGGGTCGAAACCGTCAGTTCCCAGCAGGCTGCCTGAGTTTTCTAGGCGCTTTCCATTGTGCAGTACTTGTATACTATGGATGCCAAATCTGCGAAGTGTGATATGCGACAACGGTTGATGGCGTTGAGGATTCCTTCATCCGTGCAATTGTTGCGGAACGTTGTGATCGCGTGTTCGTCATTGCAATCTTCAATCTTATCTTTCATAAGGAGGAATTTGGCCCAGAAGTGGTGGGCCATTTCCTTGTACTGTTGCCGTATGCCCCTGAGAGCGCTTATGTCTGGGTGGGTGGGTGGATTCAAGTCCGAACGCTGACCCATATTGGGATCTGGAGTTTGGAGAATCTCCGGATTTAGTAGTTCGGGCTCCGGGATGTCAACTGGTTTTTTGGGCTTGTCATCCGATTCTATGTTCGGAGGACACGACATGTCTTTCTGCGGATAGGTATCCGGCTGTTCAAATTTGGAGATCCGAATGTAGTTCGTCCTTAATATAGAGGAACAGTTGTCGTCTTGCTCCTCTACAACTTCTACTTGATGAGTGATCGGTGGAGTTCTAATTTCTCTCTTGTCGGGTTTAAGCCCAACCCGATCATAGTCCGTGGCGACCCTCGAGGTGGCAATGCGATCTAGGAGCTCTTCTAAAGACAATAGCTCCGCCGGATCCATCTGCTCGGAGTACTTAGAGTCAACATGAAGGGGATTTTTGATGACCCAAGAAGCCATCGTCGGCTTAGTGGCCGAACGGGCGGTCATAATGAAGCCGCCTAGCCAGAGGGTTTGGCCTGGGGCCAGTTTTCCTCCGGGGGTGACGTTATCCTTGAGAACAAGGTGAGCCATCGACCCTATCTTTTGACGGCATAGTGGAACTCTCAATGAAAGCACCAATGTCGGTGTCAAAACCGGCAGATCTCGGGTAGGGGCTCCCGAACTGTGCGTCTTGGATCGATGGTAATAGCAGACGGGGGACACAAGGTTTACCCAGGTTTGGGCCCTCTCTATGGAGGTAATACCCTACTTCCTGCTTGATTGATCTTGATGAATATGAGTATTACAAGAGTTGATCTACCACGAGATCGTAATGGCTAAACCCTAAAAGTCTAACCTGGCTATGATTATTTGGGGCGTATCTACAGACCTAGCCCTCCGGTTTATATAGACATAGGAGGGATCTAGGGATACACAAGGTCGGTTATAGAGAACGGAATCTTCATAGTTGGTCGCCAAGCTTGCCTTCCACACCAAGGAGAGCCCCATCCAGACACGGGTAGAGTCTTCGGTCTTCGTATCTCCACGGCCCAAGAATCCAGCACATATCCAATAGGTCGGATGCCTGAGGACCCCTTAGTCTAGGACTCCCTCAACGATGACGCTGTTTCTCCGTTTCAACCCAGCCGGTTGGCTGCCGATCAAGAGCATGCTGTAGCTACCTCTCCATGTACACAAGCCCTGGCTGTACGTATGCGCGAGTAGGCGTTCGAGAACCTTCCCGTATGTACGTGCGCGGCCGTATTTACTTTCTTGCACCTTGGCTGTACGTACGTGTACATGCTACATACGCGCCTCTACTATGACAAATGCCCTTCCTTACTCGGCCACGGTTCATCGCTTCAGCCTGCAGACAGACCGATCGACCAGTATGTACATACACGTTCGCGACCAGAATAACAAAGCTACGTACGCTTCGACCAGGTGGGTCACGACTGTAAGGAAGGATAAGGAGGCACTTCCTTGCATGTGAAGATGTAGCTGGTGGGTCCCAGCAGTCAGGGGGGAATGTTTTTTCCGTGAAATATGGTGGCTCGTCCGGTGGGTCCCTGTTGTAAGGTGGAGGAATCATTATTTTGCGCGTAATAAGGTTGCACTTCCTTGCTGCGGCCGTGGACCAAGCTTTCAGCCTCTCCACATATAGTACTCTTCCGATGGAAGTCGTTCCTTGACCACGTTGACCATGCTGCGCCAAGAGCACCAAGGCGGTGGACAACGGCGAGTCCTTGGAAGGGGACGACGCGGAGCCGGGGAAGACGCGGCGGTGGATGCCCATGCATACATGAGTACGAGGGTTGACTCGTTCCACTGCGGTGTGAGGCTGTTGTCGCCATAGCATAACAGGGGGTGTGGGTGAGTAGAGGGATGGCCTAGCCAGCGGTGGGAGTAGTAGGGGGCGGTGAGGCCTTCGCGGCAGCATAGCCGGCCACTGGAGGCAGGAGCAGGCGGCATGACCGGTGCTGGTTTGGGAGACTGGAGCAAGAAGACCAGAGGTGGAAGAAGCACTACGGCCGTTGGATGGACATCGTATGGTCACTAGAGCTAGAATGGTCCATATTGACGAAATTGACAAAGCCCTCCATCCGCGTCAACTTAGTAGGCCCACAAGTTAGACTCCCACTGTGGTAGGTCCCAATTAGCTGGGGGAGTATTCATTTTTTGAGCGTAATAAGGAGGTACTTCCTTGCATGCAAAGATATTGCTTGTGGATCCGAGCTGTAAGCGGGGTGGCGTTTTTTCGTGAAATACAGAGGCCCTTCCGATGGGTCCCAGCTGTCAGGTGGGGGAATCATTATTTTGTATGTAATAAGGAGGCATTTCCTTGCTACGCCCGTGGACCCAACTGTGAGCCTCTCCACATACAGTCCACTTTCGATGGATGTCGTTCGTTGACCATGCCGCGCAGAGAACACTAGGGCGGTGGACAACGGCGAGGCCTGGAAGGGGAGGACGTGGAGCCAGGGAAGACACGGAAGGGGATGCCCACACGGAGAGGAGTACGAGGGTTGACTGGTTCGGCTGCGGTGTGAGGCTACCATCGTCGCAGAATAACACGGGTTGTGGATGAGTAGATAGTAGAGGGATGGCCTGGCCAGTGGTGGGAGTAGGGCGGGGAGGTAAGGCCTGTGCTGCAGCATGGCTGGCCACTAGAGGAAGGAGCAGGCGGTCTAGCCGGAGCTGGTTTGGGCAGCTGGTGTAAGAAGAGCAGGGATTGAACAAGAAGCAAGACCATTCGGTTAAAATCCAATGGTCACTACTGGTAGAATCGTTTGTTGACTAAGTTGACAAATCCCTGCGTCCGCGTCAACATAGTAGGCCCACAAGTCAGCCTCCAAATATGGCGGGATTGACCTAGCAACAGGGCTATCCATTATTTTTGTGGGTAATAGCTGGGGGATTCGAGCTGTGAGCGGGGGGGGGGTGTTTTTTCACGAAATACAGAGTCCCTTCCGGTGGATCCCAGCTGTCAAGAGGAGGAATTATTATTTTGCACGTAATAAGGAGGCACTTCCTACACGCAAAAAAAGGAGCCACTTAATTGTATGCGGCCGTGGACCCAGTTGTCAGCCTCTCCATGTACAGTCCTCTTCCGATGGATGTCGTTCGTTGACCACGCTGTGCCGAGAGCACCAAGGCAGTGGACGACGGCGAGGCCAAGTAAGGGAATGGCCCGGAGCCGAGGAAGACTTGGTAGTTGTTTCCCACGTGGCGTGGGTACGAGGGTTTACTTGGTCGACCGCAGTGTGAGGCTGTCGTCGCTAGAGAATAACAGGATATGTGGGTGAGTAGAGGGATAGCCAGGCCAAGGATGCGAGTATGATGGGGCCGTGAGGCCTGCCCGGCAGCACAGCAGGCCACGGGAAGCGGGAGCAGGCAGTTTCGCCGGTGCTATTTGGGCGGCTGGAGCAGGAAGATTAGAGCCTGAAGAAGCACGATTGCCGTTAGATTGACATCTAACGGTCTAACGCTGGTAGAGTCGATTGTTGACTAAGTTCCTTTTTTGAGAAATCATGTATGCAGAACTTATTAGGCCCACAAGTCAGCCTCCAAATCTGTGGAAGACAACATAGAGCCTATTTGCTATTTTTTAATAACTTTCGGCCCATTTGCTAATTCTTAAGGAATTTATTACAGCCCATTTTCTACCCAGGACCATGGTTAAAAAGTTCAACCTTATTTTGCATATTTCATTGTAGTCCGAACTATTTTAATCTAGTAATGATAAACATTTATTTATTAAGAACTTATTGATTTTCCAAAAAAATAATTTTGTTTTTGTAAGCAAATAAGACGTGGGACAATTGAGTTGGTTTAAGGGAAAACCAGTGGTAAAAAAATCAGCGCTGGAGGGAAAACAACAACAAAAAATAAGGGTGTAAATATGAAAAGGGAACTTCATGTATTTTTAATATAATGATATGTGTATATGAACTAGTAAAACTATAGGTAGAGATTAGAAAATGGAAGTAGGACATGGCGTTTCAAGAGGAAAATAGAACTGGGCTGTGTGTTTGATTCAGTAAAAAACTGCATGGGGATGTTCTAAGACAAAATATAACTAAGCTGGCAGGCCAGAGGCCAGTAGATACCTGCTGGATCTTTGTGCCCCATTGTCGTATGGGCTGGGCCTGTTAAAAACAAAACCAGGCCTAGGCAGTCTACAGCCAAGTTGATACTTGCTCGACCTGGAAAAACAATATACCTGTTGGATGCCAGTTATCAGTCTGTACTTGTAGAATTGTCTCATTTGTTGAGTACGTTGAACACTTCATGGGTTTCAATGTCTTAGACGTTAGCATTATTTTTCCGTTGTGATAATGAGTGCATGCACTTGCTTATGTACGGCAATGGACCTGCTGGTTCCGTACGATTTGGCTCTGTATGGACAGCCGTCTTGTGGTTCCACAGATGAATTTCATGTAAATCGGATGGTTTTCGGTGAAAGCAGACTAAATTGATTGCATTTTACATATTTATTTTCATTATCTAATATTTTACATATTTCAACTAATAATAATGTTATAGGACTTTTTCTAGTCCATGGGAGGCGCTTCACGATCAAGGTCGCGACACTTAACTGTTCTAGAAGGCCCAAATCCATCGCTCCTCTCTTTAAACAATTTGCAGCTAGGCTTGGCATGCCATAGCCGAGTTCCGATGTGTTGTGTCCCAACTATCAGCCTGTGAAACCGGATGGATCCCCTGCGTACTTTTAAGATGTAAAATATTAATCAAATAAATATCATGTGCCTGAAAATTCATTTCGAAACAAATGAACAGATGGTTCTTATGCTAAACATCAAATAAAAAACATGTGCCTTAAAATCCATTTTGAAACAAATGATTCAGGTTTATATCCATGTCAACCCTCGAAATGATGGTTGGAAGAAAATGCCAACTTCATACCGAAAGATCGTTAACAACAATACCAACTTGTAGACAACCAGGTAGTACAAGTACCAATATCGAACTAACTTATAATCTTTTTAGTCCTGGCCCTAGTGTTCGTCTAGTAGAAAATCTTGTTGAAGAATAGCGCCCTCTCCTTCTCTTGCTCCAGGTCCCTAAGGTGGTACTGGTGCATCACCCAGTTGGCCCTCTAGTGGTGAAAGTTCTTGTTGATGTGCAGCACCACAAACTTTTTTTTGCCCGTCTGTCGGCCGTTGACCATCACCGGCAAGGTATTGCCGGTCTTGTGCCACATCGCGTGCATGCCGTAGTCCGACTGTATCTTGTGACGCATCCATGTGCCCCTTTTGAACACCCTGGAGTTGCGCTGGAAGAAATGCTTCCGTAGGCCACTCAGTGTGATACCTACAGTATTGTCGAATACAGATTTTAGTGTACGTAGTTGGTATTTTCATAATATCTTTGGCATGTTGCAGTCACTTAATTCACTTTTTATTAACTGTCAAATTGTAATAGCTTCATTAGGTCTACGTTTAAAAGAAAAATAGAGCTATAAAAAAAGGTATATGTCTATACAAGTACACAGCCGATCAGTGTCTCACCTGGAAGTTTCTCGGGATGGGTGTAGCGTATGCCGTTCTCGCTATCGATGGTTGGTATGAACAAATCTGTCTGGGGAAATGACACTTATGGGATCACGAGGAATCCCTTTTGCTACGGTTGGCGGGCGCATGGCTGTGGAAAGAGCGGGATTGATAGATCAATGCGGGGGATTATCTAGGTTCGGGCCGCAAGTGATGCGTAATACCCTACTCCTGCTGGTCTGTGTTTATCTGGTGTTCTTGGACTACCTACAAGGTGTGTAGGGTCCAAAAAATATGAATCCTCCCTTAATACGCCGCGGGCCTCCTTTTATAGCCAAATGGGCTGCCACAGTGGCACATAGGAGGTTGAAAGCTATACAGTTGCCGAGTCTATCTCCTAGCACCGGAGGACAAACACATTAAATGCGCTGCCGATGTGCCCTTCTTGCTTTATCAGGGATGGCAAGGAAACTCGTCCCAGCTATCGCCGCCTTGCCTGGCTTCGACGCGCGTCCGGACTGACGAGGCATGTAGCACCACGCTGGCTGGCTGCTGAGTTGGTGTGGTGGCAGAGTCTTCACGAAGATCTGCATGCCACCACACGCGTACTTGCCGAGTCGGCATAGAGGCCGCATGTCACCACGCAGGTGCCTTCCTAGTTGGTGGGCTGGTAGCTGCATGGGAACGGCGGTAGAGTCTTGGCAGATATAGGCCTGACTGCGGCCCCGCGGATGTCCTCGACAAGAGTCTTGCCGGGACTAGATCTTAACCAAAAGACGAAGATCCTCAACAAGATCCTTGCCAAGGATACCCACGAGCCCCCCGACAAGACCCTTGCCGGGGACGACCACGACGCCATGGCAAGGCAAGGGTCTTGCCATGGCGTCGTGGTCGTCCCCGGCAAGGGTCTTGTCGGGGGTCTCGTGGGTATCCTTGGCAAGGATCTTGTTGAGGATCGTATTCTTATGGTTATCATCTAGTCTTGTGTGCTTCTGGTCTCCACAAAGATCTGCATGGCACCATGGAGGTGCCTCCCGAGCCTCGGTTCCAAAGTGGTTGATGCTGTTGGAACACTTGGGCTCAAGGGTGGCGGCTCTGCTGGTGTTGGCCAACTTGCCCCGGCAAGGTTCTTGCCAGGGCTGTGGAGGCTGCCGTCACCTTGCCCTTTTGCTCTTCGTGTTTCTGGCTTAGGGTTGCTCTGGTTGTCTTGTGGCTTTGCTTCCTTCCTCTACCCCGCTAGGTGTCGCCGCAGGCGCGACTCCAACTGCCCGCGCACAAGTAAAGGGGGTACAAAATAGGACCCCTCCTTTCGCGCACCGACAGGATCCCCCGGGCCTGGGTCATACATAAGCGCGACGCGTGGTTGGGCTAGGCCCAAAACGGTGCGCGGGCATGCGGGGCCGAGTTGTACCGCAGTCACTCCCTCGCAAGTTGCACTTCCCCACGACCCGCGTTGAATGCGCGACGTGGGGGTAGTTCGTGACGTGGGGGTCATGCATGGGGTGGTTGCTGCACTCATGTGTCACATCGTGGTAAATGGTAAAGAGGCGGCCCGCGCCTTCCCCATAAAAGGGAGGAAAAACCGTAGGCGTGCTGCTCATTTACCCTCTGCGCCTCTTCCAATCTCGGAACCGCCGTTCCTCTCATCTTCTTCAGGCGAAAGATTCGAAGTTCTTGAAGGAAATGTGCCCTAGAGGTAATAATAAAGTTATTATTTATTTCCTTATTTCATGATAAATATTTATTATTCATGCTAGACTTGTATTAACCGGAAACATAATACATGTGTGAATACATAGACAAACATAGTGTCACTAGTATGCCTCTACTTGACTAGCTCATTGATCAAAGATGGTTAAGTTTCCTAGCTATAGACATGAGTTGTTATTTGATCAACGGGATCACATCATTAGGAGAATGATGTGATTGACTTGACCCATTTCGTTAGCTTAGCACTTGATCATTTAAGTTTTCCGCTATTGCTTTCTTCATGACCTGTACATGTTCCTATGACTATGAGATTATGAAACTCCCAAATACCGGAGGAACACTTTATGTGCTACCAAACGTCACAACGTAACTAGGTGATTATAAAGGTGCTCTACAGGTGTCTCCGATGGTGTTCGTGGAGTGTGCATAAATCATGAATAGGATTTGTCACTCTGATTGTCGGAGAGGTATCTCTAGGCCCTCTTGGTAATGCACATCACTATAAGCCTTGCAAGCAATGTGACTAATGAGTTAGTTGTGGGATGTTGCATTATGGAACAAGTAAATTGATTTTCTAGCAACGAGATTGAACTAGGTATTGAGATACCGATGATCGAATCTCGGGCAAGTAACATACCGATGATAAAGGGAACAATGTATGTCGTTCTGCGGTTTGACCGATAAAGATCTTCGTAGAATATGTAGGAACCAATATGAGCATCCAGGTTCCGCTATTGCTTATTGACCGGAGACATATCTCGGTCATGTCTACATAGTTCTCGAACCCGTAGGGTCCGCACGCTTAATGTTCTATGACGATCGGTATTATGAGTTTATATGTTTTGATGTATCGAAGGTAGTTCAGAGTCCCGAATATGATCATGGACATCACGAGGAGTCTCGAAATGGTCGAGACATAAAGATTGATATATTGGAAGACTATATTTGGGCATCGGAAGAGTTCCGGGTGAAATCGGGATTTTACTGGAGCGCCGGAGATGTTACCGGAACCCCCCAGGGGTTAATGGGCCTTGTTGGGCCCTAGCAGAGAGAGAGAGAGGAGCCGGCTAGGGCAGGCCCGCGCCCCTCCCCCTCTAGTCCGAATTGGACTAGGAGAGAGCGGGCGGCGCCCACCTTTCCTTTTCCTTCTCCCCCTTCCTTTCCCCCTCCTATTAGGAGTAGGAAAGAGGGGAATCCTACTCCTACTAGGAGGAGGATTCCTCCTCCTGGCACGCCCTCTAGGGCCGGTCGGCCTCGCCCCTTCCTCCTTTATATACGGGGGCCGGGGGCACCTCTAGACACACAAGTTGATCATTGATCTCTCCCAGTCGTGTGTGGTGCCCCCCTCCACCATAATCCACCTCGGTCATACTGTAGCGGTGCTTACGCGTAGCCCTGCGATGGGAGCTTCATCAATATTGTCACCACATCATCGTGCTGATGAAACTCTCCCTCGACCTATACTGGATCGTGAGTTCGCGGGATGTCACCGAGCTGAACGTGTGCTGAACGCGGAGGTGCCATACGTTCGGTACTAAGGATCGGTCAATCGTGAAGACGTACGACTACATCAACCGCGTTGTCATAACGCTTCCGCTTAACGGTGTACGAGGGTACGTAGACGATACTCTGCCCTCTTGTTGATATGCATCACCATGATCTTGCGTGTGCGTAATAATTTTTTTAAATTACTGCGTTCCCCAACAGTGGCATGAGAGCTAGGTTTATGCGTAGATGTTATATGCACGAGTAGAACACAAGTGAATTGTGGGCGATACAAGTCATATTGCTTACCAGCATGTCATACTTTGGTTCGGCGGTATTGTTGGATGAAGCGGCCCGGACCAACATTACGCGTATGTTTACGCGAGACTGGTTCTACCGACGTGCTTTGCACATAGGTGGCTGGCGGGTGTCAGTTTCTCCAACTTTAGTTGAACCGAGTGTGGCTACGCCAGATCCTTGAGAAGGTTAAAACAACACTAACTTGGCGAACCATCGTTGTGGTTTTGATGCGTAGGTAAGAACGGTTCTTGCTCAGCCCTTAGCAGCCACGTAAAACTTGCAACAACAATGTAGAGGACGTCTAACTTGTTTTTGCAAGGCATGTTGTGATGTGATATGGTCAAGACATGATACTATATTTATTGTATGAGATGATCATGTTTTGTAATAGAGTTATCGGCAACTGGCAGGAGCCATATGGTTGTCGCTTTATTGTATGCAATGCAATCGCCCTGTAATTTCTTTACTTTATCACTAAGCGGTAGCGATAGTCGTAGAAGCAATAGTTGGCGAGATGACAAGGATGCTACGATGGAGATCAAGGTGTCGCGCTGGTGACGATGGTGATCATGACGGTGCTTTGGAGATGGGGATCAAAGGCACAAGATGATGATGGCCATATCATATCACTTATATTGATTGCATGTGATGTTTATCCTTTATGCATCTTATTCTACTTTGTTTGACCGTAGCATTACAGGATGATCTCTCACTAAATTTCAAGGTAAAAGTGCTCTCCCTAAGTATGCACCGTTGCCAAATTTCGTCGTGCCGAGACACCACGTGATGATCGGGTGTGATAAGCTCAACGTTCATCTACATCGAGTGTAAGATAGTTTTACACACGCAGAATGGTCGGGTTAAACTTGATGAGCCTAGCATATGCAGATATGGCCTCGGAACACTGAGACCGAAAGGTCGAGCGTGAATCATATAGTAGATATGATGAACATAGTGATGTTCACCACTGAAAACTACTCCATTTCACGTGATGATCGGTTATGGTTTAGTTGATATGGATCACGTGATCACTTAGATGATTAGAGGGATGTCTATCTAAGTGGGAGTTCTTAAGTAATATGACTAATTGAACTTACATTTATCATGAGCTTAGCACCTGATAGTATTTTGCGTGGTTATGTTATTGTAGATAGATGGCCTGTGCTGTTGTTCCGTTAAATTTTAATGCATTCCTTGAGAAAGCAAAGTTGAAAGATGATGGTGCCAATTACACGGACTGAGTCTGTAACTTGAGGTTTATCCTCATTGCTGCATAGAAGAATTACATCCTGGAAGCACCGCTGGGTGCCAAACGCACTACAGGAGCAACACCATATGTTATGAACGTCTAGCAAAGCAAAGCTGATGACTACTCAATAGTTTAGTGTGTCATGCTTTACGGCTTAGAACCAGGACTTCAACGACGTTTTGAACATCATGGAGCATATGAGATGTTCCAGGAGTTGAAGTTAATATTTCAAGAGATATGAAGTCTCCAATAAGTTCTACAGCCACAAGATGGAGGAGAATAGTTCTGTCAGTGAACATATACTCAGAATGTCTGGGTACCATGATCACATGACTCAGCTGGGAGTTAATCTTCCGGTTGATAGTGTCATTGAGAGAGTTCTTCAATCACTGCCACCAATATACAAGAGCTTCATGATGAACTATAATATGAAAGGGATGGATAAGACAATTCCCGAGCTCTTCGCAATGCTAAAGGCTGCGGAGGTAGTAATCAAGAAGGAGCATCAAGTGTTGATGGTCAACAAGACCACTAGTTTCAAGAAAAAGGCTAAAGGGAAGAAGAAAGTGAACTTCAAGAAGAATGGCAAACAAGTTGCTGCTCAAGAGAAGAAACCCAAGTCTGGACCTAAGCTTGAGACTGAGTGCTTCTACTACAAACAGACTGGTCACTGGAAGAAGAACTGCCCCAAGTATTTGGCGGATAAAAAGGATGGCAAGGTGAACAAAGGTATATGGAATATACATGTTATTGATTTCTACCTTACTAGAGCTCACAGTAGCACCTGGGTATTTGATACTTGTTCTGTTGCTAATATTTGCAACTCGAAACAGGGACTACAGATTAAGCGAAGACTGGCTAAGGACGAGGTCACGATGCGCGTGGGAAATGGTTCCAAAGTCGATGTGATCGCCGCCGGCACGCTACCTCTACATCTACCTTCGGGATTAGTTTTAGACCTGAATAATTGTTCTTTGGTGCTAGCGTTAAGCATGAACATTGTATCTGGATCTTGTTTGATGCAATACGGTTCTTCATTTAAATCTGAGAATAATGGTTGTTCCATTTATATGAGTAATATCTTTTATGGTCATGCACCCTTGAAGATTGGTCTATTTATGTTGAATCTCGATAGTAGTGATACATATATTCATAATGTTGAAGCCAAAAGATGCCGAGTTGATAATGATAGTGCAACTTATTTGTGGCACTGCCGTTTGGGTCATATTCGTGTAAAGCGCATGAAGAAACTCCATACTAATGGACTTCTGGAGTCACTTGGTACTTACGAACCATGCCTCATGGGCAAGATGACTAAAACGCCGTTCTCCGGAACAATGGAGCGGGCAACAAATTTGTTGGAAATCATACATACTGATGTATGTGGTCCAATGAATGTTGAGGCGCATGGCGGGTATCGTTATTTTCTCACCTTCACAGATGATTTGAGCAGATATGGGTATATCTAGTTAATAAAACATAAGTCTGAAACATTTGAAAAGATGAAAGAATTTCAGAGTGAAGTGAAAAATCATCGTAACTAGAAAATAATGTTTCTACGGTCTGATCATGGAGGAGAATATTTGAGTTACGAGTTTGGTCTACATTTGAAACAATGTAGAATAGTTTCGCAACTCACGCCACCCGGAACACCACAGCGTAATGGTGTGTCTGAATGTCGTAATCGTACTTTACTAGATATGGTGCGATCTATGATGTCTCTTACTGATTTACCGCTATCGTTTTGGAGTTATGCTTTAGAGACAGCTGCATTCACGTTAAATAGGGCACCATTGAAATCCATTGAGACAACGACTTATGAATTGTGGTTTGGCAAGAAACCAAAGTTGTCATTTCTTAAACTTTGGGGCTGCAATTCTTATGTGAAAAAGCTTCAACCTGATAAGCTCAAACCCAAATCAGAGAAATTTGTCCTCATAGGATACCCAAAGGAAACTGTTGGGTACACCTTGTATCACAGATCCAAAGGCAAGATATTCGTTGCTAAGAATGGATCCTTTCTAGAGAAGGAGTTTCTCTCGAAAGAAGTGAGTGGGGGGAAAGTACAACTTGATGAGGTAACTGTACCTGCTCACTTATTGGAAAGTAGTTCATCACAGAAACCGGTTCCTGTGACACCTACACCAATTAGTGAGGAAGCTAATCATGATGATCGTGAAACTTCAGATCAAGTTACTACCGAACCTCGTAGGTCAACCAGAGTAAGATCCGTGCCAGAGTGATACGGTAATCCTGTTCTGGAGGTCATGTTACTTGACCATGACGAGACTACGAACTATGAGGAAGCGATGATGATCCCAGATTCCGCAATATGGCTTGAAGCCATGAAATCTAATATGGGATCCATGTATGAGAACAAATGTGGACTTTGGTTGACTTGCCCGATGATCGGAAAGCCATCGAGAATAGATGGATCTTCAAGAAGAAGACTGACGCTGACGGTAACGTTACTGTCTACAAAGCTCGACTTGTTGCGAAAGGTTTTCGACAAGTTCAGGGAGTTGACTATGATGAGACCTTCTCACCTGCAGCGATGCTTAAGTCCGTCCAAATCATGTTAGCAATTGACGCATTTTATGATTATGAAATTTAGCAAATGAATGTAAGGACTGCATTCCTGAATGGTTTTCTGGAAGAAGAGTTGTATATGATGCAACATGAAGGTTTTATCGATCCAAAGGGTACTAACAAAGTGTGCAAGATCCAGCGATCCATTTATGGACTGGTGCAAGCCTCTCAGAGTTGGAATAAATGTTTTGATAGTGTGATCAAAGCATAAGGTTTTATACAGAGTTTTGGAGAAGCCTGTATTTACATGAAAGTGAGTGGGAGCTCTGCATCATTTCTAATATTATATGTGGATAACATATTGTTGATTGGAAATGATATAGAATTTCTGGATAGCACAAAAGGATAATTCAATAAGAGTTTTTCAATGAAAGACCTCGGTCAAGCTGCCTATATATTGGGCATCAAGATTTATAGAGATAGATCAAGACACTTAATTGGACTTTCACAAAGCACTTACCTTGATAAAGTTTTGTAGAAGTTCAAAATGGATCGAGCTAAGAAAGGGTTCTTGCATGTGTTATAAGGTGCGGAGTTGAGTAAGAGTCAATGCCCGCCACTCCAGAAGATAGAGAGAAAATGAAAAGTGTTCCCTATGCTTCAGCCATGTGCTCTATCATGTATGCAATGATGTGTACCAGACCTAATGTGTGCCTTGCTATTAGTTTAGTAGGAAGGTCCAAAGTAATCCAGGAGTGGATCACTGGACAGTGGTCAAGACCATCCTGAAATACCTGAAAAGGAATAAGGATATGTTTCTCGTTTATGGAGGTGAAAAAGAGCTTGTCGGAAATGGTTACGTCGATGCAAGATTTAACACTGATCCGGACGATTCTAAATCGTGAACCAGATACGTGTTTATATTGAATTGGGGAGCTGTTAGTTGGAGCAGTTCTAAACAAAGCGTCGTGGTGGGATCTACATGTGAAGTGGAGTACATAGCTGCTTCGGAAGCAGCAAATGAAGGAGTCTGGATGAAGGAGTTCATATCTGATCTAGGTGTCATACCTAGTGCATCGGGTCCAATGAAAATCTTTTGTGACAATACTGGTGCAATTGACTTGGCAAAGGAATCCAGATTTCACAAGAGAACCAAGTACATCAAGAGACGCTTCAATTCCATCCGGGATCAAGTCTAGGTGGGGACATAGAGATAAGAAAGATACATACGGATCTGAATGTTGCAGACCCGCTGACTAAGCCTCTTCCACGAGCAAAACATGATCAGCACCAAGACTCCATGGGTGTTAGAATCATTACTGTGTAATCTAGATTAATGACTCTAGTACAAGTGGGATACTGAAGGAAATATGCCCTAGAGGCAATAATAAGGTTATTATTTATTTCATTGTTTCAAGATAAATGTTTATTATTCATGCTAGAATTGTATGAACCGGAAACATAATACATGTGTGGATACGTAGACAAACATAGTGTCACTAGTATGCCTCTACTTGACTAGCTCATTGATCAAAGATGGTTAAGTTTCCTATCATAGACATGAGTTGTTATTTGATCAACGGGATTACATCATTAGGAGAATGAGGTGATTGACATGACCCATTTCGTTAGCTTAGCACTTGACGTTTAAGTTTTCTGCTATTGTTTTCTTAATGACTTATACATGTTCCTATGACTATGAGATTATGCAACTCCCGAATACCGGAGGAACACTTTGTGTGCTACCGAACGTCACAATGTAACTGTGTGATTATAAAGGTGCTCTACATGTCTCTCCGATGGTGTTCGTGGAGTTGGCATAGATCAAGAATAGGATTTGTCACTCCGATTGTCAGAGAGGTATCTCTGGGCCCTCTCGGTAATGCACATCACTATAAGCCTTGCAAGCAATGTGACTAATGAGTTAGTTGCAGAATGTTGCATTACGAAACGAGTAAAGATACTTGCAGGTAACGAGATTGAACTAGGTCTTGAGATGCCGATGATCGAATCTCGGGCAAGTCACATACCGATAACAAAGGGAACAACGTATGTTGTTATGTACTTTGAATGATAAAGATCTTCGTAGAATATGTAGGAACCAATATGAGCATCCAGGTTCTGCTATTGGTTATTGACCGGAGACATATCTCGGTCATGTCTACATAGTTCTCAAACCCGTAGGGTCCGCATGCTTAAAGTTCTGTGACGATCGGTATTATGAGTTTATATGTTTTGATGTACCGACGGTAGTTCAGAGTCCCGGATATGATCAAGGACATGACGAGGAGTCTCGAAATGGTCGAGACATATAGATTGATATATTGGAAGCCTACATTTGGACATCGGAAGAGTTCCGGGTAAAATCGGGATGTTACCGCAGTGCTGGAGGGGTTACCGGAAACCCCCTAGGGTTAATGGGCCTTATTGGGCCCCAGTGGAGAGAGAGGGGCTGCCCTGGGCAGGCCGCGCGCCCCCTCCCCCTCTGGTCTGAATTGGACTAGGAGAAGGGGGGCGACACCCCCTTTCCTTCTCCTTCTCCCCCTTCCTTTCCCCTCCTAGTAGGAGTAGGAAAGATGGGAATCCTACTCCTAATAGGAGGAGGATTCCTCCTCCTGGTGCGCCCTCTAGGGCCGGCCGGCCTCCTCCCTTGCTCCTTTATATAGGGGGGCAGGGGGCACCTCTAGACACACAAGTTGATCATTGATCTCTCCCAGCCGTGTGCGGTGCCCCTTCCACCATAATCCACCTCGGTCATACTGTAGCGGTGCTTAGGCGTAGCCCTGTGACGGTAGCTTCATCAACATCGGCACCACGCCGTCGTGTTGACGAAACTCTCCCTCGACCTCTACTGGATCGTGAGTTCGCGGGACGTCACCGAGCTGAACGTGTGCTGAACGCGGAGGTGTCGTACGTTCGGTACTGAGGATCGGTCAATCGTGAAGATGTATGACTACATCAACCGTGTCGTCATAACGCTTGCTCTTAAGGGTCCACGAGGGTACGTAGACGATACTCTCCCCTCTCGTTGCTAGGCATCACCATGATGTTGCGTGTGCGTTGGAAATTTTTGAAATTACTGCGCTCGCCAACAGTTCTTGCCTCTACTTGCTGCCGCTGTGCCCCCATTGCTCTTGATCCTTCGCCCCCTCCCAGCTGCCATGGCACTCAAAACCAGCAGGGGCAAGGGAGCGTCCAAGGATGCCCGGGAGAAGGAGGCGACGGAGAGCGAGTCGACGGTGCGGTGGACGTAGCTCGCCTACTTCCCGTCGACGGTTGATCCGGTTCACCTCAAGAACATCTTCTTGCCCCTGTGGGGGAGGAAGCTGACGGGGCACCCTGTCACGCACGTCGTCCCCGCTGATTTTGCCGAGGATGTCCCAAATCGGTACCCCTTCTTTGTTGATTTCTTCTCTTGCGGGCTCTGCCCCCCTTTCTCTGACTTCTTCAACGACGTCATGCACACCTATGGCTTCCATCTTTTGTATCTCACGCCGAACATAGTGGCGTGCATGGCTCTCTTCACCCACCTCTGCGAAGGCTTCGCCGGGGTGCTCCCTAGCACGGCGCTCTTCCACCACTACTTCTTCCCTATCCTCCAACCAATGGGCGCCATATCTGGGAGCATCGCCCGGATCCCGTGGACCCAGGAGAAAGGCACTTACCCGGAGGGTGCCCACAAGGAGAGGTGGGAGGAGTGGCGGGGCCGGTGGTGCAGGATCAAGGAGGAGGACCCGTAGGTGTTTTGTCGGGTTCGTCAGAGCCCGCCCACCCGCCGCACGGACTGGAGCGACCTCGACGCCAACGACAAGAAGCTCTTGATCGCCATCACCAGGATCCATCGCCTCACCACGGTCGGGCTCACCCTCATGATGATTGGGGCGGACTTCATCCATCGCTGAATTGCCCCGCTGCACAACAAGGGGCAGCCGGCCAGGGACTTCAGGAATGCGGCCGACATCATGAGGCTCCGCCTTGGCCTGAAGCATAACTTCACGGTGATGGGGCATGCCTATTTCTATCAAAGGCTCTTTCAGCTCGACGTGGGCAGCAACGGCAGGGCAGAGAGAACCGGTAGGGCCGCGAAGGTCGGAAAGGCCGTCAATGGGCCCCTGTTTGGGTTGTCGGCGGGAGTGGTCCCGCTGAGCAACAACTCTCGCTAGTCCGGTATCATCCGCCATCATCCCATGATGCCGGACTTCACGCACAAGGCCTTGACCCGGCCTGGGCCGAGCCGCCAGTGGAGAGGGTGTAGGAGTTCTTCGACACCTTGTCGGAGCCTTATGTCCGCGATGAGCTGCTGCTCATCCAGGACACCACCAAGGCAGAGCTGGACTACATCGCCGCCAGGGCGGCGGAGGCGGTGCTTGCCAGGGAGGCCTGCAGTGCTGGCGGTGTGGAGGATGAGGCTGATGCGGCCGCGGAGGAGAGGGAGCTCGCCCAATGGGCAGAGTCTGCCGGGAAGGCCAGCGGCATAGGCGATGAGGCTCCCCTCATGGAAGACATGGGAGATGAGTCGTCCGAAGAGGAGGTCGAGGTGAACGACCCCCCGACCGCAGGGAGGCGGCGCATCCTGCGGCGGGCTACCTCTGGCGAGCCGGTCCATCCCAGCAGGATCACGCAGCGACAGCCGGCCTAGGGGCAGCCCGTGCGCGAGACGAGGGCGATGAAGGCCACAATAGTGAAGAAGGCGGTGAAGGCCACGGTGGCGAAGAGGACAGCAACTGCTTCTTCCTCGTCCAAGGGGCACCGGACCCCATCCCCTTCTCCTCCTTCAAACGGCACCTTGGAGGCCAAGTTCGACCTCGGGTCCTTCAACCCGGCAAGTAAGAGGAAGCTAGCGGAGGAGGAGGTGGAGGACGAGTAAGTATTCTGCCCCCCATAATTTCCTGACCTTACGTCTGTGTTATCTTCCTTTGATTTTGTGTCATCTTCATAGGGACACGAAGAAGTTGGCGCGGAGGGTGGAGAAGAGGGCCAGGGCCTCAGTGCGCGACAAGCCCCCGGCGGATACTCCGCATACGCCGCTGTTGGTGGAGAGCAGCCCGAACAGCAGCCCTCGCTTCAGCCCCCAGTGTGAGTCCTCCAGTCACTCCTTCACTGATGAGCCTTGGTGTGTGAATCTTTGATGCTGACCTTGCCGGGTTTGGAGGAGGAGAATGGCAGCAGGAGGAGCCGCCAAGGGCCACCCCCAACATGCTGCCCCCCTCGACTACACCGCCCAGCGGGGCATCCCCTGCAAGGGCATCGACCACCGAGCCCACACATATGGAGAAGGAGGGAGCGAGCTTGGGTGCCGGTGTTTCTGCCCCGGCAACGAACAGTAGCGGGAAAGGAGCCACTTCTTCCCAGCCTGGTATGGGTAAGTGGTTTGCTTCTCATCCCTATTCCTTCTTATTCTTTTTGAATCTTGGTCTTGGCTCCGTCTCATTCCCCTTCTTGCTATCCAGGCCCTTCCTCGGCGGCCCAGGGGGATATCAACACCGTCATCGAGGAGGTCACCAAGGACGCCAAGGACGAGGCCAACAAGATTGTTGCCGAGGAGGCCGCCAAGACTGCCACTTAAGAGGCTGCCAAGGGGCCTACCGGGGAGGCCGGCAAGGGGCGTGTGAGGGACGGGTTGGTCGACGATCAACCTTCCTCCTCGGCTGCCTCTGGCTCGAGCAAGTATTTGAAGGTGAGCGACGACCTGTTCATCCACCTCCCAGGAACAGCGAGCACCAGGGCGCCAACCGAGGGGGAGGTGTTCGATGACAAGGCTCTCGCCGCCGCTGGGCTTGAGTTTGTCGACGAACCGAGCACCGGTGGCGGCAGTTCCCAAGTGGAGCAGCTCCTTTAGGCCATGAGCATTAACTTCCAGAAGCTCTAGATGCTTCCCCGTGCTCTCTTAGACTAGGAGAAATCCAGGATGGCAGCGGTGGACAAAGTGGAGGTGGACCTCGAGGAGCGCGTCGCTGAGACGCAGGCCTGGTTCCTCTAGGCCCACGATGAACTAAAAGTTGCCCAGGATCTATTGGCTGAGCACAAACATGAGCTCATCCTGAACAGGCTAACGTCGAGAAAGCCCAGAAGGCAGCGAGGGAACAGGACGCCAAGGACGAGGCCGCCCGACACCAGCAGCAGGTTGAGCAAAACTCCGAAGAGGAGGACCTTGTAGCTTGTGAGGAGGTGCTCGCCGCCACACTCTGCGGCAAGGATGAGGAGGTCGAGAAGCTCGTCGCGCAGGGGAACCAGAACCTGCAGCAGAGGCGCAAGGAGGCACTCAATGCTCAAGCGCTGGTCCATGCTGGCAAGGTGACAGAGCTGGAGGAGAAGCGGGATGGGCTGAAGGAACTGGTCATGAAGCTGACGGAGGAGAAGGATGCAGCCAACGGCGTTCTGGCGGAGGCGCCGGCCATAGTCCTTGGCAAGGCCGAGGTGCTCTCCAAGGCCAACGACGCCATCAATGACCTGAAGCTGAAGCTGGAGGGCCCTGAGGGGACACTTTTGGAGGTTAGGGCCCAGGAAGAGACCCTGACCAAGTGCCTGGAGGAGGAGAGGCAGCTTCAGAGGAATGGTGCCGCCGAACACAAGGAGTACGCAGAGAGCATAAACCGGTGGGTCAGCCACGTCGCCGACTTCGTCGGCAGGATCACCACGAAGTTGGCTGCCATTTGGATGCCGAATGTCAGGTACCTCCTGGAGCCGAACGTGAGTCCCAACACCAGACTGGCCCTGTTCTTCGAGGGCATTCTTGGAGCCCTGGAGAAGCTCTGCTCCAACCGGGAAACTTATCTGGCGAATGAGTCCCGGAGGCTCTGCCGGGGGGCCCTGACCAAGGTACTCACCAAGGTGGCATTCTGGGACCCCACCATCAACTTTGCCGATGTGTTGGAGAGCTTGCCGGAGGTGGGGGACCTCGCGGCGCTCAAGGAGCATATCAAGCCCATCATCAACTATGTCGATGGAGTTGAGATGGTGGAGGGCAAGCGTCGGGACTAGGCACCCCGTTTCTCATTGCCGCTTCAAGTTCAAGACCAAGACAGTTTTATCTTAAGTTAGAACCGCAACGATTATTTGATGTAATATAACTCTGCAGTACTTCAATATCATGCATGCTATCTTCCCATTAGATCTTTCTTTGTATGTTTGCACCCTACGCTTGGTGAGATAAGGCTGCCGGCGCATAAACCCATGCTGTGGTGCTTTGAGAAGGGAGCTTGCCGGGAGGGCGCTTGCTGCCGAGCAAACCACCTTGCCGCTCCCAGCGCGGTTGCTTGAACTGTCGAGCGGACTCGAAACAGGACAAGAGCGCGGCTAGTAGTGGGTAGGCCACCTTGCCGTTCTTAGCGCGGCCGCATAAACTATCGAGCGGACTCGAGACAAAGACAAGGGCATTGCCAATAGCGAAAGGGTCCCATTGCGTGGAGGTTTCCCATACAAGGAAAGAGATCTTTCGAGGAGGATAGACTCATATAAATGAAATTAGCAAAAAAATTACATGACTTAGCTTTTCGGGGCCATGTGGATGGCTATCGAAGCTGCGGACGGCACTAGAGGGCGGCCGATCGACGTCGCCCTCTCTCTTCGAGCCATCCCATGAGAGAGTAGTAGCGTTGGCTCCCAAACCACATTTCCACGGCTTGCGCCACCTACCTGGCACGCCAAAGATGTCGGGGGAAATGAAACCTATGGGATCACGAGGAATCCCTTTTGCTACCGTTGGCGGGCGCGGGGCTGTGGAAAGAGCGGGATTGAGAGATCAACGCGGGGGGATTATCTAGGTTTGGGCCGCAAGTGATGCATAATTCCCTACTCCTGCTGGTTTGTGTTTATCTGGTGTTCTTGGACTAGCTACAAGGCATGCAGGGTCCAAAAAATCAGAACCCTCCCTCAGTACGCCACGGGCCTCCTTTTATAGCCAAAGGGGTTGCCAAAGTGGCACACAGGAGGTGGAAAGCAATACAGTAGTCGAGTCTATCTCCTAGCATCGTAGGACAAACACATTTAATGCGCTACTGACGTGCCCTTCTTGCTTAATCGGGGACGGCAAGGATGAAAGTCGCCGCCTCGCCTGGCATCGATGCGCGTCCGAACTGACGATGCATGTAGCGCCATGCTGGCTGGTTGATGAGTTGGTGCGGTGGAAGAGTCTTCACAAAGATCTACATGCCACCACGCAGGTGCTTGCCGAGTCGGCCTAGAGGCCGCACGTTGCCACGCAGGTGCCTGCCTAGCTGGTGTGGTGGAAGCTGCATGGGAACGGCGGTAGAGTCTTGGCAGATGTGGGCCTGGTTGCGGCCCCGCGGACGTCTTCGGCAAGAGTCTTGTTGGGGCCCCGGCAAGGTTCTTGCCATGGCATCGTGGTCGTCCCCGGCAAGGGTCTTGCCGGGGGTCTCGTGGGTATCCACGACAAGGATCTTGCCGAGGATCATCGTCTTCTGGTTATCATCTAGTCTTGTGTGCTTCTGGTATCCACAAAGATCTGCATGCCACCATGGAGGTGCCTCCCGAGCCTCGGTTCCAAAGTGGTTGATGTTGTTGGAACTCTTGAGCTCAAGGGTGGCGGCTCTGCTGGTGTTGGGCAAGTCACCCAGGCAAAGTTCTAGCCGGGGCTGTGGAGGCCGCCCCGGCAAGGGCCTTGGCGGGTGAGCTCACCTCGCGCTTCTACTCTTCATGTTTCTGTCTTGGCGTTACTCTGGTTGTCTCGTGGCTTTGCTTCCTTCCTCTGCCCCGCTAGGTGTGGCCACAGGCGCGGCTCCAACTGCCCGTGCACAAGTAAAGGGTTAGAAAATAGGACCCCTCCTTTTGTGCACCGACAAAATCGATGAGAGAGTGAGATCTCATGCTGTCAGCACTCACTTTGGACTCAAGGTGCTCGATTAGCTCCAGATCCGTGGGATCGAACTTGACGCCAGCAGGAAGCACCGGCCAATCCTTCTTGGACTTGCATCGGTTAATTCCAGTTATACGGTACTCAATGTATGATTAATCGACTATTTTAAGTGAATGATGAAAGATTTGACAGATAAGTGGTACTCCAAATCTGAAGTCCACAATACGTGAACACGCCGCCGGGACTCTTGTGTCACCTCACATGCAACGTGTTGTCACGTCAATTCAGTGTGAGGACATGATGAATAATTTGACCGACGTGTACTAGTACTACTATTGTACTACTTACTAGTCGTATTTAGTGTCACATTTTAACCATAGGTTTAACTAACAAAATGTCAATGCATGTCACCGAAAATTATGTTGTTGGAAAGTATGTTCAAATACGAATCAAATGATATAATTTTTTGTGACATGCATTAACATTTAGTTAGTTAAATTTATGGTCAAAATTTGACACAAATTATGAAGGGGGCCAATAAACTAGGAGGGAGGTAGTAGTACGAGTAGCGCAATATATGGTATAGAGGACTAGTACAAATTTAGAAATGGAGTATGAAGTTACAAGGTCGTGTGACAGACTTTGTAGGCTACATGAGTAATACAAAATATAATTTCCATTTGACAACACTTTCACCAATAAGTACACACTTGAAGCCTAATTGATATATATGGCTTCTGGCATAGCATCTCCATAATCATTATCAGTATGTCCTACACAGGTGAGTTAGGATGCACTTGATCCCAGAAAGGTATCTATCCTTCAAACTAACAACAGTACATAATATCCAACAGAAGAGGGACATGCTACAGCAGCAGGATACATGGCTCAGTCTAGATATCAGTACGAATCAAGTTGTGCATATTTGCTGTTGGCATGAACCACATCGACGCATGTCGGGTTTGCAAAAGCCATCCATCGATGTCGGATCACGGGTTCCGGCAGACCCTCAAGGTTCGAACACTAGGGTGCGCGCGAAGGTTTTCTCCCTGTCGATCCACACCCTAACTCTCTAAGATCTCGCCGACGAACTCGGCGAAGTTGCATCACAAAGACACAAGAATTATAATTGTTCGGGCCATCGTTGTGGTGTAATACCCTACTCCAGCGTGGTGGTGGTTAATTGCCTCTTGGGCTGATGATGAACAGTACAAGGGGAAGAACAACCTCCTGAGGTTGAGGTGTTCTTATGCTTGGCAAACTTGTGTGGGTGAGGATCAGCATCAGATCTCTCTCTCTCTCTCTCCCTCTCGGTTCGTTTCTATAGGCCCCCCTACTATGGTGGCTAGTTCTACTTATATAGGCCCTGGTCCTCTCCCCAAATATTGAGCGGGAAGGGAGCCAACAACAGCCAATTCGAAAAGGTCATAGCTAGTACAACTTATCCTAACAAAACTAGTCTTCGCCTGCAAAAGGCTCTGGTGATGACGCCGTCTTGGGCTCCACGGTGACCTCCATCTTGCCGTCCTTCTGGTCTTGGCCTTGTTGCACCAATATGGAAACCTTTGCTTGATGCCTCGGTACTCTGCATCTGCGCTTGCCCCCTTGGCACCAAAGAGGAAGCAAGGACATTGCGCGCGCTAGCGCCCACCTGGTCTCAATCGTCATGGCTCACGTCACGAGGACCTCGCGAGGTTTGCCTTGCCTTGATCTCTCCGCCCCTCGTGAGCCTGCCTGGCGAGGCCGCTCCTGAGGAGGTCTTGCGTCGTCCGCCTCGCGAGGCGTGGCCCCTCGCGAGGGTCTTGAATTCCTTGTCGATGAAGATGGGCCGTACAGACCTGCCAGCCCAGCCACGCCGTGGGCCGTAGGCAGGCAAGTCTGGGGACCCCCGTTCCCAGAACGCCGACAGTAGCCCCAGGGCCCAAGGTTCTCTCAGGCTTGGCTTCAAGGCGAAGCCAAGGGTCATGTGTGGAGCACCACGGGCCCCAAAAGCCCGCGGCCTCGGTTGATGCGTGGTGGTTGATTGGACGTGGGCGTCTCCGCTTCCCCACGCTGCCTCGGCAGCTGCCCGACTTGACAAGTCCCTGCGACATGCAAGGAGAACCATCATTACCTGTGATCATGCGGGGTGCTGGTTGGCCTTCTCCTGCTATAAATGAGGAAGGGGCGGAGCCTCCATCCCCCACTATTTCCCATTCCACTTGCTTCTTCCTCCTCTGCTCCTCCACTGACTCCAATGGCGCCGTCGAAGAGGTTCTCCGCCGTGGTGAAAGGAAAGGCCCCTCGCGAGGGGCCCAGCTCCCCGGCGCCAGATGCGGCCGCCCCCGCAAGCACACCATGACTCCTGCCATGGCCCCCTGCTCCCAGGATGGCGCCGCTGCGCATGGTGGTGGTCGCTCCGGTCGCGGCAGCCCTGTCGATGAGGTGAGACGTGTCGTGGTTGCGCGGCCTCCCCGAACACACTTCCACGTGGCAGAGGTGCTCCCGGAGTTTGTTGTCTGGTCGGAGGATCCGGCCGGCAATTGGCTTCAGCTTCCGCCTTCTTCGTCGATGAGTTGCCAGTCTCTGGTCCAGGCGGGGTCTGGCTGCAGGCGGGCGGCTTCTGCAGCAGGGCTTCCTGGGTCGCGGTTGAAGTCTCCGCCACGGGCAACATAGCACTGGCCCGCGGTTGGCAGACGTTCGCCCGCGCGCGCGGCCTGGGCAGGCGGTGCACCCTCCATTTCAAGTATGACGGTGATACGGCCCTCTACGTGAGGGTGTTCAGGGAAGATGGTCGCCGCGCTGGGTGCTTCCCTGAGACGAACGACGACGAGGATGTGCTCGATCTCCGCAACGGCCGCGATGAGGGCGAGCCCGCCGGCCGTGCCTCGTCTAGCTACGGTGGCTCTTCTATTGGCGAAAGCTCCAGTAGCGGTGGCTGCGACCAGCCACCGCGCTCGCTTTGAAGGTGGTAGCGGGTCGTCTCATCGCCGCGCCTCCGTGAAGCGCGAGGAGGGATCCGGCTAAGATCGGGACATCGCTGGACGCCTGCCCCCATGGTTCGCTGCATCAAAATGAAACCAGTATGGGCCCAGAGGGGCGTGTATCGATTTGTGGTTCCTCAATCATTATGCTATGCTAGTTATTTCTGTGCTATGTCGTTATTTTGTGCGGAGATAACTTAGCCTGGCTCGTTCGGGGCAATCTTTTCTTCATGAGGCACTTGTTTCCTCGTGCCTGATGTCTACTACACAACCTTCTTCTTGTAGACGTTGTTGGGCCTCCAAGTGCAGAGGTTTGTAGGACAGTAGCAAATTTCCCTCAAGTGGATGACCTAAGGTTTATCAATCCATAGGAGGCGTAGGATAAAGATGGTCTCTCTCAAGCAACCCTGCAACCAAATAACAAAGAGTCTCTTGTGTCCCAAACACACCCAATACAATGGTAAATTGTATAGGTGCACTAGTTCGGCGAAGAGATGGTGATACAAGTGGTTTATGGATAGTAGATAAAAGTATTTGTAATCTGAAATTGTAAAAACAGCAAGGTAACTAATGATAAAAGTGAGCGTAAACGGTATTGCAATCTGTTGAAACAAGGCCTAGGGTTCATACTTTCACTAGTGTAAGTCCCTCAACAATAATAGCATAATTGGATCACATAACTATCCCTCAACATGCAAAAAAGAGTCACTCCAAAGTCACTAATAGCGGAGAACAAACGAAGAGATTATGGTAGGGTACGAAACCACCTCAAAGTTATTCTTTCCAATCAATCCGTTGGGCTATTCCTATAAGTGTCACAAATAGCCCTAGAGTTCGTACTAGAATAACACCTTAAGACACAAATCAATCAAAACCCTAATGTCACCTAGATACTCCAATGTCACCTCAAGTATCCGTGGGTATGATTATACGATATGCATCACACAATCTCAGATTCATCTATTCAACCAACACAAAAGACCTCAAAGAGTGCCCCAAAGTTCCTACCGGAGAATCACGACGAAAACGTGTGCCAACCCCTATGCATAGTTTCATGGGCGGAACCCGCAAGTTGATCACCAAAACATACATCAAGTTAATCACGTGATATCCCATTGTCACCAGAGATACGCAGGGCAAGACATACATCAAGTGTTCTCAAATCTTTAAAGACTCAATCCAATAAGATTACTTCAAAAGGGGAAACTCAATTCATTACAAGAGAGAAGAGGGGGAGGAGAAACATAAGATCCAACTATAATAGCAAAGCTCGCGATACATCAAGATCGTATCATCTCAAGAACACGAGTGAGAGAGAGATCAAACACATAGCTACTGGTACATACCCTCAGCCCCGAGGGAGAAATACTCCCTCCTCATCATGGAGAGCGCCTGGATGATGAACATGGCCACCGGAGAAGGATTGCCCCCTCCGGTAGGGTGCCGGAACGGGTCTAGATTGGTTTTTGGTGGCTACGGAGGCTTCTGGCAGCGGAACTTCCGATCTATGTTGCGTTCTGAAAGTTTTAGGGTATATGGAGTTATATAGGCAGAAGAAATACGTCAGGGGGGCCACGAGGGGCTCATGAGGGTGGAGGGCGCGCCCAGGGGGGTGGGTGCACCCCCTGCCTTGTGACCTCCTCGCAGATCCCCGACGTGCACTCCAAGTCTTGTGGGCTTCTTTCCTTCAAAAAATGAGTTCCATGAAGTTTCAGGACAATTGGACTCCGTTTGATCTTCCTTTTCTTTGAAACCCTAAAACAGGGTAAAAACAGAAACTGGCACTGGGCTCTGGGTTAATAGGTTAGTCCCAAAAATGATATAAAAGTGTATAATAAAGCCCATAAACTTTCAAAACAGTAGATAATATAGCATGGAGCAATCAAAAATTATAGATACGTTGGAGACGTATTAGCATCCCCAAGCTTAATTCCTGCTCGTCCTCGAGTAGGTAAATGATAAAAAAAGTATTTTTGATGTGGAATACTTGCTAACATATTTTTCAATGTAATTTATTTATTGTGGCATGAATGTTCAGATCCGAAAGATTCAAGATAAAAGTTGAATATTGATATAAAAATAATAATACTTCAATCATACTAACTAAGCAATTATGTCTTCTCAAAATAACATGGCCAAAGAGAGCTATCCCTACAAAATCATATAGTCTGGCTATGCTCCATCTTCACCACACAAAATATTTAAATCATGCACAACCCAGATGACAAGCCAAGCAATTGTTTCATACTTTTGATGTTCTCAAACTTTTTCAATCTTCACGCAATACATGACCGTGAGGCATGGACATAGCACTATAGGTGGAATAGAATGGTGGTTGTGGAGAAGACAAAAAGAGAGAAGATAGTCTCACATCAACTAGGCGTATCAACGGGCTATGGAGATGCCCATCAATAGATATCAATGTGAGTGAGTAGGGATTGCCATGCAACGGATGCACTAGAGCTATAAATGTATGAAAGCTCAACAAAAGAAACTAGTGGGTGTGCATCCAACTTGCTTGCTCACGAAGACCTAGGGCATTTTGAAGAAGCCCATCATTGGAATATACAAGCCAAGTTCTATAATGTAATATTCCCACTAGTATATGAAAGTGACAACATATGAGACTCTCTATATGAAGAACATTGTGCTACTTTGAAGCACAATATATGAGACTCGCTATATCATGGTGCTACTTTGAAGCACAGGTGTGGAAAAAGGATAGTAGCACTGCCCCTTTTTATTTATTTTATTTTTTTATTTGGCCTTTCCTTTTTTTATTTGGCCTTTCCCCTTTTTTTGGCCTTTCGTTTTTTGGGACAATGCTCTATTGAATGGTGATCATCACACTTCTATTTATTTACAACTCAAGAATTACAACTCGATACTAGAACAAAGATGACTCTATATGAATGCCTCCGGCGGTGTACCGGGATATGCAATGAATCAAGAGTGACATGTATGAAAGAATTATGAATGGTGGCTTTTGCACAAATACAATGTCAACTACATGATCATGCAAAGCAATATGACAATGATGAAGTGTGTCATAATAAACGGAATGGTGGAAAGTTGCATGGGAATATATCTCGGAATGGCTATGGAAATGCCATAATAGGTAGGTATGGTAGCTGTTTTGAGGAAGGTGTATGGTGGGTTTATGGTACCGGTGAAAGTTGCGCGGTACTAGAGAGGCTAGCAATGGTGGAAGGGTGAGAGTGTGTATAATCCATGGACTCAACATTAGTCATAAAGAACTCACATACTTATTGCACAAATCTATTAGTTATCGAAACAAAGTACTACACGCATGCTCCTAGGGGGATAGATTGGTAGGAAAAGACCATCGCTCGTCCCCGACCGCCACTCATAAGGAAGGCAATCAATAAATAAATCATGCTCCGATTTCGTCACATAATGGTTCGCCATACGTGCATGCTACGGGAATCACAAACTTCAACAGGAGTATTTCTCAAATTCACAACTAGTCAACTAGCATGACTCTAATATCACCATCTCCATATCTCAAAACAATCATCAAGCATGAAACTTCTCATAGTATTCAACACACTCATAAGAGAATTTTATTATTCTTGAATACCTAGCATATTAGGATTTTAAGAAAATTACCATGCTATTTAAGACTCTCAAAATAATCTAAGTGAAGCATGAGAGTTCATCTATTTCTTCAAAATGAAACTACTACCATTCTCTAAAATATATAAGTGAAGCACTAGAGCAAATGACAAACTACTCCGAAAGATATAAGTGAAGATCAATGAGTAGTCGAATAATTATGCAACTATGTGAAGACTCTCAAACATTTAATAATTTCAGATCTTGGTACTCTAGTCAAACAGCAAGCAAAGAAAAATAAAATGACATCTAAGAATAGAAAACATCATGTGAAGAAGGAAAAACTTAGGATCAATCGATACTAACCGATAGTTGTTGAAGAAGAAAGGTGGGATGCCAACGGGGGCATCCCCAAGCTTAGATGCTTGAGACTTCTTGAAATAATATCTTGGGGTTCCTTGGGCATCCCCAAGCTTGAGCTTTTGTGTCTCCTTAATTCCTCTCATATCACGGTCTCCCTAAATCTCAAAAACTTCATCCACACAAAACTAAACAAGGACTCGTGAGATAAGTTAGTATAAACCATTGCCAAAACCTGATCATACTCTACTGTAGCAAATCACTAAAATTATTATTCAACATTGCATACTAAATGCCTCCGCATATTTAATATTCCTATCTTCAAATAGAATCATTAAAGAAGCAAACATATGCAAACAATGCAAACATAACAACAATCTGCCTAAACAGGATAGTCTGTCAAGAAGGCTGCAACATCCATACTTCCCTAACTCCAAAAATTATGAAATAAAATTCCCACTGTATTAAATTTATCATATCTTAATATGCAAAAGGTTTCAACATTTTATCACATTCTGACTTTTCTAGGGAATTATTACAACAGCGGTAAACTTTCTGTTTTCAAACAGCAACATGTGGACTTCTAAAATAGGCATAGTAAAGACTATCAATGCCACTTTTATTGGAATAAAAGATGCAAAACATTGTTCTAAATAAAAGAAAGCAAATCCTAACAAAATAAATTGACGCTCCAAGCAAAACACATATCATGTGGCGAATAAAAATATAGCTCCAAGTAAAGTTACCGATGAACGAAGACGAAAGAGGGGATGCCTTCCGGGGCATCCCCAAGCTTAGGCTCTTGGTTGTCCTTGAATATTACCTTGGGGTGCCTTGCGCATCCCCAATCTTAGGCTCTTACCACTCCTTGTTCCATAGTCCATCGAATCCTTACCCAAAACTTGAAAACTTCACAACACAAAACTTAAAGTAGAAAACTCGTAAGCTCCGTTAGTATAAAATAAATCACCACTTCAAGGTACTGTAATGAACTCATTCTATATTTATATTGGTGTTAAACCTACTGTATTCCAACTTCTCTATGGTTTATAAACTATTTTACTAGCCATAGATTCATCAAAATAAGTAAACAACACATGAAAAACAGAATCTGATTTTCATTGGAATGGCTCCCACCCCGCCCACCCCACCTTAAACCCTAGCCGCCACCCTCCGGTGATCTCCACCTCCAGCCGTGGAAATCATCATCCGATCCACCCATTCTCTCCGGCGTCAAGGTTTACCCCCTTGGGGTTTGTTCTCGATGGCGGTCCAGGCTTCCATTGCTCTTGGTTTTGATTTTTCTCATGGAATGGGTCTCGCGCAAGAGATCTGGCGATCCATGAGGCGCACGGTTCATCCCACTGATGGTTCTGGTCACTTCATCATGGTGGTTTCATTTGCAAGGCATAATTTCCGCCTGACTGACGAGAATGTTGCCCTAGCTCTAGAGGCGGCGATCGGGGGATACTGTTCTTCATTAAAGGTATCATGTTTACGTGACCGTGTTTTCTCCTTTAATGTCTCATGCAAGGAGGTTGGCTTTTTCATTTTGCATCAATGCAATCATGTTTGCACGCAATTCAAGTGTCATTTTCATCTTTGGGGCCATGGAGGTCCAAATTGGACCAAGGAGTTCAGATCTTGGCAAGCTGAATGCAATGATGAATGGATCTTTGTCAGCCCATCTAAGCGTCGTGCGAGTCTTGGCATGGCCCACTTTGAAGCATGCCCCTGCAAAATCATCTTTGCGTTCTAAGGATGGAAATCATCCTCGCAAGAATTTACGTTTTGCAACCTTTCTTAATTATGATGCATGCAAAGGGTATTGGTATAATGCCACTGCAGAGGACATCCTCACGGTGCAGCAGGATGCAGGCTATTCTCTTGATCCCCTGGAGTTGATAGTTTCAAAAGATAATTCTTTATCTAAGGATCAAGCCATGCAGATTACTAGCTTGCCGCCGGTGACATACTCACCGGAGCTGGAGGTTGAGCTGCAATTTGGATTTGTTTCGCCTGCCGACCATCATTCTCGGGATATGGTTCCAGATAATAACAATAGGATAATATTTCCACCTGATATTGTTAATGTCAGGTTGACTTCCTTGGGTTCTAGTCAAAACCCCCTAATCCTATCCGATGATGATTCTGAAGTTGATGGGCCTTCTCCTGCTCCTTCAGGCCATATACCACCTGCCAGCCTGGTCAGCCCGGTGCAACTTTCACCCAAGTCACCCGTGGAAATAGTACGTGACCTTCAGGGTCTGGATGAGGTGGTTGAGGAAATTGCTGCCCAAGTTTGGGATTGTCCACGTTGCTTGGGCATGGGGCACACGCTCGATCGATGCATGAACAAGGTGCGGTGCCGTAGATGTTTCCGGCTCGGTCACGTTAAAAAAGGTTGCACGAGATCACCTCCCAATTTAAAGGTTTGGGTTCCCAAACAAACCAGCCCAACTACCAACCTCGAGCCTCGCGCCTACAGGCACAGCACGGACTCTTCGTGCTCCCAAACAGTGGAAAGATCCCCTGACAAAACCCCTGCCTCTCCTACTCTATAGTCTGGTTATTCCACGCCACCTCCATCAAACCGCACGCCCACCAATACCTCTGCTTCGCCGCTATCCATGGCGAACTACGAGCTCGACCCGAGAAGGTTTTTGCCGGCGGGACATGACATCGTCGACGCCGGCCCGCTGCGACTGCCGCGTACGTTCTACACACCGGCTCGTTTGCCTCCCCGTCGACATGAATCCTACATGGTGGGGATTGTTGAGCCAATTCCCCAGCCAGAGGATGTGCATCACCTTCGCCAACAGGTCAGGGATTTTATCATCGATGAACTTCAACTGCCAGTTCTTTCCTCTCAAACGTGGTTCCAGGGCGTCGGTCTGTATCAGATGCAAGACCTAGTTATTCGCAGCGCCTTAGTTAATTGCACCTTGGCCTCTTGGATTAGATCAGAATGGCCAGGAAATCTTTGTTAGATTCATAAACGACGATGATGGAGAAGGATATAGAGCTCTTCAAGGGTACCGAACTAGATGGCTCATGTTTATTGGGGTGCCACTAGATTATCGCAATGAGGAAATCCTGTCTGAAGTAGTGGGGACTTTTGGGCAGTTTCATTATTGGAATCATGAGGATGACCGATTAGTTCGATCTCTGGTTTATGCATCTTTTCCAGATAACTTGCTTGTCCCAAGAGATGTTGTCTTCCGCAAGTTTGCCACTGTTGGAGGTGCTGTTGTTTCTTGGGCACCTCATGTAGTATCTTAATAGCTGCTTTTGCTGAGCAACTTCCCCAGGATGAAGATGTCATGCCAGTCAATGGGAATCCTCACCCAATGTCGGGCCATCTTCAACCGGCAGAAAACTTCTGGGCATTGCCACCTTACCCCGCCCTTGGATGGAATGACATCCCACAGCCTTGGCAGCCGGATGGTCCACAGCAACAGCAGCCTCAGCCGGATGGTTGGAATGCTTGGAATGAACCAGTTGACGAACAGGCTGGAAGGCAACCACAGGTGCACCAAGATCAAGCTTCCATGGTCTTAAACCCCTCCATGGGCTCCAATGACTCCTCACAATAGAATCTTGTGGTTGATGGGCCCCCTATGCATCTTGTCCAGGGCATTATGCCAATGCTTGAGGATGATGGGCCTGTTGGCCCAATAATACAAGAGGAGATAGATGGAGCAAATGTGGAGATTGGCCCCTAACGGTGAGGCGCTTCACCCCTAGAGCTGCCACGGCCTTCAGGCCAGCTATGAGGCCTTCATATTCTGTGATGTTGTTGGAGACCTTCTCGCCCTGCTGAAAGCAGAGTTGCACAGCGTAGTAGAACTTGTCCTGCATGGGCGAGATGAGTACTGCTCTAGCCCCCACGCCCTGGTGCATGACGGCACCATCGAACTACATGTTCCATCCGTCGGGCGCCTCACTTCCTGGCGAGGCGGACCGGTCCTCGCCTACTTCCAGCACCGGGGCGTCCGTCCATTCCGCCATGAAGTCAGCGAGTGCGGCTCCCTTGATGACCCTGGTGGTGCTGAACTCTAACTGGAATGCCAGCAGCTCGATGTTCCACTCGGCGACCCTTCCGGCAGAGTTGGGGCTCCTAAGCACCCTCTCCAATGGGTAGGCCGAGATGACTTTGATGGGGTGGCCCTGGAAGTAGTGCTGCAATTTGCGCGAGGCCACCAGGAGCGTGAGCAGGAGCTTCAGAGGCATGGGATAGCGTGCCCTTGCGTCCCGCAACACCATGCTGACGAAGTACACCAGGTGCTCGACGAGGACCGGCGTGTTGGTGAGGCTTGCGTCTTGTGCAAGATGGGGTGCCTCCTGAGGTGGTGGAACCCCTAGCGCCTGGTCGCCTGAGGGAATCCCTGTGGTGTCATCCTGCCGAGTTTGGTCTTTTGTTGCTGCCACTATGGCTCTTGCTGCGCCTTCCCGGTCTTGTGTCATTTTGGGGACCCCGACTCATGTACAGTGATCCCAGAGATCAGTGCTCACTGAACACACAGAAGCTTAATAACAAGAGTCTTACATTCATACATATCGTCTTACACAAATTATGACCATTATGGTCAAGTCTTACATAGATAAAGCCACAAGGGTTGAATGCCAAATAAACATTAGCAGCGAAAATCTTCGTCGATAAGTAGAACCCATGCCATCTGCCTTAACCGTACAGGCACTCTGACTGGGAAATGTTCTAGTTCGCATGTTCATATCCAAAGAACTCTTCTTCGAACTCATGTTCTTCCATGCCTGTCCAATTAAATAATCAGTGGCAAGCCAAGGAGTACTTTGAATGTACTCGCAAGCAAACCATGTTTTGGCTCAAGATACAACAATGCATGACATAGGTAAATTTTTGCAGAAAGCTAATTTTGTTGTGTTATGACATGTTCAACAACTGGTAAAACATGCATCATATGAATTCAAGTAACCTTAGGAACTGGTTATAGATATCAACATAAAGGGAGTGGGATCCAACCCAACGCATCCATGTCAAGTCTTTTGACTTGACCCAAGTAGTTCTTCCCACACACACTGGTTTGTAAACAACTGGACGTAGCCCAAGAGCGGTTACCCAACTGTCCTTGACCGTGGACACGGCCATTCGAATAGTTTTACACTCTACAGAGGTTGCACACTTTACCCACACGATTCGGGGAACTTCCGTGTCATCCACGACCTGCGGTACCTCAAGTACCCGGGATAAGCACCCGATGATTACCTTTCCCTAGACGACACTAACATAGAGTCCACTCGATTGGTAGAAACCCCCGTGCCCACAATTTCTCATCTTAAGAATTTGGAGCCACGCTCCCATATTCATGTCATACCACAAGCACGGGGTACCAACGGTGTGTCCGGTGCCCTGTAAAAACATTCATGGCTGCCCTACCTAGCACGACCCCGTCCTGAGAGAGCGCAACAACAACTCTCTCGTTACTAGTAATGCGGGCTCCAAGCTAGTATCAGCCTAGGTAATCAATAATGCCCTTTCCCATATAAGGGTAGAGTGGTTGTGCATGTAAGGTTGGAATAAAGGTCGCAACTTAAACCAATCCATTTTGAAAACAACACACACACTTGCCTCGCTACAACACTTCGTCATCAACTGGTTACCCAACTCATTATCTCCCTCGGGCATAAGTGGCACCCGACGGGGTTTTCGAAAAGTTTTTGAAAATGATCTTGCTTCCATCACCATGCGTATAACCAACCCATTTACGTAGCAACTACTTAGGATCCTTACTACACCCACTCGCATAACCCTCATAGAAAGGTAATGTCATGCATCATGCAAGTGTCAACGAGAAAAGCAGCGGAGGCAAACCACCTCAAGTGGTCACCGCATTATCATGACTTCGATGCAAGCAATAAAAGTGCCATATGACATGCATAAAAAGGGTTTCTTAGACATGGTCAAAGGGCTGCTTGCCTGGCTCAGCAAAGTCTTCTGGTCCAACTCCTTCGTCAGCAACGCAATCTATCGTCGCAAAATAATAACGAGAAAAAATAAGGCAATAATAAAACAGAAAAACCAAAGTGCTCAGAAAAATGTCAACTTATTTTTGTTAAATACTAGGGTGAAAACTAAGAAGGGGAAAATTCCTAGTTTTTGGATTTGGAGTGGCAGAATAAGAGAAACTGATTTTCAGAGGGGTTTAAACATATTCAAATTTGAATTTGAATATGAAAGTACATAAAAGTCATTTGGGCATGAGTAAAATTTATACCATTAAATAGGTGGGATTTTTAGAAAAATATGGGAGTTGGAATTATTGCATTTGGATGAATATTTAATCTTGTGGATTTTTTGGAAAAGTGACAGAAAAGGAAAAGGAAAAAGGCCACTGTGCAACTGGGCCAGAACAGTTGCAGTGCACAGGCCCAGAGGCGGTTCGGCCCAGGCGAGCCGAGCGGCGCGCGCGCGCCAGGTTTGAACCTGACGGGCAGGGCCTAGGCGCCAGTGAGAGAGAGGGAGGTGAGGGAGAGGAGAGGCTGACATGCGGGGCCCGCCTGTCATCCCTAACCCTACGACAGAGGGACGGCAAGCTCACCGGCGACGTTTCCGGGCACGGCGGGGTGAGCTGATGGCACCATTGAACTCCGCGTCGTGTCGCCGTTCAGGTGGTGCCAGAGTTGGCCAGAGGGGAGCTGCGGTTCACCGGCGATGAGGTTCCTGGGAGAGGAGCGTCGGGCGTCGATGGCTCCGGCCGTTTCCGGCATCTACAGAGATGGGAAATAGGGGGAAACGGATCAGTGGAGTGCGGGGGTTCCAGATCGGGGCTTAGAAGCAGCGGGGACGGCCTGTACCTCACGAACTCCGGCGAGCCGAAGCGGCGGAGCTCGAGCTCGAGCTCGAGCTCGGGCGGCTCTGGAGAGGAACTGGGTGTAACGCCCTTGATGCGGCTATATCTCCCACGTGTCGAGGCACGACTTAGAGGCATAACCACATTGAAAGCAATGTCACAAGTTAGGCAATCTTCACAACATCCCATGTAATATAGATAATAAAAGGGGAGATAACATAGTTGTCTTACACTCGCCACGTCAATCAAAGTACATAAATAGCATTACAACATTCAAACACTCATGGCTCGACTACGGCGCCAAAAATAAAAGACAACCCAACATGCGACACGGTCCCGATCACCCCAACTGGGCACCACTACTGATCATCAGGAAAAGAAACATAGTATCATTGAGAGTCCTCGTCGAACTCCCACTTGAGCTCAAGCGTGCCATCTGGAGTGGAATCATCAGGCCCTGCATCTGGTTTGGAACTAATATGTGAGCCACAGGGACTCAGCAATCTCACACCCTCGCGATCAAGACTATTTAAGCTTAATAGTTAAGGCAAGGAAAATATGTGGAGTAGCAGCAAGCGACTAGCATATATGGTGGCTATCCTGTTCGCAAAAGAGAGCGAGAAGAGGAGGCAAAGCACGAACGAGTAACTAGAGGGCAATCCTGCGGCAAGCATTACTCCAACACCGTGTTCACTTCCCGGACTCTGCCGACAAGAGACCATCACGGTAACTCACACAGTTGATTCATTTTAATTAAGTTAAGGTTCAAGTTATCTACAACCGGACATTAACAAATTCCCATCTGCCCATAACCGCGGGCACGGCTTTCGAAAGTTCAAATCCCTGCAGGGGAGTCCCAACTTAGCCCATGACAAGCTCTCACGGTCAACGAAGGAATAGACCTCCTCCCGAGACGTTCTGATCAGACTCGGTATCCCGGTTCTTCAAGACACTTCGACAGGTTAAAACAAATCCAACAACACTGCCCGAATGTGGCGAAAATTCCCGGTAGGAGCTGCACATATCTCATTCTCAGGGCACACTCAGATTGTCCAAACTTCCGGTAGGCCACCCCAGAGTTGCCCCTGGTAGCCACCGGCGGCTGACGAGTTGGACCAACACTCAGAGGAGCACTGGCCCGGGGGGTTTAAATAAGATGACCCTCGGGCTCTAGAAACCCAAGGGAAAAAGAGGCTAGCTGGAAAATGGTAAAACCAAGGTTGGGCATTGCTGGAAAATCTTTAATCAAGGCGAACTATCAAGGGGTTCCCATTATAACCCAACCACGTAAGGAACGCAAAATCCGGGAACATAACACTGATATGACGGAAACTAGGGCGGCAAGAGTGGAAAAAAACACTAGGCGAGAGGCCGAACCTTCCACCCATTACCAACTATATAGATGCATTAAGATAACATGGCAATAGAATGATATCCCAACAAGTAAATAGTGCTCCAACAAGGAACGGTCTCCAATCTTCACCTGCAACTAGCAACGCTATAAGAGGGGCTGAGCAAAGCGGTAACATAGCCAATCAACGGTTTGCTAGGAAATGGTGGGTTAGAGGTTTGACATGGCAATTTGGGAGGCATGATAAGCAATTGGTAGGCATCATAGCATAGGCATAGCAAAAGAGTGAGCATCTAGCAAAGCAAAGATAGTAGTGATTTCGAGGGTATGATCATCTTGCCTGCAAAGTTGTCAGAGTTGACTGGATCCTCGAAAGCAAACTCAACAGTCTCCTCGCTAGCGAACTCGTCTCCTGCCTCTACCCAAACAAGACAAACAAGCAACAAGGACACCATCAACCACGTGCAAACTCAAACAACATGATGCAAAGATGGTATGCTATGCGGGATGCAATATGTGATGCATATACAAGATTTGACAAGGAACGAATGAACCTGGCTTCAACATGGAAATCGAAGTGTGCCACAGGAAAAATGAGATGAAATCGCTTGAAAACGATATAAAGATCACCGAAATCGGAGTTACGGTTTGGAAATGGCAAGCAATTCAAATATGACCACGTTCTGCGATTTACAGCAAGTAGCCATCTAAATGCAACAAGATGAACATGCTACGACACTCAAACATGGAAAAAAATACATGGCAGGGATCCACTCATGATGCTTAACAAAAGATGAACACTGAGCTACAGCCAATTCATCCATTAACAGGTTCAAACAAGCATGGCAAAAAAGCATTTGGCAAACAGATCTCATACTTAGTGAAACTAACACTTGCCTGGAATTTCAGGTCAGATAGCACTCTTCGGAGCATGAAAACAATATGCTACAGGATCTGAACATGACAAAGTAAAGCATGGTATGGAGCTACTCAAAGAGCTTAAAAAAAGTCCCTTAGTGACCTTGAGCCAAAAGGGATCAGAAAATACATTTGCAAGCATGTGAACATGGCAAAAACATAATCAGTTCTCAGACTTAGTGAAAACTGGAGCATGCTGAAACAGATATCAAGTAGGCATGTTTACGAGCTCGATGCACTCACTACAGAGCAAGTCATGATAATATAAGCATACACCCATCAAGAATACACAAAATAGAAGCTAGACATGGCCAGAACAATAACATAGCATGCACGGATCAACTACAACATCCTCGGCAAAATCGCTAACAAGTAGACAATCTGCCCAGATTCACGAAATAGCAAAAGTAGAGCGCGATTGACTCAAGCTAGGGTGCTCCATAATTGCAAACAAAGACATGGATGGATAGAGAACTACAATATTAACAAAATATCCTTACTGATCATCCTCAAAAGAGGCACGGATCACTAGGAAACAACATGAACATATGGTCATATGAGATAAACAGCTCAAGGACTTAGTGGAATTGCTAAGTCCCTTAAATCACTACTAGGAAAAGGCCTACTAATGGCGCACCTAATTTGGCCATTAATGGCGCATTAGTGGTGCGCCATTAGTAGCACGCCATTAGTATATTTTACTAATGGCGCACCACTGGTGCGCCATTAGTATCCTGTATACTAATGGCGCACCACGCGGTGCGCCATTAGTATAGTCCACGGTGCACCATTAGTATGCCTCCCAGGGGCCATGTATACCCAGGTGCTTTGGCATACTAATGGCGCACGACAATAGGATGCGCCATTAGTAACTTCGGCATACTAATGGCGCACTGTGATGTGATGCGCCATTAGTATGAATATTAGGTTTTTTTATTTTTTTTATTTTCTGTTTTTTGCACAGGTTACAAAATGTATAATTGAACAAAATATAGACAGCACACATCAACAACAGATTCATCGAATACAATAAAAGATTAGTCTCTGAATACAATTCATCATATTAGTCTCCGAATACAATTCATCATATTAGTCTCCGAATTGAAAAGACCGAACAAAGATAAAACATTACAAGTCTCAAGACCGCGAGTATCGAGTTTGTCGGAAGTAATACTAATCCTAACAAGTCCTACTAATCATCATCATACAACTTCTACTCGTTATTCATAACAAGTCATACGATCATCATCTTGATAGTCTTCGAACCAACCCTACTTAATTATTCATCAGCACATGATCATCAGTATTAGGCAGGACCTAAATACCCTATTTAAGCTAAAATAGCATAAAACAATATAGACCCTGACTCTCCATTATGGAGAATGGAGAACATCCTGTCTCCAATTCTTGCGCTTCGCTTCCTTTTGCTTCCAAGAAGCTCCTTATGACTGTCCATACATTTTTTCCATCCTTTGATTTTCATGTCTCCACTTCTTTTAGAAATTTGGTATGGACAGTTGAGATTCGTAGGATGACCTGGCTGTATGTTCAAAACATTAACACTACCTTTCAGATACATCATATGAGGCACAAAATTCTCCGGGATTATCTGTTGAAAAAAATAGTAATAACTTCATAGTTAGCAATGATGTACTAGTTTTAGAAGTATGCAAAAGATGCACGGATGTCGTAATAGTAAAAATCTTACCAGGGTATCTCCATGGTAGTTACCGTAGTTGAACACATGCACTAGTGGCACGTATTTACCATAATGTTGAGGAATTTGTTTGTGGATAATGTAATTTTCAATGTCAGTACAAAATCCGACTAGATGATTTTTCTCCTTGTAAGTTGTTAGTTCGGAGCCATCGGTGTAGTGGGCTTTGTTACCATCTCCCGCACATTCTTTGAACAATAAAAATAAGCTGTCAATGGAAATAAGCTGTCAACTATTTTGAAATAAACAATATAAATTAGCTAATAACTATGTTTGAGAAACTCACATAGCGGTAGAACTGGAGGCGTATCAACAAGGACCCAAATGTCCATATTGTCTTGGTTGATGTCAGGATTACCAAGATCCATGGTGATAAGCATACCCTCATCAAAACCATACATCTTGCAAAATGCTTCCCAATTTTTGCAACCAAAATGGGTTACGCTCTCAGAATTATATAGATTTACTTCAAAGTCCACATCGTGATGAGTCCTTAGGTGAATTTTCTTTGTTTCAAAATTTTCATGGTCTTCAAAATCCATCCTCTCCAAGACATAGCGTCTTGCATGGCATGGGATAAGCTATACTCGAATTGTAAAAGATGAAAATTACACATTGAAATAGTTGAAGTCATGCTTAATTATGAAAATAACACTTGTCGTCGTTGTGTACCGTTTCAACCTCGAAGGTCTCCTCGAGCTTAATGCTGAAGCGCCGATCATCATCCAGGTGAGGCATGTCGCACAGACCTCGATCGTCGTGGCACCAGTCGCACACCGCCGGGAGACTTTCGTCGTCCGATGACGACATATCCTACTTTCATAATTCAAAACTACATCATTTAGGGTTTGTCGACACTGAGGCATCCTAAAAGCTAAGCTTTTATCATTTAGGGTTTGTCGACGCCGAGGCACCCTAAAAGCCTAAGCTTTCATCATTTAGGTTCTTATCGACACCGAGGCACCCTAAAAGCCAAGGTTTTATCATTTAGGGTTTGTCGATGCCGAGGCACCCTAAAAGCCTAAGCTTTCATCATTTAGGTTCTTATCGACACCGAGGCACCCTAAAACCTATGGTAATGCAGCAAGAATAAAGGGGCAGTTGATCCTACTTAATTAAGTACTAAGATACCCCGGCCCATGCATTAGTCGCAAGTACCCCATATGTCCTATTTTTAGCAAAGTCATGCTAAAATTCATGGAAAATTTCAGCATGACCTTTGCTGAAAATAGGACACATGGAGTACCCGAATTTGCCGGAACGGAAGTTAATCGACATTCCGGCAAACTCAAGGGCCTCTCGGGGTACCTGCAAATTCATCACGACACAATGGTCGGAGACAAAACCCAGCAAACTAGCAAGATGATCATCATCTTTGCAAGTCATTACTTGTCAAACGCAGAAGTGCATAACACAAGCTCACCGACATAGACCAAGATGATCATCAATTTTGAATCAATAGACATACTTCTCAAAAGAAGCATTATCAAATTCTGGTGCCCTTGACTTACTAGTATTTATCTCTTATGACTGATGAATGTGCATTGAGTCCAGAAGCAAAGACTCTACAGTGAAATGAAAAAACCTTGGAAATATATTTATGATAACTCTAAATGGATCAGAAGGTGCAGATGCACTTGTAAAAAAAGGTATGCATTTGCAGCAGCTTTGTTCTGATTATGACACCATTCTGTTAAGAAGGCAAAATAACATTATCATCCCAATTCATGGTTGAAGTTGAAGACCCTAAGCTTTAAAATGCCAAGTCTCACTTACGCATGTTAACTTATTTACCAGTTCAGAACTATCACCAGAAAATAGTAAATCCACATTGACCACATAATATTATTTTGCAACCACTCAGTTTGTCCTTGACTGGGACACTTGAAGCACAAAACAACTAATGCAGAGCCTAACCACCTCTACAGTTTGTCCTTGACTGGGATTTTTTACTTAGAAAATACAAAACTTCTGTTATTGTTTTTATTTTTAACCAGAGCCTAACCACCTCTACAGTTTACAAACTAATTAAGATAATCACTAATCAGGCATGGAAAATTATTTTAGCCATGATCCCTGAGGATCAGAGCCTCCACAAGTCAGAGAAAATTAGTGTCTCCACTTATATTGTCAATGCTTGTTGTATGTTTGGCTTAAGGGTTTTCCTTTTCAAATTCTAACTCTGTTCCTAAACAAAGTAGGCTTCTATCCTGTCTAGAATGTAATGAAGATGTCTTGGATAAGCTGAGTGTTGTAATGAAGATGTCTTGGTGAGACTTGATATATGTCCAAAATTAGAAAAATCACAAGGTACTTTCTCTACCTAATAAACTCCATATGACCACACAAAGCCCTGTTTAACACACCTGTAAAGAGGAACAACCCCCCTAAGGAGCTAGAAAGCTATATGAAACAAAATTATCAAGCATAGGCATACAAATTCAGTACTGCATGAAACAAAATAGGTACAACAAGTAGCTGCTAGAGTCATATGCTGAGAGTAGATGTCAGCTTAAGACATTCTGAAATAGTAAATAACTAAAGGGCACTTGATTATGCACTTAGTAACAAGGTATATTGCATGATTCATAATTTTATAGGAGACCAATAGTAGAAATTTGATTGGGAGTGCTCCATTTCACTAGCGGCCCATTTCACTCACTTTTGCAAAGCATTAGGGCACCAAAGTGTCCATAGGCAGCACCAAGTAAACCAAATCCCCAAAAAATGTTTGCCCTTGATCAAGGCATGATCCATCCTTCCTAACCATCACCGTCAATCTAGCTACTAGCTCTAGGTGGCCCTAGGGTTTGCAGGGGAGGGGGTAGAGGAGAAGGGAGGAATCACCTGGGGGAGGGAAGACGTCGGGGGTGCGGGCACGGGCGGAGGGGCTTGGGCGGGAGGACGTCGAGTGTGCGGGCGCAGGCGGAGGGGGGGCAGCGAGGGAGGCGTCGCTCGGCTCCGCGTCGCGTGGCCTGGCTGAGCTGAGGTAGAGGCGGAGGGGGGATGGTGAGGGAGGTGGACGGGTGCGGCGGGGGAAGCGGGCACGGCCGGGGTGAGACGAGGCAGGGGAGGGATTACTAATGGCGCACCATCTGGTCGTGCGCCATTAGTAGTTTTGCAAAAAAATACTAATGGCGCACTGTCCCACAGTGCGCCATTACTAGCTTAAACTAGTAATGGCGCACTGCGGGACAGTGCGCCATTAGTAGTTTTGCAAAAAAAGGAATAAAAAAATAACATTAGTGGCGCACTTCACGACAGGTGCGCCATTACTAGTTACAACTAGTAATGGCGCACTGTGTCTGGATGCGCCATTAGTATGTTTGGACAGGCGCACTAGTTCAAAAAAAATTTGATACTAATGGCGCACCCTGGGCCAGATGCGCCATTAGTAGTTTCAACGCTAATGGCGTATCAGAATGTGGTGCGCCATTAGTATATACTAATGGCGCACCGCTTGTCTGGTGCACCATTAGTGTAAATCCCATCTATAGCCCTTTTTCTAGTAGTGAATCAACCTTAACGAATGCACCACTTTGCAAGCTTGTGCTAGTCACCACACACATCACAAAAATACATGGGTTGCACCTCTGGATAGATGGCAAAACATATAACAAAACACATGCTGAGCTCATGGGCATATCATGCACACATTAATCATGGCAAAAATGACAAATATCTAATTGGAGCAGCAGATCTGACAATTATCTCAAATAGCATTCTTCTAACAACATTTAGGGCATCAAGATGAACTCAAATGAAAATGATCCAGTGAGATGAAATGATCTGCTCTCTGAGACAAACATTTCGATATGCTATATGCCTAAAACGGAGTTACGGATGGGGAGTTATGATGCGATGAACATGGACAAAAAGTTAGGGTTTCGGGCAGAAAAGTCAACCCAAACGGGATCTCAGATCCAGATCCGGGGCACGTTTCTCGAGGTTCGTCGAAATCGGAGGTGGGCCACCGGAGTTGGGGTCGCCGGGGAAGGAGAGGAAGCCCGGGGCGGAGCAGCGCCGGGCGGCGATCGTCGGCGCGGCGGGGTCGACGAGTGGCTCCGGTGGCTCGGGGCCAGGTCGCCGGAGCTACTCCGGGCCGGTGGCGAAGCTCGCCGACTCGGGGAGGAGAGGCGCTGGCCTCAGGCGGTGGGGAGGCGATCTGGCGGCGCGTGGCAGATGGGCCGGGAGGGCCCCGTACGGGCCTGCGGGCCGGCGGCACGGGAGGCGGCGGAGGAGACGAAATTTTTAGGGTTTGGAAGGGGAGATCCGGAATTTTGAGAGGGGGGGGGGGGTATATATCGGCATAGAGGGAGCTAGGAGAGTCCAAATGAGGTGCGGTTTTCGGCCACGCGATCGTGATCGAACGCTCTAGATGATGGATAGGGTTTTGGTGGGTTTTGGGCCAAAATGGAGGGGTGTTGGGCTGCAACACACACGAGGCCTTTTCGGTCCCTCGGTTAACCGTTGGAGCATCAAACGAAGTCCAAATGGTACGAAACTTGACATGCGGTCTACCGGTAGTAAACCAAGGCCGCTTGGCAAGTCTCGGTCCAAACCGGAAATGTTTAATCCCCACACACGAAAGAAAGGTAGAAATGACCACCGGAGGAGAACGAAGCGCCGGAATGCAAAACGGACAACGTGGAAAATGCTCGGATGCATGAGATGAACACGTATGCAAATGCAATGCACATGATGACATGATATGAGATGCATGAAAACGACAACAACACACGGAGACAAAAACCCGAACCCGAGAAAATAAAATAACTTAAGGACGGAAACGGCAAGAGTTGGATTACATATTGGGTAAATCATATCCGGGGTGTTACAACACTCCACCACTACGAAAGGATCTCGTCCCGAGATCTAGGACTGAAAGAACACCAGGTACTCAGAACAGAGGTGATCCTCGCGTTCCCAGGTAGCTTCACGGTCGGAATGGTGTGACCACTTGACTTTGAGGAATTTGATTGACTTGTTGCGAGTCTTGCGTTCAGTCTCTTCAAGAATAGCAATCGGGTGCTCACTATATGAGAAATCTTCTTGGAGCTCAATGTCCTCGAAGTTGACGGTGCGGTCAGGAGTCTTGAAGCACTTTCGGAGCTGAGAGACATGGAACACGTCATGCACATTTGCAAAGTTTGAAGGAAGCTCGAGTTGATAGGCGAGATGGCCTCTCTTGCTGACAATCTTGAAAGGTCCCACGTATCTAGGGGCAAGCTTACCTTTGATACCGAAGCGACGAGTACCCTTCATAGGAGAGACGCGGAGGTAAACATGATCTCCGATGTCGAAAGCCAAATCACGGTGCTTACTATCATAGTAGCTCTTCTGACGGGATTGGGCAGCTTTGAGGTTATCTCGAATGACTTTGCACATTTCCTCTTCCTATGTGATTAAGTCATTTCCCAAAAGCTGACGTTCACCGGTTTCAGACCAGTTGAGAGGGGTACGACACTTCCTGCCATACAAGATTTCGAATGGGGCCTTGCCCGAACTTCCCTGAAAACTGTTGTTGTAGGAGAATTCAGCATAAGGAAGACAATCCTCCCACTTCACGCCGAAGGAGATCACACAAGCCCTGAGCATATGTTCAAGAATCTGGTTGACACGCTCGGCTTGACCGCTAGTTTGCGGATGGAAAGCTGTGCTGAAGCGGATGTTGGTGCCCATGGCCTTCTAAAAAGAATCCCAAAACTTGGAGGTAAAGATGCTACCATGGTCTGAAGAGATCACTTGTGGAATACCGTGCAGAGAGACGATCCGAGAGGTATAGAGTTCCGCCAATTGAGCTGCAGTGATTGACTCTTTGATAGGCAGAAAGTGAGCCACTTTAGTGAGTTTGTCAATGACAACGAATATAGCATCATTGCCATGTTTGGACTTTGGAAACCCAGTCACGAAGTCCATCTCAATGTGGTCAAATTTCCATTCTGGAATGGCAAGAGGTTGGAGGAGACCAGCTGGCCTTTAATGTTCTTCCTTCACTCTTCTGCAGACATCACATTCATTCACGAATTGAGAAATCTCGCGCTTCATCCGAGTCCACCAATAAGCTTGCTTGAGGTCCTGATACATCTTCATGCTCCCAGGGTGGATGGAGAGGAGAGAATTGTGAGCCTCGTTCATGATCACTTTACGAAGGTCACCTTTGGACACAACAATATGATCCTCGAAGAAGAGAGTATCCTTGTCATCAAGGCGGTAGCACTTGTACTTGGGTTGACTCTTGGCAATCCCAATCTTCACCTTTTTCACCATAGCATCAAGAAGCTGGGCTTGACGAATCTGGTCTTCCTAGGTAGGAGAGACTTGAAGGTTGGCGAGGAAACTTTGAGGAACAACTTGAGATTAAGTTTGCGGAAAGCTTCACAAAGCTCGGGTTGATAAGGCTTGAGAATCAAACTATTGCAATAAGCCTTCCTGCTCAAAGTGTCAGCAATCACATTGGCCTTGCCTGGAGTATACTCGGTACTCGGATTATACTCTTGAATCATTTCAACCCATCGAGTCTGCCTAAGGTTGAGATTAGGCTGAGTGAAGATGTACTTGAGACTCTTGTGATCAGTGAAAATGTCCACTTTTCTTTCCAATAAGAGATATCTCCAAGTCAAAAGAGCATGCACAACTGCCGCCAACTCGAGATCATGAGTGGGGTAGTTCTTCTCATTGGGCTTCAACTGGCGAGGGGTATAAGCCACAACTTTCTTCTCTTGCATCAACACTGCGCCAAGACCTTGGAGAGAGGCATCGCAAAAGACCTTGTATGGCTTGGATTCATCAGGCGGAGTCAGAACTGGAGCAGTGACCAATTTCTCTTTCAAAGTGTTGAAAGCAATGTCACACTCCGGAGACCAAACGTACTTGACGTGCTTCTGGAGAAGATTTGAGAGAGGCTTCGCGATCTTAGAAAAGTTTTCAACAAATCTTCGACAGTAGCTTGCGAGACCGAGGAAGCTACGGAGTTGCTTCATGTTCTGAGGAGGTTCCCAATTCATAATTGCAGACACCTTCTCAGGATTCACCGCAATGCCCTTGGCAGAGATGATATGAGCAAGATAAATAACCTCATCGAGCCAAAATTCGCACTTGGAGAACTTGGCGTAGAACTGGTGTTCCCTTAGCTTATCGAGTACCAAACGCAAGTGCTTGGCATGATCTTCCTTGTTCTTCGAGAAAACCAGAATGTCGTCGAGATAGACCAAAACGAAGTCATTGGTGTAGGCGTTGAAGATGAAGTTCATCATGCGAGAGAAAGTCGGAGGAGCGTTGACGAGGCCAAAAGACATGACCGTGTATTCATATGAACCATAGCTTGTCCTGAAAGCCGGCTTGGGAATATCTTGCTCACGGATTCGAATCTGATGATAACCCATACGGAGATCAAGCTTGGAGAATACTTGGGCACCTTTGAGTTGTTCAAACAGCTCATTGATGTTGGGAAGTGGGTATTTGTTCTTGATGGTCTTCTTGTTCAATGGATGGTAATCAACACAAAGTTAGTCTGTTCCATCCTTGTTCTTCACAAAAAGAACACCACAACCCCATAGAGAAGAACTAGGCCGGATGAGACCCATTCTCTCTTGAATATCAAGTTGCTTCTTCAGCTCCTTCAACTCTTCAGGTCCGAGCTTGTAAGGACGCTTGCACACTGGTTCCATGCCAGGCTCAAGATCGATGACGAATTCAACTGGCCAGTGCAGAGGCATTCCTGGAAGCTCTTCTGGAAAGACGTCTTGATATTTGCAAACGACTGGAATCTACGAGATGGCATCCAGTTCACCCTTCTCATTGAGAGAAAAACAGACGGATGGTATCATCATGAGCGGCAAAGACAATTACATCTTCAGACGAATGAGTTAATTGAATCTGCCTGGCTGCACAATCAGGATGTGCCTTGTGCTTAGAAAGCCAATCCATTCCGAGAATAAGATCAATATCCGAATTGCCCAGAACAATAGGAGAAGCTAGAAATTTGTAGTCACCCAAAGTGATTGTAACCTCCGGAACGCAGATATTAGCTCTCATCTGCTTGCCCAGTGACACAATTTGTAGGGAACTTTGCAGAAACTGATAATCACACTCATACTTCGATGCAAAAGGTTTGGAAATGAAACAATGCGATGCACCAGTGTCAAAAAGTACTTTTGCGGGAACATCATTAACAGGAAGGTTACCCATGATGACATCTGATGAATCCTCTGCCTAAGCTGCATTCACCATATTGACCTTGGCGTACTTGGGGTTATGCTTGACCACAACTGTACTTGCCGATCTGACAGGAGGAGGAGGAGGAAGACACCTCTGGTTGAAACACTTGTTGGCATAGTGACCCTCTTGTTGGCACTTGTTCCACGTGACCTCTGAAAGCGGACGGTGATACGGAGCACTCGATCTTGGAGCTTGAGACGAAGTCTTGTTCTGAAAGCCAGGGTTGGGTGGGTGGGAAGATCCACTACCACCTTTGCTCTTCTGATACGGCTGACGGAACGGAGGAGGAGGAAGTCAATACTTCTGCTGCTTGGCCACTTGAGTAGAGGAAGAAGGAGTAACATCTCTGACTCGCTTCTTGGAAGCATCACACCTCAGTTGAGCGGCCTCTTGCTTCAGTGCCATGTTGTAGAACTCATCGTACCTCAAGGGCTCAAAGAGAACAAGAGCTAGCTGGATTTCTTCTCTGAGACCACCCCTGAACTGGTATATCATGCTCTTCTCCTCAGGGACGTCCTGCTTAGCAAAGCGAGCGAGATTCTGGAACAACTTGTTGTAGTCATAGACAGACAAAGAGCCTTGCTTCAGGTTGCGGAATTCCTCACGCTTTCTTTCAACCACGCTCTGAGGGAATGATGAGCTTTGAAATCTTGACGGAATTCATCCCAGGTAATCACACGTCCTCATCTGGAATCCTTATACTGCTGGAACCATTCTACAGCTTGGTCTTTGAGTTGGAAGGAAGCGAACTTGACAAAGTCCTCAGGCCTGACGTTACTGCACTCAAAATGCTTGCATAGATCCATGAGCCAATCGTCAGCATCAGTTGCCTCAACACAATTTCTAAATGTCTTTGGCCCGTTAGCAAGGAACTAGTTGAATGTAGCAAAGTGATTCTGATTGTTGCCTTGGTTGCCTTGGTTCGCTTGATTGCGCTCTTGAAGAATGTGCATGATCAACTGCGTGTTTGCATTGGTTGCGGCCATCACAGCTTGCCATGCCTCCAGAGGAGGTGGAGGTGGTGGCGGATCAGGATTCAGAGTCGTGCGCGTTGGAGGAGCCATCCTGAAGAGGTTGACATCCATTAGCACATTGATAGACAAATATTGAAGCTAAATCCAACGGAATGAAAATTGCAACATATAGTCTTCACATCCGAACAAAATGAACGAATGCATTCCACTTGAAATGGTCACATATCCATAAATTGAGAAGCCACTTAGAATTTAGGTAGAGAAATAAATCAACAAGGTACGGATCAAGAACGAATACTCGGTAAGAAATCCCAATCTCAAACCAAATATCCATGGAAGAAGAACTAGAGCTACAAGAATTCCCACCTATGAAACTCCCGAACCTTTCCGGTTATGCAATCAGGTGTTGGGGATATAGGGGAAGCATAATATCTCACCCAAATCTAGCAAATCCTACATCCAGTTGTATCCATCCTTGAACACATAACCGAGAAAAAACTTCGGAAACCATCTACCTCAACCTTCGAAAAGCATCTGTTATACAAGTTATGGCGATACTCCCGAACTCCCGCCCCAATACTGGGTGGCGTCGAGGTTATCTCACCAATGAACTGCATAAAAGAGATTTTCGATGTCGGCGTACTAAACTCAGGTATTCCAGAACTGCAACGATAAAATTGTGATGACAACACCTCGGAGCTCAACCCCCCGGGACACTGCCGCAACCCCTAAAGACAAGAGGCACCGAGAACAACGTTCTCGTCAGAAAACCATCGGAACCATTTCAAGATACCCGCGTGATCCTAAATTTTTTTTAGTGAAATTTGAGAAGAGAAGAGACAAAACTCTACGTCAGGATGCCTTACCAGAGCGATGAGGAGACTGGGAAGTAAAAAGAATTCCCAAACTCTCCGATATATAATTCCTAAATGACTCAAATCATTTTTTTCTAGACACAACTCGGCTGCTAAAAACGATCAATCAGTGGGGGCTCCAAAGTCGGGGAAGGCTCTGATTACCAACTTGTAACGCCCTCGATGCGGCTATATCTCCCACGTGTCGAAGCACGACTTAGAGGCATAACCGCATTGAAAGCAATGTCGCAAGTTAGGCAATCTTCACAACATCCCATGTAATATAGATAATAAAAGGGGAGATAACATAGTTGTCTTACACTCGCCACGTCAATCAAAGTACACAAATAGCATTACAACATTCAAACACTCATGGCCCGACTACGGCGCCAAAAATAAAAGACAACCCAACATGCGACACGGTCCCGATCGCCCCAACTGGGCACCACTACTGATCATCAGGAAAAGAAACATAGTATCATTGAGAGTCCTCGTCGAACTCCCACTTGAGCTCAAGCGCGCCATCTGGAGAGGAATCATCAGGCCCTGCATCTGGTTTGGAAGTAATCTGTGAGCCACAGGGACTCAGCAATCTCACACCCTCGCGATCAAGACTATTTAAGCTTAATAGGTAAGGCAAGGAAAACATGTGGAGCAGCAGCAAGCGACTAGCATATATGGTGGCTATCCTGTTCGCAAAAGAGAGCGAGAAGAGGAGGCACAGCGCGAACGAGTAACTAGAGGGAAATCCTGCGGCAAGCATTACTCCAACACCGTGTTCACTTTCCCGGACTCCGCCGAGAAGAGACCATCACGGTAACTCACACAGTTGATTCATTTTAATTAAGTTAAGGTTCAAGTTATCTACAACCGGACATTAACAAATTCCCATCTTCCCATAACCACGGGCACGGCTTTCGAAAGTTCAAATCCCTGTAGGGGAGTCCCAACTTAGCCCATGACAAGCTCTCACGGTCAACGAAGGAATAGACCTCCTCCCGAGACGTTCCGATCAGACTCGGTATCCCGGTTCTTCAAGACACTTCGACAGGTTAAAACAAATCCAGCAACACCGCCCAAATGTGCCGACAAATCCCGATAGGAGCTGCACATATCTCGTTCTCAGGGCACACTCAGATTGTCCAAACTTCCGGTAGGCCAGCCCAGAGTTGCCCCTGGTAGCCACCGGCGGCTGACGAGTTGGACCAACACTCAGAGGAGCACTGGCCCGGGGGGGTTTAAATAAGATGACCCTCGGGCTCCGGAAACCCAAGGGAAAAAGAGGCTAGGTGGCAAATGGTAAGACCAAGGTTGGGCATTGCTGGAAAAGCTTTAATCAAGGCGAACTATCAAGGGGTTCCCATTATAACCCAACCGCGTAAGGAATGCAAAATCCGGGAACATAACACCGATATGACGGAAACTAGGGCGGCAAGAGTGGAACAAAACACTAGGCGAGAAGCCGAGCCTTGCACCCTTTACCAAGTATATAGATGCATTAAGATAACATGGCAATATAATGATATTCCAACAAGTAAATAGTGCTCCAACAAGGAACGGTCTCTAATCTTCACCTGCAACTAGCAACGCTATAAGAGGGGCTGAGCAAAGCGGTAACATAGCCAATCAAGGTTTGCTAGGACATGGTGGGTTAGAGGTTTGACATGGCAATTTGGGAGGCATGATAAGCAAGTGGTAGGCATCGTAGCATAGGCATAGCAAAAGAGCAAGCATCTAGCAAAGCAAAGATAGTAGTGATTTCGAGGGTATGACCATCTTGCCTGCAAAGTTGTCAGAGTTGACTGGATCCTCGAAAGCAAACTCAACGGGCTCCTCATTAGCGAACTCGTCTCCCGTCTCTACCCAAACAAGACAAACAAGCAACATGGACACAATCAACCACGTGCAAACTCAAACAACATGATGCAAAGATGGTATGCTATGCGGGATGCAATATGTGATGCATATGCAAGATTTGACAAGGAACGAATGAATCTGGCTTCAACATGGAAATCCAAGTGTTCCACTGGAAAGATGAGATGAAATCACTTGAAAACGATATAAAGATCACCGAAATCAGAGTTACAGTTTGGAAATGGCAAGCAATTCAAATATGACCACGTTCTGCGATTTACAGCAAGTAGCCATCTAAATGCAACAAGATGAACATGCTACAGCACTCAAACATGGAAAAAACTTACATGGCAGGGATCCACTCATGATGCTTAACAAAAGATGAACACTGAGCTACGGCCAATTCATCCATTAACAGGTTCAAACAAGCATGCCAAAAATGCATTTGGCAAACAGATCTCAGACTTAGTGAAATTAACACTTGCCTGGAATTCAGATCAGATAGCACTCTTCGGAGCATGAAAACAATATGCTACAGGATCTGAACATGACAAAGTAAAGCATGGCATCGAGCTACTCAAAGATGTTAACAAAAGTACTTTAGTGACCTTGAGCCAAAAGGGATCAGAAAATACATTTGCAAGCATGTGAACATGGCAAAACCATAATCAGTTCTCAGACTTAGTGAATACTGGAGCATGCTGAAACAGATATCAAGTAGGCATGTTTACGAGCTCGATGCACTCACTACAGAGCAAGTCATGATAATATAAGCATACGCCCATGAAGAATACACAAAATACAAGCTAGACATGGCAAGAACAATAACATAGCATGCATGGATCAACTACAACATCCTCGGCAAAATCGCTAACAAGTAGACAATCTGCCCAGATATACGAAATAGCAAAAGTAGAGCTCAATTGACTCAAGCTAGGGTGCTCCACAATTGCAAACAAAGACATGGATGGATTGAGCACTACAAGATTAAGAAAACATCCTTACTGATCATCCTCAAAAGAGGCATGGATCACTAGGAAACAACATTAACATATGGCCATATGAGATAAACAGGTCAAGGAGTTAGTGGAATTGCTAAGTCACTGAAATCAACCTTAACGAATGCACCACTTTGCAAGCTTGTGCTAGTCACCACCCACATCACAAAAATACATGGGTTGCACCTCTGGATAGATGGAAAAACATATAACAAAACACATGTAGAGCTCATGGGCATATCATGCACACATTAATCATGGCAAAAATGACAAATATCTAATTGGAGCAGCAGATCTGACAATTATCTCGAATAGCATTCTTCTAACAGCATTTCGGGCATCAAGATGAACTCAAATTAAAATCATGCACTGATATGAAATGATGTGCTCTCTGAGACGAACATTTTGATATGCTATATGCCTAAAACGGAGTTACAGATGAGGAGTTACGATGCGATGAACATAGACAAAAAGTTAAGGTTTCGGGCAGGAAAGTCAACCCAAACGGGATCTCAGATCCAGATCCGGGGCAGTTTCCCGAGGTTTGCCGGAATCGGAGGTGGGCCGCCGGAGTTGGGGTCGCCGGGGAAGGAGAGGAAGCCCGGGGCGGAGCGGCACCGGGCGGCGATGGTCGGCGCGGCGGGGTGGCGATGGTCGGCGTGGCAGGGTCGACGAGTGGCTCCGGTGGCTCGGGGCCAGGTCGCCGGAGCTACTCCGGGCCGGTGGCGAAGCTCGCCGGCGCGGGGAGGAGAGGCGCTGGCCTCGGGCGGTGGGGAGGCGATCTGGCGGCGCGCGGCGGATGGGCCGGGAGGGCCCCATACGGGCCTGCGGGCCGGCGGCGCGGGAGGCGGCGGACGAGACAAAATTTTTAGGGTTTGGAAGGGGAGATCCGGAATTTCGAGAGGGGGAGGTATATATAGGCATATAGGGAGCTAGGAGAGTCCAAATGAGGTGCGGTTTTCGGCCACGCGATCATGATCGAACGCTCTAGATGATGGAGAGGGTTTTGGGCCAAAATGGAGGGGTGTTGGGCTGCAACACACACGAGGCCTTTTCGGTCCCTCGGTTAACCGTTGGAGCATCAAACGAAGTCCAAATGGTACGAAACTTGACATGCGGTCTACCGGTAGTAAACCAAGGCCGCTTGGCAAGTCTCGGTCCAAACCGGAAATGTTTAATCCCCACACACGAAAGAAAAGTAGAAATGACCACCAGAGGAGAACGAAGCGCCGGAATGCAAAACGGACAATGGGGAAAATGCACGGATGCATGAGATGAACACGTATGCAAATGCAATGCACATGATGGCATGATATGAGATGCATGACAACGACAACAACACACGGAGACAAAAACCCGAACCCGAGAAAATAAAATAACTTAAGGCCGGAAACGGCAAGAGTTGGATTACATATTGGGTAAATCATATCCGGGGTGTTACACTGGGGGTGCAGGGGGATGATTTGGTGGTGCAGAGGGCGATTGGTGAGGAGAGGAGAGCTCGGGGAGGCCCTTAAATAGGTGAACGGTGGGGTGTTGTGGACCCGTGCACCGGTGAGCTCCTGGTCGTCACCACAGGGCTCGGGAGGAGCTGGCGCTGTGTGTGGGGTGTTTCTGGGCATGGACTACGCCGAGGGGAACTAAGGGAGAGAGCGGGGAGGGGTCAGAGATGCCGCGCGTGTGAGCTCGCTCACTGGAGCTCTCGGGCGGCCGGTGCACGTGCTAGCAGGGGCGGGAGAGAGAGAGAGAGAGAGAGAGAGAGAGAGAGAGAGGAAGGAGGGGGACAGCGGCGTGGTGTGTCGTAGACGTCGAGGCGCATTGTCGGGCGCGTTCGGGAGGCCCGAGGTGGCCGGAGGTGGTTGGTAGAGGGCAGCTATAGTGCCTGGCCGCACTGTAGCACGCTCTGGAGCGTGCAAATGGCATGCCATGGCATTTTATATTCCTTGTGGGCATGACCACTGATGTATGGCTGCCCTAGGGGCAGTAAAGAAGAGGGGAAGGGCATTGGGTGCCCTGGAGAGCCAGTAGGAGAGGAGTGGGGTTGAGAGAGAGAGAGAGGAAAATGGGCTGTCCCGAGAGAGAAAATGGGGTTTTACCCCTCCAATAATTGAGATGTGGATTTGACATTGTTACGGGAGGTGCAAGCGGATTAGGAGGGGCTGTCGTAAAACTTTGAGCCCACGGAGATTAGTGGAAGGGGTCAGAATGGTGTTTTTGGAAATGTGGCAGAAGGTGTCTGTTGCTTGTTTGGGTAAGAAAATGAACTCCATTTGGCATAAGACTCCACAGGGTGAAATGGAACATATAATTAGGGCCTTCCACCAATTTTGAGCTCATTTGGGAAAAGTTGCCAATGCAACTTTTGTAAACCATAAAAATTAGCAGAAATGAACTTGTGTAGATCTAGTTGAGAAAATCACTTCCCCTTGATGCACCACATGGTGTAATAGCCTCATTTGGTCATGTGAATATTCTCACAAAAGTTGGGAACAAGGAGAGAAAGTTGGTAGTACAAAGTTGTTCAAATTTGATTCTGGTCAGAGAGGGTTTTGGGGCATCTTGGTGAGCCAAATTGACCTTGATTGATATGAGGCTTTGCAAGGTGATCACAATATGCATTTGTGACTTGCTGGATTATCCCTGGATTTTTATGAAATATTTCCTGTAGAAATATTTCAAATCCTTGAAATCGGCATAAATGGTTTTGGGAGGTTTTGTCCAATATTTTGAACATGACCATGTGTTGAAACTCCTATATATGGAAAATATATGTCCACTGAGTTTCCATGATTTTTGTCAAATATTTTTTCAAACAATAAAATAATTTTTCCCTATTAAAGACCATTTCCGTCCTTAAGAAAAAGCTTTTAAATAAAATAGGAAAATAACTTTTAAAATTATATTTTTGTGGTTTATGGGAATCCTATATCTAATAGGTTTCAAATATACTCTTTGAAATATTTTTCATACCCCAAATCAAGTACTTGTAGTGCAAACCTCAATTTAGGGGTTTTTGGAAAACTATTTTTTGAAAATACTATTTGGCCAAATTATTTTTGTAAGAAAATACTATATTGTACTATACACAAGGCATGATCATTGGGCGGAAGTTTGGGGCAAGGAGATGAAGCACAGAAGGTGGAGTAGTTGACTTTAAAGAGCACTTGAAAAACCACACAGAGAAAACCAACTCAAAAATAAAAGCCAGATAATGCAAAAGTTTTCGTCAAACCACACTTTATCATGATTTATTAGCTTAAGTGTTGTGGCATGAAAATCAGGCTGTGACTGTCATCTTGGCTGGCGACATAGCTTGGCGCGGCACACTCTTGACCTGGAGCTCCTCCCGAACCACCACTAGCGCAGTGCTAGCAGAGTATGGGGTGGCGGCAAGATAAAGTACTAGAGGCTCGAGAGGCCGTGGCGCCACCAACACCAGTGGGCTGGTCAGGTATCTCTTGAGGTCTTGAAAGGCTCGGTCGGCCTCCGAAGTGCACTCGAACGGGACCTTCTTCTTCATCAGTTTGAAAAAGGGTAAGGCTCGCTCTCCTAGCTTGGAGATGAAGCGCCCCAATGCAGTCACCCGACCAGCCAGCTTCTTCATTTCCTTGAGGGTCTGCGGCGGGCTCATGCCCTCAATGGCCTTGATCTTCTCCGGGTTCACCTCGATCCCTCCATGTGACACAAGGAACACTAGCAGCTTGCCGGAAGGGATACCGACCAAACACTTTTCTGGGTTAAGCCGCAAGTTCACCTGGCACAGGCTTTCGAAGGTCTCTTCCAGGTCTTGGATCAAGGTTCTCGCCTCCCGAGACTTCACCACAATGTCATCGACGTAGCCCTCCGTGTTCCTCCCGAGCTGCGCCCTAGAGCGATGTGCATCAGCCGCTGAAAGGTCGCACCTGCGTTGCGCATTCCGAAGGGCATACAGGTGTAGCAGTACACCCCACACGGGGTCAGGAAGGCTGCCTTCTCTACATCTTCCACCGCCATCTGGATTTGGTGATACCCTAAGAACGCATCCAGGAAGCACAGCAGGTCGCACTCGGCAGTGGAGTCGATGATCTGGTCGATGCATGGGAGAGGGAAGGGATCTTGAGGTCACGCCTTGTTGAGGTTGGTGAAGTCGACACACATTCGCTCCTTCCCACCTTTCTTCGGCACCACGACTGGGTTCGCCTGCCATTCGGGGTACCTGACCTCATGTACGGCACTTGCCGACTCCAACTTGCGGGTCTCTTGGACGATGAAGGGCATGCTTCTCCGTGGACGGCCGCCTTGCTCGCTGCTTCACAGGGCGCACATTGGGGCACACCCCTAAGTGGTTCTGAATCACCTCTCTCGGGACCCCCACCAGCTGATTGGACTCCCATGCGAATATGTCCTTGTTCGCGTGCAAGAACTTCACCAATGCTTCCTCTTGGCTGGGGTCGAGGCCGGCACCTATGGTGAAGGTGTCTCCTCAGGAGCTGTCCTCATCGACCGGCACCTGCTTGGTCTCTGCCTTGTCTTGGGTGAACAACTACTTCTTCTTGGTTGGCGCGGCCTCCTTGGCCTCGGGGGCACCGGTGTCGACGGGTTGCGCCACCGCAGCGGTCCTGAAGGCAAGTTTGAGCGTCGTCACGGCCTCCTTGGTGTCCCCCTTGATGGTGAGGACACCTTTGCTTCCAGGCATTTTCATAAGATTCTAGGCTGGATGAGTCGCTGCCATGAACTGAGCCAGAGCTAGGTACCCAAGTATGGCGTTGTACGGGAGGCCGATGCGGGCAATGTCGAAGTCAACCAGCTCGGTGCAGTAGTTGTTGCGCGTGCCGAAGGTGACGGGAAGGCGGATCTTCCCCAGGGAGAGGGTAGGGCCGCTACCAACTCCTGAGAAAGGCTTGCTGAGGCTGAGTCGCTCAAGCGGCCCGTGAAGAAGGTTGAAGGCCTCCATGAAGAGCAAGTTGAGGCTAGCGCCGCCGTCAATGAGGGTCTTGGTGAAGGCCACGTTGCAGATGGTGGGCATGCAGAGCATCGGAAGCTTGCCCGAGCTGGTGGTGGTGACGGGGTGGTCTTCTGAGCTGAAGGTGAGGTCGGCCTCAGGCGCAGCCCAGCCCGGCGGAGCCCCCGAGCGCGTGGAAGCGGCACCAATCTGGCGGAGGAACGGCTTGATGTGGCGCTCTGAAGGCGGCGCCTGTGAGCCGCCTAGCAGGGCCGCAACCGCGTGGTGCACCGGCACCACGTAGCATGCAGTGAAGACGTCGCGAAGCCCCTCCCAAGGCGCCACCATGGATCCGGGAAGGTTGAGCAGCCTGGCACACGGCTCGCCGGCGAGGGCCATGGGAATCCAGTTGGCCATGACCTTGTCGTTACCCCCGGCTTTGAGGACGGCCTCCATATACGTCAGCAGGAAAGCTGACGGGTCCGCCACGCCATCATAGCGTGGCGGCATCTCCGGCTTGAACTTGGGCAGCCACTGCACCAGCCACTGGGCGGGGGCCAGGGCTCGGAGCCCCCTGGCCCGGCGTCAACACAGGTCGTCGGAGTCGGCGGCAGGGCGCCTGTCATGTGGGCGAAGCGCGGTGGCGACGGAGCGCAGGTCAACGGAAGAGAAGCTACGGCGCACCCCTATCTGGCGCGCCAAATGATGAATCACGGGTTCCGGCAAACCCTCAAGGTTCAAACTCTTTGGTGCGTGCGAAGGTTTTCTCCCTGTCGATACACGCCCTAGCTCTCTAAGATCTCGCGGACAAACTCGACGAAGTTGGAACACAAAGACAAAAGATTTATACTGGTTCAGGCCACAGTTGTGGTGTGATACCCTACTCTAGTGTGGTGGTGGTTGACTGCCTCTTGGGCTGATGATGAACAGTACAAGGGGAAGAACAGCCTCATGAGGTTGAGGTGTTCTTGTGCTTGGCGAACTTCTCTGGGTGAGGATCGGAATCAGATCTCTCTCTCTCTCTCTCTCTCTCTCTCGGTTTGTTTCTATTGGCCCACCCTACTATGGTGGCTTGTTCTACTTATATAGGCCCTGGTTCTCTCCCCAAATATTGAGCGGGAAGGGAGCCAACAATGGCCAATTCGAAAGGGGAGAGCTAGTACACCTTATCCTGACAAAAGTAGTCTTCGCCTGCAAAAGGCTCTGGTGATGACGCCGTCTTGGGCCCCACGGTGACCTCCGTCTTGCGTCCTTCTGGTCTTGGTCTTGTTGCACCAATATGGAAACCTTTGCTTGAAGCCTCGGTGCTCCACGCCTGCGCTTACCCCCTTGGCACCAAAGAGGAAGCAAGGACACTATGCGCACTAGTGCCCGCCTAGTCTCAATCGTCATGGCTCACGTCACGAGGACCTAGCGAGGTTTGCGTTGCCTTGACTCTCCGCCCCTCGTGAGCCTGCCTGGCGACGCCGCTCCTGAGGAGGTCTTGCGTCGTCCGCCTCGCGAGGCTTGGCCCATCGTGATGGTCTTGAATGCCGTGTCAATGAAGATGGGTTGTACAGACCTGCCAGGCTAGCCACGCCGTGGGCCACAGGCAGGCAACTCTGGGGACCCCCGTTCCCAGAACGTCGACAATCGCATGAAAGCTTGATGCCTTTCACACACTGAAGATTATCTGGCAACAAGTTGTGTCGATGAATCTATGGATATGGTGATTCATGAAACCCATGGTATGACGTGTAAACACAGTTCGCCCTGGCGAATGGAAGTTGCATAGCACGGTAATCACCACCGGTGATATGATCGATGATTAGTTCGATGATCGGATAATTGAGCCCGAGGAACATGGAGTGGTTGCCGAGGCTGTAAACCCTCCTCCAGTTGAATACGCCTAGCCCAACGGAGCTAGGATCTTTCTCGAACACGAAGCAGCCATAGCCATCACAGTCATGAACACCACAGGCATTGTACTGCATGTGGTTTGACGAAATGGTTTGGTCAATTTGGTACGTGTGAACTAGCATCAAATGACCGCCACCAGTTGAACGAGCGATAACCCCCACCTTGACTAGTATGATTCCGGGTCCTAGAATCATGAAGGCCAGCGCATTTGCATCTGCTGCAACAAATCTAATTGCAGACCAAAAGGACAAAAATATACAATCATGTTCAGAGTATGTGTGGAATTAAGACTATTATAACAGTGCCACATATCATAGACAGAGAATTGCAATGCAGTGGTCATAATCATACGCCAAGTAAAAAAATAGACCAACGGCTTTCATATTCTAGCAATATGTCATGGTTCAAACATCTTGTAACAATGAGAGGAAAACAACTATGATAGGGCCTACTCATATTCTACCATAGCACTTACTACTGTTCTCATATCAACTTTAAGCAATAACATGCGTTGTTATAAAAATCTTGGAAATGAGAGTAACATATAGCAATCATGAGGTTATACTCATAATATCTACTCTAACAATCATTTGATGCCAATTGTTCTCATATCAACTCTAACAATAACATGTGTGGTCATAAAAAATCTAGGAAATAAGAGGAACATATAGCAATGATGTGGTTATAGACATACTATCTATTCTAAATTTGTAATAATCAACACGCAGTCGTATTCATAAGGTAAAGATGAGATGAGATAGAACAATTACACAACGATAGATTCCACTAGTATAGGCCTCCAATCTTTGCGTCGACCGCATAAACGATGCCATCGTGCACTATAGCATCACACAGAAATGGAGGCTCAACAGGATTGACAATGAGCCATAACCATGTATAGCGACCGGATTCCAAATAGACTAATCCCATGTTGAACAAGGTAATGAGCTTGTAATCCATGTAGTCTTATGATGGTCTGGGCACTTCGCAGATTACCACCTTCAGCAAACAGAGGTCGAACCAATAGCTAATGTGTCCCGTGTGTAGTAGGCAGGAGTGTTCGGCGGGCCGCGAGGCATGATGCCGGTGGTATCCAATGATGGAAGAGCGATCACTCACTGGGTCTAGATATCCATGAGACGCCATGGACTACCGGATTGGTGGATGAGGACGATCCAGTTGGCCTTCATGCCCGCCCATTAGTGGTCGCACATGAAGGATAGGTGGACGGGTAGTGGTAGCATGTCGAGGGGCACCACGACAACCTTCGTAGGATCATCAAGTCAGTGTCTGGGCCACCTACGAGGATCGGGCATCAGCAAGCAGGGTGTCTTGAAAAGGGCCGTCCGGTTGCAAATGAGTAGATTGTAGAAAGACACTAAGCATGCGACCAGATGGACAGTGCTGAGTAGGTACATATGATTACAGATCTGCTCCAAGAGAACATCGGGGAGGGAATTCCAATCATGGCTCTGCGTGTCAGATGGTTTTGCCATATGGTTTTTTAGGGCGCTGAGTGATTGGGGTTTTCGGTGCCTGTGAGCGAGCGGGGAAGTGGGTTCGGGTAGGCGAACGAAGAAGATGGCATGTGTAGCGGAGCAGTGAGTGGGGGGATATGGTACGCGCGAGCTACCAAGGAAGATGGCGTGGGCGGGCGAGCAATGAGCGGGGGGAAATGGTGTGCGGCTGATGATGGGGAAGAGAGGAGGAATAAGAAGAGAGGAGGAAGAAGAGGGAAGACGGGGAAGAAAGTGCATTACATCTCAATTCTACTAGTACTACTACCAGGATATATCGTCCTTCAGAGTGTAAATAGTTAAGCCGATGAAGTGTGGGTCTACCTCAAGAGGGCCCATATGTCAATTAATGGAGGAGAGAGGTGCGTAGGCGTATTTTGCGGAAGTGTCCTCCACTGGCAAACACAATGGCAGTACTGGGGAAGGCTGATTTAGTAACACCAACACGCTGGTTCAGCTTATTAATTAAGTGTCCCATCTGCTCCAGCGTGTATTGTCACTTCACTGTGAAGACTAGTTGAATAGTTCTCTCTGACCAAGATGGGGAATAATGGATCGCTAAGACTTCCTATCTATAGTATCCCTGTGCCTCTATGCTCATCATGTCCAACAAGATGAAACATTGGTCAAGGCACCCGATGCCAATAATGTAGGAGTACTAGTAGTATTTTGTGTCGAACTTTGAAAATCTATTTAACTAATAAAATGTTAATGCATTTCACCAAAAATCATATCACTGGATTCGTATTTGAACATAGTTTTTAATGGTATAGTTTTTTATGACATGCATTGACACTTTGTTAGTTAATTTTACGGTTAAGATTTTACACTAAGTACAAAGGGGACCATTAAACCACGACAGAGGTTTATATACAGGTCAATAAAAAAATCATCAACCAAGGTAGGAGTAAATGATGAGTGCCTGAAGATTTTTTTTTTCCAAAAGTACTCAATAATAGGCTCATTTTCCTCAAGAAAATTGTGTTTACGAACGTATTAATTGGAATGCATGCGTGAGGAACAAATGACCAGAACTTTAACACGCATTAGTGAGTTATCTCTTAATTCTTCCATGCCATGTTTTAGTGAAGCTTGAAATATGAACATGTCCATGGGAGGGAGTAAAAGCCTCGTGCATGCATGCATGCATGCAACATGCAACACTCACGCGTACGCATCACACGACGCAACACACACGCTCACGCTCAAGTGCTCAACCTATTCCCTACGTCCGCGGAAGACTATACATATAGAGATTTACACATTGACCAGGAGGAACTGGAACATCTTGGCATAACTAACGCCCAAAAGTAGCAGACTTATGTGTGCATGCGAGTATGCGACCATTGAGAGAAGAAGATTAAATGAAGGTTGTTGCATGTTGTAATTAAAGATAGACATGTATCCTATAGCTAGAGCACAAGTTGGTGCATTAGTTAATCAATGTCGATTAGATTAAAGGCTAAATGCATTGGAAGTGTAGATGTACACTCTTTGTTATTGAACCGATGTACACTCTTTGTTGGAAGACCGAGGGAGTACACGTGCATGCACTCACATAGACAGCCAGGGTGGTCCACGCGCAAGGGTTGGACTCCTGTCGCTCCTACGTAAAGTTTTGTTTAACTTATTTCTTTGCTATGCCAACTGACAGGTGGGACCCAGAACCAAGGTGTCAATTTAACCAGTCAACAAAGTGCCATGTCGACTATGTGGCTGGTCAGTAGAGTGCAATATGTTGCTCTACGATGAGCTAGTGATCGTATAATCACTACAAAACTATATAGTGACTATAAAGAGCGTAGTTTTTACATACGTTGACCGCTAGTGTATTTTTCTCATTTCAAATTAAGCCATATTAACCGGAAAGGACGTAGTATGGACTAGTACTGCTTTGATTTGTCCCGTCAACTCGCCGAACGAGGAGAAGCTTGCTTACTACACCCTCTCCGTCGCCCACGTGCGCGGTGGCTCGCGGCACAAGGAGAGGGTTTTGACTATAGCGCCCTCTCCCTCTCCCTCGCACTCGCCCTCGCGGTGGACGTGCAGCAATTCAATCGATGTAAGATTGCTAGAAGCATATTGTACTATAGTATCATCATTGTTGGACCTTCCAAAGAGGCGAAGAGCCAAGTGCAAGGTTCACACGATTACGAACTGTTGATCCTCCCGAAGAGGCACAGAGCCAAGTGCATGGTTTTATAGGAGTTGTCGTCCTAGTAGGAGCACTACAACTATAGCGAACGATGCTACTGTATGATGTCGTCGCGTCACCTATATCCAAAGTTGTGCCACCTTTTTTTCTCAAAGAGCGTGTTGGGGCCCTGCAACAACCACACAAGTTGCGCGTACACATAACACATTTACTAGTAATAAATCCTAAAGGACAAATGCCAGTATGCCACACAAGTTCATCTCCACTTCATGTGATAAATTTGTGCACGACTAGTCTACATATATTCACAGCGCTACCATTCACAATTTACCATACTCCACTTACACGTTATAGATGGGCTACATGTCCTCCTCCAGGTTCCAGTCCCAGGTGCTCTTCATGGATGGCACAATCCATAGCGGTGGGCAATGGGAATCATTGTCGCCTCTTTCTAGTCCAGTTCCACACGATGGACACTCATCCAAGCTAAAGCGACATAAATCAGGGATAGCGTGTCCCTGCATGCCGTTCATTTGGCAGTGCGCACTGAAGACACAACCATTCTTCATGAATGGCAAGCCTTCGCTGTCGTGCACGGAAGGTGGCATCTGCTTCATAATGGGGTAGCTGTGCCTAATGAAAAGCAAGTACTCTCCAAGAGTGTTCCTCGGCACCCACGTAGCACGACAGAGGTCGAACTAGGTGTTGTTCATCTGGTACACGGGGCGTCTTAGATCTGGACACATGATGACGTACATAGTCATGGTCCATGCATAATAATGTTGTGCTCAAATATGGCGGTCAGTAATACTGTGCAGAAAATAGTACTACTCCGGTATAGACGAAGTAAAATAACTGGCTTATTATATATTGCCACTCTTGGCTACATGGATGAGATAGTAAGACATGGAAAAACAAAAATGGTGGGAGCTAGTGGGTTCAAGTCTTCAAGGGCCTAGCTAGCTATACACGTCCTCCAGGGTAAAAAGTAACCCTAGTACTAGTAAGTAGTACAACAATGAAAGAGAAGGAGAGATGGTTAAAAAATATAATACTAAATCGTACTACTAGTACAGTAAACATGTCCCAGTCAAGAAAAGAAAATAACTAATAAGTATACTACTCTACTACTCTAACACACAGCAATGAGAAAATGGAATACCTGGGTAGACGGTGATGGTCCGGTTGTGGTAGATTGTGTGACCATGTTGCACATCAGTGGTACCATGGGTAACGAATGCTAAGATAGTTGACCCCAATATGCCAAAGTCAGCTACAAGGTTCCAGGTTAGACCGAATCGCAGATGCAAATGCACATTTAGGATCGGTAATCTTATTTTTGATCGGGGGATGACTGGTCCCTACAAAATAATGGAGTACAGTTACTAGGGATGCAAATGATGGTTTGTGCATTCCGTTTGTAATCTCATGTACCGTAGGATGGCAACTAGATGAATCATGTCCCCTGGCTTGTCACCGCGAAGATGTGGCCTACATGGCGCACGGCATCTTCGAATGTGTAGGTGTACAAATCTGTCGTGGCCAACATGCGCCAGCCTCTGCCGTTACTGCCTCTTGTATTGATGGCAATCCTTATGTCGAACACCGCGATGAGATAGTAATCGTCGTAGCTGCGTTACTTTGTCGGCGGGTCTATAATTGCTATCTTCTTCAATCTCATGTAGGCATATTCATACGTATTCTAGCCCAGCCAGTCTGGAAGGCTGATCCCAATGGTGGAGAAGGGATCTATGGGAACGGCCGCACTGGTGTGGATGTTGTGCAAAATGGTGGTGGTATCCTGCCGGAGGTATGCAAGCCAATCTTCGTTGGCACCAACCCAGACCTATATATAAGACGGTGGGCAGTGGAGAAATTACGAGATGGAAATGGAATAACTAAGTACTACATGATCAAACTCCATGACTAACCTGCTCATCAGACAAAATCTGACCACCTCTCAACGTCGGCAACTCTAGCGGAGTCAACGTGCAACCATGGCCAGGGAGCGGTGGACTGTTCGACGGATTTTCCCATAGAAGAACCTTCTCCTCGAGGGAGCAAGGAAGACCAACAAGCATAGCCTTTTCCCAAGCATGTTTAAGCACCGTCTTGAAAATGTTGGTGAAGGAAGCACCGAGTCTTGCGGCGGTGTAGACATTGGAGCCGCATGCGATTTCTCCGAGAGGATCATTATCCAAGGTCTCCTATCCCCGACGAGGAGGAAAACCGCCTGGCAAATCCATGGGAGCAGCGACGAACTTCCTTCTCTTCAGGTTGGGGGGGGACTGGCGAGGAGAACATAAGAGCGTAGTAACCGCAGGACCTCGTCCCTTCGCTAAGGAAATTATGTGGGCACACATAGTGGTAGTGCCTCGTGCCACATGATGGTGAGCCTATTATTTACTACGAACTCATACTGACTAGTACTAGTACTACTTTCTCAACTAGTAGTGTGATGTATTGTACTTCTATAGTGCACCAGTTTTGAACTCTTGAATCTCAGGGCCAAGGAGCTACAGTTGGAAGTGGATGGTACTACTGTTTTCTAGAGCCATCGATGTACTAGCAATGCAAGGAAAGTACACCTGTGTAGTGGGTACTCTCCGTGCTCTATTCAAGCACGTAGCTGGCCTACTCAACTACTCCTCTCACGCACACAGTAGCAGCCTGTTTATCAGCGAAGGTTACTGCGGGGGCAGAACATTTGCGTTATTTGATACAGCAAGACTAGGCTTTTCTCTTCCATTTGTGGAGGTGTAATCGATCTAGTCAAACTTTGTTAGTAGTTCCTTCTTTATGAATGAGATGAGGCAAAGCTTTTGCCTCCGTTTCAAAACAAAAAAAACACGTCAAGAGGAATTTCTTTTAAACTAGAGTTAAGTCCATGCGTGCAACGCCACAAGCTACAGAGTAGTGGAGTACTAGCACTTTACGTACAGAGCCATATTGCACAGTTCCCAATGCCGCGCCAGGCTTTTCTGGCTCCTCGTGCTTAATTGGGAGGTGCTAGTTTAAATATGCTAGCTGATGAGGAAGCTGCAAGCGAGGTGCGGCTAGGGCGAGCACGCAGGTGAGAAACTTTGCATGGTGTGAATTGATATATAGGAGTACTATTCTAGTATGCGAGCCATGAGATGATGCGAGGGAAAACCCGTTCACGTGGCTAGGCTATCCAGTGCACCTAGATTATGGTGCGACACGTCTGCTCGACTTCAAAAGTCAAACTACAAGTGTACAATATTTGCTCGCTGTGAAGTTACTATTTAAAAAAAGGCCGCCGTGCGTTCGGCCATGATCGAACGCACAAAACGAGCTATACACTCCCGCGACCACTAGTAATACTTGCTAGAGTACAACGCAACATAGAATCACCTTTTGTCACTAGTACATTGTTCCTTACAAGAAACCACTTGCATATGTGGCAGGCTTAAGATAAGACTGCCTTATCAACCATTGTACATGACCTTACCAACCAGCCCTACCAAGAAATGACTACTCTACAAAGTGTCATTATAGGCACGTTTCAACCCATGTCGCCCCTTAAGTCAATGCCTTCTATTTGATCGGCAAGTTAGGCATTATGACATGTGGGACCTACATGTCATTATGGACAAAATTCCCCGAGTGACCTCCTACCTCCGGCCCATCAACCTAGTCATCCTCGGCCATGGTACATAGCTACCGACGCCGGCAGAAGGCAAGGTCAAAACCGCCTACGGTGCGGAGCCCATCTTATGGCAGCCCAGACGCCAGCTCCATCCGGCACTCGCGGCCACTAGCTAGCCAAGATAGCACACACCCTGCTGAATGCATACAGCTACTTGTCTGCAAAGTTTGCTAGCTAGGTTGGCACGATGGTGCAATGGCTTGCTCGCACGCGCCGCGCTAAGGCCAGCCATCTGGCTCGAGTGAAGGCCAACGCAGAGGCTTGCTCGCGTGTGAGTCATGCTCGGGCCAGCCAGCTGTCGGGGGTGTCTGATCCTTCGCACACCTATGGGGATCGGCAGACCGAGCCCCTTTTGGTTCGGCAGGGGCGGTGGATGCACAAAGAGCAGATCGAGGCGAAACGCACGAGCGAGACGATTGGTTTACCCAGGTTCGGGCCGCACAGATGCGTAAAACCCTACTCCTGCTTTGGTGGTTGTATTGAGTTCTTGCTCGGGAGCGGCGAGTGGTACAGTACACTCAAGCAGCTGGCGAGATCGAGCGTGAGAATGGCTGTCCTCCCTCCCTCTGTTGCGCATGGGCCTCCTTTTACATGTCTAAGGGGTCACCAACACGTGGCAACAGAGGCGAGGGTAAAAATGTAAAAGGGGTGGTAGTTGGCGCCACCGCCTGCTACAGTCGTATCATACCTAACTCTGACGGCAGGGGACAAGGGCATTAAATGCCCATCTGTGTCACCTTGACGGCACAAAGAGGGACCGCTAGGGGCGCCACCGTTTGCCGCGATGGCTCCTTGTCAGCGCCTGCTTGCCACCGCATGCCCCCAGCTGCACAGCCTCCCGCCATGTACGCCAGGAATGGTCCCAGGGCGACACGTTGGTGGGTGAACTGGAGCGCGGGCTGCGGGGTAGTAGCTTGCCGTGGCAAGTGTCTTGCCGCGGATGTTGTCTTGTCGCGTCCGGGAGCTTGTCGCTCACCGGGCCTTGTCGGGGCGCGCAGTGCGCCGCAGCGAGCTTCTCGAGATGCTTTGGTTGGTCTTCTCGGCAAGCTCCTCTTGCCGGGGTCTCGTCTCCTTCCCGGCAAGCTTCTCTTGCCGGGGCCTTGTCTCGTTCCCGGCAAGCTCCTCTTGCCGGGGCCTTGTTTCCTTCCCGGCAAGCTCCTCTTGCCGGGGCCTTGTTTTGCTCTTGGATAATTTGTTCTTGAATGGCCTCAAGGGAGCCATGGAGGGTCTTGGCGGTCGCCCGGCAAGCCTTGCCGCGGGTCGCTGCGACTGCCCGTGCACAAGTTCGGGATACTAAGGTACCCGTACTTTAGTACACCGACAGGAGCCCCCGGGCCTGGGCCATACACGGTGCCAAGCGCTGTTGGGCCAGGCCCAAAATAGTGCATGGGCACGCACGGCCTAGGGCACGCCATAACTCACCCCGCATCCACCGCGCCCTCCCCAAATGGCACGCGTCAAACGCGGCATCGTGGGAGAGATCGTAGGCGGTTTTCGAGGTGCCCACTCCCCATGATCACGGGGTGGGGAGGGGCCGCCCCATTCGTCGCCTCGGTTCTGCATGCCTGCCACGCGGCTCCCATGCACTTGGGGTCGCGGACGGTGGAGGGGGGAAACGAGGCCGTCATGGGTCGAGGCAGTGGGTCAGCCCCAGCTTCCTGCCTCCCCGCGTCTTGATTCGCTGAGCGGGGCGGCCGAGCCCCCACCTCGCTCCTTTATAAAGAGCGGGAGGGGAGGACGGGAGCCCGCATCCTCCCATCTTCTTCTTCCTTCAGCTTCTGCTCCCCTTCCTCCCATTCGCCATGGAGAAAGGGAACCCTGGTCCTTCATCAGTGGCGGCAAGGGTTGCCGCCAGACAGCGCATCCCTCCCTCTCCCGCACCCATGGTGGCGGAGCCAGCCGTAAGGGGAAGAGGGAGGGGGCGAGGTCATGGACGCGGTCGAGGACGAGGCCGCGGCGCTCGGGGAAGAGGTGGACGGGGCGGCGCGTCAGCCTCGCCTCCGCCGACGGCTCTTCTTCCCGCAGCGGTCCACGCCGGGGACGACCCTTACGAGTTCGTTGCCAGGCTGCGCCGGGCGCCTCGTCGTCGCCTCCGAATCCCAGCTCCGTTTGCGGAGGTGGTGGAGTTGGACCCGCCCGAGACGCTGAGAGTACACATGAGGGGCTGTGGGATCAGCGGCACGCGAGTCCGCGCCGAATTCCCAGCCCCTGGTGTGATGTATCTCGGTCGAGGGTGGAAGACGTTCGCCCGCATCCACAGCTTGACGCCGGGGCTCACCCTCCACTTTAAGTTGGTGGAGGGCGATCTCCTCTCCGTGAAGGTCTTCGGGTGCTTCGGCGTCCGGGCCCGGTGCTGCGTGGAAAGCTCCTTCGACAGCGAAGGCTCCTCCTCGAGCGAGAGTGACGAGGAGGGGAGCGACAGCGACGACGAGGGGAGCGGGCGGTAGGATGGCGGGTCCGACTAGGTGTCGGGCGCCACTCCGTGCGGCACCGGCGACCCCATCATCCGTGTCGCCGGCTCCTTGAACTCCCCGGGGTCGTCTCCTTGGGCGGCTGGCGTGGGGAGGCTGCGGAAGAGGAAGAGGGCTGGCGGCAAGGCCGTCAAGCTGGAGTACGAGGGCGTGGTGCCCTCGACAGCGTGCTGACGTCCTGCCGCCTCGTCTTCTAGCCCCGCTTCCGGCGCTGCCATCACCGTCCAGCCTTGACGGCCCCCGGGGTGTTCTCTTGGTGTCTTCTGGCACACGTAGTTCGCCTAGGCGCTCCTTTTGCCCTTCTTGCCTCCTTGACCTACCTCCTGAAGAGAGGGACAAGAAAGGGATTACGGGCATCTTATCTTTTTAATTTGTAAGCCTTCGGGCCTTAGTTGCATTTAAAACTTGTAATCCTCTCTTTCATGTTTTTCATTCTCTATGGACTGTACCTGCATGGAATGTTTTTAATGAAAAGGGGATGTTTGCCGGGTCATTTGTCTCGCGGGTAGAACCCACATCAAGGAGCAAATCCTTGGTATCTTACAGATAGACACTCCTTCCCCGGCCACAGGCCCTGCCGCCTACCCATGTCGCTCGACCTTTCTCACGCTTTTGGCGGAGGCAGGGACGAGGCGGGTGCGGCCCCTCGTTTCCTCCCTTTGCTGCCGCGACTACGACCAAAACTTGGCCCTGGGGCACCAGGGCCTAGAGCTAAGGGAGCACGGTAGCTTTCGGGAAGAAACGAGGTTTCGTATTCCCCAGTCCATAAGAGAATGCATGAAGAGGGATGGAAGACTTATCTGAGATTGCAGCCCCCGGCAACTCTGGCTTGCCGTGGGGTGAACCTTGGTACTTGCAGCCCCCGGCAACACTGGCTTGCCGGGGCCCAGATGCCGGCCCGCCCTTCTTCTCCTTTTCATCCCCATGCGGTCCGGCAAGGATATGCGAGTCCTGCGAACCAAAGGGAACGAAAGAAAGGCAAAAGGACGCACACTCGACCTCTAAGTTAGGGGTTAGCTGCTGTTAGGCACTATCAACCCTAACCGAGGACCCGACTTGACCTAGCATGCATGCTATAACTTGGGCGCCAGCGCTTCATTTACTCGTGCTCAGGGTCTGCGCCTGGCTTTGTACAAAGGATTACATGCAACAGTGGCAAGACTTGTACAAAAGGGTGGTTGCCGGACAGGGTCCGACAACCACGCCTTATGGGTAAAACTTACGGAGAAGCTCGATATTCCAGGAGTTGCTCACTGGTACGCCATCTTCGGTCTCCAGGCGGACATCGCCAGGCCTGGTGACTCGTTTCACCCGGTAAGGGCCTTCCCACTTTGGCGTCAACTTGTTGGAATTCTTGGTGGATTGAACGCGCTGAAGAACAAGGTCGCCTTCCTCGAGACTTCTGGCGTTAACTTTGCGGCTATGATAGCGGTGCAAAGCTTGTTGGTAGCGAGCGGCTCGCACAGCAGCCTGAAGACGATCTCCCTCAAGGAGCAGCGTGTCATCTTGCCGCAGCCGCTCTTGCTCAAGCTCATCATAAGCAAGCACTCGAGGTGACCCGTATACGAGTTCCGTGGGGATAACTGCCTCCGCTCCATAGACTAGAGCGAAGGGTGTCTGTCCAGTGGCTCGATTTGGCGTCGTCCTGATCGACCAAAGAACCACTGGCAGCTCCTCGATCCAGTTGCGTCCGCGCTTGTGCAGCCTGTCAAAGGTCCTGGTCTTGAGCCCGCGCAGCACTTCAGCATTTGCCCTCTCCGCTTGACCGTTGCTCCTTGGGTGAGCAACAGAAGCAAAGCAGACCTTGGCGCCAAGATCTTGGACGTACTACATGAAGGTGCGGCTCGTAAATTGTGTACCGTTGTCAGTGATTATCCTGTTAGGGATCCCGAAACGGCAAACAATCGACCTGAAGAACTTGACCGCGGACTGCGCCGTCACCTTCCTCACTGGTTCCACTTCCGGCCACTTTGTGAACTTGTCGATTGCAACGTACAAGTACTCAAAGCCCCCGACTGCTCGGGGGAAGGGGCCGAGGATGTCGAGCCCCCAGACCGAAAATGGCCAGGACAAAGGGATCGTCTAGAGAGCTTGAGCTGGCTGGTGTATCTGCTTGGAATGGAACTGGCACACTTCACACTTGGTTACTTGTGCAGTTGCATCCTGGAGGGCTGTCGGCCATAAGAAGCCTTGCCGGAATGCTTTTCCGACAAGGGCTCTCGCGCCAATGTGGTGACCACATATGCCTCCATGTATCTCTGCCAACAGCTTCTGTCCATCTTCCCGAGGGATACACTTCAATTTCACACCGTTGAGTCATCTTCTGCACAGTGTGTTGTCGACAAACTGGTACATACTAGACTGCCGGGCTACTCTTTCCGCTTCTTCTAGTTCCTCGGGAAGCTCTCCTGTCTGGAGGAAACGGCCAATCTGCTGCGCCCATGTTGGAGCCTGTGGCTCGACAACAAGGACTAAAGGCACATCTGCTGCTGCGGGAACATCCGCTTCTATGGCAAGAGCCCGTGGCTCTGCCGGAGCTTGACGTTCCCCGGCAAGCTTGCCGGAGCAAAACTTGTCGGGAGAATCTGCCTCAACGGAACAAACCCTGGGGCTTGCCGGAGTAGACTGCTCCTCAGCATTCTTGGCGTCGATCTTGGGGACCTTCTTGGCGGCAGCTTCGGGAAGCTCTGCCGGAAGATAGTCGCCAGAGATCAACTTCCTCTTCTTGCTCTGTCCAGTTGATGGTGTTACGGATGGCTGAGTCAGCTTGAGCACAAAGGTCCCTGGTTCCACAGGTAATTTAAGTGCAGCGCACTTCGACAGGCCATCTGCAATGTCGTTCTCAGCTCTTGGAACATGTTCCATTTGCAGGCCATCAAAGCGCTCTTCTAGCTTCCTCACTTCATGAACGTAAGCTTCCATCAACGGACTCTGGTAATCCTTGTTCACTTGGCGGACGACAAGCTGCGAGTCACCCCTGACAATGAGCTTCTTAATCCCAAGTTCTGCCGCGATCCTGAGACCGGCAAGCAAGCCTTCATACTCTGCAGTATTGTTTGTCGCTTTCTCCTTGGGAAAGTGCGTCTGGACTATGTACTTGTGGTGCTCTCCGGTGGGTGCGACAAGCAGTACACCAGTACCGGCGCCTTGCAGCGAGAAGGCACCATCAAAGTACATGAGCCACTCTTTGCTTGCTTCCTTGGCGGGGATGCTCGTCTCCGGAATTTCTTCGTCTGGAGTTGGCGTCCACTCTGCTATGAACTCTGCCAATGCTCTGCTCTGGATTGTTGATGTACTCTCAAACTTGAGGCCAAAGCTTGACAGTTCCAATGCCCACTCGACAATCCTGCCTGTTGCTTCTGGATTTTGCAATATCCTCTTCAGCGGAAAGCGAGTGACAACTGTGATCTCGTGTGCTTGGAAGTAATGGCGCAGCTTTCTCGAGGCCATGAGAAGGCCGAAAAGCAGCTTCTGCACACCAGAGTACCTTGACCTAGCCCCTTGTAAAAGGGAGCTGACAAAGTAAAATGGGCGCTGCAACATTTTCTTCTGCACCTCCTCTCGCATCTGCGCAGATCCATCCTTGTCGGGACCAGAGCTTGTCGGAGAAGCCCCCTGCTTGTTGCTGGATGTGCTTGCCGCGATCGCTGGCTCGTTATCGGCCTCCCTCTCCGCTACTAACGCAGCACTAACCACTTGATTGGTTGCCGCTATGTACAGCAGCAACTTCTCTTGTGGTTTAGGTGCGACAAGTGTTGGAGTGGAGGATAGGTATCTCTTCAAGTGTTGCAGCGCAGCCTCCACTTCCGGAGTCCATTTCATTGGACCTGCCCTTTTCAAAATTTTGAAAAATGCCAGGGCGCACTCAGCAAACCGAGAGATAAACCTGCTGAGGGCAGCTACGCAGCCGGCAAGCTTCCGTACATCCTTGACGCGCTTCGATGCTTCGATCTGCTCAATGGCCTTGATCTTGTCGGGATTAGCTTCGATTCCCCGTTGAGACACAAAGAACCCGAGAAGTTTGCCGGAAGGGACTCCAAGCACACACTTCTCGGGGTTGAGCTTGAGGTTGACCTTGCGCAGATTTGCAAAAGTCTCTTCTAAATATTGGATCAGAGTTGCCCTGTCTTTGCTTTTGACCACTATATCATCCATGTAAGCTTCTACATTTCTGTGTATCTGTGGCTTCAAAGCAATATGGACTACTCTGGCAAATGTTGAACCAGCATTCTTTAATCCGAAAGGCATCCGTACGAAACAGTACGTGCCACATGGAGTAATGAATGTTGTTTTCTCCTCATCTTCTTCTGCCATGAAGATCTGGTGGTATCCTGAGTATGCGTCAAGAAATGAAAGCGACTCACATCCAGCTGTGGAGTCAACAATCTGGTCAATGCGTGGCAAGGGAAATGGATCTTTGGGACATGCTTTATTAACATCAGTGAAGTCAATACAAAGCCTCCACTTCCCGTTCGCCTTGCGCACTATGACCGGATTAGCCAACCACGTTGGATGGAGCACTCCTCTGACAAGGCCTGCTGCTTCCAACTTCTTGATTTCTTCCGCTATGAATTCTTGTCGCTCCACCGCCTGTTTCCTAACGTTCTGCTTGACGGGCCGCGCATGAGGACAAACGGCAAGGTGGTGCTCAATTACCTTCCCGGGAACACCGGGGATGTCAGACGGTTGCCATGCGAACACGTCAACATTCGCCCGCAGGAAAGTAACGAGCGCGCTTTCCTATTTAGGATCAAGCGTGGCACTGATGGTGAAGGTACCACTAGTGCCGTCCTCCTTGGCGGGCACCTTCTTGGTAAGTGGTGGAGCAGCCATCGTCTTCTTACTCTTGCCGGTGGAGCTCGACGGTGCGTCCTCGACGGCAGCGCAGCACTCCGAAGAGGTGCGCTTACCGGAGTAGGCATCGGAGCTCTTGCCGGACTTGGTCTTCTTCTTGCCGGCGGAGCTCGATGGTGCGTCCTCGACGGTAGCGCAGCACTCCGATGAGGCGCGCTTGCCGGAGTAGGCATCAGAGCTCTTGCCGGACTTGGCTTTCTTCTTCCCCCCGGGAGCTTCAGCGGCAAGTGTGTCGCGGTCTGTCGCGGCAGCTTCTTCCCGGTAGATCTTGTCGGTGCAGGTAAGGGCATCCTTCTTGTCGCCAGGGACAGAGATGACGCTTATCGGGCCCGTCATCTTGAGCATGTTGTAGGCATAGTGAGAGGCTGCCATGAACTTGGCGAGCGCTGGACGGCCGAGTATCCCATTGTAAGGCAATGGGAAATCAGCAACGTCAAAGGTGACCCTCTCAGTTCTGAAGTTCATCTCGCTGCCGAACGTTACCGGAAACGTGACTTTCCCTTTCGGCTTGCTCCTTCCTGGGTTAATTCCTTGGAACGTACCGGTCTCTTCGAGCTCGCTGTCCGAGATCTGGAGTTTCTGGAGCACAGCGGAGGAGATCAGATTTAGGCCGGCCCCGCCGTCAACTAGCATCTTGGTGACCTTGAGGTTGCGGATTGTTGGCGAAACCAACAACGGCAAGCACCCAACCGCAGTTGTGCGATCAGGGTGGTCCTCAATGTCAAAGACGATGGGCGTGCTGGACCACTTCAGAAGCTTGCGTGATTCGACAGGTGGCTCTGCCGCATTAACTTCCCGGAGCCACTGTTTGAGTTGGCGGTGGGAAGTATGCAGAGAAGCGCCACCGTCAACACACAAGACTTCTGTAGCCTTCTGAAACTCCTGCTCGCTGTTCTCAACATCATCCATGTCTTCGTCGTCGTCTTCGTCTTCGTCCTTGTCGCGGCCGCGGGGAGGTCTGTCTCCTTGCCGCTGCTTGGCCTTGCCGCGGCTTCCTCCTGGGCCAGCGCGTTTCTTGCCGGCTTCTCCACCGCCTCCTTGGGCTCTCTCCTTGTCGCGCCGCTCGTACTCAGCTTTTTGTTGCTGGGCAAGCTGTCCGACCCTCTTGTAGTTCTAGAGATCATGGCCCTTGGTGCGGTGGATCTTGTAGTACTGCTTGTCGGAGCTGCCCTGCTTGTCGGCGGCCCCCACAGCCTGGCAGTTGGTGCAAGCGGCAACCTCCTTGTCGGAGCTGCCAACTTTGGCTTGCTTGGCGGGGCCGTCATCGCCGGACTGCTCAACGACCAGTACCTCTTTGCCACTCTTCTTCCTGTTGCGCCTCCGGTTTTTCCTTGCCGGGGCGGCATCCTCGCTATCAGATCCCCCCGCTCCAGCATCCTCTCCGGGGAGTTTCCTCCCTTCTTCAGCGCGTGCGCACTTGTCGGCCAGGGCGTACAGCTCGCTGACGTCCCTGATCCTGCTCATCGCCATCTCCTCCTGCATCCTGCGATTACGCACGTTCTGATGGAACACGCTGATAACCGCGGCGGGGTGGATGTCTGGGATGTTGCGCTGCACGCGGCTGAATCTCTGGATATACTTGCGCAGGGGTTCTCCTTGCTTCTGGGCAAGCAGGTGGAGGTCACTCTCTTGGCCATGTGGTTTGTGGCCGCCTGTAAAGGCGCGAACAAACTGATGGCACAAGTCCGCCCAAGAGGATATGGAGTTGTCCGGCAAGTGCATGAGCCAGGATATGACTTTGGGCTTGAGCACGAGCGGGAAGTAGTTGGCAAGGACCTTATCGTCTCGCCCCCCGGAAGCTTGCACCGCAATGGTGTAGATGCTGAGGAACTCCGACGGGTGCGACTTGCCGTCATACTTCTCCGGCACGTCTGGCTTGAAGTGCTTCTGGTTGGGCCACTGGACTTGCCGCAGCTCATGGGTAAACGCAGGACAACCTGCCGCGTACGGCAAGTTACCTGGCTCTCCGGGTGCATGCATGTCAACAGAGGGCCCAGCGCGCAGGCCTGATTGACGCCGCGTTTCCCTTCGGCGCTCAATGCATGTTCGAGCGTCTTCTTGCTGCCTCTCATGAAGAACTTGGCGTTGATCGCGACGAGCTCGCGGATCTGACGACGCAGTGGAGTAGCTGTCGAGGTGGATCCGGTGAGTCGGCGATCTTGGCCTTCGGGGCGGAGAGTGCATAGTGGTTGCACCCTCGCCGGTCTTGTCGCCACCGGCTCGCGCCTGGCTGACTTGCCGCGGCAGCGATGCGCTCGGCTGCTGTGGGTTGTCACCGCTGGCGAAGCCGATGAGGCTCTGGATAGTGGCCCTCCAGTCGTCGATCTTCTCTGGCGCTGGAGGGTAGTCTAGGAGCAGTTGGGCACGTGCCAACGCTTCCGCCGGAGTGGTGGGCGGTGGCAGCGAACGGTGCGAGGAGCGAGATATGCTGAGACTCCTAACTGCGTTAGAAGGAGCAACGTCTCGTCCAAGCGACCGCGCCACGCTCGTGCCAGCGTGTTGGCGTGCATGCAGGTCCTGAGCACTCCGGGACCCGCCGGCATGATCTTGGCCCAGCAGACGTATGGTACCATGGGTACCATGACGCTGCTGGTCCTGCGCCTCCTGGGACGGGCGCGGTGCGTGTACGGACGCCGAGGTCTTGGAGTGCGCGCGGTCGTTGTGGGAGGCGACCGCGCCGCCGACGTGCCGTGCAGCCTGGTCCTTGGACCTAGCAGCACCACGAGTCTCCCCGCCGGCGCCCGCTCTTCCGCTGGCGCCTGCCCCGCCAGCCGTTCGCTCCGGCGACGGCGGGCTCGGCACGGACGGAGCTGCTGCCTCCGAAATATTCTTCTTCGGCGGCATGTTGATGAAGACGATGAAGATTCGGCTCATGCGAACGCCGGATCAGGTTCGCACAACCTCGACGCACCCCCTACCTGGCACGCCAAATATGTCGGGGGTGTCTGATCCCTCGCACACCTATGGGGATCCGCGGACCAAGCCCCTTTTGGTTCGGCAGGGGGCGTTGGATGCACAAAGAGCAGATCGAGGCGAAACACACGAGCGAGACGGTCGGTTTACCCAGGTTCGGGTCGCACGGATGCGTAAAACCCTACTCCTGCTTTGGTGGTTGTATTGAGTTCTTGCTCGGGAGCGGCGAGTGCTACAGTACACTCAAGCAGCTGGCGAGATCGAGCGTGAGAATAGCTGTCCTCCCTCCCTCTGTTGCGCATGGGCCTCCTTTTATATGTCTAAGGGGTCACCGACACGTGGCAACAGAGGCGAGGGTAAAAATGTAAAAGGGGTGGTAGTTGGCGCCGCCGCCTGCTACAGTCGTATCATACCTAACTCTGACGGCAGGGGACAAGGGCATTAAATGCCCGTCTGTGTCACCTTGACGGCACAGAGAGGGACCGCTAGGGACTCCACCGTTTGCCATGATGGCTCCTTGTCAGCGCCTGCTTGCCACCGCATGCCCGCGGCTGCACAGCCTCCCGCCACGTACGCCAGGAATGGTCCCAGGGCGACACGTTGGTGCGTGAACTGGAGCGCGGGCTGTGGGGTAGTAGCTTGCCGTGGCAAGTGTCTTGCCACGGATGTTGTCTTGTCGCGTCCGGGAGCTTGTCGCTCATCGGGCCTTGTCGGGGCGCGCAGTGCGCCGCAGCGAGCTTCTCGAGATGCTTTGGTTGGTCTTCCCGGCAAGCTCCTCTTGCCGGGGTCTCGTCTCCTTCCCGGCAAGCTCCTCTTCTCGGGGCCTTGTCTCGTTCCCGGCAAGCTCCTCTTGCCGGGGCCTTGTTTCCTTCCTGGCAAGCTCCTCTTGCCGGGGCCTTGTTTTGCTCTTGGATACTTTGTTCTTGAATGGCCTCAAGGGAGCCATGGAGGGTCTTGGCGGTCGCCCAGCAAGCCTTGCTGCGGGTCGCTGCGACTGCCCGTGCACAAGTTCGGGATACTAAGGTACCCCTACTTTAGTACACCGACACCAGCCAACCCGTGTGGAGGCCAGCACGGCATCCGGCCCGTCCGGCGGAGCGGTGGCCAACTCGCTCATCACCGGCGCCACCGACAAACACGCATTAGTACTGGTTGAAGTAATGTTTAGGAAAAATAATGATTTGAGGAGGAAGAACATGATAGAAGGTCACATGTGGGTCCCTCATTACAATGGTCAAACGAAATGTGTTGGTTTAAGCTGCCTCATAAGCACGGACGTGTGGGCCAACCCTGTCATCAACGGGTTTAAACGAGCCTAATCAACACTAGGTAGTAGTTTTTTGATGCGGATTAAGAAGTTTTGGAAATGTTTTGCTATTTTGTGTACAATAGTTTCTTCCTAGGGCTGGTTGAAAGTGGTAGTTTTTTGTTAAATACTCTACATACTGTAAGTAGGAGTGAAAGTTAAGCTTTGGAAGCCAATAAGCACGGCTAGTTATATAGTGCCTATGTGTATGTAATTGAAACTAAATATCAACCACGAGTGACTAATATCTTGATGGAAAACGCGAAACTATGGAAATACTTGCATGGTTGGAAATACTAGCAATGTTCAGCTATGTTGCAACGAATCATAATTAGAATAATACTTATTCACAAACTTGATAGAAAACACTCTAATTTTGATATACATACATCACTAGAGATATATTATGTCTTTATCAGAATATATTCCTTGGTTTGTTTTGGTGAGGTGAGGGAGGGATGTGGTTGGGTTTTTCTGACTGTGAACTGTGGGGCAACCCCCCCCCCCCCCACATCATGGCAAAAACTTTCTTAATAAAGGAAAGTATAAGTTACAACAAGCTAATTACAAGAGGTAATCTAGGGGAGAAGCTAAGAAAAAGGAAAACCTTACAATACTAAGCCTTAAGGGGTTAGATAAGAGATCGACTTGAGCAGGTCATCCTTGAAGGCGGATTTAATCCTATACCGCAAAATATTAATGTCATGCCTAAAAGCAGCTCTCCACTTATTAAAGCTGGCCCTCTCATTCCTGAAGACTTTTTTATTTCTAATGCTCCAGATATTCCAACATGCAGTGAACACCACTTCAGTGAAAAAAGGCTTATCAAAACTTCTCCTAGCCTGAAAACCAGATCAGACACTGAGTCTCCAGATGCTCATTCAATCTGCAGGTAATTCCAAACTCTTGAACTGATCCCTAGTTTCTCTAGCCTGCAAGGGACATAGCCTACAGTGAACTCCATCGTCCATGTGCCAATGCCTTCTTTCCACCATGTCCTTTGTATTCAGTCTGTCCATGATATGCATCCAAGCAAAAACCTCAGTCTTCATAGAGCAAGAAGACTTCCAAATCTAGCAGGTCAAAGGATTAAAGGATTCAGACACAAAAGTGTGGGCGTAAAATATCTTTGGCCTATACTGCTTGGAAGAGGCTTGCCAAAACCACACATCTTTAGTGCGAGTTGTTCTGTTGTGAGAACCCATCAAAGATGGAATCAAGCTCTACTCCTCAAATGCCTGTGCAGACAGTGGAAGGTGAAAATGCTGCAAGATGTCCTGAGAACTAAAAATATCCTTGACTGAAATCCATGGGTCCTTAGCATATGAGAATAGCCTAGGAAATCTTGTCTGCAGAGAAGAAACCTCATGACCAAGATTCCAGTTGTCAGACCAAAAGAGTGCAGTGTCACCCTCATTTATTTGAACCCATGAACACTGCCTGAAACTCTGCATGACCTTGGAAATGTCCCTCCACCAAAAGGAGCCACAAACAGATGTTCCTTGAGGAAACCTTCCATGGTAATATGAGTCCCAAATTAAAGACACCCAAGGAATATCTTTCCTATTGAGGAAATTAACAGCATGCTTGAGGAGCAGAGCCACATTCTGCACCCCCAAGTTGAGAATACCATGTCCTCATGTGTTCTTTGGCCTGTAGATAAGCTCCCAAGCAGCAAGTGAGAGGGCTGGCTCACCTCTATTTTTCCTCCAAAGACATTGCCTCTGGATTCTCTCCAACTGTTTGAGAATACCAGCAGGAATAGCCAAGCTACACAGAAAGAAGATAGGCATGGAGGACAAAACAGTATTGAGAAATTGCAGCCTTTCACCTTGATTGAGGAAGGATGAACCGACAGTCATTCTCCATTCCATGCAGTCAACAAGTGGCATAAAATCTACCATTTTTGGCCTTGTGGTTCCCATTGGCAATCCAAGATAAGTAAAGGTCATTTTCCCAATTTGGCAACCAAAAGAAGCAGCTAGATCAATCATAATTGCAGAATCAACAATTATGGGGATGATGATAGATTTATGGTAGTTGACATCCTGTCCAGTGGACTAGGAGAACACTTGGAGCATATCTTTCAAAGCAAGAAGCTGGGCCTTGTCAGCAGGCAAGATGTTCAAGGTATCATCTGCATACTGAATCACTGGGTAATCCTGATCATTAATCACAGTTTGCAGAAGATCAGCAACTATAACAAACAAGAGAGGAGAGACTGGATCACCCTGCCTGACTCCCTTTTGCAAACAAATTTCCTCCCATGGACTCCATTAAGAAGGACTGATGAAGTACCAGTGGCCAGCAACTATTTCATCCAAAGAATACATTTTTCATTGAAACCTTTGTGCTTCGAAATTTGCATTATTGCTTCATGCTCCAAGGAATCAAAGGCATTCTCAAAATCAAGTTTAAGAATTAGAATTGGCCTCTTAGACTGATGGCACTGGTGCAGGTACTCAAAAGTCCAGCCAATACAGTCCTGAATTGTTCTGCTTTTAATAAATCCATATTGATTCTTGTGAATACACTGCAATATCACCTCTTGGAATCTGCTAGCTGCCATTTTAGAGAGAAACTTCAGCCCCATTCCAGTAAGAGAAATAGGCCTATAATCTCCCACTTCTTCAGGATTGAGCTTTTTAGGTACCAGCGTGATGTATGACCCATTTATATTCTCCAAAACAGCAGAGCCCTCATAAAAATCCTGTGCTAGTTCATACAAATCCTGAGAGATGATATGCCAGCACTTTTTCAAGAACAATGCATTCAACCCATATGGACCTGGAGTTTATCCACAGGCATGTGCTTGACTACATTATCCATCTCTTTCTTTTCAAATGGCTTGGTGAGAATGTCAAGGCCATCCACAGGAGAAATAAGAGAGAAGATATCAAATCCCATCCTAATGCCTGTAGAGGTGCCCATTCTGTTTCTAAAACAACTAGCTAAGTGTCCGTGTGTTGCCACGGACTAACAAATATATATATATACAAAGAGAAAATTCATGTGACATGAGAGTCAAAGGACATTTTTATGCGATGATATCTCATGGTCATGATCTAGTAGGTACATACATCTCGTCATTGTCTTTCTTCCACACTCCATGTCTGAGCTACCACGCGACACTCGACTTCCTTCTCCCACCATGCATGCTTTTATCTCCTATTTCTCCTACCTCTACCTTGCACGAGAGTACCAAGTTTCTTGTCCAACTATCATAATCTTCTCCGGTAGGGCACCCCCTTAGATTATTACTGACTTGTGCATGTTGCAAATAAGATCAACGTAAATGGATACTAAATTTCTGATGAGAAATGAGAATTCAAGGCAATATCTTCCCAAGAAAATAATAATTCCAAGACAATCTTTTTATACCTTCTGTCAACATTGGGACACACATTCCACACAATAAGCATGCAATGATGTTGATACTTGATTAATTTTCAATATATGTCTACAGTAAAGATAACTTTACTCAAAACATGTTTTTCTAAGAAGGAAGGATAACTCATATTAGAAAAAAAAAAAAGGTTTGGGTTCATCCCACCAATGTTTCTCTTGTGCAACTCATCTCCGCACCTGCTCACGAGATTGGCCTATCTCGAGCACACCACTCCCACACACCCTCACAAGAGCGGCACAACCAATCTCTGAGTGCCACTGACACACATGCATGGACCGCTCACTCCAAGCCTGACTATACACATTCCCACTGTAGCCGAATTCAAAGAGAATCAACGAGGCATCATACACTGCTTTCTCAGGGTCCTATTCATCATGAAATCATAGACCAAGATATTCCTCCCATCCATTTTTTAGGGAAAGGATTTTTCTCGGTGTTCCTCTCATCGTCATGGTAGTAATAACCTAAAAATGCCACCAGTCACCTCCGAAGAACATGCAACATTGTGAGAGTCAAAGTCATGGTCAGTCAACTCCGTCAAGAATTTCAAATTATGTGCTATCCAATACATACTTGTTGCTGATGGAACGAACACATGGATAGCTCCTACAATCTTCATGCAGGTTGCAAAAAATTATGCCATAGGAGGTTTCAAACCTTCAATGGGCCACCCTTGGCCATCCAGCCGGTGGTTTTCCATCCTTCCTTATGCCTGACGTCTTGTGGAACCAGGCGCATCCCAGATCCACCGCCTTCCATTCAGGTCGCCACACAAAGGGGAAAAATAGAGTAGGCGGTGGCGCGGAGGAGGAGGCGGTGGTTTTCTATGTCACTGGTGTTTGTGTAGTTGTGCGTTGGAACTTCACAACGTGGGGAGGACGAGGAAATGGGAGAGCAGATTGTCGATGGTGGCATGGGAAAAAGAACGCGGTCTGGGGAGGGGGTCGGTGGCTAGAACTTTGGAAAGGAAGGAAACCTGATTGTGTTTCCCTTTATTTTGTATATGGAAGTTATTGTATGGTTCATGTATGGCAACAAGTCCTATAAAAGAGAACCAAGGATTGATTGATGATTGTGTTTTATTTCATATGGAAACCGATCTGTCGGGGCTACATGTAGGTGCATTGTGACTAAGGAAGGATCAATAGATTGAATTAGATTAGAAAAAAACCAGCAGGAGGGTGGAGTTATTAAGTAAGAAAAAAGTCAGTAGTGGGAGGTGGGATGAAATAAAACCGGACGAAAATAAAACCGGAGTACCAGGCTACCAACTGCTTCATTAGGAGTAGAGATGGAGCAGTTGGTAGTCTCCGCCGGTCAATTTTCGTCCCACCTCCACTGGTTTTTTTTCGTCCTAAAAAATCTATGAAATTTCGTAGGTTAACCAGGGATAACTCCCACCTCCCAGGTTTTTTTCTGTCCCACCTTCCATGATATTTTTTTGTACCTCGCCCCACCTCACACTGAGCCGCCACGAACCGCAAAAAACCGCCTACCTTAGCCAAATCAACAAATCTCTCTCATTAATGCAATTTTCTTTAGGAAACAAATAATAGATTCTTTCCTACCTTAGCCAAATCAACGGATCTCTTTCATTAATGCAATTTGCTTTAGCAAACAAATAATAGATTCTTTCCTACCTTAGCCAAATCAACGGATCTCTCCCATTAATGCAATTTGCTTTAGGAAACAAATAATAGATTCTTTCCTACCTTAGCCAAATCAACGGATCTCTCTCATTAATGCAATTTTCTTTAGGAAACAAATAATAGATTCTTTCCTACCTTAGCCAAATCAACGGATCTCTTTCATTAATGCAATTTGCTTTAGCAAACAAATAATAGATTCTTTCCTACCTTAGCCAAATCAACGGATCTCTCCCACTAATGCAATTTGCTTTAGGAAACAAATAATAGATTCTTTCCTACCTTAGCCAAATCAACGGATCTCTCTCATTAATACAATTTTTCTTTAGGAAACAAATAATAGATTCTTTCCTACCTTAGCCAAATCAATGGATCTATTCCATTAATGCAATTTGCTTTAGCAAACAAATAATAGATTCTTTCCTACCTTAGCCAAATCAACGGATCTCTCCCCGGTTTGTTGGGCGCGTTTCGGTGGGTGGGCGTGGGGGTGGGGGTAATTTGATGGAAAAAAATAGGTTGAAAATAAACCGGTTGAAAGTGGGGGGACTATTCAACCAAGTCGTCCATTATGAGTAGAGATTCCAGATAATGCCTTCCATATGAGAATGGTCAGATACCACAATACCATCAGACAATTTAAGACATGCAATGGAGTTTCTCCTATGTCTCTCAGTGGCCATGGCATAGAAAAACTTAGTGTTTTCACCTCCCCCATGATGTATCTAATGGTGCACCTTTTTTCCAATAAAGGAATTGCAAATGCAACAACTTTTCCAAGTGCAAGTTGACAATCATTCTGAAGTTCTATTCTTGTCTGTACAGAGGCCTCCACTCCTCCAAATCATCTAAGAGGAAAATAACATGATTACATTTACTAATCAGAAGCTTCAATTTAGAAACATTAATTTGCCACTTCTTGAGACACATCTTCAATGATTTAAATTTATCTGCAATCCTAGCAGTTATGTGGCCCTTCTTGGATGGTTTTTTCCAAGATAATTCTACACAATCCATAAAGCCATCTAATTCCATCCAATAATTCTCAAACCTAAAGAGATTTTACTTTGGGATGGTTGTATTAATAGAGACCACACATGGAAAATGGTCAGATGTAGTCCTGGCAAGAGGAAGCACCTCAGTCATAGGATAGTCTAAAATCCAGTCCACTGAAGTGAAAAACCAGTCTAACTGCTCAAGAAGAGGGGTGTCTTGCATATTTGACCTGGTGTAAGCTCTACCCTTGATGGGAAATTCAAGGAGGCCCAGATGCCCAATTATCTCATTAAAGATAAACATATCATTGAGATCCCCACCAGGTAGATTTCTGTTATCTGTAGACCTCAAGAAATTAAATCCCCTAACAGCAACCAGTTATCTTCAAGAGGTATATTCAGATTGTATAGCCAGGTAACAAAATTATCCCTGGCCTGACCAAGACAAGGCCCATATACAACAACCAAAGGCCATTAGTCATTATTCTACCTGCACACAAACTCAATAAACACAACAATTGGTGAACCTCAATTAAGGTCCCATGAAAAACCGAGGAATTCTAGACCACAAGGATTCCACCAGAGGCTCCCATGGAAGGAGAGGAAGAAAAACTATCAAACCTCTTAGGGCAGAAACTTTTGATTGATCTAGAGTCAAAAGAAGGGCATTTAGTTTCTTGCAGGCAGGCTATAGCACACTGGCTTTCATCAATTTTTGCCTAATTGCTCTCTGCCTAGCTTCATAGTTTAAACCTCTAACATTCCAACACATAACATTCCAGTTTCTACATTGGCTACTCATTAAAATAGAGCATAAAAGGATCCACAAACCACATAGCATACAATGCCATGTGTCCAAAAGAGCACATAAAAGTCTGACCCACCATTATTACATGGAAGTTTTCATATTAGAACATCCAACAAAAGGACAAATAAAAAGCACATTTAGGGGCTTGCCAGACCCATGGAGAAAAAGCCACACCAATCATCAGAGTTAATGGCAGCAGTAGTTGCTGGGTCCACCATTAGTGCATCCACTGATAGAAGAGCAGCATCAATTTCCAGCTCCCGTCCAATATCTTGTAGGCGACTGACAGGTGTAGCTGGTGGGATTTCTTCATGTGCTGGATCATCTGGCATTTCAGCAATGAAATGCCTGGCTATGGCCTTCTCCCTCTTGGGTTGCAAAGAGAGCTCCTGGAAGGTGGGCTTGAACCCATCCCGTTGGACAGAGCTCCTAGTAGATCTCCTAACAGAAGTGTCAACAATAGGAGTTGGCGCCAATGTTTTGCGAGGCTTCCGAGATTTTGGAATCACTAGAGCTGTCCCAGTAGCTTCTTCAGCATCTACATAAAACAAGGCCCTAGCAACAGGCCTGACGGGCTCCTGGTCCTTCCATGTGAGCAAAGGCAGATCCATATCCCTAAAAGCAAAATCCCAACTTGTCTTTGATAAAATCACCGGAGAGATGGGCTGCAGCACAACTGGCTTTGGGACATTAAAAACAACGGAGCTTGTAGAAGATTTTCAAATGTTCTTTTCCAAACCAATTCAGGCAGCAAAACATGCCCAAAAGGAACAGCAAGTGGTAACTCAACTACGGGCACGAACACAGGAGGCTGATAGACAACTGTTGCCCAATTGTTGGCCACTTCTAAATCATGAGCATCATCTACAGGAGCATCTGGGGCTTCAGGCATGTCCTCATTGACCGCGATAACTGGTATAATAGGTACCTACTGAACATCATCAGAACTTGGCTGGGCAGAAAGGTCTACCAGCATGGACTACTGATCTTGAGGTGCAGGCTGCACCACCGGCTCATTCCAATTGCCCCAGTTCTCATCCTCCACCTCATTGATAGAAGGTTCCGGAGGAGGAGCGGGTACAACATTCCACCGCAGAGCTGGAAACATGGGCAATAGAAATGATGCCATCTCTGGAAAAGGAACCCCGGGAACTAGGAGCAGATTGCCATTCAGAGGCATCCAGTCTTCGTCCTGCGGCATCTGTTCCGAAAAATTTGCACCCAAAATATACAAAGGCGGAGTCCAAGACACCCGAGAACCACCCCAATCAGCATAATCCATAAAAACCATATCATGGGGCACAAGAACATCTTCAGGGAATGAAGCAAAAACCAATGATCGAACCAAATATGAAACTTGCCAAATGTGTTTACTGCTGCTCTGAGACCATCGGTATTACGAAGATCTAATGGGACGCCCAGGACCATAAGCAAACCCTAACGAAAACCTTGAGCACCGCGGAAGGACTCACCCTCATCATGTTTCATAAAGCGAACAAAGCGAACATATATTGCCCAAAGCTTAGGGTGGAAGTTGAAGAAGCCTAAACCTAACCGCAGCATATCTGAGTTCAAAAATCCCCATAGAGCGTATCCAAGGCTGTGCAGACCTGACTAGCACCCCATGCGCTTGCAGCAAGTGAACCACGTCCTCTCTAGCAGCCCCAATCTGATCTGGCGGAGGGATAGGCATTACCTCAGCAAGCATGAACTCCTCATGATGGCGCACAATTGGGGTATGTGCCATCACAAAAGTTCTCGGCAGCCGATTGTCCCCACCGTCGATGATGTGGTGACCTGCCGGATCGTACAGCAGAGGATCCAGATGGAAGTTGGCCATCGAAATAGAGCACTCCCGCTCCGTCGATGGTGAATGTAGCGGCGGCGGGGGCGTTGCAGGCGGAGGAGTTCAAGGTGTCTTGGGGCCGAGGCTGATGGAACTGGACGAGGGAGTAAAAGCAGAAGTGCAAAGGAGGTCCAAGTTTGTTAAATGTGATGTCAGAGAGATAGTCTCGCAATGCACCTCGGAAGTTGCAACGTTACCGAGTTTTGGTTGCCAAACCAAACCCAAGATATGAGCAAATCAGTTACAATCTTTTTTAACGTGCCTGGCCCAAAGGCAAGAAATACACCATAGTTTGGACATGCAAGAAGTAGCAAAGTGACCCTTTTCCAAGCATTTCTGACACGTATGTATTTCCTCAACCATTCTAGAAATCAAATTTTCAAAATCTTCTCTGGCTTGTTGCGAGGAAGGGTTATTAGATAGCCTAGGAGAAGTCTCCTGCTGAGCCACATCCGGCGGCCCAAAAGGCGCCCGCTCCTCCCGGCCCATGGCACATACCAAAGATGGCCCAACATTGCCATGGGCTTCCATGTTCAAAGAACCATGATTCCCGCCCGAGAAGGGCGGCGTCCGATCAGCCGGAGACAACAAATCTTGCACCGTGCCAAAAGATATTGAAGGCCTCGTTGACGTCCACCGGAGATTCACCGGCAAGGCTGGATGAATGACTACCCTCTCATCTGATGGAATCGGATAAATCGCATCTTCAGTAGTTTGAATTCAATTTTTAGAGGCTGGATAATGATAACCACGACAAGCTGGGTAGTTTTGAAAGACTCCAAATGATAATTTCCTGCCAACTGGACAAGAAGATTTGAACAAGGACTTTGTAGGTTTATTATACATGGCCAACAAACCAAGAGTAGCACGCCTTTTTGAGGGACTAACAAGGATCCATTCAGCATCACATTCTAATTTCCAAATCTTAAACTCACGACCCCAATTTGGGCCACCGTTACTCCAAAGATGAAAGTAACATTTGAAATGATCACAAGCAAAAGGTCTAAGACTTAGAATAATCATGGCTACTTCCTTGCAAGATACTTGAAATCCAAATACCGTATCCTTGATCAAGAAAACCATGAACTCAATAGCCGAACCACTAATCGCCGCCTCCAGAGCCGCCACCACTGAATCTTCAGTCAAACAAAAATCATGATGCCCAAAAGAGACCACCATGGTGAAGATCTCCAAATCATCCACAGGGTGCACCGTAAAACCAGTAGATTGAAAAACCTTATCTGCAAAAACCAAACCCTTGGAGAAGTCCAAGCCAAAGGTGGATCCATCATTGGAACCCATGAAATAAGGGTATGAGCATGCAGATCCCAAAACGGCCGAGAGATCTATTATGTGGTTGGTTTTAAGATACTAATTATGGGTTTTTGTGCAAATTGGTAAAGAAGTGGGATGTTGGTGAGAAAAGGCAACAACTTACCTCACAGTCGTTAGATGTAGATCTAATGGTCAGAAATGACAGAGGGCACACACAACATCATCACCAACTAAGTCTTCTGTAGGAGTACTAGCAAGATGTTTGTGCATTGCACGGAATATCAAGATGCATTTGTATTATAAAACACCTATTGTGATTGACCCATGCGGGAGTAATCCCATGTGTAAATAATAATGATATCTCAAGAAAGAGGAGAGATAAGGTGAGTAGGAGTGGGGCGTGTTGGTGATTGGTGATCGGACCAAGCGAAGGCATGGGGATGGATGACGCCGGCAGCGACCACCATGCCAGTTTGTTCTAGAGACTTCCTTTTTAATTGCTCAACAATGAGGTTGTTGGAGATAAGGATAAACAAGGGAAGGCCTTGTCTGCAAATGTGGAGAGAGGTGCGGGAATCTTTTAGTTTAGTTTCTATCCGTCAGATATAGATCAGACGGTCTATATTGCAAGATGGCAGGCGTATACCATCATCACCAAGTCGGTTTTTTATATGAGAAGTAATATAAGTATGGAGATACAAAGGTATTATCGTTACTTGTTTCCGTAAACTTGGATCTACATTCTATTCAACGGCTCGACATGTGGGGCCTTAGCACAATGACTTCTCGATTGTGTAAAACAAAGGTGTTCCCGTCGCTGATAAGGAGGGGGTGACGGCAGCGCGCTTTCGACTTGCTCAAGTCCTAGTAGTCATACTAGGTGGTCTATGCATGTGTAGATTTATTCTGTTTCACGTCTCGTGTTCGCTGTACTACCATGACTGTTGATGAATAGACAATAAGTTATTCACGGGAAAACCTTTGTTGAGCATGTGTGAGAGAGAGAGAGAGACAACCACTACAAAAAAATACACTTCCGTGATGATACGTGTTTGTCATAGTAGGTCCCGTTTTCTGTCATGCATGTATATCCATGAAAAATTTATGACAGAATCAAGATAGTCATACCTGTGCTGTCGTAGAAGTGTTCCATGACATTACCAAAATTATCATCACAGAAGTGTCCACTTCCATGATGATAAATCGCGCGTCACAGAAGTGCTTTCGTCAAGGGTGACTGACACATGGCATCCACCGTTACGGAATGCCGTTAAGCTATCGGGTCGGGTTTTGGATCCGATAACCCGTTAATAGCCCCGACCAATGGGGATTTTCTACGTGTAAAATCATCATTGGCTGGAGGAAACGCGTGTCGGCTTATCGCTGGGACAGATGTCATCCACTCATTGGACAGAAGGCGCCTATGATACGTCAACACGTGGCACGGCCCAACAGAGGCCCATTCCTGTGAAAAGGCCGGCCCGTTTGACTTGGTCAAAAGGCGGCGGGCCGGCCCATGGAAAGCCTGTTAACGGCATGTTCACATATAGCCCATTTACAGCATGCTAACCCAAGGCCCGTTACGCCCTATTTGAATTAGGCCCAGTAGCGTCATCTGGACCATCCAATATGATTCCAGCCCGTTTTCACTTCTGGCCCATGTATGGCCCATGACGTCCTTCAGCCCATATGAGGCCCTATGTAACTCTTATCCTATTAACGGCCCGTGGTGAAACTGGCCCGTAAAGAACAGTGTATCACTTTATACCCATTAACGGCCCATTATTCCGTTGGGCCGTTTCCAACCCATGTTATCTTTCGGCCTTCTCAGAGCCCATTTATTCTTGGTCTATTTTCCAGCATTCTTTTACTTACGGCCCGTTACTGTCATTTTTTGCTTGTGGGCCAAATTCAGCCCGTGGTTAGAGTCGGCCAGTTTGTGGTCCGTTAATACGTTGGGCCGTTTTCATAGCATCATCAAATACGGCCTATTAATGATGGCTCGTTATTGTCGGCCCATGAACGGACGATTCCAACTCTAGCCCATTTATGGCTAGAATGCGGTCTATTTGGCCCATGTTTGGCCAATCGATCATACGGCCCGTATAAGGCCCATTGATGATACAGCCCATAGAAGGCCCATTGTTTCTACGGCCCGTAGAACACCCACTATTTCTACGGCCCGTAGAAGGCCCACTGTTTATACGGCCCGTAGAAGGCCCACTGTTCCTACGGCCCGTAGGAGGCCCAGTGTCATTACAGTAAATATTAGCCCATGGTTATTGTGGTCTAGTTTTAAAAAATAGGTTATTGCAGCCACTAGCCAACCGCAGAAAAAGAACTGCACTAACTACAAGCAAACAAATAAACAAGACGACAAGGAAATAAATAAGCAAGCAACTTACACTAGGCTATCACGGCTATTACACATATTACATCCACTGGCATCAAAGTTCGCCACCAGTGCAAATATAGGGAACACAACAGCATACAAACGCCGCAGCAAAACAAGTCCAGAACTGAAAGCACTTTAGAAGAGCTCAAGAAAAAATATCCTGGGTACCCATAATGCTGGAAAGATGCTTAGCAAGCTTATTAACTTTCTCTTGTTTGGCGCTTAAGTCCTCGAGCACTTGCTGTTGCACCAGAAAGTATGCATCTGAATTCTGCAAGGACTTCCTCAGTCCTTCGGCTTCCTGTCACATAACATCTGATTGATGTCTTTCAACTTGAAGTTGAGACTGAAGAAGCCGAACTGACTCAGGCAACGAGTTCGAAGAGCTAGTGCCAGCAGTGGTAGCCAGTAACTCAAACACTATATCAAGACAGGACTTTGGGTTGTCTCAGTGTCTTCAATATAGTTTTTATCAGCTTTCTTGGAGACCAATAGGGATGTCTCACTATCTTGAACCTTATCTGCATTACTTCCTTTACCATTGCATAACAGGATACTCTTCTCCAATATTTTATCCGCGTTCTAAAAGAGAAACAAACAAACACATCTCAGGTTTACAATGTAGTATATGAAACTCAATTTGGTAAACCAGTTCAGTAGTAAGGTGGACAGGATAATAGCATGAAACAAACATATATCTATGTAGTATGGTCACTGTATGGTCTATATCATTCTAGTTTATGTTGCCAAATCAAGATAGATACAGGTCGAATCATATCTATTTAAGACAAAGCAGCATAGACAGAATATAAGTGTGGAAAACTACACAGCAATAACAACACTTGTAATGTGCATGGCATGAGAACATAACTATTTATTCAATTGAAACTTAAATCAACATAGAGCAAGTTACAACAGGAAACAACCAAACACGTTGAAGAAATAGGTTTAAAACATACCTGTTGCGCCATTGGAGTTTCAATTGCGTCCTTTAAATTTGAAATTAGTTGGTATTAGTAAATACAGTGATGCAAGAGGAAAGTAGTATGAACCATAGCTACAGAACCTGACCTGAGAACAATTCTTCTTCTACTTTAAGCGTTGACTTCGGGTTCGGAGTGGTGGTCCTCGTGATTTGGGCACTGCAGTTGCCTTACTAAGTGCTCGTGTTTGGGTGCTCTGTGGTGGAGACGATGCTGTCTCAATGGGAGCTGGGTGTCTATCTGCTGGGGTTGGGGTTAGAAGGGTTGTAGCTGGTTCTCTGTCCAACTGGGTAGGGGTACAATCTACATGAGTGTGGGTTATGTGTGGTGGGGCTGGTTCTTGGGCAAGTACAACCGTGGTTCTATCTGCGTTGACAGGTAGCACGATCTTTTCTGAAGACCGTGTTTTTACTCCCACAAATACTGCCATCACTCCCTCCAATTAAAATGGCTGATAAACAAGAAAAGTAATTGAATGTACAGACATTGTAAGATAGACAGGTGCAATGGATAGTAGGGAAGAAAACAGGGCATGAAATAATTCACATTTATGTTGTCTAAGCAAACAGAATAGCAGGACATAATTTCACATATATGATGGCTAATTAAATAGGATAGCATGACACAATTTCACATGTATGATGGCTAACTAAACAGGATAGAATGACATACTTCAAAATATGATGACTATGTAAATAGGATGACATGATATAACTATACGATGTGTCTATTAAAGTGGTTGGCATGCCATAAATCACAAACATGCCGTCGATGGAAACATGATGGCATGATATAATTCACGGATAGAATGACATAATTTAAAATATGTTGACTATGTAAACAGGATGAGATGATATAACTATATTATTTCTTTAGAAAATGGGTTGGCATGCCATAATTCATATACATGCTGTCTATGTAAACATCATGGCATGACATAATTCAAATATATGATTTATATACTAAGGAAGTGAGCAGAGGGCAATCGCATATATGATGTGTCAACTAAGGAGATGGCATTCAATATTGTGTATATGATGTAAAAACTAAGCATTGCAATACAACATATGCATTATATGAGTAATATAACCCTGCCAAGTTTGAGCATACACCTCAGGGGGATAATAGGACTAGTCATCTGCCTCTGAATCCTCCTCTGAAGATCTATCTGTCACCAGCAAGATATCTGCTTCAGCGGGTAGCATTGTCTGCTCTGAAGACCTTGTTTTCACTCAAGATTTCTCCATCACCAATTCAAATGGCTGATGCACAGGAAGAGCAGTTGAATATACAAACATTGTCGACAAAAGCAATGAGAAATACAAAAAAAGATGGCATGATATAATTCACATATATGACGCTTGCCTAAACAGCATGGCATTGCATAATTCACATACATAGTGCCTTGCAACAAGATAACATTGCATAATTCACATATATAATGTCTTGCAACAAGATGGCATTGCATAATTCACATATATGGTAATTAGACACTAAACAGGTGGCATTCACACAAAGCATGTCTAAACTAAGCAAATGTCATAGCAATGCAAGATACCATAAGCACGATATGAGCAACATAACCCTGCCAAGTTAGGGCATGCACCTCGGGGGGAAATATGACTGGTCATCTGTCTCTGATTTCTCCTCTGATGAGCTATCGGTAACCAGCAAGACATGCGCTTCGTCAGATAGCATTGTCTGCTCTGATGACCTTGTTTCCACTCCAGATTTTTCCATGACCATGCTGAATGGCTGATGCACAGGAAGAGTAATTGAATGTACTAAAATTGTTGACAAATTTAATACGTAATAAAAAATGATGGCATGATATAATTCACATATAAGATGACTGGCTAACCAGGGTGGCATTGCAAAATTCACATATATGATGCCTGGCTAGACAAGATGGCATTGCATGATTCACATATACGATAAAGAAACTAAACACATGGCATTGACACAAAGCATGTCTGAACTAAGCAGATGACATCTTTAATGTATACAGTAAGCAATGCAAGGCACCATATGCATGATATTACCAACATCAGCATGCCAAGTTAGAGCGAAGACCTCATGGGGTAAATAGGAGTGGTCTTCTCCTTCTGAATCCCCCTCAGAACAGTTATCTTCCTCTTGATTACAATCCGAAATGGGTGCAGGGGGGCTGCCTTTGCGCCCACCATGGAATGACGTCTGCATGAAATTTTATTGCCACGCAAGGCTCGTCTCTTTTCCTCTACATGATCAGTTCCGTTGTGTACAATAACTGGCATGCATAGGAATAAAACATAGTGAGACTATGTAAGGAGTGCATGCACAAATCCAGAGTGATGGTAGCAAACTGTGGATAGACCCAAAACCAATGATAGCAGGAAGATAATAGCTTTAGTTAACAAATACAGATAATGGCTCCTTTAATGTTTGTTTGCACCTAACATGAAACTCATAGTAGACATCGGAGATTAACCAGAGAGTAGATAGATAGTACTGATTGCTGCCCCAATGTACCCCACAACCATTTAAAAACTCAAGTTTCAGCATTAGTTTGGACTTGACTCGGGGTCTAATAGGTGAACACGACGATAATGTAGCATGTCATCATATTAACCAACGCATAACGTAAGCAAACATGGAAGAGTGTGACCTCTCTTGCGGACCCGTGTAGTCCTCAAGGTCATTTGCTCAGTTGATGATGGTAATGCAGTTGTTGTGGCTGCCGGCGGCAGGGAAGAAGATCTGAGGCGGCTAAAGACAGTCTGGAGAGCGGATCCCTACTGTGGGGAACCCTTCCGTCGTTGGAGCAGCTGAGCTGGGGTGGAACACAACGCCGCAGGAGCAGGACAAACCACACAAGGTTTTCTTTGACACATATCTGCAACAGAAGTAATTGAGTAAGGGCTTGTTTGAATTTGAGGATTCTAACAATGCAGGGATAGGAAATAGACCGGAATAGGATAGGAATGCACGTGCAAAACAGAGAATTTAAAAACACATGATTTCTGCCAATCTGGGTGTTTGATTCACAACAATTGGAAGATCACAGGATGCAAAAAGCATGGTGACACTACTAGGAAAAGGGCTATAGATGGAATTGACACTAATGGCGCACCAGACATGTGGTGCGCCATTACTATATACTAATGGCGCACCATGTGTTGGTGCGCCATTAGTGTGCAAATACTAATGGCGCACCACATGCACAGTGCGCCATTAGTAATTTTTTTTTCAAAACTACTAATGGCGCACCGTGGCATGGTGCAGAACTAGTAATGGCGCACCACTCCCACGGTGCGCCATTAGTAACTTGGCCCAAACATTCGCCCGAATGCATCCCCTCCCCCCCCCCCCTCGTGGACCGCCTTTTCAGTTTAAAAAAATAAAAGAAAATGATAGAAATGTCAAAAAAATAAAAGAAAATAAGATTCCCATGTGATATGTGGTCTAGTTCTTAGCAAAATTTACAAACATGAATTTTCGACTTTTTTGCAAAATCTCTCGAGAATTTGTAAAAATGGGCATAACTTTTGCGTACGAACTTGGATGAAAAAGTTTTTTATATGAAAAATCATCTACTCGAAATGTTACATCCCACTTTAATCGGGGGAACCCCATTAAACATTTTCAAAATCCTCAAAAACCTAACAGAAAAAAAGATACGAGGCTTTTAAGATCTGGAGAGGCAAAAAAATTCAAAAAAATTCAAACTTACTAATGGCGCACCTGCCCATGGTGCGCCATTAGTATCTTCCCGCCTTCAAAATTCAAAATAAGTCAAAAAAAAGTTACTAATGGCGCACCTGCCCATGGTGCGCCATTAGTATCTTCCCGCCTTCAAAATTCAAAATAAGTCAAAAATAATAATAATAATAAGTTACTAATGGCGCACCTGCCCATGGTGCGCCATTAGTATCTTCCCGCCTTCAAAATTCAAAATAAATCAAAAAAAATAAAAAAAGTTAGTAATGGCGCACCGGCCCACGGTGCGCCATTACTATGCCGTATATATGGCTGGGCGTGGTCCTCTCCTCCATACCTCTTTATTCTTCTCCTCCACTCCACCTCTCCTCCACTCCATCTCCTCCTCTCCTCCACTCCATCTTCCCTTCTCTCCTCCACCATACTACCCTCCTCCTCTCCGGCGACCTCCTCCTCCCTCCTCTCCTCCCCTCCCCTCCCCTCACGGTTTCTCCTCCCTCCTCTTCGGTGAGCTCCTCCTCCCTCCTCTCCTCCCATTCCCTCATGGTTTCTCCTTCCTCCTCTCCGATGCTTCAGTGAACTCCTCTCCGGCGACCTCCTCCTCCTCTCCGGCGATGTAGGCGAGCGCGTCTCCGGTGACCTCCTCATCCTCCTCCCTGGCAAACTCCTCTCCGGCAAAAGAACACGGCAAAAGAACGTACAAGATCCAAAAATAGGAACAACATTTGAAATAATATTGTGGCAAAAAATGAGCAAAAAACAAGAAAAAATGGGCAAAAAATCACGATCCAGATCCAAATTCAAAATTCAAAAATAGCAATGGCGCACCATGGCCTATACTAATGGCGCACCAGTGGTGCGCCATTAGTAAAAAATACTAGTGGCGTGATACTAATGGCGCACCAGTGATGCGCCATTAGTAGGCAAAACTAGTGCGCCATTAGTAGCCCTTTTCCTACTAGTGTGAGATTAAGTCAAACCACAAGAAAATGTATGGTTATAATGCTATTATGCTACTATCTCTTAGTCTTGTGCTTGATGAATAGGAATATGAAAAGGAGGAGAAGTGGAAATTAGAATTCCTATGGTTTTTCTTTCAAGGAGACACTAAAGGAACAAATCCTACAGTTTTCCTTTGCTCCATTCCTTTGCACCAAATTCATGAAAAGTAGTACCATTGGAAACTTTCCAATTCCGATGTTTTTCATTCACTTTTCCTTTCAAGCACTGGCGATTCTAGTAGGCAGGCTTGAGCAAGGAAAATCCTACACTAAAAAATGTTTTTGTGCTACTTCTATTACTTTGGACCCAGGCCACTGCCATACTAGCTCAACTCCCAGGCCCATCGACAAATGCACAGCTCAAACACGCACAGATAAATAATGATGGCCTTCAAGAGAGTCCATCACGGATAGCTAAGTTGCCTGGTACCTCACTGCTTGTCATATAGTAGGATAAATAATCATATTTCCCGTTACTACGAGTGCTCAGTGGACAATATGTATAACATGTAGAGTAAAAAAGAGATGCAACAAGTGTACAACCTCTTTGGCGAAGCCATGTCGATCTCAGCGTGATTGGGTTGGCCGGTGAGCATGCTCCGGCTAACTTGGCTGTCGGAGGAGGGGAAGAAGATGTTAGGCATCTGGAGATGGAGCCCGAGGTACTGCTCCGCTATGATGGAGGGTTTCGTCATTGGAGCAGCTCCGGTGAGTTGTACGACGCCGAGGCTGAAGTAGGACAAGAGAGACAACGAACAACGTTAACCCGAGTGGAATTCTAATAGCATCTCCAATACATGATGTAAAATACATAACCACAAAGTGCTAGATGTAAAATACATCAGCCGCTCATCTCTGAACATAACTGTCGAAACTGAACTTAACTGTCGAAAATGAATTTTGCTGTCGAAATTGAATTTTGCTGTCAAAACTGAATTTTGCTGTCGAAACTGAACGTACTAGCAAGGTGAGGCTACACGTTGGTCGACTGACTTTTTCATCTCTGGTCAGTCGATTTTGCAGCCGTTGGATACGAAATCAAGGGCCTGTGGTTCATCTTCAACCTCCACCCCCCTGAGCCGCCAGCCACCAGCGGACAAACAGCAGCCCCCTGTCGCCCGCGGCCGGCGGTGCGCCGCCCCGCCCGCCCCAAAAACACTCCCCACCGCTGGTCCGCCGCTGCCCCGGCCATCCCTCTATCCCCCCCCCCCCCCCCCCGTGCCGAGCTTTTTCTCCGGCGATCCCCATGCCAACGCCCCGCCACTGCCGCCGACCACCGCCCTCATCCTGAACCCTAAGATAGATAGTGGGGTACCTCTCCGGCGAGCCCCCCTCCCTGCTGCGGCTGGTTCTTCCTTCACACCGGCGAGCCCCCCCCCCCCACCCCCTGAAAATTGACTAACCCAAAAGTCGATTCAGTTGACTGAAGTGTAGCTAAATCGGAGCAGCATCGCAAGCAAGAGCAAGAGGGTGAGCAGCAGCACGAGCAAGAGCAATAGCAAGAGCAGACCAAGCAGGGGACCGAGAGCAAGAGCAGAGCAGCAGCGCGAGCGAGCACGAGAGCTAAAGCAGCAGAAGCTCCTACTGATGTGGACATCACCGCCGAGGGAACGACACCGTGGAGGAAGTGGCCGGCGACGTCGCCGTGGATGGAGCCGCGCTGTGTCGGCTCAGGACCGAGTGCCGGAAGTACCGTCAGATCGAATGAAGAAGAAAATGCGGCGTTTAGTGTACAACCTATTTGGTGGCACCGATTAGGCCGCAGCTTCATCCGAGGAAATGGTGATGATGATGCTCTTCCGGTGGTGCAGGTGAAGACGGCGGTGTGGGAATGGAGGTGGCGCGAAAGACGAGGGGAACGTGGGGGCAGCTCCTTGGAGGTGGAGGATGGGGTGGCTGAACCGGCGGGACGATGAGATCGACGACGGATCCTCATCCAGTACGGTGGATGAGGGACGTCGAGGTGTTCCTGTGGACGACGTCGTCGGGGAAGAGGCTCCGGCTGGGTGGCGGACGAAGCGGGGTGTGGGGTTTCGTCGCGGGTTTTCGCGGCCTCGGTGTACAAATGGGTGGGCGGATGGGAAGGCAGTGGGGAACCATGGCTTAGAGGCGCGCTTGTCCGAAATGTGGGGTAAGTTACGAAAGTACCCCCACCGATTTAAGGTGGTTCTTTCGGTTCAGGGGTACCACGGGCATTTCGTGTGTCAGGATTTCACAGGAGGTGGGAGTTTTCGCGCGCGTTGTAATTTCGGAATAGCAAGGCGTCGGTTGAGATGGAGGGAGTTGTCGGAGGACAACGAGACAAAGATATATCTTAAATATTTCGGGCTAACAAGGCGCGGGTTGAAGAGGCGGGAGTTTTGCAGCACGATAGACAGAGACGCTAGCTTGAATTTTCGGCATAACAAGGCGCGGCTTAAAATTTCGGAAGAACAAGCTTAACGTGTACCCAGAAAAAGACAATTTGCACCTCAACATGCACAACACACACACAAACACCATTTAGACTAGAGTAAGGTACGCGTGCATTGCACGGATGAGATTTGGCAACCAAATTATGAATAAATACCACATTATAGCATGCAAGCTTTGAGTCATATATGCAGGATGTAGATGTTCGTTTAATTCTTATAGTTCATTTCATTCAAAATCATCTACTTTTTATAAGAAAGCTAATCTATTTTAAGATTCATGGAATTGTGCATCGTAAGACATAAAGTAAAAACAAATAATGGCAAACCATGTAGAAAAACATTTGGGCAATTCTGATACGGAAGATTCTAGAACAAATAAGAAGTGCTTGTGTTTTGATGTTTGTGCATTATGCTTAAGTTCAACCATGGAGTCTTCTAGATTATACATGAGGCGAAATCTCGTGGAATCTAGATGATATCCAACAGCCAGTAGTGCTCAAATTTTCCATCTTTGGACCATTGGATTCGCCTCATCCAACGAACATCTTTCAAAGTTAAAGTTACCCGCACACAATATAAAAAAATATAAAAAATTATATATATATAGGGGTATAGATAAAGATATGTGATGCGAAAGCCGCCCATCATCTCCAATTAGAATAGTGTGTCCATGCACGGATGCGACGTGGCCAAATGATGTCTGCCATCGGTATCTCAAATTCAAATCAGACTGACCTTGTTCAATGTGTATACATTACAACATGCTCGTTTCCAAACCACACCGCGCAGATCTCCGTTATATTCATGCATGCATGGGTTTCAAACATCAGGATCTCTTATTCAAATATTTGAATTTAACTTTACATTGATTATGACCTCACCTATTCTTTTACACCCACACAGTATTCTTCTCTTTATAATTGTACCACTAACTTTCTCTTGTGCATGCATGCACACAAACTACCAGTCGGCATTATCCATCGCACACATGCAATCTTTTTCTTCAGGTCGGTCTCCCATGAAGGCACACACCCACACACATCCCCCTCTCCATCATATCAGGCATTCTTTATCTCTCACGCGTGCATGCGCAACGATCGGTGTTCCTCTATGTATGTGTGTATACAGCTAGGTCTTTCATAGTTTTCCACACAAACCGATCAATTGATATATCCAGTGAGGTCTCACCCTCTTTCCCACGTCCACATCGATCAATCTATACCTCTCTATATAGGATTAACATATATAGCTAATACACCCATATTAATTATATATCCAACGTCCCCCTCTCATCATCCATGCCTTCTGCTTCATCTCTCAGACGCATGCACAATGGCGAAGACAGGGGTAGTAAGGGCCCTGCCCCCTCCCTCCTAACATCACTATATATTGAGGCTAATAAGAATGTGATCATTAGACAATGGCTGCTAAAAATGGTTTAAGTTCATGAATTGACCCTCCTCGTAAAGGATTAGCAATGCTTGGCCCCCTAGCTTATTTATTTTTCATGGCTCCGCCACTGCGCGCAACAGCGCACGTGTTTGCCCACTCTCTCTAAATATCAATCTCGCACTTGTGCATTCATTCATTGTCTCCCTCCACTCGGCACCTCACACCATCTTCTAACCCCCCACCGGATTTTGCCACATGTACAATCTAGCAGACTCCATGGTTGAACTTAAGCATAATGCACAAACCTCAAAACAATAGTGGTTCTCTTTTGTTCTAGAATCTTCCGTATCATAACTGCCCAAACTTTTTTTCTAGTTGAATTGCCATTATTTGTTTTTACTTTATGCTTTACAACACACAATTCCATGAATCATAAAACAGATTAAGGGCTTCTTTGATTCAAAGGATTCTCAAAGGAATTTTGGAGGATTCTAATCATTAGGAATTTTTCCTATTTTGGTTGTTTGATTCATAGGATTGTAAACCATAGGAATTTTTCCATATGATTCATTTGCACTAGATTTCATAGGAAACATCCCATCCACTCAAACCTCTTTGAAAGAATTCTGCATTTTTTCTATGCACAATCAAACACTTGTACAATCCTGTAGGATTCATGATGACATTCCACTATAATCCCATGTTTTTCCTATTCCCGCGTTCTTAGCTTTTTTATAAAAACTAATTGATTTTGAATGAGCTGAACTATAAGAATTAAACGAAGGGCTACATCAGGCATATATGACTCAGAGCTTACATGCTATAGTGTGGTATTTATTCATAATTTGATTGCAAAATCTGATGCGTGCAATGCATGTGTACCTTACTAGTACTTCGAGTATGTGCAAAACACGTAAATTAGAATACCAATGCCACGCTACACATTGTCTCTCTTACAGTTCATGAAGCCACGTGGCACGTGTGGAGGCGTTGTCGCTACCTCCTTGCGTGGATTGATCACAGTGACGTGCTGCTGGTTCTAGAAGAATGTACTCGTCCTCCATGAGCCATACTGGCGGTACATGCACGAAGAGAAGATGTGCATGCATGCCACGCAAGCACTCATTCCCTCGCACACACACGCGGGTACACGGGCGGACACAATTTTGTACCAAGATCCACCCCATGTGATAATTTGACGCGTGTAAAGTCATTCACTTCATTGATGGTCAATTAATACAGCGCATGCAAATTGAGTGGACGTGAGGGCGTAAGAAAGACATTATTACTCCACTGCGCGCATGCGAGTAGTTATATCATGGGTTGCTAGTAGTACTTCCATTGGCCTCCTTCATATTTTGTGCCAATTTTTTACAGTAACATAATATTTACGCATTTAAGCAGTGTAGTACTTGAAATTTATGTTCCACTAAACTCGTCGGGAGCCGTTTCGGGCCTCAAAACCAAAACCATCAATTAATCTTTACCTTGTTCCCATCACATTCGAAAGCCTGCTCACACCTACTAGTACGTACCAAACCTGAACATGTTCCCACTATGCAGTTATTAGTAATAGTGCTAGTACTTAGGTTATAAAAAGGGAAACTACCTAACCAAAAATTACTCTACCTTTCCTCCTCATAAGTGCTTCTTCTTTGTCCGTCGTTGCCATGGGCGGTGAGTAGAGCTCTAGGTCGAGAACTACTCGTAACAAGGGAGCGGCAACCAAGGCTGCAGAAAAAAAGAGAGGGCTCGCCACCACGTAGAGACCTCAAAAAATCTCTCACGGGCAGGCGATGGCTCCCAGGAGCGCCCTAGCTGCGGAGGCGAACATGCCGAGCCGGCGGAGCTGGAGTCGTTGTCCCTTGACGGCATGCCCAATCAGCTCAATAAGCACCTCAATAAGCAGAAGGAGTTCATCCAAGGCTTGATGGAGTTGCTGAAGGAGAGCCTCGACAACATGCCCGCTGAGCTCAATCAGCAGGGGGAGTTGACTGCCGGCTTGGTGATGCTGCTGAAGAAGAGCATTGCCTCGGACAAGAAGGGGACCCGCGAAATCCTGTGACTTCAGGACGACAAGGCGAAGCTCTGCCACGAGATCGACCTGTTGAAGGAGAAGAACGCTGGCTAGAAGAAGCTGCATGAGAATAGTAGTTCCTCAATGAAGATGCTGCAGGCCCTCGTCATGGAATAGAAGGAGGAGTTGGAAAAGCTCCGCATCGAGCACCCGGCTGCTGTCAATGTACGTAATGCGTCCGTGGAACAGATTACGAAGGCTCTCGTTGAGAAATCCCACGTCATGGACATAATGCAGAAGATGGCGGAGGAGATGCGCAAGGAGATGGAGGTCGTGGAGGAGATGAAGAAGCAGTTACGACTCCGCGGCGAATTAGATCATTTGGGGTGATAATCTTCCTTCTTCTTTTGCTCTTGTGTTTCATCTTTTGCTTCGGGTGTTTCACCGCACGTGGCACGTTCTCTGCGATGCATGAATAGAACAATGGTTTTTTTGAGGGAATGAATAGAACAATGCTAACTATGAGATGATAGCAAATTAGATCATTTTTATCGCCATATGGCACTGGGCTGCCGTGTTTCGTGCTCCTCCGTCGCAGTACTACTCTAGTGGAACACTTGAGTATACCACACGGTTCTTTGCTCCTCCTCAATAGGTCGTCGGCGCATTTATATGAGCAGTCAAATCACAAGGCCCTGCCTTCCAGCAGTAAGGAGCCGTCAAATCACAAAGGCCCTCACCTCTCGTGAAACCGACCAAGCTAGATTGCCCTGCCCTCTAGCCTTTTAAAAAATGTATACTTTTGTACAGCAGTAGTATCGATGGATTGCGCCATGGAGCAAAAGTTGAAATTAAAAAAAGGTGGTACATATAGAGAGCGCTCGTCGCCAAATTATGCATATAGTACTATTAAAAAGGCTAGTCACAATAATGGTGTCCAGCACAACCCACCCCTCAAATAAAACTAAGAGGGTGCTTGGATACGTTTTAGTCCCATGACTAAAAGTAGTGGGACTAAAACATGCTAGCCTCACCCATGCTTGGATCGAAATACTAAAAAGGCTAAAATCAAGTTAATGAGCATTTATTATCCTCCAAACCCTCCAGTCCAAAACTCGCCTGTGTTAAAGGAGAGGAGTTAAATGAGTAGAGAGAGGACTAATTCACATTTTAGTAGGGGTACACCTGACTAAAAATATTTAGTCTCAAGACTAGTTTTAGCCCCTCTTTAGTCAGGGCTGCTTGGAACTTTAGCCTCTTAAAGAGACTATTTTTAGTCAAACTAAAATAAGTCCCTTGGATCCAAGCACCCTCTAAGCATCCTAGAATTCTTTGACAAAACTAAGCACCCTAAAATTCTTTGACAATTAAACTGCTGGCTATATGATGTTGGCCATATATATTGTACGTATATAATGTGAAGAAACGAGTGGTAGTACTATACCAACTAAAAGATGAAATGTAAGAAATACTAGTATGTACGTATTGAAGAGTTAAAGTAACGAGAAGAAACATAGCATAGTTCTACTGGTGGCTCAGCACAACACACCCCTGAAATTAGATTAAGCACACCTGAAATTATACGTTGCAGCTATTCCGGTAGACACTGCATTAGAACCACCATGAGCAACGACACTACCACCTTACTCAGAGTCCTCGTCCACATCCTCGACTTCTTCCTTGTCCCTCTTCCTCTTGGCCGATACTTCTTTGCTTGAACCGCACACTTGGCTGTTGCTCTTCATCCAACCCTTGTAGATATTGAAGCAAAGGTAGCCATCCATTGCAGCGTAGTGGATGTGGTCTCTATCTAGTACATTCCGCTGCCATGCTTGACGATGAAACGTGCATGGAGGTTTCTCCAGTTTACCGTACGAAGGATGAACCATGGCTCCTGTCAGCGTTAGCATTGAAGGCTGACGAGAGGACACCAGCCGATTCTTCTGGAGGTCGAAGGGGTTGCCTACAACGAGACCTATCCGACGTAGTACATCCCTGTCGTTCTTAAAGTCTATAGTAATGAGTTTCACTGTTTTGTCCTTGAGGAAGTTCTTCAAATCCTGGCACTCAACATCGGCATGGCATATGTTGTAGACCAAGCAAACGTTATGTACGCAAACCTGGATCACGGTGGGCTTCTTCCTCTCTTCGTCCTTTAGATCCTTCTCTGGTCCCAGGACTGTGGTGTACTCAACACCTAGCCCAGCGACCCACTCGTCATCTGAGTTTTTGAACATGCGTCTGAAGCGAGAAAGGCATCCTTTGACCGTCGTGGAAGAACGGGTGTAGATGATGTTGAACTCATCGCCGGTGATGGTTCTAACCTTGTACTCACCGCCGATCGTGGAGATTTGGGACGCCATGGATTTAGGAGGAGGGTTAGGATTAGTGGAACTGCCGTAATGTGAATGGAGGGTTAAGATTTTGGAGGAGGGTTAGGATTTGGGAGGAGGACGAGACTACTAGGAGCGAACCGCCATAGTATTGAAGGACGTGCGGGGACGAGTAGGAGCAAACTGCCAGCGTGCGAACGACAGGGTACTGGATTTCCATTCTCCCATGATACGGGCTTCTGAGAGCCCTTGGATCTGAGATCGAACGGTTGCATGGCGTGATTCTAGACCTATGGGTGAATATCCTATCCTGGAGGGTTATTCTGCAAATTTTCAGCAACTTAGCATGCGACTGTTTGATCTCAGATCCAAGGGCTGCCAGCAGCCCGTATCATGGTCGCGCCTACCACGACCGTCGCGTCGCTCGCGCAGTCGCACCCTTGGAGATTTAACACGGTGCGTTAGGCTATCTGATGTTGGCATGTCATACATAGTCATCACTTAGTTACTCACACTATAACAAGGTTGGCAATAAGGTTGGCTATAAGTGTATTTTTTGCTCCTCTCTATCTCTTTCTTCGTACTCCCTCTATCCCATAATATAAGAATGTTTTTGACACTAGTGTAGTGCAAAAAACGTTCTTATATTATGGGACACATGGAGTACTAGTATTTATTGCATTTGCCAAGGAGTGACCTCTTCCAGTGAAATGGTGTTGCTAAGTTTGCTTCATTTAATTAGCTATAGACTCAAAATTGTCTTTTCACATAGGTACACGCGCTTAGCACCGTTTCTTCCTTGGGTCACCAAACTAGTCTCTCTCTTCTTGATTAACTTGCCACATCAGACTTTATGCCTATGTGGAAAGCTTAAGCACCTGTAGGAGCAAGTAAAAGTAAGTACAATAGTGCGCTTTACATGGCATTTTTGCATATGTGGAGGAAAGAGAGGCAAGGAAAAAGTGGAGAAGTGGGCTCTCATGCAAGAGCCAGCCTCTGCTACATGGTGGAGCATTGGGAGAGGCACCTGTATGGAGGTGGTCAGGAATCGGGAGACTCACGTCGGTCATAGCGCCGCAGTAAAAATGATAATGGAAAGTCAAATCACGGGGCCCCACTAGTCAAGTAGTAACTCGCTATCAAATCACACAGCCCTACGTTTGCAGCAGCCTACTCCCTCGTCTTCTCGCGTCTCTGTCGAACCGACTAGGCGAAACTGCCCTGCCGCCTACCGTGCAGGAAAAGCCCCGCCCTCGACTTTTAAATAGTATCCATGGATTGCACCCGCGCCATGGAGCAAAGCATCTAGAAAACAGAGGATAGACGGTGGTCTTGCAATAGAGAAGAGGGAGAGGCGAGACGGTGGTTTTGGAATGGAGATGATGGAGAGGAGAGGAGGTGGTTTTGCAATGGAGAAGATCAGAAGAGGGAGAGGCGAGACAGTGGTTTTGGAATGGAGATGATGGAGAGGAGAGGAGGTGGTTTTGCAATGGAGAAGATCAGAAGAGGGAGAGGCGAGACGGCGGTTTTGGAATGGAGATGATGGAGAGGAGAGGAGGTGGTTTTGCAATGGAGAAGACGGAGAGGAGTGTGCGGCAGCGATTTAGGATGGACGAGAGGGCCGGCGCGCTGTGAATGGATCAAAATCAAAATCAATTTACCCTTCAATTAAGAAAGCGATCCCACATTAACTAGTCTCCCTTTTATTCTGGGTCATAATTGACCATGATTTTCGCACATAAAATATATGTTATACGTTGCAAAAATAATATAATTTGAAAGTACATTCAGATACGAACCAAATGATACAATTTTTGGTGACATGCATTCACATTTTGCTTGTCAAATACAGTACGTGGTCAAACTTTGACCCAAAATACGCAAAACAACAAAAAAAATACTTCCAAGACCAGCGACGCTCTTCCGCTCTTCTCCTCTTAAACCACCGCCACTCCTCTCCTGTTCCAATCTAAATGCAGCGCCGCTCCTCTCCTCTTCCATTTCAAAAGCACTACCCGTCCTTTCCTGTTCCAGTCCAAAACCAGCGTCGCTCCCCTCTTGTTCTAATCCAAAACCAGCGCTGCTCCTCTCCTCTTCCATTCAAAAACCACCGTCGGCGAGTGAAGGTGATGTGGAGAAGTATATCAATGGAGGAGTTCAACCGATACGTGAGGATCATAGACGGCGACCCTGTAAAGCTAGCTAGGATGTTGGAGATACAATCTTGGTTTGACAACAAGGACCAACTAGCCGCGACGGCGACATCCATGGCCAAATATCTGCAACAGAGCGAAAAGGCGGTGATACTCCCGAAGGGAGTCGCGCCGGAGTACATAGAGCGGCTCCTCTGGGCCATGGAGCAAACATATTCACCGAATCCGATCGTGAGGGAGCGGTGGTGGGAGTATCGATCCCAGATGGAGCATCCACCAGAGATTGAAGGATCGAGCATCTACAGGGTGTCGTTTGTGAGGGTGTCCTACCAGAGCGAGCCGGTGGAGTCTTCGTCGACCGAACCCAACTGCAAGAGGAGAAATGCAGTTAGCCCGACGACGCTTCCCCGCCATCATCTCCCTCGCCGTTCACATCGTCGCACGGGGCGGCTGTCTGTCGCCGAGGAATAGGAGGGGGCTGCCCCCCCCCCCCAACCCAATAGTCAGGCAGGTTGTGAATTCTCAGGAGGAGCTTAGGGTTGTCAGTATTTGCAGGTTGTGTATTTTGAGAGTACTTTCAGATATGAATGTTTTTTGAATTTCAGATTTGCAGTACTGAGCATATGAAGTATTTTATCAATTCTAGATATATATTTTTAGCACTTAAAAATGTAGTTTCATAGGAGTATAAAAGTGCAGACAATGTGATTCTCAGAGAAGAAACTGCAAGTTTTAGTTTCAGATAAGAAACTGCAACTTTCAGAGGTAGAGCATTTATATTAACACGGCCTTTTCAAACAGGGTTAACATCATGTTGGAAGTTTTATTCATGGTCCAATTTATGTTTCTGAGGTTTTATTTTTGGCAGTCCAATTTATGTATTTTTTGAAGAAAATGCAGAGGTCTGTTCTATTTTTCTATATAAGAATAGGAACGCCAGGTCCAACTTATGTTTCCCTTCTAACTATATTATATATATTTAAATTATTTTATATGTTGACTGTTTAGTTCACATAATTGGAAAATATATGACCGCTCTCACAATCCCCTTCGCCCCCGCCCCCGCCACCACCTCCACCCTCGCCGCCGCCCCCGCCACTACCTCCACCCTCGCCGCCGCCATAGATCTCGCCGCCACCCCCTGCCTCCTGACTCCGGGCGCCCCTGCCCCCCTCAACAAGTCCGCTCGCGCGCCCCATGGAGTCGCTGTCCATATCCACGTGGGAATGGTTGGAAGACAGGCAGATGTACAAGATGCATCTCCCACATGTATACAAAGCCTTCCCACGGATGCTCCAGCCGCTCAACTCCGTCGGGACGGCGGTGCTGTGGGAGACTCGATGGAGGAGATGGAGGGAGCCAGCGATGTGGATCCGCAATGATGCTCTCTCCTGGACCCAGTACACACGCGAATGGAGGGAAGCAGAGGAGGAAGCTGCGAGGGAGGAAGCTGAGGAGGGACCGAATCCGTTCTCTCACTCGCGCAGGTATGCTCGGATGTGCAAGGATCATGTGGATTGGGAGCTGCTGAATCTAGCCCTACGGATCTACTTCGAAGGAGATTTCTCGGAGAAGCACATGATGCCCAACCCCAGGGAGCCGCCGATTGCGTTCGTTTGATGGGCGAAAGGAGAAGTGAATTCAGGAGATCCACGTTGTGCTGTGAGATGGGAATGCTTGACTGGGATCATGCCCACCAGCACGCCACCAGAGCCGGAGCAGGTGGATCCCCTACCTTACCTCTCCCCAAAACCTGCAGAAGATTGAAATTAGGCTTGCAATCTGCTTCAATTGCGCTGTCTGGTGGTTATTTCTGCTTCCTGAGAGACAACATCTGGCTGGAGGATGAGAAGGAACCAGGAACTCCGATGAATTTCCCCTATCACAATGGGGGGAAGCGTCGGTTGGGCAGTGGTACGGCCCACCTCCAACCCAAAAGGGTGCACAATCTGGGAAGGCTCCTGTAATTGCCCAAGATCAATCTGCTGGTGGTTCTGACTCTCAGATCACTGGGAAATTTCAAGGCAAGAATCAACAAAAGAAGAGACAGGACATGCAAAAAACTGCTCCTACCCCTGCTTCGGGCCTTATGGCATACTCTGAGGTGATCTGCTACAACTGTGGGGAACCAGGGCATCATTTGGATAAATATTTCAAGCCCAAGAGTTGTTTTATCTACAAAATGGTTACCCATAAAGTTGAGAATTGCCCTGTCAGAAGGAAAACCCACAGTTCTGCTAGATATGTTGGAAGTGCTGCTCTAGGATTAGGGTTCTACCACATAGACCCAATCTGATGAAAATGCTCAGTATCATGGCTCCCTGAAGAATGTGGGGATTGTTTTGGTAGAAGCTGGTGAAGTGACCAAGCAAGAACTTGCCACTGAGTTTGCAGACATTTACAAAACCAACTGGCCTTGGCCAATCAATGCCCTAGATGAGTAGACATTCTTGGTCAAATTCCCTCCTGAAATAGATGTACTTCAAGTTGCTGGATACCCCTGGTTTGGTCTCAAAATAGAAAATGTTGTAGTCAATGTTGAAGTCTGGAAAGGCAGGATTGAGGCTGAAGAGGACCTCGAGGAAACTTGGATCAAGATCAGGAAATTGAACCCCCAAGTGGTGTAACTGGACTATGCTGGATCAAATCACTTCCACTCTGGGGGTCTTACTGGATGTGGATTGGCAGCATAATTTCAAGTCATTCTATGAAACTTTTAGGGTCAAAATCTTATGTAAAGATCCCTCCAAAATCCCTGTTGAAAGGCTTTTTGGAGTTGGGAACAAAATCTATAGGCTACTCATTGAGGTGGAGTCCTTAACCCCCACTAAAACTGGCACCTCCACCATCCTCTCTACTGGTACATATGTCTCTGCAGCTGAAACTGGTACCAATCTTACTGAAGATGGTGAATCCAACAGGAGCTCTAGATCTGAATCAGATAAAGGGCCTGCTGCCAATTCTGGGGCCCCTAACATCAGAGGACAGCCTTTTGGCCACAATCAGATGATTGGAGAAACTACACCCACTTCAGTCCTCAAGAGACACCTCCCTGATTCTCCACACACTCCTCGACTCAGCATCCAGGAAAAGATCATGAATTCTATGCTTGATGAAACTGATGGATTCAACCTCCTTAGGGAAATGGAGCTCCTAGAAGATGATGATCTGATGGAATTAGAAGGTTCTGTAGATCTACAAGAGGATCAAGAGGCACTTGTTGAAACAACTAAACTCCCAGACAATTTGGACTCAAAATACAACTCTGACTTCTCTGCCCTTCCTAAGGAGAAGCACCTTCCCAAATGGGGTCCTGTTCAAGCCACCAGAACCAGTGCCAGGGTAGCTGGTGACAAGAGAACCATTATTGAAAAGGCTCAACAGCTCAAAGAGGTTCAGAACCTGGAAGTGCAAAAACCCAGGGTATGAAACACACTTCCTTCTCCAACTTTAATGATCCTTCCTTCAATGCCATTGCTGCTAAGATTGGTGTAGATGTACTTCTCTTAATGATGGCATTGAATGCTCTTCCTTTATTTACCCTCACCAAAACAGATCTAAAGGCTCTGTTTGTGAGAATTTTTCTCTAGATGGTAGTTCTAGTTTAGACTGCCTTCGATAAAGTTGACCTTGATTTCCTTATGAAACTCCTAGAGCTTAGAGGTTTTGGGGGTAAATGGACTAGTTGGATCTAACAACTTACTCATGGGGGGTCTGTTGGGGTCAAGTTAAATAACTGTGAAAGTGATTTTTTTCCTTGCTGGTAAAGGCCTTAGGCAAGGTGACCCCATCTCCCGGCTTTTGTTTAATTTAGTAGTGGATGTTCTTACTAAAATGCTGAGCAAAGCTGCTGATCATAGTCTGATTGCAGGGCTCTGTCCTGAGGTCTGCCCTGGTGGCATCGTCTGCCTTCAATATGCAGATGATACCATCCTTTTCTTAGGCAATGACTCCACACATGCTAGCAATCTGAAAACTATTCTAACCTGTTTTGAACAAGTCTCAGGCATGAGAATCAACTACTCTAAAAGTGAACTCATCCCTATCAACATGGATGATCAGGAGTTAGCTGACTTTCTCTCTATTCTAGTCTGTAATAAAGGTAACTTCCCCATTAAGTACCTAGGTATCCCTCTCCACTATGATAAACTGAGGAGAGAGGATATCCAACCCCTTCTGGATAAAATCATTAAAAGGATTGCTGGGTGGAGGGGCAAACATCTCTCTTACAGAGGTAGATTGATCCTCATACAAGCTTGTTTGGCTAGCATTCCAGTGTATCTCCTCTCCTTCTTCAAGTTACCTAAATGGGCAGTGAACCTCATCAATTCTCAGATCTATCATTGCTTGTGGAATGATTTTGAGGGAAATAGGAAGTTACACCTTGCTAATTGGGCCCTAGTCTCTATGAAAAAATATTTCGGAGGCCTAGGCATACCTAACCTCCAAGAAATTAACATTTGTCTTCTAGGGTCTTGGATTAAAAGATTCTATGAGGAAGAACTGAAACCCTGGAAGCTTCTTTTTGCCCATAAATACCTAGGAAATAAATGTAATATTTTTCTCCCTTCCTCCAACCCTAAGACCTCTAGATTCTGGAAAGGATTAAAATCTATTATGTATGCTGTGAAATTTGGCTACAGATGGAACATAGGGGATGGGAGCAGAACCAGGTTCTGGGAAGATACTTGGTTTGGCACATCCCCCCTAACAGTCGAATTTTGGCCTATTTACTCTGTCTGCAATGAGCTTAACATAAGTGTCAATGAAGTTTGGGATGGTGAATGCCTAAAACTCTATTTTAGAAGGAACTTTAGTGATAGTCTCATGGAAAAATATTTCCAGTTGGAGGAAATTGCCAAAAGCATTACCTTTACTACCGAGCCGGATGCCCGGATTTGGCAACTGAACAATAAGGGGAAGTATTCCTCCAGCTCCCTCTATCATGTTATCAACTTTAGATGGGTTCAACCCATGTTTATCCTTGTTGTCTGGAAATTGAGAGTTCCCCCTAAAATTCATGTATTTCTCTGGCTTCTCTCCAAAAACAAATTGATGACTAGGGATAACCTTAGGAAGAGACACATCATCAAACCCCTTGATTGTGTTTACTGCTTGGAACAAGAGTCTTGTTCTCACCTATTATTTGAATGTATAGTTGCTAAACATCTCCGGGCGGAATATTTCACTAGTCAGATTGGCTCATCCTTCGAATCTGTCGCCAGATTCTGGATTGCTACCAAAAAGTGCTCGGTTTTAAATACTGTTAGCTCAGCTATCCTTTGGTGCCTCGGGAAATATAGAAATGCTATGTTTTTCAGTAACACCTTCTGGATTTCCATTCCGCGGGTCTTGAGGTTGATCAGGAACATGGTGAGGAACTGGGCGATTCTCTCCTCCGAATCGTACAAGGACAAGTTGATGAGCTTCGTGGAAACCCTAACAAGATCCCTCTAGAAACCATTAGTGATCAATTGTGGCTGAACCAGGCTCAACCTGCTCTGGGGCTGGACCCGTGGGCTCGTCTCAAGATCTCTGATGAAGATGATGGGCACCTGGTGCCGAAAAAGAGGGACATCCACCATGCTACGCCTTCCAGCCCGGTGTCTCTGCTTGCTTACTAGTCACCGCAGGCTGACACGGCCCCACAGCTGAAGACCATGAAGGCTTCGCTGGACCCTCCTTGTGTCATTTGAGTGCTCTATCCGCTCTGCCTTTGGCACCGCTCGGGTGATTTGTGTTATTCAGAGAACTTGTTCATCCACCCCCCTAGTTTGTAGCTTTTCTACCTTTGCTTTCGAACTGCTCTTTGAGCTGCTGTATCAGAATATGTTGTGATTTCGTTCTCAGCAATGGAACCGGGGAGATGCTCCCTATTTTTCTAAAAAAAATTATTTTATATGTTATTATATATTATTTTTATTGTCATCATATATTTAACAGATACTTACATATGTAAGAAAACAATATCCCACATCTTATTAACTTATAAAAATAATTTCTTAACAAATAAAATCCTGGATTTTTTTTGGCATGAAAATCCTAGTGATTGTGTACAAAAGCATGGTAAGGTTTATGGACGCATGTAATAATATCACCTATTATTTAAATATATTTATAACAAAATGCTCAGCCCCTTTTTATTTTTTTGATAACATTGCTGGCCTAACCCAACATTATAATTAGAATCAGCCCAGCAAGATCGTGTATTTTGAGAAAGTGCAAATGGCCTGTAATTTTTTAGGAAATAAAATAAATGGGCCGCATGGACGCTACATTATTTGTTCACCCAGCCCAGCTAATGGCTGTAATTCAAAAAAAAAGATCAAATTGACTGTAAATTCTATCGTGCAAAAAAAAGACTGCAAATTCTGAAAAAATGGGTTGAATACGTGCCACATTTTGGAGGCTGAAATGTGGGCCAATATGTCGAAGCCAACGCAAGTCATTGTCAATTTAGTCAACAAATGATTCTGACATGTTAGCCGTTGGATTTACATCCAACGACCGACATCCATCTTCAATCTCTCGTCTTCTTCCTCCAGCGCCATCGGGACCACCTCCCGCCTCCTGCTGCTAGAAGCTCTACTTAGTACACGTTGCTATGAAGCGCTACTCCATTGTTGGCCAGGCCATCCCTCCACCCCTCCACACCTCCGGTTCTTCTCCACCGACTGCCGAACCACACCACACTAGAACTAGTTAACCCTCGTACACCTCTCCGTATACGACTCTACTCCCGCGTCTTCCCATCTTCGGCTCGTTGCTGTTCGGAGTGTCGCCATCATCCACCACCTTGGATGCGCTCGACGCGGCGTGGTCAACATGGTCAACGAACGACACCATCGAAAATAGACTGTGCGTGGAGAGGTTGATAGCTGAGTCCACGGCCGCACACAAGGAAATGCCTCCTTATTACGCGCAAAATAATGATTCCTCCACCTGACTTCTGGGACCCACCGGAAGGGCCTCTGTATTTCGCGAAAATAACGTGCCCCCCACTGACATGTCGAACCCACCAGCTATCTTCGCACGCAAGGAAGTGCCTCCTTATTACGCACAAAAAAATGAATATTTCCCCTGCCAGCTGGAACCCAGCATAGTGGGAGGCTGACTTGTGGGCCTACCAAGTTGACGGGGATGGAGGGCTTTGTCAACTTAGTCAATATGAACGATTCTAGCTCCTGTTACCGTATGATGTTCATCCAACGGCCGTAGTGCTTCTTCAACCTCTGGTCTTCTTGCTCTAGCCGCCCAAACCAACGTCGGTCGTGCCGCGTGCTCCTGCCTCCCGTGGCCAGTTGTGATGTCGCGGAGGCCTCACCGCCCCCTACTACTCCCACCGCTGGCAAGGCCATCCCCCTACTCACCCACACCCCCTGTTATTCTGCGGCGACAGCAGCCTCACACCGCAGCCGAACAAGTGAACCCTCATACTCCTCTTAGCGTGGGCATCCACTACTGCGTCTTCCCCGGCTCTGAGTCATCCCCTTCCTAGTCCTCGTTGTCGTCCACCGCTGTGGTGCTCTTGGCGCGGCGTGGTCAACGTGGTCAAGGAACGATTCCATCGGATGTGGACTATACGTGGAGAGGCTGACAGCTGGGTCCACGGCCGCAGAAAGGAAGTGCCTCCTTATTATGCACAAAATAATGATTCCTCCGCCTAACAGCGGGGACCCACCGGACAGGCCACCGTATTTCGTGAAAAATGTTCCCCCTGACTGTTGGGACCCACAAGCTACATCTTCGCACGCAAGGAAGTGCGTCCGGGCAAAAAAAACGATTCTCCCCCTTGACTGCTGGGACCCACCAGCTACATCTTCGCACGCAAGGAAGTGCGTCCGAAAAAAAAAACGATTTGCCCCCCTGACTGCTAGGACCCACCAGCTAAATCTTCGCAGGCAAGGAAGTGCCTGACAGTCGGGACCCACCTGGTCGAAGCGAACGTAGGGTTGTCATTCTGGTCGCGAACGTGTACGTAGATATATAATCGTGGATGTAGAGGCGTGCACGTGCCGTAGTAGAGGCGCGCACGTGTCGTAGTAGAGGCGCGCACATAGCATGTACACGTACGTAGAGCGGTCAGGGTGCAAGAAAGAAAATACGGCCACGTATGAGTACATACAGGCGGGGTCTCGAACGCCTACTCACGCATACGTACGGCCAGGGCTCGTGTACATGGCTGGGTCGGAATGGAGAAACTTCGTCGGCGTTGTGTTCATGGGGAGGCAACGGAATGCGTCGTGTTCATGGGGAGGCAACGGAATGCGTTGTGTTCATTGGGAGTAAACGGAACGCGTGGGAGCCAACCGGCTGGGTCGGAACGGAATGCGTGGTCGTGTTCATCGGGAGGGCTTGGACGGAACTGGCGATGGAAACAAGGCCTGGCGTACCGCACAACCGAGGAAACGGACCTCCTACGTTCGGAATAGGGTCCTCTTGATTAGGAGGGGTCTGGCGTACCGCAAAACGGAGGAAACGGACCTCCTACGGTCGAAACGGGGGTCCTGTTGATCGGGAGGGGTGTGGCGTACCGCAAAACGGACGAAACGGACTTGTGTTGGAGCGCTACAGTCGAAACGGGGGTCCTATTCATCGGGAGGGGTGTGGCGTACCGCAAAACGGGACTCCACGGGATACTGTTCATCTCCACCGTCGACCTCCTCCAGCCTCCACGGGCTACCGTCGACCTCCTCCAGCCTCCACGGGCTCCTGTTCATCCAGCCTCCACTGTGCGCTACTCCACCGGCTACTGTTCAACCACCCCTTCACCGTCTACTATTCATCCAGCCCTCCACATCACGGGGTCCTATTCAACCACCCCTCCATGGGCACCCCTCCACCGTCTACTGTTCATCCAGCCCTCCACCAAACCACGGGGTCCTGTTCATCCAGAGGCAACGCCACCGCTCACTGTTCATCCAAACCCCCCGCAACGCTCACGGTTCATCCCAGAGGCAGCATCGATCGGCTTTAGTTAGCAGCAGTAGCGAAGGAATCGCTCGATCGGGTTCAGTTAACAGCCATTGATCGATCGCTCGGGTTCAGTAACGCGTAGCCAGCAGTGCAATCGCTCGGGTTGACTTAGAGCCCAATGCCTCGCTCGAGTTCAGTTAGAGCCAACGCCTCGCACACACGCGCATACGTGTACGAGAGAAACGCACATCGCTCGGCCCCCGACCTCCCACCGTAACCGGGAACTCCCCGAAATTTTCCTCCCCCTTGCTTCTACCACATTTTTTTCCGTCATGGACGACCCAAAGAATGTCATGCAGCTGCGTCTCTGGCCCGCCCAGGACAAAAAGCCCTTTTTCTGTCATGATTTTTTGTCATAGAAGTAGGAGCCCACCACATCTATGATGATACCGGGTTTTGTCACAATTATCGTCATAGAAGTGTCATATGTATGAGAGAAAAAAATTCGTTCAGCCCAAAATGTCCTGGATGTGTCTTTTTTTGTAGTCAGCGTGCGTGTGTGATATGTGTAGAGACTGAGGCAATGATAAGAGATTCTTTGTGTCTCTGTGTGTGGAGGATAGAGAGATACATGTGCATGGGGCTTTGTGTTGTGTAACATGGAGACACATGCACATAATCAGAGAGTGAGTGTGTGAGATACACATGTGGACATGGGGAGAGATGTGTGAGTTAGAGAGATGGAGAATTTTGGTATGCATCTGAGCTAGAGAGAGGGGGTATATATACATACCTAGAGCTAGAGAGAATATGCAAGGGTGTGTGTCTTAAAAGAAGGATCTAGATAGATGGGTGTTTGTGCGTGTCTGTGTGTGTTTGTGCGTGCACGCGTGTGTGAGAGGGAGTGTGTGTATGTGGAGAAGAGAGACCACTAATGATGTAAACCTAGTATAGGGAAGGGGGAATGGCGTGAAATGTGTGTCAAAGAGAAACAAAGGCATGTGTAGTAGCGGGATAGCATGTATGTGGGCGGGGAGCAGACTATTTGGAAGGGACATCGAGTGTGTGTGGGAGAGGAGTGTGTGTGTGAGAGAGAGAGCTAGCGAGGGGGAGAGAGAGAGGAAGAGAGGGGAAGAGAGAGGGGTCTTTTGTGTGCAGAAGTGGCGTATAGATAGGGAGACAATGTTGATGTTGTTCGAAAGTGGCCTATGTATGGAGACGCAAGGTAAGCGAGTCATCATGTGTGCGATAGGGACTTCATGAGAGATCTAGAATAGATGGTGTAGAGAACAACATGTGAGATTGACAACAATGATACATTAGGTAGCTATGGAAAGAGTCGCGACATATATGTATATAGGGAAGGAGCTGGGGTAGGTCCGCATGTGGGAGAGATAAAAAGAGGAGAGTGGTGCACAAGGAGACACAGTGTTCTTGTTTGCAGTGGGGGTTGTGTGTGAGGTGAGTGTGCAAGAACCACATAACTAGGGAGATAGACGTTTGGGGGCGACGTTTTGTGTGTATGGGAAAGATACATTCTATATAGTGTGTGTTCTTGGTAAAGAGAGATGCTAGGAGACCTAGAGGGTGGGGGAAGAGATGTGTGCATGCCTGAGAGACAAAGTGATAGAGACCTATATTGGGGTCCGGACCTTAGAAGAGAGGGGGTGTTAATGTGCTCGTGTGTTCGTGTCCGGGGGAGAGAACGACTTGAGTGTGGTGGGTGGGCGGCGGGGGGCCTTCAGATAAAGAGTGAGGTATCTATATTTGAGGGACTTTAGCGTAATTGAGATATATATGGTCAATAGTGTGTGCACTCATGGTCGATTGATCAATTTGTTTCACAGTTTGGACTATGAGATAACAATACTTTTGAACATGCATGATATACCTTGAAGTACCAGAAATACAAACCTAATATTGGAATTTTGGAATTTGACTCCATCATTAGCTTTTGTAATTCATTTAAACGAAGTTATATTTTTAAGCCGGGATTTCATGATTTCAATTTCATATATCAAACCTAGAGATATACACATACGGGCATGTTCAAGCTTCATAATAATCCACTTTATTCATACGCATACACATTTTTTATTTTCTCATCATATTTAGGATAAACACATTTGGAATTTCATTTGAATTGGACTGTATGATGGTATTTGCTTGTACTAGCTCAATGATCCATATTTGAACTGAATGGACAATCTAAGTTTTGAGTTGCAGACATTGATTTTCGAAACATGCACTTTTTCCATGCAAAACAAATAAATTCGCAGCCATGATATCATAGTCGGTCGTACAAGAGCAGAACACTTAATTTCACGCACCAAAAGCTTTCAAACTTCTCACTCACATCAAAATATCTCACGCCCGAAAGTTTAGCCCTATGAGATTCCTATTTAAGCGCTGCCACATGAATGGAAAAGGGTTGCTTTGGTAACTCCATTGTTTTCTCCTCTTTGCCCCCAACATTTTCCCCAGAACCCCTCCCTGACCTCCCCAATCACGCCAAGCCTCCGAATCTAGTCCTCCGCTGTAGCGGTGGACCTCACACCCCGCCGGATCTACCTTCCGCACCTTGGAACCCCAACTACCAACTCACCACTTCACCGGAGCCACTTCAGCAACTGGCTTGTCCACCACTCCAGATCTCATTGACCGCCATCATGGTCCACCGCATCGGCGCCCTCGTCTACCATAGTGTAGGCCCTTCACTGACTCCCTTGTCCGCCCCATCGCTGGTCCTTCAAACAAGCCCTCATCCGCCGCAACATATCCGCCTCACCAAAAGCACTGTACACTATGCCGGATGTGCTTCGCCAACGCCTTCGTCCACTGCACCGGACCTGCTCCACGGATGCAATTTTCAACTCCACCGGCCCTGCTTTACTGATGCCACAGCCTCATTAGGTTATTTTGATTTGTACTCCTTCGTTTTTTTCTCTTCTTTATCGTGGAACTGTTCACTTACCATAGATGAGCTTTCTTGTATGTCGATAGTTGCCGCAACCGAAGCACCGGAGCCGCTTTAGCAATGGCGATAGCCAGCCCAAACTCAACCGCAACATGAGCACCATCGACGATCCTTAGCTATCAACTATGACAACGATACCCATACGCCGCCGAGAATCAGGTACTATTATCCAACGGCCGGCACCTACGTTCAATTTCTTAGCATAAGCACCGCACATTCGAATTTCTTCAAGGCATCATTCAATTTTTGATGAGACGCGTTATTCTGCTTGCACCTATAGGGCCATACTTCTGGCAGTGAACATGTTACATGTGCTAAATTACAAACCAGTGCACATATAGTTACAATGCTTTAGTTTTGTCCTAAGTATTATTGTACTTCCTAGATATCACTGCCTACTATTTTACTTCTTGCATGCTATATTTATGATATTGTGTTGTTCTAATGCCACCTGTTGGTTCCATCAGACTGCTTCATGTTCTCTATGCTTAATTACACATCACTAACTAGCATGTGGTTCCACTGCTTTTTGTTTGTTTTACCCTATATTTTCTGATGCTAGCTATTACATCACTGCTCCTAGCCTCTGTTCATTACATTTTTGTGAGTTCTTGATCTTCCCAAGTTCCATGACTAATTTGATGCTTCTATTAATTATGGAGCTGCCAACCCCATCAAGCAAAATATTTGTTCTTTTGGGGCCGTGTCGGATTCGGGGTTTCACAAACCCTTGAGAGGTTCAAACTCTGGGTGCGTGCGAAGAACTCATCCCCGCAGTCTGCCCGCTTAATGATTCCAAGGCCTAGATCGACGAACCCAATGAACAAGGGGCACAACAGTTTATCCTCGTTCGGGCCACCTTGCGGTGTAATACCCTACTCCAGCTTTGTGGTGGATTGCCTCGAGGGGCTGATGATGAACTCGTACAGTGGTAGAACAGCCTCAAGAGGTGAGGTGCCCTTTTCTATGGTGGTGGCTAAGTCCTATTTATAGTGCCCTTGGCCCTCTTCCCAAATGTAGGCGGGACGGGATCCCACAACGGCCAAATGCGAAGGGAGACAACTAGTACAAGTTATCCTAACAAAAGTGGTCTTCACCTACAAAAGCCTCTGGTGGTGACGCCGTGGTGGGCTCCGCGATGACTGTCGGCGTTCTGGGAACGGGGGTCCCTAGACTTGCCTGCCTGCAGCCCGCAGCGTGGCTCGACCGGCGGTCTGTACGACCCATCTTCACCAACAAACACCCAAGACCCTCGCGAGGGGCTGAGCCTCTTGAGGCGGACGATGCAAGACCTCCTCAGGGGCGGCCTCACCAGGCTGGCTCGCGAGGGGCGTACAGATCGAGGCAAGGCGAACCTCGCGAGGTTCCAATGATGTAAGCCATGACGATCAAGACCAGGCAGGCGCCGGCGCGCAGAGTGTCCTCGTTTCCTCTTTGGTGCTAAGAGGCAAGCGCGGGTGAGGAGTTCTGAGGCATCGAGCAAAGGTTTCCATGTCGGTGCAACAAGACCAAGGCTAGTAGGACAGCAGGATGGAGGTCACAATGGAGCCCAAGACAGCGTCACCACGACAGCCTTTGGCAGGCGAAGACTACTTTTGTCAGGATAGCTTGTACTAGTTGTCCCCCTTCAAATTGGTTGTTGTGGGATCCCTTCCCGCTCAATATTTGGGAAGAGGACCAGGGCCTCTATAAATAGGACTGGCCACCACCATAGCTAGGGCCGATTCGGGGTGTGAGGCTAAGGATGGAATGGCTCCGATCCAAGATGAGATGCCGATCCGCCAACCTTCGAGCCAGCCCTCGAGCGGTCGACGGTGGTCAATCAAGAAGGGCTGGACAAGATCCGTCCGGCGCTCGCCGGCAATTCCGATGAGTGGAAGGAGACGGTGACTTGCTGTAACACCCTGGATGTAACTTTCCATATTTTTAACTCTGACTCTTGCCATTTTCGGCTATGTGATATGATATTTCCTTCATGGTTGGGTTTTTGTCTTTCGTTTTGCATTTTGTTCATGTCATGCATTTCATCTCATGTCGTCATGTGCATCTCATTTGCATTTGTGTTTGTCTCATGCATCTGGTCATTTTCCCCATTGTTCGCTTTGCAATACGACACTCCCACATGCACCCGTTGCACCCCTCTAATCTCATTTCTGGAGCGAGGGAAAAACATTCTCGGAATGGGTCGAGATTTGTCGAGTGGCATTGGTACATCACCGGTAGGGCTCCTGTCAAATTTCGTTCCATTTGGACGTCGTTTGATGCCCCAACGGTTAACTAGGTAACCGCAAAAGCCCCTCTCTTGTTGCAGCCCAACACCCTTTCAAAACAGCCCACTAACCCATCTAAACCCCCTCCACGCTTTCCGTTGTTGGATCACAATCATGTGGGCGAAAACCGCACCTCATTTGGACTCTCCTAGATCCCCCTACCTATATATATATATGTCCCTCCCCCCCCCCCCCCCCCGAAATTGCGGATGAAAACCTAACCCTCGTCCCCTCGCGCCACCAGACAAAAACCCCACCGCAGGACGTGTCCGCCAAACGCGTCGCCCCATCCAATCGGGTGGCAACACGTCACCACCGTCGCCGCCTGCAGCCAATTCCTACACGCCACGTCAGCGCCTGCGGCCGCGCCACCCGCCTCCACCGCCCGCCGCCCGCGAGGCCCGTGTCGGGCCCTCCCCGGTCCAAGCCGCTCCGCCGCCCGACCGCGTCTCCGCGCCGCCTGCCGCCTTCCCGCCCGCGCCGCCAACCGTCGCCGCCCCGCCGCCGACTATCGCCGCCCTTGAGCCACCCCGCCGCCCGACGCGCCGCCCAACTCTGGAAGCCGCGCCCCGCACCGACCTCGTCGCGGATCCGGCCTCACCGGCACCGGATCCGAGCTCCCTCGCACTCCGGCCGCCGTCTTCGTCCACTCCGGCGTAGATCCGGTGAGCTACTCCGGCCGACCTCAGGATCCGTGCCGAACCCTAGATCCAAAGGTTGACCCTTTTTTGTCAAAGTCCTGAAATCCTAACATCATGCGCACTTGTTCATCACGCTATATCTCCATGACTGTAGCTCCATTCTTCATGCATGATATATCAAAATGTCCGCTTCGTGATGCTCTTCACACATTTTGAGGTAGTTCACTAATAGTGTTTTGAAGATGTGGTATTGTTCTATCAATTGATGCCTCTGGTTGTAATTATGGAGCAGTGTAGTTCAGTAAGGGAGTGTAGTTCTATGCCTTTAGTACTAGCATGCCATGGCTTTGTTTGTCATGATATGTTCATGTACATGTTGTTTGGTTGCTCTAAACATTGTTTTATGATGTTGTTTTGACATGTTTAATATTTTCTCTAAGTCTGAGAAGCTGATATCATTTGCATTTTTTCCATGCTATTTTGAGCTTGTTCTAGTGAGTTCTAACTGGAGCTGAGTGTTCATGATTTGTAGAGCTTCACCTGTGCTTTATGGTTATGTGCTTTGTTGCTATGTTGGAGTGTTGTAACGTAGTTTCTTGTTGCATTCTAGGTGCTATAATGTTGTTAATCGCAGATTTGCATCATTCTTGTTTTGCTTGTCATTTGCAAACTGTGCATCCGTTTCCGATGATCCTTTTATCAATTTCGACCGAAATCACCCCATCTTTCCAGTGGCACACTTGGTTTGCCAAGTTGATGCGTTGATCATATTTTCCCTTCCGGAGTACCCATATGCATTGCACATCATACCTTGCATTCCATGCCATGTCTTGCATCATGTTGCTTGTGCATTGCACCGTGATTGATTGTTGTTCCGTTGTTTGTGTTCTTGCTTTGGGTAGAGCCAAGATACGAGTTCATGAGCGAGGAACCTATTAAGTACACTAACAAGGATCAATCTTTCGACAACTCTGAGAACTTTGCAGGCAAGATGACCATTACCCTCGATATCACTTCTATCTTTGCTTGCTAGTTGTTCATTCTATTGCTATGTCGCGCTAACTACCAAGTGTTTATCATGCCTCCCATATTGCCATATCAGGCCTCTAACCCACCTTCCTAGCAAACCGTTGTTTGGCTAAGTTACCGCTTTTGCTTAGCCCCTCTTATAGCGTTGCTAGTTGCAGGTGCCTTTGCAGGTTGTTCCATGTTGGAACATGGGTATGTTGGGATATCACAATATCTTTTATTTTAATTAATGCATCTATATAATTGGCAAATGGTGGAAGGCTCGGCCTTTTGCTCGATGTTTTGTTACACTCTTGACGCCTTAGTTTCTGTCATACCGGTGTTATGTTCCTTGATTTTGCGTTCTTTACGCGGTTGGGGTTATGGGACCCCCTTGACAGTTTTCTTTGAATAAAACTCCTCCAACAAGGCCCAACCTTGGTTTTACATTTGCCTAACTACCTATACCTTTCCCTAGGGGTTGCAAACCCAAGGGTCATCTATATTTAACCCCCCCCCCCCAGGGCTAGTGCTCCTCTGAGTGTTGGTCCGAACCGAGTAGACTGCAGGGCCACCACGAGGAAATTTGAGGGTTGGTTTTACTCATAGGATGTCTCATCTGGTGCCCTGCCAACGAGATATGTGTAGGTCCTATCCGGATTTGTCAACACAGTCTGTCGGTCTTGCTGGTCTTGTTTTACCATTGTCGAAATGTATTGTAACCGGGATTCCGAGACTGATCCTGTCTTTCCGGGAGAAGGAATATCCTTCGTTGATCGTGGGAGCTTGTGATGGGCTAAGTTGGGACACCCCTACACGGTATAAACTTTCAAGAGCCATGCCCACGGTTATGTGGCATATGGGAATTTGTTAATATCCGATTGTAGAGAACTTGACATTTGACTTAATTAAAATGAATCAACCGCGTGTCCTTTTAAGATCATTGGCAAAAGAGGCGACCTCGCCTATCAACTCGAACTTCCGTCCAACTTCGCAAATGTGCATGATGTGTTTCACGTGTCACAACTTTGCAAGTGCCTCAAGACGCCTGGGCATACTATCAACTACGAAGAAATTGACCTCCAAGAAGATTTGTCTTATCATGAGAATCCCATTGCTATTCTTGAAGAAATTGAGTGCAAGACTCGCAACAAGTCAATCAAATTCCAGAAAATTAAGTGGTCGCACCATTCCGACCGAGAAGCCACCTGGGAACATGAGGATCACCTCCGTTCTGAATATTCGGAGTTTTTCAGTCCTAGATCTCGGGACGAGATCCTCTTGTAGTGGTGGAGCGTTGTAACACCCCGGATGTAACTTTCCATATTTGTAACTCCAACTCTTGCCATTTATGGCTATGTGATATGATCTTTCCTTCGTGGTTGGGTTTTTGTCTTTCGTTTTGCATTTTTTTCATGTCATGCATTTCATCTCATGTCGTCATGTGCATCTCATTTGCATTCGTGTTCGTCTCATGCATCCGGTCATTTTCCCCGTTGTTCGTTTCTCAATCCGACACTCCCACATGCACCCGTTGCACCCCTCTAATCTCATTTCGTGAGCAGGATAAAAACGTTCTAGGAATGGGCCGAAATTTGTTGAGTGGACTTGGTACATCACCGGTAGGCCGCCTGTCAAATTCCATTCCATTTGGAGGTCGTTTGATGCCCCAACGGTTAATCGGGTAACCGTAAAAGCCCCTCTCTTGTTGCAAGCCAACACCCATCTAAAACAGCCCACTAACCCATCTAAACCCCCTCCATGCTCTCCATCGTTGGATCACGATCGTGCGGGCGAAAACCGAACCTCATTTGGACTCTCCTAGCTCCCCTACCTATATATATGTCCCTCTCCCCCGAAATTGCGGATGAAAACCTAACCCTCGTCCCCTCGCGCCGCCGGACAAAAACCCTGCCGCTGGACGCGTCACCTCGTCAAATCGGGTGGCGACACGTCACCTCCGCCGCCGCCTGTAGCCAATCGCTGCGCGCCACATCAGCGCCCGCGGCCAGGCCACCCGCCTCCCCCACCAGCAGCCCGCCAGGCCAGGGTCTGGTCCTACCCGGTCCAAGACGCTCCGCCCGCTGCCTTCCCGCCCGCGCCGCCACCCGTCACCGCCCCGCCGCCCGACGCGCCGCCCAAGTCCGGCAGCCGCGGGTCCGGCCTCGCCGACACCGGATCCAACCTCCCCTGCAATCCGGCCGCCGTCTTTATCCACTCCGGCGTAGATCCGACGAGCTACTCCGGCTGACCTCGGGATCCGTGCCGAACCCTAGATCCAAATGTTGACAACGTTTTTCGTCAGTCCTGAAATCCTAACATCATGTGCACTTGTTCATCATGCTATATCTCCATGACCGTAGCTCCGTTTTGCGTGCATGATATATCAAAATGTTCATCTCGTGATGCTCTTCATGTTAGTGTCATTTGCATGCATGTTACTATCCATATTGATGCCCTAATCCTCGTTGCAAAAGTGCTATATGATGTTGTCTGCTGGAATTCAACAGAACTTGCCGATTTGTCATTTTCGTTGCATTTTGTGTGTTCACCCTATGACCATGATGTATACATGTTTTATGAGCTCCATCATGCCATCTTTACAGTGGTGCAAGCCTTGTATTTTTAGGAGCTATGTGGTGACTAGCACAAGCATGCCAAGTAGGCTTCATGATGTTGCTGTCTTCAGACAGAATATTTTGCTAAGTCATTTCCTGTTACATTTTGATGCTATGTAAACTTGTTGCTACCATGAGATCCATGCACATTTTGAGGTAGTTCACTAATAGTGTTTTGAAGATGTGGTGTTACTCTATCCATTCATGCATTTGGTTGTAATTATGGAGCAGTGCATGTCATCTCCATGCACTACTTTTGCGAAATAATGTTGCTGGCAGAGTGTTAACATGAGATTCAGTTTTGTCATGTGTTTTGCTAGTGATGCATGTACCCTACGAACTTTCTCTTGCCATGCTTAGCTTCTTGAATATGTCTACTTACTGTTGGTTACCTTGTTATGCCATGAAATACCAAGTTTGAAACTGTTCATATAACTTGCCATGTTTGCATGGGTGCCACATCATTTTCTATGCATCTTTTGTTAAAGTTCAGTAAGGGAGTTTTGTTCTATGTCTTTAGTACTAGCATGTCGTTCCTTTTTTTTCATGATATGTTCCTGTAGCATGTTGTTTGCTAGCTCTAAACATTGCTATATGATGCTATTTTGACATGTTTAGTATTGCCGATATCATTTGCATTTTGGCCATGCTATTTTGAGCTTGTTCTAGTGAGTTCTAGTAGGATCGCAGTGTTCATGATTTGTAGAGCTTCACTTTTGCTTTATGGTTATGTGCCTTGTTGCTATGTTGGAGTGTTGTAGCATAGTTTCTTGTTGCATTCTAAGTGCTATGATTTTGTTAATCCCATATTTGCATCAATCTTGTTTTGCTTGTCGTTTGCAAACCATGCATCTGTTTCCAGTGATCCTTATATAGATTTCGACTGACATCACCCCATCTTTCCAATGGCACACTTGGTTTGCCAAGTTGATGCCTTGATGATCTTTTCCCTTCTAGAGTACCCATATGCATTGCACATCATACCTTGCATTACATGCCATGTCTTGCATCATATTGCTTGTGCATTGCACCGTGATTGATTGTTGTTCCGTTGCTTATGTTCTTGATTTGGCTAGAGCAGGGAGACGAGTTCATGAACGAGGAACCTGTTGAGTACACTAATCAGGATCAAGCTTTCGACAACTCTGAGAACTTTGCAGGCAAGATGACCATTACCCTCGATGTCACTTCTATCATTGCTTGCTAGTGTTCGTCTATCGCTATGTCACGCTACCTACCACTTGTTTATCATGCCTCCCTTATTGCCATGTCAAGCCTCTAACCCACCTTCCTAGCAAACTGTTGTTTGGCTAAGTTACCGTTTTTTCTCAGCCCCTCTTATAGTGTTGCTAGTTGCAGGTGCCTTGCAGGTTGTTCGATGTTGGAACATGGATATGTTGGGATATCACAATATCTATTATTTTAATTAATGTATCTATATACATGGCAAAGGGTGAAAGGCTTGGTATTTTCCTCGGTGTTTTGTTCCACTGTTGCCACCTTAGTTTCCATCATAGCGGTGTTATGTTCCTTGATTTTGCGTTCCTTATGCGGTTGGGGTTATGGGACCCCTTGACAGTTCGCTTTGAATAAAACTGCTCTAGCAATGCCCAACCTTAGTTTTACATTTCCCTAACAACTTATAACTTTCCCTTGGGGTTGCAAACCCGAGGTTCATCTTTATTTAACCCCCCTGGGCCAGTGCTCCTCTGAGTGTTGGTCCGAACCGAGTAGACTGCGGGGCCACCTTGGGGAAACTTGAGGGTTGGTTTTACTCGTAGGATGTCTCATCCGTTGTGCCCTGAGAACGAGATATGTGCCGCTCCTATTGGGATTTGTCGGCACAGTTGGGCGTTCTTGCTGGTCTTCTTTTACCATTGTCAAAATGTCTTGTAACCGGGATTCCGAGACTGATCAGGTCTTTCCGGGAGAAGGAATATCCTTTGTTGATCGTGAGAGCTTGTGATGGGCTAAGTTGGGACACCCCTACAGGGTATAAACTTTTGAGAGTCGTTCCCACGGTTATGTGGCAGATGGGAATTTGTTAGTATCTGGTTGTAGAGAACTTGACACTTGACTTAATTAAAATGAATCAACCGCGTGTGTAGCCATGACGGTCTCTTTTTGGCAGAGTCCGAGAAGTGAACATTGTTTGGGTTATGTTTGAACGTACGTAGTTTCAGTATCACTTCTAGCTTTACGACCGTTGCGTAGCTTCTCATCTTACTCTTGTATTCGTATGTTAGGCACCATATTTTCTTAGTGTTTGCTACAACTCCACCTCATTACCTCATCCGACCCATAAGCTTAAATAGGCTTGATCTCGCAGGTTTCGAAATTGCTGAGTCCTCGTGACTCACAGATACTACCAAAACAGTTGCAGGTGCCAATGATGTTAGTGTAGGTGATGCTACCAAACTCAAGTGGGAGTCTGGCGAGGACCTTGGTCGTTACTATGTTTTGTTTCCTGATGATCAGTAGTGGAGCCCAGTTGGGACGATCGAGGATCTAGCATTTAGGGTTATCTTCTTTTCCTTTGGATTTGACTGTACTCGGTATATGTGTGTATTTTGGGTGATGTATGAATTATTTAAGTATTGTGTGACGTGGTGATTGTATGCCAACTCTCTTTATCCCTTTCTTTTTCAGTGCATGGGATTGTGTGAAGATGACCCTCCTTGCGACTAAACCACAATACGGTTATGCCTCTAAGTCGTGCCTCGACATGTGGGAGATATAGCGGCATTGTGGGCATTACACTTGGCCCGCCTCCCGGACCATGGTCGACAAGGCGGCCACTGAGATTCCCTGTCATCTTCATCCTCTCTTGGCTGGCCTGATCCCCCCTTTCTCTGATTTCTTCAACGCCATACTCTCACATTACCAAGTCCACGCGCTGCATCTGGATCCTCAATCCATCATTCTCCTTGCCGTCTTCGCCTTCATCTGTGAGGCCATGGTGGGCATCGCCCCTTCCGTGGCCTTATTTTTCCATTTCTTCTCACTTCACCTGGTCGACGCCCACTAGCACTCGGGGTGCGTGGCCTTCCAGGCTGTGGCGGCAACAGCTGGCTTGGGCATCAATTTCGAGCTCTTGCCAGCTATAAGTGGATTCTGGAAGCGGTGGGTGTTCGTGGACGTTGGCCTGCTAAACTCCCTGCTCACACTTCCACGGGTGCCAGTCGTACCCAGATATGGCTAGGGGCATGCGAAGCTTGTCGACCATCGGCTTGCTCATGTCTGGCGTCGTCTAGCTACGCTGAAGAATCTCGGGGTGACGGTGCCCATGGTGGTGAGGGAGTTCGTCTAGTGCCACATTGCTCCACATCAGCATCATTCTCTCGCCAAATGAGGGCCTTCTCCGGTAGTGGGGACCCCATGATGCTCTAGATGTCCGCGCTTCCTCCCGAGATGTTGCGCATGGTGCTTGAGCTCCAGACGAGCGACCTGGTGCTAGCAACGCTTCCGGAGGATGGCTGCCTCCTGTACTGCTGCTCGAACAAGGAGGATTTCGTGAGGTAGATGCCCCTTTTCAATGAGTGAGGGCTACGCCCAGCTGGCCTTGAAGGGCCCCGCGAGAACCCCATCCTGGTGGTGCTCCTACCTGCCACCCCTGTGTCACACGCCCCAGAGGTGGATGCAGGGGGGCGAGCATCGTCAAGGGCCGCCGGGGCAGTTGCTGAAGAGGTGACGTAGCCTAGCGCTCCTGAGGCGGCAACTCCCAAGGCTCGGGTGACTTGTCCTAAGGGGGTGGCCGGAGAGCCGACGCGGTCCGGAGCTCCCGAGGTTGCCGCCCCCGAAGCTCGGACAAGCAGTCTTGATGTGGAGGCTGGAGAGCTGCCGCAGCCCGACGCTCCCGAGTTCGCCGCCTCAGGAACCCCGCCGAATGGCCCAGAAGCTAGTGGTCACGCCCGGGGCTTCGGCCAACTCCGCCTAAACTTTGAAGCACTCTGCAAGAGGAAGGGGGGTCTAAGCTGCAGTGGTGACACCTACCGGCCGCTGAAGTAGAGGAAGTACATAGCCACGAATGAGTGAGTACCTTATCTTCGCGATTTCTTATCTGCTGCAACCTTTCCAAATGATGGCTCTTCAGGGCCCCTTCGGCTGCAGCGGTGAGGCCTCCCGAGACGCTGCCTTCACCAGTCCTTAGCTTTCTCCTGGTCTCAAGCCCCACATGTCCGACCACCACGCGAGGCACGGGGCCTGCCCAAGAGGCGGACACGCCGATGGGGGGTCTTGACCCTGCTTTCCTCGTGTCCTTCCTTTTTGATTCGTCCTGTGGTGCAGAAGGCGTGCCAAGGTCTCCTCCATCGGTCATCACTCGTGGTTGGGCAGCCCCAACACTGGCTTCATTTTTGGGTGGAAAGGTCGTGCCACCCAGCACCTCCGCCGAGGCCCGCAAGGTGGCAGGGAAGGCACCGAGCTCGAGCCCCCTGACAGGGGCAGGCAGGCCACGTCAAGATTTCCCAACAACCGTGAGCGCGGAGGATGGGCTTGGCCGTGCACTGGAGCTCGCACGCGGGCGCAGCGTCGTATGCCACGAGCTCTTCCAGGAAGCGATGGGTGCGCTGAGCTGGCTCGGGGAAGAACTTGTCGATGTCGATGCTCGCCTTGAGACGGAGGACCTTCTCCTGGCACATGAGTGGCACCAGTTGAAGGTCGCCATCAACCTTGCCATCTTCAGCATGAACGCGACAAAGCAAAGGCAGCGGTGTCCCTTGCGACCTCGCGTGAGGCTAGATCCCGGGCCTTGGAGGATGCCAGGAAGGTCGACCATCATCGGGAAGCCGCCGAGGAGCCCGAACGGGAGCTCCAGGCCTTGAACGCTACCCTTGAGCAGCGGATCGAGGCGCGCAGGGCCGTCTTGGCGTCCATGAGGGGTGCACCTTCCGAAGAGAAGGAGATCTTGAAACATGAGGAGGCACTGGCGTTGGATGCCTTGGAGCGCAGCCTGGAGCTTGAGCGGCTGGAGGTGAGGGAGCGCCAGGTGGCCACGGCTGAGGACATCGTCACCGCGAGGGAAGCCAAGGTCTAGGAGGAGGTCGGCCGGTGGGTGGCGAAGGTTCGCGCGGATCATGCCGATGAGTACTTCCAGAAGTTGGAGCTCCTGGAGGCCGAAGTTGAGGGCAGGACCACTGCCCTTAAGGCAAAGCTGAACGAGGCGGAGCAGCGCGAGAGGGCCGCCAAGGCAGCTGAGGCTTATGCCCTGGTCGACTTGGCCTCCTCACGCGCCGACTTGCTCTCGCTTCTGCAATAGATTGGTGGCGCTGCATCCCTCACGAAGCAGAACACGGACGAGGTGTGTCGACGGCAGACACTGCAGCGTGAGCATGCTCCTATGCTTCAGGCCCTCAGAGTGACGGCCAACCAAGCCCTGAGTGCCATCTACGAGGAGAGCGCCCCTCATCCTCGCATGGAATATTACGCTAGCCACCTTCGGTTCTTCACCGAGGTCGTGACGCACCGGGAGGACCGGGCTATGAGGGCTTGCGAGATCGTAAAGGAGAGGAGTCAGAGCCTCCTTGGGTGTGCATTCTCACGCGTCTTCAGTCACCTTCAGAACCTCGACCCCCACTTTGATTTTAACGCTGCCATTGCCCCCGTGCTGGGGTTATCCGGAACAACCTATCATACTGGGTGGACGATCATGTGGACGCTCTTGTCAGAGAGTTCACCCCCAAGGACGACGCAGCGGTGGTCGCGGCGGATGAAGATGGCTCGAACCACGACGATGAAGACGACGTCAGTGGCAGCGCAAGTAGCACAGATGAGGGCGACCAGGACGGTACTAGAGGTAGCACGTCTAGTTAGGCCTATGTTCCTTCGCTTTGACCTGCACGCAAAAACTCGGGCACGGCCCTGCAGGGCATGAGAGTATTTTGGAGGGGGAGCCCCTTGTAATGTATAAATATATGTCATGTCTTTTAAAGTAGGACTTGAAATGTGCTATCGCGAGCTTGTGAGCTCCTGAGCAGGGTTGTCGTTGACACTTATCTTGATTTTAGTAGGAATTGAGGGGGTCTTGAGGTCGCAGACGTGCCTTCCTTCCGAGGCGAGCCCTTCGGGGCCCGCGAGGTTTTTGACCTCCCAAGGGGCCTGCTGGCTCGCCCAAGAGCGCCTCGCGAGGCACGAATGTCAAACTATGATTGGGTATGCGTGTGGTGATCCTACGGTGATTGCATCCTTGGCCTGGGGGCTTGCCGTCGGCCGGGCCAACCCGAGCATGCTTTGCACGCCATACCACACCGAGCCCCCGCTCGCAAGGCGCTCGTAGGGGGAAAAGCGGGTGCGGGCCCCTCAGAAAAATAGGCAACCAGAAGGCGAGGAATCGACAAAAATCGAGAAATACTCCCCCAGTTTTAATAACACAAAGAGAACTTCGAATCTCAATCCAAAAGGCGGCGAATTGGGTTACAGAAGAAGGGACAAAAGAAAATAGCCGCGTTCGACACGTAGCTAGTCTTCTTGTCTTCTCAACAGCGCGGAGCTAAGTCCTTTCACCGGGTGTGAGCATAGTCATTGGGGGACAGTGTCGATGGCTAGCACGGAGCATGGTGCTTCCACTTGGACGTGGGCGGGAGCCCCCGTGAGGCCCGAGGGTGGCACTCAGGAGACTCCGGGGCATGTACAGCCCCACTCATTATTACGTGAGACTGTCACGAGCCGAGACCTTCACATGCGTGAGCATTGCTTCATATCGCCAGATGAGGGCCCTGCCCTGCACTGTCCTCGACCACCGTTGGGGAGTTCGGAAACCAAGACAAGATCAAGGGGCAAAGGGGAAGCTGGCGGTGCCCTCGGCGACCACGGGCCCTCTGCCGGGGGAAGGGCTCGCTCGCGCCTTCCCCGGCAGATGACCTACCTCCATGCAGCACCTTGTTCCAGGCGGCGCGGGGGACGCCCTGGCTCCGCCCCCACACACGGAGCCCCTAGTGCGCCTCTCCCACCCAGGGTGGAGCCACTGCCTTGGGGTCTCTGGCCACTGCTATTGCCTGGTTCACCTGCGGCCCATGGTTAGAGTAAGCATGCTCCTGAGATACTAGCTGTACCCAACGATTATTGTCGTTGAAGGGGTCGGCGAAGCTTCCTGGCGCCTCGTGCAAGGCCTCAGCCTCTTGTGTCCCTTCTGCCCAGCCTGGCTCGGGGAACGAGCTTAGGCCTTCCCGTGACATGTACTCCAGGTCCATCCTGCGGGGCACATAGGCTTCCGTGGTTGGTATGCCGGGGCCATCGCATGGGCGCCCCGCGCCATGGGCCACCAGGCCGGGTGCCTGGTCCTGACGTCTAGGGGGTGACATCGAACCGCGGCCCCGCAAGGGACTGCCAGAGCTTACCTTGCTTGGAGGTGGTGCAGTTGTGGTAGGACGAGCAGCACAGTGGGCCATGTTGACATTGTCGGGTCCCCCGGGCGCTCCGGGGCCGCGCGGGAACGCCGAGGTCTGGCGTGGGCCCCTGCCACCACCTGCAGCATGGGCAGGGTGCATAAGGGTGCCGCACCCCTGCACATGGTGTCAAGCAGATCGGCGACATGCTCCAGCACAGTGTCGCGACCGCCCTCCGCCAACCTGCAACGCAGCAGCTCTCATGCTATGATGATTGCAGCTCGCATGTTTGCCTGCTCCCGATGAGTGTGTGGTGTTTTGGCCGCGGCATAGGCCAAAGATCGCGTGGTGGCGCACGTACGCCGTGGTTTGAGGGCGAATGGCGCTGGCCCGCGCCACCCACGTCTGGCGGTGTTGGGCGGTGTGCAGGCCACCTAGGGCGCGGAGTGGAGGTCTTCTTGTGAGGACGGATCCGTCCGGACAGGCCAAGCAGCCCAGTGCACGGTATGAGCCCTCAGATCATCAGCCACCGGAGCTGGGGGGCGATGGCCGGCCGAATGGAAGAAGAGAAGCCCCGACGCACCCCTACCTGGCGTGCTAAATGTTAGATTCGGGGTTCCGGAAACCCTTGAGAGCTTCGAACTCTGGGGTGCGTGCAAAGAACTCATCCTCCCCAGTCTGCCCGCTCAATGATTACAAGGCCTAGCTCGACGAACCCAACGAACAAGGGACACGATAGTTTGTCCTGGTTTGGGCCACCTTACGGTGTAATACCCTACTCCAGCTTTGTGGTGGATTGCCTTGAGGGGCTGACGATGAAATAGTATAGTGGTAGAATAGCCTCAGGAGGTGAGGTGCTCTTGACCTCGACGAGCTAGTGGATGAGAGGATCATCTGAATGATCCCCCCTTTTCTTTGGTGGTGGCTAAGTCCTATTTATGAGCTAGTGGTGACGCCGCCGTGGGCTCTGCGGTGACCTCCGTCCTGTCACCCTGGCGGACTTGGTCTTGTTGCACCGATATGGAAACCTTTGCTTGATTCCTCGGGACCCCGCGCTTGTGCCTTGCCTCCTTAGCACCAAAGAGGAAACTGGTACATAGAAATCTCTGCTCCTTGGGAGCCATTCTGGTGAGGCCGCTCCCCAGGGAGGTCTTGGCATCGTCTACCTCGCGAGGCCTGCCCGCTCGTGAGGGTCTTGGGTTTTTGTTGCCGAAGCTGGGCCGTACCGGGTCGTCGACGGAGCCACGCCGTGGGGGGCAGGCACGCAAGTCTGTGTACCCCCGTTCCTAGAACGCCAACAGGCTGGCACCTCGTACAAGCATAAAAATAGAGTGACGCACAAATATTGTTGTGTAATCACATACCCTCCTTTCCTTAGTTTAGATGAATCATTGATGATCAATTCGAACCAGTGCATGCGATTAAAATTAATTTTACCTAAAGAGAGGGTGTAGAATAAACTACAACAACTAGATTTGCAATGACGGGATGCTGACGATATCTTCAAAGAACATTGCAACAACAGCGAGGCTTCACAGCAACATATGTTAAGCCAGTGTGTTTTAGTACATGTGAAATGTAATGTGTGTGGGCTGCTTTCTTGGCTTGTGCCCTCAACCTATAATCCTACAGAATTGCAAATTGTTCAGTTGTCTACTTTGTTGTATTGCTTGATTAGAATGCTTGTTTGTTACTTGTTTGGCTATACCTGAGTTGGCCAATATGTCAGCAGTGTCTGCTGTACTATCGTAAAGAAATGCATGCCTAGTTCATTTGAGTCCTTAACATTTCCTATGAACTTCATCACAGGACTGTCTTCGTAGTTTATATGAGGCCACACTGGTAAGTGCTTTATCAAATTATTTCAACTGCTTAGATGCCTTGGCAACTTAAATATAGTGGTGGCACACTCCCTTTCAACTAGGGATGTCGACTGGGTCCTGTTTAATCCCGATTAAAGTCCACTAGTGGTATGATAGTTCAAAATAATTTTTGTTTTTTGAGGAAAATGAACAAGGGAGCTAGCAAAAACTGGCTAGATGGGACTGACAGATGTTGTTTATTTGCCACTTACATCCCTAGTTTCATCTTACCATTTTAATTTCTTTTCGGCTGATGCTGTTTCGAACCATTTAAATATAGCTTGCCATGCTCGGCAATAATTCTTATGTCATTTACCATGTAAGCTTACTACCTGGATCATGCGATAACTATCTCTTACTTATGTCCAGCGGAATCCTTTTAGGATGCCGTTCACACTAGGACAGAATGTACATGCCTAGAATCTATTTGTGGAATCAGTGCACCATCCATGTTACCAGGTGGTAGCAGTTCAGAGGCAACACCACTGGAGAGCAGTATGAACACAGATATTATAGTTCTTGAGGCTCTGCTAGAGGCAGAAAGAGATGGTGTGGCTGCCATGAATGAGGTAATGTTAATCTTGAGGCTGGAAGTTAAGCAATTAGCTACACGAATTATGCAAACAACCCAAGAATTGGAGGAAGTAAGAATGTTGCATTTGAAGACAGAGGAGGTACTGCTACTTCTTCTATATGAAGCCCAGGATAATCCCAGTTCTTCTTTAGATACCAGTTGAAATTGTCATTAGATTATTATACTTGCATGTTATTTCATGCCTCTGAATGGATTATGTTCTATGACCCCATGTGTTGTCCATGTGTTGTAATGATCCAAATTTTTTAGGTGAGGTAATCCTAAGTACTTGTATGATTAACATAAGGTGAACTGTTTTTCGTGTGAGCATATTCTATTGGATGAAATAACTCTTTGACTCAGAGTATCCAACCTACTGAATTCGAAGATCACGACATTTCTAAATCATAATCATATATAAAGGTGGAATAAATCTCTGTCGTGGTTTTGAAGAAATAAATAACAAAACATAGAATTAATCGAATAAAAATTGGATTTGAATTTAGTTGCCAGGGCCCAGGGTACATGTGAATGCTAATTCTCCCAAGTTTTGAACGAAGCGGCTAAACACCTACTATCATTTGCGGGCTGCTCAAAGCAAGTGTTTGTGAGATGGAAATTACTGTCTACCCCTAACACTTGACATCCTAATCGACCGGATTTACACTGTTGTCAATAGGGGTAGACTAGCAACTTCAATCAGACGTGACATGACCGCCTCTTAGCCCATTTAGATACGGTGGGCCCCAAACGTGGGCGGCAAAACACATTTGATTCATGTTCGTCTGAAAGACATGTGTCTCTCCCTCCATTTCCCCATTCATACACGGTGGGCGGCAAAACAAACTCTCCTCGTCTGAAATCAATGTAAGCAAATATTTTTAATAGGGGTATATGTGTAACTTCCCTCAGATGTGAAAAAACTACCCTACATGTCAGCCCCGTTCATACACCGTGGGCGCCAACCGTGGGCGGCAAAACACCCTCTCCTTGCCCGAAATCGCTACCGGCAAATATTGGGGAGATGTGAGATTATCGTCCTGTCCCCAACCGATGTCCAAAATTTTAAACGGGGGATAAGTTTGTAACTTCCCCACATTTCAGACAAGCACGTCCCAAAGTTTGAGATCCCCCTCCCCATCCATTTCCCCATTCATACACTGTCTGTGCCACAAGAACCTCCCCACTGCGGCCAGCCTCCTCCGTTCGCCACCCCATCATCCACCTTGCCAGAGCCGCTACCCCTACCCCATCGTCCACTGCAAGAAATGGATGTTTCTGATCCATGGCGCCGGACCAGGATCCTTTCATCGCGTCCTCTTGCTTCATCGGCGCTGTCGTCCACCTTGTCGTTGCCGCTCCTACGACCACCTTGTCCATGGCAACAGGAATTATCCCTTGACCCAGCCGTCTATTGTCTAAAGTCTTCTTCCGCGCCGCCGACAGCCATCACACCTGCAAGACCCTCAACGTATCAGAAGGGGCATACACAGCATCACGAGAGAGGTGGTACTCTTTCATATATGCTTAAGTTATTGATCTCACCCGGAAAATAGATCGTAAATTGTTTACTGTACTTTTCTTGTCCCTACCAAATCGTAGTGGCTAGTTGAAAGCAAACATTGGTTCTGAAGTAGCCTTGTCTGGTTTGCACCTTTAGATCCGCCATGGCACGGTCACTATACTCGTAAAGCTTATGGTTTCCCCCTTTATATTCACTAACATCATCATAGTTGCTGCCTATCGTACTAGCACTGCTCCTCAAGACCTCAACCCATCAAGCGAAACAACATGCCACTCATAATTCCAAAACTTAGCTGTTGAAATACGAATCTGATATGATGCTCATGTTACTAAAACCAAGAATGTTTAATTGGTCACCTAATGTTCCTATATTCATTTTGAAAAGCATGTGCGCCACCAACTGGTCCAGCTAGTTCCACTTTCCTGATTTTACTCTTGATGCTTAGGGTTTTCCCCTTTTATCTAGTCTACTATGATCTATGTAGGTGCTTTCTGTCGTACTAGCAGTACTCCACCCTTCAAGCTAAACAACACAACACTCATAATTCCAAAGCTTAGTTGTTCAAATATGATTGCGATATGATACTAATATTAGTTAACATACACATTTAATTCTTTAGCTAAAGGTCCCACTTGAGTTTCCAAATGCATGTCACGACATATAGAGAAACTACAGAGTTTGATTTCTTTGTCACTTGTTGACCGTACTTTCTTGTCCATACCAAATCTTAGTTGTTATTTCAAAGCAAACATCAATTTCTAACTACCCTTTGCATGGTTTGCAGCTTCAGATCTGCCATCCCACTGCCATGGTCAACACTCTACTCATCATGCTTACGGTTTCCCCATTTTATGATGACCATAATCTGCCTACGTGGTTCGTGTCGTAATAGCACTACTCCACCCATCGAGCTAAACAAGCTTAGTTGTACAAATTCAAATCTGATATTATGCTGATATTAGTTGTAACACCCTCGATGCGACTATATCTCCCACGTGTCGAGGCACGACTTAGAGGCATAATCGCATTGAAGGCATATGTCGCAAGTCAGGCAATCATCACAAACATCCCATGTAATATAGATGAATAAAAGGGATAACATAGTTGGCTTACACTCGCCACGTCAATCAAGTACATAAATAACATACATCATCCAAACACTCATGGCCCGACTACGGCCCCAAAATAAAAAGACAACCCAACATGCGACACGGTCCCGATCACCCCAACTAGGCACTACTACTGATCAACGGGAAAAGAAACATAATAACGCTAAGAATCCTCGTCGTACTCCCACTTGTGCTCAAGCGCGCCATCTGGAGCTGTATCATCAGGCCCTGCATCTGGTATAATGGTAATCTATGAGCCACAGGGACTCAGCAATCTCGCACCCTCGCGATCATGACTATTTAAGCTTAATAGGTAGGGTCACAAAAATATATGTGGAGCTGCAGCAAGCGACTAGCATATATGGTGGCTAACTTATTCGCAAAAGAGAGCGAGAAGAGGAGGCAAAGCGCGAGCGAGAAACTAGAGGACAACCTGTGCAAGCATTACTCCAACACCGTGTCCACTTCCCAGATTCCGCCGAGAAGAGGCTATCACGGTAACTCACACAGTTGATTCGTTTTAAATTAGTTAAAGTTTAAGTTATCTACAACCGGACATTAACAAATTCCCATCTGCCCATAACCGCGGGCACGGCTTTCGAAAGTTCAAATCCCTGCAGGGGAGTCCCAACTTAGCCCATGACAAGCTCTCACGGTCAACGAAGGAATAGACCTCCTCCCGAGATGTTCCGATCAGACTCAGTATCTCGGTTCTTCAAGACACTTTGACAGGTTAAAACAAGACCAGCAACACCGCCCAAATGTGCCGACAAATCCCGATAGGAGCTGCACATATCTCGTTCTCAGGGCACACTCAGATTGTCCAAACTTCCGGTAGGCCAGCCCAGAGTTGCCCCTGGTAGCCACCGGCGGCTGACGAGTTGGACCAACACTCAAAGGAGCACTGGCCCGGGGGGGTTTAAAATAAGATGACCCTCGGGCTCCGGAAAACCCAAGGAAAAAAGGCTAGGTGGCAAATGGTAAAACCAAGGTTGGGCATTGCTGGAAAAGCTTTAATCAAGCCGAACTATCAAGGGGTTCCCATTATAACCCAACCGCGTAAGGAACGCAAAATTCGGGAACATAACTTCGATATGACGGAAGCTATGGCGGCAAGAGTGGAACAAAACACTAGGCGAGAGGCCGAGCCTTACACCCTTTACCAAGTATATAGATGCATTAATATAACATGGCAATATAATGATATCCCAACAAGAAAATAATGTTCCAACAAGGAACGGTCTCCAATCTTCACCTGCAACTAGCAACGCTATAAGAGGGGCTGAGCAAAGCGGTAACATAGCCAATCAACGGTTTGCTAGGACAATGGTGGGTTAGAGGCTGAACATGGCAATTTGGGAGGCTTGAAATCATGTGGTAGGCATCATAGCATTGGCATAGCAAAAGAGCGAGCAAAGTAGCATAGCAAAGATAGTAGTGATTTCAAGGGTATGATCATCTTGCCTGCAAAGTTGTCAGAGTTGACTGGATCCTCAAAAGCAAACTCAACGGGCTCCTCGTCAGCGAACTCGTCTCCCGGCTCTACCCAAACAAGACAAACAAGCAACAAGAACACAATCAACCACGTGCAAGGATCAAACAAGATGATGCAAACAGGGTATGCTATGCGGGATGTGATGCGGGATGCATATGCAAGATATGATTGGAAATGCATGAACCTGGCCTCAACTTGGAAAACCAAGTGCGCCACTGGAAAGATGAGATGAAATCACTTGAAAACGATATAAAGAACGCCGGAATCGGAGTTACGGTTTGGAAATGGCAAGCGATTCAAATGACACCGGTCCGCGATTTACAGCAAGTAGCCAACTAAATGCAATGAGATGAACATGCTACAGCACTCAAACATGGCACCAAAATACATGGCAGGGATGCATTCAAGATGCTTAACAAAAGTCTAGCACTGAGCTACGGCCAATTCATCCATTAGGAGGCTCAAACAAGCATGGCAAAAATGCAAATGGTAAAACAGATCCCAGACTTGGTGAAATTAACACTTGTCTGGAATTTCAGACCAAGTAGCTCTCATTGGAGCAACAAAACAACATGCTACAGGACTTGAACATGACAAAGTAAAACATGGCTTGGAGCTACTCAAAGAGCTTAACAAAAGTCCCTTAGTGACCTTGAACCAAAAGGGATCACAAAATACATTTGCAAGCATGTGAACATAGCAAAAACATAATCAGTTTTCAGACAGTGAAAACTGGGACATGCTGAAATCATAACTCAAGTGGGCATGTTAACGAGCTCGATGCACTCACTACGGTGAAATTCATGGCAAGACAAGCATACATCCATTAAGAAGGCACAAAATGCAAGCTAGACATGGCAAGAACAATGGCATAGCATGCACGGATCAACTACAACAACATCGGCAAAATCGCAAACAAGTTGACGATCTGCCCAGATTCACAAAGTAGCAAAAGTAGAGCTCGATTGACTCAAGCTAGGTTGCTCCATATATGCAAACAAAGACATGGATGGATAGAGCACTACAATATTAACAAAACTCCTTTACTGATCATCCTCAAAAGAGGCACGGATCGCTAGGAAACAACATGAACATATGGCATCATGATATAAACAATCCCAGGACTTAGTGAAATCACTAAGTCCCTGAAAACAGAGTTACCGAGTGCCTCACTTTGCAAGCTTGCACTAGTCACCACACACATCACAAAAATACATGGGTTGCACCTCTGGAAAGAAACAAAACCCTTAACAAAACATATGTGGAGCTCATGGGCATATCATGCACACAATGATCATGGCAAAAATGACAAATGTCTAAGATGGAGTAGCAGATATGACAATTAACTCAAGTAGCCCTCTTCTAAAAGCATTTCGGGCATCAAGATGAACTCAAATGAAAATGATGCAATGGAATGAAATGATGTACTCTCTGAGACGAACATTTTGATATGCTATATGCAAGAATCGGAGCTATGGATGTGGAGATATAGCAAGTTGAATAAGAGCACGTGGATCTGGGACTTGGGGAAAAAACGGGGTCAACCCTAAAACTTGGATCTGGATCTAGGGACACAGTTCCCGAGGAGGCGGCGCACTATTCACCGACGAGCTCTGTAGTGGCCGGGCCGGCGACGAGAAGGGCCGGGGAGGCCGGCGGATCCGGGCGGCGGAGAGGGCGGCGCGGCCGGTGGCGGCATCGGGCGGTGCGGCGCGCGTCGGAGGGCGCGGAGGAGGCAGTGGCCACGGCGGCCCAGTGCGGTGGAGGGGCGCGCCGGCAAGCAAGTTGGCGGCGGCTCCGGCCGGCGATGTCGGTGGCGGAGTCGAGGCACGGGCGAGGGAGCCGGGCGGCGGCGGCGCGCGGGCCGGGAGGGCCGCGGTCGGGCTCCCCGGGCCAGAGCGGTGGGAGGCGGCGGCGAGGACACGTGGCCAGCGGCGGTTGGTTAGGGCGCGGCGGCGGACGCGTCCGGCCAAGGTGGACATGTCCGGCCGGCGTGGATCTGGGATTTAGGGTTCGAGGACGAGGGGGAATCCGGAATTTCGGGGAGGAGACTTTAAATAGGCATAGGAGGAGCTAGGAGAGACCAAATGAGGTGAGGTCTTCGGCCACGCGATCGTGATCGAACGCTCTAGATCATGGAGCAGAGGTAGGTGGGTTTTGGGCCAAAATGGAGGGGTGTTGGGCTGCAACACACACGAGGCCTTTTCGGTCCCTCGGTTAACCGTTGGAGTATCAAACGAAGTCCAAATGGTACGAAACTTGACAGGTGGTCTACCGGTAGTAAACCAAGGCCGCTTGGCAAGTCTCGGTCCAATCCGAAAATGTTTAATCCCCACACATGAAAGAAAGCTAGAAATGACCACCGGAGGAGAACGAAGTGCCGGAATGCAAAACGGACAATGGGGAAAATGCTCGAATGCATGAGATGAGCACGTATGCAAATGCGATGCACATGATGACATGATATGAGATGCATGACAACGGTAACAACACACGGAGACAAAAAACCCGAACCCGAGAAAATAAAATAACTTAACGCCGGAAACGGCAAGAGTTGGAGTATAAATTGGGAAAGTCATATCCGGGGTGTTACAGCACTCCACCACTACGAAAAGATCTCGTCCCGAGATCTAGGACTGAAAGAACGCCAGGTACTCAGAATGGAGGTGATCCTCACGTTCCCAGGTAGCTTCACGGTCTGAATGGTGTGACCACTTGACTTTGAGGAACTTGATCGACTTGTTGCGAGTCTTGCATTTAGTCTCTTCAAGGATAGCAACGGGGTGCTCACGATAGGAGAGATCTTCTTGGAGCTCAATGTCCTCGAAGTTGACGGTGCGGTCAGGCGTCTTGAAGCACTTTCGAAGCTGAGAGACATGGAACACATGATGAACATTTGCAAAGTTTGAAGGAAGCTCGAGTTGATAGGCGAGGTCGCCTCTCTTGCTGACAATCTTGAAAGGTCCGACGTATCTGGGGGCAAGCTTCCCTTTGATGCCGAAGCGACGAGTCCCTTTCATAGGAGAGACACGGAGGTAAACATGATCTCCGATCTCGAACGCCAAATCACGGTGCTTACTATCATAGTAGCTCTTCTGGCGGGATTGGGCTGCTTTGAGGTTATCTCGAACGACTTTGCACATTTCTTCTGCCTCTGTGATTAAGTCATTTCCCAAAAGCTGACGTTCATCGGTTTAAGACCAGTTGAGAGGGGTACGGCACTTCCTGCCATACAGAATTTCAAATGGGGCCTTGCCCGAACTTGCTTGAAAACTGTTGTTGTAGGAGAATTCAGCATCAGGAAGACAATCCTCCCACTTCATGCCGAAGGAGATCACACAAGCCCTGAGCATATCTTCAAGAATCTGGTTGACACGCTCAACTTGACCGCTTGTTTGAGGATGGAAAGCTGTGCTGAAGTAGATGTTGGTGCCCATGGCCTTCTGAAAAGAATCCCAAAACTTGGAGGTAAAGATGTTGCCACGGTCTGAAGAGATCACTTGAGGAATACCATGCAGAGAGACAATTCGAGAAGTGTATAGTTCCGCCAATTGCGCTACAGTGATCGACTCTTTGATAGGCAGAAAATGAGCCACTTTAGTGAGTTTGTCGATGACAACGAATATAGCATCATTGCCACGCTTGGTCTTTGGAAACCCAGTCACAAAGTCCATTTCAATGTGGTCAAACTTCCATTCTGGAATGGCAAGAGATTGGAGGAGACCAGCTGGCCTTTGGTGTTCTGCCTTTACTCTTCTGCAGACACCACATTCATTCACGAATTGAGCAATCTCGCGCTTCATTCGAGTCCACCAATAAGCCTGCTTAAGGTCCTAATACATCTTCGTGCTCCCAGGGTGGATGGAGAGGAGAGAATTGTGAGCCTCGTTCATGATCACTTTACGGAGATCACATTTGGGTACAACAATTCGATCCTCAAAGAAGAGAGTGTCCTTGTCATCAAGGCGGTAGCACTTGTACTAGGGTTGACTCTTGGAAATCCCAATCTTTACCTTCTTCACCATAGCATCAAGAAGCTGGGCTTGGCGAATCTGGTCTTCCAAGGTAGGAGAGACTTGAAGGTTGGCGAGGAAACCTTGAGGAACAACTTGCAGATTAAGTTTGCGGAAAGCTTCACAAAGCTCGGGTTGATAAGGCTTGAGAATCAGACTATTGCAATAAGCCTTTCTGCTCAATGCGTCAGCAATCACATTGGCCTTGCCTGGAGTATACTCGATACTCGGATTATACTCTTGAATCATTTCGACCCATCGAGTTTGCCTGAGGTTGCGATTAGGCTGAGTGAAGATGTACTTGAGACTCTTGTGATCAGTGAAAATGTCCACTTTTCTACCCAATAGAAGATGTCTCCAAGTCAAAAGAGCGTGCACAACTGCCGCCAACTCGAGATCATGAGTGGGGTAGTTCTTCTCATTAGGCTTCAACTGGCGAGAGGTATAAGCAACAACTTTCTTCTCTTGCATCAACACTGCACCGAGACCTTGGAGAGAGGCATCACAAAAGACCTCGTACGGCTTGGATTCATCAGGCGGAGTCAGAATTGGAGCAGTGATCAATTTCTCTTTCAAAGTGTTGAAAGCAATGTCACACTCCGGAGACCAAACGTACTTGACATGCTTCTGGAGGAGATTTGAGAGAGGCTTCGCGATCTTAGAAAAGTTTTCAACGAATCTTCGGCAGTAGCTTGCGAGACCGAGGAAGCTACGGAGTTGCTCCACGTTCTGAGGAGGTTCCCAATTCACAATTGCAGACACCTTCTTAGGATTCACGGCAATGCCCTTGGTAGAGATTATATGACCAAGATAAAGAACCTCATCGAGCCAAAATTCACACTTGGAGAACTTGGCGTGGAACTGATGTTCCCTCAGCTTGTCGAGAACCAAATGCAAGTGCTTGGCATGATCTTCCTTGTTCTTCAAGAAAACCAGAATGTCGTCGAGATAGACCAAAACGAAGTCATTGGTGTAGGCGTTGAAGATGAAGTTCATCATGCGAGAGAACGTCGGAGGAGTATTGACGAGGCCAAAAGACATGACAGTGTATTCATATGAACCATGGCTTGTCCTGAAAGCCGTCTTGGGAATATCTTGCTCACGGATTCGAATCTGATGATAACCCATACGGAGATCAAGCTTGGAGAATACTTGAGCACCTTTGAGTTGTTCGAACATCTCGTTGATGTTGGGAAGTGGGTATTTGTTCTTGATGGTCTTCTTGTTCAATGGACGGTAATCAACACAAAGTCGGTCTGTTCCATCCTTCTTCTTGACAAAAAGAACACCACAACCCCATGGAGAAGAACTAGGCTGGATGAGACCCATTCTTTCTTGAACATCGAGTTGCTTCTTCAGCTCCTTCAACTCTTCAGGTCCGAGCTTGTAAGGACGCTTGCACACAGGTTCCATACCGGGCATAAGATCAATAACGAATTCAGCTGGCCGGTGCAGAGGCATTCGTGGAAGCTCTTCTGGAAAGACGTCTTGATATTCGCAAATGACTAGAATTTGCGAGATAGCATCCAATTCACCCTTCCCATTGAGAGAAAACAGACGGATGGTATTATCCCAAGCGGCAAAGACAATTACATCCTCAGACGAATGAGTCAATTGAATCTGCCTGGCAGCACAATCAAGCTGAGCCTTGTGCTTAGAAAGCCAATCCATCCCGAGAATAAGATCAATATCCGAGTTACCAAGAACCATTGGAGAAGCCAGAAACTTGAAATCACCCATCATGATAGAAATATCCGGAATCTCGTGGTTAGCGAGGAAACATTTACCAGGAGAGACCACTGCTAACGGACTATGCATAACTTGGGAAGTCAACTCATGCTTAGATGCAAAAGGCTAGGAGATGAAACAATGGGATGCACCAGTGTCAAAAAGTACTTTTGCGAGAACATCATTAACAGGAAGGTTACCCATGATGACATCTGACAAGTCCTCTGCCTGAGCTGCATTCATCAAGTTGACCTTGGCGTGCTTGGGGTTATGCTTGACCACTGCTGTACTTGCCGATCTGACAGGAGGAGGAGGAGGAAGACGCCTTTGGTTGAAACACTTGTTGGCATAGTGACCCTTCTGTTGGCACTTGTTGCATGTGGCCTTTGAAAGCGGACGGTGGTACGGAGCACTTGATCTTGGAGCTTGAGACGAAGTCTTGTTCTGAAAGCCAGGGTTGGGTGGGTGGGAAGAACCACTGCCACATTTGCTCTTCTGATACGACTGACGGAACGGAGGAGGGGGAAGCCAATACTTCTGCTGCTTGGCCACTTGAGTAGAGGAAGAAGGAGTAGTGTCTCTGACTCACTTCTTGGAAGCATCACACCTCCACTGAGCAGCCTCTTGCTTCAGTGCCATGTTGTAGAACTCATCGTACCTCAACGGCTCAAAGAAAACAAGAGCGAGCTGAATTTCTTCTCTGAGACCACCCCTGAACTGGTATATCATGCTCTTCTCATCAGGTACGTCCTGCTTGGCAAAGCAGACGAGCTTCTGGAACAACTTGTTGTAGTCATAGACAGACAAAGAGCCTTGCTTCAGGTTGTGGAATTCCTCACGCTTACTTTCAGTCACACTCTGAGGGATGTGATGAGCTCGGAAATCTTGACAAAATTCATCCCAAGAGATAACACGTCCACCTCTGGAATCCTTGTACTGCTGGAACCACTCTGCAGCTTGATCTTTGAGTTGGAAGGAAGCGAACTTGACGAAATCTTCAGGCCTGACGTTGCTGCACTCAAAATGCTTGGACAGATCCACAAGCCAATCGTCAGCATTGGTTGCCTCAACACAATTGCTGAACGTCTTTGTCCCATTTGCAAGGAACTGGTTCAGTGTAGCAAAGTGGTTTTGATTGTTGCCTTGATTCCCTTGGCTGCCCTGATTGTGCTCTTGGAGGATTTGCATGATCAACTGCGTCTTTGCATTGGTTGCGGCCATCACAGCTTGCCATGCCTCCGGAGGAGGTGGAGGTGGTGGCGGATCAGGATTCGGAGTCGTGCGCGTTGGAGGAGCCATCCTGAAGAGGTTGACATCCATTAGCACATTGATAGACAAATATTGAAGCTGAATCCAACGGAATGAAAATAGCAACATAAAGTTTTCACATCCGAACAAAATGAACGAATGCATTCCTCTTGAAATGGTCACATATCCATAAATTGCGAACCTACATAGAATTAGGTAGAAGAAGTAAATCAACAAGGTACGGATCAAGAACGAATAATCGGTAAGAAATCCCAATCTCAAACCAATATCCGTGGAAGAAGAGCTGGAGCTACAAGAATTCCCACCTATGAAACTCCCGAACCTTTCCGGTTATGCAATCAGGTGTTGGGGATATAGGGGAAGCATAATATCTCACCCAAACTAGCAATTCCTGCATCCAGCTGTATCCATCCTTCAACACATAACCGAGAAAAACTTCAGAAACCATCTACCTCAACCTTCGAAAATCATCCGTTATAAAAGTTATGGCGATACTCCCGAACTCCCGCCCCAGTACTGGGTGGCGTCGAGGTTATCTCACCAACGAACTGCATAAAAGAGATTTTTGATGTCGGCGTACTAAACTCAGGTATTCCAGAACTACAACGATAAAATTATGATGACAATACCTCAGAGCTCAACTCCCCGGGACACTTCCACTAAACCCCTGACAGGAGGCACCAAGACAATGTTCTCATCATAAAACCATCGGAACGATTCCAAGATACCCGCGTGATCCTAAATTTTTTTTTGTGAAATTTGAGAAGAGAAGTGTCAAAACTCTACGTCAGGATGCCTTACCAGAGCGATGAGGAGACTGGGAAGTAAAAAGAATTCCTAAACTGTCCAATATATAATTCCTAAATGACTCAAAACATTTTTCTAGACACAACTCGGCCGCTAAAAACGATCAATCAGTGGGGCTCCTACGGTCGGGGAAGGCTCTGATTACCAACTTGTAACACCCTCGATGCGACTATATCTCCCACGTGTCGAGGCACGACTTAGAGGCATAATCGCATTTAAGGCATATGTCGCAAGTCAGGCAATCATCACAAACATCCCATGTAATATAGATGAATAAAAGGGATAACATAGTTGGCTTACACTCGCCACGTCAATCAAGTACATAAATAACATACATCATCCAAACACTCATGGCCCGACTACGGCGCCAAAATAAAAGACAACCCAACATGCGACACGGTCCCGATCACCCCAACTGGGCACTACTACTGATCATCAGGAAAATAAACATAATAACACTGAGAATCCTCGTCGTACTCCCACTTGAGCTCAAGCGCGCCATCTGGAGCTGTATCATCAGGCCCTGCATCTGGTATAATGGTAATCTGTGAGCCACAGGGACTCAGCAATCTCACACCCTCGCGATCAAGACTATTTAAGCTTAATAGGTAGGTTCAGGAAAATATTTGTGGAGCTGCAGGAAGCGACTAGCATATATGGTGGCTAACATATTCGCAAAAGAGAGCGGGAAGAGGAGGCAAAGCGCGAGCGAGAAACTAGAGGAAAACCTGCGCAAGCATTACTCCAACACCGTGTCCACTTCCCGGATTCCGCCGAGAAGAGGCCATCATGGTAACTCACACAATTGATTCGTTTTAAATTAGTTAAAGTTTAAGTTATCTACAACCGGACATTAACAAATTCCCATCTGCCCATAACCGCGGGCAAGCCTTTCGAAAGTTCAAATCCCTGCAGGGGAGTCCCAACTTAGCCCATGACAAGCTCTCACGGTCAACGAAGGAATAGACCTCCTCCTGAGACATTCCGATCAGACTCAGTATCTCAGTTCTCCAAGACACTTCGACAGGTTAAAACAAGACCAGCAACACTGCTCGAATGTGCCGACAAATCCTGATAGGAGCTGCACATATCTCGTTCTCAGGGCACACTCAGATTGTCCAAACATCCGGTAGGCCAGCCCAGAGTTGCCCCTGGTAGCCACCGGCGGCTGACGAGTTGGACCAACACTCAGAGGAGCACTGGCCCGGGGGGGTTTAAAATAAGATGACCCTCGGGCTTCGGAAAACCCATGGAAAAAAGGCTAGGTGGAAAATGGTAAAACCAAGGTTGGGCATTGCTGGAAAGGCTTTAATCAAGTCAAACTGTCAAGGGGTTCCCATTATAACCCAACCGCGTAAGGAACGCAAAATCCGGGAACATAACACCGATATGACGGAAACTATGGCGGCAAGAGTGGAACAAAACACTAGGCGAGAGGCCGAGCCTTCCACCCTTTACCAAGTATATAGATGCATTAAGATAACTTGGCAATATAATGATATCCCAACAAGAAAATAATGTTCCAACAAGGAACGGTCTCCAATCTTCACCTGCAACTACCAACACTATAAGAGGGGCTGAGCAAAGCGGTAACATAGCCAATCAACGGTTTGCTAGGACAATGGTGGGTTAGAGGCTGAACATGGCAATTTGGGAGGCTTGAAAGCAAGTGGTAGGCATCGTAACATTGGCATAGCAAAAGAGCGAGCAAAGTAGCATAGCAAAGATAGTAGTGATTTCGAGGGTATGATCATCTTGCCTGCAAAGTTGTCAGAGTTGACTGGATCCTCGAAAGCAAACTCAACGGGCTCCTCGTTAGCGAACTCGTCTCCCGGCTCTACCCAAACAAGACAAACAAGCAACAAGAACACAATCAACCACATGCGAGGATCAAACAAGATGATGCAAACATGGCATGCTATGCGGGATGCGATGCGGGATGCATATGCAAGATATGACAGGGAATGCATGAACCTGGCCTCAACATGGAAAACCAAGTGTGCCACTGGAAAGATGAGATGAAATCGCTTGAAAACGATATAAAGAACGCCGGAATCGGAGTTACGGTTTGGAAATGGCAAGCGATTCAAATATGACACCGGTCTGTGATTTACAGCAAGTAGCCAAGTAAATGCAATGAGATGAACATACTACAACACTCAAACATGGCAACAAAATACATGGCAGGGATGCATTCAAGATGCTTAACAAAAGTCTAGCACTGAGCTACGGCCAATTCATCCATTAGGAGGTTCAAACAAGAATGGCAAAAATGCAAATGGTAAAACAGATCCCAGACTTAGTGAAATTAACACTTGTCTGGAATTTCAGACCAAGTAGCTCTCTTCGGAGCAACAAAACAACATGCTACAGGACCTGAACATGACAAAGTAAAACATGGCATGGAGCTACTCAAAGAGCTTAACAAAAGTCCCTTAGTGACCTTGAACCAAAAGGGATCACAAAATACATTTGCAAGCATGTGAACATAGCAAAAACATAATCAGTTTTCAGACTTAGTGAAAACTGGGACATGCTGAAATCATAACTCAAGTAGGCATGTTAACGAGCTCGATGCACTCACTACGGTGCAAGTCATGGCAAGACAAGCATACATCCATTAAGAAGGCACAAAATTCAAGCTAGACATGGCAAGAACAATGGCATAGCATGCACGGATCAACTACAACAACATCGGCAAAATCGCAAACAAGTTGACGATCTGCCCAGATTCACAAAGTAGCAAAAGTAGAGCTCGATTGACTCAAGCTAGGGTAATCCATATATGCAAACAAAGACATGGATGGATAGAGCACTATAATATTAACAAAACTCCTTTACTGATCATCCTCAAAAGAGGCACGGATCGCTAGGAAACAACATGAACATATGGCATCATGATACAAACAATCCCAAGTCCCTGAAAACAGAGTTACCAAGTGCCTCACTTTGCAAGCTTGCACTAGTCACCACACACGTCACAAAAATACATGGGTTGCACCTCTGGAAAGATAACAAAACCCTTAACAAAACATATGTAGAGCTCATGGGCATATCATGCACACAATGATCATGGCAAAAATGACAAATGTCTAAGATGGAGTAGCAGATCTGACAATTAACTCAAGTAGCCCTCTTCTAACTGCATTTCGGGCATCAAGATGAACTCAAATGAAAATGATGCAATGGAATGAAATGATGTACTCTCTGAGACGAACATTTTGATATGCTATATGCAAGAATCGGAGCTACGGATGCGGAGATATAGCAAGTTGAATAAGGGCACATGGATCTGGGACTTAGGGAAAAAACGGGGTCAACCCTAAAACTTGGATCTGGATCTGGGGACACGGTTCCTGAGGCAGCGGTGCACTGTTCACCGGCGAGCTCTGTGGTGGCCGGGCCGGCGAGGAGAAGGGCCGGGGAGGCCGGGCAGCGGCGGAGAGGGCGGCGCGGCCGGCGGCGGCGTCGGGCGGCGCGGCGCGTGTCGGAGGGCGCGGAGGAGGCGGTGGCCGCGGCGGCCCAGTGCGGTGGCGGGGCACGGCGGCAAGCAAGGTGGCGGCGGCTCCGGCCGGTGATGTCGGTGGCGGAGTCGAGGCGCGGGCGAGGGAGCCGGGCGGCAGCGGCGCGCGGGCTGGGAGGGCCGCGGTCGGGCTCCCCGGGCCGGAGCGGTGGGAGGCAGCGGCGAGGACACATGGCGGGCGGCGGTTGGTTGGGGCGCGGCGGCGGATGCATCCGGCCGGGGCGGACGTATCCGGCTGGCGTGGATCTGGGATTTAGGGTTCGAGGACGAGGGGGAATCCGGAATTTCGGGGATGAGACTTTAAATAGGCATAGGAGGAGCTAGGAGAGACCAAATGAGGTGCGGTTCTCGGCCACGCGATCGTGATCGAACGCTCTAGATGATGGAGCAGAGTTAGGTGGGTTTTGGGCCAAAATGGAGGGGTGTTGGGCTGCAACACACACGAGGCCTTTTCGGTCCCTTGGTTAACTGTTGGAGTATCAAACGAAGTCCAAATGGTACGAAACTTGACAGGCGGTCTACCGGTAGTAAACCAAGGCTGCTTGGCAAGTCTCGGTCCAATCCGAAAATGTTTAATCCCCACACATGAAAGAAAGCTAGAAATGACCACCGGAGGAGAACGAAACGTCGGAATGCAAAACGGACAACGAGGAAAATGCTCGAATGCATGAGATGAGCACGTATGCAAATGCGATGCACATGATGACATGATATGAGATGCATGACAACGGTAACAACACACGGAGACAAAAAAACCCGAAGCCGAGAAAATAAAATAACTTAACGCCGGAAACGGCAAGAGTTGGAGTACAAATTGGGAAAGTCATATCCGGGGTGTTACATAGTAAAACTGAGACATGTTTAATTGGTCATCTAAATGTTCCTACTTTAGTTTCGAAATGCATGTGAGCCACATATGGAGAGACCGGAAGGAATAGTATTTCTCTATGCGCTCTGGTTCATCATGGGTGGGCAACAGACATTGTATAGAAGGACTTGTAATATCTTCAATCTACTTGCTCATCTACTCTTCTTTAACATGATCCTCTTCTCTTCTTCAATAAATATGTTCCCCATTGGAAAGAGTAGCAGACACATTTGCGGTCGAGTGGTCAGGTCGAGTTTTTCTCCCTTAGTATATTTTGAATCTATCAGGTCAGGACGACTTGTTCTTCTTTACTATATGTTGAAGTTGTCATCTGCGAAGTATCATCACTTCTGGAGCTCTCATATTTTGAGTAGTAGGCCACATTATATTAATGCACACAAGAAATTACAGCATGCATGACATCTCTCAGAAGAATTGCAGTGATAGCACAAAGGGGTTTATAGGGAGGCAGTATTGGATTGGAATCATGTCTGCATTACAAAGATAATCTCACTTGTTTTTATGTTTTCATGCATATCAGGTATTGAACATGACCAAAATTAATATGATAATGGGAACACAAGAGGAATATTGCGGAACTATCCATTGGCTAACAAACTTGGCATGGTGGAGGATGGCCTATCTTATTCACCCATCAGGGTGCTTGCTCTAACTTGGCAAGGTTGTATTGGGCACACATATTTTGCATATGACCTCTTGCATTACTTCTACTTTGTTACACCACCATATGCTTAGTTTAAGCATCATATATGACTATATGCCATACCTATCCATTTACTGTACATATTCCATGTGTCATCATACTATGTTTTACTAGTCAAATGTTGTTCTTTAGTAATAGATGTCCAAAAGGAAGAGGGTGAGTACAGATCTTCAAGGAGTACAAACTAGGTATTTGCAAAAGGTTGTGATACCTATTAAACAGATAGATCGGCAGCCACAGAAAACACAGGCCTAATTGTACCACACTTTACCCCTCCTCCACCAGCCAAACACATATTAGAACTGCTGAGAGCCCAGCGTCAGGTACTGTCTATGATATCAATTCAAAATTTGAACTCCTAAATTTCTGCATGTGCCTTACCTTCTCTCTTGTATGAAAACTAATTTCAGATGTATCTCCTTGCTTAAAGGTTCATAGGATCTCACAAGAATATTGGGCACTGCATTGCTCTTGTCAGTACCACTTGCCCTTTGCCAGCATACTTACACTCATTGATGTTTGATTGTGTAGCGTCACTGTAAATGTTTTCTTATTTATCATCCCTTTGCTCAAAATTATAATATCTATATTTACTATTGGATAAATGTAGAATTAACACAATGGTTATGAAGTTTTGGATTGCTCATGTAAGTACCTGTTGTCATGTACTCCCTCTGTATCGAGTTAATTGTTGACAAATTGGATGTATTTAGAACTTAATAGTGCTAGATACATCCAATTGAGCGACAAGTAATAATGGATTGTGGTGGTATTAGTGTACTTGCATCACAAGCTAGTTGATTATCTAGCATTTCTCTACATCTTATCTGCCCTGCCCTCCACTTTCTCCAAATTATCATATCTACATTTACTCTTACCAAAATGTTGAATAATGCCAATGCGATTGCACACCTTGATGTGTGCATTCCTCTTGTTAGTACCTTTTGCCTTGTAATGCTATACATAATTAATTGCTACTTTATTATGTATCATCAGTTTGCACCTGAGCTTCATTATCTTGTGTTTCTTTCAAATATTATTTGATCTATATTTACTCTTTGCAAAATGTAGAATAATGGCAACGCTTATAAAAAAGTTTCTTTAGGCAATTTGTTGAATTATCCTTCCATCGACATGGAGAAGGGCTTTGTGAAGCCCGTGTTAACATGTAATGTAAGTTCATCCTTCTCAAGCCTTCAAACTTTGTTCTATTATATATTTGGACAAGCATCATTTCCTCCACTATTGTTTACATCTGATTGGATGTTTGTAACAACTACCAGTTTTAAATTGTAGTTGTAAAAACATGTTCCCTATGCAGAACAGATCCATTTATTTTCTTATATAATTGTGAAACCTGTTACGTGTCTCCTTGTTCCTCTTTCAGAGTCGTATCTCTTATACCAGGAAGAACTTTAGGGAAGATAGTGAGCCAAACCATCTTGAAGAGAGCGAGATGACCCCAAGGTCCTGTCTTGATGAAGATAATGACTTGAAGCTAATCACCTGCGGCTGTGAGACAACTTCTATGTAGTCGCTGCATCAATAAGTTCGACTTCTTCAGTCTCAACTTAAAGCACAAAGGCTTGCTTTAGCTCAGCTCCGACTTGATGTCAATGATGCAATGAAAATCCCAGAGGACTTCCTTGTGCACTATGGTGCTATAAAGCTAGGGGTGGAGCATCTATCGTTGACACAAATGAGGTCTCATCAGCTTGTTCGGCTGCTTGCGGAGCCCGTCCTAGCCAGGCCTAATGCCTTTCTGAAGTGCTCTTAGTTTTGTATATTCTTTTGTTGGCGCATTTATATGCATTGCTGGCGACCTTTACTGCCCAGTGTATGTAATCCGCGGTTGAGGTAGTCCTGGATTAAGGGTTCCTCGGGTATCTGGGTTGTATGATATGGCCTGTGAAGATACAAGGTAGAAGGCCAACCCCCGTGTTCGGATAGGACTCTCCTTTGCTTGGATGGCAAGATTGGCGTCTAGATGTATAGTTACCTTCCTTTGTAAACCGACTCTGTACAACCGTAGAACCTTCCAGTGTCTATATAAACCAAAGTGGTTAGTCCATAGAGATCATCAGAATTCATATAGGCTAGACATCTAGGGTTCTATCCATTACGATCTTGAGGTAGATCGACTCTTGTAACCCGTATACTCATCAAATACAATCAAGCAGGATGTAGGGTTTTACCTCCATTAAGAGGGCCCGAACCTGGGTAAACATCGTGTTCCCTGTGTCCCTTGTTACCTTCGATCCTCAGACGCACAGTTCGGGACCCCCTACCCGATATCGACCAGTTTTGACACCGACATTGGTGCTTTCATTGAGAGTTCCACTCTGCTGACAGAAGGTTCGATGGCTCATTTGATCATCAACAACGATGCTATTTCCGGGGAAACTATCATCCCTGGTCAACTTTTTGTGTTTGGTGGCTTCGCTCTAAGTGCCAACTCAATTGGTCACCTTGAACAGATCGACAGCTACACCCCTGGTCATCTGATCAGATTCGGGAGCCTGAATTATGTTACTGATATCCGAGGAGATTTCATCTTCAAAGGGTTCATGGCCTCGACCACTATTCCTTATCTCCAAGAAGGAAACCCATCGGATCCATCATGAAGCACCACTCAAAGACCAACTATCATCTCTGCCCTGGCCTTAGATCCATAGCAGTCCACCTCATCCAAAGAGGGGAGTTTGGACACTACTGGACTCTCTCTTACTACGGAGCTTTCTGTCGAAGACCCTAGAGGGGACTATGTTTTTGGACAACCTAGAATCGAACAGGACTCCCTATTATTGGGGAGCCAAACTCTCCCCTGGACGCTAACTCCGAACTCTCAAGGCATGAGTCTAGTGAGCATAGCCTGCTAGAATCTTGTAACACCCTCGATGTGACTATATCTCCCACGTGTCGAGGCACGACTTAGAGGCATAATCGCATTGAAGGCAATGTCGCAAGTGAGGTAATCTTTACACAACCCATGTAATATAATAAGGAAAAGGATACATAGTTGGCTTACAATCGCCACTTCACACAATTACATGAATAAAGCATTACATCAACCAAATACAATCAGGGCCCGACTACGGAGCCAAAATAAAAGAAGAACCCCAAATGCGACAAAGGTCCCCGATCGACCCCAACTGGGCTCCACTACTGATCAACTAGAACGAAACAACATAAAGGACAAGATCTTCGTCGAGCTCCTCCTGAGCTTGGTTGCGTCATCTGCATGGTCCCATCGGCACCTGCAAGCTGGTTTTGGAAGTATCTGTGAGCCACAGGGACTCAGCAATCACGCACCCTCACGATCAAGACTATTTAAGCTTATGGGTAAGGTAAAGGTATGAGGTGGAGCTGCAGCAAGCGACTAGCATATATGGTGGCTAACATACGCAAATGAGAGCGAGAAGAGAAGGCAAAGCACGGTCGATAAAAGTATGATCAAGAAGTGATCCTGGACTACCTATGTCAATCATAACTCCAACAACCGTGTTCACTTCCCGGACTCCGCCGGAAAGAGACCATCACGGTTACACACGCAGTTGATTCATTTTAATTAAGGTCGACTTCAGGTTTTCTACAACCGGACGTTAACAAATTCCCATCTTCCCATAACCGCGGGCACGGCTTTCGAAAGTTCAAATCCCTGCAGGGTGTCCCAACTTAGCCCATGACAAGCTCTCACGATCAACGAAGGAATAGACCTCCACCCGAGACATTCCGATCAGACTCGGTATCCCAGTACAACAAGACATTTCGACAGGGTAAAACTAAACCAGCAACACCGCCCGATGCGCCGACATCCTGATAGGAGCTGCACATATCTCGTTCTCAGGGCAACACCGGATAAGCAATCCGTACAACTAAAACCAGCCCTCGAGTTTCCCCGAGGTGGCGCTGCACAGGGCTCTAGTTCGGACCAACACTTAGACAAGCACTGGCCCGGGGGGGATAAATAAAGATGACCCTCGGGATGCGCGACTCCCAAGGGAAAAAGGCTAGGTGGCAAATGGTAAAACCAATGTTGGCATTGCTGGAAAAGCTTTACTTAAGGCGAACTGTCAAGGGGTTCCCATTATAGCCCAACCGCGTAAGGGACGCAAAATCCGGGAACATAACACCGATATGACGGAAACTAGGGCGGCAAGAGTGGAACAAAACACCAGGCAGAAGGCCGAGCCTTCCACCCTTTACCAAGTATATAGATGCATTAATTAAATAAGATATATTTTGATATCCCAACAAGTAAGCAAATGTTCCAACAAGGAACGATCTCCATGTTCCAACAAGGAACAAACTTCGATCTTCACCTGCAACTAACAACGCTATAAGAGGGGTTGAGCAAAGCGGTAACATAGCCAATCAACGGTTTGCTAGGACAATGGTGGGTTAGGGGCTGAACATGGCAATTTGTGAGGCTGACAAGCAAGTGGTAGGCATCGTAGCATTGGCATAGCAAAAGAGCAAGCATCTAGCAAAGCAAAGATAGTAGTGATTTCGAGGGTATGATCATCTTGCCTGAAATCCCGCAAGGAAGAAGAATCGAGCCCATGAAGAAGACAAACGGACGAAGATGAACGGGTCCTCACAAACTCGACGTTATCGGAACCAACCCGAAGAAGCAATCACCGAAAAAGAAGCACACAACATAGTCAACAACCAACACATAGACATGGCATGATGCGCAAACAAGAATGATGCATGTCCGGTTTAAAGAGGCATGGCATGGCAAAGAGCACAAGCAATCCTACAAATTAAGTGGAGCTCAATATGCATCGGGATGCATATTGACAAAACACCACATCAATTATTTAGTTCTCTCTCGTTTATGGACCCAACAATATTAAATGTTGATTAACATGGCAAGGGGTGAAGCAAATGAAAACTACCTATCTAGTCAAGGTTAAATGAGGCCGGAAACAACAAACAACAATTCTGGTAAATCCCCATAGCATATTTTAGATTTGGTACTGTTCTGCCCTAAACATAATTTTAGAGTTGTTTAACATGCAAAGTAAGGTCACCATGATAAACTAGGCAAAATTCTACCCCATTTACATATAAAGTTTATTAAAATCGGAGTTACGGTTATTTAGTTATGAATTAAATCATTTCAACATGGCATAGGAGCAAAATAATGCAAACAATATTTTAAATATTTCAAACATAGGTGAAAGTTGGATATTATTAATCTACACAAAATTCTGAGCAAGTTTCATATATAATTCATTTTAATCCGATGCACGGTTTGTGAGTTATTATATGCATGTTGTGCAAGGGGTTTTCTGTCAATCTGTAAATTCCTGGATAAATAGATAAATCACTCCGCGGAAAAAAAATGTGACATGGGCCGAATCTTGCTGGCCCGACAGTGCACAGGGGGCTGGAGGGGTGCTGCTCACCCAGTGGGCTTGGCCCGTGAAGGAGGAGGAGGCAGGCCGAGCTGGAGATGGGCCTTGGGCGGCGCTGGGTTCAACGCGAGCGAGGGAGGCAGCCCAGGCGAGCGAGGGCGTCGTCCTCCTCGCGCTTGGCGCACGAGCAGGAACAGGGGTGGCGGCGCCCTAGGTCAACGGCGGTGCAACGTCGACTCTGGCAGGCGGGCACCACGGGAAGCTGCGGGAATGGGCGGATCCAGAGGAGAGGGTGCCGGATCCGAGCTCGGATGGACTCCACATGACGGCAGGAGCGGATCGAGGCGGCGGCACGATCCCTGTCAAGGTGCAGAGAGAGAGAGAGAGAGAGAGAGAGAGAGAGAGAGAGAGAGAGGTGAGGAGAGATCGATAGGGAGAAGGGAAGAAGAAGCGGGGCGCGACGAGGCTGGCCTAGCGACGGCTCTGCTGCTGCTGCTCGCCGGTGGCTCGGTGCTGCTGCTGGGACGAGCTCGAGTAGCTCCACGGGGAGAGGAGATCCAGGGGCGGCGGAGCTCGACGTGGAGGCCTGCGGTGACTTCCATGGCGCGGGGAAGCATGCTCGGGGAAGAACGGGCAGAGGAGGGCAGCTGATTTGGATCGGGAGGTGCTGGATTGGTGGATCGAGGGAGGGAGATGGTTGGCCCTTGCTGAAAACGAGGGAGTTGGTCGGCTCGGCTGGATCGGGAGGGATCCCGAGGAAAACAAAGTGGTGGCGGCGCGAGGAAAGGGAGGATGGGACAGGCTAGGACTAGGGTTTAGACTGTTATATATAGTAAGTGGATTTTTGGATAGGGGCATTTGGTCCCTCGATTAAAATCGGACGGACGCGAATAAAATAGCTAGGGATGCCTAATAAGAAAACGGTGACGTTTTGTAGATGTTTGGGGATGTTCCGGACACAGCGGTAGCGACAGCCTGAGTCGGGTCCGGGACAGTTTCGGACGCGCACGAGGGGGGCTGCGGGCTGACGAGAGGGGTTAGGTTGGACCTGGCGGTAGGTAGTGAGTTGTGTAGACAGTCTCGAGCTGAGAGAAGAGAAGAGAGGAAAAGCCCGACAACAGTTTTCGGAGACCGAAAACGTCCGACGTTAGACCGGCTACTATTGCCGCTATATTTATCCGTTGGGCTATCAAACGAACTCCGAATGCGATGAAATTTGACAGGCAGTCTATCTACACTATAATAAGACCACACATCAACTTTCATCCCATTCCGAGAACATTTTTCCGGCCACTTATAAAATAATATTTCGGACATGCCGCGGGCGCGTGCAAGTGTGTCTGGGCTCAGAACGGATAACGGACGGAACAAGGAGACCGGGACGGATGCAACTTTTGAAAAAGATGATGATGCTATGCACATGATGACATGATGACATGCAACACGCAAGCAAATGACAAGGCAAAAACAGCGAATAACTGGAGGACACCTGGCACAACGGTCTCGGGGCGTCACAAATCTACTATGCCCGGCCCCGCGGGTCCCCACTTCCCCGTCCGACCTTCGCTCCTAAATGAGGCCCTGGACTTAATGTGATCTCTTACCCTCACGGAAGTATCATGTTCGAACTACTCCCAGCCTGGATTAGGGGCTGAGAGCGGGCAATTTTACGACCCACCCACCACCCACTTAATAGCCACTGTCGAGGTGTAACGCCCCGGATACAACTTTCCATTTTTGTAACTCTGACTCTGCCATTTTCGGCTTTAAGTTATGAGATTCCCTTCGTGTTTGGGTTTTGTCTTTGTTTTGCATTTTGTTCATGTCTTGAATTCCATATCATGTCATCATGTGCATCACATTTGCATACATGTTCGTCTCATGCATCCGAGCATTTTCCCCGTTGTCCGTTTTGCAATCTGACACTCCTACGTGCCCCGGCATACCCCTTTTGTCTCTTTTCGTGAGCGGGTCTTAAACATTCTTTGAATGGACCGAGATTTGCAAAGTGGCCTTGATACACCACCGGTAGACCGCCTGTCAAATTTCGTGCCATTTGGAGTCTGTTTGATGCTCCAACGGTTAACCGGGGAACCGTAAAGGCCTCTTCTGTGTTGCAGCCCAACACCCCTCCAAAACGGCCCAATAACCCATCCAAACCTCTTCCATGTTCTCCGCCATTGGATCATGATTGCGTGGGCGAAAACTACACTCCATTTGGACACACCTACCTCCTCCTACCTATAAATAGGTGTTCCTCCCTGAAAATTCACGCAGATGAAACCCTAGCGTCTTCGTCCTCGCGCCGCCGGACACATCCGTCCGCGTCGGACATGTCCGCCGAACACGTCGCCCTGACTAATGGGGTCACACCACGTCACCTCCACCGCCTCCCTCCTCCACTCCATGGGCGCCACGTCACCGACCCCGCCGCCGGTCAACACCCACCACCGCGCGGGTCCGCCATGCCCAGATCCGGCCCGCGCCGGGCCGAACCGGGCCCGACGGAGCCCCGCATCACCGCCGCCCGGTCGCCGCCCCGCCCGCCTGCGTGTCGCTGCCGCCTTGTCGCCGCCTGCCTCCACCGGCCATGATGAGGACACCACAAGCATGGACAAGTTTCCAACAATTATAGGTCCAATCACAAGAAGTCGCGCGAAACAAATAAGTGACCAAGTGAACGCTAACTAAAGTTTACCTTGTAACCTTGATGAAACAACTATGCTTTCAACTCCATTGTTGTTGGTTGAAGTTACGTATAACATGGAAGCAATCCAACAACCTATGAGCTCTTGAAGCAACCACTTTGGATGAACAAGTTTGGAGAAAACAAGTTTCAAGTGAAGCTGATGCTGTCAGTTTTTACCTCTGATGTTTTGGTGTGGCACACCCATATGGTGGAGATACGGGGCCATAGGGGTACATCAACAGAAGCTACATCAAATTATCTTTCCAATGCAAAAAACCTCACGTCATTTGGAGTTGTGAATCAAAAGTTCTAGTCATTCTCGTGGAAGGTGTCCAGGCTGTTAAGACTTCGCGAATTTCCGAGGAGCTCTGCAACAACTCTCAAAGTTGACTGCTTATTCACCCAAGGAAGCCATGCAAACCTGCTTACTTTTGAAACCATTTCACACCTAGCTAAGGGGGGTTGTCCCTGCTATAAAACCCCATCTCCCCCATCCTCTAGAAAAACCTTTTGTCAAACCATTCAGCTACAAGCTTATGCAGCAAGACTGCTAGAGAGATCCGAGAGATCTTGCTACCTTTGCTCTTGTGAGTTTATTCGGATTCACGAGAAGGAGCCTCTGGTTCCCCCTAGTTCGTTCTCTACGGTTCCGGCCGTTTTTTGTCGATTAGTCCCGGTTTGTGGTTCTGCGATTGTTCGGACAGCGGGTTGGAGTTCTTGTAGCTTCCGTCAGCCATCCCCAACATACGGGTTACATCCAAACTTGGCAGGTATAAAGCTAGTTATCTCGGCTGCTTGCAGCTAGTTGTCCCTCCTGATTTGATCCTACGACGTGAAGATCGGGCCACCCTCGGGCGTGAACTCGTTCATCGGTTTCCCACCTATCATCTGGCATCAGAGCCTTCGTTGACACGGTAGGATCTGTTATCCAAGTTCATCTTGCTATCATCCTTTTAGATCGAGTGTTTTTCATGATATATTTTCTGTCCTAGAAGTCCAAAGCCCCACCAAAAATAAATCCAAGCCTTGTTGGTGTTGAGATCTTGTTGTTGCATACCTTGCATGTTCTTCATTTTTTAGATCTGCACCAAGTTCATCTTCATAGCTGTTTTCAGATTTGGTTGTTGTGCTTTGGAAAAAGAGAGAAAAAAGTGGCAAAAAATCAAAGAGAGAAAAAAAGAGTGGCAAAAAAATTCAAGAGAGAAAAAGAAAGTGTTGTGCAAGATCCAAAAGTTTCAGCTTGGTAGAAAAAAATTCAGAAGCTTGTGTGTTGCGTGTTTTTTTCAATCTTGGTGCAAAGGTGCAGCAGATCTATCCCCATATTTTCTTGGTTTGCATCAACTTGATTTCAGCACAAGCCCCTTTTTTGTTTACCCCACCGAGCTCCACCAAAAACCGAAGCTAGTTCTTTGATCCCTGTCTTTCAATCGCTTTAACACATCCGGGAGAAGCACAATCTGATGTGAACTCATAAGAACTTTGGTGAGTAAGAGGTGAGGTTGTGTGATTCCACAAAATTATCCTACTCCACTTTTGGCCTTACTAACATGGTAGGGTCTGATCGAGTGTTCATGGAGAAAACCATGGGGAAGAAGATGCCCCGGTCACACGTGCCGAGCTGCAGCGACTCGAGAACAACTTACTCCAAGCCATGGAAAGGGTGCTTCACGAGCTTCCTCTAGCAGGGTTCGACACCGACAACACCCTATTGATCCACTTGAGGAAGTTGGCGATGAGAATTCTGTGCATGCTGCTGTTGACGGTGACTTGGAGGATGATAACAACAGCCATGGTGGACATGTGGCTGCTGCTCGTGGGCGTGGTGCTGCTGCTCATGGAGGGCAGCGAGGAGGACAACTTCGAGGGCGAGGCCATGGTCCTCGTGGGCACTACTATGACCCTCATGAGCGTGTTGCTCGTGGTCATGGAGATGATTTTGATGACTATGATGGTGTCCCATACCATCATGCTGCTGAAGATGGGCGTCGTGCAGAACGTCATGATCAAGATGACATGGAAGAATCAAGTTGCACGTCCCCAAGTTCACAGGAAAGGAAGACCCCGATGCATATTTTGATTGGGAAGAGCTGTGTGATCAGATTTTTCGTATCCATAACCTTGCTAATCCAAAGAGAGTAAACCTTGCTTGTGCTGAGTTTTCAGGTTACGCAGTCACTTGGTGGAACCAACTCCAAGAAAATCAGCTGCTGCTAGGCCGTGACCACATTGACACTTGGGAAGAGATGAAACAAGCCATGAGGCGAAGGTTTGTTCCTTCGTAATATCAAAGATTGCAGCGCCTCAGCCAAGGTATGCGCACGGTGGATGAGTACTACAAAGAGATGGAATTGTTGTTGGTTCGTGCTCGTATTCATGAAGATGAGGAGTCAAAGATGGCAAGATTTCTGCATGGTCTCAACAATGAAATTTAAGATTTTGTGGAGATGTTTCCCTATAACACTCTACAAGATATTTTGGAGCAAGCAAAGTGCACGGAGAGGAAGGTGCAGCGGGGTGGTCATGGACGGATATCTCATAGCCGCACCACCACACCATGGCAAAGGTCGCAGCCAAGTGCCTCTCATGGTGGTTCTCAGCTTCAGCATACTTCACACCCTACCACCACCCGGCGAACAGCGGCTTCATCGGCATCATCACCGTCTCCTAGGAATGTTGACAAGCGTGCTCCTTCTGCTGCTGGAAGTACTTCTAACCCCACGGCTGTGCCATCATCTCGAAGCCGAGATATTGAGTGTTGGAAGTGCAAAGGGCATGGTCACATTTCTTCTGAATGTCGAAAGAAGAGAGTTCTCTTTGTGAATGAACAAGGTGAATGGGAATCTGAGAGTGAGCATGAAGACAATGGAGCATTGGGTGATCATGAGGATGAAGAGGGCGAGAAGAGTGGTTGTGATATTCAGGCCGACATGGGAGATTGCTTTGTTTCTCGTCGTGTGCTTAGTGTTAATGCAGCTAGAGAAGAGAAAGGGCATCGACATAATATTTTTCACACTCGTGGCACCATCAAGGACAAGGTTTGCAGAATTATTGTTGACAATGGCAGTTGCAACAACATTGCAAGTTCAGATTTGGTAGAGAAGTTGGGACTAAAACAAACAAGGCACCCAAGTCCATATAAGATGCAATGGCTCAATGAGTGTGGTACACTTCGAGTAATCAACATTGTCACCGTTCAGTTTTCCATTGGGAGGTACCGAGATCAAGTGGAATGTGACGTGGTGCCAATGCAAGCATGCCAATTGCTGTTGGGAAGACCTTGGTTGTATGATCATGATATGCAAATCAGCGGCCGTACTAATCGTCTCTCATTACAATGCGAGGGAGAGCGCATATCTTTGCTTCCTTTGACACCCGAAGAAATATTGATGGATGATCTGAAAAAGAAAGAGAGAGTGAGCGAGAAACACTTGAGTGACATCCACCAACATAGTGAGTGAGAGAATCCAAAGCCAAGTAAAACCCCATAGCTTAAATTGACCAAGACATGGGAAAAACATGGATTAGTTATGATGGCTAGGAAAAGGGACATGAGAGAATTGAGAGAACCTAGTTCCGTGTTCTTTGTAGTTTTGTACAAGGACAATTTTATTTCTACTAATGAATTAACCTCCACCACTCCTACTGTTGTTGTTGAAATGTTGCAGGGGTATGAAGATGTGTTCCCCGAGGAGATACCACCAGGGATGCCACCACAAAGTGGCCCTTGGTAGCATGTTAGGTATCATGGGCATTGCGTTCGGTTTCTTGGGTTGTGTCATCTTCTTCGACATTTGTATTCATGAGAATCCCGCAGGGAAATGAAAATACTAGGTTCCGCCAGAGGAGAGCTAGTTGTTGTGCATGTTTGATTTACTCCATCCATGTTATTGATTATGTGGTAGTGGTATAGCGTGGCAGATGCAAGTTTTGTTTACTGCCGTGGGTTGGCTTACGGCACCCCGCCATGCCTCAGATTGAAATTTCCATCAGTCAAATTCTAGACCGCAGCCCCAGGTAAAGATGGGCGAGCGTCAACGAGCACAAGATATGTTTGGGGCCCTTGATGATGCCTCGAATGGGAGTGAGCCGAAGCCGAGGACGATGTGGGAATGGCGCCAACGGCGGAAGGGTGTCAAACGTTTAACTGTTTGGGTGCTGGGTGGGGCTGCTAGCATCGGAGATGAAGACAAGGTGGGGTGGTTTAGAAGGATGGTCAGGGGCGATGTCAGACTGGCGGAGGTGAATCGGGTCGCGAGGCAAGGCACGTGCAGGAAGGTAACAATGGATTAAATTTCCAAGAGCGAAATTAAAGGAAGAAGGACCCCACAACATCCACCACTGCCCTTGATGCTCATGTTGTGATGTGATTGTGCACCAGGAGCCCCATTGCCGAACCGACCACCATACCGCACAAACCCGGAGGAAACCAAGGAGTTTCAACAACAAGTTGAAAGCCTACTAAACAAAGGTTATGTAAGGGAAAGTCTCTCTCCTTGTGATGTACCCGTTCTTTTAGTACCAAAGAAAGATGGATCTTCCCGAATGTGTTGTGATTGTAGGCCTATTAACAACATCACCGTGAGGTATAGGCACCCAATACCTAGCCTTGATGATATGCTTGATGAACTTAGTGGTGCCACCATCTTTTCTAAAATTGACTTGCGAAGTGGCTACCACCAAATAAGAATGAGAGAGGGTGATGAATGGAAAACTGCTTTCAAAACAAAATCTGGTTTGTATGAGTGGTTAGTTATGCCATTTGGATTGACAAATGCACCTAGTACCTTCATGAGATTGATGAATCATGTGCTTAGAATGTTCATTGGCAAGTTTGTGGTTGTTTACTTGGATGACATCCTGATTCATAGCAAAACTTTGGATGAACATGTTGAACACATTTGGTGTGTGCTTGCTGTTCTAAGAGAGGAGAAATTATATGCTAACAAGGAGAAGTGCACATTTTGCATAGAAAAAGTTGTGTTTCTTGGCTTTGTTGTTCAGGTCAAGAGGTGGAGGTAGATGAGGAGAAGGTCAAGGCCATCCGTGAGTGGATGCCTCCACAATATGTAAGCCAAGTACGAAGCTTTCTTGGCCTTGCTGGTTTCTACCATCGGTTTGTGAAGGACTTCAGCACCATTGCTGCCCCAATGAATGAGCTAACCAAGAAAGATATTCCCTTCAAGTGGGCAAATGCACAAGAGAAGGCCTTCCAAGAGCTGAAAGAAAAATTGACATCTACACCATTGCTTGCACTACCCAACTTTGGTAAGACTATTGAGATTGAATGTGATGCAAGTGGTGTGGGTATTGGAGGTGTACTAATGCAAGAAGGTAGGCCTATTGCATATTTCACTGAGAAGCTAAGTGGTCCAACTCTAAATTATTCAGTTTATGACAAAGAATTATATGCATTTGCGAGATCTTTAAAAACATGGCAACATTATTTGTGGCCTAAAGAATTTGTGATACATTCCGACCATGAATCTTCAAAGCACCTTAGGGGTCAACAAAAATTGAACCGTAGACATGCAAAATGGAGTGAATTCATAGAATCTTTTCCCTATATTGTCAAGTACAAGAAAGGAAAAGATAATGTTGTCACTGATGCTTTGTCTAGACGCCATATTTTACTCTCACAACTTGATACTAAAATTCTTGGGCTGCAAAGAATCAAAGAATTGTATGCCAATGACCCATATTTTGCTGAACCACAATCAAAGTGTAGTGAGGGGAAAGGTTGGGAAAAGTTTCACTTGCATGATGGATTGTTTTTTCGAGCTAACAAATTGTGCATCCCAGATTGCTCTATTCGTTTATTGCTTTTGCAGGAGGCTCATGCTAGTGGTCTCATGGGACATTTTGGAGCAAAGAAAACTGAGAGTGTGCTGATTGACCATTTCTTTTGGCCAAGGATAAGGCCTGATGTTGAGCGCTACATACTATGTTGTGAGATTTGCCGCAAAGCTAAGTCACGTTTAAACACTCATGGACTTTATACGCCCTTATCCATTCCTAGTACACCTTGGGAAGATATTTCTATGGATTTTGCTCTTGGATTACCACGCACTAAGAGGGGGAGTGATTCAGTTTTTGTGGTGGTTGATAGGTTTAGCAAGATGGCTCATTTTATCCCGTGTCATAAGAGTGATGATGCTTCAGACATTGCTGATTTGTTTTTCAGGGAAATTGTGCGGCTACATGGAGTACCATGGACTATTGTTTCAGATCATGACAACAAGTTTCTGAGCTATTTTTGGAAAACATTGTGGGCAGAGCTAGGGACAAATCTTCTCTTTTCCACTAAATGCCACCCACATGCTATCCATGATGCTGAGATCGGTTTTAATGAAAAAATTTGAAGATGTGGGAAGAATGTCTCCCCCACGTGGAGTTTGCATACAACAGGGCAGTACATTTGACCACTAAATTTTGTCCTTTTGAAATTGTTTATGGTTTCAAACCTGCTGCTCCCATAGATCTTTTGCCTTTACCATTGCAGAAGCGAACCAATCTTGATACAAGTAAGCGTGCTGACTTTGTGAAGAAAATTCATGAGAAGACTAAGGAAAATATTGAGAAGATGACTGAACAATATGCAAAACAAGCAGACAAGGGAAGAAAGAAGGTGTTGTTTGAAGAAGGTGATCTTGTGTGGGTACACCTGCGGAAGGATCATTTCCCAGATCAACGCAAATGCAAGTTGCAGCCACGTGGAGATGGTCCATTCAAAGTTCTTGTGAAGATCAATGACAATGCCTACGAGATTGACCTTCCGATGGATTATGGTGTTAGTCCAACTTTCAATGTGTCCGACCTCTCTCCATAATTTGGACCATCAGAGTTGACGACGACTCCTCTTCAAGAGGGGGAGGATCATGAGGACACCACAACCATCGACAAGTCTCCAACAATTATAGGTCCAATCACAAGAAGTCGCGCCAAACAGATAAGTGACCAGGTGAATGCTAACTTAAGTTTACCTTGTAACCTTGATGACAAAACTATGATTTCATCTCCATTGTTGTTGGTTGAACTTAGGTATAACATGGAAGCAATCCAACAACCTATGAGCTCTTGAAGCAACCGCTTTGGAGTAACAAGTTTGGAGAAAACAAGTTTCAAGTGAAGCTGATGCTGTCAGTTTTTACCTCTGATGTTTTGGTGTGGCACAGCCATATGGTGGAGATACGGGGCCATAGGGCTACATCAACAGAAGCTACATCAAATTATCTTTCCAATGCAAAAAACCTCATATCATTTTGATTTGTGAGTCAAAAGTTCTAGTCATTCTCGTGGAAGGTGTCCAGACTGTTAGGACTTCACGAATTTCCGAGGAGCTCTGCAACAACTCCCAAAGTTGACTGCTTATTCACCCAAGAAAGCCATGCAAACCTGCTTATTTTTGAAACCATTTCACACCTAGCTAAGGGGGGTTGTCCCTGCTATAAAACCCCATCTCCCACATCCTCTAGAAAAACCTTTTGTCAAACCATTCAGCTACAAGCTTATGCAGCAAGACTGCTAGAGAGATCCGAGAGATCTTGCTACCTTTGCTCTTGTGAGTTCATTCAGATTCACGAGAAGGAGCCTCTGGTTCCCCCTAGTTCGTGCTCTATGGTTCCGGCCGTTTTGTGTGGATTAGTCCCGGTTTGGGGTTCTGCGATTGTTCGGACAGCGGGTTGGAGTTCTTGTAGCTTCGGTCAGCCATCCCCAACGTACGAGTTACATCCAACCTTGGCAGGTATAAAGCAAGTTATCCCGGCTACTTGCAGCTAGTTATCCCTGCCGATTCGATCCTACGACGTGAAGATCGGTCCACCCTCGGGCGTGAACTCGTTCATCGGGTTCCCACCTATCAGGCCACCTCCACCAAGCTCCGCCGCAAACCGCCCGCATGCGTCGGCTCCGCCGGTCACCACCGCATTGCACCCTCGCCCTCTCGTGCTTGCTCCGCGGCCGCACAGCGCTCCTCCGCCACCGTCGTCTCCTCCTTGTAGCGCCGCTCTCCGTCGGCCACCTCCTCCGCGCCTCGCCGGACCCAAAGCTCGCCGGAGCCGAGGTCGCCGGAGCCGGATCCACAGCAGGTTGTTTTTCTTCCGAGTCCTTTCCCCCTCATGTTTTATGCCTCTGTTCTTCATGCCATAACTCCATGACCGTAGCTCCGTTTCTTACGCATGATATATCCAAATGTTCATCGTGAGATGCTCTTCATTTCATTCCATTATGACATGCTTGTTTGAGTCCATCTTGATGCCCAAATCACTGAGCCAAGAGTGCTATAAAATGTTTGCTCCTATTACTTAGCATATTATCATGTTTTGTCATTTTTGTCACATTTGTTGTGTGCATCATATGGGCATGAGCTCTACATAAGTTTTGATCTATGCCATGCCATCTTTACAGGGGTGCTTGCCATGTATTTTTCTGATCAATGTGGTGACTAGCACAAGCATGCAAAGTAGCCTTCGTGATATTGCTGATTTCAGGGACTTGGGATTTTACTATCCTTTTCCTGCTGTTATTTTTATGCCATGTAAACATGTTCATACAGTGAGATCCATGCTTGTTTTAAGTTGATTCAGTAAGGATGATTTGGACATATGGTTGTGATCTATCCATCCATGCCCCTGTTTGCATTTAGGGAGTGCCCTATCATGTCTCAATCTTTCTCTACTTTTGCTATAAAATGTCCCGGCAGATTGTTTACATGTTAATCAATTTTGCCATGGTTGTTGTAGTTGATCCTTGCACGCTATATATTGTCTATTGCCTTGGTTAGCTTCATGAACATGTCTTCTTGCTGATGCTATGCTTATCTTGTCATGCAATGCTTTGTGGTGAGAGATTTGAGCTCACAAAGATGCCTTCATAACTCTGTTTATGCCATGCTCTATTTTTGTGCTAAGTCTGAAACTGTTAATAAAACTTGCTATGTTTACATGGGTGCCATTATATCTTTTGTGCCTTTTTGGCTCATGATCAGTAAGGGGCTTTTGTTCTATGCTTTGTGTAGATTCATGCCATGCCTTTGTTTGCTATGAGCTGTTCCTGTAGAATGTTGTTTGCTTGCTCTAAACATTGCTTCCTGATGTTATTCCTGACATGTTAGTATTTTCACTAAGTGTGTGAAGCTAATATCTTTTGCACTTTTGTCATGCTTGTTTGAACCTGTTTTAGTGTGATTTAGCCGTAGCTCAGTGTTCATGTTTTGTCAAGCATCTTGAGTAGATCACTTCCATGTGATTTGTTACTCTATTGGGGTGCAGTAGCTTAGTTTCTTGTTGAATTCTAGATGGCATCGTGTTGTTAATCGCAGAATTGTGCCATTATTGTTTTGCTTGCCATTTGCAAACTGTGCATCCGATTTCGGTGATATTTATATCGATTTCGACCAAAATCATCTCATCTTTCCAGCGGCATACTTGGTTTGCCAAGTTGATTCCTGGTCTAATCTTTCCCTTCCGAAGCACGTATATGCATTGCATATCACATCCCGCATGCCATGCCATGTTTTGCATCATGTTGTTTGTGCATTGCACCGTGATTGATTGTTGGTCCTTTTTGCTTGTGTTGTTGCTTTGGGTAGAGTTGGGAGACGAGTACGTGATTGAGGAACCTGTTGAGTACTATAACGAGGATCAAGCTTTCGTCAACTCTGAGAACTTTGCAGGCAAGACGACCATACCCTCGAAATCACTTCTATCTTTGCTTGCTAGTTGTTCGCTCTATTACTATGCCGCGATACCTACCACTTGCTATATCATGCCTCCCATATTGCCATGTGAAGCCACTAACCCACCTTTTCCTAACAAACAGTTGTTTGGCTATGTTATGCTTTGCTCAGCCCCTCTTATAGCGTTGTTAGTTGCAGGTGAAGTTGAAGTTTGTTCCATGTTGGAACATGGATATATTGGGATATCACAATATCTCTTATTTAATTAATGCATCTATATACTTAGTAAAGGGTGGAAGGCTCGGCCTTATGCCTGGTATTTTCTTCCACTCTTGTCGCCCTAGTTTCCGTCATACCGGTGTTATCTTCCTTGATTTTGCGTCCCTTACGTGGTTGGGTGTTATGGGAACCCCTTGGCAGTTCGCTTTGAATAAAACTCCTCCAGCAAGGCCCAACCTTGGTTTTACATTTTCCTAATAACCTATCACCTTCCCTTGGGTTCTACAGACTCAAGGGTCATCTTTATTTTAACCCCCCCCCCCCGGGCCAATGCTTGTCGAAGTGTTGGTCTGAACCTGTCAGCCACCGGTGGCCACCATGGGCAACTCTGGGCTGGCCTACCGGAAGTTTGGACAATCCGGTGTTGCCCTGAGAACGAGATATGTGCAGCTCCTATCAGGATGTCGGCACATCGGGCGGCTTTGCTGGTCTTGTTTTACCATTGTCGAAATGTCTTGTAACCCGGATTCCGAGTCTAATCGGGTCTTCCCGGGAGAAGGAATATCCTTCGTTGACCGTGAGAGCTTGTGATGGGCTAAGTTTGGACACCCCTGCATGGTTTTGAACTTTCAAAAGCAGCGCTCGCGGTTATGAGCAGATGGGAATTTGTTAATGTCAGGTTGTAGAGAACTTGACACGTAATTTAATTAAAATGAATCAACCGCGTGTGTAGCCGTGGTGGTCTCTTTTCGGCAGAGTCCGGAAAGAGAACATGGTCTCGTGTTATGTTTGAACGTAAGTAGCTTCAGGATCACTTCTTGATCGTTATTAGCTTCTCGACCGTGCTTTACTTCTCTTCTCGCTCTCTTTTGTGTAAGTTAGCCACCATATATGATTAGTGCTGCAGCTCCACCTCACTACCTTCTCCTACCCATAAGATTAAATAGTCTTGATCTCGCAGGGGTGAGATTGTTGAGTCCTCGTGGCTCACAGATGCTTCCAAACAGTTGCAGGTGCCGATGATACCAGTGCAGGTGACGCAACTCAGCTCACGTGGGAGCTCGATGAAGATATTGATCATTGTTTTGTTTTGTTTCGTTTCCTTTTGATCAGTAGTGGAGCCCAGTTGGGCGATTGGAGATCTAGCATTTGGGGTTGTCTTTCTTTATTTTGGTTCCGTAGTCGGACCTTGATTGTATTCTGGATGATGTATGATATATTTATGTATTGTGAGGAGTGGCGATTGTAAGCCACCTCTTTATCCCTTTCCTTATCAACACATGGGATGTGTAAATATTACCCCTCTTGCGACATTCCTACCATGCGGTTATGCCTCTAAGTCGTGCCCCGACACGTGGGAGATATAGCTGCATCGTGGGTTTTACAAGTTGGTAATAAGAGCCTTCCCCGACTTAGGAGCCCCCTGCTTGATCGAATCGCTGACGTTGTTGAGTCTAGAACAAAATGATTTGAGTCTTAGGATTATATATATCGGAGAGTAGGACTCTTTTTACTCCTCAGTCCCTTCGTCGCTCTGGTGAGGCCTCCTGATGTAGAGTTTTGACTCTTCTCTTCTCAAATTTCACAAAAAAAATTAGGATCACACGGGTATCTTGGAATAGTTCCGATGGCTTTTGTGAAGAGAACATTGTTCTTGGTGCCTCCTGACATTTAGGGGTTGTGGCAGTGTCCCAGGGAGTTGAGCTCCGAGGTGTTGTCATCACAATTTTATTGTTGCAGTTCTGGAATACCTGAGTTTTGCCGACATCGAAAATCTCTTTTATGCAGTTGTTGGTGAGATAACCTCGATGCCACCTAGTACTAGGGCGGGAGTTCGGGAGTATTGCCATAACTCGTATAACGGATGCTTTTTGAAGGTTGAGGTAAATGATTTCTGAAGGTTTCTTGGTTATGTGTTGAAGGATGGATACAACTGGATGTAGGATTTGCTAGTTTTGGGTGAGATATTATGCTTCCCCTGTATCCCCAACTGTTTCGGGAGTTTATAAGTGGGAATTCAAGTAGCTCCTAGAATATCTTTCCAACAGACACATGATACGATATGGGATCTATCATATGTCTGTTCCGGCTTATTCTGCATGTCAATCCTTTGTTTTGTTTTGAGTTATGGTATTCGAGTTGCTTCAATGTCAAGTGTTGATTCCATACCCTTCCTAAGTGGAGTTCTCACACTTCTATCTGAATACCAATCCTTCTTGATCATCGAGGTTGTCATGTTAATTCTTTTCCAACCGGCGTGTTTCTCTTCAAGTGGATCTGATCATTCTTCAACGTCCGCAAGATCAGTTCTAAGTTGTCTCAACGGTGTTTGTTTCATCCGTCCCAAATTTCCTTTGTTTTACCCAACCTCCCACCCTTTTTCTTTAAGGACTAAGATTTCTTAATCAAGTATCCATCTTATTGATGTGAAGTCTCTCCATTCTTCTCGTCAATGTTCTTACCCGGTGGTTCTCATGAAGATGTTCTACTAGTTCATCATTCTTCATTCTCTTTCTTCGTCGGTGGTTTCAATTCAAGCTTTTGGTGTTGATCATATCCCTTTCCTCGTTTCAAATGTTTTCCCATGCTGGTGCACCTCTTAATCATCCACTTCTTGCTATTCAATTATTCCGGAGTGCTGAAGATATCTCAGGAGATTCACGTTTCCATTGCTAAGTCGTGTTAGCTATCTCGAGGTTGTTATCTTATTCAAGCCATTTAATTCAACCGGTGCAATCTATCTTTTAAATCATGCAATGGTGTATCTTTTGAGTGGGCCTTAATCCACAAGTCTTTCCCAGGATCTTACCTGACTCTTTATTTTTCCCGGAGCTATCCTCAAATTTTCCTCAAAGTTTGACGTAAGAATGAGTTATCATCAGTCAAATGCCTTTCTCCAAAATCTTTCAAATTATTTTCATTGTTGTTTCAACCTTTCTATTCATCATTATTGCAGACTATCTCAACAATTCATGGTGGTGTTTCTCACCATCATTCTCTGCATTTGAAGACCGAAGAAGAGTTTTTTCTCCAAATCGTATTCGTTCTCTCAAAGACTTGTGATTATAGCTTGATGCCTTCATCTCATAATTGTTTTTGATTATGATAATTCTATTCACCCATTCGGAGCAATTCAGGAGTCTTTTCAGTTTGATTCTCCAGAGCCCATGAGAATTATCCATTCCAGCTTTCCGCTCCTGTTTTATAAATCTTACCGGCGCATCATTCAAGTACTCTCTAATTAGTTTGTGATCTCTTCGTCATCTTGCATCTGGATTCACTCAAGTATCTTCGTTCATTTTAAATTCTTACGGTGGTTCGTTCAAGATTTCTTTTCCTTCGTTATCATATCAATTTATTCGTTGTTTCCAAATCCTAGCGGTGGTCCATTCAGTTTACGCTATATCTCTCTTAACCCTTTTTCTACAAGAATAAGTAGTATGCCAAATCCATTGCTTTTCAGCAATTTAATTGGTGAAGGATGCGCATAATGAAATTCTTATTATTGTTTCATCCAAGTGATTAATTCCTTATTACGGAGGTTCATCAAAATTCTCGGTTTCAATTGTTTCATCTTTTCTTCCCAGAGTTCCAAGATCTTTCAATTATATCATCACGAAGCTCCATTTAATCAATTCAAGGTTTCATCTTATTCTTTTCAAGCATCATTTCTTTTCAACCATCTTTTTATTTTACTGGAGTTCTCACAATGGCTCAACTTGGTGGTTCATCAAGGATTCCTTTCATCATTTATTTGTTCTTCAAGAATTCTCTCGGAGTTAAGATTCACCAAGCTATACTCTAAAATAAACATGGTGCTCAATACATGTTTTGTCTTGAGGAGTTTAAGTATTCTTCATCTTGCATTCCGAAGTGCAATTCTTTCTATCTTATCTTTTTAGGTGGTGTTATGTCATTTTGACAATTTCCCTTCGTGTTTCCTGATTCGCAAGTTGTCCGGAATGACATATTTTAAACCCATCATTTTCAATTCGTTCATGAGATCCTTTGATACCCAGCAATCTCTTCATTGGAGTTATCTTGGGTGAGATTTCACCTAAAGCTTTCCCTAAGAATTGTTGCTATTTATGGTGCTTATAAATGACCCAAGTTCTTCAGTTACCCTCCCGGTGAACTAAACTTCTCGTCTTCTTATTGATATCAATCCAATCTTTTGTTTTCCGTTAATGGCAGAATTTCATCTCGTAATTTTGAGTTGTCTTCCATAAGCCCATATCAAGCTTATCCTTTCGTTGTTGATAACCCAACAACTCCGTTCTAGCATTTGTTGTAAGCGTGCTCTCTCAAGATCTTGTTTCCCTCTGTTCATTCCATTCCATTCTTTCATTTCATCCGGAGGCATAGTGATGTTGCTCCATTCTCTCATCAGCTCGAGTTGTGAGGATCATGTTTTTTTCATGTTTATCCTTTTAACCAGAGTGTGGTGCCTTCTGCTCAAGTTCTTCTCATCTAATCAAATTTTGTATCTCTTTTCAACCGGAGTGTTTCCCGAGTGGGTTCTTCCTTGTTCATCTTTTATGACGGAGATTATCAACTTCGTTCATCTCCGTTGTACTCTTTCTCGAAATGGTCTAACCTTTCAAGATTATTTGGTTTCACTCGTTTGTAGAAGAAGCAACTTAGTTTTAGCTCTTCTCTTCCTCTTCCGTTTTCCCTCCGGTGCCATCCTAGATCTCAGGACGAGATCCTCTCGTAGTGGTGGAGTGTTGTAACGCCCCGGATACAACTTTCCATTTTTGTAACTCCGGCTCTGCCATTGTCGGCTTTAAGTTATGAGATTCCCTTCGTGTTTAGGTTTTGTCTTTGTTTTGCATTTTGTTCATGTCTTGCATTCCATATCATGTCATCATGTGCATCGCATTTGCATACGTGTTCGTCTCATGCATCCGAGCATTTTCCCCGTTGTCCGTTTTGCAATCCGACACTCCTATGTACCCCGGCGTACCCATTTTGTCTCTTTTCGCGAGCGGGTATTAAACATTCTTTGAATGGATCGAGATTTGCCAAGTGGCCTTGATACACCACCGGTAGACCGCTTGTCAAATTTCGTGCCATTTGGAGTCCGTTTTATGCTCCAATAGTTAACCGGGGAACCGTAAAGGCCTCTTGTGTGTTGCAGCCCAACACCCCTCCAAAACGGCCCAATAACCCATCCAAACCTCTTCCATGTTCTCCACCGTCGGATCACGATCGCGTGGGCGAAAACTACACTCCATTTGGACACTCCTACCTCCTCCTACCTATAAATAGGTGTTCCTCCCCGAAAATTCGCGCAGATGAAACCCTAGCGTCTTTCTCCTCGCGTCGCCGGACACATCCATCCGCGCCGGACATGTCCGTCGGACACGTCGCCCCGACCAATGGGGTCGCGCCATGTCACCTCCGCGGCCTCCCTCCTCCACTCCACGGGTGCCATGTCACCGACCCTGCCGCCGGTCAACGCCCACCACTGTGCGGGCCCGCCATGCCCAGATCCGGCCCGCGCCGGGCCGAACCGGGCCCGCCGGAGCCCCGCTTCACCGCCGCTCAGTCGCCGCCCTGCCCGCCTGTGTGTCACCGCCACCCGGTCCCCACACGCCTCCGCCGACCACCTCCACCAAGCTCCGCCGCAAACCGTCTGCATGCGTTGGCTCCGCTGGTCGCCACCGCATCGCGCCCGCTCCCTCCCGCGCGTGCTCCGCCGCTGCACAGCGCTCCTCCGCCGCCGCCGTCTTGTCCTCGCCGTGCCGCTCTCTGCCGGCCACCTCCTCCGCGCCTCGCCGAACCCGAGGTCGCCGGTGCCGGATCCACAGCAGGATGGATCAGATCCACCAATGCGACGAACCAAATGGCCGGATCCATCCTGCACCACTTCGTTCTGCATTGACTTCTTCCGGAGGTTGTTTTTCCTCTAAGTCCTTTCCCCCTCATGTTTTATGCCCCTGTTCTTCATGCCATAACTCCATGACCATAGCTCCGTTTCTTGCGCATGATATATCAAAATGTTCATCACGAGATGCTCTTCGTTTCAGTACATTGTGAGATGCTTGTTTGAGTCCATCTTGATGCCCAAATCACTAATGCAAGAGTGCTATAAAATGTTTGCTCATGTTACTTAGCAGATTATCATCTTTTGTCATTTTCGTCACATTTGTTGTGTGGATCATATGGGCATGAGCTCTACATGAGTTTTGTTCTATGCCATGCCATCTTTACAGGGGTGCTTTCCATGTATTTTTGTGATCAATGTGGTGACTATCACAAGCATGCAAAGTAGCCTTCGTGATATTGCTTATTTCAGGGACTTAGGATATTACTAAGTCCTTTTCCTGCTGTTATTTTTATGCCATGTAAACATGTTGCCACAGTGAGATCCATGCTTGTTATGAGTTGCTTCAGTAAGGATGATTTGGACATATGGTTGTGCTCTAGCATCCATGCCCATGTTTGCATTTATGGAGTGCCCTAGAATGCCTCAATCTTGCTCTACTTTTGCTATAAAATGTTCCTGGCAGATTGTTTACATGTTAATCATTTTTTCCATGGTTGTTGTAGTTGATCCTTGCGCGCTATGTACTTGCTCTTGCCTTGGTTAGCTTCATGAACATGTCTTCTTGCCGATGCTATGCTTATGTTGTCATGCATTGCTTTGTGGTGAGTGATTTGAGCTCCAAAAGATGCTTTCATAACTCTGTTTATGACATGCTCTGTTTTTGTGCCAAGTGTGAAACTGTTAATAAAACTTTCTATGTTTACATGGGTGCCATTATATCTTCTATGCCTTTTTGGCTCAAGATCAGTAAGGGGATTTTGTTCTATGCTTTGAGTAGATTCATTCCATGCCTTTCTTTGCTATGATATGTTCCTGTAGCATGTTGTTTGCTTGCTCTAAACATTGCTTCCTGATGTTATTCCTGACATGTTAGTATTTTCACTAAGTCTGTGAAGCTGATATCTTTTGCACTTTTGTCATGCTTGTTTGAACCTGTTTTAGTGTGATTTAGCCGTAGCTCAGTGTTCATGTTTTGTCAAGCATCTTGAGTAGATCACTTCCATGTGATTTAGTCGAAGTGTTGGTCCAAACCTGTCAGCCGCCGGTGGGCACCAGGGGCAACTCTGGGCTGGCCTACCGGAAGTTTGGACAATCCGGTGTTGCCCTGAGAACGAGATATGTGCAGCTCCTATCAGGATGTCGGCACATCGGGCGGCTTTGCTAGTCTTGTTTTACCATTGTCGAAATGTCTTCTAACCGGGATTCCGAGTCTGATTGGTTCTTCCTGGGAGAAGGAATATCCTTCGTTGACCATGAGAGCTTGTGATGGGCTAAGTTGGGACACCCCTGTAGGGTTTTGAACTTTCGAAAGCCGTGCCCGCGGTTATGGGCAGAAGGGAATTTGTTAATGTCCAGTTGTAGAGAACTTGACACTTAATTTAATTAAAATGAATCAACTGTGTGTGTAGCCGTGATGATCTCTTTTTTGCGGAGTCCAGGAAGAGAACACGGTCTTGTGTTATGCTTGAACGTAAGTAGCTTCAGGATCACTTCTTGATCGTTATTAGCTTCTTGACCGTGATTTTCTTATCTTCTCGCTCTCTTTTGCGTAAGTTAGCCACCATATATGCTTAGTGCTGCAGATCCACCTCACTACCTTCTCCTACCGATAAGCTTAAATAGTCTTGATCTCGCGGGTGTGAGATTGCTGAGTCCTAGTGGCTCACAGGTACTTCCAAACAGTTGCAGGTGCCGATGATACCAGTGCAGGTGACGCAACCCAGCTCACGTCAAAGCTCGATGAAGAGCTTGATCGTTGTTTTGTTTCGTTTCCTTTTGATCAGTAGTGGAGCCCAGTTGGGGCGATCAGGGATCTAGCATTTGGGGTTGTCTTTCTTTATTTTGGTTACGTAGTCGGACCTTGATTGTATTCTGGATGATGTATGATATATTTATGTATTGTGTGAAGTGGCGATTGTGAGCCAACTCTTTATCCCTTTCTTATTCAGTACATGGGATGTGTAAAGATTACCCCTCTGGCGACATGCCTACCATGTGGTTATGCCTCTAAGTCGTGCCCCGACACGTGGGAGATATAGTAGCATCGTGGGTGTTACACGAGGACTTAACCGACATGCTAGATTACGCCTCTGAAGACATCGACGGTGTGGACGACGATGCCGGAGACAAACCTGGCCAAGACCCGCCATTTACCGGGTGCTGGACGGCCACCTCCACATATGATATGTATATGGTGGATACACCTAAAAAGGATGACGACGATGCTAGGAAGGATCCGAGCGAGGACAAGCACATTGAGGCACCACCAAAACATCGACGTCAGCGGCGCCGCTCAAAATTGCATCGCAAAAATGACAGCAATACCGGCACCGGAGACAATAACACTCCGGACGATGTCGAAGATCCTGAAGACCCCGCCAAGCCTGCGTCCGAGCAGGATGAGTGGGAGGAGGGACAAGTTAACCCTGATGAGCCTGTTGGGAATGAGGATTCGGAGGTTAGTAACTATCTACTGGTCTCCGTGGAGGACGTCGTCCTTGATAACGAAGACTTCATCATGCCAGAGGAGCCCCTCGAGCAAGAACGCTTTAAGCAACAGCTAATCGCAACCCCGAGGAGCCTAAAAAAGAAACAACAATAGCTTCAAGAAGAACTGGACACGCTCAATGACAGATGGACCCTGGTCCTAGCTGCCGAAGAATATGGCCTTGAGCGCCCAACAAAGAGCTATCCGAAGCGTCGGGTGCTGCCACAATTCGATGACGAGGCCCTTGAGCCAATACCGTCAAGATATAATTATGCTGATTAACCAGACCAACCACCACGTGGGCGAGACAAAATGCATGCTTATGTCGAAAACCAACCCGCACCACCTCGCCGTCGAGGCAAGGAGGTAGCGGCTTCGGGCTACACCTACAACTTACGCCAGGACCTGGACAATAGAGCCGGTCAGACCAAATCAATATATGGATCAAGGGGGCGTTCTCCAACGCAAGATGACTATGAAGCCTGACGCGATAAGCATAACCTCACCCGAGCTGAAAACCGAACACGGCTGTCGTCTAAACCCGTCGTGACATCGCCCAATACAGAGGCGCCTCACACCCCTTATGCTTTACCGATGAGGTAATGCAGCACCAGTTTCCAGAATGGTTTAAACCCGTAAACATTGAAGCATATGATGGAACAGCAGATCCCGCGGTATGGATTGAATATTTTCTTCTCCATATTAACATGGCTCGCAGATACGATCTCCACGCCATTAAATACCTCCCCCTAAAGCTAAAAGGACCAACACGGCACTGGCTAAACAGCCTCCCAGAGAACTCTATTGGCAGCTGGGAAGATTTGGAGGATGCATTCCGAGACAACTTCCAAGGTACTTATGTCCGGCCACCAGACGACGATGACCTTAGTCACATAGTCTAGCAACCCGGAGAGTCAGCCCAGAAACTCTGGACTCGGTTCTTAATTAAGAAGAACCAAATCGTCGACTGTCCGGACGCTAAAGCCCTAGTGGCCTTTAAACATAGCGTCTGCGACGAATGGCTTGCCCGACACCTTGGCAAGAAAAGCCAAAGTCCATGGCAGCTCTTACCGCACTCATGACCCGCTTCTACGTGGGAGAAGGCATCTGGTTAGCTCGTAGAAGCAAGAGTACTAGCGACCCCGTGATGTCTACTACGCAACTTTATTCTTGTAGACACGTGTTGGGCCTCCAAGCGCAGAGTTTTGTTGGACAATAGCAATTTTCTCTCAAGTGGATGATCTAAGGTTTCTCTCCGTGAGAGGTGTAGGATGGAGATGGTCTCTCTCAAACGACCCTGCAACCAAATACAAGAAATCTCTTGTGTCCCCAACACACCCAATACAATGGCAAATTGTATAGGTGCACTAGTTCAGTGAAGAGATGGTGATAAATGTGTAATATGGATGGTAGAAATATAATTTTATAATCTGAATAAATAAACACAGCAAGGTAGCAAATAGTAAATGAGGACAAAAACGGTATTGCAATGCTTAAAAATGAGGCATAGGGTTCGTACTTTCGCTAGTGCAATCTCTCAACAGTGCTAACATAGTTGGATCATACAATTATCCCTCAAAGTGCAACAAAGAATCATACCCGAGTTCCTACTAGCGGAGAACAAAAGATAGAAATTGTTTGTAGGGTACGAGATCACCTCAAAGCTATTATTTCCGCTAGATCTATTCAAGAGTTCGTACTAAAATAACGCAAAGCTATTTTTTCTGTTCGATCTATCCTAGAGTTTGTACTAGAATAACACCAAAGCATGTTCATATTCATAATACTCAATCCACACAAAGAACTACAAAGAGACCCCAAAGTTTCTATCGGAGAAAAGATAATAAAAAAAGTGCATCAACCCCTATGCATAGATTACCCCAATATCACCGCGGGAATCCGCAAGTTGAGTGCCATAACGTATATCAAGTGAATCAATACGATATCCCATTGTCACCTCAAGTATTCATACCGCAAGACATACATCATGTGTTCTCAAATCTGAACATTCAATCCGACATGACAAAACTTCAAAGGGTAAAGATTCAATTCATCACAACAAGATTATAGAGGGGAGAAACATCATATGATCCAACTATATTAACAAATCCCACGATATGGATCATGAGAGAGAGATTAAACACATAGCTACTAGTACAAACCCTCAGCCCCGAGGGTGGACTACTCCCTCATCGTGGTGTCTGCCGGGGTGATGAGGATGGCCACCGGAGATGATTCCCCCCCGGCAGGGTGCTGGAACGGGTCTAGATTGGTTTTCGGTGGCTACAGAGCCTTGTGGCGGTGGAACTTCTGATATAGGTTAACACTGAGGGGTTTCAGAATATTTGGGAATTTATAATGTAAAGAAGGGATACGGGAGGCCACCGAGGTGGGCACAACCCACCTGCGCGCGCCAGGGAGCCCTAGCGCACCCTAGTGGATTGTGCCCCCCTCGAGGCACCCCCTGGTGCTACTCTAGCCCATTGGGAGTCTCCTGGCCCATAAAAAATCCACAAAAAGTTTCGCGGTGTTTGGACTCCATTTGATATTGATTTTCTGCGATGTAAAAAGCAGGCAAAAACAACAACTGGCACTAGGCACTGGGTTAATAGGTTAGTCCCAAAAAATGATATAAAAGTTTCTATAAAATGATTGTAAAATGTCCAAGAATGATAATATATTGGCATGAATATTTCATAAATTATAGATATGTTGTAGACGTATCAGCGTCCCCAAGCTTAATTCCTACTCGTCCTCGAGTAGGTAAATGATAAAAGAAATAATTTATGAAGTGTGAATGCAAGCAAAGTGCATAAGTTTGATTAATGATAATTTCAATCACTTTTCCTAGCATCATAACAGCAATTCTTTCTTATAAAACTTCTCATGTTATAGTGGCAACCAATTCGCATGTTAAGGTCCAAACAATGAATTCTCTTGTAACCCAACAACCTATGTTCTTAGTCACCAAGCAATTGCAATTCAACTTATTCAACAGAGTTTAAGTAAGAGCTCCACATACTCAACCATCATATAGCTTTCTATGATTGCTAACACTCACCGCATACACATGAGCAAAACGTTTCTAATGGACACATATAAAGATAGGGACTTATTGTTTTGCCTCCCAACGTATTCACCTCAAGGGTGATGTCAAGAATAATAACTCATGCTACCCATATTCAACTATACATATGTGCCTAGATCTTTCCTCGCCACATGATGCTTACGAAAAGAGAAAATAAAAAGGAATAGAGAGAACAACTTTGACTCTTGCATAAAAGTAAATACATAAAAGTAAAAGATAGGCCCTTCATAGAGGGAAGAAGAGGTTGCCATGCGCTTATTTATTTATATGCTCAATCCCTCAGTGCAAAAGAATGTCACGTTATATTGCCCCTTGTGATAGCAACCTTTATTATGTAGTTTGTCGCTTTTATTGCTTTACCATCACAAGTTCGTACAATGCTCAATTTTCTCTTACACTAAATGATCTTACACTTTTAGAAGCTATTTTTATTGCCTTATTGCACGGATGACAACTTACTTGAAGGATCTTGCTCAATCCTTAGGTACGTATGGTGGACTCTTGAAAATAAGATTTGGGTTTACGGGTTTTTGGATGCACAAGTAGTATCTCTACTTGGTGCGGAATTTTTGGCTAGCAAAGATGGGGGGCAAGCACCACATGTTGAAGGATCTATGACAATATAACTTCTATGTGAATATGAACCTTCCTTGTCCAATGTCAACAATTTTGGCATATAATATTTTGATGGGGGATCACAATCACAAAAGATTTCCATGATAGTGTATTTATATGTGAAAGTTCTCTTCCTTATACTAATTATTCGTGAATTGCTTGTATGACCAATATTGTGATTGTCAAGCCTCAAAAGATTTCACTTTCTAAACCCAATGTGAAGCTACCACTAGGCATGATATGATTTCAACTTCATGACATTCAATTTATTCAACAATTTACTCATAGGATATAAGTGAAGCAGAAGAGTAAATGACATAGAAAAGAGCTTCGTTGACGGGATGTGAATGCCGCTTACTTAGCCCCCTTGGCAACTATTTTAGGACTATATTTTATTTAAAACTTTCAGATCTAAGTACTTTATTAAAACAGCAAGAAAAACAAAATAAAGTTACAATCCAAGGATAGCACACATCATGTGAAGAAGCAAAAACTTCGGCTCAACCGATACTAACCGATAATTGTTGAAGAAGAAAGGTGAGATACCTACCGGGGCATCCCCAAGCTTAGATGCTTGAGACATCTTGAATATTATCTTGGTATGCCTTGGGCATCCCCAGGCTTGAGCTTTTGAGTCTCCTTAATTCCTCTCATATCATGGTTTTCCTAAATCTCAAAAGCTTCATCCACACAAAACTCAACAAGAACTCGTGAGATCAGTTAGTATAAACCAATGCAAAAACCTTATCATTCTCTACTGTAGCAAATCACTAAATTTATTGTTCAACATTGCATACTAAAGGCCTCTGCATATTTAATACTCCTATCCTCAAATATAATCATTAAACAAGCAAACATATGCAAACAATGCAAACATAACAGCAATCCGCTAAAACAGTATAGTCTGTAAAGAATGCAAGAGTATCAATACTTCCCTAACTCCAAAAGTTACGAAAATTTACCACACTATAGAAAATTTATCAGAGCTCATTTTTCAAAAAGTCTCAACATTTTATCACATTCCGAATTTCCTAGGGAATTTTTGCATGGCAAAGGCTATCATTGCGACTTTTATTGAAATAAAAGATGCAAAACATTATTCTAAATAACATCAAGTAAATTCTAACAAAATACATTGACGCTCCAAGAAAAACACATATCATGTGACGAAAGAAAACATAGCTCCAAGTGAGGTTACCGATAATGTTGCTTGGATCTTCCTTGAATATTTCATTGGGGGTGCCTTGGGCAGCCCAAGATTAGGTTCTTGTCACTCCTTATTCTCCTCATATCCATATCTCACCCAAAACTTGAAAACTTCAATCACACAGAACTTAGCGAAACTTTGTGAGATAGGTTAGTATAATAAAGAGCAAACCATTCCACTTTTGGTACTGTCAATGACAAGATTCATAATTTTTCTCACACAATGCTTACTATAGAATATCATGTCTACAATTTATATTGAGCAATATAAACCATAGAAACTAGAAAACAAGCAAACTATGCATTGAAAACAGAATCTGTCAAAAACAGAACAGTCTGTAGTAATCTGTACTCAAACCATACTTCTGCTACTCCACAAATTCTGAAAAATTTGAACCTCTTCCAAAAAAAATCATGATTCACAAGCAAAGAAAACTTATCACTCTTTATGGCATACATGTCATCATAATAATCATCATAGATAGCAACTTTATTGTCATAGTCAATTGAAACCTCTTCCAAAATAGTGGATGTATCACTAAATAAAGTCATGACCTCTCCAAATCCACTTTCATCAATATTGTAATAAGATTAAACACCCTCCAAAATAGTGGGATCACTACTACCTAAATTTGACACTCTTCCAAACCCACTTTCATCAATGTAATCATCATAAATAGGAGGCATGCTATCATCATAATAAATTTTCTTATCGAAAGTAGAAGGAATCAAAGGATCATATTCATTAAGCAAAGCATCCCCAAGCTTAGCACAAGCATTATTTCTAGCAAATTAATCTTGAAACATATCATACTCATTAAACATAGCATCCCCAAGCTTGTAGTTTTGCATATCATCACAATCATTCTTATCAATAGCATGAATGGCACCAATAGTATAGCAAACATTATTACTGTATTCTTCCAAGCAAGTGCTAAAAAGATTTTCAAGATCATAAGTGATATCGTTGTCTTCCCAATCATAATCATTACATAAAGTAGTAGGTATCACAAAATCATGCTCAATATCATCATCCTCCATTAACATATTTGATTCAGTTTCATGAGGCACGATGGTGATGGGAGCAACATTATTTGGGAGATATACCTTTTTACCTCTATTCTTTCTTCTTTTCTTCTTCTTAACCACACCATGTGTGGGTTTTATTAATTTTTTCAACCTTCTTGTTGAAGAGATTGATTTGATAAGAAGCTCCTCCTTGTTACCTGATTCATCATAATAAACACTAGGAGGGTATTGGGAAACATTTTCCCTTTCATTAGTACTCTCTTCATATTCTATTTGTTTTCTTGTCTTTAGATAGTTGGCAATACAAGGATTCTCAATGCAATCTACCGTAGAAAACATATAGATTTCCTCTAGATCAAAATCAAGAAATCTCTCGGGATTTGGAAAACCCTTAGTTATATGTTTCATTTCTTCATACCCCAAAAGAAGACTAGGCGCTTTATGATGCTCAAGGGAAATCAAGTTATCACAATTTTTGGAAACGATTTGATCATGAAACAATTTGCATTGGAGATTTAGACCACGTTCATTGCAAAGTTCACAAGGATGGCGAAAAAATTACATCTTTCTGCACAATCATCTAGCCTCTCTTGCAGATTTTTCATTTCTAGATATTTATGCTCCTTACAAAATCTATCTTCCCATTTTGGTGTGCACATGAATTCCCAATTCACTCCCCAAAAATTGACATGCTTATAAGAAACATTTTTTTCATGACTTGTGCAATCATCATTAGCATTTTGGATATTCAAAGAATTCATACTAACAACATTGCAATCATGCTCATCATTCAAATATTTTGTGCCAAACATTTTATTGACTTCTTCTTCTAACAATTGAGCACAATTTTCCGAACCATCATTTTCAAGAAAGATATTATAAAGATGATCATAATATGATGCAACCTCAATTCCATTTTTATGTAGTTTTCTTTTATAAATGAAACTAGTGATAAAACAAGAAAGTAAAATATTCAATTACAAGATCTAAAGATATACCTTCAAGCACTCACCTCCCCGGCAACGGCGCCAGAAAAGAGCTTGATGTCTACTATGAAACTTTATTCTTGTAGACGCGTGTTGGGCCTCCAAGCGCAGAGTTTTGTTGGACAGTAGCAATTTTCCCTCAAATGGGTGACCTAAGGTTTATCAATCCGTGAGAGGTGTAGGATGGAGATGGTCTCTTTCAAATGACCCTGCAACCAAATACAAGAAATCTCTTGTGTCCCAACACACCCAATACAATGGCAAATTATATAGGTGCACTAGTTCGGCGAAGATATGGTGATAAAAGTGTAATATGGATGGTAGAAATATATTTTTATAATTTGAGTAAATAAACACGACAAGGTTGAAAATAGTAAATGAGCACAAAAACGGTATTGCAATGCTTAAAAATGAGGCATAGGGTTCGTACTTTCACTAGTGCAATCTCTCAACACTGCTAACATAGTTGGATCATATAATTATCCCTCAGAGTGCAACAAAGAATCACACCCGAGTTCCTACTAGCGGAGAACAAAAGATAGAAATTGTTTGTAGGGTACGAGATCACCTCAAAGCTATTATTTCCGCTAGATCTATTCAAGAGTTCGTACGAAAATAACGCAAAGCTATTTTTTCTGTTCGATCTATCCTAGAGTTTGTACTAGGATAACACCAAAGCATATTCATATTCATAATACTCAATCCACACAAAGAACTACAAAGAGACCCCAAAGGTTTTATCGGAGAAAAGATGATAAAAACATTCATCAACCCCTATGCATAGATTACCCCAATATCACCACGGGAAGACGCAAGTTGAGTGCCATAATATATATCAAGTGAATCAATACGATACCCCATTGTCACCTCAAGTATTCATACCACAAGACATACATAATGTGTTCTAAAATCTGAACATTCAATCGAACATGACAAAACTTCAAAGGGTAAAGATTCAATCCATCACAACAAGAGTATAGAGGGGAGAAACATCATATGATCCAACTATATTAACAAAGCCCATGGTATAGATCACGAGAGAGAGATTAAGCACATAGCTACTAGTACAAACCCTCAACCCCGAGGGTGGACTACTCTTTCCTCATCGTGGTGGCCGCCGGGATGATGAAGACGGCCACCGAAGATGATTCCCCCCTCCGGCAGGGTGCCGGAAGGGGTCTAGATTGGTTTTCGGTGGCTACAGAGCCTTGTGGCGGTGGAACTTCCGATCAAGGTTAACTCTGAGGGGTTTAGGAATATTTGGGAATTTATAGTGCAAAAAAGGGGTACGGGAGGCCCTAGTGGGTTGTGCCCCCCTCGGGGCACCCCCCCAGGTGTTGTTGTGGCCCATCGAGAGTCTCTTGGTCCATAAAAAATCCTCAAAAAGTTTCGTAGTGTTTGGACTCCGTTTTATATTGATTTTCTGTGATGTAAAAAAAAGCAAAAACAGCAACTGGCACTGGGCACTGGGTCAATAGGTTAGTCCGAAAAAATGATATAAAGTTGCTATAAAATGATTGTAAAATGTCCAAGAATGATAATATATTGGCATGAACACTTCATAAATTATAGATACGTTGGAGACGTATCACCCCGGCAGCTTCGAAGTCAGGGATGGCAACAGACGGCCGCGACATAACAAGCTTAAGTGTCAAAACAACAATGAAGAAACTAAAGAGACGACGGTTAGCGCTGGATTCAGCGGCTCTAAATCCGGATAGCGGAAGAAGCCATTCAAAGGAAATAAAGACGGTCCATCTAATTTGGTCAAAATACTTGATCAGCCTTGCCAGATTCTTGGCACTCCCGACAAGCCTGCTAATCACTCCAACAGGAATGGTTGGGTTTTCAAACAGGCCGGTAAGTTAATTACCGAACCTAAGGGGAAAGGGCCACCAAGCGAGGACGATGATGAGCCCCGCCCAACAAACACAGGGGGACAAAAGAAATTTCCCCCTGAGGTGAAAACAGTGAACGTGATATAAGCCACGCATATCCCCAAGAGGGAGCGCAAGCGCGCACTAAGGCACGTCTACGCCGTATAGCTCGTCGCCCCTAAATCGAACCAGTGGTCGGCTTTTCCGATCACCTTCAATCGCAGGGACCACCCGACGAGTATCCATCATGGGTGTTCGGCAGCTCTGGTCCTCGATCCAATCATCGATGGATTCCATCTCACTCGAGTCCTTATGGACGGCGGCAGCAGCCTTAACTTGATTTATCAAGATACTATTCGTAAAATGGGTATTGACCCATCAATAATAAAGCCTAGTAACACCACCTTTAAAGAAGTGATACCCGGCGTCGAAGCCCACTGCACGGGTTCATTAACATTGGAAGTAGTCTTTGGCTCGCCGGACAGCTTCCAAAGCGAAGACTTGATCTTCTACATCGTCCCCTTCCGCAATGGTTATCACGCACTGCTCGGACATACCGCCTTCGCCTGGTTCAATGCAGTCCCGCATTATGCTTACTTAAAGCTCAAAATGCCTAGACCATGTGGCGTTATCACAGTCAATGGAAATATGGAGTGCTCCCTCCGTACTAAGGAGCACACCGCTGCCCTTGCAGCCGAGGTACAGAGTAGCCTCATCAAGCCGAACACTTCATCGGCCATCAAGCCTCCGAACATCCTCAAACGAGTCCGGCCTACTCTGCAGAATGATAGCTTGGTCGGTCCAGCAATGGACTAGCAGCTCTGCCTCCGTCAATCGCTCCATCTAACCGCATCATATGTACCGCGTGTGCATAACTACGCACTTAAAATACCTTGGGCAACGACGGAGGCACATCGCGGACAAGGTTCATAGTGCGGCTCGACCCTATTTGGACCTTAAACCTTTTTCCTTTCCTTTTTTCTTCTTCTGATATTAGAGGTTCGTTAAAACCTAATAACTTCACGGTCGTACAATGGCCCTTTCCCAGGCCCCTTCCATACAACCGATTGTCGATTGCTCCTCTCAAAGGATCTTGCACCAAGGCGATAGCGGCGTAGACGTGCGGTAGGGCGTCATGGGAATCTTCAAGAATACCTTTTTCCTTTTTTCGGCCCTGTATACAGCTTCCCCTTGTGTACAAACTCTCGGCATGTAAAATAGCCTTGATCTTTATGGCATTATCTGTAATAGCACGTTTTCACGTATCAATCAGATTATCATGGAAATAGTTTTTAACCAACCCCTGTCCAGTATTAGTTTATTTCATAAAATCTGCATTCCTTCTTTGCTTCAGATTGCCATATATACTTCGGTACGGCTTAAATGTCAGGGGCTCTATTCGGCCACACATATTTCCAAAAAGTCTGAACACTTCTATAGTATATTTCGGCTTCCCAAATTTGGCATTATATGCATCAGCTTCGGATCATGTCTTTGGTCAACAGTTGGGTTGCCCGGCTCCTATGATTACTACCTTACGTTCCGCTTGTTTGGCTAGGGTAGTAAAGGGAGAACTACTTCGATTGTGTTTCCGGTTCATCCGGTCAAACACCTCAGTAGAAAAAGGCGAAAATTGGCTGTCATGATACGGCGAGAGCTGGCCAACGATTCGGCAACTTGCTATAAATCTCTTGTGATTTCTTCTATATTATACGAAGGACTGGCATTCGTCCAGTCACGTGCCTAAGGCATCCCAATTCGGATAGCCGCATACGCACTAGGGGCTAGTTCTTAGTCCCATCGTCAAACTCCTATGGCTAAGTGAAAGTAATAAAGCCACATAATCTGATTGCCTGGTTCACCATGCGGACACCTCCTTTACGAACCAATACATTGGGTCAAGTGTGATCGTGCGCTACCCTGAAGACCCCCGTAGTATCTATGTGGGGGCTAAAGCCGACGACTGCCAAACTTCTAGAATTAAAACAGCCGCACAGGAGGAAAATAATTTCAGATGAGGGCATAAATATATTACAAAACCTTGGTTCATAAAACAAAGTCTGGACAACCCGGATACATTCACTCAAACATGATATCCTCTGAGCATTGGCCCTCTACTATTAGGGCACCCTCAAGGACATCGTCAAAATATCGCTCCGGCTTGCGGTGGTCCTTGCCTTCGGGTGGGCCCTCGGTCGCCACGACGGTGGCCTTCATCTTCGCCCAGTGCATCTTGACACGGGCAAAGGCCATCCATGCACCCTCTATGCACGACGAGCGCTTTACAACTTCGACTTGGGTCAGTGCGTCGGCGAGTCGCTTCACCAGGCCAAAGTAGCTGCTAGGAATGGGTTCGGTTGACCACAGCCGGACTATGACGTCTTTCATGGCCAAGCCGGACATCCTATGCAGCTCCGCCAGCTGCATCATCTGGTTGTTCAATAGCGTCGGACGCTCCGGCGCCAGGAACTGTGACCAGAAGAGCTTCTTCGTGGTGTTCCTCTCTTGGGCCCGGAAGAACTGCGCGGCGTCGGCAGCACTCTTCGGAAGATCCGCGAAGGTGTCTGGAGAACTCCACAGTTGAGTGAGCAAGGCATATCTTTGACCGCCAAATACACTCTGCAAAAGAAATGGCTTACCAGCCGCTATCTGTTTGGCCTGCCGGATCTCCTCCCGAGCTGCCCGGGACTCGGTCTGCGCCTCCTTGGCCTCATTGAGGGCTTTGGCGAGTTCGACCGCTTGGGCCGAAGTCTTCTCCTCCAAAGTCTCACATTTTCTGATGGCGTCTTTCAGCTCCTCCTCCACTTTAGCTACCCTCTTTTCGTGCTGGCGGCGGGCGACTTATTCGGTCTTTAAATTCGCAGCCGCTTTATCTACAGCTGCTTTGCTCACTTTTGCCTCCTCCTTGGCTTGGGAAAGGGCTCTCTTAAGGGACTCGACTTTGGCCGCGCTACCTGCACCCATAATCATAGCAGTACATGAGTTACAGTCTAAATTTTAATATTACTAGTACAAATGCCCGTGTGTTGCACCGGACGAAAAATAAAATATAACCTGCTCCATGTGCCACTATGCAACATTTTTAATCAAATTTCACGAGGACATTATCCTCTAGTGCTTTGGCACCAATCACCCTTCTACTTCTTCCTTTATCCACTGTCTGTGTCTCTCCAGTCAAAGCGCATTATCATCATCAATGGCACGTGTCATTCGTAACCCTCCCACGCCCACACTTCGAATTCCAAACTCGTAACCATGCCATCAGCACTCAACATCAAGTTCTAACTACCATCGCTGACATGTATGCACCATACTCAGCACCCTTCCAATCGGCTCACTCCTTCATTTTCCATTCCCTCCTCTTTATTCTCTTTGTAATCAGATCATGTAATAGTGCAACTGTAAATTCCAGTCAAACACTGCATCGGCTCACTAAAGTTAGGTAAGTCACTGACCACTTCTTTGCAAACCATTTATTTATATTAGAAAATAAAAGCATGAAAGTGTATACTAAGGGCGTGTTTGGATCTCCTCCCGCTCCACGCTTCAGCAAATTCTGAAGCGGAGCTGAGCCGAACGAAATATCCCCAAGAAGCTAGCTTCGAGAATTACCGATCGATTGTAGTGTAAAAATCTGGAGCGAGGAAGACCCAGCTCCACAAAAATCAGAATCTCAAGTTCCCTATATTACAGCTGAAATGCCACCGCCAAAGATAACGGTTCGCTCAGCCACGCAAAAGAAAATGATTCAACCCACGATAGCCAGGCATCGCTAGGAATATCTCCCCTTGACAGGCATCTTGGTCCTACACAGTCCAGCAACTGCTCCCAGCCCAAAATCACGATGGGAAGCTGATTTAGTTGCGGAACGGAACGAAATCGTTGCATGGAGTGAGAAGCCGAGAAGAGAAGCTAGACTTGGGGAGTTTTGTGAAGTTGGAGGAGGTCCAAACAGGCCCTAAGTTTTCTATTCCTGCCAGGATTTCAGGACTTAGCTCTTGAACTTTATATAAATAGATTCTCTTGTTGCGCAGCAGAATGGTCGCTGCTATTGACACGCATAGAAAAAACTTGAGAATTGTAAGTGTACTGAAGTGTTGAGTACACAATGTTTTCAGTCTGACCTGGTTGAACCTTTGTTCTAGACTATCTTTTTTTTGGTTTTATGCCACGATGCTACTGGTTTGTGTCGTTCCGTATCCTTCGATAGTGGAACAATATCTACTCTAGGTCATATGAAAAGAACACAACATTATCAATTTGGACTAAGATGACCAATACAAATCTTTCATGAGATCGTGTGGCGCTCAAACAAATGTACAGAGATCAGACAACAACATTGAGTACTCGTACATGCATACACCAGGCATAACAATTAACAAATGGGAGTGTACTGCTCCAATTCCTTACGAAGCGGAAGGCTGTAAGCTACAGAAAGTAGGCAGCGTAATTTAGTCCAAGAATCCAGAGAACTAAATCATTATTAGGTACATATAATGAGAAGAACAATAAAAATTGTAGCAGTTAAGTATTAACATGAGCGCGTAAAAATCCAAGAACTAACAGCTCTCTTGGGCCATTGCCAGATTATTATTTTGTTCCACAGTATTTTCAGATTTCTCGGCACGACCTTGGGCCATTATCGTATCCTGACCTTCTTGTGTTCAATGCCTACATTTAGGTTATCGTCTGAAATCTTTCAACCTACAGCACGGCTATAGTTGTTATTTCAAGGAAACAATATAAGAAGGCACATTACCTAAACTGAACATGTAAGGCTCTACATTGGGGTATCATCAATTTTCACAAGAAAACCTAGAAAAAATAGAGTTTGTAAACAGAGAAGTCTGCCGAGCGATGTTCGACAGTGATCATGGCATAGTTAGGATAGTTTCAAGAGGAAACAGTGTCCAGGAATTTTGCAAGGCACTCTGTAGTTTGAAACAGAAACAAACAAAGTTAACTACTGGTTCATAAATCAAAATAAACCCATCTATTCAAAATAAAGAGAAGATGCAATACATATAGAATAGATGAGGTACGACATTGGCCCTATGCACTTCCTTTACCATTGCAAACATTTGTGAAATAAGATACAGTCAATTAGCAAAACCATGTTTTATTGGGATGATAATAAAGATACAAATTGGACCTCAACGATGATCTAAGCCCTCACATATTTTTTATGGTAGTTTAGTATTATCTATATGTTTTCCCTTCTGGGATAATGGATGGTAAATATATTGTCCCAGTATTATGCATACATCCAGTATTACTCTCAGCCATACTTTCCTCATGAGCAAATTGTTTCTACATAATATCCAAGTCTAGACTCTAGATTTAGAAGATGAAACAGAGGTAGCAACAGCAGGAAATGCTTTTGACAGTTCACACCAACAAAGATTCATGTACACCATGTTTGCTTATAAACTGACTCATACCATAGTCCACCCAATTTGCAGATATAGAAAAAGCTTGGAATTGTTGTAACTCGAGTCATAGTTCAACTGACATAGACATACCTTGCCTAGATACCGAGATTGTCGGGATAGATGAGAAGAGGGCACTAACAAATATCATCAAGAATGTGAAAAATTGCTGCTTGCAAGGCACATGGATGGTGAGCGTCGATTACAGGCCATGCTTGTGTTTCAACTCACATCACAGTGCCGCACCTTCCTTGATCAACATGTATGACACCTGTGCAATGCAACACAAATTGATGACATGAAATAGCCGGAAGAAATCAATCGCTCGTTCAAAAATACTAGAAGAATTCAAGCACACCACCTACACCTTTCTTGCCGATCTTCATGGTCTTGTCCTGTAACACACTGAGGTCTTTGACGCTCCACCGCATAAACTGTGGGATGAATAATAGCGACATCATCAGGAGAAAGGACTCCAGGAAACAACATGGTCATGGTCGTTCCATCGGGGGCGGTGCTGAGGACAAGATATCACACCAACTGGTACTACACTTTTCGTGAAAAAGTTTGGTAGTATACTTTGTTGAGATCATGTATCAACACAAATCTTATCAGTACATGAGCCGAGGTGGAAGATCATATATGTACCTATAATTGTGTATATCTAACATTATATACGATGGAAATGCATCCAGTGAGGCATAGACGAAAACTTGGGTGTCGTGGCTGACAAGAAAGGCGGTGGGGGGCTGGAAGTTGCCGAGCTAACTGCAGAAAATCAGGGTGGCTGACAACATCACGTTGATCAACATGTAGAACATCATGGCTGGCGTGGCCAGAGGCGCAAGCAGTGGTAGCTCCAGCGCCGTCACTAAGGCCATGCTAGCGCAGCTAGGCAATGAATTTGATCCTACCATAATGGTGATAGGGTAATTAGTTTTTTATGAACTGTACACCACATACTTTCAGACCAGATTTCTTTCTACTATTGTCTATCACAAATGGAAAAGAGTAGCACATACTGCATTGTTGAGAATTATATGTGGGCTCCAATAATCATATAATTACACTGATTCATCAGACTCATAAGAAAATTAAGAGCATATAGTTATTAGAGTAAAAGAGGAGATGCACTTGTATAGTGCCAAGAACAAAACATGGATTGCTCTAATACATAATATCAGAAGAAATACATTTCTACCATTTACAGAAAAAAAACTTGCACTAATTAAAAGGGATCACCTGTACTTTCCTTTACTACAGGAAAATGTCTAAAAATATTGCAATAAACTGAAACTAATGCAGAGGATAAAAATTATGGTGGTTGTATCCTGTCATTTGGGGAAACATCTCAACAGTGGCTTTCCCAAATAGTACCCCAATTTCTTGTATTGATAATGCACAAATTCATCTTGCAGACAAATCAGTAAAACTGAAAATATGTGTTACAATTGATGGTGCTTTTCATGTTCTCATGAACATCTACGTTAGAATATAAAAATGTAGGCTCATCTCCAGAAACGGAGAAAACATTAATGTATCTTCTATTAATTGCTGAAGAATAGAACAGGCAATTTCCGAGGTTTAGAGTACTCACGTATATGTTATCAATCGAGGGGCTTCAGGTAGTGTAGCTCTTCGCTGGCTGAATGACGATGGCTACCATAGATTAGCATCAAAATTATGCTTTAACTATAAACTGTACTCCTATGTATATGATTTGCATGTAAAAACAAAATGATCTGAAGACATAGATTACAAACTGATAAATACAAATCTTAATGGCACTTTGTCAGCTTGCTGTCTCCCTAGTGCTTCCCAAGAACCATGGTGCGAGCTGAAACTGTAAGGCCACTCTGCTTTGGTCAAGCCATAGTAGACTGCTTTATCTCCAGGCAATAGGGTAATTTGTCTTAGACTACCTATCAAGAAAGATGATTCAACTGAGTTAAAAAACAACCAGCCCTTGTCATCACACCCTTCCTTTGCCTCGAGGAGTGCGTAGCTGATGCTCCAAATTAGAGCAATATGACTTTCAATGCGCAGGAAATTTCACATGGATCCGCTCTATAATTTACGGATCACTATAACTATCTCCCATACTAACTTTTTCATTCACACCTCTACAACTCCACAATCTTTCTTATGCAACTTGCTAGTGACAGAGATGACCAAATCAATGGTGAGTTCTGTAATAAAATTGCTGCTCGATTCTTCCAATTACCTCATCAATTTTGCCATTAATTGAATGAAATAACAAAGCAATCACATCATCTATTCATAATCCGCATACACATAAGGGAGGAAGAATGCACTGTGCTTCTCTGGATCCTATTCATCGGGGATGTGGAGGATAGCAATGGGAGGAGGACTCGCGACCGTGGGCCTCTGCTTATCGGCATGGACCACCGCTCCTTCGAGGAGACTACCATGTCGGATCCCGTCGGCTGGACTCTACGCCATGGTCAGGGTCATCCTCCAGCGTGGGCTCTCGCAGGTAGGCCATGGAGGAGTGAGGCGACTATGAGGAACACGAACGCCGCAAGGTGCCGTGCCACGCTCCAACTTTCGCATCCTGCTTCTGGTCCCGGCCCCCTCTATGCTGGCTCATGCTCCGGAACCGCCCTTGTGCGACGGCGGGGTGGGTTCTGGCAGCGCGACAACGAGGAGGAGTCTGGCGGCGCGACGGTGAGGCGGAGTTCGGTGGTGTGCGACGACGTAGTAGGGAGCGGCGGCGCGCTGGAGGTGCCGACGGGATTGGGGGTCATGGGTCGTACGGGTAGATGGGTTATTTTCTGCAGGGGGGCGCGGGTTGAATACTTAAAACGACATGATGTTTTGTGCAAAAACGAAACGTTTTTTCAGATCCACTTAAAAGGGGACTGTGCGTTGAATTCTCAAAAAATAGAGGGGCTTCTATATAAAAACGCCGTGAAGGTGAACCCGACAGTCTCAACCCGTGCTTTATTATTAAGGAAAGACTTCAGATATATGATTAAACTCTTCTAAAAGTACACACATACCTTGCGCCTCATCGAGCCGCTTGTTAATGCGGTCGATCTCATCATCAGTCAACTTCAGCTTCCGATTGAGTTCATAAACTTCAGCGTCCTGGGTGGTAGCCGTCAATACGGAGGCCTGTTATCCAATAGACAAGTACGTCACCTCCTGCGATCACTATTCGATCCTGTGTTCAGCTTTTTTCAAATCCGAACAGAGTCTTACGGGCTACTATCTATACACAAACACATCTCCTTCGTATGAAAAGTGTCCATGAGTATTACGTCGCATACCTCGAAGCCTGTTAGCAGGCTGGTGAAGGCTTCGTTCATCCCACTCTTTGAAGACTTAACGTTCTCAACCACTGCACCCATCAGGGTGCGGTGCTCCTCCATGATGGCGGCACATCGTAGTGCTCCCACCAGAGTATTCGTCGCCTCTGTATTAGTGGAGGTCGCCGTCGGAGTTGATGCTCCCACCTCCTTCGAAGGGGCTTGCTCACTTGATTCCGGAGCCATATGGGTCTCCGGAATAGTGTTCGGCTGGAGGACGGACTAGTCAGGGCCCCCGCCGCCAGTCTCCATGGGGGTTGCACCCCCATGTTCTCGGCAACCGAGGCCTTATCCTCGGGTGCCCTCGTGGCAGCCTCGCTCACCCCTCCGCAGCCTGGAGAGGTCCTTCCGGACAACACCTCGGTGTCATATGCGGCGGTAGGCGGAGAAGCTCGCGGAGGCGTCTTGCTCTTTGCCATCTGAGGTGGGAGAGAGCTCCCCTCAGATAATGAAGGGTTGGGGAGGTCGCGAGAAGGGCTGAAATACACACAACATAATATGTTATATTAAAAGCATAGAGGACTGAATACTTGTAACGAATCCTTTAGCACTTAAGATTCGGCCAGGGGCTTCACCCTAGGGAGCCTCTTGGGGATGTGTTTGGCATCCGAATCCGAACCATCCGAGAGGGTCATCTTCCCCCTCTTGGACACCCCCTCCTTCGGGTCTGTGGAGGCTGCCCTTTTCTTTTTCTTCCCCTTGAGGGGAGAGTCACTTTCTGCCTCCTCCTCCTCCTCTTCGTCTTCATCCCCCTCATGGCAGGAGGGGACTTCGGTTTATCTGGACATAGTGTCCGAAGTACCTTTACGGCGGAGGCCGCCCTTGGCCTCCTTACTCTTCTTCTTGGCCTTCTTCTCCGGCGCCTGATAGGGCGCCGGAACCAGCATCTTCGTGAGCTGGGGCGTGGCCCAATCTTCAGGCAGCAGAGCTGGACACTTGATCCGCTCCACCTTCATTGTCTAGCCCTATGAGAGGGACGAACACTCATTATGCCTAAGGATTTATGGACCGAAGTGTATATTTGAATAAAACACTTACCGGAGTAGCCGGATTCACGCTGTCGAGGCCGATGTCTTCGGTCTTCTTCGGCCACAAATACTAGGCCTTGAAGAGCAGCTTCCTGATCTCTTCGTGCGTTGTGCCGAAGAAGTGTTGTAGGGTCTGGGGACCTTCCAGATTGAACTCCCACATATGGAGAGGCCGACATTGGCAGGGGAGGATCCGGCGGGATAGCATCACCTGAATCACATTGGTGAGGCTGGTGTTCTTGCTTATCATGTTTTTGATGCGCTTTTGCAGCATCATCACTTCCGCGGTCGTCCCGCAGTCCAGACCCTTATTGGTCCACGACGTGAGCCGCATAGGCGGTCTGGATCTAAACTCGGGAGTGGTCACCCATGCGGCACCACGGGGTTCAGTGATGTAGAACCACTCCTGCTACCATACCCCTTGACGGTCTCCACGAAGGCCCCTTTGGGCCAAGTGGTGTTGGGGAGCTTGCTCAGCATGGCACCGCCGCAGTCCACGTGCTGCCCGTCGACCACCTTCGGCTTCACATTGAAGACCTTGAGCCATAGGGCGAAGTGTGGGGGGATGCGGAGAAGCGCCTCGCACACGACGATAAGCGCCGAGATGTGGAGGAAAGAATTTGGGGCTAGATCATGAAAATCTAGCCCGTAGTGGAACATGAGGCCACGGAGAAAGGGGTGGAGAGGAAACTGTGGCCCGCAGAGAAAGTGGGGGATGAACACAACCCTTTTGTCGGGCTCTAGAATGGGGATGACTTGCTTCTTAGCAGGGAGCCTCTGTGCGACGTCCGCAGTCAGGTACCTTGCCTCCCGGAGCTCCTTGATGTCCTTCTCTGTGACGGAGGAGGCCACCCACTTGCACTGTGAGCCGGATCCAGACATGCCTAGAGAGGTTGGTGGCGGTGCGAAAAATTAAAGCTTGGACACTAGAGCTTGAGGATGGGAAACAGGAGAAGGAAGAAGGCGTGGGATGGGAGCCTCTGAATATCAAGTTCCCCCCTTAAGCCTTAAAACTCGCTTGTTCCCAAGGATTCGTGTGAATGACACGGTTGGATTACCCAAACTCGTATTGATGAGGATCCCGTAATAAGTGAGAATGATCTTTGCGTCAACAAGACGTGTCAATAGAGGCCACGCCTCGAAACACGAAACGGGAGGCCAAAACGGTTTGAAATGATAAAGAGGCCAGATGTAGCGTTTTGCCGAAAAAGTTGTCAGCTGGCAGACATAATTTTGATTGAATATTCTGCCTTCATGGTTGAGGGTTGTGGTCGTCATGTAGTGCCGGATACAGTTCTTTTATTCAGAAGATTCCTTTGAAGTATTCGGAGGTGGAACCCGCCTTGCAATGCCGAAGACAATCTGTGCACCGACCATATCATCATTGAAGACTGGTTCTGGGCTACTAAGGGAGTGCTCTATTAAGGGGTCCTCGGGTGTTCGGGCTGTATGATATGGGCCAGATTGATGGGTCGTGAAGATACAAGGTAGAAGGCCTTCCCTCGTGTCCGGATAGGACACTCATTTGTGTGGATGGCAAGATTGGCGTCCAGATCTATAGTTTCCTTCCTCTATAAACCGACTCTGTACAACCCTAGGCCCTTCTGGTGTCCATATAAACCAGAGGGGTTAGTCCGTAGAGATCATCAGAATTCATATATGCTAGACATCTAGGGTTCTAGCAATTATGATCTCGAGCTAGATCGACTCTTGTAACCCCTATACTCATCAAATACAGTCAAGCAGGATGTGGGGTTTTACCTCCATTAAGAGGGCCCGAACCTGGGTAAACATTGTTTTCCCTGTGTCCCTAGTTACCTTCGATCCTCAGACGCATAGTCCGGGACCCCCTACCCGAGATTGGTCGGTTTTGACACCGACAACGGTCATATTGCGCTTTATTATCACCGGTAGCAAACTTTGATTCCAAGTGGATGTAATATGTCGTAATTTCTTTACTGTATAGTTTAAGTTTATTCTTGGCAGGTATGCTGTAATTTAGGACGGAAGGATCAGTGGATCTCAGTGTTGCCGGTCTTCAGGCCAGCCCATTACTCATATGGGCCAAAACGTGGGCCTATAATCATCTTGGGCCATTAGCAGGTCTGAACGTATAGTAGTTTTCGGCCTTAACAGGCCGTCTAAAGTTCTGGCCAGCTGGGCCAGAAAATACCGTGGGCTTTTAACAGGCTAAAACCTAGATGGGGCTAGCATTGAGCCGAAAAATTCACGGGCCAATACAGGCCGAAACTGCCTAAGGCCCATGTTCGTCCCAAATAGGACGAGCCATTAACAGGCCAAAATATATCTCGGGCCTACTTGGCCCAATAAATTATGGGCTTTAAGAAGGCCAGTATCCACGCGGGCCATAGGCCCGAAAGTGTCACGAGCCATTATCAGATGGGTTGTAAGGAGGCCGGATTCAACGCGGTTGTAATGAGGCCCAACTGTTACACAGGCCATTAACAGGCCGATAGGCCAGTTGGGCTGAAATTTATCCACGAAGACTATGGGCCGTTAAGAGGCCTAAAGTTACTTCGGACAAGAAATAGCCCGGTTTCTACATGGGCCGTTAAATGGACTAAAGTTAAACTGGGCCGACAACGTCCCAGATGCACCACGAGCCGCTAACAGGCCGAAACTATTATCGGGCCAATCTGGTAAACGGGCATTTAACAGGCTGAAATACAAACCTGGCTTAGAACAGGCCGAAAAGAACTGTGGCCTGCTAACAGGCCTGATCCGATATGGGTCGTAATTTTTCCCAAAACATGACAGGCTGTGAATGGGCCTTTAGTTGGCCCGACCTTTTTACCTTAAATGGGCCACTGTTGGGTTGTGCCACATGTTGACATATCATAGGCATCTTCTGTCCATTGTAGGAACGACATATGTCCCAACGATGAGCTGACACATGCATTATCCGGTGAATGAGAATTTTACACGTGGAAAATCCCCATTGGTCGGGGCTGTTAACGGGTTATCGGATCCAAACCGGAACTCGATAGCTTAACGGTGACCCGTTACGGTGGATGCCACGTGTCAGTCACCCTTGACGAAAGCACTTCTATGAGGCACGATTTATTGTCATGGAACACTTCTACGACAGCACATGTATGACTATCTTGATTCTGTCATAAAATTGTCATGGATGTACATGCATGACAGGAAACATGACATACTATGACAAACACGTATCATCACGGAAGTGTATTTTTTTATAGTGATCACTTATATTACTGGACACAATTGGATCAGTCTATTGTCTGAGTATAATCTGAAGCCCTGTGATGAACTGCAGTTTGGTTTAACAAACACGCCACAATTAGTCCTTCTCGCGTTTAAAAGAAATGAAGAAAAAGACTGTATGAAGGCCATGGAGCCTTGTCAAGTTAGAAAGCTGATCATAGCAGACGAGATATGATCGCTGCTGTCTAGCACATCGATAGCACCTGCACCAACGGATCGAGCACTGGCACCTTCTCCGGCGGCACTTGCTCTAGCACTGATAGCGGCAGCAGCTCAGTCTGATCCACCTGAGGATTGGGCACCGACCACGTCAGTGGATCAGGATTATCAACCAGAGGATCGGGCATCGACACCGGCACCAACTCCACAAGGAGCACCATCTCCGGCAGCAGCAGGGGAACTATGAGTCGCAACGGCTCCGGCACCTGCACCAACACTTGAAGTTGCACTTGCATCTCCTCCAGCCCATGCAGCGGCAACGGAACTAGCAGTTGCACCGGCAATAGACTGGGCTGCAGTTCGCACTGCATATACCAAAGTCCTTACAAAAACTGACATCTCCACCTTCTTGGTAAGCATTGGCCGCCCCAAGTGCTTTGTTATTTTTTCTTTGCACACATGTTGTTTCACATGATTCACTGTGTTGATCTAACTGTCTGTGTATGTCTTCTTGTTTGCAAACAGAGAATTCCTAGAGCAACAAGGGAGTCGTTGAACAATCCGGGCGACCATTGCCAAGTTTCTCTTACCATGCGTAGCCCTGGTGTGAATGAACCTGCTCATTATACCGTAAGTACAAAGGATGGTCGCATGATGATTGATGCTAAAGGATGGTCAAGTTTCAAACCTAATCAAATCTTGCGGTAGGGGATGATGTCAAAATCAAACTTTCTTGGCAAGGACAGCTGGTCAAAATCAACTTTGAAATTCTTCAGTAGCAGCACGCAACTGCCAAACTGATCTATCCTCCGAGAGATTTTGATGTAATAATATGGCATGGTGAAACAAGTGCCCTGTGTGTATAAGTAGTATCACAGTATTATTTATCACGTAGGATATTGTGAAAGAATTGCAACTCCGATTGCTAGTTAGGAACTGTTGTTCGATTTCATTCTAACAGCTGCCGTGCTTTATTCAATTTTTTGTATTCGCCTTGTGACAACATCTAAAACCAGCATCGTACCGACCGCTTGCAATATGAAATGCGCCAAGTTAGAATATATGAGCCCGCAAACATGCAGGCCCACCGGCCTGTGGCCCAAAGTCCAGAACCATGAGCCTGTCTGAATATTATATTCTTAGCTAAACCCCCATATTATGTTATATATATCCCCCTTGATTTTTCTTATGTATAAAGTTGTGATATAAAGATTTTTATATTTCTTTACAGAGGGAGTATATCTCTGTCAAAAATATATTTATGTATAACTAATTACTCCTGCCTTTAAACTTCCTTTCGCTGATATGTGGGGCATCCGGCAATGGGGTCCACGTGACATGCACCAAATTAGAGTGCACAACTGCATGGTAGACTCACCCTGGTCGTAGCGCCGCAGTAATGCCCAATGAGCGTCAAATCACAAAAAAAAACCCACTTTTCAGCTTAAGCGGTAAGCTGGACGGATGAAGCAGCAATATTTCACTGGGCCTAAATCCCTTTCTCCCTCGTCTGCTTGTTCAGAGAAAACCCCCTCTTGGTGATTGCATAGGGTTTTCTCATGGAGAACTAGGTACGAATTCTTCATCCATCCCCGATAAATCCAAGTCCCTTGGTCGCGGGTAATCCTAGGATGGCAGCTGCCGCCATTGATGCATTTTTCTTCCTACTGAATCTAGCGTGCTTCATTTCAATGTCCAAAGTGCAAGGACCCTGCAAGTTTCAGCCCAAGAGGTAATTCACCACCACCACACTAGAGTAGGGTATTACATCACAACGGTGGCCCGAACTAGTATAAATCTTGTGTCTTTGTGTTGCGAGTTCATGGAGTTCATCCGCGAGATCTTAGCGAGCTAGGGCGTGCATTGATAGGGAGAAAACCTTCACGCGCACCCCAGTGTTTGAACCTCGAGGGTTTTGCCGGAACCCGTGATCCGACATTTGGTGTGCCATGTAGGGGTCCGTCGAAGCTTCCTTTTGTTTCTCCACGCCCCGTTGCTCCATCGTCTCCATGGTAGACATGCGCCGCGCTCATGCTGAGCGCCGGGCTGCCCTCGCCGCCCGAGTCGCTTAGACGGCTCCCTTCGGCGGGCCACCTCGTTGTTCCCCGTCGCCTGCCGCCAACGCCGCCACCGGCCCGGCGGGGAACGAGCAGCAAGCATCCTCGCTGCACCCCTCGGTGCGGCGGGACGGCCACACCGCCAATCCATCGCTGACCCCGGCGGGTTCTTCTTCCCATGCATGTTGCCCGCCCATGGACGCACGGGCCGCGCTCCTCATGGAGCACGAGCTCCTGCGCTACCGACCGGTCAACGACCTCTACGAGGACTGGCTCGACCGCATCGCCGATCTTGTCTGCGCCGCAGGGGGCTCCCCTGCGCCGTCCCTCTCTCCGCCTCGCCCTCCGCTAGCTACGGTCGACGTAGCTCATGGAGCGCCTCCACCATCTCTGACCCAAGACGGCGTCCTGGCACCAAGGCGCGCGGCTCCACGACGCGACCCGCCGCGTCCTGCGCTCGTGCGTGAGGAAAGAAGCTGTTAAGAAGTCCCTCTACCGCAAGAGAACGCTCTGCCACTCCTCGCGCCACCGCGCCAGGACCGGTTGCGGCGGCTAAACCGCGCGCCACCTATAGCAGCAGGGCGCGGATCCCATCAAGACCACAGCTGGCCACCGCGCTTTCATCCCCGAGCTGCGTAGTGTCGCCTGGCCGGGCAAGTTCAAGCCGGATCTGCCTCCTCGCTACGACGGCACCCCTGACCCCGCGGAGTTCTTGCAGCTCTATGAGCTGAGCATCGAACTGGCAAACGGCAACGAGAAAGTCATGGCGAACTGGTTTCCCATGGCTCTCAAGGGTGGTGCCCGCTCCTGGCTCCTGAACCTGCCACCGTGCTCGATCTCCTCCTGGGACGAGATGCGCAACTGCTTCGTCGCCAACTTCCAGGGCACTCGCGACCGCCTACCGGCTGCGAGTGACCTGCGCCGCGTCAGGCAGCAACCGGGAGAGACCCTCCAGAAGTACATCCAGTGCTTCAACAACGTCCGCCTCAAGATCCCCAAGGTGACGGATGAGGCCATCATCTCTGCGTTCTCTGATGGCGTCCGCGAAGTCAAGATGAAGGAAGAGCTCACTATCCATGAGGAGTTGTGCACGTCCCTGGAGTTGTTCAACCTGGCGACCAAGTGCGCAAGAGCTGAGGAGGGGCGCCTCTTCCTCCTCGAGCTCCCAGCCGCAGACCCGGAGGAGAAGAAAGCCAAGGCCAAGGACGTGAAGCGCAAGGGAGCAGTCGTGCTCGTAGCGGAACCAGACACCAAGCGTGGCAGAGACCATCTAGAGTCATCCAAGAGCAGCCGTCCGTTCTGCGCCTTCCACAACCTGAATACCCACAACACCAGCAACTGTCAAGAGCTTAGAGCCATTCACGAAGGACCCTTCGGTCGACGCCTCGAGTGTGGAGACCGGGGCTATGGCCGAGGAGGAGGACATGGTGCCGGACGCTGGGACGAGCGTGGCCCGTGTCGGGACTGGCACGACCGGCCTCGTGAGGACCGCTGGCAGGATCAGCCTCGCAAGGGCGCTTGGAGGGATCAGCCTCGTGAGGATCGTCCTCAAGGCAACGCCGGACTCCCTCTACTGCCGCCACCGCCAAGAAGGAATGACGAACACCATCAGGACGAGGGGGAAGGGGGATTCCAGGAACCGCATGCTATCGCCCGCATCTTGGGCGGAGCCCAGGCCCCAGCCTCACAGCGTATCTTCAAGCAGTTTGCTCGTGAAGTGAATGCATTCCTCCCCAAGCTCGAAGCCACACGCCCACTCAGATGGTCCCAGTGCCCCATCACGTTCAACTCGGCAGATCAGCTCAAGTGCGCAGCTACCGCTGGCGCCCTCCCCATGCTTTACTCCCCAGTCATCAGCAACGTGCAAGTTACCAAGACCCTCATCGACGACGACGCAGAGCTCATGGTCCTGTCCGTCGACACGTTCGATAACCTCCAAGTACCATATGACCAGCTTCAGCCTACCAAGCCTTTCTTAGGCATGACCGACGGTTCCACCACACCGATAGGGCAGGTCTGCCTCCCTGTCACCTTCGGGGAATCCAAGAACTACCGCACCAAGCTCATCGACTTTGACATCGCGCACATCCGTCTGCCGTACAATTCCATCCTCGAGTATCCAGGCCTGGCCAAGTTCATGGCGGTGACCCATCATGGTTACAATGTCCTCAAGATGTCGGGAAGCGGCGGGATCATCACGGTCCCATGTGAAGAAAGAGATGCGGTGTGCTCCCTCGACCGTGCCTTCCAAGTTGCAGCAATCGACGACCTCGACAGCAAGGGCGAGGGCCCTCCTGAGGTCATCCCCAAGAAGAAGAAGTAGTTGCGCCGCGCAGGACCTCAAGAGGGTGGCGTCACAGCCGGAGCCTCGTCAGGATCAGCACCCGCTCCCGGGGCGCCTCCCTCCATCACATAGGAAGGCGCGCCCGGTGCCCTTCTCGGGCAGGGCTCGGGGGCTTTCTTCTGGAAGGCCTCAAACCTTGCCCACATCACGAGGGAGGCGCTTGGGCACCACTTGGAGGCGTGCTTCACGACACGTTTCCCTCAGGAGGGCCCAAGGCAAGGATCGCCCACCATTCAGGAGTTCGTCACCAAGACCACCCAGGAATTGCAAGACGCAAGGGCCTTGCGCGGCGACCGCCGCTCATGAGGCGCAACTTCCCATCCAGGCGAGGATGTTGGGCTTCGCGTCTGCATTGACGTTCCAGGGCTCAACAAGGCTGCTTCTCGGGAGCTTTTCTGGCCTTCGCACGTGGGACTCTACGAGGGCCCACCACACAGCTACATTCGCCTGCCCTTCGGCCTACCGAGCGTGTCGTCCGCCTACCAGCGCAACTTGCAGCGCATCCTAGCGGCTTAGGGGGCCAGACACCACACCGTCCTGATGGAGATGGAGATGGTCCTCAAGGAACCACCTGAGCCCCAGAGCCTCCTGAGGCTCAGGGCCCCGGTGGCTCGTGCAGAGCAACCCCTTCGTTGCGCACCTTCAGCTGCCCCAAATCTCCTTCGTCAACATAACCAGGTGACATTTTCCAAGTTCATTTAGCTGGGACCGCCCCTCGGGCTGCATCATTCCCAAGCCGCGTGGGTCCGTCCCTGTGTCATGTATCCCTTTTTATGTCTTTAGCTTACCTTGTTGGGAGCGCCCCTCGGGCTGCATCATCCCCAAGCTGCTCGGGCTTGACCCAGTGGCATGTATCTCCCATGCACTTACTTAAGCCTGCTACTCTCATGTTTAATCTACTTATGATTACTACTTGCTCGATCGCCACCCATCATGGGAACCGTGCGCCAGCCGTCTTTCTTCAGGACCCTTCACGTGAGTAAGTTGAGCACGGCGTCTGTGCTCGGGACCGTCCCTGCAGCATCACTAAATCCAACGACTGAGCTCTATCTGGTGGGCCGGCCCTGTTTACGTCACCTCCTGGGGCCGTTGGTGCTTGGCTTTCTCACACGATAACCTCAGCAGATTCGTTCGGCGCAGGTTGTCTGACCACCTCGCAGGACCAGCACGGCGAACAAGAACCAAGACCGGGCGCAACCCGACTTGAGGTAGGGCCTCGTGAGTCCCGCGCTGGCTCACGAATGCCCAGATACACCTCGTCTAGCCCTGCCGTGCAAGCCACATGTCAGGGCGGGGCTGTACACGCCCCGAGGGCTCTCCGCTGAGGGAGCCCCCCTCCCACGCATAAGTGGAAGCACCATGCTCCGCGCTGGCCGTCGACACTGCCGAGGAGCGGCTATGCCCGTGCACAAGCGGAAGCACTATGCTCCGCGCTGGTGATAAACAATTGAGGGCGGCTTCACGGTCGTACCAACCTCAGGGAGCCCAGAGCCCAGCGTCCGGCTTCACAGCAATGCCTCCCCTCGGGAGAGCCGCGTGAGGGGGCTGGGCATGGGGGCCGCGCTCGGGTCATGCCCAAGCGTATGCCACCCAACCTGGTCTCCTGGACCTGGGGGCGGTGCTCGGGTCATGCCCAAGTGCACGCCACCCAACCTGGTCTCCCGGACCTGGTCATCGCACGTCCCTCCCGAGCCGAGCCTCAGCGAGGGCAAAGGTATAGAGATTGCTTGCACGTCAAGGGGGACTCCTGAGCATCGTGACTCAGGAGCCTAACTGGTCATGTAGCCCCTCACTCCTTGGTCCGTCCTGGTCTCTGGTCAGCCCAACAGCGGTTGAGGTATGCGCGGGGCTGGGCTCTACCGACGTAGAACATTAACCTATCCTCGCGTACTCTCCCTGTAAGTTGTTTGCGCGTCAAGGGGGACTCCTGAGCATCGCGACTTAGGAGCCTAACTGGTCACGTAGCCCCTCACTCCATGGTCTGTCCTGGTCTCCGGTTGGCCCAACGGCGGTTGAGGTATGCATGGGGCCGGGCTCTGCCGACGCAGAACACAAAGCAAATAGGAAGAAACTCGCAAAATCTTGAAGCAAATATTACAAGACATATTGTCCTCACAATATCAAATGAAAGTTTTAATGCCCCCACGAGGCCTGATGCGTATTGCAGGAATGAAACAGGAAAGCAGCTGCAGGTCACCCCTGGACACCGCCATCGCCTGCTGAAGGTGCTCCTCCCTTGGTAGCATCGTCTTCACCTGCATCGCCAGCTGCAGGATCGGTGGCATCACCGGTCAAGGGCGCGAGGACAAAATTGCGGAACTTCTTCAGCGGGGCCTCCACCTGACCTTTCATGGCTGCAGCGGCCGCCACACAATGTTCATCAGCTCTAGGCTCTACCAGCTCATCGAGACGAGCATTGGGGTCGTGAAGGTACAGATGGCTGAACACATGCGTCAGCGCAGCTGAAGAAAGGACATGAGCCTCTGCCTCAGCCATGGGACCGATGCCCTCCACGACTTCCTCAAGCGCCTTCACCAAGTGGGGAAACAGCTGAGCAGGGCCATCCTCGTCGGTGGTCAGCGGCTTCTCCAGGCCCTTCTCGTACAGTAACTTCAGCACCACGCTGGCCCTCTTCTCAAGAAGCGAGAAGGCCACGCGGTCTTTGGCCAGGACCTTCGCCTTGGCGTCGAGCTCGGCCTCCCTCGCCTTCGCCTTCTGCTCCAGCACCTCCAGTCGGCTGCGCTCTGTGGCCTGCGCTTTTGTCAGCTCCCCCAGCTCGGCATCGCGTCCCTTGATGGAATCCTCCAGAGCCTTCATCTCCTCCTCCTTCGCTTTGCGGTCACGTGCTTCTTTTGCGCGCTCGTCGCGCAGGCTCTTCAGCTCACCCTCTAGCTTTCGGCAGCGGTCGCGGGCGGCGGCGTCCTTCAGTGCCGCCTCGCGATCGGCCATAGCTCTGGCGGCGGCCTGCTTCTCCTTCTCATAGGCCACCGCAGCCTGGCTCAGCGACGCTCGAACTGCCAAGTCAGAGTGAAGCCAGCTTGAGACCAGCTCCAGGCACCCTGCCACTAGGTGCGGGTCCGCGCCTAGGAGGTCTTCCCGCAGCTTGGCCATCCCCGAGAAGACACGCTCCAAGACTACGGAGGGAGCAGAAGAATTTGGGGCCAGAGGCGTAGTAGTAGGAGGAGGTGACGTCATTACCAGAGCCTGGAAGATCGAGGGCTCCGGAGCCCTTGGGAGCTCATCAGCCGAGCCGGGTGCCAGCACTTCCGGAGCTGGCGGGGCTATGGGGGTTGATTCGTCCTACCGATCCTCCTCTTGGCCTCGCGAGGGCGGCTGGGCTGGGGAGGTATGGGTGATGTCGCCTCTCTTCTTCGTAGAGGGGGGCACGGCCGCGACATCCTCCTTCCTCTTCTTAGCTAAAGACACCGGCCTCATATACCAAGGGCGAATGTCGAGAAGATAGCAAGTACAAGCAGGAACAAGACTGTTGACACATGAACACGTCACGTGTACCCTCGACGCCGGGGGTGATGCACCGCAGCTCACGTCGAAGGAGACCCGACCGACAGCGCGATACGCAAGACAGTCGACGGGCGCTTTTGCAGACCCAAAAACCCCACACCCCCGGGAGGGACCCCTTCAGGGAGTGCGGCGGCTATGGGCTGCCCTAGGTCGATTCGCTCGCCCCTAGAGCCTTGGGATTCGCAACTCTCAAATTCGGGGAACAGCGAAGAACGAGAGAGAAAAACGGTGGAGAGATAAAACGTAGATGAAAAAGTAGTATATTGATTTGTTCGATTGTGTGTTGTTCAATCGACCATCACCCCCAATATATATAAGAGGCGGCTGGACTTCCCGTACAAGTAAAGGATTCATCTAGGCTTTCCTTACAAGAAATTACATCAATTCACGTCCTATAGTCCTAGTTCTATTCCAACTCGGATTTAGTCTGAATCTGGCTCAACTTTTGTCTTCCTCCTTGTGCGGGCAGCCGAGCTTGCATATGTTCTCTGATCAAGATGACCCAAATATCAAACTTGTGCGCCTCGATGATACGAACAACCCTCATGTTGATCACTTTTTCAAATAAGGCCATCTTGAATACTTTTCGATGTCATCTTTACCTTCCAGTCGTACTCGGTCTTGCAGTAGACTAGATTATCCGAGTCTCGTAGTGAATTTGCAGGCCATATACTATCTCTGATGATGATGACTCCAAAACCAGAGTTTACCGTCTTGATGATACACACAACTTCTGTATTGAACACTTCTTCATCCGAGGTCATCTTGATAAACTTTCGGGCACATGTTCAGTTTCACTCGGATTCGAGCTCATCCACTCGGATATTAGAGACTTTCGCTCGGATTGTCCGGCTGCACTTTTTCACTCGGAAGACAATCTTTCACTCGGATGACTATATTTCCACTCGGATGACTATATTTCCACTCAGAAGGCAATATCTTACTCGATCGGCCAGTTTTCTTCTGATGGCAATCTTTTTACTCGGAATATTTTCACCTGGAGGACAATTTCACTCGGATGATCATATTTCCACTCGGTTGACTATATTTCCACTTGGAAGACAATATCTTACTCGATCGGCAAGTTTTCGTTCCGATGGTAATCTTTTCACTCGGAATATTTTCACCTGGAGGAAAATTTCACTCGGATGACTATATTTTTACTCGGATAATAATAAGTTCATCCGGTCAGCAAACTTTCACTCGACCGGTAAATTTTCACTCGGATGGTAAACTTTTTCACTCGGATTTCCGACTGAAAACAGAGCCTGATCTTGTCTTGTCTCTCCAAGCCTCATACGACCTCGGATTGAGACGAATTATATATGAAAATCGATCGGCTCGACAAGACGAAACTTTTCTGTGTTGAAGGTTTTTCGATTCAAGGCAGTCTTGAGGGCCGAATTGCTCACCCATTGCATCAGACACTCATCAACATGTGTCTGGTGTCAAGCGTAATATTTTGGTCTCTAGCCTATCCAAACCGTATTGACTGTAACTTTTGCATATGAACTCGGATTAAGATCATTTATATATGAAAATCAATTGCCTCGACGAGACGAAGACAATTCCTTTAGAGTGCTCCTTCATCTGAAGTCATTTTGAGGGCGTAATCGGCCGAAAAGCACTCAGAACACTAAATTTTGTCACTCGGAGTACAACTTCGGCCACTGAGATGAGGTCGAATGACGATAGCCTAAACATCAAAGTTGTTCCACTCGACGATGTGAAATTTTCTCATGCTGAAAACCCTTTCACTCTGTATCTTGCCAAAATCAGGTGTCAACACATGCCCCCTCTATTTTTCGGCAAAGCTTGCACGTCGAAAAATAATATGCATAGTGTTTGTTCTAAGGACGATATCAACACTCCATCGACCATTTATTTTTCTAAGGGCGATAATTATGTATCGGCCATGTTTGTGCTAAGGGCAATAATCATATATCGGCCATTGCCTACTTAGGCTTCCTGCCACACACTCGGGTGGTACTTCTTCAAATATTTGCCATTGAGAGCTCGAGTTAACAATGCCCCTTGGATTGATTCCACCAAATATGAATTTCCGGAAAAAACTCTTGTAATCCTAAAAGGACCTTCCCAACTTGGAGACCACTTCCCGAATTTTCTATCTCTTGAACCAATCGGCAGAATCACTTTCCAGATGAGATCACCAACTTGAAAATTCTTCAACTTAACTTTCTTATTGTAAGCTCTTGCAACCCTCAACTTGTCTCTCTCTATGGACTTCAAAGCAACCAAACGTTTATCGGCAACCTCATCAATATTCTCCATCATCAAGTTATAAAAGTCTACTGCCGATAAATCATTTTGTTTGGCTATTCTTAAAGCATTCAAATTTACTTCCACTGGTAAAACGGCCTCTTGACCATATACTAGCTCATATGGAGTCACCTTCGTAGCACCATGCCTTGAAATTCTATGTGCCCATAAAGCTTCAGACAACAACTCATGCCATCTCCTCGGATTATCCTCAATCTTCATCTTGATGAGCTTGATTAAAATTTTATTGCTGGACTCGGCTTGCCCATTAGCTTGGGAATAATACAGAGAGGAATTGAGCAACTTTATATTATAAGATTTGGCAAACTCTCTAACTTGGTGTGACATAAAAGATGAACCTTGATCTGTAGTTAACGTTTGAGGAATACCGAATCTATGAATAATGTGCTCGGTTATGAATTGAATTACCTCCGTATGTGTCATGTTCTTGAGAGGTACTCCTTCAGACCATTTAGTGAAATAATCAGTTGCCACCAATACGAACCGATGCCCCTTTGAGGAAGATGGATGAATTTGCCCAATAAAGTCTAAACCCCATCCTCTGAAGGGCCACGGCTTGATAATAGGATGCAACATAGTAGCAGGAGCCAATTGAATATCACCAAATTTTTGACAAGCTTCACACCCTTTATAATATCTGAAGCAGTCATTAATCATAGTCGGCCAATAAAACCCAGCACGTCGCAATAACCACTTCATCTTGGGAGCCGACTGGTGAGTGCCACAAATACCTTTATGTACTTCTCCCATAGCAACTCTTGCCTGGTCCTCGTCCAAACACTTTAGAAGAACATCATCGACTGTTCGGCAATAAATACCACCATCTCTCATTGTATACTTGAAAGCCATACGCCGAACAGTCCTGTCCACCCTTTCACTCGGATTGCACAAGTAATCAACAATGGTCTTCCTCCAGTCGGGATTGTCACCTGCACTAGACTTTTTGTTAATGGCCGAATCAGTGGGTTCAGGTTCGGCCTCTCCCATATTGGTAAGACAAGACATCGGTCTTTGAGAGATATGAAACATGCCATGATCAACATGATATCCGGATGCTTGTTGTGCCAATTCATTTGCTTTCCAATTTTCATGTCTAGATATATGAGCAATGCTAAAGCAATCCAAAGTAGAAATTATATCTAGACATTTATCAAGATAAACATTAAGTGATTCATCCAAACACTGAAAGACTTTGGATATTTGCTCCACCACTAGTAATAATCACCATAAGCCTCAATATGTGTAACACCTATAGCAAGTAACATCTCTAGGCCGAATAATAATGCTTCCTATTCGGCTTGATTGTTTGTACAAAAATATTCTAAGCAGCACGAGGCTTCAAAAATAGCACCATGAGGAGATATGTAAACAATACCAACACCTTGGCCATTGGTACAAATTGAACCATCAAAATATAATCTCCATGGTACTATTGAGACAAGGTTTATATCAACATCATGCTTGTCATCAATCCGATGTTCAACAATAAAATTAGCAACGAATTGGCCTTTCATGGATTTTAGAGATTCATAAGCCAAATCATATTCAATCAAAGGACAAGCCCACTTGCCAATTCTACCACTAAGAATTGGTCTATGCAACATGTATTTAATGACATCGGTTTGACAAGCTACTATGCAAGCACTCGGTACTAAATAATGTCTCAATTTTTTGCAAGCATAATATAAACATAGACATAATTTTTCAATAAATGTATATCTTGTCTCTGCGTCCAATAAGCGGCGGCTCAAATAAGTGATAGCATGCTCTTTTCCTTCGGTATCTTGAGTTAGAACAGCACCAATAACTCCTTCCTCTGCTGCAATGTAAAGTCTGAAGGGTTCCCTATGCTTCGGTGCTTTCATCACCGGAGGAGTGCACAAATAATTCTTGATCATATCAAATGCTTCTTGCTGTTTTGCCCCCCAAGTGAAATCAGCATCATTCTTTAACCGAAGGATAGGAGTAAATGCATCAACTTTCCCTGATAGATTAGCTATGAACCTTCTCAAATAATTGACCTTGCCAAGGAACTTTTGCATATCTCTCTTGCATGCTGGAGCCTCCACTTTATGTATGGCCTCTATCTTTTTGGGATCAATCTCTATGCCATCTTCATGAATAATGAAACCCAAAAACTTGCCAGCTGATACGCCGAATGCACACTTTAATGGATTCATCTTCAGTCCATACTTTTTCATTCTTTCGAAAGCTAAACGCAAATCGGCCAAGTGAGATTCAAAAGCGTCCAATTTTACAACAATATCATCAATATAAACTTCAAGTATGACACCGAGTAAATCATGAAAAATTAAATTCATAGCCCTTTGATACGTGGCTCCAGCATTTTTTAATTCGAATGTCATCACTGTCCACTCGAATAGACCAAGGAAACCAGGACATCGGAAAGCCATTTTGTACATGTCCTCTTCGGCCATAAAATTTTGATTGTATCCGGCATTACCATCTAGAAAGTTAATAACCTTATGTCCAGAAGCATCATTAATAAGCATATCGGCTATTGGCATATGATACTCATCTTTGGGTGTAGCCCTATTCAAATCTCTGAAATCAATGCACACCCTCAACTTGCCGGATCCTTTCTTCTCTACTGGGACAATGTTAGAAATCCACTCGGCATACCTACAAGGTCGAATGAAATTAGCTTCAAGCAGTCGACCGATCTCTTCCTTGATCCGGTCATATGTTTTCGGATTAAATTTTCTGGCCGACTGTTTATAAGGTCTAAAACCGGCCTTTATAGGCAACCGATGCTCCACTAGCTCTCGGCTTAACCCTGGCATCTCATGATATTCCCATCCAAAGCAACAAACATATTCTTTCAATAGCTCGATTAACTTAGCCTTACAATCAACTTTCAAATTTTTGTTTATAAATGTCGGTCCAGTGACTGAACCATCTCCAATATCTACCTCTTCTAACGGATCGGCTGATGTAAAACCTTGTCCAAGTTTATCCATGTCATCCAACTCCTCTATAGACTCATACATATCGTTCTCACTGGACCGATACTTTACAAGACATTTTTGTAACCACTCGAATTATGATCCATTTAAACATATCATACCTTGGAGCCGATTGCATTCAGTCGGCTTTAAAGAGACGGGCACAAAACCATTCTTGGTCGCGCTGAGAAAATCAAATTCTGACAAGTCACGTCCCGTCAAGCAAGTAGCACTGGGATGTTGCCAATCCACCGATGCATCGGCCAAAGCAACACAGGCCGAGTTATCCGCATGAATGACTTCCACTTCATCATCAACCCACTGAATCAAAAACTGGTGCATAGTGGATGGCACACACTGGTTTGCATGAACCCAATCATGAACTAGTATGACGTTGTAGTTACCTTGCACCTCAGCGACAAAGAATGCAGTAGCCAAAGTTTTGCTTCCGACTGTAAGCTCCACATACATCACACCTTTGGCTTCAGTTTCTCTTCTCCTTCAAATCCGTTGAGCACCATATTGGTCTTGATCAATTCTTCATCAGGCAAACGTAATTTCTTGAAGACCTAATAGGGCATAAGATTTACCACAGCACCACCATCAACAAGCATCCGAGTGAGCGGCGACCCATTGATATGTCCTCTGAGATATAATGGTTTCAGATGCGTTACTGGTTCTTTTGGCTTCTCGAATATTGTGTTTTTAGGGCCAAAATCCATCTGAGCCACCTCCCCTTCCTCATCTGCAGCACGAAACTCAGCAGGTAAGTAATACACCATATTGATATCCATACCTTCATGAACCGGCGTACACTCATAGTCCAACACATCAGCCTCCTCCTCGAGTGCATCCACCAATTCTGAAATTTGTCCGAGTGAAGAGGAAGCAATATGTAACATAGATGATGCAATGATTGCGTCGTCCTCTTTTGGTAGTGTAGGTGCTGCTATGATAGGTGTAGAAGCCACTGCATCTTGTATTTTTTTTGGGCCTCCACACTTGTTTTGTAGGTACCATAGGCCGAGTGTCATTGAACAACTTATCCCTTTGCTTCTCAGCCGTTTGTTCTGCCATCTATTGACTCCTTAACCTCTGTAGTTTCCTCTTTTGTGTCTTTGTTAGCCCTGGAGGACACCACTTTGGCTGAGTGTACTTAGGATCTCTCGTTTTTACCTGGCTGGTGCCTGCTTCATGGTCATTAGCCGAGTGCTTTGGCGCGATAGCAAGTATCGGCTCAGTCGGATTGCTATGCAAAATCGGCTGCTGTATGGCGAATGTTTTGGTGCCCATGATAAGTGAGTCGGCATTCATTTTCTCCTTGCCTTTTCCCGACTCAACTGCTGCAACACTTGGTGATTTAACACGCCATTCTTTTTTACTTTCCAGATGCATGAAATTTCCACTCGGGCGCACCTTTTTACTCTGATGGAATCCACTTGGATGGATGTCACTCGGATGGAATCCACTTGGATGGAATTCACTCGGATAGCTTCCACCTGGGTGCATTCTTACACTTGGATAATTTCCATCTGGTCGCATGTTTTGACCAGCCGACCGATAGTTACCGATGTTTAGTCGGCCTCTATATCAATAGTCAAGTCGATCCCAAACAAATTGCGTATGCTATTCTGGAAACGGCACCCTTGGTCCACTCATTTTCATATACTGACTGAACATATCAGCTGATGGTGACCTTGGTCGCTTCAGATGAGTCGGCCGATTAAAGCTAGAACCGGCGACTGGTTGGTGTACTTGGACAGCAACATATCAAAAGTTGGCTTGATCCGCTTGCGTTGTACTTTAACTTCATTCCTTTTCCACTTGCCAACTTCTGGACTCTTGGGCTTGACAAATCTCACACGAGCATTATTCTTGCACTTGTAGTTGCCCCCCGAGTGTAGGAATCTTGATGGTGATTTTGATCACTTCCTTGCCATCGGGTTGCTTACCAAGCATAACCTGTCTCCCCACGACCTTGTTGTCCTCCTTGTCTTTCCTGGGCTCACCAACAATGATATTAGCTTTATTAGCAGATTTGGCTACCTCTGGACGAATGAGTAGCTTCTTCCCCTCCAAATCCATGGTATTAATTGGAAAAGGTTGTTTATCAACTTGTATCTCAGAAAAGTTCAATTGTCCGTCATTAATGGCCGATTGTATCTGTCATCGAAAGACATTGCAATCATTAGTAGCATGAGAAAAAGAATTATGATACTTGCAATAAGCACACCGTTTTAGCTCTTCAAACGACGGTAAAGTATGAGATATTCTAATAATCTTAGCCTGCAGCAAAGCATCAAATATTCTATCACACTTAGCAATGTTAAAAGTAAACTTCATCTCTTCATCACGATTCTTATGAATCGGTTTCAGATCATTGCAAGTAAAGGGTTTGGCCTTAGATGGCCAAACAAATTCAGTAGCAAAAACATCACCCTCATCGTCTGAGTGATCACTATCATATCCCACCATATTCATCTTTGGACGATCGGCTTTGTATCTATGCACTTCTTTGAGGTCTTTCCTTCGGCTTTCCTGAGCCAAAGCCCTTTGTAAGACTTGGTTGATATTTAAGAACTCATAGCCTTCTAACATTTCACTGATGGGAGTTCTCAAACCACTCAGCACTAGGTCCGCCAAGTCCCTCTCGGTTATCACCAAACTAAAACACCGATTTTTTATTTCTCTGAATCTCTTGACGTAATCATAGACCGATTCATCATGCTTTTGTTTAACCGATGTCAGATGTGACAACTTGAGTTCATTGTCGCTGCTATAAAAGTGATCATGAAACTTCTGCTCTAGCTGTGACCAAACCCGAATGGAACCATGTGGTAAAGAAGAAAACCATGAAAATGCGGTACCAGTTAATGATAAAGGAAATAAACGCACTTTCAATTCATTCAATGAGCCTACCTCACCCAATTGTGCCAAGTATTGACTAACATGATCCCATGTGGTTTTTGTGCCCTCTCCATTGAACTAAACAAAATCTGGAATCTTATATCCCGGAGGGCACTGGATGGCATCAAAGTACTCGGGGTACGGCTTTTGGTAAATCCGATTCCGAGGTAACTCAACTCCAAAATTTTCTCGAAGCATCTTAGACATCTCCTCTCTAAGATTAACTAGACCATCATCCATAGTGGATGGTGAAGCTTGTGGCAGTGGCATAGGAGGAGTAGGGTTACTAGCTGTAGGTAGGAATTGTGGCATCTATGTCAACCCATAATTTGGTAGTGGTCGAGTGGTTGTAGCTGTAGGTAGAGTTTGGTTCGGCGTTGCCACCGAACTTGGCATGCTCATAATAGGGTTGATGGGTGCGGCCACAATCTTATTTGTTTGGGTAGGATAATAAGCCATCGGCACGGGAGGCGCCGATGCAATAGGTAAAGCCAGATTAGGGTTTTGCACACTAGCAGCTACACCATCATTACCACTAGATGATTCAGATATATTCTTCTGAGCATTAGTATTTTCTATAAAAGTTTGATAGACTAGATTGTTACCATCAGCGATACGACTTTCAATCTCAGCCCACTGCTCAGGAGAAAAGGCAGTACTTACAGAGGGTTTAACCTGTTCAGTTTGAAGAGGAGGGAACTTGATTTCTTCAATCGGAGTGATGTTGCCTTGGCGATCTTTCTTGAATTTTGCAAGGTACTCCTGCAGGTCCTTCTCCTCGCATGCCTTCTTGTACTCCTCATAGGCTTGGCGATGATCGGCCGATATCTCATCAAGACTGGGCTTAATGATGTTATCGGCGTCTACCTTAAATGGCTTGGGAAGATCGGACATGGTGGATGATGATGATTGATCTTCGGTCCCTAGCGGAGTTGCCAGAAAGTGTGTTGACACACGAACACGTCACGTGTACCCTCGACGTTGGGGGTGATGCACCGCAGCTCACGTCGAAGGGGACCCGACCGACAGCGCGATACGCAAGACAGTCGACGGGCGCTTTTGCAGACCCGAAAACCCCACACTCCCGGGAGGGACCCCGTCAGGGAGTGCGGCGGCTATGGGCTTCCCTAGGTCGATTTGCTCACCCCTAGAGCCTCGGGATTCGCAGCTCTCAAATTCGAGGAACAGCGAAGAACGAGAGAGAAAAACGGTGGAGAGATAAAATGTAGATGAAAAAGTAGTATATTGATTTGTTCGATTGATTGTTGTTCAATCGGCCATCACCCCCAATATATATAAGAGGCGGCTGGACTTCCCGTACAAGTAAAGGATTCATCTAGGCTTTCCTTACAATAAATTACATCAATTCACGTCCTAGAGTCTTAGTTCTATTCCAACTCGGATTCAGTCTGAATCTGGCCCAACTTTTGTCTTCCTCCTTGTGCGGGCCGCCGAGCTTGCATATGTTCTCCGATCAAGATGGCCCAAATATCAAACTTGTGCGCCTCGATGATACGGACAACCCTCATGTCGATCACTTTTTCAAATAAGGCAATCTTGAATACTTTTCGAGGTCATCTTTATCTTCCAGTCGTACTCGGTCTTGCAGTAGACTGGATTATCCGAGTCTCGTAGTGAATTTGTAGGCCATATACTATCTCTGATGATGATGACTCCAAAACCAAAGTTTACCGCCTTGATGATACGCACAACTTCTGTATTGAACACTTCTTCATCCGAGGTCATCTTGATAAACTTTCGGGCACATGTTCAGTTTCACTCGGATTCGAGCTCATCACTCGGATATTAGAGTCTTTCGCTCGGATCGTCCGACTGGACTTTTTGTGACGCCCCGAGACCGATGCGCCAGGTGTCTTCCAGTTATTCGCTGTTGTGGCCTTGTCATTTGCTTTCGTGTTGTATCTTACCATGTCATCATGTGCATTGGATCATCATGTTTTCAAAACTTGCATCCGTCCCGATCTCCTCATTCCGTCTGTTGTCCGTTCTGAGCCCAGACACACTTGCACGCGCCCGCGGCATGTCCGAAATATTATTTTATAAGTGACTGGAAAATGTTCTCGGATTGGGTTGAAAGTTGGCGTGTGGTCTTATTATAGTGTAGATAGACCGCCTGTCAAGCTTCATCGCATTCGGAGTTCGTTTGATAGCCCAACCGTTAAACTATAGCGACATTATAGCCGGTCTAACGTCGGACGTTTTCGGTCTCCGAAAATTGTCGCCGGGCCTCTCTCTTTTCTCTTCTCTCAGCCTGAGGCCTTCTGCACAGCCCACTACCACTCACCGCCAAGCCCCGGAACCTCCTCCTTGCACAGTGCATCGGCCCCTCATGCGCGTCCGAAAATTGTCCCGGACCCGACCCGAGCAGTCGTCACCATTGTTTCCGGATCATCCCCAAACATCTACAAAACGTCTCTGTTATCTTAATTGGGCTCCCTAACCTATTTATCCGAGACCGTCTGATTTTGATCGGAGGGTCCAAACCTAATCCTATTGTCCCTTTATATATAGTCCACCACCTACCCAATCAAGCCAACCCTAAAATCTAGGGGATTTGTCCCTGCCACCGCCGCCGCACTATCTCCCACCTCGGGATCCTCTCCAAGTCCAAAATCCCCCCTCGGTTTTCCAACCAGACCAACCCCCTTGTCGCCGCCAGATTCAACACGCAGGCAGCCAATCCATCGATCCGCTGCCTCCCTCGAGCTCCAACGGGACCGCGCTCCTGGATCCCCTACCCGAGGTCCTCGCTCGTCGCCTCCCCGATAGCGTCGCCATGGCCTTGTCTTCATCGGGAACGAGCCTCCCCAAGCTCCTCCCTCCTCTTGCGCTCGAGACCAGCAGCTCTCCTTGAGCCAGCCACAGCAGGTTCCAGGAGCCATCCCAGGCGTCCTCTCCCCTCAGCCCCGCAGCAGCCGCACTGAGCCAGATCAGGAGGAGCTCGATTCCGTCCACCTCGCCGGAGCTCCTCTCCAGCACGCCGACGATCACGGCGAGGACCGGCCTCGTCCCACTCCTCTCCTCCCCTGTATCTCCCTTCCTCCCAGTAGTTCTCTATCTCTCATCTCTCTCGCTTCTCTTCACAGGAAATAGACCATGGCCGCCAGTCCATGGAGATGGAGCCACGCCGCCCTAGTCACCTGCCAGCTCGGGTCACCTTTGCTTCGTCCTTGCCGCCCGCTCATGCTCCGGTGAGCCTTGCCGCTGCTCTCCTTCCCTTGTGTTCTCTCTTTCCTGCTGCATCCCCTCTAGTTTCTTCCCCCGCCATGGCCTCTGCAGCTCCCGCCGTCAGGAACTAGCTCCCCTCGTCAGATCGGGTGGATCCTCGCCGCCGTCCGCTGCCTGAAGAGCCCATCTCATTGCACCTTCCCTCTGTTCCATGCGCACACTCCAGCGCCATCACAGCCTCGCGCTACTGCAGGCTCCCTGATGTGCCTCTGCTTCTATAGTCGAGCAAGAGGGAGACGCCCCTACCTCGAGCCTTTGTTGACCGTGGCCTCACCCTGGCCCAACTCCAGCGACAACGTAGGCCTCCCCCAGCAAGGCCCAGTTCGCCCCGGTCCAGCTCCGCAGCGCCCGCCGGATCCGGCCTCAAGGCCGATGTGAGCCGTCCTCCAGATCCCCTCTTCCTGTTGGGCCAACAGGATTCGGCCCATGTAATATTTTTTCCCTCGGGACGAATTTAGCTATTATCCAAAGTTTGCCTGTTTTGCAGAAAAACCCTCAGCATTCATGCATATGATAACTTAATAACCGTGCATCGGTTTAAAACAATTTATATATATGAAACTTGCTTAGAATTTTGTCTAGTTCCATAATATGTCATTTTCATCCATGTTTAAAATGTTTAAAATGATGTTTGTTTAAATTTGCACCTATAACTTGCTAAAATGGTTTAATTCATAAGTAAATAACCGTAGCTCCAAATTTAATAAACTTTATATGTAAATTGGGTAGAAAAATGCCAAGTTATAATGGTGACTTACTTTGCATGTTTAACAACTCTAAAATGTGGTTTAGGGCAGAACAGTACCAAATCCATTAATACGCACATGAGGATTTTTCTGGACTTGTTGTTTTGTTGTTCCGGCCTCATTTAAACTTGACTAGATAGGTAGTTTTACTTTGCTTCACCCTCTTGCCATGTTTAACAACATTTAATATTGTTGGGTACATAAATGAGATCGAACTAAATAAATTAAATGTGGTGTTTCGTCAATATGCAACGGAGTTGCATGTTGAGCTCCACTTAATTTGTAGGATTGTTTGTGCACTTTTCCATGCCATGCATTTTAAAACCGGACATGCATCATACTTGGTTGTGCATCATGCCATGATTATGTGATGGTTGTTTACTATGTTGTGTGCTTCTTTCCGGTGTTGCTTCTTCGGGTTGGTTCCGTTAACGTCGCGTTTGTGAGGACCTGTTCGACTATGTCCGTTTGTCTTCTTCATGGACTCGTTCTTCTTCCTTGCGGGATTTCAGGCAAGATGACCATACCCTCGAAATCACTTCTATCTTTGCTTACTAGATTGCTCGCTCTTTTGCTAGGCCTATGCTACGATACCCACCACTTGCTTATCATGCCTCCCATATTGCCATGTCAAACCTCTAACCCACCATGTCCCAGCAAAACCGTTGTTTGGCTATGTTACCGCTTTGCTCAGCCCCTCTTATAGCATTGTTAGATATAGGTGCAGATTGGGGCTTGTTCCATGTTTGGAACATGGATATTTGTTGGGATATCACAATATCTCTTATTTAATTAATGCATCTATATACTTGGTAAAGGGTGGAAGGCTCAGCCTTATGCTTGGTGTTTTGTTCCACTCTTGCCGCCCTAGTTTCCGTCATATCGGTGTTATGTTCCTGGATTTTGCGTTCCTTACGCAGTTGGGTTATAATGGGAACCCCTTGACAGTTCGCCTTGAATAAAACTCCTCCAGCAAGGCCCAACAATGGTTTTAGCATTTGCCACCTAGCCTTTTCTTTCCCTTGAGTCGGCCGACTCAAGGGTCATCTTATTTGAACCCCCCGGGCCAGTGCTTCTCTAAGTGTTGGTCCAAACTGAGCGATGTCCGAGGCTCCCAGGGGCAACTCTGGGCTGGCTTACCCGATGTCTCGCTCATCCGGTGTGCCCTGAGAACGAGATATGTGCAGATCCTATAGGGATTTGTCGGCACATCTGGGTGGTCTTGCTGGTCTTGTTTTACCATTGTCGAAATGTCTTGTAACCGGGATTCCGAGCCTGATTGGGTCTTCCTGCTAGAAGGAATATCCTTCGTTGACCGTGAGAGCTTATGATGGGCTAAGTTGGGACGCCCCTGCAGGGATTTGAACTTTCGAAAGCCATGCCCGCGGTTATGGGCAGATGGGAATTTGTTAATGTCTAGTTGTAGAAAACCTGAAGTTGATCTTAAATAAAATACATCAACCGCATGTGTAACCGTGATGGTCTCTTCTTGGAGGAGTCTGGGAAGTGAACACGGTGTTGGAGTAATGCTGACGTAGGTTGTTATAGGATCACTTCTTGATCATAGTTGCTCGACCGTGCTTTTTCCTTCTTTCTCGCTCTCATTTGTGTATGTTAGCCACCATATATGCTAGTCGCTTGCTGCAGCTCCACATGATACCTTTGCTTTACCCATAAGCTTAAATAGTTTTGATCGCGAGGGTGTGAGATTGCTGAGTCCCCGTGACTCACAGATTACTTCCAAACCAGATGCAGGGACCGATGATACCGCTTCAGGAGATGTGTTTGAGCTCTAGTGGGAGTTCGATGAAGACTCTCGCCGTTACTATGTGTCTTTCCCAGATGCTCAGTAGTGGTGCCCAGTTGGGGCGATCGGGGACTTTGTCGCATGTGGGGGTTGATCTTTATTTTGGTACCATAGACGGACCATGAGTGTATTGGACTCACAGTGTGTTGAAGGTTTTTCGATTCAAGGCCGTCTTGAGGGCCGAATTGCTCACCCATTGCATCAGACACTCATCAACATGTGTCTGGTGTCAAGCGTAATATTTTGGTCTCTAGCCTGTCCAAACCGTATTGACTGTAACTTTTGCATATGAACTCGGATTAAGATGATTTATATATGAAAATCAATTGTCTCGACGAGACGAAGACAATTCCTTTAGAGTGCTCCTTCATCTGAGGTCATTTTGAGGGCGTAATCAGCCGAAAAGAACTCAAAACACTAAATTTTGTCACTCGGAGTACAGCTTCGGCCACTGAGATGAGGTCGAATGGCGATAGCCTAAACATCAAAGTTGTTCCACTCGACGATGTGAAATTTTCTCATGCTGAAAACCCTTTCACTCTGTATCTTGACAAAATCAAGTGTCAACAAAGACGAAGCTCGAAGCACTTCCTGATCCACTGTGACATAGTCCACCATCCGCTTGGGGAGCCTGAAACCTGAAAGCGTCGGGGTCTAAGGAGTGGGAACACGGGCTCCGGGGACAGAAAACGGCACAGCAGAAGGGCCGGAGCCGGCCCCAGGTGGTACCATGTCGGAGGCAGAATCTCAAGAGACCAGCGACGATCTACCCCTTGTCGGGATGAGGGGCAGCTCCCTCTCCTCCTGGCGGGTGTCGACCTCAGCGTCGTCTAGCAGAGCACGGAGGATGTCGGCCTTGCTCAATGGGGAGTTCTCCCCCATCTCCTCGGGGGTCTCCTCGGAGTCCTCCTCCCCCTCTTCCTCCCTGCGGGATTCGTTAGAACACACCTCCACCGGCTTCGGCATTGCAGAGGCCCCAGCGAGCACCGGCGACACCAGCCCGCGCGCGTCAAAGGTCGGCCTGGAGGCAACGAATTGCTCCCAGTCCTTGCGATGGAACAAAGGAAGAAAGGCGCTCGGCGGGTACTCTTGGTTATCCCCAACCAAGAGGTGCAGAACTGCAGTCAGCTCGTCATCAGGCAAGGCCACCAGGTATAGACGAATCTTGTCTTCTTCATCTCCAAGCTTCCACAAAGGGCGCGCGTGCCTGAAGTGGAGCAACGCACAGTGTCAATAATTCCTTCAGGAGCATGGCCCCCGTCACCTTGGCCGCCTTCGCATTACCCGGCTTCAAATCGATCTTCATCTGCTCCAACACCGACGACGCCCGCTCGTCGGTGAGCTCTACACGAGACCACCCCTCGTCAGACTAGGGCACCTTCGTCGGCAGTTCCAAGCATGGATGGACGCACTTGGCACTCATCATGACCCATTTGGCCCTCATGTTGTCAACCCTCTTCCCGGTGTTCGAGGTCGAGTTGGCCTGGCCGGCCGCGATGAAGTTGGCGCACCAGGAGATATGGCCGCCGGTGAGGCGGAGGAAGAAGAAGTGGTGCAGCAGTGCCACGGACAGCATCACACCCAGGTACGCCTCGCAATAGTAGGCGAAGATAGACAAGAGAAGAATGGAGTTGGGATGGAGATGCAGCGCCTGCAGCCCGAAGTGGTCGAGGACCTCGAAAAAGAAATCAGAAAAGGGGGAACCAACCCGGCGGTGATGCTGCTCGTGAAGAAAGGGAAGAAGGTGCTTCCCTCAGGCTCCGGCGTGTTGGAGGCAAGCTGGAGCTCCGTCTTCCCCCTCTCATTGCTCTCCCCCGTCGTCAGCAAGCGCGTGGCGGCTAGGTTCTTCTCCATGATGTTGGGCGCGTCGAGGGCTGGCCCGAACCAAGCCGACATCGAGGAGGACTTGACCAGATGCGGAGCGAGGTTGGAGCGAATCTGGAGGTTTCAGCAGCAAGGAGCGAGAAAGGGGATGTTGCACCAAGGCGATAGCATCGTAGACGTGCGGCAGGGCGTCATGGGAAAAATTCAAGAATACCTTTTTTCCTTTTTTCGGCCATGTATACAGCTTCCCCTTGTGTACAAACTCTCGGCATGTAAATAGCCTTGATCTTTAGGGCATTATCTGTAATAGCATGTTTTGACATATCAATCAGATTATGATGGAAATAGTTTTTCACCAACCCCTGTCCAGTATTAGTTTATTTCATAAAATCTATATTCCTTCTTTGCTTCAGATTGCCATATATACTTCGGTACGGCTTCAATGCCAGGGGCTCTATTCAGCCACACATATTTCCAAAAAGTCTGAACACTTCTATAGTATATTTTGGCTTCCCAAATTTCGCATTATATGCATCAACTCCGAATCATGTCCTTGGTCAATAGTTGGGTTGCCCGGCTCCTATGATTACTACCTTATGTTCCGCTTGTTCGGCTAGGGTAGTAAAGGGAGAACTACTGTGATTGTGTTTCCAGTTCGTCCGGTCAAACACCTTAGTCGAGAAAGCCGAAAACTGGCTGTCATGATACGGCGAGAGCTGGTCAACGATTTCTTCTGTATTATACGAAGGACTGGCAATCGGCTAGTCACGTGCCTAAGGCATCCTTGTTCGGATAGCCGCATACGCACTAGGGTCTAGTTCTTAGTCCCATCGTCAAACTCCTATGGCTAAGTGAAAGTAATAAAGCCGCATAATCTGATTGCCTGGTTCACCACGCAGACACCTCCTTTATTAACCAAGACATTGGGTCAAGTGTGATCGTGCGCTACCCTGAACACCCATGTAGTATCTATGTGGGGGCTAAAGCCGACGACTGCCAAACTTTTAGAATTAAAACAGTCGCACAGGAGGAAAATAATTTGAGATGAAGGCATAAATATATTACAGAACCTTGGTTCATAAAACAAAGTCTGGACAACCCGGATACATTCACTCAAACATGATATCCTTTGAGCATTGGCCCTCTACTATTAGGGCACCCTCCAGGACATCATCAAAATATCGCTCCGGCTTGCGGTGGTCCTTGCCTACGGGTGCGCCCTCGGTCGCCACGACGGTGGCCTTCATCTTCGCCCAGTGCATCTTGACATGGGCAAAGGCCATCCAGGCACCCTCTATGCACGACGAGCGCTTTACAACTTCGACTTGGGTCAGTGCATCGGCGAGTCACTTCACCAGGCCAAAGTAGCTGCTAGGAATGGGTTCAGTTGGCCACAGCCAGACTATGATGTCTTTCATGGCCAAGCCGAACATCCTATGCAGCTCCGCCAGCTGCATCATCTGGTTGTTCAATAGCATCGGATGCTCCGGCGCCAGCAACTGTGACTAGAAGAGCTTCTCCGTGGTGTTCCTCTCCTGGGCCCGGAAGAACTGCGCGACGTAGGCAGCACTATTCGGAAGATCCGCGAAGGTGTCTGGAGAACTCCATAGTTGTGTGAGCAAGGAATATCTTTGACCGCCAAATACACTCTGCAAAAGAAATGGCTTACCAGCCACTATCTGTTCGGCCTGCCGATCTCCTACCGAGCCGCTCGAGACTCGGTCCGCGCCTCCTTGGCCTCATTGAGGGCTTTGGCGAGTTCGACCGCTTGGGCCGAAGTCTTCTCCTCCAAAGTCTCGCATTTGCTGATGGCATCTTTCAGCTCCTGCTCCACTTTAGCTACCCTCTTTTCGTGCTGGCGGCGGGCGACCTGTTCGGTCTTTAAATCCACAGCCGCTTTATTTGCGGCTGCTTTGCTCATTTTCGCCTCCTCCTTGTCTTGGGCAAGGGTTCTCTTAAGGGACTCGACTTCGGCCGCGCGTTGCATGAGTTACAGTCTGAATTTTAATATTACTAGTACAAATGCCCGTGCGTTGCACCAGGCGAAAAATAAAATATAACCTGCTCCACGTGCCACTATGCAACATTTTTAATCTAATTTCACAAGGACATTATCCTCTAGTGCTTTGGCACCAATCACCCTTTTACTTCTTCCTTTATCCGCTGTCATGTTTCTCCAGTCAAAGCGCATTATCATCATCAATGGCACGTGTCATTCGTAACCCTCCCACACCCACACTTTGAATTCCAAACTCGTAACCATGCCATCAGCACTCAGCATCAAGTTCTAACTACCATCGCTGACATGTATGCACCAGACTCAGCACCCTTCCAATCGGCTCACTCCATCATTTGCCATTCCCTCTTTATTCTCTTTGTAATCAGATCATGTAATAGTGCAACTGTAAATTCCAGTCAAATGCTGCATCGGCTCACTAAAGTTACGTAAGTCACTAAACACTTCTTTGCAAACCATTTTTTATATTAGAAAATAAAAGCATGAAAGTGTATACTAAGGGCGTGTTTGGATCTCCTCCCACTCCACGCTTCAGCAAATTCTGGAGCGGAGCTGAGCCGAACAAAATATCCCCAAGAAGCTATCTTCGAGAAGTATCGATCGATTGTAGTGTAAAATTCTGGAGCGAGGAAGACCCAGCTCCTCAAAAATAAGAATCTGGAGATGCCCTATATTACAGCCGAAATGCCATCGCCAAAGATAACGGTTCGCTCAGCCACGCAAAAGAAAATGATTCAACCCTCGATAGCCAGGCAGTGCTAGGAATATCTCCCCTCGACAGGCATCTTGGTCCTACACTGTCCAGCAACTGCTCCCAGCTCAAAATCGCGATGGGAAGCTGATTTAGTTGCCGAACGGAATGAGATCGTTGCATGGAGTGAGAAGCCGAGAAGATAAGCTAGATTTGGGGAGTTTTGTGAAGTTGGAGGTCCGAACAGGACCTATGTTTTTGGTTCCTGCCAGGAATTTCAGGACTTAGCTCTTGAACTTTATACAGACAGATTCTCTTGTTGCGCAGCAGAATGGTCGCTGACATTGACACGCATAGAAAAAACTTGAGAAGTGTAAGTGTACTGAAGTGTGGAGTACATAATGTTTTCAGTCTGAGCTGGTTGAACCTTTGTTCTATACTATCTTTTTTTGGTTTTATGCCACGACGCTACTGGTCTGTGTCGTTCTGTATCCTTCGATAGTGGAACCATATCTACTCTAGGTCGTATGAAAAGCACACAACATTATCAATTTGGACTAAGATGACCAATACAAATCTTTCATGAGATCATGTGGCGCTCAGACAAATGTACAGAGATCATACAACAACATTGAGTACTCGTACATGCATACACCAGGCGTAACAATTAACAAATGGGATTGTAGTGCTCCAATTCCTTACGAAGCGGAAGGCTGTAAGCTACAGAAAGTAGGCAGCGTAATTTAGTCCAAGAATCCAGAAATGAACTAAATCATTATTAGGTACATATAATGAGAAGAACATTAAAAATTGTAGCAGTTAAGTATTAACATGAGCGCATAAAAATCCAAGAACTAACAGCTCTCTTGGGCCATTGGCAGATTATTATTTTGTTCCACAGTATTTTCAGATTTGTCGGCACAACCTTGGGCCATTATCGTATCCTGGCCTTCTTGTGTTCAATGCCTACATTTAGGTTATCGTCTGAAATCTTTCAACCAACAACACGGCTATAGTTGTTACTTCAAGGAAACAATATCAGAAGGCACATTACCTAAACCGAACATGTAAGGCTCTACATTGGGGTATCATCAATTTTCACAAGAAAACCTAGAAAAAATAGTGTTTGTAAACAGAGAAGTCTGTCGAGCAATGTTGGACAGTGATCATGGCATAGTTAGGACAGTTTCAAGAGGAAACAGAGTCCAGGAATTTTGCCAGGCTCTTTGTAGTTTGAAACAGAAAGAGACAAAGTTAACTGCTGGTTCATAAATCAAATAACCCCATCTATTCAAAATGAAGAGAAGATGCAATACAGATAGAATAGATGCGGTACGACATTGACACTATGCACTTCCTTTACCATTGCAAACATTTGTGAAATAAGATATAGTCAATTAGCAAAACCATGTTTTATTGGGATGATAATAAAGATACAAATTGGACCTCAACAATGATCTAAGCCCTCACATATTTTTTATGGCAGTTTAGTATTATCTATATGTTTTCCCTTCTAGGATAATGGATGGTAAATATATTGTCCCAGTATTATGCATACATCCAGTATTACTCTCAGCCATACTTTTCTCATGAGCAAATTGTTTCTACATAATATCCAAGTCTAGACTCTAGATTTAGAAGATGAAACAGAGGTACCAATAGCAGGAAATGTACACCATGTTTGCTTATAAACTGACTCATACCATAGTCCACCCAATTTGCAGATATAGAAAAAAGCTTGGAATTGTTGTAACTCGAGTCATAGTTCAACTGACATAGACATATCTTGCCTGGATACCGAGATTGTCGGGATAGATGAGAAGAGGGCACTGACAAATATCATCAAGAATGTGAAAAATTGATACTTGCAAGGCACATGGATGGTGGGCGTCGATTGCAGGCCATGCTGGTGTTTCAACTCACGTCACAATGCCGCACCTTCATTGATCAACATGTATGACACATGTGCAATGCAACACAAAATGATGACATGAAATAGCGGGAAAAAAATCAATCGCTCGTTCAAAAATACTAGAAGAATTCAAGCACACCACCTACATCTTTCTTGCCGATCTTCATGGTCTTCTCCTGTAACACGCTGAGGTCTTTGACGCTCCACCGCATAAACTGTTGGATGAAGAATAGCGACATCATCATGAAAAAGTACTCGAGGCAACAACATGGTCATGGTCGTTCCATCGGTGGCGTTGCTGAGGACATGATATCACACCAACTGGTACTACACTTTTCGTGAAAAAGTTTGGTAGTATACTTTGTTGAGAATCATGTATCAACACAAATCTTATCAGTACATGAGACGAGGTGGAAGATCATATATGTACCTATGATTGTGTATATCTAACATTATATATGATGGAAATGCATCCAATGAGGCATAGACGAAAACTTGGGTGTCGTGGCTGACAAGAAAGGCGGTGGGGGGCTGGAAGTTGCCGGGCTAACTGCAGAAAATCTGGATGGCTGAAAACATCACGTTGATCAGCATGTAGAACATCACGGCTGGAGTGGCCAGAGGCGCAAGTAGTGGTAGCTCCAGTGCCTTCACTAAGGCCATGCTAGTGTAGGTAGGCAATGAATTTGATCCTACCATAATGGTGATAGGGTAATTAGTTTTTTATGAACTGTACACCACATACTTTGGACCAGATTTCTTTCTACTATAATCTATCACAAATGGAAAAGAGTAGCGCATACTGCATTCAGGGGCGGGGACAGGGGGGACGAGCGGGGGCCAGCCCCCCCCCCCCCCCCCCCCAACGATCGAGAATTACTTTAGCAGGAGCTGGTAATTAGCGATAGATTTGCCTGATTTCACGTACTTGCCCCCCCCCCCCTGACGCAAACATAGACTCAACAAACATAAGATAAAGGACCAAAAGAAGGCCCAAGAGTCCAAGACCATGAAGTCCCTTCGTAGAATCCTACACTAGAGACATTACGAGGCAATTAGCGCCGACGGCTTCCTACTTTCCGTTCTCGTCTTCTTGATGGCTCCCATCTCTTGATCAGACTCGATTCAGAGTAAATGGACCATCCCAATGTCGCGAGGGGCTATTCTGTAGGCTGCAACAACAGATTCTCCTATGCTCCAGCTAACTACCCAAGGTTAGCACTAGTGGCTACCGTCACCAATCTCTCTCAACTCCATCTTATATATGACAAAATTGTACTTTTAATTTAATTTACTTCTGATTGTAAGATCAACGATGCTAAGTTCTCTCCTGACAAAATTAATATTTTTTTGATCGTTTGTTAACGAGAATATTTTGATATATTTTTATGAACGGAACGTTATTGATCTTATTGAGAATTGTAGAGCCCAATTTAGATTAATACAGATATAACTATGTTTTTATTCCATCAAAGTGACACATTATTATAAGAACCGCAATTTTTTTTCTTCGCTTGGCCCCCCCTATACCTAAATCCAGGCTCCGCCCCTGACTGCATTGTTGAGAATTATATGTGGGCTCCAATAATCATATAATTACACTGATTCATTAGACTCATAAGAAAATTAAGAGCATCTAGCTATTACAGTAAAAGAGGAGATGCACTTGTATAGTGCCAAGAACAAAACATGGATTGCTCTAATACATAATATCATAAGAAATACATTGTTAGGAGCTAGGGCTTTGGGTTGCCTCGGGCGTAGGCTATAGGGGAAGGAGGGAGTTGGGCGAGGGCTGGAGCGCGGTGGCCAGCGGCGAGGCACCGTCCTTGCGGTTGGGGCGGCGGCGACGCAAGAAGGAGGCGGCTAGGGTTAGGGTTCCGACTCCTCTGGGAGCCGGGCAATAGAATAGTCTTATTGCTTAATTCTCGAAATAGTCTTACAACTTGTATATATAACCATAATCTGAAAATAAAACTAAGATAACTTGTGGCCTAAGCCTGCCCAGTGGCCCCCCTGCGGCCATAGACCTGGTCGGTCATAACATCTCTCCCCGCCTGCGCAAACAGCTCGTCCTTGAGCTGAAAGTCAGGGTAATGCTGGCGGAACTCCTCGCGCTACTCCCAAGTAGCATCCTCCTCTGGTAGTCCAGTCCACTGAATCAACATGTACCAGGAGCCTCGGCGCAGCTGAGCCTTCAACGCCGTCTCTGGCTCAGGAAGGAGACGCCCGTCCGTGATTGGTGGAAGTGCCGGCGGTGCCGCGGGTGGCTCGCCGCAGGATGGCTTGAGCAGCCCGACATGGAAGACATCCTGGATCCACGCGCCTGCCGGAAGCTAAAGACGGTAAGCCACTTTCCCAATGCATTCCAGGATAGCAAAGGGACCGGCATAGCAAGGACCGAGCTTCTTCCTCGCGCGTGGGTCCAAGGACTGCGTAGAGCGGTGAAGTAGACGCAGCCAGACCCAATCACCCACCGCGAACTCCGCCTCGCGATGGTGGCCATCATAGTAATGTTTGGCCAACTGCTGGGCCTGTAGGACTCGTTGCTGGACCTCTGCGAGCATCTCATCACAGCCCCTCAGAAGACCCCCAGCTGCCTCGGTTTGTGCCAAGGCCGTATCAACCGGAAGGATCGGCTGGGGTGGCCGGCCATACACCACCTCAAAGGGCATAGCACGGAGGGCGGAGCGATAAGAGGTGTTGTAGCAGTACTCCGCCCATGAGAGCCAGTCCAGCCATGCGCGAGGACGATCACCTGTAACACAATGCAAATACATGGCAATCACCTTGTTAACTATCTCCGACTTGCCGTCCGTCTGAGGGTGGAAGGCGGTGCTCAGGTGTAGCTTCACGCCCGCCAGCAGGAAAAGGTCGCGCCACACGTGTCCCGTGAACACGGGGTCCCGATCACTGACGATCGAAGAAGGAAACCCATTGAGACGGACAATGCCATCGAAGAAGGCCCATGCGACAGATGCCGCTGAATATGGATGGCCAAGTGCGATGAAATGAGCATACTTGGAGAAGCGGTCGACCACCGTGAGAATGATGGATTTGCCGCCCACCTTGGGAAGGCCCTTGATGAAGTCCATGGAGATGTCCACCCAAACCTGAGATGGGACCTCCAAGGGCTGAAGCATGCCAGCCGGCCGTAGAGTCTCCGCTTTGTTGTGCTGGCACGTCACACAAGACCGTACCCAGTCACGGACCAGGGCACGATCACCGGGAATGTAGATGTCGGCGCGGAGACGATGGAGCGTCTTTTGCACGCCCTCATGGCCCGCCGAGTGAGCGAGGCGCAGCACCTGCTGGCGAAGATCGTCGTGCGCCGGAACAAAGACCCGACGCCCATGGAGAAGCAGGCCATCGGCGAGGCGCCACGGCTCCTCCAGCTCTCCCACCGCCAGCTGCTGCTGCAGGAGGAGGGAGTCGGCCGCGGCAGCGGTCGCCCAGTGGATGTCGGCGTAGAGGGCGAAAGAAGGCCCAGTGATGATGCAGAAGGCCGCCCCCTCCGCCGCACCGTCGTACACATCGGCGTCACGCCGAGACAGGGCGTCGGCAACAGTGTTAAGGTGACCTAGGCAGTACTCAACGGTGAAGTCAAAGCCAAAGATTTTACTAATCCACTGGTGCTGGGGTACCGTCGAGAGCCTCTGATCCAGCATGAACTTGAGGCTGTAATGGTCCATGCGGATCTGGAAGGAACGACCCCAAAGATAGGGCCGACAATGGCGTACTGCCTACACCAACCCAATGAGCTCATGCTCATATGCCGGCAGCTTAAGATGGCGTGCGGCAAAGGGGCGGCTGAAGAAAGCGAGGGGTCCATCACCCTGATGCAGGACAGCACCGAACCCTGCACCGGAGGTGTCGCAGTCGACGGTGAAAGGAAGGTCGAAATCTGGCATCTACAGTACGGGTCCCATCGTGAGGGCCCCCTTGACAGCCTCGAATGCTAAAGTGGGCTCCTCATCCCAAGAGAAGGCGTCGCGGCGGAGGAGACGCGTGAGCGGGGCCGCGATGAGGCCAAATTCCTGGATGAAGTTCCGGTAGTACCCCATGAGGCCAAGAAACCCGCGAAGTGCCCACAGAGACTGCGGAATCGGCCAGGCGGCGACGGCCGCCACCTTGTCTACGTCCATGTCCACTCCCTCGGCCGAGATGACGTGGCCGAGGTAAGCGCCCGAAGGCGTCCCGAACGAGCACTTCGAGGGCTTAAGATGAAGATGATGCGCCTGAAGCTCGTTGAAGACGATGGCCACATGCTGGAGGTGCTCTGCCCAAGAGGCACTGTAGATAAGAATGTCATCAAAGAAAACAACCACAAACAGACGTAAGTAGGGCCGGAGAACATTGTTCATCAAGGCCTGAAACGTCGCCGGGGCGTTGGAGAGGCCAAAGGGCATCACCAAGAACTCGAAGTGGCCGTGATGAGTCCGAAATGTCGTCTTGGCGATGTCGTCTGGATGCATGCGCACCTGATGATACCCCGACTAGAGGTCCAGTTTGGTGAAGAAGCGCGCCCCATGTAGTTCATCCAGGAGTTCATCGACCACCGTTATAGGGAACTTATCCTTGAGTGTGAGAGCATTAAGGATGCGGTAGTCGATGCAGAAACGCCACGTGCCGTCCGACTTGCGAACAAGGAGGACCGGCGCCGTGAATGGTGATGTGGATATCCAGATAATGCCCGCGACAAGCATGAGTGCACACTGCCGCTCCAACTCGTCCTTCTGCAGCTGGGGGTACCGGTAGGGCTGTACTACCACCGGCGCCGAGCCTGGCAGGAGATGAATACGGTGGTCGTAGACCCGGGCCGGCGGAAGGTCCTGGGGTTCCGCAAAGAGATCACTGTGCTGCTGCAGGAGGTTATCCAACAGCGGATGCTCGGCCTTAGTGGTAGCCATGGCCAGCTGGAGCGGGGGCGACGCCGGGGCGCCTCCAACGCCCTCCCACCGGATGCGGCGGCCAAGGCGCCAGAAGGTCATCGTCAGGGCGTCGTAGTCCCAAAGGATGGGTCCGAGAGTCCGCAAAAAGTCGAGTCGAGGATGAAGTCGAAGGAGCCCAAGTCGATGCTGACACAAGTGATGGTGAAGTGCTCGTCGCCGATAGTAATGGGTACGTCCCGAGCGAGCCCATGGCAGCGGAGGCGGTCGCCATTAGCGACGGTGACCCGCAACTGCTCCCCGCCTGTTGGCTATAGCGCAAGGCGCCACATAGTAGCCTCTGGTAGGAAGTTATGTGTAGAACCCGTGTCCAAGAGAGCCACCAGAGTCTTACCACGGATCATGACTCGCTCTACTTGACCACTTGATTGAGGATGGAAGGCGGTGCTAAAGGAGAGATGAGTTCCCATAGCGTTTTGGAAACTTTCCCAAAATCGAGAGGTGAAGAGACTTCCACGGTCTGAGTTATTTTCCAATGGGACACCATGAAGAGACACTATTCGGGAGATGTATAAGTTAGCTAGCTGGCTAGCGGTGATACTCTCACGAACAGGTAGAAAATGGGCTACTTTGGAAAGTCGGTCAATCACAACGAAGATGGCATTATTTCCTCTCTTGGTCCTGGGAAACCCAGTGATGAAATCCATACTGATTTTGTCCCATTTCCATTCAGGAATAGCCAAAGGTTGAAGGGTGCCAGCAGGCCGTTGATGCTCTGCTTTAACACGACGACAAACGTCGCAATTAGTAATGTATTGAGCGATTTCTCTCTTCATCCTAGTCCACCAAAACCTCTGGCGTAGATCTTGATACATCTTAGTACTACTGGGATGAATGGTGAGAGGGGATTCATGAGCTTCCTTAAGGATCATCTGGCGTAGATGTTGTTTCTTGGGAACCACCAGACGGTTCTCGAAGAAGACAACACCTTGTTCATCCATGGAAAAACATTTAGCAACTCCGCTAGCAATGTTTTCCTTAATCCGAGATATGCCCTTGTCATACCGCTGAGCGGTTATGATTTGATCCATAAGGGTAGGTTTCGCCACCAGGGTGGAAAAGAACCCTTGAGGAATAATGTGAAGATTTAGCTTACGAAATTCCTCATGGAGAAGTGGTTGACTTTGTTGTAACATCAGATTGTTACAATAGGACTTACGGCTTAGCGCATCAGCCATGACATTGGCTTTGCCCGGGGTGTAAGTTATTCCTAAGTCGTAATCCGAGATCAACTCGACCCAACGTCTTTGCCTGAGATTCAAATCTGGTTGGGTGAAGATATATTTCAAACTTTGGTGATCGGTGAAGATCTCGCAACGATTACCGAGAAGGTAATGTCTCCAGGTTTTGAGTGCATGGACTACAGCTGCAAGCTCTAGATCATGTGTGGGATAATTTTCCTCATGTGGGTGTAATTGCCGTGAAGCATAGGCAATTACCTGACGATCTTGCATGAGTATGCAACCTAGTCCTTGTCGCGAGGCGTCGCAATAGATAATAAAGTCCTTGGAGAAATCTGGTGGTACCAGTACGGGAGCAGATGTCAGGCGTCTTTTCAGTTCCTGAAAACTGAACTCGCACTGTGGAGTCCACTCGAACTTTTTATCTTTCTTGAGGAGTTCAGTTAGAGGTTTAGCAACCTTGGAGAAGTTCTCGATGAAGCGGCGGCAATAGCTCGCTAGGCCAAGGAAACTCCGAACTTGCTTGACCATTTCAGGTGGAGTCCAATCAAGGACGGCTTGAACTCGCTCGGGATTGACAGCAGTACCCTTACCAGAGATTACATGGCCTAGATAGGTCATTTCTGACAACCAAAATTCACACTTGGAGAATTTGGCATAAAGGCGATGCTCTCGAGGTTTCATCAATACCAGCCTTAGATGTTCGGCATGTTCCTCTTCATTCTTGGAGTAGATGAGTATGTCATCGAGGTATACTACGACGAATTTGTCCAAGTACTCCATGAAAACCGAGTTCATTAACCGGGAGAAGGTGGCCGGGGCATTGGTTAAATCGAAGGACATGACGGTGTACTCGTATTGGCCATAACGAGTAAGAAAGGCCGTTTTGGGAATGTCCCCGTTTCTGATTTTGACTTGATGGTAGCCCAACCGCAAATCCATCTTGGAGAAGACTGAGGATCCAGCGAGCTGATCATACAGGTCGTTGATCCTGGGAAGCGGGTATTTGTTCTTGATGGTGACCAGATTGATAGGTCGGTAATCCACAACCATTCGATCCGTTCCATCCTTCTTCTTGACGAAGAGGACGAGGCAAGCCCAAGGAGAGGAGCTAGGACGGATGAACCCCTTGTTCAAGGACTCATCGAGTTGGTTCTTAAGCTCGGCTAGTTCTAAGGGTGCCATCTTGTAGGGTCTTCTAGAAATTGGAACGGTTCCCGGAACAAGGTCTATTACAAACTCAACATCCCTGTCGGGTGGAACGCCTGGCAGTTCTTCTGGAAAGACATCCGGAAAGTCTCGGACTACTGGAACGTCCTCAAGGTCTGGAAGAGGGTTGGCATTAAGGGAATAAAGTTGGCGCTTGGCCACTCGAGTTAAGACATTAACTGTCTTGCCCGAGGGGTGAGTAAGTTGAACGGTTCTAGTGGCACAATCGATCTTGGCATAATGAGCCGACATCCAGTCCATACCCAAGATGATGTTTATGTCAGAGGACTTGAGAGCTATTAAAGATGCAAGGAAGACAAGCCTATCGACAAGAATTTCGTTCCCATGGCTTACCCTAGACGTTTGCAATCTAGAGCCAGGGGTTTGAATTTCCATGGTGGAGGGCATATCACAGAATGTCGTGTTATGCAATCGGGCATAATTCTCGGATATGAATGAATGAGATGCTCCAGTATCGAAAAGAACAGATGCCGGATGGCAGTTAACAAGGAGCGTACCAAGGACGACGTTGGGATCCTCATGAGCCTCTTCGGCTGAAACATAATTGACATGGCCATGTGCAGTGGTGGCCGGCTTGGCGTAGAAAGTCTTTCCCGCGGGCTTACCACGGCCAACGGACTTTCCAGCTTGATTGGGGTTGTTCTGGGGACACTCCCGACTATAGTGACCCGGTTCTCCACACTTGAAGCATGTTACCACAGTGGGGCGTGGAGCAACATTAGCAGCGGGGCCACCATAGGGCTTGGGCGGTGCAAATTGCTGGTTGGGACGAGGCGCCTCAAAGGATGGCCTCAGGGTGAATCTGGGTGGCAGTGCCGTGCTTGGAATCCACACCCGGCGCTTCTGAGCTCCAGAGCCGGATGAAGACCCAAAATCACGGGAGTGCTTGCGTGAAGCGTCATAATCAGTCTGGCCTGTCTCAGCACTGATAGCTTTATTGACCAACTTCTGAAAGGATGTGCACTCATGTAGACGGAGATCGCGGCGAAGCTCAGGGCTAAGTCCCTTGCGGAACCTTGCCTGTTTCTTGGCGTCAGTAGAAACCTCTTCAGGAGCATAGCGTGCCAGGTTCCCAAATTCTCGGCTATATGCATCCACAGTCAGCCTTCCTTGGGTGAAGTTGCAGAACTCCTCCCTCTTGTGATCCATGAGACCTTCCGGAATGTGATGCTCACGGAAAGCCTCACTGAACTCAGCCCAGGTAGTGATTTGATCGACCGGGCGCATAGCTTCGTAGTTTTCCCACCAATGGCTAGCGAGGCCCTCGAGATGATAGGCAGCATAGGTAACCTTGTCGGCTTCGACTACGTTGGCAGAACGTAGCTTGTGGGTGATGCTACGAAGCCAATCATCCGCGTCGAGGGGCTCGACGGAATGGTTAAACTTTGGTGGGTACAGCTTGATAAAGTCATTGATTGACACCAAGTCATTTCGTGGGTGGCGTGCAGTGTTCTGCTCAATCCGCTCCAGCAGGCGGTTGGTCTCACGCTTGTTTCTTTCTGCCTCCAGCATCACTTCGGCCAGAGAAGGCGGGTGAGGCAGATTTTCACCTCTAGCTGCACTGGCTTCCCCCCGCTCCGGAACAGCAGGGTTGCCGCGGGTGTTGACCATCCTAGGAGGAAACAAGACAACAGTTTAGACAAGGATGGCTCAAACTTAACAAGGAAGTGCAGAATGTAAAGGATAACGCGGAATGCAGAGATGCTCATTCGTATGCCATGGTAATATAAAACTGCCATATATACACCAACGGTCATACACGTCATACATAGTTTAGTACAAGCCCATGCTACAGTACAACTATGAAGGTAGACGTTACATCTCATCGGAGGCATTCCGAGTTCCTATACATTATTTATCTACACCTCCGGAATCGATTACACACCAAGTCGTATTCCACAAGTCACGCAGGACAGTGGGGATACAACTACTACAATACTAGTGGTACTACTACTAACTCAGATAGCTCCGTAGTAGTCCTCATAGAAGTCACCTCCATAGCCTGGAAGTTCAACGTGATCATCCGGAAACAGACGGTCCTGAGGAGCCTGTGGACCATAGGGGCTAGGATGAGGTCTTGGACCAACAAACGGTGGCCTGCGGGGACCACGGGGTGGGGTGATGCCTCCCACATCACGCCAATCCACCATGTCTGGCAGAGCTGATCTCACAGGATACAGATCCCTGGTATCCATACATCCAGCTTGCACCGCGGGTGCAAACCGAGTCAATGTGGCCCAATGATCAGCACGGGTATTAAAAAGCTCCAGCCTCAAGGCCCGATTCTCTCGGTCCTTATCTTCGAGCATCTCTGCAGTGGTACGAGTTAATGAGTCCTCCTGAGTGGAGTCAGCATAGATAGCCTGAAGATACCCTTGCGCTCCCGGAAGTGAAGCTGGCATGTAACGGAAATCAGTGTTCCGAAGCAGGCCAGTCCTGACTCGCAAGATGGTCATCATGGAGTAGGCAGCATCCTGCATAGCCATCTCAACGGTAACCCGAGTCCATAGGAACAGTGAAGGGGCTCGGTAGATCCAGGATAGGAAGGAAATATCCTGACGGTGCAGAAATACTGGCTTTGATTAAAGTCGCGGAACTGCTCTTCGACAGTGTATTCGGGATACCAACGGTATCCTTTCTTGATCATGACCCAGACTAACATAGCAGTATGACCGGGCACGTCGAGGCACCTGGTCAGGCGAACCACTTGGTTTTGAGGACGGTTGGCCATCTGAAAGCACAACCACAAGACAAAGACATCAGAATTCCTAGGGAAAATTGGACAGCATAACGGCTGTAAATGCTCAGAAAAAGATTTGAGACATCCACAACAGTTCACAATACCGCTCAACAGCATCATATCAAGGTTCTGATTCAAATAGCAACATACTAAAATAGTAGAAACTGGACTGGGACTCGTAGCAATAATCCTATAAACTACTACGGATTAGTAACATGTGAACCTGATAGAAGAGGAGAGCCTAGTCCTTAACCCACGTTGAATGAGAAGAGAATGACTCAGATCAGAGGCATAGGGTAAAGGAGTAAAAGAACCTTACGTTCCCTCCCACAATCAATTCCCTTACATATAACTAAAGCATTTCTAGACTCGACATCGACCAGTTTGGCTCAACGAACCTACAGGCAGTCCGGCTCTGATGCCAACGCTGTCAGGACCCCGATTCTAAGCCACATCGATCTAGCCGATAACACCTCATATCACTTTGCAGCCTCACGCACGGTATCCCATGGGTGTCGCCTTACCATGGCCTGGGACCGTTTGCGCCTTTTGGCTCGCGTATATGACAATGTCGCTAGCATCCATATGACCAAGAACCCGGGCCGACATGGCTAGTCGTGAACCCAAAGCGGCACAGACCTATGGAGACAGGCATACATGAATCACATCGAACATGTCGGTCATCAACGAGTGATTCCGGGCTGTAGCACTGGGCTAACAGGACTCCGGGGATCCCGGGCTGTAGCAGGCTAGACAGGACTCCGAAGATCACCGCGTGACATTTCCTCGAAGGGACAGACATAGGGACGAAGTGAAACACATGCCGGCCAGTCAAGTGTCCTGAACAGTAGTGCTGGGCTAGCAGGACTCCGGTGAACCGGGCTGTAGCGGACTACTATGGCTCGAGGAACACTAGACTACATTTCCCCATAAGAAAGGCTACGAAGGACAAACAACTAGATTGTCGGATCCCACTCATACCAAGCATTTCAATCATACACACAATATGCCCGATATGAGTACATACAACATGGCATCACAACAAAACTCTACAACTCAAGTACTTTATTTAAAGGCTCCAGGGAGCCATACATAACATATTCATACAGATAGGGGTCACAAGACCCGACACTCAAGTCATACAATCATACAAGCACATGCGGAAGCAACTAGTCTGAGTACAGACTCTAGAAAGAAAGAAGGCTTCTCGAAGCCTGTCTATCTACATAGGGCCCTCCATGGCCGGGATCACCACCTGGGTGGCTAGTCACTCGTCGACGTCAAGGTCTACATAAAAGCCATCGGAGGGGGCAGTGTTGTCGTCTGAAAACAATAAATAAGCAAACATGAGTAAAAAGGTACTCAGCAAGTCTTACATCAGAACCTACTATACATGCTCATTCTCAAGAAGGTGGTGGGGTTTATGCAGCAAGCCAGCTTTGACTCTTGGCTAAGCTATCCTACGGAACCTCTTTAGTAAAATAGTTTTCGCACACGAGTCCACTACTCACCCACACAATACTCCACCGTGGATCCTCCCTCGTATCCTGCGAGAGGGCCATCCTCGGTACTCACACTTATCTTGAGTATTTTAGTAGTATCCATTAACTCGTCTATGAACTGTATAGGCAACCAAGTAGTCCTTTACCGCGGATGCGGCTATTCGAATAGTTTTATACCCTGCAGGGGTGTACTTCGTCATACACGCTTTCACCGCTTACCGCCGTCTACACGACATGTACTCGGCAACCTTCAAGCGGAAGCCCAGCGAGGGTGTCGGCCACGGCCTACCTAAACACCTAAGCCCCTAGTCCAGGTTTATCGCCTATCCAGGTTCCATCCGCAGGGAGTCCGGCCGAGGTTTCCACATACGGCCCCGAACGATGTGAACAGGGTTCCCGAGACACCAAACGGGTGACTCGGTACACCCGGCCATGGTGTATCTACCGCAACATAGCCCACCCCTAGGGTCAGCGCTACGCACGGCCGCCAACACATATCCTACAAACACCAGAAACTATTTGCAACTCCTGGACAGAGTACTAGGGTGGCTAAGAAGCCGAGAGGGTCAATTAAGGATCCCAATGCACGGTAGTAGCTGAATCTTAAATCACACATACAGATCTCAGTTCTTAGGGGCGGCCTCAATGAAACAACCCACCATGTACTCCTACATGGCCTCTCATCGATACCTTTACCAAATCATGTTCAACACATCCCACATATTACTGACACAAGCATTTCACTCTAGCCCATCACCCAGATGAACCAGACCTGACACAACTCTAAGCATAGGAGGCATAGCAAGGTAGGAATCACAAAACATGGCTCAATCAACTCCTACACATGCTAGTGGGTTTCATCTAGTTACTGTGGCAATGACAGGTCATGCAGAGGATAAGGGTTCAACTACCGTAGCACACAACAGTTTGAATCGTGTTGTCTAAATGCAGTAAACAAGAGCAGGAGCGAGAACATGGGTTGTATCGGAATGATCAATGGTTGCTTGCCTGATGGAGTGGTAACGGGATACTGCCCTTCAGTTGGATACTCGTGAATATCCTCGGAGGCAGAACCTACCATGAGGAACACAACGAAGCACAATCAACACATGACGATATGCAACAATATGATGCATGCTATGACATGGTAATATGAATGTGTTTTGGCCTAATGCAAGCTAAAATAGAAAGGGGTGAACTCATTTGAATCCAAGATTCAATTATTAGCTCATTAATTATTGCATTTATAGGGCATTTTCTTATTCTGCTTAAACAGCAGGGTAAACTTGTTTTGTCATGCATGAAACCATTACAGATGGATAGATTGAATTTTTCTGATAATTTTTCATATATAATTTGTCTCATTTGGAGTTATGGTTGAATTTCTATGAATTTTTGAAGTTTGAACTATTTTCTGGAATTTCCTGGTTATTTAGAAATAAATTAAATCCAGAAAAGGACTTATTGCGTCAGCATGACGTCATGATGATGTCACCAAGTCAACAGGGCTGGCCCGGGTCAAACCTGACCAGTGGGGTCCACTGGTCAGTGACACAGTGATGTTTAGGGTCACAGACAGGTGGGCCTGGTCAACGGCCACGTCAGTGTGGTCAAAACTGACGCGTGGGCCCAGTCGGATTAGGTTATCCCTAACTAATTCCGTTAGCTACTTAACTAATCTAGTGGGGCACGTCTGTCAGTGGCTCAGGCTGCTTAGTTAGCTGGTCATTAGTGGCTAATGACAGCGCCACGTCACCAGCCACCGGAGTTAGACGCCGGCGACCAGACTCGACGGCGGAGGATCGCCGGAGTTGCTTGGAACGGTGCTATGGGGCTCGGTTTGATGCGCTGGAGGCACCGGAGGGATGCCCATCCTCGCGCGCATCCAGGGGATCACGCGGGAGGCTGCGGGGTGGCCGGAGCTGACGGCGGCGAGCTCTTTTGCGGCCACCGGAGTTCGGGCGGAGAGGGAAAGAGGGCTACGGTGCACGGGAGGACGAGGGAGTGCGTGCGTTAGGCTCCTGGGGACGCGCTGAATGCGGTGGTGCGCTCGGACACGTGCTTGCACGGCCGTAGCCATGACGCCGACATGGCCGGCAGCGAGAAGCGCTCGGGCTCGAAGGGGGCGACGGCTACGGCAATCAAACGGAGAGGAGAAGAGGGGGTAACGGTGGCGGAGCTCACAGCGGTGCCGTAGGGATGGCTAGCGGGCTCGGGGACGTCCTTGACGGCGCGAATCGACGGCGAGGAGCTCGGGTGCCCGAGGTTGAAGATGACCACGATGACGATGAAACAGGGCCTCCTGGCGTCTTCTAGCTCGATTGGGAGGACGAGGAGGCTTTGGGGGTGCTTCTGGACTCGACGGAAGGGTGAGGGGAGCACGGAGGCACGTCTACGGCGTACGGCGGCGACGAGCTCCGCTCGGTGGAAGAGAGAGGGAGCCAGAGGAGAGAATGGGGACGAGAGAGTGAGCGAGAGGGGTTCCAGGGGCTGCGTGGCGCTCATCTAGAGGGGTCGGGAAGCAGGAGGTGGCCAGGCAGGGTGGAGGTGGCGCGCGCGCGTGCCGGCGGGCGTCGAGCACGCGCCCCTGTCCTTCTGTCCGAGGAGGGAGACGACAGGGGGCAGCGGTGGTGGGCTGGGCCGCCAGCTGGAGTTGGGCCAGGTAGGTCCAGGTAAGTGGCCCAGTGGCCTTCCCTCTTTTATTTATTTCTGTTTTCTATTTATGTTATTTTGTTTTGATTTAGTTTAAATACTGAATCATTTTATAAAATCCTGAAAATATTCATGGACACTTGCTGAATTATTTCAGTGGCCCAAAAATAGTTCCAACATTATTTGAGCATTTGAATTATTTAATAGCATTTAAATGCCCAAATTCAAATATTTATGAATTAAATCAGTGACCTTCTGTTGACCTAGAAAAATGTGCACCTATTTTCCCAAAGGTTCTAACCCAAGGCAAGGAGGGTGAGCATTTTAGAAGGGCATTTCAGGTTCATTGAATTTATTTTTGGTAAACCCTAGTTGATTTCAGGGGGGGGGGGGGTGCTGGGGGTTCTGCCTTCCCCATTTCAAGTTTCTGATGAAAGTAAACATGATGCACACTCTAATGCATGGTCTAGCTAGGGTGTGACATCTAAACTCAGGAGTGGTCACCCATGTGGCGCCACAGGGTTCGGTGATGTAGAACCACTACTGCTACCATACCCCTTGACGGTCTCCACGAAGGCCCCTTTGGGCCAAGTGGTGTTGGGGAGCTTGCTCACCATGGCACCACCTCAGTCCACGTGATGCCCTTCGACCACCTTCGGCTTCACATTGAAGACCTTGAGCCATAGGCCGAAGTGTGGGGGGATGCGGAGAAGCGCCTCACACATAACAATAAGCGCTGAGATGTGGAGGAAAGAATTTGGGGCTAGATCATGAAAATATAGCCCGTAGTGGAACATGAGGCCACGGAGAAAGGGTTGGAGAGGAAACCATAGCCCGTAGAGAAAGTGGGGGATGAACACAACCCTTTTGTCGGGCTGTGGAATGGGGATGACTTGCTTCTTGGCAGGGAGCCTCTGCGCGACGTCCGCAGTCAGGTACCCTACCTCTCGGAGCTCCTTGATGTCCTTCTCCGTGACAGAGGAGGCCACCCACTTGCCTTGTGAGCCCGATCCGGACATGCCTGGAGAGGTTGGTGGTGGTGGGAAAAATTAAAGCTTGGGCACTAAAGCTTGAGGATGGGAAACAGGAGAAGGAAAAAGGCGTGGGATGGGAGCCTATGGATATCAAGCCCCCCCTTAAGCCTTAAAACTCGTCTGTTCCCAAGGAGTCGTGCGAATGACACGGTTGGATTACCCAAACCCGTATTGATGAGGATTCCGTAATAAGTAGGTACGATCTTTGCGTCGACAAGACGTGTCAATAGAGGCCATGCCTCGAAACGCGAAGTGGGAGGCCAAAACGGTTCGAAATGATAAAGAGGCCAGATGTAGCGTTTCGGCGAAAAAGTTGTCAGCTAGCAGACATAATTTTGATTGAATATTCTGCCTTCATGGTTGAGGGTTGTGGCCGTCATGCAGAGCCGGATACAGTTCTTTTATTCAGAAGATTGCTTTGAAGTATTCGGAGGTGGAACCCGCCTTGCAATGCCGAAGACAATCTGCGCGCCGACCATATCGTCATTGAAGATTGGTTCAAGGGCTACTGAGGGAGTGCTAGATTAAGGGGTCCTCGGGTGTTCGGGCTGTATGATATGGGTCAGATTGATGGGCCGTGAAGATACAAGGTAGAAGGCCTTCCCCCCGTGTCCGGATAGGACTCTCCTTTGTGTGGATGGCAAGATTGGCGTCCAGATCTATAGTTTCCTTCCTCTATAAACCGACTCTGTACAACCCTAGGCGCTTCTGGTGTCTATATCAACCGGAGAGGTTAGTCCATAGTGATCACCAGAATTCATATAGGCTAGACATCTAGGGTTCTAGCAATTACGATCTCGAGCTAGATCGACTCTTGTAACCCCTATACTCATCAAATACAATCAAGCAGGATGTAGGATTTTACCTCCATTAAGAGGGCCCGAACCGAGGTAAACATTGTGTTCCCTGTGTCCCTTGTTACCTTCGATCCTCAGACGCATAGTTCGGGACCCCCTACCCGAGATCGGTCGGTTTTGACACTGACAGCGGTCATATTGCGCTTTATTATCACCGGTAGCAAACTGACAGCGATCCAAGTGGATGTAATATGTTGTAATTTCTTTATTGAATAGTCTAAGTATATTCTTGGCCGGTATTCTGTAATTTAGGCCGGAAGGATTAGTGGATCTCAGTGTTGCCGGTCTTCAGGCCAGCCCATTACTCATATGGGCCAAAACGTGGGCCTATAATCATCTTGGGCCATTAGCAGGTCTAAACGTATAGTAGTTTTCTGCCTTAACAGGCCGAGTAAAGTTCTGGCCAGCTGGGCTAGAAAATGCCATGGGAATTTAACAGGCTAAAACCTAGACTGGGCTAGCATTGAGCCGAAAAATTCACGGGCCAATACAGGCCGAAACTGCCTAAGGCCCATGTTCGTACCAAATAGGACGAGCCGTTAACTGGCCAAAATATATCTCGGGACTATTTGGCCCAATATATTATGGGCTTTAAGCAGGTCGGGGCCATAGGCCCGAAAGTGTCACGAGGCATTATCAGATGGGTTGTAAGGTGGCCGGATTCAACACGGGTTGTAATTAGGCCCAACTGTTACACGGGCCATTAACAGGTCGATAGGCCAGTTGGGCTGAAATTTATCCATGAAGACTATGGGCCGTTAAGAGGCCTAAAGTTACTACAGACAAGAAATAGCCCGCTTTCTGCATGGGCCGTTAAATGGACTAAAGTGAAACCGGGCTGACAACGTCCCAGATGCACCACGAGCCGCTAACACCCCGAAACTATTATCAGATCGATCTGGTAAATGGGCATTTAATAGGCTGAAATACAAACCTGGATTAGAATGGGCCCAAAAGAACTGTGGCCTACTAACAGGCCTGATCTGATATGGTCCGTAATTTTGCCCAAAACATGGCAGGCTGTGAACGGGCCTTTAGCTGGCCTGGCCTTTTTACCTTAAATGGGCCACTATTGGGTTGTGCCACATGTTGTCATATCATAGTTGTCTTCCGTCCATTGTAGGAATGACATATGTCCCAACGATGAGCTGACACATGCATTATCCGGTGAATGAGAATTTTACACGTGGAAAATCCCCAATGGTCAGGGCTGTTAATGGGTTATCGGATCCAAACCAAAACTCGATAGCTTAAGGGCGACCCGTTACGGTGGATGCCACATGTCAGTCACCCTTGACAAAAGCACTTCTATGAGGCACGATTTATCGTCATCGAAAACATCTACGACAGCACAGGTATGACTATCTTGATTCTGTCATTAAATTGTCATGGATGTACATGCATGACAGAAAACATGACCTACTATGACAAACACGTATCATCACAGAAGTGTATTTTTTTATAGTGATCACTTATATTACTGGACACAATTGGATCAGTCTATTGTCTGAGTATGATCTGCAGCCCTGTGATGAACTGCAATTTGGTTTAACAAACACGCCACAATTAGTCCTTCTCGCGTTTAATAGAAATGAAGAAAAAGACGGGATCAAGGTCACGGAGCATTGTCAAGTTAGAAAGCTGATCATAGCACACGAGAGATGATGGCTGCTGTCTAGCACATCGATACCACCTTGAGCAATGGATCAAGCACTGGCACCTTCTCCGGTGGCACTTGCTCTAGCACTCACAGCGGCAGCAGCTCGGTCTGATCCACCTAAGGATTGGGCACCGACCACGTCAGCGGATCAGGATTATCTACCCGAGGATCGGGCATCGACACTGGCACCAACTCCACTAGGAGGACCATCTTCGGCAGCAGCAGGGGCACTACCAGTCGCAACGGCTCCGACACCTGCACCAACACTTGAAGTTGCACTTGCATCTCCTCCGGCCCATAAAGCGGCAACGGAACCAGCAGTTGCACCGGCAACAGACTGGGCTGCAGTTCGCACTGCATATACCAAAGTCCTTACAAAAACCGACATCTACACCTTCATGGTAAGCATCGGCCGCCCCAAGTGCTTTGTTCTGTTTTCTTTGCACACATATTGTTTCGCATGATTCACTATGTTGATCTAACTGTCTATGTATGTCTCCTTGTTTGCAAACAGAGAATTCCTAGAGCAACAAGGGAGCCGTTCAACAATCCGGGCGACCATTGCCAAGTTTCTCTTACCATGTGCAGCCTTGGTGTGAATGAACCTGCTCATTATACCGTAAGTACAAAGGACGGTCGCATGATGATTGATGCTAAAGGATGGTCAAGTTTCAAATCTAAATCAAAGCTTGCGGTAGGGGATGATGTCAAAATCAACTTTCTCGGCAAGGATAACTGGTCGAAATCAACTTTGAAATTCTTCAGTAGCAGCACGCAACTGCCGAACTGATCTATCCTCCGAGAGATTTTGATGTAATAATATGGCATGGTGAAACAAGTGCCCTGTGTGTATAACTAGTATGACAGTATTATTTATCACATAGGATATTGTGAAAGAATTGCAACTCTGATTGCTGGTTAGGAACTATTGTTCGATTTCATTCTAACAGCTGACGTGCTTTATTCAATTTTTTGTATTCTCCTTGTGACAGCATCTAAAACCAGCGCCGTACCGACCGCTTGCAATATGAAATGCGCCAAGTTAGAATATATGGGCCCCCAAGCATGCAGGCCCACCGGCCTGTGGCCCAAAGTCCAGAACCGTGAGCCTGTCTGAATATTATATTCTTAGCTAAACCCCCATATTATGTTATATATATCCCCCTTAATTTTTCTTATGTATAAAGTTGTGATATAAAAGATTTTTATATTTCTTTATAGAGGGAGTATCTCTGTGTCAAAAATATATTTATGTGTAACTAGTTACTCCTTCCTTTCTACTTCCTTTCGCTGATATGTGGGGCATCCGGCAATGGGGTCCACGTGACATGCACGAAATTAGAGTGCATAACTGCACGGTAGACTCACCCCGGTCGCAGCATCGCAGTAATGCCCAATGAGCATCAAATCACAAAAAACCCCACTTTTCAGCTTTAGCAGTAAGCTGGACGGACGAAGCAGCAATATTTCACTGGGCCTGAATCCCTTTCTCCCTCGTCTGCTTGTTAAGAGAAAACCCCCTCTTGGTGATTGCATAGGGTTTTCTCATGGAGAACCTGGTACAAATTCTTCATCCATCCCCGATAAATCCAAGTCCCTTGGTCGCGGGTAATCCTAGGATGGCAGCTGCCGACATTGATGCATTTTTCTTCCTACTGAATCTAGTGTGCTTCATTTCAATGCCCAAATTGCGAGGACCCTGCAAGTTTCTGTGCCCTCGGCAAGACACCACACTTGTTCCTTCTGATCCTAACACGGGATTTTAAAGCATGCACAGTATGTTCCTAGAATCCTCTTTTCTATCTGGGAGGGTGGGGGGTTTTGAACATGCTGCCGACTAATTTGGAAATTTGGATTGCTATATTTGGATAAATGGTACTAGTGCCATGGTCAACACTAACATGGAGGAAATTATTTCTAAATTTCATTAAGGAATACATTGTGTTCTCGTATTATTTTTCCTGCAGTGCATTCCTTGCTCTGTCAGAACACATGTACTCAATATGGTCAGCCTTGCCATAACTGAATACACCAGTTTAATGGTCACATTGAAGACTGACGGTGTTCAGGGAACGGGGATCCCCAGAGGATCCCCAGACTTGCCCGCCTGCGGCCCACGGCGTGGCTGAGCTAGCAGGTCTGTACAACCCATCCTCATCGATGAGGTATTCAAGACCATCGAGAGGGGCCAAGCCTCGCAAGGTGGACGATGCAAGACCTCCTTAGGAGCGGCCTCGCCAGGCAGGCTCATGAGGGGCGGAGAGATCAAGGCAAGGCAAACCTCGCGAGGTCCTCGTGACGTGAGCCATGACGATCGAGACCAGGTGGGCGCCAGCGCGCAGTGTCCTTGCTTCCTCTTTGGTGCCAAGGGGGCAAGCTTAGGCGCGGAGTACCGAGGCATCAAGCAAAGGTTTCCATATCAGTGCAACGATACCACGACTAGCAGGATGGCAATACGGAGGTCACAATGGAGCCCAAGACGGTGTCACCACTAGAGCCTTTTGCAGGCGAAGACTACTTTTGTTAGGATAAGCTGTACTAGCTGTCCCCTTTCAAATTGGCCGTTGTTGGCTCCCTTCCCGCTCAATATTTGGGGAGAGGACCAGGGCCTGTATAAGTAGAACTAGCCACCATAGTAAAGGGATGAGACAAAAGAGGGAGAGCTCATTCAGAGGCATCTCACCCACACAAGTTGGCCAAGCAAAAGAACACCTCAACCTCAGGAGGTTGTTCTTCCCCTTGTAATGTTCATCATCAGCCCAAGAGGCAATCCACCACCACCACACTTGAGTAGGGTATTACACCACAATGGTGGACCGAACCATTATAAATCTTGTGTCTTTGTGTTGCGAGTTCGCTGAGTTCATCCGCGAGATCTTAGCGAGCTAGGGCGTGGATCGATAGGGAGAAAACCTTCGCGCGCACCCCATTGTTCGAACCTCGAGGGTTTTGCCAGAACCCGTGATCCGACATTTGGCGCGCCAGGTAGGGGTGCGCCGAAGCTTCCTTCCGTCGCCCCACGCCCCGTTGCTCCGTAGTCTCCATGGCAGACGCGGGCCGCACTCGTGCTGAGCGCCGGGCTGCCCTCGCCGCCCGCGTCGCTCAGACAGCTCCCAACGGCGGGCCACCTTGTCATTCCCCGTTGCCTGCTACCAACGCCGCCACCGGCCCGGCGGGGAACGAGCAACAAGCATCCTCGCTGCACCCCTCCGTGCGGCGGAACGGCCGCACCGCCAATCCATCGCTGACCCCGGTCGGTTCTTCTTCCCATGCACGTCGCCCTCCCATGGACGCACGGGCCGCGCTCCTCATGGCGCATGAGCTCCTGCGATACTGACTGGTCGACGACCTCTACAAGGACTGGCTTGACCACATCGCAGAGCTTGTCTGCGCCGCAGGGGGCTCCCTGCACCGTCCCTCTCTCCGCCTCGCCCCCCGCTAGTTACGGTCGACGTAGCTCATGGAGCGCCTCCACCACCTCTGCCCCAAAACGGTGCCCTGGCACCAAGGCGCGCGGCTCCACGAGGCGACCCGATGTTTCCCGCGCCCGCGCGTGAGGAAAGAAGCTGTCAAGAAGTCCCTCGACCGCAAGAAAACGCTTCGCCGCTACTCACGCCACCGTGCCAGGACCGGCAGCGGCGGCAAGACCGCGCGCCTCCTATAGCGGCAGGGCGCGGACCCCATCAAGACCAAGCTCCACCCCCAAGGCGGGGCCCGGTGACCACAGCTGGCTGCCGCGCTTTCACCCCCGAGTTGCGTAGCGTCGCCTGGCCGGGAAAGTTCAAGCCGGATCTGCCTCCTTGCTACGACGGCACCCCCGACCCCGCGGAGTTCTTGCAGCTCTACGAGCTGAGCATCGAAGTGGCCAACGGCAACAAGAAAGTCATGGCGAACTGGTTTCCCTTGGCTCTCAAGGATGGCGCCCGCTCCTAGCTCCTGAACCTGTCACCGGGCTCGATCTCCTCCTGGGACGAGATGCGCTACCGCTTCATCACCAACTTCCAGGGCACTCGCGACCGCCCTCCAGCTGCGGGTGACCTGCGCCGCGTCAGGCAGCAACCGGGAGAGACCCTCCATATGTACATCCAGTGCTTCAACAACGTCCGCCTCAAGATCCCCAAGGTGACGGACGAGGCCATCATCTCTGCGTTCTCTGATGGCGTCCGCGACGTCAAGATGAAGGAAGAGCTCGCTATCCACGAGGAGCTGTGCATGTCCCTAGAGTTTTTCAACCTGGGGACCAATTGCGCAAGGGCTGAGGAGGGGCGCCTCTCCCTCCTCGAGCTCCCAGCCAAAGACCCGGAGGAGAAGAAAGCCAAGGCCAAGGACATGAAGTGCAAGGGAGCAGCCGTGCTCGCAGCGGAACTAGACACGAAGCATGGCAGAGACCAACCAGAGTCATCCAAGAGCAGCCATCTATTCTGCGCCTTCCACAACCTGAATACCCACAACACCAGCAACTGTCAAGAGCTCAGAGCCATTCGCGAAGGAAGCTTCGGTCGACGCCCCAAGCACGGAGGCTAGGGCTACAGCCGAGGAGGAGGACGTGGTGGCGGACGCTGGACGAGCGTGGCCCGCGCCAGGAGTGGCGCGACCGGCCTCGTGAGGACCGCTGGCAGGATTAGCCTCGCGAGGGCGCTTGGAGGGATCATCCTCATGAGGATCGTCCTCAAGGTAACGCCGGACTCCCTCTCCTGCCGCCACCGCCAAGAAGGAATGATGAACACCATCAAGACGAGGGGGCTGGGGGCTTCCAGGAACCGCGTGCTATCGCCTGCATCTTGGGCGGAGCCCAGGCCCCAGCCTCGCAGCGTATCTTCAAGCAGTTTGCTCGTGAAGTGAATGCAGTCCTCCCCAAGCTTGAAGCCACATGCCCGCTCAGATGGTCCCAGTGACCCATCACGTTCAACTTGGCAGGTCAGCTCAAGTGCGCAGCTACCGCTGGCGCCGTCCTGATGCTTTGCTCCCCAGTCATCAGCAACGTGCAAGTTACCAAGACACTCATCGACGGCGGCGCAGAGCTCAACGTTCAGTCCGTCGACACGTTCGACAACCTCCAAGTTACATATGACCAGCTTCAGCCGACCAAGCCTTTCTCAGGAGTGACCGACGGTTCCACCACACCGATAGGGTAGGTCCGCCTCCCTGTCACCTTCGGGAAATGCAAGAACTACCTCACGGAGCTCATCGACTTCGACGTCACGCACATTCGTCTGCCGTACAATGCCATCCTCGGGTATCCAGCCCTGGCCAAGTTCATGGCGGTGACCCATCACGGTTACAATGTCCTCAAGATGTCGGGAAGCGGCGAGATCATCACGGTCCCATGTGAAGAACGAGATGCGGTGTGCTCCCTCGAGCGTGCCTTCCAAGTTGCAGCAATCGACGACCTCGACAACAAGGGCGAGGGCCCTGCTGAGGTCATCCCCAAGAAGAAGAAGCAACTGCACCGTGCAGGACCTCAGGAGGGTGGCTTCACAGCCGGAGCCTCGTCAGGATCAGCACCCGCTCCCGGGGCACCTCCCTCCATCGCACAGGAAGGTGCGCCCAGCGCCCTTCTCGGGCAGGGCTCGGGGGCTTTCTTCTGGAAGGCCTCGGACCTTGCCCACATCATGAGGGAAGCGCTTGGGCACCACTTGGAGGCATGCTTCACGGCACGTTTCCCTCAGGAGGGCACAGGGCAAGGATCGCCCACCGTTCAGGAGTTCGTCACCAAGACCACCCAGGAATTGCAAGACGCAAGGGCCATGCGCGGCGACCGCCGCTCACGAGGCGCAACTTCCCATCCAGGCAAGGATGTCGGGCTTCGCGTCTGCATTGACGTTCCAGAGCTCAATAGGGCCGCTTCTCCGGAGCTTTTATGGCCTTCGCTTGTGGTACGCTGCGAGGACCCACCACACAACTACATTCGCATGCCCTTCGGCCTGCCGAGTGTGTCATCCACCTACCAGCGCAACTTGCGGCGCATCCTAGCGGCTCAGGGGGGCAGGCACCACGCCGTCCTGCTGGAGATGGAGACGGTCCTCAAGGAACAACCTGAGCCCCCAGAGCCTCCTGAGGCTCGGGGCCCCGGTGGCTCGTGAGGACCAACCCCTTCATTGCGCACCTTCAGCTGCCCCAACTCTCCTTCGTCAACATAACCAGGTGACATTTTCCAAGTTCATTTAGCTGGGAGCGCCCCTCGGGCTGCATCATTCCCAGGCCACGTGGGTCCGTCCCTGTGGCATGTATCCCTTTTTATGTCTTTAGCTTACCTTGTTGGGAGCGCCCCTCGGGCTGCATCATCCCCAAGCCGCTCGGGCTTGACCCAGTGGCATGTATCTATCATGCACTTACTTAAGCCTGGTACTCTCATGTTTAATCTACCTATGATTACTACTTGCTCGATCGCCACCCATCATGGGGACCCCGCGCCGGCCGCCTTTCTTCAGGACCCTTCGCGTGAGTAAGTTGAGCATGACGTCTGTGCTCGGGACTGTCCCTGCAGCATCGATAAATCAAACGGCTGAGCTCTGTCTGGCGGGTCGGCCCTGTTTAAGTCACCTCTTGGGGCTGTTGGGGCTTGGCTTTCTCACGTGATAACCTCAGGAGATTCGTTCAGCGCAGGTTGTCTGACCACATCGCAGGACCGGCATGGCGAACAAGAACCAAGACCAGGCGCAACCCGACTTGAGGTAGGGCCTCGTGAGTCCCGCACTGGCTCACGAGTGCCCAGATACACCTCGTCTAGCCCTGCCGTGCAAGCCATGTGTCAGGGCGGGGCTGTACACGCCCCGGGGGCTCTCCGTAGAGGGAGCCCCCCTCCCACGCACAAGTGGAAGCACCATGCTCCGCGCTGGCCATCGACACTGCCGAGGAGCGGCTATGCCCGTGCACAAGTGGAAGCACTATGCTCCGCGCTGGTGATAAACAACTGAGGGCGGCTTCACGGTCGTACCAACCTTAGGGAGCCCCAAAGCTCAGCGTCTGGCCTCACAGCAACGCCTCCCCTCGGGAGAGCCGTGCGAGGGGGCTGGGCACGGGGGCCGCGCTCGGGTCACGCCCAACCGTACGCCACCCAACCAGGTCTCCCAGACTTGGGGGCTATGCTTGAGTCACTCCCAAGCGCACGCCACCCAACCAGGTGTCCCGGACCTAGTCGTCGCATGCCCCTCCCGAGCCGAGCCTCGGCATGGGCAAAGGTATAGAGATTGTTTGCACGTCAAGGGGGGCTCCTGAGCATCGCGACTCAGGAGCCTAACTGGTCACGTAGCCCCTCACTCCTTGGTCCGTCCTAGTCTCCGGTCGGCCCAATGGTGGTTGAAGTATGCGCGGGCCCGGGCTGTGCCGACATAGAACATTAACCTATCCTCGCGTACTCTCCCTGTAAGCTGTTTGCGCGTCAAGGGGGACTCTTGAGCATCGCGACTCAGGAGCCTAACTGGTCACGTAGCCCCTCACTCCTTGGTCCCTCCTAGTCTCCGGTCGGCCCAACGGCGGTTGAGGTATGCGCGGGGCTGGGCTCTGCCGATGCAGAACACAAAGCAAATAGGAAGAAAATCACAAAATCTCGAAGCAAATATTACAAGACATATTGTCCTCACAATATCAAATGAAAGTTTTAACGCCTCCACGAGGCCTGATGCATATTGCAGGAATGAAACAGGAAAGCAGCCGCAGGTCACCCCTGGACAGCGTCATCGCCTGCAGAAGGTGCTCGTCCCTTGGTAGCGCCGTCTTCACCTGCACCGCCAGCTGCAGGATCGATGGCATCGCCGGTCGAGGGCGCGAGGACGAAGCCGCGGAAGTTCTTCAGCAGGGCCTCCACCTGCCCTTTCACGGCTACGGCGGCGGCCACACAATGTTCATCAGCTACATGCTCTAGCAGCTCGTCGAGACGAGCATTGGGGTCATGAAGGTACAGATGGCTGAAGACATGCGTCAGCGCAACTGAATAAAGGACACGAGCCTCTGGCTCAGCCATGGGACCGATGCCCTCCACGACTTCCTCAAGCGCCTTCACCAAGTGGGGAAGCAGCTGAGCAGGGCCATCCTCGTCGGTGGTCAGCGGCTTCTCCCGCCCCTTCTCGTACAGTGACTTCAGTGCCACGCTGGATCTCTTCTCAAGAAGCAAGAAGGCCACGCGGTCTTCGGCCAGGACCGTTGCCTTGGCGTCGAGCTCGGCCTCCCTCGCCTTCGCCTTCTACTCCAGCTCCTCCATTCGGCTGCGCTCCGTGGCCTGCGCCTTCATCAGCTCCCCCAGCTCGGCATCGCGGCCCTTGATGGCATCCTCCCGAGCCATCATCTCCTCCTCCTTCGCTTTCCGGTCACGTGCTTCTTTTGCTCGCTCGTTGCGCAGGCTCTTCAGCTCACCCTCAAGCTTTCGGCAGCGGTCGCGGGCGGCCTCGGCGGCCTCGGCGTCCTTCAACACCGCCTCGCGATAGGTCGTAGCTTTGGTGGCGGCCTGCTGCTCCTTCTCGGAGGCCGCCGTGGCCTGGCTCAGTGACGCTCGAACTGCCGAGTCAGAGTGAAGCCAGTTTGAGGCCAGCTCCAGGCACCTGACCACTAGGTGCGGGTCCGCATCTAGGAGGTCTTCCCGCAGCTTGGCCATTGTCGAGAAGACATGCTCCAAGATTACAGAGGGAGGAGAAGAATTTGGAGCCAGAGGCGAGGAAGGAGGAGGAGGCGACGTCGTTACCAGAGCCTGGAAGATCGAGGGCTCCAGAGCCCTTGGGACCTCATCAGCCGAGCAGGGTGCCGGCACTTCCGGAGCCGGTGGGGCCATGGGGGCTGATTCCTCCTGCCGATGCTCCTCTTGGCCTCGCGAGGGCGGTCGGGCTGGGGAGGTGCAGGTGTTGTCGCCTCTCTTCTCCGCAGAGCGGGGCACCACAGCGGCATCCTCCTTCCTCTTCTTAGCTGAAGACACTGGCCTGATCAACCAAGGGTGAATGTCAGAAAATAGCAAGTACAAGTAGGAACAAGACGAAGCTCGAAGCACTTACTGATCCACTGCGACATAGTCCACCTTCCGCTTGGGGAGCCTGAAACCCGAAAGCGTCGGGGGCTGAGGAGTGGGCACACGGGCTCTGGGGGTAGAAAACGGCGCAGCAAAAGGGCCGGAGCCGGCCCCAGGTGGTACCAAGTCAAAGGTAGAATCTCGAGAGACCAGCGATGATCTACCCCTTGTCGGGATGAGGGGCATCTCCCTCTCCTCGTGGCGGGCATCGACCTCGGCGTCGTCTGGCAGAGCATGGAGGATGTTGGCCTTGCTCAAGGGGGAATTCTCCCCCATCTCCTCAGGGCTCTCCTCGGAGTCCTCCTCCCCCTCTTCCTCCCCGCGGGACTCGTGAGAACACACCTCCACCGGCTTCGGCGTTGCAGAGGCCCCAGCGAGCACCGGCGGCACCAGCCCGCGTGCGTCAAAGGTCGGCATGGTGGCAACGAATTGCTCCTAGCCCTTGCGATGGAATAAAGGAATGAAGGCGCTCGACGGGTACTCTTGGTTATCCCCAACCAAGAGGCGCAGACTTGCAGTCGGCTCGTCATCAGGCAAGGCCACCGGGCATAGACGAATCTTGTCTTCTTCATCTCCAAGCTTCCACAAAGGGCGCACGCGCGCCTGAAGTGGAGCAACGCGCAGCGTCAAGAATTCCTTCAGGAGCACAACCCCCGTCACCTTGACCGCCCGCTCGTCGGTGAGCTCTACATGAGACCACCCCTTGTCAGAGTGGGGCACCTCCATCGGCAGTTCCAAGCATGGATGGACGCACTTGGCACTCATCATGACCCATTTGGCCCTGATGTTGTCAACCCTCTTCCCGGTGTTCGAGATCGAGTTGGCCTGGCCAGCCGCGATGAAGTTGGCGCACCCGGAGATATGGCCGCCGGTGAGGCGGAGGAAGAAGAAGTGGTGCAGCAGTGCCACGGACGGCATCACGCCCAGGTACGCCTCGCAATAGTAGGCGAAGATAGACAAGATAAGAATGGAGTTGGGATGGAGATGCAGCGCCTGTAGCCCGAAGTGGTCGAGGACCTCAAAAAGAAATCAGAAAAGGGGGGAACCAACCCGGCGGCGATGCTGCCCATGAAGAAAGGGAAGAAGGTGCTTCCCTCAGGATCCGGCGCGTCGGAGGCAAGCCGGAGCTCCGTCTTCCCCCTCTCGTAGCTCTCCCCCACCATCAGCAAGCGCGTGGCGGCTAGGTTCTTCTCCATGATGTTGGGTGCATCGAGGGCTGGCTCGAACCAAGCCGGCGCCGAGGAGGACTTGACCTTGCGCGGCGCCATTGGTCACAGATGTGGAGCGAGGTTGGACCGGATCTAGAGGTTTCGGCAGCAAGGAGCGAGAAAGGGGATCTGGAGCAAGGCGAGGAAGAAGCAATGAAGCCAAGCACTGTCTGCGCCAGCCTTTTTGTCAAGACGGGTAGTTCTCGAGGCAACGTGGGGAAGCGGAGATGCCCACGTCCAATCAACCGCCACGCGTCAACCGAGGCCGTAGGCTTTTGGGGCCCGCGGCACTCTGCGCTTGACCTGGCTTCGCCTCGAAGCCAAGCCCGAGCGCGCCTTGGGCCCGGGGTCTACTATCGGCGTTCTGGGAATGGGGGTCCCCAGACTTGCCTGCCTGCGGCCCATGGCGTGGCTGAGCTAGCAAGTCTGTACGGCCCATCCTCATCGACGAGGTATTCAAGACCCTAGCGAGGGACCAAGCCTCGTGAGGTGGACGATGCAAGACCTCCTCAAGAGCGGCCTCGCCAGGCAGGCTCACAAGGGGCAGAGAGATCAAGGCAAGGCAAACCTCGTAAGGTCCTCGTGACGTGAGCCATGACGATCAAGACTAGGCGGGCGCCAGCGCGCGCATTGTCCTTGCTTCCTCTTTGGTGCAAAGGGGGCAAGCGCAGGCGCGGAGTACCTAGGCATCAAGCAAAGGTTTCCATATCAGTGCAATGAGACCAAGACCAGTAGGACGGCAAGACGGAGGTCACCATGGAGCCCAAGACGACGTCACCACAACAGCCTTTTGCAGGCAAAGACTACTTTTGTTAGGATAAGTTGTACTAGCTATCCCCTTTCAAATTGGCCGTTGTTGGCTCCCTTCCCGTTCAATATTTGGGGAGAGGACCAAGGCCTATATAAGTAGAACTAGCCACCAAGTAAAGGGACGAGACGAAAGAGGGAGAACTCATTCAGAGGCATCTCACCCACACAAGTTGGCCAAGCACAAGAACACCTCAACCTCAAGAGGCTGTTCTTCCCCTTATACTGTTCATCATCAACCCAAGAGGCAATCCACCACCACCACACTGGAGTAGGATATTACACCACAACGGTGGCCCGAACCAGTATAAATCTTGTGTCTTTATGTTGCGAGTTCGTGGAGTTCATCCGCGAGATCTTAGCGAGCTAGGGCATGGATCGATAGGGAGAAAACCTTCGCGCGCACCCTAGTGTTTGAACCTCGAGGGTTTTGCCAGAACCCGTGATCCAACAAAGAAAGACATGGATATAAGTTCCGAGTTGGGTTCATGAACCAAGAAGATCGCTGCTTTTTTATGGCCGAACTTGGATAAACTTTCTCAAGTGTTACGGACTGAAAGTTGGTGCACGAATGTTGATGGAAATAGCAGAACATGATCTCATCTTCACTGTGATCTTCCACCCCGACGTCCTTCCTATAGTTCATCCATGTTTGTTTTGTATCTGGTTCTTGTTTGTTGCCTCGATTACTTATTAATGCACCTATTTTGTCTAACTAATCACAATTTAACTTTAGAAGTAGCTACTTCTAACTAATATTTCTTATAATTGGTGGCACGTGTAGGTTATTTCAAAGTTAAGCAGGCTACTCGTTTGTTATTCTATAAGAACTCGACTATTCCTAATGGCACTTAAATTGACTGGGATGACATCCACAAGTTCCTACACTTTATTGATTGTCTTGAGGTACTTGTGGGGTGTTTCAGATGTGGAAGGCCACGTGGGATATGTGTGCCACTGCTGCACACATTGAATAGGTCCAACTATGTCGAGAAACTTATGGAACGAGTTATTTTCTGTAATATATGTTATTCATAAACTCTTGCTTATACACAGTTTTACAGCTGTGATCTTCTTGAAACAGAAACTGCCTAGTTCTATTGTTCCTATACAGATGCCTGACCATGGTCGAGTCAGATTTATGCTTGGTCACAACATGATGTTCATGTCGACCTACTCCATTCCCTTTGGAGGTGAAAAGATACTTATTCATGGGCGGTCTCAAATAATGAAGGCCCGTCCATCTTGGAGAACAAGACAGAAGGTTATGCTCATGCTTTTTCATGGCTCTAAAGTGAATATACTGTTTATTGACCACATTGCGAGATGAAGCTGCTTTTAGAAGGTTGTGATGCGCGGGGTGGCGCCTGGGCCTTGTCCCGGGGCTTGGTGGCCTCACCCTTGTTTAACTGTAGGAAAAGTAGCACTGTTCGAGGAGTTCTTTGTATGGTTAAACCTGTATAAGTACTCATAGTGCTTTCAGCTATGGTTGTTAAGTGCCCCTGCTGGTTTTAGTTAAGGTTGTTAAGTACTCCTGCTGCTTTTACAGTCTGTCGTGTTTCTTCAGTCCTGTCTTCCTCCAGCCGCCAAAACCAAACCAGCGCTGGCGGGGCCGCCTGCTTCCGCCTCCCATGGCTGGCTGGGCCTCAGCGCAAACATCTCCGCCCCACCGTCTCCTAAATCATTAACTCCGATGTCCAAGGCCTCGCCGTTGTCCAACGCACGCATTGGTGCGTTCGCCGCGGCGCCACCCTCTCGCGTCATTGACATGGTCAAGAAACAAGAGGAATCGGGAGAGTACTATACATGGAGAGGATGACAGTAGGGGCCCACCATGTCCATGGCCGTATGCAAGGAAGTTCCTCATTGTTTGTTATATATACTCCATTGTCAGCGTATAGAAAAAGAAAATGATTCCTCCTAGTGGTTTCCTGACATCTGGAACCCACGACATTGTCAGCGTGTAAAGTCAATAGACAAGAGAAAAGCACAAGATCGACTGACACCTGGGGGGCAGGTGCTCAAGTAGTATTTTTTGTTATTGTTGAAACGGAGCAGGGTTTCAACTGGGCTGTGGCCCGTCTAGCCCAGGCTTATATTTTATGTTCACCACATGACCAGCCCAGCTATTTTTCTTTGTGAAAATGAGCCCAGTTTATTTTCTCTGAAGAATACCCAATCCAGGCCTACTTACTTTTCTACGCCCTCATGGGTTGCAACTCTTTCAAGACGGCTACAAATCTTGAAAGTAATATGAAATGGGCTGTAAATATAAAAAATAGACGACAAATTGGCAATTACTTTATAATTTCTGAATTTTTTCACATTTTCATATTCCAATTGCATTGGGCTTTAAATCTGGCTCAACATTTTGGTTTTAAAAATAGTTTGGACCCCACAGAAATATGCGAAATTTCATTTAAATTTTTAACCCTGGTCCTGGCCAACAAAAATGGACTGCAATAAATTGCATAAGAAGTTGCAATGAGCTATAAATTATTAAAAAATAGGTAATGGTCTAACTTGTGGGCCAATTAAGTTGACGCGTATGCAAGATTTGTTTTACTTATTATATATGTCAACAAACGATTCTAGAAGACGTAACCATTGGATGTCAATCCAACGGCTACCATGCTTCTTCAATCTCTGATTTTTTTGCTCCAGTCGCCTGCTCCCGCCTCCCGTGGCCGGCTGTGCAGCTACGCAGGCCTCAGCGCCCCCTACTACTCCAACCGCTGGCCAGGACATCCCTCTACTCACCCACATCCCTCCACTATTGTGGCTTCGCCACCTCCGGGTCATTCCCTTCCTGGGTGTCGCCGCCGTCCATCGTGATGGTGTTCTCGGCACGGTGTGGTCAACATTGTCAACAAACAACAACATATGAAGAAGGATGTACATGGAGAGGCTGATAGTTGGGACCCACATGGTCCTTGGCCGCACGCAAGCAAGTACCTCCTTATTACGACAAAAAGAATGAATCCTCCCAATGAAAGTTGGGACCCACCAGCTATATCTTGGCCCATAAGGAAGTGCCTCCTTATTAAGCGAAAAATAACGAGTGCTCCCCATGATAGATGGGGCCCACCAGATTTGGAGGCTGACTTGTGGCCCTACTAAGTTGACACATACGGAGGGCGTTGTCAAATTAGTCAACAAATGATTCTATCACCAGTGACCGTTGGTTTGTTTACATCCAATGGTCGTCCTGCTTCTTCAACCTCTGATTTTCTTGTTCCAGCCTTCCAAACCACCATGTGCTCCTGCCTCCCATGGCCGGTTGTGCTGCCGCCAAGGCCTCACCGCCCCCTACTACTCCCACAGCTGGCCAGGCCATCCCTGTACTCACCCACACCCCCTGTTATTCTGCGGTGATGGCAGCCTCACACCTGTAACACCCCGGATATGATTTACCCAATTTGTAATCCAACTCTTGCTGTTTCCTGCCTTAAGTTATTTTATTTCCTCGGGTTCGGGTCTTTGTCTCCGTGTGTTGTTATGGATGTCATGCATCTCATATCATGTCATCATGTGCATTGCATTTGCATACGTGTTCATCTCATGCATCCGAGCATTTTCCCCGTTGTCCGTTTTGCATTCCGGCGCTTTGTTCTCCTCCGGTGGTCATTTCTACCTTTCTTTCATGTGTGGGGATTAAACATTTCCGGATTGGACCGAGACTTGCCACGCGGCCTTGGTTTACTACCGGTAGACCGCCTGTCAAGTTTCGTACCATTTGGACTTCGTTTGACGCTCGAACGGTTAACCGAGGGACCAAAAAGGCCTCGTGTGTGTTGCAGCCCAACACCCCTCCAATTTGGCACAAAACCTACCTAAACCCTCTCCATCATCTAGAGCGTTCGATCACGATCGCGCGGCCGAAAACCATGCTCAATTTGGACTCTCCTAGCTCCCTCTATGCCTATAAATAGGTCCCCTCCGTTTTCGGATCTCCTTCCTCCCCCGAAACCCTAGATCCGCTTCTCCTCGCGCCGCCGGACAACGTCCACGCCGGATCAGACGTGTCCGACCTGCGCGCCGCCCGCCCGCAGCCACTCCGGGCATGCCACGTGGTGCCGCCGTTCGGCTCCGCCGCCAGGCCTGGGAGCCTGTGGCCGGCCCCGAGGCCCGCATCGCCAGCCCCGCCGCCCGCGCCTCCGTCTTCCCGGGCCGCGACAGCCCGGCGCCGCCTCGCCTCCTTCTCCGGTCGGCGCCGCCACCGCCCGGCCGTCGCCGCCCAGCCGTCTGCCGCCGCCGTTCCGACCCCGCCGCCTTGCCGCCCCAAGCTGCCGCCTCGCGCGCCGCCGCAGGAGCTCGCCGGCGTCGCCCCAAGCTCCGGCCCGGCCCCTCCCTCTCCTCCGGCGACGAACTCCGGCGAGGGACCCGACCAACCTCGTTTTGCGTGCATATCTGGGATCCGTGATCAGTAACCCTAGAGGTGGTTTTTTTCTTCTAAGTCCAGAAATTGCAGATCCATGTGCCTATATTCATCATGTCATAACTTTACATCCGTAGCTCCGATTCATGCATATAGCATATCAAAATGTTCGTCTCAAAGAGTACATCATTTCATTCCAGTGCATCATTTTCATTTGAGCTCATCTTGATGCATTAAATGCTGTTAGAAGAGGGCTACTTGAGTTAATTGCCAGATCTGCTACTTCACCTTAGACATTTGTCATTTTTGCCATGATTGTTGTGTGCATGATATGCCCATGAGCTCTACATATGTTTTGTTAAGGGTTTTGTCATCTTTCCAGAGGTGCAACCCATGTAGTTTTGTGATGTGTGTGGTGACTAGTGCAAGCTTGCAAAGTGAGGCACCCCGTAATTCTGTTTTCAGGGACTTAGAGTTTTCACTAAGTCCTGGGATTGTTTAGTTCATGATGCCATATGTTCAGGTTGTTTCCTAGTGATCCGTGCCTCTTTTGAGGATGATCAGCAAAGGAGTTTTGTTAATTTTGTAGTGCCCTATCCATCCATGTCTTTGTTTGCATCTATGGAGCACCCTAGCTTGAGTCAATCGAGCTCTACTTTTGCTTCGTTGTGAATCTGGGCAGATCGTCAACTTGTTTGCGATTTTGCCGATGTTATTGTAGTTGATCCGTGCATGCTATGCCATTATTCTTGCCATGTCTAGCTTGAATTTTGTGCCTTCTTAATGGATGTATGCTTGTCTTGCCATGACTTGCTCCGTAGTGAGTGCATCGAGCTCGTAAACATGCCTACTTGAGTTATGATTTCAGCATGTTCCAGTTTTCACTAAGTCTGAAAACTGATTATGTTTTTGCCATGTTCACATGCTTGCAAATGTATTTTGTAATCCCTTTTGGCTCAAGGTCACTAAGGGACTTTTGTTAAGCTATTTGAGTAGCTCCATGCCATGTTTTACTTTGCCATGTTCCGATCTTGTAACATGTTATTTTGGTGCTCCGAAGAGGGCTATATGATCTAACATTCCAGACAACTGTTAATTTCACTAAGTCTGAGATCTGTTTTACCATTTGCGTTTTTGCCATGCTTGTTTGAACCTCCTAATGGATGAATTGGCCATGGCTCAGTGCTAGACTTTTGTTAAGCATCTTGAATGCTTCCCTACCATATATTTTGTTGCCATGTTTGAGTGCTGTAGCATGTTCATCTCATTGCATTTAGATGACTACTTGATGTAAATCGCAGATCGGTGTCATATGTGAATCGCTTGCCATTTCCAAACCGTAACTCCGATTCCGGTGATCTTTATATCGTTTTCAAGCGATTTCATCTCATCTTTCCAGTGGAACACTTGGTTTTCCAAGTGGAGGCCAGGTTCATGCATTTCCTGTCATATCTTGCATATGCATCCCGCATCGCATCCCGCATAGCATACCATGTTTGCATCATCTTGTTTGATCCTTGCACGTGGTTGATTGTGTTCTTGTTGCTTGTTTGTCTTGTTTCGGTAGAGCCGGGAGACGAGTTCGCTAATGAGGAGCCTGTTGAGTTTGCTTTCGAGGATCCAGTCAACTCTGACAACTTTGCAGGCAAGATGATCATACCCTCGAAATCACTACTGTCTTTGCTATGCTAGTTTGCTCACTCTTTTGCTATGCCAATGCTACGATGCCTACCACTTTCTTTCAAGCCTCCGAAATTGCCATGTTCAGCCTCTAACCCACCATTGTCCTAGCAAACCGTTGATTGGCTATATTACCTCTTTGCTCAGCCCCTCTTATAGCGTTGCTAGTTGCAGGTGAAGATTGTAGACCGTTCCTTGATGGAACATTTATTTACTTGTTGGGATATCATTATATTGCCATGTTATCTTAATGCATCTATATACTTGGTAAAGGGTGGAAGGCTCGGCCTCTCGCCTAGTGTTTTGTTCCACTCTTTCCGCCCTAGTTTCCGTCATATCGGTGTTATGTTCCCGGATTTTGCGTTCCTTACGCGGTTGGGTTATAATGGGAACCCCTTGATAGTTCATCTTGATTAAAGCTTTTCCAGCAATGCCCAACCTTGGTTTTACCATTTGCCACCTAGCCACTTTTTCCCTTCGGTTTCCGGAGCCTGAGGGTCATCTTATTTAAACCCCCCCCAGGCCAGTGCTCCTCTAAGTGTTGGTCCAACCGAGCGATGTCCGGGGCTACCAGGGGTAACTCTGGGCTGGCCTACCCGACGTCTGGCTCATCTGAGTGTGCCCTGAGAACAAGATATGTGCAGCTCCTATCGGGATTTGTCGGCACATTCGGGCGGTCTTGCTGGTCTTGTTTTAACCTAGATACCGAGTCTGATCGGAACATCTCGGGAGGAGGTCTATTCCTTCATTGACCGTGAGAGCTTGTCATGGGCTAAGTTGGGACTCCCCTGCAGGGATTTGAACTTTTGAAAGCCGTGCCCGCGGTTATGGGCAGATGGGAATTTGTTAATGTCCAGTTGTAGATAACTTAAACATAAACTTAATTAAAATGAATCAACCGTGTGTGTTACCGTGATGGCCTCTTCTCGATGGAGTCCGGGAAGTGGACACGGTGTTGGAGTAATGCTTGCGCAGGTGGTCCTCTAGTTTCTTGCTCGCGCTTTGCCTCCTCTTCTCGCTCTCTTTTGCGAATAAGTTAGCCACCATATATGCTAGTCGCTTGCTGCAGCTCCACATATATTTACCTTACCCTACCTATTTAGCTTAAATAGTCTTGATCGCGAGGGTGCGAGATTGCTGAGTCCCTGTGGCTCACAGATTACTATTACACCAGATGCAGGTCCTGATGATACAGCTCCAGATGGCGCGCTTGAGCTCAAGTGGGAGTACGACAAGGACTCTCAGCGTTACTATGTTTCTTTTCTTGATGATCAGTAGTGGTGCCCAGTTGGGGTGAACGGGACCATGTCGCTTGTTGGGTTATCTTTTATTTTGGTGCCGTAGTCGGGCCATGAGTGTTTGGATGATGCATGTTATTTATGTACTTGATTGACATGGCGAGTGTAAGCCAACTATGTTATCCCTTTTATTATCTATATTACATGGGATGTTTGTGATGATTGCCTGACTTGCGACATATGCCTTCAATGCGATTATGCCTCTAAGTCGTGCCTAGACACATGGGAGATATAGTCGCATCGAGGGTGTTACAAGTTGGTATCAGAGCCTTCCCCGACCTTAGGAGCCCCCACTGATTGATCGTTTTAGCGGCCGAGTTGTGTGTAGAAAAATGTTTTGAGTCTTTTAGGAATTATATATCGGAGAGTTTAGGAATTCTTTTTACTTCCCAGTCTCCTCATCGCTCTGGTAAGGCATCCTGACGTAGAGTTTTGACTCTTCTCTTCTCAAATTTCACTAAAAAAAATTTAGGATCACGCGGGTATCTTGGAATCGTTCCGATGGTTTTATGATGAGAACATTGTCTTGGTGCCTCCTGTCAGGGGTTTAGTGGAAGTGTCCCGGGGAGTTGAGCTCTGAGGTGTTGTCATCATAATTTTATCGTTGCAGTTCTGGAATACCTGAGTTTAGTACGCCAACATCGAAAATCTCTTTTATGCAGTTCATTGGTGAGATAACCTCGACGCCACCCAGTACTGGGGCGGGAGTTCGGGAGTATCGCCATAACTTGTATAACGGATGCTTTTCGAAGGTTGAGGTAGATGGTTTCCGAAGTTTTTCTTGGTTATGTGTTGAAGGATGGATACTGCTGGAAGTAGGATTTGCTAGTTTGGGTGAGATATTATGCTTCCCCTGTATCCCCAACACCTGTTTGCATAACCGGAAAGGTTCGGGAGTTTCATAGGTGGGAATTCTTGTAGCTCTAGTTCTTCTTCCACGGATATTGGTTTGAGATTGGGATTTCTTACCGATTATTCGTTCTTGATCCGTACCTTGTTGATTTACTTCTTCTACCTAATTCTACGTGGCTTCGCAATTTATGGATATGTGACCATTTCAAGAGGAATGCATTCTTTCATTTTGTTCGGATGTGAAGACTTTATGTTGCAATTTTCATTCCGTTGGATTCAGCTTCATTTGTCTATCAATGTGCTAATGGATGTCAACCTCTTCAGGATGGCTCCTCCAACGCGCATGACTCTGAATCCTGATCCGCCACCACCTCCACCTCCTCCGGAGGCATGGCAAGCTGTGATGGCCGCAACCAATGCAAACACGCAGTTGATCATGCAAATTCTCCAAGAGCGCAATCATGGCAATCAAGGGAATCAAGGAAACAATCAGAACCACTTGCTACACTGAACCAGTTCCTTGCTAATGGGCCAAAGATGTTCAGCAATTGTGTTGAGGCAACCGATGCTGACGATTGGCTTGTGGATCTGTCCAAGCATTTTGAGTGCAGCAACGTTAGGCCTGAAGATTTCGTCAAGTTCGCTTCCTTCCAACTCAAAGATCAAGCTGCAGAGTGGTTCCAGCAGTACAAGGACTCCAGAGGTGGACGTCTGATCACTTGGGATGAATTCTGTCAAGATTTCCGAGCTCATCACATCCCTCAAAGTGTGGCTGAAAGTAAGCGTGAGGAATTCCCCAACCTGAAGCAAGGCTCTTTGTCTGTCTATGACTACAACAAGTTGTTCCAGAAGCTTGCCCGCTTTGCCAAGCAGGACGTACCTGATGAGAAGAGCATGATATACCAGTTCAGGGGTGGTCTCAGAGAAGAAATTCAGCTCGCTCTTGTTCTCTTTGAGCCCTTGAGGTACGATGAGTTCTACAACATGGCACTGAAGCAAGAAGCCGCTCAGTTGAGGTGTGATGCTTCCAAGAAGCGAGTCAGAGATGCTACTCCTTCCTCCTCTACTCAAGTGGCCAAGCAGCAGAAGTATTGGCTTCCTCCTCCTCCGTTCCGTCAGCCGTATCAGCAGAAGAGCAAAGGTGGCAGTGGTTCTTCCCACCCACCCAACCCTGGCTTTCAGAACAAGACTTCATCTCAAGCTCCAAGATCGAGTGCTCCGTACCACCGTCCGCTTTCAGAGTTCACGTGCAACAAGTGCCAACAGAAGGGTCACTATGCCAACAAGTGTTTCAACCAGAGGAGTCTTCCTCCTCCTCCTCCTGTCAGATCGGCAAGTACAGCTGTGGTCAAGCATAACCCCAAGTCCGCCAAGGTCAATTTGATGAATGCAGCTCAGGCAGAGGATTCGTCAGATGTCATCATGGGTAACCTTCCTGTTAATGATATTCCTGCTAAAGTTCTTTTTGACATGGGTGCATCGTATTGTTTCATCTCGAGACCATTTGTTTCTAAGCATGAGTTGCCTTTACAAGATTTGCCTAGACAGTTATCTGTTGTTCTCTAGGTAAATTCATGAATGCAAGCGCTATTGCTCCAGATGTTACTATCACGTTGGGCGACTACAAGTTTCTCTCTTCTCCAGTGGTTCTTGGTAACTCGGATATTGATCTTATTCTCGGAATGGATTGGCTTTCTAAGCACAAGGCGCATCTTGATTGTGCAGCCAGGCAGATTCAATTGACTCATTCGTCTGAGGATGTAATTGTCTTTGCCGCTCGTGATGATACAATCCGGTTGTTCTCTCTCAATGAGAAGGGTGAACTGGATGCTATCTCGCAGATCCCAGTTGTTTGCGAATATCAAGACGTCTTTCCAGAAGAGCTTCCAGGAATGCCTCTGCACCGCCCAGTTGAATTCGTTATTGATCTTGAGCCCGGTACGGACCCTGTGTGCAAGCGTCCTTACAAGCTCGGACCTGAAGAGTTGAAGGAGCTGAAGAAGCAACTCGATGTTCAAGAAAGAATGGGTCTCATCCGGCCTAGTTCTTCTCCGTGGGGTTGTGGTGTTCTTTTTGTGAAGAAGAAGGATGGAACGGACCGACTTTGTGTTGATTACCGTCCATTGAACAAGAAGACCATCAAGAACAAATACCCACTTCCCAACATCAATGAGCTGTTCGAACAACTCAAAGGCGCCCAAGTATTCTCCAAGCTTGATCTCTGTATGGGTTATCATCAGATTCAAATCCGTGAGCAAGATATTCCCAAGACGGCCTTCAGGACAAGCTATGGTTCATATGAATACACTATCATGTCTTTTGGCCTCGTCAACGCTCCTCCGACGTTCTCTCGCATTATGAACTTCATCTTCAACGGCTACACCAATGACTTCGTTTTGGTCTATCTCGACGACATTCTGGTTTTCTCGAAGAACAAGGAAGATCATGCCAAGCACTTGCGTTTGGTTCTCGACAAGCTGAGGGAACACCAGTTCTACGCCAAGTTCTCCAAGTGTGAATTTTGGCTCGATGAGGTTCTTTATCTTGGTCATATCATCTCTGCCAAGGGCATTTCCGTGATTCCTGAGAAGGTGTCTGCAATTGTTAATTGGGAACCTCCTCAGAACGTGAAGCAACTCCGTAGCTTCCTCGGTCTCGCAAGCTACTGTCGAAGATTCGTTGAAAACTTTTCTAAGATCACGAAGCCTCTCTCAAATCTCCTCCAGAAGCACGTCAAGTACGTTTGGTCTCCGGAGTGTGATATTGCTTTCAACACTTTGAAAGAGAAATTGATCACTACTCCAGTTCTGACTCCGCCTGATGAATCCAAGCCGTACGAGGTCTTTTGTGATGCCTCTCTCCAAGGTCTCGGTGCAGTATTGATGCAAGAGAAGAAAGTTGTTGCTTATACCTCTCGCCAGTTGAAGCCCAATGAGAAGAACTACCCCACTCATGATCTCGAGTTGGCGGCAGTTGTGCATGCTCTTTTGACTTGGAGACATCTTCTATTGGGAAGAAAAGTGGACATTTTCACTAATCACAAGAGTCTCAAGTACATCTTCACTCAGCCTAATCTCAACCTCAGGCAAACTCGATGGGTCGAAATGATTCAAGAGTATAATCCGAGTATCGAGTATACTCCAGGCAAGGCCAATGTGATCGCTGACGCATTGAGCAGAAAAGTGTATTGCAACAGTATGATTCTCAAGCCTTATCAACCCGAGCTTTGTGAAGCTTTCCGCAAACTTAATCTGCAAGTTGTTCCTCAAGGTTTCCTCGCCAACCTTCAAGTCTCTCCTACCTTGAAAGACCAGATTCGCCAAGCCCAGCTTCTTGATGCTATGGTGAAAAAGGTGAAGATTGGGATTGCCAAGAGTCAACCCAAGTACAAGTGCTACCGCCTTGATGACAAGGACACTCTCTTCTTCGAGGATCGAATTGTTGTACCCAAAGGTGACCTCGGCAAAGTGATCATGAACGAGGCTCACAATTCTCTCCTCTCCATCCACCCTGGGAGCACGAAGATGTATCAGGACCTTAAGTAGGCTTATTGCTGGACTCGAATGAAGCGAGAGATTGCTCAATTCGTGAATGAATGTGATGTCTGCAGAAGAGTGAAGGCAGAACACCAAAGGCCAGCTGGTCTCCTCCAACCTCATGCCATTCCAGAATGGAAGTTTAACCACATTAAAATGGACTTCGTGACTGGGTTTCCAAAGTCCAAGCGTGGCAATGATGCTATATTCGTTGTCATCGACAAACTCACCAAAGTGGCTCATTTTCTACCTATCAAAGAGTCAATCACTGCAGCTCAATTGGCGGAACTCTATACCTCTCGGATTGTCTCTCTGCACGGTATTCCTCAGGTGATCTCTTCAGACCGTGACAACATCTTTACCTCAAAGTTTTGGGATTCTTTTCAGAAGGCCATGGGCACCAACATCCGCTTCAACACAGCTTTCCATCCTCAAACTAGCGGTCAAGTCGAGCGTGTCAACCAGATTCTTGAAGATATGCTCAGGGCTTGTGTGATCTCCTTCGGCATGAAGTGGGAGGATTGTCTTCTTTATGCTGAATTCTCCTACAACAGCAGTTTTCAAGAAAGTTCGGGCAAGGCCCCATTTGAAATTCTGTATGTTAGGAAGTGCCGTACCCCTCTCAACTGGTCTGAAACCGGTGAACGTCAGCTACTGGGTAATGACTTAATCACAGAGGCAGAAGAAATGTGCAAAGTCATTCGTGATGACCTCAAAGCAGCCCAATCCTGCCAGAAGAGCTACTATGATAGTAAGCACCGTGATTTGGCTTTCGAGATCGGAGATCATGTTTACCTCTGCGTCTCTCCTATGAAAGGGACTCGTCGCTTCGGTATCAAAGGGAAGCTTGCCCCCAGATACATCGGGCCTTTCAAGATTGTCATCAAGAGAGGCGACCTCGCCTATCAACTCGAGCTTCCTTCAAACTTTGCAAATGTTCATGATGTGTTCCATGTCTCTCAGCTCCGAACGTGCTTCAAGATGCCTGACCGCACAGTCAACTTCGAGGACATTGAGCTCCAAGAAGATCTCTCTTATCATGAGCACCCCGTTGCTATCCTTGAAGAGACTGAATGCAAGACTCGCAACAAGTCAATCAAATTTCTCAAAGTCAAGTGGTCACACCATTCCGACCGTGAAGCTACCTGGGAACGCGAGGATCACCTCCGTTCTGAGTACCCGGCGTTCTTTCAGTCCTAGATCTCGGGACGAGATCTTTTCGTAGTGGTGGAGTGTTGTAACACCCCGGATATGACTTTCCCAATTTGTACTCCAACTCTTGCCATTTCCGGCTTTAAGTTAATTTATTTTCTCGGGTTCGGGTCTTTGTCTCCGTGTGTTGTTATCATTGTCATGCATCTCATATCATGTCATCATGTGCATTGCATTTGCATACGTGTTTGTCTCATGCATCTGAGCATTTTCCCCGTTGTCCGTGTTGCATTCCGGCGCTTCATTCTCCTCCGGTGGGCATTTCTACCTTTCTTTCGTGTGTGGGGATTAAACATTTCCGGACTGGACCGAGACTTGCCAAGCGGCCTTGGTTTACTACCGGTAGACCGCCTGTCAAGTTTCGTACCATTTGGACTTCGTTTGATGCTCCAACGGTTAACCGAGGGACCGAAAAGGCCTCGTGTGTGTTGCAGCCCAACACCCCTCCAATTTGGCCCAAAACCCACCTAACCCTTCTCCATCACCTAGAGCGTCCGATCATGATCGCGTGGCCGAAAACCGTGCTCAATTTGGACTCTCCTAGCTCCCTCTATGCCTATAAATAGGTCCCCTCCGTTTTCGGATCTCCTTCCTCCCCCGAAACCCTAGATCCGCTTCTCCTCGCGCCGCCGGACAACATCCACGCCGGATCGGACGTGTCCGACCTGCGCGCCGCCCGCCCGCAACCACTCCGGGCGTGCCACGTGGCGCCGCCGTTCGCCTCCGCCGCCAGGCCCGGGAGCCCGTGGCCGGTCCCCGAGGCCTGCATCGCCAGCCCCGCCGCCCGGGTTGCGCCGCCGCCCGCGCCTCCGTCTTCCCCGACCGCGACAGCCTGGCGCCGCCTCGCCTCCTTCTCCGGTCGGCGCCGCCACCGCCCTGCCGTCGCTGCCCAGCCGTCCGCCGCCGCCGTTCCGACCCCCCGCCTCGCCGCCCCGAGCTGCCGCCTCGCGCGCCGCCGCAGGAGCTCGCCGGCGTCGCCCCAAGCTCCGGCCCGGCCCCTCCCTCTCCTCCGGCGATGAACTCCGGCGAGGGACCCAGCCGACCTCGTTTTGCATGCAGATCTGGGATCCGTGAACAGTAACCCTAGAGGTGGTTTTTTTCTTCTAAGTCCAGAAATTGCAGATCCATGTGCCTATATTCATCATGTCATAACTTTACATTCGTAGCTCCGATTCATGCATATAGCATATCAAAATGTTCGCCTTAGAGAGTACATCATGTCATTCCAGTGCATCATTTTCATTTGAGCTCATCATGATGCCTTAAATGCTGTTAGAAGAGGGCTATTTGAGTTAATTGCCAGATCTGCTACTTCATCTTAGACATTTGTCATTTTTGCCATGATTGTTGTGTGCATGATATGCCCATGAGCTCTACATATGTTTTGTTAAGGGTTTTGTCATCTTTCCAGAGGTGCAACCCGTGTATTTTTGTGATTTGTGTGGTGACTAGTGCAAGCTTGCAAAGTGAGGCACCCCGTAATTCTGTTTTCAGGGACTTAGAGTTTTCACTAAGTCCTGGGATTGTTTAGTTCATGATGCCATATGTTCAGGTTGTTTCCTAGTGATCCGTGCCTCTTTTGAGGATGATCAGTAAAGGAGTTTTGTTAATTTTGTAGTGCCCTATCCATCCATTTCTTTGTTTGCATATATGGAGCACCCTAGCTTGAGTCAATCGAGCTCTACTTTTGCTTCGTTGTGAATCTGGGCAGATCGTCAACTTGTTTGCGATTTTGCCGATGTTATTGTAGTTGATTCGTGCATGCTATGCCATTGTTCTTGCCATGTCTAGCTTGCATTTTGTGCCTTCTTAATGGATGTATGCTTTTCTTGCCATGACTTGCTCCTTAGTGAGTGCATCGAGCTCGTAAATATGCCTACTTGAGTTATGTTTTCTGCATGTCCTAGTTTTTACTAAGTCTGAAAACTGATTATGTTTTTGCTATGTTCAAATGCTTGCAAACGACCTCCTCCAACCTCCACCTGCGACTATTCATCCACGGTGTCTCCCTCCTGCATCCACCAGCTATTGTTCATCCACGGGCTCCTGTTCATCTAGCCTCCACCGGCTACTGTTCAACCAGCCCTCTCCATGGGGTCTTGTTCAACCACCCCTCCATGGGCTACTATTCATCCAACCCTCCACCGACTACTATTTAACCAGCCCTCCACCGGGTGTTGTCATCCAGCCCTCCATGGGGTCCTGTTCATCCACCCCCAACCGGCTCGATCGGGGTCCTGTTCATCCAGCGGCAACAGCTTCTACTACTACGAGGTCCTGTTAATCCAACCCCCACCGGGAACTGTTCATCCAACCCCCAACAACGCTCACTGTTCATCAAGAGGCACCAAGTTCGACCGGCTTCAGTTAGCAGTAGTAGCAAAGGTATCGCTCAATCAGGTTCAGTTAACAACCACATCGATCGATCGCTCGGGTTCAGTAACGCATAGCCTGCAGTGCAATCGCTCGGGTTTAGTTAGAGCCCAACGCCTCGCACCCACGCGCATACGTGTACGAGAGAAAGACGCAATGCCTCTGTGCATCGCTCGGCCCCGACCACCCACCATAACCGGGAACTACCCGATATTTTCCTCGCCCTGGCTTCTACCATTGTTTTTTCCGTCATGGACGGCCGAAAGAATGTCATGCAGCTGCATCTCTGGCCCGCCCAGGACGAAAATTCCTTTTTCTATCATGATTTTTTGTCATAGAAGTAGGAGCCCACCACATCTTTGATGATACCGGGTTTTGTCACAATTATCGTGATAGAAGTGTCATAAGCATGACAGGAAAAAAATTGTTCAGCCCAAAATGTCACGGATGTGTCTTTTTTGTAGTGATTGATGGGTCTACAATCAGAGCACATGCGAAAACTATTGTCTTTCTTAGGCACAAAGATAACCGGAACGGCACAAGGGCTTAACCTTTCACGTACATGGTCATTGTCGATGAGTTGATGTACTTGCCATTGGATCTCCTTAGTTTCGTCGGAGTTGACGTGGTATGGAGCCTTATTCGGAAGAGGAGCTCCGAGGATGAGGTCAATCCGGTGTTCAATGCCACGTATAGGATTCTGGCAACAAGTTTGAGAACACTAGAGGAATAGGATTAGAAGTGTTAGGTTTTGCCACCTCATCTTTGCATAGTAGGACATAGTGGATGACACTCGATGGGTTCTCACACACATCTCTCATCTCTCTTTTGGTAGCTAGGAGGACTATGTTTTCTCTCTTGACGAACAGTCACTCAATTTGGGCTTGCGGAGCTCACTTTCTTTGTGGTGGTTCACTCTCTCACTAGCCTCTCCATGGTGTGTGGATGCATGCTAATCGATGATCACGTGGCTTGGTGACATAGGTTGTAGCACGTACCCCTTGCCCTTCATCTTGAAGCTATAGTGGTTTGTTCTTCCATTGTGGATGATGTCATGGTCGAATTGTCAAGGTCTTCCCAATAGAAGATGGCACACGGACATTGGAACGACATCACACTCCAAGGTGTCCTCGTAGGCGCTGATCTTGAAGGAAACTTGTATCGTATGCTCCACTTGAATAGTGTCGGAGTCGCTTAACCATTGGAGCTTGTAGGGACGAGGATACTTCTTCTTGACCAATTACAGCTTGGAACATAGCTCTTCACTTGCCAAGTTGTGACAACTTCCTCTGTCGATGATGACTTTCATGGAACGCACATTGAAGCCGGCCTTGGTGTGGAAGATGTGGCAACGTTGGTCTTCTTCTTGGTGGTGTTTAAGCGTCAAGACCTTGGAGACCACAAGAGAGGGACTTGAATCATTATCACAAAAGACTTGATCATCTTCATCTTTTTCACGCAATGGTGCATGGCCACGTGCTCTAGGACTTCCATTTCTTCTTCACTCATGGAGTTGTATGTGCCATCATCGTTGAAGATCATGGTTCGCTTGTTGGTGCATTCGAAGGACTTGTGTCCTCGGCCACCACATGTGAAGCACTTGATAGAACTTGTCTTGATGGGTTCATTCGGTGGCGCCAGAGATGAGTGAGTCTTGGATTTGTAGTTCCTTGACGGAGAACGAGTCGAGCAAGGCGTAACTTGCTTGGAACTTGACTTGTCGCCGGTACTTGGTGATGCTCTAGTTGAGGTAGGAGGTGCCAAAGTCGCGGGAGCTTGAGCGTAGGAGCCGTAGGTCTTGGAAGAGTACTTGGAGTACTTGAAGTCATCTTGCACTTGTCTCTCGGCCTTGGTCGCTTGATGAACTAGCTCGAGAAGGTTGGAGTAGGCTTGGAAGTCGGCGATCTGCTTGATTAGGTGGCTAAGGCTCTTCAAGAAGCGTATCGTAGTTTGCTCGTCATCATCCTTCACATTGCCTCTTATCATGGCAATCTCCATTTCTTTGTAGTATTCTTCCACCTTCTTCATGCCTTGCTTGAGGAGTTGAACTTCTTGAAAAGATCATGGGTGTAGTGTGTAGGCACGAAGCGAGCTCTCATGACATCCATCATTTGCGTCCAAGTTGTGATTGATGGTTCGCCTCTTGCTTGTCGTCGCTCGATCACTACTTCCCACCAAATGAGAACGTAGTCTTGAACTTGAGGGAGGCCATGGTGATCTTCTTTTCCTTGTCGTAGTTGTGAAGACGGAATATTTTGTCCACTTTCAATGCCCATGAGAGATATTCTTCGGGATCATTGCTTCCGGAGAACTTGGGCATGGTGAACTTGAGCTTGCTGTAGCGGATTTCTTCATCATAGTGGCGGTTTTGATGTCACTCTTGCCATGGAGGAAGGTCCTCAACTACTCGTTCCTCGTGATGTCGCTCTTGGCGAGGAGGAGGGTCTTGACACACTTGTTCCACTTGGTGTCATTCTTGCCGTGGAGGAGGAAGAGGCATATGCGCATGGTTTCACCTTTCTTGTTGTTGTTCATGTCGTGCGTGTGGCACCCCATCCCAGAGAAACTGGAACGCCCCGTATTCGAGCCCATAGTTCGAGGAGAAGTCTCTAGAATATGGCACTGCTTTACATAGAACAAATCAGCTCTTATTAAAAGGATAATAATACAAGGGTCTGATGTTACAAAGAAGCACATCAGCATGGCGACACTACGCCTGCAATACTACACTTGCTCTATGCTAGCAGCAGAACAATGACGAAGGTAGTGAAATCCACTCCGCAGGGACTCTGGCCGGGACACGATCTAGCTCGCACGCATGGGAACCTTGACAAACAATCAAGAAATCATGGCATCACCTGCAATCTGGCATGACACGCCAGGTCAGTACATTGAATGTACTTGCAAGCTCACAACAACCATAAGCATCAAGGCAAGACAATAACATAGCATTTAATAGGTTAATTAAATTAACAACTATTATTATGAAGCGACTACTAAGCATGGTATGAAACTAATACAATACTGATAAATCACCATCTCAGATCTCCATAACCATATCACTCTTGGCTAACCGGCCAAGCAATATACCATCTCGATCACCTTGTGATCCAAACCAAACGGTGATCATTCCGGCAATCACTACCACGAGCAACACTTGGTCTCAAACGTCATCATCAACATCCTGCCAATCTGTATGGCTCAAAATATCCACATATAAATAGCCTATAAGTCATTCTGTCATGTGAGTGTTGTTCGAACGGTGTGACCTAGCACGAAACCATGCCCATGACCGAGGACGCGGCTATCGATAGATTTAAATACACTCTACAGAGGTAGCGCACTGTACCCACACCACGGGACAAATGGCCTCGCACTCCCATTCGGGTGGACCAACGGTGTTTCGACAAAACTGATCTACTGTCGTGACACTCTCCCAGCCACTCCGACTCACTCCCCACTGGGTTAGTCCTGGGTGGCCCCGTGTCTACCAAAGACACAACGGCTGCCGTCGTGGCCAAAACAATAAATGGTCCCACACAGGGAGAACCCGGGTACAACAACAACAACGGGCACACAAGGTTATGTTTGCTGACCGGGCCAGGGTACCGCATGCCCATAACCTTCCCTAGTTGGAGGCACTGGCGAGAGGCACAGCAATAGACCGCATTAGGGCCTTCCCATAAAGGCAAATGTGGTTGCACTAGAGAAAGCCGGTTCGGTGGCACCTGACCAACTTAATGATGGAATTTATCCCCAAAAGTATAATTGTGATAACTGATACTTCGATATCAACTATCAAACTATAATCCAAGTCGTAGCAAAATCCAACAAATAATCCAAGCCTAATATCATCACCTCAAAATACTCCAAGGGTAGCACATCACTACTATCATGATGAATCCGAAAACAATAATCCTACTACTCCAATAACAAGAATAAAGCTATTTGACTAAGATCCACATGTAAATACCATTTCCGAAAATAATACTCCAAGCAACAGAACATCAACTAGCATCATGAAAATAATCATACTAACCACTAATAATCCAAAGGCAGCGTGATATCCAAAGTAATACTCCAAAATATAATAACAGATACCATCATGAAAATAATCCTAATAGCCACTAAGAATCCAAAAGCACATGTCATCCAAAGTAATACTCCAAACTAATACCAGATACCATCATGGAAATAATCCTAATAGCCACTAGGAATGCAAAGGTACATGTCATCCAAAGTAATACACCGAAATAATACCAGATACCATCATGAAAATAATCCTAATAGCCACTAAGAATCCAAAGGCACATGTCATCCACATAATCATCAAACATATAAGCCTAAAACTCCAAGCAATATCATGGCAATATCAAGATCAAATCAATACTCCGGGAAATTCCATGAACAGGTCACACATAGCTAAAGCAATATTTTAAACAAGTTTAAATGAATAAACCATGTCACTGCATTGCAATCATGCAAATGGATGGTGTGGCTTGCCAGGGGTGGAAGAATACACCGGAAGAAAGTGCGAGAAGCTCGCGGAACGAATCACCAGAAACACTTCTCTCTCAAAAGGGGCTGGTTAATGGTAAGGACAAAATGGTCATTTTCAGAATGATGAAACACAATGAAAATGATTCCAACAGAACGGGCTCGACGAAACGAAGAAACGGGCTTTGGAATCACCTCATTTGGAGCTGGGAGTAAAAAGTTATAGCCCGACGAAGTTCAGGGACCAATCTGTAAACATAACTCTACAAACAGGCCTCTGAGCTGAAAAACAGAAAACGCATTTTAGGAAATACCTCTTCAGAATGGAGAAAGCACATTTTTAGATAAGCGGAGGCGGAATACGCTTACTTCACGCGAAAACATACTTTTTGAAGTACGCTTCCACTTAAACGCGCGTGGGTCCGGGGCTGGGGTCGCTGACATGCGGGTCCCACTGGGTGGGGCCCGTCACTTATCCACGCTGGCCGCCCGGGTCAACGCATGCAGGGGCGGGGCTGGACCTGAGTGGCTGCCAGGTGGGGTCGGGGAAAGGAGGGGGCCCGCCTTGCCTGGCTCCTTCTTCCTCCTCGCGCGTGCCCGATGGAGCAGAGGAGGGGCGCAGCTCCGGCGACGAGCGCTGGCGCTTCCGACCACCGTAGGCGGCGCTCTACCTACCCATGTGCTTAGGGCAACGAGGCCGACCCGTTCCAGGACAGAATGGACCTCGAGGAGGGAGGTGTTGAGAGTAGCAAGCACTCCGGCGGAAGGGGCTTCGGGTGTAGATGGGACTTGAGGCCATAGTGGCTTCGACGAGGGGGAAAGGACATGGGGATGGTCGCCGGAGTGGAGACGGTCTACTGGTGGTGGTAGGAGCGAGGGAGGGGCTCGGGTTCGCTCCAATTTAGGAGGACCGAGGCGATGGCCATGGCGACAGAGGGAGGGCAAGAGAGCTTTTCGAGCTTGGGTGATTGGCTAGGGAGGGGTAGGAGAGTGAGGCGAAGAGCTGGGGTCGATCGGGAGGCCTCAGGGTGGGCTTATATAGCCGCGGGGCGAGGAGGCCGAGCTGTCGTCACTGCGAACGCGTGTGCTCATTCCTCGGCTCGAAGGCAGGCGACAAGGGAGGCACAGGGGAGACTCTCACGGGGCAGAGACGGCCAACGGAGGCGCGGTGAGGAAGAGACGAGGAGGAAGACGACGGCCGGCACAATGTGCTCCCGTGGGCGTTCGGCGGCGGGTGTTGGTGAGGAGTTTTACTAAGAGGGAAAGAGGTCCAGGAGGACGGCGACGACGCAGTAAAACTCTTGGACACGCTCACATGCGCGAAGTTGATGAGAGGACGAGCAGCTGAAGCACAAATGGCCACTAGACGCGGCCACTGCACATAGAGCGCGGAAATGTGCATGCCAGCTACGCGGTCACCACATGCACTGGCATGTAGCGTAGGAGAGGGGCTGGAACGGATTGTCTAGTGCGTAGTTCATCTAGGGTAGGCCTCAACTATGGTGGTAGATCAGTTAGAAGAGATGTGGTTAAAAGATAATCTCCCTTTGAAGTTTACAGCAGTAAACTTGGGTGAACACTGGTGATCAACTGGGATTTTATTGGCGCCAAAGAGTTTGTCTGGGTGATTAACTAAGGAAGGACTATGATCCTGGGCGTTTTGAGGCATAATGGAGCACAAACTAATATATAACTCACATTATGGGTCCAGAATCAAGATTTGGATGATGCACTCACATGGAGTAACCACTTGAGGTAAAACTTGGCAGGTCTTAGTGATTTGGCCAGATAAAGGTGCTGTAAAAATTTCATACCAATTGGTTTTACCAAAATGGTACTTGCTTCACAAACATCCTTGCTGACCAGAAATTTGCAAGAATTCTATAGAAATATTGGCTAGGTGAAATGGTGCCAAATTCGGTGGAGAGAAGTTACTTGGGTAGAAGAATGCTCTGGAAAATTTTCAGGATTTTTGAAGCAACATAAATTATACTTGCTTCACAACCTGAAAATATTGACAGAATCAAAGATTTGATGTTGTGCTCACATAGATGATTGGGTGGGGCTGAATTCTGGAGGAGAGCGATTACATGAGCACAAGAAGAGTCATGCTAAATTTCAACTCATTTGGGTAAACCTAGCTAGCACTTCCTTCACAAAGGCTTCCCTTAGACAAGAACTTTGAAAAATCACTGAGGAAGTTTGGCTAGGCAAATAAAGTTGAGTTTTAGCACAGGACAATTATTTGGATGATATATGATGCCCAAAAAGTTTGGGGGCAAATGGAAAAGGATAAATAGCACTTCCTTCACAATGTGCCATTTAGGACAAAATAGGAAATGAATTTATTGAGCATGATGGAATATATGGCCAATGAAATATTTTTCCATATTTGATGAATATATGACCCAAACAATTTACAAGAATTATTTGGGGATTTTTGGATGGACAGAAATATAGGTTGCTTCACAACCTAGGGCAGATAGGGTTATTCTTTTAATAGGAAAAGGAATTTTCCCTAGAAAAGAAATTAAGGTTTGGTCAAGCAGTGGAGTGACATGATCTTGGCAAGGTTTTTAGGATGATGAGCCACTTGGGAGAGGAAATGAAGCTGATTTCCCAGGTGACAACGCCACAGAACCACTCCAAAAAGAAAAACATAGCAAAAACTAATTAAATCAAAAGAAAAAGAAAAGGGCCAAAATCCAGGCTGTTATAACTCTTACCCCCTTAAACAAATCTCGTCCTCGAGATTTAGTTGCTCAGGGAACAAGTATGTCTTGAGGACACTGTTTCCAACTCGGGTATCCTTTTTCCTTTATTTATTGTTCCCCCAAGAATTTTAGATGATTTGATTATCTTTGCTGGGGGTGGTTTACTTCACCTTTCCCCAAATCCTGATAGGTATTTGCTCGTATACCAATTTATTATTATTGATGTTGATTCTCCATACCTGGGGTGATATCCAATGGATCTGAGCATAAATTTCCTTTTGTCATGAAAACCTTAATACTTCTATCATGGGGTTGCTTCAAATAAATGCACGCCTTCTGGTTTCAGTAAATGCTGAGAATTAAACATGGCCACCTTCTAACGGGATCTGATTGCTCAAAGGTGGCACTGATTCATCCTGATTTATTTCCTTTGGCTCGAGCATGTTATATGTACCAAATATCTGACTGCCTTTTGGCAGGAGCAATATAACGGTGTATGGAGTTATAGTCGTGTCATTCCTCACATATTTACATGTTGAGATTGGCCTGACAGGGGCTGACGGACAATTGGTTTTTCCTGACAGACTGACCATGTACTTGATTACGTTGGTGAGTATACCGGGTCTGAGCTGATTGTTCGGCTTTTGACTTTCTCATTTTGTCGGTATACCTATTTGGATTTTCCATATTAACCATTCCTAGCGGGTCAGCGGGATATGAGATCCTTGTAAAAAAGAGTAGGCCACTGAGAGTATGCCTTTGCAGATCCATATGGAATTATGGCCCCCAACTGACTTGGGGTATCCGGACCCTGATGATCGTGCAAAATCATCTTACCTTTGTTGTTAGTCTCACCCTATAACGGTCATGATTTTATTTGTGAGGATACCTTACTGAAATAACCTGGCCACACCTGTCCTGGATTTTTCATATGACCATGACTGTGGCTAGCGCGATATTGATGGCATTATTCCTTTTGCTTATTTTCTGACTTGGGTCCATACACATATGACATATGTTCGGAGCTTGTAGCTGTACAGAGCTCATTGCTGAGTCCAATCATACAGGAAGGTGAAAAGAGTTCATATATCACCTTGTCAGTTGTGGGAATAATGACCTTGATGGCCATTGTCTAGACGGTTGATTCTGTGATGTCATCTCCAGATCTTGTCGATCCTTGTAATTCTTGAGATGTATCTTTGCTTATCTTCCTTTGCATGATTCATGAGGCTGTGGGATCCGTGCTTTCCTTTAAGTATATTTGTTGGATCCGTACCTCGTATGAGTGACTGATGTGATTGGGAATGCATGCTCACCATATGTATAAGAATATGCCACCGAACACTCGATCCTTGCGATAGGCATACGTTTTGACTGCATTGTACCTTTGACAAAATCATTGCAGATATGATCCTTGAACTTCAGAGAGAAGCCATTCATGTAGCTTTCCGAGGAAGGATCGTTAGCTTTTGCTCGAAGCCTTTGTCTGGGTAGCGTGCAGAAGAAGCCTCGATAAATTACACACGAAGCTTGACATGAGTATTGTGCAGGAGAAGCCTGAGTTCCATACTTGAGAAGCTTCTCCTCGGTTTTGCTTATTGAGAAAAATTCATTTCCGTCTGTCAGAATCTTTTACCGAGGTATCTTGCTGAGAAAGACCGGGTATCATGGACCGAAATTATTCACATATCGTGCTGAGGAGCCTTGCATCATAAATTTCTTCTGCTAACGTGTGGAAGAAGACTGAGTTTCTTATATACAAAACTTCACACTGATATGCAGACTGAAATCCACACACACAAACACCCATGATATTCTGTGGCTGAATATTTGCATGAGAGAACTTGTGTAACTATCTTCCTTGAGCATATCACATTCTGACTTTATTTTGGATGACAACATATTTCAAGCATCATGCCTTGCTAAGCAAAAAATTTGTATATGCTCCATACATTTGACTAAAAATATACCATTGATCTTGTACCTAAATTGTCTTGCTGCTGACTTGACTATTACTGCTGTGAGTATTTTGTACTGATGTAGACTTGAGTTATTAGTACTATGGTGAGGAGTGCACACTAATTCAAAATTGATTATCAGCCTCGAAATCAGATATTCCCCATTTCACTGAAGTTGGCTGAGAATTCCATTCTGTTTAGCTGAGTTTCCAAATATTTAAACTCCTTGCTGATTGTTCGGGTCCGGTATTGGTTGATGAGCAACTCTTTATAGGGGGAAAATAATGTAACACCGGGGCCCAAAAAGGAAGAAGCAAAATAAAACTCAACTAAACAAAAGCACACAACAACCATCAATTCACACACAACCAATGTCACATATTACTACTAGTCACACAATATGCATGCCTAGTTAAGCACACAAATCTCGCGGGATCTCTAGTTCAACGATCTAGCAAGCTGTGACGATGTGCACGAGGATGAATAAAGGTGTGGAAGAATTGGTGTAAACAGCGCTACACCAAGGTCTAGCTTAGCCAGGTAGCATCCTGGACTAGCTCGCAGGCGAGGGCGTACTTGGTAACCATGTAGCAGGACAGGAATGTCGCGACCACATTATTATCAGGCGGACGGAAAATATCCGTACTCGTCCAAGGAATAGGATAGCCGGGAAACCTGAGGCTGCTGACATTGCCCTTTCTTGATAACTCAGATCATTAAGGGTTGCCAACACGACAAAATAAAAGAGCGATTCGGGATAGCAGCATGTTCATCACCGAAACGGTAGGCGGGGCTAAAAGGAGGATATCGGCGAGATACCTGAGCACCATTTCTTCAAACCGTTTCAGGATCACTTGGCATCACTCTGCTGGGACAGAAATGACGCCAAACACCGAAGAACGAGTAAGAAAAGAAAACTGGAGAAATGCTAAGGCTGAGCTGTAGTGGATCCGAACCGATGCCATCTACACTCACCAAATAAATCGTCAGCAGCAAATAAGGCTATATGCATGTTATGCACAATCAAATGCAGCAACCAAATGCAACAAACAAGGTAGACTCTATACTACCGATTACTGCCGGTTTCTACCACTCATGCTGACTAGGGCATCCTACAGCCAGACCTGCTCTGACACCATGCCTGTGGCACCCCGACTCAGAGAAACCGAAACGCCCCGTATTCCAGCCCAGAGATCGAGGAGAAGTCTTTGGAATACGACACTGCTTGACATAGAACAAATCAGCTCTTATTACAAGGATAATAATACAAGGGTCTGATGCTACAAAGAAGCACATCTGCACAGCGACACTATGCCAGCAATACTACACTTGCTCTATGCTAGCAGTAGAACAACTCGTAGCAGCAGAATACTTCTAGCAGCGGAACAACGATGAAGGTAGTGAACTCCACTCCGCAAGGACTCTGGCTGGGACACGATCTAGCTCGCACGCACGGCAACCTTGACAAGCAATCAAGCACTCATAGCATCACCTGCAATCTTGCATGACACGCCAAGTCAGTACATCGAATGTACTTGCAAGCTCACAACAACCATAAACATCAAGGCAAGACAATAACATAGCATTAAACAGGTTAATTAAATTAACAACTATTATTATGAAGCAACTACTAAGAATGGTATGAAACTAATACAATACTGATAAATCACCATCTCAGATCTCCATAACCATATCACTCTTGGCTAACCGGCCAAGCAATATAACATCTCGATCACCTCGTGATCCAAACCAAATGGTGATCATTCCAGCGATCACTACCACGACCAACACTTGGTCTCAAACGTCATCATCAACATCCTGCCAATCCATATAGCTCAAAATATCCACATATAAATCACCTATAAGTCATTCCGTCATGTGAGTTTTGATCGAATGGTGTCACCTAGTACGGACCCATGCCCATGACCGAGGACGCAGCTACCGATAGATTTAAATACACTCTGCAGAGGTAGCGCACTGTACCCACACCACGGAACCCATGGCCTCGCACTCCCATTCGGGTGGACCAACAGCGTTCCGACAAAACCAATCTACTTCCATGACACTCTCCCGGCCACTCCGACTCATTCCCCACTGGGCTAGTCTTGGGTGGCCCCATGTCCACCAAAGACACAACGGCCACCGTCGTGGCCAAATCAATAAATGGTCCCACACAGGGACAACCCGGGTACAACAACAACAACGGGCACACAAGGTTATGTTTGCTTACCGGGCCAGGGTACCGCATGCCCATAACCTTCCCTGGTTGGAGGCACTGGCGAGAGGCACGGCAATAGACCGCATTAGGGCTTTCCCATAAAGGCAAATGTGGTTGCACTAGAGAAAGCCCAGTTCGGTGGCACCTGACCAACTTAATGACGGAATTTATCCCCAAAAGTATAACTGCGATAACTGATACTCCGATATCAACTATCAAACTATAATCCAAGTCATAGCAAAATCCAACAAATAATCCAAGCCTAATATCATCACCTCAAAATACTCCAAGGGTAGCACATCACTACTGTCATGATGAATCCGAAAACAATAATCCAACTACTCCAATAACAAGAATAAATCTATTCGACTAAGATCCACATGTAAACATCATTTCCGAAAATAATACTCCAAGCAACAGAACATCAACTAGCATCATGAAAATAATCATACTAACCACAAATAATCCAAAGGCAGCATGATATCCAAAGTAATACTCCAAAATATAATAACAGATACCGTCATGAAAATAATCCTAATAGCCACTAAGAATCCAAAAGCACATGTCATCCAAAGTAATACTCGAAACTAATACCAGATACCATCATGGAAATAACCCTAATAGCCACTAGGAATCCAAAGGCACATGTCATCCGAAGTAATACTCCAAAATAATACCAAATACTATCATGAAAATAATCCTAATAGCCACAAATAATCCAAAGGCACATGTTTACCACATAGTCATCAAAAATATAAGCCTAAAACTCCAAGCAATATCATGGCAATATCAAGATCAAATCAATACTCTGGGAAATGCCGTGAACATATCACACATAGCTAAAGAAATATTTTAAACAAGTTTAAATGAATAAACCATGTCACTGCATTACAATGATGCAAATGGAGGGTGTGGCTTGCCTGGGTGGAAGAATACACCGGAAGAAAGTGCGAGAAGCTCGCAGAACGAATCGCCGGAAACACTTCTCTCGCAGAAGGGGCTGGTTAATGGTAAGGCAAAAATGGTCATTTTCAGAATTTTGAAACATAAATAAAATGATTCCAACAGAACGAGCTCGGCAAAACAAAGAAATGGGCTTTGGAATCACCTCATTTGGAGTTGGGAGTAAAAAGTTATAGCCCAACGAAGTTCAGGGACCAATATGTAAACATAACTCTACAAACAGGCCCCTGAGCGGAAAAACCAACAATACATTTTAGGAAATACGTCTTCAGAACAGAGAAAGCACATTTTTAGATAAATCAGAGGCGGAATACGCTTACTTCACACGAAAACATACTTTCTGAAGTACGCTTCCACTTAAACGCGTGCGGGTCCGGGCTGGGGTCGCTGACATGCGGGTCCCACGGGGTGGGGGCCGTCAGTTATCCATGCTGGCCGCCTGGCTCAACACATGCAGGGGCGGGGCCGGGCCTGAGTGGCTTCCAGGTGGGGTCACGGAAAGGAGGGGACCCGCCTGGCCTGGCTCCTTCTTCCTCCTAGCATGTGCCCGACGGAGCAGAGCAAGGGCGTGGCTCCGGTGACGAGCGATGGCGCTTCCGGCCACCGTAGACGGTGCTCTACCTACCCGTGTGCTTAGGGCGACGAGGCCGACCCGTTCCAGGACAGAACAGACCTCGAGGAGGGCGGTGTTGAGAGCAGCAAGCACTCCGGAGGAGGGGGCTTCGGGTGGAGATGGGACTCGAGGCCATAGTGGCTCCGGCGAGGGGGAAAGGACCTGGGGATGGTCGCCGGAGTGGGGCGGTCTACTGGTGGTGGTAGGAGCGAGGGAGGGGCTCGGGTTCACTCCAATTTAGAAGGACCGAGGCGACGGCCATGGCGACAGAGGGAGGGCAGGAGAGCTGCTTGAGCTCGGGTGAGAGGCTAGGGAGGGGTAGGAGAGTTAGGCGAAGAGCTGGGGTCGATCGGGAGGCCTCGGGGTGGGCTTATATAGCCACAGGGAGAGAAGGCCGAGCTATCGTCGCCGCGGACACATGTGCTCATGCCTAGGCTCGAAGGCAGGCGACGAGGGAGGAACAGGGGAGATTCTCACGGGGCAGAGGCGGCCAACGGAGGTGCAGGGAGGAAGAGCCGAGGTGGAAGACGATAGCCGACGCACTTTGCTCCCATGGGTGTTCGGCGGCGAGTGTCGGTGAGGGGTTTTACGGAGAGGGAAAGAGGTCCAGGAGGACGGCGACGACGTAGTAAAACTCTTCGACACGCTCACGCGCGCAAAGCCGACGAGAGGAGGAGCTGCCGAAGCACAAACGGCCACTGGACGCGGCCATTGCACACAGAACGCGGAAATGTGCATGCCAGCTGCGCAGTCACCACATTCACTAGCATGTAGCGGGGGAGAGGGGCTGGAACACGTTCTCTAGTGCGTAGTTCATCCAGGGTAGGCCTCAACTATGGTGGTAGATCAGTTAAAAGAGCTATGGTTAAAAGATAATCTCCCTCTGAAGTTTACTGCAGTAAACTTGGGTGAACACTGGTGATCAACAGGGATTTTACTGGCGTCAAAGAGTTTGTCTAGGGTGATTAACTAAGGAAGGACTATGATCCTGGGGCTTTTGAGGCATAATGGAGCACAAACTAATATAGTATCTTTGTAACTCACATGATGGGTCCAGAATCAAGATTTGGATGATGCACTCACATGGAGTAACCACTTGAGGTAAAACTTGGCAGGGCTTAGTGATTTGGCCAGATAAAGGTGCTATAAAAAATTCATACCAATTGGTTTTTCCAAAATGGTACTTGCTTCACAAACATCCTTGTTGACCAGAAACTTGCAAGAATTCTAGAGAAATATTGGCTAGGTGAAATGGTGCCAAATTTGGTGGAGATAAGTTATTTGGGTCAGAGAATGCTCTGGTAAATTTTCAGGATTTTTGAAGGAATATAAATTATACTTGCTTCACAACCCGAAAATATTGACAGAATCAAAGATTTGATGTGCTCACATAGATGCTTGGGTGGGGCTGAATTCTGGAGGAGAGCAATGATATGAGCACAAGAATAGGCACAATTTCAACTCATTTGGGTAAACCTAGCTAACACTTCCTTCACAAAGGCTTCCCTCAGACAGGAACTTTGAAAAATCACTGAGGAAGTTTGGCTAGGAAAATAAAGTTGAATTTTGGCACTGGACACTTATTTGGATGATATATGATGCCCAAAAAGTTTGGGGGAAAATGGGAAAGGATAAATAGCACTTGCTTCACAATGTGCCATTTAGGACAGAATAGGTAATGAATTTATTGAGCATGATGGAAAATATAGTCAATGAAATATTTTTCCATATTTGATGATGATATGACCCAAACAATTTATAAGAATTATTTGGGGATTTTTGGATGGACAGAAATATAGGTTGCTTCACAACCTAGGGCAGATAGGGTTATTCCTTTAATAGGAAAAGGAATTTTCCCTATAAAAGAAATTAGGGTTTGGTCAAACAGTGGAGTGACATGATCTTAGCAAGGTTTTTAGGATGATGAGCCACTTGGGAGAGGAAATGAAGCTGATTTTCCAGGTGACAAGGCCACAGAACCACTCCAAAAAGAAAAACAGAGCAAAAACTAATTAAATCAAAAGAAAAAAGAAAAGGGCCAAAATCCAGGCTGTTACAGTGCGCCTTCTTCTTGTCATTCTTGATGAAGTGCTTCATCTTGTTCACACACTTGGCGGTTGCGCTCGTCGATGGCTCTAGTGGCCTCACGGAGTGCGCGTTGTGCTTCTAGTGCTTCACGCTCAAGTTCTTGTGCTTCATGGCGCTCTTGTGCTTGTCGGATTGCATCAACGTCTTGAGGTGCTTGACATTGCACTTGTGGAGGTTGCTCTTCGTCCTCGGCCCCTTGAGCTTGGCGTCTCGCCCTTTCACGTGCTCTGACTCGGTCTTGTAATCCATTGCCATGGAATGGATTTTCTTGAGCTTAGCGCTCTTGTGGGTCGTCACATCGATGAAAATGAGCTCAAGGAGGACTTGCATCGTGAGAAGAGTAGTCCGAAAATTCACGACTTGAGCAGTGGCTTGAGTGGCGTCGTCTTGGCGAAGAGGTTGAGGAAGACGCGTGGCTCACGATCATGTTCCAGAATTCTTCCATTTGTGTGGTGAGCTTGGCATCTAGGTAGTCACGGTTCCTTGCTTTCGATTGACGAAGGTCGGTGGCGAGTTGCTCGAGGCGCTCACCCAAAGCTTCACTTTCTTGATGTAGAGCTCATTGCGCGACGAAGAAGTGGTTATTGGTGACGTAATCATGGTCTTCACCATGCTCCTCGAAAATTGGGTTTGCCGAAGAACTTGGCGTATCCATCATAACCAACTGGGGTGAGTAGGAAAATGAGAGAACAATACTGAAGCTACCTTTTCCAAAGGATTGTGGATGTATCAAGTATCGCTCAATGTAATGCCACAATAGGAGAATTGGCATTGGGTTTGTTTCTCACACCTATACAAGTAAAGCTTATGGAGGAGCTTGGTTTGGACGGTGGCACAAAAATTTCAAGCAAATGTTGATCACGACCATCGATAAGCTTGAGAAGGTTCTTAAAATTGCAAGTAGAGCAAATAGATAAAACCCAAGGATATCACTACGAACACACACACGGAAGATAGATGGGATACACACAACCAAGGAGTGAGCTCAAGATGTGTAACCCCAGAAAATACTCTTGTTGTACGGATGCTAGAGAGACGCAAGCTCGATTGCTCAAATGGTCAAGATACGCTTGTGCACCTACCTATGAGAGAAACATGTCATCTTCAATCACAACTATGCTATGTATGTGGTGACCAAGATGATGAAGCGATGCAAACTGGCTCAATGCTATTGCTTACAAGCTCTTTCTTTCTCCTCTTTTGCTTAAAAGCTTTATATTTTTTGTATGATTGATGCTCAAGATATGAGACAAGTATGTAAGATATGCACAAGAGAGAATTAGGGCACAATGATGATAGCAATATCACTACGGTGCACAATATATCATGCCTCGGAAATTCTCAACTCGCTAGTCTCGATGGGTAAGTGATGCAAAATGTCTCGGGTTATGAATGCAAAAGCATGGAAATGAACTAAGTGTCGTCGAGGTTACTGTCCTTGCTTACAGTTAGCGGTGTCAAAGGTGAGGATTGTTGGCGATGATGACTCCGTGGCGATGATGAATGGCGGTGATGTCAATGTCACACGTTCCTAAGTAGCCAAAACACCTTAGGAAATTGAAACCACGACTTAAAATCGGGCAAAGGTGAGGTGGATGCTTTTATGATGAAATTTTTTATGGAGGCAAATGGTGGTGGTGATGATATATGTGGATGCGGGATGTCAAGAGCTTCCAAACGAGCTAAAGAACACGAAAAACGGACTTGGGAGGTGAAAGTTATTCCCAAAATGATGGTGTAGTTGGGTTGTGTCGGGGGGGGGGCGTGCAGGCACCCGGGGGGAAGGTGCGGGTGCCGGGGTGGTCAGGGGCAAACAGCCTGGTGGTGCAGGCACCCGGGATTCGGGGTGCGGGTGCCCGGGGGTGCGGGCACCCAGGATTCGGGGTGTGGGTGCCCAGAGGTGTCGGATTTGGGCGAAAAAATTGGAGAATGGCCAAATTCTGTGGATTTCGTGGTGGGAAGGGTGGGGATTGATGGGTAGGGGCTAGATCCACTTGCCAAACAACAAATCCATGGACCAAAACAACCAAATCTGACAAGATCCAATAAAATTGAAAAAAATGGGGCTATTTTTGTGGGGATTTTCGAATTAGGACGAAAAACAACAAAATCAAGCTAGCAAATGGGGGGTGGGACTCCAAGATGTGAATCAACCTTGATCATGATACCAAGATGTTGTAGGGTGAAACCCTAGCGGGGATATTTTCACACTTGGATGGGGGAAGTGAGGAACACACAAGAACACAAGGGGGAAATCACTCAAACAAACCCAAATAACACATCCACTAGAGTAGCATACATGAGATCCACAAGCATACAAGAACAATTCAAGGGAAATAGCAATAGGGTAGAGTGTAACACCCCGGATGTAACTTTCCATATTTGTAACTCCAACTCTTGCCATTTTCGGCTATGTGATATGATATCGCCTCCGTGGTTGGGTTTTTGTCTTTCGTTTTGCATTTTGTTCATGTCATGCATTTCATATCATGTCATCATGTGCATCGCATTTGCATTCATGTTCGTCTCATGCATCTGATCATTTTCCCCATTGTCCATTTTGCAATTCGACCCTCCCACATGCACCCGGTGCACCCCTCTTGTCTCTTTTTGTGAGCGGGAGAAAAACTTTCTCGGAATTGGTCGAGATTTGTCAAGTGGGCTTGGTACATCACTGGTAGACCGCCTGTCAAATTCCGTTCCATTTGGAGGTCGTTTGATGCCCCAACGGTTAACCGGGTAACCGCAAAGGCCTCGTTGGTGTTGCAGCCCAACACCCTTCCAAAACAGCCCAATAACCCATTTAAACCCCTCCATGCTCTCCGTCATTGGATTACGATCGTGTGGGAGAAAACCGCACCTCATTTGGACTCTCCTAGCTCCCTCTACCTATAAATGTACACCTCCCCCCCCCCCGAAAATTCACACAGATGAAACCCTAGCCTAGTCCCTCTCCACCACCGGACACATCCGGCCCCGCGCCAATAGCATCCCGCCATGTGTCTCCCGCCGCCACCCCGCGCCAACGGCCTGGCGAGGCCCGGATCGAGCCCCCCGAGGGCATCTCCTCTGCGGGCCGCCCGCGGCTCAATGCCACCGACCCCGCCGGCGCGGCTCCTGCTCCTTCCGCCACCAAGCGCGAGCTCCGGCCACCGCTAGTCGCTCCAGCCTCTGTCCGGCCACCGCGGCTCCGCTCACCAGCGACTGCGGCCTCCGGCCGTCGCCTATCTCCTTCTCCGGCAACCTCTCCTCACCTCCGACCGCCTCCCCGCAGCTCCGGCATCCCCCTCGCCTCCGGCAAGTCCTCCGACGACCTTCTGGCGAACCTCGGGGAGCGTGACGACGAACCCTAGATCCAGATCTAGAGGGTATATTTTCACTAAGTCTTTTCCCCTTGTAATTTTTAATGCCCTCACTGACATGCGATATCTCGGTGACCGTGACTCCGATTCATGCATATGATATGTCGAAATGTTCGCCTCGTTAAGTTCTTCATGTTACTGGCATTTGAATGCATGTTACTGTCCATATTGATGCCATTATCCTCGTGGCAAGAGTGCTTTACAATGTTAACTGCTGATTCTTAACAGAACATAGAGATTCGTCTTTTTTTTTGCATTTTGTGTGTGCATCCTATGAGCATGATGTCTACATGTGTTATGATCTCCATCATGCCATATTTACAGGGGTGCAAGGCTTGTATTTTGTGATCTTTGAGGTAACTAGCACAAGCATGCAAAGTAGGCTTCATAATGTTGTTGTTTTCAGGCACTTAGGATTTTGCTAAGTCCTTATCCTGATGTTATTTTGAGGCCGTGTAAACTTGTTGCTACCATGGGATCCATGCACATTTTGAGATAGTTCATTAAACATGTTTTTAAGATGTGGTATTTCTCTATCCATTCATGCCTCTGGTTGCAATTATGGTGTACTCTAGCATGTCATTTTTGTTCTCTACTTTTGCTAAATATTGTTCCTAGTAGATTGTTAACATGTTAATCAATATTGACATGTGCTTTGCTAGTGATCCATGCATCCTATGAACTTTATCTTGCCATGCTTAGCATCTTGATCATGTCTTCTTACTGTTGGTATGCTTGTGTTGTCATTTAATGCTTTGTGGTGAGTGGCATGAGCTTGCAAAGTCTGAAACTGTTAATATAACTTGCCATGATTGCATGGGTGCCATCATGTCTTCTGTGCCTTCTTGGCTTATGTTCAGTAAGGTAGTTTTGTTAAGTGAATATAGTAGAAACATTCCATGCCTTTGTTTGTTATGTTAAGTTCCTGCAGCATGTTCTTTGCTTGCTCTAAACATTGCTTCCTGATGCTGTTTTTTGACATGTTAGTTTTTTCACGAAGTCTATGAAGCTGATATCTTTTGCACTTTTGCCATGCTTGTTTGAACCTGTTCTAGTGTGATTTAGCCATAGCTCAGTGTTCATGTTTTGTCAAGCATCTATTTTACATCACGGCCATATGCTTTGTTGCTATGTTGGAGTGCAGTAGCTTAGTTTCTTGTTGCATTCTAAGTGTTATCATGCTGTTAATCGCATATTTGCATCATCCTTGTATTGCTTGTCATTTGCAAACCGTGCATCCGTTTCCGGTGATCCTTATATTGATTTCGACCGAAATCACCTAATCTTTTCAGCGGCATACTTGGTTTGACATGTTGATGCCTTGATCATTTTTCCCTTCGGGAGCACGCATATGCATTGCATATCATATCTTGCATATCATGCCATGTATTGCATCATGTTGCTTGTGCATTGCACCATGATTGATTGTTGTTCCATTGCTTGTGTTATTGCTTTGGGTAGAGCGGGGAGACGATTACGTGAATGTGGAACCTTTTGACTATGCTAACAAGGAGCAAGCTTTCGAAAACTCAAAGAACATTGCAGGGAAGATGACTATACCCTCGATATAACTTCTATCTTTGCTTGCTAGTTGTTCGTTCTATCACTATGTCGCGCTACCTACCACTTGTTATATCATGCCTCTCATATTGCCATGTCAAGCCTCTAACCCACCTTCCTAGCAAACTGTTGTTTGGCTATGTTACCGCTTTTGCTCAACCCCTCTTATAGCGTTGGTAGTTGCAGGTGAAGTTGAAGTTTGTTCCATGTTGGAGCATGGATATGTTGGGATATAACTTTATCTCTTATTTATTTAATGCATCTATATACTTGGCAAAGGGTGGAAGGCTCGGCCTTATGCCTGGTGTTTTGTTCCACTCTTGTCGCCCTAGTTTCCGTCATACTAGTGTTATGTTCCTTGATTTTGCATACCTTATGCGGTTGGGGTTATGGGACCCCCTTGACAGTTCGCTTTGAATTAAACTCCTCCAGCAATGCCCAACCTTGGTTTTACTATTTTCCTACCTACCACCTATACCTTTCCCTTGGGTTCTGCAGACTCAAGGATCATCTTTATTTTAAACCCCCCCTCGGGCCAGTGCTCCTCTGAGTCTTATTCCAAACCGGGCAGCCTGCGGGGCCACCTCGAGGAAACTTGAGGGCTGGTTTTAATCGTAGCTTGACCTATCCGGTGTGCCCTGAGAATGAGATATGTGCAGCTCCTATCGGGATTTGTCAGCACAGTCGGGTGGCTTTGCTGGTCTTGTTTTACCATTGCCGAAATTTCTTATAACCTGGATTTCGAGACTGATCGGGTCTTTCCAGGAGAAGGAATATCCTTCGTTCACCATGAGAGCTTGTGATGGGCTAAGTTGGGACACCCCTGCAGGGTATAAACTTTCGAAAGCCGTGCCCATGGTTATGTGGCAGATGGGAATTTGTTAATATCCAATTGTAGAGAACTTGACACTTGACTTAATTAAAATGAATCAACCGTGTGTGTAGCTGTGATGGTCTCTTTTCAGCAGAGTCCCGGAAGTGAACACAGTCTTGAGTTATGTTTGAACGTAAGTAGTTTTAGGATCACTTCCTGGTCACTTATAGCCTTTTGACCGTTGCGTAGCTTCTCATGTTACTCTTATTTACGTATGTTAGCCACCATATTTTCCTTAGCGCTTGCTGTAACTCCACCTCATTACCTTATCCTACCCATAAGCTTAAATAGACTTGATCTCGCGGGTGTGAGATTGCTGAGTCCTCGTGACTCACGGATACTTCCAAATAGTTGCAGGTGCCGATGATACCAGTGCAGGCGACGCTACCGAAATCAAGTGGGAGTTCGACGAGCACCTTGGTCGTTACTATGTTTTGTTTCCTGATGATCAGTAGTGGAGCCCAGTTGGGACGATCACGGATCAAGCATTTGGGATTATCTTCTTTTATTTTGGTTCCATAGGCAGACCTTGATTTATTCAGGATGATGTATGTAACACCCCGGACCTTGATTTTATTTCCTCGGTGTCGGGTTTTTGTCTCCGTGTGTTGTTGTCTTTGTCATGCATCTCATATCATGTCATCATGTGCATTGCATCTGCATACGTGTTCGTCTCATGCATCCGAGCATTTTCCCCGTTGTCCGTTTTGCATTCCGGCGCTCCTATGTCCTCCGGTGGTCCTTTCTACCTCTTTTCCTGTGTGGGGCTTAAACATTTCCGGATTGGACCGAGACTTGCCATGCGGCCTTGGTTTACTACCGGTAGACCGCCTGTCAAGTTTCGTACCATTTGGACTATGTTTGATACTCCAACGGTTAACTGAGGGATCGAAACGGCCTCGTGTGTGTTGCAGCCCAACACCCATCAAAACTGGCCCAAAACCCACCTAAACCTCCTCCATCATCTCGGTCGTTCGATCACGATCGTGTGGCCGAAAACCGCACCTCATTTGGAGCTTCCTAGCTCCCTCTACGTCTATATATAGATCCCCTCTCGAAATCACGTGTCTTCTCCCCCCAAAACCCTAAAAACCCTCGCGTCGCCGCCGGACACGTCCGATCCCGGCCGGATGCATCGCCGCGGCCAACCGCCGATTGCCACATGTCGCCGCCACACCTCTCCCGTCGCCGGCCCGGGAAGCCCACACCGGGCCCCTGCGAGCCCATCGTCGCCACCTTGACTCGCCCGATCCGCCCGCGACCTCGCCGCCGTCCTCCTCCCGTCCGGCCGCCCGAGGCGCCCGGCGCCGCCGCCTGCCGACTCCGGTGCGCCGCCCGACCGGCTGCCGCGCCCTTCCTCCGCCGCGTCCGCCACGCTCACATTCTCCGGCGACCTCGCCGCCACGGACCGCCGCCGCCTCCGGCGCCGACCTCGCCGCCCCGGCTGCCGCGTCCAAGTCCGGCGATGCCCGCTGCCTCCGGTGACCTTGTAGTAATAGAGCTCCGGCGAGCTCAGATCTGGCCTCGGTTCGCGCACCGCAGGGAACCCTAGATCTCGAGGGTTGACTTTCTCTCCTGTCCCAGTAATTTTTAGGCTTTTTCATCATGCCATAACTCTGCATCCATAGCTCCGATTCGTGCGTGTAGCATATCAAAACGTTCTTCTCGATGAGTACATCATTTAATCTCATTGAATCATTTTCATTTGAGCTCATCTTGATGCCCTAAATGCTATTGGAAGAGGGCTATGTGATGAATTTGTCAGATCTGTTTCAGCAAATAGCTTTTTGTCATTTTTGCCATGTTTAATGTGTGCCTGCTATGATCTTGAGCTCTACATGTGTTTTGTTATATGCCATGCCATCTTTAGAGGGGTGTATGCAATGTTTTTTTGTGATATTTGTGGTGACTAGCACAAGCTTGCAAAGTAGCGTAATCGGTAATGCTAATTTCAGGGACTTAGAATTTCACTAAGTCCTTGTTCTGTTTTTGTTATTATGCCATATGTTCATGTTGTTTCCTAGTGATCCGTGCCTCTTTTGAGGATGATCAGTCAGGATGTTTTGTTAACATTGTGGCGCTCTATCCATCCATGTCTTTGTTTGCATTTATGGAGCACCCTAGCTTGAGTCAATCGAGCTCTACTTTTGCTATAAAATAATCCTGGCAGATTGTTGACATGTTTAGTGATTTTGCCGAGGATGTTGCTATTTATCCGTGCATGCTATGTTGTTGTTCTTGCCATGTCTAGATTCTATGCCATGTATTCTTGATGGGTGTATGCTTAGTTTGTCATGCCATGCTCTATAGTGAGTGCATCGAGCTCGTAAACATGCCTACTCGTTAACAGTTTTGCATGCTCCAGTTTTTCACTAAGTCTGAATCTGTTTATGTTTTTGCCATGTTCATATGCTTGCAATGGTATTTTCTGATCCCTTTTGGCTCAAGGTCACTAAGGGACTTTTGTTAACTGCTTTGAGTAGCTTCATGCCATGCCTTGATTTGCCATGTTAAGTTCCTGTAGCATGTAGTTTTCATGCTCTAAAGTGGGCTTCCTGATGATAAATTCCAGACTTGTGTTAATTTCACTATGTCTGAAACCTGTTATCATTTGCTCTTTTGCCATGCTTGTTTGAACCTGTTAATGGATGAACTAGCCGTAGCTCAGTGTTCATCTTTTGTCAAGCATCATTAGTGGATCCCTGCCATGTATTTTGTTGTCATGTTTGAGTGTTGTAGCATATTTGTCTTGATTTATTTAGTTGGTCACTTGCTGATTATCGCAGACCGGTGCCATATTTTTTTTGCTTGCCATAGCTCAGTGTTCATGTTTGAGTTCGCTTATGAGGATCAAGTCAACTCTGAGAACTTTGCAGGCAAGATGACCATACCCTTGAAATCACTTCTATCTTTGGTTGCTAGATGCTCGCTCTTTTGCTATGCCTATGCTACGATACCTACCACTTGCTTATCGTGCCTCCCAAATTTCCATGTCAAACCTCTAACCCACCATGTCCTAGCAAACCGTTGTTTGGCTATGTTATCGCTTTGCTCAGCCCCTCTTATAGCGTCGCTTGTTGCAGGTGAAGATTGGAGATCGTTCCTTGTTGGAACATTGTTTATTGTTGAGATATCGCCACATTATCTTGTTTATCTTAATGCATCTATATACTTGGTAAAGGGTGGAAGGCTCGGCCTTTTGCCTAGTGTTTTGTTCCACTCTTGCCACCCTAGTTTCCGTCATATGGGTGTTATGTTCTCGGATTTTTGCGTTCCTTACACGGTTGGGTTATAATGGGAACCCCTTGACAGTTCGCCTTCAATAAAACTCCTCCAGCAATGCCCAACCATGGTTTTAACATTTGCCACCTAGCCTCTTTTTCCCTTGGGTTTCCGGAGCCCAAGGGTCATCTTTATTAAACCCCGGGCCAGTGCTCCTCTGAGTGTTGGTCCAAACTAGAGCCCCTTATAGCGCCACCTCGGGGAAACTCGAGGGCTGGTTTTAGTTGTACGGATTGCTTATCTGAGTGTGCCCTGAGAACGCGATATGTGCATCTCCTATCAGGATTTGTTGACACATTCGGGCGGTGTTGCTGGACTTGTTTTACCATTGTCGAGGATGTCTTGTAACCGGGATGCCGAGTCTGATCGGATTGTCTTCGGAGAAGGAATACCCTTCGTTGACCGTGAGAGCTTGTGATGGGCTAAGTTGGGACTCCCCTACAGGGATTTGAACTTTTGAAAGCCGTGCCCGCGGTTATCGGCAGATGGGAATTTGTTAATGTCTGGTTGTAGATAACATGAAACTTCACTTAATTAAAATGCACCAACCGCGTGTGTAACCGTGATGGTATCTTCTCGGCGGAGTCCGGGAAGTGAACACGGTGTTGGAGTAATGCTTGACGTAGGTTGTTCTAGGGTCACTTCTTGATCATAGTTGTTCGACCGTGCTTTTGCCTTCTCTTCTCGCTCCCATTTGCGTATGTTAGCCGCCATATATGCTAGTCGCTTGCTGCAGCTCCACATCATACCTTGTCTTACCAATAAGCTTAAATAGTCTTAATCGCGAGGGTGCAAGATTGCTGAGTCCCCCTGACTCACAGATTACTTCCAAACCAGATGCAGGGACCGATGATACCGTTCCAGATGACATGACCGAGCTCAAGTGGGAGTTCGATGAAGACTCTCGCCGTTACTATGTGTCTTTCCCAGATGATCAGTAGTGGTGCCCTGTTGGGGCGATCGGGGACATTGTCGCATGTGGGGGTTGATCTTTATTTTGGTACCATAGACGGACCATGAGTGTATTGGATGATTGTAATATTATTCATGTATTTGTGTGACGTGGCGAGTGTAGGCCAACTATGTATTTTTTTCCCCTTTTATTTATTTACATGGGTTGTTGTGAAGATTACCTTACTTGCGACATTGCTTTCAATGCGGTTATGCCTCTAAGTCGTGCTTCGACACGTAGGAGATATAGCCGCATCGAGGGCATTACAAGTTGGTAATCAGAGCCTTCCACGACCTTAGGAGCCTCCTGCTTGATCGAATCATTGGTGTTGTTGAGTCTAGAAAAATGTTTTGAGTCATTTATGATTATATATATCAGAGAGTTAGGAATTCTTTTTACTCCTCAGTCCCTTCATCGCTCTGGTAAGGCATCCTGGCATAGAGTTTTGACTCTTCTCTTCTCAAATTTCACTAAAAAAATTTGTAGGATCACGCGGGTATCTTGAAATCGTTCCGATGGTTTTGTGACGAGAACATTGTTCTTGGTGCCTCCTGTCATTTAGGGGTTGTGGCAATGTCCCGGGGAGTTGAGCTCCGAGGTGTTGTCGTCACAATTTTATCGTTGAGATTCTGGAATACCTGAGTTTCGCCGACATCGAAAATCTCTTTTATGCAGTTGTTGGTGAGATAACCTCGACGCCACCTAGTACTGGGGCGGGAGTTCGGGAGTATTGCCATAACTTGTATAACAGATGCTTTTCGAAGGTTGTGGTAGATGATTTCCGAAGGTTTCTCGGTTATGTGTTGAAGGATGGATACAACTGGATGTAGGATTTGCTAGATTTGGGTGATATATTATGGTTCCCCTATATCCCCAACACCTGATTGCATAACCGGAAAGGTTCGGGAGTTTCATAGGTGGGAATTCTTGTAGCTCTAGTTCTTCTTCCGCGGATATTTGGTTTGGGATTGGGTAATCCTCACCAAGTATTTGCTCTTGTCCGTACCTTGTTGTTTTTCTTCTACTTCAATTCTAAGTGGCTTCTCAATTTGTGGAAATCTGACCATTTCGATTGGAATGCTTTCGTTCATTTTGTTCGGATGTGAAGACTTTATGTTGCAATTTCAACCCGTTTGATTCAGCTTAAATATTTGTCTGTCAAGATGCTAACGGATGTCACCATATTCAGGATGGCTCCTCGAACGCGCACGACTCCGAATCTTGATCTGCCGCCACCACCTCGACCTCCGGAGGCATGGCAAGCTATGATGGCCGCTACCAATGCAAACACGCAGCTGATCATGCAACTTCTTCAAGAGCGCAAGTGCAACCAAGGGAACCAGGGCCGTGGCAACAATCAGAATCAGTTTGCTACACTCAACCAGTTCCTTGCTAACCAGCCAAAGACCTTCAGCAATTGTGTTGAGGCAACAGACGCTGATGATTGGCTCGTGGACATATGCAAGCATTTCGAGTGCAGTAACGTCAGGCCTGAGGACTTTTTCAAGTTTGCCTCCTTCCAACTCAAAGACCAAGCCGCAGAATGGTTTTAGCAGTACAAAGATTCTAGAGCAGGCCGTGCGATTACCTGGGATGAATTCCGTCAAGACTTCAAAGCTCAACATATTCCTCAGAGTGTGGTTGAGAGCAAGCGTGAGGAATTCCACAACCTAAAGCAAGGCACTATGTCTGTTTACCAGTACAACATCATCTTCCAGAAGCTCGCTCGTTTTGCCAAGCAAGACGTCCATGACGAGAAGAGCATGATATACCAGTTCAGGGGTGGTCTCAGAGAAGAACTCCAGGTAGCTCTCGTCCTTTTTGAGCCCAAGAAGTACGATGAGTTTTACAAGATGGCAATTGAGGGAGTCCTGGATTAGGGGGTGTTCGGATGGCTGGACTATACCTTCGGCTGGACTCCTGGACTATGAAGATACAAGATTGAAGACTTCGTCCCGTGTCCGGGAGGGACTTTCCATGGCATGGAAGGCAAGCTTGGCGATACGGATATGTAGATCTCCTACCATTGTAACCGACTCTGTGTAACCCTAGCCCTCTCTGGTGTCTATATAAACCAGAGAGTTTTAGTCCGTAGGGGGAACAACAATCATACCATTGGCTAGCTTCTAGGGTTTAGCCTCTCTGATCTCGTGGTAGATCTACTCTTGTACTACCCATATCATCAATATTAATCAAGCAGGACGTAGGGTTTTACCTCCATCAAGAGGGCCCGAACCTTGGTAAAGCATCGTGTCCCCTACCTCCTGTTACCATCCGGCCTAGACGCACAGTTCGGGACCCCCTACCCGAGATCCGCCGGTTTTGACACCGACATTGGTGCTTTCATTGAGAGTTCCTCTGTGTCGTCACTTTTAGGCCCGATGGCTTCTCCGATCATCAACAGCGATGAGATCAAGGGTGGGACTTTTCTCCCCGGACAGATCTTCGTATTCGGCGGCTTTGCACTGCGGGCCAATTCGCTTGGTCATCTGGAGCAGATCAAAAGCTATGCCCCTGGCCATCAGGTCAGATTTGGAAGTTTGAACTACACGGCCGACATCCGCGGAGACTTGATCTTCGACGGATTCGAGCCACAGCCGAGCGCGCCGCACTGTCACGATGGGCATGATTTAGCTCTGCCGCCGAACAGTGCCCTGGAGGCCGCACTTGTGTCCGCTCCGACCCCTAGCTCGGAGCCGATCACACCAATCGAGGATGGGTGGTTAGACATCGCCTCGGGGGCTGCAATCTCTACGGCGATCGAGCCGAACACCAGCCCTATTCTCTGCGAAGCCCATGACTCCAAGGAGCCGGACTCCTCTCCAGACTCCAAGCCCTCCGCGCCTCGACCGATTGAACTCGATTGGGCGCCGATCATGGAGTTCACCGCCGTGGACATCTTTCAGCACTCGCCCTTCAGCGATATTCTCAATTCACTAAAGTCTCTCTCTTTATCAGGAGAGCCCTGGCCGGACTATGGTCAACAAGGTTGGGATGCGGATGATGAAGAAATCCAAAGCCCACCCACCACCCACTTCGTAGCCACTGTCAATAATTTAAACGACGTGCTCGACTTCGACTCCGAAGACATCAACGGCATGGATGACGATGTAGGAGATGAACATGAACCAATTCCTATAAGGAACTCGACAGCCACCTCATCTCATGATGTATACATGGTGGACACACCCAAAGGAAGCGACGACGAGGAACACAGGGATGCAACGAGGGATCGTTCACTCGAAAAGCAATCAAAGCGGCGACGTAAGCGCCGCTCCAAGCCCCGCCTCGACAGAGACAGCAGCCATACAGACCCAACCATAGAACAGGACGAGCCGGCGGACGACGAACATGCCTTCGAGCAAGCGTCCGAACAAGGAAACTTGGATAAACAAACCGAACACCCCGTCCCCGGTGAAAACAACAGTCCGGACGACCTTACGGCAGATAAACTCATGGAGCAGAAGAACATCCACAAAAGGCTCGTCGCCACTACGCATAGCCTGAAAAAGCAGAAGCGGAAGCTCAAAACTGCGGAAGATGCACCCAGAATCAGATGGAGCAAAGTATGCAACACCGCAGACAAATATGCTGGCAGTCGCCGCACAAAAAGCTATCCAAAGCGAAAGCTACTGCCTGAATTTGACGAGGAGGCCTTAGAGCCCCCGCAGTCAAAAAATAGGAAAGCCATCCAGTCGGATGGACGACCGCATGGCCAGCATGCAGCGGCAAGCGGCGCCACACACAAGATCCACCAAAGGATCCGCATCAAAAAGACGGCCCAGCGAGATCTATATACGGGCCAAGAAAGCAAGCTCTAGTAAGCAATGCAACACAACAAATACCCGAACATCACGGCACACCCAAATACAGGGGTGCCGCACACCCCCTATGTTTCACCGATGAGGTGCTGGACCATGAATTTCCAGCGGGATTCAAGCCCGTAAACATGGAGGCGTACGACGGAACAACAGACCCTGGGGTCTGGATAGAGGATTATATCCTCCACATACACATGGCCAGAGGAGATGACCTCCACGCCATAAAATACTTACCCCTCAAGCTTAAAGGGCCAGCCCGGCATTGGCTCAAAAGCCTTCCCGAAAACACCATGGGAAGTTGGGAAGAGCTTGAGGATGCTTTCCGGGCAAATTTTCAAGGGACCTATGTCCGCCCTCCGGATGCAGACGATCTCAGTCACATAACTCAACAGCCCGGAGAATCAGCCCGGAAATTCTGGAACAGATTTCTTACTAAAAGGAATCAGATAGTCGACTGTCTGGACGCCGAAGCCCTAGCAGCTTTTAAGCACAATGTTCGAGACGAATGGCTCGCCAGACACCTCGGCCAAGAAAAGCCAAGAACAATGGCCGCATTAACAAGCCTCATGACCCGCTTTTGCGCAGGAGAGGACAGCTGGTTGGCAAGATGTAGCACCACCGAGCCAAGTACATCCGAAGTTAGGGATGGAAACGGAAAACCCCGACGCAGCAAGGACCAGCGCCAGAATAAGGGAAACAACCCAAAGAGCACAGCGGTCAACACCGGATTCAAAAGCTCGCGGCAGAATCAGAGAAAGCCGCCGCTCAAGGATAACAGGGACGAGCTATCCAACTTAAACAAAATCTTGGACAAGATATGTCAAATACACAGTACTCCCGGGAAGCCTGCGAACCATACCCACAGAGATTGTTGGGTTTTCAAGCAAGCCGGCAAACTCAATGACGAACACAAGGGGCTCGACACACCAAGTGAGGACGACGACGAACCCCGCAAGCAGAGGACCAGAAAACAAAAGGATTTCCCATAAGAAGTCAAAACAGTACACTTACTTCACGTGACGAACAGAACGACGCCACCAGAGATATGCGCCATACGGCCTATCCCAAAGGAGTCTCGCCAATGGTTGTTAAAACCTATCACCTTCAACCATCGGGATTACTCTAGAAGTATCCGGAATGCAGGCTGGACTGCCTTGGTATTAGATCCAATAATCGGCGGACTCCATTTTACAAATGTCCTGATGGAAAGCGGCAGTGGTCTAAACCTGTTATACCAAGACACAATCCGCAACATGGGGATAGACCCAACAAAAATTCGCCATAGCAAAACCTCCTTTCAAGGGGTAACGCCAGGCCTGGATGCCCGTTGCATGGGTTCTCTCCGGCTAGAAGTTAAGTTCTGCTCCCCCAATAACTTCCGTTGTGAACAGCTAACTTTCCACATCGCCCCATTCTCAAGTAGCTATCAAGCACTGCTGGGACACGAAGCTTTCGCCCGCTTTAACGCAATACCGCATTATGCATCTCTTACGCTTAAGATGCCCGGTCCACGAGGCATCATCTCATTAAAGGGAAAACATTGAGTGTTCCTCCCGCGCAGAAAACAGTGCGGCTGCCTTGAGAGCCCCATAATAAAGCGGCTTCACCAGCCAAAGCATCTAAATAGGTCGTCAAGACCACGGACACGGCTAGACGATTCTGGCATAAACATACAATTGATAAAAGGCTTAATAGCCGTATACCCCTGTACTAGGGGCTCCGCGCATGTAAAACAAGAGACAATAAAGCTCAACTTTACCCATTTCGATTTATACTTTGTTTATTTAGTATAACTCATGTTTGGCATGATCTTTCTTTAACTAAGTTCCTCTCTTTTACAGATGAACACCGTGCTATGCCCGTCCAGGATACGGCACAACGGAGACACAGGCGCAAATGTGTAGTAGGGACCCGTTCCAAGGATTCTTTTCAGATTAAGACCCTGCATAAACCTTTTTTACTATCTCTTGTTGATACATATCCCCTGGTTTCTTGGTATAACCAACGAGGAGGCTGGCGTTTTGGCATGTGGCCACGTCAGACTTTTGCACGTACCTGGACACTAGGGGCTTATTACTAAGGGTGTTATCCCACCCGCCCTCATAAAGACCGAATACCTTAGGGAGTGTTCGGCGTCGCGAGTTTGGCCTTATATGCATCAGCTCTGAATCATGTCTTTGGTCAAATGTTCGGTTTGCCCGGCTCCTGTGTTTTGCTGCCTTACGTTCCGCTCTATCGGCTAAGGCGGCACCAGGAGAACTACTGCGATTGTGCCCCGGTTCGGCCAGGCGAGCACCTCAATAGAGAAAGCCGAAAACTGACTGTCATGATATAGCGTGAGGCTAGTCAACCACTCGATGACTCACCAGAATCTTTAGGATTCTTCTGTATTAACGAAGAGCCGTTTCCCGGCCAGGCACATACACGCCCCGAGTTCGGGCGAGCGCAGGCGCCACCAGGGGCTTAATAAGTAGCCTCAATGTCAAACTCCTATGGCTAAGTGGAAGTGATAAAGCATCATAGTCCAATTGCCTAGTTCGCTGCGCTATCACCTCCTTTGTAGGACCAAGACGTTGGATCAAGTGTGAAAATGTGCCTTCTGCGAACACCCTCGCATTATGTGCGTGGGGGCTGAAGCCGACGACTGCCATCTTTCAGATTATATATACGTATATGTTAAACGGCCGCATAGGAGGTATTCCAATACTTGCAGGCATAAGAATAAAAAGCTTCTACAATTTATCAAAATATTGTTTTACAATAATACATGCTATACGAATATAGTATCCTTCGAGCACTGCGTCTTTATTAAACGAGCGCCTTGTAGAACTTCCTGAAAATAGTGCTCGGCAGGTACTCGGCTTCCATCCGAGTCTGGGGATGCAACAGCGGTGGCTTCCATTTCCGCCCAGTATGTCTTGACACGGGCAAGAGCCATCCGCGCACCCTCTATGCACGCTGACCTCTTCATCGCATTGATATGCAGCGCCGCACCAAGGAACTGTTGCACCAAGTTGAAATAACTTTTCGGCTCTGGCCTCTCTGGCCACAGATGACTGATGACATACTTCATGGTGAGTCCGGACAACCTATTTAGCTCGGCTCACTCGGCCAAACGATCGGCTAATGACAATGGATGCTCTGGATTGTGGAACTGCGACCAGAAGAGCTTTTCCACTTCGCGATCTTCTTGATCTCGAAAGTGTTCGGCCGCATCTGCGGCACTCGCTGCTAAATCCAGATAGGTGTCCGCTGTACTCCACATCTAGTCTAACGGAGCAAGTTTAGGATCACAGAACTTCCTCCGCAGCATAAAGGGCTTTCCAGCCACGATCTCTCCGGCCTGACGCAGCTCCTCCTTCATAGCTCTCATCGCAGAGCGAGCATCCTTGGCATCGGCAATGGCCTTCTTCAGGTCCGTCTGTTCCGCCCGATCTTCTTTTTCAAGAAGCTTGCAACGGTCAGCAGCGTTCTTCAGCCTCACGGCCATCTCGGTCATTTCCTTCTTGCTTCGGCAGTGAGCAGCCTGTTCGGCTTTCAGCTCTTCAATTGCCTTTCCAGCAGCCGCATCACTTTTCCTGGCTTGCTCCTTGGCTCGGGCAAGTTCCGCCTGAAGATTCTCCATGGCAGCAGCACCATCTGCATCAAGCGCACACAATGTAAGATACTGGCATAAAGCTCCTCTTACAAGGCGCCGCTGAAGGAATTACATACCTTGTGCCTCGTCAAGCTGCTTGTTGACAAGCGCGATGTCGGCATCTGCCACATCAAGTTGCCGCCTTAGCTCGGCAAATCCATCAGTCCGGCTGGCCACCGGACACTTCGCCACCTACGTATAAAGGCGTCATATTATACCTGGGATTATGATCCTCTGTGCGCCGTCACTTTTGACAACACACAAAGTCTCAGGGGCTACTATCTACACAGGGCGCATCTTATTTAGGTGCAACTGGCCAAAAAGGGTACATTATTTCGCGTACCTCAAAACCCGTTAGTAAACTCCTGATGGCCTCATGCAATCTGCTCTGCGCAGATGAAATCCTCTCAATCACCGTACCCATCAATGCACAGTGCTCCTCTGAGATAGATGCTTGCCCTAGCAGATCCTTCAGCTCCTCCGACCGCGCACCAGACGGCGCCGGACTCGTCTGATGGCCCTTTTCAAAGGCCGGACGCGGAGGGCTTTGGGGGGCCATATGACTACCTTCCGGCCCCGCCAGATTCGGAGAAACCCTCCGCGACGATACCTCAGGGTCGCCCGCCTCGCAAGGCGGTACGGTAGGGGGAGGCGCTCCGCTCTCCATCATCTCCGGAAGAATATCCCCCGAAGACGAGCTCTGCTGAGAAGGGCTAAGGTCCGAGCTACAAGGTAAATTTTCGATTACTTTTCTCAGATATAAAGCAGGGATTTCTCTCGTTTCTTAAAAAGAAAACTCCTCTCTACTTACGGCTCGGTGGAGGGCTGATCCCCTTGAGGGCATAATTCGGCCGAAGTATCCCCCACCACAGGACCCTCTGGCGAAGATTTCTTCCCCCGCTTTAAGGCCATGGTCTCCGGGTCTTCAGAGGCGGTCCTCTTCTTCCGCTGAGGAGAGGAATTTTCGATTCCTCCCTTCCGGACAACCTCCTTTGAGGAGGCTGTAGCTTCCTTGTCCCCTCCCTCGCTTCCCTTTGAAGGCACAACCTCCAACATCCTGACTAGCACGGGACCCGGCGTGGTCTCGGGGAGGGGGGCCGGACACCTGATTAGCTTTGCTTTTTCTATCCACTCCTGTTTAAAGGACAGCTTTTTTAGAGGCAATTTTATGATAAATATACGGATAGCAAGTCCAGGCACAAGGCTACTTACTTGAGTATCCGGACGATTCCAGCTCAGACCTGCGTCCTCCGTAGAATCGGCACACACTACTTGTGGTCCAAAGAACAATTTGTACATCTCCACGAGCGTCATGCCAAGAAAATGTTGGAGAACTCGTGGTCCCTCCGGGTTGAACTCCCACAGGCAGAGGGGGCGACGTTTGCAGGGCAGAACTCGGCGAATTAACATAACCTGCGTCACCACGACCAGACTGATGTCTCTATCTAGGAGATCTCGGATGTGGCCCTGCAATAGGGGCACGTCCTTTGCCGGCCCCTAGTCCAGCCCCGTATTGACCCATGACGCCAGTCGTGGTGGGGGACCCGAGCGAAAGGCAGGTGGCGCCACTCACTTAGGGGCCCTGGGAGCGGTAATATAAAACCACTCTCGTTGCCATAAGCTGGACTCCTCTTGAAAAGAGCCCTCGGGCCATGGAGTACCAGCATTCTTGCTTATAAAAGCACCTGCGCACTCCGCGTGCCGTCCCTCGATCATCTTCGGCTCTACTTTGAAGGTCTTGAGCCATAGCCCGAAGTGAGGAGTGATACGGAGGAAGGCTTCACACACGACGATGAATGAGGAAATATGGAGGATGGACTCCGGGGCTAAGTCGTGAAATTCCAGCCCATAATAATACATGAGCCCCCTCACGAAGGGATCAGTCGGGAGGCCTAGCCCCCGAAGGAAGTGAGACATGAACACCACACTCTCACCGGGCTTGGGAGTGGGAATGACCTGCCCTTGAGCAGCAGCCTATGTGAGATTTCGCCGGTCAAGAACCTGGCCTCTCTTAACTTCAGCACGTCCTCCTCCGTGATGGAGGAGGGCATCCATCGGCCTCGAAGGTCGGAACCGGACATTGTCGAAGGTCCGAAGCGCCTGAAATCTGGAGCCTTGGGTGTTGGAACTCGAGGCGAAGGGCGAAATCATTTGAGATTGAAAGAAAGGAGTAAGGCCTTGGTCTTTTTATAAGAGGTTGAATACCAAGGGCCTTCCCCGTGACCGTTTGGGACTCGCCTTTGATAGAGAAAATATACCAACGGGTACGGTTGGGTTACCCACGTCCGTATTGATGAGAATCCCGGAATAAGGGGACACGATCTCTGCTTTAACAAGACGTGCCAAGGAAACCGCCTTGCTAAACACGCTGAGGTGGGACAGTAAAACGACTGAATAAAGACTTGGTCGTGGTGTGATGTCACGATACGAAATACGTCAGCAGATTAGATTTGTGTAAATATTATTCTCTCTATGGTAGTATGTGGAAACTTATTTTGCAGAGTCGGACACTACCTTTGTGTTCAAAATCTTCTATGAAGTACTTGGAGGAGGAACCCGCCTTGCAATGCCGAAGATAATCTGCGCGCCGGACTCGGGTCATTGAAGCCTGGTCAAGGGGCTACTGAGGGAGTCCTGGATTAGGGGGTGTTCGGATGGCTGGACTATACCTTCGGCCGGACTCCTGGACTATGAAGATACAAGATTGAAGACTTCGTCCCGTGTCCGGGAGGGACTTTCCTTGGTGTGGAAGGCAAGCCTGGCGATATGGATATGTAGATCTCCTACCATTGTAACCTACTCTGTGTAACCCTAGCCCTCTCTGGTGTCTATATAAACCGAAGAGTTTTAGTCTGTAGGGGGAACAACAATCATACCATAGGCTAGCTTCTAGGGTTTAGCCTCTCTGATCTCGTGGTAGATCTACTCTTGTACTACCCATATCATCAATATTAATCAAGCAGGACGTAGGGTTTTACCTCCATCAAGAGGGCCCGAACCTGGGTAAAACATCGTGTCCCCTACCTCCTGTTACCATCCGGCCTAGACGCACAGTTCGGGACCCCCTACCCGAGATCCGCCAGTTTTGACACCGACAACAATGAAGAAAGAGACTGCTCAACTGAAGTGCGATGCTTCCAAGAAGCGTGTCAGAGATGCAACTCCTTCCTCAACTCATCTGGCTAAGCAGCAAAAGTATTGGCTTCCTCCTCCTCCGTTCCATCAGCCTTATCAGTAGAAGAGACAAGGTGGTAGTGGATTTTCCCACCCACCCAACCCTGGCTTTTAGAACAAGACTTCGTCTCAAGCTCCAAGATCAAGTGCTCCGTATCACCGTCCGCTCTCGGAGGTCACGTGCAACAAGTGCCAACAGAAGGGTCACTATGCCAACAAATGCTTCAATCAGAGGCGTCTCCCTCCTCCTCCTCCTGTGAGATCGGCAAGTACAGATGTGGTCAAGTACAACCCCATGTACGCCAAGGTCAACATGGTGAATGCAGCTCAGGCAGAGGACTCTTCAGATGTCATCATGGGTAACCTTCATGTTAACGATATTCCTGCAAGAGTTCTTTTTGACACTAGTGCATTGCATTGTTTCATCTCGAGACCTTTTGCATCTAAGCATGATTTTGTTACTCAAGTGTTGCCGAAACCATTGGCTATTGTCTCTCCGGCCCGTCAAATGACTTCCGGAGTATGCGTTCTGGATGTTTCAATCACATTGGGTGACTATAAGTTCTTGTCTTCTCCAAATGTTCTTGGTGACTCGGATATTGATCTTATTCTCGGAATGGATTGGCTTTCTAAGCACAAGGCTCAGCTTGATTGTGCTTCCAGGAAGATTCAATTGACTCATTCGTCTGAGGATGTAATTGTCTTTGCCGCTCGTGATGATACCATCCGTCTGTTTTCTCTCAATGAGAAGGGTGAACTGGATGCCATCTCTCAAATTCCGGTCGTTTGCGAATATCAAGACGTCTTTCCAGAAGAGCTTCCAGGAATGCCTCCGCACCGGCCAGTTGAATTCGTCATCGATCATGAGCCTGGCACGGAACCTGTTTGCAAACGTCCTTACAAGCTTGGACCTGAAGAGTTGAAGGAGCTGAAGAAGCAACTCGATATTCAAGATCGAATGGGTCTCATCCGACCTAGTTCTTCTCCGTGGGGTTGTGAAGTTCTTTTTGTGAAGAAGAAAGATGGAACGGACCGACTTTGTGTCGACTACCGTCCATTGAACAAGAAGACTATAAAGAACAAGTACCCACTTCCCAACATCAACGAGCTGTTTGAACAACTCAAAGGTGCTCAAGTATTCTCCAAGCTTGATCTCCATATGGGCTATCACCAGATTCGAATTCATGAGCAAGATATCCCCAAGACAGCATTCAGAACGAGCTATGGTTCATATGAATACACTGTCATGTCTTTTGGCCTCGTCAACGCTCCGCGAACTTTCTCTCGCATGATGAATTTCATCTTCAACCCTTACACAAATGGCTTCATCTTGGTCTACCTCGATGACATTTTGGTCTTTTCCAAGAACAAGGAAGATCATGCCAAGCACTTGCGTTTGGTGCTGGATAAGCTCAGAGAACATCAGTTCTATGCCAAGTTTTCAAAGTGTGAGTTTTGGCTCGATGAGGTTCTCTACCTTGGGCATATCATCTCTGCCAAGGGCATAGCGGTGAATCCTGAGAAGGTGTCTGCAATTGTGAATTGGGAACCACCTCAGAACGTGAAGCAACTCCGCAGCTTCCTTGGTCTCGCAAGCTACTGTCGAAGGTTCGTTGAGAACTTTTCAAAGATCGTGAAGCCTCTTTCAAACCTTCTCCAGAAGCACGTCAAGTACGTTTGGTCTCCTGAATGTGACATCACTTTCAACACCTTGAAAGAGAAATTAGTCAGTGCTCCAGTTCTGACTCCTCCTGATGAATCCAAACCGTTCGAGGTCTTCTGTGATGCCTCTCTTCAAGGTCTTTGTGCAGTGTTGATGCAAGAAAAGAAAGTTGTGGCTTATACTTCTTGCCAGTTGAAGCCCAATGAAAAGAACTACCCCACTCATGACCTCGAGTTGGTGGCAGTTGTGCATGCTCTTTTGACTTGGAGACATCTCTTATTGGGAAGAAAAGTGGACATCTTCACTGACCACAAGAGTCTCAAGTACATCTTCACTCAGCCTAATCTCAACCTCAGGCAGACTCGTTGGGTCGAAATGATTCAAGAGTATAATCTGAGTATCGAATATACTCCAGGCAAGGCCAATGTAATTGCTGACTATTTGAGCAGAAAGGCTTACTGCAACAGTTTGATTCTCAAGCCTTACCAACCCGAGCTTTGTGAAGCTTTCCGCAAACTCCTGCAAGTTGTTCCTCAAGGTTTCCTCGCCAACCTCCAAGTCTCTCCTACTTTGGAAGATCAGATTTGCGAGGCTCAACTTCTTGATGCTATGGTGAAGAAGGTGAAGATTGGGATTGCCAAGAGTCAATCCAAGTACAAGTGCTATCGCCTTGATGACAAGGATATTCTCTTCTTCGAGGATCGCATTGTTGTGCCTAAAGGTGACCTTTGTAAAGTCAGTATGAACGAGGCTCACAATTCACTCCTCTCTATCCACCCTGGAAGTACAAAGATGTACCAGGACCTCAAGCAGTCGTATTGGTGGACTCGAATGAAGCGCGAGTTTGCTCAGTTCGTGAATGAATGTGATGTCTGCAGAAGAGTGAAGGCAGAACACGAACGACCAGCTGGTCTCCTCCAACCTCTTGCCATTCCAGAATGGAATTTTGACCACATTGCTATGGACTTCGCGACTGGATTTCCAAAGTCCAAGCGTGGCAATGATGCTATATTCATTGTCATCGACAAACTCACTAAAGTGCCTCATTTCCTTCCTATCAAAGAGTCTATCACTGCAGCTCAATTGGCAGAGCCTTATACCTCTCGGATTGTCTCTCTGCACGATATTCCGCAGTTGATTTCTTCAGATCGTGGCAGCATCTTCACCTCGAAGTTTTGGGATTCTTTTCAGAAGGCCATGGGCACCAACAACCATTTCAGCACAGCTTTTCTTCCTCAAACTAGCGGCCAAGTCGAGCGTGTCAATCAGATTCTCGAAGATATGCTCAGGGCTTGCGTTATCTCTTTTGTTAAGAAGTGGGAAGATTGTCTTCCATATGCCGAGTTCTCCTACAACAACAACTTTCAAGCGAGTTCGGGCAAGGCCCCATTTGAAATTCTCTATGGCAGGAAGTGTCGTACTCCTCTTAACTGGTCAGAGTCTGGTGAACGTCAACTTCTTGGAAATGACTTGATCACAGAGGCAGAAGAGATGTGCAAAGTCATTCATGATAACCTCAAAGCAGCGCAATCGCGCCAGAAGAGCTACTATGATAGTAAGCATCGTGGTTTGGCTTTCGAGATCGGAGACCATGTTTACCTCCGCGTCTCCCCAATGAGAGGTACTCATCGCTTCGGTATCAAAGGGGAGCTTGCCCCTAGATACGTGGGTCCTTTCAAGATCGTCAGTAAGAGAGGCGATCTCGCCTATCAACTCGAGCTTCCCTCCAACTTTGCAAACGTGCACCACGTGTTCCATGTGTCTCAACTCCGCAAGTGCTTCAAGACCCCTGACCGCACCATCAACTTCGAAGACATTGATATCCAAGAAGACCTTTCTTATCATGAGAACCCCGTTGCTATTCTTGAAGAAACTGAGTGCAAGACTCGCAACAAGTCTATCAAATTCCTCAAAGTCAAGTGGTCACACCATTCCGACCGTGAAGCCACTTGGGAACGCAAGGATCACCTCCGTTCTGAGTACCCAGAGTTTTTCCAGTCCTAGATCTCGGGACGAGATCCTTTCGTAGTGGTGGCAACTCTTGTCGTTTCCGGCACTAAGTTATTTTATTTCCGGTGTCATGTTTTTGTCTCCGTGTGTTGTTGTCTTTGTCATGCATCTCATATCATGTCATCATGTGCATTGCATTTGCATATGTGTTCGTCTCATGCATCCAAGCATTTTCCTGGTTGTCTGTTTTGCATTCCGGCGCTCCTATGTCCTCCGGTGGTCCTTTCTACCTCTTTTCATGTGTGGGGGTTAAACATTTCCGGATTGGACTGAGACTTGCCATACGTCCTTGGTTTACTACCGGTAGACCGCCTATCAAGTTTCGTACCATTTGGAATTCGTTTGATACTCCAACGGTTAACCAAGGGACCGAAAAGCCCTTGTGTGTGTTGCAGCCCAACACCCATCCAAACTGGCCCAAAACCCACCTAAACCTCCTCCATCATCTCGGTCGTTCGATCACGATCGCGTGGCCGAAAACCGCACCTCATTTGGGGCTTCCTAGCTCCCTCTACGTCTATATATAGATCCCCTCTCGAAATCACGAGTCTTCTCCGCTCGAAACCCTAAAAACCCTCGCGCCGCCACCGGACACGTCCGATCCCGGCCGGACGCATCACCGCGGCCAACCGCCGACCGCCACGTGTCGCCGCCACACCTCTCCCGCCGCCGGCCCGGGAAGCCCACTCCGTCCCCCCACGAGCCCATCGCCGCCACCTCGACTCGCCCGATCCGCCCGCGACCTCGCCGCCGTCCTCCTCCTATCCGGCCGCCCGAGGCGCCCGGCGCCGCCGCCCGCCCGCCAACTCCGGCACACCACCCGACTAGCTGTCGCGCCCTTCCTCCGCCGCGGCTGCCGCGCTCACCTTCTCCGGCGACCTCGCTGCCCCAGTCCGCCGCGTCCAAGTCCGGCGACGCCCGCTGCCTCTGGCGAGCTCAGATCTGGCCTCGGTTCACGCGCCGCGGGGAACGCTAGATCTCGAGGGTTGACTTTCTCTCCTGTCCGAGTAATTTTTAGGCTTTTTCATCATGCCATAACTCTACATCCGTTGCTCCGATTCGTGCGTGTAGCATATCAAAATGTTCATCTTTATGAGTACGCCATTTCATCTCATTGCATCATTTTCATTTGAGCTCATCTTGATGCCCGAAATGCTGTTGGAAGAGGGCTATGTGATGAATTTCTTAAATCTGTTTCAGCAAATAGCTTTTTGTCATTTTGCCATGTTTAATGTGTGCATGCTATGATCCTGAGCTCTGCATGTGTTTTGTTATATGCCATGCCATCTTTAGAGGGGTGTATGCCATGTTTTTTTGTGATATTTGTGGTGACTAGCACAAGCTTGCAAAGTAGCGTAATCGGTAATGCTGATTTCACAGACTTTTCACTAAGTCCTTGTTCTGTTTTGTTAACAATGTGGTGATCTATCCATCCATGTCTTTGTTTGCATTTATGGAGCACCCTAGCTTGAGTCAATCGAGCTCTACTTTTGCTATAAAATAATCCTGGCAGATTGTTGACATGTTTAGCAATTTTGCCGAGGATGTTGCTATTTATCCGTGCATGCTATGTTGTTGTTCTTGCCATGTCTATCTTCTATGCCATGTATTCTTGATGGGTGTATGCTTAGTTTGTCATGCCATCCTCTGTAGTGAGTGCATCGAGCTCGTAAACATGCCTACTCGTTAACAACTTTGCATGCTCCAGTTTTTCACTAAGTCTGACTCTGTTTATGTTTTTGCCATGCCTACCACTTGCTTGCCAGCCTCCCAAATTGCCATGTTCAACCTCTAACCCACCATGTCCTAGCAAACCGTTGATTGGCTATGTTACCGCTTTGCTCAGCCCCTCTTATAGCATTGTTAGTTGCAGGTGAAGATCGGAGCCGTTCCTTGTTGGAACATTTATTTACTTGTTGGGATATCACAATATATCTTATTTAATTAATGCATCTATATACTTGGTAAAGGGTGGAAGGCTCGGCCTTATGCCTGGTGTTTTGTTCCACTCTTGCCGCCCTAGTTTCCGTCATATCGGTGTTATGTTCCCGGATTTTGCATCCCTTACGCGGTTGGGCTATAATGGGAACCCCTTGATATTTCGCCTTAAGTAAAGCTTTTCCAGCAATGCCCAACGTTGGTTTTACCATTTGCCACCTAGCCTTTTCCCTTGGGAGTCGCGCATCCCGAGGGTCATCTCATTTTAACCCCCCCCCCCCCCCGGGCCAGTGCTTGTCTAAGTGTTGGTCCGAACTGAGTAGACTGTGGGGCCACCTCGGGGAAACTTGAGGGCTGGTTTTACTCGTAGGATGTCTCATCCGGTGTTGCCCTGAGAACGAGATATGTGCAGCTCCCATTAGGATGTCGGTGCATCAGGCGGTGTTGCTGGTTTAGTTTTACCCTGTCGAAATGTCTTGTTGTACCGGGATACCGAGTCTGATCGGAACGTCTCGGGTGGAGGTCTATTCCTTCGTTGACCGTGAGAGCTTGTCATGGGCTAAGTTGGGACACCCTGCAAGGATTTGAACTTTCGAAAGCCGTGCCCGCGGTTATGGGCAGATGGGAATTTGTTAACGTCCGGTTGTAGAAAACCTGAACTTGAGCTTAATGAAAATGAATCAACCGCGTGTGTAACCGTGATGGTCTCTTTCCGGCGGAGTTCGGGAAGTGAACACGGTTGTTGGAGTTATGCTTGACGTAGGTAGTCCAGGATCACTTCTTGATCATACTTTTATCGACCGTGCTTTGCCTTCTCTTCTCGCTCTCATTTGCGTATGTTAGCCACCATATATGCTAGTCGCTTGCTGCAGCTCCACCTCATACCTTTACCTTACCCATAAGCTTAAATAGTCTTGATCGCGAGGGTGCGAGATTGCTGAGTCCCCGTGGCTCGCAGATACTTCCAAGACCAGCTTGCAGGTGCCGATGAGACCGTGCAGATGACGCAACCAAGCTCAGGAGGAGCTTGATGAAGATCTTGTCCTTTGTGTTGTTTCGTTCTAGTAGATCATTAGTGGAGCCCAGTTGGGGTCGATCGGGGTCCTTTGTCGCATTTGGGGTTCTTCTTTTATTTTGGTTCCGTAGTCGGACCTTGAGTGTAATTGAATGATGTAATGCTTTATTCATGTATTTGTGTGAAGTGGCGATTGTAAGCCAACTATGTATTTCTTTCCCTTATGTATTACATGGGTTGTGTAAAGATTACCTCACTTGCGACATATGCCTTCAATGCGATTATGTCTCCAAGTCGTGCCTCGACACGTGGGAGCTATAGTCGCATCGAGGGTGTTATAGCTTATCTGAGTGTGGCCTGAGAACGAGATATGTGCAGCTCCTATCGGGATTTGTCGGCACATTCGGGAGGTGTTGCTGGACTTGTTTTACCATTGTCGAGGATGTCTTGTAACCGGGATGCCGAGTCTGATCGGATTGTCTTGGGAGAAGGAATACCCTTCGTTGACCGTGAGAGCTTGTGATGGGCTAAGTTGGGACTCCCCTACAGGGATTTGAACTTTCGAAAGCCGTGTCCGCGGTTATGGGCAGATGGGAATTTGTTAATGTCTGGTTGTAGATAACATGAAACTTCACTTAATTAAAATGCACCAACCACGTGTGTAACCGTGATGGTCTCTTCTCGGCGGAGTCCGGGAAGTGAACACGGTGTTGGAGTAATGCTTGATGTAGGTTGTTCTAGGGTCACTTCTTGATCATAGTTGTTCGACCGTGTTTTTGCCTTCTCTTCTCGCTCTCATTTGCGTATGTTAGCCGCCATATATGCTAGTCGCTTGCTGCAGCTCCACATCATACCTTGTCTTACCTATAAGCTTAAATAGTCTTGATCGTGAGGCTGCGAGATTGCTGAGTCCCTGTGACTCACAGATTACTTCCAAACCAGATGCGGGGACCGATGATACCATTCCAGATGACATGACCGAGCTCAAGTGGGATTTCGATGAAGACTCTCGCCGTTACTATGTGTCTTTCCTAGATGATCAGTAGTGGTGCCCGGTTGGGGCGATCGGGGACATTGTCGCATGTGGGGGTTGATCTTTATTTTGGTACCGTAGACGGACCATGAGTGTATTGGATGATTGTAATGTTATTCATGTATTTGTGTGACGTGGCGAGTGTAAGCCAACTATGTATCTTTTCCCCTTTTATTTATTTACATGGGCTGTTGTGAAGATTACCTTACTTGCGACATTGCTTTCAATACGGTTATGCCTCGTGCTTCGACACGTAGGAGATATAGCCGCATCGAGGGCGTTAAAATGTATGTTTAAACTTGCTATTTGTGTGAAGTGGCGATTGTAAGCCAACTCTTTATCCCTTTCTTATTTAGTACATGGGATTGTGTGAAGATTACCCCTCTTGCGACCAAACCACCATGCGCTTATGCCTCTAAGTCATGCCTCGTCACGTGGGAGATATAGCCGCATCGTGGGCGTTACATAAAGTTCTTCCCACTCCTAGAAGATGAGGTCTTGATGTTGAGCTTCTCCAAGAGGAGGCCTTGATAATGCACAAGGATTCTTCCCAAAGTGGGGGCTTGATCTCCAAAAGGAGGGGATACAAGGAGCAAAGATCTCTAGTTTCTATCAAATACTTTGCTAAACTCACTAATGAGCTACGGGAAGAGTTTTTATAGGCTAGGGATGAAATAAGATGAAAACAGGGGTACAAGGGTCATTTTAAACCAAATGCACACAGACATAGCGCAGGGGTCCGGGCACCCGGACCGGTCAGGGAGCCAAATGAAGGTGGACCAAGCACCCGGGGCGGCGGCTAGTGGCTGGAGGGTCGAGGCCGCACCCGGGGGTCCAAGGCCCGGGCACCTGGGCGGGGGCTGGGAGCTGGAGTGGGGAGGCCGGGCACCCGGGGCGTCGCCTCGGAGGAGAGGGGTCGGGCACCCGGGGTCCTCATGTTCGGGCACCCGGTGTGTCCAAGGGATCTCCGGTTCTCCGTGTCTCGGGGCTCCTTTTCCTCCTCCTTCACTTTGGTTCTCCAAGTGGACTTGGTGATCCCACCATGCTTCCTCGCGATGATCTTCGAAGTACCTAAGAATGCATAATGCGTCTCTTTGAGGTAGAACCGAATTCTCATGCGAATCCAAATGAAACTCAAAGAGGAAAGAATTGACCTCGTTCTCGATGGCGCATGCACGTGCTTTTGTCATTGGTCCTCTTGGTGTTTGTGGTGGTGATGGAGTGTCCATGTGGATGGACAAGGGATGCTCTACATCATCATCTTTTTCTCTCCACAACAAGCATTTCAATTTGAGTACGTGGCATTAAAGAAAAGAAATGCTCTATTTAACATGACTAACCGCACGTTGCACTTTGTACTGTATTGTATTGCTCCTACTTACTATATGTATTGTTCACTTGTGCTCCCCGGCCCTCCATTCATTGAACAACCCCACGGGTGAATAAACATACAATATTATTTATCTAGAACGAACAAGCTCGAACTATTTTGGCTATGAGGTATTGATGGTACAGTTTGACCACATTGCCTCAATGGACTCAGTACTTTAAAGTAACCTATACGTATAAACACATGCACGGTTTACATTCTGAATCGATAGCTAGAGCTTGAACTATATTTGTTTACATGTACCACCTTTTTCTTTTGGTTTTCTGCTCCATGGCGCAATTCATCGATACAAACCTATGCTATGAGTATTTAAAAGTTGAGGGTCGGGCTTCTCCCGGGCAGTTTTCACGAAGCCGGTTTGACACAGAGGCGAGGAGGGTGATGGAGTAGTGAATTCAACTTATTGTTGGATGATACGTCTGGATCGTATCTACTTTTCTAAACTCTTTTGCCCTTGTTTTGGACTCTAATTTGCATGATTTGAATGGAACAAACCCGGACTGACGCTGTTTTCAACAGAATTGCCATGGTGTTATTTTAGTGCAGAAATAAAAGTTCTTAGAATGACCAGAAACCTCATAGAGAATATTTTTGGAATACATAAAAAATATTAGCGAAAGCATCAACAGAGGGGGACCACCTACTGTCCACAAGGGTGGAGGGCGCCCCCCCCCCCCACTAGGGTGCACCCCATGCCTTCTGGGTCCCCTGGACCTCCACCGACCTCGACTCCAACTCTTTATATTCATGTTCGAGGAGAAAAATATCAGAGAGAATGATTCATCATGTTTTACGATACGAAGCCGCTGCCGCCTCTTGTTCTTCCTTGGGAGGGCAGATCTGGAGTCTGTTTTGGGCTCCAGGGAGGGGAAATCGTCGCCATCGTCACCATCAACCATCTTCCATCACCAATTTCATGATACTCACTGCCATGCGTGAGTAATTCCATCATAGGCTTGCTGGACGGTGATGGGTTGGGTGAGATTTATCATGTAATCGAGTTAGTTTTGTTAGGGTTTGATCCCTAGTATCCACTAGGTACTAAGATTGATGTTGCTATAACTTTGCTACGCTTAATGCTTGTCACTATGGCCCGGGTGCCATGATTTCAGATCTATACCTATTATGTTTTCATGAATATATGTGTGTTCTTGATCCTATCTTGCAAGTTATAGTCACCTACTATGCATTGTGATCCGGCAACCCCAGAGTGACAATAGTCCGGACACTTCCCAGTGATGACCGTAGTTTGAGGAGTTCACGTATTCACTAAGTGATAATGCTTTGGTCCGGTTCTCTATTAAAAGGAGGCCTTAATATCCCTTAGTTTCCATTAGGACCCCGCTGCCACGAGAGGGTAGGACAAAATATGTCATGCAAGTTCTTTTCCATAAGCACATATGACTATATACGGAATACATGCCTACATTATATTAATGAATTGGAGCTAGTTCTGTGTCACCCTAGGTTATAATTGTTGCATGATGAATGCCATACAACATTATTATCCATCATTGATCTATTGCCTCCAAGTTCGTTTCATATTGATCTTTGCTACGTTCACAAAACTGCAACTGTTACTTTTGCCACTGTTACCGTTACTTCCATATTACTTCGCTACTAAATACTTTACTACAGATATTAAGTCTTTCAGGTGTGGTTGAATTGACAACTCAGCTGCTAATACTTGAGAATATTCTTTGGCTCCCCCTGTGTCGAATTGATAAATTTGGGTTGAATACTCTACACTCAAAAACTGTTGCGATCCCCTATACTTGTGGGTTATCAAGACCTTTTTATGGCGATGTTGCTGGGGAGCATAGCTCAATTCTCTAGGTCACTTGGGATTTATATCTGTTGATCACTATGAACAATTTGAAAGATACCAAAACCAAGATCTATCCGTCAACTATGAGGGGGGTAAGGAACTGCCATCTAGCTCTGCACTTGATTCACCTTCTGTTTTGAGTAAGCTTGCAACACCTACACCTACTATTGATTTTGATTTGTCGCATGTTATTGATGATGCCACTTCTACTATGAATGATGCTTATGAAGCTACTACTTTGCTTGACAAAACTAGGCCACTAGGTGAATTACTTGATGAACATCTTGCTAGAGTTAGCACTATTGATTATGCTGAAGATGATGAATATTTCTGAAACTCAAAAGTTTGAAACACTTAATAAGACTAGCTCTCCTATATATGAACTTCCTGTTATGCCTGAGGGTTATGTTATGGATGGACAGGTAGTGTCGTGGAAACGTCACGGCAGATGTCCTAGTGTGAGGACTTAGTAGTGAGGCCAACACATCTATGCGGTAGCTTGAAGGGGTTGATCGGAATCGAGAGACGCAACACACAAGATGAAGATTTAGACAGCTTCGGACCCCAAGAAACATCATCCGGTAACAACCCTACATGTTGTTTGTGGCTAAGTCTCATTATCATCATCAGGGAGTCACCGTAACTCCGGCTCTCCTAGTTGTGTCTTGACTTAATGATTATTCAACTCCTCCCTCTTGGGGTGCCCTACCCCTCCTTATATATGTTGAAGGGGCAGGTTACATGTAGAGTCCAACTCGAACTTAAGACTTAACTATTCTGTTTTCTCTCCATGGGCTTTCTTTAATGTTTCGGGCTTCTTAACTGTTGACCTACAATCTGGCTTACCAACTGGCTTAACTGTCTGGCTTAACCATCTGGCTTAACTGTCTGGCTTAACCATCTGGCTTTACTGTGTGGCTTAACTGTGTGGCTTAACTGTCTGACTTAACTGTCTGCTTAACTATCTGGCTCATATGACTGTGTCTGCTGGGTTACATCACTGTGTCTGCCGGGTTACATGACTGTGTCTGCCGGGTTATGTGACTGTGTGTGCCGGGTTACATGACTATGTCTGCCAGCTTACAATGCTTAACTGTTCCTGCCGGCTTATAGTCTGTCGGGTCACCAATGAAACATCAAGTCCCAGCCGGGTAATATCTCCGGCCGGGTCATACCACGGGGTATATCCCCGACATTAGCCACCAATTTAATTTGGATTCATCCATGTTAAACTGATCCTGTAAAACAAAACACAAGAACAATTTTAACAGGTTATGCTCGAGGTTAAATATTCTTGTAAGACGGCACCTGAACATCCTTAAGTCTTTGTCATTTCCTTCTTCCAGAAAATCTGGGTTAATAGCCAACTTCATAATCAATTTGCTGACGTTGGTTCCTCATAGAGAAAGACTGAAAAATAATTCATTTGACTCAGGTCCCCATGCTTAAAAATATTGGTCTTTGAAATACTCATGTGACCTTCAACCAGCTTAAAGATGAAAAATTTGTCGGGTTATAAATAGATAATGCCGAGTTATAATTGTTGCCGACGCCAGGTTAAAACTGAGAATTTTGAAGATTTCTCTCCCTCATATCCATATTACCTGTAGCCCCCAAGTCTTAAGAGGAGAAACATAGTGATAGCTTAAGACTTGTTTCAATATAAATGTTGCAATCTTGAAGAAATCCAGATTGTCCATCTCAGTCACAAGTCAAAAACTAAATATTCCACATATGTAGCCCCCAAGTGTCGGGTTGTCATGCTTGCAGCAACCTAGGACTTGTAATTGCCTTATGCTCATAAAAACTTCAACCAGTGTAGCCCCCAAGGGCCGGCTCAGTAAGATAATAGTGAGCTGGGATTTTGTATATAATTCATTGATAATAACATCATATGATGTAATCTCCACCATGGTGCTTGAACCCACGTCCATAAGGTTAAGATCTTTGTACTCCACCAACTGAGTAGTGGATCCTTCAATATAATGGACTGAGGCTTGTGTACCTTGAATTTTTGACAGGAGCGATTGGTAGCCCCCAAGGGCTGGGTCATTACAATGGGATGAGTCGGGTCTTCAATAAGTTGATCAAAAATGACTTTACATTAGCCCCCAAGTGCCATGGTGCATGCTGGCAGTGACATGGGACTTGCACATTTGATGTAGTCTCAATTTGAATAATGTAGCCCCCAAGTGCTGGGTCGTAAGCCTGCAGCGATTCGGGACTATTCCCTCCATTGTAAAAATAAATCATGTCCATTAATAAAATAATAACCATTGCGTTGAAGCGACTTTGAAGACCTCCATCATAATATTGGCTATTGATAACCATAATAAAAATCCAGCCATGTTGCCTATTAAAGATTTGAATAATATAATCCGGTTTGAAAAACCGGTTCCTGTGATATTGAATCGTATACTGCCGGTTTAAGATACCTGTGCCATAAGGGTGATAGCCCAATCTTTAGAAGTCAAAACTTCCAAATGTTTATGATTGTTATATATGGCGACTTATCATCGAAAGTCAAGCCGGGTTTAATCGAAACCACATATATGCTTCAGATATGAACAAAAAGGTCTCAAGACAAAACCAAAGATTGTTGTCAAAAAACTTAAGCCAACTAGAAAGGAAAATTGAGTCTTCTGATTCGAATACGATCAGTAAACCGTTCCAAAGGGGTTAAGCTAGGATTTGAATACGATCATGTAGCCCCCAGTGGCTTTGGCATTGCGCCAATCAAGAGGGTACCGACAGCTATGTTCTCTTTGGTTCGAATATGACCTATGTTTGAACAGGAAGCCCTCAAATGACCTTGAGAGGTTTTAACGACCCAGATTTGAATACGATCCAAGTCGGACCCAAAAGGGGTTAAGCTATGATTCGAATACGATCAAGAAGCCCCCTAGTGAGTTTGGCGGTGTGCCGATCAAGAGGGTACCGACAGCTATGTTCTCTTTGGTTCGAATACGACCTATGTTTGAACAGGAAGCCCCCTAGTGATCATGAGAGTTTTTTAACGACTCTGACTCCAATACGACCAAAGTCGGACCCAAAAGGGATCTTCATTTTGAGCCGGAAATTTTCTGACGGGCTTTAAACTTGCACCAATGTGGCAGTAGCCTCGGGTCCGGGTTATTTTTCCCTCCAATGACCCGGAGTTTCTTGAATTTACTGAAAACCGACAACATTTGCTGAGTCATGTCATCGTAGCCCCCGAGTCTCAAGAGGACTCAAGGAGTTGTCATGAGATTCTCCATATTTGGCCGTGATATAAACCGGTATGAGTCATTCAACAGCTCAGTGATATAATAATCCCTTTTGCAGTAGTCAACTTGTCATACATTAGAAAGCTTGCATGCCAGAATAATTGCTCCTTTAAAGAAAGTAATATGTAACATAAAAACATACTGGATAGATTTCACCTGATGTGTTAAGCCAGTGATTATCCATAGTGGAGTTGATGATCACCATGGTGAAGTTGAAATCAAGCTCGACCGAGTTGGCCATGAGAGCGGAAATATGAACCGGCCATGGCGTTATAAGCCTGTGCGGATGGGCGAGTCAATCGCAGGAGCGGTAAGCCACACAGACAAGAAAATCAGCCGCTTTATGTTGATGTAGACCGAACCGTAAGGGCGGCTGCTTGCGCCCACCTGTTGAATAGTAAGCGGTCGCAGATCCCGTTGCATGATGATACTAACGCACACCCCGTGGGTACGACATTATAGCATCTTTATGATGAATCATTGTCCTGCACATAAAAGTATATATACCAAATTGATTGTTTTTTTGACAAAAGCCAATATGCGCTAATAAAATAATTTTAGATGAATATCACCATGTTTTGTGACCGAAAGATGATCTGCACAAGACGGCAGCAGAGGAGCAGAGACCTGCCCGGCGACTCAGCAGAGGTCGCGGCGACTTATAGCATGACCTTAGCAAAAAATAATCCTTGGGCGGCTCAAAAAACTTCCGCCGGGTCATGTTGACGGTTTCTTTTTTTAATGCCCTTAACTTTTCCTTCGTTTCCTTCTGTCCAACCAGAGTGAGCGCAGGAGAAGTAGGGCTCCTTCTCTAGCGGAAAGAGCGGCGAGAGCCCACAGGGTCGGAGCTGGTTGCGGCAGAAGCGGCCCGGGGCAGAAGAGGCAGCCCCGGAGCAGAGCCGAGCCGGGCGCGGGGCGGCTCTAGGGCACAGTGGCGGGAGCAAGTTTGTAAGGTACATGATATATATCCTCTAGATTATAGTTCACACACTCACGATCTGATACAGGAATTGAGTTACAGATGAACTGGGGAGCAGAGGTAGGAGAAGAGAGGAAGGTAACCGCCGCCGGGTTCGTCCATGATCCACTGGATGGCTTGATCGCTCCAGGCTGCAGAAGCTTTATGGTGTGCTGATGCGGTCTTGGCAGGCCGTCCGCGTTGGTCGAAGGGCCGGCCCATCAGTGGCCTTGGCAGGGTCGCTGACATCCCTCACTCCTTCAAAACCGGCTTGACCCCAAGCCGACGCCGATCCCTTGCCGCCTGGGTCCCATGACACACAACATTGCTTGGTAGTGGTGGAGTTGAGGGTGAAACCTTCACAGTAGTAGTCATGGTTGATGTAGAGTGGAGCAACATCAAAGAAGGCGGCATCACTGTAGTAGCATTCGTTGGCATACTTAGGCGAAGACGAAGCAGAACTTTTGGCCGACCTGGACTTGCTCAGAGGAGGCGGACAGAGCTATGATGCCCCTCCCTCCTTGAAAAGGCTTTGGTTGTAGCCTGGAAAGAATTGCCGGCGCCACTTAGAACCACCGGGATCCCATGGTCCTTGCCCTACAGAAAGTTTCCTCAAGAATGCCGATGTTGCTTGGTTCTTGTGAGTACCAGGTCGCAGACATAGTAGCCTTGGAAAATACTTGATAGATGGTTTTGTATAGTTGTTTACTTGATTTCCCTTCAGTTCAGTGTTACAAAGTGGCTGGAAAATTTGAAGGAACCATATTGTATCTTCAGTTCCCAGATAGTAGCACCAAGCGCAGACACCGGGGTCTGAAAGAATATTCATACGGCGCACCATTTCTTTCTGATGGATGCACTAAATTGACCCAGGCCAACAATCACACGGGCTCCTCAATTTTGGAGGGTGCAAGCTACATGACCACTCTCTGACATGCACAAGTGCAACCCAAAACTGAATTATCTCCACAATAGTAACCAGCCATGTGTTTTCCCATTGGAGGTGTTCACACCAGTAAAGAGGAACATCATATAATTTCTCATAGCTGTGCTGGATGACATCGAGGGAGTTGATCAAGCTGGTCTGTACATGCACTGCCTCAAATATCTTCAATGGCAATTGAACATTGGGTTGATAAACTCCAATACAAAATTCCATCCAGGCAACATCTGGTAGCCTCAAGGACAGGTTAGGAGCAGCCTCACGTGATTCCAGAAGCTAGTCACTCCACTTAATTTTTCCGTGACTCTGAGGTTGCCACCACACTAACATGTTCAGAGTCTTCATTGTCTTCTGCAATTTTTCAGGACTAGGAATTTTTCTTGGCACCATGGGAATCCAGCAACCAAACTTCGCAGACTGACATGGTTTCTATTGCACAATTTGCAGGTAGCTCCATGATTCTCTCGAAAAATTGAGATCGCTAGAAAAATGCTTCATAACATAAGTAACTTGCAGCAGTGGCCCTGCATTCTTCAGATGCACGCCGACCTGTAAGCAATCAAAAGACGGCCATGGATGCTTCAGCTGGGTCGTCTCTTGACTGAACTCGAACAGTGGCTCTGCCTTTGTTTGGAGCTCACGGTCTGCACCTGGTATGTCATAACCTTGTAGCTTAGTTGAAATAGATAACCTCCATTCCTGCTCAGGCTGACATGTTTTCGGGTGTACATTTTGCAGATACCTCCAGGATTCTCTCGGGAGCTTTAGATCACCAGAAAAATTCTTTTGTATGCAGTGTCTACGATGATTTCCCACAAGATCTCCAACATGACATGATTCCATTGGAAAGCTGCTACTAGTCAAACCCATGTCAAGCACTTGGGCAAACTGAAATGGATGTGCCCTGAATGTCCATGTATGAAGGCCATGAACAGAAGTAGTCACCGAGAAGTTCCAATGGGCAACACCAGAATGGCAAACCTCTGATGGCACACTGACTGCAAATGATGGCCACGGAATGGGTCGAGTCTCCATTCCCTCTGCAATACGAGTTGCCCGCAATGACGGCCATGGCATCGGCCGTAGCAGCAGGCCCTGGTGGTTTGTGTGCGGAGAGATGTCCAAGTCATGCTTCCAGAACGGCTGCGTCGAATTGACAGCTTTGGTAGCAGGACAAACAAGGTCGGCGACGAGCTCATGTCTGGCTGCTGGGAGTAGCGATGCCGTCATGACTGGAGACGGGAACAAAGTGGCACGAACTTGGTTGGAGCATTTCGTCGAACAGGAGATAGGCGCCATGCCGATGTAGACAGGGGATGCTCTGTGGGAAACAGCAAGGAACTCATATACCTTGTTGGTGGGGAAGGAGATGCTTGAGAGGACGGCAAACTCGAGGGCGACGTCTGGAGTGGCCGCCACGAGTGTGTACTCGTCCGGTCCTGCAAGAGCGACACCGCGGGTGCTGTGGGCGAAGGACTTCTGTGACGGAACTTGGACGTGCAGCGGCGGGTTGATGCTGGCCATCACAGGAATGGTGAGGGCGCCGAACTTGTCGCTGAGGTCGACGTCGGACTCGTGGTAGACGGTGGTGACCTTGTCGACGCTGTTGGTGGCGACAACTTGGTTCGACCCATTCGTCGAACAGGTGATGTGCGCCATCGCGATGCAAGCAGGGGGTGCATCGTGGATGACCTCGAGCACTTCCTGGGCCTTGGTGGTGGAGCCGAAGACGTCGGGGACGGGCGTAGGTGAGGCGTCTGTCGTAGTTGAGGCCGCTGGATCGACAAGCGAGGTGACCTCGGGAGGGTCACCCACTCGTGCAATACCCAACACTGAGCTCATCTCGTCTGCCTGAGCACATAACCTCTCGAGATACCACAACAACTGCTCCTTGGTAGACATGGCATCCCACTCTGGTGGTTTGACGGCGGGCATGGCGTCGTCGCCGGTGGAACGGAGGAATCGGGTGTGGACGAAAAAAATTGGGGAAAATTGAGGGGTGGAAGGGTGGTGGCCTGGCTCTGAATACCAGATGTAAGGTACAAGATATATCTCCTCTAGATTATAGTTCACACACTCACGATCTGATACAGGAATTGAGTTACAGATGAACTGGGGAGCAGAGGTAGGAGAAGAGAGGAAGGTAGCCGCCGCCGGGTTCGTCCGTGATCCACTGGATGGTCTGATCATTCCAGGCCGCAGAAGCTTTATGGTGTGCTGATGCGGTAGGCCGTCCGCATTGGTCGAAGGGCCGGCCCATCAGTGGCCTTGGCAGGGTCACTGACAAAGTTGAAACCACGGCAGAGTCAGATTCCGGTGCCCCGGTTGCGACAGCAGGGGCGGCAAACTGGTTTAGAGGCGAATCCATGATGGCGAGAGCCCGCGATGCAAGAGTCGGGTCGCAGTGAAAGCTTGATGATGCGGCCCATGGTGGCTGAAGCAGGCGCTATGGCAGCTCCTGGTGATGATACGGCAGCTCAGCCCCGGCGCCGGAAAGACGAGGCTGGTCAAGAAGCTCGTGGCGACTTGAAGCAGGGCGAGACCACAGCAGAGGCAAGGGCACGACCTGTGGCGACGGGGAGTCACAGGTGCGTGGCCGCATAGGAGCACGTGAGCACGTGAAGGAGTCGGACGCCAGGGGTGCACAATGGCGGCCGAACCTGATGCTGCTGCAAAGGGGAGGCGCGTCAGGTGTGCAGGCGCAGAGGCGGCGAACATTCGATGGCTGGGGCGGCTCGCAGAGGTGTTTGGCGATTTAAGGTCTGGGAGACTATTGAGGACGCGGCGGCAGCTCAATGCGGGATAGCGGCCCAAGGCAGAGGCCGATCCACCATGGCACGACAGCCCAAAGCAGATGCGGATCCGGGGTGAGGGCGGCTGAATCGAGGCGGCTCACAGTGCGGGGCCGGCGACTTAACGAGGCTATCTGATGAAGTGAAGACTGGCGTCGAGGCTGCTTGAGGCTATTGAAGCTAGGCAGCCCAACGGAGCTCTGGTGGCAGGCGGCTCAGGCGAGCTGTAGGCCGGAGTTATCGCAGCAGAAGCATGCCACAGCGTCGGAGGTAGCCGGGTGGAGTTGAACTGGCTTAAAGCGAGGCGACGGCGGCCGGTGGCTCAAGGCGGAATAGCATCCTGAAAGAGGTAGCGAGGGCGCTCGGAGACGGCCGCGGTAGAAACAGTGCGACACGGGGTCAGCGAATCAGCGGCTCAATGATTTAGAGCGGGGGCGTGGGATCAACGAGGCGGCCAACGACTTCACACGAGGTCCGCGCGAAGGCGGCTCATGCCGCGATGGAGAAGCAGGGGCACTCGGGAGGAGTCCCAACATGGACGGGTCGCGAAAAAGGCCGGTCGAATTCCGATGGTATACTTGGACAGGAGGCAGGGCGGCAGCGGCAGCTTAAAGCCGGTTGACGCCAGTTGTCTTTCCGCAAGGGCGAAGACGGTGGCAGAGACACGAGGCGCCGCGCGGCTCAATTGGGTGGCTTGGGGCCATTGTAACATTGGCCTGGCACGGTCAACGATAGCTCAAGGTTGCAGTACACACGGCGGCTCATCGCAAGGATAAAATGGTGACGGAAGCACGCGACAAGGCGGTGCAACTCAACGCCGTGGCTGGGCATTCAGTATTGCAGAACAGGGACTGGCCCTCAGCGAGTGGCGACTCAAGGTCGATGGCTTGGCGTGAACCAGCAGTATTCGGTGGAGACGAAACCTCGGTAGCCTAGTCGGCGTGGCGAGTCACGACAGATGTGAGCTGCGGTAGAGGGCACGCCGGCGGAGCACAGCCACGACGGAGGTGACTTATTTCCGCGCCGAGCGAAGGCGGCCCGAGGCCACAGCAGCAGGCGACTCGAGGCGAGGGAGTCCTGCAATTTTTGCACGGGGCAGTTCTGCGCGAGATGGTCAACTTGAAAATCCTGGCGGATGCGACTCGGACGACTCGGTGGCCCGGGGAAGACTCAGACCAGGCGATTTGTGGCCTTGAAGTTGAAATCCTCCTCCGGGTCGTGGTCATCCCAGATAACACAATCCTTAATCGACTGCCAGCTTCCGTCCATAGGTGGAATAAAGAATCCGAACCAGATCAGGATTAGTACTAATCAGATGAGATCACTTTATGATTGGATCACGTGCGCTACTACAAGTAGTATTTTTCCTTCAATCCTTGCTCCATGCAAGTAGCAGCAACAACGTATATTGATATAACTCCGATGGCGCTGGAAAGAGGGCATCATGGAGCTGCAGGAAAGGGCCAGCCCACGGCACAACGGAGGCTCAACAACCTAGGGACGCAGTAGGCGCAGCTCAGGTGTGGCCAGCTTGACAAGCAGGGTAAATCGGCAGTTCAGTAGTGGCGGCTCGAACGAAGAAACACCATGGAGGACGGGGACCCTACGGCTCAAGGCAGGGCCGGCGGGTTGTGGTGCAAAGGATGGCGATGGCTAGGCCGGGTCGAAACTTGATGGCGGCTTACGAAATTGATCTGACACCTTGCGGTGGTGCACCGGATGTAACCCTAATTTTCTTAATATCAATCTGGCATATGCTGGCTCCAAAGCTCAGATCACAAATAATGAACTTGTCGGCTTTTCCTCATTCAATAAAATCGCGAGCTTCTCGAACCTAAGGAAAGATCCCTTCAAGAACTCATCATCACTGTGCGCGCAGCCCCACGTTGGGCGCCAACTATCGTGGAAACGTCACGACGGATGTCCTAGTGTGAGGACTTAGTCATGAGGCCAACGCATCTATGCGGTAGCTTGAAGGGGTTGATCGGAACCGAGAGACGCAACACGCAAGACGAAGATTTAGACAGCTTCGGGCCCCGGGAAACAACATCCGGTAACAACCCTACATGTTATTTGTGGCTAAGTCTCATTATCATCATTAGGGAGTCGCCGTAACTCTGGCTCTCTTAATTGTGTCTAAAATTAATGATTATTCAACTCCTCCCTCTTGGGGTGCCCTGCCCCTCCTTATATAGAAGGGGCGGGTTACATGTAGACTCCAACTCGGACTTAAGACTTAACTATTATGTTTTCTCTCCATGAGCTTTCTTTAATGTTTCGGGCTTCTTAACTATTGACCTACAATCTGGCTTACCACCTGGCTTAACTGTGTGGTTTAACCATCTGGCTTAACTGTCTAGCTTAACTGTCTAGCTTAACTGTCCGGCTTAACCATCTAGCTTAACTGTCTGGCTTAACTATCCGGCTTAACCATCTGGCTTAACTGTCTGGCTTAACTATCCGGCTTAACTGTCTGACTTAACTGTCTGCTTAACTATCTAGCTCATATGACTGTGTTTGCCGGGTTACATGACTGTGTCTGCCGGGTTACATGACTGTGTCTGCCGGGTTACATGACTGTGTGTGCCGGGTTACATGACTGTGTCTGCCAGCTTACAATGCTTAACTGTTCCCGCCGGCTTATAGTCTACCGGGTCACCAATGAAACATCAAGTCCCAGCCGGGTCATATCTTTGGCCGGGTCATACCGCGGGGTATATCCCCGATAGGTAGCTAGGGACTTTCTTGCTTATAAGGATAGAGATGATCTTAAGAAATTACTACGCAAGTGGAAAGAAAGTCTTTGAATGCTATAATGCAATAAGATCCTAAGTTTGCTACTTCACCTATCTTTGTTACTGATAAGGATTATGAATTCTTTGTCGATCCTGAGTTAATTACTTTGGTTGAATCTGATCCTTTCTATGGTTATGAATCTGAAACTGTTGTGGCACATCTTACTAAATTGAATGATATAGCCACCCTATTTGCTCATGACGAAAAAAACGCTATACTATATTCTTAAGTTGTTTCCTTTCTCGTTAAAGGGTGATGCTAAGTTATGGTTTAACTCTCTTTCTCCTGGTTGTCTTTTTAGTCTTAGGATATGATTTACTACTTCTCTGAAAAAATATTTCCCTGCTCATAAGAAACAAGCTGCCTTAAAGGAAATATTTAACTTGGTGAAATTTGAAGAAGAGAGTCTCCCACAAGCTTGGGCGAGGCTTCTCCAATTACTTAATTCTTTGCCTGATCATTCTCTGAAGAAAAATGAAATACTTGATATCTTTTATAATGGACTAGCTGATGCTTCTAGGGACCACCTAGGTAGTTGTGCTGGTTGTGTTTTCAGGGAACGAACGGTTGAGCAAGTTGAATTTCTATTTAATAATATATTGAGTAATGATAATGATTGGACACTTTCTGAACCAACTCATAAGCCAACTCCAAAGAAAAGAGGTATTATATTTCTCAGTCCTGAAGATATGCAAGAGGCAAAAAAATCTATGAAAGAAAAAGGTATTAAAGATGAAGATGTTAAGAATTTACCACCTATTGAAGAAATACATGGTATTGATAATCCGACATATATAGTAGAGCTAAATTCTCTGTATAGATTTGATGAAGGTGATATTCCTCATAATAAGTCTGCTAGTCAATGCTTGGATGAGTTTGATAGTTTTATTGTTAAACAAGGAAATTTCAATGCTTATGTCAGTAGAAAATTGAAACATAATGCTCACATTCTTGACAGCTTGGGTGATTATATGAGAAGAACTGTTAACGATCTTAAGCTTATTAGTAAGCACGCTTCCATGGCTAAAACTCAAGTAGAACAAGTACTTAAGGCACAAGATGATTTGCTCAATGAGTTGAATAGTAAGAATAATGATAATGTTGTTAGAGTTATGACTAGAGGTGGTAAGATGACTCAGGAACCTTTGTATCATGAGGGCCATCCTAAAAGAATTGAGCAAGATTCTCAGAGAATTAATACTGATGCATCTAGTCCTAGTAATATAAAGAAAAACAAAACTAATAGGACTTTACATGCTTCTAGTAAACCTGTTATAGATACAACTAAGAATCCCAATGATATTTCTATTTCTGATGCCGATACACAATCTGGTGATGAACATGAACCTAGTGTTAATGTTAATGATGATGTTCATGTTGATGCTCAACCTAGTAATGATATTGATGTGGAGGTAGAACCTGTTGTTAATCCTGATAACCCACAATCAAAGAATTAATGTTATGATAAGAGAGACTTCATTACTAGGAAGCATGGTAAAGAAAGAGAACCATGGGCTCAGAAACCCATGCCCTCTCCTCCTAAACCATCCAAGAAAAAGGATGATGAGGATTTTGAATGCTTTGTTGAAATGATTAGACCTATCTTTTTGCGTATGTGTTTGACTGATATGCTGAAAATGTCTCCCTATGCTAAGTATATGCAAGATATTGTTACAAATAAAATAAAGATACCGGAAGATGAAATTTCCACCATGCTTTCTACTTACACTTTTAAGGGTGGAATATCAAAGAAAGTAGGAGACCCAGGAGTACCGACTATACCATGCTCCATTAAAAGAAACTATGTTAAAATTGATTTATGTGATCTTGGAGCTGGTGTTAGTGTTATGCATTTCTCTTTATATCATAGACTTGAATTGAATAACTTGAGACCTACTGAAATTTCTTTGCAAATGGATGATAAATCAACTATTATACCCATCGGTATTTGTGAGGATGTGCCTGTTGTGGTTGCAAACGTTACTATCTTAACGGACTTTGTTATTCTTGATATTCCCAAGGACGACAATATGTTGATCATCCTTGGTAGACCCTTTTTGAATACTGCAGGGGCTGTTATTGATTGCAACTAGGGAAATGTCACTTTTCATGTTAATGATAATGAGCATACGATACACTTTCCGAAGAAACAACCTCAAGTTCATAGTATCAATTCTATTGGAAAATTTTCAACTATTACTATTGGAGGTTTTGAATTCCCTCTTCCTACTTTCAAAAAGAAATATGATATTCCTATTGTTGGGGACATGCATATCCCCGTTGAGGTAACCTAGTGTTATTCGAAAATTCTCCAGTTTCATGTCATTCGGAAGAAGTTTGTTAATAAGACTTGATCAGCCTTGTTAATGGATTCCTTTTGATGAGCATGAGATGGATGAATTTAGAAATCACACCTTTATGTACCTACTTTTTACTTTCTGTTATTTAGGTTAAATGAAGCAAAAATAGTATTATTTGTCTATTTTCTGAATTATCTGTGCAATAAAAAATGTCCCAAAAATAAAAGTTCTCCAAATGCCCTGAAAATTTAGTATGATTTTGTATAGAATATTTTAGAATTTCAGGCATTGAGAATGCACCAGGGGGAGGCACCAATGGGCCACAAGGGTGCAGGGCGCGCCCCCTGCCTTGTGGGTCCCATGTAGGTCCCCCTCACTTATTCCAGCACCCATCCACTTCGTCTTCCTCCAAAAAAATCATCATGTTGCTCAAGCCCGTGTTCTAGCTCATCTTGCTTCCATTTCTGATCTCCTTGTGCAAAGCTCCATTTGCAAAACTGTTTTGGAGGATTGTTCTTCGGTATGTGACTCCTCCAATGGTCCAATTAGTTTTTGTTCTAGTGCTTTATTTATTACAATTTTTTGCTGTTGTGGTGACCTTGTTCTTGAGCTTGCATGTCAAATTTATATGGTCCAAAGTAGTTTTGATGCATGATATAGCCTCTAAACACTTGTAGGAGTAGTTGCTATTAATTTTGTTGAGTTTGGTTCACTTTTATTTTGGGTCACTAAAAATTTCAGAAATTTTTCAGAGGAAGAAAATGTTCACGAAAATATACCAAGGTGGCTCCTCAAGGAAGCAAGCACCGAGGCTCGCGATACATGAGCCGGGCCTTGAACCACCAAGGGAAGCTCAAGTACGGCCTTGCGAATGGCTATTGGATCAATTTATGGTTCATGTAGGTTTCAAAGAGGAATTTGATGCATACGTATGAAATGCTGATCTTGAGGACTTCGTATCAGATAAGTGTCCTCAATACTATCAGCTCACTGATTCATTCGTGTGAAGGTTTAAGTTTACGTCTCAGCGCAATACCCATACTGTCTTATTTGATCTTTATGATGAATCATATACCATGGACCTTGAAGATTTTAATACTGCACGCAAAATCCCACAATGGGGCACTCATAGAGAGCCTCACAAAAATGAGTATAATGATTTCCTTGCTAGCATTACTATGGGAGAAACTAGAAGTGTTACACAAGCCTCCATGGGGAGCATTCATTTTCCTGCCATACATTATTTTGCTCTCTTCATAGGCAGATGCATTAATGGTAAACATGATCATAGCCACCTTCGTGCATCGGATCTTAGTGTCCTCAGGTGTGCAATGTTGGGTGATAAGTGATATAATTTAGGGGCTATTATTGCTAGGAGATTACACCTTAATGCTAAAGATGGAGATCTGTTTGATGGGATTTATGCTTCCCGTCTAGCTAATTATCTTGGAGTACCCATAAGGGGGAATGACATTGAGTTACCACCTGCTTTTCTTGATTATAATTCTTTGGTGCACTGCCAGTTTCTTGAGAGGAACGAACAGTCCCTTCAGTACCGACTAATCTTTGATAGACAACATGATGTCCATATTACCCTTCCTACTCTTGCCTTCTTTAACTTTCAGGCAAAACGGAGATATTTTATAACCAGGGAGGAGGCAAACGAGTATGAGAGAGAGGTGGAGGCTTCTCGCCTCCATGTGGTGGCCCTTTAGGTAGTGGCTGTTGCATCCCAATACGACCCCGACTACAACTTTGGATATCCGCCAGGCCAGCCATGGGCATAGACCAACTTAGGCCAAAAGCCTAAGCTTGGGGGAGTACGTATTTCGCACCGACATTACATTCATATTCACACACTCATAGCAGTTGTCGGTGTTCATACTTTTTCATTGTATTATCCATGTTAGTTTATTTATTTTTCTCGCTTTCTTCTTGTGTGTTTGAAAAATCTTAAGAAAAACGAAAAAAGTAGTTTTAGCTTAGTTCCTTTTCATGTTTATTAAGTAGTAGTATTAATGAAAACCAAAATAGATTTCTCGTTCTTCTTTTGCTTGTTGGGAGCTTTCCCGCGTAAATAGTTTTTCTCGTTCTTGTTTTACTTTCTCCAGAAAAACAAAAACTCCAAAAACATTTTAGTGTGGTTCTTTGAAATTCTTTTCTTTGGGGGTCGAGAGGAGAAGACCACGATGAAAATGTTGAGTGGCTCTCATATGCATTATTATTGACCTAACAAAGAGCCCATATTACCTTGTCTTCTTCTTTGAATAAATGTTTACAGATTCCAGCTTAGTCCAATGCACATGCACTATTATTATTATCCACACCATATGGTCGTGCAAGTGAAAGGCAATAATGACGATATGTGATGAAATTATTGAGCTGAGGAAAAGCTGGTATGAACTCGACCTATCTTGTTTTTGTAAATATGATTAGTTCATCGTTCTTGATTCAGCCACTATTGCAGGATGCTGCTAACGCGACACTACGATTAGAGACCCTTCGAGAAACTGTGTGCGATGCAATAATCGCAAACGGTGGTGTATGAAAACCATAAAAATGTATAAAATGTTTGCGATGACGGATGCATCAAACACGGTTCAGATTTTAGTTGTATGTCCGATGAAGGGCATATGGTTCAATTCAATTAAATGTTTGCGATGAGGAGGAACAAAAGAAACGGGCAGCCAGATGAAGGCGTGTGCGATACATAGCATACGGTTCACTTGTATGAACTATTTGTGATTAGGCAACACAAAAGAAATGGGTAGCCAGATGAAGGTGTGTGCGATATGCAGCATACGGTTCACTCGGATGAACTATTTGTGATTAGGCAACACAAAAGAAACGGTCAGCCAAATCAAGGTGTGTGCGATATACGCATGCACTTCACCCGGCCCTTGTTGTCAGTGTGTGACCTCTGTGGCAACCGTTCGCTCCCCAGGCGCCTCTTCGTGTACCGTGGCAACCGTCCACTAACTCTTCGCCTTTCCCTCTCTATTTGGAATTGATGTCGCACGCTCTTCCTCCCTCCTCCATTTGCCTTCACCCTTCCTTCTGCCATTGTTCGATCATCTTATCCATGGAGGGAACAGGCCGGAAACGACCCCGTTATTCTTGCCCCGATCTAAATGATGACGAGGTGGAGGATATCATTGATTGGTGCGACGACATCACCTTGGCTAGCATGGCAGGTTTGTTCAAGACCATTCTCGACTCAACTAATAACATCATTACAAGGAACCCAAGGGTCCAGTGGCAGTTTGATCTCCCGTATCTTCTTTGCCGTGACCCTACTGACTGGCACAGGGACGACGGAAGCCTCGCCTTGTGTAAGTTGATGCCGCTTGATAATGATATGTATGATGTTAAGATGCCATTGTTTAAGGGCAAGGCTTGGGTAGGTGCAAATGGAGATTGGATTGTTTATATTGGGTACAACTGTGAGTGGGAACTTGTGAATGTGTACACTCGTCACCGGGTTCCACTTCCAAAAATCTCAGACGACTGCCCAAAGGTTGTGATGTGGAGCATCCCATGATCATCCCCATGGACCTACCATCGTCGCATCAAGAGCCAAGAGGACCCATGACATGAGCACGAACCAGAGCTCTCAAGAACGAGGTGACTTCTTTCCTTAGTGATATCACATATGATCCACTCAAGATATGGTTACTACCTAAGTCCGATATGCTATGCATGATCAGGTGTCAAGAGGAGCCTCCCGAAGATGCACGTGAAGACGGACGAGCCGCCAAGTCCACGGATGAAGAGAACCACGGAAATGGGCAAGTTCACCTTCCAGGCCCCAGACATCCGGCCAAGACCCCGGACATCCGGCCCCTGGAGATGCCACCACAGCAGCCACAGCCCAGACAGAAAAGCTATAGGGCCTGGACATCCGGCCTCCCCCGAAGCCCCGGAAATCCGGCCCTCTGCCCGGAAATCCGGCCTCGTCTATCTAGAGACCACAAAAGTTTTCACCGCCAGCCCAGACATCCCCCCCCCAGCCCAGACATCCGCCCCCCCCCAGCCCGGACATCCGGCACGACGCCCGGACATCCGACCTCGCCTGTCTATGAACAGTGAAGGGCCGAAGCCCATGTACCCTCTCTCCCCTAGATTATATATACTTCATCCCCTTCCTCTTTCTAGGGTTAGTGTTGGTTTAGCTCATATGTGAGATAGAGCTTCGCTCATCCATACAGATCTCCTCCTCGAGAGAGACTGCGACCCCTCTTCGGAGAAGATCAACTTGGATTCAAGATCCCCTCTTGGGTGGCCCCCATCAAGACCTCCTTCTAGGAGAAGAACCGGTTACTTTGTATCGTCCTTTGTTAACCTTGGATCATCGTGTATCTCTTTGTGTTATTGGATCTAGCGCATGTGTAATCGAATCTTGTTGGTTTGAGTGATTCTCTCGTGTTTCCCTCGTGAATCGCCTCGTGTTCTTTGTGTTTCTCTTTGGGATCCGCTCCCTTAGTGAAAGATCGGCCATCTAGGGTTTCACCCTACATCATCTTGGTATCATGAGCCACGTTGATCATGATTTTGGAGCCCCCTCTTTTTGTTTTCTAGCTTGATTTTGTTGTTTTCGTCCTAATCCGAAAATTGCCCCACAAAAATAGCCCCAATTTTTTTTTGTGATTTGTTGGTGTGATGAAGTTTTGTTGGATTTGATCCGCGGATTTCGTGTGTTGCAGGTAGATCTAGCATTTCCCCACCTTTTCCCCAAATTCCATCCACAAAATCTTCCGAATTTTGCCCCGGATTTGACCTCTCCACGCGGTGTTCTTCGAATTCGTCCACGGATCCAGCGCCTGGACATCCGACCCGACCAGCCCGGACATCCGGCACCCCGGACATCCGGCCATCACCCCCGGACATCCGGCCCATGGCAGCAAAACAACCCATCCACCATACGTTTCCCGCCTAACTCTCGCCAAATTTCGTTCCGGTGCCCACATACACTTTTGCATACCTCCACCACTTCCGCATAGCACCACCCTAGCCTTTCCCGCTACCAACTCCGACAATTTTGCCAAATTTTGCTTTGAGAATTTGAGTTGTGGTTTCCGTGTCCTTTTGTGTTTCGGCTATCTAGGTACGGTTCGGCATCAACATCACCACTGCTCATCTTCGCCAAGGACTACTACGAACGGCTACATTACTTTGGGTATCACCTTCACCTTGGATATCAACTTGGTATCGTGATATCATCATACTCTTTTGCAATCGCATTGATAACCACATGGCCTTACTTTTGCATCACTTATCCATCGAGACTAGCCCTTGAGTATTGCCGGCAACGTGACTTGTGCACATTAGTGTTCATACTTCCCATAGCAAACATACCATCATCGTGTTGCATCTCTTGGTATCATGTGTCACAAAGTTGTTGTCACATACACAATTGCTATCTTGCTTCGTGAAACATTGCATGAGAAAAGAGCTCAAACATCAAAGAGCCAAACAAGCTTTTAAGCAAAAGAGGAAAGACAAGCAAAGAGCAAGAACCATAGCATCATACAACATTAAGATTGTCATACTCGATCATCTTGGATCAATGCATAGGAACATCATACATATAGCATACTTGGGATAGAAGTCGTTGCATTTTTGATTAGTAGGTTGTGCACAAGTTCGTATCCGCCTATTGTGCAAGCGTGCTAGCGTCTCTCTAGTGTTGTGCAACAAGAGCATCTTGGTGAATTCCACATTTTGGCTCATCCTTGGTTGCATAACCCCATCTTATCTATTTGCGTGTGTGTTTCTGTGTACCATATCTTGCTATTGGTCTACTTATTGCATATGCAAATTCGTGAATCTTTTCCAACATTATTGAGTCTCACTTACAATTGCATCAAATTTTGTGCCACCATCCTAACCGAGCTCCACCATAAGCTTTTACTTGTGTATGTGTGAGAACCGACAAGAATTGGTACCAATTGTGCTATTTCCTTGTTACACATTGGAGTCATCTTTGATCCATTGTCAACATCGGTCAAGGTACATTTGATATTGGTTCTTCCCTTTCTTCCACTCACACTTGTCTTGGAATGATGGATAGGCCAAGTACTTCTACCAACCCGCTCTTCATGGAGCAAGACGACGACATGAACTCCTTCGTCACCAAGAGTCACCTCTTTGGTGCACAATGTGCTTTGCATCAAGAGCAACAAGCTATGAGTGAACGCATCGACAACCTTGCCGCCGACTTGCGACTTTCCGAGCAACGTACAAGGGACTACTTCGACCACAAGATCAACGATCACAAGCAAGAGAATGCACGCAAGGATGGACAAGATTCGCGCTTTGTTGCTCAACCGCTCTTCTTCCACTTCAAGAAGGAGCCGTTCAAGTCACCATTCCGAGTTCACTCTCTCTGGCTCAAGTACACCGACATCAAACACTCTTCGTCGAGCCGCGCGCAACGAGCGTCAAGCAAACTTCCATCCACTTCGAGACACCGACTCGCAAGACCATCGACGACGTCAAGCCGAAGAAGCCTTTGCGCTAGCTCGAGAACGGCAACAACAACGCCAACATGAAGTGGAAGAACGCGTGCGTCTACACCAAAATGCACAAGATGCCGAGGCTCAATGTCAAGAACAACAACTCTGTGACGCTCAAGCACTTGAGGTGCAACAAGCTCTACGCGATGCGAGTGGAGCCGTTGCCGACCGAGGCCGACAAGCCCGTGAACAAGCGGAAGCACTTCGCGAAGAAATTCATGAATGACGATTTCAAGCTCGCGTGCATCGTCTAGTTCCTCCTCGAGCTCGATGAGCTCCTCCACAAGCTCGCCAAGACCATCAAGTTCATCAAGAGCATGACGACAATGGGAATCTTCCATGACAAGAGCAACACGAGGTTGACAACCCTCCATGTCAAGAGCACCACGAGTTGAACAATCATCTACAACATGGGCGTCATCATCCCCGACCCCAACACAATGGAGAGCAATGCTACAGCAAGCTCAAGTTCACCATGCCCAAGTTCAACGGAAGCAATGATCCCGAAGAATACCTTTCATGGGCATTGAAAGTTGACAAGATCTTCCGTTTGCACAATTATGAAGAAGAGAAGAAGATCGTGATGGCATCCCTTGAGTTCCAAGACTATGTCCTCATTTGGTGGGAACAAATCATAGAGCGCCGCGAGGCAAGAGGTGAACCACCCATCACTACTTGGGCACAAATGAAGGATGTCATGAGAGCACGCTTCGTGCCTACCTACTACAACCGCGACCTCTTCAAGAAACTCCAACAACTCAAGCAAGGAACCAAGAGCGTTGAAGAGTACTACAAGGAAATGGAGATTGCCATGATACGAGCCAACGTGAAAGAAGATGATGAGCAAACTATGGCAAGGTTCTTGAATGGACTCAATCATCCTATCAAGAAGATCTCCGACTTCCAACCATACTCGAACCTCATCGAGCTAGTGCATCAAGCTACCAAAGCGGAACGGCAAGTACAAGACGACTTCAAGTATGCCAAGTTCTCATCCAAGTCCTATGGCCTCTCCAACAATCAAACTTCAACGACTCCAACACCTTCTACCTCAACCAAGCCTTCTACAAGCAACGGCGACAAGTCAAGTTACAAGAGAGCTTCTACAAGCTCAAGTCGTCCTCCTACTACAAGCAACTTCAAGAAAGCTCCATCATCATCTACTCCACCCGATGAGACCATCAAGACAAGTTCTATCAAATGCTTCACATGCGGAGGCCGAGGCCACAAGTCCTTCGAGTGCACAAACAAGCGCACCATGATCCTCAACGACGACGGAACCTATGACTCCATGAGTGAAGGAGAAATGGAAGCTCTTGAGCAAGTGTCCATGCACCGACAAGTGAACAATGAAGATGAAGATGACCAAGTCTTTTGCGTTGAAGATTCAAGTCCCGCTCTTGTTGTCTCCAACGTCTTGACTCTTCAACATCAACAAGACGAAGATCAAAGATGCCATATCTTCCACACAAAGGCCGGCATCAATGGACATTCCATCAAGGTCATCATCGATGGAGGTAGTTGCCACAACTTAGCAAGTGAAGAACTATGCTCCAACCTCCAATTGGTCAAGATGAAGCACCCCCACCCCTACAAGGTTCAATGGCTAAGCGACACCGGCACCATACAAGTCGAGCATAGAGTACAAGTCTCTTTCAAGATCGGCGCCTATGAAGACACATTGGAATGTGATGTCCTTCCGATGACCGTTTGCCACCTCCTCCTTGGACGGCCATGGCAATTTGAACGAGGTGTCATTCACAATGGGCGTACAAATCACTATAGCTTCAAGATGAAAGGGAAAGATTTCGTGCTACGTCCTATGTCTCCAAGCCAAGTGCTCGCCGACAAGCAAGCCACCCATCATGGAGGGAATAGTGAGAGATCGAACAACCAAAAAGAGAGTGAGCGCCACAAGCCCAAATTGAGTGCCTCCATGATGAGCGACAAGAAAAACTTAGTTCTCTTTGCCACCAAACGTGAGATGAGAGAAGTGTGTGAGAACCCATCAAGTGTCCTACGCTATGTCCTATTGTGCAAGGACGAGGTCACAAAAACTAACAACTCTCATGATCTACCTTTGGTGTTATCTTCTCTATTGCAGGAATTCCAAGATGTTTTCCCCGATGAGCTACCTCCGGGTCTACCTCCATTACGAGGCATTGAGCACCGAATTGATCTCATCCCCGGAGCGCCGCTTCCCAGCAAAGCTCCATACCGCGTCAACCCCAAAGAAACCAAAGAAATACAAAGGCAAGTAAAGCATCTCATAGACCATGGACATGTGCATGAAAGTTTGAGTCCTTGTACCGTACCGGTCATTCTTGTGCCAAAACGTGACGGTAGCTTTCGCATGTGCTCCGATTGTAGGCCTATCAATGCTATCACCGTTAGATATAGGTACCCCATTCCACGCCTTGATGATATGCTTGATGAACTTAGCGGTGCCACTATCTTTTCCAAAATTGATCTTAAAAGTGGTTACTATCAAACCGCATACAAGAGGGTGATGAATGGAAAACCGCTTTCAAAACAAAGTTTGGTCTCTATGAGTGGTTAGTCATGCCTATGGGTTTATCGGAAGCACCCGGTACTTTCATGCATCTTATGCATTACGTGTTTCACCCTTACATTGGTGAATTTGTTGTTGTCTACTTTGATGATATCCTTGTGTTTAGAAAATCTCTCAAAGAGCATGTCACCCACCTTCGAACCATGCTACAAACTCTTCGAAAAGAGCAACTTTATGCTAATATGGAAAAATGCCTATTTGGCGTTGACAAGCTTGTTTTCTTGGGTTTCGTAGTTTCTTCTAAGGGTGTTCATGTTGATGAATCTAAGATCAATGCTATTAAAACTTGGCCCCGACCAACCAATTTGCAACAAGTGCGTAGTTTTCTTGGTTTAGCCGGTTTCTACCGTAGATTTGTGAAGGATTTTAGCACCATTGCTTCACCTTTGCATGCTTTGAGTAAGAAAAATGCACCGTTTATTTGGGGAACATCTCAAGATATTGCTTTCAATGAGCTTAAGAATTTGCTTACTCATGCTCCCGTGCTTGCATTACCCAACTTTGACAAACCTTTCGAAATTCATTGCGATGCTAGTGGTAATGGCATAGGAGGCGTGTTAATGCTAGAGAAGCGCCCCATTGCATACTTTAGTGAGAAACTATCCGGAGCGCAACTCAATTACCCCATCTATGACAAAGAGCGATATGCTTTAGTGCGAGTTTTGCATGAATGGGAACATTACCTTCGCCCACATGAGTTCATCATCCATACCGACCATGAAACACTTAAATACCTTAAGGGTCAAACTAAGTTGAACAAGCGTCATGCTAAATGGAGTGAATTTATTGAGTCATTTCCCTATGTCATCAAGTACATTAAGGGTAAAGAAAATGTTGTGGCGGATGCGCTTTCCCGTATATGCATGCTTGTCACTAACCTTGAGTTGAATGTCATTGGTTTTGAGCATATAAAAGACTTGTATGAAGATGATCCTACATTCGCCATACCTTATGCCAAGTGTTTGATGCATACTTCTTGGGATCGATACTACATCAAAGAAGGATATCGTATGAGAGCTAACAAACTTTGCATCCCCGAGTCCTCTTTTCGTTTGTTGCTTTTGCAGGAATCTCATGGAGGCGGACTCATGGGACACTTTGGACGTGACAAGACATTTGCTACGCTCTCCAAGAACTACTTTTGGCCCAAGATGCATCGCGACGTCAATCGCTTCACCAACCGTTGTTCTACATGTCGCAAAGCTAAGTCTAAAGCCCAATCTCATGGCCTCTATATGCCACTTCCAATTCCATATCAACCATGGTAAGATATTAGCATGAACTTTGTGCTTGGTTTGCCTAGAACTCGAAATAGCAAGGATTCCGTTTTTGTTGTGGTGGACCATTTCTCCAAAATGGCTCATTTCATTCCTTGCAACAAGATAGAAGATGCTTCACATATTGCAAATTTGTTTTGTAGGGAAATCTTGCGCCTTCATGGAGTGCCAAAGGCGATTGTCTCGGACCGCGACGTCAAGTTCTTGAGTTACTTTTGGAAGACCTTATGCGCCAAGCTGGGAATCAAGCTCTTGTTCTCTTCGGCATACCATCCACAAACCGATGGCCAAACAGAGGTCACCAACCGTACGCTCTCCACCCTACTACGCGTGTTGATAAAGAAGAACATCAAGGAGTGGGAAGAGTGCCTACCCCTCGCCGAGTACGCCTACAACCGAGCAAGACATTCGACTACCGGCAAGTCCCCCTTCGAGATCGTCTATGGCTTCAACCCATTGTCCCCATTGGACATTCTACCTCTACCACTACAAGAGCGCACAAACATGGACGTGAGTGCAGGAGCCAACTTCCTCAAGAAGATGCATGAAGATACAAGGAACCCCATCGAGCGCCAAGTACAACGACTCGCGACCAAGCTCAACGCCAACAAGCAACCCATGATGTTCCATGTTGGAGATCTAGTGTGGCTACACCTTCGCAAGGATCGCTTCCCCAATGAACGCAAGTCCAAGCTACTACCACGAGCGGATGGACCCTTCAAGGTGCTTGCACGCTACAACAACAATGCATACAAGATCGACATCCCACGCGACAAGTACTCCGTGAGCGACGTCTTCAACATCAAAGATCTCTCCCCGTACCATGGTGATGAGGATTTCGATTCGAGGTCGGATCTTTCCCAAGGGAGGGGAGATGATGCGGAGCATCCCATGATCATCCACATGGACCTACCATCGTCGCATCAAGAGCCAAGAGGACCCATGACACGAGCACGAGCCAGAGCTCTCGAGAACGAGGTGACTTCTTTCCTTAGTGATATCACATATGATCCACTCGAGACATGGTTACTACCTAAGTCCGATATGCTATGCATGATCAGGTGTCAAGAGGAGCCTCCCGAAGATGCACGTGAAGACGGACGAGCCGCCAAGTCCACGGATGAAGAGAACCACGGAAAGAGGCAAGTTCACCTTCCAGGCCCCGAACATTCGGCCAAGACCCCGGACATCCGGCCAAGACCCCGGACATTTGGCCCCTGGAGATGCCACCACAGCAGCCGCAGCCCAGCCAGAAAAGCTACAGGGCCCGGACAACCGGCCCCACGCCCCGGACATCCGGCCTCGCCTGAAGCCTCGGAAATCCGGCCCTCTGCCCGGAAATCCGGCCTCGTCTATCCAGAGACCACAGAAGTTTTCACCGCCAGCCCGGACATCCCCCCCAGCTCGGACATCCGGCCACTCTTGAAGCCCCGGACATCCGGCCCGACGCCCGGACATCCGGCCTCGCCTGTCTGTGAACAGTGAAGGGCCGAAGCCCATGTACCCTCTCGCCCCCTAGACTATATATACTTCATCCCCTTCCTCTTTCTAGGGTTAGCGTTGGTTTAGCTCATATGTGAGATAGAGCTTCGCTCATCCATACAGATCTCCTCCTCGAGAGAGACTGCGGCCCCTCTTCGGTGAAGATCAACTTGGATTCAAGACCCCCTCTTGGGTGGCCCCCATCAAGACCTCCTTCTAGGAGAAGAACCGGTTACTTTGTATCGTCCTTTGGTGACCTTGGATCATCGTGTATCTCTTTTTGTTATTGGATCTAGCGCATGTGTAATTGAATCTTGTTGGTTTGAGTGATTCTCTCGTGTTTCCCCTCGTGAATCCCCTCATGTTCTTCGTGTTTCTCTTTGGGATCCGCTCCTTTCGTGAAAGATCAGCCATCTAGGGTTTCACCCTACATCAGGTTGAGTACACGAGTATTCTACGTGAGTTCAAATACAATCATGGTGACTGTCGTCTACGGAAGATAGCAATTTTTCGAGTTCCCAATCGCTCTTGGGATTACATGAACTATGAAGTTGTTGCTATCTTCGACAAGCTTGTTGCCATCCTTACTTCCACGCCTCGATGGATATTGCTCAAAAATCAATTTCTGTACACGGATGAGTACTGTGATGCAATTCAATATGGGGACCTCGGACATTACTATGCTTCCCTACCGTCCCAATATGGGTCCTGACATAGGCCGCTTCAGCCTGGATGATCAGTCCTGCATTGGTCTCGAGATTAACAGTAGCTAGCCCTTCCCAGAGAATCACTTCTGGTTCAAAAGCAAGCGTTTCCAATGCCGATGAGTGATTGAGCTGAATTTCATTTAATCGCTTTGTTATTTCTTGTGTGAGAAAAACTTTACTAGAATGTTTTGCTGGAAATGATCTATAATCCAACGTGTATCCTCGTTGTCGTTGTGGGTTGATGACTTGTTGTATGTAATCAATGGTACATTTTCATATGCGTCCATCAACTCACGCCTGCTAGTGGTGTCCATATGAATAGTGCTAGTGATTTTAGTTGCAAAAATTAGATAGTGCTAGTGATTTTTAGCTGCATATTTTGACAAATCGCGGTGTTACAAGGTTGACGAATGGCAATGTTACTAGATAAACAAATGTCAATCTTTCCAGTTCGACAAATGACAACATACCCAAAATGACAGATATGCAAATCTTACCCAATTGTTTGTACGTGATTGCACAGGGGTCATGCAAAACAACTATTTGCGTTGAAGGGATGCAGAAATCCTGCTCGGCACATTTTCCCTTGGCTTCCTGGGGAAGTTGTCGGTTTGCATACGAGTGCTCTAACTAAAACGTTTGCGATGAGTGTTTTATATTCAAAAACCATTGACATTTTTTTCAAAAGAAAATCGTTTGATAAGTCTGTACATTAAAAGAGAAAAACACAAGTTCGTTCAAACCATATCTTTCATTCGGTCAAACTGCGAATTTATATTCATATGATCGAGAATTCAAGATACAATACTAAACTCCAAAAAAACTATTTCCGACGACGGCAGAGGGGGCGTGCCGCGCAGTCGTTGTCGTTGTCGTCCTCTCAGAAGCCGATGTTGAAGTCTTCAAGGCAGCATAAAATGTTCTTCACTTGTAAATTAAACATCATGTCGTCGCGCGATCGACGGGCGGGGCATGGGAGGACGGCAACGGGCGCCGCTGAGAGGTAGAAGTTGAAGGCAGCGTCCCATGCCACTGAGGGGGACGCGCACATGGGCACGAGCACGGGCGCGGCGGGTGCAGCCAAATGCATGGTAACCGGCGCCGCGGTGGGTGGAGGGGCGCGCATGGGTAGGGGTACGGGCGCGGCGGGTGCAGCCAAACGCACGGGGCCCGAGCTCGCGCAGGTCCACGGAGACCTCGCTGACGTCCGTGGCTTCTAGCTCTGCGATAGTGCTCGGTGACCAGCCCGTCAATGCTACGGGGATGGTCTCTGGCGCGGGCGCGGGGATGGGAGCTGGGACGAGAGCGGGGGCCGCAACCGCCGCGGCCAGCTCGTTTTGGGCCATGTCCATGAGGCCCCATTCCTCCTTATTTTCTATCTCCTCCAGCTCAGAGTCGACTTCGCCAAACTTGAAGACTAGTGGCAGATGATCATTCTACGCCATGGTGTTGGTGGAGGTCTGCGGGAGGAAGGGGAATGGGGAGGCGAATAGTAAGGCTACCCATATTAAACAGCGGATCGAGCGCCACTATTGGAGAGGCAGGCGGGCGGCCATGGAAGTCAAAGGGCTCGCTTCCCAGTGAGCCTGCGCAGCGTACAGCTCGCACGCTTCTCGGTGAGCCTGCGCATTGGAGGACAGCTTGCACGCCTCTCGGCCAGCCTGCGCACCCGACTGCGCTCGCACGCCTCCCGTTCAGTCAAGGTCAAGCAGCTGTCCGCACGGCACCTCCTACAGCCATTAAAACCAAGACACGTGGCGCCACGTGAATGGTTAACAGAAAGCACACGGTTTGAATTATACAAACGTTTGAGATATTAATGTGGCAGCTATGTTTTCAAAATGCCATTGTTAGCTGTCATTATTCGAGTGCGCCTTCTCCCAAAATGGAGACGAAAAATGCTACAGCATGTCGGGTGCCATTCCATGATAGCATGCCAAGTTTCATGAATTCCAGACGACTTTTGGATTTAATATAATTTAAAAACCAGGCATCTCAATGTTTTGCCGGCAATCAACGGTGCCCTGGTGTTTGAAATTCATTCCCATTTCTTGCATGGGACCTAAGCATGCACCCAGGGACATTGATTTGATATTTCAACCAATTTATATGCAATGGAGCATGTGCATGTAGTTCAAATTTGAATTATGCACATAAATGCATTGAAAACTCAGTTAATGCATAAAACTGTCCAAACGAACCCCGAAAAATCCCAAAAATTGACACAACACTCATGTTGTTCTATGTTGACACGAGAAATTTTTTGAAAGCAATAAGAGGCAATGGATATCGTTTCGTCCCCAAAGGTGGGACGTTCCCTACCGAAACTATCATGCTTGTTGCGAGAAGCTCTGGTTTATGAGAAGCATATACCCGAACCTGCCCCAAATGGGACAAATTTTTTACCACGGCATGTTGATGTCGCTCTATGATAACATCCCAAGTTTCATGAATTTCAGACGAGTTTTGGATTTACTAGAATGTAAAAACCAGGCATCTCAACGTTTTGCCGGGAATCAACCGAGCCCTGTGTTTGAATTTCATTCCGATCTCTTGCACAGGACCTAGAAATTCACCCAAGGACACAGATTATATTTTTCAACCAACTTTAGTGCATTGGAGCATGTGCTTGTACTTCAAATTTGAATTATGCACATAAAATGCCTAGAAAACCCAGTTAATGCATCAAAATGTCCAAACGAACCCCAAAAAATCACAAAAATTGACAGAACACTCCTGTTGTTCTATGTTGACACTAGAAAAATTTTGAAAGCAATAAGAGGCAATGGATATCGTTTTGTCCCCAAAGGTGGGACGTTCTGTATCGAAACCATCACGCTTGTTGTGAGAAGCTCTAGTTTGTGAGAATCTTATACCCGAACCTGCCCCAAATGGGACAAATTTTTTACCATGGCATGTTGATGCTGCTCCATGATAGCATGCCAAGTTTCATGAACTTCAGACAAGTTTTGGATTTACTAGAATTTAAAAACCAGGCATCTCAATATTTTGCCGGCAATCAAAAGTGCCCTGGTGTTTGAATTTCATTCCCATCTCTTGCATGGGACCTAGAAATTCACCCAAGGACACACATGTGATTTTTCAACCAACTTTAGTGCATTGGAGCATGTGCTTGTAGTTCAAATTTTAATTATGCACATAAAATGCCTAGAAAACCCAGTTAATGTATAAAAAAGGCCAAACGAACACCGAAAAATTCCAAGATTAAACACAACACTCCTGTTGTTCTATGTTGAAACTAGAAAATTTTTGAAAGCAATAAGAGGCAACAGATATCGTCCTGTCCCCAAAGGTGGTATGTTCCCTATCGCAACCATCATGCTTGTTGTGAGAAGCTCTGGTTTGTGAGAAGCTTATACCCGAACCTGCTCCAAATGGGACAATTGTTTTACCATGGAATGTTGATGCCGCTCCATGATAGCATGCCAAGTTTCATGAATTTTAGACGAGTTTTGGATTTACTAGAATTTAAAAACCAGGCATCTCAATGTTTTGTCAGCAATCAAAAGTGCCCTGGTGTTTGAATTTCATTCCCATCTCTTGCATGGGACCTAGAAATTCACCCAAGGACACACATGTGATTTTTCAACCAACTTTGGTGCATTGGAGCATGTGCTTGTAATTCAAATTTGAATTATGCACAGAAAATTCCTAGAAAACCCAGTTAATGTATAAAAAAGGCCAAACGAACCCAGAAAAAAAATCCAAGATTAAACACAACATTCGTGTTGTTCTATGTTGACACTAGAAAATTTTGAAAGCAATAAGAGGCAACGGATATCGTCCCATCCCCAAAGGTGGTATGTTCCTATCGAAACCATCATGCTTGTTGTGAGAAGCTTATACCCAAACCTACCCCAAATGGGACAATTTTTTTACCACGGCATGTTGATGCTGCTCCATCATAGCATGCCAAGTTTCATGAATTTCAGACGAGTTTTGGATTTACTAGAATTTAGAAACCAGGCATCTCAACGTTTTGCCGGCAATCAACAGTGCCCTGGTGTTTGAATTTGATTCCCATCTCTTGCATGGGACCTGGAAATTCACCCAAGGACACAAATGTGATTTTTCAACCAAATTTGGTGCATTGGAGCATGTTCCTGTAGTTCAAATTTAATTATGCACATAAAATTCCTAGAAAACCCAGTTAATGTATAAAAAGGCCAAACAAACCCCGAAAAATTCCAAGATTAAACACAACAATCCTATTGTTCTATGTTGACACTAGAAAAATTTTGAAAGCAATAAGAGGCAACAGATATCGTCCCGTCCCCAAAGGTGGTACATTCCATATCGAAACCATCATGCTTGTTGTGAGAAGCTCTGGTTTGTGAGAAGCTTATACCCAAACCTGCCCCAAATGGGACAAAATTATCACCATGACATGTTGATGTCACTCCATGATTGCATGCCCAATTTCATGAATTTCAGACGAGTTTCGGATTTACTATAATTTAAAAACCAGGTATCTCAACGTTTTGCCGGCAATCAACAGTGCCCTGGTGTTTGAAATTCATTCTCATCTCTTGCATGGGACCTGGAAATTCACCTAAGGACACCCATGTGATTTTTCAACCAACTTTGGTGCATTGGAGGATGTACTTGTAGTTCAAATTTGAATTATGCACATAAAATGCATAGAAAACCTAGTTAATGTATAAAAAAGGCCAAACGAACCCCAAAAAATCATTCCCATTTCTTGCATGGGACCTAAGCATGCACTGAAGGACACAGATTTGATTTTTCAACCAATTTGAATGCACCGGAGCATGTGCATGTAGTTTAATTTTGAATTGTGCACCTGAAATGGCTAGAAAACCAGTTTAATGTATAAAATGTCCAAACGAACCCTTAATAATTCTAATTCTTTTACGACACACATATAGTTGCATGTTCACTACAGATAAACGGTCTAGCAATTCAAATAGCGTCCATGGCCGCTGTGACCCCATTTTGTAATTCAAATCAAGTAGATCCCACACAGTTTATTATCACCAACCGTGTGAGATGTAGTACAAAATATATTGGAGCACCGTCGGTGTATAGTACGCCTATGGCGTACGCGAGAAGCTGCGTCGGCTACAGTCCATAATCGGTGTGTCAAGCACAGTAGCTCGCTCCCCAAAAACTCCCGCCTCTGCATCCCTCGCAATCTCGAAAATATCTACCGCCTGGAAGGTTTTAATGTCTGATAGCACACGATTAGTACGTGCGGACCGTGTGCGATGTCCGTTACTCCTGCTTTGCTTCAGTCCCTTGATTCAAATTTTCAGTAGCCCCGGCATTTTACTCCCGCCTCTGCATCCCTCGCAATCTCAAAAATATCTACTCTCCCTTGATCCAATTTTTCAGTAGCCCCGCCTTGTTACTCTCGCCTAGCAAAATTTTCAGTTGCCGTAGTATTTCCTCAAACACAACCTTGCCCCCCCCCCCCGCCCCCCTCCACACACACCCTAAAAACCTTCGCTCAGACAGACACACACAACCCTCGAAACCATTGGTATGTCGCCGCCATCGCCGGTGCATCCGTCCTCAACCTCTTCCTATATGCCAGGGAGCTCAAGGAGCCAATGGCCAAAAAGAGGTTTATCACGGCCTTTTCGCCTGACGCTGGCGAGGTGGCCGCCGAGGTGTCCCCGTAGTCGTCCGTGGGCCCGATCCGCCATTGCCGGTCCCCCCAATCCGCCCGCCGCCGCGCCCCTACGCCGGTTCGAGGACTTCCCCGTCTTCCCTCGGACCCCGCAGCCGACGAAGTCCTACCTCGGGGTCTGGCAGCGGCGGTGGGGGATGTGGGTCGCCGAGATTACAGATAGAGAGACCCACACTCGCCGGTGGCTTGGTAGCTTCCACACGGCCAAGCTCGCGGCCATGTACTACGACTGCTGGCAGGTCCGCTACCACGGCGCGGCGGCTAGGCTCAATTTCCCCTTTGGCACACATCTGGTCGACCTCGTTCCGCAAGAGCCAGGGGTGGTGAGCTTGGCTATGGTGTGGGAGGACCGCAAGGCGTGGGAGCGCCTCGAGGCCGAGGCCGCCGATGAGGCCTACATGCAAGAGCTCCGCCGACAGCAACTGGAGCTCGTGGAGGCGGAGCGGGCGATCTTTGCCAGTGCGGAGGGCGGTGAGGTTATCATGCTTTCCTCTAATGACGAGGTCGAAGGCGGCGAGGACGGCGGCAAGGAGGGCGGCGAGGTTATCGTGCTTTCCTTTGATGATGAGGTCGAAGGCGGCGGTGAAGGCGGCACAGAGGGTGTTGAGGTGGGCCCCGAGGACGAGGAGATCGACGTCGAAGAGTGGAGGAGTGCCTTCCCCAATGACCCCGATGACGGTACTAGCCCGGACCCGGCTCACAGCACACCGTACATGACGAGGAAGGATTGGATCGACCTCTACTTTGACCAAAAGTAGTTCAGCTTAGTTTAAATTTATGTTTTATGTTCGGTTATGCAAAACTATCTATGTTTATGTTTGAATGCATGCTACTTTCGGTTGAACCACTATAATCGGAGACGTTACACAGAGAGGAAATGTGTGCAAGCATGCACACAGTTTCTGTTTGCAAAGCATGTGTGATGTCAGACACTATCACATACGGTGCGGGGAAACTAAATGTGTGTGATCATCTACCTATCGTACACGGTTTATATTCATGAATTATTTGTGATGTGCCATGCATCATAAAACTCCCGTGCCTAGAATCTTCCTGGAAAACTCCCGTGCCAGGAATCTGCCTGGTTTTAGGCAGAACCACAAAATTCCGACTATGATGGAAATGCGAGCACAAACGAGTAGCAAGGATGAAGCGTTTGGGATATTCGAGATATAAAAAACGGTTATATAGGGACAACTGTATGCATCAAGGCTCCCTATCCCCGACGGTTTCTGGGTCGTGTGGGAAGGACCCCCCTATCGCCCACACTCACTTGGCAATGGTTCCAAATGTCATCATGGAAAGGGGTTAAAAACTGTTTGTTTAGGACCGATGCGCACCAGTGAGCCCTTTATGAATGAAACATGTTTGCATTGACAATTAGAGATTATAGTTACTCATGCCATGCTTAATTAGCTAGGAGTTCATAATGGTTTACCTTGCATGCCAACATGCTTTTAAAATGGTTGTGATGTAGTAGGATGGTATCCTCCTTCGAATGATTCGAGTGGCTTGACTTGGCACATGTTCATGCATGTAGTTGAAACAAAATCAACATAGCCTCCATGATATTTATGTTCATGGTGATTTATATCCTACTGATGCTTGCACTCAATGTTCGTTAATCTTACTGCATGTTTATGACTGTTGTCGCTCTCTAGGTTGTCGCTCCTCAATCTTTTGCTAGCCTTCACTTGTACTAAGCGGGAATACTACTTGTGAATCCACTTCTATAAACTCAAAGTTGTTCCATATGAGTCCACAATACCTACCTATATGTGGTATTTACCTGCCGTTCCAAGTAAATTTGCATGTGCCAAACTCTAAACCTTCAAATAATAATCTATTTTGTATGCTCGAATTGCTCATATGGCGACTGGGGGCTTACACTATCTTCCATGCTAGATGGGTTATTCTCAGAATGAGTGGACTCCGCTCATCATTAACGAGAAAATGGCTGGTAACCGGGATGCCTGTTTCCATGCTCAAATCAAATCAAACTATAATTCCAAACAAAACTCGTCCAGGATTGTTGTTAGTTGGATCGTACCCATTGTTTCGGACCAGCCGTGGAATGTGCTTCGTGATGGGGGGGTATAAAATTTACCATTTTGTTTGGGAACTGTATATAATGTATCTAGTATGGACGATGCCTAGATCTCTTGGTTGTTATGTTGACAATTAAAGCATACCGCTCAAAATATGATTCATCTCTATTTTAAAACTCGCACTCTGGCACCTCTGCAAATCCCTGCTTCCCTCTGCGAAGGGCCTATCTTTTTACTTTTATTGCTGATTCATCATCCTCTTATAAAAGCGCAAGTTAGCGAGCACAACTGTCATTTGTATGCTTTGCTATTAATCGATATTGAGTATGACTGTGACTGGATTTATTTTACCATGAATTACAATGTCTAGTCAGTCCTTGATCTTCAGGGGTGCTCTGCATTTATGCTTTGCGGTCTCAGAAATGGCTAGCGAGATACTATTTTGTTATATCATATCATGATTATTTTGAAAAACTGTTGTCATCCGAGATTCATTATTATTGCTCGCTAGTTGATTATGCCATTGATATGAGTAAATGTGAGACCTAAATGTTATTATGAATATGGTTAGTTTATAATCTTTGTTGAGAACCTGAATGCTGGCTTTACATATTTGCAACAACAAGATCAAACAGAATTTGTAAAAGTTTTTGTTTATCACTTTCAGTTTGTCAACTGAATTGCTTGAGGACAAGAAATGGGTTAAGCTTGGGGGAGTTGATATGTCTCCATCGTATCTACTTTTCCGAACTCTTTTACCCTTGTTTTGGACTCTAATTTGCATGATTTGAATGGAACTAACCCGGACAGGTGTTGTTTTCAGTAGAGTTGCTATGGTATTATTTTTTTGCAGAAATAAAAGTTCTCGGAATGACCTGAAACTTCACGGAGAATATTTTTGGAATACATAAAAAATATTGGCGAAAGAATCAACAAAGGGGGACCCACCTGCTGTCCACAAGGGTGGAGGCGCCCCCCTAGGGCACCCCCCCTTCCTTGTGGGTCCCCTGGACCTCCACCGACCTCAACTCTAACTCCATATATTCACGTTCGGGGAGAAAAAAACAGAGAGAATGATTCATCACGTTTTATGATACGGAGCTGCCGCCACCTCCTGTTCTTCCGCGGGAGGGAAGATCTGGAGTCCGTTTTGGGCTCCGGAGAGGGGAAATCGTCGCCATCGTCATCATCAACCATCCTCCATCACCAATTTCATGATGCTCACCGCTCGCATGAGTAATTCCATCGTAGGTTTGCTGGACAGTGATGTGTTGGATGAGATTTATCATGTAGTCGAGTTAGTTTTGTTAGGGATTGATCCCTAGTATCCACTATGTTCTGAGATTGATGTTGCGATGACTTTCTATGCTTAATGCTTGTCACTAGGGCCCAAGTGCCATGATTTCAGATCTGAACCTATTATGTTTTCGTGAATATATTTGTGTTCTTGATCCTATCTTGCAAGTTATAGTCACCTACGCATTGTGATCCGGCAAACCCGGAGTGACAATAGTCCGGACACTTCCCAGTGATGACCGTAGTTTGAGGAGTTCATGTATTCACTAAGTGCTAACGCTTTGGTCCGGTTCTCTATTAAAAGGAGGCCTTAATCTCCCTCAGTTTCCATTAGTACACCGCTGCCACGAGAGGGTAGGACAAAAGATGTCATGCAAGTTCTTTTCCATAAGAATGTATGACTATATACGGAATACATGCCTACATTATATTGATGAATTGGAGCTAGTTCTGTGTCACCCTAGGTTATAACTGTTTCATGATGAATGCTATCCGACATAATTATCTAGCATTGATCCATTGCCTACGAGTTCGTTTCATATTGATCTTTGCTATGTTACTTTGTCGTTGCCACTGTTACAATTGCTACAAAACTGCTACTGTTACTTTTTCCACCATTACCGTTAATTCCATATTACTTTTCTACTAAATACTTTGCTGGAGATATTAAGTCTTTCAGGTGTGCTTGAATTGACAACTCAACTACTAATGCTTGAGAATATTTTTTGTCTCCCCTTGTGTCGAATCAATAAATTTGGGTTGAATACTCTACCCTCAAAAATTGTTGCAATCCCCTATACTTGTGCGTTCTCACTGGAAAGGTAGGGCTGTGCGATTTGATGGCTCATTACTGCTGGAAAGATGGGGTCTTGTGATGTGACTACTCACTATAGTCATTATTACTGCTGCGCTACAACCGGGGTGATACCCCCCTTCCGTTCCCCACTCTAATCTGGTGCATGACACGTCGACCCGGATGCTGGCTCTCCCACATGTCGGCGAAGTAAGAAGGAGCAAAGAATCATGCGGTATATATAGTACTATGTAGTATATACTACTACTCATGTTGGACGAGTGCGAAACACGGCAGCCCAGTGAACTAGCAGGCAATAGACCATAGAAAACAATGTGCTGATATGGCCATAAAAATCAATGTACTACAGTCCTATCTCTAGCATGTACAGTACTCCTCCTCTCGGTTCATCGCCATCATATTTTCTACATTCCTATGTTTTCAGTATCCTGCGAATCAAAGAGGCCCTTAGACTAGTTTAGGTCCGGTTGTTTTTTATAACTGTGTTATGTCGAAAACTTAATGAACGTGCTTTGGTTTCTATGAAAATAATCCAGTTTTCATGTAGTAATTCTTCCATGGAGGCTATGCATGTAACTCATCAGGTCTGAAATGTAAAGTTCGCCGGCATGGTTGCATATGCTTTGAGTCGTGCATGCACTATGACCCAGATGCTCTATGTCCCACATGTCGTCAAAAGGAAGCACAGGGAAATAGCATAGGAGTACATATAGGAGGAAAAATGCGTGAAAAATATGTACTATGAAGCGTAGATGTGGTTTGAAAAGGAGAGCTAAAGTGATGACAGGTATAGGTCACACGCACCCACCTAGTGGTACTCAGTACTAGACGTACGAGCACTCAGTACTTCTATTCTATCAACATGAGTCCCATCTGACAAAAGCGTCCGTGCTACAGCTAGCTCTTCTCCCTCAGTTATCTCTTCTAATTCTAACTTAGCCGACGCACGGTGAGCGGGGTGGGGATTTGCTGATAGTAAGTTTGCTCAACTATGGCCCCACCTGACAGTGAAGATGCTAATACAACAAGTGTTCCCTAGCTTTAGCAGCGTGCCGGACATACCATGTGGGGGTGTGACGCGAACGCGGCAGTTTTACCTTTATAACTTGTACATAGAAAATGCCAAGCCAATGCGCGATGAGCGGCGGGCCGGAACGACAGTGTGGGGTGCGACGCGAATGTCACAGGCGTGTTGCACTTCTTCCACTTTCTCGTTTTGAACTCGTGACATGTAGTAACGCTCAGTTTTGAATATATATATATATATATATAAGTTTGGTTGTCGCGCCAATATATATACTCCCTCCATCTAGGTTGGGTCGCTAAAGTCAAAATTTGACACAAAACAAGATGGTGACCAGTCTACCTCCGTCCTGGTTTATTGCTCCCCATCATAATCTGTGCCAAATTTTAACCATAAATTTGACTAACAAAAGGTTCATGCGTGTCACCAAAATTATATCATTGAAAATATGTTCAAATACAAATCAAACAATATAATTTTTGTTGACATGCACTAACATTTTGTCAGTTAAATCTTTGGCCAAAATTTAGCACAAATTAAAAAGGGACTAATAAACCAGGACCTAGGTAGTACACCAGGACGAAGACAATGATACTACATATAATTAGCGCCAAATAAGAGCAAGGGATCACACATGTCATTTACAACTGGAATAAAAATGCCATACACTAATAAAACATTAAGGTCACGAGGTGATGCAGTGCTGGTTACAGGAGGAAAGAAGAAAGATGCATCCATCGATGACCTCCTCCTCGACTCAGGGCATCGGCCCACCGAACAACGGCTAAGTAGTGTCGGCTTTCGTGGCCAGGTCAACGTGCTTCTGAACAATGGCATCCAAAGATTGAAGCCGATCGAAGAAGGCCAATGTCGTTATGTCCTCCCTGGCCTTGTAGTGGCCTATGTAGATGATTTCCTCGTAGACGTGGATGTGTAGGTTGACGGTTTCTTGTATGTTGCTTTGTTCCCTATATTTGTACTGGTGGTGAACTTTGATGCCCAATGGATGTAATATGGGTAATAGCCATAATAGCCTAGCGTAAGTTGCTTGCTTATTTATTTCCTTATTGTCTTGTTTATTTGTTTGGTTGTAGTCACTGCAGTTCTTTTTCCGTAGTTTTCTAGTGGCCACAATAAAGTATTTTTTGAACTAGGCCATAATAACCATGGGCAACGTACGAACCGTTTTAACCATATTCCCGCTACCTGTTGTAGTGACCATCAGCCGTATGATCCATGGGCCTTCTATGGGTCGTAGAATCAATGGGCCTTCTATGGGCCGTAGAATCAATGGGCCTTCTACGGGTTGTATGATCGATTGGCCAAACATGGGTCATACTAATTCATGGACCAATAACGGACCACTATATGGGCCTTAAACGGGCCAGAATTGTCAGTTTATGGCTCGGGCATAATGGGCCATTAATAGGCCGATATGTATAACGGGCTTAATTCTATCGACAGGCATAACTGGTCGTTATTGGGCCGTATTTGATGACGCTATGAAAATAGCCCAGTGGATTAACGAGCCACAAACGGGGCGACTATAACCATGGGCTGAATTTGGCCCACAAGCGAAACAGGCCAGTAACGAACCGTAAGTAATCGAATGCTGGAAATGAGCCCAAGAATAAATGGGCCCTTAGAAGGCCGAAAGATAACACGGTCTGGAGACGGCCCAATGGAATAATGGCCAGTAATGGGTATAAAGTGATACAATATTCGTTTTGGGCTAGTTTCACCACGGGCCTTTATTGGGCCCAGAGTTACAAAGGGCCTCATATTGGGCCAACAGACGTCATGGGCCATACATGGGACAGAAGTTACAATGGTTTGGAATCATATTGGACGGCCCAGATGAAGTTACTTGGACTAATTCGGATAGGCCGTAACGGGTCATGAGTTAGCGGCTTGTAAATGGGCTATATGTGAACATGCCATTAACAGGCTTTCCATGGACCGGCCCGCTTCCTTTTGACCAAGTTAAACTGGCCGGCCTTTTGACCTGGATGGGCCGCTGTTGGGCCGAGCCACGTGTCGATGTATCATAGTCGCATCCCGTTGATTCACTGGATGACATCTGTCCCAATGCGGAGCTGACACGTGGTTCCTCCGACGAATGAGTTACACGTGGAAAATCCCCATTTTTCCGGGTTGTTAATGGGTTATCGGATCGAAACCCAAACCCGATAGCTTAATGGCGACCCATTACGGTGGATGCCACGTGTTGGTTACCCATGACGAAAACACTTCCATGACGCACCATTTATCGTCATGGAAGTGGACACTTCGATGATTATAATTTTGGTATTGTCATGGAACACTTATAAGACCGCATGGTATGACTATCTTGATTATGTCATAAAATCGTCATGGATGTACATGCATGACAGAAAACATGACCTACTATGACAAACACATATCATCATGGAAGTGGTTTTTTTACTATGAACTGTGGGGCAACCCCCCCCCCCCCACACACACACACAGCATGGCAAAAACTTTATTACTGAAGGAAAGTATAAGTTACAACAAGCTGATTACAAGAGGTAATCTAGGGGAGAAGCTAAGAAAAAGGTAAACCTTACAATACTAAGCCTTAAGGGGGTAGATAAGAGATCCACTTGAGCAGGTCATCGTTCAAGGCAGATTTAATCCTATACTGCAAAAGAGTAATGTCATGCCTAAAAGCGGCTCTCCACTTATTAAAGTTGGCCCTCTCATTCCTGAAGACTTTGCATTTCTAATGATCCAGATATTCCAACATGCAGTGAACACAACTTCAGTGAAAAAAGTCTTATCAAAACTTCTCCTAGCCTGTAAAACCAGATCGGGCATTGAGTCTCCAGATGCCCATTCAATCTGCAGGTAATTTCAAGCTCTTACACTGAAGTTGCAATTGAAAAAAAGATGATCCCTGGTTTATCTAGCCTACAAGGGACATAGCCTACAGTGAACTCCATCGTCCATGTGCCAATGCCTTGTTTCCACCATGTCCTTTGTATTTAGTCTGTCCATGATAACCATCCAGGCAAAAACCTTAATCTTCATAGAGCAAGAAGACTTCCAAATCTAGCAGGTCAAAGGATTAAAGGATTCAGACACAAAAGTGTGGGAGTAAAACATCTTTGGCCTATACTGCTTGGAAGAGACTTGCCAAAACCACACATCTTAAGTGCCAGTTGTTCTTTTGTGAGAACCCATCAAAGATTGAATCAAGCTCAACTCCTCAAATGCATGTGCAGACAGTGGAAGGTGAAAATGCTGCAGGATGTCCTGAGAACTAAAAATATCCTTGACTGAAATCCATGGGTCATTAGCATATGAGAATAGCCTAGGAAATCTTGTCTGTAGAGAAGAAACATCATGACCAAGATTCCAGTTGTCAGACCAAAAGAGTGCAGTGTCACCCTCATTTATATGAACCCATGAACACTCCCTGAAACTCTGCATGACCTTGCAAATGTCCCTCAACCGAAAGGAGCCACAAACAAATGTTCCTCGAGGAACCCTTCCATGGTAATATGTGTCCCAAATTATAGACACCCAAGCAATATCTTTCCTATTGAGGAAATTACCAGCATGCTTGAGGAGCAAAGCCACATTCTGCACCCCCAAGTTGAGAATACCATGTCCTCCCCCGTTCTTTGGCCTGCAGATAAGCTCCCAAGAAGCAAGTGAGGGGGCTGGCTCACCTCTATTTTTCCTCCAAAGACATTTCCTCTGGATTCGATCCAACTATTTGAGAATACCAGCAGAGAACAGCCAAGCTACACAGAAAGAAGATATGCATGGAGGACAAAGCAGAGTTGAGAAATTGCAGCCTTTCACCTTGATTGAGGAAGGATGAACTGGCAGTCATTATCCTTTCCATGCAGTCAACAAGTGGCATAAAATCGACCATTTTTGGCCTTGTGGTTCCCACAGGCAATCCAAGATAAGTAAAGGGCATTTTCCCAATTTTGCAACCAAAAGCAGCAGCTAGATCAATCATAATTGAAAAATCAACATTTATGGGGATGATGAAAGAATTATGGTAGTTGACATACAGTCCAGTGGACTGGGAGAACACTTGGAGCATATCTTTCAAAGCAAGAAGCTGGGCCCTATCAGCAGGCAAGATGATCAAGGTATCATCTGCATACTGATTCACTAGGTAGTCCTGATCATGACAAGGGATAGGTAGCTGTAAAATTCCTCTTCTAAACATGTCATTAATCACAATTTGTAGAAGATCAGTAGCTATAACAAACAAGAGAGGAGAGACTGGATCACCCTGCCTGACTCCCTTTTTGCAAACAAATTTCCTCCCAAGGACTCCATTAAGAAGGACTGATGAAGTACTAGTGGTCAGCAACTATTTCATCCAAACAATCCATTTGTCATTGAAACCTGTGTGGTTCAAAATTTCCATTATTGCTTCATGCTCCAAGGAATCAAAGGCCCTCTCAAAATCAAGTTTAAGAATTAGAATTGGCCTCTTAGACTGATGGCACTGGTGCAAGTACTCAAAAGTCCAGCCAATATAGTCCTGAATTGTTCTGCTTTTAATAAATCCATATTGATTCTTGTGAACACACTGCAATATCACCTCTTGGAATCTGTTTGCTGCCATTGTAGAGAGAAACTTCAGCCCCATTCCAGTAAGAGAAATAGGCCTATAATCTCCCACTTCTCCAGGATTGAGCTTTTTAGGTACCAGGGTGATGTATGACCCATTTATATTCTCCAAAATAGCAGAGCCCTCATAAAAATCCTGGGCTAGTTCATAGAAATCCTGAGAGATTATATGCCAGCACTTTTTGAAGAACAACCCATTAAACCCATCTGGACATGGAGCTTTATCCATAGGCATGTGCTTGACTACATTATCCATATCTTTCTTTTCAAATGTCTTGGTGAGAAGGCCTTCCACGTGAGAAATAAGAGAGGAGAGATCAAATCCCATCCTAATGCCTCTAGAGGTGCCCATTCTGTTTTTAGAACAATTCCAGATAATGCCTTCCATATGAGAATGGTCAGATACCACAGTACCATCAGACAATTTAAGATTTGCAATGGAGTTTCCCCTGTGTCTCTCAGTAGCCATGGCATGGAAAAACTTAGTGTATTCACCTCCCACCTTGATGTATCTAATGGTGCACCTTTTTTCCAATAAAGGAATTGCAAATGCAACAACTTTTCCAAGTGCAACTTGACAATCCTTCTGAAGTTCTGTTTCTGTCTGTACATAGGCCTCCACTCCTCCAAATCATCTAAGAGGAAAATAACATGATTAGATTTACTAATCAGAAGCTTCAATTTAGAAACATTCATTTGCCACCTCTTGAGACACATCCTCAATTATTTAAATTTATCTGCAATTCTAGCAGTTATGTGGCCCTTCTTGGATGGTTTTTCCAAGATAATTCTACACAATCCATAAAGCCATCTAATTCCATCCAATAATTCTCAAACCTAAAGATATTTTTCTTCGGGATGGTTGTTTTCATAGAGACCACACATGGAACATGGTCAGATGTAGTCCTGGCAAGAGGAAGCACCTCAGTCATAGGATAGTCTGAAATCCAGTCCACTGAAGTGAAAAACCAGTCTAACTTCTCAAAAGCAGGGGTGTCTTGCATATTTCACCAGGTGTAAGCTCTGCCCTTGATGGGCAATTCAAGGAGGCCCTGATGCCCAATTATCTCATTAAAGATAAACATATCATTGAGATCCCCACCAGGTAGATTTCTGTTATCTGTAGACCTCAAGAAATTAAAATGCCCTAACAGCAACCAGTTCTCTTCAATAGGTATATTCAGATTGTATAGCCAGGTAGCAAAATTATCCCTGGCCTAACCCTGACAAGGCCCATATACAACAACCAAAGTCCATTTGTCATTATTGTGCCTCGATACAAACTCCATAACCACAGCAAATTGGTGAACCTCAATTAAGGACCCATGAAAAAACAAAGGAGTTCCAGACCACAAGGATTCCATCAGAGGCTCCCATGGAAGGAGAGCAAGAAAAACTATCAAACCTCTTAGGGCAGAAACTTTTGATTGATCTAGAGTCAAAAGAAGGGCATTTAGTTTCCTGAAGGCAGGCTATAGCACACTGGCTTTCATCAATTTTTTGCCTAGTTGCTCTCTGCCTAGCTTCAAAGTTTAAACCTCTAACATTCCAACACATAACATTCCAGTTTCTACATTGGATACTCATTAAAATAGAGCATAAAAGGATCCATAAACGACACAGCAAACAATGCCATGTGTCCAAAAGAGCACATAAAAGTCTGACCCGCCATTATTACATGGAAGTTTTCATAATATAACATCCAACAAAAGGACAAATAAGAAGCACATTTAGGGGCTTGCCAGACCCATGGAGACAAAGCCACACTAATCATCAAAGTTAATGGCAGCAGCAGTTGGTGGGTCCACCATAAGTGCATCCACTGACAGAAGAGCAGCATCAATTTCTAGCTCCCTTCCAATTTCTTGTAGGCGACTGACAGGTGTAGCTGGTGGGATTTCGTCATGTGCTGGATCATCTGGCATTTCAGCAGTGAAAGGCCTGGCTCCGGGCTTCTGCCTCTTGGGCTGTAAAGAGAGCTCCTGGAAGGTGGGCTTGAACCCATCCCGCTGGACAGAGCTCCTAGTACATCTTGTAACAGAAGTGTCAACAAGAGATGTTGGCGCCAATGTTTTGTGAGGCCTCCGAGATTTTGAAATCACTGGAGCTATCCCAGTAGTTTCTTCAGCATCTGCAGAAAACAAGGCCCTGGCAACAGGCATGACAGGCTCTTGGTCCTTCCATGTGAGCAAAGGCAGATCCATATCCCTGAAAGCAAAATCCCAACTTGTCTTTGATAAAATCACTGGAGAGATGGGCTGCAGCACAACTGGCTTTGGGATATTAAAAGCAACCAGAGCTTGTAGAAGATTTTCAAAAGTTCTTTTCCAAACCAATTCAGGCGGCAAAACAGGCCCAAAAGGAACAGCAAGTGGTAACTCAACTTCAAGCATGAACACATGAGGCTGATAGACAACTATTGCCCAATTGTTGGCCACTTCTAAATCATGAGCATCATCTACATGAGAATCTCAGGCTTTAGGCATGTCCTCATCGACCGCGATAACTGGTATAATAGGTACCTGCTGAACAACATCAGAACTTGGCTGGGCCGAAAGGTCTACCACCGTGGACTCCTGATCTTGAGGTGCAGGCTGCACCACCGGCTCATTCCAATTTCCCCAGTTCTCATCCTCCACCTCATTGATAGCAGGTTCTGGAGGAGGAGGGGTACAGGATTCCACCCCAGAGCTGGAAATGGGGGCAATAGAAACAGCGGCATCTCTGGAAAAGGAACCCCAGGAACTGGGTGCGGATTGCCATTGAGAGGCATCCAGTCTTCATCCTGCGGCATCTGTTCCGCAAAATTTGCACCCAAACTATACAAAGGCACATGCCAAGACACCCAAGAACCACCCAATCAGCATAATCCATAAAAACCACATCACAAGGCACAATAACATCTTCAGGGAATGAAGCAAAACCAATGATCGAACCAAATATGGATCCTTACTAATCAAGTGATGAAACTTGCCAAATGTGTTTACTACTGCTCTAAGACCATCGGTATTACGAAGATCTAATGGGAAGCCCAGGAACATAAGCAAACCCGAACGAAAACCTTGAGCACCGCAGAAGGAGTCACCCTCATCATGTTTCATAAAGCAAATGAAGCGATCATTTCCCAAAGCTTGGGGTGGAAGTTGAAGCAGCCTGAACCTAACCGCAGCATCTCTGAGTTCAACAAGGCCCACAGAGCGTATCCAAGGCTACACAGACCTGACTAGCACCCCATGTGCTTGCAGCCACTGAACCACGCCCTCTCTAGCAGCCCCAATCTGATCCGGCGGAGGGATAGGCATTACCTCAGCAAGCATGAACTCCTCAGATGGCGCACAATTGGGGTATGTGGCGTCACAAAAGTTCTTGGCAGCTGATCATCCCCACCATCGACGATGTGGTGACCAGACGGAACGTATAGCAGAGGATCCATATGGAAGTTGGCCATTGCAACAGAGCACTCCCGCTCCATCGACGGTGAATGGAGCGGCGGCTAGGGCCTTGTATGTAGAGGAGTCAAAGGTGTCTTGGGGCCGGGGCTGATGGAACTAGACGAGGGAGTAAAGCGGAAGTGTAAGGGAGGTCCAAGTTTGGTAAATGCGATGTCAGAGAGATATTCTCACAATGCACCTCGGAAGTTGCGACGTTACTGGGTTTTGGTTGCCAAACCAAACCCAAGATCTGAGCAAATCGGTTACAATCTTTTTTAACGTGCTCGACCCGAAGGCAAGAAATACACCATAGTTTGGACGTGCAAGCAGTAGCAAAGTGACCCTTTTCCAAGCATTTCTGGCACGTATGTATTTCCTCAACCATTCTAGAAATTAAATTGTCAAAATCTTCTCTGGCTTGTTGCGATGAAGGGATATTAGATAGCCCAGAAGAGGTGTCCTGCTGAGCCACATCCGGCGGCCCAGAAGGCGCCCGCTCCTCCCGGCCTATGGCATGTACCGAAGATGGCCCAACATGGCCATGGGCGTCCACATTCAAAGAACCATGATTCCCGCCCAAGAAGGGCGGCGTCCGATCAGCCGGAGATAGCAAATCTTGCACCGTGCCAAAAGATATTGAAGGCCTCGTCGACGTCCACCGGAGATTCACCGACAATGTTGGATGAATGACTACCCTCTCATGTGATGGAATCGGATAACCCACATCTTCAGTAGTTTGAATGCAATTTTCAGAGGCTAGATAACGATAACCACGACAAGTTGGGTAGTTTTGAAAGAATGCAAATGATAATTTCTTGCCAACTGGACAAGCAGATTTGAACAAGGACTTTGGAGGTTTATTATGCATGGCCAACAAACCAAGAGCATCATGCCTTTTTTAGGGACTAACAAGGATCCACTCAGCATCACATTCTAATTTCCAAATCTTAAACTCACGACCCCAATTTGGGCCACCGTTACTCCAAAGATGAAAGTAACATTTGAAATGATCACAAGCAAAAGATCTAAGACTTAGAATAATCATGGATACTGCCTTGCAAGATACTTGAAATCCAAATACCTTATCCTTGATCAAGAAAACCATGAACTCAATAGCCGAACCACCAATCGCCGCCTCCAAAGCCGCCGCCACTGAATCTTTATTCAAACAAAAATCATGACGCCCAAAAGAGACCACCATGGTGAAGATCTCCGAATCATCCATAGGGTGGACCGTAAAACCAGTAGATTGAAAAACCTTATCTGCAAAAACCAAACCCTTGGAGAAGTCCAAGTCAAGGGTGGATCCATCATTGGAACCCTTGAAAGATGGGTATGAGCGTGTAGATCCCGAAATGCCTGAGAGATCTATTGGAGAGGAACTAGAGATTGGTGGCTAGATGTGGAGATCGCCGGAGGGGGTGGGTGTGTCACCGGAGAGGGGTGGGAGATCATTATCAACTTTGTTGTGGTGGGGCTTGAAAGTTGTTTTTTGTAGTGTTATCCCCCCTGAGGAGGTTGTCTTTGATGAACTTGCAATCGTCGGGTCCTAGCAACATCCACTGTGTGCCGGCTTCCGAAAGTCGGATCGCTGCACACCGGCCTGGGCGGGAAACTAAAGCGCCAGCCGACTCTTGACTTGAGAGGGTAGGGTGTGCGTGCCATGGCCCGATTCATCACCACGTGCTGAGCAGCGGTGGGTGAGGCTCTACCAGGCCACGCGCGCGATAAGACATGACGGCAGACCGGGGCCCACCATCTCGCGCCCTCTGCCCATGCTGCGGGATTGAATGTGGCCGCGGCGGACGGTTGCGCTTATCCATGTAGTTAAGGCGCACGAGGAACATGCCAGCATGATGCGGGGAAGTGGGAACATTGGCGCAAACGATCCCACTCCCCCGCAATTATAAATGAGGAGGGAGGGGGCATGGTGGAAACGCCCATGCAAGCACCCTTGCATCCCCTCTATCTTCTTCTTCCTCGCCTTCCATGGAGCCCGAGCAAGTCCCTGGCGCAGCGCGCGGTTGACGCCTGAGCGTCGAGCTGCCGCACCCGACGACCTGAACACTCACGCGCGCATAGTGCTTTCCTTCTTAGCACCGCGCCCTCGGAGACCCTCGCCGATGTCGCAGCCGAAGGTATGTTGGAAGGGATCTGAGACCAGCGCAGCCGACATCCAATACCTTCGTGGCACCAAGCGGCTGCCGGTGGCGACGGCGGTGGCAGGGTGCGCGGCCGGTGGGGAGAGGGTGCCGGTGCCGCGGGAGAGCAAGCATGTGGTCTTCTACTCTCACTTCATATGTGGGGTTCGGCCTCCCTGCGAGCCTCTTCCTCCGCTCCTTCCTGGACTTCTTCAAGCTACAGCCGCACCATCTGGGTGCTAATGTCGTGCTGCAGCTCGCCGGCTACACCACACTCTGCGAGGGCTATCTGTGCGTGATGTCAGACACGGAGCTCTTGGCCCGCCTCTTGTTCCTCAAGCAGCAAGGGTCAGCAGCCAGTGTCATGTCCGACTACGAGGCCGCTGTGGTCTCGGGCCGACCGAACGGGCCGTTCCACGAGATGCCCATTGAGGACTGTGCCAAAAAGTGGCAGAATACATTTTTCTATGTGAGCAATGTCGACCCGCAGCCAGATTTTATCAACCAAACGCCGTTTGCCGACCCTCGCCGCTCGCCAAGACGAATGGGGGCCACCTGCCCAAGAAACCGGCACAAGAGGTGCTAAACATTTGCGGTCGGATCACCCAGATGACGGCGCGCGAGGGGTCACCGGGACCGACCTCATCACTGACATCGTGTGATGGGTGCTGCCCCCGCAGCGCTGGCCACAAAAGATCGACGAGATGAGCGACTGGCACGAGCCTGCCGAATGTCGACTCGGGAGCTGACATCGGAGCAAGTCACTGACCAGGTCAACAGCATATCCAAGGCCGGTTGGCCCCCAAGTGGAAGTTCGGGAAGGCGCCCTACGACCGGCAAAATCTGGTGCTAGTGGTGAGTCCCTGGTCTCTATTTTTCGCTTTGTCTAGGTTGTTCCTTTGTCCAGATGCGACGGGAGAGCCGGAGCTGTTTACGGCCCAGCCGATCCAAGACGGACCACGGGCGCATATGTTGTTAGACAACCTGTCGGCTTCGGATGAGGGCGAGTCCATCGCCGAAAACATGGAGGCGGCCGATTCCCAGCCGGCTGGTGCTGAAGCCGGTGCGACACGCGACGCAGGTAAGTCACTGCCCCTAAATCTTCTACACGACTGGGCGGACAATGATGATGAAGGCTTAATGGGCGTTGGCGGTGCAACACTGCTGGCTGGAGGAGATGGCAGCATCGACCCCTGAGGCGTCTGAAGAAGACGGGCGGGACAGGGCCTTCCCGCGAGTCTGCGGCCTCACACCGGCCACACTGGAAGAAGATGGTGGTGCCGAATCCGAGTACGAAGTGTGTGGCAAGAGGCGCGTCGAGCCGCCCCGGCTGCGGCGCCGAGGCGAGCCGTTCTGACGGCCATTGGGTAAGTGTACCTATTAGTTTCTATTTACTGTTTGGGTGCATCTTTCTCAGGTTGTCTTCACCGCGCGAGGTCGACCTTTGAGTTGGCGCTGGCGGCGATAGCGGCCGTGTCTAGGAACGAGGTCGTCTTTAGGAAGACCCGGAGTAGTGCAATCGAGCACAGGCAAGAACCGCCCTGGGTGGACCACGGCCTCGACCCCGCCGACATGGAGCGGCTCACCTGGAGGGACATGGCGGCGGTCGAGGAGGACTTGGCGGCGGTTGAGATGGCAGCGAGGGAGGCCTCGGCCCAGGCATGGGCAAGGGCCGCCGAGGCGAGAGGGAGGGCAGCCGTGGACCTAGCCTGGCCGGAATGGCCAGAGGGCCTGACGTCGGCTACTACGATCATAGAGCAGCAAACGAATGAGGGAAGCGACCTAGAGGAGCAGGAGGAGCCGGCTGACGATGACTCAGAAGACATCGACGAGATCGTTGTGGACACGCCACCCCGTAATGACCCTATGAGTGGGAACGAGGCCGGAGGAGGAGGTCGCGGGGAGGACTCCCTTTCGACTGATGCGGCGCAGGTGATGCCGGCCAATGAACCGGGCTCGATGCCAGTCCACGAAGGCGCCGGCAGGTGGCAGCAGTGCCCCGGTGGTCGTGCCACTGCAGGACACCGAGAACCTGGAGCAGGCGCTGGAGAGCGGATCCAGCGCCGGCCTGTAGCAACCCAGCGCACCTGTAGCCCCCGAGGCCCGGGCCATCTACGTAGCTTCCGGGTCGGGTCTTCACATGCGCCCTTTTGCCGTCCTCCTAACTTCATCTTCTCGTAGGAATCGTATGATCTGCGGGCGAGCGCGTACAACCAGCTCCTGGGGCGATATCACATAGCCACAGCGCGGCTCGCCACCAAGGAGGAAGAGCTTCGCCGGGCCGAAGGTATGACTTGCGTGCTTCCAATGGGGGCATGCTAGTGCACCCATTGGGTGTCGCCCCCGAGATTTGGGCTGGCTACGGAGTAGCCAGATCGAATCTTAAGGCATCTTTGTCTTTCACTTCTTGTGTTTGACTTGAGGTCTTGCCCCGCAGCTGTCACGACCGAGGTGTCGGGCCTCCGAACATGGCTAGCTGAAGCTGGCCAGTAGTGCGACCGAGCCACCGCCGATAATGACCAGTTTTGGGCCAAGGCGAAGCGGCTGGAGGCAGAGGCAGGCAAGGCGGCCAAGGCCCACCAAGCGGAGATGGCCTGGCTGGTGGATGAGCACGGGATGGCTGTTGTTGTGAAAGACGTCAAGCTGAAAGCGGTCATCGAGAAGAGCGTTGGGCTTGAGAGGGAGCTCGAGACCTGCGGTTGCGTGTGGGCCGTGTAAGGGAACGTGATGATGTGCGAGGCGCAGCATCTCGACGAGCTCTTCACCCGTGAGTGTTTCTCTGACCGACCCGCCTGCTCGGGGGCTGGCTGACCCCTTGCCTTGCTAACCGACTTCTTTCTTTATCTTCGCATGGGTCTTCCCGGAGATGCAGGAAACGGCGAAGGAGGCCGTGCGCTCCTACCGGATTACACAGGAGGACGCGGGCGCCAAGATCAACCGGCACGCTGCCCGGTCCTTCACGGAGATCATCCTCGCCGCTGAGGCCTGCCTGAACACCGTTGATAAGCACATGAAGAGACTATTCAAGGCCGGGTTGGGCATGATGGCTGCTCTCTGGCCGGAGGCGGTGGCGCCCAACAGCGTCACGCGGCTGGCACATTGGTTGGAAGCTGACGTGCATCATCTCCATGCATGGAGGGTTTCAGCGGCCTGCGCGGGAGCGGACTTGGCGCTGTGGTTCATCATGTCTTAGTACCCGGGCGTGGACCTGGATCGCCTGGTGGCTCAGCGAGACGACACGGAGGCCGACTTGGAGGCGCGGGCACGTCAAATCACTAGAAAAGCCAGCTACATTGCCTCATTTGCTGCACATGATGAGTTTAACATGGAGCGGACGAGGACGGCACACAGCTTCCCCCCGACGACTTCGGCCTGGAGCTCGATGACCCGGCGGCTAGTTCCAACAAGATGGGGGCCTACACGAATGACGATGCCACGTTGGATGATACCGCCGCTTTGATGGAGCCAGCGCAAGCCGACGCCGGCGTGGCGACCGGGGCCAGCGTGGAGTAGCTCGCGAGCACGGGGGCTATCGCGTGAAGTCCTCCTGCCTTTATCTTTAGAACTTTGTTAAGTAACAGGTGCACCCAGTAGGGGTGTAGTGTGATGTAATGAACTCTGGCTGTGGGCCTTTGGTATGTAAATATTTTGTTGGTGTTTTTGCTTTTTCTTCCCATACTTACGCCTTTTCTTATTTTCCTCCTCTTTGGGCCTCCCTCCCGATAGTCGAACAGCAGTGTGCCGGTTTGTGATGAGGAGTTCGTCCATGGGAAGGGACGCAAAATACTTAGGTATTTTCAGACATTGAGCGCGAGCAAAACACCCACTTGGTCGGCTGGCGACAGGCGGCGAAGCCGGCTGATGCACAGGCGGTCGTGCGAAGACTTGAATATGAGGGTGTCGGCTGAACCGATCCGGCCGATCCAACTTAGTAGATCCCCGAGTGCCAGCGTGTTTGGACTTTGGTACTTGCCAGCCAGACAGCCAAAGTCGGATTGTAGCTTGGTGCGAAGAGGAGGGCCTTGGCAACTCAGACACCCTGAAATGGACTAAGGGGCACGGCAGGGTGCGGTCGAGCCAGCTAGCCCCCAAGCCGGATGAACCGACCCAGAGGGAGAGGGTAAAATCATAAAGGTGTGCGAGACACGGTACTTGATAGGATAGGTAGCCCCGAGTGTCATTTGGGGGACCTATTGCTTTCATTGAACTCAAAAGGAAGTGATACATATATACATACAGCTAACTGTAAAACGTATGGAGGAGCTTTGCATTCTAGGGCTGGCTTGTCTCTTCACCGGTTGTGTCTCTCTTGCGCTTGTTTGGCTTGCGTGTGTTGATGAGGTAGTACCGTTGCGGTCACATAGGGCTTTGCTGACGATGAAGGGGCCCTCTCAAGGGGAGGCCGGTTTTTGTTGGTCGGCTTGCTGCTGGACGAGCCGGAGTACGAGGTTGCCCTCGCAAAACGCAAGGGGCTTGATCTTCTTGTTGTGGTAGTGTCGTAGGCTTTGCTGGTAGATGGTCGATCGGCTGAGTGACAAAAGGCATGCCCCCTCAAGCAGGTTGATGTCATCTTCGCAGGCTTCCTTGGCTTCGACTTCCTTGTACATAATGAATCGAGGCGAGTCGGACTTGATGTCGGTGGGGATGATTGCTTCGGCTCCGTAGACGAGGAAGAATGGGGTGAACCCAGTCGATCGGTTGGGCGTTGTCCAGAGTCTCCACAGGACAGCGTACAGCTCGTCGAGCCAGCTATCGGGTGAGCGTACGAGAGGCTTGACGAGTCGTGGCTTGATGCCGGCCAGGATCAGGCTGTTTGCCTGCTCGACCTGGCCGTTGGATTGGGGATGCGCGACAGAGTCCAAGTCGAGCCGGATGCCGGATACAAAGCAGTGTTGCGCCAGTGCGCCCTTGGCGAAGTTGGTGCCGTTGTCCATGATGATATTGTGCAGGACGCCGTAGCGAACCGCGATGTCTTTGACAAATCCGATGGTCTTCGGCCCATCGAGCTTCTTGACTGGTCATGCCTCTATCCACTTAGTGAACTTATCGATGGCCACCAGCAAGTGTGTCATGCTGCCTCAGGCAGTTTTGAAGGGCCCCACCATGTTAAGCCCCCAGACAGCAAATTGCTAGGTGATTGGGATGGTCTGGAGGGCCGTAGCTGGCTGGTGGCTGCGCTTGCCGAAGCATTAGCAGCCTTCGCACTTGTGGACCAGTGACTCGGCGTCTTTGAGGGTTGTGGGCTAGTAGAAACCATGCAGAAGGCTTTAGCCACCAGGGACCTCAAGGCGGCATGGTGCCTGCACTCACCCTGGTGGATGTCGAGGAGGATCTCTATGCCCTTGTCATGCTCGATGCAACGCCGGAACACGCCCTTTGCGTTGCGCTTGACGGGCTCATGGTTGATGATGTTGTAGGTGGATTCCTGGTGCTGCACTTGTTGGGCCTTACTCTCGTCCATGGGAAGCACTCCACTCTCCAGGAAAGCGATGATTGGTTGGTCCCAAGACGGAGTCGTCACTGCCGTGAACACGGCCACTTCGACGGGTTCCGGAGCGACAGCCCCCAAGATAGAGCCGGCGGCCCCCAAGACTAGGCTGGCAGCCCCCGAGGCTGGGCCGGGGCCTCCGGGGTTGGGCGTGGATGCTGCGGGGTCGTCCGAGACGAAGATGGACTCGACGTCGGGAGACGACTTGATGGATGGCTTCCGCAAGTGCTTGAGGGAGACGTCAGGGGGGATTGTTTGCCGGGTTGAGCCTATCATGGCCAGCGTGTCGGCGGCCTCATTGTCCGCGCGGGTGAAATGGAGGAACTCACATCCGTCGAACCCGTCGGTCAGCTGCTGGACCAGGAAGCGGTAGCTGGACATGTTGGCGTCTCGGGCATCCCACTCGCCATATGCCTGTTACACCACCCAATCTGAGTCGCCGTAGCAGAGGATGCGCTGGATGCCGATCTCTTTGGCCAGCCGGAGGCCGTGCATGAGAGCTTTGTACTCAGCAACATTGTTATAGGAGGCGAAGTGGATCTATAGTGCGTACCACAGCCGGTCGCCCTTGGGGTGGAGAGCATGATGCCGGCTCCCAAGCTGGAGCGCATATTGGATCCATCAAAGTGCATGCACCAGTGCGTCGAGTCGGTCGGCGGCGGAAGGTAATGGGTCTCTGTCCAGTCAATGAGCAAGTCGGCCAGCACCTAAGACTTGATGAAGGTGCACGGCTCGTAGAGGACGGTGTGGCCGGCCAGCTCGATGGCCCACTTGGCCACCCGGCTGGATGCATCCCAGCAGCCCATGATATTGCCGATGGGGCCGTGCTGACCATGGTGATGGTGTGCGCCTGGAAGTACTGCTTTAGCTTCTTGGCAGTGAGGTACACGGCGTAGCACATCTTCTGGTAGTGCAGGTAGTTCTGCTTGGAGGCGGAGAGCAACTCGCTCAGGTAGTACACCGGACACTGGATCGGCTGGATCTTGCCTTCTTCCGGACGCTTGACCACTAGCTTTGTGTTGACCGCCCATGAGGTGGCGGTGTTGTATAGCAGAAGCGGATCCTTCTTAGCCAGCACAGCCAGAATGAGCGTGATGGAGACCGTGCGCTTGACATCACAGAAAGCCTCGTTCATCTGTTCATTCCATTTGAATGACGACATGTTCTTCATCATTTGATATAGGGGCATGACCCTCTCACCCAGCCGACGAAGAAACCGGCTGAGAGAGGACAAGCAGTCAGTGAACTTCTGGACATCACACAGCCGGGTCGACTTGCGCATATGCTCGATGGCCTTGATTTTCTCTGGGTTTGCCTCAATGTCACACTCCGAGACGAGGAAGCTGAGTAGCTGGCCGGCTGGCATGCCGAATACGCACTTGTCCGGGTTGATCTTGATCTAGTACCAGCACAGGTTGGTGAAGGTTTCCTTGAGGTCGTCTAGGAGCGTGAGGTGATGCTTGGTCTTCACCACGATGTCATCGACGTAGACATGCACATTGCGGCCGAGTTGCTGCAGCAGGCACTTCTGCATGCAGCACTGGAAGGTGGCGCCGGCGTTCTTCAAGCCGAACGACATGGTGATGTAGTAGTAGGCCCCAAAGGGTATGATGAAGGACGTCTTCGGGGATGCGGAGTAAGCGTCTAGAAAGGATAGGAGCTCGCAGCCGGCCGTGGAGTCGATCACTTGATTTATCCACAGGAGGGCAAAAGGATCCTTGGGGCATGCTTTGTTCAAGCTGGTGTAGTTGATACACATGCACCATGTGCCATTCTTCTTTAGGACGAGGATTGGGTTGGCCAGCCACTCCACATGAAACACTTCCATGATGAAGTCGGCTACGAGCAGCCGGGTGATCTCTTCACCGATGGTTCTCCGCTTCTCCTCGGAAAAGTGGCGTAGCGGTTGGCGGACAAGCTTGGCATCCTTGCGGGTGTGCAATTTGTGCTCAGTGTACTTCCTCAGAACACCCGACATGTCCTTTGGGGACCATGCAAAGATATCTTGATTCTCATGGAAGAAGTCGATGAGCTCACCTTCCTATTTGTTGCTGAGGTAGGTGCCCACAACAACGTACCGGCTGCAGCTGCGGTCAGTCGGGTTGAGAGGGCCTTCTTAGTGTCCTTGGACGACTAGAATGAGGCCTCACCGGCCGATTCCTTGGCCGGGACCGGCACAGCTGGCTGCTTGCTGGCCAGTGCCATGATCCGGTCGAGCTGGCGCCGCTCCTCGGCTATGACCAGTGACTCAGCCAGCTTGGGGCCGGGTCAGGTGCACTCCAGGGATTCCCTGTAGTCACCAACCACGGTGATGAGGCCCTTGGAACCCGGCATTTCATCTTCAGGTAGTCATAGTGGGGAACTGCCATGAACTTTGCCAGATAGGAGCTGGCCAGTTCCACAACCTAGAACCCGATGGGCTCGCGCCAGAAGTGGTGGCTGGTGCCGAGCAGAACATCAAGCCGGATCTGGCCGATTGGGGAGCAGGAGAGACCCGGGACAATGTCGTGGAATAAAGTCCAAGTCGGCTCCAGCTGCCTCGCCTCGATGCCGAGCTTGGTCATGGCGTCACGGTAGAGGATGTTGATGCTGCTTCCGCCATCGATGAGAACCCGCAAGAACTTGTAGTGTGCTTTTCAGCGAGTACGGTGGGGTCGAGGATGAGGACGTAGCCACCCGGCGTAGGCACGACGGCTAGGTGGTCCTCCCGGGTCCAGTTGACCGGGCGATCTGACCAGTGCATGTACTCGGGCACGGCCAAGATGACGGTTTTCACCTCATGTTGAAGCTGGCGCTCGCTATGTTTGTCTCCGCCCATGCTAGTGAAGACGGCGTAGCAAGCGTTCGAGTTGGGGAACACCTCATCACGTATCATGCCGGCTGCCGGCGGCGGCGAGGAAGGCAGAGGTGGCTGCCCCATACCCGCTGCCGGCGGAGGAGGTGGAGGGATGTTGCCCCTCATTATGCGTTGGGTGATGGTGCACTGCCGGATCGTGTGTGTGGAGGTCCTCGTGCCGCTGTGGTGCTTGTAGGGAGCATCGAGCATCTGCTCAAAGCTCATGGCAGGTTGCCAGGCGGTCTTGCTGGTTCGCTGACACCGGTTGCCGCCCTTCTCGGCAGGGGGCGCTTGCTCGGCCACGGCGACGAGGTGGTTTTTATAATGGGGAGCCGGCTGCTCGCCCTTATGCTTGTTGTCGGGGTGGTTGTTCTGCTGGCGACTGCTCTCGCCAGCCGGCTTGGAGGGCGGTGCCGGCAACGCCTTGCCGGCATCGTCCACAGCAGCTTGAGTCTTCATGGCGGCGTTAGTCGTGGCATACTTGTCACCCGTGGCCCCGAGCGCGGCCATGGTGGTCGGCTGAGAGCGCAGAAGCTTGTGCTTGAGCAGGGAACCATCTCGGCACACGTCCAAGACGTATTGGATGGCTTTGACCTCATGGACCCCCTCGCAGCTATTTCGTAGCTCGGTCTAGCGCGTGAGGTATTGGCGGCCAGTCTCTTGCGTCCCCTGGACTCACATGGCGAGCTGGCAGGGCCGATCGAGCCGCTTGTATGTGCCAGTGAAGTTACGCACGAAGGCTTTCTCGAAGTCGAGGAAGGAGTTGATGCTGCCAGCCGGCAGGCTGTTCAGCCATGTCTAGGCTGAGCCCTGCAGCTTGAGTGGGGCGTAGCACGCGGCCAAACGTCGGTTGCCGCTCGTGATTCTGATGGAGGTGGTGTAGTCTGTGAGCCAATCCTCTGGCTTGGCGGTCCCATTGTATTTGGGGGTGTCGCGGGGGAGCATGAACCCCTTGGAGAAGGGCTCATTGCGGATGTGCGAGCTGAAGTAGGCCGGGCCAATCGCGTTGTCCTCCTCCAGCTCTAGGGAGATAGCCACCTACTCGATGTGGTGGAGAGCATCATTTTTTATGTCATGTGGGCCCAGCCGGCTAGCAACTGGGACATAGACAGCCGGACGGGCACGGCGGCCAGATGACGGGGGAAGATCTTGTCAGCGCCGATCGTCTAGAGCTGGCATGTTTCCCTAGTTGTCGCCGGCTGTCAGGGCACGATCATGGCGGGTTCGGCCATTCCAGGTTCTCCCGGACTGGGCTTCGCTGGGGCAAGGAGAAGATTCCTGCTGGGTGTCCAGGGGCTCGAGGTCCTTGGAGCGGCGCGAGCCGGACGCCGCGGGTGCGTTGTGCACTTCTACTGCGTGTTCGCAATGCGAGAAGCTCGCGGACACACTGCTGCCGCTGCAGCAGCTCCTTGCCCTGTAGGGTCTCCAGATCTGTTGTGGCTGCCTCCATGGCATGCATGTTCTTGACGGGGGTGTCGTAGACGGGTTGGGCCAGGTCCAATGCACGGCCAATGGCGCCACCCCGGGCCCGCACCTCGGTGACCCGGCTGGGCTCGGCCGCGGCCGGTGTGAAGCCGTAGGCGGCGTCGCGCTCCCACTAGGCGGACTCCAGTCGGCGCTGCGTAGGAGCAAGCATCATGGACTCGTCCAGCAGGCACACACGCTCCTCACCGAGCTAGGACCTGGCCTGGCTGGCGTCGACGTCGGTGGTGATGGGGAATCTGAGGTTCTGCAGCATCGCGCGCAGCGGGTCGGCCAGGTTGGTGCGAGCCGTTGTGTCCTTGGCCGTGGGGGCCTTAGCCGCGGTGCTAGCCGAAAAGGAAGTGGAGCTGGTGGTGGGCACCTCCACACAGGTGCAGAGATCCGCCACATCGCTAGAGATGGCGCAGCTAATGGGGACGAGGGAGTCGGTGACGTTGAGCACCCCGCTAGGGTACTCGTTGGGGACGAGCGCAATAGAGACGCTGAACGCGCTGAAGGGGACGATGGAGCCTACAGCAAAGTCGACGGCGCCCGCTGAGGGAGTCCTGGGGTGTCTAGGCTATTTGATATGGGCCGGACTGATGGGCCGTAACTATACAAGCAGAATACTTTCCCTCGTGTCCAGATAGAACACATATATGCGTGGATGGATTGGTGTCCGGATATGTTACTTCCTTCCCCTACAAGCCGACTCTGTATAACCCTAGACCCCTCCCGTGTGTATGTAAACCAGAGGGTTTAGTCCATAGAAGCTATCAGAATTCTCATAGGCTCGATATCTAGGGTTTAGCCATTACGATCTCGAGGTAAATCAACTCTTGTAACCCCTATACTCATTGAATACAATCAAGTAGGACGTAGGGTTTTACCTCCTTTAAGAGGGCTGAACCTGGGTAAACATTGTGTCCCCGTCGTCCCTTGTTACCATTGATCCTCAGACACATAGTTCGGGACCCCCTACCCGAGATCTGCCGGTTTTGACACCGACACCGGCTAGAAACAGATTACAATCGGATCGGGCTCAAACCTGATCAGTGGGAAATTAATTCCCCGCCGATCACCCATCTGGTAGCAATCATCGAGGAACGAGCTAAAAACACCTCTTCCCCTAAGTTAAAGACCAACTATGTTTGGATCTCCAAGCCCCTCGAGCCGGACACCCTCCCACTACAAAAAAAGACACATCCATGACATTTTGGGCCGAATGAAAAAAAATATGTCATGCTTATGACACTTCTATGACGATAATTGTGACAAAACCCGGTATCATCATAGATGTGGTGGGCTCCTACTTCTATGACAAAAAAATCATGACAGAAAATGGGCTTTTCATCCTGGGCGGGCCAGAGACGCGGTTGCATGACATTCTTTGGGCGTGCATGATGGAAAAAAACATGGTAGAAGCGAGGGCGAGGAAAATATCGGGGAGTTCCCGGTTACGGTGGGTGGTCAAGGCCGAGCGATGCACGGAGTTTTGCGTGTTTCTCACGTACACGTATGCACGTGTGTGCGAGGCGTTGCTCTCTAACTAAACCCGAGCGAGGCGTTGGGCTCTAACTGAACCCGAGCGATTGCACTAGCTATGTTACTAAACCCCGATCGATCCCTTGTTCTTAACTGAACCCGAGTGATTCCTTCGCTACTGCTGCTAACTGAAGTCGATCAAACCCTGCTGCCTCCTTCCCTTGATGAACAGTGAGCATTGTTGGGGGTTTGGATGAACAGTTCCTGGTGGGGGCTTGGATGAACAGGACCCCGTGGTAGTAGAGGTCGTTGCCGCTGGCTGAACAGGACCCCGATCAAGCCGGTTGGGGGTGGATGAACAGGACCCCGTGAAGGGCTAGATGAACAGGACCCAGTGGAGGGCTGGATGAATAGGAGATGGTGGAGGGCTGGATGAACAGTAGCCCGTGGAGGGGTGGTTGAACAGGACCCCGTGGAGAGGGTTGGTTGAACAGTAGCCGGTGGAGGAGCGGTGGAGGCTGGATGAATAGGAGCCCGTGGATGAACAGTCATAGGTGGAGGCTGGAGGAGGTCGACGGTAGATGAACAGTAGCTCGGGAGGCAATCGATGGTGGAGATGAATAGTATCCCGTGGAGCCCCGTTTTGCGGTACACCACACCCCTCCCGATGAACAGGACCCCCTTTTCGACCGTAGCGCTCCAACACAAGTCCATTTCCTCCGTTTTGCGGTACGCCACACCCCTCCCAATCAATAGGACCCCGTTATGACCGTAGGAGGTCCAAGAGAAGTCTATTTCCTCCGTTTTGTGGTATGACAGACCCCTCCCAATGAACAGGATCCTGTTTCGACCGTGGTTGGTCGAACACAAGGCCGTTTCCTCCGTTCTGCGGTACGCCGGGCCTCATTTCGATTGGCTATTCCGTCCAAGTCGGTTGGCTCCCGATGAACACGATGACGCAGTTTCTCCACTCCGACACAACCATGTACATGAGCCCTGGCCATACGTATGCGCGAGTAGGCGTTCGAGACCCCGCCCGTATGTACGTACGTGGCCGTATTTACTTTCATGCACCCTTGTTGTACGTATGTGTATACGATATTAACGGGACTGTGTGACATGCTACATGCACGCCTCTACAACGACACATTCCCTTCCTTACACAGCCACGGTTCATCGCTATAGCCTGCAGACAGACCGATCGACCAGTATGTACGTACACGTTCATGACCAGAATGACAACGCTACGTACGCTTCGACCAGGTGGGTCCCGACTGTCAGGCACTTCCTTGTGTGCGAAGATGTAGCTGGTGGGTCCCAGCAGTCAGGGGGGAAATGTTTTTTTCGCAAAATACGGTGGCCCGTCCGGTGGGTCTCTACTGTCAGGTGGAGGAATCATTATTTTCCGCATAATAAGGAGGCACTTGCTGCGGTCGTGGACCTAGTTGTTTGCCTCTACATGTACAATACTCTTCCGATGGAAGTCGTTCCTTAACCACATTGAGCACGCCGCACCGAGAGCACCAGGGCGATGGACGATGGCGAGGCCTTGGAAGGGGACGACGCGGAGCAGGGGAAGATGCGGTAGTGGATGCCCACGCGGAGAGGAGTACAAGGGTTCACTGGTTCGGCTTCGGTGTGAGGCCGTCATCGCCGAACAATAACAGGGGGTGTGGGTGAGTAGAGGGATGGCCTGGCCAACGGTGGGAGTAGTAGGGGCGGTGAGGCCTCCGCAACATCACAGCCGGCCACGGGAGGCAGGAGCTCGCGGCATGCTCGGTGCTGGTTTGGGCGGCTAGGGCAAGAAGACTAGAGGTTGAAAAAACACTACGGCCATTGGATGGACATCGTCTGGTCGCTGGAGCTAGAATCGTTCATATTGACTAAGTTGACAAAGCCCTCCGTCCCCGTCAACTTAATAGGCCCACAAGTCAGCCTCCCACTATGGTGGGTCCTAGCTAGCAGGGGGAGTATTCATTTTTTTGTGCGTAATAAGGAGGCACTTCCTTGCGTGTGAAGATATAGGAGGTGGGTCCGACCTATTAGCGGGGGGGGACGTTTTTTCGTGAAATACAGAGGCCCTTCCGGTGGGTCCCATCTGTCAGGTGGAGGAATCATTATTTTGCGCGTAATAAGGAGGCATTTCCTTGTGTGCGGCCATGGACCCAGCTATCAGCCTCTCCATGTACAGTCCACTTCCGATGGATGTCGTCGTTGACCACGTTGACCACACAGCACCAACCGCATCCAAGGTGGTGGACGACGGCAGGGCCCCGTACAGCAACGAGTCGGAGATGGGAAGACGCGGGAGTGGAGTTGCAGACGGAATGGTGTACGAGGGTTAACTGGTTCTGGTGCGGTGTGGTTCGGCATTCCATGGAGAAGAACAAGAGGTGTGGAGGGATGGCCTGGCCGGCCGTGGGGTAGTGCTTCATAGTGAAGCGTGCTAAGCAAAGCTACTAGAAGCAGGAGGCGGGAGCGGGTGGTCCCGGGGGCGCTGGAGGAAGAAGAAGAGAGAGATTGAAGATGGATGCCGGTCGTTGGATGTGAATCCAATGTCTAATGATGTCAGAATCATTTATTGACTAAGTTGACAAAGACTTGCGTTGGCTTCGACCTATTGGCCCACATTTCTGCCTCCAAAAATGTGGCACAAATTCAACCCATTTTTCAGAATTTATAGTCAATTTGATCTCTTTTTTTAAGAATTACAGTCCATTTCTGGGCTGGGTGAACAAATAATGTAGCGTCCATGTGGCCCATTTTTTTTCCTAAAAAATTACAAGCCATTTGCACTTTCTCGAAATACATGATTTTGCTGGGCTGATTATAATTATAATGTTGGGTTAGGCGCAGCAATGTTAACAAAAAATAAATAGGGACTGAGCATTTTGTTATAAATATATTTAAATAATAAGTGATTTTTATTACATTGGTCCTTAAATCTTACCAACCTTTTGTACACAATCACAAGGATTTTCGTTGCCAAAAAAATCCGGGATTTTATTGTTAAGAAATTATTTTTATAAGTTAATAAGATGTGGGATGTTGTTTTCTTACATATGTAAGTATTTGTTAAATATATGATGACAATAACAATAATATATAATAACATATAATATAATTTATATATATATAAAATAGTTAGAAGGGAAACATAAGTTGGACTAGGCGTTCCTATTCTTATATAGAAAAATAGAACAGACCTTTGCATTTTCTTCAAAAAAATACATAAGTTGGGTTGCTGATGTTTCAGGAAAAATAAAACCTCGGATGGGAGGTCCATAGGCCGGTCGATACATGACGGCCCTCAAGAAAATACAAACCGGCATGTCATAGGATGCGCATGTTTAAAAAAAGCCTAAACGGGGCAGGCCACAACCCAGCTGATACTTGCTGCCCAAGTGATAATAAATGATACATGCCAGCTCCCCGGCTTTGTTGTATATTTATCTCTTTTAGTAACTATGTTGAAGCACCTAAAAAATGTAACTATGTTGACAAACCCGTGGGCCCCAACGTCAGTATAGCATTAGGAGGAAGTATTTTTTTCAATGAGGCACTTGCTTGCGCACGGCATAGACCTGGTGGGTCCCAATTGTCCGCCTCTCCACGTACAGTCCTCTCCAGATTCCTCTTGTTTTTCAACATGTTCACAATGGTAGATAGCGGCGCGGCGGCGAGCGCACAAAGGCGCAGGACGAGATCAGACCACCTAAGGCAGTGCCTTATCTCTACTGAAACTATTGAACTAGCCTAGTGGCCAAGTGACACTACCCGACCGTTGTTCCGCCTGGGTTCGATTCCACCTGATGCATGGAAAATATCTCCAAATTTTTTGCCTCTGCCATTATTGACATGTGGGTCCCCATTGTCATCTACACGCACCAGTCCAACACTTGCCAAAACTTCGTCCCTCATTTTCTCTTATTTTCGCACACTCAACATTGTGTGCACATTTTGAAAATAGCATATCTTTTTGACTGTGCACCATATGAAGATGTGTTATGCATGAATGTTGATCAGCATGATGTTAACTGGCTAGTAGTTCCATTTTCGACCATGAATAAAATTTCCAATATGATGTTATCCCTGTTTGAAAAGGTCGTGTTAATATAAATGCTCTGCCTCTGAAAGTTGCAGTTTCTTATCTGAAACTGAACTTGCAGTTTCTTCTCTGAGAATCACATTTTCTGCACTTTTATACTCCTATGAAACTACATTTTTAAGTGCTAAAAATAGATCTCGAGAATTCATAAAATACATCATATGCTCAATACTGCAAATCTGAAATTCAAAAGTCATTCATATCTGAAAGTACTCTCAAAATACACAACACAAAACACAATTCACAACCTGCAAATACTGACAACCCTAAGCTCCTCCTGACAATTCACAACCTGTCCGACTATTGGGCTGGGGGGCAGTCCCCTCCTATTCCTCAGAGGCAGACAACCGCCCCATGAGACGATGTGAACGGTGAAGGAGAGGATGAAGAAGACTCCATCGGCTCGCTCTGGCACGGCACCCTCACAAACGGCACCCTCTAGATGCTCGATCCTTCAATCTCTGGTGGATGCTCCATCTCGGATCGATACTCCCACTACCGCTGCCTCACGATCGGATTTGGTGAATCTGCTTGCTCCATGGCCCAGAGGAGCGGCTCTATGTACTCTCGCACGACTCCCTTTGGGAGTATGGCCGCCTTTTCGCTTTGTTGTAGATATTTGGCCATGGATGTCACCGTCGCTGCTAGTTGGTCCTTGTTGTCAAACCAAGACTGTATCTCCAACATCCTAGCTAGCTTCACAAGGTAGATGTTTGCGATCCTCACATATCGGTTGTACTCCTCCATCGACCTACTTCTCCATAGCACCTTCACTCGCCCGCGGTGGTTTTTGAATGGAAGAGGAGAGGCGTGGCACTGGTTTTGGATTAGAACGGGAGAGGAGCGGTGCTGGTTTTGGATTAGAACGGGAGAGGAGCGGCGCTGGATTTAGATTGGAACAGGAGAGGAGTGGAGGTGGTTTAGGAGGAGAGGAGCGGCGCTGGTCTTGGATGTATTTTTTTTGTTTTGCTTATTTTGGGTCAAAGTTTGACCATGTACTGTATTTGACAAGCAAAATGTGAATGCAAGTCATCGAAAATTGTATCATTTCGTTTGTATCTATGTGTACTTTCAAATTATCTTATTTTTGCAATGTATAACATATATTTTATTTGTGAAAATCATGGCCAATTATGACCCAGAATAAAAGAGAGACTAGTTAATGTGCGGTCGCTTTCTTAATTGAAGGGTAAATTTATTTTGATTTTGATCCAGTCACAGCGTGCCAGTCCTCTCATCCAATCCTAAATCGTTGCCGCACACTCCTCTCCCTCTTCTCCATTGCAAAACCACCTCCTCTCCTCTCCATCATCTCCATTCCAAAACCACCATATCGCCTCTCCCTCTTCTCCATTGCAAAACCACCCCCTCTCCTCTCCATCATCTCCATTCCCAAACCACCGTCTCGCCTCTCCCTCTTCTCTATTGCAAGACCATCGTCTCTCTCCTCATCTTCCAAATCTAGCACCGGACCACTCAGAACGACATCTATGGAGAGGATGCAGCAGCGAATCGGGCAGATCGCCGGTGGCGACCAGGCAAAGTTAGCCAGGTTGAAGGAGATCCTTACTTGGTTTAACAATGAGTGGGAGATTTCAAGCATGGTGAGGGCCATGTGGGAATGTACGCGAAAGAGCGAGACGGCAACGATGAGGGCGGAGATGTACTCCTCGGTGGCAGTCACGCAGCAGTCCTTCGAGTTCATCGTGTATCTCCTCTGGGCGATGGAGCAGACAGATTCGCCCGAGGTGAAAGTTGGGCGGAGGTGGTGGGCGTACAGGTCGAAGGTTAAGCACCCAGAGGATAACGAATCGATCGAGTTCGGTGTGTCATTCGTGAGGGTGCAGAGCCAGCCAGAGCCACAGGAGTATTTGTTCATGGGGGTGCTTAGACTGGGATGCTGAAGCTGGCTCTTTCAGTCCCTATCTTCCCCCATGATGTTTCTGTGGTAGCATTTGGGTTGTAATCCAAACTTGGTCGAGCTGGTGCTGCATCCCCCTACCTGCCTAGCTTATGTGGCGAACTTGTCTCCTGCTAGTACTTAGTCCGTTCTAGTAGTAGTTGCATAACTGCCCGTTTACACTGAGATGTTGTCAGATAACCGTTCTCTTTGGTTGGGTTTCTTTAATGAAATCGGAGGAAACCCTCTCTTTCGATATATAAAAAAAATTAGTGGCACTACCGGTGCCAAAACATTGCCTCAAATTAATAGTGCCACTTGATTAAGGTGCAAAATAATAGCATTACTGCTTTATCATGGCAGTGCCAAAACAGTAGCACAAGAGTAGACTCAACATGCAGGATCTTTGGCAAACGGTTAGACCAAAAAGGAACATACCTCGTGATGGGAACCATATCTGCAGTGAACGCCATCGTAGAAGGGGTGAAACCAGTCACCAACATGGATGATTCAATTCATGGGACCTTTTGGTGCAGTTCACCTAAAATGAAGCAATGTCCCATGAGCTAGCAGCTTCTTCTTCATTTTTTTAAGAAAAGGGCTCCAGCCCCAGTTCCATTTCTATCAGAAAACGAAACCCACAGAGCTTCTTCTTCATTAGTTCAATAAAATTGAGCAACATCAAGGTTGGTTGTGAAGCTCCTGGAATGTTCAACTATAATTTGGATATCATTTGTGCAGTTCAACTAAGATCAAGCGTGAAATGTATATCTCTGTTTGCATAAAAAAAAGGTGGAAAGGAGGGTGACTAACAAGTGATGAAACATATTCAAATGAAAAGAAGCATGTTCCTTATCGGAATGGCAATCCTACAAGGACGGTAGCAATTTCTAAAGCAGCAGCATTGCTAGATATTAGTGTGGGCATTAAGATTAACAATGACAACCGTTAAATATGGCATTACTTTAATTGTGACATTGCTTCATTTTACCAGCAACATTACATTAACAGCTGCTACAAAGTTGGTATTTGGGCACGGGAGAGTAGGCGGACCAGGACAGTTGCGGTTCTAACGAAAAGAAGCAACTTATCTTAATGGGAAATTTAGCAGGACATGAAAAAAAGTGCCATTGATTCATACTACTAAAGGCATTACATTGAAAACAACATTGGTTTAACGTGTCCTTAATTTTAACAGTGCGACTGCTACATTTTACCGGTGGCATTACATAAGAGTGGCTCGGGGCAACAAACATCAGAACAGGATATCTGGGTTGGTCCCATTTTTGTTCGGTATAGCCACCTTATACTGTGTGAGGCTAACAAATCTAGTGCTGGACGTACTCTGTTGACTTGTCCCGTAGTCCCCACTTTCTTTCCTTTTTCAACCAATAGATCGGGTTTATATTGATTTTGTACTGCGTTTCCCTTTATTTCCCTACTAGACCAAGAGACCAGTTGGATAGCCAGTCTCTGCTACTTTTCGCCCCCATTATTTCCTCTTTCGACCAAGTCCTAGATTCAGGTAACAAATCTTCCCCCACCCCCACCCCATTTCTTCCTTGTTTGAACCAAGTAGTACTAGATTCGAGTGCATGAACTATTTTTACCTCTTAACAATAAAAATTTAGGTGGCTTTTGAATAGCTGATCGATCCTATCTACTAGGGGGCTGAGATATAGTGAAAGATACAAATACAGCAACGTCAGGAGCTCGGGAAGTAGAGCAAGGCCGGTTTCGAAGGAATTTATACCTGAGGGTCATCGGGATGTCGCTAGGTGGGCGGCGGGAGGCTGGATCTACCCACACTATGGCAGCAAGGAAGAAGGGGTCGGAGGCCCTCCCTAGCCAGCGGTGCTTGGGAGGGAACGGCAAGGCACGCTGATTGAGACACGCCGACAGTGGGTAAGAGCCGTCGCCGAGGAAGACCGTGTGAACATTGCACCTTCTCACCTTCCCCGGCGGAGAGGATCTGGCTGGATCTATGACCAGCGGTGAGCAGAGAGAGAGAGTGTGGCCACTGCTGTCGTGTTTAGTTCTAGAGAGGACGAGACAGTGTGAAGAGAGCAACACTAGCAAGCAAGCGCATCTGCCTATATAGTGGAGTAGTTTTCTTTTGTCTACCGGAGCCGGCTTCACCTCATCAATGACTGTCGAGAAGTCTTCATGAACGTTCCGTGGAGGCGCAGTTGTCATCATTTTGATCTGAAGCACCAGATTATAACATATAACATGAAAAAATTCCATGGGACAAGAAACCATAACCTCGCTGACCCAAGGAGACAACATGAATCCCGACGGACAAACTAGACGAGGATCAAAGCTCAAATTAAAGATAAACTTGTAGAAAAGGGGTCCATCGATAGATGTCCTAATTAACATAGCCGGCTTGACCTAGATGGAAGCCGAGTAGTCTTCGTGCATGTGCCGCCAAAGACCAGAGCCTTCGAGGAACTCAGTTGTCGCTGTTTAACCCTCGCAGTGATCCAAAGCACATGACACCTAATATTGCAAGCTGACAAGAAACCTATTTTAGATTTCTCATCGGAACTACAGCCCTGTACAACACAGCCTGCATGATATGTAGACGATAGCCAATCCAGCCGTATCTGTTGGAGTCTGGTCACATGCATGGACGAACTGATCTTTCGTGTCATGCAGGGATCATCCAGGCACCAACGTCTGTACAACACTTCTCTAGTACTATCGCTCGTCTCTCTCTTCTATTAACTCACCTGACTTGCGGGGCCGGGGAGTGTGCCTATGGTCGGTTCTCAATTCCAGTCCCACATGTGTGTGCAAACGCAATATGACGCACGTTCCATTCGGAGAGGGCGTGCCAGACCCACCGACCGTCCGGGGTGCGACGCGAACGCGACGGGCGTGCTGTATACTCCATACATGTGTGCCGCCGTTTTCTTGAGGCTTTGCTCCATGGTGCAATCCATGGATACAAAATTAGTATATTGTACTATTTAAAAGTCAAGGGCGGGGCTTTCCCGCGTGGTAGGCGAGGCAGTTCTGCCTAGTCGGTTCGACGGAGACGCGAGAAGATGAGGGAGTAGGCTGCTGCAAACATAGGGCTGTGTGATTTGACATTGAGTTACTGCTGTATAGGTGGGGCCCCGTGATTTGACTTGCCATTATCATTTTAACTGTGGCGCTATGACCGGCGTGAGTCTCCCGATTCCTGACCACCTCCATGGTTACAGGTGCCTTTCCCAATGCTCCACCATGTAGAGGCTGGCTCTTGCATGAGAGCCCACTCCTCAACTTTTTCCTTTCCTATTTCCTCCGCATATGCAAAAATGCCATGTAAGCGGGCTTATAGCCCACTATTGTACTTGCTCCTATAGGTGCTAAGACTGCCACATAGGCATAAAGTCTGATGTGGCAAGTTAATTAAGAAGAAAGAGACTAGTTTGGTGACCCCAGGAAGAAACGGGCTAAGCGCGTGTCCCTAGGTGAAAAGACAATTTTGAGTCTATAGCTAATTAAATGAAGCAAACTAAGCACCTATGCATTGGGGACTTGAGTTGCTAAGCCATTTAATGCCTTTAGCACCTCATCTAAGCACCATTTCATTGGAAGAGGTCACACCTTGGCAAATGCAATAAATACTACGAAGAAGGAGATAGAGAGAAGTTAAAAAATACTGTTATAGCCAACATTATAGCTAACCTTGTTGTATGAGTGACTAAGTGATGACTATGTATGACATGCCAACATCAGATAGCCAAACGCACCATGTTAAATCTCCAAGGGTGCGAACGCGCGAGCGAGGCAACGGTCGTGGTAGGTGCGACCATGATATGGGCTGCTGGCAGCCCTTGGATCTGAGATCGAACAGTCGCATGCTAAGTTGCTAAAATTTTGCAGAATAACCCTCCAGGATAGGATATTCATGCATATGTCTAGAATCACGCCATGCAACTGTTCGATCTCAGATCCAAGGGCTCTCGAAATCCCGTATCATGGGAGAATGAAAGCTTTGTATCACCTGTAATTTTCCAGATGCTTGACATGACATCGAAAGCCATTTAATTGGGCGTCGAGTAGACATGAAATCTAATTGGGCCCCCATAGTACTGTGCATGAGTCCATTTATCCACCAGGCAAGCCACTACCCTGTCATTCGCACGCCCCACTCAGCATTTTTACAATCGAAAAACCGCTGGCAGTTCGCTCCTACTCATCCCCGGGCGTCCTTTTGTTGGAAATATGCCCTAGAGGCAATAATAAATTAGTTATTATTATATTTCCTTGTTCATGATAATCGTTTATTATCCATGCTAGAATTGTATTGATAGGAAACTCAGATACATGTGTGGATACATAGACAACACCATGTCCCTAGTAAGCATCTAGTTGACTATCTCATTGATCAATAGATGGTTACGGTTTCCTGACCATGGACATTGGATGTCGTTGATAACGGGATCACATCATTAGGAGAATGATGTGATGGACAAGACCCAATCCTAAGCATAGCACAAGATCGTGTAGTTCGTATGCTAAAGCTTTTCTAATGTCAAGTATCATTTCCTTAGACCATGAGATTGTGCAACTCCCGGATACCGTAGGAATACTTTGGGTGTGCCAAACGTCACAACGTAATTGGGTGGCTATAAAGGTACACTACAGGTATCTCCGAAAGTGTCTGTTGGGTTGGCACGAATCGAGACTGGGATTTCTCACTCCGTGTAAGCGGAGAGGTATCTCTGGGCCCACTCGGTAGGACATCATCATAATGTGCACAATGTGATCAAGGAGTTGATCACGGGATGATGTGTTATGGAACGAGTAAAGAGACTTTCCGGTAACGAGATTGAACAAGGTATCGGGATACCGACGATCGAATCTCGGGCAAGTATCGTACCGATAGACAAAGGGAATTGTATACGGGATTGATTAAGTCCTTGACATCGTGGTTCATCTGATGAGATCATCGTGGAACATGTGGGAGCCAACATGGGTATCCAGATCCCGCTGTTGGTTATTGACCGGAGAACGTCTCAGTCATGTCTGCATGGTTCCCGAACCCGTAGGGTCTACACACTTAAGGTTCGATGACGCTAGGGTTATAAAGGAAGTTTGTATGTGGTTACCGAATGTTGTTTGGAGTCCCGGATGAGATCACGGACGTCATGAGGAGTTCCGGAATGGTCCAGAGGTAAAGATTTATATATGGGAAGTCCTGTTTTGGTCACCGGAAAAGTTTTGGGGTTTATCGGTAACGTACCGGGACCACCGGGAGGGTCCCGGGGGTCCACCAAGTGGGGCCACCAGCCCCGGAGGGCTTCATGGGCCAAGTGTGGAAGGGGACCAGCCCCAGGTGGGCTGGTGCGCCATCCCACAAGGCCCAAGGTGCAAGGGAAGAGAAGAGGGGGCAAACCCTAGGGCAGATGGGCCCTAAGGCCCATCCTGGTGCGCCTCCCTCTCCCCCTCCCCCTTGGCCGCCTCCCTTAGATGGGATCTAGGCTGGCCGCCGCCCCTAGGGGTGGAAACCCTAAAGGGGCGCAGCCCCTCCCCTTCCCCTATATATATTTGGCCTAGGGGCTGCCCAATACACGCGATTTGATCTCTCCTCTTGTTGGCGCAGCCCTGCTTCTCTCCCTCCTCCTCTCCCGCGGTGCTTGGCGAAGCCCTGCAGGATTGCTACGCTCCTCCATCACCACCACGCCATTGTGCTGCTGCTGGATGGAGTCTTCCTCAACCTCTCCCTCTCTCCTTGCTGGATCAAGGCATGGGAGACGTCATCGGGTTGTACGTGTGTTGAACGCGGAGGTGCCGTCCGTTTGGCACTAGGATCATCGGTGATTTGGATCATGACGAGTACGACTCCATCAACCCCGTTCTCTTGAACGCTTTCGCTTAGCGATCTACAAGGGTATGTAGATGCACTCTCCTTCCCCTCGTTGCTAGTCTCTCCATAGATAGATCTTGGTGACACGTAGGAAAATTTTGAATTTCTGCTACATTCCCCAACAGTGGCATCATGAGCTAGGTCTATTGCGTAGATTCTATGCACGAGTATAACACAAATTAGTTGTGGGCGTTGATATTGTTCAATATGCTTACCGTTGCTAGTCCAATCTTGTTTCGACGGCATCGTGGGATGAAGCGGCCCGGACCAACCTTACGCGTACGCTTACGTGAGACCGGTTCCACCGACTGACATGCACTAGTTGCATAAGGTGGCTGGCGGGTGTCTGTCTCTCCCACTTTAGTCGGAACGGATTCGATGAAAAGGGTCCTTATGAAGGGTAAATAGCAATTGGCATATCACGTTGTGGTTTTGCGTAGGTAAGAAACGTTCTTGCTAGAAACCCATAGCAGCCACGTAAAACATGCAAACAACAATTGGAGGACGTCTAACTTGTTTTTGCAGGGTATGCTATGTGATGTGATATGGCCAAAAGGATGTGATGAATGATATATGTGATGTATGAGATTGATCATGTTCTTGTAATAGGAATCACGACTTGCATGTCGATGAGTATGACAACCGGCAGGAGCCATAGGAGTTGTCTTAATTTATTTATGACCTGCGTGTCAACATAAACGTCATGTAATTACTTTACTTTATTGCTAACCGTTAGCTGTAGTAGTAGAAGTAATCATTGGCGAGACAACTTCATGAAGACACGATGATGGAGATCATGGTGTCATGCCGGTGACAAGATGATCATAGAGCCCCGAAGATGAAGATCAAAAGGAGCAATATGATATTGGCCATATCATGTCACTATTTGATTGCATGTGATGTTTATCATGTTTATACATCTTGTTTACTTAGAACAACGGTAGTAAATAAGATGATCCCTCATTAAAATTTCAAGAAAGTGTTCCCCCTAACTGTGCACCGTTGCGACAGTTCGTTGTTTCGAAGCACCACGTGATGATCGGGTGTGATAGATTCTAACGTTCACATACAATGGGTGTAAGACAGATTTACACACGCGAAACACTTAGGTTGACTTGACGAGCCTAGCATGTGTATAGACATGGCCTCAGAACACAGAAGACCGAAAGGTCGATCATGAGTCGTATAGAAGATACGATCAACATGAAGATGTTCACCGACGTTGACTAGTCCGTCTCACGTGATGATCGGACACGGCCTAATTGACTCGGATCATGTAATCACTTAGATGACTAGAGGGATGTCTATCTGAGTGGGAGTTCATAAGATGAACTTAATTATCCTAAACATAGTCAAAAGGTCTTCGCAAATTATGTCATAGCTCGCGCTTCAGTTCTACTTTTTAGTTATGTTCCTAGAGAAAATTTAGTTGAAAGTTAATAGTAGCAATTATGCGGACTAGGTCCGTAAACCGAAGATTGTCCTCGTTGCTTCGTAGAAGGCTTATGTCCTTAATGCACCGCTCAGTGTGCTGAACCTCAAATGTCGTCTGTGGATGTTGCGAACATCTGACATACACATTTTGATAACTACGTGATAGTTCAGTTAAACGGTTTAGAGTTGAGGCACCGAAGACGGTTTTGAAACGTCACAAAACATATGAGATGTTTCGAGGGCTGAAATTGGGATTTCAGGCTCGTGCCCACGTCAAGAGGTATAAGACCTCCGACGATTTTCTTAGCTTGCAAACTAAGGGAGAAAAGCTCAATTATTGAGCTTGTGCTCAGATTGTCTGAGTACAACAATCATTTGAATCGAGTGGGAGTTGATCTTCCAGATGAGATAGTGATGTTTCTCCGAAGTCATTACCACCAAGCTACTAGAGCTTCGTGATGAACTATAATATATCAGGGACATATATGATGATCCTTGAGTTATTCGCGATGTCTGACACCGCAAAAGTAGAAATCAAGAAGGAGCATCAATTGTTGATGGTTGGTGAAACCACTAGTTTTAAGAAGGGCAAGGGCAAGATGGGATACTTCATGAAACGGCAATTCAGCTGCTGCTCTAGTGAAGAAACCCAAGGTTGAACCCAAACCCGAGACTAAGTGCTTCTGTAATAAGGGGAACAGCCACTGGAGCAGAATTACCCTAGATACTTGGTAGATGAGAAGGCTTGTAAGGTCGATAGAAGTATATTGGATATACATTGTGTCGATGTGTACTTTACTAGTACTCCTAGTAGCACCAGGGTATTAGATACCGGTTCGGTTGCTAAGTGTTAGTAACTCGAAATAAAAGCTACGGAATAAATGGAGACTAGCTAAAGGTGAGCTGACGATATGTGTTGGAAATGTTTCCAATGTGGATATGATCAAATATCGTACGCTCCCTCTACCATCGAGATTGGTGTTTGCGTTGAGCATAGACATGATTGGATTATGTCTATCGCAATACGGTTATTCATTTAAGGAGAATAATGGTTACTCTGTTTATTTGAACAATACCTTCAATGGTCTTACACCAAAAATGAATGGTTTATTGAATCTCGATCGTAGTGATACACATGTTCATGCCAAAAGATATAGGATAGTAATGATAGTACCACCTACTTGTGGCACTGCCAGTTAAGTCATATCGGTATAAAACGCATGAAGAAGCTCCATGTTGATGGATCTTTGGACTCACTCGTTTTTGAAAAGTTTGAGGCATGCGAACCATGTCTATTGGCGTATATGCATGAAGAAACTCCATGCAAATGGACCGTTTGGACTCACTTGATTTTGAATCACTTGAGACATGCAAATCATACCACATGGGCAAGATGACTGAAAGCCTCGGTTTCAGTAAAATGGAACTAGAAAGCAACTTGTTGGAAGTAATACATTTTTGATGTGTGCAGTCCAATGAGTGCTGAGGCATGTAGTGGATATCATTATGTTCTTACTTCACAGATGATTTGAGTAGATGTTGAGTAAATTTACTTGATGAATCATGAGTCTGAATTATTGAAAGGTTCAAGTAATTTCAGGGTGAAGTTGAAAGATCGTCGTGACAAGAGGATAAAAGATCTATGATATGATCATAGAGATGAATATCTGGATTACGAGTTTGGCACAGAATTAAGACATTGTGGAAATTGTTTCACAACTAATACAGCCTGGAACACCATAGTGTGATGGTGTGTCCGAACATCATAACTGCACCCTATTGGATATGATGCATACCATGATGTCTCTTATCGAATTACCATGATAGTTTATGGGTTAGGCATTAGAGACAACCACATTCATTTTAAATAGGGCACCACGTAATTCCGATGAGATGACACCGTATGAACTATGGTTTAGAGAAACCTAAGCTGTCATTTCTTAAAAGTTTGGGGCTGCGACGCTTATGTGAAAAAGTTTCAGGATGATAAGCTCGAGCCCAAAGCGGATAAATGCATCTTCATAGGACACCCAAAACAGTTGGGTATACCTCCTAATTCAGATCCGAAAGCAATAGAGATTGTTTCTAGAATCGGGTCCTTTCTCGAGGAAAAGTTTCTCTCGAAAGAATTGAGTGGGAGGATGGTGGAGACTTGATGAGGTTATTGAACCGTCTCTTCAACTAGTGTGTGGCATGGCACAGGGAGTTGTTCCTGTGGCACCTACACCAATTGAAGTGGAAGCTTATGATAGTGATCATGAAACTTCAGATCAAGTCACTACCAAACCTCGTGGGATGACAAGGATGCGTACTACTTCAAAGTGGTACGTAATCCTGTCTTGGAAGTCATGTTGCTAGACAACAATGAACCTACGAGCTATGGAGAAGCGATGGTGGGCCCGGATTCCGATAAATGGCTGGAGGCCATATAATCCGAGAGAGGATCCATATATGAAAACAAAGTGTAGACTTTGGAAGAACTACTTGATGGTCGTAAGGCTGTTAGGTACATATGGATTTTAAAAGGAAGACGGACAATGATAGTAAGTATCACCATTAAGAAAGCTCGGCTTGTCATTAAGATGTTTTCCGACAAGTTCAAGGAGTTGACTACGATGAGACTTTCTCACTCGTAGCGATGCTAAGAGTCTGTTGGAATTATATTAGCGATTACTGCATTATTTATGAAATCTTGCAGATAGGATGTCAAAACATTGTTTCCTCGATGATTTTCTTGAGGAAAGGTTGTATGTGATACAATCGGAAGGTTTTGTCAATCCTGAAAGATGCTAACAAGTGTGTAAAGCTCCAGCTATCCTTCTAAGGACTGGAGTAAGCATCTTGGAGTTGGAATGTATGCTTTGATGAGATGATCCAAGATTTTGGTGTATACAAAGTTTATGAGAAACTTGTATTTCCAAAGAAGTGAGTGGGAGCACTATAGAATTTCTAATAAGTATATGTTGTTGACATATTGTTGATCAGAAATGATGTAGAATTTCTGGAGAGCATATAGGGTTATTTGGAAAGTGTTTTTCAATGGAAAGCCTAGATTAAGCTACTTGAACATTGAGCATCAAGATCTATAAGGATAGATCAAAACGCTTAATGGTACTTTCAAATGAGCACATACTTTGACATGATCTTGAAGGTGTTCAAGATGGATCAGTCAAAGAAGGAGTTCTTGCCTGAGTTTTAAGGTACGAAGTTAAGACTTAAAGCTCGACCACGGCAGAACAGAGAGAAAGGACGAAGGTCGTCCCCTATGCTTAAGACATAGGCTCTACAGTATGCTATGCTGTGTACCGCACCTGAAGTGTGCCTTGCCACATGTCTGGCTAGAGGGTACGAAGGTGATCTAGGAGTAGATCACCAGATAGCGGTCAAAATTGTCCTTAGAGGAATAAGGATATGTTTCTCGGTTATGGAGGTGATAAAGAGTTTGACATAAAGAGTTACGTCGATGCAAGCTTAACACCTATCCGGATAGCTCTGAGTAGAGATACCAGATACGTATATTGGAGCAACAATTTGGAACAGCTCCAAGTAGAACAGTTATTTGAAATGGCTCCAAATGTAGCGTAGTAGTTGCATCTACAAGATGACATAGAAATTTGCGAAGTACATACAGATCTGAATGTTGCAGACCCGTTGACTAAAACCTCTCTCACAAGCAACATAATCAAACCTAGAACTCATTGAGTGTTAATCACATAGTGATGTGAACTAGACTACTGACTCTAGTAAACTCTTGGGTGTTAGTCACATGGCGATGTGACCTTGAGTGTTAATCACATATCGATGTGAACTGGATTATTGACTCTAGTGCAAGTGGGAGACTGTTGGAAATATGCCCTAGAGGCAATAATAAATTAGTTATTATTATATTTCCTTGTTCATGATAATCGTTTATTATCCATGCTAGAATTTTATTGATAGGAAACTCAAATACATGTGTGGATACATAGACAACACCATGTCCCTAGTAAGCCTCTAGTTGACTAGCTCGTTGATCAATAGATGGTTACGGTTTCCTGACCATGGACATTGGATGTCGTTGATAACGGGATCACATCATTAGGAGAATGATGTGATGGACAAGACCCAATCCTAAGCATAGCACAAGATCGTGTAGTTCGTACGCTAAAGCTTTTCTAATGTCAAGTATCATTTCCTTAGACCATGAGATTGTGCAACTCCCGGATATCGTAGGAATACTTTGGGTGTGCCAAACGTCACAACGTAACTGGGTGGCTATAAAGGTACACTACAGGTATCTCCGAAAGTGTCTGTTGGGTTGGCACGAATCGAGACTGGGATTTGTCACTCCGTGTAAGCGGAGAGGTATCTCTGGGCCCACTCGGTAGGACATCATCATAATGTGCACAATGTGATCAAGGAGTTGATCACGGGATGATGCGTTACGGAACGAGTAAAGAGACTTGCCGGTAACGAGATTGAACAAGGTATCGGGATACCAATGATCGAATCTCGGGCAAGTATCGTACTGATAGACAAAGGGAATTGTATACGGGATTGATTAAGTCCTTGACATCGTGGTTCATCCGATGAGATCATCGTGGAACATGTGGGAGCCAACATGGGTATCTAGATCCCACTGTTGGTTATTGACCGGAGAACGTCTCGGTCATGTCTGCATGGTTCCCGAACCCGTAGGGTCTACACACTTAAGGTTCGATGACGCTAGGGTTATAAAGGAAGTTTGTATGTGGTTACCGAATGTTGTTTGGAGTCCCGGATGAGATCCCGGACGTCACGAGGAGTTCTGGAACGGTCCGGAGGTAAAGATTTATATATGGGAAGTCCTGTTTTGGTCACCGGAAAAGTTTCGGGGTTTATCGGTAACGTACCGGGACCACCGGGAGGGTCCCGGGGGTCCACCAAGTGGGGCCACCAGCCCCGGAGGGCTTCATGGGCCAAGTGTGGAAGGGGACCAGCCCCAGGTGGGCTGGTGCGCCCTCCCACAAGGCCCAAGGCGCAAGGGAAGAGGAGAGGGGGCAAACCCTAGGGCAGATGGGCCCTAAGGCCCATCCTGGTGCGCCTCCCTCTCCCCCTCCCCCTTGGCCACCTCCCTTAGATGGGATCTAGGCTGGCCGCCACCCCTAGGGGTGGAAACCCTAAAGGGGGCGCAGCCCCTCCCCTTCCCCTATATATACTTGGCCTAGGGGCTGCCCAATAAACGCGATTTGATCTCTCCTCTTGCTGGCGCAGCCCTGCTTCTCTCCCTCCTCCTCTCCCGCGGTGCTTGGCGAAGCCCTGCAGGATTGCCACGCTCCTCCATCACCACCACGCCGTTGTGCTGCTGCTGGATGGAGTCTTCCTCAACCTCTCCCTCTCTCCTTGCTGGATCAAGGCATAGGAGACATCATCGGGTTGTACGTGTTTGAACGCGGAGGTGCCGTCCGTTCGGCACTAGGATCATCGGTGATTTGGATCACGACGAGTACGACTCCATAAACCCCGTTCTCTTGAACGCTTCCGCTTAGCGATCTACAAGGGTATGTAGATGCACTCTCCTTCCCCTCGTTGCTAGTCTCTCCATAGATAGATCTTGGTGACACGTAGGAAAATTTTGAATTTCTGCTACGTGCCCCAACACCTTTAACATTACGGCAGTTCGCTCCTAGTCATCCCGTCCTTTGACATTACGGCAGTTTCACTAATCCTAACCCTCCTCCCAAATCCATGGCGTCCCAAATCTCCATGATCGGTGGTGAGTACAAGGTTAGAACCATCACCGGCGATGAGTTTGACGTCATCTACACATGTTCTTCCGCGATGGTGAAAGGATGCCTTGCTTACTTCATATGCATGTTCGAAAACTCAAATGATGAGTGGGTCACTGGGCTAGATGTTGAGTACACCATAGCCCTGGGCAAAGAGAAGAATATAAAGGAGGAAGATATGATGAAGCCCGCCGTGATCCAGGATTGCGTGCATAACTTGTGCTTGGTCTACCACATATGCCATGCCGACGTTGAGTGCAAGGAATTTAAGAAGTTCCTCACGTGCAACCTAGTCAAATTCGTTATTGTAGACTTTACAATCGACATAAGAGTCCTGGGTCAGATGGGACTCGTTGTAGGCAAGCCCTTCGACCTCCAAAAGAATGAGCTGGTGCCCTCCCATGATCACCCTTCAATGCTGACCCTGGAAGGAGCCATGGTTCATCCTTCGTACAGTAAACTGAAGAAACCTCCACCCAAGTTTCATCGTGCATGGAAGTGGAATGTACTAGACATAGACCACATCCACTACGCTGCAATGGATGCCTACCTTTGTTTCAATATCTACAAGGGTTGTATGAAGATCAAAAGCCAAGTGTGCGGTTCAAGCAAAGAAGTATCGGGCAGGAGGAAGAGGGACAAGGACGAAGTTGAGCACATGACGAGGAGTCCGAGTAAGGTGGCAGCGTCGTTGCTCATGGTGGTTCTAATGCAGTGTTTACCGGATTAGTTGCTTAGTTTAATTTCAGGTGTGCTTAGTTTTATTTGAGGGGTGTGTTGTGCTAAGCAGCAGAACTATGTTATGTTCCTTCTCGTTACTTTAACTCTTCAGTACGTACATCCTAGTATTTCTGATAGTTCATCTTCTAGTTGGCATAGTACTACTACTTGTTTATTCACATTATATACGTACAGTATATATGGCCAACATCATATAGCCAACAGTTTAGTTGTCAAATAATTTCAGGGTGCTTAGTTTTGTCAAAGAATTTTAGGGTGCTTAGTTTTATTTGAGGGGTGTGTTGTGCTGGACACCATTATTGTGAATCAAATCTCTTTTGCCATGTTATAATGACATAAATACCGATGGACCAACATGCCAGCTCTCCCTCTATCTCACTATAGTAAAATGAAGTGTGGGGCCTACTTGATCCCAACAGCATTCTCTTTTTTCATGTAAAATTATTCGCTTGGTTACTCCTGACAAGCGAGGCCACACTTATCATTGTGAGAATCGGCTTATTTTTGTCATATAACATGGTCACGGGTTTGACGTGAAAATAACAATGTCTAATGGCACTTTTGAGCAAACCTCTAACTTAACGATGGCATTTTTGAGATATCTAATTGCATTTTTGAGCAGGCATCTCACAGATCGATGGCATTTTTGAGTAGTTGTAACTTCTAATGGCAAAACTGAGTAGTGATACACAACTTGTGGCATAAATAATAAGAACCCAAGAATTAAATAGGTATGCTAATTTCTTTAATAGAATTTAGCACCCCATTTAAGCACGTAATAGCTTTTTTAATAGTACTATATGCATGATACGTCTCCAACGTATCTATAATTGCTCCATGCTATATTATCTACTGTTTTGGACATTATTGGGATTTATTATCCACCTTTATATTATTTTTGGGACTAACCTATTAACCGGAGGCCCAGCCTAGAATTGTTGTTTTTGCCTGTTTTAGGGTTTCGAAGAAGAGGAATATCAAACGGACTCCAAACGGAATGAAACCTTCGGGAACGTGATTTTCTCAACAGATAAGACCCGGGAAACTTGAACCCTACGCCAAGGCACGTAACAGGAGGCCATGAGGTAGGGGGCGCGCCCTACCCTACCAGGCGCGCCCCCACCCTCGTGGGCCCCCTGTTGCTCCACCGACGTACTTCTTCCTCCTATATATATCCACGTACCCCAAACGATCAAAGTAGGAGCCAAAACCATAATTCCACCACCGTAACTTTCTGTATCCACAAGGTCCCATCTTGGGGCCTGTTCCGGAGCTCCGTCGGAGGGAGCATTGATCATGGAGGGCTTCTACATCAACACCATAGCCTCTCCAATGAAGTGTGAGTAGTTTACCTCAGACCTACGGGTCCATAGTTAGTAGCTAGATGGCTTCTTCTCTCTTTTTGGATCTCAATACAGTGTTCTCCCCCTCTCTTGTGGAGATCTATTCAATGTAATCTTCTTTTTGCGGTGTGTTTGTTGAGACCGATGAATTGTGGGTTTATGATCAAGTCTATCTATGAATAACATTTGAATCTTCTCTGAATTCTTTTATGTATGATTGGTTATCTTTGCAAGTCTCTTCGAATTATCAGTTTGGTTTGGCCTACTAGATTGATCTTTCTTGCAATGGGAGAAGTGCTTAGCTTTGGGTTCAATCTTGCGGTGTCCTTTCCCGGTGACAGTAAGGGCAGCAAGGCACGTATTGTATTGTTGCCATCGAGGATAACAAGATGGGGTTTTCTTCATATTGCATGAGTCTATCCCTCTACATCATGTCATCTTGCTTAAGGAGTTACTCTGTTTTTAACTTAATACTCTAGATGCATGCTGGATAGCGGTCGATGAGTGGAGTAATAGTAGTAGACGCAGGCAGGAGTTGGTCTACTTGTCTCGGACGTGATGCCTATATACATGATCATGCCTAGATATTCTCATAACTATGCTCAATTCTATCAATTTCTCAACAGTAATTTGTTCACCCATCGTAGAATACTTATGCTCTCGAGAGAAGCCACTAGTGAAACCTATGGCCCCCAGGTCTATCTTTATCATATTGTTCTCCTACTACTTTGCTATTTACTTTGCCTTTATTTTACTTTGCATCTTTATCATAAAAATACCAAAAATATTATCTTTATCATATCTATCAGATCTCACTCTCGTAAGTGGCCACATAGGGATTGACAACCCCTATTGTGTTGGTTGCGAGTATTTATTTGTTTTGTGCAGGTACGAGGGACTCGCGCGTAGCCTCCTATTGGATTGATACCTTGGTTCTCAAAAACTGAGGGAAATACTTACGCTACTTTGCTGCATCATCCCTTCCTCTTTGGGGAAAACCAACGCAGTGCTCAAGAGGTAGCAAGAAGGATTTCTGGCGCCGTTGCCGGGGAGTTCTTCGCAAAAGTCAGCATACCAAGTACCCATCACATACCCTTATCTCCCGCATTACATTATTTTTCATTTGCCTCTCGTTTTCCTCTCCCCCACTTCACCCTTGCCGTTTTATTCGCCCTCTCTCTCTATCCTCCCTCTCTTTCTCTATTTGCCTCTTTTGCCCGCTTGCTTTTTGTTTGCTTGTGTGTTAGTTTGCTTGCTTGTCATGATGGCTCAAGATAATACTAAATTGTGTGACTTCACCAATACCAACAACAATATTTTATTAGCACTCCGATTGCTCCTCTTACCGATGTTGAATCTTGTGAAATTAATACTGCTTTGTTGAATCTTGTCATGAAAGATCTGTTTTCCGGCCTTCCTAGTGAAGATGCCGCTACCCATCTTAATAGCTTCATTGATTTGTGTGACATGCAAAATAAGAAAGATGTGGATAATGATATTGTTAAATTGAAGCTATTTCCTTTTTTGCTTAAAGATTGTGCTAAAGCTTGGTTTTCGTCTTTGCCTAAAAATAGTATTGATTCATGGAACAAGTGCAAAGATGCTTTTATCTGTAACTATTTTCCTCCTGCTAAGATCATATCTCTTAGAAATGATATTATGAATTTTAAGCAACTTGATCATGAACATGTTGCACAAGCTTGGGAGAGAATGAAATTAATGATACGTAATTTCCCTACTCATGGTTTAAATTTGTGGATGATTATACAAATTGTTTATGCCGGATAGAATTTTGCTTCTAGAAATCTTTTAGATCGGCCACGGGAGGCACTTTTATGGAAATCACTTTAGGAGAAGCTACTAAACTCCTAGATAATATTATGGTTAATTATTCTCATTGGCATACTGAAAGATCTACTAATAAAAAGGTGCATGCGATAGAAGAAATTAATGTTTTGAGTGGAAAGATGGATGAACTTATGAAATTATTTGCTAATAAGAGTGTTTCTTCTGATCCTAATGATATGCCCTTGTCTACTTTGATTGAGAATAATAATGAATCTATGGATGTAAATTTTTTTGGTAGGAACAATTATGGTAACAACGCGTATAGAGGAAATTTTAATCCTAGGCCTTATCCCAGTAATCCCGCTAATAATTATGGTAATTCCTACAACAATTCTTATGGAAATTATAATAAGATGCCCTCTGATTTTGAATCTAATATTAAAGAATTTATTACTTCGCAAAAGAATTTTAATGCTATGATTGAAGAAAAATTGCTTAAGATTGATGATTTGGCTAGGAACATTGATAGAATTTCTCTCGATGTTGATTCTTTGAAACTTAGATCTATTCCACCTAAGCATGATATCAATGAGTCTCCCAAAGCCATGAGAATTTCCATTGATGAGTGCAAAGAAAGAACCGCTAGGATGCGTGCTAAGAAAGATGCCTTTATAAGAGCGTGTTCTTCTAGTTCCTATAAAAATAATGATGAAGACCTAAAAGTTATTGATGTGTCCCCTATTAAATCTTTGTTTTACAATATGAATCTTGGTAATTATGAGACTGAATATGATCCACCTTTACCTAGAAGGCGTTCCAAGAATTTGGAATTTGTTGATCTTCATGCTAAAATTGATAAAAGTGGGATTGAAGAAATTAAAACCCTAGATGTTGCTAAACCCACTATTATGGATTTCAAGGAATTTAACTATGAAAACTGCTCTTTGATTGATTGTATTTCCTTGTTGCAATCCGTGCTAAATTCTCCTCACGCTTATAGCCAAAATAAAGCGTTTACTAAACATATCGTTGATGCCTTGATGCAATCTTATGAAGAAAAACTTGAATTGGAAGTTTCTATGCCTAGAAAACTTTATGATGAGTGGGAACCAACTATTAAAATTAAAATTAAAGATCATGAATGCTATGCTTTATGTGATTTGGGTGCTAGTGTTTCCACGATTCCAAAGACTTTGTGTGATTTGTTAGGTTTCCATGATTTTGATGATTGCTCTTTAAAGTTGCACCTTGTGGATTCCACTATTAAGAAACCTATGGGAAGAATTAATGATGTTCCTATTGTTGCTAATAGGAATTATGTGCCCGTAGATTTTATTGTTCTTGACATAGATTGCAATCCTTCATGTCCTATTATTCTTGGTAGACCTTTCCTTAGAACGATTGGTGCAATTATTGATATGAAGGAAGGAAATATTAGATTCCAATTTCCATTAAGGAAAGGCATGGAACACTTTCCTAGAAATAAAATTAAATTACCTTATGAATCTATTATGAGAGCCACTTATGGATTACCTAACAGAGATGGCAATACCTAGATCTATTCTTGCTTATTATGCCTAGCTAGGGGCGTTAAACGATAGCGCTTGTTGGGAGGCAACCCAATTTCATTTTTATTCCTTTTTTTCTCCTGTTTAGTAATAAATAATTTATCTAGCGTCTGTTTTGGTTGTGTATTTTGTGTTTAATTAGTGTTTGTGCCAAGTAGAACCATTTGGAAGACTTGGGGAAAGTCTTGTTGAACTTGCTGTAAAAAACAGAAACTTTAGCGCTCACGAGAACTGCTGTCATTTTTATTTTGAAAGTGATATTTAGTTAATTATTTCTGAAGATGGTTAATAGATAAATTCCTCACATCCAGCAATTTATTTTATAATTGTTTGGGTTCCAGATATTGCGCTAGCTATAGATTACTACAGACTGTTCTGTTTTTGACAGATTCTGTTTTTCGTGTGTTGTTTGCTTATTTTGATGAATCTATGGCTAGTAAAATAGTTTATAAACCATAGATAAGTTGGATTACAGTAGGTATAACACCAATATAAATAAAGAATGAGTTCATTACAGTACCTTGAAGTGATCTTTTATTTTCTTTCGCTAACGGAGCTCACGAGATTTTCTCCTTTAAGTTTTGTGTTGTGAAGTTTTCAAGTTTTGGGTAAAGATTTGATGGATTATGGAACAAGGAGTGGCAAGAGCCTAAGCTTGGGGATGCCCATGGCACCCCCAAGATAATCTAAGGACATCTAAAAGCCAAAGCTTGGGGATGCCCAGGAAGGCATCCCCTCTTTCGTCTACTTCTATCGGTAACTTTACTTGGAGCTATATTTTTATTCGCCACATGATATGTGTTTTGCTTGGAGCGTCTTGTATGATTTGAGTCTTTGCTTGTTAGTTTAACACAATCATCCTTGCGGTACACACCTTTTGAGAGAGCCATACATGATTTGGAATTTGTTAGAATACTCTATGTGCTTCGCTTATATCTTTTGAGTTATATAATTTTGCTCTAGTACTTCACTTATATCTTTTAGAGCATGGTGGTGGATTTGTTTTATAGAAACTATTGATCTCTCATGCTTCACTTACATTATTTTGAGAGTCTTAATAGCATGGTAATTTGCTTAAAATCCTAATATGCTAGGTATTCAAAGTTAGTAAAATTTTCTTAAGAGTGTTTTGAATACTAAGAGAAGTTTGATGCTTGATAATTGTTTTGAGATATGGAGGTAATAATATCAAAGTCGTGCTAGTTGAGTAGTTGTGAAATTGAGAAATACTTGAGGTTTGCAAGTCCCGTAGCATGCACGTATGGTAAATGTTATGCAACAAATTTGAAACATGAGGTGTTATTTGATTGTCTTCCTTATGAGTGGCGGTCGGGGACGAGCGATGGTCTTTTCCTACCAATCTATCCCCCTAGGAGCATGCGCGTAGTACCGAGGTTTTTGATGACTTGTAGATTTTTGCAATAAGTATGTGAGTTCTTTATGACTAATGTTGAGTCCATGGATTATACGCACACTCACCCTTCCATCCTTGCTAGCCTCTTCGGTACCATGCATTGCCCTTTCTCACATTGAGAGTTGGCGCAAACTTTGCCGGTGCATCCAAACCCCATGATATGATACGCTCTTTCACACATAAACCTCCTTATATCTTCCTCAAAACAGCCACCATACCTACCTATTATGGCATTTCCATAGCCATTCCGAGATATATTGCCATGCAACTTTCCATCATTCCGTTCATAATGACACATTCATCATTGTCATATTGCTTAGCATGATCATGTAGTTGACTTAGTATTTGTGGCAAAGCCACCGTTCATAATTCTTTCATACATGTCGCTCTTGGTCCTTTGCATATCCCGGTACACCGCCGAAGGCATTCATATAGAGTCATCTTTTGTTCTAGTATCGAGTTGTAATCATTGAGTTGTAAATAAATAGAAGTGTGATGAGCATCATTTTCTAGAGCATTGTCCCAAGTGAGGAATATAAAAAAACAGAAAGGCCATAAAAAGAGAAGGCCCAAAAAAAGAGATAAAGAGAGAGAAGGGACAATGTTACTATCCTTTGCCACACTTGTTCTTCAAAGTAGCACCATAATCTTCATGATAGAGAGTCTCTTGTTTTGTCACTTTCATATACTAGTGGGAATTTTCATTATAGAACTTGGCTTGTATATTCCAACAATGGGCCTCCTCAAGTGCCCTAGGTCTTTGTGAGCAAGCAAGTTGGATGCACACCCACTAGTTTCTTTTGTTGAGCTTTCATACATTTATAGCTCTAGTGAATCCGTTGCATGGCAATCCCTACTCCTTGCATTAACATCAATCGGTGGGCATCTCCATAGCCCATTGATTAGCCTCGTTGATGTGAGACTTTCTCATTTTTTGTCTTCTCCACATAACCCCCTCATTATATTCTATTACACCTATAGTGCTATGTCCATGGCTCGCGCTCATATATTGCGTGAAAGTTTATAGGTTTGAGATTACTAAAGTATGAAACAATTGCTTGGCTTGTCATCAGGGTTGTGCATGATGAGATCATTCTTGTGTGATGAAAATGAAACATGACTAAACCATATGATTTTGTAGGGATGAACTTTCTTTGGCCATGTTATTTTGAGAAGACATAATTGCTTAGTTAGTATGCTTGAAGTATTATTATTTTTATGTCAATATGAACTTTTGTCTTGAATCTTTCAGATCTGAATATTCATACCACAATTAAGAAGAATTAAATTAAAATTATGCCAAGTAGCACTCCGCATCAAAATTTCTGTTTTATCATTTACCTACTCGAGGACGGGCAGGAGTTAAGCTTGGGGATGCTTGATACGTCTCCAACATATCTATAATTTTTGATTGCTCCATGCTATATTATCTACTGTTTTGGACATTATTGGGCTTTATTATCTACTTTTATATTATTTTTGGGACTAACCTATTAACCGAAGACCCAGCCCAGAATTGCTGTTTTTTGCCTGTTTTAGGGTTTCGAAGAAAAGGAATATCAAATGGACTCCAAACGGAATGAAACCTTCGGGAACGTGATTTTCTCAACACATAAGACCCGGGAGACTTGGACCCTACACCAAGGCACGTAACAGAAGGCCATGAGGTAGGGGGCGCGCCCTACCCTACCAGGCGCGCCCCCCACCCTCGTGGGCCCCCTGTTGCTCCACCGACATACTTCTTCCTCCTATATATATCCACGTACCCCCAAATGATCAGAGCAGGAGCCAAAACCCTAATTCCACCGCCGTAACTTTCTGTATCCATGAGATCCCGTCCTGGGGCCTATTCCGGAGCTCCACCGGAGGGGGCATCGATCACAGAGGGCTTCTACATCAACACCATAGCCTCTCCGATAAGTGTGAGTAGTTTACCTCAGACCTACGGGTCCATAGTTAGTAGCTAGATGGCTTCTTCTCTCTTTTTGGATCTCAATACAATGTTCTCCCCCTCTCTTGTGGAGATCTATTCGATGTAATCTTCTTTTTGCGGTGTGTTTGTTGAGACCGATGAATTGTGGGTTTATGATCAAGTCTATCTAAGAATAATATTTGAATCTTCTCTGAATTCTTTTATGTATGATTGGTTATCTTTGCAAGTCTCTTTGAATTATCAGTTTGGTTTGGCCTACTAGATTGATCTTTCTTGCAATGGGAGAAGTGCTTAGCTTTGGGTTCAATCTTGCGGTGTCCTTTCCCGGTGACAGTAAGGGCAGCAAGGCACGTATTGTATTGTTGCCATCGAGGATAACAAGATGGGGTTTTCTTCATATTGCATGAGTCTATCCCTCTACATCATGTCATCTTGCTTAAGGCGTTACTCTGTTTTTAACTTAATACTCTAGATGCATGCTGGATAGCGGTCGATGAGTGGAGTAATAGTAGTAGATGCAGGCAGGAGTCGGTCTACTTGTTTCGGACGTGATGCCTATATACATGATCATGCCTAGATATTCTCATAACTATGCTCAATTCTGTCAATTGCTCAACAGTAATTTGTTCACCCACCGTAGAATACTTATGCTCTCGAGAGAAGCCACTAGTGAAACCTATGGCCCCCGGGTCTATCTTTATCATATTGTTCTCCAACTACTTTGCTATTTACTTTGCCTTTATTTTACTTTGCATCTTTATCATGAAAATACCAAAAATATTATCTTTATCATATCTATAAGATCTCACTCTTGTAAGTGGCCTCATAGGGATTGACAACCCCTATTTGCGTTGGTTGCGAGGATTTATTTGTTTTGTGCAGGTACGAGGGACTCGCGCGTAGCCTCCTACTGGATTGATACCTTGGTTCTCAAAAACTGAGGGAAATACTTACACTACTTTGCTGCATCATCCCTTCCTCTTCAGGGAAAACCAACGCAGTGCTCAAGAGGTAGCAATGCATAATTTGGCGACGAGCATTCTCTATATGTACCACCTTTTTCTTTAAGTTCATCTTGTTAGTTTTGCTCCATGGCGCAATCCATCGATACTACGACTGTACAAAAGTATACATTTTTTAAAAGGCTAGGGGGCGGGGCAGTTTAGCTTGGTCAGATTCACGAGAGGCGGGGGCCTTTGTGATTTGATGGCTCATTACTGCTGGGAGGCGGGGCCTTGTGATTTGACTGCTCGTATAAATGTGCCAACGACCTGAGGAGGAGCAAAGAACCGTGCGTTATACTCAAGTTTTCTAATGGAGTACGACGGAGGAGCATGAAACACGACAGCCCAGTGCCATGTGGCGATAAAAATGATCTAATTTGCTAGTCATCTTATTGTTAGCATTGTTCTATTCATGCCTCGCAGAGAACGTGACACGTGCGACGAAACACCCGAAGCAAAAGAAGAAACACATGAGCAAAAGAAGAAGGAAGATTATCACCCCAAAAAAAGAAGGAAGACGTGCACACAAGTCTGAGGCACTGCTCTACTACATGGAGGGTTGCTGGCCGCGGAGTTGTAACTGCTTCTACATCGCCTCCGCGACCTCCATCTCCTTGCGCGTCTCCTCCGTCATCTTCTTCATTATGTCCATGACGCGGGATTTCTCGACGCGAGCCGTCATCATTTGTTCCATGGCTGCATTACGTACCTTGACAGCAGTCGGGTGCTCGATGCGGACCTTCGCCAATTCCATCTTTTGTTCCATGACGAGGGCCTGCACCATCTTCATCGAGGAACTATTCTTCTCATGCAACTTATTCCAGCCGGTGTTCTCCTCCTTCAGCGGGTCGAGCTCGTGGCAGAGCTTCGCCTTGTCCTCCTGAAGTTGCAGGATTTTGCCAGTTGCCTTCTTCTCCGAGGCAATGCTCTTCTTTAGTAGCATCACCAAGCCGACGGTCAACTCCCGCTGCTCATTGAGCACAGCGGGCATGTCATCGAGGCTCTCCTTCAATAGCTCCACCAAGCCATGGATGAACTCCTTCTTCTTATTGAGCTTCTTATTGAGCTGATCAGGCATGCCGTCGAGGGATAACGACTCCAGCGCCGCCAGCTCGGCATGTTCGCCTCCGCGGCTAGGGTGCTCCTGGGAGCCATCGCCTGCCCATGAGAGATCTTTCGAGCTCTCTGCGAGTCATCGAGCCCTCTCTTTTTTCCACGGCCTTGGTTGCCGCTCCCTTGTTACGAGTAGTTCTCGACCTAGAGCTCTACACACCGGCCATGGCAAGGACGGATGAAGAAGGACTTATGAGGAGGAAGGTAGAGTAATTTTCGGTTAGGTAGTTCCCCTTTTTACAACCTAAGTACTAGCACTAGTACTAAAACCTGCATAGTGGGAACACGTTCAGGTCTGGTATGTACTAGTAGGTGTGAGCAGGCTTACACTTAATTGTAGCACTAGTACTTTGGAATGTGATGGGAACAAGGTAAAGATTAATTGATGGTTTTGGTTGCGTGGCCCGAAACAGCTCCCGATGAGTTTAGTGGAACATAAATTTCAAGTACTCCCTCCATCTCAGTTTACAAGGCTTGCACGTGTATCTAGGTCGTCAATTTAACTTATATAAAATAAAGTGTTTAACATAAAAAATATATCATTAAAAATAGAATATTTGAAGTTTGTAATGATATATATTTCGTAATGTATGCCTCTTATTAAATTGGTCAAATTAACGACCTAGGTACACATGCAAGACTTGTAAACTAAGATTGAGGGAGTACTACACTGCTCAAATGCAGTCGCATAAGTCAGTGATGTAACTGGTTGTACATGTTAGACCAAGCCGATGTGTGTCCCTTCGGTGAGACGTGGGTCCGACCGACCGTCTGTTGGTGCGACCGACCGTAAAGTATTAGACGATGGAGACTTCTGGTTGTGGCTTTGGTTGATTGTCACGACCAAGCATTCAAAAACTAGTGATAAATCAATCACCATATTTTTTCAAACGGCCAAGTATTTTCACAGGAATACAATACATATAGATGGAGTGATTGTCAAGGTTGCAAACTGACATGGCATTGCAAGTTCACTGCAGCAGCAACCGACTAGGTCACTGCATCGTTGGCGGGGATGGAGGGCAGCTCACCTCGCCTATGATGCATGCCTAGCGGCGCTGCCGCAACTAGTCCCAGGATTTGGCTTCTCCTACTGCCCATTTGAACAGTTGCACCGGGTGCTCATGCCATTGCACAGGCATAAGCGTTCTTTCCTCCGCAGTTGACTCCGTGAATATGATCTCTGCCATTAGCCCTAGCTCGAAATCAATGTGATGCTGCCAAATGCTGACATCCCTCAGCATCTCTCCCCTGAGATCGACTTGAGCCTCCGCCTTGTGCTGCGCCAGGCGCAGCTCCTTGGAACTTCTCTCCAATCGATGCGACGCTTCCTTGATCCGATTTTCCCTTGCTGCCAACCATCTGAAACGCAGCCCTGGCATGTCCTCCGGCGCCACCGATCTATGATTCCATAGCAATGGATCCCCTCTAAAACACATGTGGGTTTCGCTCAAAGGAAGCAGTGCTGCGGGCCACAGCGAGAGGGCAGACCACAGGATCCTCGGATCTAAGGGATTATCCATGGCGGGATCCGGTGGGCGAGGCGGGGAGGCGAGCCTAGGCGCTGGGAGAGCCCTACGAGGCTAAGATAAAGATAGTACTACTCCACTCCGTCCATATTTAAATACAAAGGCCACCAATAGTTGCCCTGGCAAAAATTGATCATGCTACCTGCGTCCTAGTTTATTGGCCCCCTTTTTATGTCACTTTTTAAGACATGCATAAATATTATGTTACTCCACTTCCTGTCGTCTCCAGCTCGCAGGTCTTCATGACGGCACAGCCTCCTCCTTTGGTTGAATTGCTGGCCCGCAATCCTTCCGCTCCGCCTGACGCCTTGAAGGAGGCCATTTCCACACTGGCGCGGCTTTGGGACAACCTCCAAGGCACTGAACACCGACTGGTGGCGGGGCGCCTTGAACTGATCTCTGGTTGGCTGCAGTCCGACGCGTCTGTCAGGGAGGCGCTGAGCCAGGCCGTGGCGGCTTCCGAGAAGGACAAGCAGGCCACTGCCCATGCCGCGGCCGCCCGTGAGGTGGCGCTAAAGGACGCCGGGGCCCCCCAGGACTGCTGTCGGTCAATGGAGGCCGAGCTGGAGGCCATGCGCAACGAGCGCGCGGCCGCGGCTCAAGACCGCAAGGCGGAGGAGGAGAAGATGAAGGCCCGAGTGGACGCTGTTAGAGGTCGCGACACTGGGGCAGTTGGTGAGGGCACAGGCCATGGAGCGCAGCTGCTTGGAGAAGTTGGAGCAGGAGATGAAGATAGAGAAGGCCAAGCTGGAAGCCAAGGTGAAGGTCCTGGCTGAGGACTGCATGGCCTTCAGGTCCCTTGAAGAGAAGTCTCGCATGGCGCTGCGGGCACTCTACGAGAAGGGCTTGGAGGAGCCGTTGGTGATAGACGATGAAGGCCCCACCCAGCTGCTTCCTCATCTTGTTGTGGCGCTTGAAGACGTCGTCGACGGGATCGGCCCCTTGGTGGAGCGGGAAGCCCGTGCGCTCTCCTCTGCTGCACTGACGCGCGTCTTCAGCCACCTCCATCTTCGCGATCCCGACGCCGACCTTGATGAGCTGCTCGAGCCAGTGGATGACGAGCGCTGCGCAGCCGCTGCCGAAGCCATGAAGTGCCAGGTGAAGGCCTTGCTAAAGAAGTTCCACGCCTTCGACCCTGCGCCCCCGACTGGCGGCGCCACCGGACCTGCAACTCCGGCGGGCGGCGCTGGTGAGGGTAACGTCGCCATTGGAGGGGCACCTTTTGCAAGCGACGGCGGCGTCCAAGGATGACGAGATGGCTTGGTGGTGGCTCGTTTTCTTGCTTTGCTTCTGCAACATGAACCATGCCTCGTGTAGGTGTTTAAACTTGTGTTTGGTATTCGAAAAACAGTATGCCTTGTAATATTTGTTTGAGATTTCACAATTTCTTTTCTGTTTGCTTGATGTTCTACGTCGGCAGGGCCCGACCCCGCGCATACCTCAGCCGCCATTGGGCTGTCCGGATCACCAAGATGGACCAAGGAGTGAGGGGCTACGTGGCCAGTTAGGCTCCTGAGTCGCGATGCTCATGAGTCCCCCTTGATGCTCAAACAGCTTACGGAAAGGAGGTGCGTAAGTAGGCCTAGTGTTCTACGTCGGCAGGGACCGACCCCTCGCATACCTCAGCCGCCATTGGTCGTCCAGATCACCAGGACGGACCAAGGAGTGAGGGGCTACGTGGCCAGTTAGGATCCTCAATCGCGATGCTCAGGAGTCCCCCTTGACGCTCAGACAGCCTTCATACCTATCCTTGCCGAGGTCCCGCTCGGGAGTGGTGCATGACGACCAGGTCCGAGAGACCTAGCAGGGAGGCATACGCTAGGCGGGACCTCAGTGTAGCCCCCATGCCCAGCCCCCTCGCGCGACTCTCCCGAGGGGAAAGCATTGCGGTGAGGATGGACACTGAGCCGGGTGGCTCCCTAAGGTTGGTATGGCCATGGTGACGCCTCAGTTGTTTATCACCAGCGCGGAGCATAGCGCTTCCGCACTTGCACGGGCATAGCCCTCCTCGACCATGTCGACTGCCAGTGCGGAGCATGGTGCTTCCACTGGTGCGTGGGTGAGGGCTCCCTCGGAGTGGAGCCCCCGGGGCATGTACAACCCCGCCCTGACACGTGGCTTACACACCAGGGCTCGACGAGGTGTGTCTGGGCACCCGTGAGCCAGCACGGGACTCACGAGGCCCTACCTCAAGGTGGTTAGCACCTGGTCTTGATTCTTGATAGCTTCAGCGGTCCTGCAAAATGGTTAGGTAACCTGCGCCAGACAAATCTCCTGAGGCGATCACATGAGAAGGCCAAACACCAACGACCCCAGGAGGTGACATTAATGGGGCCGGCCCGCTAGATAGAGCTCAGCCATTGGGTTTATTGACGCTGCAGGGATGGACCCGAGCATAGACGTCGTGCCTAGACTTCTCATGCGAAGGATACTAAAGAAAGACGACCGGCGCACGACTCCCGTGGTGGCGAGGCACCGGGTCACGCACCCTGGCATGTCCGTCCTCGATTAGCTCATGCGAGGATAGGGCACCAAGGGCCATGGGAGGTGACGTACACGGGCTGGACCCATGAGCAAGAGCTTAGCCTCTTGGGTTTGGCGATGCTGCAGGGACGGACCCGAGCAGAGACGCCGTGCCCATCCTTAATCATGAGGCAGTCGGGGCGGGCCTGCAAGGGCGTACGACGTTCATGGTATCGAAGTACCGAATAGGCAGGTGGCAATGATAGATAACTTATGCATGGGGACGAGCTAGTTTAGATAGATGCAAAAATGATACATGCCACTGGGACGGACCCGAGCGGCCTGGGGATGATGCGGACCGATGGGCGCCCCCAGCAGAGTAAGCTAAAGATACAGAAATATACATGCCGCAGGGGCAAGCCCGTGTGACCTAGGAATGATGCAGCCCAAGGGGCGCTCCCATCTGAGTAAACCGGGAAATGTCACATGGTACCATTGTCGAAGGAGTGTTGAAGTAGCTGATGAGCATGACGCGGAGTCGCTCCTCACGAGCCACTAGGGCCCTGAGCCTCAGGAGGCTCTGGGGGCTCGGGTGGTTCCTTCAGGACCGTCGCCATTTCAGGTAGGACTGCGTGGTGCCTGGCCTCCTAAGCCGCCAGGATGCTCCGGAGATGATGATGGTAGATGACAGCCGCGTTCGGCAGGCCGAATGGCATGCGAACATAGATGTGAGGTGGGCCCTTGCACCGGCCAGCGTGCGAAGGCTAGAAGCACTCCTGAGACACGGCCCTATTGAGCCTTGGAATGTTGACCCAGACGCGCAGCCCGCGTCCTTGCCGAGATGGGGAGCTGCACTGGGTGGTGGGCGGCGGTCACCGCGTATGGTCTTTGCTTCCTGAAGCTCCTGGGTTGTCTGGGTGATGAACTCCTGAGCACTTGGTGCTCCTTGCATTGTGCCTTCTTGAGGGAAACATGCAACGAAGCACGGCTCCATGTGGTGCCCGACCGCCTCCCTCGTGATGTTGGCTAGGTCTAAGGCCCTCCAGAAGAGAACCCCCGAGCCTTGCCCGAGGAGGGCGCCAGGCATTCCTTCCTATGCGAGGGAAGGAGGCTCCCCAAGTGCGGGCGCTGATCCTGAGACGACGCTGCTAGAGACGCTGCTCTCCTGATGCCCTATATGGAGTAGTTGCTTCTTCTTCTTGGGGATGGCCTCAGGAGGGTACAGGGTGCCCTCGCTGTCGGGGTCTTCGATTGCTATGGCTTGGAAGGCGCGCTCCAGGGAGCACACCGCATCTCTTTCTTTGTAGGGTACTGTGATGATTCCGCCACTTCCTGGCATCTTGAGGACGTTGTAGCCGTGGTGGGTCACTGCCATGAACTTGGCCAAAGCTGTATACCCAGGGATGGTGTTGTATGGCTGACGGATGAGGGGGGCGTCGATTTCGATGAGCTCGGTGCGGTAGTTGTCATGCTGGCCGAAGGTGACAGGGAGGCGGACCTGCCCTATCGGGATGGTGGAGTCGTCGGTCACTCCTAAGAAAGGCTTGGTAGGCTGCAGCTGGTCATATGGCACTTGGAGGCTGTTGAACATCTCGATGGACAGGACATTAAGCCCCACGCCGCCATCGATGAGGGTCTTGGTGACTTGGAAGTTGTTGATGACGGGTGAGCAAAGCATCGGGAGGATGCCAGCAGTTGCCGAGCACTTGAGCTGGGCCGCCGAGCTAAAGGTGATGGCGTACTTGGACCACCTGAGCGGGCGCTTGGCCTCGAGCCTGGGGAGGGCCGCGTTCACCTCACAAGCAAACTGCTTGAAGATGCGCTGGGAAGCTGGGGCCTGAGCACTGCCAAAGATACAGGCGATAACACGCGGCTCCTGGAAGCCCCCAGCCCCCTCGTCCTGATGGTGGTCGTCGTTCCTCCTTGGTGGTGGCGGCAGTGGAGGGAAGCCAGGATTGCCCTGAGGACGGTCCTCGCGAGGCTGGTCCCTCCAGGCACCCTCACAAGGTTGTTCCTACCAGTGGTCCTCACGAGGCCGGTCGCGCCACTCCTGGCGGGGGCCACGGTCGTCCCAGCGTCCTCCACTTTGTCCTCCTCCTTGGTTGTAGCCCCGGTCATTGCGCTCGGGGCGTCGACCGAAGCGTCCATCTCGGATGGCCCTGAGCTCTTGACAATCATTGGTGTTGTGGATGTGTACGTTGTGGAAGTCGTGGAACAGATGTCTCCTCTTGGAAGACTCGGGGTGGTCGCGGCCGCGCTTCGTGTCTGGCTCTGCCGCGGGCATGGCAACTCCCTTGCGCTTCACGTCCTTGGCCTTGGCTTTCTTCTCTTCTAGGTCAGCGGCAGGGAGCTCGAGGATGGAGAGGTGCCCTTCCTCGGCTCTTGCGCACTTGGTTGCCATGTTGAACATCTACAGAGTCGTGCATAGCTCCTCGTGGATGGAGAGCTCCTCCTTCATCTTGACGTCGCAGACGCCATCGGAAAATGCTGAGATGATGGCCTCATCCGTCATCTTGGGGATCTTGAGGCGAACATTGTTGAAGCGATGGATGTACTTTTGCAGGGTCTCTCCCGGCTGTTGCTTGATGCGGCGTAGGTCACCCGCGGCCTGAGGGCGGCCACGAGTGCCCTGGAAGTTGGCGACAAAACACTCACGCATCTCGCCCCAGGAGGAGTTCGATCCCGCGGGCAGGTTCAGGAGCCATGAGGGAGCACCATCCTTGAGAGCCATGGGAAACCAGTTCGCCATGACCTTCTTGTCTCCGTTGGCTGCCTCGATGCTCAGCTCGTAGAGCTACAAGAACTCCGCAGGGTCAGGGGTGTCGTCGTAGCGCGGAGGCAGGTCTGGCTTGAACTTGCCTGGCCAGACGATCGGTGCGCAGCTCGGGGATAAAATCTCGACAGCCTGTTGTGGTCACTGGAGCTCGTCGTGGTAGTGGAGCCTGGTCTTGGTACCCACGCACCGCCAGCGCAGGCGGCACGCGGTCTTGACATGGTGGTGCGGGGAGTGCAGGAGCGTTTTCCTGCGGTCAGGGAACTTCTTGGCAGCTTCCTTCTTCGTGCGCCGGCACACGGCGTGGCAGATCATGCCGCGGGACCGCGCGTCTTGGGGCGAGCACACCGTCTTGATGCGAGCGAGGTGTGGGCGCACCGTGAGCCACGCGTCTTGGCGCGAGGGCACCGTCTTGATGCGGAGTCGGGGGAGGCGCTCCGTGGGCTACGTCTCCCATGGCTGGAGGCGGGAGAGGCAGCGAGAGGGATGGTGCAGGAGAGCCCCCAGCGGCGCTGACGAGCTCAGCGATGCGGTCCAGCCAGTCCTCGTAGAGGTCGTCGACCAGGCGGTAACGCAGGAGCTCGCATGCCATGAGCAACGCGGCCTGCGCATCAGTGGGCACGCGATGAGCATGGGACGATGAGCCGACCAGAGTCAGCGACGGGGTGGCGGTGCGGCCGTCCCGCCACACAAAGGGGTGTAGCCATGACGCTTACTGCTCATTTGTTCCCGGGCCGGTAGCGGCGTTGGCAACAGGTGATGGAGAACGGCGGGGAGGTCCGCCAACGGGCGTCGTCTAGGCGGCGAGGGCGGCATGAGCTCGGCGAGCGTCTGACATGGATGTGATGGAGCTGTGGAACGTGGATGGACAAAGGGAAAGCTTCAGCACACCCCTACCTGGCGCGCCAAATTGTCACATCCCTAGTTCTGGTATGACCTAGGCTTGCTTTGTGCATCATGTTTAAATTTCAAATAATTTGAAATGGGGAAAGTTGCAAACCCTAGCACCAAAGTTTTTCCAATAGGTTCAACTTTAAAATGGATTTTCAATGAACCCAAAATGCTCTTCAAAAATGTTCATGCTCTTTGGATAATGTTGGGAACAACAACCAGAGGTGATGCACATTTTTGCTACACATTTTGGATTTTTGAATCAATGTATAAATATTTGATTTGGAGCTGTTTAAATTATATAAATATTTTAATGGCTCCAAAAATGTTGGGAATTGGTGAGGGCCTCTGGAATATTATATCTAGATGCCACAAATATTTTCAGCATTTATGGAAATGTTTTAACATTTCTTTTAGAGTCAAAACAAATGTCAGAAATAGAAAAAGAAAACAGAAAAGAGAAAGCACTTACCTGGCGCTCACCTGGCAGCCCATCTGGCCGGCCCAGCCCACCAGGGGCAGGGAGGTCTTCTTCCTCCCGCCAGGAGGACGCCGAGCGCGTGGCCGACACACGCCGGCGCACGCCCAGCCACCTCCTGCGTCCCACTGCTGCCTCGACGCCAAGGACGATGTCACGCAGTCTCCCCGACCCCCCTCTCACTCCCTCTCGCTCCTCCCCCTCCTCTGTCCTCTCCCCGCAGCAGACCCGAACCCGCTCATCGCCACCGACGCCGTTCACCGTAGCCACCGTGCCCCTCTGGGCCTCTCATCTTGCCCTAGAGCTCCGCCTCGCCGCCTGCTACGTCCATAACGAGCCAGGCGACCCGGGAAGCTCTGCATCAACGCCATCTCCATCTTCTTCATCGTCGGCCACCGAAGCTCGCCGGCGTGGATTCGCGAGCTCCAGACCCTCCCCGGCCTCGCCGTTGACTCCGCTAGATTCGCCGTGAGCCCCTGTTTCTTTCCCCTCTCTCCCCGTGCTCGTCCGCGCCTTCTAGCCACCGTGGCCATCGGAGCCGATTGCTCCTCGCCGCCGGCCATGTCGCCACCGTGGCTACGGCCATGCAAGCACGCGCCCAAGCTTACCACTGAGCTCACCGCACCCCCATGAGTCCAACGCGCCTAACCGCAGCCCTCCTAGCACCCTGCAGTGCCTAACCCGCATCAACCGAGCTCCGGCCACCGCCGCAAGCCCTGCTTCGGCGAGCTCCGCCGTCCCCGCGACCTCCCCTATGCCCAGGTGGATGCGGTCGAGCGCGGGCTGCCGATTGGTAGTCCCCGCGCGCTCTTCCGCCGCCTGTAGCGCATTCCGGCGAAGCACCGCCGCGCGGTTTGGTCGTCGTCGGCCGAACTCCGGTGAGGCCGATGTGGCTGTCATTAGCGCTAATCCCACAGCCTAATCCCCCCTGAGACTGACCAGTGGGCCCCAGGGCTTAGTCAAAGCTAATCAGCCCAGGTTTGACTCGGGGTTAACCCAAGTGTCACTGACATGTGGCCCCCACACGTCAGGTTTGACCTGGTCAGCCCTGCTAACGCCTCTGTGACGTCACGCTGATGCAGTAATTGATTTTCTGGATTTTAAATAATTCAGAGAATTCCAGAAAATAGTTAAAACTTCTAAAAATCATAGAAATTAAACCGTAGCTCAGAATGAAATAATTTATATATGAAAAATCATCAGAAAAATGCAAGGAATCCATTTATGCCAGTTTCATGCATGAAAAACCAACTTATACTTGCTGTATAAGTGAAAACGTAATAATGGCATGTTATATACTTAATTTGGGGTTTGCATATGAACCCTTGGTTCATATGGACTTCAACAAAATTGATGCTAGATGCATTAGGGAAAATCATAGCATCTTTGAAATGTCATCTTCATGCATCATATTGTTGCATATGGTTGTTTATTGATTGCCGGCACCGTCCCTTCTCGATAGGTTCTAGTCCGGAAGGTGTCCCGAGTACCTGTCTGAGGAGCAGTGCTTCTTCGTGGATCTATCAGGCAAGCAACCCCCTTGAGCATTTCGATAAATCCCACTCTCTCACTCCTACTCCTTATACTGCATTAGGACAACAACGATTCAAACTGCTACTTTCTGCTGTGGTAGTTGAACCCATTCCTGTGCATGACCTGTCATTGCCACCGTAAATAGTTGAAACCCACTAGCATGAGTAGGAGTTGCTTGAGCCTTGATGTGCCTGCTCATCCATGCTTGTTTTTTTTATGCCAGCTATGCTTAGAGTTGTGTCAGGTCTGATTCATTGGGAATGAATCGGAGTGGTGAACATGTCCTACCGGTAAAGGCTAAGTGTGTGAACACGTTTTGGTAAAGGTAGCGATGATAGGCCATGTAGGAGTACATGGTGGGTTGTCTCATTGGAACCGTCCTTAAGCACTGAGTTCTGTGTATGTTATCCAAGTCCAGTTACTACCACACATTGGGTTCCGGTTATCCGGCCCCTCTCGGCTTATTAATCCACTTGATCTCTGTCCAGGAGTTGCAACTAGTTTCTGGCGTTTGTAGGTAGTGCTACTTGTCTACCAGGTGGTGTCCAACGGGACGGGCTTGGGACAGACTAGGCACCATGGCACGGTGTACCAAGTGGCACCCGGATGGTGGGCTTGGGAACCCTGCACACATCGTTTGGGGCCGTACTGGAGACTTCGGCCGGAACTCCTTGCGGATGGAACTCGAAAAGGCGATAAACCTGGACGAGAGACTTGTGTGGTTAGTCAGGTCGTGGCCGACACCCTCGCCCGGCTTCTGCTTGAAGGTTGCCGAGGTACATGACGTGTACATGGCTATAAGTGGCGAGAGCGTGTGTGAAGAAGTACACCCCTGCAGGGTCAACATTATCTATTCGAATAGCTGTTTTCCTCGGATATGGAAACTTGGAGAACTTATGCAGTACATAGACAACTTGAAGTGGATACTCTAAAATCCGCAAGATAAGCGTGAGTGCTATGGATGGCCTTCTCGTAGGGAGACGGGAACGGATCCATAGTGGAGTATTGATATGGTGAATATGTGGACTCTTGTGCGTCTTCTCACCTCAAAGAAGTTTCTGATACTCGTAGTATATGTTACCCACTGAGTCAAAGCTGGCTTGCTGCTGTTAAAACTCCACCACCCCCTTTTGTTGATAATGTTGCATATGTAGATAGTTCTGATGTAAGACTTGCTGAGTACCTTTGTACTCACGTTTGCTTATTTATGTTTTGCAGTTGGTTACACTAGTGACTTCGACGAGTAGCTTGTATCCCAGCTACGATCTTGTACCCTTGGGAGGTCGTGTTTAGTCAGGCTTCTTAGTCTTTTCCTTTTGTAGTTGTCTGTACTCAAACATGTAATGCTTCCGTTGCTTGTATGCTCTGAATGATGGGTCATGAGACCCCTGTTTGTATTGAATGCTATGTGGCTCTTCTGGGCCTTTATCTATATGAGTTTGAGTTATGTTGTGATGCCATGTTGTACAGCACATACTTGCATGTTATGCGTACGTGTAACGTGTATTGCTATGTGTGGGATCCGTCAACCTAGTTGTTTACCTCTGGTAGCCTCTCTTATGGGGAAATGTAGTCTTGTGCTTCCATGTGCCATAGTAGTCCGCTACAGCCCGGTTCACCGGATTCCTGCTAGCCCAGCACTACTGCTCCGGAACACTTGACTGGCCGACATGTGATTTACTTCGTTCTTGTGTCTTCCCTTCGGGGAAATGTCACGCGGTGACATCCCGAGTCCTGCCTAGCCTACTACAGCCCGGTTTCCCGGAGTCCTGTTAGCCCAGTGCTACAGCCTGGATTCATACGCTGTTGACCAACATGCTCGTGGTTGATTCATGTATGCATGTCCCTGTAAGTTAGTGCCACTTTGGGTTCACGACTAGTCATGTCGGCCTGGGTTCTCTGTCATATGGATGCTAGCGACACTATCATATACGTGAGCCAAAAGGCGCAAATGGTCCCGGGCCAGGTAAGGTGGCACCCGTGGGAATACCGTGCGTGAGGCCACAAAGTGATATGAAGTGTTACATGCTAGATCAGTGTGACTTAGGATCGGGGCCCCGACACAAATGTCGGGTTTCGGGTTCTGGCTAAACCCTTAAGGTTCGAACACTGGGGTGTGCACAAAGATCTTCCCCCCCCAGCTCATGCTCTCGCAACGATCTCAAAACCTAGCTCGCCGAACTCGGAGAACAAGAGGCACAAGAGTTTATACTAGTTCGGGCCACCAATGTGGTGTAATACCCTACTCCAGTGTGGTGTGGTGGATTGCCTTGTAGGCTGAGGATGAACAAGTATAAGGGGAGAATAGCCTCCTGAGGAGAGGTGTTCATAAGCTCGGTGAGATGGTGCGTATTAGGATGGAATGGATCCGATCCAAGATCCTCCCCATGGTATTGGCTAATCCTATTTAGAGAGGCCCTGGCCCTCTTCCCAAATATTAGGCCGGAAGGGATCCCACAACGGCGAATATGAAGGGGAAAGCTAGTACAAGCTATCCTGACAAAAGGTGGTCTTCGCCTGCCAAAGGCTCTGGTGGTGACACCATCGTGGGCTCTGCGATGACCTGCGCCCTGCCGTCCCGCTGGTCTTCGTCTCGTTGCACTGATATGGAAACATTTGTCTGATGCCTCGGGACTCCTCGCCTGCACCTACTCCTCTAGCACCAAAGGGGCAACTGGTGCTCTGCGCCCGCTGGCGCCCGCCTGGCACCTCCTGCCCTTGGTCGTCATGGCTCACATCACGGGAACCTCATGAGGTGTCCCTCACCTTGATCTCTCCGCTCCTCGCGAGCCAGCCTAGTGAGGCTGCCCCTGAGGAGGTCTTCTGTCATCCGTCTCGCGAGGCTTGGACCCTCGCGAGGGTCTTGAGTGTTTGCTGGTGAAGATGGGCCATACCAGGCCGCTAGAGGAGCCATGCCATGGGCCGCAGGCAGGCAAGTCTGGGGACCCCCGTTCCCAGAATGCCGACATCTTTGATTCGTAGGATTTCCAAAATGCGGGAATAGAAAAAACATGGGATTACAGTGGAATGTTGTCTTGAACCCTACATGATTGTACAAGTGTTTAATTGTGCATAGAAAAATGTAGTATTCTTTCACAGTGGTTTGAGTGGATGGAATGTTTCCTATGAAATCTAGTGCAAATGAATCCTATGGAAAAATTCCTATGGTTTACAATACTACAAATCGAACAACCAAGATAGGAAAAATTCCTAAGGATTAGAATCCTCCAAAATTCCATTGAGAATCCTCTGAATCAAAGAATCCCTTAATCTATTTTATGATTCATGGAATTATGCGTTGTAAAGCATAAAGTAAAAACAAATAATGGCAATTCAACTAGAAAAAAAGTTTGGGCAGTTATGATACGGAAGATTCTAGAACAAATGAGAAGCACTTGTGTTTTGAGGTTTGTGCATTATGCTTAAGTTCAACCATGGAGTCTGCTAGATTGTACATGTGGCAAAATCCGGTGGGGGCTAGAAGATGGTGTGAGGGGCCAAGTGGAGAGACACTATGAAGGAGTGCACAAGTGCAAGATCGATATTTAAAGAGAGGGGGCGAGAATGTGCGTTGTTGCGCGCAGTGGTGGAGCCATGAAAAATAAATGAGCTAGGGGGGCAAGCATTGCTAATCATTTACGAGGAGGACTAGTCCATCAACTTAAACCATTTTGCTAGCAATTGTCTAATGATCACATTCATATTAGCCTCAATATATAGTAATGTTAGGGGGGCAGGGCCCTTACTGCCCCCTATCTTTGCCATTGTGCGTGCGTCTGAGAGATGAAGTGGAAGGCATGGATGATGAGAGGGGGACGTTGGATATATAATTAATGTGGGTGTATTAGCTACGTAATCCTATATAGAGACATATAGATTGATTGATGTGTACGTGGGAAAGAGGGTGAGACCTCACTAGATATATAGATTGATCGGTTTGTGTGGAAAACTGGGAAAGACCTAGCTATATATACACACACATAGAGGAACGTCGATCGTTGCGCATGCACATGAGAGATAAATAATGCCCGATATGATGAAGAGGGGGAGGTGTGTTTGTGCATGCATGGGAGACCGATCTGAAGAAAAAGATTGCATGTGTGCGATGCATAATGCCAAGTGGTAGTGTGTGTGTATGCATGCACAAGAGAAAGTTAGTGGTACAATTATAAAGAGAAGACGACTGTGTGGGTGTAAAAGACTAGGTGAGGTCATAATCAATGTAAAGTTGGATTCAAATATTTGAATAAGATATCATGATGTTTGAAACCCATGCATGCGTGAATATAACTGAGATATGCGCTGTGTGGTTTGGAAACGAGCATGTTGTACTGTATACACATTGAACAAGGTCGGGCTGATTTGAATTTGAGATACCGATGGCACACATCGTTTGGCCACATTGCATCCATGCATGGACACCCTATTCTAATTGGAGATGATGGGTGGCTTTCGCATCACATATCTATATCTCTACCCCTATATATTATATTTTATATTTTTTATATAGTGTGCGGATAACACTGCTGCAGGATGCTGCTAACACGACACTACAATCAGATAGCCTTCGAGAAACTGTGTGCGATGCAATAATCGCAAACGGTGATGTATGAAAACCATCAGAAATGATGCAAAATGTTTGCGATGAATGATACATCAAACACGGTTCAGATTATAGTTGCGTGTGCGATGAGGGGCATACTGTTGATCTGCATGAACTGTTTGTGATGAGATAGAACAACAGAAACGGGCAGCCAGATCAAGGTGTGTGCAATATACGGCATATAGTTCGCTGCGATGAACCGTTTGCGATGAGTGAGGTGAACACAAATGATTCGGCGTAACAAGATGTGTGTGATACCCGGCAAATAGGTCAGTAATCAAAATTGTGTGTGATCATTATAGATAGCCCATACGGTCTGTTTTGTGAATTGTGTACTCTTCAGGGCACACAGTTCAACAAACCAACATGTTGGCGATAATGTAGAAGATCTCTGTCGAATACATATTACTAACCGTCTGCGATGAGATCGATAGGATAAACAGAGATATATACAGTCTGCTTAATTTAGTCCTTCATCTTCTTGTTGTTCTTGTTGGATGGCCCATGACATCGTCTTGGTGAGGATGCTTCTTGCCGCTGATCGTTGGCTTTTCACCACCGCCACCGTTGTCATCGTCATTGTTGTTGTCTTCCTCCTCCTTGTTTGACCATTCCTCCTCATCATCGTCATCCTCTTCTTCGTCCTCCGACGGCTCCTCGTCCATCTAGTTATCGTCTGATGACTCCGGAGGCGGCATCCCTTCCATGAACCAGATATAATATAGGTCTGGGCTCGACGCCGGACTCATGGAAGACGAGCGGGATGATTCCGATGTTGAACTATCATCGCGCGCCAGACTGCTGGCCGAACTGTCGTCCTTGCTATCGCTCGACATGGCTGTAGAGTGTGTGCCAGTGTGTAGCGCAGCCTGCTGGGGATGATGAAGATGGTGGACACTTAAGCGGGGTATGTAGAGAAGAGGAACTGCCAATTGAAGCAGGGATTGAAGCGGGGGTTGACGTATTATCTAAACGCTGATATAATCAAGCGCAATTATTTGTACCCAGTCGCTCCAAATTCCTGGGTTGCGCATGACTCCTATTGGCTATTTGGTTGGTTTCCTTTTTCAGGACAAAAACAAGGAACAAGTTTTGGGATTATGCACCGGTACCGGTACGAATGGTGTAGGAGAGTTGGCAAGCAATACATTGAGCTCTTCTTATTGATAAAGCCAGTAATAATCAAACTAGAAAGGAAAAGAAAAAAGACAAAGAAAAATATCTGCACGAATCTTCGCGTAACATCAATGGCATAGGACCTAGATGTGCATTACTTAGAGCACATCTAGATGTGCTATAGCAATATTGTCAAACAAAACCCCTAATCATCATTGAAAACCGCGCATAGAACATGGCTAATGCGACAACCACAACTACACATGCTAGTTCCTTCTTGTCTCTTGCTTTCATCTATTGCCTCATCGTACTGATTGTACATTCCAGATCAGCCAGTTTCTTCTTCAGCTTTACGTCACTTCTGCGAGCTTTGTGATAACACTCCGAGCCCTGTCATGCCATTCTTCATCCAGCCAGTTAACAAAGGCACAAGCCTCATATCCCTACCAATGTTAAATAGTATTCTAGATGGACGGTGGCATTAACTAAAGTAAAATGCTGAACTTAATTAGCACTAACCTCTAAGGGGCAACTGAGAAACCTCCTGCCAATGTCGAATCCCTCCATGCATACACATTAAGCGGGAGTGTGCCCGTGCACACAACTCAGCTTTTGGTACTTCTCGGTGGCACAAAACTTGGAGTCGAACTCGTGTTGCGGGAGTCTGGAGTCAAGCTCCGAATCCGGTGGCAGATCGCTTTCCTGGGGGGGGGGGGTCATTCAGCAAGGATCTATACTTTGGACATTCCACTGATAGATTGGAACCTGACAGGACGATTCAGATCTGTAGTACACCTGCCTTCTAATGACCTTAGGAAAGTGCTCGGCGGCGACCGCCGTCGTGGCGGTGATACAAGAAGGAGCAGCCGCACCGAAACCATCAGTACCACTCGTCCGCATTCCCCCAATGTCAGCACCACGCGAGGGAATTTGGAGGCTATGTAGGGATTTGGGGGGAAATGGGGAAACTGTGGAGATAAGCTAACGGTCGGCAACTAGTAATGGCACTATATATATGTTGTATACGACACACTGTTTGTACATGTCATTTGTGTTAGGTATTACAACGTCACACACGATTTCCGCACCAAACCGTGTGAGAAGAAAATGTAGGTTAGAAACGGTTGCCATTACATAACCGTATGTGATGTACTACCCTGTCCATATAATTGAGTTACGGTGAGATACCGTGTAAAAAGACACTCCGCAGATATCCGTCCAAAAAATAGCCACTCTGCATATAGAGATGGTGTCGGCGGCCTAGGCAGCGGCTACTGGAGGGGAGGTCAATCCTCAGTCGGTGGGCGGTGGTGGCGTCATAGGACGTCAATCCTCGGTCTGCGGCGGGAAATAGGAGGAGCTCAACCATCGAGGTTGGCGACGGCGTGATTCGAGCACATCCATCACGGTCGATGGCGGGAGAGTGGAGGTCAAACTTCAGGCGGCAGCCGCACTAAGCTTTGCTACTCGACCCTGCTGTCTCGGCGTGCCACCGCATCGGACTTGTCTGTCTGCTGGGTGGAGGTTGCCGCACGGCTAATTAATTAAGGTATTCTTTTCGTGAGTGGCTTAATTAAGGTATTCAATTCCTAAGTGTAGTGTTGTACTAGTACTCTGCGTGTAAATCGGCTGGCCATTAATTTTTGGCATTGCACGTCTGGATAACAACATGGGGCGCCCTCAGTAATTATTAAAATAAAACCTTGTATTTATGCACGCATCTCCGGGCAGCAGTTAATCCGTGTATTAATGTTGTTGTTTTGTTTTTAGTTTCCATTTGTCTGCTGCAGATGGAACGATCTCGATGGATGAAGAATCATAAAACCGCAGAATTTATTAGTGGCATGATAGAGTTCATGAATTTGGCTAAAAGTACAAAGAGGAGAATTGGTGATGCGGATTACATCATGTGTCCATGTATTGATTGTGCCAATACAGAGTCACATGAAGTTGCAGATGTCCAGATGCACTTAGTCTCTAGGGGATTCATGGATGGATATACACGTTGGACCAGACATGGTGAAGAGGAGGTCATGGATGAAGATACCCAGGGCAGCGAGATCCAAACCCCGATCAGTGTCACATGGATGTTGAATCTAACATCGGGGCAGAGGCGTCAACCTACCAATGGAACACCGGAAACCCGAAACGCCCACTGGAAAACCAAGACATTCACGCAAATGATGACAATCTTGATATGCCAGATTTTGCTGCTATGATTGCAGATTTCGAGGGGCCAGAAAAGGATATGATTGGCTACAAGGATCTGCAAACCATTGATGCGGACTCCAAGAAAGAATTGTATCTAGGTTGCAAAAAGAAATATTCCAGGTTGAGTGCCACCTCGGCGCTTCTCAGATTTAAAGCAGCAAACGGTCTATCAAACAAGGGCTTCACAGAGATGTTAGGTCTTTTGAAAGAAATTCTTCTGGGAGATAATGTGCTCCCCAGAAGCACGAATGAAGCGAAAAAAATTGTTTGCCCATTGGAACTTGAAGTACAGAAGATAAATGCTTGTGTGAATGATTGTACATTGTACCATGGTGAGTACAAAGATTATTATGCATGTCCCACATGCAAGCATGCATGATACAAACGTAGGAGAGCAAAGGACAAGTACAAATTGGACGATGAGATCAAGACAGGAATCCCATTCAAGGTTATTTGGTACTTGCCTTTAATTCCAAGGTTGAAGCGCTTGTTTGCAAACCCTAGAGAGGCAAAGAGGTTGCGATGGCATCATGATGAGCGAATTGCGGATAGGTTTATGAGGCACCCGAAAGATGGGGCTTAGTGGGAATTAATTGACAACAAGTTTGAAAAATTTGCCAAGGATCCTAGAAGTATAAGGCTCGGGGAGTGTACTGACGGGATGAATCCTTTTGGCGATATGAGCACCAATCACAGCACATGGTCGGTGCTTCTGTGCATATATAACATAGCTCCTTGGTTGTGTATGAAGAAAAAATACATTATGATGTCAATGATTATCCAAGGCGTGAAGCAACCTGGAAATGACATCGACATTTACTTTAAGCTACTAGTAGAAGAACTACTGACAGTGTGGATAGATGTGTCTGCTGTAAAATGTTATGATGCTTACAGAAAGGAGATTTTTGATCTACATGTGATGCTGGTGCACACCATTCAAGATATGCCGGCATTAGGCAACACATCGGGGCAGAAAACAAGGGGAGATGTAGGGTGTGTCACATGCATGGATAGGACAGCTAGCAGAAGACTTCCCAACTCGTGCAAAACATTGTATTTGCGTCATCGTAGGTTCTTACGGAAAAATCACCCATACCGAAACATGAAAGATGAATTTGATGGTACGGCAGAGGCAGCTGAGGGCCCAAGACCCTATGAAGGGGAGGTGGTCCACAACATGGCTAAAAAAATTAATGTTGTGCTTGGCAAGAACCACCCTTTAACGGTGAAACTAACACCCAAGGATCAAGTGTTTAAGAAGAAATCGGTGTTCTGGAAATTACCTTACTGGGAGAATCTACATGTACGTCACTGCATCGATGTCATGCACGTAGAGAAGAATGTATGTGAAAGCATCCTTGGTACTCTTCTCAAGATTAAAGGTAAAAGAAAGGATGGTGACAGTTCATGGCTCGATATGCTTGCTGATCAATCACAACTCAAGAGTGAAGCAGAAGATGATGACAAATTCATTAAAGCTCGGCAGAGTTACAATTTCAGTACAAAAGGAGCAACACAATTCTTCACCTATTTGTTGTCAGTTAAGACACCCTATTCCTACTGCGCAAACATTAGAAGTCTCGTGGATGTGAGCTCAGGTAAAATGAAGTTGGGACACACGAAGTCACATGATTGCCACGTATTGTTGACACAAATCCTCTAGGTGGCCATCAGGAATCTGATGGACAAAGATATAAGAAACACACTCATTGACCTCTGTGATTTCTTCAACCAACTATGGCAGAAAGTTGTAAATCCTGAAGAGTTGGATCATATGCAAGATGATATTGCAAGAATATTGTGCAACCTAGAGATGTTTTTCCCACCGTTATTCTTTGAATTCATGGTCCATCTCATGGTGCACCTTGTCGACGAGATAAAGTATTGTGGTCCTGTGTTTCTTCGCAACATGTATCCATTCGAGTGGTTCATGGGAATACTAAAGCGCTTTTGTTGGAACCGAAACCATCCAGAGGCAAGCATCCTACAAGGTTATACCGCGGAGGAGGTGGTTGAGCTTTGCACTGAATACAGGAAACAAAGACCTATAGGTTTGCCCCTCTCTCGCCACGAGGGAAGGCTGAAAGGTAAGCCAGTCCTTGCTAGCACGCAAATGGCTGCACCCGGAGAATTGGCAGAGAAAGCCCATTTGACGGTACTACTTAACAGCCCAGTTCTCATCGCTTATGCCGAAGAACACTTGGCAGAGATACGCCAAAGCTTCTTACCAATGGTGCCTTCATCAGAAGTGGAGATGAAGGAGCACACTAAGAAGTTCACCGAATGGTTGAAGAATCGTTTGGCATAAGGATCCATCACCTACGGTGTTGACATACCAAGCATATGAAATAAATGGATACACGTTCTACACTGAGGAACGTGATAAGAAGACCTCGTATCAGAACAGCTCTGTTCGAATAGAATGCATGACTGTAGATGAAGCTGATAAAAGGGTATACTATGGAACCATCAAAGAGATTTGGGAGCTTGACTATGTGAAAGTTAAGGTGGCATTATTCAGGTGCGCATGGATCCCTCTTGGTCAGGTAAGGATTGATGAGTACAGGAAGACTTGTGTTAATAGGACAATGATGGCATATCACGCGGACCCATTCATTCTTGTCAGCGATGCTACCCAAATTTTCTTTGTGGAAGACCTCTTGCATAAGAACGGCCATTTAGTGATGCATGGGAAGAGAAGGGCACTGGGTGTCGACGATGTTGTCGATGAGGACAAGTACGATGAATTTGATGAGTTGCCAACCAAGGAATCATGCACCCGTGTAATAGAGCAGCGTGAAATCATCAAAAAAAACCAAGTTCATTCGGGGTCAACTTAATGATCCCAGTTCTCCCATGTACATGGGAATTAAGCTGTGAGACTAGTCTTTATGCCTACCCTGCAACTTAATTCGTTCAATTTAGAACTGTCGGGTGTACTGAATTTGTGAGTTATGCCCGGTTTTCTGTTGATGTAAGAATCGTTAATATGTTGACCTTGATATGCTGTCAACTCAGACAATGAATATGAACTGTTTTTTGTTATTATTATTATTATATCATAGAGGTAGCACACTCAATCAATCTCACTACAGTATATATGAACAAAAATATGCAATCTGGTTTGCGAATAGCACACGGTTCCTTGATGAAAGTCGTGTGCCGACCAAACCCCGCCACCCCGCCCATGATCTGAGTCGTGCTTTCTGATTGGCCACAACCCAAACCCTACAGATCGTACGTCTGCACCGTTGGATGCTCCCAGATCGAACGACAATCCTCATCCCTTTCGACAGCACATGCAGTTCCGGTTGTAATTTTATTTTTATGCACAAAATGCACGTTAATCTCAAAAAATGTCTTAAATATAGATAATGATACCTGAAATGCACCAGAAAATCGAACCTGTGGTATAATGGTGATTGTGTACCGTGGAAATTTTTATGAGGTCAAACGATGAAGTCATAGGCCACCGGAGTTTGAATTAACATGTCTCCTTTTGGAAAACCATGATCCTTCATGTGAGATGCTCCGGTTTGGAAGGAGCGGTCATCAAAACGTGTGCCAAACTTTACCAAATTTTTTCCACGGGGTCGTGAGAGCACACCACAGGCACACATCGATTTTGATGATGTCCGAACTCCATCTGAATTTGCTGTAATTAAAATACCAACTAGGCCTACGCCACTACCCGCACCTCGCGGCCGAAATGTTTGAAACTTCTCACCTCTTCTCGAACAAACGGATGAAAACTCACAAAGCGATGCACAAATGATCTATACACCTTTGCTAGGCTGATAGTAAGGGGGTATCATAGCTATTGTCATGCATGCCAACTAGGCAATTTTGATGAGCTGGCATGGAATTAATTAAATGAAGAAAGAGAGGGTTAAGTATCATATCATGAAACCGTATCATGATAAATGTTATGATACTATGTGTCATGCATGACAATATAAATAAAGTACTACATGTGATACTAGCTACTCTATGATACTATGCATTAGAGCAAGTAAGTACACAATAGAGTGACATAAGACTAGCCACAACGGGTAGTAACATAGAATTTTACTAGTCTATGTTACGTCAAGCGAGGAGAAAAGACTAGTTTGCAACATTGGCTTAAATGACCATTAGTTTCTACCTTGGTACCTGTAATATGGGTTTGTGGCCTTGTATACAAAAATGGAGGAAGTATTATAGTAAGACTATACCCACAATGGGAGTAACATAGGTAGTAACATCACACATATCCACTTTCCTCCATTTCTTCATTTATTTCTTGCCACATCATCTATTTTATCTAGATATGTGTGATGTTACTACCTATGTTACTCCCACTGTTGGTAGTCTGGCTATAAGGAATAGAATAATATATATGTGCTTATTAGTTGGAGGAAAGAGAAGAGAAGCCGCCTCTTGGTTAGTAGAGCCAGCTGCAACACGAGACCCAAGACACTTTGTGAGGATGTAAGGTGGGCCAACTATTGATAAACTAGTACATATATAAAAGTTATTATTGTACATGCCAGATAAGAGGTTGGATGTATATGACATGGCAACTTCCTATAGCCGACCCTTGGCTGTATTATTAACCATGCTCTTAGTGAGGTAGCTAGTATATCATAGACGACTAGCTAGTATCAGACTAGCCACACTGGGAGTAACTTCAGCAGTAACACCGACTCCAACTCAGCAAACTTGCTTATGTGGCAATAAGTTAGTGAGGAGAGAGATAGTTTCAGTAACTTAGCTAGTTACTGTAGCATCACATGTCCTAATGCAATATGAGTCTGTAACCTAAGAAATGAAGCTTTGCATGACAATACACTTATGTTACTACCCACTATAAAGGTGGTAACATATATAGTCTAGGGATATGTGTATGTTACTAGTGTACTACTCTCCATTGTGGCTAGTCTCATACTCCCTTCTTTCCAGTTTATGTTGGTTGTATTGGTATTATCATAAGCGGTATCATGCATGCCAACTAGACTTTCTGAATGATGTGGCACACAAGAGAGGATGTGGTATCATATTGTAACGCCCGAATAATTAGGCTACAGTAAATCTCTGCTAAATATGCCAAGTCACCTCCGTCATTGTTTAATCTCGCGTTGGTTCGAAACTTTTCAAATTCAAAATTTAAATCTCGCGGTGCCGCTCGAACAGGAGCGCCGGCGAGGAGGGCGGCTGCAGCGCGGGCGGGGCTGGGCGCTGGCTGGCCAGAGCGACAACAGCCAGTGGCGCGGTGGTGGTTGTAGGTGGCCGTGATAGCGGGCGCTAGCGGGGCCGGCGATGGTGAGTGTGGGCTGGCGGGATGCCCAGGCGCGCGCCAGCGTCCTTCGGCGAGCAGCGAGGCGCGGCCGGACGGAGCGGTCGGGCCGGCGAGCAGCGAGCCAAGGCGGGGCAGGGACACGCGAGGGGCAGAGCGGTTGCAGCCGCGGGCAGCAGTAGCGGTGGCAGCGCAGCAGTGACTGCAGGCCGCAGCAGCACGAGACGCGTGAGGCGCGTGGTCAAGCGCGGTGACCGCGGTGCAGGGGCGTGGTCCGCGGTGGTGCGTGCGTGCGGTGCATGAGCACGCGGCAAGAGTGAGCCGGGCGGTGGCCAGTAGAGGCAGCAGCGCACGGCGTGGGCATGTGTGGGGAAGGTCAGGGGCGGAGCGACCCGTGCTAGCGCGGGGGGATGAACGAGAGGCGGTGCCGGACAGAGAGGAGGGAGTGGAGGCCGTGGCCTCACCAGGGTCGTAGGGTCAGGGGCAGTGGGCGCGGGGAGGAGACGGAGACGACGGCGACGCGGTGACGATTTGCAGGCCGACGAGGAGGAGTAGGCAGGTCCGCGAGGTGGTGACGGCATTCGGCGGCGACGTCGCGATCCTCGGGCGGTGGTGGGCGCGGTTGATTCGGGCGGCGTCGGGGTCGGACCCCTCCCCAATCCAGATAAGATCGAGAGGAGAGGGGGAGTGGGAGTGAGTGGGGTGGGTGCCGGTTAGGGTTTCGATGGTCTGAGGGGGATAAGGGGAGTGGGGGGCGCCTGGGCCGGTTTGGGCCGGCCTGGCTAGCAGCTGGGCCGACTGGCCTAGTGCGGGGGTTCCCTTTTCTTTTGTTTTGTTTTCCTTTTCACTTTTTTCTTTTTCTTTATTTTCTTTTCTGTTTTAAACCATTTTAAAATATTTAGGCATTTTCTAAAAAAGTATTCTCTTCACAATAATTACCTATGTAATATTTGAAACCCACCGAACATTTATGATTCAATGTTTGAAACCATTTGTTGTTTGACATTATTTAAAATTTGAATTTGAAACATTTCGAACCGACGCAAGATTAAACAATGACGGAGATGACGTGGCATATTTAGCAGAGACTTACTATAGCCTAATTATCCGGGCGTTACAAAACTCCTCCACTACAAGAAATCTCGTCCCGAGACTTAGGAGGTAGAAGGAAACAGTGCGGGGTATTCATCACGCAGGCGATCCTCGCGTTCCCAAGTGGCTTCTTCTTCTGAGTGATGTGACCACTGGACCATGAGGAATTTGATCGCCTTCTGACATGTGCGGCGTTCAGCTTGGTCGAGAATGCGGACCGGATGCTCTTTATAGGAGAGGTCCTATTGCAATTCAAGCACTTCATGATCCACTGCTCAGATTGGGTCCTTGAAGCAGCGACGGAGCTATGACACGTGGAACACATCATGAACCTGAGAAAGGTTTGGCGGAAGCTCCAGTTGATATGCCACTTTTCCACGCCTTTCGAGAATAGTGAAGGGGCTGATATAGCGAGGAGCTAGCTTGCCCTTGATCCCGAAGCGATGAGCACCCTTCATTTGTGTAACTCGAAGATAAGCCTTTTCGCCAGGTTGATAGACCATGTCTTTGTGATGACGGTCATACTGGCTTTTTTGATGTGACCGAGCAGTCTTCAGATTCTCGCGAATAATGCAGACTTGTTCTTCGGCCTGTTGGATGATATCCGGACCGAAGAGTGGACGTTCCCTAGTTTCTGACTAGTTCAGAGGGGTCCGACACTTTCGTCCATATAACACTTCGAAGGGGGGCATCTTCAGACTAGCTTGATAGCTATTATTATAAGAGAACTCGGCATACGGAAGAGATTCCTCCCATTTCTTGCTGAAGGAAATTACACAAGCTCGAAGCATGTCTTCGATAACTTGGTTAACACGTTCAACTTGTCCTTGTGGCTGAGGATGAAATGCAGTACTGAACGACAAATGAGTTCCCATAGCTTCTTGGAAACTTGCCCAGAATCTTGAAGTGAACAAGCTGCCATGGTCTGAACTGATAACCAGTGGAATACCGTGAAGTGAAACAATTCTGGACATGTAGAGAGTTGCAAGCTGACTAGTAGTGATTGTTTCTTTGACCGCTAGAAAATGTGCAACTTTAGAAAGCCGATCAATGACGACAAGACTAGCATCATTACCTTTCTGCGATTTGGGAAACCCAGTGACGAAGTCCATTTCAACATGGTCCCATTCCCATTCAGGTACAGTGATAGGTTGAAGAGTTCCAGCACGCCTTTGACGCTCTGCTTTGATACGGCGGCAAACGTCACACTCAGCAACATAACGAGCAATGTCTTGCTTCATATTAGACCACCAGAATCTCTAACGGATGTCTTGGTACATCTTTGTACTACCGGGATGAATAGACAAAGGCGTATCATGAGCTTCTTTCATAACCTTTTTAGTCTGGTCCAGGTTTTTCCTTGAACATGGTACCACTAGGAGGCCTTTGAACTACAAGGCGCCATCATCGGCGATAGTGAAGAATGAGGGCTTTCCTTCTGCGAGATGGCGTTTAATCTTCTGGACTTCAGAGTCATAACCTTGAATAGTCTTTATACCGTCTACGAGATCTGGTACGACAACCAGGGTATTTAGAGAACCCTTAGTAACAACACGAAGATCCATCTTTTGGAACTCTGGGGAGGGGGAGTGAGTGCACCAGGAGGAACAATATGAAGGTTCAGCTTTCTAAATTCTTCGACAAGCGATGGCTGAACTTTGTGAACCTGGAGGTGGTTGCAATAAGACTTGCGGCTCAAGGCATCAGCCATTACATTAGCCTTGCCTGGGGTATAGGATATATCCACGTCAAAGTCTGCAACAGTCTCCATCCATCTTTGCTGGCGGAGGTTCAGGTCTGGTTGAGTAAAAAAATACTTCAGACTTTGGTGGTCGGCGAAGATCTCGCAATAATTACCGAGAAGGTAATGTCACCACTGCTTCAGAGCATGAATGACAGCAGCAAGCTCGAGGTCGTGAACTGGGTAGTTTTCTTCATGAGGGCGCAGTTGACGAGAGGCATAAGCAATCACTCTGCGCTCTTGCATTAGGACACAACCTAATCCTTGACAGGAAGCGTCACAGTAAATGATGAAGTCCTTCTTAGTATCAGGTGGAGCAAGCACTCGGGCAGAAGTCAACTTGTCTTTGAGCGCCTGGGAACTTTCCTAACACTTGTCTATCCATTGGAACTTGATGCCCTTATGCAACAGGTTAGTCAAAGGCCTGGCTATCTTGGAGAAGTTCTCGAGGAATCGATGGCAATAGCTGGCGAGACCGAGAAAACTTCGGACTTGCTTGACATTCTTTGGAGGAGTCCAATCGAGAATAGCCTAGACTCATTCAGGGTTGACGGCAATACCATCCTTGGAGATGACATGCCCGAGATAGGTTACTTCGGGAAGCCAGAATTCACACTTGGAATACTTAGAGAAGATTTGATGCTCTCGAAGCTTTTCCAACACAAGGCGAAGATGTTCCCTCCATTTTTGTATACAAGGCCACAAACTTGGATTACAGGTACCGATGTAAAATTTAATGTCTGCTTTATAAGTTAACTTTTCTTCTTGTTTACTGGGATCATTAATACTCTGCATGCATGCAAAGAAACTGAGTGGAGGAAGTAGTTGACTGTCATTATGACTGCATGCATGCAAGTATTAAACAGGTTGTTAGTACGAGGAAATAGCATTAACTTTGCCTCGATTACTGGCGTGGGTTTGTCACGGCAGATGTCCTTGTGAAAGGACTTAGTTGTGGAGCCATCACAACGGGTTAGCTTAAAGGGGTTAAACCGGACAAGGGGACACGGGGAGTTTATACTAGTTCGGCCCCTTCAGTGAAGGTAAAAGCCTACGTCTAGTTGTGATTGGTATTGCTAGGGTTTCGAAGGCCAAGGAGCGAATCCGCTTTGTCTGGCTCTCGAGTTGTTGTCTGTCATCCCTAAACCGCTGCCGGGTCGTCCCTTTATAACATAGGTTGACGCCCGCCGGCTTACACAGTCCCGAAGCCGGATCATAAACGTGTCCGGTTCGGTCTCTATCCTTCCTATCTTACAATGCAAGTTACATAACAAGGTCGGTTTACATCTACAGGCCTTAACTCGCCTCTGGACCTTGGGCCTTCATAAAGCGCCATCATTCTTACGTCTTCATGGGCTTCTAACCTTCATAAGGTTAATCCGGCTACCCCTAGCCGGTTTACGTCCAGTAGTAATATCCCCAACATTAGGCCCTAGATTGGTTGAACTTGTTCATGTCAATCTTAAATACTTAGAAAAATTACTCCCTTGCATCTTCACCTTCATCTTGTAAACAATCATGACGTCATACTTCAGGATCATGATAAACTACCCTGACGTCATCTATCCGTTGAAGCTGAAGATTACCTTCATTAATGCATATCCAGTCATCGAAGCGACACCATTATTAACTATCCATTTTTGAGCTCCTCGATTCCCGCACTTGTCGCCTTATCGCTTCACCTTATAAATAGGGCCACGAGTGCTTATCATTTTTCCCCTTGTATCGTTCGCTTCTTCTTCCTCCTCGTGACACCTCCGCACCTGAGCGTCGCCGCCATCGTCAAGCCTCGCCTCTGCCTCACCGTCGGCCGCTGCATCGACCTGTTCGTACCAGAGTTCCGCAGCACACCCCCGATGCTTCCGCGGCCGCAGTAAGTCCTTTCCCCCTTCCTTTGTAGATCCATTAGGGTTTCCTTGTTCTTCGCGGTTCTTTGAAGTTCATCGGAGCTTCAGTGTTGTTCTTCCTTAGCCTATAGATGAACACCTCACACTTGATGTATCCTGTGCCATGGCTAATCTTCTGTTACCATCACAAACCCTTATGTGCAAAAGACTGATCTAGTCTTTTATGAACTGTTTCGGGACCAACCTTTTTTCCTTTTAGGTCTAAATATTTTTCTTTTCCTGACTTGTGGTAGATCCAAAATGCCCCTATGATCCTGTGAAACCTGTTTTTACCTTACTTAACCCTCTTCGCCTTAGATCTGTATCTTCCTTACCATCTAGGCGGTTTACCTTTGTACAAACAATCTATCTCATACCATTAGTCCCCTAGTAAACCGGCAACCCTTCTGCACATTGATGGTAATAGCCCAGTTTAACAACACATGTATGCCCTTTATATGACCTTGTCATTCACTTTTATATTAGTCTCCAGTTCACGCAAATTCACATACCGGTATATGTTTATTCTGTTGCATCTTTTCTCCTCCATGAATGACTCGTAACCCGACATTTCCTTTTCAGCTTTTCATTTCACAATGGCCAAACAGTTTACCGCTTGCAGCTAGGCCCGCTCCCGGATCACCGAAGATCAATTGAACGAAATGGTTAATATCGACACCTTGCCAAAGAAGACGGAGATCCGGCGGCGAGTTCCAGCAACAGAGAATCCTCCTACCCCGAGGAAGGGTGAGGTTGTGATCTTTGTCGACCACATAGGTCGTGGCTTCAAACCGCCAAGGTCAAAAGTTTTCCGGGATGTTCTTGCCAATTTGCAACTTCATCCTCAAGATATTGGACCCAACTCGGTGTCCAATATATGCAATTTTCAAGTTTTCTGTGAAGCGTACCTGCAAGAAGAGCCCACTGCTGAGCTTTTCTGGGACTTTTTTCATCTGAACCGGCGTACATAGTTTGTAAATGGCCCCAATACTGAACTTGGTGGTCTCTCGATCCAAAAATGGAAGGAAGTTGAATTCCCTCATGCCAAACTGCACAGCCACCCTAAGGAATGGAACCAAACTTGGTTTTACTGCAGAGATACTTCTCCTGAAGATGAGAATCCCCTTCCAGGCTATCGTGATCATCGGCTTTCCAACACCCTTCCAATGCCGCAATGCTTAAGTTCTGCAGAATGGGCCAAATATGCCCCTCAACTCGCCAAGCTCCGGGCCTTTATGGCCAACGGTTTAACAGGCGTTGATTTCATGCGCTATTGGATATCTTGGAGCGTCTTGCCGCTAAGCCAACGGCCCAGTTTAATGTGTGAGTACACCGGTGATGTTGAAGACCCTCAGCGCTATATCAACATTCAGGTGACCAATGAAGAGGTCACTGAAAGCATAAAGAAAATTTTGAATGAATCGGAATCAGTCTGTAGTCAAACCGGCTTGAACCCCTTCTATACTAAGAACAAACTGCCTGTTGTAAGCACTATAGTTCCTTTGCATCTTTGATATCTTTAACTTGTTCAATTTATAATCCTTCTTCTATTTATGTATGAATAGGGTGATGATCCCTTCCGAAAACGGAAATCCGTAGATAAAGCGGTAAAGGCAACCGGGGATAAAGCGGTCAAACCATCTCGTCCCAAAACCAAAGCCGTCAAACAGACCTCAAAGCGGAAAACGGCTGACCGGATCAACATGGAACTTGATGAAGATGCTGACGATCCGGAAGTTGAGGTAGAACTTGACTCACTTGGCTCCCTTTTCATGCACCTCATTAACAACGATCTTTATCAGGAGGACGTAGAAGGCAGCCAAGCTGATGATGTAGAGGTAATTACCCTTTCCTCCGGTTTAGACTCTATGCCAACACAAAAAACCCGTCAAGCAGTCCGGAAAGTAAGCTTTTCTCATCCTCTTGCTTACTTGGACCCAACATTTATTTTGAAGACACAGCAGCATGAAGCTCGCCGGACAACCCGGCACAGTGGCCAACAAGTCACTTCAGCCGGTTTACCTGATACCCCGGTTCGGAAGCGCCGGTCTGAGGTCTCTTCCACTTCTGACCATTCTTATCCCAAGGCGGGTTATTTTAGACAACCCCTTAATCCGTCCGATTCAAATTATCAGGTGACAGCTCCCTCATCCTCTGTTGAGTCGACAGCAACCCAACTCCCTCCTCTAAAAACTGTGGCTAGGTAAGTTTTCAAACTCCTTCTTCCAGTGCGTTACAAATCTTGAATAAGATGCTAACCCTCTTTTAACTTATTTGCAGAGCCAAAGCCAGACCCAGCAAGAAAGCTCGGGTCAACAATCCGTCAGAAGACCAGGCAGTTTTTGAAGAAGAGCATAGAGGTGAGCCGGACCAAACTCGAGGGTCATCATCCTGAAGCCGCCTCTGATGAACCACCCCTTCAAGATCGGAATACTGATGAACCACCAGAAGCTGACCCTGCCGTGCCTGACACTGAACCGGCAGCGCCAAACCGGGCTAGTCCGATGAAAGATACTGAAACTCTGTCATCACCCGCAAAAACCACTGAAGGCCAAGGAGATGATGTTATCGTTACTGGCATAGGCCACAGTTCTCCTGGCCATCCCGTAATCTTGGCCCAACATAGTGCCAAAGAAGAGTGTGCTGCTAGGGAAAAGGGCAAATGGAGTACTGACTTATCAAGTTATGCCCATCTAAACGCTGAAGAGCTTCACTCCGGTTTCTTAAACCGTTTGCACTCAAACCATGACTATGAAGCCAGTTTGGTTAATTTGATGAAGGAACGCTATGAGGTATTTTCATCTCCTTTTACTTCTTACTTCCAAAGGTGAAATGCTAGCCCAAGTAGCCCCCAAGGGCCGTTTTAGGATGTTAATCATAAACCGGGCCATTGTAATACTTTAAGTCTCTCCCTCTGACCCTCGGGATGTTAGATCCTTAGTGAAACCCGAGGCCGATACTTTACCAATGTATAGATTTTCCCAGGTAGCCCCCAAAGGCCAATTTAGCTTTGCAAGGTAATCCGGATTTTAATCCATACGGCCATTTTGAACAGATGTACATTAGCCCCCAAGTGTCAAGGATAATGCTTGCATTGTTCTGAGACTTCATAAAAGATGTAGTGAAGCAGAGCAAATAGGCATTAGCCCCCATGTACGAAGTGCATAACTTGTTATACGCTTTGTACTTTAGAAAATATATATTCTGTTGTTTGACATTTCTGCACTATTGTAGGCCGAACTAAGCAATAGAGATGCCCGGACCACTGATTTGCAAGAGAACGTGAAGTCCCAACAAGCAGAAGCTGCGAAAGCCAAAGAAGAGCTGACCAAAGCCCTCGCAGCGATGGAAAAGCTGAAAGAGTCTTTTAACAAAGACCGTGCTGATTGGGAAACCGAGAAAATCAGTTTAACCAAAAGAGCTGAAGATGCCGAAGCAGCCCTGAAACCAGTTGTAGATGAACTAGCTACTTTGAAACGGCAAATCAACGCCATGACTTCCGCTGTCTTTGGTAAATATCTCCTTGTACATTTTATCCAATTCATTGAACCCTATCATTCATCAGAACACTAATTTTAAACCATCACAGGCACTCGTATTGCTCATCTGGGCACAGATATGCGGATGAAGCTTAAAGCGGCATATACTTTGATTGAACAGTTGTACTCCGGATCCCAGCGGGCTATTTGCATTGTGGCTTATAATAAACCGGCACCATCATTGATAAAGGAAACTCTTGAGAAGCTGGCGATGTTACCAGCCCGGATTACCAAACTGAAGAAGGCAGCTGCAAGAGCAGGCGCATTAACCGCACTAATCCAAGCCAAGGCATGGATTCCAGACCTTGAAGCAGAGGACATCATTAAAGGATACCCAGGTGTAAAGGAGGACGGTTCAAACTTCGACAATGATGACCTCCGAAGGATGACCAAAGAAATGCGGCCAATAGCTAGCAAATTGGCAGAGGACACAGACTTGTCTCATTTCCAGCCGGCTTATGACGCTGAAGGGAAGAGACAGCCTACCGAAATCCATGAAGTCAAAGAACTGGTGGCTCCAATCCATAAGCATACCTTTGCTCCTGATATTAACCCCTCCAGCCTTATCTATGAAGAAGCCGTGTTTCAAGCTTTAACTGGAATCGATTGGTCAACGGTTGATTTCCAGCATCTGGGAAGGGATGAAGAAGAAGTGATCGCACCAACTGACCCTCAACCGTCAAACCGTCCAGACGAAGCATCTTAAACTGGCAGCCGGTTGACCAGTTATTACATGCCAATGTTTAAGAACAACTATTCAATTAGAGCCGTTTGGAAGCTTCATGTAATAGGATAGCAAAACTCCTTTATCTGTCATGCCATCGAGCATGTTTGGTGACGCTTTGATAATGTGAAAACTTGCTCTACCTTTTGGGATTAATTTATGCTTAACCCAGAAGGAGTTGTGTTCCTGGATACAAGAACTTGAAAAGTGTCCTAGCGGTTTACCACTGGACGGGTTATGATGCTCAACAAATATACAATACTTAGATGAATGATCAAAGTTTTTGTATAAAAAGTAATATGTGCAACATACCTCGTTGGTTGACCAACTGCTTGTATGGTAAAGGTGTTTAACACCAATCCGAAGTGTTGATAACTCCGTCCTTATTTTGCTGGATTATGATAATAAACCGTACTAGGATATAAGAATCACCGGGTTTTCTTTATAGCACTGGCGATTTAGTCAAACCAGACCGGGGTAAAGAACGTCGGCTTGTAACTGATCATTTACTAACAACGTGTAGTTGAAAGTCAAGCCGGGCCAAAGACACCGGTTTACCAGAACATATTATGAACCTCAATAAAGGCAGAAAACTTAGCAACTAAGACTCCAACAAAAGAAACATGCAAGGCTTTTTACGAGCTGCCAGGCTCCAAATCGAGGCTTTTCATGGGCTGCCAGGCCTCTGAGTTAAACCATTTAACAAAGCCTTTTAAGATGGGCCTCCAATTAACCAATCGTCGTTTTAACTTTGACAAGTTCAGGGACTAAAAGATTGACTTGTCAAACGTTCAGCGGGTCATACCAGGATTACCTGGACATGAGTGGCTTACTTGATGAAGGCAGGTTAACCCGAGATTTTAGGTGAATACACCAGTCTTCCGAGCCGTGGCTTGATAGCCAATTACAAGGGTCCTTTCAAACTCTTTGTTGCTTTGCACAAAGAGCCCCCAAGTAACCTTGTGAGTTGTGCTTAGTGGGTTCCCATGTTTGAGTTTGTGCTTTGTGCCACACTCTCTTTGGCCCCACATAATTTCCTTTGTGGCTAAACGCCAATCAAGAGGTGTAGCTATGGTGTGATAACAACCAAGCCCCCTAGTGATATCCCTTTGTGGTTTCAAACCGATCAAGAGGTGTAGATATGGTTCAGATATGACCAAGCCCCCTAGTGATTTTATTTATATTCGTGCGACTGCAGAGACCGGTTTAACAAAAAGCTCCGCTTTGTCAGTAGAAACTCTTGTAAGCACACACATGATGTAAAAAGAATAGAGACCTCGCTTTAATGGAGGCTCCGGTTTATTATATAATATATACATCGTCATAAATATGGACATATGAAGAGCCTATGGCTCAAGTATAGTAAGGTCGAAGAAGAGCTATGTTCCATGGCCGCTTGGTCTCCTCCTCCGATTTACGTGAGTCTTGGTGCCCTCGAACATCAATGAGGTAGTATGACCCATTGTGCAGATTCTTGCTGACCACAAAAGGTCATTCCCAAGCTGGGGATAATTTGTGCATATCAGTTTGATCCTGGATGAGCTGGAGCACCAAATCACCCTCTTGAAAGGTTCTGGTCTTAACCCGGCGGCTGTGATAATGTTGGAGAAATTGTTGATAAATCGCCGAACGTGCTGCTGCAAGATCACGCTCCTCATCTAACAGGTCCAGAGAATCTTGACGAGCTGTCTCGTCATCCGCTTCAACGTAAGCTGCCACACGGGGCGAGTCGTGATGGATGTCACTAGGGAGAACCGCCTCCGCTCCATAAACCATGAAGAAAGGTGTGTAACCCGTCGATCTGTTAGGCGTGGTGTTGATGCTCCATAACACAGAAGGTAATTCCTCTACCCAACAACCCGGTGTCCGCTTCAAAGGAACCATAAGCCGGGGTTTAATACCTCTCAAAATTTCTTGATTTGCCCTCTCTGCTTGACCATTAGATTGGGGGTGAGCCACCGATGCTATATCAAGCCGGATGTGCTCACGTTGGCAGAACTCCTCCATCTCTCCCTTTGACAGATTAGTACCATTATCAGTGATAATACTGTGTGGAAAGCCAAACCGGAATGTCACCTTTTTGATGAATTGAACCGCCATGGCCGCATCACACTTACTGACTGGCTCTGCTTCCACCCATTTGGTGAATTTATCAACTGCCACTAACAAGTGGGTCTTTTTGTCCTTGGATCGCTTGAAGGGTCCAACCATATCAAGCCCCCAAGTCGCAAACGGCCAAGTTATTGGAATCATCCTCAACTCCTGAGCCGGAATGTGAGCACGGCGTGCGAATTTTTGACAACCGTCACATCTCTTGACTAAATCCTCCGCATCAGCATGCGTTGTTAACCAGTAAAAGCCGTGGCGAAAAGCTTTAGCCACCAAGGACTTTGAACCAGCGTGGTGACCACAATCCCCTTCATGTATTTCTTGCAAAATCTCACAACCCTCCTGAGGAGAAACACAACGCTGAATTGCCCCTGAAACATTGTAACGATGCAATTCTCCGTTGAGTATAGTCATCGATTTGGAACGCCGGATTATCTGCCGAGCCGAGGTTTCATCCTCTGGTAACTCGCCCCGGTTCATGTAAGCCAGGTATGGGATTGTCCAATCCGCTATAACATGCAAAGCTGCCACCAATTGAGCCTTCGGGTCAGGAATAGCTAACTCCTCCACTGTTGGTACTTTGACCGACGGATTATGCAGCATGTCAAGAAAGACATTTGGTGGGACCGGTTTACGCTGAGAACCGAGGCGGCTTAAAGCGTCCGCTGCTTCATTCTTTCACCGGTCTATATGGTCCACCTAATAACCCTTGAAGTGACCAGCCACTGTGTCCACCTCTCGTCGATATGCAGCCATGAGTGGGTCTTTAGAATCCCAAGTGCCAGACACATGTTGGGCCACAAGATCTGAATCCCCAAAGCACTTAACCCGGCTTAAGTTCATCTCCTTAGCCATCCGAAGACCATGGAGCAAGGCCTCATACTCAGCTGCATTGTTAGTACAAGGGAACATTAAACGGAGGACATAACAAAACTTGTCACCTCATGGGGAAGTTAGTATGACTCCAGCCCCCGAGCCCTCCAACTGTCTGGATCCATCAAAGTGAATAGTCCAATACGTGTTATCCGGCTTTTCCTCTGGTGCCTGCAATTCCGTCCAATCATTGATGAAGTCCACAAGTGCTTGGGACTTAATTGTTGTATGAGGTATGTATTTGAGCCCGTGAGGTCCAAGCTCAATAGCCCATTTGGCAATCCGGCCCATTGCTTCTCTGTTTTGAATGATATCTCCCAGAGGGGCTGAACCGATCACTGTGATAGGATGGCCCTGAAAATAGTGTTTAAGCTTCCGGCTTGCCATAAACACTCCATACACCAGCTTCTGCCAATGCGGATACCTCTGCTTTGACTCAATGAGCACCTCACTGATATAATAAACCGGCCGTTGAAACGGATATTCCTTGCCAGCTTCCTTGCACTCCACCACAATAGCCACGCTAACAGCTCGGGCATTAGCAGCCACATATAGAAATAACGGCTCCTTATCGATCGGTGCTGCAAGCACAGGCGGTTCAGCTAACTGCCTCTTCAGATCCTCAAACGCTTTATCAGCTGCCTCGCTCCAGACAAAAATATCTGTTTTCTTGAGCATCTGATATAGAGGGATGGCCTTCTCCCCAAGACGACTGATAAACCGGCTCAAAGCCGCAATCCGGTCGACCAGACGTTGAATGTCACTGATACACGCTAGTTTAGCCAAAGATGTAATTGCTGAAATTTTTTCTGGATTAGCCTCAATGCCTCTATTTGACACAAGAAAACCCAAGAGTTTGCCTGCTGGAACACCAAAGACACACTTTTCCGGATTGAGCATCATCTTGTAAACCTGGAGGTTGCCAAAGGTTTCTCTCAAGTCATCTATCAATGTTTCCTCTTTTATGGAATTTATCACAATATCATCCACATATGCATGAACATTGCGCCCAATTTGCTTATGAAGACAATTCTGAACACAACGTTGATAAGTCGCCTGGGCACTCTTAAGCCTGAAGGGCATGGAGACATAACAGAAGGCTCCAAAGGGAGTGATGAAAGATGTCTTCTCCTGGTCCTTAACTGCCATTTTGATCTGATGATAACCGGAGTAAGCATCCAGAAAAGATAAACGGTCACAACCCGCCATAGCATCAATGATCTGATCAATGCGAGGGAGGGCAAAGGGGTCTGCAAGACAAGCTTTGTTCAAGTCTGTGTAATCTACACACATACGCCAAGTGCCATTTTCTTAAGGACCAGCACCAGATTAGCCAACCACTCTGGGTGAAATACTTCCACGATAAACCCTACGGCCAACAACCAAGCTACCTCTTCACCGATAGCCCTACGCCTTTCTTCATTGAGCGACGGAGAAACTACCGGACCGGTTTAAACTTAGGATCAATATTAAGTGTGTGCTCAGTGAGTTCCCTAGGTACACCTGGCATGTCAGAAGGTTTCCATGCAAAGATGTCCCGATTCTCACGGATGAACTCGATGAGCGCGCTTTCCTATTTGGGGTCCAGGTTAGCGCTGATGCTGAACTGCTTGGATGAATCACCAGGAACAAAATCAACCATCTTAGTATCTGTGGCCGATTTAAATTTCAACGTTGGATCGTGTTCCATAGTTGGCTTTTTCAAAGAAGTCATATCTGCTGGATCAACTTGGTCCTTATAGAACTTCAATTCCTCCATGGCACAAACCGACTCAGCATAAGCCGCATCGCCTTCCTCACATTCCAAAGCGATCTTCCTGCTCCCGTGTACTGTGATGGTCCCCTTATGACCTGGCATTTTAAGATGTAGATAAACATAACACGGCCTCACCGTGAACTTAGCATAAGCAGGTCGCCCAAACAAAGCGTGATACAGACTTTTGATTTTCACCACCTCAAAAGTCAATGTTTCTGACCTTGAATCATAGTCATCTCCAAAAGCCACCTCTAAGGCTATCTTGCCTACTGGATATGCAGACTTGCCAGGCACTAGACCGTGAAAAACAGTGTTTGATGGTTTAAGACTCTTATCTGTCAACCCCATACGACGGAAGGTATCATAATATAGAATATTGATACTGATTCCCCCATCCATGAGTACCTTCGTGAATTTATATCCCCAACTTGAGGGGCCACCACTAGGGCCAAGTGACCCGAATTGTCAACCCGGGGTGGATGATCCTCTCTAATCCATAAAATGGGTTGCTCGGACCAGCGCAAATACTGAGGCACCGCCGGTTCAACAGAGTTTACTGCCCTCTTGTGAAGCTTCTGATCATGCTTACACAAGCTAGTGGTGAAGACATGATATTGCTCACTATTTAGCTGCTTAGGATTGCTCTGATAACCCGACTGCTGCTGCTGGTTCCCCTGATGGTTGTAACCTCCTTGGTTGCCTTGGTGCCCTTGATTGATGTGTCCGGTTTGATTACCCTGAAATCCTGAACTGGAACTGCCACCTCTGTAACCCGGCCCATGGAAACCACCTCCTGAACCGCCAGGCGGGACATTATCGTACGGGAACATATTGGAGTTCTTGAAATCTCGCATGATAAAAAAATCCTTCCAAAGATGCGACGTTGGCTTCTCCTTTAATCCATGCTTGGGACAGGGTTGATTTAACAGGCGCTCCAAATTGGGGCCTGAACCTCCACCCCTCTAGGGCTGCTTGCCCTTATGGCGCTGGCCATTGTCCTGAGCATTGGTGTTAGCGACAAAGTCCAAGCTGTTGTCAGCTTTGCGCTTACCACTGTTCCCATGGCCTGCCGGATTATGCTGCTAACCCTTGGTGTTGCCGTTCTTTTTCCCTTTCCCAGGTTTGTCCTCCTCTGAGTCAGGGTCTTTAGTATTATCTGAATTGGCGTACTTAACCAAAGTGGCCATAAGCGTTGACATATCATTGCAGTGACGTTTGAGCCTTCCTAACTTCTGTTTGAGCGGCCGAAAATGGCAATTGCCTTCCAACGTTAATACTGCGGTATCTTCATTGATATGATCCAATGGGTCGTGGAATCCCCCTCCTCTTGGACACAAGCGGCCAGATCCACAATTGACATGGGTTGCTTACAAGTATCTTTGACGTTCTGGATAAACCGGTGCTTCAATTCGGCCCATGATTCGACAAAGTTAGTTGGCAAGCTCTTCAACCAAGTACGAGTTGTTCCTTCCAACATCATGGTGAAGTATTTAGCACATACCGCTTCATCCACATCTAGCATCTCCATTGCCATCTCGTAGCTTTCCACCCATGCTTCTGGCTGTAGATCGGCGGTATAATTGGGTACCTTATGAGGCCCCTTGAAATCCTTGGGCAGTCTCACATTACGCAAAGCGGGGGTAAGACACGGCACCCCTAAGGAACTGAACACCACACCTGGCTCTACTGAAGCGGTAGGGTGAACCAGAGTAGGTTGACGAGCTCCATGCAGAGCTGCTAACTCGGCCTCTCGACGCGCGCGACCATGGTCTACCACATCCTGCGCATTAGCACCTCCCCTACTGGGTTGTGCCCTCGTGGCGGATTACGGTGGCGTGCGCTGCTTGATACGGCCGGTTCCTCCTCAACGTGCCTGCTGTAGCTCCTGCTTGGGCGCGGGGTGAAATGAATCCTCTCGCGGCTGTGTGAATACGCCTGATGCTGGTTTAGAGTTGTTTGAAGGAGATCTCTGGCCCGTCGCGCCTCAATTGCAACTGGTGATTCGCCGTCGGTCGGGAGGGCTGCCAATCGTGAAGCGGCGGCCACAATGTTGTCCAACGGGTTGGAGTAATACCCGGGAGGTGTTGGAACATACTGTGGCACAATGTTGTTCTGACAGGGCGGGTCCATCGTGCGCGGCTGAACCAGCGCTCCTGTTCCTGGCGCCTCCGTCCGGTTTAATATTGGTTGGTTACTATTTCCTGCTCCTGGCATATTGAAGAGATTTCATGGCTCATAACCCGACCGGAGATGTGATCGGTACCTTCTTCTCATGACTTCTTCGGAAGCGTTCTGATCCAGCCTAATCCGGTAGGCCTGGGCTTCCAACTCGGCCCGTTCTGTAGCCATCCTAGCGTTCTCTGCCGCTAGGTCCGCTTTAGCCTGAGCTATCTGATCCTTCACCTTTGCAATCTCCGCGTTGTGCTGATCCCGGGCTGCTGCATCCACCTCTGCAGCCATCAATGTTGCCAAAGCGTCGAACAAGTCAGACAGGACTTGAGCCGGAGGCGGCGCAGAACTCCCTGCCCCTACCGGCGTGGCCGTTGTTGAACCGGAGAGTATTGCTGCGGCAGCTGGCGAATGAGGCGCCGACTGTGTACCGGCCATGAAGATAGCGGCCCGGTTTGGCAGATCAGGGGAGTCCGGAATACTGTTGCCCTAGGATCCTCCACCAATCCGGTCATCCTGCAGCTGATAAAGTGAGTCGGTCTCTCCGGAAGACTCGTCATTGGAACAGACAACAGATTCTCCATCGGACGTCGGTCCGTCCTCGTATTCTGCTCCGTGGATGACGCCTACGAAAACATGCTTCGCCACGGGCTGAACCGGCGAAGGGCTTGCACGCTGAGCCGTCTCGATGATGTCTGTGCAAATGTCCGGCTCAGGGGCCGGTTCGCCAATCTTGCCGATGAAGACGTGAATCCCACCAAAGGGGACCCGCTACCCATATTCGATTGAATTGGCCTTGGGACCCCATCCTGCGTTGTCGATGTAGAGCTTGCCGCGATGACTCTTCATCATCCGGCCCATAGCGTATCCCTTGTGTCCATCAAAGCTGCCCTTCAAGAACTCGAAACCATCGTGCGAGAGCCCCACGGTGGGCGCCAACTGTCGTGGGTTTGTCACGGCAGATGTCCTTGTGAAAGGACTTAGTCATGGAGCCATCACAACGGGTTAGCTTAAAGGGATTAAACCGGACAAGGGGACACGGGGAGTTTATACTAGTTCGGCCCCTTCGGTGAAGGTAAAAGCCTACGTCTAGTTGTGATTGGTATTGCTAGGGTTTCGAAGGCCAGGGAGCGAATCCGCTTTGTCTGGCTCTCAAGTTGTTGTCTGTCGTCCCTAAACCGTTGCTGGGTCGTCCCTTTATATACATAGGTAGACGCCCGCCAGTTTACAGAGTCCCGAAGCCGGATCATAAACGTGGCTGGTTCGGTCTCTATCCTTCCTATCTTACAATGCAAGTTACATAACAAGGTCGGTTTACATCTACAGGCCTTAACTCGCCTCTGGGCCTTGGGTCTTCATAAAGCGCCATCATTCTTACGTCTTCATGGACTTATAATCTTCATAAGGTTAATCCGGCTACCCCTGGCCGGTTTACGTCCAGTAGTAATATCCCCAACAATTACTGTTGGTGGCCTTGTATAAATGCAAAATGTATACTCCATAGTGGCCTTGTGTATAAAAATGGAGGGAGTACTACTACTTTGTGTGATGCATGACAATTAGTAAGGCAACCTAAGATGTTAACTTATGATACTATGCATTATGGAAGTAGTATCCTAGCTACACTATCATATATATGCATGATACTACTATATATATATATATATATATATATATATATATATATATATATATATGATACTCCCCATTACAACCAGCCTTCAATTCAAAAATCTCACCAACCAAGGTAGATGGTGAGTGGTGGAATACTTTTTGTAGTTTGCAAAAACACCCAATTAATGCTTTTGTTTTCCTCAAAAAAATATGTTTTCCAATGTATTAATTGCAATACATGCATGCATATATAAATTACATGCATTGGTCAACTTTATCTTAATACTTGCATGCAATGATTTAATGCACCGTGGAATCTGGACATGTGATGGGGAACAACCAAATTGAGCCTTATAAAATGGAAAAACTAAAATTTGAGATAAGCCTATAAACCGGAAAGGAGGGAGTATATATGCATGATACTAGTATAAGATCGGCAATACCTCAGTAATGCGCGCATGCATAGTATCATAAGTTAGTATCTTAGGTTCCTTATTAATTACCATGCATGACACAAAGTAGTATAACATTTAATATGATATGATATCATGATATGATACCACACACCCTCTCTTTCATCATTTAACTGTGTGTCACATCATCCAAAAAGTCTAGTTGGCATGCATCATACCGCTTGATACTCCCATATTACGACCAGCCTTATTAGGGTGGCCATAGTGGTGGTATCATAGCCGGTATCATGCACCCGGGAATAGAAAATATGATGTTGTGGCAAAGAAGCACTTATTACCGTGGAAAAAATATCATGGTGATCCGGGAAATAGTTAGGGTACTCTAGCTTCTCTAACATTCCTTCTGAATGTTAGAGGATCTGGTTGTAAGACATTAGTTGCATGTTATATAGGTCAGATATATCTGTTGCACATTGGTATTTGGTAAGATATCAATTATTTTTTCATGGGAATGGTAGGATATTAATTACATGGAAGATTTTAAGGGATAGCGTTGAGTCAAAATGTGTTTATAACCAATGGAAGTGATGGGTAATTAGAGTGTTAAACATGTTTCGTGCTCAACATTGGAGTGATTTCAACCGCTAGATAACATGATTTGACGACCGAGATGGTTTGGATCTGCCCATTTGGGTCTTTTTATATTGGTATAGATGTATTATACTACGCGCTATAATTAATTAAAGGTAGTATCATACACTAGTATCATATGTATTGTATATTCATGATATTAGTATATGACACTCTCCACTATACTCATGATTTCTTAGCATGGAAAAAAATTGGAGGCGAAACGATGAACTCATGTTTTCATTCGAACAAAAATATGATGTTAGGTAATGCAAATGTTTTCAAAGAGCACACGATTCAGTCACGAAAGCCGTGTGTCCACTAAACCATGGCCGATGCACCCCCCCCCCCACCCCTCTGCCACGTGCGCGATCTGAGTCGTGTGTTCTGATTCGCCAGAACCCAAACCCCACGGATCGTATGTCTGCACCGTTGGATTCTCCTTGGTGGAACGGCGATCCTCATCCATTTCGATAGCACATGTACATGTTTTCAAATAGCCCCTCCCAATTTTTTTTCAAATAGCACACGGTTCACACACGAAAGCCGTGTGCCTACCAAACTGTGGCCGATGCCCCCCCCCCCCTCACTGCGCGCATGATCTGAGTCGTGCGTTTTGATTGGCCAGAACCCAAACCCCATGGATCGTACGTCTGCACTGTTGGATGCTCCCAGATCGAACAACAATCCTCATCCCTTTCGACAGGAAATGCAGTCCGGCTAGGAATTGATTTATATGCCAACATGCATGGTAAATGCCAAAAAAATGTCTTACATATAGCACACGAGACCTGAAATGCATCGGCAAATCAAACCCATGGTAAAATTGTGATTGGTTTACGTGCGAAAAATTTAGAGGCGAAACGATGAACTCGCGTCTTCATTTCAAAATTAGTACGTCTTCATTTCAAACGAAATTATTCTGTTTATGCACATGAGCGCTTAGAGGCAACCGTTTGCATAGGCCTTTCCACGCGCGCGGTGACCGGGGATATTTTTCACCCTTTTCACCTAGGCCGCCAACACCCCCCACCGTCCGCCCGCGTTTCACCCAACTAGTCCACCAAATCTCCTTCACCAGCTCCCCCATCCCCCAGATCCATAGCAGAACCCTCTCCAGCACCGCCGTGCTCACTCCGACCGTGTGCCCGCTCTTCGGCGTCAAGCCTACCTCCACTATCGTTCCCAACACGCGGTGACCCGCGCCTCGCTGTCTTCGTTTGCTCACCAGCCACCCTCGAGCATATCGATGCAGTAACCCTCGCCTCTCCTGTGGTCCGGCCGGGTTTGCATTAAGAAGCCTTTTAGTTACTGCTCTCCATCGTAGTGAGGCATATTTCCTTGCAATCCCTCTACCAATTTCGTTTTGTATGTCCCCAAATTGGCTATTAAATAGCGAAGAGCGTATATATGTTCATTATCTACCTTCCTTACTACATATAAGATGTATTTGTTCCAATAAGTTACTGCCTATTTACAGATCGCGAGCGCCCGAGTCACACAAACTTAACAAATTAGCCGTACATTTTATAAATTATTGCATGGCATGTTTAGAAAGCTTGATACCAAGTTGTTAGTTTTATGCTTATCCTCCTTTCCTGAATTCCGCATGTGTTCTCTAAAGATGCCGAGTAGCAGCGACAACACTCATTCAGGCCATGTATCTTCATCTGATTCGGACAACCCCAGGTCTTCAGCAGATTGTGAGGGAGCAAGTAGTCTTGAATGGGATAGTAGAGCTACAGCAATTACCCTTCCGGTCAGGACACGGAGGAACACTCCAAGAAAGCCTTCACGCATGAGGTTCAGGAGTGTGTGTGGATTTGTTGGCAGGGCAAGGCTCAACATTAATCTGCCGGGGTTTCGAAAGGCTGACACAGAAGGACTAATTTCATAACCAAAGCAAATTACCATGCTGTTCTAACTGACTCTCAAAATAATATAAGTGAATCATGAGAGATCAATAATTTCTATAAAATAAAACCACCATCGTGCTCTAAAATATATAAGTAAAGCACTAGGGCAAAATTATCTAGCTCAAAAGATATAAGTGAAGCACATAGAGTATTCTAATAAATTCCAATTCAAGTGTGTCTCTCCCAAAAGTGTGTACAGCAAGGATAATTGTGGTAAACTAAAAATCAAAGACTCAAATCATACAAGGCGCTCCAAGCAAAACACATATCATGTGGTGAATAAAGATATAGCCTCAAGTAAAGTTACCGATAGAAGAAGACAAAAGAGGGGATGCCTTCCGGGGCATCCCCAAGCATAGGATTTTGCTTGTCCTTGAATTTTACCCTGTGGTGCCTTGGGAATCCCCAAGCTTATGCTCTTGCCACTCCTTATTCCATAATCCATCAAATCTTTACCCAAAACTTGAAAACTTCACAACACAAAACTTAAACAGAAAATCTCATGAGCTCCATTAGTATAAGAAAACAAACCACCACTTAAGGTACTATAATAAACTCATTATTTATTTATTTTGGTGTTAAAACTACTATATTCCAACTTATCTATGGTTCATAACCTCCAATACTAGCCATAAATTCATCAAAATAAGCAAACAACACGCGAAAAACAGAATCTGTCAAAAACAGAAGAGTCTGTAGTAATCTGTAGGTTTCGAATACTTATGTAACCCCAAAAATTCTAAAATAAATTTCTAGACGTGAGGAATTTATCTATTAATGATCTGCAAAAAGAATCAACCTAATCGCACTCTCCAGTAAAAAATGGCAGCAATCTAGTGAGCGCTAAAGTTTCTGTTTTTTACAGCAAGATCGCAAAGACTTTCCCCAAGTCTTGCCAAATGTTCTACTTGGCACAAACACTAATTAAAAGCATAAAACCACATCCAAATAGAGGCTAGATGAATTATTTATTGAATAACATCAAGGAAAAATATTGGGTTGTCTCCCAATAAGCGCTTTTCTTTAAAGCCTTATATCTAGGCAAAAGATTTCAACGATGCTCACATGAATGACAAGAATTGAAGCACAAAGAGAGCATCATAAAACACGTGACAAACACATCTAAGTCTAACATACTTCCTATTCATAGGCATCTTATAGGCAAACAAATTATCAAGGCAAGCAAAAACTAGCATATGCAAGGAAGCGAAAAGAAACAATAGCAATCTCAACATAACGACGGGTAATTTAGTAACATGAAAATTTCTACAACCATATTTTCCTCTCTCATAATAATTACATGTAGGATCATAAGAAAATTCAACAATATAGCTATCACAACACATATTATTAACACGATCCACATGCATGCAAAGTTGACACTCTTCCAAAATAGTGGGATTAACATTAACTAAAGTCATGACCTCTCCAAACCCACTTTTATCAAAAACTTCATAAGATTGAACATTCTCCAAATATGCGGGATCTAAAGTTGATACTATTCCAAACCCACTTTGAATATTATTGTAAACATTATAATCAATCTCATATTCATCATGGGGCTTAAATAAATTTTCAAGATCATAAGAAGAATCACCCCAATCATGATCATTGCAACAAGTAGTAGACATAGCAAAACTAGCATCCCCAAGCTTAGGGTTTTGCATATTATAAGAACAATTGACATTAATAGAATTTATACTATCATCATTGCAATCATGATTTTTATTCAAAGATCCCTCATGAATTATTCCATAAAGTACTTCATCACAATTTTCAGATTCACGAATTTCAAGCAAAACTTCATAAAGATAATCTAGTGCACAAAACTCACTAGCAACTGGTTCATCATAATTGGATCTCTTAAAAATATTAGCAAGTGGACGAGGATCCATAGATCTTAGGTTCTCTGTTTAGCAATAAATAAACAACTATTCCAACCAAACGAGCAAACGAGCCAAGTAAGACACCAAAGCAAATGGAAAGACGAACAGAAAAAGGGCGAATAAAACGGAAAGGGTGAAGTGGGGGAGAGGAAAACGAGAGGCAAATGGCAAATAATGTAATGCGAGGGATAAGGGTTTGTGATGGGTACTTGGTATGTCTTGACTTGTGAGTAGATCTCCGCGGCAACGGCACCAGAAATCCTTCTTGCTACCGCTTGAGCACTGCGTTGGTTTTCCCTTGAAGAGGAAAGGGTGATGCAGTAAAGTAGCGTAAGTATTTCCCTCAGTTTTTGATAACCAAGGTATCAATCCAGTAGGAGACTACACGCAAGTCCCTAGTACCTACACAAACAAATAAGAACCTCGCAACCAACGCGATAAAGGGGTTGTCAATCCCTTCACGGTCACTTACGAGAGTGAGATTTGATAGAGATAATAATAATAAGATAAATATTTTTGGTATTTTTATGATATAGATTGAAATATAAAGATTGCAAAATAAATGGTAATAGAAATAGCTAGTTGACGTGAGATTAATATAATAGAGAATAGACCCGGTGCCACAGCTTTCACTAGTGGCTTCTCTCAAGATAGCATAAGTATTATGGTGGGTGAACAAAGTACTGTCGAGCAATTGATAGAAAAGTGCATAATTATGAGAATATCTAGGCATGATCATGCATATAGGCATCATGTCCGCGACAACTAGACCGAAACGATTCTGCATCTACTACTATTACTCCACACATCGACCGCTATCCAGCATGCATCTAGAATATTAAGTTCATAAGAACATAGTAACGCATTAGGCAAGATGACATGATGTAGAGGGATAAACTCAAGCAATATGATATAAACCCCATCTTTTTATCCTCGATGGCAACAATACAATATGTGCCTTGCTGCCCCTGCTGTCACTGGGAAAGGACAGTGCAAGATTGAACCCAAAGCTAAGCACTTCTCCATTGCAAGAAAGATCAATCTAGTAGGCCAAACCAAACTGATAATTCAAAGAGACTTGCAAAGATAACCAATCATACATAAAAGATTTCAGAGAAGAATCAAATATTGTTCATAGATAAACTTGATCATAAACCCACAATTCATCGGATCTCGACAAACACACCGCAAAAAGAGTTACATCGAATAGATCTCCAAGAAGATTGAGGAGAACTTTGTATTGAGATCCAGAGAGAGAGAAGAAGCCATCTAGCTAATAACTATGGACCTGAAGGTCTGAGGTAAACTACTCACACATCATTGTAGAGGCTATGGTGTTGATGTAGAAGCCCTCCGTGATTGATTCCCCCTCCGGCGGAGCTCCGGAAAAGGCCCCAAGATGGGATCTCTTGGGTACAGAAGGTTGCGGCGGTGGAAATAGGGTTTCGTGGTGCTCCTGGATGTTTTTGGAGTATATGGATATATATAGGAGGAAGAATTAGGTCGGTGGAGCCATGAGGGGCCCACAAGGGTGGGGGCGCCCCTCCTTGCCTCGTGGCCTCCTTGTTGATTTCTTGATGTCCACTCCAAGTCCCCTGGATCACATTTGTTCCAAAAATAACTCTCCCGAAGGTTTCATTCCGTTTGGATTCCGTTTGATATTCCTTTTCTGCGAAACACTGAAATAGGAAGAAAAAAACAGCAATTTGCAGTGGGCCTTGGGTTAGTAGGTTAGGCCCAAAAATAATATAAAATTGTATAAATAAACCCATAAACATCCGAAACAGATAATATAATAGCGTGGAACAATCAAAAATTATAGATACGTTGGAGACGTATCACTTACACATTATGAAGGTACATGAAAATGTGCAACAGCCTGGCTTTGCCCACCCTTCTTGGAAGATGGCCTCTTCTTGGACAATGTGCCATTGAAGTCGGGTTGCGTGAAGTGCTACATGACTGAAGTAAAGCCTGGATTCAATGAATTTGCCCTGAAGAATGTCCTAGGAGACTTCAATGAGCAAAGGACCTTGGGAGAAACACTGTTACATCACATCCAGTGGCCATAAAAGGAAATGGAGTTCATCGATGAGATTCATGAAGCCCCGCCAAGAGCAACCATTGTTGCCCCTCAACTGGTGACGCTCTCCTTGCCACAGCAGCTCTTGCGGGCTGATGCATCAACCTGTGATCAGCCGGCCCGACTTTGTGGCATACAGGCCATGTCATCCTCCGCCCCAAAGCAGCCAGTGGCAAGGCCTACAACTGCTGATGATGCACCACCGGTTCAGATGCCGGCCGCTGAAGCGGCGGGGGGAGACCTAGCTGCAACACATGCTCAGCAGACCAACCTGGTGGAACAGACTGCTAAGCAGTCTGATGCTTCAGAACCGCCTGCTAAGCAGTCTGTAGGTCCAGAACCGACTGGTCATCAGTTTGTCGATCCGCGGGCACGTGATCAGCATACCAATGCGTCAGCACTTCCTGCTCAGCAAACCAATGCATTGGCACGGCCTCCTAAGCACACCAACAAGTTGGCACCACCTGCGCAAAAACCCAACATAGCTTCAACGCATGGTCAGCAGTCTAATGCCTCTGCTCCTACAGTCCAACAGTCCATGACAGCAGCACCGCAAGCTCAGCGGTCTGGCATAGATAAACCATCTGCTAAGAAGTCTGTCCAAGCTTCACCGTCTCCTCGGCAGTCTACCTTGCAGGCAACTAGATGTTCTGTCACAAATGCTTCAAGTACCAAGAAGGAAGTGGCCAAAAAGGCTACAACCATGACCACGAGGAAGGGCAGCGGGAGAGTGAAGAGGAAAGAGAACGATTGCCTCTTACTTAAAGCACTCATCTCCCAGAACCAAATTAACAACAACTTGTTCGAATCGGGCAGTAATATTATTTCTGACGCCATGGATGATGAAGAAGTAGAATTGTTGCTTGCTAAAAGAAAGCATGCGTACTTGAAGAACGCAATTACGTCCGTGGCCAGCCATTTCTTGTTGGCGAATACTTTGATGAGTGCAGCTCCAATTGCCGTGAGTTACATGAATATTGCATGGATCAAATGTCAGTAGGTCATCATGCTTTGCTAGTCCACTACAATAGAGATCATCTCCGACCCAATGTTGGTTCCATCAATGTGAGTTTCGAGGACTTACATCTCTTCTTCAACTTCAACATGCTCGATGCCACTCTTGTTAGATGCCTGATTTTGTAAGTACTTAACAAACTATGATCAACTTCTCCATACAAAGCTATAAATGATAAATAGCTAACTGCATTTTATTTCTCTCAGGGGACTAAACGCGCGGAGATGAATAAGGGAGAGTGTGTATTTCATAGATCCTGCATTAGCAAATGGCACAACATTAGATGGTAAGGACCGATGGGACTGGGCCGTTAACACGGTCCTCCATATCTTCGAAAACATGTCCCATGCACAATCATTTCTCTAGCCATATCATGAACGGTAAGTCAAGTAAACAACCACACATACACTGATTGTCTTTCAGATTTCGACATAATTCGTAAGTTCATATCTTTCTTATGTAGCAATCACTGGATATTGGTATTCATTGTTCCAAACAAGAACACAGTTTACTACATCGATTCTCTCAGAGAGCCAACAAACGCTCAGAATGTGACGCATGTTCAGCAATTCTTGGATAGGTATTGAATTCTATGATGTTGAAATTAATTTGCATTCATATCTGGTTCAACAATTGATGTTGTCAAAATTCATCATCATTTGCAGTGTGCTCGCATTATGGAAAACTAAACCAGGGAACCTATTCAAGACGGAACAACCCGTGCAGCACGAGATCGTTTCTCCGGTAACACACCGAAATCCATTATTTTTGGAAAATTTATCCAACAGTCTGCAAATACCTTTCCTTACGCTAGTCAAATGTTCAAGCTTCTAAATAAACCTCTTTCTATTTTGTCCAAAGAAAAAATAATACATCTAACACAGGTTAGGTTGTTCCAAACAGCACAAATACATGACTAATTTTGTACAAAAAATTTCAGTGTCCTCAGCAAGAAGCAGGGACCAACCTTTGTGGATACTATGTTTGCAGACTCATGATCTTCATCTACAAATCTGCTAATAGTTGTGACGATCCTCGTAAATTAGTACCAGTAAGTCTATCTTAATTAATATCTTCTACTCCACTCATATGGCACATTCTGATCTTAAAAATACTGCAGCTCATCTTAAAACCGAGGACCCCTGAACCGCTCCCGGCTGGTGAATTGCTGACGGTTAGAAGATTTATCATCGACTTCTTCCTAGATCACTACATCAATCCCACTGGTGATAATGAAGATTTCAGCATGCGTTCTCCTGAAACATTGAGTAAGAGTTAGCAGCTAAACATATAACGCATGGATCCAATGTTTTCCATCTAATGAGATCTTCGTATTTCGTACACTATGATTAATTATGTAAGGCATATATGTGTGGACAAATCATTGGAATTTAGCTACCATATGCTCAATTGCAATTGTTGCGAAATCTGATGAATGTTCTTCTGGTGGACACTATTTGTTCAATTGAATATTGTGACGAATTTGCTTTTTGCGTGCCAATTCAAAATGGGGTATTTTGGTTTATTTCTTCAATTTAATATTGTGGCGAATTTGCTTTTGCGTGCCGATTCAAAATGGGATATTTTTGTTTTAACCTGGCAATTTCTCTGCACACGGTTCAAATAAATGAGTGTGTGCGATCCACATCGAAAAGCATATGTCAATCGTAGCGGAACCGTCTGTGATACACAGCAGATCGCAAACGATTTGTAGCGCTACTACATGTGTGTAGGTTCTCCGGAACCATTTGTGATATCGCGTTATTGCACACGAGAACTGGGAGTAAGCCATGCCCAATGCAAAATACAATACCAATCGTAATTTTTCAGGAAACGTGTGGGATGTTGGGGAACGTAGCAGAAATTCAAAATTTTCCTACGTGTCACCAAGATCTATCTATGGAGAGACTAGCAACGAGGGGAAGGAGAGTGCATCTACATACCCTTGTAGATCGCTAAGCGGAAGCGTTCAAGTGAACGGGGTTGATGGAGTCGTACTCGTCGTGATCCAAATCACCGATGATCCTAGTGCCGAACGGACGGCACCTCCGCGTTCAACACACGTACAGCCCGGTGACGTCTCCCATGCCTTGATCCAGCAAGGAGAGTGGGAGAGGTTGAGGAAGACTTCATCCAACAGCAGCACAACGGCGTGGTGGTGGTGGAGGAGCGTGGCTATCCTGCAGGGCTTCGCCAAGCACCACAGAAGAGGAGGAAGAGACGCAGGGCTGCACCAAGAGAGATTGAATCACGTGTTGTGGGCAGCCCCCTAGGCCTCATATATATAGGGGAAGGGGAGGGCTGCGCCCCTTCTAGGGTTCCCACCCCTAGGGGGGGGCAGCCCTAGATGGGGTCAAGGGTGGCGGCCAAGAGGGGGAGGGGAGAGGAAGGCGCCCCAATATGGGCCCTAAGGCCCATATCCCATTAGGGTTTGCCCCCTTTCCACCTCTTGGGCACCTTGGGCCCTTGTGGGAGGCACACCAGCCCACTAAGGGGCTGGTCCCTCACCACTCTTAGCCCACGCAAGCCTCCGGGGCAGGTGGCCCCACTTGGTGGACCCCGGGACCCTCCCGGTGGTCCCGGTACGTTACCGATAAACCCCGAAACTCTTCCGGTGTCCAAAACATGACTTCCCATATATAAATCTTTACCTCCGGACCATTCCGGAACTCCTCGTGACGTCCGGGATCTCATCCGGGACTCCGAACAACATTCGGTAACCACATACTAACTTCCTTTATAACCCTAGCGTCATCGAACCTTAAGTGTGTAGACCCTACGGGTTCGGGAGACATGCAGACATGACCGAGACGTTCTCCGGTCAATAACCAACAGTGGGATCTGGATACCCATGTTGGCTCCCACATGTTCCACGATGATCTCATCGGATGAACCACGATGTCAAGGACTTAATCAATCCCGTATACAATTCCCTTTGTCTATCGGTACGATACTTGCCCGAGATTCGATCGTCGGTATCCCGATACCTTGTTCAATCTCGTTACCGGCAAGCCTCTTTACTCGTTCCGTAACACATCATCCCGTGATCAACTCCTTGATCACATTGTGCACATTATGATGATGTCCTACCAAGTGGGCCCAGAGATACCTCTCCGTTTACACGGAGTGACAAATCCCAGTCTCGATTCGTGCCAACCCAACAGACACTTTCGGAGATACCTGTAATGTACCTTTATAGCCACCCAGTTACGTTGTGACGTTTGGCACACCCAAAGCACTCCTATGGTATCCGGGAGTTGCACAATCTCATGGTCTAAGGAAATGATACTTGACATTAGAAAAGCTTTAGCAAACGAACTACACGATCTAGTGCTATGCTTAGGATTGGGTCTTGTCCATCACATCATTCTCCTAATGATGTGATCCCGTTATCAACGACATCCGATGTCCATGGTCAGGAAACCGTAACCATCTATTGATCAACGAGCTAGACAACTAGAGGCTTACTAGGGACATGGAGTTGTCTATGTATCCACACATGTATCTGAGTTTCCTATCAATACAATTATAGCATGGATAATAAACGATTATCATGAACAAGGAAATATAATAATAACTTGTTTATTATTGCCTCTAGGGCATATTTCCAACAGTCTCCCACTTGCACTAGAGTCAATAATCTAGTTCACATCGCCATGTGATTAACACTCACAGGTCGCATCGCCATGTGACTAACACCCAAGAGTTTACTAGAGTTAGTAGTCTAGTTCACATCACTATGTGATTAACACTCAATGAGTTCTAGGTTTGATCATGTTTCTTGTGAGAGAGGTTTTAGTCAACGGGTCTGAACCTTTCAGATCCGTGTGTGCTTTACAAATCTCTATGTCATCTCCTAGATGTAGCTACCACGTTCTATTTGGAGCTATTCCAAATAACTGTTCTACTTGGAGCTATTCTAAATTGTTGCTCCATTATACGTATCCGGTATCTCTACTCAGAGCTATCCGGATAGGTGTTAAGCTTGCATCGACGTAACCCTTTACGACGAACTCTTTTACCACCTCCATAATTGAGAAAATTCCTTAGTCCACTAGTTACTAAGGATAACTTTGACCGCTGTCCTGTGATCCATTCTTGGATCACTCTTGTACCCCTTGACTGACTCATGGCAAGGCACACTTCAGGTGCGGTACAGAGCATAGCATACTGTAGAGCCTATGTCTTAAGCATAGCAGACGACCTTCGTCCTTTCTCTCTATTCTGCTGTGGTCGAGCTTTAAGTCTTAACTTCATACCTTACAACTCAGGCAAGAACTCCTTCTTTGACTGATCCATCTCGAACACCTTCAAGATCATGTTAAGGTATGTGCTCATTTGAAAGTACCATTAAGCGTTTTGATCTATCCTTATAGATCTTGATGCTCAATGTTCAAGTAGCTTAATCCAGGCTTTCCATTGAAAAACACTTTCCAAATAACCCTATATGCTTTCCAGAAATTCTACATCATTTCTGATCTATGATATGTCGACAACATATATTCATCAGAAATTCTATAGTGCTCCCACTCACTTCTTTGGAAATACAAGTTTCTCATAAACTTTGTATACACCAAAATCTTTGATCATCTCATCAAAGCATACATTCCAACTCCGAGATGCTTACTCCAGTCCTTAGAAGGATTGCCAGAGCTTTGCATACTTATTAGCATATTTCAGGATTGACAAAACCTCCCGGTTGTATCACATACAACCTTTCCTCAAAAATCGTTGAGGAAACAATGTTTTGACATCCCATCTGCAAGATTTCATAAATAATGCAGTCATCGCTAATATAATTCCAACAGACTCTTAGCATCGCTACGAGTGAGAAAGTCTCATCGTAGTCAACTCCTTGAACTTGTCGGAAAACATCTTAACGACAAGCCGAGCTTTCTTAATGGTGATACACATCATCATTGTCTGTCTTCCTTTTAAAATCCATCTGTACCTAACAGCCTTACGACCATCAAGTAGTTCTTCCAAAGTCTACACTTTGTTTTCATATATGGATCCTCTCTCGGATTATATGGCCTCGAGCCATTTATCGGAATCCGGGCCCACCAACGCTTCTCCATAGCTCGTAGGTTCATTGTTGTCTAGCAACATGACTTCCAAGACAGGATCTGAAGTAGTACGCATCCTTGTCATCCCACGAGGTTTGGTAGTGACTTGATATGAAGTTTCATGATCACTATCATAAGCTTCCACTTCAATTGGTGTAGGTGCCACAGGAACAACTTCCTGTGCCCTGCCACACACTAGTTGAAGAGACGGTTTAATAACCTCATCAAGTCTCCACCATCCTCCCACTCAATTCTTTCGAGAGAAACTTTTCCTCGAGAAAGGACCCGATTCTAGAAACAATCCCTTATTGCTTTCGAATCTGAGACAGGAGGTATACCCAACTGTTTTGGGTGTCCTATGAAGATGCATTTATCCGCTTTGGGTTCGAGCTTATCAGCCTGAAACTTTTTCACATAAGCGTCGCAGCCCCAAACCTTTTAATAATGACAGCTTAGGTTTCTCTAAACCATAGTTCATACGGTGTCATCTCATCGGAATTACGTGGTGCCCTATTTAAAGTGAATGTGGTTGTCTCCAATGCCTAACCCATAAACTATCGTGGTAATTTGATAAGAGACATCATGGTATGCATCATATCCAATAGGGTGCAATTATGATGTTCGGACACACCATCACACTATGGTGTTCCAGGCTGTATTAGTTGTGAAACAATTTCCACAATGTCTTAATTCTGTGCTAAACTCGTAATTCAGATATTCATCTCTATGATCATATCATAGATATTTTATCCTCTTGTCACGACGATCTTTCAACTTCACCCTGAAATTACTTGAACCTTTCAATAATTCAGACTCGTGATTCATCAAGTAAATATACTCAACATCTACTCAAATCATCTGTGAAGTAAGAACATAACGATATCCACTATACACCTCAGCCCTCATTGGACTGCACACATCAAAATGTATTACTTCCAACAAGTTGCTTTCCAGTTCCATTTTACTGAAACCGAGGCTTTCAGTCATCTTGCCCATGTGGTATGATTTGCATGTCTCAAGTGATTCAAAAATCAAGTGAGTCCAAACGGTCCATTTGCATGGAGTTTCTTCATGCGTTTTATACCGATATGACTCAAATTGCAGTGCCGCAAGTATGTGGTACTATCATTACTATCTTTCGGCATGAACATGTGTATCACTAATTTCGAGATTCAATGAACCATTCATTTTAGGTGTAAGACCATTGAAGGTATTATTCAAACAAACAGAGTAACCATTATTCTCCTTAAATGAATAACCGTATTGCGATAGACATAATCCAATCATGTCTATGCTCAACGCAAACACCAAATAACCATTATTTAGGTTTAACACCAATCTCGATGGTAGAGGGAGCGTGCGATGCTTGATCATATCAACATTGGAAACACTTCCAACACATATCGTCAGCTCACCTTTAGCTAGTCTCCGTTTATTCCGTAGCTATTATTTCGAGTTACTAACACTTAGCAACCGAACCGGTATCTAATACCCTGGTGCTACTAGGAGTACTAGTAAAGTACACATCAACACAATGTATATCCAATATACTTCTATCGACCTTGCCAGCCTTCTAATCTACCAAGTATCTAGGGTAATTCTGCTCCAGTGGCTGTTCCCCTTATTACAGAAGCACTTAGTCTCGGGTTTGGGTTCAACCTTGGGTTTCTTCACTAGAGCAGCAGCTGAATTGCCGTTTCATGAAGTATCCCTTCTTGCCCTTGCCCTTCTTGAAACTAGTGGTTTCACTGACCATCAACAATTGATGCTCCTTCTTGATTTCTACTTTCGTGGTGTCAAACATCGCGAATATCTCAAGGATCATCATATATGTCCCTGATATATTATAGTTCATCATGAAGCTCTAGCAGCTTGGTGGTAATGACTTCGGAGAAACATCACTATCTTATCTGGAAGATTAACTCCCACTCGATTCAAATGATTGTTGTACTCAGACAATCTGAGCACAAGCTCAACAATTGAGCTTTTATCCCTTAGTTTGCAGGCTAAGAAAATCGTCGGAGGTCTTATACCTCTTGACGTGGGCACGAGCCTGAAATCCCAATTTCAGCCCTCAAAACAACTCATATGTTTCGCGACGTTTCAAAACTGTCTTTGGTGCCTCAACTCTAAACCGTTTAACTGAACTATCATGTAGTTATCAAAACGTGTATGTCAGATGTTCGCAACATCTACAGACGACGTTCGAGGTTCAGCACACTGAGCGGTGCATTAAGGACATAAGCCTTCTAAGAAGCAATGAGGACAATCCTCAGTTTACGGACCTAGTCCGCATAATTGCTACTATCAACTTTCAACTAAATTTTCTCTAGGATCATATCTAAACAGTAGAACTAAAGCGCGAGCTACGACATAATTTGCAAAATCCTTTTGACTATGTTCAGAATAATTAAGTTCATCTTATGAACTCCCACTCAGATAGACATCCCTCTAGTCACCTAAGTGATTACATGATCCGAGTCAACTAGGCCGTGTCCGATCATCACGTGAGACGGACTAGTCAACATCGGTGAACATCTTCATGTTGATCGTATCTTCTATACGACTCATGCTCGACCTTTCGGTCTTCTGTGTTCCGAGGCCATGTCTGTACATGCTAGGCTCGTCAAGTTAACCCTAAGTGTTTCGCGTGTGTAAATCTGTCTTACACCCGTTGTATGTGAACGTTAGAATCTAACACCCGATCATCACGTGGTGCTTCGAAACACGAACTATCGCAACGGTGCACAGTTAGGGGAGAACACTTCTTGAAATTGTTGTAAGGGATCATCTTATTTACTACCGTCGTTCTAAGCAAATAAGATGTATAAACATGATAAACATCACATGCAATCAAATAGTGACATGATATGGCCATCATCACTTTGCTCCTTTTGATCTCCATCTTCGGGGCTCCATGATCATCATCGTCACCGGCATGACACCATGATCTCCATCATCGTGTCTTCATGAAGTTGCCTCGCCAACTATTACTTCTACTACTATGGCTAACGGTTAGCAATAAAGTAAAGTAATTACATGACGTTTAAGTTGACACGCAGGTCATAAATAAATAAAGACAACTCCTATGGCTCCTGCCGGTTGTCATACTCATCGACATGCAAGTCGTGATTCCTATTACAAGAACATGATCAATCTCATACATCACATATATCATTCATCACATCCTTTGGCCATATCACATCACATAGCATACCCTGCAAAAACAAGTTAGACGTCCTCTAATTGTTGTTTGCATGTTTTACGTGGCTGCTATGGGTTTCTAGCAAGAACGTTTCTTACCTACGCCAAGACCACAACGTGATATGCCAATTGCTATTTACCCTTCATAAGGACCCTTTTCATCGAATCCGATCCGACTAAAGTGGGAGAGACAGACACCCGCCAGCCACCTTATGCAACTAGTGCATGTTTGTCGGTGGAACCGGTCTCACGTAAGAGTACGTGTAAGGTTGGTCCGGGCCGCTTCATCCCACGATGCTGCCGAATCAAGATAAGACTAGTAACGGCAAGCATATTGAACAAAATCAACGCCCACAACTACTTTGTGTTCTACTCGTGCATAGAATCTACGCAATAGACCTAGCTCATGATGCCACTGTTGGGGAACGTAGCAGAAATTCAAAATTTTCCTACGTGTCACCAAGATCTATCTATGGAGAGACTAGCAACGAGGGGAAGGAGAGTGCATCTACATACCCTTGTAGATCGCTAAGCGGAAGCGTTCAAGTGAACGGGGTTGATGGAGTCGTACTCGTCGTGATCCAAATCACCGATGATCCTAGTGCCGAACGGACGGCACCTCCGCGTTCAACACACGTACAGCCCGGTGACGTCTCCCATGCCTTGATCCAGCAAGGAGAGTGGGAGAGGTTGAGGAAGACTTCATCCAACAGCAGCACAACGGCGTGGTGGTGGTGGAGGAGCGTGGCTATCCTGCAGGGCTTCGCCAAGCACCACAGAAGAGGAGGAAGAGACGCGGGGCTGCACCAAGAGAGATTGAATCGCGTGTTGTGGGCAGCCCCCTAGGACTCATATATATAGGGGAAGGGGAGGGCTGCGCCCCTTCTAGGGTTCCCACCCCTAGGGGGGCGGCAGCCCTAGATGGGGTCAAGGGTGGCGGCCAAGAGGGGGAGGGGAGAGGGAGGCGCCCCAATATGGGCCCTAAGGCCCATATCCCATTAGGGTTTGCCCCCTTTCCACCTCTTGGGCACCTTGGGCCCTTGTGGGAGGCGCACCAGCCCACTAAGGGGCTGGTCCCTCACCACTCTTAGCCCACGCAAGCCTCCGGGGCAGGTGGCCCCACTTGGTGGACCCCCGGGACCCTCCCGATGGTCCCGGTACGTTACCGATAAACCCCGAAACTCTTCCGGTGTCCAAAACATGACTTCCCATATATAAATCTTTACCTCCGGACCATTCCGGAACTCCTCGTGACGTCCGGGATCTCATCCGGGACTCCGAACAACATTCGGTAACCACATACTAACTTCCTTTATAACCCTAGCATCATCGAACCTTAAGTGTGTAGACCCTACGGGTTCGGGAGACATGCAGACATGACCGAGACGTTCTCCGGTCAATAACCAACAGCGGGATCTGGATACCCATGTTGGCTCCCACATGTTCCACGATGATCTCATCGGATGAACCACGATGTCAAGGACTTAATCAATCCCGTATACAATTCCCTTTGTCTATCGGTACGATACTTGCCCGAGATTCGATCATCGGTATCCCGATACCTTGTTCAATCTCGTTACCGGCAAGCCTCTTTACTCGTTCCGTAACACATCATCCCGTGATCAACTCCTTGATCACATTGTGCACATTATGATGATGTCCTACCGAGTGGGCCCAGAGATACCTCTCCGTTTACACGGAGTGACAAATCCCAGTCTCGATTCGTGCCAACCCAACAGACACTTTCGGAGATACCTGTAATGTACCTTTATAGCCACCCAGTTACGTTGTGACGTTTGGCACACCCAAAGCACTCCTATGGTATCCGGGAGTTGCACAATCTCATGGTCTAAGGAAATGATACTTGACATTAGAAAAGCTTTAGCAAACGAACTACACGATCTAGTGCTATGCTTAGGATTGGGTCTTGTCCATCACATCATTCTCCTAATGATGTGATCCCGTTATCAACGACATCCGATGTCCATGGTCAGGAAACCGTAACCATCTATTGATCAACGAGCTAGACAACTAGAGGCTTACTAGGGACATGGAGTTGTCTATGTATCCACACATGTATCTGAGTTTCCTATCAATACAATTATAGCATGGATAATAAACGATTATCATGAACAAGGAAATATAATAATAACTTGTTTATTATTGCCTCTAGGGCATATTTCCAACAGTCTCCCACTTGCACTAGAGTCAATAATCTAGTTCACATCGCCATGTGATTAACACTCACAGGTCGCATCGCCATGTGACTAACACCCAAGAGTTTACTAGAGTTAGTAGTCTAGTTCACATCACTATGTGATTAACACTCAATGAGTTCTAGGTTTGATCATGTTTCTTGTGAGAGAGGTTTTAGTCAACGGGTCTGAACCTTTCAGATCCGTGTGTGCTTTACAAATCTCTATGTCATCTCCTAGATGTAGCTACCACGTTCTATTTGGAGCTATTCCAAATAACTGTTCTACTTGGAGCTATTCTAAATTGTTGCTCCATTATACGTATCCGGTATCTCTACTCAGAGCTATCCGGATAGGTGTTAAGCTTGCATCGACGTAACCCTTTACGACGAACTCTTTTACCACCTCCATAATTGAGAAAATTCCTTAGTCCACTAGTTACTAAGGATAACTTTGACCGCTGTCCTGTGATCCATTCTTGGATCACTCTTGTACCCCTTGACTGACTCATGGCAAGGCACACTTCAGGTGCGGTACAGAGCATAGCATACTGTAGAGCCTATGTCTTAAGCATAGCAGACGACCTTCGTCCTTTCTCTCTATTCTGCTGTGGTCGAGCTTTAAGTCTTAACTTCATACCTTACAACTCAGGCAAGAACTCCTTCTTTGACTGATCCATCTCGAACACCTTCAAGATCATGTTAAGGTATGTGCTCATTTGAAAGTACCATTAAGCGTTTTGATCTATCCTTATAGATCTTGATGCTCAATGTTCAAGTAGCTTAATCCAGGCTTTCCATTGAAAAACACTTTCCAAATAACCCTATATGCTTTCCAGAAATTCTACATCATTTCTGATCTATGATATGTCGACAACATATATTCATCAGAAATTCTATAGTGCTCCCACTCACTTCTTTGGAAATACAAGTTTCTCATAAACTTTGTATACACCAAAATCTTTGATCATCTCATCAAAGCATACATTCCAACTCCGAGATGCTTACTCCAGTCCTTAGAAGGATTGCTGGAGCTTTGCATACTTATTAGCATATTTCAGGATTGACAAAACCTCCCGGTTGTATCACATACAACCTTTCCTCAAAAATCGTCGAGGAAACAATGTTTTGACATCCCATCTGCAAGATTTCCTAAATAATGCAGTCATCGCTAATATAATTCCAACAGACTCTTAGCATCGCTACGAGTGAGAAAGTCTCATCGTAGTCAACTCCTTGAACTTGTCGGAAAACATCTTAACGACAAGCCGAGCTTTCTTAATGGTGATACACATCATCATTGTCTGTCTTCCTTTTAAAATCCATCTGTACCTAACAGCCTTACGACCATCAAGTAGTTCTTCCAAAGTCTACACTTTGTTTTCATATATGGATCCTCTCTCGATTATATGGCCTCGAGCCATTTATCGGAATCCGGGCCCACCAACGCTTCTCCATAGCTCGTAGGTTCATTGTTGTCTAGCAACATGACTTCCAAGACAGGATCTGAAGTAGTACGCATCCTTGTCATCCCACGAGGTTTGGTAGTGACTTGATATGAAGTTTCATGATCACTATCATAAGCTTCCACTTCAATTGGTGTAGGTGCCACAGGAACAACTTCCTGTGCCCTGCCACACACTAGTTGAAGAGACGGTTTAATAACCTCATCAAGTCTCCACCATCCTCCCACTCAATTCTTTCGAGAGAAACTTTTCCTCGAGAAAGGACCCGATTCTAGAAACAATCCCTTATTGCTTTCGAATCTGAGACAGGAGGTATACCCAACTGTTTTGGGTGTCCTATGAAGATGCATTTATCCGCTTTGGGTTCGAGCTTATCAGCCTGAAACTTTTTCACATAAGCGTCGCAGCCCCAAACCTTTTAATAATGACAGCTTAGGTTTCTCTAAACCATAGTTCATACGGTGTCATCTCATCGGAATTACGTGGTGCCCTATTTAAAGTGAATGTGGTTGTCTCCAATGCCTAACCCATAAACTATCGTGGTAATTTGATAAGAGACATCATGGTATGCATCATATCCAATAGGGTGCAATTATGATGTTCGGACACACCATCACACTATGGTGTTCCAGGCTGTATTAGTTGTGAAACAATTTCCACAATGTCTTAATTCTGTGCTAAACTCGTAATTCAGATATTCATCTCTATGATCATATCATAGATATTTTATCCTCTTGTCACGACGATCTTTCAACTTCACCCTGAAATTACTTGAACCTTTCAATAATTCAGACTCGTGATTCATCAAGTAAATATACTCAACATCTACTCAAATCATCTGTGAAGTAAGAACATAACGATATCCACTATACACCTCAGCCCTCATTGGACTGCACACATCAAAATGTATTACTTCCAACAAGTTGCTTTCCAGTTCCATTTTACTGAAACCGAGGCTTTCAGTCATCTTGCCCATGTGGTATGATTTGCATGTCTCAAGTGATTCAAAAATCAAGTGAGTCCAAACGGTCCATTTGCATGGAGTTTCTTCATGCGTTTTATACCGATATGACTCAAATTGCAGTGCCGCAAGTATGTGGTACTATCATTACTATCTTTCGGCATGAACATGTGTATCACTAATTTCGAGATTCAATGAACCATTCATTTTAGGTGTAAGACCATTGAAGGTATTATTCAAACAAACAGAGTAACCATTATTCTCCTTAAATGAATAACCGTATTGCGATAGACATAATCCAATCATGTCTATGCTCAACGCAAACACCAAATAACCATTATTTAGGTTTAACACCAATCTCGATGGTAGAGGGAGCGTGCGATGCTTGATCATATCAACATTGGAAACACTTCCAACACATATCGTCAGCTCACCTTTAGCTAGTCTCCGTTTATTCCGTAGCTATTATTTCGAGTTACTAACACTTAGCAACCGAACCGGTATCTAATACCCTGGTGCTACTAGGAGTACTAGTAAAGTACACATCAACACAATGTATATCCAATATACTTCTATCGACCTTGCCAGCCTTCTAATCTACCAAGTATCTAGGGTAATTCTGCTCCAGTGGCTGTTCCCCTTATTACAGAAGCACTTAGTCTCGGGTTTGGGTTCAACCTTGGGTTTCTTCACTAGAGCAGCAGCTGAATTGCCGTTTCATGAAGTATCCCTTCTTGCCCTTGCCCTTCTTGAAACTAGTGGTTTCACTGACCATCAACAATTGATGCTCCTTCTTGATTTCTACTTTCGTGGTGTCAAACATCGCGAATATCTCAAGGATCATCATATATGTCCCTGATATATTATAGTTCATCATGAAGCTCTAGCAGCTTGGTGGTAATGACTTCGGAGAAACATCACTATCTTATCTGGAAGATTAACTCCCACTCGATTCAAATGATTGTTGTACTCAGACAATCTGAGCACAAGCTCAACAATTGAGCTTTTCTCCCTTAGTTTGCAGGCTAAGAAAATCGTCGGAGGTCTTATACCTCTTGACGTGGGCACGAGCCTGAAATCCCAATTTCAGCCCTCAAAACAACTCATATGTTTCGCGACGTTTCAAAACTGTCTTTGGTGCCTCAACTCTAAACCGTTTAACTGAACTATCATGTAGTTATCAAAACGTGTATGTCAGATGTTCGCAACATCTACAGACGACGTTCGAGGTTCAGCACACTGAGCGGTGCATTAAGGACATAAGCCTTCTAAGAAGCAATGAGGACAATCCTCAGTTTACGGACCTAGTCCGCATAATTGCTACTATCAACTTTCAACTAAATTTTCTCTAGGATCATATCTAAACAGTAGAACTAAAGCGCGAGCTACGACATAATTTGCAAAATCCTTTTGACTATGTTCAGAATAATTAAGTTCATCTTATGAACTCCCACTCAGATAGACATCCCTCTAGTCACCTAAGTGATTACATGATCCGAGTCAACTAGGCCGTGTCCGATCATCACGTGAGACGGACTAGTCAACATCGGTGAACATCTTCATGTTGATCGTATCTTCTATACGACTCATGCTCGACCTTTCGGTCTTCTGTGTTCCGAGGCCATGTCTGTACATGCTAGGCTCGTCAAGTTAACCCTAAGTGTTTCGCGTGTGTAAATCTGTCTTACACCCGTTGTATGTGAACGTTAGAATCTAACACCCGATCATCACGTGGTGCTTCGAAACACGAACTATCGCAACGGTGCACAGTTAGGGGAGAACACTTCTTGAAATTGTTGTAAGGGATCATCTTATTTACTACCGTCGTTCTAAGCAAATAAGATGTATAAACATGATAAACATCACATGCAATCAAATAGTGACATGATATGGCCATCATCACTTTGCTCCTTTTGATCTCCATCTTCGGGGCTCCATGATCATCATCGTCACCGGCATGACACCATGATCTCCATCATCGTGTCTTCATGAAGTTGCCTCGCCAACTATTACTTCTACTACTATGGCTAACGGTTAGCAATAAAGTAAAGTAATTACATGACGTTTAAGTTGACACGCAGGTCATAAATAAATAAAGACAACTCCTATGGCTCCTGCCGGTTGTCATACTCATCGACATGCAAGTCGTGATTCCTATTACAAGAACATGATCAATCTCATACATCACATATATCATTCATCACATCCTTTGGCCATATCACATCACATAGCATACCCTGCAAAAACAAGTTAGACGTCCTCTAATTGTTGTTTGCATGTTTTACGTGGCTGCTATGGGTTTCTAGCAAGAACGTTTCTTACCTACGCCAAGACCACAACGTGATATGCCAATTGCTATTTACCCTTCATAAGGACCCTTTTCATCGAATCCGATCCGACTAAAGTGGGAGAGACAGACACCCGCCAGCCACCTTATGCAACTAGTGCATGTTTGTCGGTGGAACCGGTCTCACGTAAGAGTACGTGTAAGGTTGGTCCGGGCCGCTTCATCCCACGATGCTGCCGAATCAAGATAAGACTAGTAACGGCAAGCATATTGAACAAAATCAACGCCCACAACTACTTTGTGTTCTACTCGTGCATAGAATCTACGCAATAGACCTAGCTCATGATGCCACTGTTGGGGAACGTAGCAGAAATTCAAAATTTTCCTACGTGTCACCAAGATCTATCTATGGAGAGACTAGCAACGAGGGGAAGGAGAGTGCATCTACATACCCTTGTAGATCGCTAAGCGGAAGCGTTCAAGTGAACGGGGTTGATGGAGTCGTACTCGTCGTGATCCAAATCACCGATGATCCTAGTGCCGAACGGACGGCACCTCCGCGTTCAACACACGTACAGCCCGGTGACGTCTCCCATGCCTTGATCCAGCAAGGAGAGTGGGAGAGGTTGAGGAAGACTTCATCCAACAGCAGCACAACGGCGTGGTGGTGGTGGAGGAGCGTGGCTATCCTGCAGGGCTTCGCCAAGCACCACAGAAGAGGAGGAAGAGACGCGGGGCTGCACCAAGAGAGATTGAATCGCGTGTTGTGGGCAGCCCCCTAGGACTCATATATATAGGGGAAGGGGAGGGCTGCGCCCCTTCTAGGGTTCCCACCCCTAGGGGGGCGGCAGCCCTAGATGGGGTCAAGGGTGGCGGCCAAGAGGGGGAGGGGAGAGGGAGGCGCCCCAATATGGGCCCTAAGGCCCATATCCCATTAGGGTTTGCCCCCTTTCCACCTCTTGGGCACCTTGGGCCCTTGTGGGAGGCGCACCAGCCCACTAAGGGGCTGGTCCCTCACCACTCTTAGCCCACGCAAGCCTCCGGGGCAGGTGGCCCCACTTGGTGGACCCCCGGGACCCTCCCGGTGGTCTCGGTACGTTACCGATAAACCCTGAAACTCTTCCGGTGTCCAAAACATGACTTCCCATATATAAATCTTTACCTCCGGACCATTCCGGAACTCCTCGTGACGTCCGGGATCTCATCCGGGACTCCGAACAACATTCGGTAACCACATACTAACTTCCTTTATAACCCTAGCGTCATCGAACCTTAAGTGTGTAGACCCTACGGGTTCGGGAGACATGCAGACATGACCGAGACGTTCTCCGGTCAATAACCAACAGCGGGATCTGGATACCCATGTTGGCTCCCACATGTTCCACGATGATCTCATCGGATGAACCACGATGTCAAGGACTTAATCAATCCCGTATACAATTCCCTTTGTCTATCGGTACGATACTTGCCCGAGATTCGATCGTCGGTATCCCGATACCTTGTTCAATCTCATTACCGGCAAGCCTCTTTACTCGTTCCGTAACACATCATCCCGTGATCAACTCCTTGATCACATTGTGCACATTATGATGATGTCCTACCGAGTGGGCCCAGAGATACCTCTCCGTTTACACGGAGTGACAAATCCCAGTCTCGATTCGTGCCAACCCAACAGACACTTTCGGAGATACCTGTAATGTACCTTTATAGCCACCCAGTTACGTTGTGACGTTTGGCACACCCAAAGCACTCCTACGGTATCCGGGAGTTGCACAATCTCATGGTCTAAGGAAATGATACTTGACATTAGAAAAGCTTTAGCAAACGAACTACACGATCTAGTGCTATGCTTAGGATTGGGTCTTGTCCATCACATCATTCTCCTAATGATGTGATCCCGTTATCAACGACATCCGATGTCCATGGTCAGGAAACCGTAACCATCTATTGATCAACGAGCTAGTCAACTAGAGGCTTACTAGGGACATGGAGTTGTCTATGTATCCACACATGTATCTGAGTTTCCTATCAATACAATTATAGCATGGATAATAAACGATTATCATGAACAAGGAAATATAATAACAACTTGTTTATTATTGCCTCTAGGGCATATTTCCAACATGGGATCCCAAACGAAAAGCACACGTCACTCTTGCAGCAACCGTTGGTGATACCTAACAAATCGGAAACGGTATCCGGCACTTGAATGTGTGCGAAGGGACTCCCGAACCATTTGTGATAGAACATTATCGCAGACGGTAATTATTGGAAAACGTGTGCGATGGGATCTAGCATGGAAGGCGGCTTACGCAGAAAACTCGTGTGTGATGGGGCACAAATCGCACACAGTTCATATGTTAGAAACGCTCAATCACCGGTACCACACGTGCGAAAGAATTTAGTGTGTGCTGCATCGCACACGATTACATTTTGAAAGGCCTCTGGATCACTGCTCCATATCCCCGATGATTTCTGGGTGGTGTGGGAAGGACCCCCTTATCGCCCACACTCACTTGGCGACGGTTCCAAATGCCATCGTGGAAAGGGGTTAAAATTGTTTGTTTAGGACCGACGCGCACCAGTGTAACTTTAACTTTGAAAGATGGTCGTTGGATGCAGCCAATCCGATGGTGCAGAGATGGCAAATTCGAGCACTATTGGCCGTTGGATATCATCTAGATTCCACCATATTTTGCCACATGTACAATCTAGAAGACTCCATGGTTGAACTTAAGCATAATGCACAAACCTCAAAACACAAGCACTTCTTCTTTGTTCTTGAATCTTCCATATCAGAATTGCCCAAATGTTTTTCTACATGATTTTCCATTATTTGTTTTTACTTTATGCTTTACAGCGCACAATTCCATGAATCTTAAAATAGATTAGCTTTCTTATAAAAACTAGATGATTTTGAATGAAATGAACTATAAGATTTAAATGAACATCTACTTCATGCATATATGACTCAAAGCTTACATGCTATAATGTGGTATTTATTCATAATTTGCTTGCCAAATCTCATGCATGCAATGCACGTGTACCTTACTAGTCTAAATGGTGTTTGCGTGTGTGTTGTGCGTGTTAAACACATTGTACGTAGTATCATACATGGTTTAGATTCCGAACATCTAGCTAGAGCATACATGTACTATGATTTGAATTCAACATAAAATGGATACATATATTTGAATTTGAGATCGTATGTACATGTAGTTCGTATTTATATAGGAATTTACTTCTCCTATATTCATGTCATGTGTTGTGAAGATAATATTTAGATGGTTGTATAACTAACCCGAGTACAATCCCATTCAAATAGGGAAATTGTACTCAAATTTAGTCCATATGCTAGACGTTATGTTGAGGGAGGTGCCAATTGTTTTGGTACTGTACACGTTATGTTTGTTGTCCCGATTTTTTTAGTTTTTTGTTGTTATATTTGAATGCATTTCTAGTAATATAGTAAAACGGGACATGGCTCTCTCTAGTGATGAGGTGCGAATTGTCTTTTGTTTGGTACATGTTAAGCTTGTTCTCCTGAAATTTCAAGTCGCGCCTTATTATGCCGAAATTTCAAGCTAGCATCTATGTCTATTGTGTTGTGAAACTCCCGCCTCTTCAACCCACACCTTGTTACACTGAAATATTTAAGATATATCTTTGTCTCGTTGTGCTTCGAAAACTACCTCCATCTCAACCCGCGCCTTGTTATCCCAAAATTACAACGTGCGTGAAAACTCCACCTCCTGCGATATCCAGACACGCGAAATGCCCGTAATACCCCTAAACCAAAAGAACCGCCTAGCTCAAATCGGTGGGGGTACTTTTGTAACTTACCCCACATTTCGGACAAGCGCGTCCCTAAGCTATGGTTCCCCACTCCCATCTCATCCGCCCACCCATTCATACACCGAGGCCGCAAAATCCCGCGAAGCCCACACCCTCCTCCGTCCGCCACCCAGCCGGAGCCTCTTCCCCGACGACGTTGTCCACAACAACACCTCGACACCCCTCATCCACCGTACCGGATGAGGATCCGTCATCGATCTCGTCGTCTCGTCGGTTCAGCCACCCCGTCCACCACCTCCAAGGAGCTTCCCCGATGTTCCCCTCATCTTTCGCGTCACCTCCATTCCTACACTGTCGTCTTCACCTGCACCACCGGAAAAGCAGCATCATCATCGTTTTCTTGAATGAAGCTGAGGCCTAATTGGCGCCACCAAAGTGGTTGTACACTAATCGCCGCATTTTTCTTCTTGATTCGATCTCATGGTGTTGCCGGCGCTCGGTGCCGAGCCAACATGGCGCGGCTCCATCCATGGCGGCATCGTCGGCCACTTCCTCCATGGCAGCGCTCCCTCGGCGGCGACGTCCACATCAGTAGAAGTTCCTGCTGCTTTAGCTCTCACTCACACTGCTGCTCTGCTCTTACTCTTCGTCCCCTACCTGGTCTGCTCTTGCTATTGCTCTTGCTCTTGCTCGCGCTGTTGCTCTTGCTCTTGCTCTTGCTTGCGATGTTGCTCCGATTTAGCTACACTTCAGTCGACTGAATCGACTTCTGGGTCAGTCGATTTTCAGGGGGTGGAGGGCTCGCCGGAGTTAAGGAAGAACCAGACACAGTGGGGAGGGGGACTCGCCGGAGTGGTACCCCACTATCTATCTTAGGGTTCAGGGTGGGGCAGTGGTCGCCGGCGGTGGTAGGGCGGTGGCGTGGGGATTGCCGGAGAAAACACTCGGCACGAGGAGTCTAGAGTGATGGCTGGGGCGGCGGCGGATCGGCGGTGGGGAGTGGTTTCGGGGCGGGTGGGGCGGTGCACCGCCGGCCGAGGGCGGCGGGGGGGGGGGGGGGCAGTTTGGCCAGTGGTGGTCGGCGGCTCAAGGGGTGGAGGTTGAAGATGAACTGCAGGCCCTTGATTTCGTATCCAACGGCTGGAAAATCGACTGACGAGAGATGAAAAAGTCAGTGACTGACGTGTAGCCTCACCCTGATGCTGCTACAAGACCAGCTGCCCCGGCTCTCGCACGCGCTGCTGCTCCGGGCGCTGCCGCTGCTACTGCTTTTCTGCTACTAGTGTGTTAAATTTCAACAGTAAAATTCAGTTTTGACAGCAAAATTCAATTTTGACAGTTAAATTCACTTTCGACGGTTAAGTTCGGAGATGAGCGGCTGATGTATTTTACATCTAGCACTTGTGTGGTTATGTATTTTACGTCATCTATTGGAGATGCTATTAGAATTCCACTCAGGTTAACGTTGTCTCTCTTGTCCTGCGTCAGCCTCGGCGTCGTACAACTCACCGGAGCTGCTCCAACGATGAAACCCTCCATCACAGCAGAGCAGTACCCCGGGCTCCATCTCCAGATGCCTAAGATCTTCTTCCCCTCCTCCGACAGCCAAGTCAGCTGGAGCATCCTCACCAACCAACCCAGTCACGCTAAGATCGACATGGCTTCGCCAAAGAGGTTGTACACTTGTTGCATCTCTTTTTACTCTACATGGTATATATATTGTCCACTGAGCACACGTAGTAATGTGAAAAACGATTATTTTATCCTACTATATGACAAGTAGTGAGGTACCAGGCAACTTAGCTATCCGTGATGGACTCTCTTCAACACCATCATTATTTATCTCTGCGTGTTTGAGCTGTGCATTTGTCAATGGGCCTGGGAGTTGAGCTAGTAGGGCAGTGGCATGGGTCCAAAGTAGTAGAAGTAGCACAAAAACATTTTTTGAGTGTAGGCTTTCCCTTGCTCAAGCCTGCCTACTAGAATCGCCAATGCTTGAAAGGAAAAGTGAAGGAAAAACATAGTAATTGGAAAGTTTCCTATGGTACTACTATTCATGCATTTGGTTCAAAGGAATGGAGTAGAGGAAAACTGTAGGATTTGTTCCTTTAGTGTCTCCTTGAAAGAAAAATAGTAGAAATTTTAATATCCACTTGTCCTCCTTTTCAAATTCCTATTCATGAAGCACAAGACTAAGAGATAGTAGCATAATAGCATTATAACCGTACATTTTCTTGTGGTTTGACTTAATATCACCATGCTTCTTTGCATCCCGTGATCTTCCAATTCTTGTGAACCAAACATCCAGATTGGCAGAAATCCTGTGTTTTTTAAATTCTCTGTTTTGCTCATGCATTTCTGTATATTTCCTATCCCTGCATTGTTAGAATCCTCAAATTCAAACAAGCCCTTACACAATTACTTCTGTTATAGATATGTGTTAAAGAAAACCTTGTGTGGTTTGTCCAGCTCCTGCTGCGGTGTGTTCCACCCCAGCTCAACTGCTTCAACGACGGAGGGGTTCACCACAGCAAGGATCCGCTCTCCAGACTATCTTTCACCGCCTCAGATCTTCTTCCCCGCCACCGACAGCCACGACAACTGCATTACCATCATCAACTGAGCAGATGACCTTGAGGAGTATACGGCTCCGCAAGAGAGGTCGCACTCTTCCGTGTCTGCTTATGTTATGCATCACTTAATATGATGACATGCTACTTTATCGTCGTGTTCACCTATTAGACTCCGAGTCAGGTCCAAACTAATGTTGAAACTTGAGTTCTTAAATGGTTGTGGGGTTCATATTGGGGCAGCAATCAGTACTATCTGTCTACTATCTGGTTAATCTCGAGTGTCTACTATGAGTTTCATGTTGGGTGCAAACAAACATTAAAGGAGCAATTATCTGTATTTTTTAACTAAAGCTATTATCTTCCTGCTATCATTGGTTTTGGGTCTATCCATAGTTTGCTACCATCACTCTGGATTTGTGCATGCCCTCCTTACATAATCTCACTATGTTTTACTCATATGCATGTCAGTTATTGTACACAATGGAACTGAACATGTAGAGCAAAAGAGATAAGCCTTGCGTGGCAATAAAATTTCATGCAGACGTCGCTCCATGGTGGGTGCAAAGGCAGCCCCCCTCCACCCATTTCGGATTATAATCAAGAGGAAGATAACTATTCTGAGGGGGATTCGGAAGGAGAAGACCACTCCTATTTACCCGCTAAGGTCTTCACTCTAACTTCGCATGCTGATGTTGGTAATATCATGCATATGGTGCCTTGCATTACTTACTTTATACATCAAACTAGAAGGGTCACCCGCGCATTTGCGTGGCTAGATTATTATGTGTTATATTTCCTTTCTAAATATATCTGATTACACAGTTAACTATCTTACAATGTAATTCAAATACACAACATATTGACACTCGATTGTATGCTGGTCGAGATATTTTGATAAATATTATTGGGTTGATGGTGGGTAGCAACAACAAAAATAAAGAAAATTTTATTATTTGGGTCGTCATCTCGGTGTTTAAAATGATGGTCTTTCATGTTAGATCTTTATCTTTCATACTTACACATCGTGTCCTTCGTTGTCCTGGTTGGTATATTGTTCTTATGTTTTTTTACGAACATTGTGCTTGTGTTTATTGTCCGGTATATTGTGATTACTTCAAATTCATACACACATGTTGTTTTAATATGAATTATATTCTTGAGCACAACAAAAATGTATTAATACGTATCTAAATGGTTTGTTGCTTGCAATTTCTTTTTTGCTAAAACATTTACCCACATCACAATCATTAGAGTTCGTTATTTTTGGTCATAATAGTCTTATTTCACTTTATCATCTATGGCAATGTAATTATTGATGATAAAGTAAGCCGGACTAAGGGGATTTAAAAATTGTATCACATGGCGACCAAATACTTGCCCATCGTCTGGGTTTAATTAGCATGCACTCAAAATTAGGCTCATATTTTATCGTACCATGACGATAGCCCCTACTATTTTGCTTCTAAAATAAAATGTAATCGTGGATTAATGTTTGTTACGATTTTTCAAAAACAAATCGTATTTCATGAACACTTGTCATCACCGTTGTGTACCCAAATGCACAACCAAATTATATTAATATGTTTATATTGGAAAAATCATTTATATCTTATTCCTGGCTCCATTATATGCTCTATCAGGCTGATATCAAATTGTCCACTAATATAATAGACCCACGACCTATTGTTGTAAGTATTTTCTTTTACAAAATACTATACTCCAGAGTATTTGTTTTCGGTCGCTCCCCACAAGTCACAATGGGTTAATTAGTCAACTTCATTTGGAAATGGAGGCTAATTGGTCAACTTGCTTCCCGTCTCTACATCTTCTGTTCTAAAAGGGAAAATAGATCCCCTTTCCCTTTTCATGCTCTATCGTGGTAGTCTTGGAAGTTTGGCTGTATACCAAATCGGTGGCATGCCCTGCACCGAAGCTTTGGAGGAGATGCTAGGCCAGCTCTGAGCGAGGAGGGGACGGGCGTTCAAGCCGCCCATCTTGCGCCGCCCACCGGCGAGGTCGCATCTTGCCGGTTTGGATTCGGTGAGGCAGACCGGCCACCAAGGAGGCCACAGGAGAATATGAGCGATAACTACTTGTGGCACCAGGAGTGAGATATGTTTCGTCGGGCTGGACGACCATTTTCTCTGTCGTCGTCTGAGCGGAGCAGAATGTGCGGCTATGAATCTCTTACTACTCTCCCAATACTCTCTGCATTCTCCTCTTGCCTGGCAGTATATATGTACTTTGTAAGTTGCTTTTAGATATTTGACACTTAAATTAATAAAGAGTTATGGATGATATACTCTTCTGTTCTGCTAAATTATAATTTAGGAGATAACCTCGTACATTTTGTTTTCTTGTAAGGATTAGTTATACAATAAAGATTATAGTTACTTGACTTGCTATGGATGTCCCTTGTATTTTTCTAGGAAATTGTTCTGTTGGCATTCTACCTAGATTTTGATTATTGTCTCTTCAACACTTCCATAATTATTATATGAAACTTCATATAGCAAAAACATACTCACTATATCCATCTACTATGTAAAATTCCAATATTGTAAGTCTTTTTTGTGATTATTACCATATAATCATATATACACATGAAAGCAGTTTTAGAATGTAGTAATATGCATTTGTGATTAGTCTCTTTGCTTCTATAGAGAGTCTGCATGTGGAGGCGAGCTATGGGCTTCCTCATTGTTGGTGTTGTCGGCTTCCAGCTATGTAAGGTGCTACGGATTTGAATCATTCCTAATTCCTCCATAGCGGCTGATTGTCTACAGGTATTTTTATTTCTTGTTACCATATATTAGCAAGTTATATTACTTATATGTGTATTAAGTCCAAGAAAGACGGCTTACATGTACTAACTGAAATATGGGTTCATGCAATGGATTTTTCACATGTGCTGGCTATAATGTTGGAGCTAGCTTTCCTCATGGTTCTGTTGACCTGAAAAAACCGTGGGAGAGGTGAACTGTTACCAGGAACATAAAACTCATGAAAGTGCATGTCCCAATGTATTTAAATAATTACAATGTGGCATGCGTCTAATAGTGCTTATGTTACTGCTGTTATCACAGTTTTAGCCCAGTTTTCTGCTGATTAACTTGGCAATTCTCTTCTGCTTGATTAATTGATTGAGGCCTTTGGCCTCCGCTTTCGAAAATAAATAAATATACCACTGTTATCTAATAAGTCTTCCTTATATTAATGGATGCCAAGTATTCCTACTCTATATAAGTAAATACAAATAGTATGTCTTACTACTTACTTTCAACATAATTAACATATAATCTTCCGCGCTTCTTCAGATTTCCCATCCAATGAGTTCATCAAGTTCAAGACAAATGTATTAAGATTCTTTTATCACCCTCATTAAAGAAATTGCAGCCTGTAGTAGTTGTACAACCACTAATTTGGAGTTGAATACTATGCCTACCATACAATTATATTTTGTGCAAAAACCTATCACCACATGGCATATACCAACATCAAATATATTTTTGTAACATATCTATTGTAGATATTGGCACGGATGCAAAATCCTGAGTAAGTTACGCAAAAAATTAAAGTTAGCAATCTGAAGAAGTTCAGACACATTACTAAGTCGAATATGGCTCCATAAGGTTATAACTGATATAACTCAATTGTTCGTACAGGTCTTAGAGTCTTGTTGTTCTCGAAAAGTGGTGATATCATATCTTAGAAGAACTCAGATGCCTTACCTGATTTGCTTGGTTTCCATGCGCCATTCCAGTAAGTTCGTTAAAACATTTGTTCTTCTGGTGTACCTTGCATACTTTTCTATCTATCTCGGTCATTTTTGGCGAAGTTTCTTCTAGTGAGTGTCTCCATATATGGAGTTAGTCAAGTATAACTATTATTTTACATTGGTTAATAAAAATGAGTCATGCTTCATTAGTTCATAAATAATAAAAGATAGTGTTCCATACCTGCCAAGAAGTTTGTGAGTTGCAGATATATCTAGATCTGTATATACTTGCAGCAGTGGTTGACTTTGGGCACTATCCTATTTAACCATGAAAAACTTTTTTAAAAGTAACAGAAGATGTTGTGACTTTATTGGACTTACTGCTAAACTCCACCATTGTTGATGTCACAATAAGGATAGTTTGGCTGTCGACTACATCCTCATTCAAAAGATAAGTAGAATTTCCCCATAGTGTAACTCTGATTTTATCACTCATGAAGAGTTTAAGCTGGAAAAGTTAATGTTAATGCAATGATGGAAGTCAAATTAAAGTTTTTGTTATTATACACTTACTCTGTCAGCGTCGCCTAAATAGTTCATCTCCCATATCACCAATATGCCAAATCAGCATTTTTATTTTTATTCTTCTATTTGCTGTGCAGACCTATCGTCTTGATTCCACATGCTTCATTTGGGCGAGTAGTCCAAAACGGCATGTGTAAAACTGGTGATTAATTACTCCATAGCTAGAAAGATTAGTTACTTGAGTCTTATTTGGAACTATATAGTATAGGTAATCCTGAGCATTGCTTATCTGTCCCGGCATGTTCTTGTACAGTTTCCTTGGAAGCAAACTCGAAGTAGTAATCAGGAAAACATTCTGATGATCCTTACCTTTGTATTTCATTGGTCGACTGGTGATACTTTGTTGCTTTCACAACTTTAAAATGGTAAATGCATAAACATAATTCTCTTTTATCTTTGATCAACAATTGTGTATCAACCTCCTCCACATTTATAGTATCATGATCTTTTAGTGGTCACAGTAAAATGCATTACTTGGCCCTGTCAAACAGTTACAATATATTAGCACTTGTGGTTCGAAACAATAGAACAATCAGCATGTAAATATATACTCCCTCTGTTCCTAAATATAATACCTTCTAGAGATTCTAATATGTTCTACATACGGAGCAAAAGGAGTGAATCTACACTCTAAAATATGTCTATATACATCCGTATGTAGTCCGTATTGAAATATCTAAAAGGATTATACTTAGAAACGGAGGGAGTAAATATATAAACATTTTCATCCATCGAAGCTCGTATGCTCATCGGTCAGAGGATTGATTGAATATATATTCTCGCCACTTTCACTTGAGTGTCATTTGTCCTATCATTGTTAAGGCACTAAGATTCTTACACGCCATGGTGCTTTGGCTGCAAAACCATTTGAAAATTGTTTGTCAATTGATAATATCTCATAGATTTTATCCTCAGTAAGTGAATTCACTAAATAATATTTACGAACCTTGATTATTCAGCAGAGGCAGCAACTCAGAAGGTTTGCCTGGCATCGTGACATCTGTCATAGTTTTGGCTGATTTGCGTTGCATCATTTGTTTCATCGTGGCGGCAACTCAGAAGGTTTGGCTGGCGTTGAGACATGTTTTGTCACAGTTTTGGCTGATTTGTCTCACATTGTTTGTTTCATCACGGCATCGGCAGATTTCTATATTGTAGGTGGTCTGTTTGTCGGGCAGATTTTGCTTCCTGGATCTCTCGCAAAAAGCAGCCCTATATCTATGGAGCGAACTTCTGGATGTACTTTGTCCATCATGATGCTCTCCAGCACAGTCCAATCCTACCCTGATTGCATCCATTGCACTTTGGTGTGGTGTTTGCCATGCTCTCGGATGCCGTCCAATCACGCCCTTTTTCCATCCATCACACTTTGTCATGGTGTTTAGCCTCACGTGGAGCATGATATGGATCGTGCCCAATCTCACTTGTGTTGTAGTACCTAGAAAAAAAGTTTTGGCTTCTTGGGCATTGTTGGACGTGGCCAGCTGGGTGTCTTTATTTGTTCGTGTTAGCCGACCCCGAGTGGAGTTCTTTGGTTGAGTCCGTGTGTATAGATTTGGAATTCCAACCATGCGTGGAGTTCTTTGGTTGAGTCCGTGTGTAGATTTGGAATTGTGAACAGTAGATTTCATATAGTATACTCTTCTTTGACAACTACTATATCATACACCTATACTTTTTGTGTGGCGGGTATTTGTGGTTGTCTCGGACACATTAAAAAGGTTGGCATGTTCAGGATGACAGGCGTGTCAGTGGTGCGTGACAAACAAAATATTAGTACCTACAATAGTTGTATATAACTTTTAATATCTTTAAATCTCATCCGTTACCTTAAAAAAATAATGGTGGAGATAATTTAATCTATGTGGATTAATGTGATGGCTTGTTTGCCTTTTGTCTTAATTATATAATAGATATGTCATCTGCTTAGTTTAGAAATGCTTTGTGTGAATGCCATATGTTTAGTTTATTTATCATATATGTGAATCATGCAATGCCATCTTGTTTAGCCAGACATCATATATGTGAATTTTGCAATGCCACCGTGGTTAGCCAGTCATCTTATATGTGAATTATATTATGCCATCATTTTTTTATTACCTATTAAATTTGTCAACAATTTTAGTACATTCAATTACTCTTCCTGTGCATCAGCCATTCGGCACGGTTATGGAAAAATCTGGAGTGGAAACAAGGTCTTTAGAGCAGACAATGCTATCTGACGAAGCACATGTCTTGCGGGTTACGGATAGCTCCTCAGAGGAGGATTCAGAGACAGATGACCAGTCGTATCCCCCCCAGGTGCATGCTCTAACTTGGCAGGGTTATGTTGCTCATATCATGCGTATGGTATCTTGCATTGCTATGTCATTTGCTTAGTTTAGACATGCTTTGTGTGAATGTCACATGTTTAGTGTCTAATTACCACATATGTGAATTATGCAATGCCATCTTTTGCAAGACATTATATATGTGAATTATGCAATGCTATCTTGTTGCAAGGCATTATATATGTGAATTATGCAATGCCATGTTGTTTAGCCAAGTGTCATATATGTTAACTAGAAGGGTCACCCGCGCATTTGCGCGGCTAGATTATTATGTGTTATATTTCCTTTCTAAATATATCTGATTACACGGTTAACTATCTTACAATGTAATTCAAATACACAACATATTGACACTCAATTGTATGCTGGTCGAGATATTTTGATAAATATCATTGGGTTGATGGTGAGTAGCAACAACAAAAGTAAAGAAAATTTTATTATTTGGGTCGTCATCTCGGTGTTTAAAATGATGGTCTTTCATGTTAGATCTTTTATCTTTCATACTTACACATCGCGTCCTTCGTTGTCCTGGTTGGTATATTGTTCTTATGTTTTTTACGAACATTGTGCTTGTGTTTATTGTCCGTTATATTGTGATTACTTCAAATTCATACACACATGTTGTTATAATATGAATTATATTCTTGAGCACAACCAAAATGTCTTACTACGTATCTAAATGGTTTTTTGCTTGCAATTTCTTTTTTGCTAAAACATTCACCCACATCACAATCATTAGAGTTTGTTATTTTTGGTCGTAATGGTCCTATTTCACTTTATCATCTATGGCAATGTAATTATTGACGATAAAGTAAGCCGGACCAAGGGGACTTAAAAATTGCATCACATGGCGTCCAAATATCTTGCCCATCGTCTGGGTTTAATTAGCATGCACTCAAAATTAGGCTCATATTTTATCGTAGCATGACAACAGCCCCTACTATTTTGCTTCTAAAATAAAATGTAACTGTTGATTAATGTTTGTTACGATTTTTCAAAAACAAATCATATTTCATGAACACTTGTCATCACCGTTGTGTACCCAAATGCACAACCAAATTATATAAATATGTTTATATTGGAAAAATCATTTATATCTTATTCCTGGCTCCATTATATGCTCTATCAGTCTGATATCAAATTGTCCAGTAATATAACAGACCCACGACCTATTGTTGTAAGTATTTTCTTTTACAAAATATTACATTCCAGAGTATTTGTTTTCGGTCGCTCCCCACAAGTCACAATGGGTTAATTAGTCAACTTCATTTGGAAACGGAGGCTAATTGGTCAACTTGCTTCCCGTCTCTACATCTTCTGTTCTAAAAGGGAAAATAGATCCTCTTTCCCTTTCTGTGCTCTATCGTGGTAGTCTTGGAAGTTTGGCTGTATACCAAATCGGTGGCATGCCCAGCACCGAAGCTTTGGAGGAGATGCTAGGCCAGCTCTGAGCGCGGAGGGGACGGGCGTTCAAGCCGCCCATCTTGCGCCGCCCACCGTCGAGGTCGCATCTAGCCGGTTTGGATCCAGTGAGGCAGACCAGCCACAGGGGAGGCCACGGGAGAATATGAGCGATAACTACTAGTTAGCTTCCTCAGTGCTCTGCTCTCCTACTCGTGGCACCAGGAGTGAGAGATGTGTCCTCAGGCTGGACAACCATTTTCTCTGTCGTCATCTGAGCGGAGCAGAATGTGCGGCTATGAATCTCTTACTACTATCCCAATACTCTCTGCATTCTCCTCTTGCCTGGAAGTATATATGTACTTTGTAAGTTGCTTTTACATATTTGACACTTAAATTAATAAAGAGATATGGATGATTTGCTCTTTTGTTCTGCTAAATTATAATTTAGGAGATAACCTCGTACATTTTGTTTTCTTGTAAGGATTAGTTATACAATAAAGATTATAGTTACTTGACTTGCTATGGATGTCCCTTGTATTTTTCTAGGAAATTGTTCTGTTGGCATTCTACCTAGATTTTGATTATTGTCTCTTCAACACTTCCATAATTATTATATGAAACTTCATATAGCAAAAACATACTCATTATATCCATCTACTATGTATAATTCCAATATTGTAAGTCTTTTTTGTGATTATTACCATATAATCATATATACACATGAAAGCAGTTTTAGAAAGTAGTAATATGCATTTGTGATTAGTCTCTTTTCTTCTACAGAGAGTATGCAGGTGGAGGCGAGCTATGGGCTTCCTCATTGTTGGTGTTGTCGGCTTCCAGCTATGTAAGGTGCTACGGATTTGAATCATTCCTACGTCCTCCATAGCTGCTGATTGTCTACAGGTATTTTTATTTCTTGTTACCATGTATTAGCAAGTTATATTACTTATATGTGTATTAAGTCCAAGAAAGACGGCTTACATGTACTAACTGAAATATGGGTTCATGCAATGGATTTTTCACATGTGCTGGCTATAATGTTGGAGCTAGCTTTCCTCATTGTTCTGTTGACCTGAAAAAACCGTGGGAGAGGTGAACTGTTACCAGGAACATAAAACTCATGAAAGTGCATGTCCCAATGTATTCAAATAATTACAATGTGGCATGCGTCTAATAGTGCTTATGTTACTACTGTTATCACAGTTTTGGCCCAGTTTTCTGCTGATTAACTTGGCAATTCTCTTCTGCTTGATTAATTGATTAAGGCCTTTGGCCTCCGCTTTCGAAAATAAATATATAAATATACCACTGTTATCTAATAAGTCTTCCTTATAATAATGGATGCCAAGTATTCCTACTCTATATCAGTAAATACAAATAGTATGTCTTACTACTTACTTTCAACATAATTAACATATAATCTTCCGCGCTTCTTCATATTTACCATCCAATGAGTTCATCAAGTTCAAGACAAATGTATTAAGTTAGAAATCTGAAGAAGTTCAGACACATTACTAAGTCGAAGATGGCTCCATAAGGTTATAACTAATATAACTCAATTGTTCGTACAGGTCTTAGAGTCTTGTTGTTCTCGAAAAGTGGTGATATCATATCTTAGAAGAAGTCAGATGCCTTACCTGATTTGCTTAGTTTCCATGCGCCATTCCAGTAAGTTCGGTAAAACATTTGTTCTTCTAGTGTACCTTGCATACTTTTCTATCTATCTCGGTCATTTTTGGCGAAGTTTCTTCTAGTGAGTGTCTCCATATATGGAGTTAGTCAAGTATAACTATTATTTTACATTGATTAATAAAAATGAGTCATGCTTCATTAGTTCATAAATAATAAAAGATAGTGTTCCATACCTGCCAAGAAGTTTGTGAGTTGCAGATATATCTAGATCTGTATATACTTGCAGCAGTGGTTGACTTTGGGCACTATCCTATTTAACCATGAAAAACTTTTTACTTTATTGGACTTACTGCTAAACTCCACCATTGTTGATGTCACAATAAGGATAGTTTGGCTGTCGACTACATCCTCATTCAAAAGATAAGTAGAATTTCCCCATAGTGTAACTCTGATTTTATCACTCATGAAGAGTTTAAGCTGGAAAAGTTAATGTTAATGCAATGATGGAAGTCAAATTGAAGTCTTTGTTATTATACACTTACTCTGTCAGCGTATATACCTAAATAGTTCATTGCCCATACGCCCAATTCTCTCAACATGCAGCCTTCCACATCACCAATATGCCAAATCAGCATTTTTATTTTTATTCTTCTATTTTCTGTGCAGACCTATCATCTTGATTCCACATGTTTCATTTGGGCGAGTAGTCCAAAATGGCATGTGTAAAATTGGTGATTAATTACTCCATAGCTAGAAAGATTAGTTAGTTGAGTCTTATTTGGAACTATATAGTATAGGTAAACCTGAGCATTGCTTATCTTTCCCGGCATGTTCTCGTACAGTTTCCTTGGAAGCAAACTCGAAGTAGTAATCAGGAAAACATTCTGATGATCCTTACCTTTGTATTTCATTGGTCGACTGGTGATACTTTGTTGCTTTCACAACTTTAAAATGGTAAATGCATAAACATAATTATCTTTTATCTTTGATCAACATTTGTGTATCAACCTCCTCCACATTTATAGTATCATGATCTTTTAGTGGTCACAGTAAAATGCATTGCTTGGCCCTGTCAAACATTTACAATATATTAGCACTTGTGGTTCAAAACAATAGAACAATCAGCATGTAAATATATACTCCCTCTGTTCCTAAATATAATACCTTCTAGATATTCTAATATGTTCTACATACGGAGCAAAAGGGGTGAATATACACTCTAAAATATGTCTATATACATCCGTATTTAGTCCGTATTGAAATACCTAAAAGGATTATACTTAGAAACGGAGGGAGTAAATATATAAACATTTTCATCCATTGAAGCTCATATGCTCATCAGTCGGAGGATTGATTGAATATATAATCTCGTACTTTCACTTGAGTGTCGTTTGTCCTATCATTGTTAAGGCACTAAGATTCTTACACGCCATGGTGCTTTGGCTGCAAAACCATTTGAAAATTGTTTGTCAATTGATAATATCTCATAGATTTTATCCTCAGTAAGTGAATTCACTAAATAATATTTATGAACCTTGATTATTCAGGAGAAGCAGCAACTCAGAAGGTTTGCCTGTCGTTGTGACATCTGTCATAGTTTTGGCTGATTTGCGTTGCATCGGTTGTTTCATTGTGGCGGCAACTCAGAAGGTTTGGCTGGCGTTGAGACATGTTCTGTCACAGTTTTGGCTGATTTGCGTTGCATTGTTTGTTTCATCACGGCATGGGCAGATTTCTATATTGTAGGTGGTCTACTTGTTGGGCAGATTTTGCTTCCTGGATCTCTTGCAAAAAGCAGCCCTATATCTATGGAGCGAACTTCTGGATGTACTTTGTCCATCATGATGCTCTTCAGCACAGTCCGATCCTACCCTGCTTGCATCCATTGCACTTTGGTGTGGTGTTTGCCATGCTCTCGGATGCCGTCTAATCACGCCATTTTTGCATCCATCACACTTTGGCATGGTGTTTAGTCTCACGTGGAGCATGATATGGATCGTGCCCGATCTCAGTTGTGTTGTAGTACATGGAAAAAAAGTTTTGGCTTCTTGGGCGTTGTGACGCCTCGAGACCGTTGCGCCAGGTGTCTCCCAGTTGTTCGCTGTTGTTGCCTTGTCTTTTGCTTGCGTGTCGCATCTTGCCATGTCATTATCCGCATTGCATCATCATGTTTTCAAAACTTGAATTCGTCCGGTTTCCAGTTTCGTCCGTTGTCCGTTCTGAGTCCGGTCACACTTGCACGTACCTACGGCACGTCCGGAATATTATTTTATAAGTGGCCAGAAAATGTTTTTGGAATGGGTTGAAAGTTGGTGTGTGGTCTTATTATAGTGTAGATAGGCCGCCTGCCAAGTTTCGTCGCATTCGGAGTTCGTTTGATAGCCCAACAGATAACTACAGCGACAATATAGTCGGTCAAATCGTCGGACGGTTTTTGGTCTTCGAAAACTGATGTCAGGCGTTTCCTCTCTTTCCTCTCTAGATCGTTTACACAGTCCACTACCTATCGCCAGGTAAAACCTAACCTCTCTCGTCAGCCCGCGGCCCTCCTCGCGCGTGCGTCCGAAAGTTGTCCCGAATCCAACTCGGACTGTCGCTACTGTTGTGTTAGGATCATCCCCAAACATCTACAAAACATCTTCGTTTTTCTTTTTGGACTCCCTATCTATTTTTTTCTCGAACGTCCGATTTCGATCGGAGGGACGAGCTAGCCCCTACCAAAAATCCACTAGCTATATATATATTCGGTCTAACCCTATATTTTAGGCGAGTTGTCCCATATTTCCCTCACTTGCCGCTACCACACTCCCGCATCCACCTCGGGATCCTCCCAGATCGGATCGATCCAATCGACCAGCGCCACATCGCCTCCTCCTCCATCTACAGTCGCCCTCCTCTGCTCGTTCTTCCCTAAGAATCTCCTTCTCGTCAGTGCTTCCCCGCGCAGCAAGCAGGAGCCGCAACCCCTGCATCCTGTCGTACTTCCCGCGCGGCGCCGTGAGCAGCACCAGCGCCTGCATCCCCGTCGGCCTTCGGCCATGTAGCTGCCTTCGTCCGCGAGCACTCGAGGCCCCGTCCTCCCGAGCACACCTGCGAGTGCAGGTCCGAACCCCGCCGTCCTCATCTTCTCGCGCGGCCAACCGCCTCGACAGCGACCTCCAGGACCACCGCCGCACCCTGCTTCTTCCTCCTCCTCGAGGAGATGCCCCTCGCCTCGAGCTCCAGCGCTACAAGGCCCGCCTTCTGCAGTTCGTCGTCGCCCGGAGTTCCTCACCACCAGCAGAGCCGTCGCCTGAGAGGCTCCTCGTCCGCCGCCACCTTCAACCAACGCCACCGCGCCCAAGCTCCTCCGTCCGCACTGCCGTTTGCCCGGATCTGGCTCCAGCTGACCGGATCCGGCTCCAGTTGACCGGATCCACCCGTCTTCGTGTTCCCGGCGCTGCCGGAGCCCCAAGTTCCCGCGTCGCCATCCTACATCAAGCCCATGCGCATGCGCTGCCCGCCAAGTCCCCTGCTTCACCCGCTGCCGCCTGCTTCGTTTTGGTCAAGCAGAACGCTCACCCGTGCCTGTTGACCCGTTGCCCGCATCGCCTCCTCTGCTCTATCGCGTGGACCGTGGCGCATGCCCCCTTTGAGGCCCACCTCCAGATCCGGCCGGGCCAAGGCCCTTGGGTGAGGCAGCACCCGAGCCCCCCTTGCACTGTTGGGTTGCCAGCTTCGGCCCGATTAGTGTTTAATAACTCATTAATCGTGCATCGTATTAATATGTTTTATATATGGAACATGACTAGAATTTCATCTAGTTTCACAATATCCAACTTTCATGTATGTTTGAGATGTTTAAATTGTTGTTTGCATTAATTTGCTTAAATGCCATATTAAAATGATTTAATTCATAACTAAATAACCGTAGCTCCAAACCTAACAAACTTTATATGTAAATGGGGTAGAAAAATGCATAGTTTAACATGGTAGCCCTACTTTGCATGTTAAATAACTCTAAAATTGTGTATAGGGTAGAAAAGAACCAAACCTAATATATTACATGTGGGGATTTACCGGAATTGTTGTTTGTTATTTCCAGCCTCATTTAATTTTGACTAGATAACTAGTTTCCTTATGCTTCCCCTCTTGCCATGCTTCATTAAATCGTACATGCATCATACTTGGTTGTGCATCAGGCCATGTTGATGTGATGGTTGTTTACTATGTTGTTTGCTTCTTTCCGGTGTTGCTTCTTCGGGTTAGTTCCGATAACGTCGCATTTGTGAGGACCCGTTTGACTACATCCGTTTGTCTTCTTCATGGACTCATTCTTCTTCCTTGCGGGATCTCAGGCAAGATGACCATACCCTCGAAATCACTTCTATCTTTGCTTGCTAGTTGCTCGATCTATTGCTATGTCGCGATACCTACCACTTGCTATATCATGCCTTCCATATTGCCATGTCAAGCCTCTAACCCATCATTCCTAGCAAATCGTTGTTTGGCTATGTTACCACTTTTGCTCAGCCCCTCTTATAGTGTTGCTAGTTGCAGGTGAAGTTGAAGTTTGTTCCATGTTGGAACATGGATATGTTGGGATATCACAATATCTTTTATTTAATTAATGCATCTATATACTTGGTAAAGCGTGGAAGGCTTGGCCTTATGCCTGGTGTTTTGTTCCACTCTTGCCACCCTAGTTTCCGTCATACCGGTTTTATGTTCCTTGATTTTGCGTTCCTTACACGGTTGGGTGTTATGGGGACCCCTTAATAGTTCGCTTTGACTGAAACTCCTCCAGCAAAGCCCAACCTTGATTTTACCATTTGCCTCACCACCACCTACTTTTCCCTTGGGAGTTGCGCTCCCGAGGGTCATCTTTATTTTTAACCCCCGGGCCAGTGCTTGTCTAAGTGTTGGTCCGAACCGGGCAACCTGCGGGGCCATCTCGGGGCAACTTGAGGGGTGGTTTTACTCGTAGCTTGACCTATTCGGTGTGTCCTAAGAACGAGATACGTGCGACTCCTATCGGGATGTTGACACATCGGGCGGCTTTGCTGGTCTTGTTTTACCATTGTCGAAATGTCTTGTAACCGGGATTCCAAGACCGATCGGGTCTTCCCCTTCGTTGACCGTGAGAGCTTGTGATGGGCTAAGTTAGGACACCCCTGCATTGTTTTGAACTTTCGAAAGCCGTGCCCACGGTTATGGGCAGATGGGAATTTGTTAATGTCTGGTTGTAGAGAACTTGACCCTTAACTTAATTAAAATGCATCAACCGCGTGTGTAGCCGTGATGGTCTCTTTTCGGCGGAGTCCGAGAAGTGAACACGGTTGTTGTGTTATGCTTGAACGTAAGTAGTTTCAGGATCACTTCTTGATTACTTCTAGTTCACGACCGTGCGTTGCTTCTCTTCTCGCTCTTATTTGCGTATGTTAGCCACCATATATGCTTAGTGCTTGCTGCAGCTCCACCTCATTACCCCTTTCCTACCCATAAGCTTAAATAGTCTTGATCTCGCAGGTGTGAGATTGCTGAGTCGTTGTGGCTCACAGATACTTCCAAATAGTTGCAGGTGCCGATGATACCAGTGCAGATGACGCAACTGAGCTCAAGTGGGAGCTCGATGAAGATCGTGTTCGTTGTGTTGTTTCGTTTCCTGTTGATCAGTAGTGGAGCCTAGTTGGGACGATCGGGGATCTAGCATTTGGGGATTTCTTCTTTTATTTTGGTTCTATAGTCGGACCTTGATTGTATTCTGGATGGTGTATGTTTAACTTGTATTTGTGTGAAGTGGCGATTGTAAGCCAACTCTTTATCCCTTTCTTATTCAGTATATGGGATGTGTAAAGATTGCCCCTCTTGCGACATGCCTACCATGCGGTTATGCCTCTAAGTCGTGCCCCGACACGTGGGAGATATAGCTGCATCGTGGGTGATACCAAGTTGGTAATCAGAGCCATCCCCGACTTAGTAGCCCCCTGCTTGATCGAATCGCTGACGTTGTTGAGTCTAGAACAAAATGTTTTGAGTCTTAGGATTATATATATCGGAGAGTAGGATTCTTTTTACTCCTCAGTCCCTTCGTCGCTCTGGTGAGGCCTCCTGACGTAGAAGTTTCGACTCTTCTCTCCTCAAATTTCACTAATTTTTTTAGGATCACGCGGGTATCTTGGAATCGTTCTGATGGTTTTGTGATTAGAACATTGTTCTTGGTGCCTCCTGACATTTAGGGGTTGTGGCAGTGTCCCGGCGAGTTGAGCTCCGAGGTGTTGTCGTCACAATTTTATCGTTGCAATTCTGGAATACCTGAGTTCGCTGACATTGAAAATCTCTTTTATACAGTTGTTGGTGAGATAACCTCGACGCCACCCAGTACTGGGGCGGGAGTTTGGGAGTATTGCCATAATTCGTATAACGGATGCTTTTCGAAGGTTGAAGTAAACGATTTCCGAAGGTTTCTTGGTTATGTGTTGAAGGATGGATACAGCTGGATGTAGGAATTGTTAGTTTGGGTGAGATATTGTGCTTCCCCTGTATCCTCAACACCTGATTGCATAACCAGAAAGTTTTGGGAGTTTATAAGTGGGAATTCAAGTATCACGTAGGAATTCTTTCCAACAAACACATGATACGATATGGGATCTATCATATGTTTGTTTCCGGCTTATTTTGCAAGCCAATCCTTTGTTTTGTTTTTCAGTTGTGGTATTCGAGTTGCTTCAATGTCAAATGTGTTCCCATACCTTTCCTAAGTGATGCCCTCATATTTCTATGTGGATGATAATACTTCTTGATCATCAAGGTTGTCTTTTCAATTCTTTCCAACCGGTGTGCTTCTTCTTCAAGTGGATCCGATCATTTTAAACATCCGCAAGTTCAATTCTAAGTTCTCTCAACGGTGTTCGTTTCATCTGCTCCAAGTTGCCTTTGTTTTCCCGCCCCCTCCCACCATTTTTCTTCAAGGACTCAGGATCCTTAATTAAGTATTCATCTTATTGATGGTAAACCTCTCCATTCTTTTCCGTCAATGTTCTTATCCGGTGATTCTCAGGAAGATACTAACGAAGCTTCAAGTTGATCATTCATCATTCTTTTCTTCTCCGGTGGATTCAATTCAAGCTTTGTTGATCATATCATTTTCCTCGTTCCAAATGCTTTCCCATGGCGTTGCACCTCTTAATCGCTCACCTCTCTCTATTCATGTCCGAAGTGCTGAAGATATCCCAGAAGATTCAAGTTTCTATTCGTAATCCTGTCAAGCTATTTTGAGGTCTTACCTTATTCAAGCCTTTTAATTCAACCGGTGCTTTATCTCTTTTAAATCGTCAATGTTGTTTCTTCTGAGTGGGCCCTAACCCACAGGTCTTTTTCCAGGATCTTACCTGACTCTTCTAATCTTTCCGGAGTGATTCTCAAATCCTCTTCAAAGTTTGTCGTAAGAATGAATTATCATCAGTCATATGTATTTCTCCATGATCTTCAAATTCTTTTCATCGTTGGCTCAACCGTTCCAATTTTCATTTCGGAGTGCCTCAAAAATTCTCATTGGTGGTTCTCGTCATCATTCTCAACATTTGAAGACCGAAGAAGAGTTTCTCTGCAATCATATCCGTTCTCTCGAAGATTCTTGGTGCTAGCTTTATGCCATACTCTCATAATTGTTTTCGATTGTGAGAATTCTTTTCACCCATCCGAAGCAATTCAGGAGTCTTTTCAGTTTGATTCTCCGAAGGCCATCATTTCGGATTATTCATTCCAACTTTCAGCTCTTGTTCTCCAAATCTTACCGGTGCATCATTCAAGTATTCTCTTATAAGTTCATGATCTCTTCGTTCTCATGTATCTAAATTCCCTCAAGTATCATCTTTCGTTTTCCAATTCTTCCCCGTGTATTATGCCTTTGCTACTTTCATTTTCAATTCTAATGGTGGTTTGCTCAAGATTCTATTCCATGGTTATCATATTAATCCATTCGTTGTTTCAATCCTACCGGTGGTTCGTTGAAGATTTTCCCAAGTTGGCGCTATATCTATCTTAACCCTTTCCACGAGAATAAATAGTATGCCAAATCCGTTGCTTGTCATCAATTTAATGGGTGAAGGATGAGCATAACTAAATTCTTATTCTTGTTTCACCCAAATGATTAATTCCTTATTCCGGAGGCTCATCAAAATTCTTGATTTCATTTGTTCATCTTTCTTTCTGGAGTTCCAAGCTTTCTAAATTATATCACCACGAAGTTTCATCTAAATCATTACTAGGCCTCAATCTTATTATTTTCATCCTTCACTTCTTTTGATCATTCTTTTATTACCGGAGTTCTTCATGTAGGTTCTACATGGTGGTTCATCAAGGATTTAATTCCTTCTCGAAGTGTTCATCGAGATTCTTTTCAGAGGAGCTCAAGTATTCTTCATCTTGCATTCCGAAGTGAAATTCCTTCTACCTTATCTTTCCTGGTGGTGTTATGTCTTTCTTGACAATTTCCATCCATGTTTCATGATTCAAAAGTTGTCAGGAATGAGATATTTAAACCCATCATTTTCTTCCTTGGAGTTATCTTGGTATAGATTTCACCTAAAGCCTTCCCTAAGGAATGTTGTTATTGTGGTGCTTATCAATGATTCAAGTTATCTCTCTATCATCTTGGTCGAAGAAGTTTTCATCTCTTCTTTGTTCCCGATCAATCATTGCTTTCGATGCCAGAATTTCACCTCAGTTTTGAGATGTTTTCCATAAGCCCTCAACAAGCCTGTTCTTTTCGTTGTTGATTTCCCAACAACTCCGTTCAATCCTTCTTTTAAAGGATGCTTTTCAAATTCAATTGTGGTAGAAGATGTCATTTTCCTCTCAATTCTTTCCTTTCCAACGATCCAACTTCTATTCTTTCATTGTGAAGGTAGTGTGTTGTTGATTTCATCAAGTATCATCCAATCTTCCCAAGATCATGTTCGATTCCTTCCATTTACAGTCGGAGTGCTGTCCAAATTATATCATTCTTATTCCGTCTTTATCTTGTTTTAACCGGAGTGTTGTGTCTACCATTCCTCTTCTAACCGGAGTCTCATCCAAGTGCTTTCATTTTGCCAAGTTCATATTATTGCCTTCCACTTCCAACCGGAGTGTTGTCGTAATTGATCTTTATCGTTCCTTGTACATCTCATTTCATCCGGAGTGCTTGCATGTACTTCTTGTCCTTGGTGACACTTTTCTTATGT